>CM062814.1:795607435-798135870 GCA_031772625.1 Pinus tabuliformis | reverse complement strand
ACATATGTTTTTGGAAATGTCTTTATCAATTATCTAGAACTGTAGGTGCAATTCTCTCTTGAATGTATATGTACCCCACTACTTTGTTCTTTGTGTCTTTGTTTCTATAGTTTAATCTTACTTTAATTGTACTTTATTTCATTATTTCTAAATTAGTCATTTAATTGCAATCGTTGTGCCTCTTTTGGACATATAGACATTAAAATTAGTACCATGTTACCTCTTTAATTTTCACTAGCCCAATTTATTAGTCCTTGCCAAAACAAGGAATATATTAATCGGTTGCAAAGTCAAAACCAATTTGACTTTAAATTTCTAAAAAGTTCAAGATGTTTTTATATTGTATGTTTAAAAAAAAATATTTAGAATATAATAAATAAACAAAAACATTTATTGATTTTTAAGCATTTCAAATTATAGTTTTTTTTATTATTTAAGTAAAGTGAAATGACAAATATCCCCTTCACTTGGTGGTAAATTGTTAGATTTAAAATTAAAAAAGAAAAAAGAAAAAAAGAAGGTATTACTCCTCATTGAATTTGTAACTAGGACAACGAGCTTATTTCAACCTTATATGGTAGTCTTCATAATATGTTTAAGGCATTGAAAAGAGTTGCACCTATTGTCTGAACAATTTTGAGACTTGGGGTGTTGTGCGGGAGGAGTTCCACATAGCTTAAATGACAACATTGGAGGCCTTATTCAAAACGAAGAGGAGAACATATATGATTCCATGGAGGCCTTAGTCGGGTCTATTGAAGGGAAGTATTCTTCTTTGTTAAATCAAGTTATAGAGGAGTTTCCTATCATCAAGCTCTCAATTCTTGTAAGCCTTCAAAATTTAGGGGTAAAAGATTTTGTTTTGGGTTTTCTATTTGCTTGATTTTTTCCTCTTAATGTATGAACACCCTTGAAAACCTAAAATGGATTCGACCTTTGTGGAGAATTCCTTTATGTTGGAATTGCCCCCTAGTTGTCGACCCACCATAAAGTCAATCCTATTAGTAGATAATGTAGGAAGGAATTATTCTTCTTTGGTAATCAAAGTTTCAAAGGAGCTTCTTATGACCAAGCTCGTGTTCTTATAAGTCTTCAATTTTTAGGGGAAAATTATTTTGTTTTGTGGTTTCTTTGGCTCTTTGGATTTTTCATTTGTCTAACTTTTTTTTTGGTCTCTCAATAGATGGTCACCCTTGCAAACCTAGAATGGTTTTCAACCTTTGTTGAGGATTCCTTTATGTTGGAATTCCCCTCAATTACAGGCCTACCAATGAGTCAATTTCGTTAAAAAATAGAAACATGAAACCTTAAATGATAATGACAAAACCAAGCCACAAAGCTACCAAAGAAGCATTTTTTCCACGTGCAATAAATGGATTGTGATGAAGGCACAAAGAAAGATTCCCCACACTAGCAAACACATCTGGTCTATCAATAGCCCACTTCTTCCCCCAAATCTTATTTTTGAATCCCATACATGGTTTTTAAGTCTTCAGACTCTTCTTATTCAAATCCATCCCAACCCCGACTAGCAAAGAAGTATAAGAAGACCCACAACAAGAAAGCCCAAGATGGCTCTCAAACACAAAGGTGTAACCATTGGACCCATCAATGGAGATCAAACCCTTGGGGCCAAATGATGTAGGTGGCTCTACAGAGACACACAAGACAAAGATGGCTCAAAAATCAAAGTGTTTGGGTTGTGCTCGAACTAGGACCAGATCAAAGACCTCGTCATGCTGCTTGTGGAGGTGCAAACGGCTCGTTAAACCAAGCTCATATGCGAAAGATAGAGCTCTTCAAAGTTTGACATGACAGGAGAAAGTGGGGCCCACAACATGCCACATGGCATCCCAGTAAGCAGATGGGACCCACATGGCAGCCCATCAGCCACTGACACTTGGCATTCTCTCATTTGTCTCCTAAAAAACTGGCATAAGAGACAAAAATCATGGGAAAATGGTTAAATAAAATAACCATATAACGAAATGTCTAAATAGTTATTAAAATAACTATATAAAACCATCCAAACACATGGTTTTGGGACCGACGACAACAAACCCTGCCGAACCCTCCTCCACATAACCCACATATATGTCAAAACAATATCAATATGTATATATATATATATATATATATATATATATATTGGTCGGCGGTCAACCTCCGCTATATATATATATATATAAATATATATATATATATATATATATATATATATATATATATATATATATATATATATCATATGTCGGCATAACCCGCGATAAGGGCGTCGATATCTCACCGCACTGATCGCCGATTTATACTATCGCCGATATGTATATTGGCGAAATCTCCGATAAAAGCGTCGTGCTGACTGCCGATTGCGATAAGTCCGACCGCTGATATGGGGATCGGCGAACTCCTCGAAATCGGGCCGATATATGTGCCAACGCCCATTTTAGTCGCCGGTCACAACTGCCGATCGCCGATATTAAAGCAACAGTGCAGGGTTTTCGAGGTTGATGGTTGATAAAAGGTTTATATAAGGAAGAGGCAGGATTTGATCTCCCGACCTCTCCTCAACCATCCGCCTAATATTACCAATGCGCCAACCACTCCCATTGGGAAATCCGCCGATGAGTTTGTATTTAAACTCAGACTTTTGCCTTTGCACACAGTTCGAGGAGGAGAGAGACTGCAGGCATGAATTTCGAGGCAAAATGCAGGCACGAATTTCAAGGCAGTAGATTAATTAATATTTTAATGCAGGAACCATGAATTTTGCAGGGGGCAAAATTCTCACTTTGTCAGAATTTGACAAGTTTTATATGGTTTTTACACCTCTCATCGCCACGAACACAATGGTGTTGTTCGTTTCTTCATCATAGGTCTGCATTTTCCAGTCAGTTCTAGAATGCACGTGGAACCATGATTTCAGCAAAAACATGGAGCAGAACCATGAGCCATGAAATTTTCCCAAGGAGGTAAAAATTTTGACATTTCAAAATATAGTCAAGTTTATACTTGGTTTTCATGGTTTTCTGTAGGGATCGCAATGATGAGACCATATTTGTCATCTGAGTTGTAGATTTACAGTCCATCCATGGAGCAAAATCTTTGAGGAATCCCAGGGAATCTATAAGATTCCTTGAGCCCAGAATTCTCAACTTCTCAGAATTCGGATTTTGGACAGTCGATTCAGCACTACTCGACGCCACAACGCTGATGGTGGCTTCAGATTTCTTATTCTCTCATTTCTTCTTCTAGTCACTTTTCTAAGTGCTAGTGCAGATGTCCACATTCATGTGCGAGCAACCATCTTCATGAGATCGATGCCTTGAGAGCAATGGTCTGAGCAGCTTCAGCAGTGAGACATCCACTTCTTCATATGGCCCTTGGTTGTGAGGTATATGATGTGTTCATGTACTTCTTCTTTTTGCATTATGTTGTACATATCCATGATTGATGTTGATGCAGGATCTTGTTTATTACATGTTGTCATGATTCCTTGCTTGATTTGATGCAGAATCTTTCTATGTGATGTACTTTCTGTCATAACTCTTCATGTTATGCTCTGAGATCCCTTGTTGTATGTTGCTGGGATACTCTTGTTGTCATCATGCATGTGTTTTGCTTTGACATCCCTTTTGTGCCATGTTGGCAGGATGCGCACCATGCTTGTTTTTGTGTCATACTGATAGGAGTCTTTTGATTGAGAGTTCTAGCTGTGGAACATCTCTTAGAGCCACTCCTGCGTGAGGGAATTCTTCCTTGTATGATTGAGACATCATCTCTGTGTACATCATCTTTATTGACAACACATAATGCAGCGGCCTACACCATCTTGACACCGGGGCCTGGAGACATAGTCCCTCCTGGACAAACTCCGTTATCAATGCTTATGTTTTCATGTGCTGATGATTGTTATGTTCCTCTTCTTTACAGTCTGCAGTTGTATTTGTTAATGTTCTTTTAAAATGCAATTTTAACACATCACGAAAGTAAAAGGTCTTGGAAAGGTCCTTCTTCACACCCGGACCTGGATCAAGTGGTATCAGAGCAGGTCTTAACGTTGATGTGAATTGCAGTGTGAACAATGATAGAGGATGAAAGAGCAATGTACAAGACCATGCTTAACATTTCCAAGAAAGTGGAAATCATGTATAAAACTCTACAGAAAGAAACAGAGGAAAAGGAGCGCTTACAGCTTCAGTTGAAAGCCACAGAAGAGGCCATGAAAGAACTGAAGCAAGACAAACATAATCTTCAAACAGAGAATGATGAATTGAAGATGCATCTACATGGGAGGAGAAGCAGAGTTTGCTACTACAGCTGCAAGCAAAGGACGAGGCCTTGGAAAAGCTGCAGCGAGACCCATGTGAGGTAAAAAGTAGTTCTCCATCTTCATGTATGTTTCCTGATGATGATTTCGCTGTGTTTGAAAATCACACCACAGGAATTGACTCCAAACTATTGAAGAGAATGGGATATGAAGGGAAAGGATTGGGCGTTAATGGCCAAGGCATTGTCAATCCCATCAAAGTAGGGGAATTACCGTGTCGAGCAGGACTTGGGTATGTCAGGAAAGAAGTTGGGGAATGCAAACCACCAACAACAAATGATGAGCAGCCCCCATCAGTTCTTTCCAAATCGAAAGAGAAGGTAAAAGATGTGGATTTACTTTCAAATTCATCTTCTGATAGTATGATGTCTGTTGGAGATTTGGAGATCCCAATTACAGGGACAAATATGAGGCTCCTTACAAAGACAAGGCACGAGGGGAAAGAGCTTGGTGCTAATAACCAAGGCATCACTCAACCTTTGGAGGTTGTGCATGAGCATCGATTTGCAAGCCCGAGATACACTAAAGGGGGTGCTCAAAGGTGTCAGAGTTGTCTAAGACATCGTCGAGGAAAGATAATGATGGGAAAACATCCCCATCATCCCATGGCAGTTTCCGTTACAGGGAGAGAGCTGAGGCAAGCTCTCATCGCCATACTGACATCAGAAACAGCAAAGGAAGGTATAACCATTTTCGATCTTCGAATGTTCATTTTGATTATGATCATGTTGTTAATGATGAACGAAGATTAAGGCATCAGAAAACGTGCACCTTTTGTGGTTTACCCAACCATACCTTTTCCAAGTGTTGGAAAAGAATGGCAGCACTCATGAGGTGTGAAAGACCCTCTTGACAGCATTAAAATAAACAGGTTAAGTAGATATGGAGGAAGAAAACATACTGCAGTCATTGCGACAGAAATGGCCATCAAAGAGCCACTTGCTAGAAGCTCCATCCAGAGCAGCGCCTTAAAGACAAAGCGTTGGTGCATGAACCAGGAAGAGCAGTTATTCGACAACCAAAACCACCTCAAAGAGGTGACCCATTCACATTTATAAGTGAAAAGTGGTTTTTTTGACATGATGTCGTTTCATGGTCATTCTTTGTAAATCATTTGTTACATTTTTAAAGTGTAAAAGTGATGATGTGCTTCCATCACTTGGTCAGCAACAATGATGTCTGGTCATGTTTTGATTCGCATGTTAAAACTCTGAAAGTGATGTTATGTTTCCGTCACTCGTCAAAACAATAGTGTTTGGCCTTATGAATGTAAATCATGTGTTGCAGTGATGATGTTTTCCATCACTTTTTGAAGCAACCATGATCGGTTGGCCTTGTTGTCATAGCTGGGGTATTACGTCCATCTTGTTGTAAACTTGACCACTGAGTATGTGTTATAAACTCGTGGCAAGTATGGGATGTTTGGGTCTTTAGTTTGGTCATGTCATTCCAAGCATGTAATTTGCAAGCAATGTACTACAGGCTTCAGAAGTAGTAGGTGTCGGTTCGTCACTTAAGGCTCCGAAGAACAAAGGTGAAGGAGATGGAAGCAAGACCTTTTCAGGATGCTTGTGATGCAGACAGGGTACAAAGAAAGATGCAGATTATTTTCCATGCTTTTGGAGGACCAAAAGCTCCTCAGTGGGGAGGATTGATCCAGGTGGCTCTAGAGAGACACACAGGACAAAGATGGCTCAAAAATCAAAGTGTTTGGATTGTGCTCGAACCAGGACCAGATCGAAGACCTCGTCATCCTGATCATGGAGGTGTGAATGGCTCGTCAAACCGAGCTCGTATGCGAAAGATAGAGCTCTTCAAAGTTTGACATGACAGGAGAAAGTGGGGCCCATAGCATGCCACATGGCATCCTAATAAGCAGGTGGGACCCACATGGCAGCCCATCAGCCATTGACACTTGGCATTCTCTCATTTGTCTCCTAAAAAACTGGCATAAGAGACAAAAATCATGGGAAATGGTTAAATAAATAACCATATAACGAAATGTTTAAATAGTTATTAAAATAACTATATAAAACCATCCAAACACATGGTTTCGGGATCGGCGGCAACAAACCCCGCCGAACCCTCCTCGACATAACCCACATATATGTCATAACAATATATATATATATATATATATATATATATATATATATATATATTGCATGTGTCATATGTCGACATAACCCCCGATAAGGGTGCCGATATCTCACCGCACCGATCGCCGATATTAAAGCAATAGTGTGGGGTTTTTGGGGTTGATGGTTGATAAAAGGTTTATATAAGGAAGAGGCGGGATTTGATCTCCCAACCTCTCCTCAACCATCTGCCTAATATTACTAATGCGCCAACCACTCCCATTGGGAAATCCACCAATGAGTTTGTATTTAAACTCAGACTTTTGCCTTTGCACACAGTTCGAGGAGGAGAGAGACTACAGGCACGAATTTCGAGGTAGAATGCAGGCACAATTTCAAGGAAATAGATTAATTAATATTTTAATGCAAGAACCATGAATTTTGCATGAGGGAAAAATTCTCACTTTGTCAGAATTTGACAAGTTTTATATGGTATTTACACCTCTCATCGCCACGAACAAAATGGTGTTGTTCGTTTCTTCATCATAGGTCTGCATTTTTCGGTCAGTTCCAGAATGCATGTGGAACCATGATTTCAGCGAAAACATGGAGCGGAACCATGAGCCATGAATTTTCCCAAGGAGGTAAAAATTTTGACATTTCAGAATATAGTCAAGTTTATACTTGGTTTTCATGGTTTTCCTCAGGGATCGCAATGGCGAGACCAGATTTGTCATCTGAATTGCAGATTTACAATCCATCCATGGAACATAATCTTTGAGGAATCCCAGGGGAATCTAGAAGATTCCTTGAGCCCAGAATTCGCAACTTCTCAGAATTCGGATTTTGGATAGTCGATTCAGCACTACTCGATGCCACAACGCTGATGGTGGCTTCAAATTTCTTATTCTCTCATTTCTTCTTCTAGTCACTTTTCTAAGTGCCAGTGCAGATGTCCACATTCATGTGTGAGCAGCCATCTTCATGAGATCGATGCCGTGAGAGCAATGGTCCGAGCAGCTTCAGTAGTGAGACATCCACTTCTTCAGATGGCCCTTGGTTGTGAGGTATATGATGTGTTCATGTACTTCTTCTTTCTGCATTATGTTGTACAGATCCATGATTGATGTTGATGCAGGATCTTGTTTATTACATGTTGTCATGATTCCTTGCTTGATTTGATGCAGAATCTTTCTATGTGATGTACTTTCTGTCATAACTCTTCATGTTATGCTCTGAGATCCCTTGTTGTATGTTGCTGGGATACTCTTGTTGTTGTCATGCATGTGTTTTGCTTTGACATCCCTTTTGTGCCATGTTGGCGGGATGCGCACCATGCTTGTTTTTGTGTCATACTGATAGGAGTCTTTTGATTGAGAGTTCTAGCTGTGGAACATCTCTTAGAGCCACTCCTGCATGAGGGCATTATTCCTTGTATGATCAAGACATCATCTCTGTGTACATCATCTTTATTGACAACACATAATGCAACAGCCTACACCATCTTGACACCGGGGCCCGGAGACGTAGTCCCTCCTGGACAAACTCTGTTATCAACGCTTATGTTTTCATGTGCTGATGATTGTTATGTTCCTCTTCTTTACAGTCTGCAGCTGTATTTGTTAATGTTCTTTTAAAATGCAATTTTAACACATCACGAAAGTAAAAGGTCTTGGAAAGGTCCTTCTTCACACCCAGACCTGGATCACCAAAGCTGCTTTGTAATGCTTATGGTGTGAGGTTTATAAATCATGTTCAAGTTGCATGAAGCATTTGTGCTTAAATTCTACACATATACTAGTTTAGAAATCATGTTCATGTTATGTTAAGAATTGTGCTTATTCAACAAGAGGTAAACAACTCTTTGAGAGTTTAATTTGTTTTGTCACTTTCATTTCGACAATTTTATTACAATTTTTTTTTGTATTATTCTTCCATTTCCAATACAAAACTTGACTTATTGCATGTTATTAGCAATCCCTCTAGTAGTCTAAGCAATAGTAAACAACACGTCCCTAAGCAATAACATTCACCCATTTTATGATTAATAAATTGAAGATGCATGTGCTTATGTGAAGTCATAGTTAAGTATTATTCTCAAGGGTTTATTCTTGATGTCAAAATTATTGAGACCCTGCTCTATTACTATGAATATTGTCTTATATAACTAATGTAATAATTACTTATTCTTAATCACACAATCACTAGACTCTAGAATTTATATTGTTTCTTAGTGATGGAAGAATATTTGGGCTCTCAAATATTATTGGGTTTATCATATTATCATGTTTATTAATTCAACATTGGTCTCAAAACTATATCATGTTTTAGTATTTCATTCCCTAGAATCATGTTTATTATAATGTGTGAATGCCTCTAAATTATGTCATGGTAATTCATGATAGTTTGGGGGTGGAGATGTTTGTGGCTTCCCTTAGCACTTATCTAACGTAAAGTAGAGGAGCATAGATAAAAATGAGTTGACCATGAAGTTTTAAGGAGTGTTAATATTTCAAGTGTAACACCCCTTTTATAACCCCAAATTTTGTATTTGTAAATCATGACTTATATTGTTGGAATACCCAACATGGAAATCATGATCAAATTTATTTGATGTAGTACACATTTTATTTTAATATATTGCCAAAAATTGAAGAAGAGGGAAGCAAACACAAATCCCTATGACTAAGAAGAAGTTACAAGGCAGAGTTGGGAAGTTTCTTATCTTATCAAGAATTTAATGTCTAGTTTTCCATATTTCCCAGATTTTAGATTCGGTAGTTGAACTACCTATAGTTATGAGAAGGAATGGGAGTGACATTGAACTACTGTGCAATCCAAGACTAGGACCCCAGAATCTCATACAAGTATATTGTGGTGTGGTGCCAATCGGTATTGATTAGAAAGCATTGTAGCATGGCTGAGAATAAAGAGAATAGAGAAGTGCATGTCAATCGAATAAACTCATGGAAAGAAAGAGAGACACGCGAGGGTTCTATGACACAATAACTTGTGTGTAACTATGATTCATCTAACTTGGTGAGAGAAGTCAAAGTTGAAGTCTTTAACTAGAGATAGACCACCAATAATTATGAAGTAATTATTGATCTATGATTGGAAAACATCAAAAAGAGGAAGTATTAAGGAATTGTAGGATCAAAAGGATTCCATTTGTGTTACGCATGCCTAGACCTAACTCACTAGGTTGAAAGATAATATACTGATTTATGTGTGTGAAGGAGAGTTTCCTTTATGTTCTCTAACATATTCATGTTTGAGTGGATCTTTCTATTAAGGCATAAAATTTGGCTTGGGGGTGGCTAGTTGCAAGAAAATTGTAGTGTAGTTGAGCCTATGGTTGGGTGGAGAGTGGCTCTCCCTTCTTCAATTTCCAACAAAGCTTAAAGAGATTCAAATGAGTGTATTTATTTATTTTTATTCAAATGAGTTTATTTGTTCAAAGCCTCTTGAATGTTGTCATGCTAGGTTATTGAGTATGTATGAGTGACGAGCTAGAAGTGTTGTTTAAGTGTGTTTGATACTAGTAGTGAATACTTATAAGAATGAACTATGTATGGCTAATTATTCCTATAAGTATGTTTTCCATAATAGTTTTGAAGTATATTGTGTTTTGGAAAATAAATCAAATCTTGACTTGAGTTATAAGGGTCTTTATGTATCTATAATGTGAATGGACTTTACTAGGCCAACTATGGGATGGAACAACTATGTTATATCCCTATTTTACTTGAGAAGACTCCAAAGTTCTTTTGTGATGGGAGACTTTGTTCCGTGTAGATATAAGCCAAAAAGTTGGCCTCTTTGATTGCAAGAGTTTGGATTATGAAGTCTAAAGTTGTGGTCTTGGCCATTGGACTTCTATTTGACTCATTTTTTAGAACGAGCCTACTTGTGGGTAGTGTTTTAGATGCCTTTTAAGTTGTTAAATTTTTTTGAATCTTCAAAAGTATTTTGGGAAAGTCTCTGCCCTATTGGAATCAATTTAAGTCCTTTGAAATAGGCTTAAAACCTTAACAGAAATTTGGAAATTTGAGGATTGGAGTGTTTTCACTAGTCCTTGGTCATATGGTATGATAGGAACCATGACCATGGGCTAGTGTAAAGGGCCAAAAGGAATAGAAATATGGAATTTGTCAAGTATTAGAAATTTTCAAGTGCAACAAATCGACACCATAATTCATTAAGTGTTGGAATCGGGAACCAGGATATGCCAAGGGTAAAATCCTGATGTAGCGAATATCTAGACTTTTGTTAAATTAGTTAGTGGGGAAGTGGGGATGTTCCATATATATAGAGATATAGATATTCAGACATCTGGAAAAAGTTATAAATGTTTTTTTACCAAAGATTCAAATACTGGATGATAGAAGCCAAACATCGTAGAACTCTACAAGGGAGGAACCCTTTCATCAAGGTTGTATGATATTTGGAAATTCAATTTTTTTTACAATGCTAACCTTTTGGAAAAACCTAGATCTAGATTCCAATGAACCAAATCCTATGGAAAATTATGTGGAGCTCGTCTGAGCACTCTTAGAACTTATAGGTAGGTGGGTACTAATATGGCATGTTGACATGACACAATGACAAGTTATGGGTGATGTGATGTGACATATTGACATGGAATGATGATGTGGCATTATGGTGTATAAGAGTTAATATGGTGGTCAAAGTGTCGCCTATCATGGCAAATTATGTGGAACCTGAAAATATGAAAATTCAGAGCTTTTTGAAATTGAGCTTTTGGGTTTTTTCAGATCCGAAAATGTTAAAATCCTTGATATTCGGATGAGTGAAGGTTTGAATGCACTTTAGTGATGATGTGGCATGAAGGTGACATGGTTGACAAAGTACAATAGTGTTTAGGTGGAGTCTAAGTTGCTTTGCGTGGTAGAGGTGATGAGGAATTTGAAAATCCGGAGTTTCACTTAAATGGGACTTTTAAGATTTCTTAGATGTAGATATATTAAGAGTTAGCTTGCTGACTATTGCAGGAATCTAGAAGAAAGAAAAATGGTTGCAATGGGAGAAAAATAAATCCTAAATCTCAAAGCTTTGGAATTCTTGGATGGATCAAGAAATGTGGAAATTCAGAAATTAGTATAATGGGATTTATGAAAAACCCTAGATTGATATGCGAGCAAAACGCTAATGTGTTAGGTTGGAATGTGTCCCTATGCAATGATGACATGTGGGTAGGGACTACCACATGTCAAGCACATGTTATCTAATGTGGCATTGGAAGGTGGAGACGCATGGGGAAAAGGAATACCATGTGTATGACACGTATGAATGTTACAGATGCTGATGTGGCGATAGGAAGGAAAAAATCATATAAGGGCCATAACTTGTGTCCAAAGCTCGAATCTGGAGGAAATTTATGTTGTTGGAAATCTCTTAATGAGCAAGAGATGTTGACGGTCTTAGAAATATTTTTAGGGTGGTCGAAGGAATAGGAATTTTGATAAGACCACTTCCATAGAGTAATCTTGGAGGTTGGGTGATGACAACTAATTCTGGGGGTATGTTAAATTCGAGCCCTCAAGGTTCAATCTCCTAAACCTATAGGTTATGGGCCCATGAACTCGGCTTTCCTCGCCTTAATTGCAGTAATGAACCCACACCTTCCAGCGCACAAACTCAAATACTCCAACCTTTGGCTAGAACCATGCACAAGACTAACATTCTTCTTTGGTTCTCGACCATTTCAACACCTATCTCAGTGCATCCATGCCTCCACTGCACCATTAGTTGATTTTGGGATTTTGACTAATATTCTTGAACCACGGTCACTTCCCCTTGGTGACTAGATTTTATCTGCTAGCATGAAGCTCTTGATCAAATGGCTACATTCTACACTCCTTCTCGAGTCTGAACTCTTGCTATAAATCCATGAGCATCATTCCATATACCCTAACAAAATCAGGTCCTGAATGATTCAAGCTAACCTCACCTTGTTCGACCCATTCGAGGTCCAAATGAAATTGGGGTTTGGCCCCTTATCACATGCTTGTTTTGTGTTATGACTCGAATGGTGGAATCTGACTCCTCCTACACTAGGCCCACACCAACAAAAGATTGTCGAGGGTATTCGACACTTATTCGATGCATTCAATTGGTTTGAGTCCAAAAGGCTTGGTTCAGATTTCTATAGACCTTTCTCTCTCAAGGCTTCGACATCGCATGACCTGCGATACGTTGCTTCTACACCATTCCCCCTAGTAGTGGCTGCGACTACCTACAACCATTTACAACTCTCGTGGCTCTCAAACAAAACATATAAATCAAGACATGAAAAATATGATATGATGAACACAAAATCAAGTGAGGTTTATGGCATAAAATAAATACATGTAAATTCAACCAAAATCCACAAGTTGCATATATTCAAAATTGTAGGTTTTAACCGTACACATAAATTACCTGCAAATGAATTCTTAAAAAACATAAAATATACAATGGCAAGAAACACAAACAAATACACAGAGATTTCCCCCTGGATCCCAAAACTAGGACTACCAGATTGATTTTTTATTATATTCCTTTCAATGTGTCAAACACACGCATGGCAGCAATAGAATATTAAAGATAAGCAGGAGAGTACTTCTATTATTTGATAATGATATACATTTATAGTACATTCGTGTGACCGTTGGGTTCCATATCCCAAGGTCTCTTGGACTTCCTTAGTATATTCGGCTTCCACACCAACCCTTAGAGGATTAGGTGTCCAACATTCCCCCCCTTAATCCGAAGGGTTATGTATGAGTCCAAGAAGAGAGTTGTAATACAAAATGTGAAAAAATGCATGGCAACACTAGGCTGAATGTGCTCTCTGAAATGTTGGTATAAAGGGAGGTGGTTTAAGGATGACCACCAACACTGGAATGCTTAGTGCAGTTCCCAGAACTCTTCCAAGTCTGGCATGAAGCTCAAGTCTTCTGCTAGAGGAAGTGCTCCTGATGTTTTGAAGAGGGAAACCTTCAACCAATAAAGGGAGGTCTCACCCCGCATAAAAGGGAGAACCTCAACCTGAAAAGGGAGGTCTCAACCTGTGATGGTTTAAGGATGACCAACAACTCTAGAATGCTTAATGCAATTCCTGGAACTCTTCCAAAACTGGCAAGAAGCTGAAGTCTTCTGCTAGAGGAAGTGTCCCTAATTCTTTGAAGAGGTATCACTGACTGAAGGCATGCTCAGGGGCATATTTGTCTCTGGCTACAACTCTGAATCTGGTGTGGCAGGTTGTGGCTCAGGCTCGCTTGATGTGGCTTTGAAGCTTGTAGATGACCATCATTTCCCCCCCTGTCAGATACAAGGTGAGAAGATGAAGAAATCTCAACTGCAAGACTGTTTAATACTCTAGAACAAGTTCTGACATATGACTGGAATATCTTCTTAGTTGTTGATGCCCATTACCAAGAAGCGGTCCATCCAAGATGAATCTTTGTTATTGCAGGAGGTTTGTTTCTGAAGCACCTGTTTGAAGAATGACTGGTTTTATGACAGTGCTTACATGGATGAAGATCAAAACAGTGATCTTTCATATGGCCAACTCGGTCACAGTGTTGGCATTTCACAATCTGTTGCTGTGGAAGAGGGGCAGAATTTGCAATAGCTAGAGGTGAACTGTCATGAAGGAATCCAGCACTCTAAAATTGGACGGGCTTTGAGTAATCTGGAATATGAAAGGACACATCCTTGTCATATCCAAGACCGGTTCTGTGCTTGTTGTAGACAAGCTCTTCCCAAGGTCTGATGACCAACTTGGGAAGTGCAGACTGGATTTTTGCATTTGCATGTACAACTGCTACTTCATTGGCTACTAAATCTGAATGATCTTCAAAAATATGGGAGTTTATCTCAATGTTCTGAATAGAATGATGCTTACCATGTTGTAGCTCTTCTTGTTGTAGCTTTGTCTCAAGCTGCAAAAACCCAATATTCTCTTGTGCATTTTGGAGAGAAATTTTAATATTGGAAAGAGAGGTTTTATTGATCTTAACCATCTCATCAACTGTGGAATGTATTAAATTATTCAATGGTTTCAATACATCATCCATTCGATCCATTTCAAACCAATATAATGATGTTATCTTCAACTACAAATTGTCCTATAAAATGATAAATAGCTACAACTATTAGATGAGTAGCAGGATACCAATATCACCAAGTCACTGTAGCAGACAACGCAGTACCAATTTCAATGCAACAAATGACTCGCTGCTTTAATGTATTTACTTCTCAAATTATTCAAACTACTCACACTGTGAAAAAGAGAGTCAATCTTTGACTTTCTTTGCAAATGAAATTTGTCGACAGTTCTAGTAGAGCCTTCACCCAGTGTTAGAATCAGGAAAATTCTGAAACGATCAACAATGTATCTTTAACGCAGTGATTTGTCAAGCCCCTTTTTGGAAGGTCAAAACTCAATAATTCTTCAAATTTAACATTTGTTTGCAAAGTAATGGCGTCATTGGTTTCAAATCCTCAACTAGCCATGGCCCCTGGATTTGTCCCCTTGGCAAATGCAGCACAAGGGATACAATTTAGATGCAGAGCGCTTGAGAAAGCAAATGCAAGAGGTCGTTGTTGGTGATTATAGAGCATTCATTACTGCAACTTGGGGAACATCTGCCTCCCCTCCAACAAGTCCCAAACTTGTTGTTTCTGGATCTGGCACTTCTCCTGGTGTAGGCAGTTCCAAATCTGTAAATAAATCAAATGGTTCTGTATTGACTATCAAGCGCCCTTCACTTTGGAATCGAAAATTTGTGAACATAAAGAATCAATCTGCCGAGCCAATGTATTCTTCTAGAGAAGAATAACTTGCAATTCAGAGGCTTGAGATGACTAAAAATGACTTACGCTAAGGAGGCCAAAGGAAATGCTATTCTACAAGCCAGTTTGGAGAGAAGGAAACAAGCTTTGCATGAACACCGCTTAGCACTTGAGCAAGATGTAGCAAGACTACAAGAACAATTACAGGCTGAGAGAGATCTCAAAGCAGCATTGGAGATTGGACTCAGCATGTCTTCAGGACAGTTTTCTAGTGCTCGCAGTATGGATTCCAGGACACGTGCAGAGCTAGAGGAAATAGCACTTGCTGAAGCAGATGTAGCAAGATTGAAACAAAAGGTTGTTGAACTTCATGTGTAATTAAATCAACAACACCAACACTATGGATCTCTGGTAGAGACAGCGATCGGTATTAGTATGTCAAAAGTCTTCAAGCCCAGCAGAAGGTCCTACAACAGAAGTCCTCTGCTCCGAAGGTCGTATTTCTCCTGATCTCCTCACCTGTCCTTTTGTTTGGAGGGAATACTTTTGAGGTAAGGTGAGCTCAATACATGAACCATGCCGCGATCAGTTGATTTGTCCGACACAGTTTCTTGCACCGGTCTCTCTTGTTCATAGTTCTCAGAAGTTTTCTTCACACTGCAGGAAAGGGCGGCGGAGACTGCGAGGAGAAATATGGATCACACTTACAGGATGATTGATCAGAATTATGTTGACTTTATGAAGCGTTTTTCATGGCAGCAGAAACAACACCAGGATCTTTTGGCAAATCTTGCAAGGGATACAGAGAGACTGCGAGCCTGTAAGCTGCACCCGGCTCTTCAGACGGAAGATCGCAAGTGCCTATTAGACTTTACGAGGGAAGATAACTTGTGCAAGGTGCACGAGACATGCACTATTTCCCATGGACAATTTCAAGAAAAAGTATTACAGTTCAAGGGTATGTATATGAAACTAAAGCACAATATAGAAGATCTTTTCTGTGCGCAATCTCCAGTCAATGTTCGCCATGTTGAAGATATGATTAGACAACATGAACGATACCTCGAGGAGCAAGCAAGTATAACACAATCTTTAAGTAAAGATGTAAATACCGTAAGGAAACTTGTGGATGACTGTGTGGGGAGCCAATTATCAGCTTCACTCAGACGGCGGATTGAACCTGCGATGCATCAGAGTGGAGAAAATATTCAATTTTAAGCCCAGGCTCTACCGGAAACCCCTTGGCAGATCGGAGCCTATCGAGCCAATTTAAACGTGCGACAATGACAGGTCGGACTAGTGTTCAGGTTAGAACCAACGCACAAGGATTTTCCGCACTGTGTAGGCAGAGAGATATTGAAAGTGCAATAGCGTGAATTCCCCACATCACTTGACAGATTGAATCACGACGACGCTGGGAGAGGGAGCATTATACCAAGGTGCATAGAGAGATCTGGAGAATTGATTTTGAGTCGACGGCCTCAGGAGTCTGGCACAGATGGGTATTATGGATTATGCCAAAAATAACAGTCTGGTCTGACAAGAATTCAGGGCAAAAGAACTGATATGTCAGCACTGTCAAGAAAAATGGCGGTTTTGTGTAGCGAAATAGGAGTTATGACAGAGTTAGCAAGGAAAGGCAGGGCAGAAAACCTAATTCATAAATGCGCAGTGATGAAGAAAACCACACTAGTGGTTGAGAAACGCGCGGAGAAGGCCACACATCATGGGGTTAAAATTAGAGCAGGCCAGAATAGTCCCGCTCTGATACCATGTCAAACACACACATGGCAGCAACAAAATATTAAAGATAAGCAGGAGAGTACATCTATTATTTGACAATGATATACATTTATAGTACATTCGTGTGACCGTTGAGTTCCATATCCCAAGGTCTCTTGGACTTCCTTAGTCTATTCGACTTCCACACCAACTCTTAGAGGATTAGGTGTCCAACACAATGTACAATACATATATATATATACATGCCAAAGCATTCATAAACCCCAATCCATTAACCCTGGATTAGAACATAATCGTAGTTCCCTTGACTGGATCTACAAAATATCATGGGCAGAAAACCATCATGCCCAAAACCATAGGTAGGTCCGCCCACCGAATATAGGGTCCAAAACAAATATTTCCTAGGGTGTTGCCTCAAACCTCATAGAGGGGGGTGAGAACCCCCCTCAAACCCCTCGACAGGGGAGGTTGTCACTCCCCTACCCCCATTGCGTCCAATGCAACAAAGGGGGGTTGCTGCCCCCCACTTCGTGCATGGGGCTAGTCGTGGAAAGAATATAACACACACCCAACAAAAACTACCACATTACATATACAACCTCTTAGGTCCTAAGATCCTCTTGACCTAATCTTCACACCCCCTCAACATCTCATGGGTTGCCCATATAAAAGGAAAAAAAAACCTAACAATTACCAACACAAGGAATCACATACTCTTGCCACTTCATGCCTTCTAGAGGCTTCTAAATATTTTAAATTTTATATAAAATCCAAGGAAATCATGTCCTCTTTCTATGATTGCCACGTCACTCCTTCCAGAGGTTTCCATAAATTGAATTTGATTTGGGGGCGAGGGTTAATTCCCCTGCATCATACTCCGACAGTTGAAAAACTTCATGAACTCCTAATCATGTGTTGTTTGTTGCATCTTGTTAATCTCCATCTTAGTCTTTCTTCTCCTCATGTATCACTGAGCTTCTACTTATACTCAAAAATGAGCTACAACCAAGCCTCCACTTGACACCTCACCAAGCTTTGTCCTTTGGATCAGTCTTTTGGCATCACAGGTTCACCTCCTCCAGAACCTCTTGAACTTCATCTACTCCTTTAGTTGTTGCACGCTACTCACCTCTCTCGACAATTCTACCCACAATCACAATTGTGGAATTGCCTCAACAACTTCTACCCAACCACAGCTAGAAGTTGTTCTCCTTCATCTTACAGGTAATATTCCTTGCTTTGATACCACTTGATGACAAATGAATATGGGAGTATGTTAAATTCAACCCTTCAAATTTCATTCTACTGAACCTATGGGTTATGGGTTATGGGCCTATTAACTTGGCTTTCCTCCCCTTAATTACAACAATGTACCTGCATCTTCCAGTGTGAAAACTCAAGCACCCCAACCTCTGACTAGAACCATGCACAAGACCAACCTTATTCTTTGGTTCTTGGCCACTTCAACAACTATCTTGGTGCATCCACGCCTTCACTGTGCCATTACTCGACGTTAGGACTTTTCTTGATATTTTCAAACTATGGTCACTTCCGCTCATTGACCATATGCTATCTACCAGTGTAGAACCCTTGATCTAATGTTTGCATGGTACACTCCATTCTGAGCTTGAACTCTCGTTGTAACTCCATGAGCCTCACTTCATTTCCCCCCACATAAAATCAGGTCCCGAATGGTTTGGGATGACCCCACCTTGTTCGACCCATTCAAAATCTAAACGAATTCGAGGTTAGACCCCTTATCACATGCTTGTTTTATGTGATATCCTGAATGGAATAATCTAACTCCTCCTATGCTGAGTCCACACTGAGAAAAGACTGTTCAGGGTGTCTGGCACTTATTCCATGTGTTCAATTGGTTCGAGTCCCGAAGGCTCAATTCATATTTCTTTAGACCTTTCTCTCCCAGGGCTTCAACATCGTATGGTTTGCAATACATTTCTTCTGTGTCAATTTCCCTTGACAATGGTTGCAACCACTTGCAATCGTCTACAACTCTCGTGGCTCTCAAACAAAACACAGTCAAATACAATATGATAAATACAAAATTAGACAAGGTCTGTGGGCATAAAATAAACACACATAATTTCAACCAAAATCCATAGGCTACATATATTCAAAACTACCAGATTACATATATGGCCTCTTAGGGCCTTAGAGCCTCTTAGTTTGATATTTAGTATTGGTCCCCTCAATATCTCATTGGTTGCCCATATAAAAGGAAATACAACCCTAACTATAATAGGCACGAGGAATCACATACTCTTGCCACTTCACGTCTTCTGAAGGCTTCTAAATATTTTATATTAAAAAGGAATTTTTTTTGTTCTTAGTTAAAACTAAATTTGTGATTTTTTTTTGAGTACTTATGAAGCACCGAAAGCTTTAGATCTCCCCTTGTGTTTTTAGGATAATCTAGTCAAAGATAACAATGTTATGCAAATTCTTTGAATGAATATTTCTTATAATAATTCTCAATTATTTAATAGAAAATTATCAATGTTAGTATATGTTTAATTCCATTAATTTTCATATCGTAAATAGTTTTTTTATAAACTTCATAATTTTATAAAGTATTAAGGTCTTTCTATTTAAAAAGTAGAGCCTCAATAGTGCTCGCTTTTGAGATAATATTAGATGCAAGTTGTCATGCCTCTGGCACTCTTATTTATGAGATCTTTAGACATAAGTTGCCCTCTTACATATTGAGGAAGAATTCAAAGGTACATTTGCACTCATAAAGGTTGACACTACTATATTGATTGCCAATGAAAATATTGGAGGAAAAGTAACCATGTGCAAGCTATATTACAAAAAACGAAATGACAACAATCGTTTTCTTCAAAACACGATTGAAAGGTGGAAATTGGATAAAAACATCATCTTCTTAAAAATAATTTCCTTTCTTAGGTTGGATTCTAGATTTTTACTATCAGTTCAATAGTTCTGACCATCTCAACTTCAATTTTATCATTTTTTTTTTATTATTTACCTCACGAAAATTTTTGTTGCCATTGTCTCTGTAATGATCAAACAATATCATTGAGAAATAAATCCAACATGATGATGACAAGTCTTGAAACAATTAATACCCTAAAACGTTTCCCACCCACACCATTCCTTTCATTACCTATAAGAATGATGGTGGGGGTGATGGAAGCAATAGTGGAGGTAGGATGTTGCCATTTCCTCTAACAAGGTGAGTTTGTGCTATGAATTGCCTCTCACTCTTATTAATCATGGAGATTTAATATCGTCCTAAGAGCTATTTGTTCCAGCCAACTTCACCAAATAGTTGAATTAGAAATATTTGGTTGTTCATCCCTATTTTGTGTGTCTGTGTGTGTGTGACTAGAGGAATCGACAACTGGCTAATTCCATACTCGCATGACATGGGGTCAATTCCTACTGCTACCACTATAACCTCTAGATGCTTACGATCCCCTTCTACAAACACGGGTAAGTCGGGGGGATTTGAACTTTGAATCTCTTGGATAACACTTCATCTTCACGGTGCTTGCCAATTGAGTTGCCCCCCAAGGGCTAGTTATTCATCGTTGTTAAATGGGTATATAGGTTAATGCTGCTAGCATTATTTTATGTAATTTATTTGTTGCATCCCATTATCAACACTTGCTTCTAATTATTAAAAAAAAAATGTAATAAATTAATGAAAGGACCTTTGTGACGTGAGTGTTACATTCTACTATAATATGATATACATTCTAAATATTTGTTGAGAACTGAAATTTTAACATTGTTATTAAGAATAGACAATCCCACTAAACTATTTCTTTAATCTATTTAGCAGGTTATCATGGTGGCCTCCAAAAATTATTGTCTTATAGGATTGACATTTTTTTGAAGGGCTTAAATGAAAATTTATAGCAAATGATCATTTTCTTTTTGTTAGTGTTGTTATAGTCTTTTTTTTTCAAGGAAAAAATTGTAATTTTATTAATGAAAATAAAATTACATGTTGCATCTACTAAGAAACATAGCATCATCAAGTCCATGCCAGATGATAATCAGTACATACAGAAAAACAAACTAATATACATACGAAGAGAAAAGTTAGGCTTTTCTCCCTTTCTTTTTCTCTACCTTGCACCATTCCCCTTGTGACGGTGCAGAAGAGACAAGAGTGAGCTGATTTCCAACTTCAGATCTTGCAATGTCCTTGTCCGAATCTGAATTGTCTAATGTATGTAAACGTTTATTTCCATTGTTATCCTTTTCTTCTGGTATCTTTTCTGATTGTACCAGATTGCTCTGAGATTCAGTTGGGTCTTGAGAGGTTTCCCTAATGTTTATGTTGTTATAATCATCTTCTATTATTTTATAAATTAGGTCATGAAATTATTTTTGAGCAATTTAAAAAAGACCGAAAATAAAATAACAAACAAAAAATTATATTTTTAATAAAATAAAAATTATTTCTCAATAAATAAAAAATAAAAAATAAAAAATAATATTATAAATATTAAAATATTTTATATACATATGAACCATATCCAAACTATAAACATAATACATAATGTTATAATCGCAAAAACATCAGCTCACTGCTTTCCACTCTCAAGTAATTCAAAATTATACAGGTTGTTGACATGGATAGTCTTTGTATCTATAACTTGTTCAAAGAGAAGTACACGTTTACAACTTTTGTTTTCCTTTAAATGAAGCAGAATTATTTTTTTTCCTTTAAATGAAGCAGAATTATTTGGGTGGATCATTATTTTTTTGTTTTTTTCAAATGAATTAGAATTATTTGGGTTGATCATTATTTTTTTGTTTTTTCAAATAAAATAGAATTATTTGGGTTCTTTCGAATGAAGTAGAATGATTTGGGTTCTTTCCCATGAAGTATAATTATATTTGGGTTGACGTTTATTTGTAAGTTTTATGTTTATAAATAATATATATATATATTATTTTAATGTCGTATTATTATTATATTTTGTTTGTTTTTTTTATTCAATTGAGTCATATTAATTTTACATGATATGCCATTTATTTATATGATATGTAATTATCTCATTTTATTGATATATACTTTTATTAAAATTATTGAATAAATTATTATTGGCTTGTCACTCGATTCTAGGGTTGCTAATTCCCATTAGCTCTCGAGTTACTATTTCTTTAAATGACTCTAAAGTTTTTGTCTTTAAGTGTTTTGAAGATATGTTTTATGGAGTTGTGTGTTATGAATATCCCTAATCTTATTTATTAATTGGAGAGGAATAAATAAATGCAAAAAGTTTTATGTAAGGAAAAAAAGTAATCAAGTTGGACAATAGCCAAATAAAACAAGAGTCCCGTGGTGGCAATGTCATTGTCTTTGTTCTTTAGACATTACCATCACATGGTTTTTATTTAAAAAATAATAGAACAAATATCTTATTAAAATAACATTATATATATATATATATATATATATATATAACATTAACAATGTTGTTTTTTTACAATATTGTATTTGTTTTCCTCCTAGGCCTTTTGCATTTAAGGTGTTGTAATACTTTGACATGGCGGAACTAGCCAACGCTTTGCTAGACATGGTTGACAAGAAACAAGTTTGACATTTCAATCGAAACTCTGGCTCTTCCTCTATATATAAAACAAAAACAAAAAGAAACCATATTCTCAAAAAGGTGAAGAATGATGCATTTGGTGGAATTTGAGTTGGCTTGTTGGTTTTGGTTACTAATGCACCCCCATCCAAAATAATAATTCACTACCTGTGCTATTCATCCCAAGCCCAATGCAAGACTTCAAATTTAACTTATGGGTTGTAATTTTCATTCTTTAATGTTATAGTTCTTAGTCAATTACCAATCACGATTGTTTTCGATCTATCTATCCTCCAACTTCTCCATGAAAAGGTATTGCCCTGCCTGCTTACGATATTAATTAGTTAAACATGTATTGTCTCAACTGTATAATACTAAGTCCTCAAACACAAAGTTTTTGTTCATACACATTGTGTTGTTGTAGGCCGAAAGATCAAACATATATAAACACCACAATATGATTGATATATATACATCATAATTCTTCATTAGCAAAAATAGTTGTGTGGTATATACATAGATAGACACAATTTACATGTATATACAAAATTGATTTCGAATCACTCCCTCAACTAATCACAAGCAACAAGTTGAAAGGGAAGTGTTAATTTTTGTAAATTTCACCTGGTAGAAAGTATTGGATCGAGATTGCTTTCAGGTAAAGCGCAACACATGGAATAGTTTAGTGATTCCCTATCTAGTGAGAACTAACACCTTTTTGCTAGCACTCTAACAAATCTTGATTAACATTATAACATTTATTTTATAATACATTTTTATATAGTTAATATGAAAAAATAATAAAAGATAACAAAAATTGTAGCTTCATTTTAAATTATAATAGTTATTATTAATTATGAAAAGAATTTTAGTTAAACATATATGCATTAAAACAACATGTGACAAGATTTTTTTACTATCGTTATTCATTTCCACTTTTTCATGGAGATTGTTTGTCAGGCCAGGGTAACTCCAGCAATTCAATGAGCGCAAAACAAAAACTAAGTGATTTATGCATTAGACAATTATTTATTTATACATATACACAACGGATCAGTTCATCTTTTAGATGACTGTCCAGCTTCACCTCATCCGTTTCGGATTAGGTGTCAACATTCCCCCCCTTAATCTGAAGGGATGTTGGTGAGTCCAAGCATCGTTCTGAATCTTTCAAGCTTTTCTCTTCCAAGCGCTTTGGTGAAGATGTCTGCAATTTGCTCGTTTGTGGAACAATGACGGAGATGGATTGTTTTGGCCTCAACATGATGTCGGATTAGATGATATTTAGTATTGATGTGCTTAGTACGATCATGGAACTTTGGGTTCTTGGCCAATTTTATTGCAGAGGTGTTATCAATCATGAGTGGAGTTGATTGTATTTGTTTTACCTGCAAATCTTCAAGAATTTTCCTGAGCCACACAATTTCTTTCGTTGCTTCAGCTGCTGCCACATATTCTGCTTCTGTTGTGGAATCTGCTGGAACTGATTGTTTGCGTGATCTCCAGGAGACAGCTCCCGATCCAAGACTCATAGCATATCCTGAAGTAGATACCCCAGTTTCTTTGTCTCCATCGAAGTCTGAATCAGAGTATCCAATCAAGTTGAAGTCGTCCACCTGTGTATACTTGATTCCAAGGTCTTGAGTTCCCTTCAAGTACCTTAGAACTCTTTTTGCAGCAGACCAATGTCCCTCACAAGGCCTTTGCATAAACCTGGAGAGGATTCCAACATCAAATGAAATGTCTGGTCTAGTAGTAGTGAGGTAGATGAGACTTCCTACAAGCTGTCTATACTTTGTTGCATCCTCAAATTCCTTTCCTTCAGTAGATGTGAGCTTCAAGTTTTGTTCCATTGGAGTAGAAAGGGGATTGCACTCTGTCATGCCAAATCTGTATAACAAATCTCCAATGTATTTCTTTTGAGAAAGAAATATGGACTTTGGATGTTGGGTTACTTCAATGCCAAGATAGTAATGAACATAGCCCAAATCAGTCATTTCAAAAATTTTTCCTAGTTCTTTCTTTATGGATGCAATATAGCTTTCATTGTTCCCTGTCATTAAAAGATCATCTACATATACCACAAGATATACAACTGTTTTGCCAACTTTCTTGACAAATAAAGTTGCATCATCAAGATCAAAATGATTGAAGTTGAGTTTCAGAAGATGCTCAGTTAGTTTTTCATACCAGGCTCATGGTGCTTGTTTGAGGCCATACAAGGACTTCACAAGTTTGCATACTTTGTGTTCATGTCCTTTCACAGCAAATCCTTCAGGCTGGGACATAAAAACATTCTCTTTTAGATCTCCATTCAAGAATGCAGTTTTTACATCCATTTGATGGAATTTCCAACCGTTCTGAGCAGCTAGTGCAAAGAGTGTCCGGATGGTGGCCCATTTTGCTGTGGGAGCAAAAGTTTCCTCATAATCGACCCCTTCCTTCTGTGCAAAACCTTTTGCCACAAGCCTAGCTTTGTGCTTGTCAAGTGAGCCATCAGCTTTGTACTTGTTCTTGTAGACCCACTTGCAGCCAATTGGTTTGGTTCCAAATGGAGGATCAACCAGCTTCCAAGTGCCATTCTTTATGAGGGCATCATACTCCTTCTGCATCGCTTCTTTCCACTCATCATGAGAAGCAGCTTCTTTGAAGGAAGTTGGTTCAAAATCTGTAGACAAGTTCAATTCACAATCATAAGTAACATCCATATCAACAGGTGAATTAGAGTTATCTACATCACCTCCATCTTGTCGGTTTGAATTTCTGGTTCCTGTTTTTCCAATTTCATCAGGATGAACACTTTCAAGTGTCTTTGTCAGCCACTTTAGGGGACCTTTCTAAGATGGTCCAGGCTGTTCTGTTGATTGAGTTGGGTCTGAATCAAGATTGATCTCCCAATTCTATCAATTACATCACTTAAAGCATCATCCGTTGTTGGAGTGTCATGCAAGGGAGATTGTTCTTCAGAAGGAGATTCCACATGTTGATCTAGTATAGGAATCCCCCCTTCAAGATGTGGAATCTGATTATCAAACTCTTGGAATGATTTCGGTTTTGTGAATCTATCCAAGCGATCAAGTTGCCGCTCAACAACACTGTCAGATTTGGATGATTCAAGAAAAATGACATCTCTAGATAAAATAAACTTTTTATTTACTTCATCATAAAGGCGGTATGCTTTAGATGTGTTTGAATACCCCAGGAAGATACACTTACGACTTCTAGCACCAAGTTTGTTTCTATGTACCTTTGGTATTAAAGCATAACAGGTGGAACCAAATATCCTGAGATGTTTTACCGAAGGAACATGTCCATACCACAATTCATAAGGAGTCTTGTTTCTTATAGCACTAGATGGACATCTATTCTTAATATATGCAGCACATAGAACAACATCAGCCCAAAACATTGTCTTTACATTTTTGAAGAAAAGCATGGATCGTACCATATTCAAAATTGTTCTGTTCATTCTTTCAGCTACACCATTCTGTTGAGGATTATAAGGCACAGTTGTTTGATGTTTAATCCCATGTTGGCGAAGATAGTGTTCAAATTCATTTGATGTATATTCTTTTCCATTATCAGTGCGAATAGACCCAATATGAGATTGTGCATCATTTTCAATCCACTTATGAAAATTCTTGAATGTTTGAAAAGCATCAGATTTGTTCTTCAATAAGTAAACCCAACACATTCTGGTGTAATCATCAATAAATGTCATGATATATTTATTTCCATTTGCAGAAGAAACAGGCATTGGACCACATAAATCTGAATGAATAAGTTCAAGCTTCCTATGTGCTCTTGAATGTGAATCATGAAAAGACTGTTTGCTATGCTTTCCTAGAATGCAAGCATCACATTGTTTATGTTTTCTAGGAATTGTAGGAAAACCAGCAACACCATTTTTCTTCAACAAGCGGAGACTATCATAGTTTAAATGTCCAAATCTAGCATGCCATAATAAACTTAATGGAAGTGCACCTTCTTCATGATGAGAAATATATGAGAAATGTTGTGCATGAGCAGAGGTTCCTTGCAGTTTAAGGAGTCTTTCTTCTTCTATACCCCTCATGACAAGTGAGTGGTCAGATGCCTTTCTTACCTCAAGCTTGCCATCAAACATGTGAATGGAGTGACCTTGCTGGCGGATGTGGACCAGGGACAGCAAGTTTCTCTTCAGCTGTGGGAGATATAGAACATGATCCAGAAGAAAGTCTGGAAGACCAGGCAGTTTAAGCCTGATTGTGCCAAGCCCTGATGGCTTGATTTTTGACTGATCTGCAAAGTATACTGCTCCATCAACATTGTTAGTGAAATCTTCAAAGAAATCTCTCCTATGAGTCATATGACAGGTTGCTCCTGAATCAAGCAACCAGTCATTTTTCGAAGAAGCAAGTGAAGCATTAAACAAGTCTTCATTTACTCCAATGTTACATTGTGCCTCAATATAGTGAGTGGATTCAGGTGCTTTACCTTTTCTGTGTCATCAGTTTTACCTTTCTGCTGATTTCTTCTCTGCTCAACTTTGTCCCATGGTAGCTTGCATGTAGAAGCATCATGTGATCCATTTCGTTTGCAGCGAATGCAATGTAAGTCTGCCTTTTCTTCTTGAGGGTGTCTGCCCCCCATGCCTCTGAAGTATCTTCTTCTTTCTCTTGAAGGCATACTGTAACAAAAAACTTCTGCTGATAGAAAAAAAATACTTATGCCACAGCAAGACTTCTGCTGGAAAAAAAAACTTTATGTAATAGCCTTATGCATTTATTTTTCTTCTAACATTCCATAGCATATATATATTACTGCTCACATATATATCACTGTTTAATGATGGCGCTCACCGCTTACAACTGTTCATATATCACTGTTCAATAAAAATGGGGCTCATATACAAATCACTTCTCACATATATCAATGTATATCACTGTTTTAAAAAAGGAGCGCTATATATATCACTGTTTTGAAAGGGCGCACATATATATCACTGCTTTGAAAGACAACGTAATATGCTGAATGCTCAACACTTTCAACTATCCCAGCAGCATGAAAACGACATAGTAGTAGACATGAATGAGATTAAAAAAATACTCTTTCCAAATAGCAGCAGACAAAAATGACCCTCGTTCTACGACAGATAGCCAACAAATATGTTTGACAAAATGCCAACAGAATCCAGAATATTACCAATCTGTAACTGTGCTCGTTTCCCCAGCTCCGGAGGTATCACACCGGGGACAAAGCTGCAAGGCAGACAACGTTAACACTCTCTATCTATCACACAGCGTTTCTCAACCTTTTCACGGGGCGCTACAAAAATAGCAAGGCTTATTCAAAAATGTTAAACGCTGGCTTCAATACATTAAAGGCATAAACGCATCCAGCATTTAAAAATGCCAGGCTTCAATACGCATAAACGCTGGCTTCAATACATTAAAGGCATTAAAGGTGCAGTCACCACAGTTCTATATACCATCACCATTCACCAAAGCTTCAAAACGCAGGCTTCTTCAAAACGTTTCAGGCCACGGATATCACAACCCGATCAATGGAGTTTCGACCAGCATACACCAGCAGCGTTCAGTCCTCAGAAAATTCAACACAAAAATTTTGTTTTAACACTTCAATACCAGCATACATATGACCAAAACAACCACGTTGTTGACATAATGCACCAGGGGGAGCTACAGAGGGCCTGTCTGTTTATGAAGCGGCCCAACATGATGTCGAATGGATGCTTACTCAATGTGATTGAATGGCAGTTCAAATGAAAATTAGGGATTCATAAACGCAGGTTTCAATAACATAACAGGTCTTCAATACGCAGGTTTCAATATACCATAACATTAAACGCATTCATCAATTCATTAAACGCAGTCTTCGATACCTTTTCTTCCTTGAACGGACCTCAACGCAGCGTATGCAGCGATGTCAGAAGGGATGTCAGAGAGCGTATGCAGCGCTGGTGCGCCAGGGAGCAGAGGCAGCAGAGGAGTTACGCTATTTCTGGAACCTGGGACCTGTGCTCTGATACCATGTCAGGCCAGGGTAACTCCAGCAATTCAATGAGCGCAAAACAAAAACTGAGTGATTTATGCATTAGACAATTATTTATTTATACATATACACAACGGATCAGTTCATCTTCTAGATGACTGTCCAGCTTCACCTCATCCGTTTCGGATTAGGTGTCAACATTGTTAATTTGTAGATGGATTTTATTAGAATACCATTACTTATTAATATCACATGTCCTAAAAATCATAAAGATATTAACATGACACATACTCATATGACATTTTTTAAATTAATCAATTTAATTACAAACTGATGCAGGGGCATCTAGCTAAGGCACCATGACCGGGTGTTGGTCTCTGCCAGGTTGGAGAGTTGAGTTAGCATATTGATTGTTTTATATGTTTAGTTTGTCAGAGTAGGAGGTAGGATTTTGTTTTATCTTAATCTCAGTATTAGTCAAAGGTAGTTTGGTCGGTTAAGGTTATTTACTTGTTTGTCTTTAATAAACAGGGGATTAATAATTGTCCTGTCATTCTTAAGAGAAAAAGACAAATGTGTCGAAATGTAAAATCTTGCCATATAGGCATAACCGAATACTTAATAGTTATGTAACTATAAGGTCTACAACTGAAAGTAACTACACAGTTCCATTAACTATAGACAAAGCATATAAATGTAACAATGAAAATCATTGACAAGGTTCAACATTTTTAGATACAGATAATAAAAAAGAGACAGAGCACAAATTCATCTATCATCCATCTGTATTATCGTCTATACATTGTGCAATTATATTTTTCCATATTGTTTAACCGATTCAAATAACAAGCAGAATGTAGGCCTACAACTTTATGTTTTTTCTTCCTCTCTTAAAAGAAGACAGAGCACTGTAAGTCGTATGTAAGTTCCAAGACCAGAATGGACAAGCACGTAACCAAGCTACAACGAAACAATTGAACGAAGGAAACAGAGTCCAGACAGCGTGACAGAGATGCAAATGCTAGAACAAGGGTTTGTATCCCACAGAAGAAAATGGTATTGACTAAACAGAGCAAATGCAGACAAATAAATCAGATGAGTAAAGCATATACAGGCCATACAATGTTTTTTTGACTTCGAAATCGACCATCAGGACAAATTACCAGAACAACTACAGAACTTCCTGTTCGTGGAAAAGTATTACAAACACGGTTGCAATTAAACAATTATAGCTCGAAGGCGTTGAAGCCGGATTGAAGGAAACGACAGCCAAATCACCATCATTAAAGCTAAGGTAAATCGAAACCAATGTTTCCCTGAAAGTTTTCCTTTAAATTATAAAATGAAATGTATAAAGATACATAGCAGAGTTCCAAAGTAATACATGGATAGTCACATAAACTGACGGTCGACAAACCCTAGGTGAGGGTTTTGGGAAACGGCTCCCACACATTAACAGTTACAGCCAACAATCACTGAAACGTGAAAGCCTATGATAACAAGATGACCAGGACGCTGGCTATAGCCGAGAGTCACATTGACTAAGCATTGAAGGAAATCAAACCCTCATTCTCACAAGCCTATTCTACAAAAGAAAACTGAAGTCTAGTTGCGTTGGCAGAGCCTACCCGACAGAGGCCGGTCGAATTGTTCCGAGCAGACCCAACTACAAACCCTAATACCTGTAAAGGAGCCAACACACAGTTGTTAGCACAAGTTGACTGAGGAAAACAAAACACAGTGCATGAAAGCAAATATACGAGGGATACATTTTCCATACCTGAAGGATTTGCAACGAGAACAGAGAACAATCCTCTGACCCACGAATTCCAACCAACGACTGAGACAAAGGAGTGGCCACATTAGGAACAGGAGAATGAAAAAGGCAACATTGAATCATGGATAGAAGAGACTACCTGCATTGAAGCCGAAGACTGGAGAGTGCCACTATTCGAAACCTGAATGCATGCCAACCACTGAGTTTCACAAGCAAGATAGCTTCAAACAGAACTCGAGCTCGTGGAGCAAAGACCAGTTGGGGCAATTGCAAAAAGAGCACAGAAATCTACTTACACAGGTGGCGGTAGAACCATCCTTGGTTGCCCAACGAACCAGAGTCAAAGACTATCCAAACAAGCGTAAGAGCCAAGCAAGTATAAGAGACACACTGTCGGACCAGAAAACAAACTATAAGGCGCGCCCAGCATTTGCAGCGTAGCTGCATACACAGGCACCAAAAAACTCACTAGAGCAAACCCTTGGCGAACAAATGAAAAAAGTTTGAATGAGCGACGGAGGAAGAGTTTTGGTGTAACGAGGAGTGGGAAACGCGACCCAAGGTGTGTACATAGTATTGAATGCAGACATAAATGCCATCTATCACTTTCCATAAATATCCGAGAGCATTGGAATCATAAACTAATCCACACCTTAATCATATTTTAAAATCATTTAATTATTGATTAGTCCGAACAGTGTTGGGCTAGTCCCATCATAATGGTATCTAAGTAGGTTGAAATTGACTGAATAAATGGAGGTAGGAAGGAGAGGTAATGGAAGAGGTGTTCGGAGGGTAGCAGATGAAGGACTGAGAGAGGAAATCAGGATTCTTACTGCCCGTTTGGAGGCAGTTGAAGCAGGGAGACGAAGGGATCCAGAGGTAGGCGATGACAACGAAGAGGAAGCTGAAGCGACGACAGATGGATCGGATGGAGAGGGCCCAGAAATGAGACTGCTGAGATCGGTCTTAGTGGCAAGCAGTAAACCCAAACCAGAACTCCCAAATTATGACGGCAACCTGTCCATAGAGGTTTTATTGGACTGGATCAGTGAGCTGGATAAGTATTTCGAGTGTGAGGAGGTTAGTGAAGACCGCAGAGTTAAGTTTGTTGCGACAAAGTTGAAGGGACACGCAGCCCTGTGGTGGGACAATGTCCACACAGAGAGAAGGAGATTGAACAAGCTGCCGATCAAAACCTGGTCAAGGATGGTGGCCAAGTTGAAGGGCAGATTTCTGCCGAAAGATTATCATATTGCACTACACAAACAAGTGCAGAATATGAAACAGAAAGGAATGACAGTGAGGGAGTACACTGAGGAGTTTTACCGAGTGAACTTAAGGGCTGGTTATACAGAGGATACCTCAGAGAAGACAGCCAGGTACGTAAATGGTTTAAGGCTAGAAATTTTAGATGAAATTAGTATTCTGTCTCCTAGGAACATTGAAGAAGCATATCAGAGTGCTACGAAAGCTGAAGAGAAAATTACTAGAAAGAAAAATGCCAGGAGAGGACGAGGAACCGACAGAGGAAGAGGCCAGTCATATGGCAGAGGGTGGACTGCTGGTAGTAATGAAGAAGGCAACAATTTTAAAGCCTTCGGATCAACACACAAAGGTGATAATGCAAAAGGTAGAAGGCCATATCAATGAGGCAGGGGAAATGGCCGAGGTAGAGGAGCTGGTTACCAATGTTACAGGTGTCATAAGTGGGGACACAGATCATTTGAGTGTCCTAAGGCAGACCAAGCTGGATAGAGGGGTGCATATGTTGCACAACCAGAGGAAGCAGAGGCACCTACCCAAGAAGCAGAGAACACTCCAGAAACAGGGGAAGCGCTGGTGTTGAACAAGGTGTTGTTAAAACCAGCCAAGGAAGCCACCGAACAAATGCAGCGGAAGTCTTTGTTTCGGACGGTTTGTAAGTCACACGGTAAGTGCTGTAAGTTGATTATAGACAGCGGTAGTACATATAACTTAGTGGCCACAGAGATGGTGGAAAAGTTGGAATTGAAGCGATTGAAACATCCCACCCCTTACAAAGTTTCATGGCCGCAAAAAGGCCATCAGTCGCTGGTGGATGAACAATGTGAGGTGGAGTTTCAAATAGGCAGATATAAGGATAAGGTCATTTGTGACATCATGTCGATGGACGTATGTCACATATTGCTAGGCAGGCCATGGCAGTACAACAGAAAGGTGGTACATGAGGGATTGACAAACTGCTATAAGGTTGTTAAGGATGGAATCAAGCATACGCTTGTGCCCATCAAGGAGGAAGGGACAGCAGGAACAAGTGAGCCAAGAGCATTGTTGGTCAGCAGAAAACAGTTTTTGAAACAAATTGAGGATAGCGAGGTGAGTTATGCAGTTGTAAGAAGAGAAAAAACGGTACTGTTTCATACATAGGTGTCAGATTTACCCCCAGAAATTCAGCAGATGTTGCAGGAGTTTACAGATATAGTGGTGGATGACTTGCCAGATAAACTGCCCCCCAAAAGGAGCATAAGTCACCATATTGACTTCATACCCGGAGCAAGCTTGCCGAATAAGGCAGCATATCGGATGAGCCCCAAGGACAATGAAGAGATTAGGAAACAGGTGCAGGAACTGCCAGACAAAGGATTGATAAGGGAGAGTTTGAGCCCTTGCACAGTTCCAACGGTTCTCGCTCCCAAGAAAGGAGGAGAGTGGCGGATGTGCACAGACTCGAGGGCCATCAACAAAATCACCATTCGGTACAGGTTTCCACTGCCATGGATGGACGACATGATGGATTGCCTAAGCGGGGCAGCATATTTTTGTAAGATAGACTTGAAGAGCGGGTATCATCAGATCCAAATTTGAGAGGGGGATGAGTGAAAGATAGCCTTTAAGACGAATGAGGTATTGTATGAATGGCTGGTTATGCCATTCAGACTAAGCAATGCGCCCAACACATTTATGCGGCTAATGAATGAAATGTTGAAAGAATATATTGGAAAATTTGTGATAATATACCTGGACGACATACTAATTTTTAGCAGGACAAGGGAGGAGCACCTTCGACATGTTCAGAAAGTGTTGGAAAAATTACAGCAAAATAAACTACTGATAAATCTGAAAAAGTGTACTTTTCTGCAAAAAGAGTTGATTTATTTGGGCTTTGTAATAGCATAAAACAAGTTGAAGATGGATTCAGAAAAGATTGCAGCAATAGTCAATTGGCCATCCCCGAAAAGCTTATTTGAGGTACGTAGTTTTCATGGGCTAGCGAGGTTTTACTGGAAATTCATAAGAAATTTTAGCGAAATATGTGCACCTATGTTGGAAACTATTAAAAAGGCCAGTCAGCCTTTTCGGTGGACTGATGCAACAGAGAGGAGTTTTCAGCTACTAAAGAAGAAGATCACAGAGAGACCGATCCTGAGATTTCCAGATTTTAAAAAGCTCTTTCAGGTTCGCTGTGATGCTAGCGGTACGACTATTGGAGCTGTACTCAGCCAGGAGGATAAGCCTGTTGCATTTTTTCAGCAAGAAGCTAAATGAAAGCCGGTAGAAATATTCGTCCTATGACAAGGAGTTCTATGCTGTTGTGCAGGAATTGAAGCCCTGGAGGCACTATTTGTTGGGAAACGAATTTGTGTTGTTTTCAGATAATTCTGCACTATATTATGTGATGCAACAACACAAGTTGAACCACAAACATGCCAAATTGGTGGAATATTTGCAGAGTTTCACCTTTGCGTTGAAACACATCAGTGGGAAGGCCAACAAGGTTGTAGATGCATTGAGTAGGAGAGCTTTACTTTTGCAGGAGAGCACTGTACAAGTGTTGGGTTTTGAGCACTTAAAAGATTTATACCAGACTGACACAGATTTTAAGGAGGCCTATGAGGCATGTCAGAATCCCTTGGTGAGAGATAAAAGCCCATGGTTGGACTACAACTTGTAGGAGAAATTGCTATTTAGAGGAGGACAGCTATGCATTCCTGACTGCTCGATGAGAGAGAACATTATTTGGGAGAAGCACAGTGGAGGTCTAGCCGGACATTTCGACATAGACAAGACACTCGAGCAGCTCAGTCATTTCTACTTTTGGCCAAAGATGCGAAGGGATGTACAGCGGTTTGTGACCAGATGCAAAGTGTGCCAGTTGGCGAAAGGTCACAGTCAAAACACGGGACTGTATACACCATTGCCAGTTCCAAGTAGACCGTGGGACTCAATCAGCTTGGACTTTGTCTTGGGTCTACCTAGGACACAGTGGGGTTATGACTTTGTGATGGTAGTAGTGGACAGATTCTCGAAGATGGCGCATTTTATCCCTTGCAGAAAAACCAGTGATGCCACTCACGTGGCCCACTTGTTTTTCACGGAGATTGTTAGGCTACATGGGTTGCCTAAGTCTATTCTTTCGGACAGGGATGTGAAGTTTATAGGGAACTTTTGGCGTACCTTGTGGAAGAAGATGGATACACAGCTGAGTTACAGTTCTGCTTATCACCCACAAACCGACAGACAAACAGAGGTGGTAAACAGGAGTCTGGGAAACCTGCTACGAAGCTTGATTGGTGAGAATTCGCGGATGTGGGATCGAGTGCTTGCCAGGTAGAGTTCGCTTATAACGACTCGCCTAATCGTAGCATAGGTTACAGTTCATTTCAGATCCTGTACGGCATGCATCCTCGCAGAGTGCATGAATTACGAGATCTCGAACGACAAGAAAGGCGAAGTGCAGATGGAGAAGATTTTGCTAACGTGATGAGAGATTTGCATGAGCAGGTGAAAATTAAATTGCAGGACAGTAGCCAAAAGTACAGTTCAATGTGGGCGATGAAGTCCTCACGCATTTGCACAAGGAACGCTTCCCTAGAGGTGCATACAATAAGCTGAAGTATAAGAAGATAGGTCCCTACAAAATCCTCCGGAAATTTTCAGCGAATGCCTATGAGATACAGTTGCCACCAGGATAGGCATTTCACCCATATTTAATGTAGCAGACCTGTTCCCTTACACTGCTGACCCAGAAGAAGAAGAAGAAGACAGAATCACACGACCTACATGGAATACCCAGGATGGAGGAGAAACTTGGATGAGACAGATGCCTTATGTTCAGTCTCTCGAAATCGAGAGCATTCTTGATACTCAGGTGGCCAAACGAACTCGACAGAAGAAGTATTTGCAATACCTGGTCAAGTGGAAGAACCATCCTATTGAGGACAGTTCGTGGCTTGATGCCAGGCAGATTGAGCAGATAGGTTATTCAGTCGAGAAGCTCATGGACCGAAGCCATGATTTCTTTTTGTCCCGGGAGCTTGATATAGGAGCATCCAGCTAAGGCACCATGATCGGGTGTTGGTCTCTGCCAGGTTGGAGAGTTGAGTTAGCATATTGATTGTTTTATATGTTCAGTTTGTCAGAGTAGGAGGTAGGATTTTGTTTTCTCTTAATCTCAATATTAGTCAAAGGTAGTTTGGTCGGTTAAGGTTATTTACTTGTTTGTCTTTAATAAACAATAGATTAATAATTGTCCTGTCATTCTTAAGAGAAAAAGACAAATGTGTCTAAATGTAAAATCTTGCCATATAGGCAGAACCAAATACTTAATAGTTATGTAACTATAAGGTCTATAACTGAAAGTAACTACACAGTTCCATTAACTGTAGACAAAGTATATAAATGTAACAATGAAAATCATTGACAAGGTTCAGCATTTTCGGATACAAATAATAAAAAAGAGACAGAGCACAAATTCATCTATCATCCATCTGTATTATCGTCTATACATTGTGCAATTATATTTTTCCCTATTGTTTAACAGATTCAAATAACAAGCAGAATGCAAGCCTACAACTTTATGTCTTTTCTTCCTCTCTTAAAAGTAGACAGAGCACTGTAAGTGGTATGTAAGTTCCAAGACCAAAATGGACAAGCACGTAACCAAGCTACAACGAAACAATTGAATGAAGGAAACAGAGTCCAGACAGCGTGACAGAGATGCAAATGCCAGAACAAGGGTTTGTATCCCACAGAAGAAAATGGTATTGATTAAACAAAGCAAATGCAGACAAATAAATCGGACGAGTAAAGCATATACAGGCCATACAATGTCTTTTTGATTTCGAAATCGACCATCAGGACAAATTACCAGAACAACTACAGAACTTCCTGTTCGTGGAAAAGTATTACAAACACGGTTGCAATTAAACAATTATAGCTCGAAGGCGTTGAAGCTGGATTGAAGGAAACGACAGCCAAATCACCATCATTAAAGCTAAGGTAAATCGAAACCAATGTTTCCCTGAAAGTTTTCCTTTAAATTATAAAATGAAATGTATAAAGATACATAGCAGAATTCCAAAGTAATACACGGACAGTCACATAAACCGACGGTCGACAAACCCTGGGTGAGGGTTTTGGGAAACGGCTCCCACACATTAACAGTTACAGCCAACAATCACCGAAACATGAAAGCCTATGATAACAAAATGACCAGGACGCTGGCTATAGCCGAGAGTCACATTGGCTAAGCATTGAAGGAAATCAAACCCTCATTCTCACATGCCTATTATACAAAAGAAAACTAAAGTCTAGTTGCGTTGGCAGAGCCTACTCGACAGAGGCCGGTCGAATTGTTCTAAGCAGACCCAATTACAAACCCTAATACCTGTAAAGGAGCCAACACACAGTTGTTAGCACAAGTTGACAGAGGAAAACAAAACACAGTGCATGAAAGCAAATATACGAGGGACACATTTTCCATACCTGAAGGATTTGCAGCGAGAACAGAGAACAATCCTCTAACCCACGAATTCCAACCAACGACTGAGACAAAGCAACAACCACTTTAGGAACATGAGAATGAAAAAGGCAACATTGAATCATGGATATAAGAGACTACCTGCATTGAAGCCGAAGACTGGAGAGCGCCACTGTTCAAAACCTGAATGGATGCCAACCACTGAGTTTCACAAGCAAGATAACTTCAAACCAGAACCCAAGCTCGTGGAGCAAAGACCAGTTGGGGCAATTGCAAAAAGAGCACAGAAATCTACTTACATAGGCGGCGGTAGAACCATCCTTGGTTGCCCAACGAACCAAGGTCAAAGACTATCCAAACAAGCGTAAGAGCCAAGCAAGTATAAGAGACACACCGTCGGACCAGAAAACAAACTAGAAGGCGCACCTAGCATTTGAAGCGTAGCTGCATACACAAGCACCAAAAACCTCACTAAAGCAAACCCTCGGCGAACAAATGCAAAATGGTTGAATGAGCAATGGAGGAAGAGTTTTGGTGTAACGAGGAGCGGGAAACGCGACCCGAGGTGAGTACATAGTATTGAATGCAGACATAAATGCCATCTATCACTTTCTAGAAATATCCGAGAGCATTGGAATCATAAACTAATCCACAGCTTAATCATATTTTAAAATCATTTAATTATTGATTAGTCCGAACAGTGTTGCGCTGACCCCATCAAAAACACAAAAAAAAACATAAATATTTATAAAATTAATTCCAATCTTTAATTTACAATTACGCTTAAAAATACATTAAAATATAAAATCTTTATTATCCATACATAATTAACCATATTTAAATTAAACTTCTGACAACTTCATCGGAGAATAAACATATAAATATAACTATTAAAAAAACATCCAGAAACATCACAACTATCTTAGGAAACACCTATAATGAACTACTCTGCATATGAAGAAACTCATCACAACCTTTTATTCTTTATCATATTCTCTATCATCAATGAAAAAGATGATACACATTGAATGGTAATTAGAGTTACGACAAAACAACCTCGAAGTCAGGGGTTCTAATAATTACTAAGGAATATATATTTTCACATAGCCATCATAATGAGTAACCACTAAGAAATCTATTTTCAAATGTCCACACTAATAAATAACTATTGAGAAATCTATTTTCGAATAGATATAATAATAATAATAAGCAGACCTACAAATGTACCTAAGGATATGCCCTAAATTACCAACAAATTAAACTGAAATCTATCTTAGGTCACTTATTTTAAAATTCAAATGATTAGGTCACTTATTTTAAAATTCAAATGATTAGGTCACTTATTTTAAAATAATTTCCATTCAAATGATTAGGTCACTTATTTTAAAATTCCACTTTTCTATATGCTAGAATGTTTTATAAGTTTTGGGCGACAGAATTATGCCCGAAATAACCAACCATTTAAACTGAAATCCATCTGGATAATTTCCGTTCAAATGATTAGATCACTTATTTTAAAGTTTCACTTTTCAATATGCTAGAATGTTTATAAGTTTTTGGCACTGGAAATATTTAAAAAATCAACAGAGTGTTACATGGGCCGAGAGGGGACCTGATTTTAAGATAAGCAGTGTAGACTTTGCTCAGACAATGAAGATGAGAGTGACACCGAAAAACAACGAGCATATAATTTAGGTTTGGTGAGACAATGAATGTCCAAAAGTCTATGTACGGGGAATCTGTTTTTAAATCTTGGCATATATTTTTCTTTTTTTTTTTTTTTTTTTTGCCATATTCTAAAAAATTATGTTTTTTTTAAAGATGAAAATTTCGAGTATATTTTGAAATAAATTGGTAAGTATCCAAGTGAAAGTTGTCAAAATCATAATTTTAGATGCTCTAAATATTTTTAGTGGTGCTGAATCCATTTCCACCATCAAAAATATGATTCAAATACTATATCTACAAGATTTTTTGATTTTTTTTAACCCAAATTCCAACCACTTTTAAATGTGGAGAAATTCCTCCCTCTATAAAAAAAAAACTCTATTTTTTATTTAAATATTCTCGACAATTCTATTAATTCATAGATCAATATTTTCATTTAAATTACTTCACATGATTTTAAATCTATGAATATACTTATTATGCATAACCAAACTAATAATAAAGTAGTTATAGAAAATATTTATAAATGTTAAAACTTTATATAATTTAAAAGAGATAATCTTTCAATGTTCTGTTTCCCTATGTTTGAAAATCATATATTCTTTTTTATTCTTTTGTATCACTAGCCTTTTAAGTGCACCTCTAATATTCGGAAAAGAAAATTGATGAAGTATATCAGAAAGTAGGATGAAAAAATGTACATTATACATATAATACAATATACAATTATTATTATTATTATTGTTTTATAAAATTGATATAGTTTTAGTAAACCAAAATAATATACAAATTGTTCAAATGCCAATATAAACTACTCATGCATATTATAGTGGGAATCATGGAAATAATGCTATTATATCACTCTATTATTCTATTTTTGACTTAACTCATTTTCTGCAAAATTGATTGATGACCATTTTGTGATAGGAGCTTGTGGGTTATTACATCACTTCATTATACAATCGATCAATTCATAATTGATATTTTTACTTAACTCATATTTTGCAAAATTGATTGATGGCCAATTTGTGAGAGGAGCTTGCAAGTTATTACATCACTCCATTATATAGTCGATCAATTCATAATTGAATTTTTGACTTAACTCAAATTTTGCAAAACTGATTGATGGCTAATTTGTGACAGGCATAAAGTAATACAATGCAACCGATTGTATATGTTACAAATGATCTTATGAGGAGGACATTGTTAACAGGTGGTCACGTCAAGCCTCGACATTTGTAGCCCTGGTGGTGGTGGCGTGCCGATATCACCACCTTGGGAACCCCAAAATCTAAAGGTAAACTGTGGAAGGGAAAATTTTGATTTTTTTTAGTGAGGAGAAATAATGCTTTGACATGGTCGCTAGATATCACTGCCTAGTAGTAGTGGCATAATAAGTAGCCTAAGAAACTAAAAAGAAAGAGAAATGACCTTAGAAAAACAAAACATTGAAAAATAAAATATTAAATGATACAATGAAGCATAGATGTTATACATATAATAATAATTTTAGTAGTAATTAAAATATATGGTTTTAATGGAGGATATGGAGAGGTATTCATATCTTAAAAAAAAATCTGAAAATAAATAAATTTTAGGGATATCCAATTTAGTAATAGACATTCTTTTTACTAACATGTGAAAGGGGTACTATGAAGTATTGGTGGTGACTTTTTTTGGTAATTTTGCATAAAGGGAAGTGAGAAGGCTAATTAACAAGCATATCCATGTTGCAACTAATCAAATGTTATGTTAGTATGAGGCCTTACTCCTTTGTAGCTTCCACCATTGGTATTAAGATCATGGTATACTAGAGCTTATATATCATTGAGGTCCACATCTCTTAACCAATGTTGGATTAATATTTTGTATATAGAGGAATTTATGTCATAGAAACAATTCCAAGAAGAATTGTGGAGTGTTATGAATGACACTTTCTTTTGGTATTTTTGCATAGAGGGAGGGATGAGAACTGAGCAATAAGCATATTCACACACAACCAATCAATTATTATATTTGTTTACATAAATAGGGCATTCCATACATGATGAACACCTTCAATAACCACTCACACAACTAGATCAATATCACAATACCAATATTTTTACATGGTTAAAACCCTTTGAGAGGGAAAGAGTCCACGATCCTAGTCAATGTAGCCACTTGAGGGGATATTATTAATGCAAAGGAAAATATTTTACATAAGAGAGTTCTCACAATCAATCATCATCCATGACCCTCCATTCCCTTAAATAGAGATAGTGGACCAATCGAGTGTTAAGTCATAGATCAATGGTTGTTAGTAACAAGGAGAATATGAGTTGTTGGATCAATGTATGTCTAGAACATATTGTGATCATCAAATTACAATGTGACTAACGCATACTAAAGAAACACACAAAGAAATGCATTTTTAATAGACACATTAGACCAAATTGAACTTAATTAACTCCTAAGTGCCTAAATATCATAACACCCCGCGCCCCCCCCCCTTAAGAACAACGTGGGATAGGATTGAAGTATTTACAAATGTGACACAATAGGAGAAGAAAGCAGGCATTAGAGCCTATCCCTCCTTAATGAAAACTTCTTGAACTCCTAACATAGATCAAACTTAACTTTTGTAAGAGACTTTGTGAAAATGTTTCCAACTTAATCATCTATAGGGAAAAAGTGCACTCTAATAACTCAATAATGAATATGTTTTTCTAATGAAGTGCATTTGTAGCTTAATGTGTTTGCTATGCTAATGTTGAGCTAGATCTTTGGCAAGCTTGATGGCACTCTAATTGTCGCACTAGAGGGCGATAGGATGCTAATGCTAGAATCAAAAATTTGAAAGGATCAATTGAAGCCATAAGATTTCTTGACTTTCTTTAACTATTGCTCAGTACTATGCTTCTATTGAAGAAAGAACAATAATCTATTTCTTTCTACAAACCCATGTGACAGGTTTGGAACCAAGACAAAAAACGTAACCTGTAGTATACTTTTCATCATCAAGAACACTAACCCAATTTGAATCTACGAAACCATCCAACAAATAAGTCCTCCCTTGAACTATAATGTATCCCAAACTGAACTATACCCAATATATCGAAATATTCTTTTTGCTGCTTTCTAATAACTTTCATGTGGTATTTTCATATACCGGGCAACAAGGCTGGCAACAAAGGAAATATCAAGAGGGGTATGAGTCAAACATAAGAGGCTACCAACTAACATACAATACAAATTGGCATCAACATCAGGTGTAGTCCAGGTTGTATTAAGTTTGAATCTAAACTAAAAGGGAGAAGGGGATAGTTTACAATATTCCATGTGAAAATGGCGAAGAAGGTCACATGCATACTTAGATTGGGAAAGATAAATTCCTTCTTTGGTTTCCAATACTTAAAGGCCAAGGAAATAATGCAAATATCCTAAATCTGTCATTTCAAACTTCTTCTTAAGTCTTGAATTCCAATGGGTTAAATTTCTAGGGTCCCAAATAGTGAGGATAAGGTCATCAACATAAATAACAAGGATTGTGAGATGGATTCCTACTTTTGATACTTGAATTTTCCGAAGTAGACTCCACAATAGACATTCTAATAAGTCGGCATTTCGAATCTCTTAAACATATTCATCATCACGATATAAGAGTCAAGGGAAAGAAGAAAGGAAGGAAATGTATAAATGCAAGAAAGAGAGGGGGAGGAGAAGGGGAGATGGGTCAACCCTAGAGATATACAAAACCTAAACCTAAAATAATGGGGACAAAAGCTAATTTTTTTGTATGAATAGTGTGTCAATGATTAATATGATAAAATTAATGAATAGAAAGGTTAATACTTAATATAAGATAGGTTAATAATTAATATTTTATTAATATATAACATAATAATATAAATCAAGATTATTATTAAAAATAATGTATATTAATATATATTATTATATAGGTTAGTATAATAATATTTAATTTAGAGTATGATAAAATGGATAATTGAATAGTGCATTTAAAGGAGGAATTTTATGGAAGGGAGGATCGGTTCATTTAATTAATTAATTAATTTTATTTATTTAATATAATTTAATAAGAAGAAAATTATAATAGAGGGAAAAAGTCGGCAGGGGGAGGAAAGAGGAGAGAGAAGTTCTAGAACAAGAGGATGGCAGTGAAAAGGGGAAGGAGGACTAATGATAAAGGTTACATAAAAGGAGAGGTCAAGGGTTAAGAAAATGTAGAGGAGGAAGAGGGAGGAGAGAAGAGGAGTCAAATAGAAGAGGGGAAGAGAAGGAGAGGAGAAAAAAGAAAAGGATAAAAAGGATAAGGAAAAAAAATAGATCAAAGGGGAAAGGACGAATCTCGATAGATGACGAGGTACTAGAACTGAGATTGATTAATTAGAGGAAGCAAATTCCTATTGATTTCAAGGCTTTCATCTCTATTCATGTCACTAGGATTTTTAGCAATTTCTAATGCTTCTCAAATTCATATTTTGAAATGATAATTTTATTTGGCAAGGATTTGGGCATCTTTAGTGTATACATGATGTTTAGTTTTGATAAAATGTTCAACTAAGACTAAGGATTTGATATGTTCATGTTTACAGATCGTTCTTTTGTTCCAGTCTTAAATGATCTCCTAGTTCACCAATGTAACATCTTGCATAGGAGCACGAAACCTTGTAGACTCGTTTTTGTTGGTGGATATGGATTTTTTCCTTGACAAACCTCATCCTCTACTTAATAGTGACCAAAGGTTAAAGGATGTGTTGATATTATTTAACTTCGAGACTCTTGCAATCTTATCGGTAACTCCTTGAATATAGGGAAAATATGCCTTCTTAGTCGAGTTGTTATTATCAAGGGAGTTAGTTTGGCTTGATATTCTTCTTGAAACTCTAGAAAAGGTTTTCTTAATGTCCCATTCCTTCTAGTCTATATTCTTGAATACCTTTTTTAGATGATCAAATTCTTGTTGGAGATGTTCGCGGTCGCAAATCCTCAAGACCGTATTGGCTAGGGTGTTTAAAATGCCTAATTCTAAAGGGGGTGGTGATGGGAATCAAAATAGAGGTAATTTTTAGTATGAGTCTTCTTTCTCAAGACTTGATGTTTAGATGAACCATCTTGCATTCAGGTAAGCAAGACATCTAATAATGGAATAATTTCATTCTCCTCAAGATCCATGGTGAATTGCATGTCCTTAGAGATACTATTAAGGTGGTCCATAAATCTGTTAAGTTCATAATCACCATGGGGCCATTTCACATTGGTTTCATCTATAAACTTATTCTATCTTGTCGACTTGAGTGGATAGGAATTAAGAGCTAGTCTCTCGAAATTTTCCACATAAAGGTTAGCAATAATGGGTGAAAGTGGGGAACCCATTGCTACTCCACTTATATGTTCATAGTATTCACCTTAAAAACTAAAGAAGGTACTCCTTAGACAAACTTTTGCCAAACTAGTAGTATTGGGATCAATAACTTCTTTGACTACCCGAATAACTTCATTTAGGGAAATTCCATAAAAATTTGGACAACATCAAAACTAACAATCTTGTCTTTCTATTCAATTAATTCATCTTTGATGATTTCAACAAAATGGGAAGAATCCTTAACAAAGGAATCATTGTTTCATAGGCTTCCTACTTTCTTAGTGTAGACATTAGGGTTAGCATGACATCTAGAGAAGTCAATGTCAAGAAGAAATCTATCCATTTTTGCATATCAAGCTCAAGGAGCTTGTTTAAGAACATAGAGATATTTCTTAAGGCAACAAACAAGGTTGGAGTCACTTTGAACATAGCCAAGAGATTGTTCCATATAGATTTCTTCTTGTAAATCCCCATGTATTAAGGTGGATTTAACATCGATATGATGGACCTCCCATCCATTTGAGGCAACAAGGGCCACAACAAGGAAGATGGAATTCATTTTGGTGACGAGGGAAGATGTTTCATCGTTGTCAATTCCTTCAACTTAAAGACTCCTTTAGCAACTAACCAAACCTTATGTCTTTCAACACTTCCATATGATGCATGTTTATTTTTGTATACCATTTACATATGACGAGTTTTGTTTCTTTTATAAGAGGCACAAATTCTCAAGTATCATTCACCATCACGGTATGCAATTCTTCATTCCCTGTTGTTTTCCAATCAAATGTTTCTGAGTCACGAGTCTATAAAACTTGAGACAAAAGAGAGGAGGCTCACTGGAACTGCGAATAAGTATGATCTTAATTTGTAGGATCATTAACAAGGTCACCGACTACTCCACATGTTGAACAAACCCATTGGGAAGTTGTGGTGTTGATGTAGGTTCATTTTTAATGGAATCATTTGGAGGAATGTGGGCAGGGGGAGGTGGATTTTCATCCTTAGTGTCATCATTTGAAGATGAAACTAGAATAGGAAGAGAATGCGGAAAAAATTCTAAAGATGGCTCACAAGCCAAAAAGGGAACAACCGTCGAATTAGGCCTATAGGCCAAGAGACCTTCATCAAATTTAACATCTCTTGTAATGATTATTTCATTGGAGTGAGGTTGAAGAAGCCTATAACTTTTTACATGTTCAAAATATACAACATAAATACACTTCTCACTTTTACGTTGTAAAGAGGCCTAGAGATCTTCATCAAATTTAACATCTCTTGTAATGATTATTTCATTGGGGTGAGGTTGAAGAAGCCTATAACTTTTTACATGTTCAAAATATACAACAAAAATACACTTCTCACTTTTAAGTTGTAATGCATTCCCTTTTTCATTAGGAATGTGAACCCATGCTACACGGCCAAATATATGAAAGTGGATTACATTTGGCTTAATGTAGTCCATGCTTTTTCTGATGCTATATCGCTTAAAGCCTTTGTGGGACTACGATTTACTATGTAATTTGCACAGTTGATTACTTTCGCCCAATAATGAAGACTTAATCCCTTAGATTGAATCATGCAACGAGACATTTCCTTTATTGTATAATTATTTCTTTCAACAACACCATTCTGTTGTGGTGAATATGGAATAGTATGTTGCATTTGAATGCCCTGTGCAATGTATCTAGTTGTGAGTTTATTGTGGACATATTCACCTCCATTATTTATTTTTAACCTTTTTAATTGATGTCCAAATCGTTTTCCTACAAGGGCCTTGTAGGCCAAGAACAAATCAAAAAGCTCACTCTTAAGATTTAAGAAATAAACCGAACTGCATCTAAAGAAGTCATCAATGAAAGTTCAGAAGTATTTGAACCTAGAGAAGGAAGGAGAATAAAATGGACCACATAAATCATTGTAAACAACTATAAAGGGGCTGAGGTGTGCCAAGATGCATGTTTGTAAAAACTATCCCTATGATGTTTGCTAAGAACACAACTAATACAAACACCATCTCTACAAGAAATGAGAGGAAGACTAATCACCATAGTTGTTATACTGAGCAATAATTTATATGATCAAATTACTTATGCCAAAGTTTGCAAAAGTGATCACTATGAGCAATAAAAACTAAGGGAAAAGATGATAACCCCAAGTTGTCAAAATTGTACGACTGGGTAGTATCATTAACTATTCCAACGACATATCTTTCAAATCCTTAATTACAACTTGGTGAGGTGAAAACTCTATTCTTTTAGCTTTAGTTGAATGAGTTATTTGATATTATGATAAAATGTTATAGGAAAAACTTGGAACACATAAGACATCATTTAAATGACCATTATCTACTTGAATTGTTCTAAAACCTACAACACTAAGAGATCTATCATCACCAACAAATATTTACTTGGTGTTATAATCATTAGAGTAGAAAAAATGGCTTTATTCTTAGCCATATGATAAGATGCTCTATAATTAATAATCCATTTATCATAAGAAGAAGTAGATGTTGCATTGAAGGAGAAACCAAAAGCATAAAGTGCATGTCCATGAGAATAAGTGTGAAGAAGAATCATGGTTGATGTTGTGCTTCTTCATTGTTGTTTCCAAGGCCTCCATCTTTTTAAATCATTTGTCTAGATGATTATCTTTCCCATAATAGCTGCAATGCCTATCAATCTTCTTACTCTTTGATTTTGGTCCTTTCTCACCATTACAAGTAGAGGCTGGTTGAGAGGGTTTGGGATCCTTATTTATCTTGTTGTTGCGAGGTTGTTGCTTCTTTGAATGCTTGGTTTTATATTTTTTTTAGGCCGCTAGGACCTTGTTAGATGTATTTGTAGCACTAATCGCTCCAACATGCAAGAACTTATCTTGTTCTCTAATTAGAGAGTCACAAAAATATTCAAGGGAAGGTTTTCTATAGTTAGACCCCAATACTTCTCTAGCGACATAAAATGTAGACATAAAATCATAATATGTAGAACCAAGCTGTGAAATAATAATATATATGCAATGTTCTTCATCTAGATCAACCTCACAATCTTTAAGGAAATGTATAAGTGTTTTAAACTTAGATAAGTAATCTTCAATGCAAGAGGAATCATCAGGAATTAAAATTATGATCTAATTTTCAAGTTGATGAGATTTAATAATATTAGGTTCACCAAATATCCTTTTTCAACTTTTCTCGGGCTTCATGTGAAGCATCAATTCCTTAAATATGAAATCGTAAATAAGAAGAAATGGACATTTTGATTCATCCACATGCTTTGTCATTCCTATTATCCAATTCGACTCTCTTATTAGCATTAGTGAGGGTTTTCTCTTGTCCCAGGTAATCTAATACAATCCTTTACTTCTTAGTACATCCTCCATGTGGGATTTCCATGAGAAGTAGTTGGTACTAGTAAGCCATATCAAAACATGTAGATAATATGGTATCAAAAGTTGGAACTAACTATCTAAATACAAAGCTCTTGAAAAAATAGGTTGTCCAAGAAAGTGGCACTAAAAAGGGACTTCGAATGTGAAAGTTATGTGATTTAAAAAAAAACCATTAATGATAACAAACAACCAAGTGACAAGTAGAAGTTGGTCCACATGGTGATGGATGTTGATAAAAAAATCTTGTTAAATTTTCTTGTAAGCTCATTTTTATAAACAAATTACTTTGTGAAGTGACAATTTTTTATAAAACAAGTGATAATCACTTTTTACAATGAAGTTACTTTATAAATGAAAGTTGCATTCAAAAAATTAAAGTTATTTTATAGTTATTCACTTTTATATGACAGATGAAATACACTTTACAATAAAGTTATGAAATAACTTAAGTTTGCATGAAAATTTCAAAAAGTAAGTTATGAAAAGAGAATTGAACTCAATACTTCTTATTAAACTAGCATTTTGTACCGATAGGCGCAAAGCAACGCCGATATGACATGCGAACCCTGAGTTCATCCCTGTTTGAGTCAAACAGAGCTTATTAGGAAGTGACAAGTGACAGAGGAGGAGTGGTATCAGAGGTATGGATATCGAAACTTTTAAAATGAGACCAGATGAAATATTTGTGATATTCAGTAGGTCCGAATAGTGACTTTTAGGTTATAAAATAGATGTGTCTTTTCATAAAGTGGTTGTAGTTTATTGATCGAAGAATTTTGCAATACCAAAACTCCGATACATATAACATTGGCCCTTTATAATAATAAACATATTATATAACCAAAGTCTGAAAATTTAAAGTGGTTGTAGTTTATCGGAAGTACAAGATCTTCTAGAATTGGCCCCCTGGATTATCCCTATAATCAGAATAAAACAAAGCAGTGAGTGTTTTATTATAATTCACACAAAGCTTAACAAATCATAGATAAAACCATAACAACAGCCTGAAACCATTAGAAAATATCTGTACATACTTTATAACAACGATCAAACCATAGTGTGACAAGTGGCAAGCGTAGATAGGTATCAAAGGTTTTAACATGGCACACTTCACAAATTTGCGATATTACAAAGTTTCGACACAACGGATGCAGAGTCACATTAAAACATTAAAAAACTAATCGCATCCGCATATGATATTGACAATCGATGATTACTAGAGGTGACACTATATGTCACATACCCCTTGAGCTTAATTTTACAATTACCTACTAGGCTCCCATTCTTTATATTTGCTTCAGTTAAAGTTAGATTCAACTAGTCGTCACAAGTATTACATGAACAAATATTTATCATGCACTAAATCAAAGTAACGAGCCATACCCCTTGGGCACAATACTACAAACTCCTTCCATGCTTTACTGGATTCATGATGTGGACTCTTAGGTTCAATAAATAGAACCTTAATACAAGCTTCCAAATCAACCCTTATGCACGTATTATAACTCAGAGGAACGATCAACCATGGGCATTCAACATGACAAGATTATGCATAAATACTTACTTCCTTTGCTACCTCAATATCAACATAGATGAAAACTTCAACATAAATATACTAAAGCTAGTATTGCCCATAACGCAATCATAGTCCTACTGCCATATTCACATGTAATGTTAACATGTGTATCTTATGTAATATGCACAATTAGTTAAAAGAGCAGCATTGGATGCATAATACATAGCATAGATAACTTGAACCATAGTTTATACAATTTTAAGCCTTAACCACAGTTACCCAATTCACATAGTTGTCTCAAGCATGATTATTCACTATCTTAAACAAAAGACAAGATAACACCAATATTGCATAAGATCCACATATTATGTTTCTTTACTAATCTTAACTGGGATTGAATTTATATGCAATGGCTGTCACATGCACTCATATATAATCATCTCATGCCCACAACTAACATAGGAAATTCTACTCAAACATAGCGGTCACATGTACATTATTCAATCACTTTATATGCAAGAACAACCTAAGCAATTTCTCTTATATGCTTCAGAATTGACAATATAGAGAGTAAGAGTCAACATACAAACATCCCATGCAAACCATATTATCTGAAAGGATGTCACTTGGAAAACCGAGCACTGCCACCCAACCTAGAACTGCCTGCTTCCAGTTCACCCCCAAGCCGAGAGTTCTTTCCATGGATCAACTACTTCTGTTGATCTCTTCAATGGGTATTTAATACCCTCTTTCATGATATGGTTTGTTTTAGTGGCGTCCCACTTTTAGGTGGATGTTTTTATCCATTTTCCTAGGCTTTTCCTGGAAAAGCTCGTCTTTATCTCCCACGAGGCTTTTCCTCATAAAAGCTTGCCTTTCTCTCCCACAAGACTTTTATGTTTTTCTTAACTTAGCATCTTTCTCCAGCTAAGTAGATTAATGGATATTTATCTCCAATCCATTAAGCTTATCTAGAATTGCATCTAGAAGTCTTATCATGAAAGAATTATCCATTCCCATTCACCAATGGGATTTTATTTGGCAAGAACCTCATCTCTTGGTGTCTCGTTTTCCAAGTGATTAATTTATCTTTATTTATTCAATAATAAAGTATTTAATTTCATTGTTACACATTAGACCTAGCTTTTCTCAGCTTAGGTTAACAAAGTTTTACATACAAGGGAGGGGTGTTACACTATATGAAAGTTGCGATATGGGCGGATGCAATATCATGATGAATTTGTTTTAATAACGGTATCGGGTTTGACACCAAATCAACGATCGACAATTTTAAGTTGTGACACAAAACAAAAGCGCCGATATGAGAATGGACGCAATATTTCAATTAATCAAAAGTTAAATTAAAATGGGTCCGTGTATCAGAGCTTTGAGCAAATTGAAGGTTTTTACAATATCAGACATGGGTGATCAGAGAAAATCGGAGATCGAAGGTGATATTATATCGATAACTGGAGGTTTTGCAATATTGCATATCAGAGTTTTGGAGTGGTATTCCTTTGAAGAGTTCCGATTTACTCTGATGCGATATATTTATAGAGTGCAGTTGATTATCAAATTAGGTCTGGGAATCGAGTGACTAAACCGCAAAAGTTCCGATGGGGCACTTTCGATGCAAGAGGAATAGTGGAAACGAAGGTTAAATGTGGCAAAGACGTGGGCCATATCAGAGGTTATGGATTATAGTGATATCAGAGTTTTGAAAGTATGCACGATAACCAAACCCCCGATGTAATATTTCTGATATATAAGTGCGCTTGGATGGGTTTTTTGTTATGATATATTAGATTGGGCCCAAACCTTTGGCCATGACCACTTTGTAATATGATTTAGGCCTAGGGCCTAGATATGGTTCTTTGTCTCGGGGGCTATGTAAGTAATACATATTGTACAACATAAAAATATTATATACAAATACAAATGACTATCTACAAAATAGAAATAAAATTAATAAAATAAGAGGATAATGTACAATCTATAAGGCCAAAGAAGATGAGAACTTCCAATCGACAATTAGATGCCATTTACAAACCAAATGTCCAAATGAGATGAAACGAGCTATGATAGGTAGATAAGAACACATCGAACTCATTTAAGCAATCCATATTATCAAAATCTAAAAGTAATAATACTAAGCAATCAATTAAAAGGGTCTCGATAATGGAATTTAAGTGAAAAATGGGGGGTTTGTGTTTTACCACAACATAAGGTAATAGAAAAATCAATTAATAAGTAAATTCTATGACTCTAAGATGTCGATGCATGGTTGATCTTGAGGTATTCACTGATATTCAAGCATTTTGGGACATATGACTTAAAATGACAAGGTTAAAGAGATATGTTATTTGATTGATAGACATATCGTCAAAATGTTTTGAAATGTTGACACCTTGAACTAAGTTATGAATTTATGAGATATCAAATTTGTAAGTTGTTCTGTATTTCATATGCATAATTGTTGTTAATCTGATAGTTTTGTCTGAATGGTGGTTTTTTGAAAGTTTAGGCAATTTTCCAAGCTTATATTTAAAAGTATTTGTTTCTTTTTTCTTTAAAAATTCATAACTTTTATTTTATTATTTTCCTTAGGAGACTCATTTTAGACCTCAAAATTCTCCTAATTCTATACATTTCGAACTCCATCTCCATTCAACATAAGTTCTTCCAAGAATGAAAAGTGGCATAGAAAGAATATCACATGAACTTTGTTGAATATTGATTTTCTCTACTTTGAACCCTCTAATGAATTTTTTTGTGATTCTCTCTTAGAACTCACTAGGCTCTTAAAGATGTGCATTGTGATTTCCCCTTGCTTGAGAGACAATTTTGTTATTCTAAACGTCTTAAAATTTTTGGATTTAAGACCTCTATGGTTTATATCTTCTAACTTAGTAATCGGAGAACCCATAGTAAAAACCATTTTTCGTCAACGTTTCAAATCCCAACAGGGATCCATCATCAGGACTTCTTTGAATGATGATAGTAGAAGAGCTTGAATGAGGGTTTTAAATAGTTTTTAATATTTTTGAGGTGAGAAGATTTAAATGGATGTCGGCCTGTTTTAATTATTTTTATTTATTATTGTCCTTATTTTCAATAAATTTTAAAGTATTTCCAAAAAACTATTTATTAATGTAATAATAAATAAATAATTTGATTATTTTAATCTTTATCATCAATATTTACTACTAAATTTATTATTAAGGGTTTAATTTAGTTAATTAATAATTAATCAAAATTATTATAATAAATATTAAATATTAGTATTAATATTCAATATATATTAATAATTATTAAATATTAGTATTAATATTTAATATATATATTTTAATAATAATATGTGAATATATAAATATTTAAATTATTATTATTAGTATATTAATATTAAATAAATACTAAAATAAAATAATAATAATAATAATATTATTATAATTAATAATAATGTTAATGTATTAATGATAATTAATAATTAAAAACTAATAATCAATATTAATAGTTAATAATTAATATTTAATATCAAATCTTAATAATTACTACCAAAAGATTATTTTTTATTAATAGTTTATTTAATTAATAGATTTATTAATAGGTCATAAAAAATAAAAAATAATAACATTTCATAATAATAATTAATGATAATAGTAGTAGCTTTTATCAAAATTATTATTGTAAATGTTACAATTCATACCTAATAGTATTGAAAATTAATGTTATGGAGAGTAATAGTCAAAGTAAAGCTACTAACTACTAATTTCTAGAATAGGAGAGAGATATCTACCCACTGAGCGCTATACCTGAGATGTATCGGTGATCCTAATTTCTCTGATTAAGGGAAGCCAGCGTCCACTAATCTCAACACCACTGTCCCTGTTGAGATTATGTGGATGTTTGATGATCTTAAGAGCTTCTCTGATCTTTCGCCTATGATGTTTTTCTTCACGTGCGATAATTGAAGCGTTTTCCAAGCAGACATGGTGCTTGGTTTTTGAGGAATGCTTTATCAAGGGCCGAAGTTCGAGACCTTTCATTCCTAATATCAGCTCCATGTTCCTTGAGTCTTGTCTGCAAGGATCGACCTGTTTCACCAATGTAACTTTTTCCACATGAACAATCTATTTTATAGACTCCCTTAAGCTGATGTCTATTAATACTATCTTTGACAGACCTCATACCTTGCCTAATAGTTCCAGGGGCTGAGAATTGCATGATTATGTTTTTCTTCCTAAGGATTTTAGAAATCTTATCTATCACTCCTTGAATATAAGGAAGAAAAACCCTCCCACACTGAGGTTGGTCTTGATCCTTAGGCTTATGAGATAACACCTTTCTTTCAGCTCTCTCTATAGCTACTTTAATTTCTTTTTCTTTGTAGCCTATACCTTTAAAAGTTGAAACTAAATGCTTCTTTTCTTCATCCAAATGCTCAGAGTCAGAAATTCGAAGGGCTCTGATGGCGAGAGTGTTTAGAACACCAAACTTTTGGGCTGGGTGATGGTGGGAATCAGCGTGGAGGTAGCTTTCTGTGTGGGTTGACTTCCTGAAAACCTTATGTCCCAAAGAGCCATCCTCCTTCCTGATGATGAGCATGTCTAAAAATGGGATGCTCATGTTTTCTTCTAGCTCCATAGTAAATTTTATTTCTGGAGAGATAGAGTTGAGGTGAATAAAAAACTTGTCAAGTTCTGTTTTACCATGAGTCCATTTTATATTGGTATCATCGACGAATCACTTCCACCAAGCTGGCTTCAAAGGGTATGATTCAAGGGCTTTCTTTTCAAAGTATTCCATGTATAAGTTGGCCACAATGGGTGAAAGGGGTGATCCCATTGCCACCCCAGATGTCTGCTCATAATATTCTCCTTGGAAGGTGAAAACAGTTGATCGTAAACATATTTCAGCCAGTCTTGCAGTTCCTGGATCAGTAACATCTTTTATAACCTGAATGGCTTCATCAAGAGGAATCTTGGTGAATAAGGATACTACGTCAAAGCTAACAAGGATGTCATCAGGGTTTAACCTCTCATTTTTAATAAGATTTACAAAATCATGTGAGTCCTTAATGAAAGAATCAATATTCCCAACAAGGGGCTTAAGGATTTTAGCAACATACTTAGCGAGCTCATAGGTTGGGGAGCCAATGGTATTAACTATTGGTCTGAGAGGAACACCCTCTTTATGGATCTTGGGTAAACCATAAATTCTTGGGATGGTTTCACAAGAAGGGATTAATTTTTTCTTTAACTTATCATCAAGGTTGGAATCTGCAATTGTCTTTTTTACTTCCTTCATAATCTTGGGAATGGGATTATTGTTCAGCTTCTTGTAACTGCCACATCTGAGGTGTTCATTCATTTTACATACATAGTCTTCTTTATCCAAGATCACTGCTGCCCCTCCCTTATCTGCCTTAAGAACCACAATTTTATCATTGTTCTGCAAGGATTTAAAGGCAATTTGTTCTTCTTTTCTTAGATTACTTTTGGGAGCTTTGGCTTTTCTCAAAATGAGGGAAAAATCCTGTCTTGGTGCTTCCTTATCCTCCAACGAAAGGTGTTAGCCGGAAAACTAGTGTCCATGCAGAGATGCTAGTCCCACTAAGATGGGTAGATATCTTAGAAACAAACAAACTAAATTTACTTGTGTTTTCCTTATGAGAGATAGATGAGAGAGAAGCAGAGAGTACCAACCTCAGTCTTTCGCTAGTCTCCTTGCTTGTTTCCTGTCTCCCTTGATAGAGCTTTCGCCACTCCTGCCTCACTTGTCCCGCTTCAAAGAACACCTATAGAGTCAAAGCAATAAAATACCATCAAAGCATAGAGATCTATAACCATAAACAATGTAGGATCAGATGTACATTAACCATATAAATGCATTTACAAATGCAAGATTCATAGATATACAAGCATATGGAGGAAAACTCAAATAGCTTTATTGATAGAAGTAGTAGAAGAGAGTATTACAACCAAGCTGTCTGATCCAGCATCATCCTCCTAGCATGAAAGCCCTCTTCACGTCATACAAAGCAAGATCACCCAACAATACAATGTCTTCAAAGAGAAACCAACAACACTTCCTTGCAAATTACAAAATTCCAGCCCCTGGATCTCTAGGATGAGGGATCCATATATAGATGTTTGCAGGAGAGTGAGCCAGCTTCTGGGATTTTGATTAGTGTCATTTCACTGATAGTTCTTGGTTCCACTTAGAGATTTCATGATCTCTTACTCATCCCTGGGCGAATTCAGAGAGGCAAGTTTCATATGAGCAGTTTCTAGAAGATTCTTTGGGTTTCCACCTAGCAAACTGCTTCTGTCATTTGTATGCTCTCGCTCATCGCACCCTACAGAAGGGATTTTCAGTATGCATCGCACTGCCCATGTGTAACAGGTGAGATGCATCACACCCTCAGCATGGAGCAGTCTGTATGGTCCAGTTTTGATCAGTTTTGAGCAGTTTTTTAGGGAGAACTTCCGGGGAAATGATGTAATCATCTAACCTTGTTCCTTTAGGGCATGAAACAACAATTTTAGGGGTTTAGAAGCCCTTGGTTTATGGACATATGTGATTGGTGTTTCAGTGCCCAAATATGTCTATAACAGTTGCCCCCTAAAGCATGAGGTCGTAAATCTTTTGATGTCGGGTGAAATGCTTTATCATGAGGATCCGAGGTTTTTCAAACTGGAAGGTGACCTGTAATAAGATACAATACAATACACTATCTTCATAATATTTTCATGATCTAGCTGAGGCGGGCATTCCCATGCTCAGATTTTTATAAATTCATTTTCATGTACATAGGACAGACAATCATCTGTGTGGCAGACTGATGATTCTGGTAGAGCCATCATCCCTTAGCTTGGATGATTATCTGTGCAGCAATGATGTACATTTGATGTCTTTATTTTCCTGAATATATCGCAGCCCGGATGGATGAAACTAGATCCGGGGTCTTCAAACTCGTTCAATCTTCGCCCGAAGTACAAGTCGATCCATGTGAAAAGATGTTCTGATGTCGAACATGGAAAGACATCGCCTGATTACCAGCCAATGATGTAAGCTGTTAACAGGCGCGAGAGGAATCACCGATAATGATAATGACCCTCAAGGTACTGCAGTACAATTCACGTGGTGCGAATACATGAGTTGATGTTGAACACCACGCAAAATCTTTCGGTCGAAGGCCATTGATGTAAACTTGTCGCCGAAAGTGAGAAACTTGCCATTGAGGCATGCAAGCTTCAAAGTACTGAAAGGGTTGTTCCTAAGTCAACTTCTTGGATAATGAGCTGATGTCGACAAGAAGTGACTTATCGTAGGAGGGCCTTAATGAATCCCACATCTACGACACAGAATGGAGCAAATGATTTTGTGGAGGTGAAAACGATATGATGATACAAGGTTCAGGGTGGCGGTCATGAAAGAATGGAGCGTTAAGGTATTGCAGCGGATGAGGCGTTAGCTAGGTTGGTGAATTCTCTGAGCAACTTCTCTTGAACATATCGGCGACACTGAAATGGATTGGTAGCGTTAACCCCAAAATCGATGGTATGGCAGACCAATGGTGATATGACCGATGAACGGAATAACCCAACCCGACTCAATCATGGTGATGGAGTGAAAGTGTCATGTTTAAGAGCGACCTGCTACCAATGAAGTTATTCAAGTTTTCTTCCCTTTTTCCCCAGTTATTGCTGACCATGACCTCTTTATTTTTTTCAAGCTTGAGGAGGATAACATATGCTTGTTCTATAATTTGCCCTTTGGGCAAACCTGTTGCTATGTTTTAACGAGCCTAGCGACATTGAAACTCATTCTTGTCTGCATGGACAAGTTTGTCGCTATTGTTTTAATGAGTTTAACGACAGAGATAACTCGTTGCTTTTCAATTTTAGAGAGTATAACAAGAGATGGAAAGGCAACTCCAGTAGTCCTTTTTCGTAATATAATCCCTTAAGTCTGAAAAAGTATAAAATAATACGAAAGGGATGACTTTTCGATAGTTTTAACGAGCCGAACAAGACAAACGCTCGATCTTTTTGTGTAATGATCCCTCAGGTCCAAAAAGATTAAAATCTAGAGGAGGGATGGCACTTCCGATCGCTTTAACGAGCTGGAGAGGCCAATTGCTTGGCAATCTTTTCATATTTTACAAGTCAGATGAAAAGAGCTTAAAGGAGACTCGTTTTTTGAGGAACGAGTGATGTTTTTGGATAGCAACTGGTTCTAGGTAAGGTTTGGAACTTTTTAATCACGACAGTGTAAAGAAGGTGGCTAATAGAATCACTCGTCGCAGCTGTTGCTTAAAAGGGTAAACAATCAAATGGAAGCGTATGATCGGCTAAAAAAGAGTGGAGGTGATGGTAAGAACACGACCAAGGTTCAAAAGTTGACAATTATGCGATCGCAATGGTTATTTACCGAAGGTGGGTTCATTTTTTAATGAGCATGAACTCTGGGGGAGCATTTCCTCATTGCTAAGTTTATTTTTTAACGAGCTTGAACTTCGCGTAAAACTGCTCGTGCCAGTCGTATAATAAGGATGTCTCATCGATAGGTTCATTTTTTAGGGAGCTTGCCCCATTCGAAACTTTGCTTCGGAGCCTTTCGTATGCAAGCTAGGAACGACCAACCTACGAGTTTAAAGGGTTGAGAACCTACAAACTAAGAAAATAAAAGGTTGTTTTTCACTTGCATGAAAAAGGTTTGCATGCCCCCAGGTATAACAAAGTAGAGTTTCTAGGTTACCATACGGAAGTTCTTGCATTAGTAAGATTGTTCCATTCGCGTAGAAGACAAAACACTTCCTTGGCTTCGTCCATCGAAATGGACAAGGGTGACTGTTGTCAGTGCCAGTCACATAACCTTTGACGGGGGAATCCTTTTCTAGTCTAAATCCATTTTCCTAAATGGACAGGGGTATCAGACTAGTCATATATCCCACGTAGAAACCTACCTTATATCTGGGGTTTCCTGTCGAAGCAGACTAGGGCGCATGCCCCTTGGGTTTCACTCACAATCACCGAATCACTCACTCTTATCAGGTGGACGGACTGGAGATTGATGAGACATTCCTTGTGCAAAAAGACCAGTTAGGGATGGCATTTGACTAGTAGCTGTGTTTGAACCAGGGAATGAAAGCTGGTCAACTAGGTGGACCACTCTGCCTTCATGCGGAAAACACATCACTCGAAAGAGTGAGGAAATAATAACTCCCATGCTATAAATGTAGTCACGCCCAAGGAGTAGATTGTAATCTAGAGGCCCTTGGACTACCATCACGTTTAGATGAACGGTTTTCCTTCTCAAAGTTATAGGCAAATTTGGAAGGATCCCCAACGGTCGACTGGTTCCTTTGTTGAAGCATGTCAGATTTCAAATCTCAGGCAGAAGCGATGGTGAACCAAGTGCTTTCCAAGTAGTTGAGGAAAGGATACTCACAGAAGCCCCTTCATCTACGATAGTACCAACCATGATCATTCTGTAAGCTTGTATTATGATTTAGAATGGTACATTAGATGGCAGGCGGGGTCTCCCTAGTAGATTCCAATCGAAGGAAATGACTAGATTGCTTGGAGGAGGGACCGAATAAATGGCCGAATAAATATCTGACGAACTTCCTTCCTGCGGTAAAGGAACGGGTAGATTGCCCCCATGTTCATCGGATTTTGTGTTAACAAAAAGAATTTGAACAGTGTCGTTCTCATCCTCTTTGGTGACTGTATCATCTGAAGGTGGACCTTCTGAAGACAAGACTGGGTCGATTGCCATCTCGACCTGTTGACTTTGGTCTGGTGTGGAATCAGAGGGTTTATCTTCAGTGATAGGTGTTTCGACCGACAACAACGGTGTGTCAGCCGGATTTTCAACTAGCGATGGACTTGGCGAGAGTTTCTTGTATCCAGGAGGAAGTCACTGCGGTGAAGCAGGACAGTTATCCAAGACTCTTTTAGCTTCGTCTAGGAAAGGAAAATGGTGGAGGGCATGATTGCCTTCACACAGTCTACAAGGAAATTTAGATCTTCCTTTCTTTCCATTGGCTTCATTTTCACTAGTTGATGGTGTGATTTCAACATGATCGTCAGAGGTTGAAGACACTGGATTGTGCAAGTGGGGAGACCAATCCCTCAGGATCCGTGGGATGCAGGGACAATCTTGATGATAGTGGTCTCCCTTACAAATGACACGTGGAGATTTATGTTTGAAAGGTGCAGTGTGTGGATTTTCGCCAGATAATGCATGGTTGCCCCCTTTTGTCGTTGGCTTCTTCTTCTTCTTATCCTTCCTTTTCTTCTTCTTCTCAGTTAGTTTTTAGTGTTACTAGTTTCACCAAGCAAAGATGAAGAAGGAGAGGGAGAAATAAACGAAGTAGAAGGTGGGGGATCGGCTTCAGGATCATCTGGTTGTTGATTTGATTGCTGAGGAATTACGGTGTTTTGAACGATAAAGGTCGAGAAAATCCATACTGGCAGGCCAATTGTGAGTCCTGGAAGGGACAATGTAGCCATGTGTGGAGCACCAACGTCCCCCCAAGAGGAGAAGGGACTAGGATTTCCCCCAAGGGGAAATCCTTGATTGGTAGACTCCATTTTCTCAACCTAAGACCAACGAGGGAACAATGACGTTATTCCGACTAAAATAAATTTTATGACGCTTTGACACAACTTGCTTTTTCAATTTTTAAGAGTCGAGAAAAAGCTAAAGATGACTCTAGTCGCCTTCGATTTTTAATGAGCTTGAAGTGACAAGTGCTCAGATGGACCTTTTCTTTTAGGGAGTCTGAAAAGGAACGAAAGTGACTTCTCCAGAAATCTAGACAGAGGGATTACCAAACCAATCGCAAAACTACAGAATACTTTTTACGGTACGACAGTCAATCTTCCCGAATGCTGTGTTCAGTGCATTGCGATCGATAGGGCGGTAGACACAACTTGCTAAGGATAAAGGATGTAGCCTATTGTGGTCTCCCAATATATACTCGACGGTACATGGGAGCACAAGTCCGTATTGGCACTTGTCTCAAAGAGGAGGAATCACCCAAACTACGATGAAAGCGATAGTTACCAGGCTTTACGACGCCGGAATACATCTCTAGCCTAGACTTCTAGATGTTGTGCGTTAGGTTCCAAAGCGTTTTTATGTTCATTGAGGTTTATTTTACAGTTGATCTTTCTTAAGAAGTTTGCCTTTAAGGTTCACCGCGTGATGTAGATATACAATTCTTAAATATGTAATCTAAGATGATAAATAATCGTTTACTTTCTTTTTGCAATGAAAATCCTAGCTACTAAGGAAAGAGAAATGAAATTCTTTCAACATAGAGCAGAGAGCACACACTAGATGCACTTTTCCTAAATCAATTTCAGCATGCAATCTACATGCAAATGCACATGCATGTATTGTTTTTCAGTTTCCTTAATGTGAGAATGACAAAAGGAAACTAAATACAGGTCTGAACTATCTTCTTTCAAAGCGACAATACTAACAATTTTCTCTTCAAAAAATGAAAGGAAGGCTAAGATGACACTTTGCGATTTCGAATTCAAAAAATGAAAGGAAGACTAAGACGACACTTTGCGATTTCGAATTCAAAAAACGAAAGGAAGACTAAGATGACACTTTGCGATTTCGAATTTAAAATTGCTTTCGACACTTGAAATACTATTAATTCAAATCAAATACAATGGCAAAAGTGTAATCGACTATCTAAAAGAGGAAGACTTTACAACACTCTTTTTCTTGACTGAAAATGACACTTGCAACACTTCCAAATCAAAAGACGACAATTTGATTAAGCTACTATTTGCAAAGGAGAACTGTAAATGATGAAAAATACATAAAAAAACATTCATAATTCCTTATTAGTGGAGGCTGAATAATGTAAAGGAATATGGTTTCGACAGTGATATACTGATGATAGACAACAAAACTACTGAATAAAGCTGAAGACAATGAAGAAAAAACCAAAATCTGGAGGCATAAATAGTCTTACTCAATCATCGCACCTGTAACACAGGGAAACATGGATGCGTCTCACCTGCAACACACGGGAGGTGTGATGCATCCAGATTTCCAATGAGAGATAGTGCGATGGTCTAGGGACGAGACTGAGCTTGGTTTTCACTCACAGTTTGTAGCTAAGTTTAGGGATTTAGGCTGAGCTAATGATAGTTAGTAAACACAAAGTATAGGGGCTGATCTAATGAGGTTATTTGAGCTACCACCAGGGCACTTAGGATGTTTTCAAGTCAGATGTTCAGTTCATAAACCAACTCGGAGATTGACCGAAGCAGCGTTGATCTACTTTGCAGTTGCATAGCAAAAGCAGTTCGAAGGCTAGCTTGCTTAACTTCAGGCTCCATGTGTGGTTTATAAAGAAAACAACAGTAACAAAACAAACAAACTATTCGATCCCCAGTCGAGTTGCCATTTTGTTATTGGGAAAACTAGTGTCCATTCAGAGCTGCTAGTCCCACTAAGACGGGTAGCTATCTTAGAAACAAACAAACTAAAGTTACTTGTGTTTTCCTTTATGAGAGATAGATAAGAGAGAAGCAGAGAGTACCAATCTGAGTCTTTCGCTAGTCTCCTTGCTTGTTTCCTCTCTCCCTTGATAGAGCTTTCGCCACTCCTTCCTCACTTGTCTCGCTTCAAAGAACACCTGTAGAGTCAAAGCAGCAAAATACCATCAAAGCATAGAGATCTATAACCATAAAAAATGTAGGATCAGATGTACGTTAACCATATAAATGCATATACAAATGCAAGATTCAGAGATATACAAGCATATGGAGGAAAACTCAAATAGCTTTATTGATAGAAGTAGTAGAAGAGAGGATTACAACCAAGCTATCTGATCCAGCATCATCCTCCCAGCATGAAAGCCCTCTTCACATCATTCAAAGCAAGATCACCCAACAATACAATGTCTTCAAAGAGAAACCAACAACACTTCCTTACAAATTACAAAATTCCAGCCCCTAGATCTCTAGGATGAGGGATCCATATATAGATGTTTGCAGGAGAGTGAGTTAGCTTCTGGGATTTTGATTAGTGTCATTTCACTGATAGTTCTTGGTTCCACTTGGAGATTTCATGATCTCTTACTCATCCCTGGGCGAATTCAGAGAGGCAAGTGTCATATGAGTAGTTTCTAGAAGATTCTTTGAGTTTCCACCTAGCAAACTGCTTCTGCCATTTGTCTGCTCTCGCTCATTGCACCCTACAGAAGAGCTTTTCAGTATGCATCGCACCCCCGTGTGTAATAGGTGAGATGCATCGCACCCTCAGCATGGAGCAGTCTGTATGGTCCAGTTTTGACCAGTTCTGAGCAGTTTTTCAGGGAGAACTTCTGGGAAATGATGTAATCAGCTGACCTTGTTCCTTTAGGGTATGAAATAACACTTTTAGGGGTTTAGAAGCCCTTGGTTTATGGACATATGTGATTGGGGTTGCAGTGCCCAAATATGTCTATAACAAAAGGTTATTAATCCCATCTTCTATGCTACACATCATATTCTCAATAGGTAGGTTTTTAGGAGCAATTGCAAACCCTAAACCTTTGCTAAGGACACTCATGATTTCCGGATCTAATTCATGGGAAGACAGATTAACCACTTTTTTTCTCAGCTCTTTTACTGAAGAAATGCTGGCTTTTGGGTTGTCCTTGTCACCGTCACCGCCTTTTATTTTCTTACTGGTCATATGCTCACTTGTTTTTTGGATTTTATTCACTCCTTCATTGACAATCTCACACGGTTCTCTACTTACCAAAGCATTCTCATTATCGTCCTCATTATTGTTGATGCCTGAAGTCCGTGAGAATGAATCATTTTCGTTGTTGCTGCCTGGAGGCCGTAAGTCATTGCTGTCTGATTGATGAACATTGTTGCTGATGATGCCCTCGGTGACTAAACAATGTATGTCGTCTGAACATATGGTGCTACCTGCGTTATGCGTAGTCTTGATTAACTCATTTGTTACACCTCCGCTGTCTGAGCACATAGTGCTGCCTACCCCATGCGTAGCCCTATTATTTAACGGATTTTCTTCATCTACAATGTCTGAGCACCTAGTGTTGTCTTCACTATGCGTAGTCAACGGATTTGATTTATCTCTGCTATCTAGAAACCTCTTATTGTCTGGAAACCTATTGCTGCCTTCGTTATGTGTAGTTCTTAACGGATCAGCTCTAACCTTCAACGTACTTTCTTCTTCATTCGTTCAGACATCAGTACACTCGGTTTTGCCTTTGTCTAAGCTTCCGTTTGACTGACTCAAATTGTTTTCTATTTCAATTGCTGTTAACAGGTTTTTTAAAACGCTTGCCGTCGTTTTTATGGATCCATTAGACCTCGCAGAGCCTGATGCTTCTCAACCTGCCGAATTTTTGATGGTATCTTCCGTTTGGATTATCTTCTTTACTTCTGTAATACGACTTGTTGAATCTATTAACTAAATTAAACCCTTAATAATAAATTTAAAAATTTAGTAGTAAATATTGATGATAAAAGATTAAAATAATCAAATTATTTATTTATTATTACATTAGTAAATAGTTTTTTGGAAATACTTTAAAATTAATTGAAAATAAGGATAATAATAAATAAAAATAATTAAAACAGGCCGACATCCATTTAAATCTTCTCACCTCAAAAATATTAAAAACTATTTAAAACCCTCATTCAAGCTCTTCTACTATCATCATTCAAAGAAGTCCTGATGATGGATCCTTGTTGGGATTTGAAACGTTGACGAAAGATGGTTTTTACTGTGGGTTCTTCGGTTACTAAGTTAGAAGTCTTAAAAATTTGTCAAAATTTATCTTTTTGCATCAAATAGCAACTTGATTTTCCTATGTCGTATCACCCCAAATTTGTTTTTCATCGTGACATGTTGCATATCACATTTGATTTGTCTTTTGTCATGACACAATGTGTTGAATTCAATTTGTCCTTTATTTTATGACACAATGTAACTTGTTGTAGTCACAACACATCATTGTACATTTTCATTCATGAAGATAAAGGGAAACTTCCAAGTGAAGCATTTTCTTCTTTGCAACATGGTGTATATCACACATCAACTATTTTTAGTTGTGATAGATCACATCATGGTAAACTTCCATTCATCACAATAAAGGGAAATTGCTAAAGTGAATTCGTTTCTTCTTTTTTGAAGACATACTTCACTGGAATGTTTTTGTTTGTTTGTTTGTAGTGTTCCACACTCATAATTCCTTTGCTTGCATTGTTCCACACCATTCCATATCGACTAAAAATTTTTTGTTGCAACACCCCATGTCAGACTCAAATCTATCTTTTATTACAACACATTGCATCACATAAAATATTATTTTGCTTGATACATTACACTTCTTCAAAGTTTCAACTATTAAGAACTATAATGAAACAAAGTCAACTATTGTCAACAATAATTAAAAAAATCAATAATAGTCAATAATATTCAATAATGATCAACGTTATCAACATAGTCTACTATACTCAACCATAGTCAACCATCATCAACCATTGTTTATCAAAGTTAACCAAAATCAATCTACACACAAACATAGTTAACCATTATGATCTCTACTCAACCATAATCACTTTTAATTAACAATAGTTAACATTTGACATAATCAAACACTATAAACCATATTTAATTATAATAAACCACAATCAACCAAAGATAATGATATTTCATCTACAATCAACCATACTTAACCATTAAAATCTTTAATAGATCAAAGTCAACTATTGTCAATAATAGTCAACCATCAACAACCTTATCAACATGTTCTACTAAAGTCAACAATCATCAACCATTAATAACCAAAGCTAACCAAAAATCAACTTACAATTAACCATAATTAACCATTGTGATCTCAACTCATCCAGATTCAACCATCATATTCAACCATGGTCACTTTTAGTTAACAATAGTTAATCTTTGAAACACCTAAACATGTTTAGCCAACCAAAACATTTTTATGATAACATAGAGATATTAAAAATTATGGATGTGAGAAGTGGCATTAAATTTTGTCAAACCTAGCACATACAAGAGCCATGAACCTAAGGGTTCTTCCTTTTTTTTTTTTTTTGCCAAGTCATTTGAATTTACACATTCAAGTGAAATGGCATCTCTGATTTTATTTCATATTTAAAATAATAATTTTGAGAGTTTGGTCTTTGTTCACCCACTCAAAACTTTAGAGTGATACAATATGCCACAAGGAAAATTTTGGAAAGTGTATGTGTTGCATAGTTTGTATGATGCAATAAGTTATGACAAATGAAAGTTTGGAGTGATGTGATATGTTGTGGCCAAAAACATTTTAGGTGTGATGCATATTGTCTCATAACGAAGGAATGTTTGAGAAATTTCAATGTGATGCAGAAAAATAATCTTTGACATAATGTATATGTTGCAATAATGGAAAGTTGGAGTGACGTGATTTCAATGACCAAAGGTGTTTTAGATGCATTATGCACTGCCCTAATGATGGAAATTTTAAGAAAATGTGATCTATGAAGAAACTTTGGCATGATGTGAATGGTTGCCACATTTTTTTTTTTGTAATGTTATATGTTTCCACAAACAAAAATTTGGTGTGATGTGATATGTCATAGCCAAAGAAGTTTAAATTTGATACAGTGAAAATAAACAAATTTATGGAAAATGCAAAATGATATTTTTGGATTAAGGAGCTCTAAAACAAATAAAAATGTAAAATATCATTGGTTTAGAATTTTCGAGTTGTGTACTATGGTATGGTGTGATGTGTTGCAAAGATAGAAAGTTTGAAGGAATACACTATATGGTAAAGGAAGAAAACTTTATATTCTATGATATCTCATAACAAATAAAGGTTTGGAGCGATACAATATGTTGCATCCAAATTTTTTTATGTGCACCACACACACTTATCTTTATGCACTTTTGTGTGTTGCATTGTGGCATAAAGATGGGAAGCTAGAGGAGATATGATATATTGTAAAGGAATAAAACTTGATATTCTATGATATCTCATAACAAATAAAAGTTTGAATCGATACGATATGTTGCATCCAAAAGCATTTTATGTGCACTACACACGCTTGTCTCTATGCACCCCTTTTAAAAAATGTTATGCCCATGTATTGTATGAAACAAAACTTTTGTGTGGTGCGTTGTGCCATAAAGATGGAAAGCTAGAAGAATCATGATGTGTTGCATGGGAGTTATTATAAAAAATTCCCTTTGTCATGATGAAGGAAAGTTATAGAAAGCACATGTAACATGGAAAAATATTTTGACATGATGTGATATGTCATGTGAAAGGAACATTTTGATCAATTCAATATGTCATGATGTCACACAAGAAAACTTATACACAATGTGTTATGTTTCACAAAGTGAAAGTTTCATACAATCTTGTCACTACCAAACAAAATGTATAACTATGTGAAATGTTATAGCCAAAAAAAAGTTTATTTTTATATATGATATGTAGCGCCAAAACTATAAATACATAAATATACATAACACAATTTCAGGTTTCACATTACTTCATTATACAGGAAAAAAAAATCTATTTTTTTTCTTCATACAATCACATGGTTTTAGTTTATTCATTCCATTAAAAAAAAAAGGGTTAAGTTTTCACCATATAGCATACTTTTTACAATTTCGCAACAATTGCTAATTTATATATATACTGACCCTTTCACAGAAATCTATATTGGTTCTCTAATTCATTTCCGCTTTTCCATTCTTACTTTATTTAAAAAAACACTGTATAAAAAAAAGAAATACTCAGAGAACACGTAAGTTAAAATCTCTTTTGTGCATTTATTTCATGCACATCCTAACTATCCAGTTGTGAGAATACGTACATTGGATCCTTAAATTTATTTGTATCGTTTATCTTAAAATCTCAACAAAATTAAAGGTTATGGTTTCCTAATTAAATGATTTTCCCAAATATGTTAGATATCATAGCAAGAATATAACCCCCTCTGGTTTAGCAGAAGCCAACCACCTTCAATGTCTCAGAGAATCAAATTTCATATCCACCTAAAGCGCCATCTGGGCACTCTGAAATGACAATCCTTTAGCTACTCTTCAAGTTTGTTCTATGGATACTAACTACCAGGGGGAAGAATGCAACATTATCATATTATCTCTAGTTAGAAGTAATAAGAAGTTGGGAATTGGAGCGTTAAGAGGAAATATTGGTTTTCTCAATATAGCAAACATGGTTTGCGTGGCACTGTCGAGAGCCAAGATTGGGTTGTACATCCTTGGCAATGCAGAGCTTCTAGGCTCTAAAAAGTAATCTGTGGGACTCAATAATTTAGCAATTAAGTAGTTCCAATTCCATTGGGCCAACATTAACACTGGCTTGCCAAAACCATCCACAAATAGAAACAAAAGTCTCTGTAATAGAAAACAAGTGGAGGATGGAGGGTGCAACAAACCTTGAAAATATTAGTTAAAATTCGGCCATGCTCTTCCAAGGAGGTGCCATCCATCTTACCATAACTCCATCGTCTGCCCCAACCCTTGTCCTCATAAATTTGACGCTACATGCAGTCATCAATGCACCAAAATGTGTCATTTTATCACAAATTGTCCTCCTTTGCCAGGTGCCCGTGTCCAAGATTCTTCCTGGATGTGGCCACATATAACTCTTCCTTTCTCCACTATTTTTGAGGAATCCATTTGCAATGAACCATGCCTTGTTCAACTTATTGCTGTCATCCATGTAAATTAAAATGTGGAAGGCCTTGTAGACTGTGTAAAGTAAATGTTTTAAAACTTTTGCAATGCGAACATGGGGCACAGTTGCCATGTTTTGAAGACCCTGATAAATTTCATTGTGATCGGCCCTGTGGTAAGGTTCTGGGACCTGGATGTGAGCATATTTGAAAAGGAACATGTGGGTCATGCAAACAATTCCGCCGTCCTTTACTTAATCAATAATTACATTTGAGTTTTGTAATGAGAGAGTCTTGGAATTCAAGGCCGACGCAACGACTGACATCGAAGGTGAGGTTGATTTTATTTTTCTGATTGAGCATGTGGATGCTGCAACTCTTGGATTGATTTTGTCAACCGAGAAATTCGATACCACTGTTGATTCGAAGAATTTAACTGACAACGACGAAGGATGAGAGACACCCAAGTTTGAGGAGCACATAATGCCGAAGATGTCAGCGTGCCCGTCGGTGCCCAAGAAACCTAAACTGATGACAAGGGGAAAGATGGAATCGAGAATCTCAAGCAACGTTTGCTGGGAGGGTTATGTAATGTCTCTCATCTGGTCAGCAATTCGATGGCTATGGTCAATAACATTTCAGCCGAAGCTTCCAGGCTGGCCAAGCTGTGCATGCCAGTGACACATTGGTTAGTGCAACCATCACGAACCAATACACCAACAATTCACTAGCTATGGTCAAGAACTTGATGTCGCGCGTTTCACACGTGTTTCACTTCGACTTTTCTTTTCACGAATATGTGGCAGGTCATATTTTCTTCTGTATTCAGCTCTCAATTTCTTGATTTGCTTTTGTTGGAAATATGAGAAGTTGACCTCGACTGTATGCATTATAACATTGATAGAATCAGGCATGTCAATGTGCAACTTAGTGACTGAATCCCCTCTAACAAGTTCTTCCCTGGTGCCATAAGCTATATATGTTTTGGGTCCTAAATCAATTCTCGCGCAACCCGGTGGAAGCCTTGTGGTGAGATTTAGAATCCCAGTTTCAAGATGGGTGTACTCCTTGAAAGGTAAGGCACAGATAAATTCAACACCATGTCGTGGTAAATGTTCCTTGGATAAATTTGTTGGAGGCCAATCTTTCAACTTCAACATCTCAGGCCAATGATTAGTGTGACACCTTCCATTTATGTAGCCATAAAAAAATGATGTATATTGATCTCAACCGAAAACCAATCCAGGCAATCAATGGCAAAGACTGAGTGTGTCTCGGTCGCAAACCTATTTTTGGTCTCCCTGAAAGCCCTCCACATGACCATTGGCTCCTAGCTTAGCCTTGTTGTAGTATCCAAAACATTTTGGACAATCACAGGCTCACCCCTTCTCCAATGCTTCTGAAAATGTTCAAGAGCCTCTCCCTTCACATCATGAACGGTTCGGAAATACAAATAGTTGTCACTCCTATCCTGCCTGTTAGCTTCTCTTCTTAACTTATCATAGAGCTCAAAAGAGTCAGGTTCATTCGAGGAAGAGGGGGAGTCAGGTTCATTCGTTATATGAAACTATTGGCAATTTGTCTTCGTCTTCTTCCTGCGCTAATGGGAATCAATCGCTGTCAATGACTCCTAATTTCCAAGATGAAAATGAATACAAGTTTCTGAGACTTGATCGCCATGGCAACCTTTGTGTCTACCAAGTCTCTTCGAAGCCTGGACAAAATGATGTCAAAGACTAGAGCATGAACTTTGAGTTGGACCCATCTAATAAGAATTGCATACGGACTTTACGACATCTGTGACAATGGCCAGTGCAGCTTCTCGGGCTCAGGAACAGATGACGAATTCAATCAAATCCAAAACTTAGATGTGATGTAGGGATGTTATAGTAGCCAGGGCGAACCGACGTGCAGACGACGATCTGTAGCTCAACATTTCATGAGCCTTGACCATGTGGATTACTATCCAAACGACTACCTGAAGCCTGAAAATGCAGGAACCTGTGCAATTCCAGCTGCTCCTGCACCGCCACCTTCTTCTGTGATAGTTCCTCGTCTTAATATTTGACACGTATCCGTAAATCATATTCGTTTTAGGCCGACGAATCTGCTAATCTGCTACAGTGTCGTGAGGAGGAACCTCACCCTAAAAAATCTTATTGGTTTAATAAAGTAACTTTCAACCAAGTGAATTAGAGTGCAAAATAAATAATAATTTTAGTGAAGGGGGATGGCGTTCTTGTTGTTGTTGTTGGAGGAGTTCTACCTTAGACTGTTGGTTTAATAAAGTAACTTTCAACCAAGTGAATTAGAGTGCAAAATAAATAATAATTTTAGTGAAGGGGGATGGCGTTATTGTTGGTGGAGTTCTATCTTAGACTGTGTGCTTTCTAGAGAAGATGTGTTCATCCAAAAACAAACAACAATTTCACAATTCAACAACAATGGAGTTAAATTTTGGTTAGATTACCTAAAAAATGAAAGTTTTCTCATTGTTTCTGAATTGTCTAGATTGCACAAAGCCCATGGCAAAGAGCTATGTATATACAAAGTCTCTTTTAGACAAATCACATAGATGTTTTAAGGTCGACGCACTTCGAACCACTCACTGTGGTTCATCATTATGACTAAGATGGATAGTCTAATATAATATAAGGGAACAAATAAATACAGTATAGATGCAACAGTTAAATCATAACGGAAAGAAAATAAATAATATTATATTCAAATGAAACATTAAAGAATATATAAATAATAATTAAAATTAAAAAATAAAGAAAATTAATAAAATGAAAATGAAAATAATTCAAAATAGAACTTAACAAAAATAAAGGCATACATACTCTACCCCTCTGGTTTTTGAACTTATGACCTCTTAGGAGGAAACACATGCTCTTAACCATTAAAGCATGCCCAATATATATATATAGCAAATAAATATATATCAAAAAAACATTTATATTAAAGTGTATATATGTTAATATAAACAATATTTGTTATTCATATTTCTTAAATTTTGGTTATGACATTCAATAATACAACATTTTATTAGTTAAGTATAACACATTCATGTTTGCCTTTCATTGGGTATTATTTTGTCTTTGACCAAAAACTTATGACGTTTATGCATAGTTTAACATTAGGAATTCAATTTTTGTTATTTTTTTATTATTATTTAAATTTATTTATTTGTTAGATGATTGGTTGAGGTCTTATTATGGGTTGTTTGGTAACTTCCATTTCTATTATTTACTAATTTTTTGTTTTTAGTTTTAGTTTTATTTTTTATTTAACTTTTTTATTTTTTCTATTATTTCTATTTTCATTTTCATGAATTATAATTTTTTCACACTATTTTCAATTTAAAATGACTTATAATTATATTAAAACATAGATTTAATTATAAACAATTATATATATTAATAAAATAAAACACACACATAGATATATGCATATTAATATAAACAATATTAGTTAATCATACTTCTTAATTTTTGGTGATAACATTCAACAATACAATATTTTATTAGTTGTTTTATTTTTGTGATGAAATCTTTATCTTTGTTATTTTTTTGTTTAATTAAGTTATATTTAAACTAAGCGACAGGTACTAGCTACTATGTAGCCTTTGTTATATTTTTGTGATGAAACCTTTTTATTTATTATTTTTTAGTTTAATTAAGCTTTATTTAAGTTAAGTGGGAACTAACTACTATGTAATGTTTGTTAATAATAATAAATAAATAAATATTTATGGAATTCAAAAAACAAATCAATAAATTATATATTATTTTTTATTTTCATATATATAAATAAAACAAAAGAATTAAAAGACATGGATCAAAATAAATAGATATAAAGATTACACAAATTTATGAAGTAAAATTGATATATATATAGATATATATATATATATATATAAAAATTAAAAAAGAATTAAATAATTATTAGAAAGAAATCAAAGCGAATATATAAAGAGATTATTTATTTATAAAAATAAATAAATAAGTATCAATGGAATCCAATGAGTAAATAATTAACAACGAAATGAAAAAATACATAAATCTAAGAAATAATATATATAAATTGTAAAGATAATCAATGAAAGAGTAGGAAACAAATGAATTTTAAAAATAAGGAATAGAGGGAAAAAACAATTAAAAAATGAAATGCGAAGATAAATACAATTTTAACCTAACAAATAAAAAGAGGCATAAAATTTCCCAATGGGGGGATGAATACAGAGGATCCCTAGGACAGGGGCAATCATGGGTCATCTACGTGACAATCATGGTAGCAAAACATGTGAAGCGAAAGGAGCCTCAAGACGAGAGGCGAAACCTTCTCAAGGAAAGAAGAGTTTTAATTATGGTGATTATTCTCAGGTCTTGGGAGATGAAAATTTGTTTTGCATGGGAAATCTGTCTGCATAAGATTTAGGAGTGGCCTCTTTGGAGTGTCGAACCTGTACCCTGGATTGTGTGTAAGCTCTTAGGTTTCTCAATAGCGGGGGATGAAGAATTGCTATATCAACTCAGTTTTCAAGCAAAAAATTGGGACCTATGCTCACCCTATGCTTGGGCCTCAAATTTCTTACTGCGAACGGTTTGGACTGTAGGTGTGTTAATAAGGAATTTATGTAGGCTAGGAACATGCAATACTACAAACATTTGGTGATAACAATGACCACATTGTCGCAGGTGTTATCGGGAAAACTAGTGTCTATGCAGAGCTGCTAGTCCCACTAAGGCTGGTAGCTACCTTAGAAACAAACAAACTAAAACTACTTTCGTTTTCCTTTATGAGAAATAGATAAGAGGGGAATAAGGAGACCAACCTCTGTCTTGCGCTTGGTTCCTTGCTCGATTCCTCTCCCTTCTGATAGATCTTTGCTACTCGCTTCCTTGTCTAGCCAGCTTCATAGAGCACCTGTAGAATCAAAGCAGCATAACACTATCCAAGAACATAGATCTATTATCATAAACAATATAGGACCAGATATATATTGACCACACAAATGCACATAACATCAATCATACAAGAATGTGGAGGAAAACTTGAATAGCTTTATTGATAATCAAGAAAGAGCAAAGATGATTACAACCAATTGTTCTGACCCAGCATCATCCTCTCAGCAAGAAAGCCATTCTTCACCTCATGAAAAGCTTAGATCACCCAACACTATGATATTGCACCAAGAAACCAGCAACACTTCCTTACAAGATACAAAATTCCAGCCTTTGGATCTCTGGGATGAGGGATCCATATATAGATGTTTGCAAGGGGGGTGAGTCAGCTTTTGAGATTTGATTAGTGTCCTCTCTCTGATAGTTCTTGAAACCACTTGGAGATTGATGATCTCTTACTCATCCCTGGGCGAATGCAGAGAGGCAAGTGTCACAGGAGAAGTTTCTAGAAGATTCCTTGCTCCTCCACCTTGCAGATTGACCCTGCCATTTGTCCACTCTCGCCCATCGCACCCCATAGAAGGGATTTTCAAGATGCATCGCACCTCTCGTGAGTATTTAGGTGGGATGCAGTGCACTTTGACCATGGAGCAGGTGAGATGGTCCAGTTTTGACCAGTTCTGAGCAGTTTTTCATGGAGAACTTCTGGGAGAAGATGTAATCAGTTGACCTTATTCTTTTAGAGGTTGGAACAACACTTTTAGGGACTTAAGAGCCCTTGGTTTATGGACATTTATGATTGGGGTTGCAGTGCTCAAAAATGTCTATAACAGCAGGTAACCCTGGTTTATACCTGGTCGAAAGTTGGTTTTGCTGGTTTTGGATGGGTGACTTGGAGTGCATCTTTGATATGCTGGTTTAATTTGCTTAGAAAAGCCTTATATGATTACAGTGAGGGGTTCTAGTGTGTAGTCTCTCCCTGTGCAGGGTGTGGATCCTTTGGGGGTTGTTGTGACTCGTGCCCGACAGTGTGCTTGGGATGGTCATCGACGATAGTGAGATTTGATGGAGGCTCTATTAATGAGTTGTGGTACTAGAGTGATTGTGAAGTTTTAATTGGGAAGGAACCATGTGTAGGGGTGTCTTTGCTGTTTAATTTCTCAGTTGTGCAATGCTCGACTGGAAGGTTGGGGAGTACAAACATTGGTCTTTGGTGCCCTTTCCTGGTTCGAGATAACCAATGTGATGTTATTGTGGGAGTGACGAAAGTTCTAGTGACTTTCGCTTTCTTGCTCGATTCAAAGCCTATGAGGAGGAGGGGGCATTGGGCTATCAGGGGTGCGGTGTCTGGAATATCGCTGACGAGGGCTCGTTATGTGGAGGCAGAGAGGTCATCCACGACAATGTGGGGCCAGGGTGACCATTCACAAGGGTGCCCAATGGTGGATGAAGGTGAATTGGAGAAACCTCTTAGCACTTCTTCGGGGCAAGTTGATCTTACCCACCCTTTTTACTCCATTGAAGCTCAAATTTGTCTGGGGTAGGCAACAATGGATTAGCAGGACCAAGACTGACACATTGATCATAATGAAGTAATCAACTTTTTGAACGACATAAAACACAATCAATGACACATCTTGGATCATCAAGACTCTCTCCAGTGCAACAATAAGAGACTCTAAGATAGGATTGATAGTTTTGAGGGTTGTATGGCCCATATGGAGTCCCATGTTTATGATTCATTTCACTGCCAGGGTGAGGATGGTAATGCTGCTCAAGCTCCCAATAATGTGGACGTGTAATGAATTGTGTTGGATGTATTTTGTTTTTTGCTCAACTTTGGGTCTGTTGGGCCATTGACATATGGGATTCTAGTTTTATTAAGTTGATATCAATTTGTTTTTGTTTGTATAGGTTGGCCAAGAAATTCAGTAGGAGTGAGGCCATAGTTAGCTAGAAAAAGAGCCCATCATGTTGTAATATTTATATGATCTAATTGATTTTTTTTTTTACTTACAAAAAAAGACGCATAAAATTCACCATATACCAAAAAATGAAAGGGACCAAATCAATCTACAATAAATAAAAAGAATATGGCTAAGAAAACATGATAAGGGAAAATAAAGAATGGGAACCGATTGATAAAGGAGGGAGAAAAAAAAAGGACTACACCTAGGAATAACGGGATGGGATCCAACAATTGTTGATATTCCATCCATCATCCCTATTTAGCATATTAGACCTTTTTCAATTTCGATTGCCTCCCTAAACTTATAGTGATGGAAATGATCAATCTTTGACTTGGGAATCCTTTATACAAATTTGGTGTTTTTCCTTCTTAGCATGCCCGACCAAAGCTGAGGAGTGAGTCCTCCAATGTTTTATGTCGGTTGTGTGCTTTTGAATCCTTTGACTTATGGAATGGCCAGTTTCTCTAATGTAGGGGGTCCCACAGGGACATGGGACCAAATAAACACATTTAATGTCTCTAGGTTCCACTGGGTCTTTGACGGATCTTAGGGAGCTACAAATGCTTTTCTTAGGGGTATACAGGTGGAAGAAACATTATACTTCCTAAGAATCTCAATAATCTTGTCAGTATACCCTTTGATAAAGGGAAGTTGAACATTGGAAACCAATTCTCTAGGCTATTTCCTTATCTTCAGACATTTTCTCGCCTGTAAAAAAAGCCTTAATACCTTGGTATCTATTATAGCCATTCTTTTCAAAAACATTAAAGAAACAACTTTCTCACTCTCTAGGTGACTCTCATAAAAAACCCTAAAAGCACGAGTAGCTAATATGTTGAGAACTCCCAACTTTTGGGTTGGACAATGATGGGAATCAACATGAAGATATTGTCAGTGTGAGTTTTCTTATGAAATACCTGGTGAGAGAAAGAACCATCATCTTTCTTAGAGACAAGAACATCAAGGAAGGGCAAGCTACTATTAACTTCAAGCTCTGTGGTAAACTTGACAGATCTTGAGTGATTATTACGATGTCAAAAAAATAGATCCAACTTATCACGATCATGATGCCACAAGACAAAGGTATCATCTACAAACCTTTTCCAAATCTTCGGTCGTAATTGAGCTAAAGCCAAAGTTTTATATTCAAAATCTTCAATGAACATGTTAGTTACAATGGGAGAGAGCATAGAACCCATGGAAACACCACATGTTTGTGCATAGAATTCACCTTCGAAGCTGAAAAGAGTAGAGGTGACGTAAATCTCAACAAGCTTGGATGTATCAGGATTAATAATGTGATTGATTACATCAACAACCTCATTAATAGAGATATTGGTGTAAAATGAAACCACATCAAAAATAACCATAATATCATTATATCAAATTTCATACCCTTTAACTCATCAATTAAAGAATCCATACAACCAATAGGGGCTTGATATTCCAAGCTAAATATTTAGTTAGAAGATAAGTTGGCCCACTTATTGTATTGACAATAGGTATAAGGGGTACCCCTTCCTTATGAATCTTTGGAAGCCCATAGATCCTCAGAGTGAGAGGGTCTACCATTGTTACATAGGTGATTCATCATTTTTCTTTAGTAGTCATCCATGTCCATGATAACAACCACCCCACCCTTATTGGCTTTGAGAATAACAATGTCGAGGTTATTATTCAAAGCCTTAAGGGATTCAAAATCTCACTTGGTAATATTGCTCCTAGAATGTTTAGCTTTCCTAATAACAATAACACAATCTTTCAAGCCCTTAATGCCAAATTCAACCCCGCAAATAATCTCCTCCACATGGATCCTTCTAGGGGAAAGGGAAAAGTTTAAACCTTTTTCTAGAAGATGATATACGGGGGGATCAAAATAAAATTTATAAAGATTGATCACCCTCTTATTAGAAGAGGGGGGAAAATAAATCTAAAATAAATAAAAAGATTAAGGCTAAGAAAACAAGATAAGGGAAAATGAAATTGATTAAAAGAAAGGGAATCAACCAAGAAATGAGGGAGAAAAATAAATGATAACACATACGAATAGAGGGATCAGATCAAACAACTCTGATCTTCCATCCATCATCCCTATTTAGTGTATTAGACCACATTAGGGGATTTTTGAGGTCTAAAATGGGCCTCCTAAAGAAATTATAAAATAATAGTGGAAATAATAAAATAAGATTAGGCGACATCATCAAATTTTAGAGGGAAAAAAGAAAAAACTATTTTTTCAACTTGTAATTTCAACTTATCTCCAAATTTCGAGAGGAAACACTCGTTGGATGAATAATTTGATTCCTCATCCAAGGAGTACCCATATTGCATACTTTCGATGGACCCTGCTACACGAAAAATGAGAAATACATGAAAAATGTGATTGCAATCACGTTTTTTCATGTATTTCTCATTTTTTGTGTAGCAGGGTCCATCGAAAGTATGCAACATGGGTATTCCTTGGATGAGGAATTAAATTTTTCATCCAACGAGTACTCCCGCTCAAAATTTGAGTAAAACCTTAGGGAGATAAGTTGAAAATATGAGTTGAAAAAGTAGTTTTATTATTTTATTTATTTTTAATATTTTTACTCAAAAAATGGTGAATCATCCCCCATGGTTGACATCATCATCTTGAATCCTATTGGTTTTTATAATGTTTATTTTAGTTGTACATTTTTCTTAGGAGGCCCATTTTAGACCTCAAAAATCCCTAACGTTTTTCAATTTCTATGACCTCCCTAAAATTATAATGATGGAAATGATCAATCTTGGAAATGGCTTGGGAATACTCTATACAAATGTAGTGTTTTATCTTCTTAGCATATTTGGCCAAAGCTAAGGAATGAGTCCTACAATGTTTTATGTCATCCACGTGCTCTTGAATCCTTTGATTTAGGGAATGGCCAATTTCTCCAACGTAGGGGGTTCCACAGGAACACAGGACTAAATAAACACCTTTCATGTCTCTAGGTTCCACCGGGTCTTTGACAAATATTAGGGAGCTAAACTAGTGTTTATGGGTATAAAGGTGGAAGAAACATCGCGCTTCCTACAAATTTGAGCAATCTTTTCGGTACTCCCTTGGATAAAGGGAAGTTGATCACTAGAAACCAATTCTCTAGGCTCTTTACTTATCTTTAGACCCTTGCTCGCCTTTAAAAATTCCTTGATACCTTTGTATCTATTAAATCCATTCTTTTCAAAAACATTAAGGAGGTGGGATTTCTCACTCTATAGGTGACTCTCATCAAAAACCCTAAAATCACGAGTAGTTAATGTGTTGAGAACTCCCAACTTTTGGTTTGGATAGTTATGGGAATCAACAGGAATATATTGGTCAGTGTCAGTTTTCTTATGAAAGACCTAGTGAAATAAAGAACCATGATCTTTCTTAGGGACAAGAATGTCAAGGAATGGCAAGATATTGTTAAATTCAGGCTCCATGGTAAACTTGATGGATCTTGATTGAATGTTAAGATGCTGAAAAAACAGATCCAACTTATCACGACCATGAGGCCACAAGACAAAGGTATCATCTATAAAACTTTTCCAAAGCTTCAGTCATAATTGGGCTAAAGCCAAAGCCTTAGATTAAAAATATTCCATGAATAAGTTAGTTACAACGGGAGAGAGATAAGAACCCATGGAAAAGCCATCAGTTTGTTCATAGAATTCACCTTCGAAGCGAAAAAACGTAGAGGTAATGAAAATATCAACAAGTTTGGTTGTATCAGGATCAATAATGCGATTGATTACCTCAAAAACCTCATTAATAGGGATATTGGTGTAAATCAAAACCACATCAAAAATAACAATAATATCATTAAGCTCAAATTTTATACCCATTAACTCATTGACAAAAGAAGAGTCCTTAACAAAAGATTTTGTACGACCAACAAGGGGTTTGAGCTTCCAGGCTAAATATTTAGCTAGAAGACAAGTTGTCCCACCGAGTGTATTGACAACGGGTCTAAGGGGTGCCCCCTCCTTATGAATCTTGGGAAGCCCATACATCCTCAGAGTGAGAGGGTTGTTCTTTATAAGTTTATGGCTAATGGAGCTGATAATTCTATTAGATTTAATAACTAAGGCAACAAATTTGTTTTTTTTTTGGGGGCGGGGGGGGGGGGGTTTCTTGCTAACCTTTATGTAGCTACCATTGTTACAAAGGTGATCAATCATTTTGCTTTGGTAGTCATCCCTATCCATGATAACAACCGCCCCACCCTTATCGGTTTTGAGAATAACAATGTCGAGGTTATTGTTCAAAGCCTTAACGGTTTCAAATTCTAACTTACTAATATTTCTCCTGGATGGCTTAACTTTCTGTTGGCAGTCCAATCCAGTCTCATCATTTTTTTCAAAAAATAAAGGGCCCCTCCAACTTTATTGTTTTTCTTGTTTTCACTTTTTATTGGCTTAATTATTTCATTCATTCTTTTACTTGTCATTTTGAGTTTTATGGCATGATGGTTTACTAAAATATTGATTTCCTCCATTCATTGAAACACAAGTATTGTATTTCTTAATTGTTATGATTGGTATTGATTACTATTTTCTCCTAACTACAAAAGTTTTTCTAGTTTAAAGGGCCACTACAAAATCACAGATTCTGTAGCATCCCTAAACTCAGTTGATAATGTTAATGGGGCAATTTTTATATGCTATCATAGTCATTTCCTATGTTTATCCTTTGTGTCAATGATCCCTATGCTTTCAAATGTTTTATTTGGTCGATGGTCCTAATCTAAAGTATACAATCTATGATTGGTGATGCAGTGTGTTTTAATTTTTCATTGATATAATTTAATTATGCCATATCCCTTTCTGATACACATTGATTGATGGTACAATGATTTCAATTTTAATATATTATGTTCATGAATCATTTCACATATTTGCATTTATGGTTAGTATTGGGATTCAACCTCATTGTCAGGTTATAGGCCTAGTCATCCGACGACCTGAAGCATTATTTATTTAAGTGACAATCTATGGTAACACCAGTTATTATGCGATTCAATTATCACTCAACGTCCATATTCCAAGACTGTCCTTGCTCTGTCTTGAGTTTGTAACCGAAACCTATTGATTTTATATCTAAGGTTTTCTTGAGAGGGTTCCATTGAACCTTACTATTTCAACCTTTCTCATTTTTGGCCTAAGGGTTCTGCAACCTAGGGTTTCATGGTCTTTGACTCTTTGAACCCTATTTTGTTTTCACCCATCATCTTTTCTTTGTAATATGCCACTAGTAGTCCAAACCAAACTCATTGGTGCGAAACCTGTTGAGGAAAATGAGAACTATTTGGCTTTGTTTTTCCAAGTTGGTTGGTGGGAGTTCTTGCAATAGTTTCAAGGACATGTCAATGGAGTAGTTAAACATTTTGCTACTTTTTTTAATGGAAGAAGAGTCTTTTTCGGAGACCTAGAAATTAAAATCAATTTGGAGTTAGTGGAAGCAAGCACTCACTTACCCTTAGAAGGAGAGTGTTGGTTTAAAAATGTTATGGGTAAGGGTGTTCCATGGAGAAAATTTCTATCTAATAAGGGTTGTGAAATGTATGCCTATATAATCCCTTAAATCAAAATGTCGTGACTTATTTCATTTGATTCGTAGATATATCACTTGTGAGGGTTGATATAAAGTTTTTCTCATGTATCATATTTGGCTCTTGATGGACTTTTTAGGCCGAAAACATAATATGACATATTATCTCTTGAACAATTTAACCAGAATGTCCAGGCTATCCAAGATGAACATAAGAACCCTGAGAGGTCCCTTTTCCACCATGTTTTAATTTTCATGTTGGTCAGGCACCCTCTGGCTCAAATCAATGATGATTGGGAATATTTTCTGGCTCGTAATGGTTATGGAAAACCTCCAACATTTGATCATGTTCAATTTTCTACCACTATGGTTCCAAACGTTTCTCCTGTTGATTCGACTCCATCATTGACTGAGGAGTTATGGCAGGATGAATGTGAGACACCTTTCCAAACACTAGTCTAGTCACCCTCTTCAGGAGATAGTCAAATTTAGGTTTCCAAAATTCTTACTTCTCTCTGAGTTACCAGAAGTGCAGTGAAAGCTCATAATCTCGAGTCCGTTAATGAAACTCCTAAGTTTGAAACCCAGTGTGTTAAACCTGCACACAAAAAAGAAACTGGTTAGATGCAACAAATGAACAAGATATGGTGAAGGTAAAGCAATTCAAATGAAAATTTCCAGAGCCTGAAGGAATAGGTATAAGGGTCCTCCTGAGACTGTTTCCTTGGTCGACTTGGAAACTAATCCAAAGCCTTCTCTGAAAAGAAACAAGTCTCATTCTTAGGATCTTTCCCGAAGTTATGATATTACTTCTAATTGTGCTTACTCTTCCTCAAGAAACACCCACTCAGATGATTTAATTACTAATATGCATTGGAAATAGTGGTATTTACTAACTATTCCTCATCTGGAACATTAAATTAAACAACTAGTTTATGAAAACAACCAGTTAAGGGTTTCACTCCAGAGAAAGGATAAATCTAATGAACACAAATCATCTAGTGTGAAAGTAAAACTAGATCCAAATATACTCACATTGTGATAAATTCTCTGAATATTAAAGTTACCATTTCCTCAGAAATGGAGGGATTCGATGTAGGAAAATAGTCAAATTGTTTTACCTATGCATGGGAAAATATTACAGTAATATTTGTTTTATTTTGTTTTCTAATTTGGAAAAAAAGGATTGCTACATAATCGTAGATTCTCTAACAGCCCCATTTGAGTCTTTTATGTTATATTGACTAATCTTAGTCTATTTCTTTAACAAGTTGTCCACCTTGGTGAGAAATCTCGCTTGGATATTATGACTTGGGATACTTTCAGATGCCCTATGCTTGTTCCTAACCCTATATCGGAATCCTGTCTATCATGTGTTTTATTTTATTTTACTCATTCATTCGAGATGGCATGGACATGAAATAGTTCTCTTTATTTTTGTAACTGAATGATTTAAAAACTATTTTTAGTTTTGCTTTGGGATTCTAAGGCTGAGGGCCTTTAGTTATATATACCCCTCGATTTAATTGTAAAAAAAAGGGGTAAGAGACTTGTGGTACTATAGGGGAGACTTTGCACAAGGAATTACTGTTATATTTTGACTGTGGAAATACTTTAATATAGGTACATAGATTTCATTGTATTCAATTTGGTTCTTTACTTTTGAAGCTCCATAGTCAGATAACTTTCCTCTTCCTTTTCTTGCAATTATTTATTGGAATCTGGAGGACAAATATTGTTTATTTAATGGTTTCGTTCTTCAAGAAAACAATTATGTTTATTATATTTCTTTGTCCATTTCAACATTGGTTTGATCTGTAACCATTTTAGATCAATAATCTTCTTTAGTGACCTATTTCCTAAGAATAGTTATTGGTTACACATTATTCTAATTTGGATCTTTGTGAATGTTTTCTAGATTTTCAAATTAATAGAAAATGTTGATATTTATATGCACGTTGATGATAGTGCTACCACTGTAGATGATATTCTTATTTTATGTCCTTGCTTTTGTCTATGGTTGAATGATTGTATTCATTTGCGAGAAATTAAAGTAAGTTATTATTCTACAAGGCATTCATTTAAAGTTTTTCTTCCATTTCGTTACAATTGGCCAAGTAATTATTAGAATAGTATAGTTGTCATCTTTTGCATCTATTTCTTAATGCAAAATCTTAGTAGTAAACATAGTGACCTGTGTTTGCTTTCATGATAAGATACTTGTAGATTAAGAGTCACTTGTTATGTGATTAATTGCACTAAGGAATGGTTTTAGTTTAGTTTGTAATTTCATATATGAGAATCACTTCATTTCATTTTATGAACACAATTTTCTAGAATTCTTTTATAAGTGCATCAATTTTGAGCTAGCTACAAAATGTTCTGACCTTCTTCATTTGTTGTAATATAGATTGTATATGCTGTATCATATTCTTATTTTGTAACAACACTTAGTGTATGATATCTCTTTTAATTATAATTTCTAAATGAAATTACAGATCTGAATTCCTTAGTATTTCTTTAGCTCGCTAACAGTGAAATAACCAACCTTTCTTTTTCATGATTATTTTAGGTTTAGGCTTTGATTTCATTCGAATTTATAGAACTAACTCAACAAATCAATCATAGTTTATTTTAATTATAATTTACTATAGAAGTAGTTTAGTTTAACATAAAATAACCATAATTTAGATTAGGCATTACTTTCCTAGATTCAATCCTCCATAAGAAGAAATGATCCTAGGTTAACAGAGCCTATGAACCCATGGAGGGTAGCTATACCAAACAATTTAGGTTGTTAAAGAGCCTCAGTTTCAGCAATTCCTCCCTTATTGACTTAGGTGTATAACACCCGCGTCAACAAAATGGCGCTATAAGGACAACCCCTCCAACTCTAAATGGCAAAAAGTGGCCATAAACATCAAAATGTTAGATCACTTATTCAAATTAGGAGTCACATTGATGCATTTGATGCTGAGACCTCAACAAGTTCTCAATCACCACTTGAGCAGACTCACAATGATCCTACTACATCGATACGACCTTACACACAAGCAAATATCGGCGAGGTCCTGCAAAGATCTTGGGAAGTTATTTATTGAACACAAGAAAGAATTAAGTGAACTACTTCCCTCCAGAGAATTTGGTCCCCATGCTTAGTTACACCTCTTGATTTGCACACATAAGAAACTTCAATGCTTGAATAATCTAAAAATGTTCCTCAAATTTCTATAATAGTTAACAATTGACTGCATGATATCCTTACTGGTAGACTTATAGACATGTCTAAAATACTTGACGAAGAGTCTATTCAGCCAAATCTGGTTGGAGGATCTAATTCTCCACCCTCCCCACTGAGTTCACCTTCATATTCAGGAAATTCTTCTAGCAAAGAGAGTTTTGTTGACTCATCTAAATCTAAAGGATCTCCCAGGATGGTAGAAAATTGGGGCGACAATCCTTGAAACAATCAAAATGACCCTGTCACTCCTTGACTAGACCAAGATGCTGAAACTATCCTCAGTGTGCAACATCCTCTCCCAAGGAATCCTCATAATTTTTTTATCGAAATTTGATCCAGATTCAAAGCACCCTGCTGAGGATCAATTAAAAGCATTCATGCTTGCCATCAAACAAAAGAGTGTCCTTCATGAGGATGTAGTCTATATACTATTCCCATATATGTTTGAGGGAAAAGCCACTATGTGGTATTTCACTCAGCGTCCTCAGAGCATAGTTTCATGGGAAAAGTTTGAGTCTGCATTCCCGAAGAAATTTGGGGATGACAAACCACTTGAAGTGTTGATTGATGAATTGTCTAACATGAAAATGCATAATAAAGAGAACGTAAAGGAATTTAACGTTATATTTTTGTGTTTAAAAAATAAGATTCTTGTTGAGTCTTTGCCTCCTCCAAATCTTATCATTGCTTATTATATGAAGGCTTTGTATCATGATATCGCTGAATGGGTAAAGAGGGCTCAAAATACTACTTTGCAGGTAGCCTTTGAAGAAGCCTTGACAGTAGAAAAACACATTTTCAACCTTAAACCAAGCACTGATAAACAATGCAATTACGCCTCTTCATCTAGTAAGAAAGAAACATCAAAACAATCTATTGTTAATAAAGGCCAATCAATCTTGGACCTAGAAAGCCTTCAAAACATTATTAATAAATTGTCCAATGAAATAATTGATCCTAAGAAATGCAAATTAGAACAACCATCTGACAAAGGAAATTTTAAACAATATTTTAAAAGACCACCTCCCCATAATGAGGGTTTGAACACAAATGGATTGAAAAAACATTTGTAGGCTTTGAAAACAAATCTTGGTCCAACTACTCATAACAATGAGGAAAAGGAAATTGAATCTGATCCTAAAAATCAAGAAGAAATTGAACCTCTAGATTTTTCGCTGAATGTTTTGAAGAAGATTTTGGTTATGTTTGTACATACACTCGAAGTAAAGCTTTAGCTGAAAGCCAAATCCAACCTGTAGCAGATAAAAACATAGATAAACACTCACCCAACACTAAAAAATCTACATTTTCAGATATAGAATACAACCCAATATATTATCTCAAGGGAATAAATGCTAATATCTCCTTGTATGAGCTCTGCAAAATTCCAGTAATTCAAAAAGAAAGTTCAGCAACAGATTGCTAGCTTTAAGGCCCCTGCAAGTAAATATATAGTTTGATAAATCAATTTTAGAAAATGTTCAAATTTTGAAACGTAATACAAATAACCGTGCTACTTAGAAAAAGAAACCCCCATTGCTTTTATTAACTTTGTAAATATTTACTCGAAATGTCCATAATTGTATGATTGACACAGGTGCATCTTCTAATGTGATGCCACTTTATATATGTAAGAATATTAATGCACAAATGAAACCTTATGATATAATTTTTTTTACAATTGGATATAATTTTTGTTAAAGTAGTTGGGGAATTAAATGATGTTTTGACCAGATTTTTAGAAGACCAAAGAGTGTAGGGTGAATGCATGAAGATGGGTTACAGCTTTGGGCCAAATGTGGCAATGAAATGTCAAAATTTTACTCTTTTATTGAATTGAAGCGCTCAAGATTCATATAAGCGTCATGAATTTTGATTTGGAGTAAAAAGAAAATTTGTGGAGAAATATGTTGTTGTCCTAATGATAATTTTTGCAAAAAAAATTAGTGTCGTATATTCTTTCAATTTTCCATTAAATGAAATGCTTGTCATTTTAAATTTTCACACACATTAATAGGTATGTGTGTGTTCACATAGCATAACTTAGTCTAAAATGTGTAATTTAAAAAAAAATATGAGCATGATTTACACAGAGAGAACTAAGTTATGCCAATTTTTTATTTTTTATTTTTCTTGGAAAATTATGTTTTTTTTATTATTTTTCGAAGTTGGTGAAGTAATATTTCAATTGCATTTTGGAGACACATGTGTTCACGTAAGATTTTTTTCTACTATTAAGATAAATTAAAAAACCAAGAGTACCCTTTTTAACAGGACTCGTAAACAAAGATATTTATATTTTTTGAATTTTTTTCGTTTTGTATATTTTATGTTAATGATTTTTTATTCATCCCCTTTGAAACTGTCCAAAAAAATTTCAAGCATTATGTTTAAATTAAATTAGATGAAAAATACCATATGAATTCAAAAATGTCAAACTCATATTCCATTGGAGAGAGGATTTCTTCATGAATCCAACATGATCAACTCCACCGATTACGGACAAAGTTTGCCTCAAGTCTGTCAGGGTACAAAATAGTGTTGTAGAGAAATTTGTAGAAGGGGAGCTAAAAACCTGTTTTTTAGGCCCTCAACAACTTGATTGAGCACTTAAAAAGCTTGATCGAGTGCTTAAGGTAAAATTTGAAATAACGCGATCCAGGGTTTAACAAACCCTTGATCGAGCTCTTATTCATCATTTCGTTTTTAGTGGGAATATAAAAAAAATAGCTCGATCGAGTTCCTATTTAACTGTGGGTTATATAGGAGCTTGATCAAGGGTTTATTTTTAAGCCCTTAAATAGCGCCATAAGGGCTAAACTATTGCTTGATCAAGCTTCTTTTTTTATCCCTCCCAGTTTGTGTGCTTGCCCAAAAGTGTAACCCATCTTCATGCATTCACCCTCCATCAGATTATAAATATTGTGATTGTTGACATTCCTGAAGTTTATGGATTGTTTTTAAGTAGGGATTGGCTACAACAACTTAAAGGATTCATGGACACTGATTTGACCTAATTATGGTAGCCTTATAAGGGGGAACCAAATAAAATCATAATAAATAGGGAGCCATACATGAAACACATGATTACAGATTTGAATGATACAAATGAACGAGTTAAAACAAATGATTTCTTGGTTGTTGACTCTTTCTTTAGAATTTTTTATGCTAATTTTTCTTGAGTTTCTATTTAGAACAACAAGTTGATTTAGAAAAAGTCAAAATATTAGTCACAACTGATCATAAAATTGTTGATATCAGTAATATGTCAAATCTTGATAAAACTAAAATCTTGTCGTTTTATTTTGATGGTTTTAAGTCTAAAGAAGGGGCCGATGCTGGATGTATGATTTTGGATCCTAAAGAGAATAAATTTTTCATTGCATGCATATTATTATTGGAATGTACTAAAAATGTTGTAGAGTATGAAACCTTAATTGAAGGGATTTACAAGGCCCTTGACCTTGGAGTTAAGTGTTTGAAAGCTCATGGTGACTATGCAATAATGGTTAGATTGGTAAAAAATTCAATCCATTGTCTTTCTGATCCAGGTGGATATTGGTGGCCACCTGCCAAGTCCACCTGGACCCTCACCATTGTTCCTCTCAGCATTTTCAGTTTCCTTAATTGTAGCACAACTTACTATTTTTAGCAGTTTTTCGGGTCGTGAACTTCCGAAGCCGTTTTGAGGCCCTAAACAACGTTTTTTGGGAAATCTGGGGCAACAACGGTCGATGGACCGATGTTGTCTCCCAAAGTGGTAGTGCTCGGATAGATCTTCCTAACGAGCTATTGTACGCATCAAACGGAGATCGTATGCCAAAGTTACGACCTCGGGAAGTTGGTGTACCAATTTACCCAAATGGGGCCCACAGTTTGGCGTTTCATCTTCTAGGGTTAGGTTTTGGAATGTTAAGGGTTTTCCATTGTTTCTCAACAATAAATAGGCCTTCAAGCCTCATTGTAACACAGTTCAGAGGCATGTAGCCACCACATCTCTCCTCAGAGATAAGCTACCATCGCCCTAGCTAGTTTATTTCCATCACTGTTTGTAAGCATATTTCAGTGTTTTACATTAATGAAATGAAGTATTATTTCCGCTGCATATCTGTGTTTATGGTTATCTCTGTAATTTGTTGCGTTCCTGTTTAAGTCCGGATCAGTGGTATCATAGCGGTCTGCTTTTTCTCTGTTTTTCTTTGCATGTCCCTAATAAGGTCGGGATATAAGGAGTTAGGGCTTGAATTGGTCGAACCTTTGCAAGACCAGCCTCGCAAATCCCGACGGCCTCCCATGGCGGATGAGAAAAAATACAAGGGGGCAGGAGATCCCATCAAAATCTTGCTCGAAGAAGCCCTCGAGCGACAACGGAACGCGATGATGGACATCTTTGCCCAGATCCTTCAGCGGCTACCCAGAAGCGACGCATCAGCTTCCAGCGGCTACTCTGGAAACACCACGCCCTTTAAGGTACAAGTTAATTTTGAAATCCCCATATTCAAGGGTCAGATAGACGCAGATGCCGTAGATAACTGGTTAAATCTGCTAGAGGGTTATTTTTCTGTTCATGAATTTTCAAGTCGGGAAAAGATTGTTTTCGCTCTTCTCAAAGCAGCCCCCCACGTCAAGGACTGGTGGGAAACCTACTGCGAGCATAAGGATGAAAGTACTGGCTCACTATTTGCAGCCGCACCCACCTGGAATTCATTCCGGGATGCCATTAAGGAGCAGTACTACCCTATCGGAAGCTATGAGGATGAATACATAAAGTGGACCACGCTGCGGCAGGGAAGGGACCAAGACGTGCCGGAGTTCACTAATCTTTTCCATACCCTTCGCATAAAGTTGGGTATCAAGGATTCAGAGCAGCATTTGATACTCAAATATCGTGGCTGCCTGCACAAGTACATCCAGGAAGAAATACAATTCCTGAACATCTCCTCGCTAGGCGCAGCATATCGATATGCCGTCAAGGTCGAGCAGAAGTTTAAACAAAAGAAGCGAGACTTTGGATCTGCGAATCCAAAGCAGGGGAAAGGTGCCCCTAAACCACAGAACAAAGGACAAAGCCAAGGCGGGGCAGCCCAAGACAACCCGCCGAAGCTGCAAGCAAAGAACAGCGCCGCGAAGCCGAAAAAGGACACGGGAAAATGGTGTGAGTTCCATAAGAGCTCCACTCACAACACAAGCGAGTGTCGGGCCAAGCAGTCACTGGTGGCTGAGCTAAAGGTTTTAGAATCAGATGCATGTTCCGACTCTAAGTCAGAACCCGATAAGGGGAATGACAAAGGGAAGCAGATCATTGATGCGGATCCCAACGCCACTGTTGCTACTGCCAAGATCCAGAAAAATGAACCCGAAGATCCAAAGGAGGAGGAGCGTCTCTTCCACTCCCAGATGTGGGTAAAGGGCTCCCTAATACAGTTCATTGTTGATAGCGGGAGTCAAAAGAACCTCATTTCGGCAGAGGTCATGAAGCGGTTGGGCTTACCGACCATAGCACATCCACAACCGTACACCATTGGGTGGCTTCACCAAGGACGAGATATTCGTGTGAGCCAGCAGTGTCGCCTTCCATACAACATCAAGCCCTTCACGGATGAGGTATTGTGTGATATTGCTCCCCGTGAAGTTTGTGATGTATTATTAGGACAACCATACTTGTGGAAGCAACATGCTGTGTATGAATCAAGGCCCCGTGCTGTTATTATTACATTGGGAAATAAGTTGTACGGGATACCAGAGGTAGCACCACCTACCGCCATCTCTTTGATTACTGCAAAACAATGTAGTAAGATCATTTCCAAAACCAGGAAATTTGTTTTCCTGATGATACGCCCTCAAGGAAAGAAGAAGACGGTGGCCACGACCTCCAGACGGGGCCCCTCTGCATGACAACTACAGATGGACAAGGTTGTGGAGGAGTACGAAGACATCTTCACCTCCCCCGCAGGGGTTCCTCTACACTGTCAGGTCAAGCACTCCATCGATCTGACCCCAGGTGCGCCGCTACCCAATGGACCAATTTATCGGCGCTCCGTTCTGGGGAACAATGAAATCAAGAGGCAGATTCAGGAGCTCCTATAGAAAGGTCACATCCGTCCGAGTTCATCGCCTTGTGGGAGCCCGATCGTGTTGGTACAGAAGAAGGATGGGACGTGGAGACTCTGTATTGACTATCAGGCACTGAACAAGATCACTGTTCGTAATAGGTACCCGATCCCACGGATTGATGACCTCCTGGACCAACTAAAGGGGGCGAAATATTTCAGCAAGATCGATCTGAAGTCAGGATATCACCAGGTACCAATCGAACCCTCTGATGTGTGGAAGGCTGCCTTCAAATCCAAGGAGGGCCTTTTCGAATGGTTGGTTATGCATTTCGGATTGACAAATGCTCCTACAACCTTCATGAGGCTAATGGATGACATCTTGCGGCCATTCACCAACTCATTTTTAGTAGTATACTTGGATGACATTCTGATCTTCAGCCAGAGTTGGGAAGAACACCTCCACCACATCCGATAGGTTCTCCAAACACTGCGGCAACACAAGCTATGTGCCAATTTGGAGAAATGCACTTTTGGCATGACCCAGGTTCAGTATCTGGGATACATCATTGATGAACAGGGGGTGCATGTCGATCCAGCCAAGATCCAAGTCATTCGAGATTGGCCATCTCCAACCACTCTAACAGAGCTCCGCAGCTTTCTAGGCCTTGCCAACTTCTACCGCAGGTTCATGTTGGGGTTTTCTCATATTACTTGGCCCTTGAGTCAAGTCACCAAGGGAGGGGCGAGAGCAAAATTCTTTTGGTCTGAATCTCAACAGAAGGCATTCATAGAGTTGAAGGATCGCCTCTGTACGGCACCAGTGCTCGCGTTACCAGATTTACAACAACCATTTGAGGTCGAGACAGATGCCTCTGACTATGCTATTGGGGCAGTCCTTACTCAACATGGACATCCAGTGGCATATCACAGTGAAACACTTTCAGACACAGTCCGGAAGTACCCCACTTATGATAAAGAGATGTATTCCATTGTACAGGCCTGCCGACAATGGAAGCATTATATTTTGGGGAAGGAAACGGTCATCCACACAGACCACCGACCCCTGCAGTTCATACAGACCCAAGGGAAATTGCAGAATGATCGCCATCAGAAGTGGTCTACATACCTGCAACAGTTCCACTTGAATATCAAGTATAAGAAGGGCAGCACCAATAATGTTGCAGATTGTCTCAGTCGACCACCAATCATGGCGTTAACCACCGTGCTCAACTCTTGTGGGCACGAGACTTCTGATTGGCCACTTCTCTACAAAAGCGACCCAGAATTCGGCCACACATACCAGACACTCTTGGAGGGTCGGCATGTTCCAGATTTTCACCTCCAGGATGCCCTGTTATGCCACCTGGGTCACCTTTGTGTTCCTTGAAGCGAGCGTGCCAAGATGATTTGGGAAGCACACTACAGTCGGGCTGCTGGGCATTTCGGGGTCGAGAAAACAATGGCAGTACTGCAAAATTATTTCTATTGGCCGAATCTTTGACAGGATGTTGGGAAGTACATCAGATCATGTACTGCCTGTGCCATTGCCAAACCGACCATCAAGAAGCATGACCTCTATACCCCGTTGCCTACCCCTAGTCGACCTTGGGAATCCATCTCCATGGATTACATGTCAGGCCTTCCTTCCACTAAGATGGAAATGACTGTGTTTTTGTGGTCGTCGACAGGTTCTTGAAGATGGCCATTATGGTGGCCTGCAAGAAGAATATCACAGCAGAAGCCACTGCTAAACTCTTCTTTGAACGAGTGTGGGTGCACTTTGGGATCCCACAGTCTATCATCTCAGATCGGGACAGTCGGTTCCTCAACACATTTTGGTCCAGTCTCTGGTCAATGCTGGACACCAAACTCACGAAGTCCACGGCCTTCCATCCTCAAACTGATGGTCAGACAGAGGTTGTCAATAGGATGATTGTGCACATTCTGCGCATGTATAACTCAAAGCATCCACACACATGGGACGAGAGCCTCCCCTATGTTCAACATAGCTACAACCGAGCTCTTCACAGCTCCACTGGCCATAGCCCTTTTCAGGTGGGTTTGGGATTCCAGCCACTATGCCCCATTGATGTGGCCATGCCACTTGCAGCTACTCACATAAATTCAGCTCATATCCAGTCGGAAACAGATAAGGCCACCGGCTTCATTGAGCGCATCCAACATATTCGCCAGCAGGTCCATGAAATTCTGGAGAAATCAAATGCCAAGTACAAGCAGCGACATGATCAACATCGGGTGCAACACAAGTTTTAGGTGGGCGACAAAGTCTGGTTGCATTTGCAAAAGGAACGCCTTACTGGAGCCTATCGGAAACTGAGACCACTCCGATATGGTCCTTACACCATTACTAAGGCTATGGGAGACAATGCATTTGAGCTCAGCATTCCCCCATTCCTTTGCCTGCACCCAGTGTTCAATGTGGACCGCCTTTGGCCATACTTTCCACCATTGCTAGACACATCTGACATTGCAGAACAGCTCACACCCACAGAATTAAATCCAGATTGCATGGAACAACCTACAACTGATCGGATCATGGATACACAGATCAAGAACACTCGCCAACAAAATATCCAATTGTATCGAGTTGTCAAAGCACACCAACTCCTTCACCAGTGCAAGTGGCTCACCAGGGAACAAGTTCAGCAAAAGTTTCCTCATCCCATGGAGGAACTCAACGCAATGGGGACCATTGCTTCCTAAGGGGGGAGGAATGATCCAGGTGGATATTGGTGGCCACCTGCCAAGTCCACCTGGACCCCCACCATTGTTCCTCTCAGCATTTTCAGTTTCCTTAATTGTAGCACAACTTACTATTTTTAGAAGTTTTTCGGGTCCTGAACTTCCGGAGCCGTTTTGAGGCCCTAAACGACATTTTTTGGGAAATCTGGGGCAATATGGGTCCATGGACCGATGTTGCCTCCCAAAGTGGTAGTGCTCAGATAGATCTTTCTAATGAGCTATTGTACGCGTCAAATGGAGATCGTATGCCAAAGTTACGACCCCGGGAAGTTGGTGTACCAATTTACCCAAACGGGGCCCACAGTTTGGCGTTTCATCTTCTAGGGTTAGGTTTTGGAATGTTAAGGGTTTTCCATTGTTTCTCAACAATAAATAGGCCTTCGAGCCTCATTGTAACACAGTTCAGAGGCATGTAGCCACCACATCTCTCCTCAGAGATAAGCTACCATCGCCCTGGCTAGTTTATTTCCATCACTGTTTGTAAGCATATTTCAGTATTTTACATTAATGAAATGAAGTATTATTTCCGCTGCATATCTGTGTTTATGGTTATCTCTGTAATTTGTTGCGTTCCTGTTTAAGTCCGGATCACTTTCATCTCACTTGAAGGCCTATCATTATGAGGTATGGGACCTTATATCAAAGTTTTGAGCTTTTAATATTGATTTTGTTTCTAGATTTATTAGCTAATGTAACTTCTAGGTTGATCCTCGCTGAAAATTTTGAACCTGATTATTTTCTAGTAGAATTGCTTTTTAGACTGTCCATACTTGACAACATTACTAATTGGCATGTATTCGATGATGATAATAAATAATCAAATTCCTACATATAGAGGGCATATTCAGTGATGCAGTCATTGATGAAACCACTCATGAGGATAATTTGCAAGATTTTGCTCAAATTGGCAAAATCTTTTCATCAGATGAGCTTTCAGATATGGTGAAACCATTCCCTAAGCCTGTTGTTAGATTAGAACATTTATATGACTTAAATGATAGATTCAAAAGGGCTAAAATTTGTAAAACAAACAACTCTATGATGGGAATCAAAGTAATTAATTTGGGGCCAAAAGATAATCCACAATGCATCAATTTAGGGGTAGACTATACTCTCAAAGAAAGGTTTAATTTCATTAATTTGTTCAAGTGATATAGATATGTATTTGCTTGGACTTATAATGTTCTCAAAACTTTCAATCCCGATACTATGAAGCATGTCATCCCTCCCTAAACTAAACCTTTTCAACAAAAACTTAGGAAAATGCATCCAAGTCTCGAACCTGCAGTTAAAGATGAACTAAGTAAACTCTTGGTTGCTAATATTATTTTCTTGTGTGACACACTTAATGGGTTGCAATCCCTATACATGTTCGAAAGAAGAATGGTGCTATTCGTTTATGTGTTGACTTTAGGAATTTAAACAAAGCCTCAGAAAAGGACCACTACCCTGTGCCTCCCATGGAGCAAATATTTCAACATGTGTTCTGGCTCTGAGATGTTATACTTCTTGGATGGTTTCTTAGGCTACAATCAGATTATGATAACACCTGTTGACCAACTAAAGACCACTTTTCAAACTCCTTGGGGTACCTTTTCCTATAGGAAAATGTACTTTGGATTAATAAACATAGGGGAAACTTTCCAATGGGTGATGGACATGATCGCTTTTAGAGGCCCGATTAACGAATCTTTAGTTATATATCTTGACGATGTAACCATCTTCTCAAAGCAGATATCTGACCATTTGATGCATTTGCAAAATGTTTTTAAAAGGTGTAGAAAACTCATAATCTCCCTTAATCCAAAAAAGTCAATCTTCGTAGTAACTGAAGGGAAATTACTAGGTTGTATTGTGTCAAAAGATGGAATTAGGATCGATCTTGAGAGGTCACAGGCCATTAGTTGACTAACCCCTCCAAATTCTAAAAAGGTTATGCAATATTTAATGGGAAATATTAATTTCGTCAGACGCTTTATCCCTAGATTTTTTGAAATTGTAAAACCCTTCCAAGATTTAGTAAAAAAAGACTATTGTTTTTAAATGGGGAGAATCACAAAAATAAGCTTTCAACACCATTAAACAAGCTATCATGGAGGCTCCTACATTGATAAGTCTTGATTTTATCAAAGAATTCCTTTTGTACACTTTCGCTTCAGAATCTGCTTACGTATCTATATTGACACGAAAAGACGATCTTAATATTGAAATCCCTGTGGTTTTTATGATTTCTACCTTTAAAGGTTCAAAACTTAATTATTCACCAATAGACAAACAAGCTTTTGCCGTGTGCAAAGCAGTAAATCATTTTTGTTTATGTTTTATTAAGTCTAGAACTAAAGTTATAGTCCCATATCAAGCAGTTAGAAACCTCTTGATACAAAAGGAACTTGGGGAGAAAGGGCTCATTGGATGACTACCCTCCAAGATTTCGACTTGGAAATTAAACCGACACAAATCATTAGAGGTAAGGGTTTGTGTAAATTGGTTATTGAATATGCTTCTCCCCCTAGCGACTATTCCACTATTCCAGATGTTCCTCCCTAAACAACTAAGTATACTTACTACAAAATGAAATCTCTTATTAGGATCATAATCCCCATTCATGGTATTCCAACATTAGATTTTATCTGGAAAATGGTACAACTCCATCTCATCTAAATATGACTCAGATAAGAGAATTGAGATTGAAATAAACATCTTATCGGCTTATTAATAATGTTCCTTTCAGAAAAAAAATATGATTGAGTGTTACTTCGTTGTTTAGAGCAGGAAGATGCTTTAAAAATTCTCTGTGAACTCCAGTTTGGCCCTGCTAGCAGGTATTTTGGTGGTGATACCACTGCACATAATTTTATAAGGGAAAAATATTACTTGCCCACTCTATTTACAGATTCTCGTGCCCTTGTCAAGAAATGTGAAACCTGCCAAAAGACCATTTTTTGACTTAAAAGATATACTTTCCCTCTTCAACACGTCAGTGTTGAAGCTCCATCTCATCGATAATCATGCTTCAATCTTAGACTCATGTGTTGATTGTTGGGTAAATTCTTCCAGTTTGGTTTAAATAAACATGCTTCTTGCTCAAACTTCTTTTAAATATGTTCTCAATTGCATAAACTATCTAAGCCCATTTCATTTGAGAAGAATTATCATCATTAGCAAAAAAATTATTTTAGTAACAACATTATTATTAATTTCGTAGTTTAAACTTTTCACGCCTTCCCTTGCTCTTAAGAAGTAGATTTTCCTCCCTGTCTATTAAGTAATCCATTAAGGATTAATATTTATCACAACGTAATTCGAAAATATAAAAGGATTAAAATACAACGAAAAATAATATATTTATGTTACTAAAGAATTGACTAAGGGATATGAGGTCTCATTACGAGTCGACCTACCATGATCATGAGTATTAACGAAAGTGACATTACCATTTCATTTCACCAAGCCAGGGTAATGGCTTCCAGTTGAAAAACTGAAAGATAGGGGGTCTCATCATGAGCCAACTTGTTCACTTCCATTAGTTCTTGTGAATGGAACTGTCACTGTTGGGTTACCAAGCTAGGACAATGACCTTCCACTAATCTCTAATAAAATTATTTTCTAAAGTGCTCTGAATCTGTATTGAATAGATGAGATAATGGTGAATCATTGGGTTAATAGGTGACCCTATTGAGGCTCTAAATGCCCATTGGAAACAGTGGCTCCACCTGTGGTATTAATGTCATGACTTAGTCAACTTCTACAATTTGTTGTTCATTTATTCAAATATGTTGTCTGTAAGGCTTCTTATAAAATAAATAAATATACCTAATGGGTTTTATTATAGTTATTTATAATGAAGTCCTTTCTATTTTAAGGAGTGAATGGGAACCTGTAATATTTAATAGATTACATTGAAAGAAATCAATTTTCAGCATTTTATACCTTATTATATTGCATTTGATTTTTATTCCTTTATTTTGTGATTTCAGGTAGAAAAACTGGTTCGCCGAGTCAACCGCCATGGTTGGCAGTCCAACCGACTCCCTTCATTTTTTTCAAAAAAGGAAGGCCCCCACCTAAAATTTTACTATTTTTCTTGCTTTTGCTTTGTATTGGCTTTATTCCTACATTCATTCTTTTACTTGTAATTTTGAGTTTTATGGCATGATGGTTTAATGAAATATTGAGTTCCTCCATTCATTAAAGCATAAGGATTGTATTTCTTAATTGCTATGATTGGTACTGATTATTATTTTCTCCTAACTAGAAACATTTTGTTAGTTTAAAGGGCCACTACAGAATCATAGATTATGTAGCAGCGCTAAACTTGGCTTATAATGTTAATGGGTCAATTTTTATATGCTATCGTAGTCATTTCCTATGTTGATCCTTTGTGCCAATGATCCCTACGCATGTTTTATTTGGTCAAAGGTCCTAAATTAAAGTATACAATATATGCTTGGTGATGCGGTGTGTTTTAATTTTTCATCGATATAATTTAATTTATGCCATATCCCTTTATGATATGCCCTGATTGATGGTCTGTCGATTTCAATTTTAATATATGATTCTCATGAATTGTTTCAGATATTTGCATTTATGGTTAGTATTGGGATTTGACCACATTGTCATGTTATATGCTCGGTCATCGGATGACTTGGAGGCTTTGTTCTTAAGTGTCAATATGTGGTAACACCAGTTATTATACAGTTCAAATATCACTCAACATCCATATTCCAAGATTGTCCTTGTGTTAGAAAATCAGAAAGGCATAAATATTTTCTTATATAGATAATTAATTGTGAATTCTTTTATCTTTATGTTCTTCTTTTATCTTTAGTTCATCAAGAAATCACCAAAACAATAACACAAGGACAAAAAATGTAGGTAGACAGCCAGGGCAAAACCCAGTCAATAATTCTTCTTTCAATAGTTTCTAGAGATAATCCAAGACACTAGACCCAGACATAGACTCCCTCCACACCAAGTCAATCCTTAATCCTTCTTGCAGATGACAACCCTTCACAAGCAACTTCGACCTGACAGCATCAACAACAACTTCAACCCAGTAGCAGCACTGACCCAACAACAGTAGCAACAACAACTTTAACCAAACTTGGAGAACTTCGATCTCCCTTGATACACTTCAGATTAGAGTGAGATTTGTCCCAAAATTTCGATCTTGAGGTCTTCTATATTCCTCCAAAAACTCACACTTCCTTCTAGCTCCTTTTCCAGCCCTTAACCAACTTCGCACTTTTCTAGCTTCCAATTTGAGAGATCAAACTATGTAAGAGAGAATGATATGCTCCAAATGAATTCGAACTACCTTGTATTTATAGCCTTCCAGGGAGGTCGAATTAATTGTCTTGAGGCCGACTTGATCTTATTGAGGCTGACTTGGTGTGGAGGAGACTAAATCCAATTTTGACTAAAAAATAATTCTTTTTGCAGGATCTAAAAGCCCAAGAAGGATCTCTTTAAATGTACAATGGTTTTATGACTCACAATAAATCCTAGAAGTCCTCAATGGGGACTTTGACCTAACCAAGCATGAAACCCATGATGTAATAAGTCATAAAAATAATAATAAAAATATTTTCTTCATTCTTCTGATAAGTACATATTAAATACATTTATGAAGACCGAACCTAGTTACAAATTTCAACACTCCCTCTTAACTAGGGAGGTATTCATCAGTACAAGCACACGGAAGATCTCAGAACACATGAACCATGAAGAATTTTAGGCACCACAATGCCATGGAATAGATTCCTGACTAGGGAAATCTATCTAGGTGGGACTAAGATGGACTGAATATTTCAACCTCTCTAGGTACCATCAATATTACTTACTAACCATCAACCCAGGGATCTAGGCGCGTATCCAAGGTCAAATCTCCATGACCAACAACACCCTCCCTACTTAGGGAACTAGACATCAACACAAAGAGCCAGACATATGTCCTCCCAGACAATGTTTCACACAAAGCCTCAGCTTTCCAATCGGTAACAAATCCTTGATTAAACAGACTCGCAACACATCTCTCCAATCAAACTGATTGAAAACTCTAAACATGTAAAAACATGATACCAAAATTTTGAGAGATTTACCTGTACAAACACAACCTCAATCAGTAACAAACTTTCAAATGTACATAAATAGATGCAAAACTCCGGGGTCTTCAACTCGATGCTTCTTCTCAAATTTTCATAGTAGGACTTAGAGATTTTCCAATGAATCTTAACAAAAGATTCCTCAATCATACAATTTCCTTTCCTACTTCCTATGTAACAACATATTCCACAAATCGATCCAGCTTTTCTTATCTCAGCAACCCTTCAAAATACATTCTCCAATTTCTTCTTTCAAGGTGTCCATCATGACTAAGATATGACCTTCCTCTCAACTAGGGTTATTTCTTTTACTCATGCTTCCTCTTAACTTAGGAATATTTCTTTCATTCAAGCTCCCTCTGAACTTAGGAACTTCTACTTCTTTTCTATGATATCAGGGAATCTTTCATGGCTTCCATCCTTTTTTATCCAAGTTATCATGGCCATCATCATTCACATCGTGCTTTATGAACATATTCACCATCTTGAAGATTATGTACCTGCACAACTTAGATAACAAGTACAACCAAATCCATAGAAGCGTGAAGTTAACCATATCAAAATCATGGAAGAATTCAACTTTACACATCAAAATACTCAAACTTGGTTATAAATAAGAGACACATACTCTTCAACTTATTGCTAGGGTTTTTTTTCATAAACCCTATAGTAATTCATCAAGACATTGAGCATTTCATTACAACTTTCACTACATCTAGGGTTTCAATGTTTCTTCCAGAGGTATGACATACCCTACTACATCATTTAACAAACCCTAGAAACAAATCAAACAAATATAGGCTTAGAATGTATATAACAACTTTCAGAATTCATATGTCAGACTTCCTACTAGGATTACATACAAACCCTAGATTTGATACATGAGATTTTAACAATCAAAACCAAGCATAGCTCAGCTCAAAGTAATAACATGACTAGCTTCCACTAGGGTCTGTTGCAAACCCTAGATTTTTCCAATCAAACATCAATCATAAGTAAAACTCAGATTTCAACAATCTTACACAAATCTCAAATTATCACATAGTTATCAAATAATAGAGATTTGGACTTCTACTAGGGTTTGTTTACAAAACCCTAGAATTCACAAATGCAATAATCTTAGATAATCAAAATTCGAGTAGGGATTAGATCCAAACCATAGGAATTATGACCATCAACAATTAGGCTAACTCATATACTGAGGACTCCATCATCATGCACAAGCATAGCAAAACATGTTTTAGTCAAACCCAATTACATAAATATCAATAAGAGTTAAACATGTAGCAAACTTGATAAGACTAGGGTTTGATCAGAAAAATGTACACATGCCAAAGATTTCATTTCTAAGACATTATAAGGGTATTTATTATACACCTTACCAAACCCTAATGATCTAGGGTTACAATACAAAAGATAGAAAACCCTAAATTATCAATACTGCAAAGGTTCAAGATTTAAGACATTACCATTCAACCCTATAAAGTTAGGGTTTCCATAACCATACCAAAACCTCAAACATGACTTTATCAAAGTATCAGATATTTTATTTAGAATTCAACAGTAACCCTAAGTAGGTTAGGGTTCCACACATAATCATCAACATACCCTTAAGTTAGGGTTTTCACAATGAACCTTTCTAGCGTTCCACAAGAATAATTAAGGATATGAGGAGGGTAGATTTATCTAATGATGAATCACCCAATCAAGAATCTTTTAAGATCCAAGAAATCTAAACAAAATGATGTTAGTAATATTTTATCAAGAATGAATTTGGAGGGAGAAAAACTTGTAATTCAAAACATACCTCTTGTTTCTTAACAAAATTTGTAATTCCAATGCTTGTTTTTGTGAGGTGTTCTTCCTTGAGTCTTCAACAAGTTTTCCTGACAAGAAAAATAAGAGTATAAATGTGATTAGTATTTAATGCAAACAAAACTAGATAAGTAAGGAAACCTAAAAATGAAACCGTTAATGAGATAATTATATTTGGAGGTTGATGAGGGCTCCCTCCAAGCTTGAGGGATACCTATAATATTAAGAACAAATAAAAATGTTTTTCCAAAATATTTTAAAACTACAAATACTAAATTTCAAAAATAAAATGATTAGAGCTTAGATCAAAGGATTTTAGTAGTGTAAGTCCCTTATATCCAGTTCTTCGGGCTTAGTCTTCTTTGGAGATCCTTCTTCAGCTACATTGGCTTGATCCCTGCTTCTTTTCTTGTTCTTCAGATTGTCGGGGCATTCACTTCTATAGTGACCCATCTTGTGGAATTGATAGCATTATGTTTTGGACATATCAACCTTGTTTCTTGACCTTCTTGACTTTTTGGAGTGTCCTTTCTTGTGAGAGGCAGAGTATCCATTTGACACCTTTTCTTCTTAGTTGTTGGATACTAATGAAATTTTCATTTCTTTTGGGTGCAAGAATTCCATAATTGTTCAAAGGTGGGAGCTTCCTTCCAACTATTGAGGCCTGAAGAAAAAGAACACCAAGTAGGTGGTAATACAAATAGTGCAGTGATCACTAGCTCCTTCTCCAGTACTATTTCATCTATGGCTTGAAGTTCATCTCCAATCCTTGATATCCTTACAAATAAGGAAGCCACAATATCATCCTTTGTCATCTTTGTAGTGCTTAACTCATTCTTAAAGCTTTCCACTTGAACGATGTTCTTTATAGTGAATAATATTGTTAATGCATCATACATTTCTAGAGCATGGTCTATATTGGAAATGTATGGGAAAAGATTGTCCTTAATGCTTTCTACCATCAGAGTCATAACCAACATTTCCAATTCTTTATACTTCACTTTGTTTGCTTCATTGGATTTGAGTAGGTTTCTTCACCTTCCCTCTGACCACGTCCAAGACCTTACTCTTTTCAAGAATGAAGTCAATTCTCTTCTTCCAAGATTTGTAGTTTGATGCTCCTTCTAATTTGTTCTCACTCTTTAATGTGTTAGACATTGTCCTTGATGATAGTGAGCTTCTACTCTTCCAATATTTCCTTATATGATCCCTTGATCAATCCTTTGGATTCCTTCTAGGAGATACTCAAGACTTCCTTTTTCCTCCTTGACCTTAGCTATAATACTAGGTTAGAAAATCAGAAAGGTAGAAAGATTTTCTTCTATAGATAATTACTTGTGAATAATTTTATCTTTAGTTCATCAAACAATTACCAAAAAAATAACATAAGGTCAACAAATGTAGGCAGAAAATCAAGGAAAAAAGCCCTCTCTAGGGGAAAACCCAGTTAAGAATTCTTCCTTCAGTAGTTTCTCAAGATAATCTAAGACTCTAGACCCAGACAAAGACTATCTCCACACCATTTCATCCATCAATACTTCTTGCAGATGACAACCCTTCACAAGAAAATTTGACCCAGAAGGATCAACAATAGCTTCAACCTAGTAGCAACTTCGACCGAACAACGGTAGCAGCAACAACTTCAACCAAACTTGGAGAACTTCGATCTCCTTTGATACACCTTAGAACATAGTGATATTTGTCCCAAAATTTCAATATCGAGGTCTTCTATCTTAATCCAGAAACTCACACTTCCTTCTAGCTCCTTTTCTAGCCCTTAACCAACTTCAAACTTTTCCATCTTCCAGCTTTAGAGATCAAACTATGTGAGAGAGAATGATATGCTCCAAATGAGTTTGAACTGCCTTGTAGTTATAGCCTTCCAGGGAGGTCAAATTACTTGTCTTGAGGCCGATTTGATCTTCTTGAGGTCGACTTGGTGTGGAGGAGACTAAATCCAATTTCGACTCAAAAATAATTCTTTTTACATGATCCGAAAGCCCAAGAAGGGTCTCTTTAAATGTACAATGGTTCTAGTGACTCAGAATAAATCCTAGAAGTCCTCAATGGGGAATTTGACCTAAAACATGATGGCCCAAGCATGAAACCCATGCTTTAATAAGTCATAGAAATAATAATAAAAACGTTTTCTTCATTCTTTTGATAAGTACATCTTAAATTCATTTATGAAGAATGAACCTAGTTACAAGTTTCAATACCTTGCTCTGTCTTGAGTTTGTACTTTACACCTGTTGATTTGATCTTTGAGGTTTTCTCGAGAGGGTTCCATTGAACCTTACCATTTCAACCTTTCTCATTTTTGGCCCGAGGGTTTTGCAGCCTAGGGCTTCATGGTCTTTGCCTCTTCAAACCTTGTTTCATTTTCACATGTCACCTTTGATCTGATATGCCACTAATAGTCCAAACCAAACTCGTTGGAGCGAAACTTGTTGAGGCAAATGAGGAATGTTTGGATTTGTTTCACTGAGTTGGTTAGTGGGAGTTCTTGCAACAATTTCGTGGAAACAATGATGAAGTATTTAAATATTGTAATGCTTCTTTAAATGAAATAAGAGTCTATGTCAGAGACGTGGAAATTGAAATCAAATTGGAGTTAGTGGCAGTAGCCACTCACTTACCCTTGGAAGGAGAGTGTTGGTCTAAAAATGTTGCGGTTAAGGTGCTCCATGGAGAAAATTGCTAACTAATAAGGATTGTGAATACTCCATGAAAGGTATGCCTATATCATTCCTCAAACCAAAATGGCGCGAGTTATTGAATTTGATTCCTAGATATATTACTTATGAGGGTCAATATAGTGTTGTTTCCATGTATCATATTTGGCTCTTGATGGCCTTTTTAGGTCGAAAACTTAATCTGCCATATTATCTCCTGAAGAGATTAACCATAATGTTGAGGGTTTTCCAAGCTGAAGATAAGAACCTTGAGAGGTCCCTTTTCCACCATGTTTTAATTTACATCTTAGTTAGGCACCATCTGGCTCAAATTGATGATGATTGGGAATCTTTTCTCACTCATAATGGCTATGGAAAACCTCCATCGTTTGATCCTGTTCAATCTTCTACCACTATGGTTCCAGACCCTTCTCTTATCGATTTGACTCCATCATTGGCTGAGGAGTTATGACAGGATGAATGCGAGACACCTTTCCAAATACCATACTCACCCTCTTTAGGGGATAGTCAAATTAAGGTTTCCAAAATTCTTACTTCTCTCTGAGTTACGAGATGTGTAGTGAAATCTCACAATATTGAGTCCATTAGCAAATCTCCTTGCCCTAAAACCCATCCTGTTAAGCTTGCGCAAAAACATGAAAGAAGTTAGATGCATCAAAATGAAAATGATATGGTGAAGGTAAAGCAATTGCAAAGGAAAATTGCCAGAGCCCAAAGGACCAGGTATAAGGGTCCTCCTGAGATTGTTTCCTTGGCCCACTTGTAAACTAATCCCATTCCTTCTCTGAAAAGAAACAAGTCCCATTCTCAAGATCCTTCCGAAATTCATGATAATACTCCCAATTGTGTTGATTCTTCCTCAGAAAACCCTCACTTGAATGATTTAATTGCTAATATGTATTGGAAACAATAATATTTGCTCACTGTTCCTTATCTGAAACATTGAATTAGCCAACTAGTTTACAAAAATAACTAGTTAAGGGTTTCGCTCCAGAGAAAGGATCAATCCAATGAACAAAAATAATCTAGTGTTGAAGGTAAAAATAGATCGAAAAATACTCACATTGTGATAAATACTTCAAATCTTAAAGTTACCATTTCCTCGGAAATGGAGGGATTTGATGCAAGAAAACCATCAATTTGTTTTACCTATGCATGGGAAAATATTTTAGGTAATATTTGTTTTATTTCATTTTCTAATTTCAAATAAAGGGGTTGCTATATAATTGTAGATTCTGTAGCAACCCCATTTGAGTCTTTTATGTTATATTGCCTAATCTTAGTTTGTTTCTTTAACATGTTGTCCATAATGGCAAGACAACTCTCTTAGATATCACAACTCGGGATACTTTCAAATGCCCTAGGCTTGTTCCTAACCCTATATGGGAATCATGTATACCACATGTTTGATTTTATTTTACTCATTCGGTCGAGATGGCCTGAACATGAAACAATTCTCTTTATTTTTGTAATTGAATGATTTAAAAACTATTTTTATTTTTTCTTTGGGATTCTAAAGCTGAGGGCCTTTAGTTATACATACCCCTTGAACTAATTATAAAAAGAGGGGGGAGAGACCTATGGTACTATAGGGGATATTTTGGACAAGGAATTACTATTGTATTTTGATTGTGGAAATACTTTAATATAAGTACATAGATTTCATTGTGTTCAATCTAGTTCTTTACTTTTGAAGCTCCATAGTCAGATAATTGTCCTCTTTATTTTCTTGCAATTATTTCTCGGAATTTGGAGGATAGTTTTTTTTTGTTTAATGGTTTTCTTCCTTAAGCAAACAATTATGTTTATTATATTTCTTTGTCCATTTCAACATTGATTTGATTTACAATCATTTCAGGTCAATAGTCTTCTTCATTTACCTATGTCCTAAAAAGAGTTCTTGGTTAAACATGATCCTAATTTGGTTCTCTTGAATGTTTTCTAGATTTTCGAATTAATAGAAAAAGTTAATCTTTATATGGAAGTTGTTGATAATGATGCCACTGTGGATGATATTCTTATTTTCTATCCTTGATTTTGTCTATGGTTGATTGATTGTATTCATTAGCTAGAGTTAATATTCTAGAAGGCATATCATTTATAGTTTTTCTTCCATTTTGTTACATTTTTCCAAGTAATTATTAGAATAATATATTTGTCAACTTCTGCATCTATTTATTAATGCAATATCTTAGTAGTAAACATAGTAACTTGTATTTGCTTTCAACATAAGGGACTTGTAGACTAATAGTCACCTGTTCTGCAATTAATTTCACTAAGGAATGGTTTTAGTTTAGTTTGTAATTGCATTGAGGAGAATCATTTCATTTCATTTTCTAAACACAACTTTCTAGATTTTTTTTTTTGTAAATGCATCGGTTTTGAGCGAGTTACGCGATGTTCTGACCTACTTAATTTGTTGTAATATAGATTGTATATGTTGTATCATATTTTGATTTTGTAACAATAGTTAGTGTATTATATCTCTTTTAATTCTAATTTCTAAATGAAAGTACAAATTAGAATTCCTTGGTATTTCTTTAGCCTGTCAACATTGAAATAACCAACCTTTATATTTCATGTTTATCTTAGGTTCATGGTGTTTTATTACATTCAAATTTACAGAACTAACTCAACAACTTAGTCATAGTTTATTTTAATTATAATTTAGTACAAAAGTAGTTTGGTTTAGCATAAAATAACCATAGTTTAGACTAGTTTAGATTAGGAATTACTTTCTTGGATTCGATCCTTCATAAGAAGAAAGGACCCTAGGCTAACAGAGCCTATAAATCCATAGGGGTTAGTTATACCAAATGACTTGGGTTGTTAAAGAGCCTCAGTCCGGGCTACTCCTCCCTTATTGACTTTGGTGTATAATGCCTGCGTCAACACTTTCCTATGAATAATTGCACAATCTTGCTTAACGACATTTTTAATGGGATCATATAAGCCCTTAATGCCAAATTCAAAGTTGCAAATAATCTCATCCATAGGGATACTTCTAAGGGAAAGGGAAAAGTTTAACCTTTTTTCTAGAAGATGATATACCAGGGGATCAAAAGAAATTTTAGAAAGATTGATAACCCTCTTGTTAGAAGAGGGGGGAAAATAAATCTAGAATAAATAAAAAGATTAAGGCTAAGAAAACAAGACAAGGGAAAATGAAATTGATTAAAAGAAAGGGAGTCGACCAAGAAAGGAGGGAGAAAAATAAATGACGACACCTAGGATTAAAGGGATGGGATTCAACAACGACTGATCTTCCATCCATCATCCCTATTTAGCGTATTAGACCTTTTTTATTTTCTCTGGCCTCCCTAAACTTATGATGATGGAAATGATCAATCTTGGCAATGGCTTGAAAATAAAATATATAATTATGGTGTTTTGTCTTCTTAGCATGTTCGACAAAATCTGAGGAGTGAGTCATACAATTTTTTAAGTTAATCGCATGCTCTTGAATCTGTTGATTTATGGAATGACTAGTTTCTCCAATGTAGGGGGTCCCACAGGAACATGGGACTAAATAAACACCTTTCATGTCTCTAGGTTCCAGTGGGTCTTTCAAAGATCTTAGGAAGATACGAATGGTGTTGAAGGGTCTAAAGGTGGAAAAAAAAGTGTGCTTTCGAAGAATCCGAGCAATGTTGTCGATAGTCCATTGGATAAAGGGAAGTTAAACACTGGAAACCAATTCTCCAATATTTTTCCTTCTCTTCAGACCTTTGCTTTCCGTTAAAAACACCTTGATATCCATTATAGCCATTATTTTCAAAATCATTAAGGAGATGGGATTTCTCTCTCCAAACGACTCTCATCAGAAACCCTCAAAGCAAGAATAGATAACGTGTTGAGAACTTCCATGTTTTGTGCTAGATAGTGATGGGAATCAACATGAAGATATTGCTTAGTGTGAGTTTTCTTACAAAAGACTTGTTGAGAAAAAGAACCATCATCTTTCTTAGAGACAAGAATGTCAGGGAAGGGTAGGCTACCATTAACTTCAGGCCCCATGGTAAACTTGACGAATCTTGATTGATTCTTAAGATGCTAAAAAAATAGATCCAACTTATCATGACCATGAGGCCACAAGATGAAGGTATCATCTACAAACCTTTTCCAAAGATTTGGTTATAATTGAGCTGAAGCCAAAGCCATATATTCAAAATATTCCATGAACATGTTAGCTATGATGGGAGAGAGTAGATAACCCATGGAAACGCTGCATGTTTTTTCATAGAATTCGCCTTCAAAGATGAAAAAATTAGAGGTAAGGCAAATCTCAACAAGCCTTGTTGTATTAGGATCAATAATGCGATTGATTACTTCAACAACCTCATTAATATGGATATTGGTGTAAATCAAAACCACATAAAAAAAACAATAATATCATCAGGCTTAAAATTTATACCCTTTAATTCATAAACAAAAGATGAGGAATCTTTAACAAAAGAATCTGTATGACCAACAAGTGACTTGAGCTTCCGGGCTAAATATTTAGCTAGAAGATAAGTTGGCCCACCTATTGCATTGGAAATTTGGTCTAAGGGGTGCCCTCTCCTTATGAATCTTGGGAAGTCCATAGATCCTCAGAGTGAGAGGGTTTCTCTCAATAAGTTTATGGGTTATGGAGCTGACGGTGCTATTAGAATTAATATATAAGGAAACAACTTTTGAGATTTAAGGTGTTTTTGCTAAGATTTTTGTAGCTACCGTTGTTGCATAGGTGATCCATAATTTTTCTTTGGTAGCCATCCCTATCCATGATAACAATCGTCCCACCCTTACCAGATTTGAGAATAATAATGTTGGGGTTATTGTTCAAAGCCTTAAGGGTTTCAAATTTTGACTTGATAATATTTCTCTTAGGAGGTCTAGCTTTCCTAAGAAAAACCGCAGAATCTTACCTAATTACATTTTTAATGGGATCATATAAGCCCTTAATGCCAAATTCAACATTGCAAATAATCTCCTCCACAGGGATCCTTCTAGGGGCAAGGGAAAAGTTTACCCCTTTTTCTAGAAGATGATATACCAGGGGATCAAAATATAATTTAGAAATATTGATCACCCTCTTATTAGAAGAGGAGGAAAAATAAATCTACAATAAATAAAAATATTAAGGCTAAGAAAACAAGATAAGGGAAAATGAAATTAATTAAAAGAAATGGAACCAATCAAGAATGAAGGGAAAAAAATAAATGACCACACCTAGGAATAAAGGGATGTGATCCAACAATTGTTGATCTTCCATCCATCATCCCTACTTAGCATATTAGGCCTTTTTTCAATTTCTATGACCTCCCTAAACTTACTGTGATGGAAATGATCAATCTTGGCAATGACCTGAGAATCCTCCATACATATGTGGTGTTTTTTCTTCTCAGCATATTTGGCCAAAGTTGTGGAGTGAGTCCTACAATGTTTTGTGTTAGTACCGTGCTCTTGAATCCTATGATTTATGGAACGTCGAGTTTCTCCAATGTAGGGGTTCCCAAAGGAACATGGGACTAAATAAACACCTTTCATGTCTCTAGGTTATACTGAGTCTTTAACGGATCTTAGGGAGCTACGAATGGTGTTCAAGGGTCTAAAGATGGAAGAAACGCTGTGCTTCCCATGAAACCGAGCAATCTTGTCAGTAGTCCCTTAGATAAAGGGAAGTTGAACATGGGAAACCAACTATCCAGGCTCTTTCCTTATCTTTGGACCTTTGCTTGTCTTTAAAAAAGCCTTGACAACTTGGTATCTACTATAGCCATTCTTTTCATAAACATTAAGCAGATGGGATTTCTCACTCTCTAGGTGACTCTCATTATAAACCTTAAAAGCACGCGTAGCTAATGTGCTGAGAACTCCCCACTTTTGGGCTAAATAGTGACGGGAGTCATCATGAGGATATTGCTCAGTGTGAGTTTTCTTATGAAAGACTTGGTGAGAGAAAGAACCATCATATTTATTAGAGACAAGAATGTTAAGGAAGGGAAAGCTACTATTAACTTCAGGCTCCATGGTAAAATTGATGGATCTTGATTGATTATTAAGATGCTGAAAAAATAGATCCAACTTATCATGACCATGAGGCCACAAGATGAATTTATTGTCTACAAACCTTTTCCAAAGATTCAGTTGTAATTGAGTTGAAGCCAAAGCCTTAGATTTAAAATATTCCATGAAAAAGTTACCTACGATAGGAGAGGGTGGAGAACCCATGGCAACACCACATGTCTATTCATAGAATTCACCTTCGAAGCTAGAAAAAGTAGAGGTAAGGCACATTTCAACAAACTTGGCTATATCAAGATCAATAATGTGATTGATTACCTCAACAATCTCATTAATAGGGATATTATGTAAAGCAAAACCATATAAAAACTAACAATAATGTCATTAAGCTCAAATTTTATACCCTTTAACTCATTAACAAAAGAGGAAGAGTCCTTAACAAAAGAATCTGTACGACCAACAAGGGGATTGATATTCCAGGCTAAATATTTAGCTACAAGGTAAGTTGGCCCACCTATTGTATTGAAAATGGGTCTAAGAGGTGCCCCCTCCTTATGAATCTTGGGAAGCCCATAGATCCTCGGAGTGAGAGGGTTTTTCTCAATATGTTTATGGCTTATGGAGCTAATGGTGCTATTATATTTAATAACCAAGGCAACAACTTTCGAAACTTTTTTAAGGGGGTTCTTGCTAATATTTCAATAGCTACCACTATCACATAGGTGATTAGTAATTTTTATTTGGTAGTCATCCCTATCCATGATAAAAACCACCCCACCCTTATTGGATTTAAGAATAACAATGTTGATTTATTGTTAAAAGCCTTAAAGGCTTCAAATTCTGACTTGCTAATATTGCTCCTAGGAGGTTCAACTTTCCTAAGAACAACCACACAATATTTCCTAATGAAAATTTTAATGGGATTAGATAATCCCTTAATGCCAAATTCAATGTTGCAAACAATCTCCTACATAGGGATCCTTCTAGGGGAAAGGGAAAAATTCAACCCTTTTTCTAGAAGATGATATACTGCGGGTTCAAAAGAAAATTTGGAAAGATTGTTCACCTTATCTGCCCAGATTTTCCCAGGGATGTAGCGGCCACCCAGTGATCGTGAACCACCTTATATATATATATCTATATCTATATATATAAGCAAGGCCTAACCACAAGGGTGTCGAAGAGATTTGACCCCATGACCTCCCAATTGGCGAGTTACTTAGCAACGAGAACTCGACCAACTGAGCTAACCCTTGGGGCTAGAGGGAAACAAATTATTATTATTATTACTACCAAAAATAGGGAAAGGGGAGGGGAAGATAAGGAAAGAACTCGGAGAATTAGTTTCTAGTGTTCAAATTCCCCTTATTTAAGGGACTATCGACAAGATTGCTCAGATTCTTGGGAAGCAACATGTTTCTTCCACCTTTAGACTCCTGAAAACAATTAGTAACTCCCTAAAATCTGTTAGAAACACAGTGGAACGTAGAGACATGGAAGGTGTTTATTGAGTCCCATGTTCCTGTGGAACCCCCTACATTGGAGAAACTAGTTGTTCCATAAATCAAAGGATTCAAGAGCACGTGGCTAACATAAAACATTATAAGACTCGCTCCCTAGCCTTGGCTTGACATGTTGGGAAGACAAAACACCATATTTGTATAGAGGATTCTTAGGTCATTGCCAAGATTGACCATTTCCATCCTCGTAAGTTTAGGGAGGCCATCGAAATTGAAAAAAGTTCTAATACGCTAAATAGGGATGATGGATGGAAGATCAACAATTGTTGGATCCCATCCCTTTATTCTTAGGTGTCATCCTTTATTTTTCTCCCTCCTTTCTTGGTCGGTTCCCTTTCTTTTAATCAATTTCATTTTCCCTTATCTTATTTTCTTAGCCTTATTCTTTTTATTTATTGTAGATTTGTTTGTTTCGTTTCATTTTTTGGTATATGGACAATTTTATGCCACTTTTTATTTATTACGTAAAAAATGTATTTATCTTTGCATTATTTTTTTCCCCTTATTCCTTATTATTAAAATTCATTTGTTTCCTACCATTTCATAGCATTTAATTATCTTTACAACTTTTGTATATATATATATATATATTCTTTCATAGATTTATGTATTTTTTTCATTTAGTTATTAATGATTTATTCATTAGATTCCATTAACACTTATTTATTTATTTTTATAAATAAATAATCTCTTTATATGCTCATTTTGATTATTTTATTATTTTTGAATTATTTATATTTGTATTCATACCTACGAGAAAATATATATCATTTTTAATTTATAAATTTGTGTTTATATATATATATATATATATTTGGATTCGTTTATTTGTTTTATTCATACATATCAAGAAAAAATAAATATACAATTTATAGATTTATTCTTTGAATTCCGTAAATATTTTTTATTTTTATTTTTTATTAATAAAATATCTTTTATGTATATTCATTTTGATTTATTTCTTTTTTTTTTTATTTTTTTTTTAATTTAATTATTATTATTATTTTTATTATAACAAGTGTAATATGCAATTGTACCCACCTCTTATGCAAAAAGGTGAGAATCCTTATGGGATGAATGTGATCATATAACTTATTTATATTAAGTGGATGATTTAAGTGCCACAACCTTGGCGGTGGGGCAATCAAATTGCTAATAATATATTGGTACATGATAACATAGTTTTATGAAAAAAAGGTCGGCAACAATTAAATAATTTAATTAAAAAAAATTATGATTAATAAAATATATTAATGGATAAAGGTGAAAAAACGTTGTTAATTAACAATTTTAGGGTTAGCTGGTCGACTCATTATCATTTCATTTCCTTCTGCCCATATTTATTCCTAGTATTTCTTACACTTCTCTATGGATTTTGTCCTGAAGATGTAGAAACTTTTTCTACAATTCATCTAGCTCTGATACCATGTAGAAACTTTTTCTACAATTATCTAGCTCCGATACCATGTAGAAATTTTGAATAATATGACACATATTCAACAGAGATTATCCTGATCATACAATTTAAGCAGAACATGTATAATACATAATCTCCTCTACGTTGATCATCAAATTACAGAAGCAGAAACATCCACAGGCACACATAGAAGCATCAATCAAACTCATAAACACAGTATGTATCCCGGGGAAAGCATCTCGCTAAAAACCCCACACTATCTGTATATTATATTGATTGAATCATGTAACAATACAAAGCATAATACTTCTCACAAGTATCTCCACCTGTTACACACAATACAGCTCAGATTTGATCTCCAAATCTCTCCCGCTACTTGCCTGCCTCCACTGCTCAAACCTGCTCGAGAACTGATGAGAATTGCTTCCCAAACTCGATTTTACACTGCAAAATAGTCACCCACACTATGTTGGACGTGAGCAACAGCTATAATATCATGAAGATACGTGAGCAAACTCATTGGCATACTCAATCCTTTGATTGTGCAAATCATCATGCACAACTATAGTCACAACTGATAGCAATCTGATCCTCTAACACCTGTCCCTGCTGAACTGAACATGCACTGACATGCAACTGAGTTAACTGATGTATTCTATAGTTGCATTATGAGTTAATAACTTGTGAATTAATTAATAACTAATTCACCCAACTCATCTTTAGTCTATTGATCAGTTAGACTAAATACAACCAGTTTAACAAAGCTAAACTGAACACAACTCCATCAACTGTACCTCCAGTCCACTAAACTCAACTCACTTGAGTTCTAACTGAAGTCATGCATGCAACAACTCAACTGACTCATAAGAAAAACGAATTTCCTTCTGACAGCTGCATGTGCCACTTCCGTAGCTCAAACTGAAGTGCTCCAAGAGAATAAGATTAAGTTTATAGTCCAAATATTATTGTGAGATAATAATATTTGACTTTTCTATTTTTGACTTTGATCACTCACACTGTGATCACTCACACTGTAATCACTCACACTGTGATCACTCACACTTTCATCAAAAATAGAAGTCCATCTATTTTTCCCAACTTGATCAATCATCCATAGACATGATTCATATGTCTAAAAATAGACATAGTCTAAAAATAGACTTGCGCCAAAAATAGCCTGCGGGCCCACTTAGTGAAGGCGACTCTTTTCACTAAGCTCCATCATCTTGTTGCACTCTCAACAAGCATTTCTTGTTGCACACTTTTCAACACTCCCTCTCAACAAGAAAGGCTTCCTCTCAAACCCGATCCTGTAACTCTGGAATGTTCTCCATGCAACACATCTGGCCGGTCCACTTGCTCTGTCATCAAAGTCTCTGACTGCTATTGCCTCTGTCGACTGAAACTCTGCATCTCTGTGCTCTTCAGTATCTGACTGCTCTAGCCTCTGTCACTTTGATCTCTGACTGCATCCGTGCTGCTGCCGGTTCTATCTCCCAGCATTGCATCCGCACTGCACCTCCCAACTGACCTCCCTGTTGGGATAGAAACATCCTCTGATGCTGAAGCTCTACCTGCTGCTGACAAGTGCTCCCTCTCTGACATCTGCGCTACTGCAACATCTCCATGCATCTCGCGCCATTGCACACCTCTCTGTGCCACCTAGCACTGTGCAAAACACTTGTGCCTCTCGCATTGCTACAGCCTGCTAGCTATGCGCTGTCCTGGGATTCCCTGCACTGTCGCTCTCTCTGCCGCTCCATCCGCATCTGTCTCTACCCAATAAGTCAGTTCCTGCTACTACACATCAGGGCTCCCGTAGCAAGGTCTCATCCAAGAGGTTGGGTACCTCAAGGATCTTGCCCCTCCTCCTTGAGATGATCAATCCACATCACCCCACCTCCTACCTGGAGGTATGGCTGCATGCGATCCCTCAGCCCACCTGGCTTGAAGTTTCCCCCTACTGGAGGTCTCTGGATGAGTAGATGTCTCTACTCGATCTCCTCTCAGCTTCCCCTGTTGTGGCTCCTCCACAATCTCCTGAAGCTGCTGCACCAATCGTGGCTCCTCCACAATCGTCTGAGACTTCTTCTGGCTCTGCATGTTGAGAGGTAATATACGCTCCCTCTCAACCACCAAGTCTCCATCAGTTGCCTCGCTGCTCAAGGCTTTGCATGCATCTTGAACCTCAAGAGCATACAGGTTCCTGACCCGTGAACCAATCTCATGACAGCGAAAGCATCTCACCTTCGACTTGTCAACCTTCTTCCCATCATTGGAAGAACAAGATTCGAAAAGAGAAACATTCTCCTTCCCCTTCTTTGCCTTACTTGCTAAGGCACAGTTCTCCTCATCATGCATAGATGAAGAACTGTCTCTGGTGCTCCGTCTAATCTCCTCCTGCATCAAATCCGACCATGGTCGTTCCCAATTTGGCAGTTTCTCCCTTCCATTCACCGAGTCCTGGTAGCTATGCCAACTCTTAGGAAGGTCAAGGAGTCCTAGACTCACCATCCTCATCATCAACAGTAACCCCCACACTTCCCAGCTCATCTCGACACTGAGTGAACCTCGTGAGATACTGGGGCATACTATCTCCATTCTCGAACTGAATGTTTCTGAGTTTTATCTCTTGCTTTGGAATTAAATTCGAATTCCACCAGCATAAAACTCAACTTCTTCCGATCTAGAATTCGTGACTGAATAGTAGATCTGATGATCAATCCTCGCTTGATATCATGTAAAAATCTCTTCTACAAATCAAGCGCCTCTGATACCATGTAGAAACTTTTTCTACAATTAATCTAGCTCTGATACCATGTAGAAACGTTTTCTACAATTATCTAGCTCCGATACCATGTAGAAATTTTGAATAATATGACACATATTCAACAGAGATTATCCTGATCATACAATTTAAGCGGAACATGTATAATACATAATCTCCTCTACGTTGATCATCAAATTACAGAAGCAGAAAAATCCACAGGCACACATAGAAGCATCAATCAAACTCATAAACACAGTATGTATCCCGGGGAAAGCATCTCGCTAAAAACCCCACACTATCTGTATATTATATTGATTGAATCATGTAACAATACAAAGCATAATACTTCTCACAAGTATCTCCACCTGTTACACACAATACAGCTCAGATTTGATCTCCAAATCTCTCCCGCTACTTGCCTGCCTCCACTGCTCAAACCTGCTCGAGAACTGATGAAAATTGCTTCCCAAACTCGATTTTACACTGCAAAATAGTCACCCACACTATGTTGGACGTGAGCAACAGCTATAATATCATGAAGATACGTGAGCAAACTCATTGGCATACTCAATCCTTTGATTGTGCAAATCATCATGCACAGCTATAGTCACAACTGATAGCAATCTGATCCTCTAACACCTGTCCCTGCTGAACTGAACATGCACTGACATGCAACTGAGTTAACTGATGTATTCTATAGTTGCATTATGAGTTAATAACTTGTGAATTAATTAATAACTAATTCACCCAACTCATCTTTAGTCTATTGATCAGTTAGACTAAATACAACCAGTTTAACAAAGCTAAACTGAACACAACTCCATCAACTGTACCTCCAGTCCACTAAACTCAACTCACTTGAGTTCTAACTGAAGTCATGCATGCAACAACTCAACTGACTCATAAGAAAAACGAATTTCCTTCTGACAGCTGCATGTGCCACTTCCGTAGCTCAAACTGAAGTGCTCCAAGAGAATAAGATTAAGTTTATAGTCCAAATATTATTGTGAGATAATAATATTTGACTTTTCTATTTTTGACTTTGATCACTCACACTGTGATCACTCACACTGTAATCACTCACACTGTGATCACTCACACTTTCATCAAAAATAGAAGTCCATCTATTTTTCCCAACTTGATCAATCATCCATAGACATGATTCATATGTCTAAAAATAGACATAGTCTAAAAATAGACTTGCGCCAAAAATAGCCTGCGGGCCCACTTAGTGAAGGCGACTCTTTTCACTAAGCTCCATCATCTTGTTGCACTCTCAACAAGCATTTCTTGTTGCACACTTTTCAACAGAAGATGAGTCTTGTTATAGACTTGAAACATCGACATAAAAATGAAAATTGTGGAGTTAATTCTGAAACAAAATTCTCAAGATCCTCACCACAAAAATCTTCAAAATCTCATTAGCACCCTTTATGGAAGAGACATTTGGATTGAGGTTCATACTCTCAAGAAAATTAGGGTAAAAATACAGAGAAGAACTGCTGATTTGTACTTCTTAAATAACAAAGGTTTAGATCGACTAAGCAAATCCCTAATTCAATTTCTATAAATTAAATTTAATACATAAACATTGTTAATTTAAGGGATAGTTGGCTGGCTCCTTATCATTTCATTGCCTTCCGCCCATATTTATTCCTAATGTTTCTCACACTTCTTTGTGGCTTTTGTCCTAAAGATGAGTCTTGTTATAGACTTGAAACATCAACATAAAAATGGAAATTATGGAGTTAATTCCGAAATAAAATTCTCAAGATCCTCACCACAGAAATCTTCAAAATCTCATTTGCACCTTGTATGGAAGGGACATGTGGATTGATGTTCGTATTCTTGAGAAAATTAGGGTAAAAATACAAAGAAGAACCACTGATATGTACTTCTTAAAACATTGTCGCGATTTCGATTTAACACCATCCTTTGCTTGCATAAATCATAGACTTTGTAAGCAATTTAATAACAAATCTTTCGACCTATTAAGAAAATCCCTAATTCAATTTATATAAATTAAATTTTAATAATACATTAACTCTATTAATTTTAGGGTTAACTCATCAGCGCTTTATCATTTCATTTCCTTCCTCCCATATTTATTCCTAATCTTTCTCACACTTCTCTGTGGATTTTGTCCTAAAGATGAGTCTTGTTATAGACTTGAAACATTGACATAAAAATGAAAACTATGGAGTTAATTCCGAAACAAAATTCTCAAGATCCTCGCCATAGAAATCTTCAAAATATCATTAGCACCTAATATGGAAGGTACGTTTGGATTGAGGTTTGTACTCTTGAGAGAATTAGGGTAAAAATATAGAGAATAACCACTGATATGTACTTATTAAAACATTGTCGCGATTTCGATTTAACACCTTCCTTTACCTGCATAAATCATAGAATTTGTAACCAATTTAATAACAAAGCTTTCGATCAATTAAGAAAATCCCTAATTCGATTTTTATAAATTAAATTTTAATAATACATTAACTATATTAATTTTAGGGTTAGCTGGTCGAATCCTTATCATTTCATTTCCTTCCACCCATATTTATTCCTAATATTTCTCACACTTCTCTATGGCATTTGTCTTGAAGATGAGTCTTGTTATATATTTGAAACAACGACATAAAAATGAAAACTGTGGAGTTAATTCTTAAACAAAATTCTCAATATCCTCACCACAGAAATATTCAAAATATCATTAGCACCCTGTATGGAAGGGACATTTGGATTGAGGTTCATACTCTTGAGAAAATTAGGGTAAAAATATAGAGAAGAACCGTTGATCGGTACTTCTTAAAGCACTGTTGCGATTTCGATTTAACACCTTCCTTTGCCTGCATAAATCATAGACTTCGTAACCAATTTAATTGCAAAGATTTCGACCAATTAAGAAAATCGATAATTCGATCTCTATAAATTAAATATTAATAATACATTAACTCTATTAATTTTAGCGTTAGCTGGTCGGCTCCTTATTGTTTCATTTCCTTCTGCCCATATTTATTCCTAATCTTTCTCACACTTCTCTGTGTCTTTTGTCCTGAAGATGAATCTTGTTATAGACTTGAAACGTCAACGTAAAAATGAAAATTGTGGAGTTAATTCCGAAACAAAACTCTCAAGTTCCTCGCCACATAAATATTCAAAATCTCAGAAAAGGAAAAAAATATATTAGAAAGAATACGACAATTAATAGAAAACAAACAATGAATGATTATAGGTTACTAGATATTTCTTGCTAAAAAAAGTTTGATAATGAATGGAAAGAAAATATTAATTATGGAAAAATCCATATATATATATATATATATATATATATATATATATAGATATAAATAATTTATGGGCGATTAGATTGTTATTAGAAAGAATACAACAATTACTAGAAAACAAGCAATGAATGATTACAGGTTAATAAATATATATTGTTAAAAATAGATATGATAATGAATGGAAATAAAATATTAATTATTGAGAAATACATATATGAGGACAGTTGGTGATTAGAGGCTTTTTTGTTTTTTTTAAACAATTTTTAATTTTGACAAATTGATTTTAAACCACATAAAATTAGTCATCCACCAATAAAAAATTAGAAATTCAAATTTTAAAAATTCAAAGATCAGTAGAGTTTAGGCTTCTGTGATCCATATCAAGTTTACAAAGGATTTTTCGGCGAAGATCACATGAGACATCATTTGTCGACGCGTTTCGAACCAACCAGTGTGGTTCATCGTCAGGACAAGTTGAAGAAACAGATCCAGCTTAGCAGGTTAAATAGACAGAGGAAAGCCTCCAACAGCTAAAAAGACAACAACTACTTTTGACTAGGTCCAGGGATCAAAAACCCTATTATTAACATGGGGGGGCTAGACCATTAAATAAAATAATAATATGATAAAAAATATTAATAAATAATTAAAATAATAAAAATAATTAAACAGTTATGTACGATTAGTACCTAAAAATAATTCCTAATAATAGTTAGTTAAAGATAAATAATAAAAATTATATCTAGGAAAAAATAAATAAATAAATTAATAAATAAATAAAAATTAATCTAGAGAGGGACCAGTCCCTTAAAAATAATATTATGATAATAGTTAAATACCAATATTAATAAATAATTAAATAAAAAAAAAAGAAGAAGAAAAAGAAAAAGAAAAAGCAATTAGGTCACCATCAGTAACTAAAATTAATTCAGAATTAAAATTCTATTCATTTATTAAATATAATTAAAATTATATAAAGTTATATTAAAATTAAAATATAATTAAAATTATATTTAAAATAATATTTATATTAAAATTATATTTTAGAATTAAAGTAATATTATCCTAGGGGGACCAACCCCTAAAATTGATTTAAAGATAATATTAATAAAAATAATAATAATAATAATACTAATAATAAAATTTATAAGTTAAAATTAAAAAATAAATAAATAAAAAAAAAAAAAAAAAATAAAAAAAAAAAAAAATAAAAAATACTAATGATAATAATAATAAAATAATTCAGAATAATAATAGATAATAAATACGTAATTAAAAAAAAAGAAAAAAAAAAGAGACTAGGACGAGAGTGCTGGGACCCAACACCGACTGATTTTCTAGCCATCATCTCTATTGAGATTACTCGGCCTCTTTTCAATCTCAAGCGCCTCCCTAAATTTCCAATGATGGAAGTGCGAAACCTTCGCAATAACACTAGCTTCCTCAATTGCTTTTTCTTTTTCTTTTTCTTCTTCTTCTTTTTTTTTTTTTTATTTATTTAATTATTTATTAAAATTTTAATTATTTATTAATATTGGTATTTAACTATTATCATAATATTATTTTTAAGGGATTGGTCCCTCTCTAGATTAATTTTTATTTATTAATTTATTAATTAATTTATTATTTATTATTTATTTATTTATTTATTTATTTTTTTCCTAGATATAATTTTTATTATTTATCTTTAACTAACTATTATTAGGAATTATTTTTAGGTACTAATCGTACATAACTGTTTAATTATTTTTATTATTTTAATTATTTATTAATATTTTTTATCATATTATTATTTTATTTAATGGTCTAGCCCCCAGGTTAATAATAGGGTTTTTGATCCCTGGACCTAGTCAAAAGTAGCTGTTGTCTTTTTAGCCGTTGGAGGATTTGCTCTGTCTATTTAACCTGCTAAGCTGGATCTGTTTCTTCAACTTGTCCTGATGATGAACCACACTGGTTGGTTCGAAACGCGTCGACAAATGATGTCTCATGTGATCTTCGCCGAAAAATCCTTTGTAAATTCAAAGATTAATTTTCAATTTCTAAAATAATAAATATAATATTTAATTTTACCAAAACTTTAATAAAATTTGCAAATAGTTTTTAAAAATTTGCAAAATAATTAAGAGTCAAAGCATTTTGACCCAAAATGATTACAATATACTTTGCTTTCGATAAGTATAACTAGCAATTGTCCCGAAAGGTACAAAGGGAGGCCGATAGGATTATTAAATTGGAATTGTTGATTTTTTCTAGAAAAGTTAATTGGTTTGTGGAAAACCTTGTTTTCTTGGACTGAATCATTGTGCAATTACTTTTCTTTAAATGTTTTGTTTATATCTATATTACAAGGAACACATTGAATGTCTTATTTCATTTTAGAGTAAGTTAATTACCCAAAATCAAGAGGTTAAGTTAATTACCCAAAATCAAGAAACCTCTATAGATGGCCAAGCATATATGAAAGAATACATCTCATTAATATGCAATACCAAATCCATCTTTCCTTTTCTCTGAGTAAAATTTCAAAAGCATGAACACATGCCATTTCATATGCACAATAAACCCAACTTCTGAAATTTCAATACTTAGATACGACGATTGTTGATGCATAAGAAAGCCTATCAGCCTAAACATAATCATCGCACATATTCGACATATATAAACATAATCATACATACATACTTATTGCCAACTGAAATCTATTCAAACAAAAACCCAAACCGCATATGGTTTGCTCATAATTATAAACATCCACTTCCCTGGCGGACGTTAATGCCTCTGTGATTTTATGAACTTGGTGGTCCACTAAAGTATTTGTTCGTTGAGTTTTTCGGTCCCGAAGATTTGGCACAAAATCGAACACTTTGCAGTCCTGTTCAATGTTGTTGATCTTTCTTCGAAAAGACGAAGCATACGCGGAGGCAGACAAGGGTTGGAACAAGCTTCTTGTGAAAATTTTATGCAAAAATTTCTCAGAACAGCATAATGTATAGCCTATTGTCTGTTCAAGATTTTCACTGTTCAGAGATTGGAAACCGTAATCGAGCTAGAGAAGTTCCATTGCAATTGTAAGAACGTGAAGTCAAATACAAGACGCTAAACTTTAAATGACATTATTTTTTGGAAGGACTCATCGTATTTACTTTACCTTTTATGTAAATGACAGAATGCCTCAATCAAAGAGCTGACATAATGCCTCGATCAAAGAACTGAGATGTGTATTATAAAGAAATGATTTAGTTTGTTATTTTAATTTTCCAACGCTAAATGTTCACAATGTGAACAGCTGAACATCTTAACAGAATTGAACTCGTCCTCGGTGTCAATGTTTAGATAAGGTCTTAAAAACGTTTGACATGCAATTACAACACAAATGAATTAGGCTATTTATAAAATACTTTCGAAATGCAAACATTTACACACTTTGCCTAGCTTTGCCTTGTTTTCTTTACCACTGTGTAAGAGGCTAAATAGGATTTCAAGGTTAACGGTTGAAGGCAACTGCTTTAGATCTTTGGATATTTTATCACATTTTTATCAGCTCAGATGGAGTGAAATGGATATGAGCTTTAATAACTACTAGATTTAAATGAAGGTTATTTATATCTTGATAAAAGGTTACTGTATGTTGTTTTTACAGCAAACACGGATGGAGATACTGCTGCTCCGTGGTACAGCTTCGAATCCAAGTGGCCATCTGTTTCCCTTCATCAACTTTGCCTAAACCAAATTGCAGATAACAACAATAAACTATGCTGGAAATCTCAGTGTGTGCTCCATCAAATAAAATTACAGACGGCAAGAAACAACAAGAGCAAATATAATATATAATTTATTGGTAAGAATTCCGAGTATCTATCGCCAGGCTTGACAAGCGTTGTCATCTGATAGAACTCTGTCAAACTCAAACCATGCTTTACACAATTGTTTCCAAAGGATGGAAAATGAAGTTGGGAAGGCCACAAATTTGATTGATCACTCGCTAATGCCGCAGCATTGCCTCGATTGTCGACTCTGCAAGCCCAGCCTCTCGAGGCAAATCAGAAATGCTTAATACTAATCAGTGCTTGCCAAAAGCCAGGGAAGAAGAATAGTGCTTGCCAAAAGCCAGGGAAGAAGAAGAAGAACAACAACTGGCAGACCAAAGAAACGATTAACTCTGAGGCCAAGAGTGACATAAAAGAATGGGAAAAAGCAGTAAAAATATCTTCAAGAGTGACATAAAAGAATGGGAAAAAGTAGTAAAAAATATCTTGCCATGTGCATATTTGGAAAAAGCAGTCACACTTCAAATCAACGGTTGAAAGTGTCTCACTTGATCGAACGGAGGAGAGTAAAAGTGTTGACAATTGTTGATGCATAGGAAAGGCCTATCGGCCTAAAAATATCTTCAAGAGTGACATAAAAGAATGGGAAAAAGCAGTAAAAAATATCTTGCCAGGTGCATATTTGGAAAAAGTAGTCACACTTCAAATCAACAGTTGACAGTGTCTCACTTGATCGAACGGAGGAGAGTAAAAGTGTTGACAATTGTTGATGCATAGGAAAGGTCTATCGGCCTAAAAATAAAAAAAAATATATTATTATTAATTTATAAATTTGTATTTTTTAATTAAAATCATTATTTTTGGTTTTCTTTATTGTTATTTAATTTCTATTTTGAATTCTTTTCATTTTCATTTTATTATTTTTTTGTTTTTTGTTGTTGTTGTTATTGTTGTTTTCTTTTTAATTATTTATATTCTTTAACATTTCATTTGAATATAATATTATTTATTTTCTTTCTGTTATAATTTAACTGTTGCATCTCTACTGTATTTATTTGTTCCATTAGATCAAACTATCCATCTTGGTCCTGATGATGAACCACAGTAAGTGGTTTGAAATGTGTCGACCTTAAAACATCTGTGTCATTTGTTCGGAAGAGACTTTGTATAGATCACTAGTCACAAAAACCTGCTTTCAGAAAGAGCTATGCAGTCAAGAAAACACTTCGCACTCTATTTTTTTATTTGTTGAGATTCACTTAGACTAGAGGAAAAAGAGCATACCCATACCAGAAAGAGTAGCAAACTGGGAATATGAACAAAAAATTGAAATATGAATACTATAAAAATAAGAATAAAAAAGGGAATATTAGGACTGTATAGCTCTATATCTGATGAAGAATATTGTATTTCAAGCAAACAGACACCTTTTCAGATGAAACAAAAGTATTCTTAGCTAAAAACAATGTTTCAAACACAACGAAATAGTTTGTTTAGGCCAAAACGATATATAAATAGTAGATCTTGAAAATGTGGCAATACGAGCTTCGAGATCTTGATCACCAACTAGAGTAGTTCTTTAAACGGGCTCTGATACCATATGTAGGTAAACATGGTATTCCATACAAGATGAAAAACTTTAGTGACCACTCACATAGCCTAATCAAAGATCACAAAACCAATATTTTTATGCGATTATAACCCTCTCAAAGAGAAATGGTCGATGAACCCAACCAACATGACCACTTGAGGTAGTTTTATTAATGCAGAAGAAAATATTTTACATAAGAGAGTTCTCACAATTGTCCATTAGCCATGACCCTCCATTCCCTTTAAATAGAGAGAATGGACCAATTGGGTCTTAAGCCATAAATCAATAACCATTAGTATAGGAGAGTATGAGCCGTTGGATCACTTTATCTCCAAAAAATATCATGACTGTCAGATTACAATGGAACAAATGCATATTAAAGAAACACACTTTTACCTAATAGACACATTAGAACAAGTTGAACTTAACTAACTCCTAAGTGTCTAAATATCCTGACAATGTTAGTGGGAGGCAACGCTGCCTTTTGGATGCCTCTATTAACATACAAATTATGGTATAATGGAGCTTATATGTTGTTGTAAGCGACATCTCTCAATGGATGTGGTATTTTTTATTTTTATTTTGTATAATGAGGTATTTATGTCAATTATAAACAATTCCAAGATGCGAAAATTTTAGATGTATTTAACTTAATAAGAGGTGACATGTGAAACAAGTACAATGGAGTACTATCAATGAGACTTTTTTTTGCTTTTCACAAAGGGAGGGTTAAAGACTAAGAAACAAGCATATTCAAAATGTAACCAATCAACTATTACGTTAGTAGGGGGAACCACTCACTTATAACCACCCCCATTTGCATAAGGATCATAGAATGTTGGAGTTTATATGTTGTTATCGGTCATCTCTCTCAATCGATGTAGGATTGATATTTTACATGGAGAGGTATTTATGTTGTAGAAACAATTCCAAGATGTGTGGATTTTAAGTGTATGTGACTTAGTAAAGGGAATTTTTATAACAAGACCTTGTGAAAGGGGTACTATGAAGTATTGGAAATAAGCCTTTTTTTTTGCAGAGAGGTAATGTAGAACATTGAAGAATAAGATATTCACACCAAATATCAACATATGCTGATTGTATTTTAAATGCATTTAGTCATATTTTGATCAATTTTTGACTATATTTCATAAGTATTCAATTATATTTGGTTATATTTGCTTGGGTAACTACGGTATTCCATACAAGATGAATACCTTCAATAACCACTCACACGACTAGATCAAAATCACAATGATAATATTTTTATGTGGTTAAAACCCTCTAAGAGGGAAACAATCCACGACCCCAACCAAAATGAGATCACTTGAGGCAAGTTTAATAATGCAAAATAAAATATTTTACAACCATGACCCTTCATGACCTTTAAATAGAGATCATGGACCAATCAGGTGTTAAGCCTCGGATCAATAGTTGTTATTATCAAGGAGAATATGAACCACTAGATCACTTTATGTATAAAATACATCGTGGCCATCCAATTACAATGCCTTAGAAAAACTTTGAGGTAAAAAATGGGCCTCAAAACAAAAATGTACAACACAAATCAATTTTATAAGAACCAATAGGATTCAATATGATGATTTCAACCATGGGGGATGATTCACCATTTTTGGAGTAAAGAGGTAAAAGGATTAAAAAAAAAAAAAAAAAAAAAAAAAAAAACTATTTTTTCAATTCGTATTTTCAACTTATCTCATTGTGATTTTACTCAAATTTTGAGTAGAGCACTCATTGTATGTGCAATTTAAATTTGCATCCAAGAAGTACCCATGTTGCATACTTTTGATGGACCCTACTAGACAAAAAATGTGAAATACAAGAAAAAATGTGATTGCAATAATATTTTTTCATGTATTTCACATTTTTTGTGTAGTTAGTCCATTGAAAGTTTTCAACATGGGTACTCCTTGAATGTAAAATTAAATTTTGTATCCAACGAGTGCTCCCGCATGAAATTTGAGTAAAATAATAGGGATATAAGTTGAAACTACGAATTGAAAAAGTAGTTTTTTCTTTTTTTTCCCTCCAAAACTAGATGTGGTAATCTAATCTTATTTTATTGTTTGCACTATTATTTTATAATATTCCTTAGGAGGCCCATTTAGACCTCAAAATTTCTCTAATGTAAACTAATGCATACTAAAGAAACACATTAGACCAAATTTAACTTAACTAACTCCTAAGTGTCTAAATATCCTAACATCTCCCCTTAATAACAACATGGATAGGATTGAAGGATATACAAAGGTGACACAAAAGGATAAAGAAGGAGGTATTAGAGCTTATCCCTTCTTAATGACAACTTCCTAAACTCCTAACATACATCGATGTTTAGAAAACTACGCTTCTCTAAGAGATTGTGAAAATGCCCGCAACTTGATCATATGTAGGAAAAAAGTAGACTTTGATAATTGGGTCATGAATGAGTTTTCCGATGAAGTGTGTTTGCTGCTCAATGTGTTTGTTGCGTTGATGTTGAAATAGATCTTTTGTGAGTTTGATGGCACTCTGATTTATGCACTAGAAGGTGGGTAGATGTTGTTGTTGGAATCCAAACTTTGAAAGGATATATCAAAGGCACAAGAATTTTTGACTTGCATTAACCACTGCTTAACACTCTACTTCTGCTAAAGAAAGAGAAATAGCCTGGTACTTTTTACAAGGCCAAGCGACAAGTCTAGAACCAAGACTGAAACATAACCTGCAGTATACTTCCAATCATCACGGTCACCAACCCAATCTAAATTAGTGAAACCAACCAATAGAGGAGCCCCCCCAAGTTTTAATGTATCCCAAATTAAACTTTACCCTAAATATATCAAAGTATCCTTTTTGTTTCTTTCTAATGACTTTCATTTGGTGTTTTCATATACTGGGCAACAAGACTAACAACAAAGGAAATATCAAGATGGGTATGAGTAAAATATAAGAGCCTACCAACTAACTGATGGTACAAACTGACATTAACTTAAGGTGTAGTGGAGGTAGTAGTTACTTTGACTTTAAATTGAAAGGTAGAAGGGGCTAGTTTACAATGTTCCATGTGAAAAAGGTGAAGAAGGTCACATGCATACTTACACTAGGAAAGAGAAATTCCTTCCTTGGTTTGCACGATTTGGATGCTAAGAAAATAATGGAAATATCCTAAGTCTGTGATTTCAAATTTCTTATGTAGGCTTGAATTCACATGGGTTAAAAGTTTAGGATGACTATCAGTAAGGATAAGGTCATCAACATAAAGAACAAGGAATATGAGATGGCTTATTACTCTTTTGGTGTAGACAGTGGGGTGAGAATGACATCTAGAGAATCTTGTGTCATGAAGAAAACTATCATTTTTTGCATACCAAGCTCGAGGAGCATATTTAAGACCATAAAGGGATTTATTAAGGTGAAAAACAAGGTTGGAATCACTGTGAACATAGCCGGGAGGTTTTTCCATGTAGATTTATTCTTTTAGATCCCCATGTAAGAAGGAAAATTCAACATCCATTTAATGAACCTCCCATCCATGTGAGGCAACAAGGGATAGAACAAGGTGGATGGAATTCATTTTGATGATAGAGGCAAAGTTTCATTATAATCAATTCCTTCAACTTGAGAGATTCCTTTAAAAACTAGTTGGGCCTTATGTATTTCAATACTTCCATTTGATGCATACTTAGTCTTGTATACCCATTTACATCTAACAATTTTTCTTCTTTTTGGAAGAGGTATAAGTTCCCAAGTATCATACACCATCATTGAATGATATTTATTAATATATTGTTATTTTCCAATCTAAATGTCCTGAAGCTTCCACAAATGTTTTTGGGCTAGGAGTCTCTGAAACTTGATCCAAGCAAGAGGAGGCTTGCTAGAAATATGAATAAGTAAAATGTTGATATGTAGGGTCACCAACAAGGTCACTAATTACTTCACATGTTGAATAGACCCATTTGGTAAGTTATGGTGTTGGTGCAGGTTCATGTTCAATGAACTCATTCGGAGGAATGTGAGCAAGTGAAGGTGGATTTTCATTCTTAGTGTCATCATTTGAAGAAGAAACCATAATAGGAAGAGAAGGTGGCACAAACACCGAATATGGCTCATAGGCTGAAGAGGGCACAATTGTTGAATTTGGCTTGTAGGCCAAGATATTTTCATCAATTTTAACATCTCTTCTAATGATTATTTCATTGGAGTGAGGTTGAAGAATTCTATAACCTTTTACATCTTCAGAATATCCAACAAAAATACACTTCTCACTTTAGGTTGTAAATCCTTTATTTTTTCATCTGGAATGTGAGCCCATGCTACACCACCAAAGATACAAAAGTGTCTTACGTCTAGCTTAACTTTAGTCCATGCTTCTTCCATTGTTATATTTCTTAAATCCTTTGTGGGAGTGTGATTTACTATGTAATTTTCACAGTTGATGGCTTTTTCCTAATAATGAAGACTTAATCCCTTAGATTGAGTCATACAATTAGCCATTTGTTTTAATGAATGGTTCTTTCTTTCAACAAAATCACTTTTTTGTGGTGTAAATGGAACAACATATTGATTTGAATTTCCTGTTCAGTGCAATAAGTTGTGAATCTATTATCAACATATTCATCTCCATTATCTATTTTTAACATTTGTAATTAATGTCCATTTTTTTCTTTTGTATAATACCTTGTCTGCCAAGAAATAAACACAAGTGCATCTATAGAAGTCATCAACAAAAGTTAAGAAGTACTTGAACCTAGAGAATGAAAGAGAAGAAAGTGGACCACATAAATCACTGTAAATAAGCGACAAAGGGGCTTAGGTGTGCCAAGAGGCACATTTGTCAAAATTGTCCCGATGATGTTTTCCGAGAACATAATCAACACAAACACCATCACTACAAGAAGTGAGATGAAGACCAATCATCGTAATTTGATTACCTAGTTGTCGTAGTGGGTGACAATTTAGATGACCAAATCGCTCATGCCAATGTTTTCTCAAGATATCACTATGATCAATAAAAACCAAGGGAAAAGGTTATGACCCAAAGTTGTCAAATTTGTACAATTAGGTAATATCAACAACTATTCATGTGGAAAATACATGGCTAGGGTCTTTTAAATCCTTAATTATAACTTGGTTATGTGAAAATTCTATTGTTTTACCTTCACCTAAATGAGTAATCTAATATATGGATAGAAGGTTGCAGGAAAGACTTGGAACACATAATACATAATTGAAATGACCATTATCTACTTGAACTATTCCAAACCCTACAAAACCAAGAGATCTATCATCGCCAATAAATATTTGATTGGTGTTACAATCATTAAGAGTAGAAAAAATGGCTTTATTCTTAGCCATATTATAAGATTCTTCAAAATTAATAAGCCATTCATCATCAAAAGAAGAAGTGGAGGTTGCATTAAAGTAGAAACTAAAATCATAAAGTGCATGTCCCTGAGAGGAAGTGTTAGAAGAAGAACCAAGGCTAATGTTGTGTTTCTTCATTACTGCTTCTAAGGCCTCCATCTTTTTAAAGCATTTGGACTCTAGATGACCCTCTTTGCAATGTCTACCAATTGTTTCCTCTTTGATTTTTGTCCTTTGCCACCTTTAAGAGTAGATGTTGGTTGAGAGGGTTTGGAACCCTTATTTTTCTTGTTGTTGCGAGGATGTTGCTTCATTAGATACTCGGGTTTATCTTTTTGTTGAGTTAGTGAGGCCTTGTTATATGTAATTGCAATGCTAATCACTCCAATATGCAAGAGCTTTTTTTGTTCTCTAATAAGATAGTCACACATAGATTCGCGAGAAAGTTTCTTATAGGCACTTCCTAAGCTTCTCTAGTGGCATAAAATGTAGATACAAAAACATAGTATTGAGAATAAATATTTGAAAGAATATTAATATAAATACAACGCTCATCGTCTAGATCAACCTTACAATATTTAAGCAAATGTTTAAGTGTTTTAGTCTTAGATAAGTATTTTTTAATGCAAGTGAAATCATTAGGATTTAAAGTCATGATATGACTTTGAAGCTGATGAGACCTAATAATATTAGCTTCACCAAATATCTTTTGTAAATTTTCCCAAGCTTCATCTAGAGCATCGGTTTCTTGAATATGAAATCACAAATCAGGAGAAGTGGATATTCTTATTAATCCACATGCTTTTTCATTCTTATCATCCCATTTTGCTTTCTTATTAGGATCAATGGGGGCATTTTCTTGTCCCAAGATAATGTGGTACAATCCTTCATTTTTTAGTATATCCTCCATGTGGGATTTCCATGAGAAGTAGTTTGTATCATAAGCAAAAGTTCACTTGGGGTGTCCATATTAAAACATGAACATAATATGGTTTCAAATTTTAAAACTGATAATTTGGATAAAAATCTCTCGAAAAAATAGGTTGTTTAAAAAAATCCAGCATTGAAAATGGGCTTCAGATGTGGAATTTATTCCCTTTAAAAAAAAAAGCATTAATGGTAGCAAAGAGCCACATGGCAAGTAAAAGTTGGCCATGTGGTGATGGATGATGATACATTTTTTCCCCCCTCACTAGCTTTTCCTATAAGCTCGCTTTTCCAAATAAATTACTTTATGAAGTGACCCACTTTTATAAAACAAGTGAGAATCACTTTTACAATGAAATTTCTCAATAAATGAAAGTTGCATGTAAAAATAACTTAAAAAAAATATTAAAGTTATTTTATTGTCATTCCCTTTTATATGACTTGTGCGAAATACACTTTACAATAAAGTTACGAAATAACTTAAGCTCACATGCACTTTTTCAAAAAGTAACTTAAAAAGAGATTTGAACTCAAGACCTCTTACTAAATAAAGTAATTTTTAGCCAAGTGAGCTAGTGTGAAAGACATGAGAATAATAGTGAAGGAGGATATTGTTGTTGTTGGGGCTCTGCCTTGAGTTACATGTCTATAAAAAAAAGTGTTCATAAAAAAAACAACAATTCATTTTTTTTCTTCCAAAATCAACAACAAAGGGTTTAAATCTTGCTTAGCTTACCCAACAAATGCAAGTTTCTTAGTGCACAAAACTCATGACAAGGAGCATAACAATAAAAAACACTTTCCGCTCTATTTTGAATTTGCCGAGATTGCACATAGCATAGGGAAAAGAGCATACATAGACCAGAAAGAGTATAAAACCGAGAATATGAACAAAAAAACCAAAATATGAGCTTTGCAAAAACAATTGAAAAAAGGGTGTATTTGGACTGTGTACCTCTAGATCCAATGAAAAATGTTGTATCATAGGAAAATGGACATGTTTTTTGATGAAGCAAAATGTGTTCTTAACTGAAAACAACATTATAGAAATAAAGATTAGAAATGCGGCAACACAGGCTTGAAGATCTCAATCACCAATGAGAGCAATTCTTTAGACAACTCTGATGCCATGTTCGGGTAAACATGGTATTCTATATAGGATGAACACCTTCAATAACCACTCACACAACCAGATGAAAATCAAAACACCAGTATGGTTATGTGGTTAAATTCCTCTAAGAGGGAAACAATCCATGGCCCCGGCCAAAGCGTCACTTGAGGCAATTTTCTTAATGCAAAAGAATTTTTTTACATAAGGGAGTTATCACAATCGATCATCATCCATGACCTTCCATGCCCTTTAAATAGAGATCATGGACTAATCAAGTGTTAAGTCACGGATCAATAACTGTTAACATCAATAAGAATATGAGCTTTCAAATCACTCTATGTCTAAAACATATTGTTACCATTGAATTACAATGCAACTAATGCATACGAAAGAAACACACTAAGAAACACACTTTTACCTAATAGACCCATTAGACCAAGTTGAACTTAACTAACTCCTAAGTGTTTAAATATCCTAACAATATTCAGTTGCAATTTTATTTTCCATTGACCCTATTAATGATATTTAAACATGCACTCCCATATTCTAGTGATACATTTTGAAGTATAGATTTTTTTTTTCATATCATACTATATATCCATATATATGAATGTACATATATGTTAACTATGCAATCAAAACATATACTTGTAATGGCCCAAACAAACTCCCAAATTAAAGATTCATAAAGTCATAACTGTTGACAAATAAACATAAAGAAGATTTCATTATCAATTGCATAATCCACATGAGAGATGAGTGATAGGAATTGTACCTAGGAGTTGAAGAACCCAACTTATTTACAAGTTGTGAACAACGAGCTGTCATGCACCAATATCTAATCCAACTAACCACAACCAACATGTGGGAGACGACTCTCCACCTAACCATAGGCTTAGTACCAATATATATTTTTACAACTAGCCACCCCAATGCCCTTAATTAACTACCTTTGCCATTGTCTAATCCTTTTTTTTTATAATAATTCTCCAAGAAAAATTATTCCTCACATCCTTGTACTCATACATTAAATATAACTCTTTTCTAAAAAAATGAAAGGAATAACTCCATGCATAAATTCCACTTGTCATCATGTTTTTTTATTATTATCTTATTATTTTTTTTTAATTTATCTTTACTTACTTTTACTCCTTTCCCTTTTATTTAAAAAGGTTAATTCCACTTATTTTTTATGATCCTACATTTTATTTATTATCATATTACTGATTTAGTAATATGGATCATTACATAGTTTTCCCTTTCAAGGAAATTCATCTCAAAATTAACTTTTATCATGCAACTTATAAGTCATTTATTTATTCTCATATCGTCTACACAATACACTTTGTTGTAACTAGTATAAGGGCCACCCTAGTGACCACAATAGGCATCAAAAGTTACATCACAACATTGGAGAAAGAACGAATACTCTCAAGCTCTTCTTCTACAACTTTCCGAACGAGGATTAAAGCTTATTGATCTATTGAAATTCCAAGGATTGAGACCTCACCAAAGCATTATTTGGCTCAATATTCACATACCCTAGGAATCTCAAAAAACTAAATTACTCCCATCACAACGCGCTAAAGTACATAACCCTAGGCATCAAAGTCTAATCCCATAATTCCACTAGCGAGCAAGACTTTAGCCTTTCTATGGACTTTGCCATTACAACTCCAATATCAGGCACATGGCCCAAATCCAATCAGTGCCTTACAACATGTAACAAATGTATTTGTTATCAATCATAATGCCATCATCTTCTAGAAAATAATCCACATGCTATCTCTCATGTGTCACCATGAGAACACTACATAATTGTTATCACAACAACCTAAATGGTAAAACACCACATGCTAACACATGCCATCTTTAAACATCTCATTATGAAAATTGCATGCATTACCACATGCCATCACATCATGAGATAATATCATAGCATCAACATATCTTTATCAAATATATAGCATTACATCAACATAATAAATGGAACCACATATTAATATAGCATTATAGCTTAACATCATAAATATATAATCATATTAACGCATATCAAATGTAAAACCACAAAACACCATAAACATTCCTATCATGATTCATCACCAAAAATAAAATTCATTAGCACATATACACAATGAATACCAACTATCATATTCAATGCAATAATATCATATAACATTCATATAGGATCTAGGTTAGATCATCAATACTATGAGTGTCATACTCTCACTAATATACTAGTTATTTTCTAATAATCATTTCTTTTTCTTTGAATAAGTAAGTTGACAATTTACATAGTAGGTATAGTCACCCAACCTATTAGGATGCTCAAGTTTTCATATATCTATTTAATATACCATTAATATTTGGAGTAAGTCTCAACATCTAGAACCTTAATCTCTAGTTATGTATTATTTCTCACCTATGGAAATTTGGTGAAATCCAACATTAATATATTATTATCTTGCATGCCTTAAATCATTAGTATCAAAATTTAATTTTTTTCCCTTGCATATCTTTTGATTGTCACCCATGGTTCTTACATCACTTTAAATCTTTTGCTTATCCATTTAAAGACCGTTATGCCAGTAGTATGCAACCACTAAGTCATCATTGTTGTCTCTTGAAACATTGACTTATCTAATCCAAATACATATATTATCAAACTTCTTACTCTTCATGCTAGATGTTTGTTCACGAGTCTCTAAGATTCAACATATCACATAACTTATTTCCTTTGACAAAAGGTAGATAGTCGTTATCCTCTATCATCCTAAATCATCATTCATGTCACCCAATTTACCTAATAATGTCCTTAAGAGAGATCTTCACATGAGAGAGAAACATCCATTCATTATCATCGCATAAATTGGCTCTAGGCCTTATTACATTTTTAGAGTCTCCCTATCACTTCCATAGTGTTGTTACTCAATTTGGCCACATTGCTTAACTGTCACTAATCCTTCTTGAACTAGGAAAATATTTCCGTTATGATAAGGTGTTTCCCCTTTTTGTTTGTAAAATGTTCACCATTTCTATTTTTCCATTCTTCACTTCCAACCACATGCACTCATTGGTTATTACCTCTTAAATTTAATGTCACCATGTTTCATAAAATGCATTAAAATGACTTGCATCATTATCATGATCAATTAACTTCATGTACAACATTTTATTCCTTTTTCCAAAATGAAAAAAACATAATTTTCTACTAGATATGTGAAAATTACATTTTTTGTATGCACCGTATGCATTTGGTGAGTTTCTAGAAGCAAGATGACAAAATCGTAAAACCAAAAAAATCACCCTCCAAAAACAAGTATATTTTTCCCTTATAGGCTAGCTGTATATCTGCATATATACATTACAAGATTTTCCAAAGATGATATTCCAGATGAGAAATATAGGGATAGGTACTGTAAAGCTGTCCATCATGAAAAAAATTGTAAGCGAGTCCATAGCTGTAATACAGGAAGAAACAAAAATACATGGAGTTTTTAATGCTGCTATTGTGACACTTGTCTAGTACTCTTTTCTATTCATCTCATCATTCCAGGTTGGTCATAGTTATGAGATCTACAATAAGTCACCACCATTAGAAAAATTATAAGTTCATCATTTTCTCTTCCTTCATAAGATAAATTTCTCAATCATATATACCACTTACACTGGGGATTAGACTTTTAAAACCCCCCTTCATTTATTAAATCCATTATCTCTTTATACTTACTTTTCCATCTTCTTATTCTTCCACATATAATTGCATACAATCTTAACATATATTTTTTCCAATATTGACTTCATTTTATGTGTACCTTCCGTGAATTGTACTATTGTTCTCAATTATAATTTCCCCACATCGTGGTTAATTAATATTGTCTTCTTTATTTCCTTTGGTTACCTCGGCCAGTTTCACTAATTATGTGATTGTGTATTAGTTAATATCTAATGGCCCCTTCTTAATGTCCATAGTTAGGCTTCTAAGTATTATTATTAAACATAAGATATACACTTTAGATACATCTTGATTCTTTTTATGCACCCACCGATGCATGTCCACAACATCATATGAAACAATGTCAACATCATCTTTTAGACTAATATAAGTTGATATTGCTTATTTCATATTGGTTTCTTTCCATGTATATTGTGAATGTGAATTTTAATCGAATCTTTATTTTAGGTCATGCCTCTCTTGTAAGGGCATAGGTTTCTTCTAAACATTATTTATTTCATGCTTGATCAATGTTTTCTTCCCCTCTTAAAGAGACAACGTCTTCAAAGCAAGAAAATCTAGTAACCATTAATTGTGTCTTAAGCTCATAAATCACTTTGAATCTATCTTATATTTTTTCTTCCCCTATTAAAGAGGAAATGTCTTCAACGCAAGAAAATCTAGTAACCATTAATTGTGTCTTAAGCTCATAAATCACTTTGAATCTATCTTATATTGATATGCATTATTCATATCAACATTGAATTGTCATTTTCAAATCACATCATTATTATTAAATTCCATTTTCAAATCTCATCAACGCTACCTAAATGAACTTAGAAAATTTGTTGTTGCTTGGTCCTTATAGACCCTAATTACTACTATCTCACTAAGATAGACAAAACCTATTTCACATAAAAGACAATAATTTTCTATATTTAAAACACTTCAAACCCATTTCAACCTAATAATACTTTTGTAATACAACCATTTAAAAAGTACATCTCTTAAAAATTTCAAGCATAATAATCTCAATAACAATTATCCTATAAAATAATGACCCTAACTCTTTAAAAAACTTAAAATTTAATTATTCAAAAGTTTAATGTATCACTAGTATCATGTTATCCACCATACATAACAATGGATAGACAAGGGAATGTATCATTCTCTCACATATATATAGAGAGAGAGTCAAGAATCTCAAATTTTTGTCTCTTCTCCTTCATTATATATATATATATATAGATATATAATAGTCACTTAAATTAACAAGTTACAAAAAAAACAAATAATAATTTACAAAAACAACCTCTTAAGAAAATATCCTCTTAAGAAATAATTAATTTAATTAAAATTAATGACTGGTAATAAACATCAAGATACTTCACAATGCATCTCACATTGCCAAAAAAAAAAAGTCATAACAAAATTACTAAATTTATTTTAAATTACTATTACTATTATTATTTATTATAAAAAATAAATAATATATGAGTTAAACATATATACATCTAAAAAACATGTAACAAGAAAAACATAGTAAAAGAATTAAAAAACTATAAGAGTTCAATGACAATTGTGGACATGCCATTTTTTTAATGAAATTGAAAAGTAAAAATGATATAATTACCTTTGAAATAAATATCAACCATTTATCCTTACCACTATTAAAAATATTATGTGGATATTCCATAGAGGTTAAATTTCTACTATCCACCTATTAATTATTGATAATTATATTAAAATTCTAGAAACCTATTTCAAAATAGGCATGCTATCCAATGGTTACTAGATTTTCTTGCTCTGAAGACCGAACCTAGTTACACTTTCTTCAACACTCCCTTTTAACTAGGGAGGTATTCATAGATCATTAAAAGGTGTTTGGCTAATTTTCAATCTTGAAGAATTCACATAAGAGAAACCAGATTGGTAATCCATTTGTTATAGCATCATAGTAACCAACATTGTTCATAGCAAGGCCTTGACTATCAATTCTATCTCTCATAATATCAGAGCACAATTTTGGCAAGACCAATGACTTATAGACACCTTAGTCATTGTTTCTCATGGTACATACCCACTCGGGTGTTCACTGAGTATGACCTTCTAGGACTATTCTTGTCTTGGGTTCCCAACCCTCAAAGAATATTGATCCTCTTGCCTACTCTTGTCTTGGATGCCCTACACATCCTCAAAGAGTATTAGATGCCAGATGATTACCCAATCCTCCCATTCTTTCTTCCCAAGCAAAGACAAAAATGTTGCGTCTATCTCTTCCTCTTAGTTGAGGAAGACATCCCCAAGTTTCGTTTGATAAGGAACTTTCCCAAGCTCCTTTGTAATTGGGAACTTGTTTACAACTCCCTCTTAGCTAGGGACTTGTCCATTCATCAACAACTTCTTCTTTGTGGGTCCTTCAATTACTTGATATCCTTCTTTCCTTTGATGTCATAAAGTCTTTGTTTGAACTTCTTCTTGGTAGGGCATTGACCATCAATCACTTTCCTTCCTGGTTTTTCATGTCATTTCTCCCTTCGTGGAAAGTGGCCTTCTTGATATATATCAAGTCCTTTTGTCATCTAGCTATTCCTTTTTCATCTTGTCTATGCTTTAGAATACTTATCACATGGATGCTTAGTTGTACTTGCTTGTTCCCATACTTTTATTTAGTATCCCTTCATGACTTCATCCTGATATTGCTTCAACATCAAATGGTTGTTTTGCTAGATGGATTCTTCATCATGACATCTTTGTAGAGTTGAATAAGTTATTTGCACCTTACTATGTCCAACACCTTCATAGGTGTCAAAGGTCCTTTGATCTTTTTCTTCCTGTGTCAGAGTTTTCGTGCCTTCTTTCGGGAGATGTCTTTAATGGATCTTCTCAGATAGTGATTCTTTGTGACCATGGTATTATTCACATGCTTGATCTCTTTCTTCATTTGCTTCTTCTTGGATTATTAGTCAACCACCTTATACTCCTTATGGGAGAACTTATTTATGTTGACTTTCATTGTATTGTAGTACGTGCCTTTGAGCATGTCATTGGTGAACTATATCCTTTTATACTTGATCATGCTTCTAGAAATTTTCCCATGGCCCAATATATATGATGACATTACTTAAAATATGATGCAGACATACATCATCTTGATTCTGTTTTGATCATATTGGCTTCATTTGATGGTTCTTCTTGATTGGTGTAGCCTTTCTTGCTTCATCTTTTCTTGCCTTCATATCATCCTTTCTTTAATCCCATGAATGGAACTCCCAATGAGACATCTGCTCCTATTTATGAACCTTCTTTTGAAGATTATATCAGAGGATCTTGAAGACCCTTATCTTGCAAATGTTTCTTCCTTTTGATGATGGAGGCCTATTTTAATCATGATCAATTATTCTTTCATCGTGGATGAGGTCCTATAATAGGCATGCTCCTTCTACATGAATATATTAGCTATATCTACACCATGCTCCTATATTCTAGAAGATATCTTTAACCATGCATTCTATTCTATTTACATGCTCCTATGCTACTCAAAACTTTAAAAGAAGACTTTAAGTAAAGAGGTTGACTTAGTCATAGTAGAGATCAGGAGGATCTTCCTTCTTCTGCTTCTTATCTTCTTCTTTCACTTATTGAGTTACATGAGATTCTTCCCCTTTTCTCTTATTGTTGTTGTATTCTCAAGTTTAGGACAATCCATTTTGTAGTGTCCATATTCTTGGCATCCAAAGCATTAGACTTTGGACATATCTCTATTTCTTGTTCTTCGTGGACCAAATTTGCCAATTTTTCCCTTTCTCTTGGCCATGGTAGCAAATGCTTTCTCCTTTGATCCCACATCATCTTTTGCTTTGAGTCTAGTTTCCTCTATCTTGCATAGAGACCATAATTCACTTAGTGGAGTAGCTTCCTTCTTGGCATATATGCTTGATGTGAAGTTGCCCCCATCCTCAAGTAGAGCATTGAGTACCACAATTGTCATTTCTCTATCAAACATGACTTCTCCTAGCTCTTTAAGTTGATCCCCATCTCAGAGATCTTCATGAAGTAGGAAGCTATTTCTTCCTTTGATATCTTCACTTGTAAAAATTATTTCGTAGAGATATCACTTCTCTAGCTGTGCTTACTAAGAATAGCTCTATTGGTTTATCATAGATTTCTTTTGATGTTTCAAATTTGGAGACATAAGGAATGAGAGAGTGTTTGATGGATTCTATTAGAATCCTTTGAGCTCTTGTCTCATCCTTATTGTACTTGGCTAAGGCTTGAGTTTGTTCCTTTACAGGGATAGTGATATTCCCTTTGATGAGGTCTAGAATTTCATTCTCTTTGAGAAGTAAATCTGTCCTCTTCTTCCCTGCAAGGAAGTTAGTGGTCCCAACCAATTTGTTTCTTTCCTTGCAAAAAGACATTGAAGTATATTAAGAGGGGGACATATACTTACTTTATAGAGTTTGAGATGTAGTGAACTTGCTGTTAGCATTACGTTTCTGGTATGATGTTGTACTTGATGGCAACACCCGTGGCAAGGCTCTCAAATGTTGAAAATTAAGAAGTACGCAGGAGATCAGTTCAGAAGGTGTGTACCCGCAGGAACACCGTGAAGGGACCGCGGCCAGTCAAGCAGGTCAGCCGTTCAGGAGGTGCGTACCCCTAGTGCACTCATTTCAAGGCAGAGAAAAGCACACGTGGGGTTTCTTATGTTTAACCCTTGGTATTTAGCCGACGGTATTTGTGTTATTATGGTTTTGGCTCGTGGTATTGATCCATGATTTTAGGAGGAGCTTGCCTATATAAAGCAGAGGAGATCACTTGGCTAAGTATCTTTTGCAATTGAATATCTTAAGATCTGAAATATTGGGTTATGGTCTTAAAAGCTTGATCTATATGTAAGAGAAGTTGAAAGCGAATCTGTGAAGGGTGATCTCTCGAGCGCATGATCAGATCTGAGCATCTGACTAACTGTACCACTCTGGTGGACTGCCAATTCGGCCCTAATCAGAAGTACGCAGGTGTTTAATGGTACAGGTGCGTGGGTACGCAGAGCAGAAACAGGAGATCTACGTGGGTACGCAGAGCAGAAACAGGTGATCTGCGTGGGTACGCAGAGCAGAAACAGGAGCACTGCGTAGGTACGCAGAGCAGAAGAAGGTTCAGGTGCGTACGCACAGTAAAAGTACGCGGCGCGATAGTGTCTCTGGGTGCGTACCTGCAGTAACAGTACGCGGCGCGATAGTGTCTCTGGGTGCGTACCTGCAGTAACAGTACGCAGCGCGGTTGAAGAAACAGTGCGTGGACACGCAGTGCGGCAGAAGGGTCTCTGCGGGTATACGCAGGGGAGCAGAAGGTGAAGTGTGTATGCACGCAGACCAGAGAAAGAAGAACTGCGTATCTATGTTAAGACATTTTGTTTGGCTGTATTTTTCGGTTGATAAGGTGTTATGGGTTTAGTTCTATTATTGTTGATCTGGTTACTACAGTTGACTGAGTGATTTTATTATACTTGATGATCATTTTATGTTTATGGATCCAGTTTGAAAATTTATGAAAAGTGGTCCTTGTAAGAAAAGAAGTAGGGGGTTGTAGCTCCCTTCCAGGAGAGACTGGAAAACGAGAGAGAGTTGTAGCTCTCTGCAGGTTGCAGCCTGCGTACTGGTAAAGGACTGCACCAGTACAAAACCATTGTAAAAGGAGTTTCTAATTTGAAATAAGATAGAGACATATTGCAGCAGGTGGTTTTCACCCACATTGGGTTTCCACCTTACATCTTGTGTTCTTTGGTGTGACTATCTGTTTTCTTTGTTCATGCTCATTATTTTATGGTACTGACATGCAAAAATAATTCAAAGAATGAATAAGGAAGATTTATTAAAAGAATTTGATAATACTGATTCACCCCCCCTCTCAGTATTATTTCCAACAATTGGTATCAGAGCAGGTCCTTCGGAGAAGCTTGATCGCTTGAAGGAAGATCATTCATCATGAGCAACTACGAGAGGGAAGCATCAATCAGGCCACCAATTTTTGATGGGACAAATTTCAATTATTGGAAGGTAAGAGTTACTGCCTATCTTCAATCTCTTGGTACAGAAGTTTGGGATATCATAGATACAGGCTACGCTTTTCCTTCAACTACTCCTACAGATGCGGCCGAAAAGAAGAAATATGAAACAAATGCTAAAGCAGTCAATACTTTGCTGGGATGCTTATCTCAAACAGAATTTGTAAAGGTTATGCAATATAAATCCGCAAAAGAAATATGGGACAAGATTGTCTTGAGCTACGAAGGAGATGAACAGGTAAAGCATGCTAAACTTCAAACTCTAAGGATTCAATATGAGAATCTCAGGATGTATAATGATGAAAGTGTGGCTAACTATTTTCTTCGGGTAGATGAGATTGTTAATTGCATGAAAAATTTGGGTGAAGAAATAAAAGAGGCTATTGTGGTTGAAAAGGTTCTAAGATCATTGTCCCCCAAGTTTGAATCTAAAGTATCTGCAATAGAAGAAAAGGAAAATCTACGAATTCTTACTATGTCTCAGCTACATGGAATTCTAACTGCTTATGAAATGAGAAAGGGAGGTCCATCAGACAAAAGAGAAGCTGCTTTCAAGGCGCCATGCAAAGGAGATTATTATGAAGCAAGTCACGTACCAGAAGAAGAAGAAGAAGAAGAAGAATCAAATTTTGTCAGAAATCTTCAAAGGGGTTCTGGAAGGTTCAGAGGTAAGTTACCTTTTAAATGCTTTGCTTGTGGAAGAGTAGGTCATTATGCTGCAAAATGTCCTTATAAGGATAAAGGAAAGGAACCTACTAGATGGAACAAGAAACAGAGTGCAAATAAGAAAAGATACTACACTCATGAAGATAGTGATGGTCTATCAAACAATGATGAAGATGAACAAGGTAATGAATATAAATTGTTAATGGCATTTGAAGATGATGATTATATGGATGCTATAGATGTGGATAACCTTTATGAAGAAATTACTAGACTCAAGAGATGTATAGAAGAAAAGAATATGATCATTGATACTCTACAATTTCAAATTGATGAAAAGGAAAAACATCTTGAAAAATTAGAAGGTGAAATTGTTGGTCTTAGAAAAGAGATTGAGAAAACAAAAGCTATTAATCTTAAGTTTGTCAAAGGATCTAAAACTTTGGATGAGATTATCAATGTGCAGTGGTCTCCACTAAACAAGACAGGTCTGGGCTATAATGGAGAAACTTCTCAAGCATCCACCTCAAAAAGTTATCTTGATGCAGCAAGAAGAAATGAGCAAAAGCACAATGGAGACCATCAGGTAAAGCAGGGACGAATTGCAAACAAAGACTATCAGGGGAAATCCGTCTTAAGGGTGAACAAAAGCTACAACCAGCCACAGGTAAAATCTTCTCAATTTGGTTCAAGAATGGATGACAATAGAAATTACAATCATTTGGCTGGTAGATTTGATAACCGCAGAAGTTTCTTCAATGGACAATGCTTTTCTTGCCATAACTTTGGTCACAAAGCAACACAATGTGTTGCATATAAAACGATCATGACGAGAGAAGCTCAAAAACAAAGAAGTATGACCGGGATTACAAAAAGGACCTACAACAACTTTTCGGTTCTTGAAAATGAAGTTGAATGTTCTATTTGCAATAACTTTGGTCATGAAGATTCTGAATGCAGGAGCAGGTTTCAACAGAAAAAGGAACAAGCCTCAAGCACCAAAACATGGAGAATAAAGGAACCACAAACAGAAAGATGTGGGATAGCATTTTATGCAGAGGGACAAGAAAATCTATGGTACATTGACAGTGGATGTTCGAAGCATATGACAGGTGATAAAGAAAAACTGGAGTCATATTCTGCTCTAGAAAAGGGAAAGAAAGTTTCTTTTGGAAATGATACTCCTGCAACTATAAAAGGAAAAGGCATTGCTCAGTTAAAAGAAAAGGTCAAGGCTGGAAATGTTTTGTATGTAGATGGATTGAAGCATAATCTTCTAAGTGTCAGCCAGATGTGTGATCAAAGAACCGAGGTGATATTCAGATCAAATGGATGTCTTGTTCGTGATCTTGATACAGGTAAAATAGTGATCAAAGGTAAAAGAACTCCAAATAATCTGTACATATTTGAAGAAGGACAAAAACAATGCTATCTGAGCAAGGATGATGAGCACTGGTTATGGCATCGGAGGTTGGGGCATCTAAGCTTTTCACAAATAAGGAAAGCATGCAAATATCAGGCAGTTCACGATCTTCCAGATATCAAAATTCCTGACAACAGCATATGCAAATCATGTCAGTTTGGAAAACAAACCAAAACTAACTTTCCAGAGAAGGAAGGATCAGCTAGCATGCCTCTTGAGCTAGTACATACAGATACATGCGGTCCATTCAGGAAAAGAACACCTCGAGGAGAAGAATACTTGATATTATTCATTGACGATTTCTCCAGGTTTGTCTGGTTAGGACTTATGAAGCACAAAGATGAAGCATTCGAAAAATTCAAATCTTTCAAAGCCTTGGTTGAAAATGAATCAGGTCACAAAATTAAGTGCCTCAGATCCGACAGAGGTGGGGAGTTTACCTCAAATGAATTTTTCGGTTTCTGTGAAGAACATGGGATAAGAAGAGAATTCTCTATAGCTAGAACTCCTCAACAAAATGGAGTTGTGGAAAGAATGAACAGAACAGTCCAACAAATGGCTCGTGCTATGCTTGATGAGTCAGGAACTCCCGCAACTTTATGGGGTGAAGCTGCACATGCTGCGATTGTTATTCTCAACAAGACAAATGTCCGGGTGAACAACACTTAAACTCCTCATGAGCTCTGGAGTGGTAAGACTCCTTCGGTAAAGCACTTCAAAATCTTTGGGAGCAAATGCTATATCAAGAATACTGATGAGCAGCTTGGCAAAATTGAACCTAGAGCAGATGAAGGCATTCTTCTTGGTTACTCTCCACATAGCAAAGCATACAAATGCTACAATAAAAGACTTGGCAGAATTGTTGACAGCATTGATGTAGTGGTTGATGAGAAGGGATACATTCCTAGGCAAGTACATCATGAAGACATCGAAGAAGATGAAGGCTACCCTCAACGACAGAATGATGAAGAAGAAGAACCTCAAGAAGAATCTCAAGAAGAACCAGAGGAGCAAACAAGAATAGAAGAAAAGACTCCATCCAGATATGTTCAGTAGAATCATCCATAATCTCAGATTATGGGGCAGAAAGAAGCAGGTGTACAAACAAGAAGAACATTTGCAGAAGCTTCAAGCTATTTGGCATTACTCTCCTCTACTGAACCACAAAATGTGAAAGAGGCATGCAAAGATGAATGTTGGGTAAAAGCAATGGATGAAGAACTTGAGCAGATCGAAAAGAACAACACTTGGGAGCTGGTTCCTAGACCAAAGGATAAGAATGTTATCGGAACAAAATGGGTCTTCAAAAATAAATTGAATGAAAATGGAGAAGTAATTAGAAACAAGGCCAGACTTGTTTGTAAAGGGTATGCGCAGCAAGAAGGAATAGACTTTGAAGAAACCTTTGCTCCTGTTGCAAGACTTGAGGCCATCCGAATGTTCCTTGCTCTCTCAAGTTTTCAAAACTTCAAAGTATTTCAAATGGACGTGAAATCAGCCTTTCTGAATGGAGACTTGGAAGAAGAAGTATACATTGAGCAGCCAGATGGGTTCATTCTTGGAAATGATCCAAATCTTGTATGCAGATTGAAAAAGGCTCTCTATGGTCTCAAACAAGCTCCAAGGGCTTGGTACTATCGTTTGGACAAATATCTTCATCAACAAGGTTTTTCAAAAGAATCAGCAGATAGCAATCTTTATATAAAAGTTGAAAATGACAAATTGCTGATACTTGTTGTGTATGTAGATGACATTATTTTTGGCAGCAATGAAGAAGCTATGAGTCAAAGCTTTGCCTTGGTCATGCAGAAAGAATTTGAAATGTCCTTGCTGGGAGAACTGACATATTTCCTTGGTTTGCAAATCCAACAAAAAGAAGGAGGAATCTTTTTATCTCAAACCAAGCATCTCAAACAGATTTTGAAGAAATATGGCATGGAAGATGCAAAACCAGTATGTACACCCATGGTCACAGGATGTAGCCTCAGTGCAAATGATGAATCTGCAACAGTACATCAACCAACCTACAGATCTATGATTGGAAGTTTACTTTATTTGACAGGTACCCGACCGGATATCATGCATGCAGTTGGAATAGTTGGAAGATTTCAGGCAAATCCGAAGGAGACTCATCTTCAGGCAGTGAAGAGAATTCTCAAATATCTTCAAGGGACTCAAAATTATGGCTTATGGTATCCTAGAGATACAGATCTCACACTTCATGCTTATACAGATGCAGATTGGGCCGGAAGCGTGGATGACAGGAAAAGCACAAGTGGTGGTGCGTTCTTTAAGGGTTCCAGACTGGTATCTTGGTTCAGCAAGAAACAAAGTTCGATTGCCTTGTCTACAGCTGAAGCGGAATATGTTGCTGCTGCATCTTGTTGCACTCAACTCCTTTGGATGATGCAGACTTTGCAGGATTTTCAAATCACTTGTACACCACCTATCCCCATCTTATGTGATAACACAAGTGCAATCAACATCTCAAAGAATCCTGTCATGCATTCAAAAACCAAGCACATACCAATCACGTATCATTTTCTTCGGGAACAAGTGCTTGAACAGAAGGTAAAGTTGGAGTATGTTCCTTCTAAGGAACAAGTTGCTGATATACTCACCAAACCATTGCCCAGGGACACGTTTGAATACCTCAGGCAAAAGCTGGGGGTTGTTGATGCATCATCTTATTGTTGAAACTCTTCTGATTGATGGTTGTACGCATGGTTCATCTGGGGCATATGCGTACATGTGCTGGGTTGCGGCAGAGGTTCAGGGGGAGCATATAATGCATTGTTGGCATTATGGAGGATGTACAGAAGGAGATCATGGAAGCTGGTCTGCATATAGCTGCAATATGTCTCTATCTCTTTCTGGTGGATTATGGTTCTTCTTTACAGATCTGGTTCATATTCAGGGGGAGCATGTTCTAAGGGGGAGCATAACCCTTTGCCCTTGATGTCAAAGGGGGAGAATGAAGCTAAAGTTTTTGAGGTTGCCATCAAGTCCAAAGGGGGAGATTGTTGGCATTATGTTTCTGGTATGATGTTGTACTTGATGGCAACACCCGTGGCAAGGCTCTCAAATGTTGAAAATTAAGAAGTACGCAGGAGATCAGTTCAGAAGGTGCGTACCCGCAGGAACACCGTGAAGGGACCACGGCCAGTCATGCAGGTCAGCTGTTTAGGAGGTGCGTACCCCCAGTGCACTCATTTCAAGGCAGAGAAAAGCACATGTGGGGTTTCTTATGTTTAACCCTTGGTATTTAGCCGACGGTATTTGTGTTATTATGGTTTTGGCTCGTGGTATTGATCCATGATTTTAGGAGGAGCTTGCTTATATAAAGCAGAGGAGATCACTTGGCTAAGTATCTTTTGCAATTGAATATCTTAAGATCTGAAATATTGGGTTATGGTCTTAAAAGCTTGATCTATATGTAAGAGAAGTTGAAAGCGAATTTGTGAAGGGTGATCTCTCGAGTGCATGATCAGATCTGAGCATCTGACTAACTGTACCACTCTGGTGGACTGCCAATTCGGCCCTAATCAGAAGTACGCAGGTGTTTAATGGTACAGGTGCGTGGGTACGCAAAGCAGAAACAGGAGATCTGCGTGGGTACGCAGAGTAGAAACAGGTGATCTGCGTGGGTACGCAGAGCAGAAACAGGATCACTGCGTAGGTACGCAGAGCAGAAGAAGGTTCAGGTGCATACGCACAGTAAAAGTACGCGGCGCGATAGTGTCTATGGGTGCGTACCTACAGTAACAGTACGTGGCGCGATAGTGTCTCTGGGTGCGTACCTGTAGTAACAGTACGCAGCGCGGTTGAAGAAACAGTGCGTGGACACGCAGTGCGGCAGAAGGGTCTCTGCGGGTATACGCAGGGGAGCAGAAGGTGAAGTGCGTACGCACGCAGACCAGAGAAAGAAGAACCGCGTATCTGTCTTAAGACATTTTGTTTGGCTGTATTTTTCGGTTGATAAGGTGTTCTGGGTTTGGTTCTATTATTGCTGATCTGGTTACTACAGTTGACTAAGTGATTTTCTTATACTTGATGATCATTTGATGTTTATGGATCCAGTTTGAAAATTTATGAAAAGTGGTCCTTGTAAGAAAAGAAGTAGGGGGTTGTAGCTCCCTTCTAGGAGAGACTGGAAAACGAGAGAGAGTTGTAGCTCTTGCAGGTTGCAGCCTACGTACTGGTAAAGGACTGCACCAGTACAAAACCATTGTAAAAGGAGTTTCTAATTTGAAAGAAGATAGAGACATATTGCAGCAGGTGGTTTTCACCCACATTGGGTTTCCACCTTACATCTTGTGTTCTTTGGTGTGACTATCTGTTTTCTTTGTTCATGCTCATTATTTTATGGTACTGACATGCAAAAATAATTCAAAGAACGAATAAGGAAGTTTTATTAAAAGAATTTGATAATACTGATTCACCCCCCCTCTCAGTATTATTTCCAACACTTGCTTTCTTCTTGAAGACTTGATGGCTTTCCTTCCTTAGATCTTGATGTTCTTCAAGTTGCTTTCTTCAAATTTACTTGCTTGATAATGAGATTTTTTTGATGACTTGAATTGTAGTGCTTTTACTTTCTGAAGATGGTGTAGTTTGATGTAGGTCCTTCTTTGATTTACTCTTCTTGTAGGTACCTTTATACAAGGCTTTTCTTCTTGCCTAGTAGTCTTCTTTGATGGATAGTAGATAGTAGACCTTCTTATCCTTGATGTGTTTGAGACTATGTGGCTTGATGCTTCAACATTGTAGTTTTTCTTGAGATGTCCTTCTTTGATGAGTCACCTTATGAGTGTTCTTAAGATGCCCTATCCTTGATGTGTCACCTTAGCTCTGATTCCATGTTGAATAATATAGGGAAATTAGATATAGTAGGATTCTTCTAGACTTGATAACAATTTGTGAAGAACTTTTACAATTTATCTTGTTAGCTTAATCTTCTTTTCTTATTATTAATGCATGTGTGTTTACTTCATCAAAATGCTACCAAAACACAAGAAACAAGAACACAAGATGTTGGCTCTCTGTCAGGGAAAAACCTCTATCTCTTAGAGAGGAAAACCTTTTCGTAACTTCTCTTATTGAATCTTCTATTGATCAATGCCAAACCCTAGACCCTTGACAAGAATATCCTCCAAGCACAAGTCAAGTCCTTCCTCCTTCCTGCACTTTCTTTCCTCGACACTTCGTCCTCCTTCTTTTGACACTTCTGTCTCTGAAACTTCGACCTCCTTCTAACACTTCGTTCTTCTTTCAACTGTTGATAGTCCTTGGTATACTAGCCCTAGAGGAGACTCCAACCCTTGATACTTAGTGAGATCCTTTACCAGTGAAGACGCTTTCATTCTCTTGACCAACTGAGCCTTTCCTTGTGTATTTGATCCTTTTCTTCTTCTCTTGAGAGAGATTCTTCTTTGCTTAAGTAGTATGCCTTGTAAACCTAAGTTTCTAGCCCAAACGATGAGAGATGAGAAACTGTGATATGGATGTTGTAGTGACCATAGATAACCCTCCTTTCCTCGCGCGCGTGACTATAATTCAGCCTAAAAATAGTCCCTTCAACTTCAGTTATATCTCCTCCTTCTTCGCTGCACTAAAGGCTCCTTATCTCTCTTTTCCTTCACTCTTTTCTCGACTCTTTTTCTTGCTGATTTCAGAGATGTGATGGCTTGTTTTTGGAGGAGTGGACAACCTCTATATATAGAGGAATGTCCCTCCTTTAGGTTTACTTGAGGTCGAATTGAGTTTTCTTCGTCGTTTTTGCTTCTTTGAAGATGTCATTGCATGGAGAGGACTTGACTTTGCTTGGAGGGATATCTTTTGACTCTTATACAAATATATACATGGTGTAACATGCCCTTAAGGGTCTTCAACATTTTATTTTGACTCTTTGACTTACCTATAACACTTTGACATGTGCTAGACCTACTTCAATGAGTAAGAAACACATTGATAAATATAACAAAAATAATATTTCTTTTCTTGAATAAATACAAAGATCAAAAGTACATTTATGAAGACTGAACCTAGTTACACTTTCTTCAACACTTTAATCATTACTTCAACATATAGCGAAAAAATCATCCATCAAAAACATTGTTTTTAAACATTTAGCCAAAAATATATATTTAAAAGATATACATTTTGGAAAGTTTTCTCTTAATTTATTTTTATTTTTAATTTTTTTATATAGATTTTTATGCATTTCATTTATAAAAATGACAATATTTAATGATATTTTCCTCAAGTAATGATTTGCATTAAAAAATGTCAAAAGATTAGCTATATCAAATAGTAAAGAACATGATAAAAAAATTCATCATAAAACAATAATATATGAATATTTATTATATCAGTAACATCTCTTACTCAAAACATTACAACTATAACTTATTAATAAGTTACATAATTGAACACAACTAATTTAAAACTAATCAACAATATCATATATTCCAAACTCACCATTCTCAAGAGTCTCATAAGCATTTCCTTCAACATTATTTTGTGCTTCCACTTATTTTGTTCTTCTATGGGATCTTTGATATCTGTTATTTCACCAAAGTGATCCTTTCCAACTAATCCATACAGTGTTGGTTGAGGTTCTTTGTACATTTTTGCAACACATGACTCACTAAAATCTTCCACTTGAAACCAACTTCTTGCAGTTTATGTATAAAATATTTAATAACATTGAGTCTTTGCTAAATAAATTACATTGTATTATGTCATTTTCAATGTCTATGCAATTTCTTCGTTCTTGTAAGCAACATGCTACTATTGTACTTGATCAAATGCAAAAGAAAATTAGTGAACTATTATAGTATACATAAATTAAAAATAATAAAGTTTGAAGTTTGACTCTATAAATGTTATATTATAATTCTTACATGACTTAGAGAACAAACCAAAAACCTGCTTGAAAATGTATCCATAAGATATAATTGATGCTTGTGACTTTTGATAAATGTTAATAATCTCTCCCTTCTGTTCCCTTTTCTCATATTTTAACTTTCTTTCCACAACATTATAAACCAATATCTAATTATTCCCCTCCATCTTTTTCATTGACTAAAATGAAATCATAAATATTATCTTTTTCCCAACATACAACATGCATATTCTCAATATCAATGGCAAATGGATAATGATTGGAGTTACAAATACCAGGCTTATGCTTGTCACATAAATTAGTAAAAAATCAATTAACTTCCACATTAATAGATATAGAGAAAATCATGATCAAGTCTTTGGATAGATATAACTTGGTAGTTAAGGTTGTATATGTAATGTTGAGACATGCCTAAATAGTAATTCTATTGCGGGTTTCAAAGAGAGTGAAGAAGTGTATTCTAGAGATAAGGTCTAGTTAAAGAAGTAGGTGGGAGGTACAACTAAATTGAGTTTTGCTTTTGTTGTATATGGGTGAATATTTCCAAGTTTGAATGGTACCATTTACTTCCCTAGAGACTCTACCTCCTATTGATCACTTTTTTTGTCAAAGGAAAATGACCAACATTGAGAGAAAATCCTGTGGGGAACATGAAAGACTTCTTGTTTCTACATAGGTGGTACTCCTCTCTTGATTGATAGAATATTCTTCTTCTATCTTCAAATGAATGCAATGGATGAGTGCTAAAGAGGAAAACCCATGAAATCTTCTAATAAAACTCTCATATACTAGATTTACTTGTAAAGTACACCACCTAATTCATAAAAAAAAGGGAATAAATATGACTACAAAATATTTAATCTACATGATTTGCATATGAAAACTGAAATGAATCTTCTCATGGAAACAATATTAACAATGATATTCACATCATAAGACCTTTAAATAATAAAGTAAAGATATTGAGAAGATTGGTTTCTAACATAATAGTAAGAAAAACACACCACGTCATTAAGTAAGATGAACAGAAACAAACCATATTTATAGAAAACTTAACATGATAATTCCATTAAAATCATAGGGATGAAATGAGTTACACACCTATAATCTTAAGCTTAAAACTCAAAGTCAAAAGACCACACTAGTTATGAACTCTTGATAATTCTCTATGGAACCTCAAATACAATATTTAAAAAGAGTTCAATGTTTAGAAAACTAAAATGCATTTGTCCAAAAATGATTGAATGGGAACCCATGGACCATGTAAATGAAAAGATCTAGAAGAGAAAGAGGAAAATAATCATAAATAAGCTATTTTCATTCAAAATGACTATGAAATGAAAGGTTGGATGATTTCCAATTGAGAAAAATATATCAGGAAACTCAACTAGGAGGTTACTTTACTTACTATGTTTCAAGGAGGTTCTTTCTCTCTTTCTGAATGTTCTTCCATCATTTTTTTTTATAATCCGTTTTTATCTTCTTGTAACTATTTTACAGTTATGGTTTTTTCGCCTTTGTGTTAATTGAATTAAGTCCCTTTGGTAAATATGAACTTTAATATTCATTCCCTAAAGAAGGACCCACTTGAAACATCTAAAAAATCCTTTAAATTGGTCATTTTTTAAAGAGTAGTTTGTTGCCAAGTCATAAATGGTCATGTCTCTAATTTAATTTTTTAGGCATGATAGATGGACTTTTAGCCATAGTAACCATGTCCAAGTTGTTCCCCACATTGCCAACTTTCTAATAAACTCTTGTTTGCCCAACTTGTACATTAGGAACTCAAGTTATGGCTTTTAGAATTTAATGGCTAAGAAATCATTGAAATGTTCCAAAAAATCTTAGTATTTGATTTATAAATCACCTCTATTTATCCCACATGCATTGTGGAAGGGTTGGTTGTAGACTAGTTTAAGGATTCATCGCATTAGATTTTGGATATCGACATTTCAGACCTACTTGTGTAGTTCATCTTCAAGAAGAAAAAGAATGTGAAGAAAAATGGCAATGCAAGGAAGAAATAAATATGAAATTAAAAGTAGAAAAGACCGACAAGGAGATAGCCCTAATAATAAAATAAAAATATCTAAATCATATGAATTTTATGACTATGGAAGGGTATTTGTAATAATTTATAAGGAAAATGACTCTCCATATTATTTGTGTATTTAGTAGAAATATCCATGGAGCCTCATCTAGTTTATGTGTAGTGTTAACTTTTGGTCACAACCTCTACATATAGACATCATGGATGGTCACTTTTTTCCAACCAATACCTTCCAAGTGTCACCAAAAGAAGTCACATGTCATTGGAAGGTGTGCCCAAAAGTTAGAAGTAAAAGGTAAGAAACATGAAATATTCCTTAGGGAAAATTTCCCTCAGGGTTAGGAATTAGAACTTAAAAAGTTTTATAATTCAACAATATGCTTTAATTTGACAATCAACGACACTATTGACATGCAATGAAATCGAATAATAATGTATTCAATAATTGTTTCCATCAACCAATTCAACATAACATAAGAAATTCAGATCCTCGATCCTCCAATACAATTGAAATACACAATAATGGCTAATTACATCAATAAAACCCTATTTCCTTAATACCCTAAATATGACCTCAATAACTATGTTTTTAGTTGTCCATGAGATGCCTTAGGGTTACATAAAGAGAGTGTAGTGCCTAGATTGAGTTCCATCTCCCATACACTACCACTAGTTTCTTATGAAATGATTCACATAGTGGTTTGTTGTTGCTTAACAACCCCTTTATTGTCAATCAACCTTTTGCTGTTCAAATAAGGCTTCAAAGGGTAAGCTACCACTATGTCTCCTCCAAGAGGGAGTTGCTACCCATATTTATTATTGAGAGTGACCTGTAGCCACAAAGTAGCCTAGATAGACTTTGCTATCCTTAAGTGACCACAACTAGACTTCGTGCCAAGTTTTGATCCTCTGCTACCTTAGACTAGCCTTAATAGGTGTGTGTTGCAACCCATAATTTTCCTACAACCTAGCACAAGGGTGTTGCAACCCATAATTTTCCTACAACCTAGCACAAGGGTTTCAATGCCCTAACTATATTAGATAGACCAAATTTCTCCTTATATTAATGCAAACCAGGTCCTTGTTATCAAGAAGAGGGCTTCACTACCCTAATGTTACCTCAGCTAGAACTTAATACCATGAATTATTTTTCTCCTGATCCAATGATGGCTTGCTTCCCTAAAATGGCCTCCACAAAGATCTAGAAGGGATCTGATGGCCTAGATAAGGTTCCGTTGTTCATTCATTGCTCCAAAAGAACCCATACTACCTCACTACCATGGATAAGAGCCTCAATCTGGCTCACTGTCTTGGACAAAGGCCACTGGTTGCCCCACTGCCTTGAATAAAAGTTTGAGTCTGTTTCGCTAAACTAGCTCTTAGCCACTGAAACCTTAGAATGGATGAAGATTTAATAGAATGCTTCCTAAAGCTAATTATCCCACAAAATATCCTTTATTTTCAAAACCAGATGAAAAATACCTCAGAAAATTTGCCAAATAGATTAAATAAGGTGAGGGGGGATTGGATAGGGTTGAATATTTCACTACTAAAACCAATCAAAGGAGAAAGGGATCTTAAAACCCTTAAATCCTTAGCTCAAAAAACAAAAATATTCATTCAACCATGATGAGAATAATGATTCTCCTCTCTCTTATTTATAGACTCCTTTGGGGTCTCTTCACCTTATTTTAGTTTTAGGGGTTAAAAGTTTCCCTCCACTTAGCCCCAATTCTGGCTTCCTTCACAAGTTTTTCCCCAAATACCCTAATTTACCCAATGTTGCCCCAAAATCATTTTATAATGGGTTTCCCCATTTATCACTGACCAAAGCCTACAGGGTTGGATATGATACTTCTTCTTCCCTTGGGAAATTAACTAGTAGGGAACATTACAGTCCCCCTTCCTGATATTACTTGTCCTCAAGCAATTGCAAGTTTGGGTGCTGCAAAATTTATCCTTTTATTTTCAACAATGAATTGACTTACATCCCTTCCTCTGATCATTTACAAACCATCTATCTTCATCCAAGACAAATGATGTAGTAGTCCTTAGTTGTTCTCCATATTCACTGCCATCATGAATATTTGCAACTATAAAAACTACCCGTAAATGCCTTGAAATGATCAAGTGACCAATACTCAAGTTTGGGTTGATGTTGATCTTAAAACCCCCATAATCATATAGTAGGAACATCGATATTTGAGACCTACCCTTGTTGGTTAATAAACCTTTTTTAGCCTCAAACTCTATCTGCTCAAGGTCTAGAACAACAATCCCTTTCAAAACTACTAACTCAGGTTTTTCCACATCTAGGTTGCATCGATAGATAATTCTAGGGGTAAAAAAGCCATTAAAACCAATAAATATCTCCCTATATTTAAACCTTCGTGATTTTATACAGGATGACCCAATATCTATTTGCACATTGTGAGGCAACTCTCCATATTGGCCGCCTCATGTTTACAAATAGTAGATGAATAGGGTTGATTTTCATTGATACAACAAGATGATTCAAGTATTCCCTTCTGAATAATATCATTCAATTTAGAAATGTTTTTACCCATCATAGCAATATTCATTGTACCTTCAACTTGCTTGTGATGAGCAACCACAATATGCTACTCTTCTATTGCATCTCGAGATTTTAGTCTTGTAATTGCACTCTAAATATATCCCTCATTTCAATTAATAGCTACATTATTATTCATATTTATTAATTCTTCTCTCTGATTTTGATTGTAATACCTACCAACTTTGTCCTTACTCCCAAATTGGAAAGGAATTTGCTTGTTTGGCTCTTGTGCTTTTCAGTAGTGCAAAAATTAAACTCAACAACATTATTATTACTCATTCTTGGGTTTGCACAAGCTGAATATGGATGGTTTTCGTCTCGACCACTTGGAGGGCCACGATCCATTGTAAAATTTTGGTAAGTCTTATCATCCAACTATTTATGTCAGCCAATTTTGTTACAACCAGTTTGACTATCCAAGCTATTGGTTTCAAAACTGCACTATGAAAGTAGTGATGACAACAATAGTAAAGCCAATGGAGCAATAACTGACTCTCTTAGTGCTATAACAAGAGAGCTCATATCCTTCTTTAAGTTGCTAGCTTTTGAAAGAATCTTAACACTATCAACATATCTTAGTATGTTGAGTGTGTAATTAGAAGTGCCCATGTTGGGAGAAAGACAAGATACCATGACAGTGCGTGAGTCACCCACAACTAAATCTTGTGGTACTTTTGTTAGCTTGTGAACTTGGTCATTATCTAGAGCACATATGCATTCTTTTAAAGCAAACAAGATATTATTGATCTCTGCTCCTTCCATTATTGTTTGATGGTCATCATCTATCGTAGCAACACCACAATTAGTGAGATCTATGAACAAGAGCTTCCCAACCAAGCAAGTAGGCTTTAAATTACTGCCATCAATTGATCTTTGGATGATGAGTTGAAAGCTTTACTTGAGGACATGATGACTACTCATTTTCTCCCATTGTGCCCATGCTCCTAGAAAAATTTCCATTTAAAGTGGATTCCTTGATAATATCCATGTAGAATTTTTTAAACTCTTGTTGGCTCACAATACAGATATGTTGTTTACCATCTTCTCTTATGCAAAGTTTCATCCTTTCTCTATACAATTTAACGTTATATGCTTGGTTACATAACACTACATCATAAATGAATTTGTGTTTCTCAACATATGTAGTCAAGTCCATCTTATGCTTAGTTTCGTGAACTATAAAATAAGTTTGGTTTGGTTCAATGGTTATAATATCTTTTTCTTCCTTAGAAATCTCCCTTTGTTGAGAGGCCCTTGACAAACAACAACTTTGATTTCCCCATTGCTTCAGATTCCTCTTTGACATTAGGGACACCTATTTTCTTTCTCAACTTACTAGCACGTAGGGAAGATGATTCTAGGCATTCCGTCGAAAGCCATTTTTCTGAATCTTTGTACCTCTCTAGCACATACACTTTTTAAACATTTTTTCCTCCAAGTTCAATTATAAATGAACTAGAAAGTTTTTAGGAATATGAAAAATCATGATCAATGGCACTAAGATTCCCATCCTCCACTACACAATCAAGACAAGATGGCTTGTCAACACTTTCTGTTTTAACCCGTGGTCTGTTAATATCATCAATGTGCTTTCCTAAAGCTAAACATGTTTTCACTACTTGTTTAAATGGGCTCTCTGATTTTTGCAAGATAACATGTAAGTGGGAAACCCTAACACTAGATCGATACCCTATTTACTCAACATGAACCATATATCTACCAGAAAAACCTTAATACTTTCCATGGCTTCTTTCATGACTAACTTGGCTCACATTAGAGGAGTGAATTGTATGAGAATTTGATCCATATACAGATGACATAATGCTACCTATGCTACCACCTCCAAAAGTTGATGTATAAAGTTCCAGGGATATTCTCTCATAACAACATTGAGTGGAAAATGAGTTTGCAAAAACACTAGTCCCATATGTTGATGCTCCAACAAAATTGTTATCAATTTCACAAAATTTCAATTTATAGCTTTGTTGACTTCTCCCTTCAAAATTATAGTTACTTTGGGTTGCATATGACTTTGCCAAATTCCCAGTCCCATATATTGACGCTCTAATATGATTTATATAAACTTCACCAAAACCACCAGTAAGGGCACTAGGGTTGTCTAATGATGATCCGATAGGTGTTAGATTACTAGTCCCAAAAGCTGAGGGTTACTTCTCATGGTGTCTTCTCTCATCATTTATTTGATATACACTGGAAGGGGTTGATGATAAAAGCATTAGTAACAAGTTCAATAAGGCCCCTATTATCAGACTATACCCAATAATACCAGACTCATTTTGAACCCCATCAATACTGTACAATGAAGATTTTGAGGGAGCCATTCTAGTTCTCTCATTTGGTGAAGCATGATTATCTCTCTTTGAAGGATCATTTTCCCTCTCTGAAAGCCCTTATCCAGATTCAAAATATTGATGTCTTTTATGTGTTGTGTCTACATATGATTTAAGTTTCACTTCTTCCAAATAATTTTGGACTCCCTAATTTCTCGCATCATAATCTCTTTATAAGGGATTTCATGAGCTGTAACCCTTAAAACTCCGTTAAGACAACATGCAACAACAAGCCTTACCTTTCAATCTTTATGCCTCAATATCTTTCATTCTCCCAAGTTAGTCACTACTGGAACCATAACTTCTAGAGTCAAATGAGAAGGTGTTTGTCCCACCATTTGTAGTTGTCTTGTCACCTCCTCCAATGAACAAAGAAGGACATCTTTGGATGGAGATAAAATTTGATCTCTTTCTCTAAAAGGCTCTTCTTCCATCATTCCTCCCATCATCATATTGTTGTTATGATTTGTAAGAGTGTTGGTCCCTAACCCAAACAATTTGGATTCCATTGTTAACTCTCAGGATGTTAGGATACATAGCTCTGATACCACTAGAATATCCCTTAGGATTAAGAAATAACACTTAACAAGTTTTATAATCCAACAATATGCTTTACTTTGACAATCAATGACAATATTGAAATGCAATAAAATTGAATAATCATGTATTCAATAATTTATTCCCATCAATCAATTCAATATAACATAAGTAGTTTGGATCCTCATTCCTCCATGATATGTAAACTACCATGGATATTCCACTTGACAGTTTGTCACAACAGATTTGATAATATTATATTAAAAATATGAGATTCTACACTATTACAATTTTATTAAACTTTAAGATCTGTAGATTTAATTGTAATTAGTGCATGCATGCAAGTATAAATTATGCAGAAAAGTAGAGAATGACAAAACAAGCTCACACACACATAAGACACAAGATATGCTCTCTGGGAAACCCTTTTGGGAGAAAACCAAGCTCGAAGGTGAGTTCACTTTGCTCTCTTTCTTTGTCTGGAAATATGGTTGCAGGTACAAAGAAGTAATTCCTATGGCCCATGGGATGCTACAGTGCACAAATCCTCTTTGTGCGCTCTACCTCCTATCTCTCCTGGCTATCTTTGCTCTGCTATGGAACACAATGCTCTCGAAATAATGGAATGCCTCTTCCTCCTAGTGGCCCGGTTATAACACAACCCAATAACCTACTAGTGGTTAATTTTGACTACATCAACTCTTAACTAGAGTTACAAAATAGAATCTTCTAGAATATTTTACATCGCAAACACGTGGCTAGCCCCTTTTCCATGAATAATGGGGGCTAATGCGACATCCTACCGAATTATAGGTGTGAAAATGAGAAGGTAAAATTCTGAGTGGCATAACTTTTGCATACAGACTCCGATTGACACGATTCTTGCATCATTGGAAAGCTTTCTATGTGTAGAATAACATGAAAATGTGCATATTAAGGGGAAAAATTTTACCACAAAAAAACATCGTTTGAAGCCTAAAAACAATCCTGGAAGGTTTTGGACCCTGTTTTGCAAACTGGGTCCCGCTAGTAAAAATGGTCACATGAGTTGATTCCTCCACTTTTTCCACTCCAAATGAATAGAGATGGATGACAAATAATATAATGATCCTATCCGAATCTTACCTCCCCTTTTTGGGAGTCTTTTGGTCCCCAAAATATTATACTAAATGAGGTGAGGAAATTTTTCCTCCACCTTCTCTCTGGTGTACCATTTAGCTTTGCCTAAAAGTTGTCCCTTCAACCCAATTTGCGAAAGGTATTGCTTCCCTTGTCTTGTAGTTCTAGACCTCTTCTGCAAAACTGTATCTTCTGTCAACTTTGCTTGAGCGTCTGGTTCTAAATCCTCCACAGAAGGTAAGAATCGTTCCTCTTCCTGATCTAACATGGAAGACTCATAGAGTTTCAAATTCTCCACATTTACAACTGAGTAAATCTGCATATATGGTGGTAAACTGAGTCGATAGGCATTATCACCCACCTTTTCCAGTATCTCAAAGGGACCATATCTAAAAGCCTAGATTTTCTTACCAAGCCCCTGCAACGTCTCCTTGTTCAATTGTAGCCATACTCTATCTCCCACCTTGAACATTTTCTTCGTTCTGTGATGATCATGCCTAGCCTTATACTTCTCCTGCAACTTCTGCAATGTTTCTTGTACCTGTAGATGGATTTGTTTGATCTTCTCTGTAAAATTTTATCCCTCAAAGCATTTCCTATAAGATCTTCCTTCACTCCTCCTTGCTGCCCATATGCAATATCCAAAGGTGAAGGTCACGAATATCCAAAACAAGTTTCAAATGGGGACTTTCCTGTAGGAGTGTGCTCTATTATAAGAATGTTGTATATATACCGGATTTTCATCCCAAGCCTTCAGATGCTTTTGGCTGTAACCACTCAGAAGCCGCACCAAAGTCCTGTTGACTACTTCTATCTACCTATCTATCTATGGATGGAATGTTGTAAATATCTTCAACTTCGTGTCCATCTTCTCCCACAATGTAGTCCAGTATGCACAGGGAAATCTTGTATCCCTGTCTGAAATGATGCTCCGTGGTATTCCAAAGTGCACCCAGACCTGTCCAAAGAATAAGTTTTTTACTTCTTGTCCATTGATGGTCTTTTTATAGGGCATCAGAACACACATCTTGCTGAACCTGTCAACTGCCACGAACAGGTAGTCATGTGCCTTCCTAGTGTTCAATAATCCTCCCACAAAGTCCATGGAAATACTTTCCCAAGGATGAGGAGGTACATGTAATAGATGATATAGACCTTGTTTCCTGTTTCTAGGCTTGCTGGTACAACAACGTATGAATCCTCTTATGAACCTAGCTAGATGCTCTTGCATCTTGGGCCAATGCACATGCCTCTGCAAGTTAGCCATGGTCTTCCCTACACCAAAGTGCCCTACAACCTTGGAGGCGTGAGCCTCTCTAATCAACTGCAATCACTCACCTTTAGGAACACATAACTTATCCAACCTGTAGAGTAACCCATCCTAGAGATGGTAGTAAATGGTGTTGTCACCATCGTGCACATGAATCTGACTCTGCAACTGTTGATATACCTCCTTGAAGTTCTCATCCTCTGAATATTCCTCTCTATATGCATCATGGGTGAATGTCTCCATGTGCATAAGAGTCCCCAAAGATGTAATATTTGATGTGGGTGGCCTTGACAACACGTTGACCAAATTTTTTGTGCTTCCATTCTTATACTTGATCACCAAATGAATTGGTTGTAAAAACCCCATCCACTTGTAGTGCATGGTCTGCTGTAGCTTATTCAGGGCCTGCAAGTACTGTAACGACTGGTGATATGTGTGGATTACTGTCTTCTTTCCCATCAGATAATGCTTCCACTTATTCTCAACTTGCACCATGGCATAGATCTCCTTATCATAGGTAGGGTAGTTAAGAACCGCCCCATGAAATACTTCACGATGGTAGCAAACGAGTCTTCCTCCTTGTATTAAGACATCTCCCATAACATATCCACTTGCATCTATCTCCACTTCAAAGGACTGCTACAAGTTTGGTAGTGCCAAAACTGGTGCTTCATCGATCTTCTTCTTTAACTCATCGAAGGCCTTCTGCTAACCTTTTCCCCACTAGAAACTCTTGCCACATGCTATTATGGCGTGGAGCAATACTGCCACCACTGAAAATGAGGCTATGAATTTCCTTAGGTACTGTGCTGCCCCAATGAAACTCCTAACCTCAATAACATTAGTAGGTACCGACCATTTCATGATGGCCTCCATCTTGGAAGGATCTATTTTCAATTCTCCTCCACCAATCACATATCCCAAATACACCTAGGACTGCTGTGCAAACTCACACTTCTTGAGATTTGCGATCAGATGGTGCTTCTTCAATGTTTCCAACACCTACGTCAAATGGGAAATATGCTCCTCCTAGGTAGCACTATATACCAGTATATCATCCAAATAGACAATAACAAATGAATCTATAAAAGGGCACAATACATCATTCATTAATATCATAAATGTAGCTGGTGCATTACATAGGCCAAATGGCATAACTAACCATTGATACAAACCTTGCCTGGTTTTGAAGGTAGTTTTCCATGTATCTTCTTCTTTAACTCAAACCTGGTGATATCCAGACTTCAAGTCTAACTTGGTGAAATACTTTGCTTGCTGCAACTGATATAGTAGATCATCTATCATGGGCAAGGGGTATCTGTTCTTAAGCGTGATTTTATTCAACGCCCTGTAATCTATACACATCCGCCAAGTCCCATCCTTCTTTGACACAATGATGATGGGTGACCCACATGGTGATGTACTCGGTCAAATGATACCCTGTTCCCATATCTCTTGCAACTGTTTCTTCACCTCACTTGCTTCTATAACAAATTGCATGTACAACCCAATATTTGGCAATGGGAAGTCTGCCAATCAATGGATCTCGTGCTCCACTTCTCTCTTAGGGGGGTAACCCTTTAGGCTCTCAGAACATGTCCTTGTATGTCTGTAGCAACTCATCCAATTGTTGTTTTTGTTTCTTATTACACCCCTCTAGGGATGCCTTGCCTCTTATTGACTCCTCTACAGACCAAATTTCTCTTAAAAAAATAAAACATACTTCTTGCTGGAACTGATCAATTTCTTGGCTTGGTTGGCACTTACCAGTGAAATTTTTTACTTGCCTTTATGTGCATTGATGATGAAAAATTTTCCATCCTTGATGAGCTAGTACTAGTTATCTTTCCTCATGAATATTGCATCACCCATGTACATGTACAAACTCCCAAACATGACTCCACATACATCAAGGGGAACCACATCCATATCTACTTCATAAATAAAATCAACATTGATAACAAATCTAATTTTGCATTGTTTTGTTACCTTCATCTCTGCATTCTTATGTACCCATCCCGATGTATATGGGTTTGGATGATCACGAACTTCTAGCCCCAACTTCTTGACCAAATTTGCTGCAATGAGATTTGCCTGCGATCTTGAGTCAAATAGAGCATCAAATTTCATATTATCAACTTGTATCTTTAAATCGAAGAATTTGGTCACTTCTTTCTCTTCCTGCTGCTGAAGGCTACTCAGATTCACATCCTTCTACACTGATGTACATATGATATTATCATCCAAATCTGAGATGCTTTCAACTTGGTTGCTCGAATCAGTGGTCATGATATTCTTCTTATTATTATCTTTCTTCTTGTTGTTCAAGTTTATCTCTGGATGCAACTTCCAACACTTATCCTTTGTATGGCCATCAATGTTGCAGTTGGTTCTAGTATCTTTGCACTGGTGTGCAGTGACTACCATCTTCTTATGTTTTCCCCCTTTTTGCTTCTTCTTCCTCTCCTTAGAAGCGTCTTGTTGTTCCTTTTGCTTCGATTCACTTGATTGTGCTCTTTTTAGCCCTATGTTCTCCAGGTACTATGCCTGTACACAAGCCTCATCAAATGTTTTGGGCTTGAACAACATCACTTTCTCATGCAGATGGCGATGCAGACCCCCCAAGTAATTGAGGAGTACATCTGGGTTCTTTGGAGAGATACCCAACATTATAGACATCTTCTTGAATTCTGTGGTGTACTCCTGCACATTTTGGCCTAAATTTTGCTTGAAGTAATGCCACCGAATCCATTGGCCTTCCATGTACTCAATGGGATAAAACTGTGACTTAATGAGGGTTTTGAAATCGTCCCACTTAGTCACTGGAGGTTCTCCCTCCAATTTAGGGTTTCCGTGTGGCTCTCCCACTAAGTCAGTGCATGGCCCTCAAATTTAAGCCACGCAAATGAGATATTTTGCCATTCCTCAATCTGATGGACACTGAAATAAAATTCCAGTTGCTGCAACCAATGATTCAACTTTAGAGCATCAATCTCACCATGGTACGACTTGATATCAACTTTTTCTTTCACTTTAAACAAGGATTGCGATTGATTCACGACACTCAAACTGGGTTGATCTTTTTCGAGCTCTTTCTTTGACTAGTTCTCCATTTCTCCCCGACCTTCTGTTCCCTGTTCTAATTGTCCTTGAGATTCCTTAGGGTTACATAGAGAGAGTATGGTACCTAGATTGAGTTCCATCTCCCATACATTGCCACAATTTGCATACAAAATAGTTTAAAGAGTGATTTTTTGTTTCCAAATAGCCCCTATATCATCAAGGAACCCCTTGCTATTTAAATCAAGATTCATAGGGTAAGCTACCACTATGTCTCCTCCAAGAGGGAGTCACTACCTAGATTTATTATTGGGATTGATCCATAGCCACAGAGTATCCCACACAAACTTCACTATCCTTAAGTGACCATAACCAAACTTCGTGCCAAGTTCTAATCCTCCACTACCTTAAACTAACCTCAATAGTTTTTTGTTGCAACCTAGAATTTTCCTGTTGTCCAACATAAGGGTTTAACTACCCTAACTGTCTTAGATAATTTGAAATGCTCCTCAAATTAATACATAATAGGTCCATGTTATAAATAAGAGGGCTTCACTACCCTAATGTTACCTCAACCAGAACTTAATACCACAAATGATCTTTCTCCTGATCCGATGAGAGCTAGCTGCCCTAGAAGGGTCTCCTCCAAGATCCAGAAGGGATATGTTGGCCCAGAGAAGGTTTTGTTGCTCATTCATTAGGCTAAAAGAACCTAGAATACATTTTCTACCTTGGATAAGAGCCTCAATTTTCCTTGTTTTCTTGTACAAAGGCCAAAAGCTACCTCACTGCCTTGAACATAAATCTTGAGTCTATCTTGCTGCCCTAGCTCTTAGCCATCGAAACCTTAGAATGGATGAAGGTGTCAAAAAATGTCTCCTAAAGCTAATTATCCCATAAAAATATCCTTGCTTACAAAAACCAGATGAAAAAATCTTCAGAAATTTTGTCAAATAAATTAGAGGAGAGGGTGGATTGGTTAGGTTGAACCTTTGACCACCAAAGCCAATTAAAGGAAAAAGAGGTCTTAAAACCCTTAGAACCTTAACTAACAAAACATAAATATTAATCTAACCATAATGAGAATAATGATTCTCTTATTTATAAACTCCCGTTGAGGTATATTCTCCTTATTTTAATTTGAGGGGTTACAAGTTTCCCTCCACTTAGCCCCAATTATGGTTTCCTTCACAAGTTTTGCCCCAAATATCCCCATATACCCAATGTTCCCCCAAAATAATTGGATAATGGGTTCCCCCTTTCATTAACTATATCCTACGGAGTTGGATAAGCTATTTCGTCCTCCCTTAGGCAATTAACTAGTAGGGAACATTTCAAAACACTGCCCAATCATCATGCCAAGTCACCTGTGTTCAACCAATGCTTTCCAAGTGTCACCTAGAGATATTTACACATGTTATTTGGAGGTGTGCCCAATATTGAGATGTAAAAAGTAAGAAAAACCCAAGATTGAGAAGTAAAAATTAAGAAAAATGACTAAGTATAGGTAGGGTTTGTAGGCTTGTAGGGGGCTATAATGAAGTGATGGAGTGGAGTGAGGTGAAATGGACTAAGTATAAAATGGAGTGAAATGAGGTATGTAGGAAGGAGTCATGTGGGAGAGTAGGTGAAGAAAAGGCCTCTCACAAACCCACATAGAAGAAAAATATCAAAGTATATAAAGTAACAGGAGACGAAATCATGCAAGATAGTAGGTGAAGAAAAGGCCTCCCACAACCTGCATTGATACAAAATGGCTAATTAAAAATGGTTCAAAAACTAAGTAAAATAACTAATAAAAAGTGAAGGGGAAAGAGTGATTCCACATAGAAATAATTACTTAGTCAAAATAAAAAAAAATGGATAATGAAAATAATAATGATAAATGGAAAATTGATGAAAAATGGAGAAAAAAGATAAATGGATAATTGACGAAGATATAATGAAAAGGATGTGGGTAAGTTTAACTCCATAGTATATTCGACCAAAATGACAATATCGTAGGCATATGACCTCCATTTTTTATTTCATAAAGCATTGGATGAAGTTGGCACATAGGGCTATCCAATGAGAGGATGATTACAACAATTTTCTTCCCTTTTAGTATCCTTTTAAAAGGAGAAACCATGCCCATTGACTTTGTGTGAGGAAGTGTTATGCAACCAACTCACAAAATAGAAGAAAATATATATCAAAGCCTTCACAATCAACCTCTTTGAGGAGTCAACCTCCTTTACATTACACAAATGAACAATTATTGGATGATACAAATGACTAAACCTCCTTTCTATATATAGGAGTCTAAGGGTTCACAATATAGTCAAATTTGACATAACAATAATAATATAAGGGCATAACAAACAACAATAGTGGGCTTCTACGGGGCACACTAATAACAATATGGGGACAATAGGGGCACAATAATAACAATAAGGGCTACAATGAAAATAGTAATGGGGGAATCACTAGTATTATAGGGACCTAACATGACCCTCTCCTTCAAAAAAGTGTTGTCCTCAAAGCTTGAGTAGTTTTGGATGCTTATGTATAAAATCCTCATCCTCCCATGTGCAATCTTCAACAGGTAAGTTCTTCCACTTGATGAGATACTTCGAAAATGATCGATTTCGTAGTTGTCGAGTTCTTGTTTCTGTTACTGCTTCAGGTTCCAATATGATTTTTCCTTCCTCGTCAAGTTTTGGCAATATTGTTTGAACTAGGAGCTTGTCACCTATAACCTTATTTAAACATGAAACATGGAAAACTGGGTGCACTTGAGAAGCTATAGGAAGCTCCAATTTCTATTCCATAGTACCAATATTTTCCAACACCTTGTATGGACCATAATACTTTGGTGATAATTTATTTAACCTTATTAGCTTGCTTGAGGGAAATTTGTTTATATGGTTGTAGCCACAGGAATACCTAGTCACCTACATCAAAAATTATTTCACTGCGATGTTGATCTGCGTGTTGTTTCATTCTATTCTGCGCCAAAGTGAGGTTATCCTTTAAGAGTTGGAGAACTTGTTGTTGACGCTCGATGTGATCTTCCACTACTTGAACCTTAGAATTTTCTCTTAAATATGATGTGATGGATGGTGGATGATATCCATAAAGTGCCATAAATGGGGTCATTTTTGCTGTAGTATGGAAGGAAGTGTTATACCACCATTCAACCAGAGGCAACCATTCGACCCATTGTGTCTATTTTGTCAAAGACAAAGCAATGAATATATCCTTCCAAACATTTGTTTACTATCTCAATTTGCCATCAAATTGAGGATGATAAGATGAGTTATGAGCTAACTGAGTACCAAGACAAGAAAATAATTTTGTCCACAAATTTCCAGTGAAAATGAGATCTCTGTCGCTTATAATAATATTTGGGTTTCCATGTAGCTTTTGAATTGCTTCCATAAATGCAATAGAAACTATACCGGCTTTAAATGGATGAGATAATGCACAAAAGTGTGCATACTTGGTAAATCTGTCAACTACCACCATGATGACACTCTTTCCTTCGGACTTGGGTAAACCCGTGATAAAATCCATTGAAACCTCCTCCCTACGTTGGCTTGGAATGGATGAAGGTTGTAATAGACCTGGGGTCTTAATTGTTTCAACTTTATTTTGTTGGCAAACCAAACATTCCGCCACAAAATTTTGAATATTCGATTTAAGGCAATCCCAAAAAAATTCCTTCTTAACCCTGTGGTAAGTTTTTAAAAATCCCAAATGCCCTCCTAAGGGAGAAGTGTGCAATTTCATAAGAATATTTTGTTTGAGTTGGGAATTCATACATAGGTATAAGCGATCTTTGTACCATAACAAATCATTTTTCTAGCTAAATGTATAAGATGTATTGGGATATTGTTGCAACTTTTGAATGAGTATCCACATTTCTTCGTCATTCTTTCATTCACCCCTTGCTTCGTTTATCCAATTTGGTTGGATAATAGAAATGGCACAAAGCAATGCTTCCACATCCTTGTCCTTTCTTGAGAGTGCATCTGCGACAACATTTTGCATCCATTTTTTGTAGATGATTTCAAAGTCATAACCCAATATCTTTGTGACCCATTTTTGTTGCTCTTCTGACGATAATATTTGTTCTAAAAAGTATTTAAGACTATCATGATCCGTTTTTACCTTGAAGTGTCTTCCCATTAGGTAGGGTCGCCATTTCTTAAGTGCATGTAGTATTGCCAACATTTCATTCTCATAAATAGCTTTGTGTAAATAATTTCCTTTGATTGTATGACTTTTGAAAGCAATGGGTCTTTCTTCTTGCATTAAAACAAAACCAATTCCATTTACTGAGGCATCACATTCCATAATAAAGATTTTTGTGAAGTCCGACGTAGCTAAGACTGGTGCTTGGCACATTGCCTCTTTAAGATGTTAAAAGGCCTTTGTTGCTTTTGGAGTCCATGAAAATGCATCTCTCTTCAATAATGTTGTTAGAGGTGCTGCTATTCTCCCATAATTCTTAACAAACTTGCGATAATACCTTGTTAACCTGAGAAATCCTCAGAGACGTTTTATGGATGTGGGGATTTTCCATTCCTTAATGGCTTTAATTTTGCTAGAGTCTACCTTAACACCTTCATGAGATACAATATGACCCAGATATTCCACCTCTTGTACTCCAAAGAAACATTTGGATATTTTTGCATATAATTGTTTCTCTTCCAATAGTTTGAACACCCTGTCAACATGTTGAACATGATCCTTCCAAGACTTGCTGTAGATTAGTATATCATCAAAAAATACTAACACAAATTTTCTAAGGAAGGGTTTGAAAATGGAAGTCATCAAACCTTGAAATGTAGAAGGTGCATTAGTAAGGCCAAAAGGCATGACCAAAAATTCATAATGACCCTCATGAGTTTTGAATGTTGTTTTCAGAATGTCTTCAGTCTTCATTATGATTTGATGATATCCTAAATGAAGATCCAACTTGGTGAAGTAAATTTATCCATACAATTCATCAATGACATGCATGGGAAATTTATCTTTAATAGTGAGCTTATTGAGCTCCCTATAATCCAGACACATGTGCCATGATCCATCCTTCTTATGAACCAACACTACTGGAGCAGAGAAAGAACTTTGACTAGGTTGAATTATACCAGCCTCCAGAATTTCTGCAACCATACATTCAATTTCACTCTTTTGGGGATAGGGATATCTGTAAGGCCTGATGTTTGGAGGAACACTTCCTTGAGTCAAATGAATAGCATGATCATGATCACGAATAGGTGGGAGGCCTTTGGGAGTCTCAAATACCTTGGAATGATTGTCCAAGACTTTTTAGAGATCTAGAGAAATAGATGATTTCGACATGGGAACCTCTAGCGAACATAATTGTGCAATTGCACCTCGTTGTTCTATCTTTAGAATCTTTGTCATTCCGTTAGAGCTGATTATCTTTCCCAGTTTCCCTGTGATACCCCTTAATTCAACTTCCTTTCCTTCCGAACAAAATTTCATGAAAAGTTCTTGAAAATTAAAAACTATTGTACCCAAGGGTTGTAGCCATTGGACTCCTAGTACAACGTCAACACCACCCATTGGAATGGAAAGAATTGGGCTATTCAATACATATTCTCCCATGGATAGCTTGATATTATGGCACTTTCCAGAGCAATTTATGGTTCCTCCACTTGCAATCATCACTTGACACTCTGGTGCTGGATATAGGAAGAAATTCAATTCCTTGGCTATCTTACAATGAATAAAATTATGGCTACTTCCCGAATCAATCAACACTATTACTTTTTTCTTCTCGATATGTCCTTCTATCTTGATAGTTCGAGGAGTGGTAATTCTAGCCAATGCATTACAAGATATGGTCAGATTCATTTCTTATTTCTCTAGGGTTTTTTCATGGTGTATATCCTCTTCTTTTGACGTTTCTTGTTCCTTTTCTTCCTCCTCTTCACAATCTACGTAAAATAATTTCTTCTCAACACACTTATGACCTTCAGTTTATTTTCTATCACAACTGTAACAAAACCCTTTTTCTCCTTTTTCTTCCAATTGTTGTGGTGTCAACCATGTAGGTTGTGGAAGGCTAGGGGAAACAACACTTCCATCTTTATAGTTGTGAGTGGTAGGCTTCCTGGTTGCCATAATTTTGCTTTCCATTTTTCTTGCCAACCTGAATGCTTTCTGCAATGAATCAGGTTCCCAAAGGCGAACCTCATGTTGGATGTTATCGTTTAAAGTCCCTATGAACACATCAATCCTATGCTCCTTTGGAATATCTTTTACCCTTATATTCCTCATTGTGCTCCATCACTGAACCCTTTTGTTTGAGATTTATCAATTGGCTAAAAAAGGTGTTGCTTTTTGTATCCTCATAATGTGCTATCATTTCTTCTGTAAAAGTTGCCCAAGTGACAATTTGTTTACTAGAGCAAAGCCATCGATACCATACAAACTGATTTGGTGCCAAATATAAAGTTACAATGCATACCTTTTATGTGTTTTTCACATTATGGAGATAGAAATATTTCTCCATCTGTAGTATCCATGTTATGGGATCGTTGTCATCAAACTTCCTCATATCGATCTTTGGAACATGGTGAGTCTTCAATCCAAAGTTAGAGTCTATGAAATCATGATTAACATTTATTTTGTTCTCATCATGAGTTTCCTTTACTACCCTTTCACCATTAGTAAACATTTATTGTAGTAACTTTGTCAAATCTATCTTCAAATCTTCCATTTTGCCTTCCATCTTAGCTTCCACGTCATTCATCTTAACTTCCAAGCCTTTCTTTAAACCATCCATCTTAGCTTCCACGTCATTCATTTTAGCTTCCATGCCTTTCTTTAAACCATTGATCTTATCTTCCACGCCTTTCTTTAAACCATCCATCTTAGCTTTTGTTACTCTTTGTGAGAGTGAATTTTGTTGCACTTGGTCTTGTAATTTTGATATATCATGTTGCATTTCTTCCTCTTCTTCATGAGTCATGCTAGAGATTTCAGGTTTCTTACTAGGTGTTTCCATTTTCCTTATTTGGGGCATCAATTAATTATAATTATGCTTCACTATGCCCTTTGAATTCCTTCAAACTAATTTTTCAAACCAACTTATGCAAAATTTAAAAAAAAATTACACACATTTTTTCACTTTATAGGAGCTCGATATTGAATCTGATTTATCTATGAAATTGCAGATCTCCAAGGTTTGAAATTGCGAATTGTGGTAGCCCTTTGAGTCCTCCTTCCAATGCCACCAGTCTGATCGAAATTGGATTCTCCAAGAATGATTTATGCCCAATCTCCCAAGACGAACATATTATACACTCTTTCAGTAGAGCGAACTTATACGAAGTGCCACGTGTCACTATTTCAAACTTCGGACCTAAAAATGATGCATAGAAAACTGCATTCTGTCCTCTTTCTATAACTTCTTACCAAATTTCAATCTGATACTCAGAGACAAATTTATGATGATTTTCCCAAGGTCGCCTATTTGGGATGTAATTTGGGAGCCTTCAAAAACCCTAAATTCCTTAGATCATATCTCTGAAAATATAGCGAGAAAAGATTCGAAATTATGACCCGAGGATCATCGAGATTTCGGCTCAAATGGGTTTTTTTTAGCTTCTGAAACGTTGCAAAAAAAAGTTATAGTGAAAATTCCACGATGGCCTGTTTGGAGTAGCGAAACCCTAGAATCCAAACCTCTAATACCAAATGTTATGTAACCAGCTCACAAAATAGAAGAAAAGATAGATCAATGCCTTCACAATCAGCCTCTTTAAGGGGGAAACCTCCTTTACATTACACAAATGAACAATAATTGGATGATACAAATGACTAAACCTCCTTTCTATATACAGGAGTCTAAGGGGTCACAATATAATCAAAGTCGACTTAACAATAATAATATAAGGGCACAACAAATAATAATAGTGGGCTTCTATGGGGAACACTAATAACAATATGGGGGCAATAGGGGCACAATAATAACCATAAGGGCTACAATGACAATAGTAATGGGGGAATCACTAGTATTATAGGGACCTAACAGGAAGCACTACAATTTTGAAATTGACTTTGAATTACTAAGGTTTTTTTGGGTCTTCATGTTCAATAAGTGAAGGTCATCTCTTAATTTTAAGATTTCAACATTTTGGTGACCATAACAGGGAATGATTCATTTTCAAGAAATAAGGTACTTTCTGTAAATGGTTAGATATTATTGAGAAATTAAAAGTTGTTTTGTTTCAACTCTTGGAAAAATATTTGGCATATTTCCATGCAAAGGTTTTAAGATGAAGTGAGTTCTTTAAATATTTGTTCAACGAGCATCAAATGGCCTTCAATCCCTCTTAAGTCCATTATTTCAACTCCAGATTTTAAAGAAAGATGCACTAGCGACCTCACTAAAAAGATTCCATACTTAGAAAAAGATCTAGATGAAGACTCTACTGAAAAGTTTCTTTCATGTTGTGATGATATTTTTTTCTCCTCTATCAAGCCCAACAAAATTTCTTCAAGATATGATAAAATAAGAAGACTCACATAGAAAGAAGTGATTGTACAAAAGTCCTCTCAATCTAGAAGGAGAAGATCATCCCTTGCCAAATATTCCCATGGAGAAAAGTTTCCCATATTCTTTTGAGAGACTTCAGAAGATGTAGAAAAGAATTTGTTTAAGTTTGATAGTTTCGGTGATATTTACAATGTGGTTAAAGATGGTGTTGATCGTTGATTGGTCATCCAAATTCCACAAGGAAATACTCACTAATGGTTTACTTCATTATTGCCTAGAAACATCACTAGTTGCGACATATTAAAAAACTTGTTCCTTAAGAAATATTTCTCAAGGAAAGACCCATATTCTCTTTTCTTGAATTTGGTTGAACTTCAAATAGATGAGGAAGATATTATTAAAAATTTCACTATCATATTTATGAAAGTACTTCATGAAATTCCTCAAGAAATGTTTTTATTACATGATTGCATCATTTTTAGTATTATGAAAATGTTTTTCCCGCTAATCTAAATTTGTTATTAAATCAAGAGGGAAAGTGAAATTTGAAAGAGTTAATGCAACAAGCTCAAGTAATTGAAAAAAATATTCATGAAAGTGGTGTTGATATCCTAAAGTTTCCAATATTGTTCCAAGGACATAAAGAAAAGGATTTTGAAGATAAATTTGAAGAAAAATATGAAAATTTCTCTACAATAAATCATTCTTGAAGTTAAAAGTAAATACCCTAATGTCTCAAATCAAGAAGAACACCATTTAACACATGCTCTGTGGGAGGGAAATTATAATTTCCCATATGTTCAATTTGAGAATAATGTTGAAAATGAGTGTAAGGACGGATTCAATGAACCTTTACTTGATGCGCATGAAGATGGAGAATATGTTATAGTGGATTCTCAATGACCATATCTGGTTTGTACAAATCCACAATAAGGATGTCAACATGGGGTGAACAAAAATAATGTTAAATATTACCGCCTTACAAAACTTTAGAGTTGTTGACTACTTGTTTGGATTAGAGTCTAAAGAAGAAGAGGTCTTCTTGGAATCATAAACAAGAGGGTATTTGCAACAAAACAAATGTATGATATATGCTACTAGACAATGAAAGATAGGCATACAATCCTCTATGTATTCTCAACAACAATTTATTTTTGCAACCTAACCATGACACTATTGGCATTGCATAATGGTGAATTCTCTTTGAAACATTGCCAATATGAAAATGCTTTCAACCATGACTAGGAGCAAGGAAATGAGTCAGTTATGTACATGTCTCCATTGGAATTCTACTTATACTTGATAATAGCCCTTCTCTTTAATTAGGTTAGGGTAGGTAGATTTTATTTTCTCATGTAAATAATTTTGTTCTTTTAGTACTGTTTGCCTAATAAGAATTTGTAGGATCGAGACATTGATTTGGGATAAATCCATAGCCCAATGGAGAAGGTAGTTGACCTGATTAATTTATGGTGTTCTTAGTAACCCATATGGGGTCATTTTCCTACAGTTAGAGCTGAATGTTGATATATTTTTATGTCACATTAGTTAAGGTGAAATTGGTTCATACTTGAACCTATATCCCTCTAGATGGAGACCAAATTTTGAAATATTTAAAGTAACAAATGACCTTCACTTATTGATCATGAAGACAAGCAAGTCCTTAATAATTCAAATTCAATTTCAATGTTGCATTGTTTCCTCACAAAAAGTCAATGGGGATGGTTTCTCATGTTAAAAAAGTACTAAAAAAGAAGGAAATTTGTTATAATCACTCTCCCATTGGATAATATTATGTATCATCTTTATCTTGCACTTTACGAAATAAAAAACGGAGACAATATGCTTGAGATACTGTCGATTTGGTCTAAGAACCCATGGAGTTAAACTTACTCACATCCTCTTCATTATAGCTTCCTCAATTATCCATTTTATCACTTTTCTCCATTTTTCATCCAGTTTCCACTATCCATTTTCCAATTCATTTTTTTTATAATTTTGAATAAGTAATTATTTCTATATATGATTACTATTTCTCCTTTTCCTCTCATTACTTAACCATTTTTACTTAGTCATTGAACCACTTTTACTTAACCATTTTGTATCAATGTTGGTTTCAAGAGGTCTTTTCTTCATTTACTCTTCCACATGATTTCTTCTCGCATTAAATTCTTATGCTTAGATATTTTAATTCTATACGAGTTGCGAGAGGCCTTTTCTTAACCTACTCTCCCACATGACTCTCTCCCTCATGATTTCTTCCTTATACCTAACCATTTTACTTGTATTTAGGTTAACTTCCTCCCATGTTACTTTACCTCTATCACATGACTTCCTCCCACATTATTTTTATTTACTTAGTCATTCACTTTGTTCCATTACTTTCCTACTGCATCACTGTCCTCCCTAAACCCCGTTTTATCTACTTAGCCATTTTTTCACTTATACTTTCACTTTTGCTACATTATTTTAAAGCAGGCTGCAGGAAGCCTTTTCTTCACTTTACTCTTCACATAACTCTTTTGGCATGGATCATTTCACTCCATTTTGTACTGAGTCATTTCATATCACCCCACTCTATCACTTCACTTTAACTCCCCACAAGCCCACAAACCCTACCTATATTGATTCAAATTGAATCATTATATTATTTGTCACCCATCTCGATGTTTTTAGAGTGAAAAATAATTTGGAGGAATCGAATTTCTGTGATCCAAATTGGATCATTATATTTTTCATCATCCATCTTGATGCTTTCAGAGTGGAAAAAGTGGAGGAATCAATTCATAGGACCACTTTTACCAGCGGGACCTAATTTGGAAAACTGGGGTCTAAAACCTTCTGAGATTAGTTTGAGGCATCAAATAATGATTTTTGGGGGTTAAACTTTGATGCCTAAGCACCAAATATTTTTGTGTTATTCTACACACATAGAAATTTCCAACAACATAAGAATCACCTCAATCAAAGTCCATATGCAAAAGTTATGCCACTTGGAAGTTTACCTTCCTGTTTTGACCACCATAATTTAAGAGAATGCCACATTAACCCCCATTATTCATGGAAAAGGGGCTAGTGACATGATCATGATGAAGAAGACTCTAGAACATTTAATATTTTAATTCTAGTTAAGAATTGAAGAAGTCAAACCTAACTACTACTAGGCTATCAAGTTGTGTTATAATCAACCCACTTGGAGGAAAATGAGTCCCATTTTATTTGAGTGCATTTTGTTCCATAGATGAGCAAGTCATTGAGAGTGGATAAGGAGAGAGTCAATAGAGTGGATTTGTGCATTATAGCAACTCATGGGCCACATACATCACTTTTTTGTACTTGCATCCATTTTCCATTTAGAGAAAGAGAATATAGCATCCTCATCTTCTAGATGGGTTTTCTTCTAAATGGTTTCTCACAGTATATCTTGTATTCTTATGGTTGTGAGTGATTATATTTTTTCTATTCTCTATTTTTCGCATTTTACATATTGCATGCATGAAATTGTAAGTTAATAAATCCATAAGTCTAAGGAAAAATAATCTACATAATATATATTTTGGATTTTTAAATATAATTTTATTAAATTTGTTGTGACAAACTTTACAGTAGAATATCCACAATAGTTTACAGACCACGAAAGATAATTTTAATCAATGGTCCCAGTTTGACAAATTTTGGGTGAAAAACTTTAGGAACCATTTTGAGACCTTAAATGAATAATATGTGGTCTCGAATTTACTATGGACCTAGACTCCATAATCTACACATCGATATATTTCCAAAGACATAGTAATCAACTCAATCAAAACTTGTATGAGAAAGTTATGCCTTATGGAAGTTGATATAACATGATTGACCACCATAATTTGAGAGGATGGCATGTTAGCCCCCATTACTCATAGAAAAGGGGCTAGCTGCATGGGCATTATGAAGGAGACAATAGAAGGGTTAAGTTGTAACTCGTGTTGAGGGTTAAATGTGTTGGAAATAATACTGAGAGGGGGGGGGGGGTGAATCAGTATTAGCAAATCAATAAATTTTTCATTTCATACTCTGATTCATATATGCTACTTCAGTTAAGGGAACTCACGTGTACACGCAACTGTGTTTAATGCAACTAGCATATATCCAGTAAACTTGTGATTCAGTTAATTCATCATATGTTGATCTTTAATGAGTGCATCAGAACTTCATTAACCATATAAACAATAAACAGGTGCAGTAAAACAAAACAGATGATCACACATAAGAAACACACATGAACACCATGATATAAGGTGGAAACCCAATGCGGGACAAAAACCACCTGCTGCGTCTTCCTTTAATATAAGAAAAGCCTGTTTACAATCTTGTACTGGCGCAGACTCATACCAGTATGTAGGCACCCACTTGTAGAAGGCTACAACCTTCTCTCATTCTCCAGCTACCTTTGGAAGGGAGCTACAACCCCCTGGCTCTTGTACTAGCTGATATATTTACTAGTACATAGGTGTCGACCTACAGAAGGCTACAACCCTCTCTCGTTTTCTAGCTGCTACTGGAAGGGAGATCCAACCCCCTGGCTCTTGTACTGGCTGGTATATTTACCAGTACATAGGTTCCGGCCCACTGAAGGCTCCAACCTTTACTCTTCCTCCCAGGACCACGTTTCATAAATTTTCAAACTGGATACTCCTGGATCACAACACCATAATATGAAGGCCACGTTTCATCCAATTTTCATACTGGACCCATCAACAACATTGAAGCTCAAATAAATCACCACTGCAATACAACCATTGCATCAACCAATCAATCTCTGAATCACCCACAACTGAATCACTGAAGACCAGTCATCAAAACATAGTTTCCAGAACACAGAGCAGAACCCAGAACTCTGCAACAACCACCAAAACCATCTACAAGTTCAAATATCATATTTCATAATGTATATGCTACTATGATGAACCGAACCAACGTGTATACGCACTTTTACCAAAGCGAACCCGCGTAGAGATCTGCAAATATTAACTCATAACTTTGCAGCTATTCCAGACATCAATCATATCCAAATCATAACATTTATAGAATAAACATGCATCAATAATTCAAATCTAGTCTATCCATGATCAAATCACATAATGATAAAACATTCCAAGCCTTAAGATCCCGATCCATCATCCATCATCATCCACATAGGTGCATCCTTGGTTCAGATCAAGCAAAGCATCATGAACCCATAACATGCATACTGGATCTCTCACTTTATCAGATATTCAATCCTTGCACACTTGCACACTCTGGCCTAATGATCTTCTCCTCCTTATATGGTTTTAGGTCTCTCTCAATACCATGGACCAAAAACACTTAGGACCAATACCTTGGACCCAATACCTGGGGTTAATACCTCGGACCAAATACCATGGACCAATACCATGGAGCAAAATACCATGGACCAAATACCTTGGACCAAAACTTAGTTTTCTAAGATATACGCACTTTTCATTCCATGAAAGTGCGTGTGTACGTCATACGTTCCTTTTGGTCTGTTAACCCACGTGTATACGCTCCTTTGTCAAGGTGAACCTGCGTATACCTCTCTCTGATCATTAAATCTTTGCTATTGACCTGCTGCACTATGATCTGTCATCTAAGTAAGTTGCCATCAAGGAAAATACTTGTATCATCTGTATCGTAATGCCAACAATCTCCCCCTTTGGACTTAATGGCAACAATAACACCAAGTCACTCTCCCCCTTTGACATCAAGGGAAAAGGGCGGACCAAGATATTCTCTCCCTTGATATACATTATGCTGTCCATACTCTCCCTGAGTACATGCTAAGTCTATGATTGATATCCCCCTTTATACATGCTAAGATGTACCAATCCGCCCACGCTCCCCCTGATCACATGTTGAATTCTCTAATCGAACTCCCCCTTTGTACATGCTAAGATGTACTAAACCATCCATGCTCCCCTTGAGCACATGCAGAGTCTGCAAAAATATTTTTCAAAAGAATAACATGACTCTACAACTCAACTAAGTGAGTATGACTTTCCTATCACCAATGACTCATACATACATCAATCTACCAACCAAGTGGGGATACACCATTTTGACTCATCCACCCAACCAAGTGGGGATATACCAACTGTTTATACATGACTGGAATATAAATTATTACATCATCCTTCGCATGTATAGTGGGGTTAAAAATTAGGTCTTTTCATGACCTTTTCATCAAATGATATACATGAATTTTATAACAAAAACCAACAATCTAAACAAGACCATGATAGTCATCAGCAACTATCATACACCATATATGATCTGCACCATAAGCATCTGTCAACAACATCAACAATCTGTAACCTGCAATACCATTCTCTTGACCAACCAACAATAAGTAGCAAGATGTACCATTTAGCCACATAAGCATCATCACCAAAGACTTCTAACCATAATGCCAACAATGAATTAATCGAAGCATATGCTCCCCCTGAACCTGTTCCATATGTTCACTGTCAGATCTGATCATGCATGTATCAACAAGAAGTATCAAGGCATCATCATCAATCAGATATACATCAAGTTAGGATAAAAAACACTTTTAAACAACATCTTATGAATACCAATCCATTTCCACACATCATCAACAGATTGTAACCATCATCAAATAGAGAAAATAATTGACTGAACCATATCAGCCCCTTTTTCTTGAGTCTGTTCCATTGCTTTTCCTCAACCCATCATATACGCGACTGTGTAGCTTCGAAATCGTGTACATACGTGTCAACTTGTCTTCATGAAACCTACGTATGAGATTTAGAACAATGAAGTTTCACACTTTCAGCTCCCTCTGAGTTTGTCATGTCTGTATACTCTGCTATGCCACATCTTTCTGACTTTACTTCCTTCTTCTTCCATATCTTCGACTGTGATGATGTTTTCTCCTTTTGGGTACTTTGTTCCTGCATTCCTTTGCTATATGTCCAAACTTGTTACATGCATAACATATTACATGTTTCATATTCCTTCTGTAGCAGTCAATGGCTTTGTGACCAAACATATTGCAAGCAAAACAATATCCCTTAAAATACCTAGAACGTGATGATATTTCTGTGTGACAGTCTTGCATCATTCTACTTCTGCATCTCGCCACAACATGTCCAAGATTATGACATACAGAACACTCAACATTATTCATCTGAGAAAATAACCGACTATCACTTCCATAGTTTGGAGTAAAAGATTTTCTTTGATGGATTTCTTTCCTTGGTTGTTTATGTGGTTGACCTCTTATCTCCTTGTTGAGAATTTCATGTTTTGCATTAGAGTTCCTTGCCTCACCTTGAGAGCTAGATTCACCCTCAACAGATTCATGAAAACCAAGACTAGTTTTGATAGCAGGGGATCTTTGACAACTAAGAACATCATCCAAAATCTTAGTGCTGTCTTGAAATCATAACAGTTTATCCTTTTCTTCTAATTTACCTTTTAAGATATTTACCTCAACCTAATGTTGCTCTTCCTTTTCCAGATGTTGTTTCTTCAAGATTTCTGTAGCCTTTCTTCCTTCTTCCACTTGTTGCCTTAATTTGAGAATCTCATTTTCTTGTTCTTTATCTGCTTGAGGTAGCTCTTCATTCTCCTTATTTTTCAATTATATCACTTCATCTTACAACATTTGACGTACTTTGAAGGCACACTCCAACTGAGATTTTAATTTGGAAACTTCTTCTTGGAGGGCACTCTCTCTTTTGCTAAATAGATCTTGTTGATCTGATGCTACATTTTCTTGTTCATATTCAATTTGAGGTGATTCAGAATCTGAACACTTGCTTCCACCTGATGGCAAGCTGTCGCTATTCCTTTGAGCTATCTTCTTCTTCTGACACACTTTCTTTTCCATTGTTCTACGGATCTCCTTCAAGCGATCAAGCTTCTACCAAAGGACCTGCTCTGATACCAATTGTTGGAAATAATACTCGGGGGGGGGGGGTGGGGGGTGAATCAGTATTAGAAAATCAATAACTTTTTCATTTCATACTCTGATTCATATACGCTACTTCAGTTAAGGGAACTCGCGTGTACACGCAACTGTGTTTAATGCAACTAGTGCATATCCAGTAAACTTGTGATTCAATTAATTCATCATATGTTGATCTTTAATCAATGCATCAGAACTTGATTAACCATATAAACAGTAAACAGGTGCAGTAAAACATAATAGATCATCACACATAAGAAACACACATGAACACCATGATATAAGGTGGAAAGCCAATGTGGGACCAAAACCACCTACTGCCGTCTTCCTTTAATATAAGAAAAGCCTATTTACAATCTTGTACTGGCGTAGACTCATACCAGTACATAGGCACCCACCTGTAGAAGGCTACGACCTTCTGTCGTTCTCCAGCTACCACTAGAAGGGAGCTACAACCCCCTGGCTCTTGTACTAGCCGATATATTTGCTAGTACATAGGCGTTGGCCTACAGAAGGCTACAACCCTCTCTCGTTTTCCAGCTGCTACTGGAAGGGAGCTCCAACCCCTGGCTCTTGTACTGGCCGGTATATTTACCAGTATGTAGGTGCTGACCTACTGAAGGATCCAACCTTTACTCTTCCTCCAGGGACCACGTTTCATAATTTTTTCAGATTGGATACTCCTGGATCACAACACCATAATATGAAGGCCACGTTTCATCCAATTTTCATACTGGACCCATCAGCAACATTGAAGCTCAAATAAATCACCACTACAATACAACCATTGCATCAACCAATCAATCTCTGAATCACCCAAAACTGAATCACTGAAGACCAGTCATCAAAACACAGTTACCAGAACACAGAGTAGAACCCAAAACTCTGCAACAACCACCAGAACCATTTGTAAGTTCAGATATCATATTTCATAATGTATACGCTACTTTGATGAATCGAATCAGCGTGTATACGCACTTTTACCAAAGCGAACCCGTGTACAGATATGCAAATATTAACTCATAACTTTGTAGCTATTCCAGACATCAATCATACCCAGATCATAACATTTATAGAATAAACATGCGTCAGTAATTCAGATCTAGTCTATCCATGATCAAACCACATAATGATAAAACATTCCAAGCCTTAAGATCCCAATCCATCATCCATCATCATCCACATAGGTGCATCCTTGGTTCAAATCAAGAAAAGCACCATGAACCCATAACCTGCATACTGGATCTCTCACTTTATCAGATATTCAATCCTTGCACACTTGCACACTCTGGCTTAATGATCTTCTCCTCCTTATATAGTTTTAGACCTTTCTCAATACCATGGACCAAAGCCACTTAGGACCAATACCTTGGACCCAATACCCGGGGTCAATAACTTAGACCAAATACCATGGAGCAAAATACCATGGACCAAATACCTTGGACCAAAACTTAGTTTTCCAAGATATATGCGCTTTTCATTAGGTGAAAGTGCATGTGTACATTATATGCTCCTTTTGGTCTGTTAACCAGTGCGTATACGCTCCTTTTTCAAGGTGAACCTGCATATACGCCTCTCTGATCATTAAATCTTTGCTATTGACCTACTGCACTATGATCTGTCATCTGAGTGAGTTTCCATCAAGGACAATACTTGTATCACCTGTATCATAATGCCAACAAAATGGGTCAAATTTAACGCCTAGTTGGATATTGGGTTGTGTTATAATCAAACCACCACAAGGAAATGTAGTTCCATTCTATTTAAGTGTATTTTATTCTATAGTAGTGCAGAGTCATTAAGGGTGGATGGAGAGAGAGAAAAACAAAGTGGGTTTGTATTATATAGTAGCCCATGGGCCACGAGACATGAGACACATCTAACTTTGTAGAGAGTGTTTACCCCTTTGTATTTGCGCCATTTCCATTCAAAATAGAAAAGAGAAAAATATTGTTACCTTCCAGCTAGGTTTTCTCCTGAAAGGATATCCCAAATCATATCTTGGTGTTCATTGTGATTGGTGTGCATTGTATTACATTTTTCTCTATTTTCCACATTTTGTATATTGTATGCATAATCCCTAAATCAATAATAACAAAACTGAAATCTAAAGGAATTTACCCTTCATAGTATAGATTTTGGATTATTGTATTAGATCTATTGTGAGCAACTATCTAGTGGAATATCGACTGCGGTTTACTGATCATGTACTTAGTCATTTTTATTGGTTTTACTTCTCAATATTGGGTACAAATCTCAATGACATATCATAGTATCTATGGGTGACACTTGGAAGACATTGGTTTAACACAGGTGACTTGGCATGTCGATTGGGCATTTAGGTTGTGACCGAAAGTTTGCATTGCACACAAATTACACGTGGTTCATGGTTCTTTCTATTTAATACACAAATAACATGGGGAGTATATTTCCTTAAAAATTCTTACAAATTCCCTCCCACAATGCATGTGGGACAAATAAGGTGGATTGATAAATCAACGACCAAGATTTATGTGAAAAAAATAAATGATTCTTAAGTCACAAACTTTTGAAAGCCATAACTTGAGTTCCTGATGTCAAAATTGGGCAAACAAGACTCATTTGAAAGCTAGCAATGTGAAGAACAACTTGGAGATGGTTTTCATGCCGGAAATATCATCTATCATACCTAAAAAAATAAATTACATTCATAGCCATTTATGACTCTTTAGCAAGTTACTCTTTAAAAAAATGTTTGATTTAAAGGACTTTTCAGAGGTTTAAAGCGGGCCCTTATTTGGGGAACAAATATTAAAGTTTATATTTACCAAAGGGACCTAATTCAATTATCCCAAAGGGGGAAAGACCCTAATTGTAATTAGTTCCAAGAATATAAGGAAATGATTATAAAAAAGGATGGAAGAACATTTAGAAAGAGAGAGAGAGAACCCCCTTCCAACATAGTAACTAAATCTCCTAGTTGAGTTTTCAGATATATTTGGCAATCATCCAACCTTTCATTTAAGAGTCATTTTGAATGACAAGAGATTATTTTGGATTGTTTTTCTCTTTACCTTCTAAGTATTTTCATTTACATGGTCCACAAGAGCCCAATTCAATAATTTTTGGACAAATGCATTTAATTTTTTGAACATTGATTTTTTATTTTTAATATTTGTGTTTGAAGTTCCATTAAAAATGCTTAGGAGTTCATAGCTAGTGTGATCTTTTAACTTTTAATTTTAAGCTTAATATTGCAAGTATGTAACTCCTTTCATCTCTACGAGCTTAATGGAAATGTCAGGTTAAGGTCTATGCAAATATGGCTTTTTCTTTTCATCTTACTCAATGACATGGTGTGTTTTGCTTAATGCTATGTTGAAATTCAATCTTCTTGAGTTGACTTTATTGTTGCTCTATCTCAACTCCTCTATCTAGGCTAACTCCTAGTGAAGCCAAGGAGGGTAGTCTCTGAAAAAATAACTAAGGTTCATTAAGCTATAACAAAACAAGCAATTATTCTAAGAGTTAATTTGATTACACAAAAGTACATTAACCAACAACATATAATTTATATGATTAACAAACAAACAATCAAATGAAAAATTTAAATAAGAAGATAGACCAGTGCTAAAAGTAAATTCTTATGTTGTTGAAAAGAAACCCAGGCAAATGAAATCGTGGCCCAATGAAGTATGTTGTCGACTGTTTTGGAGAGTTTCTCTTGGTAATTTTTATTGTGGTTGAGTTCAGTTGGAATTAATAAAGTGAGTGAAAAATGGAGAGTCATATATGTTGATCTTCATGTGATTACAGGAAAAGTAAGTTAATCTATGGTTGCTTCCTTTGTGGTTTTTATCCTTCGAATGAAAACAAATGTGTCACTTGGAGATCTAATGGGAAGAGACGTAGCTTCAAGGCATTCCCTTAATTTCAAAAGTCAACAACAAGAGTTTCCAATCTGACAAGAAAAGTTTAGAGGTTTTCCTTGATTAAACTATCCGACCAACACAAGTTCCTCTTTGAGTCATGCCAAAGGTCAAGCTTTCGCTTTCAATGGCCGATAGCATAATAGGAACTTGGAGGGGAAAATTCATTACTTTATTTATAGAAATATATCTAAAAAAATGAAATCTAATATATAATTTGAATGAAATCTAAACTAAGAAAATGAACATTTTGCAGTTCTTGGGTTTATTCCATTAAGTTAATTTTAATAAAATTGAGGAAACCATGAAAATGAGACAAAACAAAAAGTACCCCCTATGCAGGGGGAATGGGATGCATATGGGACTCTCACTAGCTCCCTCAAGATTACAACAATGTTTTAGAAGGTTTGGCAACCTTTGAAACAAAAATAAATGGATTATTGACCTCCTTTTAAATAGGGGGAGGATATGGATCCCTTTCATTCTCTTGGATGGTTTAAATCAACAAAATTTGGGCAACACCTCCCCTTGTATGTTTGCAAACCTGAAAAAAAACATCAAGCTACCAATGGTGAAAGATTCCCCAAATAACTTGGGAACACCCACAAAAGTTAGACCCAAAAGCAGAAATTTTCCAAGCGAAAACTTATTTTAAAAATTGATAAAATCTAGTCTAAACAACCAAGAAAGAGCTAACTAAAGCTATCTCTTTTAGATGATTGTTATTTTTTGCTAAAAAAACAAAATATTGGCACTAATATTTTCCAAATATATCAATGATAGCTTAGAAAAAGTAACTAGAAAAGATTTTAGAGATTTTAGCTTAGAAGTAAGAGAAGCGAAAGATGCTTGTAGGAAGAATCCTTGGGCAATAGAGCCTCTTGTTGGAGCATTGTGGAATATTGCTTCTTATGGTTTGAGTTAATGGAACATCTAGCCAAAGTGACCCGCTTCTACAAATCGAGGTGCTTGCAAAGCTTTCCAAAAATTATTACCAAGAAACTTTGATAAGAGATAGGTGTTTCCTACTTATAAGATATAGAAAATATGCCAATCAAATTAAAATCACATACAATCTTGAATTCCAAGATGTAAGATAAAAAATAGATTTAACAAATAATAAATTTTGAAGAATATGTTATTATTGGGTAACAATACCCATTCAAAGCCCTATAACAAAGCTTAAAGCAAAAAACACAAAGCAATGTTACCTCATATGTTAAAAATCAAGCATCCAGTCAAAGCTTGTACACCATTATTTGCCTATAAAGCCTTTTATTCCAAATGATAAGAAGAATTAAAAATGCTAGCCAAGCGCTCTTTCAATCTTCTTCTCCAACCTTTTCACAATAGAGGAGAGTGCTTTGTTTAGTAGACGAAGAGAGAGGAGTTTCCAAAGAGGAGTGTGAATCTCTAGAAGAGGAAAACTTACCATATGCCCCACTTAAATCCCAGTAAAACATGTTACTTAACTCCCACTAACTTGTCTCCAACTCGTTATTAACTGACTGTGAGTCTTAGTGAGACTAAAGACAAGTAAAACCTATCACTTAACTCCTCCTAACTTGTCTCCAACTCATTATTAACTGATTGTAAGTCTTGGTGAGAATGGAGGCAAATAAAAAACTATCACTTAACTCTTGCTAACTTGTCTCTAACTCATTATTAACAAACTGTGAGTCTTAGTGAGATAGGAGACAAGTAAAAACATGTTTCCTTAAAAATAAAGAGCTAATTTATTCACCCTTTTTGAATGAATGAGGAAAAAATAATATTTTTTCTCAAGAATGGGAAACTAAGGTAAAGTTGGTGCTATGAGTTAGAAAACGAGTACCCTCAAGGCATATGACACCTCCTAGTACCACTTTTTTTAATTAAATAAACTTTACAAGGAAAATTCATGTTTGCAAGAATTTGTAATTATAAAAAAATCATAGAAAAATCTTAATGCAATTTCGTAAGAACTTGGATAATGAGTAGTATGGTAATATACATTAAGTCTATACTTAGACAACACCACTAAGGCCTATCCATTAGGATGTACTCTAGCTTTGGAGGTATGCGTGAAAAAACTTAGGAAATTAGTAATCGCTAAAAAGAAAAAAATAATTAACCAAGTAAGAAAAAACACTCTAGAGAAACTTCCATAATAACTAAGTCCTAGAGAGCTAAGAATTTTACATAAGTTCATTATAATAAAATCATTTATTACAATTCCCCCATGGAGGTACAAAAATTGCATAGAGAAGAAAACTAGAAGAAAGGGAAAAAATGTCGTGCAAGGCTTCTGAACTCAAAATTTGAACACGTATCTTGTTCAACCTTGGTGGCTCATTGCAAGTCCTGCCTGGTAAATATTGGGAGGTAACATCTGGCTCCATATGGGGACATGTGCTAGATATTTGGTAGAAGAAAGCATGCAAGAACTCCAGAATCTGTAATTTGTAAAATCATAAATGTCTTTTCAAATATATTAGTAGCACATGTACAATACAAAGAATATCCTACCAACTGTAATATAAGAAATAAAATACAAGTAAGAAAGTGTTGAAAAGAATAAGTTAAATAAAATACAAGGGAAAGGGTTAGAAATAATTTACAAAGGATTCCCCCTATGCATTAGATGTTTTCGGTGAAGAATAACTTAAGAAGTTTCCCATTCATAGGAAGATTCATCGATTCACCATCCAAATCGCTAAGATGATAAGTGTTTGGACCAGCCATGTTGTGGATGATGTAAGGCCCTGCCGATAGGCTGTTGAACTTTCCATGCTTTCCCAACTTTTCTCTTCTTTTGTCCCATACTAGTATTGTGTCACCATTCTCAAAATTTCTTGGCCTCGAAGACTCATCAAATGTCCTCCTAACTTTATCCTGATTCTTACAGCTTTGATCAAATCCCTTCCTTCTAAATTCATCCAGTTCTATCATATGATTTAACTTATTATGAACTACATATTTTTCTGAACTAAAACCTTAAAGGAGTTGATACATTGGAAGCTTAAGGTGTATTGACAAAGTGACATCCAACTGTATACTAACTCAAAGGGATATTTCTAGTAACACTTTTCTTTGTTATTGTGTCAGCCCATAATGCATACTTTATTTTTCCATCCCATTAACTTTTATTATCTCCTATTGCCTTGCTAATGATAGTCATCGATTTTTTATTGATGGACTCTACTAGTCCATTTCCTTGGGGGTAATAATTTGATGAATGTGACAAGACAATGCCATACTTGAAACAAAAAAATGAAAATTTGGTTGAGTTGAAGGCTTTGGCATCGTAAGTTGCAATATTGGTAGGTACATCAAATCTTGTTAGAATCTTATCTTCTAGGAAGTCAATGAGGACTTAATCGATTGTACTCTTGATGGGTAGAACTTCCACCCACTTGGTGAAATAATCAGTAGTAGTCAAAATTTAAGTATACGCATTACTTGAATTTTCTTTGAATTGGCCTATTAAATCCAAGCCCCATTATTGAAAAGGTGTCAACTACTGCTAGTTGCAAAGGCATGGTTGCTAGTTTATGTTTCCCTGTGAATAACTGACATGGCTGATTACCTCTTACAAACTCATGCACATATGAGAAAATGGTTGGCTAATAATAACCTACCCTAAGGACTTTATGGGTTATTATTTTAGCTGTGTAGTGTCCCCCACAAAATGCCACATGGAATTCAACCACAAGTTTATTAGCTTCTATTTCATCAACACATCTAAGTACTAAACCCTCGGGGTTCCTCCACCCTTGTACATCTTGAATTATACAATACTTAGATGCTTTCAACCTTAATGATCTTATTTTATGATTTACTAGATGGTTTGGGTAAGTAAGGTTTTGAAGAAAGAAAATGATATCAACATACCAATCCAATTTCTATAACCTCTGAATTTATAAAGAAACCACTGGTTTTGATGAATGTAATGCCTACTCATTTCCCTTTGTTAACATATGTGCTAGGCCTTGACCTTTGACAAACTTGGTGGGATTTATTTCTAAGTCATATTCTTGTATTTTAGAGATCCACCTACCCCTTACCCCTAAGCAATCTTGTTGGGATAATATCTATTTAATTGTTGAGCGAGGTACACATCCCACTATCAAAGCCTTGCTCATAAATTTGAATGGGTTTTTCTTTCCTTTCAATTTTGTTCTAGAGCTAAAGCCCCACAATAGTTTCCTCAGAGGTAAAGGAAAATATTTGGAAAAAAATGGAGTAATAAGGATTGATTAAAACATGAGACTTTGTAATTGAACTCTTGATATCTTTAAATAAAATTCTTCCCTCATCGTTCCACTCAAATTTTGCATCCTTCTTTAAAAGTGTGAGAATGGACTTTACTACCCCGGAAAATTTTGGAATAAACCTTTTGATGAAATTTATTTTACCTAGAAAGGATTGGAGGGCTTTCTTAGTATGAGGCAAAGGAATTTTCTCAATAGCTTTGATTATCTTAGGATCAATATTTACCCTGTCTTCATGATGGTGTGGCCCAACAATTTTCCCTCATCTACACCAAATACTGATTTGGTTGAGTTTAAGGAAATTCCAAATTTGTGGCATCTTTCACATATTTTCTTCAAATGATCAATGTGACTTGTCCCATTTAAAAAAAATAGTTAAATCATCATGATAGATTTCTATAATATTTCCAATTAAGCACTTGAAAAAATAACCCCTTTGGAAGGTAGCACCTACATTGGATAAGCCAAAAGGAATTCTCAAACATTAAAATGTGCCCCAAGTGTTGTGAAGGTGGTTTTATATTGGTCTTCTTTCCTTACCATGACATGATTGTATTCAGAAAAACCATCTAACATGGACATCATTCCTGACCCAATAACTCTTTGTAGTGAGGTCTCCATTTTAGGAAGAGGATAGTGGTAATTTTCATAAGATATATGTTAAATTTTCTTAGGGTTGTTCTTTGCTATGATAGTTGCAAATCATCGCTATTACATTACGTTCACTCGTTATCATCATTACAATATTCAGATCTACACCATTATACATCAGCATATGAAATTACATAGAAAGAAACAACATCACCATCATCATCAATGCAACATAATATAAAAGGGACAATAGAAGAAAGCATGCACACATATAGAGACACCAGGATTGGTCTGAGACTAGGGAAAAACCCATGATGGGGAAAACCCTTGAAAATGTTCTTTTTCTTAGATCGTCATCAAATGATGCAACAAAAGAGAGTACGCTAATCCATAACTTTATCTATGCAGAAAAACAATAATGATATCTATGAAACATATCTAATCATGCTAGGAATCAAAACCTCATACTGATGGTTGTAATGTATTGTTACAAACTTGATATCAACTGTTGTATATTGTAGTCACTATGATGAACACTATTGAGTACTGTTGTCACTGTCAATGAGCCCAATACATATGATTGCAACAGATACTAAAAAATAAAATCTACATATCTACAACAGAGAGAAACCCAGATCTACCAAATCATTCAAGTCAACTGAAGCCAAGATGTCAAACCCTGGATCTGAACTCTGGCCGCTCTCATAAAAATTGTCTATGTGCGACCGAAACTCCTTGATTGCTCCCTTAGTCACTATATGCGGGCGACTGTGACTGCACGATCGCTCTCAGGAAGTCTTTATGCATACAGATGTGGTGCAATGCACTTAAAACCTAGAGTCGCTCCCTTACTGTTGTTGTGCAAGTGACTGAGATGTCTTGGTCGCTCTCATGACCACTTTGTGTGAGCAATTGGGGACTGATACCTCCAGATCTGTCTCTAAAGCCATAGAAGCTCCCATAAGCCTCTGTGCTAGTGACTATGGGTATCTGGTCACTCTCATAGGCTTGTGTGCCAGCTACTAGGGACCAGAATGCCCTGTTCTGTGCCAACGATCGAGATCCAGAAGACCCTAACCTAGAGTAAACCTTTCGCTTGCGATTTTGGACCCTTGAGCGAAATTCTTCCGTCAAACTTGTGCGAACCAAGACAAAAGAGAAGAGAAGATGTGTCCAAATGATCTTGAGGTATCTTCTATTAATATGTTTTCCTGAGGGTTCACTTGGGGTTAAGAATAACCCAAGAAGTTACTCATGTGGTTAGGGCTGACCCATTCCACAATACATGTATGAATAAAAGAATTCATAACTCAACTTCCGTTTGACCAAATTGGGTGATCTTTAGGTCAATTCTAGTCCTCTTGAAAAGAGGAATCTAATGAAATCATCATCTCGGTAATTTGAGTTGTCTAAGGTGGAGGTTTACAACAGTTGCAAAAATTAACAATATATGTATGTTCCTGAAATCAACCCATAACCTGATTCCTTTATTTTTTTTTTGGACCACCACTAATGATTCCTATAATTAACATCTTTTGAAGCTCATTTTGCACTAGGGGGGAAACTTGTGATTGATTTGCCCAATCTTTTGTCTCAAGGGCTTGACATCTTCTTTAAGAGGGAATGTGTGTTGGATGACATATTCCCTGTCATAAGTGAAGGCCAACACATCCCTATATTCCCTTAATAGATTTATCAATTCATTTCTATCTTTTTATGATGTACCCTTTCCAATTTTAGTTATCTTTGAATCCTAATTTATTCTAATATTTACCTCTGTATGGTCATTGGATTTTATTTTATTTTCATCTTTCTTCTTATGCCTATCATGACTATCAAAGATATACTCAAGAGTTATGAGTCCTTTGGGAGTGGGGTTTATCCTAGCCTCATCATCATCTTGATATTCACACCCTTCTTCTTTATAACTAACTTGAAAATATGAGGACTCATGAATATTGTTGATAAATATCAATATTTGTTTATCATCTATGAAAACTTGCCAATGATCTAAATTATCAAGCATATATGGTATAACTATAATTTCCATTTTTATTTGATGAATTATTAATTCCTTTGTAGGATAAAACGTTGAAGTTGTTACTTCTTACTCTTTTTTTTTTTTTTAATTCCCTAGGGTCTGTTATGAGGTCTGATGCATCAAAGTACTCCATGGCATCCCATTTTGTATTTTTGATCCTCCTTAATCTTTCACATGCATGCATATTTATTTTTTACTTGGAGAATTACTAAATCAAAGTCTCCTTTAATATTCAATAGTGTGATCCCCATGTCTTTAGAAATATCCACTCCTAATGAGAGTGATCCATACTCTTCTACGTTATTGGTTGCTTCAAATTCTAATTTGTAACCAAAGTTGAAGACCTACCTGGAAGGGGAAGTGACTACAATCCCAACATCCTTTCCTGAACTCAAATGGGCCCCATCAAAGTTCATATGCCAAACTTTATCAACCTTATTTTCCTTAACTTTATCTTCTAATGGTGCTAAAAAGTTGGATAAAATAACATAGTTCCCAAGATCCTTTGTTTCATAGATCAATTCATTCTTTGGTTTCTTGGGATTTTCAACATGATATTTCTTTTCCAGCTCTCTGTTGAGTCTGAAAAAAGTGTTATCAATGGTTGGGATGGTAGCATATGATAGATCCATTTGGATATTACCACCCAATTTTGCAGCCCATTTTCTAGACAAAAGCATACCCCATGCATCTGGCACATCGATGACTACAATGTCCATTAAAATTGAAATATCTGGGTATACTGGAAGGTACACTTTAAGATCCTTTATTAATCCATATACTTCGATTTTCTTTGAGTCCATGGCACAAATGTTATGGTAAGGTCTTGATATCCTTAAATTAAATTGCTCCATGACCTTCTTAGTCATAACATTTGAGGAGGCACCTAAGTCTAGCATGTAGTTATGTAGAAGATAATCATTTACTAGCAAAGAGATGAAGAAAGGTTGATGCTTTTCATTCCCCTTATCTTTATCCATGCTCTGCAAAATGATAGGTGCATCTTCATTTGTCCACTTTAAAAACTTTTCATTACCTTTCCTTGAGGAGCCACTCTATGGCTTTTAGTAACTTTTGTCTCTAGGAGAGTCTCTTGAGGAGCTCTACTATTGGAACCAAAAATTTAACATTATTTATCCAACCACCCAAATCAATATTTAAATCTGAAGTTGGAGGATTGAAAGCTTTGGGAACATTCAGTTGAGGTTTTCTTTGATCCTTACTCCCTTTTCTCCGATAAGTCATTCCCTTATGCCCTGCCATCTCATGGATTTGTTCAGGTGTGAGCTTCTCACAATAAATTATAGTAACATTGTCATAAGCAACAATCACATTATTTGTATTTTGAGTTCTCTCCATATTTTCTATCCAATTTCCCATAGAAATAATATGCTTTCTACGCACCATATTTATCTTCTCTGGATACTCATTAATACTACTTGTTCCAGCATGCTCTTCATCAATAATTTGACATAAAACACGATAAGTGGTATAGAGAAATTTTGACGTCTAAAATCGGCCTCCTAAGGAATATTATAAAATAATAAAATAAGATTAGATTACATCATCAAATTTTAGAGGGAAAAAAGAAAAAAAACTATTTTTTTTCAACTCATATTTTCAAGTTATCTCCCTATGATTTCACTCACATTTCGTGCAGGAGCACTCGTTAGATGCATAATTTAATTCCTTATCCAAAGAACACCTATGTTGCATACTTTCAATGGACCTTGCGACACGAAAAATGAGAAATGCATGAAAACATTATTACAATAACCTTTTTCATGTATTTCTCATTTTTCGTGTAGCACGGTCCATCGGAAGTATGGAACATGGGTACTCATTGGATGAGAAATTAAATTATGCATATAATGAGTGATCCTGCTCGAAATTTGAGTAAAATCATAGGGAGATAAGTTGAAAATAAGAGTTGAAAAAGTAGTTTTTATATATAGTTTTTATTTTTTATTCTTTTTACTTTTTTACTCCAAAAATGGTGAATCATCCCCCATGGTTGATATAATCATCTTGAATCCTATTGGTTCTTATAAAGTTGATTTTTATTGTACTTTTTATTATTATTTTGAGGCCTATTTTAGACCTCAAAATTTCTCTAATGATTCTTAATGAAATTTGTTGCAAGGTCTAAAAAAGGAGGAGCTTGGTGCTCAACCAAATTTGTGGATTCTAACTAGTTAGATGGTCTCTGATCTTGGGGAGGTTCATTCTTTTGATACTTATCAGTTTTTCTAGGATGGAAATTATTTTCTTGTGACCTATCAATGGAAATTAATCTATTTTGCATGGTACTCATCTAACTAGCATGGTTGGATTTCATGGCCTTTATTAGTTGAGTCAATTCTTTTAAACGGTGATTAAATGACTCTTTATGTTATGCACTGTTTGAATTGTTCTTAGGCTCCCAAGGTTTTGAAGGTGTTCCCCTTGTGAAACCTAACAGACTTGATTTACCCAAGGCTTGCATGTTTTTATCAATTTTCACAACCATTTTTTGGGAAAACTTTCAAGTTTTTCAGTTCCCTATCTCTTAGCTGATATCTCATGTCACCACTAAAGGCCTCAATAAAATAAATGAGAATAAGTGCGTCAGGAGGTTTAATGTCTCTGTGAAGACTTTTGATCATATCATTGAATATTTTATTAAATTCCTCCATTGTCTCATTTTCATTCTTCTTTATTGTGCTAAGTGAAGCCAAAAATGTCGACATTCTTTATTACCCCCCAATCTCTCACTAAAGGCATCTATGATTTGTTTGATAGTTGTGAAATTATTGTCATCTTGTTCTATGAACCAATATAAAGCATCTTCCTCTAAAGACACGACAAACAACTTCATCTTCACATCCTTGTGCTTATGCGCATTACACCACTTACTGACACATAGGTTAAAATTTCTAAGATGATTTTTGGCACTTATTGCATTTTTTTTTTTTTTTCACAAGATCGTTTACTCATATATTAAAAAACTGTAGAAAGCCAGAGCTATTACATAGGATTCAAGAAGAGCGGGCACAAATGAAGTCCAAAACCGGGACGCAGCCCGTGACTTCTGTGAAATTAAGTTGAAGAGAAATTGCTGGAAAAGATGCCTACTATACTGCCTTACAAACAAACCATCTATTAGCTTTACTTTGCTATTCATTTGACTAACACCAGAATTGGTTTACTGTGTCTTCCATCTGAACATCCCTCTGTTCATCCTTTTGGTGCCTTAAGTCCCTCGATTTCCTTTCTTTGTTTTATCAGCTTCTTTCTTTTAGAGCGGCTGTCTAATTCAAAATCGTCCCTCAGCTCTTTGTGGTGTTTAACAAAACGAGCAATCATGTGAACGTGCTCTTTACAAAGTGTGCAGGTATCATTCCCTATCACCCTGTCCAGGGGATTCCCTTGACGCGCTGCGCCCTCCTGTGCTGCTGGCTGCTGCCTGTTCTCTGCCATGGCTTGAAAGGAGCGGATTAGCAAACAAAAATCTGAGAAATAGTTTGATTTATACTTGAGGACGGCTTGATTGGCTTGAACACCGAATCTCTGATTGGTAACACGCTTTGTGCTGAGAAGGAAAGGGGAACTCAAAGTTCTGGGCGCACTCTGGACAGTATCACTCCCTTGAACAACTATTCTAACCTCAATGCTCCATACTCTTTTTTGCTGTAACTGGGGCTGCAAAGCTTGATTGAGGAAATCGCGCAGGGGAGCATATATATAAAGGGAAGGAGAGAGCCATACTAGACGATAGAGCGGGATATTGAAACCTGTGAGCACTGTATGCATAACTTGCTGCGGATTCGAGGTGCACTGTCCGGGAGGCTTGAAGAGACATTTGCCTACCAAACCAGAGGGGATAACACGGGAGGGGCTGAGATCAAGAAGAGAGAGGGAAGACGGAGGAGTGTAAGGTAAGGGATGATCATTCGATGACAGGCTGATGGGGTGAATACTGATCTGACAAGGTTCAGAGGGGCTTTTCTGATGAGCTAGATGACGGCTTGACTGATTAGGGGATCTCTTTTTCATAGCTTTTTTCATTTTCACTAACCTGTCCCTGCTGTCGGTTCACCGCCTTGCTGGCAAGGGAGTCAGCTTCTGCGTTGTGTTCCCTCAGCACATGCCTGAAGGTGACTTCCTCCATACTTCTTGTGTTCTCTGTGATTCTCTTCCTTATGTTATTAAGACCTTCTTTGTTGAAGTCTTTATCGTTGATCATGGCTGAAATTATGATAGCCGAGTCCCCAATTATAATTGGGTTCTTTAGTCCCAATTTGGATAAAATTGTGGTGCCAAGGAGGAGACTGTAAGCTTCTGCTGCGTTGTTCGATGTCCTTCCCAGTCCCCATTCATAACTGCAGATGTGGTTTCCTTCATGGTCTTTTATTATGCCTCCTGCTCCCGCTGCTCCTGGGTTGTTCTTTGATGCGCCGTCAAAGAACAGGAGGGGGCGGTCTTGTTTGCTGATCCATTGTCTTATTTCTTCTTTAGTTCCCCTGAGCTTCCATTTGGGCTGCTTCTGGTTGGCTTTATTCTGCGGAGGAGGATTCTGAGAGTGGCTTACATTGAAGTTACTGTACCAGTCCCTTTCCTCTTGGGCCCAACTCTTCTGGTCTGGGAAGGCTATGAAGTTTGCACTGACCGCTTCCGAGATGTTTGCTATAGTTTTGGCTATTACACTGTCCATGTTAGGCCTTTTGTTTTTGAAAACGTAGTTGTTCCTAGCTAGCCAGAGGTTCCAGCATAGAGTAGCAGGGATACACTTCCAAATTCTGATGATATTATTCTTGCCCTTCTTAGGGTGTGGAAAAACTTTTTTCCAGTTCTTCTGGAGATTGTGCATCTGATCAGGGAATCCTCTGATGTCCAAGGGGCTTGTTATCCTTTTCCAACACCTTTGAGCAAACGGGCAAAGAAGGAAAGAGTGTTGAATTGACTCCTCCTCTGCCCAACAGAAGCAGCAGATCGAAGGTCCTTGTATTCCTTTCTTTCTAAGGTTCTCCGCTGTAAGGATTTTCCATTTTAAAAGAGTCCAGTTAAAGTGCTTTACCTTTGGGAGGCTTTCTGACTTCCAGGCAGCTGAGTAAAGGTCCCAGTTTGCTTTGGGGGTTGAATTTTGTAGAGATTTGTACCCTTCTTTAACCGTGAAGGATCCTCCCCCTGTGTCCCAGATATATCTGTCCTCGTCGTCCCTTTTTGTTGGAGCTAGTCCTGATAATGAGAGCTTCAGATTGTGCCACAGAGCTTTTAGATCCGGAGGTAGATTCAGGTCTTTCCAAGCCTGCCATCTATTTTGATTCCATAAGGATATGTCATGCAGGGTGATCATTCTCCTTTCCTCCATCCAGTCTTGCAAAGGTCTGAACTCTTGAAGAAGGGTTCTTGGATTGGAATTCATTATTCTGTCAGTCCATATGTTGATGCTTTGTCCGTTGCCTGGGAGCTTGGAGACATTTTCTTTGAAGTGTGGCAGAACTTTCTTGACTAGGCGCCACATCGGAGTGCAAGGCCTGTCTGCTATTGGGTCGTTGAGGATATTGGAGTTTAGGCCTCTAAGGTATTTTCTTTTGATAGTCTCCACCCACCACGAGCCAGCTCCTGTGAGAATCCTCCAGATCAGTTTGAGCCCCAGCGCCTGGTTGGAGAGGCTTGGAATTTTTATGGATAGACCTCCTTTTTCATAAGGAAGAGTTACTTGGTCCCAGCTGACCAGACTGAATTTTTTTGTGTCCTGTTTACCTCCTTGCCAGAGAAAGCTTCTCTTTATGAGCTCCATGTGTTTGTGGATACTAGCAGGAGCCATAATGATTGCATATTGATAAATTGGGAGTCCGGAGAGGACAGCCTTTATAAGAATGGTTCTGCCTGCTAGGTTAAGCCAAGAGACGCCCCAGTTTTGGAGATGGCCTCTCATTTTTTCAATGTGGTTTGTCCAGACCTCTGCTTTAATGTGTTCCTTTGCCAGAGGCAGGCCCAGATAAGGGAAAGAGCTCCAATTTTTTTGAAGAGGGATATCCAGGATTTGGGATATTCTTTGCTGAATCTGATGAGGCACATTCCAAGTGTAAAGCTTGCATTTTCTGTTATTCAGTTTGCCTCCTGAGGCTTGGAGGAAGGCGTCCAGAACTTTTTTGAACCTCCTTGCCATTAAACTGGAGGCTCCCCCAATTAATAATGTGTCATCCGCGAACAGTGAATGGTTTATTTCCTTTATTCCTCTTTCAATGCGGATACCTGTGATTTCTCTTTTGCTGCGAAGATTTTCTAGATGGATGCTGAGGGATTCCGCCATGATAATGAAAAGGAAAGGGGAGAGGGGGCAGCCCTGCCTCAACCCTCTGGAACTTCTGAAAAAGTTGCTGGGTCTACCATTAATCAGTGGGGCGGTCCAGGAGTCGAAGATACAAGCTCTGATCACGTTAATAAAATTGGGAGAGAAGCCGAAATTTTTTAAAACCGCACATAGGAAGGAGTGATCTACTCGATCAAATGCGTTGGCCATGTCCAGTTTGATGATCATTCCACGCTCTCCTCTGTTGTGGCTGCTATGTATTTCTTCCTGGATTAAAATAACATTGTCTATGATCTGCCTCTTTGGGACAAAGCCTCCCTGATTCTCTGAAATTATGAGAGGAAGGAGATTCTTTATCCTATTTGCAATTATTTTTGTTATGATTTTATATGAGACATTACAAAGCGAGATGGGCCGGAATCTATCAAAGGATTTGGGGTTGGCTTCCTTGGGGATCAAAGCTATATGTGAAGACTTCGTATTGTCCCCCAGTTTGTGTTTTCTAAAAGCATTTTTAACCATTCTTACAAAGTCCTTCTTTATAGTTTCCCAATGCTGTTTATAGAATGCAACTGTGAATCCGTCTGGCCCTGGGGCCTTATCTTGCTGCATACCGAAGGTAGCCTCTTTGATTTCTTCTGCTGTAGGTTCTTGCTCCAGCTTGTTGTTGTGTGTCTCTGTTATCTTACTTTTGATTATACTTAGAAAATCATCGCTGCCATGGTGCTGGGGATCCGCCGAAAGGAGTGCTTTGAAGTGCTCATGTGCTGCGTTTTTTATGTCTTCTTGATCCTTCAATTCTCTCCCGTCGACTTCAATTTTGTCTATCTGATTGATTGCTCTTCTGATCTTGACATTGTTGTGGAAGAAAGAGGTGTTTTTGTCCCCAGCTCTCAACCAAAGACAGCGAGATTTTATTCTTTGCTCCTCTTCCTCCATGCGGTTCTGCCGATATAGCTCTTTGTACAGATTTTTTTCCTTGTCTAGGTCCTCTGCTGTATCTTGCACTTGTTCTTTTTCTTTATGCCATCTCTCCATTTCTAATAGCAGCTATGTTTTCTTTTTCTTTTCAGAAATTGCCTTTTCCCTTGCCCATTGCTTTATAGCTGTCCTAAGGTGCTTTAGCTTTGATTCCCAAACGAAATGGGGTGAGCCAAGGACTTCAATCGTCCACTGATCCCTTACAAGGGTGCGAAAATCCTCATGGGAATCCCAGGCTCTGTTATATTTAAAAGGGAGAGGGCCCAGATTTGCTCCTTTGTCCATGGAGAGGACCACGGCCTTGTGATCCGAGGCTGTGCCATGGATTATGTGGCTCCTGATTACTTGGTAATTTTCTGCTATTCCTTCCTGGACTAGGAACCTGTCTAGCCTCTCTTTTATGTTGTGTATTCCTGCCCTTCTGTTGGTCCATGTGTATTTGCCATTTGACAAAGGGGGATCAATCAGCTTGAAGTGTTGGATAATGGATTCTATCTTATCTCTGGACGGGTCGGCATGGTAATTTCCCCCATGTTTTTCATCTACCTGCCTTATTAGATTCAGGTCTCCTCCAAGGATTACCCAGCTGCTGTGAATGGTGCTGAGGTCCGTTTCTAAAGTGTTCCAACAGCTTGCTTTATCTCTGTAGTGGTTAGGAGCATAAATGTTGTAGATGTGATAAGTCTCCCGGGTGCTTTTATTCTTTAGATCTGTTCGGATCCACCAGTTGCAAAGCTGGGAGCTAGTAATTTCCCACTTATTTGTATTCCATAGTGTTCCTATACCTCCTGATGCTCCGGATGAGCCTTTTGATATACCTAGGTAGTTTCTGAATCTTTGAGTTTGAAGAAGGAAGTCCTGCTCGGTGGTTTTGGTCTCCTGGATTAGGAGGATGTCTGGCTTTTCCTGGTTTATGAGATCCTTGATTGCTTTCAGCTTTACGAGTGAGCCGAGCCCCCTACAGTTCCAAGAGACCAAATTCATTATTTACCAGTGTTGGGGTGGGGTCCTGATTTCTCCTTGGCCTTCTCACCACTTCCTTTTGACTTGCCTAGGAAGGAGTCCATTGGCTGTTGGGTGCCGGTTGCCATTTCCTTTGCTGTTGTTTCATCTCTTAGCTCTTTATTCGTCTTGCGGCCGACTTTTCTCGGAGGGTCAGATGGCTGATTTGTTTCTTTAGCTTTGTTCCTTGTGAGGATTCTTTCAATGGTGGGAGGGGGGGAGGGTGGAGGGTTAGAGCAAGGAGAGGCAGGACGAGGGGAATGGGGAGGGGAGGCCAGAACTTCTTCTGTTAGGGATTCGAAAGGGTTGGAAGAAGATGGGAAGGTTGAAGAGGGAGGAGGAGGAGGGGGGGGTTGTTTTGTTACTGGAGGGGCTGTGGTACTGATGCCCGGGTTCGAAGAGGACTTTTTTCTTTTTACTTGTTCCCATGAACCTTCAGCGTGTTCCTCATTTTGTGCAACCTCATTTTCTTTTAGTTTACTGCATCTATTAGCAAAGTGGCCGTATTCATGACATACCTTGCATTTGAAGGGCAGTTGTTCGTAGTCCAGCTGTTGAATGTGCATCCATTGATCCACTTTTAGCTTTATGGCTTCCGGCAGTCCTTTCCCAAGATCAACTTCAACGCAGATCCTAGCGCATGCATGCATATTCTCCCTCGGTTCCGATCTGTCTATGTATTTTCCGACTGCATTGCCGATCGCCCTGACCGATTCATCCCCCCAGCAATGCAAAGGCAGATGAGGGAGGCGCACCCAAACTGGGACTGCGTTGGGTATATCCATTTCCGGATCGAAGTCCGGGGTCCAACGGTTCAGGTATAGACCTCTTGTGTCCATGAAATAAGGCCCGTTGCGAAAGATGAGGTGCTTGTCTTCTTTGGTCTCGAATAAGAAGGTGTAGTATCCACGCCCGCAGAATCTGATGGCAATCTTCCCTTGAATCATTGCGCTCCAGTTACGCTCTACCCATTTTTGGACAGTTCTTGGAGAAGGCCAGAGGCCTGTGAACTGCCCTACCAGACCTCTTTCTGAAAGTGCTATTGCCGATTTCCTGGGAAGAGATGGGGGTAGATTGACTTCAGGGATCTCATCCAGCTTCTTTATGAACTTTGATAGGGAGGGCCGGGTTCTGGCTTCTGAAGGATTTGTCAGGAGGGCGGCGAAGGTTTCTTCTGGGCTCTCAGAGACCGGGGGGGGGGGAGGCGGATCCTGCCATTGCAGGCCCGCTGCGCACAGCAGAGGGGCAAACCGTCCAGAGGTGGGAACCCCGAATGCGGGGTCTGCGCTAGTCGAAAGGGGGCAGGAAGAGCAGGGAAGGCCCGGCCAGGCAGAGCCTGGGGGCAAGGGCGAGGACACGGGGTTCAGGCGGGCAGGGCTGCCGCGTCGCAGAGCTCCAGCAATCTCTATGTGACACCACCTTTTTTTTGGCACTTATTGCATTATTAACTTGAAAGGATGGTAATTTATCCAAGGATTTATCAGGTAGAGCATGAGGATAACCATTAATAGCAGAAAAATCAATAGGGTCATAAAGATCATCAATTTCTACTTGACAATTATTTAAACAAAAAAGCAAATGGATATCAGAGATTGATTTTTCTCCAAGATTACCAAGGAGTCTACAATAAGCAAGTTTGTTCAATCTCTTTCGAATAACCTTTTTAGGTCCAGGAATGAAATCAATCAAACCCTGTGAGTTACTTCTTGTAGAGGACCTTGTAGAATTTTTTAATAGTGGATCTGCCAAATGATCTGAATCAAGTCCTAATAACCAAAATAATACATCAAACAAAGAAAAAAAAAGAAGGAAAGAAATTGTGTTATGGGTATAAATAGTTTTATCACCAACAACGACACCAAAATGTGTTTTCATTGCTTAATCCACACCTCAAGTCACGTGGAAGAAATCTTCAATCCATTGGGTGTGGCCTTGGGGGCAAGTCTTGAGACAAATTCAATGTCACTCTATCTCGACTCCTTCGTCTAGGCTAACTGTTTCTAGGAAAACTAGTGTCTTTTCGATCGACTAGCCCTCTAGGATTGGCAACGACCCTAGAAACAAATAGTTTAAAGCAATTTGCGATTTCCTCTATGTATGATAGATAAGAGAGAGGCAAAGGAACCAACCTGGATCTTCCGCTTAACTCCTTGCTTGATCTCTCTCCCCCTTGACAGAGCTTGCAACTCCTCGCTGTACTTGTCTCGCTTGGAGAGTACCTGTAGAAACACAGTAACAAAGAACTATCAAATCATCTTGATCTATTATATCATAAGCATTGCAGAATTAGAAATACAATGAACATACAATGGCATTCACAAATAACAACATTCACAAATACACGATTGTATGGAGGAAAAATCAAAGAACTTTATTAAATAGAAGGGAGAATTACAACCCAGTTGTCTGATCCAGCATCATCCTCCCAGCATCAAATCCCTCTTCACCTCATGAAAAGCAAGATCACCCAACAATACAATGCTCTTTCTCAGATACAAGCTATCAACACTTCCTTACAAATTACAAAATTCCAGCCTCCCAGATCTCTCAGATGAGGGATCCATTTATAGATGTATTCAAGGGTGTAATTCATCTCTGGGTTTTTGATTAGTGTCATTCCACTTGTTGTTTTTGGTTCCACTTGGAGATTTCTTGGATCTCTTACTCATCCCTGGGCGAATTTAGAGAGGCAAGTGTCATAGGAGAAGTTTCTAGAAGATTCCATGAGCATCCACTTAGTAAATTGTCTCGGACATTTGTCCATTCTCACTCATCGCACCCCACAGAAGGTCCCTTCAGTATGCATTGCACCTGGCTAGTGTAGAAGTCAGTATGCATCACACCCTGACAGTGGAGTAGTCAGTATGGTCCTGTTTTGGCCAGTTCTGGATGGTTTTTTAGGTGGAACTTTTGGGGAATTATGTAATCAGTTGACCATGATCTTTTAGGGTATGAAACAACACTTTTAGGGGTTTATGAGCCCTATTTTATCGACATATAAGATTGGGGTTGAAGTGCCCAAATATGTCTATAACACTAACTTCTAGTGAACCAAGAGGGCTAGTCCCTAACAAAATAACTAAGGCTAATTAAGCTATAACAAAACAAGAAATTATTCTAGGAGTTAATTCAATTGCACAAAAGTACATTAACTAACATCATATAATTTTTATGATTGACAAGCAGATAATCAAATGATAAATTTAAATAACAAGATATACTAGTGCCAAAAGTAAATTCTTGTGTTGTTGAAAAGAAACCCAAGCAAATGTAATCATGGCCCAATGAAGTATGCTGTCAAATGTTTTGGAGAGTTTCTCTTGGTAATTTTATTAAGGTTGAGTTCATTTGGAACTATTAAAGTGAGTGCAAAATGGATAGGTAGATATCCTGATCCACATGTGATTGCAAGAAAAGTAAGTTAATATATGGTTTCCTTATTTTATGGCTTTTATCCTTCAAATGAAAACAAATGATTCCCTTGGAGATACAAGGGGAAGAAATGTAGTTTCAAGGCATTCCCTTGAGTTCACAAGTCAACAAGAAGTGTTTCCAATATCACAATAAAAGTTGAAGGGTTTTCCATAATTAAACTATTTGACCAGCACAAGTTCTTCTCTAAATCATGACAAAGCTCAAGCTTTCACTTACGATGGCTAAGAGCATAATAGGAACTTGTAGGGGAAAAATCGTTACTTTATTTAGAGAAACCTCTCTAAAAAAAATTGAAACCAAATTGAGGAAACCATGAAAATGAGACAAAAAAAAATCCCCCCTTGTGTAGGGGAATGGGACGCATATGGGACTCCCACTAGCTCCCTCAAGATTACAATGACGTTTTAGAAGGTTTGGTACCCTTTGAAACAAAAATAAATGGATTATTGACCCCTTTTTAACTAGGGGGAGGATATGGATCCCTTTCAGTCTCCTGGATGGTCTAAATCATCAAAATTTGGGCAACGCCTCACCTTGTATGTTTGAAAACTTGAAAAAAAACATCAAGCTACTACTAGTGAAATATGCCCCAAATGAATTTGGGAATGCCTGCAAAAGTTAGACCCAAAATAAGCAATTTTCCATGTGAAAACCTATTTTAAAAATTGATAAAATCTAGTGTAAACAACCAAGAAAGAGCTAATTAAAAATATCTCTTTTAGATGCTTGTTATTTGTTTTGGAATAACAAAACATTAGCACTAAGATTTTCCAAACATATAAATGATAGCTTAGAAAAAGTATCTAGAAAAGATTTTAGAGATTTTAGCTTAGAAGTAAGAGAAGAGGAAGATGCTTGTAGGAAGAATCCTTGGGGAATGGAGCCTCTTGTTGGAGCATGGTGGAATATTGCTTCTTATGGTTTGAAGTTAGTGGACCATATAGCCAAAATGACTCACTTCTCCAAATTGAGGTGCCTGTAAAGCTTTACAAAAATTCTTACCAAGAAACTTTGCTAAGAGATAGGTGTTTTCTACATATGAAATCTAGAAAATATGCCAATCTAATTAGAAGCACATATAATCTTGAATTCCAATATGTAAGACAACAAATATATTTAACAAATAATCAACTTTGAAAAATCTATTCCTACTAGGTAACAATGCCTCTTTAAATGCCTATAAAAAAGCTTAAAGCAAAAAACATAAAGCAAGGTTACCTCATATGTTGAACATCAAGCATCCACAAAAAGCTTGTACACCATTATTTGCCTCCAAATCCTTTTATTCCAAATGATAAGAACAAATACTAGCAAAGCTCTCTTCCAATATTCTTGTCCAACCTTTTCATAATAGAGGAGAGTGCTTTGTTTTATAGACCAAGAGGGAAGAATTTCCAAAGAGGAGTGTGAATCTCTAGAAGAGGAAAAGTCATAGTAAAAGATGTTACTTAACTCCCCCTAATTTGTCTCCAACTTGTTATTAACTGACTATGAGTCTTAGTGAGAATCGAGACAAGTAAAAACCTATCACTTAACTCCTAATGTGTCTCCAACTCGTTATTAACTGAACGTAAGTCTTAGTGAGACTAGAGAAAAGTAAAAACATGCCACTTAACTCCCCCTAACTTGTCTCTAACTCATTATTATCTAACTGTGAGTCTTAGTGAGACTGGAAACAAGCAAAAACATGTTTCCTTAAAAATAAGGAACTAATTTATTCACCTTTTTTGAGTGAATAAGGAAAATTATTTTTTTTTCTTAAAAAGGGCAACTAAGGTAAAGTGGGTGCTCCGAGTTATAAAACGAGTACCCCTAAGGCATATGACACCTCCTGGTACCACTTATTTTTACCCTTTTTTATTATTATATAAATTTTACAAGGAAAAATTTTATTTGCGGGAGTTTTTAATTATAAAAAAAGTTCTAGAAAAATCTAATGCAATTTTGTACAAATATGGATAATGAGTAGTGTTGTATCTGTTTCTTGAAGGCAATTCTTGGCTGCGAAACTGTGCCAAGAAACCAACTCGACCAAACTTTAGGTTCAATCTGGCCCTCAAACCAGAGCAGACTCCCTCAAGTGTTACGGGTTTTTTTCAACATTGTTCACTATCAATGGACAACAACCTTTGAAGTACAATGGCCATATCTATTATTTTTTGTAGGTGGTTGCTGATGATTACCCAATATCTACTCATAAATAAAGCCCTCTCTTGCTGAAACTTAATCAATGTGTCAACCTCTAGTTTTGACAGAAAAACATAGCTTAAAGAGTTTGGTGGAGGAATAGAAGAGAAATCAGACAATTAAGTATTCATACTGAATTATTAATCAACTAAATATAGTAGATGCATGTAGAAGAATTATACAGCCAAACATATATACATTCAAGAGATGACCGAAGACAACAATTAAATGATGCAGAGGAGCTAATTTAAATAAACTGTTCTATGAGTTAATCTCATTGTAAATGATAACTTTGCAACAGGCTGTTAGGGAGGTTGATACTCAAACCTAGCCTTGTCGTAACTCCTATGTTACCTTGAACATACGCAGAAACAAATTCTGAAATAACAGGGAAAGCCATACATGAAAAATAATTTTTGTCATGAAACTAAAGCCAAAATACTTCAATTAAAATTCTTGTAATAAAAGTCTTTACAAAAATGGCAGGGTTTTGGCATCAAAAGCCAACCATTTTACAATGAAAATGAAACAATATATAGGAAAACATCTTCCTCAAACTGTCACTAGTCTATAGGAAACAAATCCTATCAAATAAACTAAAAATACAATATGTTGCAGAAAATTTGGAAATAGCAGAAAATATTATGTCTTTAAATCTGGGAGTGATCCTTTAGTTTTTGATTCTTCTGCTAAGAAATCTGAAGTTGTTTAAGATTTTTCCCTGTAAATTTGGAAATGATTGCTTGACTACTGATTTTGTTCCCTCAAATATGGAAATTGGCTCACGATTGCTGATTGATTGCCTTTATTCTTGAAACTGGTTGCCCATTTTTTGTCACAAATCTGCCTTAATCTTCTACCTGTTGATCTTTTACCTTAGAATCTGGAGGTTGTTGAAGTTGCTCCCTAAAACTCAGTTAATATGCCCATAATCTGGTTGACTGATCCCTTTTTATAGAATTGATTAATCACTTGTCATTTGATAAAATTCTTTGATAATTCAATTATCTTAATTATCCTTCAGGTACTTAATCCTTGTCGAGAAATTTGAAAATGCTTCGGAAATCATTGATTTTTTGTTACTCTTTAATTTTCAAAAATATAAATCTTAAATTTTTGGGTATAACATATTTTGATAAAAATATTTCCCAAAAATTTATAAAATCTCATTTCCATATTTCCATGAATTCCATAAATGAGAACTCAAAATATTTCCTCAAATGATTGTATCGTGTAAAACCATTCATTATTTGAAATCCATTTAAAAATTGTTCCTTTCCTCGTGAATTTCATAAATCAAATCTCAAAATATTGCTCTATAAACCCATCTAGGGTTTTGAAAACCATGTCCTATAATACTTCTCCATTGTAGCAATTAATTGTTTATGAATTTCATAAATTAAATTAAAAACAATTTACCCAAACCATTCACTGTTTTCATATTTAGTTTTTCCCACTTTTGGTTTACTTATGAATAAATGAAACTTCATAAATAATTCTCCTTTTTTCTATGAAAACCATCCACTATCTTGCTTCCCCATGGTTTTAAAAACCATGTCTCCCTTTTCAACTCCTCTTTTTGCCTCTGTAAAAACTTTGACGTTTTCAACTCCCTTTTTTACTTTTTTAAAAACTTTGGATAAGAAATTATCCAAATTTTCTTTTCAGAGGCATTTTCCTCTTTATAATTCTTTTCTTCATATCCATAGTTAAAAACATTCATTTGTCTGCTCTGTAAAATTTCATTTTCACCTCTGTAATATTATTCCACAGGCAGGAAATAGTTCTTTATAACATGGGAAACTCCATGATTTGTATTGAAATGTACTTCTAGAACGTGTATCTTCATTTTACTTGCATGAAATATTTTTCAATAGTTGACCTAGCCTCTTATTACTTCAAGCTTTCACCTATGAGCTCATTCCAGAATAAAATAAAATAAAATATAATTATAAAATTGCTCCCTCCATTATTGCCCTCGATACACATTTTATAACTCTTAAACTTGCTTGCATACCAAGTAGAAATTCCCGCCTGGCATTTATAAATTCAAATCAATGTAAAATAGTGGTTTTACAATGGTCTTGGGGAGGAGGGTAGTAGATGGTAAATGGTTTAGATGAAGACAACTGCAAAAAGTGGTAAGAGTGAAATGACTTTGCAGAGGGAGGTAAGTTAAAAATTAGATGCTAGCCCCCCCCCAATCTATTTATTTAATATTTCACACATATCGAGGTGATGTATATAACAATATTTTAAAGTGTGAAATGCGGGATGGGGAAAAGGATTGAATGGACATAAATAGTATTTTAATTAATTTGACTTATGGATTTTGACTTTTGACCCTTGTAATACATGGTAACAAATGTGGTTCTCATATTTCGAGATAAGGGCTGGTCTCTAATTTTTTTTTTATTTTTTTAATAATAATTCTATAAGTTAAATAATTAATTTTATAAAAATATAACATTATCTTTCTATAAAATTAAAATCATTTAAATACTATAAAATTATTATTAAAATCAGTTAGCACATTGCATAATGACCATTTCACCACAGGAATTTGTATCTATCTGAGGCTTAGCTAGGAGACAAATTGGTAATTATATAAAAAAAATTGTAGCCTTCTTTGGTGTAAGAAATAGCTATAACAAGTAGCATGGTAAGGTACATTGACTCTAGACTTAGAGAACACCACTAAGGCCTAGCCATTAGAAAGTACTACAACTTTAGAGGTATGAGTAAAAAAACTTAGGAAATTATTAATCGTTAAAAAATAAAATATTTGTTTTTAGACAATGGAACTAGCAACCTCCCGAGATATATGCAACAATCCACAAGCCACATATATCAGAAAATCATAGTTCAACCTAGGATCAAGTTGATGTCCAGAGACCACCGAAACTAGAGCCAAGATCCCAGACTCCAACAAAACACCTATCCTTCCAACCTTACTATGAAGAGCCATGTCTCTAGGGACTTGAACCTGGGTGGATGGGATGGCAAACCTCCATCCCTACCACTCGAGCAAAGCACTTGTTGACAAAAAACACTATAGAGCAACTTCCCTAATAACTAGTCCTAAGGAACTAAGTCTTTTACACAAGTTCATCATGGTAATATCATTTGTTACAATTCCCCCAAGGGGGTATAGAAATTGCATAGAGAAGAAAACCAAAATAAAGGGAAATAATGTTTTAAAAGGCTTTTGAACTTCAAATTTGAACAGGTGTCTTGTTCAACCTTGGTGGCTCACTACAAGTCCTTCTTGGTACATCTAGGGATGTAACTGTTAGAAAATCAGAAAGGCAACAAGATTTTCTTATCCTTGATAATTACTTGTGATGTTCTTGATTTGTTATTACAATTATTTATATATTCTTTTAGTTCATCAAGCAATTACCAAATCGAAAGCACATAAAACAATGGACACCAGATGTAGGCACTATGTCGGGGAAAAAACCCCCTCGTAGGGAAAACCTAGTCAAAATTCTCTTCCTTTCAATAGTATTCTTTGAGACTTTTCACCCTAGACAAAGACAAAACCTTCCCTCCACACCACGTCAATCTCCCAGATCTTTGACCTCTCTTCCAGCAACTTCGACTATGTAGCAACTTTCGACATTAGGTAGCTTCTGACATCAGTAAAACATGGAAGAATTCGATCTCCCAATATAGGACACGAAAGAAAGAGAGAGGCACCAAAATTTCATTTTTCTTCCTCTCTTTAGAGTCCACCCAACTTGCACTTCCTTTGGAGTCCTGACTTCATACTTCGCACTTCCCAACTTCCTTAGATATTGAACTTGCTTGACATCATGTTCTCCAAATGAATTCGACTTTCTTCTATTTATAGGCTTCAAGGCAGGTCGAATTGATGTCCTTAGGCCGACTTGATCTCTTCTAGGCCAATGTGATGTGGAGGATACATATATTACATTTGACTCAATACTTAACCTTTTTACATGATTTAAAATCCCAAGAAGGGTGGCTTTAAAAGTACAATTTCTTTATTGACTCACAATAAATCCTAGAATTCCTCAATGGGGACTTTTACCTAAAACATGGTGACCCAAGCATGAAACCCATGCTTTAATAAGTCATAATAATAACAATAAAAATTCTTTTCTTTATTCTTTTGACAAGTACATTACAAGATGACTCAAATACGTTAAATGAAGACCGAACCTAGTTACATTTTCCAACACTCCCTCTTAACTAGGGAGGTATTCATCATATACAAGTACATGGAAGATCTCAACTATATGAACCATGAAGAAAATTTAGGCACCGCAATGCCATGGACTAGATTCTTGACCAGGGGAATCTATCCATTGGTCTCTTAACAATTTATGCACCACAATGCCACAGACTAGATTCCTGACCAAGGAAATCTATCCAAGTGGGAATAAGGTGGACTCAAGATTTCAACCCCTATAGGTACCATTAGGCTTACTTTCTAACGACCAACCCAAAGATCCAGGTGTGTATCCAAAAACATATCTTGATAATCAACACCACCTTTCCAACTTCAGGACCTAGACATCAACACAACGTTCTGACCAGATGTCCTCCTAGGAAATGCTTCACTCACAAAGCCTCAACACTCCTTCATCCAACAGATCAAGGATGACCAATCTCTCCCAATCAAATTAATTGGTAACCAACATGCCATCAAAACCTTCAAGAGATTCACTTGTACAAACACAACCCCAATCAATAATATACCTTCATATGTACATAATCAAATACAAACCTCTGGGGTCTTCCAGAAAACTTGATGTTACTTCTCAACTTTTCATAGTAGGACTATCAACCAAATATCTAACAGAAGATTCCTCAATCATACACTTTCCTTTCCTACTTCTCGTGCAACAACATATCCTTCGAAATTCATTCTTCAATCAAAAAAAATTTATGCCCTCCCTCTCAACCAAGGAGCATCTCTTTATCCAGGCTCCCTCTTAATCTTAGGGATATCTCTTCTATTCAGGCTTCCTCAGGGAGATCAATTTCTTCTTTTCGTCATTGGAGAATATTTCGTGGCTTCCAACCATTTCATTAGAGTTATCATCATCCCCATCATGCTTATCACATCAACGAACATCTTCACCACATTGAAGATTGTGTACCTGCACAACTTAGATAGCAAGTACAATAAATCTATAGAAGCATGAAGTTAGCCATATCAGAATCACATAAGCATTTTAACTTTATGCATATCAAATACCCAAACTTAATTACAAACAAGAGGCATATACTCTTCAACATCTTGCTAGGGACTTTGTCATAAACCCTAGACTACTTCATAACAACTTTCATTACATCTAGGATTTCAATCTTTCTTTCAAAGGTATGACATACCCTATTACAACATATAGAAAACCATAGAAACAATTCAAGCAAATATAGATCTACAAGGCATCTAACAACTTTTAGAATTCATATGTTACACTTTCCACTAGGGTTTCATACAAATCCTAGATTTCATATAAGAGAATCAATCAAAACTAAACACAAATTAGTCATTAACATGACCAACTTCCACTAGGGTTAGTTACAAACCCTATATTTTCAATCAAACATCAATCCCAACTAAAATTCATATTTCAACAATCTTACACAAATCTCATATCATCATATTGTCATCATACATCAAATATTTTTTACTTCTACTAAGGTTTAACTCAAAAACCCTAGAATTTCATTTTCACAATCTCAACAATCATTATATAAATAGATCTCAGATTGTTATATCACACATACTAGAGAATTTAATTCCTACTAGGGTTTAGCTGCAAAACCCTATATTTCCAAATATAATCACCCTAGAATATCAAACAAGGACTTATATTAAATCCTAAGACTTATGACCATCAATAAATAGGTTAACACACATATCTAGGAATTCATAATCATGCATAAGCATATCATATGTCCGACAACATTAATACATTAGCCATACACTAACCTAGAACAAGCTAGCGTTTTGACCAAATGTACACATATGCCTAGGGCTTCATTCCTAGGATATTACTTTAAACACATAATAAAGGTTTTGATTATAAACCCAACCAAACCCTAAAAATTAAGGGTTTCATAACATAGCAAAGCAAACCCTACTATTCCAAAATTTCAAAGGTTTGAAATCTCAGACAAACATCATTCAATCCTAACAAGTTAATATTTCACAATCATACCAAAATCCAAATCATGACATAATAAAAAAAATTCAAATAGCATTTCACAATATCCCTAAGTAGTTTAGGGTTTCAAACATTCACATTAGCATACACTTAGGCTAGGGTTTTCCAGAGAACTTGTCTAAGGCTCTATAAAATCAGTTAAGAATAGGAGTGGGGTAGATTTATCAAGTGATGAATCATCGAAAATAAGAATCAATATGATTCACTATAGCTAGACACAACTATGTTAGTAATAGATTATTAAATGAATAAGAATTTATTATAAAGAAATCAATGTTTTAAAGCATACCTTTGTTCCTTGACAAACCTTGTCTTGAGTGGTCCTCTTTCATACTCCTTGAGAATATAGCAATTGTTTTTCCTAATCAAGTAATATAGGAGAATGGTGATTAGTATTAATATAATCAAAACTAAATGAGTACATGAAACCAAAAACTGAAAGGAAATGAGATACTTATCTTTGAGAGTTGTTGGGGGCTCCCTCCAAAACTTGAGGGATACCTATAAACTTATAAAACAAAAGAAAAAGTCTTTTCCAAAAACATGTTAAAACCTATAAATCCTAAACATCAGAAATACAAAAATAGAATATCTAAGACTAAAAGCAAAGGACTTAATAGTGTAATTCCCTTATATCAAATTCTTCGGGTTTTACTTTCTTTGGGTCTCCTTCTTCAACAATGTTAGCATGATCTCTATCCCTCTCCTTATTCTTTGGATTGTCGGTACAATCCCACCTGTAGTGACCCTTCTTATGACATTGATAACATTCTACCTTGGATATGTTAACTTTCTTCCTTGGTCCTTTTGATTTCTTTCCTTTATGTTGAGAAATGTAGGGATTTGATACTCCTTAAGGATTGGCAACTAGAGAGATCCTCAATTCTTCTTGACTACAAGCAGTCCATAGTTCTTCAAAAGTGGGAGATGCCTTCCAACTGTTAATACCTGCAACAAATGCACCCCAAGTAGGTGGCAATCCTAATAGAGAATTGATCAGGAGTTCTTTTTTTGGAACAATTTCATCAATGGCCAAATTATCATCCTAGATTCTTGCTATCTTTACAAAGAAGGAGGCCACTTTGTCTTCTTTCGTCATCTTTGTGGTCCTCAGTGTTGAAAAGTGTAACTAGGTTCGGTCTTCATAATGACATGTAATTGTGATTTTTGTAAATGATGAAAAGAAGAAAATAAAATTATTTTTGTAATGCTTCGTGGGTTTCATGAGAAAGAGATTTTATTTTAAATGGCTCCCATTGAGAGCCTTTAGGATTTGTCATAAAAATCATATAGAGTCAATGTCATGTATGAAGAATGTGTATGAGTCTATAAAAGTGTCTAGAAGCCCTCCAACGACAAACACTAGTCCTTCTCTTCAAGTCGGACTCCAAATGAAGTAAATGGCACATGTCAGCTCACCAAATTGGAGACACATCCCATCGTTGAGGTCATGTCGGCTTATATATATGGGCAAACCACGATATATAGGAATGAAAGGAATTCAAATTTCCATAGTTTATGGATTCAAACATCTCTCTGTAATTCGGGTGAACGGTGTTGTGACAAGTTCGGATCACAATTCGGATGACATAGAAGGAGCTCAAATGGATGAGAGAAGGATAGCGAGGATCTCTGTTTGGGCTAATTACTGAAACAAAAGTTCAGATCTCTGAGTGAAGGTCTTGGTTCTACAACAGAGGGATACAATTCGGATGAGGGTATATATACCACAACTAGATGATATATAGAAGCCACAATTCAGTGCTTGTTCGATGTTATGAAGGCGTCGCTATTCAATGATATATTACAATATTTCGATGTTGCTTTAGTAAGGAAATCTTGGTGACAATACAATGATATGGTTTAGTTTCATCTCAAGTATATCTATAGTTCCTTGATGAGATGATCTCAGTGTTAAGAAGGTCGAAGAGGAAGAGGAGTCAAGAAGAAGAAAAGAGCAGAAGACAGAGAACTAGTGTCTTGATCTTGGAGTGGCTAATAGGTCAAGGGTATTGGTCTTGGTATTCGTCAATTGGAATCTCTATAAGAAGAATTTTTGCGGGTTTTCCTTTCAAAGAGTGAGATGTCTTGGCCCTGCATGATAGCCTACATTATGTATGTCTTGTCTATTTATGTTCATGCATTGGTTACTGCTTGATGAATAAGAGCACTAATAATATAAGAAGAAGAAGATTCTAATCTAAAGAGGTAAAAATCATTCACAATCGGTTACTAATCGAAGAAAAATCATCTAATTCGAATTCCCTAGATTTCCCAACATGGTATCAGAGCTAAGGTGATAGTTAAGAAAGGCCATCTAATCAAAGAGACAATCAAGGATTGAGTTTCAAGGAAGGCATCAAAGCATTTTGAAGGATGTAAAAGTGAATTCGAGATCTACATTGAAGAAGAAAGTCTACTTCAAAAGGAGGTCTTGGGATCATCAATCAAATCAAGGAAACTAGAAGCCTACACCAGCAAAAGTGTTGGATCCTCTAGTCACCGTCAAAATACCACAAAGACCCTCATCAAGTTGAAGACATCTACAAAGCAAGGTAGTCTAAAGTATAGACATTCAAGAGAAGTGCTTCAAGGACAAAGATCACATCATCTTGGAGAAATTTGAAACTTTAGAAGAATTTCTTATACGCACTCATTCACCATTGAAGAAGTCGAAGTATCTTGAGGGCTAGTTATCCAAAGAAGGCTAAAAGGCATTGCCATCATCTTCAAAATGTTCCAAGGAAGTCTCCCCCCATTGAAGCAAGGATCTCCTCCTTATCCTAAAAGGTCATACGAGGAAGCATTGGGAGATCCTCATCAGATCATCATCATCAAAGGAGAGCTAGATCAAAGACTGTCATCATAAAAAGGGGAAATCTCCTTTTATTGAAGAAGGTAGTTCATTTGGAAGAAGATCATTCAAAAAGGGCACTAATACATCTTCATCAACCACCATCAAAGGGATCAAGTTGAAGATTTCACCTTCACTTGTCAAGTAAGTATCTTTTATTCTATAATCTAATATGGTAAAATGACTTTGTTTTGCATGGAGATCTATAATTTGGTTGGGTCATCAAACTTCCTTGCATGGAAAAGGAGGATAGACATAATCCTAGAAGAAAGTAAAGTCATTGAACATATCAATGGAAAGGTCTCCTCTGAATACATGGAAATGGATCAAAGGGCTTAAGGGATTCTTATGAAATCAGTCAAAGGTCCCCTCATATAGCAATATTGGAGATATCAAAGATATATACATATATATATATATATATATATATATATATATATATATATATATATATATATATATATATATATATATATATATATATATATATATATATATATATATGATAACCTAGTAGAACTATTCTCTAAAGATGCGATAAAGAAGTTCATATTACTTAGATCTCATCTACACAAATTGAAGGTATCAAAGGATAAAAGGTTATCGTCATTGCGAGATATGGGATGAGATAATCTTCATACACTAACAGATGAACAAGGTAACAAATGTATATAAGGATAAGAAGGCTATCCTATTCAACAACGTGTGGTCTCTATGCAATATAGGACAAGACAAGTTGAGGGAAAAAATAATTCAGACATTTGTTGAAAGGAGAGAAGATCATAGATAAGACTCGATGCTATGAGAATTACAGGAAAAAGTTTCCTATGCTCAAGAGGGGCAATAACAAGGAAGATAGAGAAGAAGTCCATTTCACTGAAGAAGTAAAGGAAGTTGAAAGAGGAAAAGCATTAGAAGCAAGAGCTCATGACATCATCATAGGAAACATGAAGGATGTCTGGAACAAACCTATAGCAAATCAACTGTGAAGGTTATAGCTCTTGGGAACCTCATTGGAAACTTATGGAAGGGAAGAAGTCATCTAGGACAAGTCTCATCATACATCAAGATGAATGTAAACATCCGCTAGAGAGGAATATGCAAGATCCTCAAGACTCTTTGATGGAATCCTCATCGGAGGGTTCACCGATTTAGAAAGAAAGCAAGTATTTCATCAGGAACTCCAACTTGTGGAATTCATGGGATGATAGTATGATGACATAAGAGATGAAGCATATCAAGGGGTTGAAGCTCTTTTCAATCAAGGAAGTTGCTGAAACAAGCCTAGATGACCTAGAGGTAAATGAGGTATGTATGCTTGTGTTCAATATTATAAAGTCATGTTGTATGGTTGTAGGTAACACGGATCACTACTCGATCTTGAGAAGCATGATCAAAGGAAAGGAATCTCCTCCTATGAAACGTTGTCAGAAGGCATGGGTCACACTAGATGAAATCAACATAATATGTCCTCATATGAAGTATGAGGTGGTTGACCACAATTAAGGAACTCTGAATGGAGGCTCTTGGGAATGAAATATGCGAAGAGAAAGAAAGGAATATATCATAGACTATGCAATCATGGAAGAATGCATTCAACATCTGAGACAAAGAATATTTGACTAGGAGATCTCTTGGAAAGATATGAAGACTCCGATGGAATTCTGAAAAAGATGGAGACCCTTGACAATGGATATCTTTGGAGATATGTCAAACATGTATGGAGGATGCTTATGAAAACTAGAAGATGTCATGATGAAAGACCATCTCAAAGGTAATTTTGATTTAAGTTTTTATTTCTTTTTTCTTTTGAAAAAATGTCTAGATGGGCTTATGCAGGTCTTCCAAGGGAAGAACTGTGGATGTTTTCCAAGAGGACCTTATAAAAGGATGTAAGATCCTTCTGGAAAATATGGCATGAAGAAGGCATCATGACATGAAGCAAGGCCATATGTGGACTAATGGATCACTTTCAGACAAAAGGAATTATGACATGACTGACTCATGAATGAAAGTGATGGATGGTCTGTGCCCTATGAAGAAGCCCCAAAAAATGAAAACTCCATGACGAATAAATTCATGACATCGAAGGTGTTAGGGTCCTATAATTTATAGGATCTCAAGGTGATTGAGTATTTGATATCAGAAATATCATATTGCAAATAATTGTCAAGCTACAAATGATTCTCAAAAGTAAATAGAATAAAAATGAAAAGAGGGTATAAACGAAAAAAAGGAAAACAAAAAACATTGAAAAAAGAATAAAGATAGAACCCCATCAAAAGAAAGAAAAACAAAAAGAAAATAATATTGAAAGTGTTGCAAATATAAATGCCACTACTGATAAATTGTTAATTTTAGGTATGTTCTATGCTTAGAGAAATTTATTTAAATTTTTCCATTTAGCTCAATATCAATTCCAGATTAGCAATCACATTAGCATGATAGTAAATTGCAGATAGAACATAAACATAAACATCAGAAAACAATCCAAGACAAGAGGACACAAGATTGGCACCAACCAGGGACAAACCCCAATGTGGGGAAACCCTTGATCAATTCTTCTTATATATTCTTCAATAGTTAAACAGAGAGAGAGAGATAGTACATACATATTAGAAGTCAACACTTTGACTTGACAAGATAGAAGATAAAACATCTGAGATCTTCACTATGAAGATGACACAATAGTTTTGATGACTGGGACTACATATCTGATATCGGGTGAAGGCACACTGTTTCAATTGATTCTCCAATGTGATTCCATCACCATGCTGCATCCAACACGATGATGCATCCAACCATGCTGCATCCAACACGATGATGCATCCAACCATGCTGCATCCAACACGATGATGCATCCAACCATGCTGCATCCATCATCATGCTACACCCATCACCATGTTGTACTCATCACCATGATGCACTTATCACCATGTTGCACTTATCACCATGCTGCACTATAGGACTACTTATGAACACAGCTCCGAAAAAGGTTTCCACTGCTGGCTATGGCCTGTGGCCTAGCCCAACAATGAACTGCAACTAGGTCTCTCCACACAATGATGCTTCCTGTACAGAGGAGCAATGTGAGTTGATGTCATATCCTAAAGAAAACCAAAGCATCTTGATGCCAACCATATTATAGAGAAACAAAGTGTATCGATCAAGAGAAACAAAGAATACATATTGTGGATCGTGATACATCAAGCTGTCTGCCACATCTACTATATCATGTCACTGGGGAGACTACCCTGTCATGGATACTATGTTTTCCATGTCATATAATATATATATTATTTGCCATACCAAAATCTTGTCAGCCATACCATGTTGTTCACTGTCTACCATGTCAAAGCATTGTCTGACATATCATGTATATACATGTTGTTTGCCATACCATGACACTGTCTGCCATTTCAAAGAACTGTATACCATATCATGTATATACATGTTGTTTGCCATACCATGACATACACAATGTGATGATAATATATAATGCAAATAGAGTGCAATGCGAGTTTATACAATGAGTGCGATGTTAATTACAAATCACAGAGTCTACCATACATATACATGTATTACAATGTGTTGTAATTACATACTTTCTACGGAAATTTGATGCTAGCGTGACTGTGCTTTTCAGTGAGTCACTGGTTATTCCATATGCGGGCCAAAGATTATGACATACACGAATATACCTTATGCGAGCCAGAGATTATAATGAACTCGATCATACCATATGCGAAAAGGGATTGTAGTCATACCATATGTGAGATAGTCCTATAACAGAGATGCGAGAGCATTCGATATAGAGTTATGAAGCCAGCTGCGAACTTCTATATTCCACAAACTATTAGATATGCAAACAAATCAACGGAACATACATTGCGTTTAGGGCTTGAGCTCCCTTCTAAGACTGTGCCAGATCCTTCTTTTCTCTGTAGCTAGGGCATGGTTGTACCTTCTCTAAGACAACGTCCATAGGGCTGGCTTCATTGACTGTAATATAGGGCAGCGTAGGCACTCCTAGAAGACCTTTCCTCTTCCTCATCTAGGGCTTCTCCCTAACTGTAGTTAGGGCTTTCCATGGCAGCATTAGGGAATTATTAGGCCATCGTATTCTCTTAGAGTCTTCTCCTTCCACCAAAACCCAAACAAGTGGAGAAGAAGATCACAAGAGATGAGTGACTAAATGACTTGAAGGCCACCTCTACTTATAGTAAAACGTTGAGGATAGATGGGGGTAATTTGGTTGTTGTTTGACCTTGACAAATTGTCACATAACACAAATAAATTCATATCTCGATGAATACTTGTTGGAATTTGATGATATTTATATCAATCCTACACCTCTCGATGAGAGGAATCTAGAAAAATATCAACTGCCTTAAATAAGAAGACCCACATGGAGTTTAGCCCTAGTTTCCAATTTTAACTCTCCCTCTCAACTAGGGAGAACTCTATCTGCTAATTCATCTGCCAGTCTGTACTATCTCTGTCATCAGTGCTTTGCACTGCTCTGTTCCACTCTACTCTACTGAACTATGAAGAAGAAGAAGTGATCGAGAATGTATCATGCCATTATCTACTGACCCAAAGTCAGTCTCAAAAGGAGATTGTCTCATACCACTCTTACTGATCCAAAATCAGTTCTAATAAAGAGAGTGTGTCATACCACTCTTACTGATCTGAAATTAGTTCCAATAAAGAGAGAGTGTCAAACCACTCTTACTGACCTGAAGTCAGTTCCAAATAGAGAGTGTCTCAAATCACTCTTACTGACGCAAAGTCAGTTTCATTGATCCCAGATCAATATCATCCTAGCATAGGGAGTATGGTAGTTACACAATGCATCCATCAATACTACTATGGTCCATATCCTCATTTCCCTACTCATTGGCCAGATGAGAGGTACTTCCCATGAGTCCTAGACTGCATGGGTAGGATGTCTCAGAAGGAGAAGGATGAACCACTCATCCTACCTACATGTTACCATTGGTATCCAAGGGGAAGGCTGAACCACTCACCCTGTACACAAAAAATCACTAGGGGAAGGCTGAACCACTCACCTTATGACTATGTCTCAGCAGGAGAAGGATGAACCACTCATTTTGCCTACATAGCAGACCACTAGGGGAAGGTTGAACCACTCACCCTATGGTTTCTCATCGCTCCAAGATGTATCCCCAAGCCTCTCGGAGCTCCCAGAGCTCAATGTACATATCATACAAGACCCTTAGGAGAGAGTCTCTCCACAACTCCTATTCATTCTTGGAAAGTCAATAAATTGACCTTTCCTAGGGTCTTCAACAAAATATCAACGACCTTCACATCAGTCCCAAAGTGATGGAGCCTTCTTTCTCCCCGTTGTACCATATCCCAGATAAAGTGGTACCTAATGTCTATATGCTTGTAGTGATCATAGAACACGGGATTCCTCAACAATCGAATCCCCCTCTGGTTTTCATTGAAGATCACGATGGTATCTAGCATGTGTCAAACAACTCACTGAAGAGCTTCCTCAACCAGCCAGCTTCACACGAGGTCATGCTCCTAACTATGTATTCGACCTCAACGGTGCTCAAAAAATCGGCTTCTGCTTCTTTCTCATCCAGGATATCAAAGCAAAACCCATAGAGAATCAACACCCATAAGTGCTCTTTCGATCCTCCACATTGCCTGCCTAATCAGCATCAAAATAATCATGTAGTTTCATATTTCTGGCATTGTATCCATGAGAGATTATTCCCTGAAGATATCTCAAATGTTTCTTGGCACCAATCCAGTGAGGCTTAACCATATATGAGCTCGACATGCTAACTGCAAAACATATATCTGGATGGAAGTTCACCAAAAACATTAATGCTAGTATGAGTTCATGGAACTCACAGGCATTTCCCAAATCAGGTCTGGAATCACTACCAAATAACTTCTTAAAGTTAGGCTTCATCGAGATAGTCACAGGCTTGTAGTTCACCATTCCAAATCCAAAATCCAACTCCCTCTTACTTTTGCAAATGAGAGGGTTTGCACCTGTTAGAAAGAGGTTGTCCTCATAAGGTGCCAGTATGAGAGGTCTATCATCCAAAACCTTCAAGCAATGGTTTGGATCGGCTTCAATCCTAGTGAATCTCAGCTTCATCAGATAGTTGTTTATCCTTTCATACCAAGCTCAAGGTGTTAGCTCTAAATCATAGAGAGCTTTCTTCAACTTGCATACATGAGATTCCAGATCATGAATCTCAAACCCCTTGGGTTGTTCTAAATCTGTAGACTTTCTACATGAGGGGAATGGTACCCTTGTAAGTTTTCCTTCGTTACATCTCGAACATGTACCTTCATTCTCTTCTTGAATTCAGGCATCCCTATCACCATTTGTCTTACATCGGGTAGGGCCACCTCCAGTGCCATAGAAGAGATGTGTCACACGACATGGTCCCAATTGGACTTCTTGCAAATTGATACAAATTTCCAACCCTGAATCTAAGAGTAAAAGAATTTTAACATTCCTTATCCACACACGTACCTTTCCATTGATGAATGCCACCTTGAAACCTTTGACTTCCATTTCTGAAATGGACCTCAGGTTATTCTTGAGATCTTGTTCCAATTGAAGAGTGTCTCCAAGAATAATCACCAAGATTGTTTTATTCTCTCTCAGATTAGAGAGAGCTTCCCTATATCCAGTGAAGTGATTTGAAGCACCACTATCAATATACCACTTTTCCAAAGTGTCCCAGAGATCCTTGCTTTCTTGAAGAGTCGATCATTTCCTTGATGACATGCATTCCTTCGATCATTGAAGATGCCCCTAGAATGATTGTGATCACCATTAAGTGATGTTTCCCTTCTATTTGGACACTCTTTGCATAATGGCCAAACTTATTGCAAGCAAGGCATCTACCTTTCCTTCCACCCTTAGATTCGAACTTCCCATTGAATTGATCTTTAGGTATGCCATCAGATGCTTCTGCTGCGCCACTCGGATAATATTCTCTGCTTCTACTTCACCCTTGGTGAATTTGAAGTGGGATGAGGAACCAATTGAGCCTTTTGTCCTTTCCAACTGACTTCGGTGATTTCTCTTTCACTCTTGCTTTGGATTTGTCTTCACCTCACCTTTGATACCAATGTAATTTTAGGTATGTTCTATGCTTAGAGAAATTTATTTAAATTTTTCCATTTAGCTCAATATCAATTCTAGATTAGCAATCACATCAACATGATAGTAAATTGCAGATAGAACATAAACATAAACACCAGAAAAAAAAAAGCCAAGACAAGAGGACATAAGATGTGGCACCAGTCAGGCACAAACCCAATGTGGGGAAAACCTTGATCAATTTTTCTTATATATTCTTCAATAGTTAAGCAGAGAGAGAGAGAGAGAGATTGTACATATATGTAAGAATTCAACAAGATAGAATATAGATAGAATATCAGACATCTGAGATCTTCATTATGAAGATGACACAATAATTCTGATGACTGGGACTGCAGATCTGATCTCAAGTGAAGGCACACTGCTTTAGATAATTCTCCAAGGTGATTCCACCACCATGATGCATCCAACACGATGTTGCATCCAACCATGCCGCATCCATCATCATGTTTCACCCATCACCATGTTGTACTAATCACCATGCTGCACTTATCACCATGTTGCACTTATCAACATGCTGCACTATAGGACTGCTTATGAACACAACTCCTAAAAAGGTCTCTCAGTTCTGAGGCACCAACCTCAATGGCTCCAACTCTCTGTTATAACTGTCTAGATTTGTTTGGTTGTAATTCTCTGCTTCCAACCCTACTGGACATATGACTTACTTCTGTCCTCCTGTTCCTTCCACTTTTGCCATAACTTCGGCTCCCTTTTTTTCTTACAATTTGCTAGCAACATTAAAATTTCCTTGTTCTCTATTTTATATGCCTAAGATGCCTGACCTTTGGCTTCCTCCTTGCTCGCTTGAGCTTCATCTTCCTCAATGCTCGCTTGATCTTTCAGCTTCCTCTGCGCTCACTCTTCTACTTCCTCTGTCTCTTCGAATTCACCAATAATCACAGGACATGTTAATTAGGAAGAGAGGCCATCTTTATTATTATTCAAACAATAGACTTATTCTTTACAGCAATCGCAACATTCATGAACAGTCGGAGTTATTCCTTTAAACCCACAATCACAATCGCAACATTCTGGAGGTCTTTATAAGTGATACCCATAGTACAACCGATGGTCGATAGCAGATTCCCCTGCCGGATGTGATATGATTATAAACTGTTGTTAATGAATCCATCATGTCCACAATAATATCGCAATCGCAGTTTATAGTGTGCCATCCCTTTATAACTTTCGATACATATCTTCTGATGCAGCGGGCGCGATATTACAATAGGCCGTATTACAATGGAGCAGTGGGTCTGCGGTATTATCGCAATTGGAGTTTTAACGTGACAAGGCCTTAAACATTGCGATACATAACTCCTGATACGGCGAACGCAACTATCGGACCTGGACCTTGTGGTTTTGCCACAATCACCTATCGGAAGCGTTTATGTGTGTATTTACATTAAAAACCTGAACCATACAAAAACTCGGAATACAAAGGAATACACGGGAAACCTGCTCCGAACACATAAGCCAGAATTCAAATACATTAAAACCGCATATACAAATCTCTCGGGTCCGCTAATACCAAACCTTTCCACTTTATTCCTCTTTACCTTTGTTATATTCGACCTCCGGTCTCTCTTCATTGCTATTGGCACATTGGCCCATCGCATATCGGCATTCCACCACGCCGTCACTTAACCTTCCCGAAATGTGATCAGTGATTAAATCTCAACCGTCGATCTAGTTTCCGATCCAATGGTCCAAATTTCACCCGATCATCAAAACTGATCAAAAGATCTTTGCCGTTCAATCAACGCCGCTTGATCTGATGGTTGATATTGATTTCAGGTGGATAAATTGCGAGAGGAATACCCGCCCGATAAAGCGGTTTTCTCTCTCCAGTCTCCTGCCACGCGTCGGTCGATGAATGGTATCGGGTGATTAGCCCTAAATACCACTTACAGCCTTGAGTTCACCCGATGAACCCACTTACTGCTTATGGAGACTATGCTATCGGCGGTTAATCTGGGCCATCCATCCTCCAGTTTCAACGATATGATTTAATCTTCACCATCCATTGCCCTTCATTGGTTTCTTGGCCTTTCCTTAGAAATTTAGGAAAAGTCTGCATTCTCCGTTATAGTCAGATATTCTCGGTCTTCCTCTGTTCCACTATAAAACTCAATTGTGCCTGCTTCCGGCTGATCCTTCCATCCATTCACATGAAAAACCTGATTTCTACATGCCTAGATCTAATATAACGCTCTTGGTCTAACAACTTCCAATATTCTTTGCTCTAATATGTTCCTCTTTACTTCTTTTTATGAATTCTTCCTCTCGGTTCTTCTTGGGCATACATTACACGCGATACCCCCGATATGGCTCCTCTGATGTGGCTCCTCCTCAATCTTCTGCTCTTACACTTACTTCTCTTCTCTGCTTTGATAACTCTGCTCTGATAGCTTCTCATCTTCATATTGCCATTAATGACAATCTAGATCAACAATCTCCCCCTTTGTCATTGATGGAAATATTCTTCTCTCCCCCTTTGACATCAGTGGCAAAGGAGTGCACAAGGACTCCCCCTGTCAAACTGCTCCCCCTGTCCTGGAACATCTTTATGAATCAACTTAAGTTATGCTAAAGATATAACCCCCATCTTTTGATGAAGATGTTCAAATGCTTCTCGAGGAAGAGGTTTCCGAAACTGCTCCTTAGTATTGATATATTCCAAGATGATGTTTTGTTCAGCTACTTGTTCACGAAGGAAATGATACTTGATTGGTATATGTTTGGTCTTTGAGTGCATCACTGGATTTTTGTTGAGGCTGATCGCACTTGTGTTATCACAATAGATGGTAATTGGTTGATTTGTACCTATGTTGACATCTTTTAGAGCTTCCTTCATCCATAGTATTTGAGTACAACAATCTGCGGTAGCTATATACTCGGCTTCAACTGTAGATAGTGATATGGATGTCTATTTTTTGTTGAGCCAAGATACTAAACAGTCTCCCAGGAAGAATGCATTTCCACTAGTACTTTTCCGATCATCGACACTTCCAGCCCAATCAACATCGGTGTATGCAGTCAAAGTAAGAGTTGAGCTCTTAGGGTACTAGAGACCGAAATCAAGAGTTCCTTTCAGGTATCTGAGAATTCTTTTTACAACCAACAAATGGGATTGTTTAGGAGCTGATTAAAATCTTCCCACCATTCCTATTGCTTGCATAATGACGGGTCTCGTAGCAGTTAAGTACATAAGGGATTCAATTATTGAACTGTAATGAGTTGCATCTACCGGAGGGGAGTCATCATTTTTGCTCAATTTTCAACTTGTGGTCATAGGTGTGCTCATGGGTGCACAGTCTTCCATTCCATATCTTTTAAGCATGTCTTTAAGATATTTGGCTTGAGATATAAACATGCCTATCGTGGTTTGAGATACTTGTATGCCAAGGAAGTGAGATAACCCTCCTATCATTGACATCTCGAACTCTTTTTACATATTTTGAGAAAACTCATGGCTCATCTCATCATTATTACTAGCAAAAATTAGATCATCAACATAAACAAGTGTGACTAGTAACTTATCCTCATCCGTCTTTATGTAGAGATTACTTCCTACCACCCCCTTCTTGAAGCCTTGTTGTTGTAGATAGTGATCCAATCTTGCATACCAAGCTCTAGGAGCTTGTTTCAACCCATACAATGCCTTTTTCAACTTACAAACAAAGTCTTTTCCTTCTGTTAGATTAAACCCTTCTGGTTGATCCATATAGACTTCTTCCTCAAGTTCCCCATTTAGAAATGTTGATTTTACGTCCATTTGATATATTTTGAATCCTTTTGAGCAAGCAAATGCCAAGGACATCCTGATAGCTTCCACACGAGCTACTGGTGCAAATGTTTCTTCAAAGTCAATTCCTTCAATTTGTGAATAGACTTTACAAACAATCCTTGCCTTGTTTCTGATGATTTGTCCATCTTCATTCATTTTGTTTTTAAACGCCCGCTTGGTTCCTATTATGTTTTTGTCCTTTGGACGAGGTACCAGCTCCCATGTCTCATTCTTCTCAATTTGAGACATTTCTTCTTCCATGGCTTTTACCCAATGAGGTTCCTTGCTTGAGTAAATGTTTCTAGTTCTATCATGGATAGAAGAGCAAGATCATTCTTCTTTGGTGTACTAGTCATCCTTCTTCGGGTTTTCATCCCTTCATCCATATTGCCAATAATCTTCTCTTCTGGGTGATATTTTTGGAAAATTTCATCTTTTAAGGGGTTTGAGATGGTTCTTTTTCCTTGGTTTTTCCTTAGTCTTTTTCTTCTTTTTCAGGTTCTTCTTCTTCAATGAGAGGATCAACTCATGTTCTTCAATTTCTTTTTCTGGAAGGTCCACTATTTTTTGTAGTTGGTTATTGTAGCACTTGTAGGCTTTGCTTCTTATAGAATATCCAAGAAAGATCCCTTCGTCAACCCGTGAATCAAATTTTCCTTGTGAGTCATCATTGATTTTTATGAAGCACTTGCTTCCAAAAATCTTGAAGTATTTTACTGACGCAAGTCTTCCTTTCCATAATTCATAAGGAGTCTTTTCATTATTTGATCTCAATTGAGTTCGATTCAATGTATAGATAGTTGTCCCAACTACTTCTTTCCAAAAATTTTATCTGCAAGTTAGCTACTATTAACATTGTTCTTTCCATTTCTTGAACTGTTCAGTTTCTTCTTTCAGCTACCCCATTTTGCTTTGGTGTTCTGGCAGCAGAGAGTTCTCTTTTAATTCCATGTATTTTATAGAATTCATAAAATTCTTTTGATGTGAATTCTCCCCTCTATCTGTTCTAAGACACTTAATCTTAGAGTCCTTTTCATTTTCCACAAGAGCTTTAAGATTCTTAAAACACTCAGATGCTTCTGATTTATATTTTATAAAATATACCCACATCTTCTAGTATAGTCATCAACAAACAAAGCAAAGTACCTTTCTGTTATAGACATTTTTGTGCCTCGCGACATGGAGCATGAAATGTCAATAATTACAGGGATCCTCAGTCCCTAAACATGTTGTTCTTACCCCTAAAAGAACAAGGTCATCAAACAACAGCACTTCCAATCAGTTCTCCACCTGAAAACACTTCAAAACAGGCTAATTTTGGATCATGTCAGCTGCTCCACTGAGCATCTGCGCTGGAATGCAACTGCTCCTCCTTGTACCTGCGCTGGAAGTCAAATCTAATGAAGGCTACCTGCGCTGGGCGAGATTGGCCAAGTGGCACAGTCATTCTGCAAGGTGTCAACTGCCCAGGAAGCTTCCAAACTGACACTTGGTTCATGAGATTCGCCCTGTGATGAGTAAGAGGTACTTGATCACCATGTGTAAGCAAGGATCTCCAAGTGGACTCAAGAACTGAAGATTAACTGAAGAGGGAGAGGACACAAGGCAGCTTCATGTCAGTCTCAAGCTGACTCATCCTTTCTTCTTCTCTCCTATATATAGAGCTCTTCTATGAGGTCTAAGGAGGCTGGAATTTTGTGTAAAGCAAGGAGGTGTTGTTGGTTTACAGTTAGAGCTATTGGGTGATTGTTTTACTAGAGGTGAAGAGGAGAGTTCTTGCTGCTGGGGAGGTGCTGCTGGATTGGAGCCATCATTGGTTGTAACCTTCTCAGAACCCTGTTACTTCTATCAATAAAGTTTTGCATGTTCTCCTATATACTTGTATTGCATTGATGTATTGTATTTACTTGTATATTTGATTCACTCTAATCCATGCATCAGTTATGAGTACATGTATCTTGTAGTTTCCTCTCTTGTTTTGTGCAGGATCTGTGTGTAGTTGGACCGGCAAAGAGAGCAAGGAGCTGGGAACAAGAGACAAAGAGAGAGGATAAGGATCGACTAAGCGAAAGACACCAGGTTGGTTAATCTTTTCTTCCTTCTCTCTGTACTTTCATAAAGGGAAATATCAAAGCTTTACTTTCAGTTGTTGCTAAAGACTGTCACCTTTAGAGTAGGGATAGGGTCATCCAAGTCGGATACTTTTCCCCACAACAAACTGGCGACTCCGCTGGGGAGCCTAGTATCTTGTTGGTGTTTGTAGTATTTTTCTATTCATTTCTTGAAGAAAAGAGTACCAAATCGAAAAGCTTTTGACTATATCAAAAGCGAAGTAGAGGGTCTGCTACTCTTGCTCATTTACTGAGCAAATTCAAGATTTAAAGAGCTTATCTACAAAAGACTCTTTACTCTTTGTGATAGATCTTCATCCTCTTGATCATCCCTTAGCCTGTTCTTGACCTATAGCTTTTTATTTCAGCAAAAACAGTGCATTTTTGAGCTTTTTATGACCCGGAATTCTTTGTAGACGCAACTCTCGTGTGTCAGTGCAGGCTGTCCACAGGCAGTCTGCATTACAGCGCAGGTGCTCCCTTCGGGAACTGCGCTGAGAGTCAAACTGGCAGACTAGAACCTGCGCTGGTCCAGTTAGCCTTTGTCTTGCTCAGTTTTCCCATTGTGTCTTGGCCCTGTTTTCACTGATTTTTTGCTGATTGCTTGCTGGTCATTGTATTTGCTGTAAACCATTCTCCTTGACATTATTCCGCCTCAGTTGTGTGATGAAACTGTGAATGTTCTTTCAGTATTTCTTGTTTCAGTTACAGTTTCCCATTGTGAAAAGCGAACCAGTATAGTTGTGACCTCTTAGATCCTGAACTGTAAAAGTGTCTTTGTGATCTTAAGAGCTAGTTTTATTACTGTTCATGGCTGTTTGAGTTTGTTTGTTTTTCATCTTATGGTTTGAATTCGTATATTTTTAGTGTTAAAACAAGTACCTGTAAGGTGTCTTTTCATGTTAGACGAAACTTGTTTGTTTACACGTCAAATTGAATTCGAAAATTATACAACAATTTCCTTTTGTCTACATCAACATTAAGGGAAAAGAAAAGAAATACATGCATCTTGCATTTGCATTTTTGATAAGTTTGTGTGTCTGATCTAGGAGAAAGTGCATTAGTTTGTGCTTTGTGCTCTGTGTGGAAAGATATTGTTTTTCTCTCCCCTCAGTAGTTAGGATTTTCAAAGCTAAAAAGATTGTAAAAGCTTGCTTATCATTTTAGCTGCATTTAGGAATTTGTACCAATACATCTCGTGGTGATCCTGAAAGACAAACTGATAAACAAGATCAACTTAAAATATATTGAATGAATCTAAAAACGCATTGTAACATAACACTCACAATAGAGGTCTAGGTAGAGACGTGTTCCGGCGTCGTTAAACGTAGTGACTGTCGATCTCTACGAAGGTGGGTGATTCCTCCTGAGGGACGATAGCACTAATACGGACTTGTGCTCCCGCGTACCGTCGCGTATATTGGGAGACCCCTATAGGCAATTATCCTTTATCCTTAGGAAGCCGTGTCGACCGCCCTACTGATCGCGATGCAGTGAACACAACATTCACGAAGATCGACCACCCGTACCGTAAAACGTATTCTGTGGTTTCGCGAAAGGTTTGGCACACCCTCTGCCTAGATCTCCAGAGCAGTTTCTTTTGGCCCTTTTCAAACTCTATAACTGAAAAGGTCCAACCGAGCATTTGTCACTTCGGGCTCGTTAATACATCGAAGGCGACTAGAGTCATCTTTAGCTTTTTCTCGACTCTTAAAACATGAAAAAGCAAAGTTGTGTCTAAAAGCGTCTAATAAAATTCATTCAATACGGAAACATAATTCCCCTTTTTGTATTTTAGTTGATCAAGTAATCCGCAACCGTGGAGGAAAGTCAATTAAAACTCCGTCGTTCGGGGAGACTTGCGAGTCAACCACCTTTGTCTCTGGAACCGAGAGTAGTACGGACAAAGCGAACTCGCTGGACCAGGTCAAAATCTCCTTTTAAAGTTAGAACGGAAGTTCCAACAACATCTGAGATTCTGGTCACTCCCAATATTTCTGGAATCCCTGCCTCTATTGAAGAAGTTCAACAGCAACAGAAGGACAGTGGTACTGATCCTAGTCTGAATACAAGTACTTGCATAACTGAACCAGTTCCATCTGAAACCGGTCCACAGAGTCTTGTTGTTCAAACGACTGTCGCTGTCGAAGCAACCCCTTCTTCGGAACCAGAAATCTTTTACGGACCTGACGGTCTTCCTCTTCCTCCTGGTCTGATTGCAATAGAGGAAATCGTAGAGGACCAGTAAGCAAATACTCCAATTCATTTTGGAGTAGGTACCCCTCTTTTTCCTTCTGCATCAGAAGTTTGTCTATCGCCACCAGAAGTTCCTGAAGAATCGTTAGGAAGTTTATTGGATAGACTTAAAATGTCTGAACAACCGTCGACATCTAGGACTGTGCCAAATGACACAGCGATAGCAGAAGCTCCTGCTGTCACTCCAACGATGTTTGCCGGCATACCATCTGTCCCAACTAGTTCTCATCAACTAGAAGGAGTCCACCCAGGGACTATTATGACAACTTGGTCTGTTCCAGTTTGTTCTTCCGGTATAATACCCGGTAATTCTTATGTTGAAACTAGACAAATTGATCCCTTTGGGAATCAGTTTAAACCATCCAGTCCTCAAAGGCAGTCTTTACCTTTGAGCTCCGGATTGTTACCATATGGGGGGCAATATGCCCTTTCACTTCCTCTTCCGGAGGGATACCCATACGGCAGTTTTCAACAACATTCAGGTTTGACTGAAGTAACGACGAGTGGTTGGGTACCTATGTTACCCCAACAACCAAGAGTTGTATATTCCATGCAACAGTGTGTACCTATGTCTAGTATCCCGACGACGCCAGCAATTGTAACCGTGTCGCAAGTTCAATCGATGCCTGTTGTATGTCAACCCCAAGTTGTAATGCAACAGCCTATTGACCCTGCAACACAACCACAATCGCCAACTGCCGGGACGACACAGATACAAACGGGAACCATAACCCCGCATCTTGGTCCGTCGGTTAGTGTCGCACAACAAAACATGGCTTCACAACCATGGATGGTGCAATACCAACAACCTCAGTTTCAACAGGTGTACCAGGGATCTGAGCAACAGATCTTTGCAAATAGTGGGCAACCCTATATTCAGAATGGGTTAAACCAACCACTTTACAGTGGCCAAGCCCACCAACCATATCAGTCATATCAACATCAGTTGCATTATGCTGGTGTGCAAAGGCCTACTGCTCAGGCAATTCCATCATATCCTGGGTACGCCTCGCCAAACCTAAATCAGCAGTTGCCATTCGTGGCGACCCTAGAATTACCAGATTTACATCGATTAACAAACGATCCAATCGCCTATTCCCATTGGTGGCCAGCGATTCCTCACAAACTTCCTTCGGACATTCCTAAATTCAATGGAAATCCGGGCGAAGACCCGTCGAATCATGTGATGACATTCCATCTGTGGTGTTCGTCGAATACCTTGAATGATGATTCAATAAGGCTTCGCCTTTTCCAGAGGACATTGACTGGTCCGGCGGCTAAATGGTATATTGAATTACCTAGAGCCTCGTTCGACAATTTTAGTTCCCTAGCCACGACTTTCTTAACACACTTTCAATTACCTATAAGGTACGAAACTGGAACAGAGATCTTGACCAATTTCAAGCAGACAACGGCCACACATATATCAGATCATATACATGAGTGGCGTCGTCGTCGCAGAATGGTAAAAACCTATGTTCCAGATCAGCTATTAGCTGAGTGGTTTATAAAGTCACTTCTGCCTGCAATAACAGAAGATGTGGCCAAGGGAGGCGTCGTAACAGAAGAGCAGGTTATTACTCGTGCTCAATATTTGGACTTAGTATATACTCAGTCGGGCACGCTCTATGATAAGATACCTGACGCCCCCAGACCAGAATTTTCAATCCCTCCTCCTCCCGGATCGAATAGTGACTCTCATGCCGGTGATGGCATGATTGGAACTGCAAACGCTAAGTCGACAAGGGATTCGAATAAGAAAGCCCGTAAGACTTCGAATCAAAAAGCAAATCAAGAGATTCTTGCTTCGGAGGTAAACGCTGTATCTACGGATAAAGACAAAAACTCCAATCAACCAGGAAGCAAGAAGAAACAAAACAAAGGGAAGAAGAAACAGGGTGGGTCATCCCCTCAGAAAACTTCTTCAGGCTCTCCAGGAAAGAGGAAACCACCCCCGTCAGGGTGTCAGATATGTGAAGAGGATCATTGGACGAAAGATTGTCCATTCAAAGCTGAGTTTAAAAAATTCGTAAAGAATTCGCAAACCCCAGCTGTGTTAAATGATCCGTTTCCAAATCCAGGTCAAAATCTGGTTGATAGTAGGGATGCTTCTAGATGCGAAGTACTAATGTTGTCGACTTCTAAGCAACAAGACGATGCTTTGATTTCGACAAAAAGAAAAGATTGTGAGGATCCGCAGTCATCGAACAGCAAAGGGAATGATCAACCAAGCAGTTCGACGACAACTTCGGCAGAAGTTGTGCAACCTCGCATCATGCGAAGCATTCCAATAATCCATGGGAACAATTGTTCTCTCCAAAATATCGGATTCATCTTCCTAAAGAACCCTCCATTGATGGGTACTTTCGCCTTACCGCCTCCAAGTAATCTGGCAGAAATGGCTACAGTGGAGTATGAAACTTTCTGTTTCTAATGGATCTAAAATTTCGAGGATAATTCCTATCTCGGGTCAACCTCGTTAAAAAATGAAATAAGGATAGTTCTTTACTATGTCAACCTTGTTAAAAAATGAAATGACCCTATAAAGACTAGGGGGCATGTGCCTCCGTTGCATTATTATGCTAGGGGCATATCGAGCAGTTTTAGCATATAGTTCATGCTCGTTAAAAAATAAACGCAAAATTTGAGCAGTTTTATGACTGAATTTATGCTCATTAAAAAATAGAAAAGTGTGAGCAAAAGTTTCCCCCAGAGTTCAAGCTCATGGAAAAAATGAACCTATCCCGGTAAATAACCTTTTGAGATTGTAAATTCATCAGCCATAAGAACCTTGATCGTGTTTTCATCCATCACCTCCATTGTTCATTTGGCCGATCATTCACTTCCATTTGTGTGTTTACCTCTTTTGAGAAACAGCTGCGAAGAGTGATTTCACCTAGCCATCCTTGTGACACTGCCGTGATTGGAAAATTCCAACCTGTACCTGGAATCTGCTGCTATCCCTATTTATCACTCGTTCCTCAAAAGACAAGTCTTCTTTGAGCTCTTTTCACTGACTCGTAAAATATGAAAAGTTTGCCGAGTTTTGGCCTTCCAGCTCGTTAAATGACCGGAACGCTATCCCTCCTCTAAATTTTAATCTTTTTGGACCTGAGGGATTATTGCACAAAAGGATCGAGCGCTTGTCTTGTTCGGCTCGTTAAAAGTACCGAGCAGCCATCCCTTCTGTATTGTTTTATACTTTTTCGGACTTAAGGGATTAGCTGACGAAAAAGGAATTATGGAGTTAACTTTCTGTACCTTTTCAGACTCTCTAAAAATGAAAAGGACCGAGTTTTCCTTGTCGTTAGACTCGTTAAAATGATTAAATAGCGACAAACTTGTCTTTAGACGAGAACGAGTTCCCCTATCGCTAGGCTCGTTAAATCATAGCGATGGGCTTGCCCGAAGGGCAGGTTATAGAACAAGCATATGTTATCCTCCTCAAGCTTGACAAAAATAAAGAGGTACTGGTCAGAAATGACTGGGGAAAAATTGGGAGAACATCAAAGTTTAATGGTAGCAAGTCACTCTTGAACATGACACTTTTCCTCCGTACCACATCGGGTTGGGTTGTTTCATTCACCGGTCTCATCACCATGGTCCTCGCCAAACCATCCACATTTGGGGTAATGCTACCGATCCATCACATCAGTGTCGTTATATGTTCAAGAGGGGTCATTCTGAAAGTGTCAACCGTGTCCCATCCACTGCCATACATTATCCTTCGTCCATTCATGATCGCCACCCTGAATCATATGTCACAGTTTGTTTTCACCTCCACTAAAATCATTAGCTTCGTTCCGTGTCATTGATGTGGGATTCATTAAGGCCCTCCTTTGACGGATCGCTTCTTGTCGACTTCAGCTCATTATCCAAGAAGTTGATCTAGGAACACCCCCATCAGTACTTTGAAGCTTGCATGCCTCAATGGCAAGTTTCTCACTTCCGGCGACAGGTATACATCAATGACCTTCGACCAGAAGATTTTGCGTGGCGTTCGACGCCAAGTCCTTTATTCACGCCACGTGAATTGTACTGCAGTACCTTGAGGGTCATCGTCATTATTGGTGATTCCTCTCGCGCTTGTTAACAGTTTTCATTATTGACCGGTAATCAAGCGATGTCTTTCCATGTTCGACTTCAGCAAAATTCTCACATGGATCGACTTGTACTTAGAGTGAAGATCGAACGAGTTTGAAGACCCCGGATCTAGTTTCATCCATCCGGGCTGCGATATATATTCAGGAAATATAAAAGCATTTGCCATGTACATCATTGCAGCAGATGATCATCCTATTCAAAGGATGATAATTTCAGCAGAAAATTATCAGTCTACCTTCAGACGATCGTCTGTCATATGTAACAAAATGTATTTATAAAAGCTGAGCATGGGAATGCCCGCCTCAGCTAGATCATGAAAATAGAATGAAAAATAATGTATTGTATTGTATTGTATTACAGGGCGCCTCCTCAGCACTGGAATGAACTTCGGACCCTCTAGATAAAGCATTTCACCCGATAAACGGCCTCATACTTTAGGGGGCAACTGTTATAGACATTTTTGTGCCTCGCGACATGGAGCATGAAATGTCAATAATTACAGGGATCCTCAGTCCCTAAACATGTTGTTCTTACCCCTAAAAGAACAAGGTCATCAAACAACAGCACTTCCAATCAGTTCTCCACCTGAAAACACTTCAAAACAGGCTAATTTTGGATCATGTCAGCTGCTCCACTGAGCATCTGCGCTGGAATGCAACTGCTCCTCCTTGTACCTGCGCTGGAAGTCAAATCTAATGAAGGCTACCTGCGCTGGGCGAGATTGGCCAAGTGGCACAGTCATTCTGCAAGGTGTCAACTGCCCAGGAAGCTTCCAAACTGACACTTGGTTCATGAGATTCGCCCTGTGATGAGTAAGAGGTACTTGATCACCATGTGTAAGCAAGGATCTCCAAGTGGACTCAAGAACTGAAGATTAACTGAAGAGGGAGAGGACACAAGGCAGCTTCATGTCAGTCTCAAGCTGACTCATCCTTTCTTCTTCTCTCCTATATATAGAGCTCTTCTATGAGGTCTAAGGAGGCTGGAATTTTGTGTAAAGCAAGGAGGTGCTGTTGGTTTACAGTTAGAGCTATTGGGTGATTGTTTTACTAGAGGTGAAGAGGAGAGTTCTTGCTGCTGGGGAGGTGCTGCTGGATTGGAGCCATCATTGGTTGTAACCTTCTCAGAACCCTGTTACTTCTATCAATAAAGTTTTGCATGTTCTCCTATATACTTGTATTGCATTGATGTATTGTATTTACTTGTATATTTGATTCACTCTAATCCATGCATCAGTTATGAGTACATGTATCTTGTAGTTTCCTCTCTTGTTTTGTGCAGGATCTGTGTGTAGTTGGACCGGCAAAGAGAGCAAGGAGCTGGGAACAAGAGACAAAGAGAGAGGATAAGGATCGACTAAGCGAAAGACACCAGGTTGGTTAATCTTTTCTTCCTTCTCTCTGTACTTTCATAAAGGGAAATATCAAAGCTTTACTTTCAGTTGTTGCTAAAGACTGTCACCTTTAGAGTAGGGATAGGGTCATCCAAGTCGGATACTTTTCCCCACAACACTTTCTCCTTGGAGTGCCAGAGTTCTAGTTGGTCCACATTGTTATAGACATTTTTGTGCCTCGCGTCAAGGAGCAGGAAATGTCGATAATTACAAGGATCCTCAGTCCCTAAACATGTTGTTCTTACCCCTAAAAGAACAAGGTCATCAATCAACAGCACTTCCAATCAGTTCTCCACCTGAAAACACTTCAGAACAGGCTTATTTTGGATCATGTCAGCTGCTTAACTGAGCTTCTGCGCTGTATTGCAACTGTCCCACTCTGTACCTGCGCTGAAAGTCAAAAACAATGAAGGCTACCTGCGCTGGGCGAGATTGGCCAAGTGGCACAGTCCTCCTGCAAGGTGTCAATTGCCCAGGAAGCTTCCAAACTGACACTTGGTTCATCAGATTCGCCTTGTGATGAGTAAGAGGTACTTGATCACCATGTGTAACCAAGGATCTCCAAGTGGACTCAAGAACTGAAGATTAACTGAAGAGGGAGAGGACACTAGTCAGCTCTATGCCAGCCTCAAGCTGACTCATCCTCTCTTCTTCTCTCCTATATATAGAGCTCTTCTATGAGGTCTAAAGAGGCGGGAATTTTGTATAAGCAAGGAGGTGCTGTTGGTATACTGCCAGGATTATTGGGTGATTGTTTTACTAGAGGTGAAGAAGAGAGTTCTTGCTGCCGAGGAGGTGCTGCTGGATTGGGGCCAACATCATTGGTTGTAACTTCCTCTGGAACCCTGTTACTTTCTATCAATAAAGTTTGCATGTTCTTCTATATACTTGTTTTACATAGATGCTTTTGTGTTTACATGTATATTTGATGCAACCTAATCCATGCTTCAATTATGATTGCTTGTATCTCGTAGTTTGCTCCCTTTTGTTGTGCAGATTCTGTGTGTAGCTGGATCGGCTTGGAGAGTAAAGAGCTGGGAATGGGATACAAAGCGAGAAGGACAAGGATCGACTAAGCGCAAGACACCAGGTTGGTTGATCCTCTTTCTATTCTCTCTGTGCTTTCATAAAGATGAACATGAAAACTTTGTCATTCGGTTGTTGCTAAAGTCTGTCACCTTTAGAAAGGGTTAGTGTCATCCGCATCGGATACTTTTCCCCACAACAAACTGGCGACTCCGCTGGGGAGATCCTAGTATCTTGTTGTTGTAGTATTTTGCTATTCATTTCTTGAAGAAAAGAGTACCGAATCGAAAAGCTTTTGACTATATCAAAAGCGAAGTAGAGGGTTTTGATACTCTTGCTCCTTTGCTGAGCAAATTCAAGATTTAATGAGCTAATCTACAGATGAATCTTTACTCTTTGTGATAGATCTTCATCCTCTTGATCATCCCCTAGCCTGTACTTAACCCATAGCATTTTATTTCAGCAAAAACAGTACATTTTTGAGCTTTTTATGACCCGGAATTCTTAGCAGACGTAACTCTCGTAAGTCAGTGCAGGCTGTCCACAGGCAGTCTGCATTACAGCGCAGGTGCTCCCTTCGGGAACTGCGCTGAGAGTGAAACTGACAGACCAGTGCCTGCGCTGGTCCAGTTAGCCTTAGTCTAGCTCAGCTCTTCCTTTGTGTCTTGGCCCTGTTTGCACTTGATTTTGGCTGATTGCTTGCTGGTTGTTGTACTTGCTGTAGACCACTTCTCCTTGACATTATTCCGCCTCAGTTGTGTGATGAAATTGTAAACGTTCTTTCAGTATTTCTTGTTTCAGTTACAATTTCCCATTGTGAAAAGCGAACCTAGTAGCTGTGGCCTCTTAGATCCTGAGCTGTAAAAGTATCTTTGCGATCTTATGAGTTAGTGTTATTACTGTTCATGGCTGTTTGAGTTGGTTTGTTTTCACTTTATGGTTTGAATTCATACATTTTTAGTGTAAAACAAGTACCTGTAAAGCGTCTTTTCATTTAGACAATACTTGTTTGTTTACACTTCAAATTGAATTCGAAAGTCATACAACAGTTTTCCTTTTGTTAGCATCAACATTAAAGGAAAAGAAAAGAAATACATGCATCTTGCATTTGCATTTCTGATAAGTTTGGGTGTCTGATCTAGGAGAAAGTGCATTAGTTTGTGCTTTGTGCTCTGTGTGGAAAGATATTGTTTTTCTCTCCCTTCAGTAGCTAGGATTTTCAAAGCTAAAAAGATTGTGAAAGCTTGCTTATCATTTTAGCTGAATTTAGGAATTTGTACCAATACATCTCGTGGTGATCCTGAAAGACAAACTGATAAACAAGATCAACTTAAAATATATTGAATGAATCTAAAAACGCATTGTAACATAACGCTCACAATAGAGGTCTAGGTAGAGACGTGTTCCGGCGTCGTTAAACGTAGTGACTGTCGATCTCTACGAAGGTGGGTGATTCCTCCTGAGGGACGATAGCACTAATACGGATTTGAGCTCCCGCGTACCGTCGCGTATATTGGGAGACCCCTATAGGCAATTATCCTTTATCCTTAGGAAGCCGTGTCAACCGCCCTACTGATCGCGATGCAGTGCACACAGCATTCACGAAGATCGACCACCCGTACCGTAAAACGTATTCTGTGGTTTCGCGAAAGGTTTGGCACACCCTCTGCCTAGATCTCCAGAGCAGTTTCTTTTGGCCCTTTTCAAACTCTATAACTGAAAAGGTCCAACCGAGCATTTGTCACTTCGGGCTCGTTAATACATCGAAGGCGACTAGAGTCATCTTTAGCTTTTTCTCGACTCTTAAAACATGAAAAAGCAAAGTTGTGTCTAAAAGCGTCTAATAAAATTCATTCAATACGGAAACATAATTCCCCTTTTTTGTATTTTAGTTGATCAAGTAATCCGCAATCGTGGAGGAAAGTCAATTAAAACCCCGTCGTTCAGGGAGGCTTGCAGGTCGACCATCTTTGTCTCCGGAACCGAAAGTAGTACGAGCAAAGCGATCTCGCTGGACCAGGTCAAAATCTCCTTTTAAAGTTAGAACGGAAGTTCCAACAACATCTGAGATTCTGGTCACTCCCGATATTTCTGGAATCCCTGCCTCTATTGAAGAAGTTCAACGGCAACAGAAGGACAGTTGTACTGATCCTAGTCTGAAAACAAGTACTTGCTTAACTGAACCAGTTCCATCTGAAACCGGTCCACAGAGTCTTGTTGTTCAAACAACTGTCGCTGTCGAAGCAACCCCTTCTTTGGCACCAGAAATCTATTACGGACCTGACGGTCTGCCTCTTCCTCCTGGTCTGATCGCAATAGAAGAAATCGTAGAGGACCAGCAAGCGAATACTCCAATTCATTTTGGAGTAGGTTCCACTCTTTTTCCTTCTGCATCAGAAGTTTGTCTATCGCCACAAGAAGTTCCTGAAGAATCGTTAGGAAGTTTATTGGATAGACTTAAAATGTCTGAACAACCGTCGACATCTAGAACTGTGCCAAACGACACGGCGACAGCAGAAGCTCCTGCTGCCATTCCAACGATGTTTGCCGGCATACCATCCGTCCCAACTAGTTCTCATCAACTAGAAGGAGTCCACCCAGGGACTATTATGACAACTTGGTCTGTTCCAATTTGTTCTACCGGTATAATACCCAGTAATTCTTATGTTGAAACTAGACAAATTGATCCCTTTGGGAATCAGTTTAGACCATCCAGTCCTCAAAGGCAATCTATGCCCGTAAGTTCCGGATTGTTACCGTATGGGGGGCAATATGCCCTCTCACTTCCTCTTCCGGGAGGATACCCATACGGCAGTTTTCAACCAAATTCAAGTTTAGCTGAAGTAACGACGAGTAGTTGGGTACCTATGTTACCTCAACAACCAAGAGTTGTATATTCTATGCAACAATGTGTACCTATGTCTAGCATCCCGACGACGCCAGCAATTGTAACCGTGTCGCAAGTTCAATCGATGCCTGTTGTATGTCAACCCCAAGTTGTAATGCAACAGCCCATTGACCCTGCAACACAACCACAATCGCCAACTGCCGGGACGACACAGATACAAACGGGAACCATACCCCCGCAACTTGGTCCGTCGGTTAGTGTCGCGCAGCAAAACATGGTTTCACAACCATGGATGGTGCAATACCAACAACCTCAGTTTCAACAGGTGTACCAGGGGTCTGAGCAACAGATCTTTGCAAATAGTGGGCAACCCTATATTCAGAACAGGTTAAACCAACCACTTTACAGTGGCCAAGCCCACCAACCATATCAGTCATATCAACATCAGTTGCATTATACTGGTATGCAAAGACCTACTGCTCAGGCGATTCCATCGTATCCTGGGTACGCCTCGCCAAACCTGAATCAGCAGTTGCCATTCGTGGCGACCCTAGAATTACCAGATTTACATCGATTGACGAACGATCCAATTGCCTATGCCCATTGGTGGCCAGCGATTCCTCACAAACTTCCTTCGGACATTCCTAAATTCAATGGAAATCCGGGCGAAGACCCGTCGAATCATGTGATGACATTCCATCTGTGGTGTTCGTCGAATACCTTGAATGATGATTCAATAAGGCTTCGCCTTTTCCAGAGGACATTGACTGGTCCGGCGGCCAAATGGTATATTGAATTACCTAGAGCCTCTTTCGACAATTTTAGCTCCCTAGCCACGACTTTCTTAACACACTTTCAGTTACCTATAAGGTACGAAACTGGAACAGAAATCTTGACCAATTTCAAGCAGACAACGGCCACACATATATCAGATCATATACATGAGTGGCGTCGTCGTCGAAGAATGGTAAAAACCTATGTTCCAGATCAGCTATTAGCTGAGTGGTTTATAAAGTCGCTTCTGCCGGCAATAACAGAAGATGTGGCCAAGGGAGGCGTCGTAACAGAGGAGCAAGTTATTGCTCGTGCCCAGTATTTAGACTTAGTATATACTCAGTCTGGCACGCTCTATGACAAGATACCTGACGCCCCTAGACCGGAATTTTCAATTCCTCCCCCTCCTGGATCAAATAGTGACTCTCATGCCGGCGATGGTGTGATTGGCACTGCAAACGCAAAGTCAACACGGGATTCGTCTAAGAAAACCCGTAAGACTTCGAATCAAAATGCAAATGAAGAACTTCTTGCCTCGGAAGTAAGTGCCGTGTCGGACGACAAGGGCAAACAACTGAAGCAACCAGGGGGCAAGAAGAAAAAGAAAGGGAAACCCCCTTCGGGGTGTCATATATGCGATGAGGATCATTGGACAGCAGATTGTCCATGCAAAGCTGAGCTTAAAAGATTCTTTAAGAGTCCGAAAACCTCAGCTGTGTTGACTGATCCGTTTCCTAATACTGGTCAAAATCTGGTTGCCAATCAAAATGCTTCCCGATCCCAAGTGCTTATGTTGTCCACCTCAAAGCAGCAGAATAATGCTTTGACAAGGGATAAAGGTTACCGAAATCCTCAGCGGTCAAATAACAAGGCTGATAAACAACCTAGTAGTTCGACAACAACTTTGAACGAAGTTGTGCCACCCATCGTTCCTAAGCCGATAATAAACTCGCCAGAGGGAGTAGTACACAAATCGACATTTAATCCTCGTGCCGAAATAGCACAGAATTATAATATAATAGAGGACCTGGCCCAATCGCCGTCCGCTATGTCGACACTTGAGGTACCGCAAAATTACCCCTCCAAAGAGGAAACTTTATTATCAGCAATAGGTGGGATTGGCCCAGTGGATTCCAATCTTGTGGCCTTTGATCATAAAGGATATGACCCTAAGTTACCAGCTCAACTAGCTTTCCTTATTCAAGTGAAAGCCCTCAACAAAACTGTTCATCGAACAATTATTGATGAGGGGGCATCTACATGTCTTATGTCGATGAGTTGCTGGAAAAATTTAGGCTCACCACCCTTGTCAAAATCGTCGACGACATTAAAAGCATTTGATGGACGATCATATACTCCATACGGAATTCTAAGTAACTTGCAAGTCGAACTGGGGGGCAAAACAGTAGAAGTTGATGTTGAAGTAATCGACGGAAATCTCGATTACAACATCCTACTGGGAAGGCCTTGGATATATGCCATGGCCGCAGTTGTGTCGACCTACTTCAGAAGGACTGTATTTCCTTTTCAAGGAAAAATTACAATCGTCGACCAACAAACGTTTCTCCCCAACAGTTCTCAAGTTACGGGAAGCAGCACAATGATCCATGAGAGTAATCATTCACTTCAAAATATTGGAGTAGGTCTCCTAAAAGACCCAGCCTTAATGGGTACTTTTGCCCTACCGCCGGCAGGTGATCTGGCGGAAGTAGCCACAGTGGAAACCTACAATATGAAATCTTCTATATCCAACGGATTCGGAAGATTCCTAAATATTTTGTCAGCATGGATCGTCGCCCTAATGGAAATACTGTAAATACAGTGGGCTCCGAGGACGGTTCTTATCTCGTGTCAACCTCGTTAAAAAAAAAAAAATGAAACAAGGAGTCATGAGGATAGTTCTTTTATTATGTCAACCTCTTTAAAAAATGAAACAAATCCCCTTTTCAAAATTCAAAGGTAAACCTTCATTCCAATCACCAAGTTGAATGCAATGAAGCTTGGGGGGCACCCTCCTTTGACATGCGTTATTATGATGCTGGGGGCATGCAAAAGATCCGAGCAGTTTTAGCACATAGTTCATGCTCGTTAAAAAATAAACATAAGTTTGAGCAGTGTTTTGGCGCATTCAAGCTCATTAAAAAATGAACCCAGTACCGGTAAATAACCTTTTGAGATCGTAAATTCATCAGCCATAAAAGCCTTGGTCGTGTTTGTACACCGTCACCTCCACTTTTCATTTGGCCGATCATTCACTTCCATTTGTGTGTTTACCCATTTTGAGGAACATCTGCGAAGAGTGATGTCACCTAGCCATCCTTGTGACACTGCCGTGATTGGAAAATTCCAACCTGTACCTGGAATCCGTAGCTATCCCTGTTTATCACTCGTTCCTCAAAAGACGAGTCTTCTTTCAGCTCTTTTCACTGACTCGTAAAATATGAAAAGTTTGCCGAGTTTTTGGCCTTCTAGCTCGTTAAACGACCGAAAGCTATCCCTCCTCTAGATTTTAATCTTTTTGGACCTGAGGGATTATTGCACAAAAAGATCGAGCGCTTGTCTTGTTCGGCTCGAAAAAGTACCGAATAGCCATCCCTTCTGTATTGTTTTATACTTTTTCGGACTTAAGGGATTAGATGACGAAAAAGGAATTATGGAGTTGACTTTCTGTACCTTTTTAGACTCTCTAAAAATGAAAAGGACCGAGTTTTCCTTGTCGTTAGACTCGTTAAAATGATTAAATAGCGACAAACTTGTCTTTAGACAAGAACGAGTTTCCCTATCGCTAGGCTCGTTAAATCTTAGCGATGGGCTTGCCCGAAGGGCAGGTTATAGAACAAGCATATGTTATCCTCCTCAAGCTTGACAAAAATAAAGAGGTACTGGTCAGAAATGACTAGGGAAAAATTGGGAGAACATCAAAGTTTAGAGGTAGCAAGTCACTCTTGAACATGACACTTTTCCTCCGTATCACATCGGGTTGGGTTGTCTCATTCACCGGTTTCATCACCATGGTCCTCGCCACACCATCCATTCGGGGTAATGCTACCGATCCATCGCATCAGTGTCGTTATATGTTCAAGAGGGGTCATTCAGAAAGTGTCAACCGTGTCCCATCCACTACCATACATTATCCTTCATCCATTTCACGATCGCCACCCTGAATCATATGTCACAGTTTGTTTCCACCTCCACTAAATCATTAGCTCCGTTCCATGTCATTGATGTGGGATTCATTAAGGCCCTCCTTTGACGGATCGCTTCTTGTCGACATCAGCTCATTATCCAAGAAGTCGATCTAGGAACACCCCCATCAGTACTTTGAAGCTTGCATGCCTCAATGGCAAGTTTCTCACTTCCGGCGACAGGTATACATCAATGACCTTCGACCAGAAGATTTTGCGTGGCGTTCGACGCCAAGTCCTTTATTCATGCCACGTGAATTGTACTGCCGTACCTTGAGGGTCATCGTCATTATTGGTGATTCCTCTCGCGCTTGTTAACGGTTTTCATTATTGACCGGTAATCAAGCGATGTCTTTCCATGTTCGACTTCAGCGTAATTCTCACATGGATCGACTTGTACTTAGAGTGAAGATCGAACGAGTTTGAAGACCCCGGATCTAGTTTCATCCATCCAAGCTGCAATATATATTCAGGAAATATAAAAGCATTTTCCATGTACATCATTGCAGCAGATGATCATCCTCCTCAAAGGATGATAATTTTAGCGGAAGATTATCAGTCTGTCTTCAGACGATCGTCTGTCATATGTACCAAAATGTATTTATAGAAAGCTGAGCATGGGAATACCCGCCTCAGCTAGATCATGAGAATAATGATGAATGAAAGATAATGTATTGTATTGTATTGTATTACAGGGCACTCTCCTCAGCACTGGAACGAACTTCGGACCCTCTAGCTAAAGCATTTCACCCGATTAACGGCCTCATACTTTAGGGGGCAACTGTTATAGACATTTTTGTGCCTCGCGTCAAGGAGCAGGAAATGTCGATAATTACAAGGATCCTCAGTCCCTAAACATGTTGTTCTTACCCCTAAAAGAACAAGGTCATCAATCAACAGCACTTCCAATCAGTTCTCCACCTGAAAACACTTCAGAACAGGCTTATTTTGGATCATGTCAGCTGCTTAACTGAGCTTCTGCGCTGTATTGCAACTGTCCCACTTTGTACCTGCGCTGAAAGTCAAAAACAATGAAGGCTACCTGCGCTGGGCGAGATTGGCCAAGTGGCACAGTCCTCCTGCAAGGTGTCAATTGCCCAGGAAGCTTCCAAACTGACACTTGGTTCATCAGATTTGCCTTGTGATGAGTAAGAGGTACTTGATCACCATGTGTAACCAAGGATCTCCAAGTGGACTCAAGAACTGAAGATTAACTGAAGAGGGAGAGGACACTAGTCAGCTCTATGCCAGCCTCAAGCTGACTCATCCTCTCTTCTTCTCTCCTATATATAGAGCTCTTCTATGAGGTCTAAAGAGGCGGGAATTTTGTATAAGCAAGGAGGTGCTGTTGGTATACTGCCAGGATTATTGGGTGATTGTTTTACTAGAGGTGAAGAAGAGAGTTCTTGCTGCCGAGGAGGTGCTGCTGGATTGGGGCCAACATCATTGGTTGTAACTTCCTCTGGAACCCTGTTACTTTCTATCAATAAAGTTTGCATGTTCTTCTATATACTTGTTTTACATAGATGCTTTTGTGTTTACATGTATATTTGATGCAACCTAATCCATGCTTCAATTATGATTGCTTGTATCTCGTAGTTTGCTCCCTTTTGTTGTGCAGATTCTGTGTGTAGCTGGATCGGCTTGGAGAGTAAAGAGCTGGGAACGGGATACAAAGCGAGAAGGACAAGGATCGACTAAGCGCAAGACACCAGGTTGGTTGATCCTCTTTCTATTCTCTCTGTGCTTTCATAAAGATGAACATGAAAACTTTGTCATTCGGTTGTTGCTAAAGTCTGTCACCTTTAGAAAGGGTTAGTGTCATCCGCATCGGATACTTTTCCCCACAACACACATAAATCAGCATGAATGATCTCCAAAGGCTTTGATGTAGAGAACTCCTTGGTCTTGTGACTTGTTCTAGTTTGCTTTCCATGTTGACATGGGCCACATACTCCTTGATTTGGTTTGAATAACTTTGGAATGTCTGGTACTGCTTTAATCTTGTTGATATTGATCAAGTTATCGAAGCTTGTATGTCCAAGTCACTTGTGCCACAACCAACTTTTATCTGTTTGACTTAAGTGGCATTTATCTTCTTGAATCTTGTTCAGAATATAGATGTTTTCTTGTGTTCTAACCCCTTTTGCCACAAGTTCCCCTGAGGAAGAGTTCATTATTTCACAGTCTTTGGTGCTAAAGACAACATTATGTCCTTGATCACAGATTTGGCTAACACCTAGGAGGTTGTGTTTGAGCCCGTTTACTAGAAAAGCATTTTGATCTTTTCCTTTTCCATTAATAAGAGTAACAGCTCCTTTTCCAACAATTTTGGCAGATCCACTTTTAAAGGATACATTTCCTTCCTTTTTGTTCAATGAGACAAACTTCTGTTTGTCCCCTGTCATGTGTCTGGAGCACCCACTATCCACAAACCAATGATTTTCATTATTTTGAGCACATAGAGCTAGGCCACATTTATCCGTGTTGGGATTCTCACTTCTTGCTTTTCCTCTTTTGAGTGGGAAATTTTGTTCATTGTGTCCATTATTATTACATAATGAGCAAATCAGATCAAATTTGGCCAAGGGATCAAAAGAATTTTAGGTCTTGATTTATCCTTTCCCTTTGGGGCCATATGGTTTGTTTATTTGATCCTTCAGTTTTGGTGTGTCATTCTTACGAGCCATGCAATGTCTAGCTTGATGACCAAAATTTTTACAATGGAAACAATGCCCAAAAAATATAGTTTTGTACCTGTTGTAATAGCCATGATTTGAATCAACATTCTTCCTTGGAGTTACTCCCGCTTTATTATTTGGAATTGAGATGGGCCTTTGACGAAATATTGTTTTGTATCTGTTGTAACATCCATGATTCGAATCAACATTCTTCCTTGGAGTTACTCTCTCTTCATGCTTTGGATCTGGGATGAGCCTTTGATGAAATAATCTTTCTTCTTTTGGGTTGCTGGAAAGTACGTCGGCATAGCTTTTCGCATTATTCTTAGTACTTGATGATTCTCCTTTAAAAACCTATTCTAGATTTTTCATGTTGAGGTTTTTGATTATTTAGGATAATGTCAAGTATTTGAGAGCTTTTCCAACCCTTTTTAACTTGCTCCAATTCCTTCCTCAGAGGTACTATTTCGGCTTCACGTTCTTTGCAAGCTTCTTCTTTTTCTTTTAGCTTATTTTTCAAGAGATCTTCCCTTCTTTTTGTTTCCTTGTTTTCTACCTTGAGAGAAATGATTTTATTTCGTAATTTCTCATTTTCTTCAATGGAACTTATTAACAATTCATCTACATTTCCATCTAGCCCCGAGTCATCATCATTTGTGAATGCCATGAATAATACTTCTTGGCTTCCAGCATGGTCATTTTCCTCATTTGATTCTTCATTACCTCCTTTGCAGTGAGGGAACTAGTTAGTTGATTTCTTTTTTATGACTACAAATTCATCTTCATCAGACTCATCTTGGTTAAAGAGGAAATTCTTCTTATTGAACCCCTTCTTTTCGTATACCATCCTTTTAGAATTTTCTTCATCATCACTATCATGCTTATGAGGACATTTTGCAGCATAATGACCTATTTTTCCACACTTGAAACAAATAAGAGGGTATTTACCTTTTAGCTTAGATCCTTTCTTTAGCCTTCGTACAAATTGTGCCAATTCGGATTCAACATCGGAGTCATCACTACTGACATTCCTTTCTTTCCCCTTTTTTGATTTTGAGGCCTTGAATGCTGCATCTTTGGAACTTGGGCAACCTTTTCTCATCTCATAGGCAATGATGATTCCATGGAGTTCATCCATCTTGAGAGTATCTAGATCCTTCATTTCTTCTATGGCACTTACTTTGGAGTCAAATCTGTCTAGGAGAGATCTTAAGACCTTTTGAACAATGGTGCTTTCTTCAATGTTTTCTTCCAATCCTTTAAGAGAGTTGACCACTTCAGCTACTTGGAGAAAGTATGATGCAATATATTCTTCATCATCCATTTTCAGACTTTCAAATTTCCTTCTATGAGTTTGAAGCTTTGCATTCTTTACTTTGGAGTCCCCGTCGTATAAGCTAATTAGCTTATCCCATTCTTCTTTCCCATAGTTACAATTCATGACTTTTGTAAATTTAGAATCAGTGATTCCACTAGTGATGGAGTTTAAGGATTTTGCATTTGCAACGTAGACTTTCCTCTCATCTTGATCTGTTGGAAGAGTGGAAGGAGCTATGTACTCATTTAAGACTGAATGCCAAACTTCAAGTCCAAGGGACATTAAGTAGTAGGACATTCTCTTTTTCCAAAAACCAAAATTTGTGCCATCGAACAGAGGAGGTCTTCCTGACACTTCTTGATTTCTCATCATGACTAAGAATCCTTCTTCAAGCTGTTAGGCTGATATGAAGAAGCCCGCTCTGATACCAATTGTTGGAAATACTGGGGGGGGGGGGTGAATCAGTATTTCTTTTCAATTATTATTTTTATCAGTTAAAAACATTTATATTTGGAACACAGAAATAGATAACAAGAATAGATGCTTTTATTAATGTGATCTTTGCAATAAATCAAGTACAATATATATATATATATATATATATATATATATATATATATATATATATATATATATATATATATATATATATATATATATATATATATATATATATATATATATATATATATATATATATATATATATATATATATATATATATATGTATGGTTTCAATCAGTTGCCAAGCACCAACTTGGACTCTTTGTGAGGCTCCAACCTCCAGAGCACCAACTCTATCTTGTCAAGGCACCAACCTTGAATTTAGGAGCACCAACTCCCAGGACACCAATCCTTTCATTTATGAGGCACCAACCTCAAGGGCTCCAACCCTCTGCTGTAACTGTCTAGATCTATTTGGTTGTAATTCTCTGCTCCCAACCCTGCTAGACCTATGACTTACTTCTGTCCTCTTGTTCCTTCCACTTCTTCCAGAACGTCGGCTCCCTTTTTTTCTTATAGCTCGCCAGCAACATTAAAATTTCCTTGTTCTCTATTGTATATGCCTGATACGACTCACCTTTGGCTTCCTCCTTGCTCGCTTGAGCTTCGGCTTCCTCAACGCTCACTTGATCTTTTAGCTTCCTCTGTGCTCACTCTTCGGCTTCCTCTGTCTCTTCGAATTCATCAATACTCACAGGACACGTTAATTAGGAAGAGAGGCCATCTTTATTATTATTCAAACAATAGACTTATTCTTTACGACAATCACAACATTCATGAACAATCAGAGTTATTCCTTTAAACCCACAATCACAATTGCAACATTCTGGAGGTCTTTATAAGCCGTGCCCATAATACAGTCGATGTCCGATAGCCGATTCCCCTACTAGATGCGATATGATTATAAACTATTTTTAATGAATCCATCGAGTCCACAGTAATATCGCAATCACAGTTTATAGTGTGCCATCCCTTTATAACTTGCGATACATATCTTCCGACGCGGCGACCACGATATTACAATAGGGCGTATTACAATGGAGCAGCGGGTCCACGGTATGTTGGAAATAATACTGAGAGGGGGGGTGAATCAGTATTATCAGATCAATCAAACTTTTCTATTTCATACTCAGAAACATATACGCTACTTCAATTAAGTGAACCCGCGTGTACACGCTACTGTGTCTAATGAAACCCGCGTATATCAAGAGATCTTATAATTCAGTTATCTTAATCTTCAGTAAATGCATCGGATCATTATTAAGCATATTAACAGTAAACAGGTGCAGAATAACAGAACAGAACATCACACAAGAGCCACACACATGAACACCATGATATAAGGTGGAAACCCAATGTGGGTGAAAACCACCTGCTGCAATTCGTCTCTTTCTTCTTTAATAAGAAACTTCTTTTACAATGCACTGGTGCAGTCATTTACCAGCACGCAGGCTGCAACCTGCAGAGGGCTACAACCCTCATAACTTTTGTACTAGCCGATCCATTTACTAGTACGTAGGTGCCAACCCTACAGAAGGCTACAACCTTCACTCGTTTTCCAGCTGCTCCTGGAAGGGAGCTACAACCCCCCTTGGCTCTTGTACTGGCTGATATGTTTACCAGTACGTAGGTGCCGTCCTACGATCTTCCCGGGACCATGTTTCATACATTTTCATACTAGATCCATAAGACAATCATCATTGTAGTACAACCTGCATCATCAATCACTGAAACACCCAATTCTGAATCACTGTAACCCTGTCAACAACAACCAGACAACATAACAACAACCAGATCCAACTCCATCTTCAAATATCATACTTCACATTGTATACGCTACTTGGATGAACCCAACCTGCGTGTATACGCTCTTTTACCAAAGCCAACCCGCGTACAGATCTGCAAATTCTAACTTATAGCTCTGCAGCTATATCAGACATCAAAACATACCCAGATCATAATAATAAACATGCGTCAGTAGATCTGATCTATCCACAGTCAAACCATATGAAGATAATCATTCCAAGCCTTGAGATCTCGTTCCATCATTCATCATCCTCCACATGGGTGAAACCTTGGTTCAGATCACCAACCCATAACCAGCACTTGGATCACACACTTCCTCAGATCTTCATTACTCATACACTCTCTCACACTTGCACACTTTGGCCTAGTGATCTTTTCCTTATATAGCCTTAGGCCTTGCTCAATGCCAAGAGCCAAAACCATAGTAACACAATACCATCAACTTCAATACTAGGGATCGACACGCCCGTCGAGACACAATGGTCCGAAACCATAGGCACAACTTCCAAGGACTAACCGCCATGGACCAAAGGTACGTTTCCACATACACACGCTTTTGCTGAAGCCAACCTGAGTGTACACGCTGATTCGCCTTGCTGAACCTGCGTATATCTCTTTCTTGTCCTGCTGTACTGAGATCTGTCCATTAGTTAAGTTGTCATCACCTGTACCAGTCTCTGAGCACCTGTACCAACCTCTGAGTGAGTTGCCATCAAGGACAACACTTGAATCATAATGCCAACAATCTCCCCCTTTGGACTTGATGGCAACCACCACACCAAGTCACTCTCCCCCTTTGACATCAAGGGCAAAGGGTGGACCAAGATATTCTCTTCCTTGGTATACCTTCTGCTGTCCATACTGCTGTCCATACTCCCCCTGAGTACATGCTGAAATCTCCAAATGTGCTCCCCCTTTGTGTATGCCAAAGTGTACCAATCTATCCATCCTGCTCTTGCTGAATTGTGCTGTTCATGCTCCCCTTGACTGTAGGCAAGATCTGTAAAAGATGTTCTACAAAAAGAACAAAGACTTATACATCATAGAAGACCTTCCTATCACCAAAAGACTCAACATACATTCATCACCCAACCTAGTGGGGATATCCCAATATTGACTCATTCACCTAACCATGTGAAGATACATGATAATACATGAACATTTCATCATTCATCCCAGGCATAGTGGGGAAACCAACATAGGCCGTTACATGACCTTGACATCATAAAAGAGATACATGACATAGTGATGAAATATCTAGACCAAGACTTATGAAAGCCACCAACAGCATCATGATCAGCCTGCAATACCATTCCTAAACAGTAAGATGTATCATTTAGCTTCATAGACTTTATCAACACCTTCTAACCATAATGCCAACAATGCATTATTCGAAGAATATTCTCCCCCTGAGTGTGAGCCAACCATGTCTGAACCATTTCCTGAGTCTGTTCTGCTCCCCCTGAGCCTGAGCCAACCATGACTGAACCTGGGTCTGTTCTGCTGCCCTTTCTCCATATACGCGACTTTGCAGCCTGTAACTCGCGTATATACGCGACTTGTCTTCATGAAACTTGCGTATGAGAATCAGAACACTGAAGTTCTATACCTTCAGCTCCCCCTGAGTCTGTTATGTCTGTGCTGTGCTGAGTACCCTGTGCTGTGCCACATCTTTCTGACTGAACTTCCTTCTTCTTCCATATCTTCACGCATGTTGATGATTTCTTCTTATCATGAGCTTTGTTCCTGCAATCTCTTGCTTTATGTCCAAACTTGTTACATGCATAGTATCTTACATGTTTCATATTCCTCTTGTAGCAATCAGCAGCTTTGTGGCCAAACATATTGCAAGAAAAGCAATATCCATTAAAGTATCTTGAATGTGATGATCTTTCTGCATGATGGTCTTGAAACCGTCTTCTTCTACATATGGCTGCAACATGTCCAAGATTATGACACACATAACATTCAACATTATTCAGTGGAGGAAATAATCGTCTATCACGTCCATAGTTAGGAGTAGAGAATCTTCCTTGAGGAATTTCTTTCCTTGGTTGTTCCTTTTTGGGCATTTCAGATTTCTCATTAGAGTTTCTTGCCTCACCTTGTGAACTAGATTCACCTTCAACATATTCATGAAAACCAAGACCAGTCTTGATAGCAGGAGATCTTTGACTACTAAGAATATCATCCAAGACTTTAGAGCTATCTTGAAATCGTAAAAGCTTATCCTTTTCTTCTAATTTGCTTTTCAAGATATTTACCTCAACTTGATGTTGTTCTTCTTTTTCAAGACATTGCTTCTTCAAGGTCTCTCCAACTTTCCTTTCTTCATCCAACTGATGCCTTAGTTTGAGGATCTCGTTTTCTTGCTCTTTATTCAGTGCTAGCAGCATTTCTCGAACTTTGAAGGCACATTCCAACTGTTCTTCTAATCTGATGATTTCTTCTTTGAGGGCATTCTCCCTTTTGCTAGGTAGATCTTGTTGATCTATGATTTGATCTGACGCTTCATTTGCTTGTCCATCTTCAATCTGAGGTGCTTCTGGATCTGAATACTTGCTTCCACACAACGACAGGTTGTCATTGTTCTTTTGAGCCGTCTTCTTCTTCTGACGTGCTTTCTTCCCCATTGTTCTACGAATCTCCTTCAAGCGATCAAGCTTCTCTGAAGGACCTGCTCTGATACCAATTGTTGGAAATAATACTGAGAGGGGGGGTGAATCAGTATTATCAGATCAATCAAACTTTTCTATTTCATACTCAGAAACATATACGCTACTTCAATTAAGTGAACCCGCGTGTACACGCTACTGTGTCTAATGAAACCCGCGTATATCAAGAGATCTTATAATTCAGTTATCTTAATCTTCAGTAAATGCATCAGATCATTATTAAGCATATTAACAGTAAACAGGTGCAGAATAACAGAACAGAACATCACACAAGAGCCACACACATGAACACCATGATATAAGGTGGAAACCCAATGTGGGTGAAAACCACCTGCTGCAATTCGTCTCTTTCTTCTTTAATAAGAAACTTCTTTTACAATGCACTGGTGCAGTCATTTACCAGCACGCAGGCTGCAACCTGCAGAGGGCTACAACCCTCATAGCTTTTGTACTAGCCGATCCATTTACTAGTACGTAGGTGCCAACCCTACAGAAGGCTACAACCTTCACTCGTTTTCCAGTTGCTCCTGGAAGGGAGCTACAACCCCCCTTGGCTCTTGTACTGGCTGATATGTTTACCAGTACATAGGTGCCGTCCTACGATCTTCCCGGGACCATGTTTCATACATTTTCATACTAGATCCATAAGACAATCATCATTGTAGTACAACCTGCATCATCAATCACTGAAACACCCAATTCTGAATCACTGTAACCCTGTCAACAACAACCAGACAACATAACAACAACCAGATCCAACTCCATCTTCAAATATCATACTTCACATTGTATACGCTACTTGGATGAACCCAACCTGCGTGTATACGCTCTTTTACCAAAGCCAACCCGCGTACAGATCTGCAAATTCTAACTTATAGCTCTGCAGCTATATCAGACATCAAAACATACCCAGATCATAATAATAAACATGCGTCAGTAGATCTGATCTATCCACAGTCAAACCATATGAAGATAATCATTCCAAGCCTTGAGATCTCGTTCCATCATTCATCATCCTCCACATGGGTGAAACCTTGGTTCAGATCACCAACCCATAACCAACACTTGGATCACACACTTCCTCAGATCTTCATTACTCATACACTCTCTCACACTTGCACACTTTGGCCTAGTGATCTTTTCCTTATATAGCCTTAGGCCTTGCTCAATGCCAAGAGCCAAAACCATAGTAACACAATACCATCAACTTCAATACTAGGGATCGACACGCCCGTCGAGACACAATGGTCCGAAACCATAGGCACAACTTCCAAGGACTAACCGCCATGGACCAAAGGTACGTTTCCACATACACGCGCTTTTGCTGAAGCCAACCTGCGTGTACACGCTGATTCGCCTTGCTGAACCTGCGTATATCTCTTTCTTGTCCTGCTGTACTGAGATCTGTCCATTAGTTAAGTTGTCATCACCTGTACCAGTCTCTGAGCACCTGTACCAACCTCTGAGTGAGTTGCCATCAAGGACAACACTTGAATCATAATGCCAACACGGTATTATCGCAATCGAAGTTTTAACGTGACAAGGCCTTAAACACTGTGATACATAACTCTCGATATGGTGGACACAACTATCAGACCCGGACCTTGTGGTTATGCCACAATCACCTATCGAAAGATTTTATGTTTGTATTTACATTAAAAACCCGAACCATACAAAAACTTGGAATACAAAGGAATACATGGGAAACCCGCTCTGAACACATAAGCTGGACTTCAAATGCATTAAAACTGCATATACAAATCTCTCGAGTCTGCTAATACTAAACCTTTCTGCTTTATTCCTCTTTACCTTTGTTATCTCTGACCTCTGATCTCTCTTCATTGCTATCGGCACATCGTCCCATCGCATATCGGCATTCCACCATGCCGTCACTTAACCTTCCCGCAATGCGATCAACGATTAAATCTCAACCGTTGACCTAGTTTCCGATCCAACAGTCCAAATTTCCCCCGATCATCAGAACTGATAAAAAGATCTCCGTCGCTCAATCAACCCCGCTTGATCTGACGATTGATATTGATTTTGGGTGGATAACTTGCAAGAGGAATACCCGCCCGATAAAGTGGTTTTCTCTCTCCAGTCTCCTGCCACGCATTGGTCGATGAATGGTATCAGGTGATCAGCCCTAAATACCACTTACAAGCTTGAGTTCACCCGATGAACCCACTTACCGCTTATGGAGACTATGCTATCGGAGATTAATCTGGGCTGTCCATCCTCCAGTTTTAACGATATTATTTAATCTTCACCGTCCATTGCCCTTTGGTTTCTTGGCCTTTCCTTAGGAATTTTATGAAAAGTCTGTATTCTCTGTTATAGTCAGATATTCTCAGTCTTCCTCTATTCCGCTGTAAAACTCAATTGCGCTTGCTTACGGTTGATCCTTCCATCCATTCACATGGAAATCCCAATTTCTACATGCTTAGATCCAATATAACGCTCCTGGTCTGACAACTTATAATATTCTTTGCTCTGATATGTTCCTCTTTGCATATTTTGATGAATTATTCTTCTCGGTTCTTCTTGGGCATACATTACACGTGATACTCTCGATATGGCTCCGCCTCAATCTTCCGCTCTTACACTTGCTTCTCTTCTCTGCTTTGATAGCTCTTCTCTGATAGCTTCTCGGCGTCATATTGCCATTAATGACAATATAGATCAACATGTGGACTAGCCCAACAGAGAACTGCAACTAGGTCTCTCCACACAATGATGCTTCCCATACAGAGGAGAAATGTGAGTTGATGTCATATCCTAAATAACACCAAATCATCTTGATGCCAACCATATTATAGAGAAATAAAGTGTATTGATCAAGAGAAACAAATAATATGTATTGTGGATAGTGATACATCAAGTTGTCTGCCACGTCTACTATATCATGTCATTGGGGAGACTACCATGTCCTAGATACTATGTTTTCCATGTCATATAATATATATATTGTTTGCCATACAAAAATCCTATCAGCCATACCATGTTTTTCACTGTCTGCCATGTCAAAGCATTTTCTGTCATATCATGTATATACATGTTGTTTTCCATACCATGACATACACAATGTGATGATAATATATAATGCAAACAAAGTGCAATGCGAGTTTATACAATGAGTGGGATGTTGGATTTAAGAGATCTGTGGCTTGTAATTACAAATCACAGAGTCTACCATACATATACATGTATTACATTGTGTTGTAATTACATACTTTCTATGGAAATTTGATGCTAGCGTGACTGTGCTTTTCAGCGAGTCACCAGTTATTCCATATGTGGGCCAGAGATTATGACATACACGGATATACCTTATGTGAGCCAGAGATTATAATGAATTCGATCATAACATATGTGAAAAGGGATTGCAATCATACCATATGTGAGAGAGTCCTGTAACAGAGATGCGACAACATTCGATACAGAGTTCTGAAGCCACCTGCGAACTTCTATATTCCATGAACTAGTAGATATGCAAACCAATCAATGGAACATAAATTACGTTTAGGGCTCAAGCTCCCTTCTAAGACTGCAGCCAGATGCTTCGTTTCTCTATGGCTAGGGCATGGATGTACCTTCTCTAAGACATCGTCCATAGGGCTAGCTTCATTGACTGTAATATAGGGCAGTGTAGCCACTCCTAGACAACTTTTTCTCTTCCTCGTCTAGGGCTTCTCCCTGACTGTAATTAGGGCTTTCCATGGCAGCGTTAGGGCATCATTAGGCCAGCGTATTCTCTTAGGGTCTTCTCCTTCCACCAAAACCCAAATGAGTGCAAAAGAAGATCACAAGAGATGAGTGACTAAATGACTCGAAGGCCACCTCTATTTATAGTAAAACGTTGAGGATAGATGGGGGTAATTTGGTTGTTGGCCGACCTTGACGAATTGTCACATAATACAAATAAATTCATATCTCCATGAATACTTGTCGGAATTGTATGATCTTTTTATCAATCCTACACCTCTCGATGAGAGGAATCCAAGAAAAATATCAGCTGCCATAAATAAGGAGACCCGCATGGAGTTTGGCCCTAGTTGCCAATTTTAACATAGGTTGTGTGTAGCTTGTTTAAAATGCCACAATGACTAGTTATTTGTTTAGTCATACAGTATAATCATGGTTCAACATGTTTAAATTTCTATAAATTAAGATTAGAGAATAAAGATTTTCCAAACAATTTAATCTTGGTAAAAATCAGTAGTTAGGTAGAAAATGACATTGGTTCAATTATTTAATCTAAATCAATAGGAGAAATAAGTGATAGGATTTAGTAGTTTTTGATTTTCCATAAAAGAAATAATTATGGGTTTGCTAGTCTAAATGCACCCCTTTAGAAAAAAAAATGTTAGCTTAGTTAAAGGGTAGGTAGAAATAGTTGGTTTTATAAATATATTTATGTGCCCTTTACCATAAGTCTCAATGACATTGTAAAAATAAAAATGCACAATGGGATTATGTATATTCATAACATGTTTTTTATCCCAAATTTTATACTAAGTTTCAAAAGAAAAAATCAAAGGCGCATACGGACAAAAATATGTTTTGTCGTTTATGGTTAAAAGATGTCGTGGTCAAAGCATCGAGATTCTCCACTCTTCACGATCAACGACACTCATTTATTTTCGTCTCCCCCTCTCAATCCTACCTTTACCGCCGTAGGGGGTGGTGGTGGGGGGGGGGTGCGCGAAAAGTCAGTATTTTCCACCGAGCTCCATCCTTACGTGGCGTGTTCTCCTCATTACGCAACCCCCCTAGCCGATACCACTTACCACCTCCTACCCCCTCCAAAAACCGTCTTCCCCTCATCCCTTTACCATGTCCCTACTCAACACCCCCGCCACTCCTGTTGCACCATGTTTCATAGTCGTTGCCCAATTAAATGCCTTCTCAGCAAAATTACCATTGAGCATTCAATTTTCCTTCCCGGATAACTGTTTGACTTAAACGGTCCCACGCCAATCTTAAGCGGAACTTGCCATTATTCCTTAAAAAACCTTGAACCGTATGTATTGTCCCTTTCATTGGCTTATTCTCCATAATTCCCAGGTTTTCTCTACAAAGCAACCAGTTTCAAAAATTATTGACGCATACAAAAATGTTAGTGTTATGTCTCCTTTCCCCTGATGGCTCATAACCTCAAATTTATCCCCAGTAAGCTTTTCCTTCCATTGTTGTTATCATTCACTGATTTAAATATGACTCCAAAGAGCAAGAACCAGGAGAGCCCTGTTAATCCACTAATCCCTCCATCTATAGACTTAGATCATATTCCATTAGCCGATAGGGATTATAGGATCAGTGAGACACAATGCGACCGTGAATTTTTGTAGCTTTACTGTTGGCCATAGGAAAAACATGTTGAGAAAACAGATGAAATTGGACTCTAGGAGTCCAATCTTCCTCATTATATTTTCCCTCTGACCTTCCATGCCCCTGAATTCACCAGGAAATGCCAAGCCTATTATGTTCCTAGCCAAAGAGCCATTATGACCCCATTTGGTGAGATCCTTTTTTCAATCACTGCCCAATCAATAAACCAGATGATGCTAGATCCTCCTATGGAAAACAATGCCCCATTTTCCTGAGAATCCCTCATCAAACTCTTTCAGAAGCTTGATTTTGCCAAAAGAGCCAAGATTTTTGAGATATTCTTACCAGAAAATGCCCAATTTCCAAAGAAGAATCCTCCATACCCTTCCTCAATCTTCCCCGGTCAATCTAAACAAATTATAACCATAATTTCATACATTCTGGGTTATTAATATGATCAATGGGTAGATGAACCCATTCTAGGCTTCCTTTCCATCTTTTCTACAGATAGCAAACCATCTATTTTATTTAATTTCAGTCAACCCGTCGTTGATAACATCCATAAGCAGTTTCTTAAATTTCCAACAAAACAAGTGTTTAATTACACTTCAATTTTAATTCATATGTTTCTATATTATCAAGAATACAGGTTCAGTTTTTCCATGTAGAAGCTAGATGAAGAGGGAAACCAGCAACCTGTGATCTTTTGGACTACTTTAGTGATGAAAGAGCGGCAAGAATTCTCCTACAAACAGTTCATTGAAGAGTTTTTTCACCCAACTATGAATATCCTAAACATCTCAGCACAACCTAGAATCAGTGAAGACATCAAAAGGATTCTACATTTGACAGATCCAGCTAGGACCGGAGACTGGTATTTATACCATAATTACACTGATATCAGTGTTTATGGATGCGAGTTAGCACCATAAAAGCTCTCAAAATACCTCCCCATGAGGATTTTTTCCCTGGAATACATCAAACAAATGTTAAATTCAGATGATATTCACTTTGTGGTGGCAAAGAAGAAGTCCCAGTTTCGAATAAAGATACAGGTGGGCCCTTTCATATGCAACACTAGGTCAGCAGGAGAAGAAGCAGATAAGATGCTTAAAGAGATGAAATTCAATCTGAGTTTCACATGGTCTTATGACCCTTGGGGTATCATTTCTAAGCTGAGAGTAGAAAACAAAACTACTCCATATATTCATACCTCAAGGCCTGAGATAGAGAAATATGTGAACCAGTTAGAATGGGCAAAGAATACATTGAAATAAGTTGAAGAACAGTTGTTTTCTACTTCAAATCTACAGACTCCTACTCCTCAAGAGAAAACAAGTAAAAGACAGGGAGAGGAGCGATAATCATCAACAACAGGTAGTGAGGCCAAAGATTTTAGAATCAGTTACAGGAAAAGAGCAAAGATGATTCATAGGGCAGATGCAGAAAAGGATATAGAAGACCAAGCTGCCATCATAATTGGAGAATCACCACCTACAAGCAACAAGTTTGTTACATCTCCTACTGGACCTTCAAACATGGTAAAAATTAAACAGAGCTATCTTCGCAAGACGTCCAAGGAGAAAAGGAAAAGAGTGTTTTTTATAGGTACCGAGAGATCAAACTTAAGAATGAAATTATTAAGTACAACACCTATAATCAGTTTTGTAAGCGAACTTCCAGTTCACAGACCAGATTATTTTCATTTTTTGATACATAGCAGGGAAAGATGCAGATGGCTTTCCTTGAGGCTCAAGTTCCACATCCAAAGAAACCAGCAGATTACAAGAGCACGTCATTTGAATTTAGCACCAAAGATATTCATCCCATTGATCAAATGGAGATGCATAAACAAACTGGTGAGATGATTTCCTCATCCTTAACTAATATTGTCATGTCATTGTCTAAGCTGCAGGTTTCATATGCAAGCATTCAGTCCCAAATGAAAATGGAAAAGGTATCTTCTTTAGCAAAGGACAATAGGATCAAATATTTGGAAGATTTGGTAGTCAAGATAGGATATGATCCTAAATATATAAATGCTGCAGAGGAGATCTTCAAGAAGAAAAATCTTGACATTACAACATTGAGAAAGAAGTTGAAATTTCCAGCCACAGATGATCCCTTGACTAAATATATTGAAGAAAATGAGACAGAGAAGGCTGACATAATGAAGCTAATCATAGAGAAGAATACTCAGATCAGGCAGATGGAGGCATAAATGGAGAAAATGATCAAAAAGAAAGAAGAGAGTCAAGGGGTAGCCATAGTCCCCTTGGATGCTATACCCATCACTCAAATCCAAACTACAGGAACAACAACTGCAGCAACTTCTTCAACTCAAACTACAAGTTTTGAACAGGTGACAAAGACACTGGAAAATATGTCAATCCATTTAGAAGAAATTAATAAGTTGAATGGGCAGCTCAAAGCTCTACAAGAACAAAAAGCTAGAACTGAAGCTTCTCGTCTAGTTGAAGTGAAAAAGTCACAAAGGCTGCTAGAGAGGTTACAGAAGGTGGAGAAGGATACATCAATTGGTAAAATATTGGCCCAAGCCAAGGAAACCATTTGGATGGGTATTTTGGACTCCATGAATGATATTTGGCCATGTATCCAAATCATTTTTGAATAGAAAGAATTGATACAAAAGGCCACTGAAACCATGGTTCAAATAAGGGAAAAGTTGGGAGACATGCCTACAGAAGCCTCCAATATCATCAAATTTCTGACTTCAAATAAGTATGAACTTGAAGAGTTAGGAATTAGTGACAGGACTGCCACCATCTTAGAAGTGAAGAAGATTTTGACTAAAAGAAATCTCATTGATCAATTAGAAGAGAAAATTGAAACATTGGAGTTGGGAGTAAACAGATTCTTCAACGGGATTGAAGCATTAATTCAGAAATGATTTCCCAGCATATATGTGATTAATGAAAAACTGATTTCTCAAGAAGATTATGTTCTGAAGATGAAGGAAGTGGCCAGAAGAAGTATCAAATTCAGTGGTATAAAAGGTAGCATGACAGCTAGAGCATTTTTAGAGACTATGGGAAATGACTTCTTTATCCAGAATGAGGTAAAACACGTCTTCACAGTAAAGCCAACATTTTCAAAGTATACTGAAGTTGATGAGATTTACCGAAGGGTAATTAAGTTAACCATTCCAGATGAAAAAAGGTGGGGGGAACTATGCAATTTACTGGATTAAAAAGTAACTCAGATGCAGTAAAAAAAATATCAGCCAGCACAATAGCCAGCACATCATCTAGCACAACAGCCAGCGCAACACATTTTTAGGCTAATTCAGCGACCAAATGCACCAAAACAGAGCCACCTCTTCATGCACTTGTCCACCTTACCTATGATCCTGCAAAAGATCGATTTTATTGTTTAAAATAATGCTAATAATACACTGTCAGTTGAGACAACGATTTTGTAATTATTTTGTAATTATTTCTTATAAATACTTCATTGATTGAAGTATTAAGGGTTGATTATTGAATATAATTTCCTCTGCAAATTGTAATTTTCAATTTGTTGGAAGCATCAATAATACAAGGACATTCTTCACAGGATTCATGTGGTGTACCAATTGGTGATGGTTTTCTTTTGTTCATGTGTTTAATCATTGTCTCTTATCTTTGTCATTTCTGAAAATCTTAATTACATAACAGAAACTGTGACGAATAGGATATGTTATACAGAGCACCCTATTCTAGTTGTTATTAATTTATATGTTTTCTGCTAAAGTCAAATTAAGGAATTCTTCATTTCTCCTTAGTTTCTACTGAATCTTACATTTCTTTTATTTCATAATCCATTTAAGATTCTGAAATATCCAACTAGTGAAACCTAGCTTGCCTTGTGAAACTCCTTCAAAATTTGATGCAAATCCAGTTAATATTTATACTCCATAGCCCAATGGAATTATAACAATTTAATCAACCAAGAAATCCAATAAAAAACAATCAGTACAGTAATAGCTAGCCTAAAATTCACATAAAACATAGCTAAATTTTATAGATAGATCCCTCTCTAAAGTTGGTAGGGCTAGATCCGAGCTTCCAAAGTGGTTTTGATGTTGTCTTATGTGTTTACTCCCTCAAACTGAAAAATACAGAACGAAAACATAGTGGCGACCATACTGGCGACGAATATCTTTAAATTGAAAATAATTATTCCCTGTTAGTCAATCCGTATTTCAATAAATCAAAGCTCTTATATCACAATGAAATACATGATCTGAGGTTGTAATCTTTGTATATATTTGAGTGTGTTATTAATTTTAATTTTATTAGCTGTGTGATAAGTTTTTAATAGATCTAGATCCTAAAATAATTTTCACTAGAGCTCACCCAGATCCCAACCTTGCTAAATTTTTAGATAATCTAGAGAAATTAGTGAGAAAGAGAAGTCTTACAGAGAGCCAGGGTAGTAATAGTCCTTTGTCTAGGTTTAACTCTCTTCCTAAGAATAGTCCTTTGTCTAGGTCTAACTCTCTTCCTGAGAAGTTTGAAACTATTCAAGACATAGAGTTTGATTTTCCTTTCCAGCATAGTTTGTTTAGGACAAAATATGAGAGCTTTGTAGATCAGACTATCATTGATGAAGCTTTACTGCAACCATATATACCCCAAACTCAGCCTCCTGAATTATATCCTGATCTAGAATACCTACAACAATTTGATAAATTACAGGGTCTAGTCTTGGTTTTGGACCAAGCCATTAAAGAAGATTATATTCGAAAATCTGTTGAATTTTCAGCTTTAATAATTGCAACAACTCCTTTGTCCACCCAGTCTTCCCAGTTTGTTAATCTACAACCCCTTAGTCCCACTCATTCTATAGTCTCTACCTTTTCACCTATAATATCTCAGACTGTTGTTCATACTATCCCTATAGTTATTACAACTACACCTTCCACAGATCCATCTTCCAGTCAATTTCTCAGCCCAACTATGGCAACTAGGTATGCACCTTTGGTGTTACTAGACTAACTAAATGTTATGCCTGCAAACTATCAATCCAAAATTCTAATGTTTGGTAACATTGGTTCTCATACTTCTCAGCAACACGTAGATAAAATGAATGTTGTTTTTGATCTTCAAGAAGTAGCTGAGGCTAATGTAAAGATGAGACTGTTTGCTCAAATTTTAGGAGGTGATGTCAAAAAATGGTTTAGGAGTTTACCTGTAGGAAGTATAGCCAACCTTGAAGCATTCCATCGAACTTTCTTAGCTAGATGGGAAATCAAGAAAAATACACTTCAGCTCCTGAATGAATACAAAAGACTTAAAAGAAAACCCAATGAAACTGTGGAAGAATATTGTGAATGGTTTAACATTGTTTACAATGCAATTCCTATAGACATCAAACCCTCCCCTGGTCTAGCTTTAATTGATTTTCCTGATGGTTTTGATGTAGACATGGAGTATCAACTTACAGAGAGAGACCCGACAACTTTACAAGAAATGCAAGCCAATGCTATAAAAGTTGAAGCTAACATCTTATCCAAGAAGGCCAAACTAAGATCTCAACGTAGGGTTACCATTAAAGAAGAGCCTTCCACTTTTACCTCTGATCACAAAATTTATAACCTAGTAAGGGTAGTAGAAAAAATGATGCAAAGAGTAAACATAAATGATAAAGCTCAAATGAGAGAAAATCAAACTACTCCTCAAAATAGGAACCAAAACTTTAGAAGGAATATTCCCCAATCAAACAACGAGAACAAAAGGGTCCAGACCAACAAGTCTAGCCTCCTTTTCAGGAAAACTATACTGATGATGAGGGTAATATTATTGAAGATTTAGATGACAGACAAATAAACCCGATGGGAATAAATGATGATGAAACTATTTTTCTCACTCAAGAGGAGTAAGAACTTTCCTCCTAACTCAAACCAAACTTGACTATGAGGAATCAGATGAATATAAACAAGGGTTTGAGAATGCCATTACTGAAGTCCATAGGCAATATAACCTTAGGAGCAAAAAGACTTCAAACACTCTCAACAATAAAAACTCTGAGAATCATGCTAAAAAATCCTTTGACACTGATGCTAGGAATGCCATAGATAATTCTCCTAAGAAAATTGTTGATAATTCTGGCAAAAAGAAAGTAGAAACTCCTGCCAAAAAGATAGTTGATAGTGTTTCCACAACTACTCAAACTGATATCCCAACCACAAGTCAGTGAAAAGAACCTATATCAAAAGAAATTATTGATCAATCTGATTTTCCCAACCTAATTAAGATTCAAACATCATTCAACATTGAGAATGAATTAGCAAAACTAAAAATTCCTATTCCCCTAATAGAGTTAATGAACAAAAATAAGTACCGAACTCAAGTGATGAAAGCTCTAAACATAAGGGGAAAACACAGACTTTGTTAATTTGAATGATGACCAGCCTGAACTCTTGTTTGGGCAAGAAGTTGAGGGAAAACCACAGGAAGGGGGTGTTCCTCCATTCTATGTTAGCCTAAAGATTCATGATAAGCTTCTCCATGATGCTATGTTAGATTCAGGTGCTTCGCACAATTTAATGCCTAAAGCTGTTATGGAAAAAATAGGACTTGACATTACCAAGCCTTATAAAGATTTATATTCTTTTGATTCCAACAAAGTAAGATGTTTAGGTCTCATCAAAAACATGTGTGTTACTTTAGCTCAAATCCCGGCCAAAATTCTGGTAATGGACATAGTGGTTGCAGATATACCCCCTAAGTATGGCATGTTGTTGTCACGCTCATGGGGAGAAAAGTTACAAGGGACCCTACAAATGGATATGACCTTTGCCACCATACCAGTTTTTGGTCAGCAAAGAAGATTATATAGGGAAAATTTGATGAAATTCATGGTGAGTAGTCAAGAGAAGCCTCACAACTATCCTCTTTACTCTGTCCACTCAGATTTAGACTCTTTCATTCTTTATAATGATGGAGACATCAACACTCAGGTTACCAAAGCAGAAACTGATATTTCTAAAATAGATCCAAACCAAACACAAGAAATAGAACAAAACACTCTTCATGAACCTCTTTGGAACATGAGCTTTGATGGCTCTTATAGTAAAGAGGGTTCTGGAGCAGGAGCGTGGGTTGCAAACACAGGAAAAAATCATGCTCAAGGTCATTCATACAAACTCAATTTTCAGTGTACAAATAATATAGTTGAGTATGAATCACTTATAATAGGATTGCAATTGTTGAAAAAATTGGGTGCCAAGAGAATCTCCATTAAGGGGGATTTTGAGTTAATTATAAAACAAATTAAAGGAGAGTATTTGGCCAAACACCCTAGATTGAGAGCATACAAAAATGTTGTGCTTGATTTTCTAGAAAGTTTTGTGGAATATGACCTTTCTGCAATTCCTAGAAATCAAAATATCCTTGCTAATAGTCTGGCTTTTTCAGCCAGCTCTTGTAAAATGCCTTACCCTAATCGGCAGTATACAATGGAAGTGAAATATCGACCAGCTGTACCAGATAATATGAAGTATTATCAAGTGTTTGGCAATAATAAACAAATTAAAAACTTTTTGCAGTCTAAGGATGAATATGAAGATGACAATATATACTTAGAGTGTGGATTAGAAAATCAAGTAGTTGTACATTCTAATGTAGAAAGGCAGTTAGGTAACTCAGATGTAAATATACATATAAAGGAAATTGTAAATAAATTAGAATTGGGTCCCTATAATACTAGTGATTACCCCATTACTATTGTAGTTATACCCTTTATTTATATTTTTTTGCCCCTATTACCCCAATATTGTTACTTCTGTGCCCCATAGAATCCATCTATTGTTATTTTTGTGGCTTTATATTATTATTGTTAGGTCGGCTAGATTATATTGTGATTCCTTAGACTCCTATATATAGAAAGGAGGTTTTGTCATTTGTATCATCCAAGAATTGTTCATTTATTTAATGTAAAGGAGGTTTCCCCCTCGAAGAGGCTGAATTCTAAGGCGTTGATCTATCATTTCTATCTTTTATTGAGCTGGTTTCATAACATTTGGTATCGGAGCTTTGGGTTCTAGGTTTCACTGCTCCAAACAGGTCATCGTGGCATTTTCACTATAACCTTTTTTCTGTGACATTTTAGAAGTTGCAAAAAAAAATCATTTGAGAAGAAATCGCGCTGAACCTTGGGTCCGAATTTCAGAGCGTTTCGCGCTATATTTGCAGAGTTATGATCTGAGGAAGTTGGTCTTTTTGCAGACTCCTGAATTACATTCCAAACAGGTGACCTGGGGAAAATCGTCATAACTTTCTCTCTGGGGATCGGATTGAAATTTCGTAAGAAGGTACAGAAAGAGGACAGACTGTAGTTTCTTATAAGTGTTTTTTAGATCCAAAGGTTGAAACAGGGACTCGTGGCACGTCGTACAAGTTCGCTCTACTGAACTAGTCTATAATCAAGTCACTGTGGGAGATTTCGCATAACTCTTCCTTGGAGAATCCAATTTGGGTCAGACCTGTGGCATTGGAAAGAGGACACAGAGGGCTACTATAGGTAGCAATTTCAGAACTAGATGATTGGAAAGTACGGAGATACATCAGAGGCAATATCGAGCTCCTACAAAGTGAAAAAAGGTGTGTAGATTTTTTTAAATTTTTTCTTAAGCTTGGCTTGAAAATTTATTTTGAAGGAATTCAAAGGGAATAGTAGAGAATTATTATCGGTAACTGATGCCCCAAGGAAAGAAAATGCAAACACCTAATAAGGAACCTGAAAGCTCTAGCATGACTCATGAAGAAGAGGAAGAAATGCTACATGATATATCAAAATTACAAGAACAGGTGCAACAAATGTCACGCTCACAAAAGTTAACAGAAGCTAAGATAAATGGCGTGGAAGCTAAGATGAATGGCATGGAAGCTAAGATGGACAATTTGAAGATAGATTTGAACACAAATTTGAATACAGGCATGGCAGATTTGAAGACAGATTTGACAAATTTTCTACAAGAAATACTTACTAATGGTGAAAAGGTAATAAAGGAAACTCATGATGAGAACAAAAGAAATGTTAATCATGATTCCATAGATGCTAATGTTGGATTGAAGACTCACCATATTCCAAAAATCGATATGAGGAAGTTTGATGGCAAGGATCCCGCCACATGGATATTACAGATGGAGCAATTCCTCGATCTCAATAATGTGCAAAATGCACAAAAGGTACGTATGGCAACTATATATTTGGAACCAAATCAGTTTGTATGGTATCAATGGCTTTGCTCTCGTAAACAATTTATCACTTGGGCAATTTTTACGGAAGAATTGATAGCACATTATGAGGATACAAAAAGCAACACTTTTTTTAGCCAATTGATAAGTCTCAAACAAAAGGGTTCAATAATGGAGCACATTGAGGAGTTCCAAAAATTGAACATAAGGGTAAAAGATATTCCAGAGGAACATAGGATTGATGTGTTCATAGGGTCTTTAAAGGATAATATCCAACATGATGTTCGCCTTTGGGAACCTGATTCATTAGAGAAGGCATTCAGGTTAGCAAGAAAAATGGAAAGCAAAATTATGGCAACTAGGAAGCATACCACTCACAACTATAAAGATGGAAGTGTTGTTGCCCCTAGTCTTCCACAACCTATAAGGTTGACACCACAACAATTGGAAGAAAAAAGAGCAAAAGGGCTTTGTTACAGTTGTGATAGCAAATACACTAAAGGTCATAAGTGTGCTGAGAAGAAATTATTCTACATAGATTGTGAAGAGGAAGAAGAAAAGGAGCAAGAAAGGTCAAAAGAATAGGATATACTCCAGGAACAAAGCTTAGATGAAGAACAAATAAATCCAACCATATCTTGTAATGCATTGGCGGGAATTACCACTCCTCAAACCATCAAGATAGAAGGACAAATCAAGAAGAAAAAGGTAATAGTGTTGATTGATTCAGGAAGCACCCACAATTTTATTCATTGTAGGGTAGCAAAAGAATTGAATTTCTTCCTATATCCAGCACCAGAGTGTCAAGTGATGATTGCTATTGCTCTGGAAAGTGCCATAATATCAAGCTATCCATGGGAGAATATGTATTGACTAGCCCAATGCTTTCCATTCCAATGGGAGGTGCTGATGTTGTACTAGGAGTCCAATGGCTACAATCCTTGGGTACAATAGCTTTTAATTTTCAAGAACTTTTCATCAAATTGTATACGGAAGGAAAGGAAGTTGAATTAAGGGGTATTGCAGGGAAACCAGGAAAGATAATCAGCTCTAATGGTATGACAAAGCTTCTAAAAAAGGAGCAAAGAGGTGTAATTGCACAATTATGTTCGCTAGATGTTTCCACATCGGAATCATCTATTTCTCCAGATCTCCAAAAAGTCCTGGACAATCATTCCAAGGTATTTGAGACTCCCAAAGGTCTCCCACCTATGTGTGATCATGATCATGCTATTCATCTGATTCCAGGAAGTGTTCCTCCAAACATCAGGCCGTACAGATATCCCTATGTCCAAAAAAGTGAAATTGAACGTATGGTTGCAGAAATGCTAGAGGCTGGTATAATTCAACCAAGTCAAAGTTCTTTCTCTGCTCGAGTAGTATTGGTGCACAAGAAGGATGGATCATGGCGCATGTGTCCGGATTATAGGGACCTCAACAAGCTCACTATTAAAGATAAGTTCCCCATTCCTGTCATTGATGAATTATTGGATGAATTTCATGGATCAATTTACTTCACCAAGTTGGATCTTCGTTCGAGATATCATCAAATCAGAATGAATATTGAAGACATTCCGAAAACGGCATTTAGAACTCATGAGGGTCATTATGAATTTTTGGTCATGCCTTTTGGCCTTACCAATGCACCTTCAACATTTCAAGGTTTGATGAATTCAATTTTAAAACCATTCCTTAGAAAATTTGTGTTAGTATTTTTTGATGATATACTAATCTACAGCAAGTCTTGGAAGGATCATGTTGAACATGTTGACAGGGTGCTACAACTATTGGAGGAGAAACAATTATATGCAAAAAGATCCAAATGTTTCTTTGGAGTCCAAGAGGTGGAATATTTGGGTCATATTGTATCTCATGAAGGAGTTAAGGTAGACCCTAGCAAAATTAAAGCCATTAAGGAATGGAAAATCCCCACATCCATAAAGCATCTGCGAGGATTTCTTGGGTTGACAAGGTATTATCGCAAGTTTGTTAAGAATTATGGGAGAATAGCAGCACCTCTAACAACATTATTGAAGAAAGATGCATTTTCATGGACTCCGGAAGCAACAACGACCTTTGAACATCTTAAAGAGGCAATGTGCCAAGCACCGGTCTTAGCTACACCGGACTTCACAAAAACCTTTATTGTGGAATGTGATGCTTCAGGAAATGGAATTGGTGTTGTTCTAATGCAAGATGAAAGACCCATTTCTTTTGAAAGTCGTCCAATCAAGGGAAAATTTTTAAGCAAAGCTATTTATGAGAAGGAAATGTTGGCAATACTCCATGCACTTAAGAAATGGCAACCCTACCTAATGGCAAGACACTTCAAGGTAAAAACGGATCATGATAGCCTTAAATACTTTTTAGAACAAAGATTATCCTCTGAAGAGCAACAAAAGTGGGTCACAAAGATGTTGGGTTATGACTTTGAAATCATCTACAAAAAAGGGAAGCAAAATGTGGTGGCAGATGCACTCACAAGAAAGGATGAGAATGTGGAAGCATTGTTGTGTGCCATTTCTATTATCCAACCAGATTGGATAAAAGAAGCAAGGGAGGAATGGAAGAATGACGAAGAAGTGTGGGCACTTATTCGAAAGCTACAACAAGATTCCAGTACGTCTGATACATTTAGCTGGCAAAATGATTCGTTATGGTACAAAGATCGCTTATACCTCTGTAAGAATTCCCAGCTAAACAAAAGATTCTTATGGAATTGCACACTTCTCCCTTAGGAGGGGACTCAGGATTTTTAAAAACTTACCACAGGGTTAAGAAGGAATTTTTTTGGGATGGCCTTAAATCAGATATTCAAAAGTTTGTGGCGGAATGTTTGGTTTGCCAACAAAATAAAGTTGAAACAATTAAGACATCGTGTCTATTACAACCTTTATCCATTCCAAGCCAACGTTGGGAGGAGGTTTCAATGGATTTTATCACAGGTTTACCCAAGTCTAAGGGAAAGAGTGTCATCATGGTGGTAGTTGACAGACTTACCAAGTATGCACACTTTTGTGCATTATCACATCCATTTAAAGCCAGTACAGTTTCTACTGCATTTATGGAAATAGTTCAAAAGCTACATGGAAACCCAAAGATTATTGTAAGTGACAGAGATCCCATTTTCACTGGAAATTTTTGGACAGAATTATTTTCTTGTCTTGGTACTCAGTTAGCTCATAGCTCATCTTATCATCCTCAATCTGATGGGAAAACTGAGATAGTAAACAAATGTTTGGAAGGATATCTTCGTTGCTTTGTATCTGATAAATAGACACAATGGGTCAAATGGTTGCCTCTGGCTGAATGGTGGTATAACACTTCCTTCCATACAGCAACAAAAATGACCCCATTTATCGCACTTTATGGGTATCAACCACCATCCATCACATCATATTTAAGAGAAAATTCTAAGGTTCAGGCAGTGGAACATCACATCGAACATCAACAACAAGTCCTCCAACTCTTAAAGGATAACCTCGTGTTGGCACAAAATAGAATGAAACAACAGGGGCGTTGATGTATCATTTCTATCTTTTCTTGAGCTGGTTTCATAACAGTTTGAAACACTTCAGTTAAACGATAACGTGTTACCTAGAGGTTTAGTTCCACTAGAAGAATTATTTGATTTCAACGATGTGGCTAAGAAGCCTAAGATTGAGCCCACAAGGGTAGCAATGCAAGAATGCAACATAGGTAGTGAAAAAGATCCTAAAATGATAAAACTGTCCAAATCAATGCCAACTCTTGAAAAACAAAATACATTACTTTATTCAAGGAATTCAGTGATGTTTTTGCATGGAGCTATGAAGATCTAAAAACTTATGATACAGAGATTATACAACATAAGATTCCAATTAAAGAGGATCAGAAACCATTTAAACAAAAACTTCGAAGAATAAATCCAGTCCTGATGCCTCTAATTGAGAAAGAAATTAAAAGAATGTATGACTCTAAAATCATAGTCCCTCTTAGGTACTCTAAATGGGTTTCCAATATAGTACCAACTAGGAAGAAAATAGGTGAAATCAGATTATGCATAGATTTTAGAAACCTTAATAAAGTTTCCCTAAAAGACAACTACCATTTACCAAAAATGGATCATATCTTACAGAAGGTAATTGGATCTTCTAGGATTTCCTTATTAGATGGCTTCTCAGGCTACAATAAGGTTTTAGTTCTCCTTGATGATCAAGATAAAACAACTTTTGCTACTCCATGGGGTACCTTCATGTATGTGAGGATGCCTTTTGGGTTAATGAATGTTTGAGCCACATTTCAAAGAGCAATGGATATCGACTTTGCTGATGAAATTGGCAGGTTTATTGTGATCTATCTAGATGACACTATTGTTTATTCTAAAACTGATGAAGAACATTTGTTACATCTGAGGAGAGTATTTGAGAAATGCAGAAGGTTTGGAATTTCATTAAATCCAAAGAAAACACATTTTGGCCTTGAAGAGGGAAAACTTCTTGGTCATATCTTCTCTAAGAAAGGTATTAAAATTGATCCCAAAAGGATTGAAGACATTTTGAAAATCAACCATCCTAGAAACATTAAGGAACTTCAATCATTTATTGGTAAGATAAACATCCAAAGGAGATTCATCCTTAACCCTGCAGAACTCCTCAGAAACATAACAAATATTTTGAAAAGAGACTCAAAAATAAGATGGAACATTGAGGCTAGGCAATCATTTGATCAAGTTAAACAAGCATTAACAAAAGAACCAATCCTAATCAGTCTAGATTTCACTAAGGATTTTATAATATTTTCATTTGCATCTGAACACACTGTTGCAGTTATCCTTTTATAGAAAAACAATGATGGATTTGAACAACCTATTGCTTTCATCAGCAAGGCTTTAAGGGATTATGCATTAAAATATAACATAATGGAAAAACAAGCCTTTCCATTAATAAAAGCAATCAAAAATTTCAGGGTGTATATCCTCCATTCTCACATAATTGCTTATGTACCAAATGTTGTGGTCAAGGATATTTTAACCCAAAATGGACCAGATGGTAAGAGAGGCAAATGGACTACCATCATTCTTGAGTATGACATAGAAATCAAGCCTAGCAAGCTTATTAAAGGACAAAGATTAGCAAAATTGATGGTTGAGTCTAACTTTAAAGCATTGGATATCAACTTTGTAGCTGCACTAGATGATCAAGAGGAGCAGGCGACTCCACAATTAGATGAGGCTTTTATGACCTCACCCTGGTATGCAGACCTCATTTTTGTTTTATTCAATTTAAATGCTCCTCCTGGTTTAACTAAGACAAAGGCTAGATTTCTAAAATTAAAAGCAGTGAAATTTTGCATCATAGATAATGTTTTATATTGGAAAGATGTTGGTGGTATTTTACTAAAGTGTCTATTGAAAGATGATGTAGAAAGAAAAATGCAGGAATTCCATGAAGGTGATTGCGGTGGACATCTATATTGGAAAACCACTGCTAACAAGATCCTTAGAGTTGGTTTCTACTGGCCTACTCTTTTCCCTGATGTTCATAAGAAAGTAACCTCTTGCCACAAATGCCAAATATTTGAGGGGAAAAGAAAACTATTGCCTCTACCTTTAAAACCCATATCTGTTGAAAGTCCTTTCCAACAATGGGGATTGGATTTCATTGGAGAGATCCACCCACCATCCTCTTCCCAACACAAATGGATCCTCACAACTACTGATTACTTCACTAAATGGATTGAGGCCACACCTTCCAGATTGGCTACTGATGTTGTTATTATCAAATTTTTGGAAACCAACATCTTGTCTAGATTCCATTGTCCAAACAAGCTCATTACAAATAATGTTGCAACTTTTAAATCCAAGAAAATGATAGACTTCTGCAACAAATATCATATTACTTTGGGACATTCAACTGCTTATTACCCACAGGGTAATGGGTTGGCTGAATCTTCAAATAAGAGTCTGGTAAACATTATTAAAAAGTTGTTGGAAGATAACAAAAGGTCATGGCACAAATAGTTAATAAATCCACTTTGGGTTGATAGAATCACAACAAAGAAATCAATTGGCATGTCACCATACCAATTGGTTTATGGGATGGATGTTGTTTTTCCATCTTCTTTAGGAGTTCCAGTTATGAAGATAATTCAAGAATTGCAGGTTGAGCCTAATGACATCCAGAGGAGGATTGATTAGACTATTCAATTGCAGCAATCCAAGGAAGAAGTCTACAATAAAGCTCAAGTCATCTAGGAGAATATCAAAAAGATTTTTGATAGAAGGACTAAAGAAGATGATTTCACCTTAGGTGACATAGTTTTAAAATGGGATTTTAGAAGAGAGGACAAAGGAAAGCATGGAAAATTTGACAATCTATGGACAAGACCTTATATCATTGATGCTTTCAGAGGACACAATGCATTTTTCCTCAAACATCTAGATGGAACAGAAATTCCTGGTGGACTTGTGAATGGCAAAATGCTGAAGCATTATTTCTCTTAGCAATAGAGGTTTTCTTACATCAAACCATTGTAAATATCATTGTTTTTATTATTTTGATTGGGTGACCTATTGACAAAAGTTGAAGCCCGCAGAGAAGGCCCTAAGCTTCGATTGATATGTTGCCATAATTACTCCAACAACAAAAGAAATCAGGTGTAGATATTGCTGAAATGGAACACTCAAGGCTACTGATCAAATGTTCTTGGAACCTCACTGGGAGAGTGCCATTCCCAGCTAGAGCCATTGTTAGGGTCCTATAATTTATAAGATCTAAAGGTGATTGAGTATTTTATCTCAGAAATATCATATTGTAAATACTTGTCAATCTGCAAATGATTTCCAAAAGTAAATAGAATAAAAATGAAAAGAGGGTATAAATGAAAAAAAGGAAAACAAAAAACATTGAAAAAAGAATAAAAGATAGAACCCCATCAAAAGAAAGAAAAACAAAAAGAAAATATTATTGAAAGTGTTGCAAATCTAAATGCCAAGATAATTCTCTTCATGATTGATAAATAAAGGTTGTGTGCAACTTGTTTAAAATGCCACAATGACTAGTTATTTTTTTAATCATACAGTATAATCATGATTAAACATGTTTAAATTTCTGTAAATTTTATTAGAGAATAAAGATTTGTTAAACAGTTTAATCTTCATAAATCAGTGGTTAGGTAGAAAATGACATTGGTTCAACTATTTAATCTGAATCAATAGGAGAAATAAGTGATAGGATTTAGTAGTTTTTTATTTTCCATAAAATAAAATAATTATGGGTTTGCTAGTCTAAATGCACCCCTTTAGAAAAATAAAAATGTTAGCTTAGTTAAAGGGTAGGTAGAAATAGTTGGTTTTATAAATATATTTATGTGCCCTTTACCTAAGTCTCAATGACATTGTAAAAATAAAAATGCACGATGGGATTATGTATATTCATAACATGTTTTGTATCCCAAATTTTATCCTAAGTTTCAAAAGAAAAAATCAAAGGCGCACATGGAAAAAAAGTTGTTTTGTCATTTATGGTTAAAGAAGGTTGTTGTCAAAGCATCAGGATTCTCCACTCTTCACGATCAACGACACTCATTTATTTTCGGCCCCCCCTCTCCATCCTACCTTTATCGCCGAGGGGGGTCCGAAAAGGCGGTATTTTCCGTCAGGCCCCATCCTTACGTGTGTCTTATCCTCATTTTGAACCCCCCAGCCAATACCACTTACTACCTCCTACCCACTCTAAAAACCGTCTTCCCCACATCTCTTTACCTTATCCCTACCTGTGACTCTTGTTGTGCCATGTTTCAAAGTCATTGCCCAATTAAATGCCTTCCCAACAAAATTACCATTGAGCATTCAATTTTCCTTCCCGTATAACCGTTCGAATCCAATGGTCCCACACCAACCTCCAACAGAACTTGCCATTCTTCCTTAAAAAAACTTGAACTGTATTTATTGTCCCTTTCACTAGCTTATTCTCCATAATTTCCAGGTTTTCTCTGCAAAGCGACCAGTTTCAAAAATTATTGAAGCAGATAATATTGTCAATGTTCTGTCTCCTTTCCCCTGGTGGCTCATAACCTCAAATTTATCCCCGGTAAGCTTTTCCTTCCATCATTGTTATCATTCACTGATCTAAATATGCCTCCAAAGAGAAAGAACCAGGAGAAACCTGTTAATCCACTAATCCCTCCATCTATAGACTTAGATCATATTCCATTAGCTGATAGAGATTATAGGATCAGTGAGATATAGTGCAACTGTGAATTTTTGGAGATTTATTGTTGGCTAGATGATAAGCATGCTGACAAAATAGATGAAATTAGACTCTGGGAGTCCAATCTTCCTCACTATATTTTCCCTCTAACATTCCATGCCCCTAAATTCACCAGGAAAGGCCAAGCCTATTATGTTCCCAGCAAAAGAGCCATTATGACCCCATCTGGTGAGATCCTTTTTTCAATCACTGCCCAATCCATAAACTAGATGATGCTAGCTCCCCTTGTGCAAAACAATGCTCCATTTTCCTTATAAGCCCTCACCGAACTCTATCAAAAGTTTGATTTTTCCAGAAGAGCCAATATTTTTGAGATATTCTTACTAGAAAATGCCTAATTGCCAAAGAAGAATCCTCCGTACCCTTCCTCAATCTTCCTTGATCAAGCTAAGCAAATTATAACCATAATTTCATACATTTTGGGTTATTATTCTGATCAGTAGGTAGATGAACCCATTCTAGGCTTCCTTTCCATATTTTCCACAGATAACAAACCATCTATTTTTTTTAATTTCAGTCAATTCCTGGCTGATAACATCCATGAGAAGTTTCTTAAATTTCCAACAGAACAAGTGTTTAATTACACTTCAATTTTAATTTATATGTTTCTATATTAACAAGCAAACAAGTTCAGTTTTGCCATGCAGAAGCTAGATGAAGAGGGAAACCAGTAGCCTGTGATATTTTGGACTTCTTTAGTGATGAAAGAGCAACAAGAATTCTCCTACAAACAGTTCATTGAAGAGTTTTTTCACCCAACTATGAATATCCTAAACAACTTAGCACAACCCAGAATCAATGAAGACATCAAAAGGATTCTACATTTGACAGATCAGGCTAGGACTGGAGACTGGTATTTATACCAGAATTACACTGAGATAAGAGTTTATGGATGTGATTTAGCACCATACAAGCTCCCAAAATACCTCCCCATGAGGATTTTTGCCCTGGAATACATTAGACAAATGTTAAATTCAGATGATATTCACTTTGTGGTGGCAGAGAAGAAGTCTCAGTTTTGGATAAACACACAGGTGGGCCCTTTCATATGCAACACCAGGTCAGCAGGAAAAGAAGCAAATAAGATCCTTAAAGAGATGAATTTTAATTTGAGTTTCACATGGTCTTCTGACCCTTGCGGTATCATTTCTAAGCTGAGAGTAGAAAACAAAACTACTCCATATATTCATACCTGAAGGCATAAGATAGAGAAATATGTGAACTAGCTAGAATGGGTAGAAAATACATTGCAAGAAGTTGAAGAACAATTGTTTTCTACTTCAAATTTACAAACTCCCACTCCTCAAGAGAAAACAAGTAAAAGATAGAGAGAGGAGGGATCATCATCAACAACAAGTAGTGAGGCCAAATATTTCATAATCTATTACAGGAAAAGAGCATAGATGACTCCTAGGGCAGATGCAGAAAAGGAGATAGAAGACCAAGCTGCCATAATAATTGGAGAATCACCACCTACAAGAAGCAAGTTTGTTACATCTCCTACTGGACCTTCAATATCACATGGTCAAAAAGAAACAGAGCTATCTTTGCCAGATGTCCAAGGAGAAAAGGAAAAGAGTGTTTTTTTACAGGTATCGAGAGATCAAACTTAAGAATGAAATTCTTAAGAACAACACCTACAATTAGTTTTGGAAGTAGAATTCCTAGTTCACAGAGAAGATTATTATCAGTTTTTGCTACAGAGCAGGGAAAGATGCAGATGGCCTTCCTTGTGGCCCAAGTTCCACATCCAAAGACACAACAGATTACAAGAGCACATCATTTGAATTTAGCACCAAAGATATTCATCCCATTGATCAAATGGAGATGCATAAACATACTGGTGAGATGATTTCCTCTACCTTAACTAATACTTCCATGTCATTGTCTAAGCTACAGGTTTCATATGCAAACATTCAGTCCCAGTTGAAAATGGAAAAGGTATCTTCTTTAGTAAAGGACAATAGGATCAAATATTTGGAAGATTTGGTAGTCAAGATAGGATATGATCCTAAAGATATAAATGTTGTAGAGGATATCATCAAGAAGAAAAATCTTGAAACTGCTAGCCACAGAGGATCCCTTGACTAAATATATTGAAGAAAATGAGACACAGAAGGCTGACATGATGAAGCTAATCATAGAGCAAAATATTCAGATCAGACAGATGGAGGCAGAAATGGAGAAAATGATCAAAGAGAAAGAACAGAGTCAAAGGGTAGCCATAGTCCCCCTAGATGCTATACCCATCACTCAAATCCCAACTACAGGAACAACAACTGTAGCAACTTCTTCAACTCAAACTACAAGTGTTGAATAGGTGACAAAGACACTGGAAAATATGTCAATCTAGTCAAAAGAAATTAATAAGTTGAATGGGCAGCTCAAAGCTCTACAAGAACAGAAAGCCAGAACTGAAGCTTCTCGTCTAGTTGAAGTGCATAAGTCACAAAGGCTGCTAGAGAGGTTACAAAAGGTGGAGAAGGATACATCAATTGGTAAAACCTTGGACCAAGCCAAGGAAACCATTTGGATGGGTATTCTGGACTCCATGAATGAGATTTGGCCATGTATCCAAATCATTTTTGAATAGAAAGAACTGATACAAAAGGCCACTAAAACCATAGTTCAAATAAGGGAAAAGCTGGGAGACATGCCTACAGAAGCCTCCAATATCATCAAATTTATGAAACAAAGAATAAGTATGAACTTGAAGAGTTAGGAATTATTAGTGACAGGACTACCACCATCTTGGAAGTGAAGAAGGTTTTGACTAAAAGAAATCTCATTGATCAATTAGAAGGGAAATGTGAAACACTGTAGTTGGGAGTAAAAAAATTCTTCAACAGGATTGAAGCATTAATTCAGAAAGGATTGCCCATCATATATGTGATTAATGACAAACTGATTACTTAAGAATATTATGTTCTGAAGATGAAGGAAGTGGCCAGAAGCAGTATCAAATTTAGTGGTATAAAAGGCAGCATGAAAGCTAGAGAATTTTTAGAGACTATGTGAAATGAATTCTTTATCCAGAATGAGGTAAAACATGTCTTTACAGTAAAGCCAACATTTGCAAAGTATATTGAAGTTGATGAGATTTACCGAAGGGTAATTAAGTTAACCATTCCAGATGAAAAAAGGTGGGAGGAACTATGTGATTTACTAGATTAAAAAGTAACTCGGATGCAAGAAATATATATATATATATATATATATATATATATATATATATATATATATATATATATATATATATATCATCCAGCACATGGGCTAACACAACAGCCAGTGCAACACAGTTTTAGGCTAATTTAGCAACTGAATCCACCAAAACAGAGCCAACTCTTCATGTAGTTGTCTACCTTGCCTATGATCCCAAAAAAGATCAATTTTATTGTTTAGGATAATGCTAATAATACACTATTAGTTGAGACGACAATTTTGTAATTATTTCTTATAAATACTTCACTATTTGAAGTATTAAGGGTTGATTGTTGAATATAATTTCCTCTGCGAATTGTAATTTTCAAGTTGTTGGAAGCATAAAAAATACAAGGACATTCTTCACAGGATTCATGTGGTGTACCAATTGGTGATGTTTTTCTTTTTTTACGTGTTTAATCATTGTCTCCTATCTCTATCATTTCTCAAAAGCTTAATTACATAACAGAAATTGTGACAAATAGGATATGTTATACAGAGCACCCTATTTTGGTTGTTAGTAATTTATATGTTTTCTGCTGAAGTCAAATTAAGGAATTCTTCATTGTTCCTTAGTTTCTACTGAATCTTACATTTCTTCTATTTCATAATCCATTTAAAATTCTGAAAGATCCAATTAGTGCAACCTAGCTTACCCTGTGAAACTCCTTCAAAATTTGATCCAGATCCTGTTAATCTTTAGAATCCATAGCCCAATGGAATTATAACAATTTAATCAACCAAGCAATCCAATAAAAAACAATCAATACAGTAATAGCTAGCCTAAAATTCACATAAAACATAGCTAAATTATATAGAGAGATCCCTCTATGAAGCTGGTAGCGCTAGATCCCGACTTCCAAAGTGGTTTTGATGTTGTCCTATGTGTTTACTCCATCAACCTCAAAATTACAGAACGACAACAGAAGGAAGGAGTTCTTCAAGAAATTGGTTATGAAGAACTGTTGTAGGTCCCTAATTAAGGGGGAGCCTGGAAATGAGTTTCTTACTTGAAAGAAACTTGGAAATTCCTAAGCCAAGAGGGAGCTTAGGTACATTCCTTCCATAGGAATGAGTTCATTCCTTTATTGGAATTGATATGTCCTTCCTAATTGAGAGAGAGAGAGACAGACAGACACTACATTCTTGTCTTCACTTGAGAAGAAGAATGGAGGGTTAGGTAACCATCTGACATTCGATGCACTTTGAGAATGAGGTAGGGCATTCAATATAAGAGTATTCATGGACCAATATTCTTTGAGGACTAGCTATCCAAGATAAGAATAGTCCAAAGAAGGTCATACTCGGTGAACACCAGGGTAGAGTATGTACCGTAAGAGACAATGATTATGGTGTCTATAAATCATTGATCTCTCCAGCATTGTGCTTTGATCATGTGGATAGATATGTTAGTCAAGGCCTTGCTATGTGACAATGTTGGTTAAATATGATGCTAAAAAGATGGGTTACCAATCTGACTCTTCTTATGAGAAATTCTTCTGATTGAGAATGACCAAGTACCATTATGAATACCTCCCTAGTTAAGAGGGAGTGTTGAAAAGTGTAACTAGGTTTGATCTTCATAATGACATGTAATTGTGATTTTTGTAAATGATGAAAAGAAGAAAATAAAATTATTTTTGTAATGCTTGCTTCATGGGTTTCATGAGCAAGAAATTTTATTTTAGATGGTTCTCATTGAGAGCCTTTAGGATTTTTCATAAAAATCATACAGAGTCAATGTCATGTATGAAGAATGTATATGAGTCTATAAAAGTGTCTAGAAGCCCTACAATGACAAACATTAATCCTCCTCTTCAAGTCGGCCTCCAAATGAAGTAAATGGCACATGTTTTCTCACCAAATTGGAGACACATCCCTTCGTTCAGGTCATGTCGGCTTATATATATGGGCATACCACTATATATAGGCATGAAAGGCATTCATATTTCTACAGTTCAGGAATTCGAACATCTCTCTACGATTTAGGTGAACAGTCCTGTGACAAGTTCGGATCACATTTCGGATGACATAGAAGGAGATCTGATTGATGAGAGAAGGATAGTGAGGATCTCTATTTGGGATAATTACTTAAACATAAGTCTAGATCTCTGAGTGAAGGTCTCGGTGCTACAATGGAGGGATACCGTTTGGATGAGGGTATATATACCACAACTAGATGATATATAGAAGCCACAGTTTGGTGCTAGTTCGATGTTATGAAGGAGATGTTATTCAATGATATATTGCAGTATTTTGGTGCTACTACAGTAAGGACATCTTGGTGACCATACAGTGATATGGTTTAGTGTCATATCAAGTATATCTACAGTTTGTTGAGGTGATGATCTCATTGTTAAGAAGGTCGAAGAGGAAGAGGGATCAAGAAGAAGAAAAGAGCAGAAGACATAGAACCGGTGTCTTGGTCTTGGAGTGGCTAATAGGTCAAGGGTCTTGGTCTTAGTATTCTTCAATTGGAATCTCTATAAGAAGGATTTATGTGGTTTTTCCTCTCAAAGAGTGAGATGTTTTGGCCCTGGTTGATAGCCTACCTTTTGTGTCTCTTGTCTATTTATGTTCATGCATTGGTTACTGTTTGATGAAGAAGAACACTAATAATCTAAGAAGAAGAAAATTCTAATCTAAAGAGGTAAAAATCATTCACAAGAAGTTACTAATCAAAGAGAAATCATCTAATGCTAATGCCCTAGATTTCTCAACACTCAACTCATTTTACAAACTTGCTACTTGACCAATGTTCATAATAGTGAATAACTTTGACAAGGCTTCATACATTTCCTAAGCATGATTGATGTTGGCTATGAATGGGACAAGGTTTTCCTTTATTCCTTCTACCATTAGAGTCATGGCCACAAATTCTAGTTCCCTGAATTTTACTGTATCGGCATCACTAGAGTCATTTGTAGGCTTCTTAACTTTTCCTTTGACCAAGTCTAGAACCTTGTTCTTTTCAAGGATGAGGTCAATCCTCTTCTTCCAGGATCTATAATTTGAGGCTCCTTCAAGTTTTTTCTCTCCCTTGATTGTGTTAGACATATTCCTTTAATATAGTAGACTCCTTCCCTAAGATAATCCTTTTGAATAGTTTCTTGATTGAGTTCTTGAGACTACCTTTTCTTCTTTCTTCACCAAAGCTCTAATATCATGTTAGAAAATCGGAAAGGCATAACGAGTTTATTATTCTTGATAATTTCTTGTGATGTTCTTGATTTTTTATTATGATTCTTTATATATTATTTTAGTTCCTAAAGCAATTACCAAAGTGAAAGCACATAAAACAATGGACACCAGATGTAGGCACTATGCCAAGGAAAAACCCCCCTCAAGGGGAAAACCTAGTCAAAATTATCTTCCTTTCAATAGTATTCTTTGAGACTGTTCACCCTAGACAAATAAAAAACCTTCCCTCCACACCAATTCATCCTCCCAGCTATCCGATCTCTCTTCCAGCAACTTCGTCTATGTAGCAGCTTTAGGCATCAGGCAACTTTGGGATCAAGCAGCTTCTGGCATCAGGTAGCTTTCGATGTCAAAAAAACTTGGAAGACTTCGATCTCCCAATATAGGGCATGAAACAAAGAGAGACAGGCACCAAAATTTCATTTTTATTCTTCTCTTTAGACTCCACCCAACTTGAACTTCCTTTGGCTTCCTGACTTCTTATTTTGTACTTCCCAGATTCCTTAGAGATATCAAACTTGCTTGCAATCAAGTTCTCCAAATGAATTCGACTTGCTTCTATTTATAGGCTTCAAGGGAGGTCAAATTGATGTCCTTAGGTTGACTTGATCCCTTCTAGGTCGACTTGATGTGGAGGATACATAAATTACATTTGACTCAATACTTAACCTTTTTACATGATTCAAAAGCCCAAGAAGGGTCTCTTTAAAAGTACAATGACTCTATTGACTTAGAATAAATCCTAGAAGTCCTCAATGGCTTTTTACATGATTCAAAAGCCCAAGAAGGGTCTCTTTAAAAGTACAATGACTCTATTGACTTAGAATAAATCCTAGAAGTCCTCAATGGGGACTTTGACCTAAAACATGGTGACCCAAGCATGAAAACCATGCTTTAATAAGTCACAATAATGATAATAATAATTATTTTCCTTACTCTTTTGACAAGTACATTACAAGATGAGTCAAATACATCAAACGAAGCCAAACCTAGTAACATTTTCCAACAATAAAAACTCTTTAAAAGCCTTATTTGCGAATATCATTTTTAATACCATTTCCATGAGAAGAGTTCTTTTATTTTTCACATGCAAATTTTGTGGGTAAAATATTTTGTATTCATATTATTTTATTTTCTTTCTATATGGTGTACTTTACAAGTAAATCTACTACATGAGAAATTTACTGGAAAAATATCGTGGTTTACTATTTATCACTCACCCATTGCATTCATTTGAAAACAGAAGAAGAATCTTCCATCAATTAAGAGAGGAGTAGCATTGTTGAGAATTCAATAGGGCAGTGAGTATGTTAATTCTCTTAACTTTATAATTGTTTGCGTTACTTTTTTACTTATTAGCTCTATTCCTTATTATTACAGTGTGAGATACATCAAACAACTACCAAAACAATAAGAATAGTGACACAGTATATAGGCTACAAGCCAGGGCCAAAACCCCTCCTCTTGAGTGGAAAACTCGTAAATCTCTTCTCTTCTTATAGATTCTTCAATTGATGAAGACCATGACCTAGTGAGTCAGACAAATACCCTCCAAGATCAAGATATACTTGGCCTCGTGTTGTAGTGACTTCGACCTCCCACTGTAGATCTGAAATTTTGGCTCACGCCAACTATTGTTTCTTCTCCTGGAGTCTTTGATCTCCCTCGAATAGCCTTCTATTCATTTTCGTTGGCCTTCCCTTGAGACTTAGTGCTAATGATATGCCCTAAGTGACCTTTTTTTTCCTTTCCTTCTTTCTTTCCTTCTTTATTTCCTTCAAGATCAAACTAGTGATAGACCCAGCGTAGAAACCCTAGCTTTGAATTTCATAAGAGAGATAAATCTAGCCCAAGCACTTCGATTTCTTCGAATTCCTCTTCATACCCTCTTATTCGACTTATTTCTTCCTCTCATTCGCATAGAGAATGAGATGATTGAATGTGTCTAATGGAGGACGAGTTCCTATCTATATATAGGCTCTTCTAAGGGTGGATGTGGCTCTTCATGTAGGCCGAATTGACAGCTCAGACCGACTTGATCTTGGAGGTATTTCGACACTTTAAACACAAGATAATTTTTTCTTTACAAGATACAATGTGCCCATAGGGTCTTCAATATATGACACTGACTCTTAAACCTAGGACAAACCGTAGAAGCATTCAATGGGTGCTTGACCTATAAAATAAAAGAACTTGAGCATGAAACCCATGCTCCAATAATAATAATAATAATTTATTTTCATTTTATTATTTACAAGAGTACATTTCATGCTTTATAAATACCAAACCAAGTTACACATTTTTCAACACTACCTCTTAACTTGGGAGGTATTCATAAGAGGTACGTGGTCATTCTCAATATGAAGAGATCTCATAAAACGAGTTGGATTGGTAACCCATATGTCTAGCATCATATCCATCGGCATTGTTACATAGCAAGGCCTTGACAAACAACTCTATCCACATTATCAGAGCACAATGTTGGCGAGACAATTGATTCACAGACACCAAAATCATTGTCTCTCAAGGTACATACTCTACCTGGGTGTTCACAGAGTATGACCTTCCATTGGACTATTCTTATCTCGGGTAGTTAATCCTCAAAGAATATCGGTCCACAACTACTCTTGTCTTGAATTCTCTCCCACATTCTCAAAGAGTATCAAATGCCAAATGGTTACCCAATCCTCCATTATTTCTTCCCAAGTGAAGACAATAATGTAGAGTCTATCTCTCCCTCTCAATTAGGGCGGATGTATCAACCAAACCAAGCTTGTATCTTAGGTATACAAGCTTCTTGGTCGGAAGTGATTTCATCAATATGTCAGCTATCTGCTCATAAATGGAGATATATTGTAGCTATGACACACCATTTTGTACTAGCTCTTGAATATAGTGATACTTATTGTTTATATGCTTTGTCTTTCCATGAAACATTGGATCTTCATAAAAACGAATACAACTAGTGTTATCACAAAGTATCATTGTAGGGTTCATCGTTCCTTCAAACAACTCATATAACAGCTTCCTCAACCATATTGCTTCTCTACTTACTTCACAGACTGCAACGTATTCAACTTCAGCACTACTCAAAGCAATTGTGTCTTTCTTTCTGCTCATCCATGAGACCATGGAGGATCCCAAACTGAAAAATCCTCCTGTAGTGCTCATTCCATCTTGATCATTGCCTCCCGAGTTCGAATATATATATCCAATCAGTTGGACATCATTTCTTCGGTCATACTTCAGACAAAATTGGATGGTTCCTTGCAGATATCTTCGGAATATGTTTCGCTGCCACCCATTGATCATGCTTCGACTCCACTTGGAATTCACTGAGAACATTTACTGCAAAGCATATGTTTGTTCGAGTATTCACCAAGTACATCAATGAGCCAATGAGTTTCATATACTTGGAAGGATCCATAGGGCTAGATTCAGAACTTCTTAGTCTCTTCAAGTTAGTGATCATCGGAGTAGTCATAGGTTTGTAGCCCATCATGTCAAATCTTTTTGATATCTAGATCATGTACTTTCCTTGACCCAAATAAAACTTCATTGGGTCCTTGCAAGACTTCTAGTCCCAAGTAATAATGTATCAGCCCAAGCTCTTTCATGTCAAATTCCGCTACCAGTTTCTTCTTACATTCTTCAATTCGACCTTCTACATCTATCAAGAGAAGATCATATACATATAAAAGAATAATTACACGTTCTCCATCTACAACCTTGATATAAAGGTTCGAATCAATAAAAAAAAAAATTGAAGCCTATTATTTGTATATATGCATCCATTCTAACATACCATTCCCTTAGTGCTTGCTTGAGGCCATATAATGCTTTCTTCATTCTGCAAACAGATGCCTTTCTATCTTTAACTTCGAATCCCAAGGGTTGCTTTATGTAGACTTCTTCAACTATTGTGAAATTTAGAAATGCAGTCTTGACATCCATTTGGTGGATGTTCCATCCCATCGATGCTGCCAGAGATACCGATGGTCGAATTGTTGTATATCTTGTCATTGGGGCAAATGTCTCTTCATAGTCGATGCCTTCAAGTTGAGAGAAGCCTCTAGCCACAAATATTGCTTTATACTTATCTATACTTCCATTGGATGCATGCTTGAACTTATAGATCCACTTGGAAGTAACCATAGATTTGTCTTCGGGCCTAAGTACAATCTCCCATACTCAATTCTTCATTATAGATTGATACTCTTCATTCATGGCATCCTTCCATTCTCGATGATTTATAGCCTCTTCAAATGAGGATGGTTTTTCTTCTATTAGCTTTGCCATGTATGCAACATACCCAAAATATCTCTTTGGTTTCTTGCTTTCTCTAAATGAACTTGTCGCTGCTCCATGACCTTCTGCATCAAGTAATGTAGAATTCAACCAATTAGGTCTTTTCCTTGTTACAGGAATGGCCATAGATTGAACATGTTCATAGGGACCTTCTTCTTCAAGGTGTGATTCTTCATTCCCTTTGTCAACTTCTTCCTCAAATATCATAATTTCTTCGTCATCAAATTCTATGTAAAGTTCCTTTGATTTATTGAATGCTATGCTTTCATCAAATATGACATCACAACTGACTTCTATGTGATGTCCATATTTCATGTAGATCCTATAAGTTTATGATGAGTTGTTATACCCCACAAATGTACCCTTCAGATTGGAAGGATCCAACTTATTTCTTTTGTCCTTTGGTATATGGATATATATAGGACACCCAAAGATCCGAAGTTGATCTACAGATGGCTTCTTTCCAATGAACACTTCTTCTAGAGTTTTATTGTCTAGATATCTGTGGGGACTTCGATTTTGAATGTAGACAATTGTCTTCATGGCTTCTCCCCACAGACAATTAGGTAGATCCTGATCATGTAACATTACCTTTACACTTTCTTCAATGGATATATTCTTTCTTTTTTGCAACTCCATTTTGTTCGAGATTACATGGGACTATCAGTTCCCTCTTAATCCCAGATTCCTTACAGAATGCTATAATCTATTTGGGTGTATATTCTCATTATCAAATCTTAGTATCTTGATTCTCCTTTCTGTAAGGTTTTCCAATTCAGCTTTGAATTCTTGAAATTTTGTAAATACTTCGTCCTTGTTTTTCATTAAGTAAACCCGGGTCTTTCTTGAATGATCATCTATAAATGTGACATAATATAGATTTCCTCCAAGAGATTTAAGAGTCATAGGGCCACATACATCGGAATGAATGAGATCCAAGATTTTTTTTTACTGTGAAGCACTACTTACAAATGGTCTCTTTGTATTCTTACCCAATGCACATCCCTTGCAAAAACCTCCATGATCCTCCTTCAAATTAGGAATTCCATCTACTATGGAGCTAAGATTTGGAAGGATTTTGAAATGTAGATGACCAAATCATTTATGTCAAATGTGATATGGGATAATTTCAATGTGAACTAGGGATTCATCCACAAGAGATATTAATCTATCCGTCTCGGATGCCAATGGCCTTGGCTTGATTTATATTTGGGTCTTTTCCCCAGACAACGACCTTTCCATCAATGAAGGCTATTATATCGCCCTTATCTTCTAGACTTGAAATAGAAAGTAAATTGTTATGAAAACATGGAACAAATGCAATGTTATTGAGGTGTATGTTGCTTCCATCTTCCAGCTTTATGGAGGTTCATCCAATGCCTTTCACAGGATAGCTCTTGTTATCTCCAAGTTCCACTAAATAAGCAGATTTACCTTTTGATAAGGTCTTCAATCGGTTGGAGTGGCTAGTCATGTGCCTTGATGCACCACTATCAATTACCCAGATGTCTTTATCTTGGAATTTACAAGAGAGAGCCGAGAAGAGACCTTCATCCCTTTCTTTGTATGATACATTCTTTGAAGAAAATAAGAAACTCCATGCTTCCTTAATACCTTTCTTGAGATGGCTTGCAATCTTCCTAATGAACTTCTTCACTGTAGAGGAGATCTTCATGATGCCCTTATATAACCTTAGCTCTGATACCATGTTAAGAATTCAATAGGGTGATAAGTATGTTAATTCTCTTAACTTGATAACTATTTGTGTTACCTTTTTACTTATTATCTTTGTTCCTTATTATTACAATGTGTGATACATCAAAAAACTACCAAAACAATAAGAACAGTGACATAGTAAATAGGATGCAAGCAAGGCCAAAACCCCTCCTCTTGAGGGGAAAACCCGTAAATCTCTTCTCTTCTTATGGATTCTTCAATTGACGAATACCATGACCTAATGACTTAGAAAAATACCCTCCAAGATCAAGATCAACTCGGCCTCCTGTTGTAGTGACTTCGACGTCCCACTATAGATCTGAAATTATGGCTCACGACAACTGTTGTTGTTTCTCCTAGAGACTTCGATCTCCCCCAAATAACCTTCTCTTCCTCTTTGCTATCCTTCCCTTGAGACTTAGTGCTAATGAGATGCCCTGAGTGACCTTTACTAGCCTTTCCTTCTTTCTTTCCTTCAAGATAGAACAAATCATAGACCCAGCGCAGAAACCTTAGCTTTGATTTTCACAAGGGAGATAGATCTAGCCCAAACACTTCGACTTCTTCGACTTCTTTCTTCCTCTTCTTCGCATAGAGAATGAGATGAGTGAATGTGTCTAATGGAGGATGAGTTCCTCTCTATATATAGGCTCTTCTAAGGGTGGACATGGCTCTTCATGTAGGTCGACTTGACAGCTCCTTAGGCTGAATTAATCTTGGAGGCATTTCGACACTTTAAAGACAAAATATTTTTTTCTTTACGAGATACAATGTGCCCATAGGGTCTTCAATATATGAAAATGACTCTTAAACCTAGGAAAAACCCTAGAAACACTCAATGGGTGCTTGACCTATAAAATAAAATAACTTGAGCATGAAACCCATGCTCCAATAATAATAATAATTTATTTTCATTTTATTATTTACAAGAGTACATTTCATACGTTATGAAGATTGAACCTAGTTACACATTTTTCAACAAGCACCTCTATAAAATTGAGGAGAGTCCTTCTTGTTCCCCACAATATTTTCTCTCAATGTTGGTCATTTTCTTTTGACAAACAAATTGTCTACAACTCCTTACTATTATTTAAGTGCACTTTAATTTCCTTTCAAGAGAGCTCCAACTTGACAATAAATTTGATCATTTAAAAGGATCAATGTTGGAATTATTATATAAAGGCTCCTTGACTTGACATTCTACTTTCCAACATGTTTTTTTTCCTAATGTCATCCAATCAGATGATTGGTGCCCATTTTTGTTTCATTGTGAGTCTATATCTCTTCCTCTTCTAGGTGAATAAACTATCAAATGCATTGTTTAGATTTCATTCTTTAACCCAAGCTCATAACAAAGAGAGTCTTAAACTAAGTGGATAAAAATGGAATTAATGAAATGAGGTAGTTGGTTTGTTGTTGTTAAACCTTCATATGTAGCTGCTATGAGTTGTTTCTATGACCTCATGACTATATGGTTATAGAGTATTTCTTTTAAAATAAATGCTTGTTCCCAATAGTTGTTTACATAACAAATCGATCCAAAACATAATTAGATGGAATCAATAGAAGTATTTATGTCAATCTCATAAATCTCTACATCAATTTTTTCTCAAACCACTTTGAACATAAATAAATGAGAATGTGGAGGAGTTGTTAGGGCCTTCTTGAAAGAAGCAAACTCCCCATCCTACCTTTGTTATGATTATTTCTCACTAAACAATGTTGGGGAAATAAATCTTTTACCATTTCCATTCTATAAGGGTCCTGCTCTCACAAATTAATAAAATGATATAAAACTTCTCTTAGTTATGGAATAAAGCACTAATGCTAGGTTACAAAGAATACACAAACATCGAAACTAATGGATTTTTGGTTTATAGCCTTGAATCCAAGTTCTTGTGAGTGAGAATGGATGATAACACATATTTCATAATTATTTTAAATTTTTATTTTATATTACATTTAATTGTTATATTAAAATATTTTTAAGAGACACATATAAACAACTTTGCTGCTAATTTCACTTGTTTTAAATGTTTTTTGTTGTTTTCTAAATTTATTTTTTACCTTCATTGATATATATATATATATATATATATATATATATATATATATATATATATTAAAAACGATATGAAATGACAAACTTTCCTACTAAGCAATTATCTTTTTGTTACTTTGTTTGATATATTCTATGAAACATCAATATATATATGAAGAGACTTTGCCACTCAATAATCATTCCTCTTGTTTAATTATAAGAAATGCACACACACACACACACACATTATTTTGTTTCTTCCCATGGTGTTTAATTCTAAGAAATACAATCTCTCTCTCTCTCTCTCTCTCTCTCTCTCTCTCTCTCTCTCTCTCTCTCTCTATATATATATATATATATATATATATGGTGTTTTTTCAACATTTAAATTAAAGGACAAAATACTCTATATTATGTATTAAATATTTGTACTTGTCTCTATGTTGAAAAGAGAGTGTGAAATAAATATATATGGAAATATATATAAAAGAGGAAGTGAGATAAATAAATATAAATATTAAATATATATATATATGACGAGACTTTGTCTTTCAACAACCATCCCTCTTGCTTAATTATAATAAATATAGTAACTCATCTAATATATTCTATGGACAAATAAAAAGCATGGAGCCTTATGCAGCCTTGTTAGAAACACTTAACAATGTTAATACAACTTTGTTTTCCATGCACCTAATGTATCTTTATTGGCCACCCCACACATCTAAGTTACCTGACATGTCCTTACCCCCCTTTCTGCCATGCATTTCATGTGTCAAATGTGACACGTGTGACAAATGTTCAACATGGGTTTGACTTGTGTCCTGTTCACATGACATGAGTTTGACTCATGTTGAACATGAACTCTACTTGTATTTCAAAATTGTAACCACATGTTCAGTGAAAAAACGGCCCATGACTTCTTAAAATCAATTTCTTGCCTCATTCTCACATAATTTAGTCACAAGTTTGGAGCTCTCAGAGGCTTTAGAATGCAACTAAGGGCGATTAACTAGTGTTAGAAAGGATTCAAGTGTTGGGAAGAGGATTTGTCCAAACCCTAATAATGCTATGTAATTAATGGTAATGTTAAATTCTTGAAGTAGAAGGATAAGATGTGAGACTCTCTCCCACCCTCTTGGACCTTCCAAGCTGAATGGGAGGTGTTACTTTTTCCTAACCCAACTTTCAAGGTCTCGTTATGGAAATGGGGTTACAAAATCCCTCAAATTTAAACCTTCCCGAAACTACAAATTAATACCACTATTAAGTCTAGCTCATCAAGAGCTTTCCAACAATATAAATTTTATCTTAATCCGACTTATGAATAAAAATTGATGGCCATTTAAAAGTTTGTCAATAAAACCTTGCCATATTAGCAAAGCACTGCCATGTGGCACCCAAATGGCCCCATGTGGAAACCCCACCTCACCTGGTATCCACATCATCTTGCTCAGCCATTTCCATGCCCCAATGGACCAACCCCTTAGCCTGTTTCACAACCAATTTACATTGTAAGGGTTTTTAGGCATTTTTGAGCCTGCAATGTATAACACATTACCAAAGCTCCTGGGATGAGATAAGGACACTTTCCATCACATATCGAGAATTATCCTTGTTCCCTGGGGCCATCACCTCGACCTACTCTACCATGGGCACCACCATAATGGAAACTTCCCGAGGTCCGAGACCCCACAACATCAATAACTTTATGTCAATTGTCGGGGATACTTCCCATCCCTCGGCTTTCATCAACCTTGACATGCAGTCTGATGCACCTATCCTTTCCTCCAAAGTTCAAAGGTACTGAGCTATCAAGATGATGTCATACTGGTGTCATGTTGAAGTCATCTTGAGATGACATCATATCAACCATGTGGCCTCTCTGAGGATGCCACATGTCACTTGAATATAGGCCATTTGGCCCCAACAAGGCCATTCTTACCCACCACATGTCACACCATTTGTGCACCACGTCACCACTGTCTCCACATCACATGCATATCAACCTGTAAATGGGTCCCACTAGATCCTTGCTCTTTATGTAAAACCAATTTTTCCTGTTATAATAGTTTTTCGACCTTTTTATGGTGGTTCTCGACCATTGGGCCTCCACGTAATATCGCCCGAGGCCCTTGGAGGTATCAATGTTTACATTCTTAAGGGAACTCAACCCTATCAATCCCTCAAAAGTATGATTGCAAGTACTACAACCATACATTTATAGTCACATATGGAGAGGCATGATTCCTTTAATTAATTCATCAACCCATAGACATAAAATACAATTCATTTCATCATAATTAATTAACTAGTGAAATAAAGAATTCACATATTTCATACCATGGCTAAGAACAAGCATCCATCCATCAATATACACAGGAATACACATTCCTCATCAACAATATGCAATGGCACAAGTAGGAAACTTATCTTATGATTAGATGACAGATAACTGGGAGGGGGACTTCAACTCTCCACCCAACCGTAGGTCAACAACACAATATTTCTTGCCATTGTCCACCCCGGAGCCAGATCCATGGTCCAGGGAAGTGCTTTCACAGGGCTTCCACTCCATATCGAAGTAGATATTGCTCAACCTTTTAGGAGTATGGGATTTTTCCTTAAGGCGGTTTATCAGCTGTAGTTTTTCAAGGTAAGCACTACAAAACCAATGGCACATTGTATGGGTAGTTTATCAACTTACTTGGCAAGCATCAGGTGGTTTATCAGCCTCCTTAGCAAGCATCCAGTGGTTTATTAGCCCTTTCAACAAGCACCCCAGGATTTTCCATTCTACCTAGTGGTTTATATACCTTACAACAAGCACTTAAGTTTTTTATCAACCCTTCTAGATGTTGGAAAATGTAACTAGTTTTGGTCTTCATTAAATGTATTTGAGCCATCATGTAATGTACTTGTCAAAATAATAAAGAAAATACTTTTTATTATTATTATTATGGCTTATTGAAGCACGGGTTTCATGCTTAGGTCATCATGTTTTAGGTCAAAGTCCCCATTGAGGACTTCTAGGATTTATTCTGAGCCAATAGAGTCATTGTACTTTTAAAGAGACCCTTCTTGGGATTTTGAATCATGTAAAAAGGTTAAGTATTGAGTCAAATATGAATTATGTTACCTCCACACCAAGTCGGCCTTAAGATGATCAAGTCAGCCTCAAGGAAGGCTATTCGACCTCACCCAAATGTTATATATGAACCAGTTCAAATTCCATTTGAAGCACATTCACAACAAGCAAGTTCGATATCTCCTTGAAGATGGAAAAAGTGTGAAATAGAGGAAGGAAGCAAAGGAAGTGTGAGTTGGGTCTAGGAGAAGGAAGGAAGGAAGATCGAAATTTTGATGCATCTATCTCTCTCTCTCCTGCCCTAGTTTGGAAGATCGAAGTTGTCTTAATGATGTCATAGCCAGTTGTTGCATGTTGTTGTTTCCAGATCAAATTATAGGTCAAAGTTGTTGTTGTTGGGTGTTGCTGCCTCTAGAAGTTGTATTGGGCCAAGATCAAGGTTTCTAAGTAAATATTAAAGTATTCCAATTAAGATCAAAGTCTCAAAGACAAGGTCAAATTTGTTGGATTGACGAAAATGTTGCTATTGATGTTGTTGATGGCAGGTCAAGTAGGATCATCTGCAAGAGAAGAGGAAGGTTGATTTGGTGTGGACGAAAGTTTGTGTCAAGGTCTAGAGTCTTGGAATATCTCTGGAAAACTATTGAAGGAAGAATTACTGACTGGGTTTTCCCCTAGAGAGGGGTTTTTCCCCGACTGTGAGCCTATATCTAGCATTCTTTGTTTTATGTGTTATTGCTTTGGTAATTGCTTGATGGACTAAAAGAAAGAAGATATAAAGAAACCTAATAAGAAATCAATAACATCACAAGTAATTATTGAGTATAAGAAAATATTTTTGCCTTTCTAATTTTCTAACATGGTATCAGAGCTTTGGTGAAAAAAGAAGAAAAAGGTAGTCTCAATTACTTGATCAAGGAATCATTCAAAAGGATTATTCAAGGTAAGAAGTCTACTATCTTCAAAGACAATGTCTAACACAATCCAGGGAGAGAACACACTTGAAGGAGCCTCAAACTACAGGTCTTGGAAGAAGAGGATTGACCTCATCCTTGAAAAGAACAAGGTTCTAGACTTGGTCAAAGGAAAAGTAAAGAAGCCTACAGATGACTCAAATGGTGCTGACAAAGTGAAGTTCAAAGAATTATAATTAGTGACCATGACCCTAATGGTAGAAATAAAGGACAACCTTGTCCCGTTTATAGCCAACATTATGTTGGAAATAATACTGAGAGGGGGGGTGAATCAGTATTATATAATTCTTTTAATAAATCTTCTTTATTTGTTCTTTGAATTGTTTTTGCATGTCAGTACCATAAAATAATGAGCATGAACAAAAGAAAACAGATAGTCACACCAAAGAACACAAGATGTAAGGTGGAAACCCAATGTGGGGAAAAAACCACCTGCTGCAATATGTCTCTATCTTCTTTCAAATTAGAAACTCCTTTTACAATGGTTTTGTACTGGTGCAGTCCTTTACCAGTACGCAGGCTGCAACCTGCAGAGAGCTACAACTCTCTCTCGTTTTCCAGTCTCTCCTGGAAGGGAGCTACAACCCCCTACTTCTTTTCATACAAGGACCACTTTTCATAAATTTTCAAACTGGATCCATAAGCATCAATTGATCATCAAGTGTAAGAGAATCACCCAATCAACTGTAGTAACCAGATCAACAATAATAGGACCAAACCCAGAACACAACAATGATAAACAAAGATTTTAAGAGAAGAAAGCACCCTGCTCAACTGCTAGCCTGAGTCCGGACTCACCCTGCTCTACTGCTAGCCTGAGTCTCGGACTCACCCTGCTCAACTGCTGGCCTGAGTCCCTGGACGCACCCTGCTCAACTGCTGGCCTGCGTCCCGGACGCATCCTGCTCAACTGCTAGCCTGCGTCCCTCGCACTGAGTCTATTGAACTGCCTGCGTCCCGGCGCACCTGAACCCTTCTGCGCCTGCGTCCGGCGCACCTGAAACGCTTCGCTCCTGCGTCCCGGATGCACCTGAACCCTTACTGCACCTGCGTCCCTCCGGGCATAGATGATTTCAAGACTTTAGAAGTAACCCAGACAATCAGATCCACAGATCTGAACATGCGCCAAGAGATCTCGGTCCATTAATAGATTCGCCTTGATTAGATCTAGACCAGATCTCACCCCATAAGATATTCAACAAAAGACATGCTCAAACCAAATGATCTCCTTTGCTTTATATAGGCAATCTCCTCCTCAAATCAAGGAACAATACCACGAGCCGACACCATAGAAACACAAAACCGTCGGCTAGATACCACACAAGAAACCCCCACGTGCTTTTTACTGCCTTGAAATGTGTGCACTGGGTGGACACACCCCCTGAACGGCTGGCCTGCGTCTCTGGACGCGGACCCTGCATGGTGTACCTGCGGGTACGCACCTTCTGAACTGGCTTCCTGCGTCCTTCATAATTTTTCAATAAAATGAGAGCTGATCATCAAACTTTGCTGCTGACATGAAGAACAGTGATCTACCACCTGAATGGGTTGCCATCAAGGACAACACCTGAACCATAATGCCAACAATCTCCCCCTTTGGACTTGATGGCAACCTCATAATCTTCAGCTTCATTCTCCCCCTTTGACATCAAGGGCAAAGGGTATGCTCCCCCTAAGATCATGCTCCCCCTGAATATGAACCAGATCTGCAGCGACGAACCATAACCCACCATGAAAGAGATAGAGACATATTGCAGCAATTTCCAAGATCTCCTTCTGACCATCCTCCATAATGCCAACAATGCATTATGTGCTCCCCCTGAGCCTGTATCACCAATAAGAAGAGGTTCAACAATAAGATGATGCATCAACAACCCCCAGCTTTTGCCTGAGGTATTCAAAAGTGTCCCTGGGCAATGGTTTGGTGAAAATATCAGCAACTTGTTCCTTAGAAGGAACATACTCCAACTTGATCTTCTGTTCAAGTACTTGTTCCCGGAGAAAATGGTACTTGATTGGTATGTGCTTGGTTTTTGAATGCATAACGGGATTCTTTGAGATGCTGATTGCACTTGTGTTGTCACATAAGATAGGGATTGGTGGTGCACAAGTGATTTGAAAATCCTGCAAAGTCTGCATCATCCAAAGGAGTTGGGTGCAACAAGATGCAGCAGCAACATATTCCGCTTCAGCTGTAGACAAGGCAATCGAACTCTGTTTCTTGCTGAACCAAGATACCAATCTGGAACCCATAAAAAGGCACCACCACTTGTGCTTTTCCTGTCATCCACGCTTCCGGCCCAATCTGCATCTGTATAAGCATGAAGTGTAAGATCTGTATCTCTAGGATACCATAAGCCATAATTTTGAGTCCCTTGAAGATATTTGAAAATTCTCTTCACTGCCTGAAGATGAGTCTCCTTCGGATTTGCCTGAAATCTTCCAACTATTCCAACTGCATGCATGATGTCCGGTCGGGTACCTGTCAAATAAAGTAGACTTCCAATCATAGATCTGTAGGTTGGTTGATGTACTGCTGCAGATTCATCATTTGCACTGAGGCTACATCCTGTGACCATGGGTGTACATACTGGTTTTGCATCTTCCATACCATATTTCTTCAAAATCTGTTTGAGATACTTGGTTTGAGATAAAAAGATTCCTCCTTCTTTTTGTTGGATTTGCAAACCAAGAAAATATGTCAGTTCTCCTAGCAAAGACATTTCAAATTCTTTCTGCATGACCGAGGCAAAGCTTTGACTCATCGCTTCTTCATTGCTGCCAAAAATAATGTCATCTACATACACAACAAGTATTAGCAATTTTTCATTTTCAATTTTTATATAAAGATTGCTATCTGCTGAACCTTTTGAGAACCCTTGTTGATGAAGATATTTGTCCAAGCGGTAGTACCAAGCCCTTGGAGCTTGTTTGAGACCATAGAGGGCCTTTTTCAATCTGCATACGAGGCTTGGATCATTTCCAAGGATAAACCCATCTGGCTGTTCAATGTACACTTCTTCTTCCAAGTCTCCATTCAGAAAGGCTGATTTCACGTCCATTTGAAATACTTTGAAGTTTTGAAAACTTGAGAGAGCAAGGAACATTCGGATGGCCTCAAGTCTTGCAACAAGAGCAAAGGTTTCTTCAAAGTCTATTCCTTCTTGCTGTGCGTACCCTTTACAAACAAGTCTGGCTTTGTTTCTAATTACTTCTCCATTTTCATTCAATTTGTTTTTGAAGACCCATTTTGTCCCGATAACATTCTTGTCTTTTGGTCTAGGAACCAGCTCCCAAGTGTTGTTCTTTTCGATCTGCTCAAGTTCTTCATCCATTGCTTTCACCCAACATTCATCTTTGCATGCTTCCTTCACATTTTGTGGTTCAGTCGAGGAGAGTAATGCCAAATAGCTTGAGGCTTCTGCAACTGTTCTTCTAGTTTGTACACCTGCTTCTTTCTGTCCCATAATCTGAGATTCTGGATGGTTTTTCTGAACATATCTGGATGGAGTCTTTTCTTCTATTCTTGTTTGCTCCTCTGGTTCTTCTTGAGGTTCTTCTTGAGGTTCTTCTTCTTCATCATTCTGTCTGTGAGGGTAGCCTTCATCTTCTTCGATATCTTCCCGATGAACTTGCCTAGGAATGTATCCCTTCTCATCAACCACCACATCAATGCTATCAACAATTCTGCCAAGTCTTTTATTGTAGCACTTGTATGCTTTGCTATGTGGAGAGTAACCAAGAAGAATGCCTTCATCTGCTCTAGGTTCAAGTTTGCCAAGCTGCTCATCAGTATTCTTGATATAGCATTTGCTCCCAAAGATTTTGAAGTGCTTTACCGAAGGAGTTTTACCACTCCAGAGCTCATGAGGAGTTTGAGTGCTGTTTACCCGGACATTTGTTTTGTTGAGAATAATAACCGCAGCATGTGCAGCTTCACCCCAGAAAGTTGCGGGAGTTCCTGATTCATCAAGCATAGCACGAGCCATTTGTTGGATTGTTCTGTTCATTCTTTCCACAACTCCATTTTGCTGGGGAGTTCTTGCTGTAGAGAATTCTCTTCTTATCCCATGTTCTTCACAGAAATCGAAAAATTCATTTGAAGTAAATTCCCCACCTCTGTCGGATCTGAGGCACTTAATTTTGTGACCTGATTCATTTTCAACCAAGGCTTTGAAGGATTTGAATTTTTCGAATGCTTCATCTTTGTGCTTCATGAGTCCTAACCAAACAAACCTGGAGAAATCGTCAATGAATAATATCAAGTATTCTTCTCCTCGAGGTGTCCTTTTTCTGAAAGGACCGCATGTATCTGTATGTACTAGCTCAAGAGGCATGCTAGCTGATCCTTCTTTCTCTGGAAAGTTAGTTCTGGTTTGTTTTCCAAACTGACATGATTTGCATATGGTGTTGTCAGGAATTTTGATATCTGGAAGATCGCGAACTGCCTGATATTTGCATGCTTTCCTTATTTGTGAGAAGCTTAGATGTCCCAACCTTCGATGCCATAACCAGTGCTCTTCATCCTTGCTTAGATAGCATTGTTGTTGTCCTTCTTCAAATATGTACAGATTATTTGGAGTTCTTTTGCCTTTGAGCACTGTTTTACCTGTATCAAGATCACGAACAAGACATCCATTTGATCTGAATATAACCTCGGTTCTTTGATCACACATCTGGCTGACACTTAGTAGATTATGCTTCAATCCATCAACATACAAAACATTTCCAGCCTTGACCGTTTCTTTTAAAGGAGCAATACCTTTTCCTTTTATAGTTGCAGGAGTATCATTTCCAAAAGAGACTTTCTTTCCCTTTTCTAAAGTAGAATAAGACTCAAGTTTTTCTTTATCACCTGTCATATGCTTCGAACATCCACTGTCAATGTACCATAGATTTTCCTGTCCCTCTGCATAAAATGCTATCCCACATCTTTCTGTTTGAGGTTCCTTTATTCTCCATGTTTTGGTGCTTGAGGCTTGTTCCTTTTTCCGCTCTTGTTCCTTTCTCTCCTGAAACCTGCTCCTGCATTCAGAGTCTACCAAAATTATTGCAAATAGAACATTCAACTTCATTTTCAAGAGCCGAAAAGTTGTTATAGGTCCTTTTTGTAATCCCTGTCATACTTCTTTGTTTTTGAGCTTCCCTAGTCATGATTGTTTTATATGCAACACATTGAGCTGCTTTGTGACCAAAGTTATGGCAAGAAAAGCATTGTCCATTGAAGAAGCTTCTGCGGTTATTGAATCTACCAGCCAACTGATTGTAATTTCTATTTTCATCTATTCTTGAACCAAACTGAGAAGATTTTACCTGTGGCTGGTTGTAGCTTTTGTTCGCCCTTAAGATGGATTGCCCCTGATAGTTTCTGTTTGTAATTTGTCCCTGCTTTACCTGATGATCTTCATTGTGCTTTTGCTCATTTCTTCTTGCTGCATCAAGATAACTTTTTGAAGTGGATGCTTGAGAAGTTTCTCCATTATAGCCCAGACCTGTCTTGTTTAGTGGAGACCGCTGCACACTGATAATCTCATCCAAAGTTTCAGATCCTTTGACAAACTTGAGATTAATAGCTTTTGTTTTCTCAATCTCTTTTCTAAGACCAACAATTTCACCTTCTAATTTTTCAAGATGTTTTTCCTTTTCATCAATTTGAAATTGTAGAGTATCAATGATCATGTTCTTTTCTTCTATACATCTCTTGAGTCTAGTAATTTCATCATAAAGGTTATCCACATCTACAGCATCCTCATAATCATCATCTTCAAATGCCATTAACAACTTATATTTATTACCTTGTTCATCTTCATCACTGTTTGATAAACCATCACTATCTTCATGGGTGTAGTAGCTTTTCTTATTTGCACTTTGTTTCTTGTTCCATCTAGCAGGTTCCTTTCCTTTATCCTTATAGGGACATTTTGCAGCATAATGACCTACTCTTCCACAAGCAAAGCATTTGAAAGGTAGCTTACCTCTGAACCTTCCAGAACCCCTTTGAAGATTTCTGACAAAATTTGATTCTTCTTCCTCTTCTTCTGGAACATGGCTTGCTTCATAATAATCTTCTTTGCCTGATGCCTTGAAAGCAGCTTCCCTTCTATCTGATGGACCTCCCTTTCTCATTTCATAAGCAGTTAGAATTCCATGTAGCTGAGACATAGTAAGAATTCGTAGATTTTCCTTTTCTTCTATTGCAGATACTTTAGATTCAAACTTGGGGGACAATGATCTTAGAACCTTTTCAACCACAATAGCCTCTTTTATTTCTTCACCCAAATTTTTCATACAGTTAACAATCTCATCTACCCGAAGAAAATAATTAGCCACACTTTCATCATTATACATCTTGAGAGTCTCATACTGAATCCTGAGAGTTTGAAGTTTAGCACGCTTCACCTGTTCATCTCCTTCATAGCTTGTGACCATTTTGTCCCATATCTCTTTTGCGGATTTGAAGTGCATTACCTTCATGAATTCCGTTTGGGATATACTTCCTAATAGAGTACTGACTGCTTTCGCATTTGTTTCATACTTCTTCTTCTCTGCTGCATCTGTAGGAGTAGCTGAAGGAAAAGCGTACCCTGTTTCTACAATGTCCCAAACTTCTGTACCAAGAGATTGAAGATATGCAGTAACTCTTACCTTCCAATAATTGAAGTTTGTCCCATCAAAAACGGGTGGCCTGATTGATGCTTCTCTCTCGTAGTTGCTCATGATGAACGATCTACCTTCAAGCGATCAAGATTCTCTGAAGGACCTACTCTGATACCAATTGTTGGAAATAATACTGAGAGGGGGGGTGAATCAGTATTATATAATTCTTTTAATAAATCTTCTTTATTTGTTCTTTGAATTGTTTTTGCATGTCAGTACCATAAAATAATGAGCATGAACAAAAGAAAACAGATAGTCACACCAAAGAACACAAGATGTAAGGTGGAAACCCAATGTGGGGAAAAAACCACCTGCTGCAATATGTCTCTATCTTCTTTCAAATTAGAAACTCCTTTTACAATGGTTTTGTACTGGTGCAGTCCTTTACCAGTACGCAGGCTGCAACCTGCAGAGAGCTACAACTCTCTCTCGTTTTCCAGTCTCTCCTGGAAGGGAGCTACAACCCCCTACTTCTTTTCATACAAGGACCACTTTTCATAAATTTTCAAACTAGATCCATAAGCATCAATTGATCATCAAGTGTAAGAGAATCACCCAATCAACTGTAGTAACCAGATCAACAATAATAGGACCAAACCCAGAACACAACAATGATAAACAAAGATTTTAAGAGAAGGAAGCACCCTGCTCAACTGCTAGCCTGAGTCCGGACTCACCCTGCTCTACTGCTAGCCTGAGTCTCGGACTCACCCTGCTCAACTGCTGGCTTGAGTCCCTAGACGCACCCTGCTCAACTGCTGGCCTGCGTCCCGGACGCACCCTGCTCAACTGCTAGCCTGCGTCCCTCGCACTGAGTCTATTGAACTGCCTGCGTCCCGGCGCACCTGAACCCTTCTGCGCCTGCGTCTGGCGCACCTGAAACGCTTCGCTCCTGCGTCCCGGACGCACCTGAACCCTTACTGCACCTGCGTCCCTCCGGGCATAGATGATTTCAAGACTTTAGAAGTAACCCAGACAATCAGATCCACAGATCTGAACATGCGCCAAGAGATCTCGGTCCATTAATAGATTCGCCTTGATTAGATCTAGACCAGATCTCACCCCATAAGATATTCAACAAAAGACATGCTCAAACCAAATGATCTCCTTTGCTTTATATAGGCAATCTCCTCCTCAAATCAAGGAACAATACCACGAGCCGACACCATAGAAACACAAAACCGTCGGCTAGATACCACACAAGAAACCCCCACGTGCTTTTTACTGCCTTGAAATGTGTGCACTGGGTGGACGCACCCCCTGAACGGCTGGCCTGCGTCTCTGGACGCGGACCCTGCATGGTGTACCTGCGGGTACGCACCTTCTGAACTGGCTTCCTGCGTCCTTCATAATTTTTCAATAAAATGAGAGCTGATCATCAAACTTTGCTGCTGACATGAAGAACAGTGATCTACCACCTGAATGGGTTGCCATCAAGGACAACACCTGAACCATAATGCCAACAATCTCCCCCTTTGGACTTGATGGCAACCTCATAATCTTCAGCTTCATTCTCCCCCTTTGACATCAAGGGCAAAGGGTATGCTCCCCCTAAGATCATGCTCCCCCTGAATATGAACCGAACCATAATCCACCATGAAAGAGATAGAGACATATTGCAGCAATTTCCAAGATCTCCTTCTGACCATCCTCCATAATGCCAACAATGCATTATGTGCTCCCCCTGAGCCTGTATCACCAATAAGAAGAGGTTCAACAATAAGATGATGCATCAACAACCCCCAGCTTTTGCCTGAGGTATTCAAAAGTGTCCCTGGGCAATGGTTTGGTAAAAATATCAGCAACTTATTCCTTAGAAGGAACATACTCCAACTTGATCTTCTGTTCAAGTACTTGTTCCCGGAGAAAATGGTACTTGATTGGTATGTGCTTGGTTTTTGAATGCATAACGGGATTCTTTGAGATGCTGATTGCACTTGTGTTGTCACATAAGATAGGGATTGGTGGTGCACAAGTGATTTGAAAATCCTGCAAAGTCTGCATCATCCAAAGGAGTTGGATGCAACAAGATGCAGCAGCAACATATTCCGCTTCAGCTGTAGACAAGGCAATCGAACTCTGTTTCTTGCTGAACCAAGATACCAATCTGGAACCCATAAAAAACGCACCACCACTTGTGCTTTTCCTGTCATCCACGCTTCCGGCCCAATCTGCATCTGTATAAGCATGAAGTGTAAGATCTGTATCTCTAGGATACCATAAGCCATAATTTTGAGTCCCTTGAAGATATTTGAAAATTCTCTTCACTGCCTGAAGATGAGTCTCCTTCGGATTTGCCTGAAATCTTCCAACTATTCCAACTGCATGCATGATGTCCGGTCGGGTACCTGTCAAATAAAGTAGACTTCCAATCATAGATCTGTAGGTTGGTTGATGTACTGCTGCAGATTCATCATTTGCACTGAGGCTACATCCTGTGACCATGGGTGTACATACTGGTTTTGCATCTTCCATACCATATTTCTTCAAAATCTGTTTGAGATACTTGGTTTGAGATAAAAAGATTCCTCCTTCTTTTTGTTGGATTTGCAAACCAAGAAAATATGTCAGTTCTCCTAGCAAAGACATTTCAAATTCTTTCTGCATGACCGAGGCAAAGCTTTGACTCATCGCTTCTTCATTGCTGCCAAAAATAATGTCATCTACATACACAACAAGTATTAGCAATTTTTCATTTTCAATTTTTATATAAAGATTGCTATCTGCTGAACCTTTTGAGAACCCTTGTTGATGAAGATATTTGTCCAAGCGGTAGTACCAAGCCCTTGGAGCTTGTTTGAGACCATAGAGGGCCTTTTTCAATCTGCATACGAGGCTTGGATCATTTCCAAGGATAAACCCATCTGGCTGTTCAATGTACACTTCTTCTTCCAAGTCTCCATTCAGAAAGGCTGATTTCACATCCATTTGAAATACTTTGAAGTTTTGAAAACTTGAGAGAGCAAGGAACATTCGGATGGCCTCAAGTCTTGCAACAAGAGCAAAGGTTTCTTCAAAGTCTATTCCTTCTTGCTGTGCGTACCCTTTACAAACAAGTCTGGCTTTGTTTCTAATTACTTCTCCATTTTCATTCAATTTGTTTTTGAAGACCCATTTTGTCCCGATAACATTCTTGTCTTTTGGTCTAGGAACCAGCTCCCAAGTGTTGTTCTTTTCGATCTGCTCAAGTTCTTCATCCATTGCTTTCACCCAACATTCATCTTTGCATGCTTCCTTCACATTTTGTGGTTCAGTCGAGGAGAGTAATGCCAAATAGCTTGAGGCTTCTGCAACTGTTCTTCTAGTTTGTACACCTGCTTCTTTCTGTCCCATAATCTGAGATTCTGGATGGTTTTTCTGAACATATCTGGATGGAGTTTTTTCTTCTATTCTTGTTTGCTCCTCTGGTTCTTCTTGAGGTTCTTCTTCTTCATCATTCTGTCTGTGAGGGTAGCCTTCATCTTCTTCGATATCTTCCCGATGAACTTTCCTAGGAATGTATCCCTTCTCATCAACCACCACATCAATGCTATCAACAATTCTGCCAAGTCTTTTATTGTAGCACTTGTATGCTTTGCTATGTGGAGAGTAACCAAGAAGAATGCCTTCATCTGCTCTAGGTTCAATTTTGCCAAGCTGCTCATCAGTATTCTTGATATAGCATTTGCTCCCAAAGATTTTGAAGTGCTTTACCGAAGGAGTTTTACCACTCCAGAGCTCATGAGGAGTTTGAGTGCTGTTTACCCGGACATTTGTTTTGTTGAGAATAATAACCGCAGCATGTGCAGCTTCACCCCAGAAAGTTGCGTGAGTTCCTGATTCATCAAGCATAGCACGAGCCATTTGTTGGATTGTTCTGTTCATTCTTTCCACAACTCCATTTTGCTGGGGAGTTCTTGCTGTAGAGAATTCTCTTCTTATCCCATGTTCTTCACAGAAATCGAAAAATTCATTTGAAGTAAATTCCCCACCTCTGTCGGATCTGAGGCACTTAATTTTGTGACCTGATTCATTTTCAACCAAGGCTTTGAAGGATTTGAATTTTTCGAATGCTTCATCTTTGTGCTTCATGAGTCCTAACCAAACAAACCTGGAGAAATCGTAAATGAATAATATCAAGTATTCTTCTCCTCGAGGTGTCCTTTTTCTGAAAGGACCGCATGTATCTGTATGTACTAGCTCAAGAGGCATGCTAGCTGATCCTTCTTTCTCTGGAAAGTTAGTTCTGGTTTGTTTTCCAAACTGACATGATTTGCATATGGTGTTGTCAGGAATTTTGATATCTGGAAGATCGCGAACTGCCTGATATTTGCATGCTTTCCTTATTTGTGAGAAGCTTAGATGTCCCAACCTTCGATGCCATAACCAGTGCTCTTCATCCTTGCTTAGATAGCATTGTTGTTGTCCTTCTTCAAATATGTACAGATTATTTGGAGTTCTTTTGCCTTTGAGCACTGTTTTACCTGTATCAAGATCACGAACAAGACATCCATTTGATCTGAATATAACCTCGGTTCTTTGATCACACATCTGGCTGACACTTAGTAGATTATGCTTCAATCCATCAACATACAAAACATTTCCAGCCTTGACCGTTTCTTTTAAAGGAGCAATACCTTTTCCTTTTATAGTTGCAGGAGTATCATTTCCAAAAGAGACTTTCTTTCCCTTTTCTAAAGTAGAATAAGACTCAAGTTTTTCTTTATCACCTGTCATATGCTTCGAACATCCACTGTCAATGTACCATAGATTTTCCTGTCCCTCTGCATAAAATGCTATCCCACATCTTTCTGTTTGAGGTTCCTTTATTCTCCATGTTTTGGTGCTTGAGGCTTGTTCCTTTTTCCGCTCTTGTTCCTTTCTCTCCTGAAACCTGCTCCTGCATTCAGAGTCTACCAAAATTATTGCAAATAGAACATTCAACTTCATTTTCAAGAGCCGAAAAGTTGTTATAGGTCCTTTTTGTAATCCCTGTCATACTTCTTTGTTTTTGAGCTTCCCTAGTCATGATTGTTTTATATGCAACACATTGAGCTGCTTTGTGACCAAAGTTATGGCAAGAAAAGCATTGTCCATTGAAGAAGCTTCTGCGGTTATTGAATCTACCAGCCAACTGATTGTAATTTCTATTTTCATCTATTCTTGAACCAAACTGAGAAGATTTTACCTGTGGCTGGTTGTAGCTTTTGTTCGCCCTTAAGATGGATTGCCCCTGATAGTTTCTGTTTGTAATTTGTCCCTGCTTTACCTGATGATCTTCATTGTGCTTTTGCTCATTTCTTCTTGCTGCATCAAGATAACTTTTTGAAGTGGATGCTTGAGAAGTTTCTCCATTATAGCCCAGACCTGTCTTGTTTAGTGGAGACCGCTGCACACTGATAATCTCATCCAAAGTTTCAGATCCTTTGACAAACTTGAGATTAATAGCTTTTGTTTTCTCAATCTCTTTTCTAAGACCAACAATTTCACCTTCTAATTTTTCAAGATGTTTTTCCTTTTCATCAATTTGAAATTGTAGAGTATCAATGATCATGTTCTTTTCTTCTATACATCTCTTGAGTCTAGTAATTTCATCATAAAGGTTATCCACATCTACAGCATCCTCATAATCATCATCTTCAAATGCCATTAACAACTTATATTTATTACCTTGTTCATCTTCATCACTGTTTGATAAACCATCACTATCTTCATGGGTGTAGTAGCTTTTCTTATTTGCACTTTGTTTCTTGTTCCATCTAGCAGGTTCCTTTCCTTTATCCTTATAGGGACATTTTGCAGCATAATGACCTACTCTTCCACAAGCAAAGCATTTGAAAGGTAGCTTACCTCTGAACCTTCCAGAACCCCTTTGAAGATTTCTGACAAAATTTGATTCTTCTTCCTCTTCTTCTGGAACATGGCTTGCTTCATAATAATCTTCTTTGCCTGATGCCTTGAAAGCAGCTTCCCTTCTATCTGATGGACCTCCCTTTCTCATTTCATAAGCAGTTAGAATTCCATGTAGCTGAGACATAGTAAGAATTCGTAGATTTTCCTTTTCTTCTATTGCAGATACTTTAGATTCAAACTTGGGGGACAATGATCTTAGAACCTTTTCAACCACAATAGCCTCTTTTATTTCTTCACCCAAATTTTTCATACAGTTAACAATCTCATCTACCCGAAGAAAATAATTAGCCACACTTTCATCATTATACATCTTGAGAGTCTCATACTGAATCCTGAGAGTTTGAAGTTTAGCACGCTTTACCTGTTCATCTCCTTCATAGCTTGTGACCATTTTGTCCCATATCTCTTTTGCGGATTTGAAGTGCATTACCTTCATGAATTCCGTTTGGGATATACTTCCTAATAGAGTACTGACTGCTTTCGCATTTGTTTCATACTTCTTCTTCTCTGCTGCATCTGTAGGAGTAGCTGAAGGAAAAGCGTAGCCTGTTTCTACAATGTCCCAAACTTCTGTACCAAGAGATTGAAGATATGCAGTAACTCTTACCTTCCAATAATTGAAGTTTGTCCCATCAAAAACGGGTGGCCTGATTGATGCTTCTCTCTCGTAGTTGCTCATGATGAACGATCTACCTTCAAGCGATCAAGCTTCTCTGAAGGACCTACTCTGATACCAATTGTTGGAAATAATACTGAGAGGGGGGGTGAATCAGTATTATATAATTCTTTTAATAAATCTTCTTTATTTGTTCTTTGAATTGTTTTTGCATGTCAGTACCATAAAATAATGAGCATGAACAAAAGAAAACAGATAGTCACACCATAGAACACAAGATGTAAGGTGGAAACCCAATGTGGGGAAAAAACCACCTGCTGCAATATGTCTCTATCTTCTTTCAAATTAGAAACTCCTTTTACAATGGTTTTGTACTGGTGCAGTCCTTTACCAGTACGCAGGCTGCAACCTGCAGAGAGCTACAACTCTCTCTCGTTTTCCAGTCTCTCCTGGAAGGGAGCTACAACCCCCTACTTCTTTTCATACAAGGACCACTTTTCATAAATTTTCAAACTGGATCCATAAGCATCAATTGATCATCAAGTGTAAGAGAATCACCCAATCAACTGTAGTAACCAGATCAACAATAATAGGACCAAACCCAGAACACAACAATGATAAACAAAGATTTTAAGAGAAGGAAGCACCCTGCTCAACTGCTAGCCTGAGTCCGGACTCACCCTGCTCAACTGCTAGCCTGAGTCTCGGACTCACCCTGCTCAACTGTTGGCCTGAGTCCCTGGATGCACCCTGCTCAACTGCTGGCCTGCGTCCCGGACGCATCCTGCTCAACTGCTAGCCTGCGTCCCTCGTACTGAGTCTATTGAACTGCCTGCGTCCCGGCGCACCTGAACCCTTCTGCGCCTGCGTCCGGCGCACCTGAAACGCTTCGCTCCTGCATCCCGGACGCACCTGAACCCTTACTGCACCTGCGTCCCTCCGGGCATAGATGATTTCAAGACTTTAGAAGTAACCCAGACAATCAGATCCACAGATCTGAACATGCGCCAAGAGATCTCGGTCCATTAATAGATTCGCCTTGATTAGATCTAGACCAGATCTCACCCCATAAGATATTCAACAAAAGACATGCTCAAACCAAATGATCTCCTTTGCTTTATATAGGCAATCTCCTCCTCAAATCAAGGAACAATACCACGAGCCGACACCATAGAAACACGAAACCGTCGGCTAGATACCACACAAGAAACCCCCACGTGCTTTTTACTGCCTTGAAATGTGTGCACTGGGTGGACGCACCCCCTGAACGGCTGGCCTGCATCTCTTGACGCGGACCCTGCATGGTGTTCCTGCGGGTACGCACCTTCTGAACTGGCTTCCTGCGTCCTTCATAATTTTTCAATAAAATGAGAGCTGATCATCAAACTTTGCTGCTGACATGAAGAATAGTGATCTACCACCTGAATGGGTTGCCATCAAGGACAACACCTGAACCATAATGCCAACACATTAATCATGTTCAAGAAATGTATGATGCTCTGTCAAATTTATTCACTAGTAAGAACATTGGTCAAGTAGAAAGCTTGAAGAATGAACTAAGGACCACAAAGATGACTAAATAAGACACATTGGCCTCCTTCTTTATGAAGATAGAAAGAATCAAATATGATCTTTTAGCCACTAATGAAATTTTTCCAGACAAAGAACTCGTGATCACTTCTCTATTAGGATTTCCACCTACTTGGGGTGCATTTGCTGCAGGACTTAACAATTGGAAGGAAGCTCCCACTTTTGAATAACTATGGACTTCCTGCAGTCAAGAAGAATTAAGGATCTCACTAGTTTCTGATTCTGAAGGAGTTTCAAATGCCTACACTGCTCAACACAAAGGAAAGAAATCGAAAGGACCAAGAAAGAAAGTAGACATGTCCAAGGTAGAATGTTATCAATGTCATAACAAGGGTCACTACAGGAGTGACTGTCCCGACAATCCAAAGAATAAGAAGAGAGATAGAGATCATGCTAACATTGTTGAAGAAGAAGATCCAAATAAATCCAAACCCAAAGTATATGACATAAGGGACTTACACTACTAAGTCCTTTGCTTTTAGTTTTAGACATCCAATTTTGTATTTTTGATGTTTTAGAATTTATAGGCTTTTAACATGTTTTGGAAAAGACATTCTCTTTTGTTTTTATAAGTTTATAGGTATCCCTCAAGCTTTGGAGGGAGCCCTCAACATCTCCCAAAGATAAATATATCATTTCCTTTAAGTTTTTGGTTTCATGTACTCACTTAAGTTTTGATTATATTAAATATTAAGCACCATTCTCCCTCTATTGTATTGATTAGGGAAACATCTGCTATATCCTCAAGGAGTATGGAAGAGATCCCCCCAAGACAAGGTTTGTCAAGAAACAAAGGTATGGCTTAAACTACAAAACATTGATTTCTTTATAATAAATGTGTATTCATGATCCAAATTGGATCCATGAAGAATTGTTAAAAGAACCATGGTTGTACCAGGTTGGGACAAACATCAAAGAATTTAGAAATAGCGATCAAAAACACCTCTAAACCAGTGGCAGTTGGCAGCTAGCGTGGAACGATGAGGACCTCAGTCAAAGCGCGCTGACCGAGGCCCATGGAGACTGCGCGAGAGGCGAAATTAGCCACTGGGAGGCCTAGATCGGGAAACAGAGGAGCTTTTTGATGCGGGATTAGAAATCTTATAACCTAGAATAAAACATGCTCAGTTCATATTAACTTCAGATAATTACAGACAATCAAATATGAGAATAGCACTCCTTATAACCCAGAATAAAACATGCTCAGTTCATATTAACTTCAGATAATTACAGACAATCAAATATGAGAATAGCACTCTGTGATGCAAGCAGATCGAGAAAACTTCTCGCAGATGCAGAGTAGGGAGACTTAGTCTCGGACAAACTCAAAAGACTCAAACTAACATCACAAACTATAGAGTTAAAACTTCGTGGTGCAAGAAAATCGAGAAAACTTCTCGCAGATGCAGAGCAGGGAGACTTCACTCAGACTCCAACTTCTCAGACTCTCTAAAACTCTCCAAAAACTCCTTACCCAAATGAACTTACAATGCTAGTATTTATAATATCCTAGCAGGTCATCCTGTGAAAACTTTTACCGGGAACTTGAAACTAGAAGAATCAAACTTTCGGCTAGAACATCATGCAAGATGTCTATCACGAAAGGACTTTGTACAAAAGTAATGAATAGTTCTAAAGATTCGGGAAAGTGGGGACAACCACTTGTTATCTCGTCCCTTGGTGGCTAAGCCATATGGGGACCGAATCATGACATATCTAAAATGAAAAGATGGTCGGAATCTAGGACATCGGCTCTTATATAAAAGTAATTACACAGTGGAGATTTTATTCGGACTAAATCCCATGGAAACCAGAGAACGGTATATGTACAAATAAAGTAGGATATGAAAGGATTTCTTTTGATTGATCCTTATAAAAAAGTAATTACACAGTGGAGATTTTATTCGAACTAAATCCCACGGAAACCAGAGAACAGTATATGTACAAATAAAGTAGGATATGAAAGCATTTCTTTTGATTGATCCCTTCAATCAGTCGTTGTTAGCTCTGTCATCATAATCATGTGCATGAGTATCTGGGACAACTGGATTATTATGGCCAAGTCTGATTTGGTGTTGTTCTACCAATTCATCAATTAATTCTTCATTATTTGGAGCAAGCACTTCATATGGGATAGATTAATCTAGCCAATATGGTGTTGTATCTCTGGTACAACAAAAGAATGGGAAGGTGAACATGAATGTTGGCCTATCTTGTTCGTCCATTGATATCAATCCTCTAAATCTGACAGAAAGCTTAAAGGACTCATGTTCTTCATCAGGAATGACAATTGTGTGTCGGTGGATGAACTCAAACTCTAAGACATAATCATTCTGGAAAGCTACATGCATTTCCCAATGGAAAATTCTGACAAACTCAGCAAAAGTACTATAAAAAATATTTTTAGCTCTAGGCAAATACCTAAACATAAATAGCTTAAACCATGGACTCCACCAATTGTTAGAGGGATCGATAGCTGCTGCATAAAATATGACCTTAATCGAACCATGTATCCTAGATCTCTGGTGAATAGAAAAATACTCTGACCATGTCCAGTCAGTATTTTGAATACATCCAAAATAAACAGGATTTGGTTCCCTAGACAATGCATAATAAACATGCCATGGCCTAATCCTATATGGTAACTCTTTTGTATATGACCATCTAGACTCCTCAGAGTCAAACCATTTTTGCAGAATGATTTGTCTCAGGCATAATGGTAAGACTTGGAACTGTTTTGATAGACATTCTAGACAAAACTCATAATGACACTTACTACAAACTGTGACATACTTGACTCTTTTAGACTCAACATGACTGGACTGACTTGTAGAAGCTTCATGTTGATTAAGTGGTCTGAACATCTTGATTTCCTTGATTTCTTGAGCACCTTCTCTAGTAAGCATGTCAGCAAGATAATTTTCTGCACCAGATTTGTAAATAATATCAAAATCAAAACCTTCAAGCCATAGTGCCCATCTCAACACTTTGGTACTACCTTGTTCTAGCAATCTTGTGTTTGCCAACATCTGTTTCATATGCTTTAGATCTGTTCTGACAATAAATTTAAAACTTTTCAAGAACAAGTGAAATCTCTTTATTCCTCTCTTTACTGCAAGTATTTCTTTATGAGAAGAAGGATACTTTTTCTCTGTATTATCAAAATATCCTGAGGAATAGGCACAAACCAATTCTTTTCTTCTATGCTTTTGTAACAAAACTGCAGCCCAAGTGTGATCAAAAGCATCTGTTTCAAGTATAAAAGGAAGATTAGTATCAGGAAGCTTAAGTTTTGGAAAATCATTAAGCTTACTCTTAATACTAATTACTGCTGCTGTCATTTCATCTGTCCAACTGACAACTTTCTTCTTTAGTCTATTCAGCAGTATCTTTGTATCCTCTGATTGTTTGGCATAAAAATTCCTTATATAATTCAGATATCCAAGAAATCTCTGCAGTGTTTTCACATCAGTAATAATATCGGGAAATTTCAATAACCCAGAATAAAACATGTTCAGTTCATATTAACTTCTGGGCGAAAACCCTCAAAATGGAGAACCCCGGAGCGTTTGGTCGCATGGAGAGCCGGAGAACTGAAGGACAAAAGGTGAAAGGCTAAAAGCTAAAAGGCGAGACCCACTCTGAAACCGGCAGTATTGATCAGGGGCTCCTTGGGGGGTAAGCAGTTTTGATGAAATCGGAGCGATTCCACTCAGCGGCCAACATATGGCAAGCGGAGGAGAGAGAAAACCGTTGCTCATCACGCGCTAACGACCGATCAAGTCAACTGCCCGAAATGAGCGGATGGCGTTGGATCTGGGGGATCCAGATCGGAAGGTTGACATCGCGCCTGACGGCAAGACTAGATTTAACGAGGGAATACGCCGCGATTCAAAAGAATTTGAGGTCCATTTTGACCGCCATGGTGGAGGAAGACTCATTCCACGACATAACCAAAGAATTGAACTGACAAAGTAGGTTGGCGACGTTTACAGGAGGACATGTGGCCACTCCCTGTGAGCCTGATAATGACACCGAACAGGGAACTCCAAGCGTAGCTGCAAAAGGCGATCCGATGGAGGTGGAAGAGGAACCGAACCGCCATGGGAACGACTAGCCTTAAAGCCATGAACAGAGAACAGAAGACACGAGAGAGAAAGAACCGAAGAAAGAAGACAGAGAAGCAAATAAGATAGTGAAGCAAAAGCAGAACGAAAGACAGAGGGCAGAGCTAACCAAAGGCAGCATCGAGCACTAGAGAGCTTGAGAGATTCAAGCCATCCCAAAGAGGATCTGTTCGGACTGAGCACCACATTGGGCTCTCTCCATTGTAGACCAGAAGGTCACAGAGCTGGTAAGGAAAAGAGTATGTGTACTCTAGTGGCTTGGGGCATCCAAGAACCACCCTGCCAAGCAAATTCCGTTCAGGAGACTCATATTGAGCTCCTACATTATAATTATCTTCTTAAGACACAATAAAATGAGGCCACCACTGAGAGCTAGACTGGAGATGTAGCCCTGGAGGATAGGATGAACTCCATATTAATTTCTTGTGTTCTTGTATTTTCTTACTGTATTTCTCTGTTGTCTTTCCATTTCAAGTGTTTGTGTATTTGCAATCTAATCGATCCATTGCTTAAATAACATAGACACACACGCCAGCACATGAGTCTGTAATACCTTTATTCAATAAATATTTAACTGAGGTCACTCATAGGGTGATTATCAAATCAAGTGGTATCAGAGCTCTAGGTTGTAAGGTTAGACAAGCTTGTGTTGGTTTAGTTGTTGAATTCTCACTAGATCAAAGCTCAAATTAGGAGAAGGAGAGTTGGTCAAAACTAATCCTGAAATTGGGAGAGTCTATCCTCGGAAGACAATGTCAGAAGAAGGTTCTGTGGTGCCAGACCCTTAATTCATAGAAAGTTTCCTAGCTATAAATTCTATGGTAGAAGAAATGTATAGGGACTTTAGAAAGCATAAGGATGAAGATTCCTCGGGTTCTAAACAAGATAAAGAAGAATATGAGTCTCACTCCCATGACCACTCCAAGGGAAAAGGGAAAGAGGAAAGCTTTCTAACACCTCCTAATAGCCTTGTACACAACAAGAAAGCATCTTTGATCAAGCTAGATGTTAAATTTGATTTGGCTATATACGATGGAGAGCTAAATGCTGAAAAGTTGGACAATTGGATTAGACAAATTGATGTGTATTGCAGAGTACAGAACATAGACTCAGAAAAGAGAAAGATTCAGCTAGCAAGCCTACGCCTAGGAGGCACTGCCTTGGTTTGGTGGGAAGGCAGAGCTCAAGCTGACATGAAAAGACATGGTAAGAAAATCTCTATCTGTAGTGAATTTGTTTCTGCAATTAAAAAGAAGTTCTATCCATTGGCCTACATGCAACAAGCCATGATGAGTTGGCAAACTCTTCAACAGTTGAAGGGGAAAAGTGTGCAAGGATATACTCGGGAATTTAGAAAGAGAGCATTGACTCTAGGGATCTCATTGGACTCACCAGAGACTCTTTTGAAGTACATTGGTGGTCTAAACAGCTACATGAGGCATACCATCCTCATGTTCAATCCCACTAGTATAGATGAGGTATCTGTACAAGCTACTCATCTAGAAGCTAGAGGAAAGAATGGAAATCCAGAAGTTGGAGGACCATCCCAACCCACTGCAAGCAAAAGCAAAGAGAAAAGAAAGAAGAAGTGGAAAGCAAGGAAGGCTAACACTGCACAGAAAAGCAAAGCTTCAGGCACTCACTGTAAAAAGGATGGGCATGATGATAAGCATTGTTGGATTCTGCATCCAGAGTTGAGACCTAAGAAGTCTGAGGGCAAGAAAAAGAAGACTGCTACAGCTATTCAGAAAGATTTGGGGTCAGACTCAGGAGATGAAACAACTATTGCAGCCACAGGTATAAAAGGTAAGAATTCTGAAGCATCTACTAGTAATTATGCTCAATCTGTTATTAATGAAGAAATGAGAGAAAAAGACATGAGCTTTTCCATATTCGAGTTGTTTCCAAACATCAAAAGATTGATACTTTGTTTGATAGTGGCTCACAAGTAAATTTAATTTCTGAAGCAATTGTAAAGAAATTGGGATTAGCAACTACACCTCATAAGAAACCATACCCATTAGGATGGTTGAATGATAAAGCACAACTACAAGTGACTAGATGGTGCAAACTCAAGTTTTCTTTTGGGTCAGCATTTGTAGATGAGATGGAGTTAGACATAATTCCTTTGGATATATGTGGAATTATTTTAGGAAGTCCTTACTTGTATGATAGAAAGGCTATTTTCTATAGATCTGAGAACAAGTATCTGCTTGTTAAAGATGGAATCGAATACTTTGTAAGAGCTCATAAGCTCAAGAATAATTATACTCTCATAAACTCAGGGCAGATGAATAGAATGATAAATTCATGCAAACAATTCTTACTGATGGTTGTAAAGGAAAAGAAGCCTGATAAAACCAATGTATTTGAGGGCTGTAATGCCGAACATCAAGCTGATATAGAAAAGGTTGTTTCAGAGTATGATGTCTTATTTCAAGAACCTAAAGGTCTGCCACCCAAAAAGGGAATAGTACATGATATTATTTTGCAGCAAGATGTTCCATTGCCTAACATTGGAATGTACAGGTTGTCTGCTTTAGAGAATGCTGAAATCAAGAAGCAGGTGCAGGAGTTGCTCGAGAAGGGATCCATCAGGCCTAGCACATCACCATGTGGGTCGCCAATTGTTTTGGTGATAACAATCAAAAATCGTTATCCCCTTCCTCGCATAGATGATCTTTTAGATCAATTAAAGGAAGTTGTTTATTTCACCAAGCTTGACTTGCACAGTGGATACCATCAGGTCAGGGTTGCAGAGCAAGATGCATGGAATACTACTTTCAAAACAAATTGTATGAATGGCTGGTTATGCCTTTTGGCTTGACCAATGCTCCTGCTACTTTCATGAGATTAATGAATTATGTACTCAGACCTTTTCTTGATGATTTTGTTATTGTGTATTTGGATGACATTCTAATTTTTAGTAAAATGTGGGAAGAACATTTAAAGCATGTTAAGCAGACTTAGATGTTTTGAAAAGAGAAAAACTTTATATTAAACTCTCAAAATGTGAATTTGGCAAGACATCTCTAAACTACTTGGGCCATATAGTAGGGGGTGGTGAATTGAAAATAGATCCCTCTAAAGTGGCAGTCATTGTAAACTGGCCTAAACCCAAGTCTGCTACAGAAGTGAGAAGCTTCTTAGGAGTAGCACAATATTGGAGGAAGTTCATTTCTAACTTTTCCTCAGTTGCAGCTCCCTTACATGCTTTAACATGATTGAACAAGGTGTTTCAGTGGGGAGGCAAACATCAGAAAGCCTTCGACCTTGAAAGAAAAGATTAGTACAGCACCCGTACTAACACTACCTGATCTGCAAAGACCATTTGAGATCCAAAATGATGTCAGTGACTATGCCATGGGAGCAGTGTTGACACAGCACGGTAAACCCATATGTTATCATTTTGAGACTTTTAATCCTGTAGTAGTTAACTATCCTACATATGATAAAGAATTGTATGCATTAGTTCAGAGTGTGAAAAAGTGGAAACATTACTTAATGGGCAAAGAGACAGTAATACATATTGATCATCAACCACTGCAATATCTACACTCCCAAACTAAGTTGCAGCAATCAAGACATTACAGATGGATGGGTTTTCTACAACTATTTCATTTAGTCATCAGATATAAAAAGGGCATACATAAAAAATTTGTAGACATGTTATCTAGACCCATTATAAATGCATCTACCATACTTAAGAATAATTCTATACTACATGAAAGCTACGTTGAACAATATTCTCAAGATATGGACTTTAAAGATGTATATGCAACTTTGAGTCAAGGCAAAAGAGTAGAAGAATTGGATTATCAAGTGAAGGACCGACTCTTATATCATTGTGGGAAACTCTGCATTCCACAAACTGAGAGAATAAAGATAATTAGGGAAGCACACACTTCTTTGATATCAGGTCACTTTGGGGTAAGTAAAACAGTTGCATAGCTGCAAAGGTTTGTTATTGGTTGAAAATGAATGAGACAGTTTCTAGATATGTAAGAGGGTGTGCTATGTGTGCTAAAAGCAAGCCCAGCGACAGAAAACTAGGCTTGTACAGTCCCTTACCAATACCTTCTCACCCTTGGGAAAGTGTTTCCATGGATTTTGTTGGAGGATTGCCTAAATCTAGGAAAGGTCGTGATTATTTGTATGTTGTTGTGGATAGGTTCAGCAAGATGTGTATTTTGATACCTTGTAATAAACAGGTTACAGTTGAACAGACTACAAAATTATTCTTTGAAAATGTATGGGTTCATTTTGGATTACCCACTTCTGTTGTATCTGATCAAGACACCCGATTTTTGGGGAAGTTTTGGTCAAGTCTGTGGGAACTGATGGACACCAAACTAAAGAAAAGCACATATTTTCATCCACAAACTGATGGCCAGACAGAAGTAGTTAATAGGAGAGTGATCCAGTTACTGAGAGGATATTGCCGCAAACATCCTAAGCTTTGGGATGAACATTTTTGTTATGTCCAGCATGCTTACAATAGAGCAAAACATTCTTCTACACAGAGATCTCCTTTTGAGACTTGTTTTGGTTTCATACCAAGGTCTCCTTTGGATTTTGTCTTTGGTAAAGATACCATGGTTGATGGACACAGTGATGTGGACAGGGCAACTAGGTTCATTGAACAGATCCAAGAGATCCACCAGGCAGTACAGGAACAGTTGGAAAGGAGCCAAGCCAAGTACAAAGCTAGGCATGACAAGCATCGGATGGAGCATAATTTTCAAGTTGGTGATCAGGTCTGGCTGTATATCAGCAAGGACAAGATGCAAGGTGAAGGTAAAAAGCTAAAGCCTATCAGGTATGGACCCTTCAAGATACTTGAGAAGATTGGTGAAAATTCTTTTCGCCCTAATCTACCAGCTTACATGCACATCTACTCAGTCGTAAATGTAGATTTCTTGAGATTGTTTGAACCTTCAATGATTGAGGACCCTGAAGAGCAGAGTCAATTGCCCTCTATCGATGACCTGCTACCTGAATATCTTAATGAATTGCAGGAAGACACTGTACAAGACAGGAAGGTGAGGACGACGTGCAGGGGAGATGTGGAGTACCTCAGGATTGGGCTCAAAGTTTCAAAGCTGAGCAGTGCAAAGTGGATTGAGATTGGACAAGTGAGAAACCAATTCCCTCACTTAGTCGATGATTAAAAAAACCAACTTTTGGTGGTCCAAAAGCTTTTCAATGGGAAGGTCGTGATCCGAATTGGATCCATGAGGAATTGTTAAAAAAACCATGGTTGTACCAGGTCGGGACAAACATCAAAGAATTCAGAAACAGTGATAAAAAACACCTCTAAACCAGTGGCAGTTGGCAACCAGCGTGAAACGACGAGGACCTCGATCAAAGCGCGCTGACCGAGGCCCATGGAGACTGTGCGGGAGGCAAAAATAGCCCCTGGGAGGCCCAGATCAGGAAATATAGGAGGTTTTTGATGCGTGATTGGGCGAAAACCCTCAAAATGGAGAAGCCCCAAGCGTTTGGTTGCGTGGAGAGCCAAAAGCTAAAAGGCGGGACCCGCTCCGAAACCGGCGGTATTGATCAGGGGCTCCTTGGGCGGTAATAAGTTTTGGTGAAATCGGAGCAATTCCACTCAACGGCCGACGCGTGGCAAGCGAAGGAGAGAGAAAACCGCCGCTCATCGTGCACTAATGATCGAGCAAGTCAACCGCACGAAATGAGCGGATGGCGTTGGATCTGGGGGATCTAGATCGGACGGTTGACATCACACCCGATGGCAAAACCGAATTTAATGAGGGAATAAGCCGCGATTCAAAAGAATTTGAGGTCCGTTTTGACCGCCACGATGGAGGAAGACTCATTCCACGACGTAACCGAAGAATTGAACCGACGAAGCAGGCTAGCGCCGTTTACAGGAGGACATGTGGCCACTCCCTGTGAGCCTGATTATGGCGCCGAACAGGGAACTCCAAGCGCAGTTGCAGAAGGCGATCCGACGGAGGTGGAAGAGGAACCGAACCGCCATGGGAACGACTGGCCTTAAAGCCATGAACAGAGAACAGAAGACACGAGAGAGGAAGAACCAAGGAAAGAATACAGAGAAGCAAAGAAGACAGTGAAGTAAAAGCAAAACGGAAGACAGAGGGCCGAGCTGACTAAAGGCAGCATCGAGCACCAGAGAGCTTGAGAGATTCAATCCATCCCAAAGAGGATCTGTCTGGACTGAGCACCACATTGGGCTCTCTCCATTGTAGACCAGAAGGTCACAGAGCTGGTAAGGAAAAGAGTCTATGTACTCTAGTGGCTTGGGGCATCCAAGAACCACCCTGCCAAGCAAATTCCGTTCAGGAGACTCATATTGAGCTCCTACGTTGTAATTCTCTGCTTAAGACACAATAAAATAAGGCCACCACTAAGAGCTCGACCGGAGATGTAGCCCTGGAGGATAGGGTGAACTCCATATTATTTCTTGTGTTCTTGTATTTTCTTACTGTATTTCTCTGTTGTCTTTCCATTTCAAGTGTCTGTGTATTTGCAATCTAATCGATCCGTTGCTTAAATAACATAGACACACACAGCCCCAAGAGTTAGCTCAATCGGTCAAATCAAGTGCCTCGCCAATGGGAGGTCACAGGGTCGAATCCCGAAAGCTCTTGGGGTTAGGTCAGTAAATAGGCCGAGGGGTGTTGATGTCCTTCGGGTGGCGTCCACTCAGTGTTTAAAACCCTGGACGTAGCGGCTACCCACTGACCCGGGTATCCGTGAACCAGTAAGTGAAAAAAAAAAAAAACATAGACACACACTAGCACATGAGTCTGTAATACCTTTATTCAATAAATCTTTAACTAAGGTCACTCATAGGGTGATTATCAGATCAATTCATTTGACGATCTATTACTAACATTGTTATGTATAACTATATTGAATCATAATGATTCTTGTTTTGGGTGATTTATCACTTGATAAATCTACCCCCTTATATCCTTAACTGGTTTTATAGAACCCTAGACAGGTTCTCTAGAAAACCCTAACCTAAGGGTATGCTAAGGTTAATGTTTGAAACCCTAAAATTGCTTAGGGTTATTGAGAAATGTTATTTGAAGTTTTTTTTGATGATGTCATGTTTGGGGTTTTTATATGATCATGAAAACCTAACTTGTTAGGGTTCAATGAGAATGTCTAAAATCCTGAACCTTTGAAGTATTGATAATTTTGGGTTTGTTATGTTCTTATATTGAAACCCTAACTCATTAGGGTTTGGTGGAATGTGTAACCAATACCCTTATAATGTCTTAGAAATTATTTCCTTGGGATGTGTGTGTTTGTCTGATCAAACCCTAGTCTAATCAAGTTTAACTCTTATTATTTGTAAAGTTGGGTTTGACTAACACATGATATGAAATGTCTATGCATGATGATGAAGTCCTAGATGTATGAATTGACCTGTTTGCCAGTGATCATGAATCCTAAGGTTTAGAACTAATCCCTAGTCGAAGTGTGTTTCTCTAGGATGATAGTATTTGCAAATTCTTAGTAGAAGTGAAAATATATTATGACAATGTGATAATTTGAGATTTGTGTAAGATTGTTGAAATTTGAATTTTAGTTATGATTGATGTTTGATTGTTTGAGAAAATCTAGGGTTTAAAACAAACCCTAGTGGAAGCTAGTCATGTTGTTGATTAAGTTGTGATTGCTTGTATGAAATCTTGGGTTTATATGAAACCCTAGTGGGAAGTCTAACATATGAATTCTGAAAGTTGTTAGATACTTTTTAAATCTATATTTGTTTGAATGGTTTCTAGGGTTTTCTATATGTTGTAGTAGGGTATGCCATACCTTTGGAAGAAACATTGAAACCCTAGATGTAATGAAAGTTGTTATGAAGTAGTCTAGGGTTTATGACAAAGTCCCTAACAAGATGTTGAAGAGTATGTGTCTCTTGTTTGTAATTAAGTTTGGGTATCTGATATATATAAGGTTGAAATTCTTCTGTAATTTTGATATGGCTAACTTCATGCTTCTATAGATTTGGTTTCACTTGCTATCTAAGTTGTGTAGGTACATAATCTTCAATATGGTGAAGATGTTTGTTAATGTGATAAGCATGATGTGGATAATGATGGTAATGATAACTCTAATTAAATGGTAGGAAGCCACAAAATTTTCTTCGATGTCAAAGAAAAGCAGTTGATTTCCCTAGGTTAAGAGGGAGCCTAATTAAGAGAAATCCCCCTGAGATTAAGAGGGAGTCGGGATGAAGGGAAGCTCCTTGGTTGAAAGGGCATAACATAGTTTTAATGGGAGAATGATTTTTGAAAGATATGTTGTTGTATATGAAGTAGGAAAGGAAAGTGTATGATTGAGGAATCTTCTGCTAAAGATTCGGTTGATAGTCCTACTATGTTGAGCAACATCAGTTGTCTAAAAGACCCCGAAGGTTTGTATTTGATTATGTACATGTGAAAGTATATTATTGATACGGGTTGTGTCTGTATAGGTGAATCTCTTGAAGCTTTTGATAGCATTTTGGTTACCAATCAGGTTGACTGGGAGAGATTGGTTATCCTTGATCTACTGGATCAAGCAATGTTGAGGATTTGTGAGTGAATCATTGCCTGGGAGGACATCTGGACAACACTTTGTGTTGATGTCTAGGTCCTGAAGTTGGAAAGGTGGTGTTGGTTATAGAGCTCTATTTTTGGACACACACCTGGATCCCTGGGTTGATGGTTAGTAAGTAAGCCTAATGGTACCTAGAGAGGCTGAAAACTTAAGTCCATATTAGTCCCACATGGATAGATTGTGATGGTCGGGAATCTAGTCCATGGCATTGTGGTGCCTAAACTGTTAAGAGACTAATGGATAGATTACTCTAGTCAGGAATCTAGTCCATGGCATTGCGGTGACTAATGTTCTTCATGGTTCATATAGTTTAGATATTCCTTATACTTGTATATGATGAATACCTACCTAGTTAAGAGGGAGTGTTGGAAAATGTAACTAGGTTCAGTATTTATTATATGTATTTGAGTCATCAGTAATGTACTTGTCAAAAGAATAAAGAAAACTATTATTATTATTATTATTATGACTTATTAAAGCATGGGTTTCATGACTGTGTCATCATGTTTTAGGTCAAAGTCCCCATTGAGGACTTCTAGGATTTATTCTACGTCAATAGAGTCATTGTACTTTTAAAGATACCCTTCTTGGGATTTTGAATCATGTAAAAAGGTTAAGTATTGAGTCAAATATGAATTATGTTACCTCCAAACCAAGTCGACCTTAAGATGATCAAGTCGGCCTCAAGGAAGGCTATTCGACCTCACCCAAATGCTATATGTGAACCAGTTCGAATTCCATTTGAAGCACATTCACAACAAGCAAGTTCGATATCTTCTTGAAGCTAGAAAAAGTGTGAAATAGAGGAAGGAAGCAAAAGAAGTGCGAGTTTGGTCTAGGAGAAGGAAGGAAGGAAAATCAAAGTTTTGGTGCATCTATCTCTCTCTCTCGTGCCCTAGTTTGGAAGATCGAAGTTCTCTTGTTGATGTCATAGCCAATTGTTGCATGTTGTTGCTGCTAGATCAAAGTATAGTTCGAAGTTGTTTTTTTTGGGTGTTGTTGCCTCTAGAAGTTGTATTGGGCCAAGATCGAAGTTTCTAAGTAAAGATCGAAGTACTCCAGTGAAGATTGAAGTCTTGAAGACAAGGTCGAATTTTTTGGATCGACGAAAGTGTTGCTACCATTGTTGTTGCTATCGGTTCAATTAGGATCATCTGCAAGAGAAGAGGAAGGTTCACTTGGTGTGGAGGAAAGTTTGTGTCAAGGTATAGAGTCTTGTAATATCTCCTAAAATTATTGAAGGAAGAATTATTGACTAGGTTTTCCCCTAGAGAGGGGTTTTTCCTTGGCTATGAGCCTATATCTGGTGTCCTTTGTTCTATGTGTTATTGCTTTGGTAATTGCTTGATGAACTAAAAGAAAGAAGATATAACGAAACCTAATAAGAAATCAATAACATCACAAGTAATTATCAAGTATAAGAAAATATTTTTGCCTTTCTAATTTTCTAACACTAGAAAGCACTCTTCACCCAATTCCTTCTCTGAGCCTCCCACTAATATTTTACAGCTGGGACACCACCGTCCAACTACTCCCATCCACAATTCTAAGGATTCAAACACAAAGTAATTCCAAGCGGGATAATTCTTCCAACTCATGCTTGTGCGCCTTATGCTCCTATTTTCTTTTTCTTCCACCATCTCTCTCTCTTTTCTCCCGATGCCCCACTTTTTCTTTGTCCTCTTGGCCCCTGCCATGTTGTGGGATCATTCTCCCCTAAGGAATCCTCGTGCCACCTCTTTCCATCATCACAATTGTAACTGTATGGTAGTGGGTGTGCCAACTTGCCCCCAATTACAACTCTCTCTAGACCAATGGATCCCACTACTCAAGCCAAACTACCACATTTGCATTTAATCATTTGTATTTATATTTACAACTACATGATATATCAGTTGTTCATAGTCCTCCATGCTGCCAATGCACTATGTCATTTGTTCTTTACAAAACAGGGGTCACACAAAGGGTGTTACATAAGCACTCCTTCAATTAAATTTTTAACATTACCATTAATTGTTCAAAATGTTTGAGAGTGGTTCCAACCTCATTAAATTTCATATAGAGAAAATAGAATTTTAGACCCCACTCAAAATCCAACAGACAACAAATTTCAAGATGTCAGGATCTAGGGAATTGCAATGTTTCCATTCAATTCTCTCATGTATGAGGGTTTACAGCTAGCATTTAATCAAGAGCACCAAACCCTCTATATACCTTGATGTTGATGGTAATGATTGTTGAAATCCTCTATCATGACCCTAGTAAAAGAGTACCATTACTCAAATGAAATTTCGATTTGACATGCTAAGCTTTTTCTATCTTATTTTAATGCTTAGATGGTGATATTGTTGATGATGATCCCAATATAAGCAATGATTTTGATGATATGTGTGTTGATTTTTTCTAGCATCAAGAGTTATTTCCTCATTACAAAGAGGCCTTCTAAGTCAGCCAAAAAGAAATTGTACATAATGAAAAAATAAATTTATTGTTTTGGTATTAATGTAGGCCCCAAAAGACAAGTCAGCCCCACCATGTGAATGGGTGTGACCCTTGGTCAAAACCCACCTTGTTTGACAATTATAAATATTGATTCAACCTGCATTTAGACAATTCAGATCACTCGCAATTATATGAAATTCAGTTCATACATGCAAGGAAAAGTAAGAGAATTTATGAGGTTTAACAAAGACATTGAAGTTGCTCGTTGACCATCTTTGACTTGTCTGTTTTGGATGAGATTTAAACTACTATTTGTTATTGTTGTTTTACTAAATTTTGGATGAGTTTGCCTAAAGAAGAAGGTTGCATTGACCACACAAGTTTGGACTTGTATGACCGAAATTATGGGCTCTTTGACCGCAGGTTATTTGACCACAAGGTTGAGCTGACCTCGGGTCGAATTTTGACCCTTTGACTAGTTGACCTCGGGCCAAATTTAAATCTATTTAGCTAGAGTTGACTTTCATGCATCTTGAAGGATTTGATCAGTTCTTTGAGCAAATTTGATTGGTAATTTGAATTTGGATTGGGCACAAATTTCTAGAAAGTTTTTGATTTGTACTTTTGAAGAATTATTCTCCCTTTGAAGAAAAGTTGTTGGGTTTTTCCCGCCAAGTGGGTTTTCCCAAGGTAAATGTGGTCTCTATTGTGCTTGGTTGTCTCTTATTGATCATACTATTATTATTGCATTATTGTTGAATATTTTCTAGGTATAATTGCTTAATGATACATGTGGCATGTGATAAATTAAACTGATAAATCATTGGAATTAATTTTCAAGATTAGAAGACTAGATTCGACTATGTAATATTGTAGAAAAATCAACATGGTATACAAGAGAAGGTTGTTAAAAGAGCAACCCTAAGATAAGACACAAATAAGGTTAAAGAGCAGCCATTTGAATCCAGTTGTGAGAGGACAATCCTAATGGAATTTCTTGATAGTAAGACTGAGTACTTGTGATGAAGGAATACAATCAAGAAGAAAGAAGGGGTGTAGCAGTAGAATGGCATCTAAATGACTGGTGTAAGGTATGTTTTTTTATAGAACTCTATCCATATGACATGGATGTATTTGATGAAATGACCTCCTTCTTGAGTTGCATAACATACATGTTACAAGATTTCTTTTTAAAGTCAATGGTGTCATTACCAAAGTTCATATGGCTTGCATTCACTCAAGAATCCTTTACTTACCATGGTTTGAAAATTTTCGAAGTACACAAGAGTAGGCCCAACTTACCAAGTCGGGGACCTCTGGAAGTGAAAACATAATAGGTCGAGACTGAGTATAGGTTGGATTGTGGAGTGTAGGGATTGAACTAATAAGGTGTTGGTAGAACATAAAGGGATGACCGAGACCTAGATTTGAAGGACTGGTAGAGTTGATACAAGGTATTGTAACCAACACCAATGGCTACAAGGAAGACTTCCATTGGAATATACAATAATGGTTTTGGACACATGGATTATGTCAATGTTATTACTACATGAGACTGGGATAAAGGGATTTGAGACAAGACACCTCAAATGGCTTACTGTTGAAGGATATTTTTGATCATTATTATGGATCATTTTTTTCAAAATGGCACCTTTCTTGAACAACAATGCAAGATATTGCACAAGAGTGACCATGTAAAGGTATTAGGCATAAACGGTGCATGTATATGAGAAGACACAAGAGGTTCAAAGAAAAATACGACTCAGATAAGATAACAACATTTTTTTAAGCATGAATATGATGACAAACCAGAGGAAGCTAGGCCCCTCGTACTTAACAATTGTATTAAAGTATGTGTTTTTCCTTGAAATATTTATGGTTTTGTGGCACAAGAGTTGGAAGCCTTAGGTTTTTAAACCCTAGAAGACTTGGAAATTACAACTTGTATTAAAGACATAAATGAATCCTAGGGTTTGTGAGATGAAACCGTGGAACAATACCTAGAATGTTGGATGCAAGTCAAGTTGGTATGATACATCTCTTTTATAGCACGAGGATGACTTGGTATTGATGATCCAAACACATCATACATTAGTAGCTGATGTTGAGGATGAGGATGATAAACCACCTCAAAAGAACTCAAAGGATTCTTTCAATCAAGAGATACGTACTTTTTGTTCTATTCAAGTTTCTTGTTCTTTTAAATTTTATGTATAGCTTTGGTACTTTCTTTATAATTCTATTATAAACCCTTCCTATAAAGGAATACCTTTGTGAAGATTACCATTACAATGACTTATGGAAGCATTAGAAAGTACAAAGTTATAAAGTAGAAAGAAGGATTTTCCTACAAAAGGGAGAGAAAAATAACTATATTGTTGCTCTAGTCACAAATAGATTGATAAACACCCACAACCATGACATAGGTTGAGATAATCAATGACATTGGAGGTAAAGGGAAGCCAATTGGAAATTTTAGGGTTTGTGGGATACCCTAGAAATGGATTTGGAATTCTTAATGTATGGAAGGAAGTTGCATAAGCTTGATAAAGATTGCAAGAATATTTAAAATGATGTCTACAAGGAAGCGAGAATCAAGAAGACAAATTTATCAAAGATAAGTAATTCATATCCTTCTCCCTTAATTATTATTATTTTTCATTCCTTATATAATTTTAGTCTTTATATTCTTTTTTCTTGGTTATAATTGTTTCTTTCATAACCTCATGTATGAGGATTGCAGGTACATCATAAAAGTTGCCCAAGTAATGATTCTAAGAATGAAGTAAAATTTGTGACAAGAAGAATCTCCCATGTAAGAGGGAGTGAAATACAAGGATATTCTTTTTTGGACTCAAGAAGAACGAATTATGAATAAATTGTACAAGACATCCAAGGCAGTGATAGGTAACCAAGAGGGTTCCAGTATTGATGAAGATGATTACGCAGATTAAAAGGAGAAACTCACTAAAGGATGCCAAAAGTTGAGATTATCGAATAACAATATGCCCTTCTTGAAGAAACCATATCTAGTAAGTAGAAGGACTTGCTTACGTAACACATAAAGTAGTAGTGGCAAAAGAACTTTCCTACAATGGCAGAAGGGCTTGTCTTCATAATAAAGGAGGGAAGAATCACTTCTATGACAGATGGAGTAACTATAATTACCACAAGAATCTATTTTAGTTGGCCTCAAAAGTTTGAAGTGAAATAATTTTTTATAGACATTATTTCATGATTTGAAGATACAAATTTGGTGGAGCTTACGGTGTACAAATTTACCTAGTTAGCACCAGACCTGATACTTGCTTTGCAAGGAACACTCTAAACAATATATGGTCAAGCTAAGACAGATGCAATGGATCACAACAAAGTAATAAGTACTTGTGTAGTAAAAGTGAATTTGGTAATGAAGAGAGGCTACAAATTCATATAGTGTAGAAGACAAAAGAACATCTTAAGGGAACTACTCTAGTTATGATATCCTTGTTGAAATAGAAAAAAGACTTTTGTCTATTGCAACCTGTATTACAAACCATGAAGTAGTAAAGCATTAAAGGCCAGATGGGCATGGCCAAGTCATCTTATCCAAGGCATGGTGTAGGAAGGAGCAATGGAGCTCTAGTACATATTTAAAAATGAGCAAACTATTGACATTCAAAGGAAAGATTGATAAAATGTTCTTTCCTCATTAAGAGCAAGCAATGATGTCCTTGATAAAAAGAAAGGCATATTTTGAAAGCCAGATGGACTTGACTACTAAAAGGACTTGGTTAGCTCATAATAGACTTTGACCAGAAAAAATAAATGTAATTCACCCAAAAATCCATAATGGACATTGGCTAAGTGAATGAAATTTTTTGAGGAACCAGAAGGACTTGCCTATCAAAAGAACTTGAATAGGTCGTAAAGGATTTTGACCAAGAGAAACTAATTAAGCCATAATGGACTTTGGAAAATTACCCTGGAAGATGGAATGATCTATAAAATATGCATGCGAAAAATTACTTTGCCCACTCCAATATGGATTTATCTATGAGCTCATGAACTTTTCTTATAAAGGATAATTTTCCAAAGGAAATTGGTTGCTAGAGAATACATACCTTGCTAAGAGGGAGTGTTGACTTTTTATAGCATTGGGAGGTATTTCCCCATTGCCAAAGAGACCTTCTAAGTTGGCCAAAAATAAATTGTACAAAATAAAAAATTAAATTTATTGTTTTGGGCTTAATGTAGGCACCAAAAGACAAGTCGGCCCAACCATGTGAATGGGTTGTGACCTTTAGTCAAAACCCACCTTACTTGACCACTGTAAATATCAATTCGACCTCCATCATTTGTACAATTCAAATCACTCACAATTGTTGAGAAACCAAATGTGATGAAGTCTAACACTTAATTCTCTTCTTGATAATTACTTGTGAATGTTAGATATTTTCTTATTACTTATTATGTCTTTTTCATCAAGCAATTATACATATTCTTGGGGAAATTAATTGCTTAATGACAAAAAAACAACTAATCACCTAAACATTAATTATCAACCCGAGGAGCGCATTTTTATTTCAAGGAAATTGACAAAATATATGCAAGCAACTACCAATAGCTAATCATTGGTTCTACATGATTTTGTTCTACACTACCAAGCTCATTCAAAAAGAAATAAAATGTAAGACTTGAATAACAATACTAATTTAAAATTCCCCACAGGTGAACAACTGGCGAAGAGAGCTATACACGGACCTACTAGGTGTGTGCTCTGCAAAGAGGATTCGGAATCTACAGATCACATATTCATGAGATGCCGAGCAACAGCAGACCTGTGGCGAAACCTCCGTGCGCATATAAATTACAATGGAGAATGGGAGGGACAGGACGTCATTAAGGCTTGGAATGAATGGGAAAAGAAAAACAAAGGATCCAAATTGATAAACCTTCCCATCATAATCAACTGGGCTATTTGGAAAGCCCGAAATCGAGCCATCTTTGATGAAAAGCCCATCCACTGGCCCTTACTAGAAGCTAGCATTGTAGCTGCCCTGAAGGAGCTGCCTGATCCCTCCCCTCCGCCTCCTCGACAGCCTGCCCCGCCTCCCCTCATCGACACAAGCACGCCTTGGGCATTTTTTGACGGAGCGGCAAACCAACAAAGCTGCGGGGGTGGAATCATTCTCTATGTATCAGAGACCCATCATTATAACATCAAGGCTGGCCTGGGAGTTGGAACTAACAATTTCGCTGAATTGATTACACTTCGACATCTTCTACACTTTGCATTAAGACACCATTGCATCAACATCAACATTTTTGGAGATTCTCAGATCATTGTTAATTGGATGAATGGCACAGCTATATGTCACATGCACTCTCTCAGCACTATTCTTCAAGAAGCTCTCGATCTCAAGGCAGCTTTTAACCATATTTCTATCTCTCATATTTACAGGGAGCACAATAAAGGTGCCGACAAACTTTCCAAGGAGGCAGCGCTGATGGATCGAGGACTATGGGAGATTACAGAGACTATTGATCAGCGGGAGCAAAAATACTATCATCGGCCTTACATAGATCCAGGATACCCAACCCTGGATCAGCAAATAGACAACTAAATATATTTATGTTTTTTGACAGCTCTCTACAGACAATACTGCAATTTTTGGTTTTTTGTTAAGATGTATAGCATATATAGAATGAACTGATAAGCATGCCCTGCGAGGTATTGCACAGACAGCTTTTGAAAAACTCTGTTTTTAACAGACTCATATGTAAACTGCTCATTAATGAAATATATATTGATTTTTCCAGAGGGAAAACAATACTAATTTAAAAAACGGAAAGTAAATGACAAAAAAAAAAAAAAAAAATTATGCTAATCACACGACTTGAATCAATACTAAATTAAACCACACCTTGTTGAATTGGAAATTTAACCTATTGCACCCAACATAATTCAAATGTTAATCTAGAGTAGTAAATTAATAGAAATCTAGAAATTACAGAAAACAACAAATCTGGAAAATGCAACAACCAACAAATTACTTTAAAAAAAAAATTGATTTAAGGAACATCAATTGAAATTCAAAGAAACAAGCACACAACTAAACTACTTTACATGTTCAAGGAAACACCTCGTCCAAGTTAGTGGGCCTAACTGCCCAAGAGTCAATTCTACATCGAAAAATAATTCAAATCAGATTACAAGTAGACAATTATGTAATTCCACCGATAGATCATTTCATTAAAAATTAGAGATAGATACAATACAACTCTGAGCTCTGCCTCTAATTCAATAATTATCCATCTCCCCTCTCTTTGATCTCTGTTTTAATTTAAATACACAGAGACCAAAGAAAAATTACAAATAAATTGATTACAAAATGATTTCCCTTTACAATTTTGGGTTGATTACAGAATCTCAATAAACAAGATCAAATTTGAAATCTAGAAGAGATTTTGGAGGCTAAAATAGTCATTAATGTCCTAACAAATTCATTAATAAACCATCATTGGAAAAATCATGCATAATAATCTTCAATTTATTAAAAAAAAGGAGAACAAGTATTACTTATCCACAAAAGCATAAAAAATTATGAAATAGAATTATATGATAAATTATGATAAATAACGTGATAAAATAATGGTGAAAATGGATGAAATAGATGTCAATAAACGGTAATAGTAATGACAAATTAGTGGCCCAACATCCCCTCCCAAACTAAACATGTTGCATGTCCTCATGCAACCCAATGTCTCTATATTAACTAAGATGTGATTTAATAACCAAGACACTCACCCCAACTCAGGATATTGATGGAACATGATAATTCTTCCCCAAAAGCCTCTTCAAAATAGTGATTTTTCAATTCTAGCAATGTTGGTGAAGTTGTAACAATTTGCACTTTGACTTTCAACCATATGTGTATGAAGTTGCAACAAAATATGATACAAGTAACAACAAACTTCAGTAACCATTTTCTCAAAAACTACAAACCATATTTTGTTGAAATTTTGTAGGCAGTTTTTTATTATATTAATGCTTCTCCAATTTGAAAATCAGTGCTACCTAATGCACAAATTTAAAGATATCATTGAAATGGATGTAGGTGATAGTGCATGATTGATGGAGTCTTACAAACTGGTTTAGCTTGAAATTTTATGGGTTTGTTCATTTTAACGATATCTTCTTGTTGTCCGAAAATCACAAGAATTCAATTCATGGTTTTAAAAATATATGCGAATCATTTATGCACTGTATAAAAATGAAATTGTATGCCTTAAATGTGGAAGAAAGGAGAAAACATCTATTATGCATAAAAATTTCTCCTCCAAACTAGAGAATTAACATGCCCCCATGCTACACTAGAAAACAAATTGAGGTGGTAACTACAATCATTGTTTAAATCTCATCTTGGTGTATAACAACAAGAAATAGGGGAGGTTGCACATTTTTATTTCAAGGAAATTGACAAAATATATGCAAGAAACTACCAATAGCTAATCATTAGTTCTACATGATTTTGTTCTACACTACCAAGCTCATTCAACAAGAAATAAAATATAAGATTTGAATAACAATACTAATTTAAAAAACGGAAAGTAAATGACAGGAAAAAAATAAATAAAAATAAAAATTTTGAATTAATTATGCTAATCACACGACTTGAATCAATACTAAATTAAACCACACCTTGTTAAATTGGAAATTTAACCTATTGCACCCAACATAATTCAAATGCTAATCTAGAGTAGTAAATTAATAGAAATCTAGAAATTGTAGAAAACAACAAATCTGGAAAATGCAACAACCAACAAATTACTCTAAAAAAAAAATTGATATAAGGAACATCAATTGAAATTCAAAGAAACAAGCACACAACTAAACTACTTTACATGTTCAAGGAAACACCTCGTCCAAGTTAGTGGGCCCAACTGCCCGAGAGTCAATTCTACATCGAAAAATAATTCAAATCAAATTACAAGTAGACAATTATGTAATTCCACTGCTAGATCATTTTATTAAAAATTAGAGATAGATACAATACAACTCTGAGCTCTGCCTCTAATTCAATAATTATCCATCTCCCCTCCCTTTGATCTCTGTTTTAATTTAAATACACAGAGACCAAAGAAAAATTACAAATAAATTGATTACAAAATGATTTCCCTTTACAATTTTGGGTTGGTTACAGAATCTCAATAAACAAGATCAAATTTGAAAGATTTATCCCTCATGATTCAGCTGGAACTAGTCGAATCTGGAATTGCAATTGGGAGAATTTGGAAAACGACCACAACAACAAATCTAATAAAATCTCATTCAAAGAACCTTGTGTTTCTCACAATCCAAACCGAATTTTGGAAAACTACTCATTCGAAGACTAATTTGGTTCGTTCTACACAAAACCTGTGTCACTTTTTATCCTAGCGAATTTCTGAGTTGGAATATTTGTTTGAGTTGAAGATCAAATTTGAAATCTAGAAGAGATCTTGGAGGCTAAAATAGTGATTAATGTCCTAACAAATTCATTAATAAACCATCATTGGCAAAATCATGCATAATAATCTTCAATTTATTAAAAATAAAGGAGAAGAAGTATTACTTATCCACAAAAGCATAAATAATTATGAATTAGAATTATATGATAAATTATGATAAATAACGTGATAAAAAAAATGGTGAAAATGGATGAAATAGATGTCAATAAATGGTAACAGTAGTGACAAATTAGTGGCCCAACATCCCCCCCACCAAACTGAACATGTTGTATGTCCTCATGCAACCCAATGTCTCTATATTAACTAAGATGTGATTTAATAACCAAGACACTCACCCCAACTCAGGATATTGATAGAACATGATAATTCTTCCCCAAAAGCCTCTTCAAAATAGTGTTTTTTCAATTCTAGCAATGTTGGTGAAGCTGTAACAATTTGCACTTTGACTTTCAACCATATGTGTATGAAGTTGCAACAAAATATGATACAAGTAACAACAAACTTCATTAACCATTTTCTCAAAAACTATAAACCATATTTTGTTGAAATTTTGTAGGCAGCTTTTTATTATATTAATGCTTCTCCACTTCGAAAATCAGTGCTACGTAATGCACAAATTTAAAGATATCATTGAAACGGATGTAAGTGATAGTGCATGATTGTTGGAGTCTTACAAACTAGTTTAGCTTGAAATTTTATAGGTTTGTTCATTTTAACGATATCTTCTTGTTGTCCGAAAATCATAAGAATTCAATTCATGGTTTTAAAAATATATGTGAATCAATTTATGCACTGTATAAAAATGAAATTGTATGCCCTAAATGTGGAAAAAAGGAGAAAACATCTATCATGCATAACAATTTCTCCTCCAAACTAGAGAATTAACGTGCCCCCATGCTACACTAGAAAACAAATTGAGGTGGTTACTACAATCATTGCTTAAATCTCATCTTGGTGTATAACAACAAGGAATAGGGGAGGTTTTGAGAATGAATAAGCATAGTAATGGATGATAAAGAATATTAATGGCATAATCATGATAGGTAAAATAATAAACAATACTCTCCCCCAGACTAAAATCTTTGATATATTTTGAAAAATGGAGAGTGGTAAAGAAATGGAAATAATGGTTTAAAAATATGAGTGGGTAATGCTCATAGGTTTTTCATGACATTCTCCTAAACTTTTAATAATAATAATAATAAAACATGTTATTTTACCTCAAGTTCTACCTCCGTGAAAGCGTGGAATGACATGGATGAACTGATATTTGTTGAAGTTGATGTAAGCTGAACTTATGCTAAAAATGATGTGGAAGGTGGAAGCCATGCAAGTTGAAAGAAAGTAAGCATAAAATGTAACAGGGTTTCCTTCCCCCAAACTGATTAGTTGCCCTGTCATCAATATTCCTACAACACATCTATGAGTAGCCTCAATAAGTAATTCATCACCTCAATTACCTCATTATATATATAAAAAAAAAAAGTCATAATCATGTTGTGAATGTCATGGGATAATAATGGATAAAAGAGGAATAGAAAAGAGGGTAAAAATGATGAGAAAAATATGCATTCCCTATACCCATAAGATTTGGTTGTTATGAGCACAAAAATGGTGAGAATTAGTTATCTCGGTCTTTTCTTCTCAAGATCTTAACAATTACCTGACATTCACAATCAGAATTAGGTAGCTTTATTCTTCCCCAAAATAATAGTAGTGTTGTTAAGCTGCGAATAAATGGTGACTGATTGGGCAAAGGAACTATATTTGGTTAAAGATATGGAACTTGTAGAGTAAACGAATGATAGATTAGATGATACAAAATGTCAAATATCAAATATCCTAAAAGTTCCATCCCTGACATGTAAATTGAATACTTATAACTTAATAATAGGTATAAACCATAACCATCATCATCTAAGAACTGATCAAATATTACCCCATGAACCATGAGTTCTAACAAACATTATATATGCAACAGTAGGCTTTATTGACAATTAGTTTTGAGAAAACAAGATAACCAAGTAGATCATAGTACTATACCATAGGCATAGCCACTGCTGCCAGCAGGCGTCCATAGCCTCAACAAGGATGTCTTTTTAACCCATTGAGATGTCAATGTCCCATTTATTATAAATAAATACATAGTTACAAGAGAATTTCAATTTAATTAGATGTCTATTGAATATCATTGCTCTCACTTGGTAACCAGTTAATAACAATGTCATTCATGGGAGCTAACAAAAGTGAACAAGTTGGCTCATGATGAGACCTCTTGTTCTTCATCTTTACGACCGAAAACCATTACCCGGACTTGGTGACCAGTAGTGGTAATGTCACTTTATTAGGACCTATGATCATGGTAGGTCGGCTTGTGATGAGACCTCCTATCCTCTAGTTGAATATTTATGTTTAAATTCAACTACGGTTATTGTTAATCAACAAAATATTACTTAATAAATGGGGTGGCAGGTCAACTCCTTAAGAGCTAAGGATGGCGTAAAATGTTTTGTAGTAACTATTTTTAACTTCGCTAATCTTGCTTCTCGAAAACTAATAACCTCTAAATGGTTGTTGATAAATATGTTTTTCATTGTTAAGATTGGAGTTGAGGAACAATTCATTAGATAGTGACAAAAATATTTAAGTACAATTTTGTGATAATCATCATAAATTTTACAAGATCAGGGACTTGACAAATTAAGAAATTTGAAAGTTAGCATGATGAAATCATCTTTTGCAAAATTATATCTTAAAGATAAGATTATGTTTATAGATAACAAAGATAAATTGACTACCCAATCATCATGTCAAAGAGGACCTAGAACATTAAAAGTATTTCCCATTCACTAAGGAGAAAAAAAAATCGGAAAGACCTACAAGTGTTGAATCAAGAAAATGAACAAAAGCATGAAAATGGGCTAATAACAATAGTTGTGACTGAGGTAACAATAATCGTGACTTAGGTAACAAAAACCATGACTTAGGTAACAACAATTGTGATAGAGGTAACAATAGTTGTAATTGAGGGAACAACAACTGTGACCTAGGAAACAACAATTGTAACTGAGGGAACAACAATTGTGACTTAGAAAACAACAACTGTAACTGAGAGAACAACAACTGAGTCAGGAAACAATAGTTGTGACTGAGGGAACAACAATTGTGAGTCAAGAAACAACAACTGTGACTGAGGGAACAACTACTGTGAGTGAGGAAACAACAATTTTGGCCAAGGGAACAACAACTCTGACTCAGGAAACAACGACTATGACTCAGGAAACAACACTTACAGCTAAGGCAACAACAATTATGATTCGAGATTTATTTATCGAACAGTACCATTGTTGCATGTTACAACCTCAAAACTACCCATACTATTTTAAGCTTGTGGACATGAAGTAACAAACATGATTGTGGCAATCCCTCCCAAAAACTAACTCAATGGGTGATCCTAGCAAAGTAACATGGAAAAGGATTAGTCATCCAATAGTCATAGTCACTTTACAAAATAAAGAGGAATTAAGAGTAAATCATTTATGACAAAACTTAACATAAGGGTGTTTTAATATTAGATATGAGACAACCATATACTTGATAAGACTTAGGGAACAAATAGATAGATGTGGAGCAACAACTTAAAACTCAAAAACTTGCTTCTTTTATTTTGATGAAGGAACAAAAGTCGTGACTTTGAAGTAAATAATAATTGAAACATAAAAACATAAGAGAAATAAAAAAAGGAGCAACAGTTTATTTTATTTTTTTTGTAAGCTGGGGCGGGACTCTCTGATTTACATGTCCATTATGTACCCCTCTACGGGGGAGGGGTAGTCCAAGATTTGAACCCAAGACTTCCGGTTCGGTGAGACTTCATTTCCACGGCCCTTGCCGCTTGAGCTACCCCATGTGGACAAGGAGCAACAGTTTATTGGAAAATAATAAATAAGTAAATAAATTAAGTTACAACAACTGTGATTTCGAGTGCAACAATGTTGTTTCTTTAGGGAACATCAATCTATTTCCAGGAACAACAACCTGTCAATGGTGAATGAATGAGAATATATATATCTTTTGAAAAAATGTCTTGGTAGCAATGGCATGGTTGATGGTGCAGTGGTACTAAACATATAGAAATAAATTCTTCATTTCTCTTGTTATGAATTGATCGAGTAACGAAAAAGTCTTCATGTTGTATTTTCTATTTGGTAGGCATTAGCAAGAAATTTGTAGCAAGCTCTTATAATCCAAGATATTTTAGATCATGGCACCTAAAAAAACTCAACATCATATGATATTAAATTTCTTAATAGATGCTTAGATAAAATGCCCTTATTTCATTAACAGTGCTTTCAAGAATCACTTTTTCAAAAATGGACCTCTTTTATTCTCTTGGGACCTACAAAAAATGAGCATCTTCTTGCAATAAAACATAAAACTATGGAAGAAAAGAGGTGCGCGGGCTCTCTTAATCCAAGAAATATGTGTTAATTTTAGGCAACAGTGGTATGTTTTATGCTTTAGAGAAATTTTACTTCAATTTCTTTATTAGCCTAGTATCAATATTCAGATTAGCAATCGCATCAACACGATAGTAAAATGCAAATAGAACATAAACATAAACAACAAAAGACAAGCCAAGACAAGAGGACATAAGATGTGACACCAGCCAGGAACAAACCCCAATGTGGGGAAACCCTTGGAAACCCTTGATCAAATCTTCTTTTAGTCTTTAATAGTTCAGCAAAGAGAGATAGTACAATTTACAAATCTGATAATTTATAACAGCAACAAAAGAGCCCTAACCAGAAAAGTCAACGCCGGTCAACATGGCAGATTTGACCCTCAACAAATCAGTCAACTTCAACCTCCAAACAACAAGATAAAATAGCCCTCAAATAGTCAAAATCAGCCCAAACAAAGTCTGGTCAAACATCCCACCTGTGGCCAACCCTAGCTGCAATCAACATTGGTCAACACTTGGTCAAATTGTCTCGAAATTCGGTCTCCTGAAATTTCAGCCTCTTGAAATTTCACTCTCTTGAAATTTTGGCCTCTTGAAATTTCGCTCTCTTGAAATTTTGGACGTGTGGAGAGAGAGAGGCCCAAAAATTTGTACCCAATCAATGAGAGAGAGAGAGAGAGAAGTGTGAAGATGAGTGTGTCCAAATGAGGCTAAGTCACCTTCTCTTTATATGCAACGTTGAGGATGAATAGACGTGACTGTTGGGCTTCTGAGCCTACATAAGTTTGTTGGCCAACCATGACAATTTGACCATAATCAAAATAAATTCATAACTTCATTTGTACATGTCAGAATCAGATAATCTTTAGATCAATCCTACAGCTCTCGGAAAGAGGAATCCAAGAAAATATCAGTTGTCATAAATAAGATGACCCGTGTGGAGTTTGGCCCTAGTTGCCAATTTTAGCACTCCCTCTCAACTAGGGAGAACTCCATCTGTTAATCCTTCTGCCAATCTGTACTATTGCTGCCATCAATGCACTACTCTGCACTGCTTTGTTGAACTATGAAGAAGAAGAAGTGATAGAGAATGTATCATACCATTCTCTATTGACCCGAAGTCAGTCTCAATCAAAGGAGAGTGTGTCATACCACTCTTACTGACCCGAAGTCAGTTCCAATCAAAAGAGAGTGTCTCATACCACTCTTACTGACCCAAAGTTAGTTCCAAGTGATCTCAGATCAATATCGGTCATCCTAGCATAGGGAGTATGGTAGTACACGATGCATCCATCGATAGTACTATGGTCCCTATCCTCATTTCCCTACTCATTGGCCAGATGAAAGGTACTTCCCATGAGTCCCAGACTGCATGGGTAGGATGTCTCAACAGGAGAAGGATGAACCACTCATCCTACCTATATGTCGCCAAAGGGTATCTCAGGGAAAGATTGAACCACTCACCCTGTACACAACAAACCATTAGGGGAAGGTTGAACCACTCACCCTATGGTTGCTCATCGCTCCAAGAAGTAACCCAAGCCCCTCAGAGCTCCCAAATCTCAATGTCCATCTCATATAGGACCCTCATAAGAGGGTCTCTCCACGACTCCAAGTCATTCTCGAAAGGCCAAGAACTTGACCTTCCCTAGGGGCTTTGTCAGAATATTGGCGACATGCTCATCAGTCCCAATGTGATGAAGCCTTATTGCTCCTCACTGTACCATATCCTAGATAAAGTGGTTCCTGATATCTATATGTTTAGAGAGATCTTGAAACATGGGATTCTTTGATAATCGGATCCCACTTTGGTTGTCGCAAAGGATCACGGTGGTATCCAGCACATGTCCAAACAACTCACTGAAGAGATACCTCAACCAAACAGCTTCACGGGAGGCCATACTAGCAGCTATGTATTTTGCCTAAGCGGTGCTCAAGGCAACCGATTTCTTCTTCCTGCTCATCCAGGATATTGAAACAGAACCCAAAAAAAAAAAAACATCCAGAAGTGCTCTTGCGATCCACCACACTGCCAGCCCAATCATAATCATAATAACCATGCAGCCTCACATCTATGGCAGTGTATTTTAGTCCATGAGTGATTGTGCCCTGAAGATATCTCAGAAAATTCTTGGCACCAATCCAATGTATATGATGAGGCTCAACCATGTGTTGGCTCAATGTGTTAACTGCAAAACATATGTCCATACGGGAGTTCACCAAGAACATCAGTGCTCCTATGAGTTGAAAATACTCATAAGAATTTCCAAATTCAGGTTTAACAACACTACCACATAACTTCTTAAAGTTAAATTCCATCGAAGTAGTCACAGGCTTGCAGTCCACCATCCCAAATCTTTCCAATATCTTCACAACATATTTTCCTTGAGAGAGGAAAATGTCACCTGCCTTTTGCCACACCTCCAACCCTAAGAAATAGTGCAACGATCCTAGGTCCTTCATCCCAAATTCAGAAGCCAACTCCCCCTTACATTTATGAATGAGAGGGTCTGCACCTGTCAAAAAGAGGTCATCCACATAAAGTACCAGAATGAGAGGTTTACCATTTTCAACCTTAAAGTAAAGGTTCAGATAGGCTTCACTTCTAGTGAATCCCAGCCTCATCAGATAGCTATCGATCCTCTCATACCAAGCTCGAGGTGCTTGCTTCAATCCATAGAGACCTTTCTTCAACCTGCATACATGAGATTCCCTATCATGAACCTCAAACTCCTTGGGTTGTTCTGCATAGACTTCCTCTTTGTTTGAACCATGCAAGAAAGTAGTCTTGACATCCATCTAACGTAGGTTCCATCCTCGCTAGTCAACAAGGGCTATGACCCAGCGGATGCTGGTGTATCAAGCAACAGGTGAAAATATCTCATCGTAATCTACACCTTCCTTTTGAGAGAAGCCTCGAGCAACAAAGCAAGCCTTGAAATTTTCTGCACTTCCATCAGCTCCATGCTTGATTTTGTAGAGCCACTTAGAGGTGACAACCGATTTGTCCTAGGGTCTAGGGCACACATCCCAGACATCATTCTTCATAATTGACTTGTATTCTTCATTCATAGCATCCTTCCATACTTGATGCTTCACAGCTTCTTCGAATGATGAAGGCTCATTTTGAATGATAGTGCTCATGGCAGTCAAATATTCTTGATACCTGTTCGACTTCTTGCTTTCACGGAAAGTCCCCCTTGGTGCAATGTGTCTCTTGGCATCTTCGAGAGTCTCCCTAAGCCATGAGGGTCTCCTTTTGGAGGAGGAGGGCTCATGAGGAGGAGGATCAATAGGATCCATAGGTTTATCAACATCAAGCATCGTTTCGTCTTCTATTTCACCTTGATTTCCGCTGTCAGCTTCTTTGTCCTTCCTTAGGATAGGAAGGTTGTTGATCTTCCTAAGGGCCATATCTTTGTCGAAGGTGACATCATGACTTATCTCAACTTCCTTTTGACCAACCACAAATTCTATATTCCTTAGAATTTTCACTATAGCCCACAAAGATTCATTTCTTCCCAGATGCACCCAATTTGCTTCTTTTCTCTTGCGGCACATGAAAATGTATGGGACTTCCAAAAGTTCTAAAATGAGAGACATCGGGTTTCTTACCAGTGAACATTTCTTCGGGAGTCTTGGGATCCAATGCTTGATGAGGCATCAGTTTTAAACATACACGGCGATATTTGCAGCTTCAACCCATAGGAACTTCAGAAGGCCTTAATCATGAAGCATGGCACGAACTACTTCTACAATAGAGCGATTCTACCTTTCAGCCATACCATTCTTCTCAGGAGTGTATGGCGTTGTAGTCTCCCTCTTAATTTCAGATTCTCTGCAATAATCTTGGAATTCATTGGATTTGTACTCGGTCCCATTATCAGTCCTCAATATCTTGATTTTCTTCTCGGATGGGTTGTCAATCAAGGCTTTGAAGTGTCAGAACTAGGTGAACACTTCATCCTTCTTCTTCAAGAAGTACATCCAGGTCTTGCGAGAATAATCATCCGTAAAGGTGAGATAATATAAGTATCCTCCCAAAGAGTTTACGAGCATCATACAAGATATGTCGGAGTGGATCAATTGCAATAATTTGTGGTCTTGCTATTACTTGAGGGGAATGGTCTCCTTGTAAGTTTTCCTTCAGTATATCCCGAACATACACCTTCATGCTCTACTTTGAACTCGGGCATACCTGTCACTATCTGTCTCACATCGGGTAGGGCCTTATAATGAAGATGGGCAAACCTCCGGTGCCATAGTTCAGATTGTAAAGATGTGTCACAAGACATGGCTCGCAATGGACTTCCTCCAACTTGATACAAAGTGTCAAACCTGAACCCAAGAGTAAAAGCATCTTTAAAATTTATTTTCCAAACACGTCCCTTTCCATTGATGAATGCCACCTTGAATCCTTTGTCCTCCATTGCTGAAATGGACACCAGGTTCTTCTTGAGATCATGTACATATAATACTTCTTGCAAATGAATAGTGTTACCTTGATTCAATTGAAGGGTAACATTCCCTACTCCCTTCACGGGATAGGTGGCATCGTCTCCAAGGATGATCTCCAAGTTTGTTTCTTTTTCTATCAAATTAGAGAGGGCTTCCTTGTATCCGGTGAAGTTCCTTGAGGCACCACTATCAATCAACGAATTTCCCAGTGTCCAGAGGAGAGGTAGTGAAGAGGGTCAATATAAGATAGTACTCTTTTTTTTTTATTGTTAACAACATTTGATTCTTCATACCTGGAGTTCCTTGGTTTCTTGGAGGGTCGACCATTTCCTTGATGTCCCGCATTCCTTTTTCCTTTGCCATTGGACCTTCCATTCCTTTGATCGTTGTTGTTGAAGTTGCCAATGGAATGATTGTGATCATCATCATGCAATGTGTCCCCTCTATTTGGACACTCCTTTGCATAGTGGCCAAACTTATTGCAAACAAATCACATGCCCTTCCTTCCTCCCTTAGATCCAAGCTTTCCATGGAAATCACCTTTAGACCCTGCATTATTTCTCCTTTTGGCATGAGCAGAGAATGCAGTGGGGTTGCTTCTATTAGAAAGCATTTCTTGCTCCACCATTCTTGTTTCTTCTTGAATGCATCTCGACATCAATTCTTTAAACCTTGAAATTCGATCATTGTTGAGGAAGGTGGTTCTAAATACATACCATTCAGGTGGGAGTCCTCCAAGGGTGGTGAGAGTAAGTTCCCTGTCAGGAATGACTTCTCCAATCGAGAGTAGATCATTCTTGATCTCAGTAGTCCTCAAGAAATAGGATTGAGTATCCTCGTCTTTTCCCTTCTTAATATCCTTCAACTTATTCTTGAGAAAGAGAATTTGATTAGCATTACTAACCTTGAACATGTCGACCAACCTGTCGTCTATCTCCTTTGAGGTCTTCAATTCAGAGATATAGGCCACTAGATTCTTGTCAATGGAAGCCCTAATAATCTTCTTTGCTTTGACTTCAGCCTTATTGTACTTAGTCTTTGCAGCTGCCGGTGGATTTGAAGAAGGTTTGGTATTTTACCCTGCACATAGTCCATCACTTCTTTTTTTTCTAAGGTCAAATCAAGATACATCTTCTGTCCATGATATTCAGATTTATCATGGAGTTTATCTTCAGCCGAGAAGTAGGATGAGGAACCCAATGAACCTTTTGTCCTTGTCCAACTGTATTTGGTGATTTCTCTTTCACTCTTGCTTTAACTTTGTCTTCCCCTCAACTCTGATACCATGTTAATTTTAGGCAATAATGGTATGTTCTATGCTTTAGAGCAATTTTACTTCAATTTCTTTATTAGCCCAATATCAATATTCAGATTAGCAATCACATCAACATGATAGTAAAATGCAAGTATGGCATAAACATAAACAGTAGAAGACAAGCCAAGACTATAGGACACAAGATGTTGCACCAACCAAGGACAAACCCCAATGTGGGGAAACCCTTGATCAAATCTTCTTTTAGTCTTCAATAGTTCAGCAGAGAGAGATAGTACAATTTACAAATCTGATAATTTATAACAGCAGCAAAAGAGCCCTGACCAGAAAAGTCAACACTGGTCAACATGGTAGATTTGATGCTCGGCGAATTGGTCAACTTCAGTCAACTTCAACCTCCAAACAGCAAGATAAAATAGCCCCCAAAACAGTCAAATTCAGCCCAGTCAAAGTATGGTCAAACAACCCACCTGTGATCAACCCTAGCTACAGTCAACGTTGGTCAACACTTGGTCAAACTATCCAGAAATTCAGTCTCCTAAAATTTCGGCCTCCTGAAATTTTGGACGTGTGGAGAGAGAGATGCCCAAAAATCCGTACCCAATCAATGAGGAGAGAGAGAGAAGTGTGAAGATGAGTGTGTCCAAATGAGGCTAAGTCACCTTCTATTTATATGCAACGTTGAGAATGAATAGACGTGACTGTTGGGCTTCTGAGCCTACATATGTTTGTTGGCCGACCTTGATAATTTGACCATAATCAAAATAAATTCATAACTTCATTTGTACATGTCGAAATCGGATGATCTTTAGATCAATCCTACACCTCTTGGAGAGAGGAATCCAAGAAAAATATCAATTGTAATAAATAAGATGACCCATGTGGAGTTTGGTCCTAGTTTCCAATTTTAACAATATGCAAGAAATAATGAGTAGTTACTCTGTAAAACAAATCCACAGAAAGATAAACAAAGTAAAATTCATTTATTCCCTGCGGGAGAGCAGTGGCCAACCATACTAACCAACAATGTTTTAATCATAACTCCTTTGTTTTTCGTCCAATTTGAGTGATTCCAAATCCAAATGAAAGCTAATTAAAAGGGTTGTCACTAATAGAAACAGGTTTTACAAATTCCATGATATGATGTGTGAAAATTACTCAGAACAACATGCATAATAGAGTCATTTTCGATTTCCCAACTTAGACCAACAATTGATATTTTCAGCATAACATTTCCTTTTAATGACAGATTGAACTGATTCAAATTGTACATTAAATTATATTCATATATATAGTTTATATAAAAACAAGTTTTGAAGACAAGAATAATTGATGGGTCAAATATGCCAGTGAACAACCGGAAAAAACAAGTTTTAAGAATGTTGATTTTCAATAGGTAGTCAGTATTTTGGTCATAACTTTCTCATATAATATCAAAATCGAGTGATTCAAATTGCCTTGTAAACTAGAGTCATAGGTGAATATACCATAAAAACATGTTCACAAGATATAGTCATTTAGGTTTCCAAAAACTGATTGTCCCAACTATCCCTGAACTGCCTACTAGATACCTTGTTAGTGTTTTGGTCATAAATTTTTTGTTTTAAATCCAAATTGAATGATTCAAATTGGTTTAGAAAGTAGACATCGAGGACTCCTTGTGATAGAAACAAGATTTGAAAATGTGCCCATATGGTCCCTCAAAACATGATTCTACTGACTGTTTTTTTTAACAAATTTAATCAAGCATGCATGCCATAAGATATGATAACCAAGCAATTTGTCCAAAATGGTGATCAGAATGGATATGGGTATTTGTAGGAATGTGATTTTGAATTCAATACATCTACATCCACCTAAAATATATATAAATATATATATATATATATATATATATATCACCGTTGTTGATTTACACAACTTGTTGCAACAAAAACAACTCTTTTTACATATAAATAAATTTATTTATTTATTTCCTTATTTATTTTATTTTCTACACTAACCTACTCTACTTCGAAAATAAAATATGTTTATGTATAAGAGTACTTCCAGTGGAGCCATTTTCGAAATAAGGCCTCAAGTATGTACATACCCGAATTTGAAAAATGCATGTTAATAAATATTGGGGTATGAGAGACCAACTTCCCTTGAAACAATGGTGCCAAGAATTACTGAAGTATGGAGTGATGTTGCGAGCAAATAATGGAGTGAAACCAATCTTCAATATAGCCTTTATTTTATTGATTTCCCGTAGTTGTCATATCATGAAGTTCTTCAGAAACTTGAGTATCTAATGCCTTATTGACCTCGACGGCTTGTTGATGCAAACTGGAAGAAACCTCATTTTCTTCCATAACTTCTGCAATTTTTGGATTTGAAACCTTTCCAATCTCAATATAAGTTTTCTACAATAGTGCAAGTGAGATAGAATGGGTGGGAACGGTGCGAAAATTTTGCAGTTCAGCACTGTAAGCATGTTGTACTAGTTTATTATGCTAAGGGTGTGGAATGAGTTGATCATGAAAATGTGTAGGGCATGGAGGATTTTGATGATGTAGTTGATTGGATTGTGTGGATGATTTGATAGACAAGCAAGAAGTTGTTGAACATCTGGTAAAGAATATGGATGATGTGTTTGTGCTACAAGATGAGGGAAAATAGTTATGTGATCATAAGATAAGCCATGCCAAAACTGTGGACAATATTGGTGGGGGTTATACTTGTTGAAGAAAGTATAACTAGGTTCGATATTTACAAATGTAACTTTGATCTTTGTACTTGTCAAGAAAAAGAAATATTATTTTTGTAAATTAAATGAATGAGTTTCTTGCTCATTTCATAGGTCTAGAAAAGTCAAAGAGTCAAAGTCATATGTAAGGAGCTCTTCTTGAGCCTTCATGTAATATATATGGGTCAACCGAATGTCTAAGAACAACCCTCCAAGACCAGCACAATCCTCTTGAAGACAAGCAAGCAAAACGATGAAAAACACAGTCACGTCGGCCAGCAAAAATGAATTTAAAGTCATGTCGGTTCACTTGGTAATGTCGGCTTATTATGGAGGCACAACACCTATAAATAGGTAGCTATAGTCACCACAGAAAAATAGAACTTCGCATCACAAAACTTCACATCACAGGACTTCGGATCACTCTGAAATTTTGGTGACACATAATCTCGAGCAAGCACAGTGACAGGATCTCGGTGGCAAGCACAGTGATACATAATCTCGGGTCTCTCTATAATGTTTTGTGGGAAAAAGGACTTCGGATACCTTTGTTATCCTCGGTGATGATCACAGTAAAATATATCAGTCTCATGACCATGATCTCTTCTAGTTTTCAATGACTACTGTCTCGAAAGTTACAGTCTCGGCATGCATATAAAGAACCTCAATCATACTCTGTCTCAGTTTATATATACGCAGTCACAGTCTTGATGTATCTACAATGGAGAGGATCATACAGTCTCGGCATAACATCAAGACACAGTCATGATCTAAGTATAGTCACAACTATGATCTCAGATCTTTGTAGTAGTGCAATAAGATGATATAGTAATGATGGTGCAATTGAGATGATGTGAAGATGGAGTAATGGTGCAGAAACAATGATCTCATTGTCATAATGAGTATCTCAGTAGAAGCACAATAATGTTCTCTGCAATGACAGCAGCAAGGAAGATCTCGATAATGTTGCGATGATGAACTTAGCAACGACGAAGAAGAGGATTGGTGTATTGGCCTTGGAGTGGCATAGTAATTCAAAGTTCATGGTCTTGGTGTTCGTCAATTGGAATCTCTATAGGAAGAATTATGTGCGGGTTTTCCTCTCCAAGAGGGAGAGGTTTTGGCCCTGGCAGAATGCCAACATTCTGTGTTCTTGTCTCTTTGTTTTTGGTAGCTATTTGATGAAATAAGAAACACACACTCTAATAATGTCAAAGAGAAGATTGTGCTAATAAGAAAATTAAAAATGCCTCACAAATAGTTATCAAGTCAATAAGAATCTCATTAACTTCATGTGCCCTAGATTCTTCAACAATACTGAGATTGATATGGCTGCCCTAATATAGGAGTATTCCATAATGGATAATACAAGTAAGAGAATGGAGAGAACGTATTTTGAGCCATACATGTAGGCCACAGTTGCCATGGTTGTGAGCTTGTAGCTTCTCGATCTCTTTGATATGTTGATTTCATCCTAGGTAAGAAAGAGCAGTTACCCATGGGGTGTTTCTTTCGGCATCAAGGGAAAAACACTTCTTCATTCTTTTCTTGATTTTTTTTAACCTAAAAAACATCCAATTGTGAAATTAGAGAGCTAATAATATTAATTTTAAAGTGTTCAAATAAATCATTAATTTCAGCTCCTGTAACTCTTATTCTTGTAGCAGATTTCAAAAATTGAGAAGAAAGTTCTCTAGAACTCTTACCAGCCTTGGAGATTCCTCTTGAATACCTTATGCATAATTCACAAACATCATCTTTCCCCATCAGATTTAAGAGTTCTAAAAATTCATCTTTGATTCCATCGAGTAGGAGTGTTTTCAAAAACAACAACCCAACTATTTATGTTTTGATTTTTGAAGGTTGTATTGAAATCGCTCCACATAGTCCTCTAAGCTTTCATCTTCCCCTTGTGTCATTTTGAAAATATTTTCATTGGCCTTGCAGTAGTCTTGGTACTTCTTCAAAAATACATTCCTCATCTCTTCCCACGTTTGGATGCAGTTCCCACCAAGGCTCATAAACCATCAAAAAGCTTCTCCTTTTAAGTAAGAGGAAACAATTTCAACGTTTGATCATTAGTACAATAATCATATCCTCTACAAAGTACTTCAAACTCAAATAAAAATATATATGGTTCTTTGTTTGCCAAACCATGAATATTTGGTAGAGCAGATAGGGGAATGATGTGCATTTGTGTCACTCATAGATCTCTGATAGGGAATTCAAAAGTAGTAGTGTGCTTCATTTCTTCCCAAAATAGAAGATGTTATTCATGTGATACTTTGAGGCTCCTCCTTAAATGTTCATGTCAATTGGTTAGTGGAATGGGTGGTGTTTACATCACCACTTGAGTGAAATGATAAAACAAAATTCAAGTTCCTACCTCTAATGTTCCTACTTTTAATCATGCATGCTATATGACCTAAGCCTAACTACTGAGGGTAGATCCATCACTAGTTTCCCATGATGCGTGTGTAGGTTCTTACCTTTCATCTTCAATATCTAGCCCTCACGAAATCAGGTATCTATCTACAACCATTCATTAGTATGGTAGCACTCTTTTGACAGCCTCCCCGATAATGATGCCAAAATGTTGGGGAAATTAATTGCTTAATAAAAAAAACAACTAATCACCTGAACATTAATTATCAACCCGAGGAGCATCTTTTTATTTCAAGGCAATCGACAAAATATATGCAAGCAACTACCAACAACTAATCATTGGTTCTACATGATTTTGCTATACGCCACCAGGCTCATTCAACAAGAAATAAAATGTAAGACTTAAATAACAATACTAATTTAAAAAACAAAAGGTGAATGACAAAAAAATAAATAAATAAATTATGTTAATCACACAACTTGAATCAATACTAAATTAAACCACACCTTGTTGAATTCAAAATTTAACCTATTGCACCCAACATAATTCAAATGCTAATCTAGAGCAATAAATTAATAGAAATCTAGGAATTGCAGGAAACAACAAATCTGTAAAATGCAGTAGCCAACAAAACACTTAAAAAAGAATTACTTTAAGGAACATCAATTGAAATTCAAAGAAACAAGCACACAACTAAACTACATTGCATGTTCAAGGCAACACCTCATCCAAAGTAGTGGGCACAACTTCCCAAGACTCAGTTTTGCCTTCAAAAATAATTCAAAATAGATTACAAGTAGACAATTATGAAATTCCACTGATAACTCCTTTCATTAAAAATTAGAAATAGATACAATACAACCCTGCGCTCTGCTTCTAATTCAAAAATTGTCCATCTCCCCTCTCTTTGATCTTTGTTTTCATTTAAATACATAGAGACCAAAGGAAAATTACAACTAAATTGATTACAGAATTATTTCCCCTTACAATTTTGGGTTGATTAAAGAATCTCAATAAACAAGCTCAAATATGAAAGATCTCTCCACCATGATTCAACTAGAACTAGTTGAATTTGGTATTGCAATTTGCAAAACATCCACAACAACAAATCTGAAAAAATCTCCTTCAAAGAACCTCGCATTTCTCTCAATCCAAACCAAATTTTGGAAAACTACTCATTGGAAGGCTAATTTGGTTCGTTCTGCACAAAACCTATGTCTTGGATATTCTAAATTTATCCTCATTTGCTCAAAAAGCCCAACGAAAAACTATTACTTTTTATCCTTGTGAATTTTGAGTTGGAATATTTGATTATGAGTTGAAGATCAAATTTGCAATCTGGACGAGATCTAGGAAGCTAAACTCGTGAGTGATGTTATAAAAAATTCATTAATAAACCATCATTGGAAAAATCATGCATAATAATCTTCAATTTATTAAAAATAAAGGAGGGCAAATATTACTTATCCACAAGAGCATAAATAATTATGAAATGGAATTGTATGATAGATTATGATAAATAACGTGATAAAATAACGGTGGAAATTGGCAAAATAGATGTCAAGAAATGGTAATAATAATGACAAATTAGTGACCCAACACAAATGTTCAATCTTTTTAGGAAAATACAGAGATCGTGAAGAGACAAGAGACACTAAAATTAGGCTGCTAGCCAGGGAAAAACACACAAGGGAAAAACCAAACAATCATTCTCTTATCGAATTAGATCAAAAAGAGAGATATCCAAGACCAAACTGCCACCAAGATGCCAAGTCCAACCCTCCTCCAAGTCATGTCCAAAGTCAAAGTCGATGTTGTTCAAACCTGCTCCAAATTTGGTCAACGATCTGAAATTCGAGCCTGCAACTAGGGTTGAATTTGGGCCTGCAACTATCTCAAAGATTTCGATCTTTGTCACAGAAATTTCGTCGTTCCACACATGCAATCGTTAAAGTCAAGGAATCGGTCAACTAGGAATATTGGTCTTGTTTTATCTGTCTTTGTCTTTCCTTTGACTTGTCTTTCTTCTCCTTTGCTTCGTTCAGAAAATGCTTCTTGTGATGTGTGAATGTGTGTCTCAAGTAGGTTGAACTGTGCCTTATATATAGTTGTCTAGGAGGGTCAAATAGGTGTCTCTTGGAGGCCCAGGTCGACTTGGTCATCTTGTAGACTAATGACTCAACATAAAAATTTAAATTCCTTTTTCTTACAAATGTCCCCATAGGACATGACTCAAATACATTTTCTTTTGACTCATGTAAATTCTTTTCGACTCTCTAAGCATGAAGAGTATGCTTTGACAAAAATATAATAAATACATCAATGAAGAATAACACTAGTTACAGCTTCAACACTCCCTCTTAAATTGGGAGGTATCATAATGACTCAACACGATAGTCTCAAGTTGAAATATTCATATAAGAAAGGATCTAGATTGATAAGCATCGTTGATGATAACATCATCATAACCAACGTTGTCAAAATACCATGGCCTTGACAAGTAAGCTCCATCACTGCACCAGATCAGAGGACAATGTTAGGAGGCATTCAATATGACATCACTGCCTCTCGAGGAACATACTCCACCTAGGTTTACCAAAGTATGTCCTCATAAGACCATTTCCTAATCCATTGTCACAATTCTTGACACAAGGAAATGTCAGTGTTCCGGACCATTCTTATATCAAACCAATGTACTTTACTTATGATTGTTAGTCTTAGTCACAATACATGTCTCAAGAATGTTGGTCCATGATGCTTATCCAATCCACCATTCTCCCTATCCATGTTCATGTACTAGACTTACGTCTATTATTCATGGCCATAGTACATGACACATGGACAATAAGGTGTCCATCCTCACTCCCTCTCAAACTGGGAGGAGATATCCACAAACCTAAGCTTGTCTGAAAAATACTCATGCTTTCCCTTAGGAAGGAATTTCATCAAAACATTAGCTACCTATTCACCAATGGAGATATATTGTAGCTTTACGGCTCCAACCTGCATCATGGCATGAATCATAATGTGCTTCGACCTTCATGGTTCTTTGATGATCTTCATATAGCTTAAATCAACTGAATCCACCTTGTCATCAAATAGTTCAACAATCTTTTTCTGGAGCCAAACTGATTCATAGTTAATTGTACAAACTTTAATATCTTCTTCCTTCACATTGCAATAAAATCTTGCTTCATGCTTTTTCAAGAAACCATACCAAATCCCAAACAGAACCAACCACCAATAGTTTCTCTATCATCATAAGCACTGCCAACTCAATCGATGCATCCTTGAATCAAATGTATCAAGAAATCAATCAACTACAGGTACAATGATGAATCAACAATATTATAACTCTCCAATTTTCGCTAGATGATGTTGTAGGTCTATAATTTGTCATCCAACTTTCTGGAGGGTCTTGGTCACAAGCTTCCTTTAGTTTTCGGTCAAACTTCAAGTAATAGTGTATCCATCCAATATATGTCAAATTCTGCCTTCAACTCCCTCTGAAGGTAATATCTCATGAGTACTTCTTAAATCATTTGATTTGATTCCAAAGTATGAGGTCTTCTTAGATCATGAAATTGCTTTTTCGTATCCTTCAAGAATTAAGAGTAACTTTTCAAATGGAGATAAGTATCTTATTATAAACTTCTTCCTTTTACTGGGAGAACTTCTCCAAGACTTGCTTTCATGCTGCCATCTAAAGCTAAGTAATGAATTCTTTAATGCATACTTCACACTGCCTTCCCCCCTATAGAATATGCTTTGCTATGTTCTTCCAATTGTTTCATCTATTTGTCAAGGTCTAGTCATATAAGAAAAGTCTACTTCCTTAATATTATGCACTAGTCATTGTGATGTTACTAGCTTATTCTATGATGTATAAGATCAAATCTGCTTCACTAAATGTTAACTCTTTCTGGCTAGAGGAATACATATTATGTTGTAAGTTATATGTTGACTTCCAATGATATACTTTTAGATATTCTTTCCTTTTTTTCCTAATTTCCATCTTGTTAGCTTCCTCTAGATCTTCATGATGAAATTTTGGAGATATGAATCTTTCTACACTATTTGTGAATGTAAATGAATGCTTCTTCTAGAGTTTTGTGATGGATTCTATGTAGGCAACGATCAAGGAACTTCCTCTTCTTAATTTAGTGAGTCAATTCTAACTTCATCATTGTAGATGACTATGAGTTCCCTCTTAATTTTGATCTCCATGGAAAGACTTAATTTATGAATCCCAATAAACTTCTATGTTATCCCCATATATCATATAATTGTTTAGCCATCAATAAATACTATTTTATTTGTCATCTTCTAAGAAATAGAAATCAAACTTAATTACAAACCTGGTACAAAAATGGATTGTAGAGATATGTCCACTTGTCTTATTGTTAATAGTAGAGATCCTCGCTGTCTTCAACCTTGAGTTTCTTCAGAGCTTCTTCATCTTCAGTTGTTAATGCTTCATTTCATTCCTTCCTCTTATTGCTCTTATTGTTGTTAGAGTTCTTGGGACAATCTCTCTTGATATGTCCATATTCATGACAACCATACCATTGAACTTTGAACATGTCCTTGTCTCTATGAGACTTTTTGCCATTATTTTTGTGTCGAAACCCAAGCTTTCCAAATTTCTTTCTCGATCTGGCTGCAAAAGCTTGAGATTTTTCATTATTAGGTTCAATATCATCTTTAGCCTTTAGTCTTGATTCCTCTAGAACTCATGAAGCCCATAATTCGTCAATGGTTGGAGTTTCCTTTCTAGCATAGATGCCCTCTGCAAAACCATCCCACACTGGAGGTAGAGCATTGATTATAGAAGTAATCAATTCAGAATCATATATGGTTTCACTAAGCCCTTGAAATTGATCTTTGAATTTCGATATCTTCATAAAGTGTGAAGCCACGTTGTCTTCTTTTGACATCCTTGTTCCATAGAGTTGATTCCTTAGAAATATATTTTGACGGGTTGTATTGATGGAGTATAACTTTACCAATGTATCATAGACTTCCTTCGATGTAGACAAATATGAAACAATGGAAACGAGATGATCTTTGATGGACTCAAAGAGAATCCTTTGAGCTCTAATTTCTTCCTTATTGTATTTGGCCACTTCTTGAACATTGCCTTCAATGAATTGCATGACTTCATTTTCTTTAAGGACTTAATCAATCCTCTTCTTCCATGCTTTGAAATCGGATGCTCCATCAAGCTTGTTGCCTTCCTTGAAAATAGATGCCATTTGATTGGAAGTATTAGACATGTAGAATAGAAGAGTACTTACAAGAATACCTTCAAGGATGTCTTCAAGTGAGTGAGAATTGCTTCAGGAAAATGAGTGAATGATATCTTCAAGAGAATGATATTCAAGCTTCCTTCCTTAGCTTTGGTAGAGAGAGAGAATTGCTACAAGGGTGCCTTCAAGTATGCCAACAAGTTGTGATCTTCAAGCTTCCTTCCTTCACCTTAGCTTTGATACCATGTTGAGAAACCAAGTGTGATGAAGTCTAACACTTAATTTCTCTTCTTGATAATTACTTGTGAATGTTAGATGTTCTCTTATTACTTATTACTTATTATGTCTTCTTCATCAAACAATTATACATATGTTCAATCTTTTCAGGAAATATAGAGATCACAAAGAGACAAGGGACACCAAAATTAGGTTGCTAGCTAGGGCAAAACCCATAGGGAAAACCCAACAATCATTCTCTTATAGAATCAGATCAAATGAAAGATATCCAAAACCAAGACCAAGACCAAGACCAATCTGCCACCAAGATGCCAAGTCCAACCCTCCAAGTTAGCACCAAAGTCAAAGTCAATGTTGGTCAAACTTGCTCCAAATGTGGTTACCAATCTAAAATTTAGACTTGAAACTAGGGCTGAATTTCGGCCTGCAACTATCTCAAAAATTTCAGCCTCGGTCACAGAAATTTTGTCCTTGTACATGCGCGAACTATGAAAGTCAAGGATTCGGTCAACTAGGAATATTCTCCTTACTTTATCTTTGTCTTTCTCTCTTTTGACTCATGCGTTTTCTTCTTCACTTGGTTCAGAAAATGCTTCCTGTGATGTGTGAGTGTCTCAAGCAGGGCGAACTAGCTCTTATATATAGTTGCCTAGGAGTATCAAATAGGTGTCTCTTGGAGGGCCAAGCTGACTTGTCCAAGGAGGGCCAACTTGGTCATCTTGTGGACTAACGACTCAACATAAAATTCAAATTCCTTTCTCTTACAAATGTCCAAATAGGACATGACTCAAATACATTTTCTTTTGACTCATATTAAATTCTTTTTTACTCTTTTTTACTCTCTAAGCATGAAAAACATGCTTTGACAAAAATATAATGTATACAAATATAATAAATACATTAATAATAAATTTACATTATGGACACTGACACTAGTTACAACTTCAACAACAATCATATACAATTATTTTCACATGTGCAAGGAAAAGGACAATAATCTCTGAGGGGTGACAAAGACATTGAAGCTGCTCATTGACCATCTTTGACCTGTTTGTTTTGACTAAGATTCAGACTACTATTTTTTACTACTGTTTGACTAAATTTTGGACAAGAAGGTTGTATTGATCACGCAAGTTCAGACCTGTTTGACTGAAATTCTAGGCTCGTTGACCACAAGCTATTTGACCATAGGGCCGAGCTGACTTCAGGCCGAATTTCAGCCCCTCGACCAAAGTTGAATTTCATGCATCTTGAAGAATTTTGATCATCACTTTGACCAGATTTGACAAGTAATTTGAATTTGGATTGGGCACAGATTTCTAGAAATATTTTGATTTGTAATTTTGAAGAATTATTCTCCTTTAGAAGAAAAGTTGTGGGGTTTTTCCCCAAGTGGGTTTTCCCAGGGTAAATTCGTTGTCTCTATTGTGCTTGGTTGTCTCTTATTGATCCTACTGTTATCGTTGCATTACTGTTGAAGATTTTCTAAGTATAGTTACTTAATGATACATGTGGCATGTGATAAATTAAACTGATAAATAATTGGAAGTAATTATAAAGATTAGAATATCAGAACTGTTGAAGATTTTCTAAGTATAGTTACTTAATGATACATGTGGCATGCGATAAATTAAAGTGATAAATCATTGGAAGTAATTATAAAGATTAGAAGATCAGATTCTACTATGTACTATTGTAGAAAAACCAACAATGTGGTATTAGTTATTTGTTGTAGCATGATATTTTTTGGACTCTAGAGGCCATTTAAAGCCTCTTTGTTGGTGTATTTTTGGTTCAGAGATGCATTGCACTCAGTGATATTTTGGTTATATGCACTAGTTGTATGATTGAATTGTATCATCATCATGCAAAATTGTAAATGTTTTACTTTCTAAATTCTAAAGAGATTTGAATCTTTGTCTATATTTCATTTTTGTGTGTGTGTGTCCTCCATGTATTGTTTTCAGGGTCATCATGTCTCATGTCAGACTCTCGTATTTCCATGTTCCGTGTCATCGTGTCAAGTGATCTAGCCATGCATATGGTTTTGATACGCTGGGCAATCTCAGACGAGCACCACAAGTGATACTTATTAATACTGGTTCGTTCTTGACATTATTAATTATAAACTGTGTAAAAGCATAGAACTAAGTAAACTACACTTAAGTCTTGGGACAAATCTCGTCAGGGCCCTCTCAAAAACAGAGCTTCAAACTTTTTAGAGAGGGAAAACAAACGGTTAACATCTTCATAGTGCCAATATATTGTATGCCGCTGCTTTGCTTAATACAATAATTTCAAGAATGGATAAGATATTTGGTTTGTTAGCTACACGAATAATATAATCTGAGGACTTCTCATTGAATTAAAAAGCGAATGTTCCAAATTATACATAACTCAGACTGATATGCATTTCAACTGACCTGTTCTTGGGGACAACCACTAAAGTTTGCCAAGATTGGCAATATTGCTTATTGCCCTCAAGAAGGCATTGGTGTTCATTTTCTGAACCAAAAAAAAAATGCAAACAGTAAACCATAACAGAGAGCTTCAATTGGGTTTAAAGTTTAAACATACCGACACTACCAATACAATTGCACAGTATTATGATTTAACAAAATCCAACTTTAGAAGTTAACTCTACTGTATAAATGTATCAATCATACCACATATGGCACAGGTTTTAAGAAAATGATGGGTTCTGAGAGAATTCTCCATTATATTTTAACTTGCCATTCTATATCTCCCCGACTTTCTTATTTCAAAGATGTTATCTGCTGCGAGTAATACCATTCCTGGCTTTGTTTCGTTCTGGTTTACCTACTTTTGACTTTCCATATTTCTCCCCCTCACTTGTTTTGTCAAACGGATCATCATCCTTGAAATCATCAAGATCATCATCAAGCCCATCTAAGTCGTCATCATTTTCCTCTCTCCTCCCTCTTACTCGAGAAGCAGAACATGGCTCCCTCGTTCTTCTGTTTTCTGTTATGTATTCTCACCTACCAGAGGATCTTGCTTCCTCTCCTCTCAACTTTGATCTAGATGCCTGAGGTTGTTCATCCTCGGATCCAGTAAGATCATTAAGCCCATGAAAATCGTCATCATTTGCTTCCCTCCCACTCATTCGAGAAGAAGAAGATGGATCCCTCCCTCTTCTGCTCTGTACTCTGTGTTCTCCCCTATCAGAAGATCTTGCTTTCCCTCCTCTTAACTTTGATCTAGATGGCCAAGGTTGATCATCTTCAGATCCAAATGGATCATCATTATCATCATCTTCATCCAAATCCCCAGAGTTTTTGAAACTGCTTTTATCTCCTGTTTGTTTAGAGAATGAGGATCTCTCAGATGATCCAGATTCCTTCCTCTGATCACTTCCAAACTGCCCATCTTCATCATCAGTATCATCATAATTGTGAACCCTTCCTTTTCCTCTGGCACTGGTAGAGTCTCTACCATATCTGTCATATACTCTTCCAACAATTGCCTTGTTCCAATTAGAATCATCATCATCATCATCTAATTCTAAGTTCGAAAAGAGATTTGCTTTAGCACTGGAAGACTGCAAACTGATATCCGCTTCCAGATCCCATCGACTGGAAGATTTCTTCTCATTCCCTTCTTTCCTTCTACCAACTGTGGTTCCACTTTTACCTTCACGCCCAGGGATGTCAGCAAAATCAAAATTGCCATCATTAATGCCAAGACCCTTGCTCCTCCTTGCACCATTAAGCAAATCATCATCACTTATAGAACCATGATCATATTCATCATTCTGGGCCTCTGAACAGTTTGCTGTCTTAACTGGATGTGTCAACTTAGGTTCTAAATGTTTAGACTGTTGAAAGTCACCCGTAGCATCAGTCTGATGATCATTCCAACCTTGCCTGGAATTATGTGTATCCTCATCCTTTGGACGCTTACAATCACACTTGAGGCATGTCATATTTCTTCTAAAATTGTTGAATTTGCACCTGCAATAGTTTTTAGTTTACTCTTGTCAGGTGCACGTTTTGACTTGAATACTGGTTCAACTGTTATGTGTTTCATGATATGTGCAACAATCAGAGCAAAGAGACAGATATTAGATTATCTATATATCCTTATGAAATATAGAAAACTTACACTGGGCATTCCCAGTCCCCTGGATTCTTCAACTTCTGTGACTGCTGAAAAGCACTCCTAGCATCAGTACGATAATCACTCTGACCATGCTCGGCATTCTGCATATGTTCATCCTTTGGACGCTTACAATGACAATTAAGGCATGTCATATTTCTACCAAAATTTAAGAAATCACACCTGCAAAATAATTTTTCAGTTCACTCTTGTCAGGTGCACATTTTAAACTTAAAACACTACTACTGTGTTACAGAAATCATGTAACAATCATGATAAATAAACAGAAAATCAAATTGTCTATAGAACATATCCTAATGAACTACAGAAAACTTACGCTGGACATTCCCACTCCCCTTGTTGTAGCTGCTCTTTAGGACGCCTCTCATTACATTTTATGCATGTTGTATTCCTGGCAAAGATTACTCTATTGCACCTGCAAATGCATATGAAGATATTTAAGACAATCTCTAAATATCCTGGTAGGATACAGAAAAGCAATTCCAAAAGGAAATAAAAAGAAGAAAAACTTACCTTGGACAAAGCCAATCCCCTTTTTTCATTTCAACATCAGTAATGCCTGGTCTCTTCATCAGCAGAGGTGGTGACTGCTTTTTTCTTGGAAAATACTGCTCGGGCTTAGTCCTGGGAAAGTTTGGATCAAGTGGAGTTGCACTCAACTGAACCACCTCTTTCAGCAACTTACGAACAGATGCTATTATTGTTTCTCTCATATGTAACTCATTCGAAGCCGAACCCACCAGAGGATCAAGCCCGTAAGTAAGCAACACCCGCATTATATCATCCATCCGTGCGTCTTCCCCTTGGTGGGGCTTTACGTCTGCCCTGTTACAGGAGCCTCTTAGGTTGCACATGCCACATACCTGAGAAAATTAAGTTTGAATGTTACATTCTGGTGCTAATGGTGGCTCACAAACAAAATGAAAAGAAGAGTCTTCAAAAACTCACTCATACAACAAAAACCTTACAAATAGTTGAAACTGAACTTACAACTGCTTCGTCCAAGTTCACATATGCCCTCAAACGCTTCCCTGAATTGACCACCTTTCTGTTTGTGTTGTGGCATCCATACTCCACGACAGCTTTAATATCTTCCCTAGACAAGGATCTGTACCAATAAATCACTTTAATGATCAAAGTATGAACCTGGCATTGTAACAAACAAAATAAGACGACAGAAGTTCATATCAAGGATAAACTTGGCATTGAATTACAAACCCCTGATCACAATAACTGCACCCTGAAAAGTAAATAAAAATAACAAAAATATCTCTTTACAAAATAAAAATGTGGAACCAGGTATTAGATTAAAATGAAGAGAAACAAGAAGTACATTGGTTGCCAGCAGACAAGATGATAGAGCTTCCTAAAGTTTAAATGCCATCTTAAAATTTTGGGTCAATACTTTGTAACAAACTATGTGAATCACCAAAAACAGCAGATCTTCAGAAAGGACAAAGAAAGGAAATAGAGGGAAACCATGTAAACACTGCAAGAAACAACATGAATCTGAACTGAAACAGCCACTAATACTTTTAACTTAAGTTTTAACTCCCAGTCAGAATAGACAAAGTGACTTGAAACCGGAATCAAGAATATTCAGACAGCCAGAAATAAGTTGATGTGATGTGCCTGAACCCACTCCATAGAAATGGTTACCAATTCCTTTTTTTCAGCTCTGTGGCATACCTGCTCCCAAACTGAAAATAGAGTACTAATAACTTTAACACTACCTCATCGAGGTCAAAAACTCTCCTGTGCTCTTCTTTTGTCCAGTAACAGTAATAAAACTCATTGATGTTGAAGATTTGCAATTACAGGGCTGTTAATGTGATTATCGAGAATTCCATCACACAACCCAAGCATATTCCCACTTCAGTAGGCCAGCTCATATTAGCCATAACTTACATGTCCTATAAAACATATGAAAACAAAACTCCTGGAATGAAATTTCCCGTGGAACAAGTTTCAGAGGCAACTTCTTCACTGTTCTTCTGATGCCATCAACAGATCCCAGGTCACCAATTTTTCAAGTGTCACCGATTTTATCTTACACTTCTTTGCAGATCACACTTTTGATGCGATCAGTGGTCCCTTGTGAGTTCAAATTCTTAGACTGGTTTGTCTGGTTGACCCTGTTAAAGAAGTTGCTTTGTCTTTGCCTTGAGTTGATTTTGATGAATTAAGTCAATGATTTGATTGTGGTGACATATGTGGATGCTTTGATCCCCTGGACTATTTATGGATGACAAAGGTCTCCTTGGTGTTTATGCATTCAATTAATGGTTTTTTCTGCTCTTGCGTTGGTTAATGAAAGAAAGATACAAAGTTTACAACCTTTTAAAACCTAGGTTCATTAAGCTTTTTATCTTATAGTCTCCATTCATATGCACGTTTAACTTGTCCTCATAAGGTAAGGTTTCCTTGGATCAATTTCCAAATGTGCACACTAACCAATTAATTATATGTTAATTTTAGGTATGTTCTATGCTTAGAGCAATTTATTTCAATTTTCACAGTTAGCTCAATATCTTTTCCAGATTAGCAATCACATCAGCATTAAAGTAAACTGCAGATAGAACATAAACATAAATCGCAGAAGACAAGCCAAGACAAGAGGACACAAGATGTGGCGCTAGCCAGGGACAAACCCCAATGTGGGGAAACCCTTGATCAATTCTTCTTATATGTTCTTCAATAGTTCAGCAGAGAGAGAGAGAGAGATAGTACATTTACAATAGAAGTCAACACTTTGACTTTCTATATCTACATGAGATCAGTTGAAGACATGCTGTTTCAACTGATTCTCCAAGGTGACTCCTTCACCTGTCATGTGCTGCATCTCGTTCATACGCTGCACCTCATCATGCTGCTCCATGTTGCACTTATCATCACAGTACAGGACCTTAATGACCATGCTATGCACTTCATGTTGCTGCCCCTGTCACTGTGCTGCTCCAATCATTGAGCTGCTCTTATCACGGATCTGCACCGAATGTTGTACTCATCGCTGATCTGCACTCAATGCTGCACCATCACTGATCTGTACTCAATGACTGCTATGCTGCACTTCATCATCAGTTGCACCTGTCACTGTGTTACACCCAATCATACACTCAAGGCATACTGCAATACATCATCATCATCATGCTGCAATACCTTGTTGCTATACATCATGCTGCTGCAATACTTATGATGCTCTTAACATACAACATCCACTTTGCTGCATATCAGCCTTAGCTGCTTGCGATGGCTTGCTGCCTAGCAAAGCAGCTAGGCTATAGTTCCATATTCCTTCAAGCAGACCCAAACTAGACCCTAGATAGCAGCTTAGCCCTCTGACTTCTAATCTAATGACAGCTGCTCCCAAATGTATCTCATCCATGCTTTTGACCAGCAGTGAGATAGCTGTAGTTATGGCTAGATGTGACAGCGTATGAGGACATCTTCACGTCTGAGATTAGGGCCTCTTTAGGCCTCCTTACGGCAGCTTGAGGAACTCTTCACCATGTCATTCAAGATACTTCTAGACCTTCCTTTGACGCTGTCCCTGTGCATCATAAGGCTATGGTATGACTGCGGCTAGGGCATTCTTGAATACACTTCCTTTTGACTGCGTCTAGAGCTATTTAAGATCTCCTCTTTCCTGAGTGTATGAATTCTTCTCTTGCTGCATAGAACCCTTAGTGAACTGTGGTTAGGGCAGCATAGATGCCTCTTTGAAATTGCGGATTAGATTGAGTGCTGGGACAGTAGATGGGAAACCTTTTAGGCAGCATATGATGGCTCTCTTTGACTGCTAGAGATCTTCTAGAACAGCGACCAAGTCTTTCCATTTTCAGCGGCTAGGTTAAGGCTAGAGTCCTCCCAATAGGACTGCGGTTAGGGCTTGCATTTACAGCAGTATAAGAACCCTCTTTAACTGCATCCTAGAACAGTTTGTTAGGGCAGTGTTAGGGCATTTATTCTTGCTGTGTAGTAAGGTCACGTTTAGGGCAGCGTAGAACCTTTCTTAGAGGGATGTCCTCCCTGCGTTATGAGACCTTCCTCCCTGACTGTGTGAGCTTACTTCTTCCTGCGTATGAGACTTCTCCATCAGGGCAGCGTAGATCCTTGTCCATGACAGCTTCCAGGGCGGCGTATCACCTAGAGCACTCCTTCTTGATCTCATCTTCATCAAACCCAAAACAAGATGAAGAGAGATCACAAGAGTTAGAGTGTGTCAAATGACTTAGTCATCTTCTATTTATACTAAAATGTAGAGCACAAGAGGGGGTTATTTGGTTGCTAGCCGACCTTGACGAATTGTCCCATAACACAAATAAATTCATATCTCTATGAATACTTATTGGAATCGGATGATCTTTAGATCAATCCTACACCTCTCGATGAGAGGGATCCAAGAAAAATATCAGCTTCCATTAATAAGATGACCCATATGGAGTTTTGCCCTAGTTGCCAATTTTAACACTACCTCTCAACTAGGGAGAACTCCATCCGCTGATCCATATGTCCAACTGTACTATCTATGCCATTAGTGTCCTGCACGGCTCTGCTCTACTGAACTTTGCTCTGCTAAGCTCTGCTTTACTTTGCTCTACTCTGTTCTGCTGAACCATGAAGAAGAAGAATTGATCGAGAATGTCTCATACCATTCTCTATTGACCCGAAGTCAATTTTATCTTAAGAGAGTGTGTCACATCACTCTTACTGACCCGAAGTCAGTTTTATTGATCCCAGATCAATATCACAAGAGAGTGTCTCAAACCACTCATACTGATCCTAGATCAGTTTCATTGATCCTAGATCAATGGAGGTCATCCTAGCATAGGGAGTACGATAGATACAACCAATGTCACATGGTTCAGGTTCGAGTTCGGGTTCGACAATGATTAGGTTCGGTTTGAGTTCGAATTTTTTGATGAGATTCACCATTAGGTTCGTCTACATATATTAATTTAAAATGAATTATAGGATAAAATATTAAGAAATCAACATCAGTAAAAAATGCTATCACGAACATGGAAACTGCAAGCTTGAGTTGTAACATGAAGTTATGAGTTTTAATCTATGGACTTGGTCAATGGCTATGAGGTTCGATGAGGTTTGTCGAATCTCAACATTTTTTTAAGGTTCGCCAAAATTCGAACCTCAAGGTTAAATTTCAACGAACCTTGTGACATAGGATACAAAGATGCATCCATCAATAGTACTACTATGGTCCCTATCCTCATTTCCTTGCTCACTGATCAGATGAGAGGTACTTCCCATGAGTCTCAGACTGCATGGGTAGGATGCCTCGACAAGAGAACTAATCATCCTGTCCACAGGAGAACGAATCATCCTGTCCACTGGATGCCACGAAGAACTAATCATCCTGTCCACAGGAGAACGAATCATCCTGTCCAGTGGATGCCATGGAGAACTAATCATCCTGGCCTACAAGAGAACTAATCATCCTGTTCCACAGTCGCCACAGAGAACGAATCATCCTGGCCCACAGGAGAACTAATCATCCTATTCCATAGTTGCCACGGAGAACTAATCATCCTGGCCCATAGGAGAACTAATCATCCTGTACATAGCGCACCACCAGGGGAGGGTGAGTCACCCTGTGGTCGTATGTTGCTCCAGTAAGTATCCCAAGCCCCCCAGAACTCCCAGAACTCAATGCGTGCAACATGCAGGACCCTTATAAGAAGGTCTCTCAACGACTCCAAGTCGTTCAGGAAAGTCGTAGATTTGACCTTTCCCGAGGCTTTGACAAAATGTCTACGACCTGTACATCAGTCTCAATGTGATGAAGCCTCCTCGCTCATCGACTTACCATATCCCAGATAAGGCAGTATCTGATGTCTATCTGCTGGAGCAATCATTGAATACAGGATTCCTCAATAATCAAATCCCCCCTCTAGTTGTCACAGAGAATCACAGTGGTATTCATCATGTGTACAAACAACTCACTGAAGAGCTTCCACAACTAGGCAGCTTCATACGAGATCATATTCGTAGCTATGTATTCGGTCTCGGCGGTGCTTATAGCAACCGACTTCTGCTTCCTGCTCATCCATGATATCGAAGCAAAATCCAAAGAGAACCAACACTGAGAAGTGCTCTAGTGATCCTCCACACTGCCTGCCCAGTGAGCATTCAAATAATCATGTCGTTTCATATTTCCAATAGTGTATCTTAATCCATGAGAGATTATGCCCCGAAGATATCTCAAAAGATTCTTGGCACCAATCCAGTGAGGCTCAACCAAATATGAGCTCACCATGCTAACTGCAAAACATATGTCCGGACGGAAGTTCACCAAGAATATTAATGCAAATGAGTTTATAGAACTCAGAGGCATTTCCCAAATCTGGTCCAGCATCATCACCTTATAACTTCTGAAAGTTAAGATCCTCGAAGTAGTCACGGGCTTGCAATTTACCATTTCACATCTGGAATCCAACTCCCTCTTACTTCTGCAAGTGAGAGGGCCTGCACCTGTCAGAAATAGGTCGTCCTCAAAAGGTGTCGGTATGAGAGGTCTATCATCCACAACCCTTGGGTAATGGTTTGGATCGGTTTCACTCCTAGTGAATCTCAGCTCCATCAGACAGCTATCAATCCTCTCATACTACGCCCGGGGTATTTTGTTTAAAGCCATAGAGGGCTTTCTTCCTCCTCTATACATGAGATTTTTGATCATGAATCTCAAACCTCCTCAGGTTGTTCCAAACCTGTGGACCTGCTACATGAGGGGAATGGTCCCCTTGTAAGATTTTCCTTCAGTACATCTCAGACATGTACATTCATGCTCCTTTTGAATTCAGGCATCCCAGTCACCATCTGACTCACAAACCTCCGGTGCTATAGATGCGATATGTAAATTGACATGATCCTCAATGGACCATCCTGCAACATGATACAAATTGCCAATCCTGAACCCACGAGTAAAAGCATCTTAGAAAATTCTATTTTCAAACACGTACCTTTCCAATGATGAATGCCACCCTGAAACCTTTTGACTTCCATTGTCGAAATGGACACCAGATTCTTCTTACAATCAGGTACATAAAAGAGATTCTTGTAAATGAATCGAGTTACCCTCATTCATTTGAGGGGGAACATTCCCTACACCCTTTCCGGGATAGGTGGCATCGGCTCCAAGTATAATCCCACGATTGTTTCCATCTCTACCAAATTAGAGAGTGCACCCTTCTATCCGATGAAGTGCCTTGAAGCACTACAATCACTAAGCCAAATTCCCAAAAACTCTGAAGGAGAGGGCCAATACAAGATAATGCTTATTTATCTTATCAAAAACAACATTTGATTCTTCATACCTGGGGTTCCTTGCTTTCTTTGAAGAGTCGGCCATTTCCTTGATGACCTGCATTACCTGTTATTCCTTTGATCATTGAAGATGTCCCTGGAATGATTGTTATCTTCATCAAGAGATGTGTCTCTGCCATTTGGACACTCCTTCGCATAATGGCCGAACTTATTGCAACCAAGGCATCTACCTTTCCTTCCACCCTTAGATTCGAAATTCCCATTGAAGTGATCTTCAAGCCATCAGAATCTTCCACTGCGCCATTCTGATAATATTCTCTGCTTCGACTTCACCCTCGGTGAATTTGAAGAGGGATGAGAAACCCATTCATCCTTTTGTCCTTTCCCAACTATCCTCGGTGATTGCTCTTTCACTCTTGCTTGGGCTTTGTCTTCACCTCAGCTCTGATCCCATGTTAATTTTAGGTATGTTCTATGCTTAGAGCAATTTATTTCAATTTTCACAGTTATCTCAATATCTTTTCCAGATTAGCAATCACATCAACATTAAAGTAAACTGCAGATAGAACATAAACATAAATCGCAGAAGACAAGCCAAGACAAGAGGACACAAGATGTGGTGCTAGCCAGGGACAAACCCCAATGTGGGGAAACCCTTGATCAATTCTTCTTATATGTTCTTCAATAGTTCAGCAGAGAGAGAGAAAGAGAGATAGTACATTTACAACAGAAGTCAACACTTTGACTTTCTATATCTACATGAGATCAGTTGAAGACATGCTGATTCAACTGATTCTCCAAGGTGACTCCTTCACTTGTCATGTGCTGCATCTCGTTCATACGCTGCACCTCATCATGCTGCTCCATGTTGCACTTATCATCACAGTACAGGACCTTAATGACCATGCTATGCACTTCATGTTGCTGCTCCTGTCACTGTGCTGCTCTAATCATTGAGCTGCTCTTATCACGGATCTGCACCCAATGTTGTACTCATCGATGATCTGCACTCAATCCTGCACCATCACTGATCTGTACTCAATGACTGCTATGCTGCACTTCATCATCAGTTGCACCTGTCACTGTGTTACACCCAATCATACACTCAAGGCATACTGCAATACATCATCATCATCATGCTGCAATACCTTGTTGCTATACATCCTGCTGCTGCAATACTTATGATGCTCTTAACATACAACATCCACTTTGCTGCACATTAGCCTTAGCTGCTTGCAATGGCTTGCAGCCTAGCAAAGCAACTAGGCTATAGTTCCATATTCCTTCAAGCAGACCCAAACTAGACCCTAGATAGCAGCTTAGCCCTCTGACTTCTAATCTAATGACAGCTACTCCCAAATGTATCTCATCCATGCTTTTGACCAGCAATGAGATAGCTGTAGTTATGGCTAGATATGACAGCGTATGAGGACATCTTCACGTCTGAGATTAGGGCCTCTTTAGGCCTCCTTACGGCGGCTTGAGGAACTCTTCACCATGTCATTCAAGATACTCCTAGACCTTCCTTTGACGCTGTCCCTGTGCATCATAAGGCTATGGTATGACTGCGGCTAGGGCATTCTTGAATACACTTCCTTTTGACTGCGTCTAGAGCTATTTAAGATCTCCTCTTTCCTGCGTGTATGAATTCTTCTCTTGCTGCATAGAACCCTTAGTGAACTGCGGTTACGGCAGCATAGATGCCTCTTTGAAATTGTGGATTAGATTGAGTGCTGGGACAGTAGATGGGAAACCTTTTAGGCAGCGTATGATGGCTCTCTTTGACTGCTAGAGATCTTCTAGAACAGCGGCCAAGTCTTTCCATTTTCAGCGGCTAGGTTAAGGCTAGAGTCCTCCCAATAGGACTGCGGTTAGGGCTTGCATTTACAGCAGTATAAGAACCCTCTTTAACTGCGTCCTAGAACAGTTTGTTAGGGCAGCGTTAGGGTATTTATTCTTGCTGTGTAGTAAGGTCACGTTTAGGGCAGCGTAGAACCTTTCTTAGAGGGCTGTCCTCCCTGCATTATGAGACCTTCCTCCCTGACTGTGTGAGCCTACTTCTTGCTGCGTATGAGACTTCTCCATCAGGGCAGCATAGATCCTTGTCCATGACAGCTTCTAGGGCATCTTCTATTAGGGCAGCATATCACCTAGAGCACTCCTTCTAGATCTCATCTTCATCAAACCCAAAACAAGATGAAGAGAGATCACAAGAGTGAGTGTGTCAAATGACTTAAAGTCCTCTTCTATTTATACTAAAACATAGAGCACAAGAGGGGGTTATTTGGTTGCTGGCCGACCTTGACGAATTGTCCCATAACAGAAATAAATTCATATCTCCATGAATACTTATTGGAATAAGATGATCTTTAGATCAATCCTACACCTCTCGATGAGAGGGATCCAAGAAAAATATCAGCTTCCATTAATAAGATGACCCATATGGAGTTTCGCCCTAGTTGCCAATTTTAACATTATATTATCTAGTTGACAATGTTACTTAAGTTGCTTTATCTTTGCCTTGAATCGATTGTGGTAACTTAAGTGGATGCGTTGATCCCCTGGACTATTTATGGATCACAAAGATCTCCTTGGTGTTTATGTATTCAATTAATTGAGTTTCTACTTTTGCATTGGTTAATGAATGAATGATACAAAGTTTACAACCTTTTAAAACCTAGCTTCATTTAGATTTTTATCCTATAGTCTCCATGCATATGCACATTTAATTCATTCTCACATGGTAAGGTTTCCTTGGATCAATTTCCAAATGTGCACATTAACTAATTAATTATATTAACTAATGGTGTGTTGTTTTCTATTGATGGCAGCAGGAGTTACTTATGACAACAAAGGACCGAGGTGGATGATTCTAGGAGTGTGTATAGGCCTAAAAATAACAAGAAGAAGGAATCTATCGATGGACTTGGTGGGCCACCCAGGTTCAAGGCAGTTTTACAACATGAAGGCAATGATTTTCTGAACTTAGCAAGGACAATGACTCGTATGAGCATTTGAACTCAGCAATTGTTATGCTTGGCATCAGTTTGCAAAAACCAAATCGCTGTCCATGCAAGGCAACTTGCACACATGATTTGTAGATCCACATGGGCTGTCCAGCTTCAAGTTTTATTAGTTTTCTCCTCTAAGCTCAACGCTCCATCCCCAACAGCCAAATCATTGTGGAAGCAAGAAAAATTAGCATTTTAGAGACAGCAATTTCTTTTCAGTTGTTGGGCAACGATTTGAACGTAAGTGCATGCTGGTAATTATTGAGTTTTGCATTGATATCTTGCACCTCAATCCAAATCGATGTGCTAGACAGGCAACTTCTCCTTCAACATAGCAATTTAAACCTCTTGGGCATGGGCAATAATTTCTAAGTGTATGGCCAGGATTTGATGAGTTTTACGTTATTTTTTTATTCCTGGGTTAAATAGCTATGCCTGGCAGGTAGAGTTTCCCCTTGAGCAGTGATTTGCTTTCTCCCTTATACACACAACAATTTGCACACCCTGCATGCACCATGATTTTGCCAGCCTTCAACAGAGAGATTTACAGCGTATGTGGACCCTTTGGGGCGGTATCTCTCATCCAAGCAAGGTGCTTTTCCTTCTCAAACCAAGTACTTGTGATAGCAAGGGATATTCATCCAAGAATTCAGTGATTTTCTTCAGATCCTCCTATATGTTGATTTTTCCAGATTTCCTTAACTGATAATTACTTTCAATGATTCTTAAACAAATTCAACTTATACAACATTCATCATTAACTAATTATACAAGAAAATCATCAACAGTAAAACAATAATGAAAGTAGAGATAGCCAAACACAAGAGACACAAAATTTATCTTGGGAAAACCCCAAACCAGGGGAAAAACCCAGCAACCTTTTCTTAGAGAAATTTGTCCATTCAACAAGGAATACAATCTGAATTTTCCAAATCAAATCAAATCAAACTGACCAGTAACCAACCCATGTCAAACCCGGTCAAACAGCCATCAATTAGCCTCAGAAGTTCGGACTGTTGTGCCTCGGAAATTTCGGCCTTCCTCAGAGAATTGGGTCTGCCTCAGATAATCCAAATTTTGGCCTTAGAATTGATCTGAATTCTTGCTCAAATGGAGAGGACAAATGCCAATAAATAGTGGTCGAATGTGCCAAATTGGTGTGTCCCTTCACTGGGGCCAACTTGAAGCTGACCTTACATTTTGGAGGGAAAATTCATGATTTTAAAATTCAAATTTTCTTCTTATGAAGCCAACTAGGAATCCACATATATATTTATCATTTCTTGATTAATTGGAGGGCTAAAACTTGATTATGAAGACCAACCATAGCTACAAAATTCAACACTCCCTCTTAGCTAGGGAGGTATTCATAATGACTTCCACAGATGTTTTCTTGTTGAAAAAATTCTCTATTCCAAGAAAAGATTGAATGAGGTCAGCTATGTTGATGTATCCATCCACCACATGTTCAACACTAAAACCATGTGGAAAGCATCCCCGCATCAACATCAAAGGAGGAACTAGTCTCCCACAAGTTCTAGGTCACCAGCTGAACAAGTCGTCACTTGGAGACATGTCGGAACCCCACCTGACCCATGGTGAAAGCTGGGGCAATACCTATCCAGTGCTATGAGGCACAAGTTCAACCCACTAGCTAAACGCCATGGCAATATGGTCAAAACCCACTCACCAGGGGAGCATCCAGGCCTCAATGCTAACAGGGCAATCTCTCCAACCATAAAACCATGGTTTCCCAGTCAAACCCCATAACCTAAGAGAGTAATCCAGGGCTTGATGCTTAATGAACCAATCTCCCCAGCCAAACTCCATGGCTTCCAAGTCAAACCCCATGACCAAGGGAGCAAACTAGGCTTTGATGCTTACTATGCCAATCTCCCCAACCATAAACCATGGTTTCCCAGTCAAATTCCATGACCTAAGGGATCAGCCTAGGCCCATAGTTGCTACAACATCAACACGCCCTTTAACCAAGGGAAACATACTCAATCACTCCAAGCTTGTCCCAGAAGTACCCCAACTTCATCCAAGGGATAGAGGCTTTGCGAGAATGTCAACAACCAGCTCGATCATAGAAATACATAGGAGCCTCACTGCTCCATGTGCTTTGAACCAGTGTTGATAATATCGGTATCGGGAAAATATCGGCGAGGGTCCAGAAAATATCTTATCGGCAATATCGGTGAAAATATCGACAAAATATCGGCAAGCTTAAAAAATGCATAATATATGCATTTTTTTTTCAGATTTTTAAACATATAAAGCAATAACAACATGAAATAAACACATTGGCACATAAATATGAATAAAACACTGATATATATGATGTCAAATAGAAATGATATATCAAAGGTGATACCAAATCCTACTGATCCCTGATAATTGTCCATTCAAGGACTCAAATGTGGAGAACCAATACAAAATAACATCACATATATAAAAGTATCTCATCATCATGAGTTATATGTAGCATAACAAATAAAACTAGCAGCTATCTATCTGAAATCACTGCCCTCTCCCCCTTTTACGGGAAAACATGATGGGCTGTTTGCCAGGCCTGCCCCTAGTAGTAGAAGGCCCTGACCCTGCCTCTGCACCTAATGTCAAATAATGAGTGCTAGGTATGGGGCTATTGTTAAATTTGGACAACTAGGTCCAAACTCCATGTTCTGATGCTCAGATTAAGAGGCTAATATTTTTGTTGGATTCCTCTTTCTGAGAGGTGTAAAATCCATATAAAAATAGTCTTAATCCGATGAGCAGAACTTATATTTTGAATTTATTATTCTTAATAAATTATATGTGCAAAGGTTAGCCAGTTTTGTAATGTAGGCTCACATGCCCAACAGATGTGTCACACACCCTCATTGATGGATATATATATACAGGAAAAGTTGGAGAGAATTTGATCACAATCACAAAAACAACTCACATCTTCCTCTCTCATCCTCAAAAGTACGAGCTACCTGGAGGACGAATTTCAGCCACACGTGGGAAGGACGAAGAGGATTTTTCTGCTGCTAGGGTTTCGCAGAAGTTTGACCAGCGTTGACTTTGGTCAATGCTTGATCCAAACAAGCTGAAAACTTGTGGGAGGTTCGATTTTTGAAGGTCATACTACCTGGCACAAAAATCGAGGTCAAAGGGTTGACCGTTTTGCTGCTGCGTTGACTTTTCAGGACAGCGTTGACTTTTGTAGAACTGACTTGGGTTGACTCATCTACTGGTTGGAGGGTTGTTGTGACACATGCTGGGCTGGCTGACCAAAGGAGACTTTGCTGGTTGAAGCATCCTGTTGACCGCCGAAACAAACACATACATTTTTCTTGTTTCTGATTTGTCTTCTGTAAGATCTGCTTATATGTTCTATCTGCATTTTGCTTATCTACTTGTATGATTGCTGTGAGAAAAGTGAAATTGCTCTTAGCATAGAACATCTACAAAACTTTACAGCTATGCTCTCCTATATCTATAGCAGATGGTGTTGATGTTGATGCTCCCGCAGTGTCCTCCTCATCCTCCCCCTGCTCCTCCTCTAAGTGTTGTTGTTCCTCTGACTCCGAGTCCTCCTCTTGCTGCCCCTGCTCTAACGGATCATCTGCCACTGGCTCTAACCATGAAGGTGACTCCTCCAATATGGGCTCCTCAGACTCCACCCTCCACGGAGACAATACATCAATATTGTCTAAGGAAATGGCATCTGGATGTCGGATGTTGTAATGCACAAACACCAAATCGTTGAGGCGTGCGAACTCCAACCTGTAAGAGTGTCAAAAAAAGTAATGAGTCTTGACTCTTGACTCTTGACACTTGAAGGTCATAAATTAAAAATTAAAAATTACAATAAGTGTAATTGCTCAACTGAAGGCTTGAGCTCAAAGTTATACCTGTTGCGCTTTTTGGCGTGTATTTTCTCAAATACACTCCAATTGCACTCACACCCTGAAGAGCTACATGTTTGACTCAAGATTCGTATGGCCAATTTTTGCAAATTTGGTGCCCTTGCACCATAGCTTCGCCACCAAATATCTACAACAAAATAATGAAATAAAAAATTCAAAAACTTAAAACATAATTAAACTTTCAAATAAAAGTTACATAATTGAATTTTAAAAAAATAGAATTATAAATTTATAAGTAAGGAAATTCTAAATTGAAAATTCTAATTTCTAATGAGTGATGACTTGTCACTTACGTGGCATGAAGAGGGTCCTTTCCCTAATAGCATCATCAAAGCCAAATAGGCCAACACAATCCCGATAAGACTGTATCTCGCGATTGATTTTGCTACGAAGCTCAGGATCAGGTACCATCCTTTGAATACAGGAATGGAGCCCTTCCATCACCTCGCCATCAAAATCAAAGTTGCATTTGTATGAAAATGCGAGGTTGAGGAAGAGTGTTGTTGCATGAATGGGTCGATGAAGCATCCCTGTCCACCGACTATCGATCACATCCCATAACATCATCTGCCTCTCAAGGCCAACAAAACCCTTCTCTGCATAATAGGAATGAATGGCCTCCTTGGCCCTATCCATGCCCTCATACAAATAAGGCATTGCAGGCTTCTCTCCATCCACCAATCTAAGAACCTTTACTATAGGTTCGCTAACTGCACATGCTTCTTCTACTCCATGCCAAAATGTCTCAGAGAATACCATTTTTGCAATGGCTTTCCCGTCATGTCTCCTGTTGTATCTACAATTACGCCAATCATCAGAGACAAACATTTGCTTCAACTCGAACTAACATCGAAGCAAAGACTGAAGAGTGATAAAGGTTGTGGCAAAACGTGTGATGGCAGGACATCGCAACTCCTTGTTTCTAGTGAACCTCCTCATGAGGCTAAGAACAAAAGCATGGTTATAAATAAACTTGGGGATTCTCCTAGCCATATCAACCGCCTCCTTGATGAAGGAGAGTTTCCCCATATCCTCAAGCAACAAATCGAGACAATGTGCTGCACACGGAGTCCAAAACAATGTGGGATGCCTCTCCATAAGCATTCTGCCGGCAGACACATAATTAGCTGCATTGTCTGTTATGACTTGCACCACATTCTGCACACCAATCTCCCGAATGAACCCATCTAACAACTCACATATCGTTGCTGCATCTTTGATATGTTCTGATGCATCCAACGATTTAATAAACATGGTACCTTTAGGACAATGTACCAAGAAATTTAGAAGGGCCCTACCCTTCCTATCTGTCCAACCATCAGACATCACTGTGCATCCAGTACCTTCCCATGTCTTTTTCAACTCCACCAATCTAGAGTTGATGTCCTGCTTTTCTACTTGAAGACTTGGCCCCCGCAACTCCTCATATGTGGCACTTTTATACCCTGGGCCCACAACAGCAATAGCATCACACATTGGCTGCCAAAATGGATTGGTTTTGGTGATGATGAGAGGTAAGTCGCTCCAGAAAATACACCTCCCCATGACTCTATCTGCTTCTTACTTCTCCTTCTTTTTAACAAGCAATTTTATGCCAGGTTGTGCTCCAGGTCCTGTTCGTGGAACAAAAAATGATGACCTCGCAGTCGCACTAGCAGTAGCATGTGATGGTGTGCCAGCTGTGGAGCCCCTCCCACTAGGGCCACTACCCTCAACACCAAAATCAGGAGAAGATATCCCGGAAGATCTACCTGCACGTTCAGCTTTGTTTCTTTCTACCTCTTCCTTCTTTTTGTCCTTTTCATCAATTGCCTCAAAAGCTTTTTGTATAAGCTCCGGACTAAAAACTGTATAAACCCCAAAATCATGTCCACTGAGTCTAGAAAGATGGTATTTCAGTCGTGTAATCCCACCTGTCATCCTGGTCCCACACAATTTGCATGTAATATATGCACGATTTGTCCCACCATTAGGGCTCCCATACTCCCAAAATGGGTCCAAGGCTTTTGGCATATTTGTATTTTGTAGTGGGCTAACTCAAAAGGAAACCTAGGGCACCAAAAAAAAATTGGAATTAGTAACTTAATAATTAATACAAAATTAGAAATAACCACATCATTTTACAAAACAGTTTTAACCTTTTTTGCTACATTATTTGCAAATTTGCAATTTTGCAATGGGCATGAAAAAGAGAGCAGACTTAAGAGGGCAGTGAGCTTGTATCATGCAATAATTGCCACTTTAACCAAAGATGCCAAGCAATGAAAGAGCCTAACAATGCAAATGATATGCCAAGGAAATGAGGTGACTGTATATTACTTATTATATCACTGTTACGTAATTATACCACTGCTGTAGGTGCATTATCAGACCTCGGTATTCAACAAACAGTCTTCCAAAATTCACTTGTATGACACCAGTCTTTCAGACAAGGTTCCTTATGAATTAGATTTATTTCTTCATTAATTTATAGAGACTTGGAAGACAAATTTTACCATTGTTAACTTATTACCAGAGATCCAAATCATTCATATTAAACGCTGAAACTAGCATGTCAATCCTAAAAATTTATGAAAAAAATGCTAAACAGTGACTCACTGACTAACAAATGAATGCAAATGATTTCTCAATATATTATGGTGATTGTTAATTAGTTTTCTGGCCACTGTTTAGATGTATTATACCACTGTAAAGTTGTAAACAATGTTTCTCGAAGCTGCAAGTGAAACAGTGAGGAAGAGAGAGGGATAGGGAGGCAAACTTAAAAGTTACAAATAGCAGTGCAGTATTATTTGGCAACAGATTCCACTTTCTTGCTTAATGATTTGCTATCTTATACTCAAAATAATGTTCATGTGACTCCTCTTTGGCAGGCATGGTATGATGCTAGAGTCATCTCGATTGATAGGAAGCCTCATCAACTTTCCTGTGCTTGCAAGTTTTATGTGAAATCTTATTGTGCTTGTATAGAAGATGTGCTTGATATTGAGCACTGGCCACTAGTTGCAAGCAAGAAAACAAAACTTGGGATTGAGAAACTTAGTGTTTTGCAAGCACCATATCAGTTGAATGTGCAGCCCAATCTGACTGACAAAGTAGAGTTTTGCGGTGGAGATTCTTCATCACTACGTATGCCAGCACTTATTAATGAATCTATAAAATTAAAATCACAGATTGCAAAACTCATTTCATCATCTCTTAAACAGGGAATTGTTGCTGAAATCAATTTAAGACTATTGAAGGAAAGTGATCTTCATCGCTATATGCATGAGGATGATACATTTAGTTAAAACCCTTGCATTTGGTCATGGGCATAAAAATCTTTTGAAATGGAAAACAAAAATCAAGCAAAATGATTGTAGGGAAGAAATGAGATTGTCTCACTGTTCTTGCAGCTTAGATCAATGAAATCTTCGTTGTTGGTGGCGATAATAGCTATGGAACGCTCAAACCCTCCTTGGCAGCAACCACATTCCTTCTCCAGCGATCAGAAATGAAAATGATATGAAAAAAACCAAAATTGCATTTTTATAGACTGCGTGGAAATTTTTGCTTGTCACCGGGTGATTTTTTTGATCGTCGCGTGATATTTTCCGAAATATCGGCGATATTTCGGAAATAGCCGAAAATATCGCGATATTTTGTCGGCGCTATTTCGGCTCGCCGAAAATATCGTGATATTTCCAAATATCGCCGATATTTCGGCGATATTATCAACACTGCTTTGAACCATAACCACGGTCATCTCATGCACTTAATCAAACAATCTTGAAGCTATCCTTCTTCACAACTTGTCAAGCAAAGTGCAATATACTTTATTCCAATAGTGTTGTCAACTTCTTGCTCGTCATAGCAGACCCCAAGTTGAATTTGTGAATAGTTGTTGTACGCATGCGTTGACTCAATAAATTGGATTCATCATAGCTACCTTTCGGTCATTCTGCAGTCCATCATCCCAAATCACTAAAGGATCTTAATAATAATATATTTCCTTTTTCCACATTTCTAATCCCAAGAAGCAATGTATCCAACCAAGATCCTTCATCACAAATTCATAGGTCAACTCCCTCTATCTAGATCTATGTTTTCAAAACCGGCCAACTCGGAACCGACTCGGCCGAGTTGGTCCGATCCAGGCCAAAAAAATTTGACTCGGCCTTGGATTTGGTTCGGCCGGTCGAGCCAGCTCGGCTAAGCCCGCATTAACCTAGCCGGGTTAGAAAAAGCGGCCCAACAACCTGTCAAACAGTGAAATTTTTTTTTAATGTTCTTTTAGGGGACTCCAAACCTGTTCTTATTTTGCCTATGTTGTCTTTGGGGTCCATTCCCCTCTCCTAAACCCTATTTAACCCACCCAACCTCTCTCATTTTCTCACAGCGATCTCATGCATTTGAGTGAGAATTTCAGTGAGAATTTGTGAGGAGTTGTTGAGTTTGTTTGTTTCTGGAGTCTTGGGCAAGCATTGTAGCTAGAGTGAGGAGCTTCTTGGGCAGCCATTTGGAGCATCATTTGCCAATGAGGAGTTGGTTTCTTGGAGCAAGCTTGAGGAGACAATTTGTACCTGGAGGTGTTTTTTTTCACTTGTAAAAATCTGTTTTTGCTTATTAAATTTTATGTGCAAATCTGGAAATCCTAAAGAGTGTTTTTTGTGAAAGAAATGAACATTGAATCAATGCTTTTTCTTTTTGTTTTCATTTTCAGATTGTTTGCTTTCATTTCCAAGTCAAAAAATGGCACCTAAAGTGAAAGATGTTGCTTGGGCATATGTTGAAATGGTTGATAGTCAAATGCATTGCAAATTTTGCCATAGGAAAAATAAGGAAGGTCGTAGGGGCATTAATAGGCTGAAACAACACATGGCGGGGATTAGAGGCCAAATTACTCCATGTACCTCACCAGAAATTGGGGAGTTTAGGAAGGATTTGTTAGCCAGCTTTGAGAAGTTTAAAGAAGATAAGGCTAGGCAAAAAGAGTTAGAGGCTGAAATTGGGAGGAAGAGGAATATACAAAAAATGCTGGCTACCAACTCCCATTTTGATTTTGAGGGTTCTTCCTCTATCCCTTGTACCGATGCATCCAACCCCTTCCGATATGTTCCTCCCTCTTTTGAGTCTATTCAAGAAAAGGGAAAGGGTAAAATGAAAAAGGGTGATATGAATATCAAAAGTTATTTCACTCCCTCCTCTCCATCAAATGCACATGGTCCTCAAGCTAGTAGAAGTCATTTGCAGCCCACTCTAGATGACCATTGGAAGAAAGAATTGAGGGAGACTGCTTGTGATTACATAGCTAGATGGTGGTATGATGCTGATATCCCTTTCAATGCTTCCTGTTCACCATATTATGAGCCTATGTTTGATGCCATACATGCTGCTGGAAAAGGCTTCAAAGGCCCTACTATGCATGAGCTAAGGGGGTGTCGTTTGTAGAAAGAAATTGCCTCCATTAATGAGTATTTGAAAGATTTCAAGGACTCATGGGCAAGAACAGGATGTACCATCATGTTAGATGGATGGACTGATCAAAAAAATCGTACCATCATAAACTTTCTTATCTTCTGCCCACAGGGAACCATGTTTCTAAAATCAGTTGATGCATCTAATAAGGTAAAAGTTGGACAATTGTTGTTCAGCTATTGGATGAGGTTTTTGAGGAGGTGGGGGTGGCTAATGTTGTTCAAGTATCACAGATAATGCCTCTAACTATGTTCTTGTTGGTAAACTGTTAGAGGAAAAGCACAGAACCATCTTTTGGACCCCATGTGCTGCACATTGCATAGACCTCATGCTTGAGGATATTGGCAAATTAGATTGGGTCAAAAACATTGTAGATCATGCCAAAAGCATAATAAAATGTATCTAAAATCATTCATGGATTTTGAGCTTGATGACGAAACACACAGGGGGCAGGGATATTATTAGACCTACCATCACTAGATTTGCTACTCATTTTTTGACATTGCAACCTATGCTTTCACAACATAGAAACTTGCAAAAGATTTTTTCCAGTGAAGAATGGAATCAAAGCCAGTGGTCTCACAAACTAGAAAGCAAAGAATTGAAAAAGAAAGTTAATGAAGAAATATTTTGGAGAAAGGCGGCAGAGATTGTGAAGCTTGCTGAGCCACTGGTTAAGGTGTTGCGGTTGGTGGATGCAGAAATATTGGCTATGGGCTTCATTTATGAGGCTATGGATCAAGCAAAGGAGCAAATAAAGAGGGCATACAAGGATAAAGTGGCTAAGTATGGGCCCATTTGGGCAATCATTAATGAAAGATGGAACAATCAACTCCATCACCCTATACATGCAGCTAGGTATTTTTTGAACCCACAGTATCATTATAAAGCTAAGGCGACAGGAGCTATGAAGGGGGAGGTTAGAGATGGATTGATTGACTGCATTGATCGCATGATCCCATTGGATTGTGATCAGCTGGAGATACACCGATAGGCCACAACCTTCAGCAGTGCCTCAGGTACCTTTGGGAAGAACCTAACAAACATTGCAAGGGAAGCAGATGAGCCAGGTAAACAAAAATTTCAAATTCTTAATACTTATTTCGTTAAATCGTTTATAATTTGAAAGTTGGATATAATTTGTAATTTTGTTGAGCTAACTCATTACACTCCTATGTTTTTGCAGCACAATGGTGGGAGGCTTTTGGTAACCATTGTCCTGAATTGCAGAGGTTTGCAATTCGTGTTTTGAGTCAAACTTGCAGTGCTATTGGGTGTGAGCGCAATTGGTCTGTCTTTGAGAGGATTCACACAAAGAAGAGAAACCTTTTGGATCAAAAACGGTTAAATGATCTAGTCTATGTCCAATACAACCTCTGGCTCAGACGCAACCAATTGCTGAACAAAAGACTTGATTCTGATCCCATTGTGTTGGAAGACATTGATCCAACATCAGATTGGGTAGTGGAGAGTCATCCAGCAGAGTTTGATTCTAATGAGGATCTTGATTTGGATTTACAGGTGGAGGCATCACTCAAACATAATGTTCAGTTGAATGCAGACCCTGATCCACTTGTACCAGCCTTAGGGCCAGCCCCAAGTCCTCCAGTTGCAGGCGCTTCTTCTGTGGAGCCACGACAGAAGCGCATATCTCATCTATCTCAGCTTGCAATTGCTGCACAGCCTGCTAGTGTTACCACTTCTACAGTTGCGATTGGAGATGATGATGAGGAGGAGCCATGGGGCCCCCTGTCTGACTCTGATGATGATCCAGAGATTGATCCACATGATCTCGACTCCTCTGGCAGTAGCCAGTAGTATTGGTCACAGTTTACTTTTGTTGTAGAGGCCATTTCTAGCATCCTTGGTTATGTGTTTTTGTTTTGATTTCTATATCATCATCATGTATGTATTGGACAGTGCACTGGGTGCCATTTTGATATTATTGATATATACATGAGCCTGCTTCGATCATATGTTGTCTTCTATCTATATTCTAATGTTGTGTGTTTGGAAACATGAATGAAAATCTTTAAAATTATGTTTTTTTATAAAAAAATTAAATATTTAATGTATTTTTTACAATGATCGAGTCATTGAAATCGAGCCGACCGAGTCGATCCAAAGTCGAAGTTGGAGTGGGAATCGACCCTCGGCCGAGTTGGTGTCGGAGTCGGAGTTTTAAAACATTGATCTAGATTGTTCCCACTATCATGGAGGCAATTCTTTTTGCCACTACTACTCCCTCTGAAATGTTAGTCCTGATTCCATCAAAAATACAAGACTCATCATATATCAATCCGGGAATACCATGCCCAAGGTCCATACAAATCCTTATGTAATCTAACAACTAGAGAAGATGTCCCTCTTCCAGGAAGAATCCTTATTTTATGCTACTTGAACTATGATCCCTTCCAGCATGGTTCAAGATGTCAGTCCAATTTCTCTCTCTTGAACAAGAATCACTCCTAGGAGAATCCTCTTGTCACACGCTTTGCTTTGTTCTTCCAATACTTCCATTTGCTACCAGAGCCTTGGCAACCTACACAATGTACTTGCAATCCTCACTAGGAGGTCACAATAGAACGATTACAACCCAACAAAAGAAACAAAAACAAGAGGTTAACTAATAGTAAAACACCAACAATAATAATCAGGGAAGAGAGATATAAGATACTTAACTTTTGAGGATAGAGGGGAATTTCTCAGCTCCCTCTTGATCCTTGCCATCATGCCAAAATTATCCATTTGTAAAAGTAAGTTATATTTAGAAGAGGAAATAAAATTGAAAAAACAATCCTCAATATTTCAACGACCTTCAAGTGATACTATGAGATGTTATTGCTATTCAATCAATGGTACTAATCTGGATGTTTTATCAGAAGAAATGTAGTCAAGATACGAAGCTTCTAGATTTCCTTCAGTTTGTGAATGTTTTTTGTTAAACCATGAATCTCAAATTTCCATGAGATTTCTTCTTGGTTCCAGCTTCCTTGGATCAAATAATCTTCCATTTTATTCTGGCAAGAACAATGGCACCTTTGTTAATTGAAGGTATCAATCAAAAGTTCTTTGTTCTGAATACACGGCTGCAAACAAACTTCATGAACAATTGTCTTTTCCTCAATTGGGATTAAAATCTTAGGAATCATTAAACCATGCTACTTAAACTTTCTTAAATAGATTTTGTCATAGAACCTGTTACCACTCAAACCAGCAGGGGACTTAAAAGGGGGTTCCTAAGAGGGAAACTGCTAGGTTAAGGGCAACGGTGGAGGCTTAGCCCACTATCACCACAGCTAAGTCTCCCTGATCTTTACGAACTTTCACCGATGGGAGGAGTTCCGATAGTGTAGGGATCACTTTGTAAAATAGATGTCAATGGATAGGTGAGAAGTAACCCTGAAAACCCTTTCCCAAGGATGGAGTGAAGAATGGAACTTGCTTGCTCTTCAAGCAAGGGACTTGGTCCACCAGGGGTAAGCGGTGAGGATTGGAGGGTTGAGGGAGAAAGGACAAGCTTATAGATGAGTTTCTCAATCCCTATAATCCTTGGAAACTTGGTTTCCCAAATGATCCTCGACAAATAGTCTTTATTGAGAAGTGGGACCACATGGGGCCAAGTCGACCCAGCCTAGGTTCGGGGATGGAATGCAGCGACCAATGATGTTCCTATCCTGGACAAGGTGAGGGAAAGGACCAAACAAGAATATTTACTTTGAAAGGATGAATTGATCCTATTAAGGTCTAGCCTTGGAGATGCCTAGGCAAAATTCGATCCTAGAGCTAGGGCTCGGGATTCCGGGAGATTCCACGTTAGAATTGCCTCAAATTTAGAGGAGAGGGAGGGGACCCATCAGTGTAGTAGCCTATAAGAGATCGAAGTTTTTCCTTGGGTCAATTCTCAGGAAATTGATGCCCTAGGTGACCTAATGGGGCTAGACTTGGGGGAAAAGGGGAAAAGGGTTAAAATGATCACCCCTTTAAGGGACCAATACCTAATTCACTTGGAGACATAGAGTCAAGGATGGTAATGAGTAAGAACTTGGTTTCTTGGTGAAGGAGGCCCAGAAAGTCAACTTCATCCAATGTTATGAGAAAGAAAAGAAAAGTGACTTTCAAGCATTTATACTTCAATGCAAATGATGCAAGCTTATCAAGACAAATAATCTCTAGGACATTTCATTCATATAACATTGGTCCATACATTAAATTAGCTAAAACATGCTCAATTCCACATTTCGATTATGCAACAACTAGCCCTAATTTTAGTAGTATGCAACAACAAGAATAATAACATCAAAATTCACTTACAACATTATAGAGTATATCCAACCAGCATTTCGTTCACAAGACAAAGCTCCAAGACAAGATAAATAGCCCAAATCCATACGTCAAAATTCATCCATCTCCAGAAAATATCCTCCAAGGAAAAAATGTGAAGTTCTCTATGATTAGAGAGATCCCAAGTCAAGTGATGATACAAATGAATGTATCTAACATCAATATATAGCCTCCTAAGGAGTTTGAATTAGCCTATGGGCCTACATTAGCCCCTAATGATAAAATAATGTGCAAATAAAACCCCTATTGGTGACAAGCCCACCAAACTAGCTCACAAGTGTAAAAATAAGCCTCACAAGGGACCAAATAATAATATGTGTGTGTCGTGGGGCCCTCCAAAGGCTCAATAATATCCTGAAGTGCCATATTGAGCAATGACTTCCTCGGAATATGATGGACAAGGGGGTGGGACCTTGTTCTCCAAGTAGTAGACCTATGGTGCTCCCAGTGAGTCTGAGGGCACATACATGACCCCATGGGTCTCCATATGAATCAGAGATGTCTGTAGATCCTCTGCAAGGGTCCGAGTGGTGGAATGAGTGTTGCGATGACATCGTACAAGTCCTAGGACACCTGCCAAGAGTGTGGGACTCTTGTGGGGGCCTACTGGGCATAATGTACCAAGCATATCACCATCATCCCAAAATTGGATCACTAGTAGTCTTTGAGCATCCATGAAGATCCATGGAGTGTTGTCTGTTGTTGTGGAGGCACATGGATCTCTATCAATGTTGCACGAAGCGGAAGCGCGGAAGCGGAAGCGGAAGCGTGGAAGCGTCATTTTCCAAAAATCTAGGAAGCGAAGCGTCCGCGGAAGCGTCTGCTATATATATATATATTTTTTATATTTTTTTGCATTTATACTCAAAACAAACATTCCAAATACCAAATTAATTGTAGAAGACATGAAAACATGCATATTTTTGCATAAATCAAGATAGATATAACATCCATTGTACATTAATGATCTAGAATCTAGATTCTTCTCCTCTTGTCTAGCCTTTGCCTCTACCTCGATTGTCTAGGGATATTAGTCAACATTGCCCAATTTTGATCAAACTACCTAATTCAAGACTTAAAATATGGTAGAAAAAGCTTAACATGTTTGATCGATGATTTTGACTTGATTGAAAGGTAATTTTTTGCTAAGGGTGTGCCGCGTGACAAAGGAGTTCAACAATTAACACCACCAACACCAGGGTACATATAGGGCTTGGTGCTCTTGATTAAATGCTAATCGCATACCTTCATACTTGATATAATCTAATGAAATGCCACAATCCCATTGATCCTGAATACCTGAAAACTGTTAAGTCTGCTGAATTTTGAATAGGATATGAAATTCTATTTTCTCCATATGAAGTCCAATGAGGCTGGAACCACTCTCAAACATTCTGAGTCATTTCATGGTAATGTTAAAAATTTAAGTAAAAGGATGAAAATGAAAAATAAAGGAGAATGTCACTTTTACTTTAAGAATTTAACATTACCATGAGGGAGCATCTGCTATATTTATATTTTTTTTTGCTTTCATTTGTCACCCTAACCCAAGGTGGACCCACCCCCAACAAGCAAACTCACCTAAAATTTAAAAAAAAATTGAAAAAAAAACAATTTTCTAAATGCTTTTCTGGAAGCTTTTCTGGAAGCGTCCTGGAAGCGTCCTGGAAGCGTCTGGGAAGCGCCTGGGAAGCGTCTGGGAAGCGTCTGGGAAGCGCCGTACGAAGCGCGCTTCGGCGCTTCGGAAGCGCCAACGCTTCCAAATTTCCAGGAAGCGTCTAAAAATTTCGGAAGCGCGCTTCCGGCCAAGCTTCCTAGGCGCTTCCGTACGGGACGCGCTTCGGGGCTTGGAACCGGGGGGGGCGCTTCGTGCAACACTGATCTCTATGCACACCCTACATGTGCCAATGTAGACCTCTGGGGTTTAGGATCCCATATAGGGAAACCAAACCCAAATGGAAACCACCTGTAATCCTGCATAAGATCCAATGTGTCCCCTAGGCTTCCAGTACAACCAGTCATTAAAATGATTGGGTAAAAGAGCTTACAAATCACGGATAACAAAGTGGGCACTTCATAATGTCATGCCCTTCCGTAGTGGGCTTTGGCATGTGCTAGTGTCTCCAAGCTCCAAATGGGGTTAGCCAAGTACCTTATTAGGTGGTTTTAGCCCTTAAAGGGGATAGTATGTCCAAGGTACATCGCTCTAATGAGGGTGGCAAGTGATAAATAAGTGGAATGGAGTAGGGAATGAGAGCGACAATCATGGGCCACATATTGGGGCATAGGGATAGCCAGATAAGGGGAAGCCCACACTTGGGTATATAATGTATAAGAGGGAGAAATCACGGTACATGAGGTGCCCGACCTTGATTTTTCCATCTTTCTTTATATGCCTTTTGCCTTTTGTGAATTTTCTTTAATTAACTGCTCGGAGTTCAAAGGACAAGAGCATGATGTGTAAGATATACTGATATAGCAGTGATTACCCCCTTTTATGTAGGGCGGTTCATTGCCCTCTAGGGGTTGGGACAATCATGGGTTCCTGAATGATAAAGGAGGCTCATATAAGGCCTATGGAACTAGGGTGATGGCCATGGATTGGGATAGAGCTCATGCATTGGCTTTTGCCCATGTGCTGATTATTTTGTCCCAACCATCTTTTGCATTTTGTGGTACAATTTCCTGTTAAATGTGGCCAATTATGCTTTTCACTTTTTCTTTTAATTGCTTCAACCTCTGGGGCATCATTTTAGGCCTGACCCAAAGTGGGGGCAAGGGGATATGAAGGCTAGTCCTATGTGGACCCAAAATGGAAATATGGACCCAGGTGGGAGAAAAGATGAATGGGGGTATAATGAGTGGAAAGGGACTAATATGTGCAAGTAAAAGAACGGGACCACGCACCCAAAGTTGGGGTTTCCTAAGTAGTACCACCCTAGAACCAAATGGTCAATAAAGGAGATCCCATGGGACTAAGATACAAGGGTAACAACCAAAAGAGATCAAGGGGACAAGAACACAAACTAAACCCACTCTTTCCACCAAATCCCCCCATTAATCCATACCCAGAAGTATCCATGATAAGTAAACCCAATACTCAATTATCAAATGACAAGACATACCTTTAGATTTGGGAGGCCCACCTTCAAACATACGACCAATACAAGTGGGTGAGGGGCCACGTGGCTGGCTCAAGTGGCAGAGAAATGGCACAACAAGCTAGTGGAAGCATCAAGGGGTTGTTGGCTGCTAGATGAGGCTCATCATGGAGCAAAAATTCTCCTGGGGATATCACCCACAAAGTGATGGGTAACAGAATCAACTATGGCAAATTATTCTGCCAAGAGGTTGATCATTTCGAATAGACCACTTGTGAATCTCATCTTTATGGATGAAGAAATCTTTTTCTCTTCTGGCTCAATTTGTTCTAGTAACAACAACCAAGCATCAACAACGTATCTTTTCCAACATAACCTCATCAATACAATATATATGTAAGGCATCTTTTGCATACTTAACAAGAGACCTGATTCAATTATGCATGATACTTCCATGGCATTCTACAACAACATGCATACAAAAACTTTAATCAACACCATCACAAGTGTATGGAACACACTTGGTTCATCCTCCTTAGTAGGCCTTATTATGTTTTTAGGCTTTATTGAATTTTGAACCATAATCCAAAAACCACATCAAATCTGTCATGAGTAAATTTTCTTGTTGTAAGCAATATATTAATTCCATGTCCAAATGTCCAAAACTATAAGGTCTTCCATGCCTCTGCATATGTGATGAAATGTCATTAATCTAGGATGTTCCATCCAATATCAGTTAAAGAAAGTATATTTGGATTTAGTGATAGCTTTTGTAAGGTTTGTATTCTGCCTCCATCATTGTAAAGAAACAACACCTTCCAGCTAACAAAGGAGCGGGTGAAGTCATAGATATGGATCTTCAAGATATGCTTTATGAGAGTAAGTGTCTTAGAGGGAAGGAATGGTATTCCATAGTCTTCTATAGTATCTTATAGGACAACTTGCGTCATTAACCATCTCTTAACAAATGAAAATTCTTCAACAAATGAACACCCAAAAAATGAGCAATTCCTTTAGCCCACGGATACAAAAATGATTGCTTTCGGCCCTTTCAGACTAAGTACAATTGTAGCAAGGATAATCTTCAATTTTGGAAATGACTCAGCCTTTCAAGTGTTGGAAAATCTGGAGACTTGTAGATTAGAACTTATTTTCCTTATCATGATAATTACTTGTGATGCTAGTTGGCTCTTTATTACTTCTTTAGTTTTGTTCATCAAACAATTACCAAAACAATGAAGATCAGAAAGAGACAAAGTACATAAGATATAGGCTCCAAGCCAGGGTAAAACCCATCCAAGGGGAAAACCCAGAAAATGCTTCTCATCTTCTTTAGAATCTTCTTACAAAAGAGACTTCCAGGACCCAAAGACCAAAGCCAATAAATCCTCCAAGCCCCAAGCTAGCCCCCTGTTAGAAAATCAGAAAGGCAAAAAGATTTTCTTATGTTGATAATTACTTGTGTTCTTATTATCTTCTTTATGTTCTTTTATCTTTGTATCATCAAGCAATCATCAAAACAAAACATGAAGATCAACGACACCAAATGTAGACACTCAGCGAGAGCTAAAACCCCTCTCTACGAGAAAACCCAATCCAACTCTTCCACTGATAGATTCAAATCAACATGAGACAATCCAAGACCTTATATACCTACACAAAGACCTCCTCCAATCACCAAGTCAGCCCTTTTTTCCATTAGATGATCCCTGTCAAAGTATCCAAGTGACAACTTCCTAGTAGCAGCTTCAACTGATAATTTTGGCCCCCTAGCTACAAATTTTCAGCCCCCAGCCTCGGAATTTCAGACCTACAGTAGATACAAAATTTCGGCCCCAGCTTCAGCCCAGTAACTTCGCACATGTGAGAGAAAGGTTGCCCAAAAATTCAATTCAGGTCTTCCCAGCTTCTTGCTTCCTTCTCCAACTATTTGAATCTCTTTTTCCGCTTCTCTTTCTTGTAGATCGAACTTGTTGAGAGAGTGTGCCAAATAGATTGAGTTGCCTATCTATATATAGCTTTTCTGTTGGGTCAAATTCCCCTAATGTAGGTCGACTTCATGGGGATAGGGTTGACTTGGTGTGAGGTGACAAATGACCTTTTTGACTCAAAAATAATTCTTTTTACATGATACAAAAGCCCAAGAAGGGTCTAATAAAAATGATAATGACTATATTGACTCAATACAAAACCTAAGAGCCTTCAATGGAGGCTTTGACCTAGAAAAGATTGACCCAAACATGAAACCCATGCTTTAATAAGTCAATTTCTTTAATAGTAAAATTTATTTTGACAAATACAATTATGAAGACCGACACTAATTACATTCTTCAACACCCCCAGCAAGATATTCCTTATGACAGCTTCCAGAACTTTGATACTGCTTCCTTGATGCTACAACTTCGGCCCTTGCAACAAAATCTCGGCGCCGCAATTTCAACCCCCTGCAACTGCTTCAGAATTTCGGCCTCCTGCAAATAGCAACTTCACAACTCTAGCGAAACAAGGAAAGAGATATACTTTGACTTCTATTCCTCTTCTTCGTCCTCCAACTGCTTTTCTTCACCTTCACTATTGCAGATCGAACTTGCTTGAGATGAGTGCCCAAATGAGTCGAGCTCCTCCCCTTTATATAGTTCTTTTTGAGGGTCGAATTCCCTCCCTTTAGGTCGACTTGATCTGTTCCTTGCGCCGACTTGGTCTTGGGTTTATCCATGGCTTTTTTTTTATTAATAAATATTTTTCTTCATTACAATGAGTCCAAATGGGACAATGACACATGACCAATATTACTCTCTATCCTAGAAAGACCTAAAAAGATCTAGAAGACCTAAAAGCACGAAGAACATGCTTTTGACTCAAAATTGAGTATGAAACCCATACTCCAATAATAAAATATAATTTATTTTTCTTTCTTTATAAAGAATTTACAATGTCATGATTACAATTACATCATAACGAAGACCGAACCTAGTTACAATTTTTAACATCAAGTGCCTCAGCCTCTTCAAAATCATTGTAACAACAATTTGTCCTTCCAAATGCTCGCACAAAGACTTCATTGTGGTATGATTCCAAAGACTTTGAAACAAAAGTGAAATCCTTTGCTTTAGTTGTATGACCTTGTTGGCCTTTACATCTGAGGCTTCTCGGTCTCCGTGGATGTTACACTGAGGCCTTTTGGCCTTCTGCAACCAGACTGAGGCTTTTTCGGTTGCATGTAGTAGAACTTTGTCCTTTTTCATTCTTCACCAATAGACAACAAAATAAAAAATTTGGATGGCCCTTGAGGAGGGCTAATGCAAACCTTAGCTTTAACTTTTCTTGACTTCAAGGCTACTCTTTCACCATAGCTCTGATACCATGTTGATTTTTCCAGATTTCCTTAACTAATAATTACTTCCAATGATTCTTACACCAATTCAACTTATACCACATTCATCATTAAGTAATTATACAAGAAAATCATCAACGGTAAAACAATAATGATAGTAGAGATAGCCAAACACAAGAGACACAAAATCTATCTTGGGAAAACCCCAAACTAGGGGAAAAACTTGTGAAAATTCGGTGACCCCGAATCCTACTGCAGCAGCTGATAATGTTTCTTCTATTTGTTAAGTTAATCAAACAAATTACTTGTTGTTTCCTACGGAAAATATCGAAACACATACACTGCAGTCTTCAAAAAATAAACACTGCAGAAGAAATAAAAACACTGGAATAATAGATGCACACACACATATACACAGTTATTTTTGGACTAAAGTCTCTGGAAAAACCCAACTTTAGTCCAAAAATAAATCTAAGTACAAATCTATGGAAGCTCAAATCTAACTTAGCTTTCCATACAGAGAAAATGACTGACAGAAGTCTAGTGAGAAAAATCTCACTTCCACTGGTGATCCGACACTGACCTTAGCTCAAGATGAGCTGCTCCTAGTTGCCTCTGTGCCACCCTACGCAGATCTGTGTCACCCAACTCGAACCAGCGTCTCTCTCTCACTCTACTGATCAGCTGCTGCTTTGGAAACTCGATCTTTTGGCCTCCGGGCTACCACTCCGGCTCCTGCCTCTGGATCTCGACTTCTCCTCAGCAAATACAAATCTCCCTCTGAAGCTCTATGTTGCCTCTCTACACTGCGTCAGCCTCTCTGTGGAGTATGTTGTCTCTCTTCTATGCACTCACCGGACTGGAAAAACTTCCTTCCGGCCTTACTATCTCTACCCCTCTCTCACTGCTTCGAAACTATTGAATCACCTCCGGCAACACACAGCTGCTACTCTGGAGTTTGATTTCCCAGCAATATCGAATTCCTTGCTCCTCAAATGTGTTCTCCAACCCCCATCGAATTTCTTCTTATAATCTCTCGTTGAGGCTTCAACGACCAAGATTAAAACTTAATTGATGGCTAAGATTAATTAGAAATCAATTCATGTCTTCTTCTAGAAGATTCTCACCATGACTTAATTAATACCCTCTAATTAATCAATTTTCCTAAGTTTAGACTTAGGTACCATTAAAAAAAAGATTAATTATTTTAATTAAGTCATCTCTCGGTGGAATTTCCATAAATGATTTTTGGGTTTTGGAGAATACATGTATTCTAGCCTCTCCACAAAGTTTCGTGACTAGAACACATTCGATGCTACAAAAATCAACAAAACCTAATAACCTTTTCTTAGATAAATTTGTCCATTCCTGTCCTATCCTGTTATGTAAACATTTTGACTTGGTCAAATCACATAAAAATAAAAAGAAAAGTAATAAATTAATAATTAAAATAAAATTGAGGTAAAATAGTCAATTTACCATTGGCAATTTTTGGGCTCCAAGTTTTGACAACCCATGGCTTTGCCAATGGTATTCTTATGTAAGAAGGTAAAATATATATATATATATATATTAAACCATCTTACATCCATCTTAACACCGAATCTACCAAGCATCGATAGGGATCAAATATATTGAGGTGCAAACCTCTTTTCGAGTCAAAAGAGATTTGATACTTCTCAGTGCTTGGTAATCTGGAGTTAAGATGGATCTAGGTTATTTTAATGCTAGACCTTTGCTCTGAATTTGAATTTTATTATTGTTTGAATTTCATTCCTCCAAAGCAAATCCCCATGTATGTTGGGTTGTTTTTCCTTCTCCTACACAACTATAAGAACCAAATTGTTATGTTACGATGCTTGATTTGCTCACAAAGACAACAATTTCATTGTCCTTCCCTAACATAATGATTTCATGACAAGTGGTGAGCCAGGTTTTAGAATATCAACTTTATGCAGATGAATAAAGGATCAAAGAGAGCTTTCTTGTATTTCCTTTTGATAAATATTGGCTTAGAAAAATTAATATTCTTAGAGGAATGTGATATGTGCCATCATATAGAGATGAGGTGCTCTTAGCAATGTTACAAACATCCTGATTTTATCGTGAAAATTTTGAGAAATCATGATTTTTGGGCCTGTTACCCACCAAAAGTGGGTGACCCCATAGGAGAATTTCTCTCCTAGATATCTCTTCAGCTAATAGCTAGCAACCCCTGACAAACACCGATGTAGCCAATATATTGTGTTATTCTATCTCCTCCCTGAACCATTCATATGTCCCCTCGCCCATCTGTTAAGAGCATATGTTCGAAGGTGGGCAATCCAACCGAAAAGGTATGTTTTTCATTATGCAATCAGGTGCTTATACTTGTTTTTCATTGGGCATTTTGGGCATGGATTATTGGGTGACTTGGAAGAAGCAAGAGTTTCAACCGGGGTTTTGTTTCCTCACCTTAATTAGGGGGCTAATCCTCAAACCTAGTCCCATGGGATCTCCCTTATTAGCATATGGCTTCAGGAAGGGCACTACTCGGGAAACCCCGAATGTGGTAGTGCGGTCATGTTTTCCCATTTCACATTTTCACTCCCCTCTGCACATTAAGAGCCCTATTTCATCATCTTCCCTCTCTGGGTCCACATGACCAATGGGTCGACAACGCACTAGCACACCCCCCACCATGTCCATGTGTCTAGATCGGGACTCAAAAATTTTCCCCGAAGGTTGATGCAGCTAAAAGAAAGTTAAAACATATCATGGCCACAAGCAAGAAAAAACGAAAAATAATATTATAAAATGCAAAGATGGCCGGGAAATTAAAATAACACGTGGGCGAAAGCCAAACATGAGCTTTAGCCCTTATCATTATGGCCATCATGTTGGTTCTTAGGACCCAAGAGTGCCCCCACAACCCCTAGTGGGCGATGAGTTGCCCCACCTTAAAGGGTTAATAACTGCTTACACCATACACAACATGCTCTTATTTCTTGGAAGCCCCGATCAATAACAATGTTGCGAACATCGACATCGGGATAAAATCGGCAAGGGTTCGAAAAAACAAAAAATCATAAAAATCGAGAAAATATCGGTAAACATTGGCAAACATTGGCAAAATTAAGATACCATAAAAATATCTTTAAAAATCAGCAAACATCGGCTAGGCCAAAAAATTGTGATTTCGAGATAAAATTGGGATGTTATCGAGATGTTCGCAACACTTGTCAGTAATACAAAGAAAAATCAAGAAAAGGCAAAAGGAAAATGAAGAAGGTTGGAAAAGCAACGACCGAGGTAACTCATGTATCCACGATTGCTCCCTCTTACATCTATATGCCCATATGTGGGCATTCCTCATCATTGCCACCCTTATACCCATGGAATTTGGCCTTGACGCCCCTATGTCCCTATCCATTTCATCATTATTAACATGAACCCCATCAATTGAAGGATGTACCTTGGACTTGTCTTTTCTTTTAGGGGTTGGGAACACCTAATAGGGTCGTTTATTAACCATTCCTACCTACAGAGGTAACACTACTTCGAGCTCAAAGCCCTAAATTTGGAAGTGAAACCCCACATGAAATCTCATTGTGTCGTTGATAAACAAGCTTGTTTCACTTAGATGCACTAATGAATTATTGTACCTGAAGGTGAGGAGGCACATTGGACATTATATGTAATTGGCAAGTGGTTTCATCATGGGTTGGGCAACTTAATTGGGGCCCAAGTCCACCAGAGGATCATATTGACACCACAGGGGATGCGTTGAGAGCCATGGGACTCCCATCATGTGTAGAGCATCATTTCACACCATGGGCACCCTTAGCACCTTCAGTAGTTTGTTTATTGCCCCACATTATTTGCAAGAAGATGCACTTGGACCAGTGTGCCCAATCGACGTACCATTATGGAGTGGCAGTTGATTTGAGGCCCAAAGGAGGTTTGTCTCATTGTCGAGACATGGGAGGGCGAGCACCATCATCAAAGCACTCATTTGGAGCATTATACAGGATATTCTATCATCAAGGGACCCATGAGACCAACATTCACGCCCCAAACCCACTTTGGGGCCCCACATGATGACTTGCATGGAGATTTAGGAGCCATCCCCTAAGTGGTGATTTCTGGACCCCTCTCTCTCATTTTGGCACCTAGCGAACTCAACGTGGCCCCTCCAACGAACCTACATCAACATGACATCATCATCTCGACTAGCATTTGGAAGGCTAATTTATAATTTGAAAAATCTACTTGGTCGGCTTAAGACCAAAGCTTGTACTTTGCACGTCTTTATAATATTAGGGGCCCATAGGCTAATTATTTGACTTAGTGAGACACATATAAATAGAACTGTCTCATTTGTATTGGATCATCATTACACTTGGGAATTTCGGCCTTCTTGGCAAATTCACACTTTTTCTTTGGAGAGCTTTTGGAGTATCTTGGATGCACTTTGATATTTGGAGCTGATTTTTTATCTTGTCTTGGAGCTACTTCTTGAATATGGATGGATATATTGCATGATTATCTTGTAAGTTCTTTTGTTGATAGAATCTTTCTTTGAAATTGTCTAATGTATGTAATTGTTGCAACTAAAGTAAATGCTCTTGTGCCCTAATTTTGTTGAAGAAATTTTTGGAAGCTAATTGGTTGGCTCTTGCATATATTATTCATGGTATACAATGAATGTTCCTAGTGATGAAATGTTATCTTTCTTGACGACACTCAATATTCTAATAGTAGGTAATTGTTGAAGGTTTGTAGCTAGGGCATCAACTTTTAGCCTCTTTGAAGGCCAAATTAGTAAATCTAAAGCATCTAGGACTCCATAGCCCAAAGAAGAGGGCACTGGTCTAAGCCATTTGGTGATCAAACTTTCTTTTCTCCATAAATTCTCCTTCCAAAATTTCGGTCCCCTCTTCATGGACGGCTAGGATAGGGCATAGAGCGAAATCCAGGTGGATTCCGGGAGCACATACCCCAAGTTTAGAGTCTTGTCTACAAGACCTCAAAGTTTGGTGGTCATCTCTTGAGTTTTCATCCATAAAAATCTTTGCCCTAGGTGTGCCCTAGAAGGGAAACCCTAGCTTGCATTCCTTTGATTTGGGGACTTCTTTGAGGGTTGTATGAGCTTAGTATTCATTGGAATAAATCTTAAGAAACCCTTTCTCCTCCTTGCCTTGACCCTAGAAGCACTTCTTCACACAATTATTCACAAAACCCTAGGTCTTGCGCAAGTTTCTTCTTGGTCTCTTATGTTGAAGGAAATGTAACTAGGCTAGGTCTACATAAATGTAATTTTGATATTTGTATTTATTCAAGAAAAGATTTTTGTAATATTTGTCAATGAGTTTCTTTCTCATTGAAAATAGGTCAAGCACATTTTAAAGTGCTTCTAGAAAGTCAAAGTCAAAATATAATTATGATAAGACCCTTTGAGGGCATATTACATCAAGTATGTCAATGTACATGGTCATGGGAACACCTCCAAGATAAGTCAAATCCTCTCCTAGCATCAACTAAGTCTCCAAGCAACAAAACGATGGATAAAAGTTGAATTATAGTGCAAACTGTAAGTCGGCCTAGAGGACAGTCAAGTCGACCTAAAGAGGAGGGACAGACCTCTATTTATAGAGGTTGTCCACTCCTCATACAACGTACACTTCTCCCTGAAATCCGCAAGCAAGAAAGAGGACGAGGAAGGACGAAGATAAGCCTAGGAAAAGGGTTAAAAAGGCAGCGTGATAAAGAGACAGAACAGCAAGGATAAGAAGACGGTTTTTCTAGGGTTTCTGCAGCCACACGTGCAAGGTTCAGGAAGGCCTACCTGCGGCCATAGCAGCAGGAAAATAAGGATCATTATATATCATTGTTTTGGGTGCAAAATAGGCCTACAAGGTCTCTCTCTCCAGCGAGGAAGGGAGGAAAGATCAGCGAGGTTAAAAGGACTGTTTTAGGGTTTTGTCCTCAAGTACAGCAAGAATAACCTTTATGGATTTGACAATAGATGAAGACAACATATGGAGAGGCATCATTCGAAGGTATAACTAGGTCTACAAAGTCTCTAAGGAAAGCGAAGAAGGTTCTCCCTATAGCAAAGTAGAGAAGCCCTAATGTTTTAGGGTTTCTCCCAAGAAGAATAGAAGTCTGACTTAGACAAGCAGCAAAAGAAGGACGAAATACTAAGGAGTAAAGTGTCAGAAGGAATAGGTCCATGTGTCGGAAATTATAGTGCAAAAAAAGGAAGGATTTGTCTCATGCTTGGAGGATATCCTAGTCAAAGGTCTAGGGTTTGGCAGTTGTTCAAATAAGAAGCTTCAATAAGAGAAAACTTACAAAGAGTTTTTCTCTCAAGAGTGGAGAGGTTTTGTCCTTGGCAGAGTGCCAAACTTTGTGTTCTTGTTATTTTGTTTTGGTAGCAATTTGATGTAGTACACACATATGCACTAATAAGAAGAAGAAGAAGCATAAGTTAACAAAAAAAGTAAAAAGACTCCACAAATTGTTATCAAGTAACGAAGAATCATCACAACACTACTTTGCCCTAGATTCTTCAACATGGTATCAGAGCTAAGGTGACACATCAAGGAAAGGGCAACTCAAGAACACTCAACAAAAGAAGCATCTACAAAGTTGAAGCATCAAGCCTAGAAGTCTCAACCACTTCAAGGACAAGAAGGGTCTACAATCCATCATTCATCAAGGAGGTCTACAAAGCTAGAAGAAGAGCCTTACATAAAGGCACCTACAAAGAAGAGTAGATTGGAGCAGGACCTACATCAAGCTACAAGTCATCAAGCAAGTCCACTTGAAGAAGGCAACTTGAAGAGCATCAAGATCCAGGGAAGACAAGCCACCAAGCCTTCAAGGAGGAAGCAATTCCATTACATCTCAAAATCTATCAAGTAAGTACATGTCCCCTTCTGAATATACATCAATGTCTTTTTGCAAGGAAAGCAATAAATTGGTAGGTACCAATAACTTTCTTGCATGGAAGAAGAGGACCGATCTATTTCTCAAGGAGAATGAACTCCTAGAAATTGTCAAAGGGAATATCACTATCCCTGCTAAGGAGCAGACTCAAGCCTTAGCCAAGTACAATAAGGATGAGACAAGAGCTCAAAGGATTCTGATAGAATCAATCAAAGACTCTCTCATTCCTTATGTCTCCAAGTTTGAGACATCCAAAGAAATTTATGATAAGATAGTAGAGCTATTCTCGGTATCCACAACTGGAGAAGTAATATCTCTAAGGAATGAATTGTACAAGATGAAGATAACAGAGGAAGGAACAACACCCTACTTCATGAAAATCTCTGAAATGAGAGATCAACTTCAAGAGCTTGGGGAAGTCATGTCTGACAAAGAAATGACAACTGTTGTACTCAATGCTCTACCTGAGGAGTGGGGAAACTTCACATCTAGCATATATGCCAAGAAGGAAGCAACAACTCTCAGTGAAATGTGGTCTCTATGCAAAACAGGGGAAACCAGACTTAAGGCAAAAGAAGATGTGGGATCAAAGGAACAAGCATTTGCTACCAAGGCCAAAAGAAAGGGTAAATTTGGCAAGTTTGGTCCACGAAAACCAAACAACAAAGACATGTCCAAGATCCAATGTTTTGGATGCCAGGAATATGGACACTACAAAAGGAATTGTCCTAAGCTTAAGAAGGACAACAGTAACAAAAGGAAGAGGGAAGAAGCTCACATAACTCAAGAGATGAAAGAAGAAGGAAAGAAACAAAAGAAGGAAGATCCCCCGGATCTCTACTAGGAGTAGGACAAACCTAAGTTGCACGAAACGGGGAAACGAGAAGCGATACGAAACGCGACCTCCCCAAATTTTGGAAACGGGGAAACACGAATATATATATATAGAAAATATTTAAATATATATATGTGTGTGTGTGTGTGCAATCATAAAGCATAAATGATACATTATAATTTATTACACTTAAACATTAAGATTTAATTTACATCACATTTACTCATGAATGATCACATAATGAAAATAAAAATATCGGAATATCCAAAAGCAACCTTTATTAGATATCCAAATCTCAAAATCAGCCTTTATTTATATTAATATATGAGGTTGCAAGTACAATAAAGACTATAACGCTGCAAGAGAGAGATCCAAATCAGGATTTTCTGCATCCACATCCCATTCTTTAGAAGGACCACTGTTGTATTGGGAGTCTCCTCCTACATAGTCGAACGACCTTAGTGCTCTTGATTAAATACACGTTTCATACCCTAGTACCCTACATGATCTTGATTATTGGGAGTTTCCCCTGCATAGAGGGCTTGGTTTTCTTGATTAAATACAAGTTCCATACCCTAGTACATGATAAAATCCAATGGAAACATTGCAATTCCCCCAATCCTGAAATCCTGAAAAACAAATAAGTCTGCTGGATTTTGAGTGAGATCTAAAATTCTACTTTCTCCATATGAAATCCAATGAGGGCGAAACCACTCTCAAACATCCTAAGTCATTTCATGGTAATGTTAAAAATTTAAGTAAAAGGATGAAAATGAAAAATAAAAGAGAATATCACTTTTACTTTAAGAATTTAACATTACCATGAACTGCATATCAACACTAGGGCAAAAATTCACTTTTATAACTTTAGACACCCATCTAGAAAATTAAAAAACAAATTTGAAAAATAAAAAATAAAAAAAACACAATTCAATTGGGAAACGCGGGCTGTACGGCCGGGAAACGCGTTTCCGGCCGTACTGCCACGTTTCCGTTTCGGGAAACGTGGCAGTACGGCCGGAAACGCGTTTCCTGGCCGTACCAAACGCGTTTCCGCGTTTCGTCCCAGTTTCCAGCCGGAAACGCCCCCCCACCCCCCCCCCCCCCCCCCCCCCCCCGCGTTTCCGGCCGTACCAAACGCATTTCCGCGTTTCGTCCCAGTTTCCAACCGGAAACGCCCCCCCCCCCCCCCCCCCCACGTTTCCTGCAACATAGGGACAAACTCTTTACTTCTAGACTTCTTTCAAAGTTTTGAGTAGAATAGGAGCATGTAGGAATAAATTAAAATTGCATTGCTAGAAACACCCTCTAGAATCTAGCAGCATGATGTACATAGAGTTCTAGACACTCATATAGATGTAACACTTATGAGAAGAACAAAAATGCATAAGTAGAAATATCTTCTAGAATATAGGAGCATGGCAGATATAGCTCAAGATATTCATGTAGAAGAAGCATACCTAGTATAGGACCTCATACATGATGAAAGAAAAATTGATCATGATAAGAATCTTAGAAGACCTACTTCATCAAAAGAAAGGAAACATTTGCAAGGCAAGGATCTTTAAGATCCTATGATAGAATCTTCAAAAGAAGGTTCATGAACCAAGGCAGATGTCTCATTGGGAACCCCATTCATGGGATTCAAGAAAAGGGATGATATGCAGGAAAGCTAAGATGAAGCAAAAAGGGCCACACCAAGGTCAATCAAATGAAGCAATGATGATCAAAGGAGAATCAAGATGAGGTATGTATGCATCAAAGTTTAAGTCATGTTATCATTTATATATTAGTGAGTCATGGGTATAGTTCTATAACATGATCAAGCATGAAAGAATCTCTTTCACCAAGGAAATGCTCAAAGGCGTGCACTACAACACAATGAAGGTCAACAAAAGAATATGCTCACATAAGGAGCATAAGATTGTTGACTAAGAAGCAAGAAGAAATGTTGACAAGTCCAGAAAGCAATCAATGAAGGAATGCTCTCACAAGAAGCATTAGATGGTTGACCTATGTCACTGAGTATGACCTTCTAGGACTATTCTTGTCTTGGGTTCCCAGCCCTCAAATAATATCGGTCCTCTTGCCTACTCTTGTCTTCAATGCCCTACACATCCTCAAAGAGTATCGGGTGCCAGATGATTACCCAATCCTCACATTCTTTCTTCCCAAGTGAAGACAAGAATGTTGTGTCTATTTTGTGTCTACATTTCCATTCATGGCCTTCATCTAGACTTACAGTTGTTAGTCCTGGTCTAGTGCATGACACATGAAATGGAAAAACACAATTGTCACTCCTTTGTAATTAGGGGTGATCCAAAACTCCCCCTTGATCAGAGAACTGTCAAAGCTCCCTCTTAACTAGGGACTCTTTCATTCATCGGCAACTTCTTCTTCGTGGGTCCTTCCGCTGGTTGATCTCCTTCCTTTCTTTGATGTCATGAAGTCTTTGTTCGAACTTCTTCTAGGTAGGGCACCATCCATCGATCACTTTCCTTCTTGGTTTTTCATGTCATTGCTTCGTTCATGGAAAGTGGCTTTCTTGTCATACATTAGGTTTTCTTCTCATCTGGCTACTCCTTTGTCATTTGTCCATGCTTCAGAATACTCTTCTCATGGATGCTTCATTGTACTTGCTTGTTTACATGCTTCGACCTAGTAGCCCATCATGACTTCATCCTGATATTGCTTCAATATTAAATGGTGCTTTTTGTTGGATGGCTTCTTCATCATGACATCTTCATAGAGTAGAATCAGTTATCTGCATCTTTCATATCTCCAAGGCCTTCATAAGTGTCAAGGGTCCTTCCTTCCTTTGTCAGAGTTGTCCTGCCTTCTTTTCAAGAGATATCTTCAATGGTTCTTTGTCAGATAGCGATTCATTGTGATCATGGTGTTCTTCACATGCTTGATCTCTTTCTTCATTTGCTTCTTCTTGGATAGATTGGTCAACCACCTTATGCTCCTTGTGAGAGCACTTCTTCATTGCTTGCTTCCTGGACTAGTCGGCATTTCTTCTTGGTTCTTAGTCAGCAATCTTATACTCCTTATGTGAGCATATCCTTTTGATGACCTTCATTGCATTGTAGTGCATGACTTCAAGCATGTCCTTGGTGAAAGAGATTCTTTCATAGTTGATCATGTTATAGAACTATTCCCATGACTCAATAATATACATGTGATAACATGACTAAACTTTGATGCATACATGCCTCATCTTGATTCTCCTTTGATCATTTTAGCTTCATTTGGTTGTCCTTGGGTGGCCCTTCTTGCTTCATCTTAGCTTGCCTGCATATCATCCTTTTCTTGAATCCCATGAATGGGATTCCTAATGAGACATCTACTTTGGTTCATGACCTTCTTTTGAAGATTCCATCATAAGATCTTAAAGACCCTTGCCTTGCAAATGTTTCTTTTCTTTTGATGATGGAGGTCTTCTAAGATTCTTAATCATGATCAATTTTATTTCATCGTGGATGAGATCCTATACTAGGTATGCTCCTTCTACATGAATATCTTGAGCTATATCTACCATGCTCCTATATTCTAGAAGATATTTTTGACCATGCATTTTGTTCTCATTATAAATGCTACTTCTACATGAGTATCTAGAACTCTATGTACTTCATGTTTCTAGATACTAGAAGATATTTCTAGCCATGCACTTGTATTCTATTCCTACATGCTCCTATCCTACTCAAAACTTTGATAAACGACTTTAAGTAAAGAGTTTGACTTAGTCATAGTAGAGATCCGGATGATCTTCCTTCTTTTGCATCTTGTTTTCTTCTTTCATTTCTTGAGTCACATGAGCTTCTTCCCTTTTTCTTTTGTTGTTGTTGTCCTTCTTTAGTTTAGGACAATTCCTCTTGTAGTGTCCATATTCTTGGCATCCATAGCATTGGATTTTGGACATATCTTTGTTGTTTGTTCTTCGTGGACCAAATTTGCCAAATTTTCCCTTTCTCTTGGCCATGGTAGCAAATGCTTGCTCCTTTGATCCCACATCTTCCTTGGCTTTGAGTCTGGTTTCCTCTGTTTTGCATAGAGACCACATTTCACTTAGTGTGGTAGCTTCCTTCTTGGCATATATGCTTGATGTGAAGTTGCCCCAATCCTCAAGTAGAGCATTGAGTACTACAGTTGTCATTTCTTTGTCGGACATGACTTCCCCTAGCTCTTGAAGTTGATCTCTCATCTCAAAGATCTTCATGAAGTAGGGAGTTATTCCTTCCTTTGATATCTTCATCTTGTACAATTCATTTCTTAGAGATATCACTTCTCCAGTTGTGGTTACCAAGAATAGCTCTACTAGTTTATCATAGATTTCTTTTGATGTTTCAAATTTTGAGACATAAGGAATGAGAGAGTCCTTGATAAATTCTATTATAATCCTTTGAGCTCTTGTCTCATCCTTATTGTACTTGGCTAAGGCTTGGGTTTGTTCCTTAGCAGGGATGGTGATATTCCCTTTGACATGTTCTAGAAGTTCATTCTCTTTGAGAAGTAAATCAGTCATCTTCTTCCATGCAAGAAAGTTATTGGTCCCTACCAATTTGTTGTTTTCCTTGCAAAAAGACATTGATGTATATTCAGAAGGGGACATATAATTACTTGATAGATTTTTAGATGTAGTGGATTTTCTTTCTCCTTGAAGACTTGATGGCTTGCCTTCCTAGGATCTTGATGTTCTTCAAGTTGCCTTCTCCAAGTGGACTTGCTTAATGATGAGATTTGCTTGGTAACTTGTAGATGATGTAGGTCCTTCTTTGATCTGCTGTTCTTTGTAGGTGCCATTATGTAAGGCTCCTCTTCTTGCTATGTAGTCTTCCTTGATAAGTGATAGATGGTAGGCCTTCTTGTCCTTGAAGTGATTGAGACTTCTTGGCTTGATGCTTCAACTTTGTAGATGTCCTTCCTTGATGAGTCACCTTATGAGTGTTCTTGAGATGCCCTTTCCTTGATGTGTCACCTTAACTTCGATACCATGTTGAAGAATCTAGGGCAATTAGGTGTAGTGTGATTCTTCTTAACTTGATAACAATTTGTGGAGTCTTTTTACTTTTCTTGTTAGCTTAATCTTCTTCTTATTATTAATGCATGTGTGTGTACTTCATCAAACTGCTATCAAAAACATAAGAACAAGAACACAAGATGTTGGCTCTCTGTCAGGGCCAAAACCTCTCTTCTCTTGAGAGGAAGACCCTTCAGTGAGTTTCTCTTATTGAAGCTTCTTATTGATCAATGCCAAACCCTAGACCCTTGACTAGAATATCCTCCAAACACAAGTCAAGTCCTTTCTCCTTTCTGCACTTTGTTCCCTGACACTTAGTCTTCCTTCTTTTGGCACTTTGTTCCGCGGCACTTCGTCCTCCTTCTTTCAGCAATAGGTGATGGACCTTGTTTATGTGAGCTCTAGAAGAGACTTCAATCTTTGGTCCTTGGTGAGATCCTTCACCAATGAGGATACCTTCCTTCCCTTGATCCAAATTAGCTTCTTCTTGAGGTGTAGTTGCAGACTTGATATGGCTACACTGCAACCCTAATTTCTCGCACGTGTGGGAGGTTTCTCCTATGCTTTGGTTCCTTTCCTCTATAGGCCTAGGTTACTAGCCCAAACAATGTGATATTCATGATTGTTATCTTGCTACTGTAATGACCGTAAGGATACTTTTGTTTCTCGCACGTGTGACTGTTTTCTACCCTAGAAAACAATCCTCTTAACTTCGGCCTAGACTTCACCTTGTACGCTGCACTAGAGGCTCCCTTTCTTGTCACTTTTTCACCCTTTACTCATTCCTTTTCTTCGTTGATTTCAGAGGCACTTGCTTGACGTTATGAGGGAGTGGACAACCTCTATATATAAAGGACTATCCCTCCTTTAGGCCAACTAGAAGACTGCAGGCCGACTTGACATATTTAGCTCGGATTGCTTATTTGGTGGTGTCACATGCTTGGAGGAGACTTTGACTTTGCTTGGAAGTATTCTCTTGACTGTAATACATGATGTAACATGCCCTTAAGGCCTTCAACATTTTCTTTTGACTATTTGACTCACCTATAACACTTAACATGTGCTAGACCTATTTCAATGAGCAAGAAACTCGTTGATATATATTATAAATCAATATTTCCTTTCTTGAATAAGTACAAATATCAAAAGTACATTTATGAAGACCGAACCTAATTACATTTCCTTCAACACTTTGTGCACTTGTAATTTTCAGATTTCAAGAGTTGTTTCTTCGCCATTGGGGTTGCCACTTCTTGGAAGGAGATCTTGGTTCCTATAGACTCCTATTTTGTAATTGTCTCTTCCATCTTTTGGGCAGCCCATTAAGAGGCCTTCTACTCATTGTAAAAAGATAATAAAAGATCTATTTTTCTTATGGGAGCTTAGGTTTTACCCATGGCATCTCTTATCTCCATTTAGGGAGAGAAACATGTAGGTGAATTAACTTTTGCATCTTCTCGTTTTCCATTTTAATTGCATGCCTAAACTTTACACAACCTCACTCATCACAATTTTATTTTGTTCAAATAAGTTTGCTACAATTCAACTTAAGGTTTTGCATTCTCCATTTTATATCTTGATTTGAGCTACAAGCACTTTACTTTAAACAATCTACTCTTCACATGTTCATTAACTTAATTTTCTATAAGTCATTTTAATTTCATATTGCAAATTCAAGTCCATTTCTTTTGCAAAGTTAATCAATTTTGGTTCACTTAATCACAAGCATTGTTATTTACTTACATGCAAGGCATCTCTCATGTTTTATTTGCTTTTGGGTAAATCACAAAACTATCATAAAGCAAAGCAAATATTTTTCACAAATCCTAATTGCGTATGCAATCTTGTGTTTAAGACAATTTCTATTATTTACTTGACTTTTTGCAAATTTATATAAGGCATATTAAATTAGTTAAATTTTACAAGCTTCCAAAGCCTCATTCAAAATTAACCTCCAACTTAAGTTGGTTGTATAGACATTTAGGGACCCTCCACCTCTATTGACTCTTCACTATGAGATCCTAATTTTCGGGCGAGGGTGAAGTCTGAGAATTGGAGTTTAATTGAAATCTTGCTTTTAGAGTTGAACTAATAAAATCAACCAAGAGCACATTTACATCATCATTTTACTTTACTTGCAATTTCCCATTTTGCTATCTTGATGTGTTTTGAGATTCATTTGCACATATCATTCTTTTCATTCCAAGAAGCATTTATGATGCAAGTAGTGTGAGTCATTTACTTTTGCAACAATTTAATTTTTTTGTACTTAGAATATTGATCATTGATGTAGTTCTATTTCATGTTATTGCTTTGATGATCAACGTGCTCATGAGTAATTGATGTATCTAGTTATCTAGGGCATTTTCTTCCAAAGTCCTATTTCCTTTATAGTTGCAATTGGTGTTCATATGCTTATTTTGTTAAATTATGGTATGTTCTATGCTTAGAGTTGTTTACTTCTTTTCTTTTTATTAGCCACAAATTAGCAATCACATATGCATTAAGTAAAGTGCAGATAGAACATTAAACGATCAACAGAAAACAAGCCAAGACAAGAGACACAAAATGTGGCGGCTAGCCAAGGACAAACCCCAATGCGAGGAAACCCTTTGATCAAATCTTCTTTTATCTTCAATAGTTCAACAGAGAGAAATAGTACAAAATCATAATTCTGTAATTTTATATCAGCAACAGCAAACCCTAAATCAGCAAAGTCAAACTTGGTCAAACGAGGTGAAATTGACCTCCAATATGCTTGGTCAATTTCTGGTCAACCAGCCCTCGAACAGCCTGAAGAAACAGCCCTTGAAAAGCCCCAAAAACACAGTCAAACTGTTGTTGACTGAAGTCAACCTGCTGCCCAAAACTAGGGTAGTCAACACTGGTCAAACCTGTGGACGGATTGCCTCGATTTTTGTGCAAAAATCTGCGACCTGCCTAGGAGAGGCAGCCACACCAAAAACGCACCCTTGATGAGTCAACGCTTGGTCAGTGCAGGTCAAGGAGACCTTCAGCAGTTCCTGCATCCTCCTTTCAACACCCTCCTTGCCCTAATGCGTCCTCCTTCCCACATGTGAGTTGCTCCTTGTATAACCCAAAGCTAAGGAGAGAGAGGGAAGAATGAGTGAGATGAGATGATGAGAAAATGAATCAACCTCTCTTGTATTTATATGATTCACTAGGCATGTGTGCCACACATTTCACTGCTGGCCGGACCTTGATAATTTGTCAAGTAAATACAAATAAATTCATATCTCCATAAATACTTGTCGGAATCAGATGATCTTTAGATCAATCCTACACCTCTCAACAGGAGGAATCTAGGAAAAATATCAGTTGCCATAAATGAGGTGACCCACATGGAGTTTGGCCCTAGTTGCCAATTTTAACATATTTTGGTCTAACATTTCAATTATCTATCATTGTATCTTGATTTCATTTTTTGAGCAAGTTATTGTTATTTACTTGAATGCACTGGTTTATACTTTGAATATATCATTGAAATTTGTGCATTTATATGCTTGCTTAATTCTTGGAAACAAGTTATTTTTGAAAAGTAATCCAAATTAACTTTCCTCCTATGAAACTGGATTCGTTCAAAAGGGTCAATGTGTCGCGAATCTGTCGAATCCAACACGATTCGTGCCAAATCGTGTCCGGAAATTGGGACATGTCGTGTTTGATTGGGACACGATTGAATCCAGAACATGTCCTAATCGAACACGACGTGTCCCAATTTCCGGATACGAATCCGGAAAAAGTCACCCGCATAGCATTAAAAAGGTGATTTTGTTGTTGTTTTGTTTCACTTTCACTTCTCTATTTTGTTGTGGGTTTGTTGTGAGTGTTTTGGAGCAAGGAGCAAAGGGTGTGGGAGCGTTTTCAAGGAGATTCAAACAACAGGTAAGTGCATTTCCTCTCTATTTTTTTTCATTTTTATTACAGCGGTTTGCATATGCATTTCTTTTATAAATTTGTGCATTTTTTTTTTTTTTTTTTTTTTTTTTTTTAGTATTTCAAGGGCAACAGGGAAGGGGCAAAGGAAGGGGAAGAATGTCCCCATTGGAGATGCCCCTCCTATCCCAATATCATCATAGTCTACTGCAAGTATTCCCTCTATTGCAAGTAATGTTGAGGGAAGACTTCCTCATCAATGTAACACTGAGAAATATCCCTTGTGGAAATATGTCACAAGAGAGCAAGGGCCAAGCAACAAGGTGAAAGGAGGAGGCAATGTGAATTGGAGATGCAACTTTTGCCACAATACTTTCACGAACACATATTTCCTTGTGAAAGGCCATTTGTTGGCTTTACCAGGTTGTGGAGTTGGAGCTTGTACAAAAGTGGCTTTACAAAAGAGAAAAGAAATGGAAAGAGAATTCAATGTTGGTATGGCAAATATGGCTGCAAAATAAATAAAAAAACCAAGAATGATGACCCCCTTCCATTTTTGAGAAAAGGCAGCAACAAATTCCCATTTGAGAGTTCTAGTGGGGGACAAGCAGCAAAAAGAAAGGCAATTTCACTTGGTCCAATGGACAAGATTTTTCAAAAGGAGAAACGGGAAGAGCTTGATCTCACCATTGCCCTTTTTTCTATCAAAACTTCATAACCTTTAATGTTGCACGCTCACCTCTATTTATTGAGATGTGTCGAGCTCTAACTCAAGGGGTTGCATCAAGGTATGTGTCTCCTGATTCAAAGAAGCTTAAAACCACATTGTTGACAAAGGCAAAAAAGAGATGCAAAAAATGCTTGAGCCTATTAAAGCATCATGGCCAACATCTGGGGTTAGCATTGTTTCTGATGGATGGATAGATCCAGCACGACACCCACTCATCAACTTCATGGTGTCTTCCTTGAATGGTCAAGTTTTCTTGAAAGCAATGGATACACTTGCGGAATACAAAGATGCACAATATATGGGTGAGTTGTTTATTAAAGTTATTGAAGATGTAGGTGTTGATTCTTGTGTGCAAATCATTACAGATAATGCACCTGTTTGCAAGGTTGCTGGCATGATTGTGGAAGCTAAATATCCACAAGTTCTTTGGACATCTTGCATTGTCCATTCATTGAACTTAGCACTGAAATCCATTGCTTCTGATGTGCTTTGGATTGGTAACATTATTGAGGATGCATGGCATATCCGTAACTTTGTACAAAATCATACAAATGCCCTCACTATCTACAAGGAGTACAACAATCTATCATTGTCGAAGATTGCGAATACACGGTTTGCCTCTTCATTCATCATGTTGAAGAGGTTGAGAAAGGTCAAGACCGCTCTTGGGGCCATGGTTATTTCAGAGTTTTGGTCTTTTTGGAGAAAGACAAATCAAGTAGCCTTTAAAAGAATGAAGGACACAGTGCTAGATAATGCTTTGTGGGAGAGGGTAGATCTACTTATTCAGATCATGGACCCTATCATTTCTTTGCTTCGATTTGCAGATACAAACCAACCCATCCTAGGAGAGGTTTATGAGGGATGGGATTCCATGATCGAGTCAGTGAGGAGCATTATTTTACAGAGTGAGTGCCCCGTGTATGAGACATCACCAGAAGCCTTCTTCACCACTAGACAGGATATTCTTGTCAGCAGATGGGACAAGAATTGCACACCTTTACATTGTTTGGCTCACTCATTGAACCCAAAATACTACAGCCATGAGTGGTTGAATAGTGGACCTTCTTGCAGATTCCCTCCTCACATGGATGGTGAAATCTCACATGGGAGGAAAGATGCATTCAGGCGGGTTTTTCAGGATAGAGCATCGCTTGATGAGGTGAAGGATGCCTTTGCAGAGTTTTCCACTGGCACTGGTCGATTTGCAGGATATGATCTGATTAGCAACAGGGGGGCTAAGAAGCCCTATTCTTGGTGGGCAAATCATGGGGCAACAAACCCTCCTCTACAACAGTTAGCCATGAGGCTCCTCTCTCAGGTGACTTCATCCTCTTGTTGCGAGAGGAATTGGAGCACATATGGGAATTTGTAGTGTTAAGAAGAGCAGGCTTGAGCAGTCCAAGGCAGAGACAATGGTGTATGTGCACACCAACCTTCGTCATATTTACAAGCAGAGAGATGATTGGTTGAAGGGAAGGACAAAGATGTGGGATGTCTTTCCTGATGATATGGGTATGGACAGCAATGTTGAGTTGGCATTGGCCAACATGGATCTCAATGATCCAATGCTAGAGCCTGTCACATTTTATGATGGTAATACTATAGAGGGGTCATCCTCCACACTAGCAAATGCAGAGATGACTTTGGATACAGGGGAAGAGGATGCAGCAGAGGAGAGCAGTGGTGACCATGATGATGAGGACAGTGATGTTGATTTTGATGATGACTATGAGGATTGATCTCATGAGTCATGAGCTACCTACTGCCTTGAGGCTTGTATACTTGTAGTTGTTTTGTATTTTCTATTTCTATTTTCCACTGGCATTGCACTACCTATGTAACACATTTTGATTTTGATGACTTAATGAGAATACTATAGTTGTCAGTATCTTTATCTTATTGTCTTGTCTTTCTCCTATTGGATCATTGATGAATTGAATATGTATTATGAATTCAGAATTTATCATTTATGTGGCATGTCACAAATTACAATTGTATTTGAATTTTGTATGTACTATGCATAATGTTACTTTGTAAACAGTAAAACTTACATCTAGATGAAGATCTATGTTTGAAATCAATGAATTTGTATCATGAATGGGAATTTGTGTAAGAAATATCTAAGTTTCAATATATATTTTAAGAAAATAATATATAACGTATCCGAATGTGTCTTATTACGGGGGGTCAATGTGTTCATATCCGCACTCGAATCTCCGTATCCGTCGAATCCTGAATCCACATGTCAGGTGACTTAGCTTTCCTCCTAGAACCTCATATCACTTTTAACTTAACTTTTCATTAGGAACCACCCCCCTTAGCTAACCTAGGAGATAGCTTAGACAGATAGAGTCGGGAACAGTGTGACAGCTCCTTCTCTGAGTTCCCTACCACTAACCACACTTTGTGGGGTTGAAGGCTTTTCCCACTGACTTGTAGGTAGTTGTAGGCGGAATGGTCAACATTCTTTGGCACCGTTGCCAGGGACAAGCTTTCTTGTACCTGGGAAATCAACTAACTTTTAGTTTTTGCACAGTGGACTTTAGAGTTAGATTCCTGTTCAAGTGGTGACTCCACTTATTTCACTTTTTGCAAGGATTTCTGCTTGAAGTTTGCTTCTTGTAGACTTCTAGCTAATATTGGACAGGGGCCTCTCTTTGGTATCCATTTTCTCTTTCAAGGTCAAGTGCGCATGACATCATGAATGATTTGTTTGCCCCTTGTGATTTTACTAACATTCTAGGCTATCCGAATTTTATTCCAGATGAAGCCATTGAGGCTATTGAAGAGTTGCCTTGTTTTCTAGGTAACAATGCCATCAGTACTGAAACTCACCTTAGGAATTTCCACCTTTGTGTGAGCAAATGGTGCCATGATATTAACCATGAGGATGTTAAAATGTTACTTTTCATCTTTTCATTAGATGGAAATGCAATAGATTGACTCATAGAATTACCTGCTAACAGTTTTGATTCTCTAGAATCAATCATTGACGCCTTTGAAGAAAAATATGGAAATGAAAGAAAGATCAAAGCGAAAGCAAATGAGAATGATAAGGACCTCATCAAGGGGTTGACTCAAATGATTAAGGATTTGCAACTCAACCAAGTTCAACTCATTAAGACCATGGACAAAAATCATGCACAAGTAATAAAAGCCATGGAAGTCAATCATTCTAATCAAATGGCCACTTTTCAAAATAGGTTGCTCACCATGGAAAAAAAACAAGTGCAATTAATCAACACCATGGAAACAAATCATGTTAATGAAATAAGTGTTATGAAGGCTAATCAAGTCACTTTTCAGAATAGGTTGGATGAAATGGAAAGATTACAGGTACAAAAATTCCAACTTAGGTTAAATGACGAATGAGAAGAGAAAAAATAAACAAATCATAAGCCTCCCGGTCCACTGAAGCAATCTTCATCTCATTATGAGGAGGTCATTTACTCCATTGAAAAATGGCTAATTAATGGAGACTTGGATAGCAAGGAAACTGAGGGGAATCAGGTTTATACTTATGAGATTGATCCATCACCCATGTCAAAGCAAAAGCAGAATGGACAAAGGCAGGTCAAAGAAGTCTTGGATACTTTGAATTTTCCATCTGAGCATCTTCAAGATCGGGCAAAAAGGTCTATTTTGATCACATCAACATCAACATCACTATCTGTTAAGAAGAAAATAAAAAAGCAAAAAGGACTTGGTAAATTTGATAACCATGTACAACACAGTGTTGGGACAAATCAAAGTCCTAAGATATTTAGAATTGGACAGGGCACATCAGAAAAACCACCCATGGATTTGCCCAAAAGTAAGCAGGTTCTCAGCACGAACTTCATTGAGGACATTTGATGCCATGGGACATCTTTTTGTATCATATTTCTAACCTTATCCCTTGTCATTTTTATTTAATTAGTTTTATTTCAAGAATAAATTGTCATTTATGCTCTTAGAATAAATTTTCATTTCTTCATTTTTGTACTTGATTTCATTTGATGATATTTTGAATGGATACTGCTAATATATGTCTTTTGTCAATAGATGCAGATTCCAAGTTCTTGCACACTATCATGTTGTATCTAGTATGCATCCCCATATAGAGCCAAATGTTGACCACTGGAATGGCACCTGATGATTATATGAAATAATGAAAGACACCATGCCCAAGGATGATCCAGAGGACACTTATACCATCAAATATCATCAGTCAATAGAGTTTTTTAAACTCTACTATTTTCTCGTCATCTTTCTTGTACCCAGATTCCACACACTGCGGGAATTGTAATAAGTGATACTAGTAATGATGAGTTTTGAGTCTGTAACAGGCCTAGGATGTTGGGACTCAATCACCAAACGAGTACACCTTAGAGTGTTTTTTTTATCTAGTTAATTATACCTTTTTTTCAGAGGCGGATAATTTTCTGGGTTTTTTCACTCACTTTTTACCCCAAAATCGCAGTGACGGTTTGAAGGTTGAGCCCCTAACACATCTTAGTGTCTAGAGTCAATGTATATTACCATACTAGATCACAAAAAAAATTGTGGAATTTGGTTAGGTCTAGGTAGTCATTTTTTAAATTTTAAGATTTTCGCGCTGCGGAAAAATTGCTAATAATTGTATTTGTAATGTGATAAGTGATGTCTAGAGAAGTTGTATGGGGTATGAGTAATGAAATTTGCACCTCCCACCCTCGAATTTCTATTATGACACATTTTGAGGGGTTAAAAATGTGTTTTGAGCCCTCAAAACCCATTTTTCCTGAGTTTAGTGGAAAATTTGGTGATTAATTAAGCCAAAAATTAAATAAATGGAGAAAAATAAATATCTACACATGCTAAATGTTGTGGAAATGAGGTGGAAAATTATGGAGGAATTAGAATGAAGTCCCAAGGTGATGTGGACTCTTAAAATCAAGGAAAAGACATGTGCTCAAATAAAATCGAATTTCTAGCATTAAATAAGAAAGTTGCTTACTTGGAAATTCGAATTTGTAAAGTTAATGTACATTTGGAGGATTTGAGAGAATATTTGGTGGATATTTTTGTGGGAAATTGTCCCCGCATGGGTTACCACCCATATACACTTGTCATTTCATCATAAAATTCGAATTTGGCACATAAGGGAAGAATAAAATTATGTCCACTTGCCAGAATTTGATTTTTTACACTTGGCCTTGGAGCTCCATTCAGCAAATTTGAATTTCTCTTTGGGATTGTCACCTCGTGCCACTTTTTTAATCACTTCTACATTGGGATTGGCTCCCATAATTCTATATAATAGAGCCTTAAGCTCTCATTTGTATCAATTTGAAAACGAGTTATTATGTTTGGGGAATCACTGCTCTTATGTACACTTATGTTCTATTGCAATGAAAGACTTTGGGGTTTCACATATGATGTGTTGTTCTTCTTGAGCAAGGTAATATCTTGATTTTTGATCATTGTATTTCATTTTCTTCTTGCTATTGTGTTCATTAGTTTCCATTATGATTTTAGAGATTTGTTAATGTGCAGTTATCTCACATTGGCATGTGGTTTTGAAAGTTTGTTTTAGATAAAATTTTAGTTGATTTTCCAATAAATCTCTAAGATCTGTTTACCATTGTATTTATTTTAACCCATGTGGATCTAAAGTCTATTTGAAGTTGTGTAAAGACATCTCTTGGATCAAGTCTCAAGCGTGAGGGAAAATTCTTGAAGGAATCATCCCACTTTTGAGAAAGTTCATTGAAGAACCCGCATTTGTCATCTCCCAAGGCCTCATCTTACGATTTTGTGTTGCGGGAATCCTTGGCTTTTAGCTTGTGTTTCAAAATCCGATTTCAATTAAAATCATTTGTCTCAATTTTTTGTGCTAATAATGATTTTATTTCGCTACTGAAGAGCATGCTGAAATTTAGGCAAGAATTGGAGTTTCGCTCCAATTCCTTAGTCTAAATTTTGTAGAATATTTGTAGATTATTGTTAAATTGGCAACTAGGGCAAAACTCCATGTGGGTCAGCTTATTTATGGCAGCTGATAATTTTATTGGATCCCTCTCGTCGAGAGGTGTAGGATTGATCCAAAGATCATCCGATTCCGATAAATATTTATGGAGATATGAATTTATTTTGTTTATGTAATTATTATCAAGCCGACCAGCTTTTATGTAGGCTCTAGAAGGCCAAACGTCGTGTCTATTCATCATCTACACGTTAGTATAAATAGAAGAGGATTTGAAGTCATTTGGTAACTCACTCTCTAGTGATCTCTCTTCATCCTGTTTTGGGTTTTGATGGAGAAGAGATCTAAAAGGAGTGCCCTAATATCTACGTTGCCCTAACGAAGATGAAATGCTGGACATCTAGATGCAGTCACAGAGGATCCTTATACGATGTATAAAGGTGATCGTAATAAGCCCTAGCTGCAGTAATAAAAGGAGGCACAACCGCAGTTGAAATGGAGCCATCCTATACGCAGTCCTGTTTTCGCAAAGGATAAAACGCAAAGGTCTAGCCGCAGGTGAAGAGGAGACTCAAACACAAGTCCTAGCCGCCTTGAAGAGATATCTAGCCACAGTCAAGAAGGCCCTAATCCACAGCAAGAGAAGGAGCCTTAAGACAAGGAGAAGGGTCTCTGTTTTAGGGCCGCAGGTTAGGGCAACTTCAGCGAAGAAGAGAAGGACGTTAGGGTCATTCTCATGACTGTTTTGAAGTGCAAATGAACCAGCATTAAGGCCACATTACAGGAGTCTACTTCTGGGCTGTTTGTAAGGGCATTTGTGGCAAGGTTTATCTCTGTCTTGAGCAGCGGATTGCACAGAAAACATTGCGGTTGGACTGAGCCCTTTTAGTGGGCTGTTGGGTGAGTACAGGGGTTGGTTCTAGCCTTATATTCCAGCGTTTGACAACAGCTAGGAAGGGAGACAATACCGTAGTCTATTATGCCTGATCAAGAGGCTGTGTTGAATCTGATGGGTGTGAATAGGGTGCTGTAGCAGACGGAGTTTGTGCCCCAACCAGTGTAGTGATGAGGCTGTTCATGAGGACAGTTTAAGGTGACCTATCTAATAAGCAGTGACAGCTAGAGCAGCAGCATGATGATTAAGAGCAGCAAGTTATGTACAGCGTACAACTCAGCAGTAAAGCAGCATGGTGCAGCTCAGGAACATGGTATGATGTTGCAATATGATGAGGTACAGCACATGGACAAGATACAACAGAATGATAGGTGAAGGAGTCACCTTGAGAATCAGTTGAAGCAGAATGTCTTCAACTGATCTCATCGCTATACGAAATGATCTATGCTAGATCTAGATAAGTCAAAGTGTTGACTTCTGTTGTAATTGTACTCTCTCTCTCTCTCTCTCTCTGCTGAACTTTGAAGATAAAAGAAGATTTGATCAAAGGGTTTCCCCACACATTGTGGGGTTTGTCCCTGGCTCGCGCCATATCTTGTGTCCTCTTGTCTTGGCTTGTCTTCTGCGTTTTATATTTATGTTCTATCTGCAGTTTATCATAATGCTGATGTGATTGCTAACTGTGAAAATTTAATAAATTGCTCTAGCATAGAACATACCTAATCTTAACATGGTATCAGAGGTGAGGTGAAGACAATGCCCAAGCAAGAGTGAAAGAGCAATCACCGAAGACAGTTGGGACAAGACAGAAGGATCAATGGGTTCCTCATAATTCACCTAGGGTGAAGTCAAAGCAGAGAATGTTATTAGAATGGTGCAACGGAAGATTCTGATGGTCCATCTTAAGATCACTTCATTGGGAAGTTCGGATCTAAGGGTGGAAGGAAAGGCGGATGCCTTGTTGAAATAAGTTCGGCCGTTATGCGAAGGAGTGTCCGAATGGCAGAGACACATTTCTTGATGAAGATAACAATCATTCCTGGGACATCTTCAATGATCAAAAGAATGACTGGTAATGCAGGTCATCAAGGAAATGGTCGACTCTTCCACGAAAGCAAGGAACCCCAAAATCTCTTTTATATACCTGATCGAACCTGATGTCCATCTCGGAAATGGAAGTCAAAGGTTACAGGGTGGCACTTATCGATGGAAAGGTACGTGTTTGAAAATAGATCTTTTAAAGATGTTTTTGAGTTCGGGGTTGTATCAAGTTGCAGGAAGTCCACTGGGGACCATGTCCATTGACTCAGCACCGGAGGTCTGCGAGTCAGATGGTGACTAGGATGCCTGAATTCAAAAAAAAAAAAACATGAAGGTACATGTCTGAAATGTACCAAAGGAAATCATTCCCCTCATGCAGCAGGTCCACAGGCTTGGAACAACTCGAGGAGTTTGAGAATCATGATCAAGGAATCTCATGTATACAGGTGGAAGAAAGCCATCTATGGCTTGAAGAAAAACACCTCAGGCATAATATGAGAGGATTGATAGCTGTCTAATGCAGCTGAGATTCACTAGGAGTGAAACCGATCCAAACCATTACTCGAAGGTTGTGGATGATAAACCTCTCGTACCGGCACCTATGTCTGACAGGTGCAGACCCTCTCATTTATAGGAGACAGAGGGAGTTAGATCTAGAATGTGGGAAGATAAGATGCAAGCTTGTGACTGCCTCGAGGATCTTAACTTTCAGAAGTTATATGGTAATGATGTCGAACCAGATTTGGGAAATGCCTCTGAGTTTCATAAACTCATTCGCGTTGATGTTCTTCGAGAACCTCCGTCCGGACATCTGTGTTGCAGTTAGCATGGTGAGCTCATATTTGGTTGAGCCTCACTTGATTGGTGCCAAGAGTCTTCTAAGATATCTTCAGGGCACAATCTCTCATGAATTGAGATACACTGCCGGAAATATGAAACCACATGATTATTCGAATGATGAGTGGGCAGGAAGTATGGAGGATCACTAGAGCACTTCTCAGTGTTGTTTGGAATCTGCCTTGATATCCTGGATGAGCAGGAAGCAGAAGTCGGTGACTCTGAGCACCACCAAAGCAGAATACATTGCTGATAGTATGGCCTTCTGTGAGGCAGTCTGGTTGCTGAAGCTCTTCAGTGAGCTGTTTGTACACATGATGAATACCACTGTGAATCTCTGTGACAACCAGAGATGGGATTCGATTATTGAGGAATCCCGTATTTGACAATTGCTCCAGCAGATAGACATCAATTACTGCCTTATCTAAGATATGGTAAGTCGATGATCAAGGAGGCTCCATCACACTGAGATGATGTACAGGACAGAGCCCTGAGGAAAGATCAAATTTGTGATTTTCCCGAACGACTTGGAGTCGTCGAGAGACCTTTGTAAAAGGGTCCTGCATGCTGCATACATTGAGCTCTAGGAGCTTTGGGGGGCTTGCAGTTCTATTGGAGCAACATACGACCACAGGGTGACTCACCCTCCCCTGGTGGTGCGCACTGAAACAAGATGATTCGCTCTCTTGTGGGACAAGATGATCCGCTCTCTTGTGGGACAAGATGATTCGCTCTCTTATGTAGCAGGATGATTAGTTCTCCTGTGAGGCCTGGATTGATGTGTTCTCCATGGCGATTGTAGCAGGATTGATGTGTTCTCCTGTGAGGCCTGGATTGATGTGTTCTCCATGGCGATTGTAGCAGGATTGATGTGTTCTCCTGTGAGGACAGGATTGATTAAGTTCTCCTGTCGAGGCTTCCTACCCATGCAGTCTGGGACTCATGGGAAGTACCTCTCATCTGATCAATAAGCAGGGAAATGAAGTTAGGGACCATAGTAATACCGATGGACGCATCGTTGTATCTATCGTACTCCCTACGCTAGGATGTCCTCCATTGATCTGGGATCAATGATACTGGTCTGGGACCAGTAGTAGGAGTTGTACATGCTATGACGCTGACTTCGGGTCGGCTGAGACTGGTCTGGGACCAGTGGTACATACTTCGAGACTGACTTCGTGTCAGTGCAGTACTGGTCTGGGACCAGTGAGAGTGGTACATACTATGACGCTGACTTCGGGTCAGTTGAGACTGGTTTGGGACTAGTGGTATGCACTCTGAGACTGACTTCAGGTCAGTGGAGAATGATATGACTCATTCGCGATCAATTCTTCTTCTTCATAGTTCAGCGGAGATGAGCAGAGCCAGCAGAGCAAAGCTAGCAGAGCTGAGCTGGGCAGAGCAGAGCTAGCAGAGCCAGCAGCGCTGAGCAGAGCAGAGCCGAGCCAGCAGAGCTGAGCAAAGATGAGCAGAGCAATGCAGGGCACTGATGGCAGAGATAGTACAGTCAGACATATGGATCAACAGATGGAGTTCCCCCTAGTTGAGAGGGAGTGTTAAATTGGCAACTAGGGCAAAACTCCATGTGGGTCAACTTATTTATGGCAGCTGATAATTTTATTGGATCCCTCTCGTCGAGAGGTGTAGGATTGATCCAAAGATCATCCGATTCCGATAAGTATTTATGGAGATATGAATTTATTTTGTTTATGTAATTATTATCAAGCCGACCAACTTTTATGTAGGCTCTAGAAGGCCAAACGTCGTGTCTATTCATCATCTACACGTTAGTATAAATAGAAGAGGATTTGAAGTCATTTGGTAACTCACTCTCTAGTGATCTCTCTTCATCCTGTTTTGGGTTTTGATGGAGAAGAGATCTAAAAGGAGTGCCCTAATATCTACGTTGCCCTAACGAAGATGAAATGCTGGACATCTAGATGCAGTCACAGAGGATCCTTATACGATGTATAAAGGTGATCGTAATAAGCCCTAGCTACAGTAATAAAAGGAGGCACAACCGCAGTTGAAATGGAGCCATCCTATACGCAGTCCTGTTTTCGCAAAGGATAAAACGCAAAGGTCTAGCCGCAGGTGAAGAGGAGACTCAAACACAAGTCCTAGCCACCTTGAAGAGATATCTAGCCACAGTCAAGAAGGCCCTAATCCACAGCAAGAGAAGGAGCCTTAAGACAAGGAGAAGGGTCTCTGTTTTAGGGCCGCAGGTTAGGGCAACTTCAGCGAAGAAGAGAAGGACGTTAGGGTCATTCTCATGACTGTTTTGAAGTGCAAATGAACCAGCATTAAGGCCACATTACAGGAGTCTACTTCTGGGTTGTTTGTGAGGGCATTTGTGGCAAGGTTTATCTCTGTCTTGAGCAGCGGATTGCACAGAAAACATTGCGGTTGGACTAAGCCCTTTTAGTGGGCTGTTGGGTGAGTACAGGGGCTGGTTCTAGCCTTATATTCCAGCGTTTGACAACAGCTAGGAAGGGAGACAATACCTCAGTCTATTATGCCTGATCAAGAGGCTGTGTTGAATCTGATGGGTGTGAATAGGGTGCTGTAGCAGACGGAGTTTGTGCCCCAACCAGTGTAGTGATGAGGCTGTTCATGAGGATAGTTTAAGGTGACCTATCTAATAAGCAGTGACAGCTAGAGCAGCAGCATGATGATTAAGAGCAGCAAGTTATGTACAGCGTACAACTCAGCAGTAAAGCAGCATGGTGCAGCTCAGGAACATGGTATGATGTTGCAATATGATGAGGTACAGCACATGGACAAGATACAACAGAATGATAGGTGAAGGAGTCACCTTGAGAATCAGTTGAAGCAGAATGTCTTCAACTGATCTCATCGCTATACGAAATGATCTATGCTAGATCTAGATAAGTCAAAGTGTTGACTTCTGTTGTAATTGTACTCTCTCTCTCTCTCTCTCTCTGTTGAACTTTGAAGATAAAAGAAGATTTGATCAAAGGGTTTCCCCACACATTGTGGGGTTTGTCCCTGGCTCGCGCCATATCTTGTGTCCTCTTGTCTTGGCTTGTCTTCTGCGTTTTATATTTATGTTCTATCTGCAGTTTATCATAATGCTGATGTGATTGCTAACTGTGAAAATTTAATAAATTGCTCTAGCATAGAACATACCTAATCTTAACAATTATATTTGTTAACATTCCTCTTTGTTTTACATTAAGTTTGAGTGTGGGTTTTGCAAAAAAATTCAAATCTATTTATGGACTATGCTCACCTTTTGTGTTGACAGGATTGAGGAAGCTAAAGTTTGAAACTCTAACTATTTGTTGTAGGACCCCATGAGCACTTGAAGATCAACTTTAGGGAGGTCGTGGGCAATCTTGGATAATAGCAAATTAGCTTGGCCGTGGGCCTTTGTGCACTTGTAATTTTCAGATTTCAAGAGTTGTTTCTTGGCCATTGTGGTTGCCACTTCTTGGAAGGAGATCTTGGTTCCTATAGACTCCTATTTTGTAATTGTCTCTTCCATCTTTTGGGTAGCCCATTAAGGGGTCTTCTACTCATTGTAAAAAGCTAATAAAAGATCTATTTTTCTTGTGGGAGCTTGGGTTTTACCCATGGCATCCCTTCTCTCCATTTAGGGAGAGAAACATGTGGGTGAATTAACTTTTGCATCTTCTCGTTTTCCATTTTAATTGCATGCTTAAAATTTACACAACCTCACTCATCACATTTTTATTTTGTTCAAATAAGTTTGCTACAATTCAACTTAAGGTTTTGCATTCTCCATTTTATATGTTGATTTGAGCTACAAGCACTTTACTTTGAACAATCTACTCTTCACATGTTCATTAACTTAATTTTCTATAAGTCATTTTAATTTCATATTGCAAATTCAAGTCCATTTCTTTTGCAAAGTTAATCAATCTTGAGTTCACTTAATCACAAGCATTGTTATTTACTTACATGCAAGGCATCTCTCAAGTTTTATTTGTTTTTGGGTAAATCACAAAACTATCATAAGACAAAGCAAATATTTTTCACAAATCCTACATGTGTATGCAATCTTGTGTTTAAGGCAATTTCCATCATTTACTTGACTTTTGCAAATTTACTTGCATGACATAGTAGGCATATTAAATTAGTTGCATTTTACAAGTTTCCAAAGCCTCATTCAAAATTAACCTCCAACTTAAGTTGGTTGTATAGACATTTAGGGACCCTCCACCTCTATTGACTCTTCACTGTGAGATCCTAATTTTTGGGCGAGGGTGAGGTCTGAGGATTGGAGTTTAATTGAAATCTTGCTTTTAGAGTTTAACTAATAAAATCAACCAAAAGCACATTTACATCATCATTTTACTTTACTTGCAATTTCTCATTTTGTTGTCTTGATGTGTTTTGAGTTTCATTTTCAAATATCATTCATTTCATTTCAAGAAGCATTTATGATGCAAGTATTGTGAGTCATTTACTTTTGCAACAATTTAATTTTCTTGTACTTAGAATTGTTGATTTGGGGTAGCATCGGATGTGCTCTAGCCACGAAATTTGGTGGAGAGGTTGGGGCACATAAGATCTCCAATACCCAGAAAGGGTTTGGGCATATTCTAAACAGATCAGGAGATATTAAAATAATTAATATTTTTAATGGAGTCTCTAAGTCTAAAGTTAGGGAAAATAAAATATTAATGTGTATTAATATGAATCTGTGTTAAAATGGTCCAAAAGACATGGATCAAGCCAGATCTAATCTTAGCCGTTGATTAGGGGCTTAATTTCGGCCGTTGAGATGTCAACAGAAAAAGTATAAGAGGAGGCTTGAGAGGCACTTGGAGAACACACAAAGGGAGATCAGTCAGTTCAATTTCTGGAGCGGGGTTTACTGAGAAATTGAATCAGTGGTCTGGAGAGCAGTCAGGAGGCAGCAAGTACGGAACAGAGAGACGGGAGATCAACGCAGAAGAGGCAGACGCAGAGACAGAGGAAGCCACGTAGAGGCAGCAGAGACTGCGCAGAGCCAGAAGAGCCTACGTCATCCACGCAGAGGCTGCAGGAGTGACGTAGAAGCCCAGAGAGGCTGTGCAGAGCCTCAGTAGGCTGACGCAGAGGGTTTTAGGCTGTAGCAGAGGTCAATAGGGTCTACGCTGGGTTTAGAAAAGTGCTGAAAGTTTGTCTATCTATGGGTAAGCCAATTTGGCACCCTGTTGTACAAGAAAATTGCTGAATAATAAAATCCTCCCTTGCTGCGCTGATTTTCCCACATTGGGTTTTTCTGGGGACATTAGTCCAAAATAACTGTGTCAATGTGTGCATATGTTTGTTTCTGATTACAGTGTGATATCTGCAGTAGTATTTATTTTAATGTTTGTTGAAGTAATTTCATGAATACCTTATGATGAAATAAGTAGGAAAAGTAAATCAGTTGCTGCAATGATAGAATTTTCACATGGTATCAGAGGAAGTAATCAGAGACAGAAAGGGAAAATCGGTTATGGGTCGAAACCATGATGTAGAGGCATCCACCTCAGGGACTCACGCAGATTTTCAAAAGATTGCACAAGAGAGAGAGAGATTTGGATTTCTCTATGTTTGCTTCCAAGTTGGAAGAAGTGGCGTGCATGACTAGTGTTGCATCATCAGATGTATGGTATATAGACAGTGGAGCCTCGTGGCATATGACGGAAATCAGGGAGTGTTTCTCAGAATATTGAGAAGAGAAGATGAACTTTTAGATCACCATGGGGAACAAGGCAAAGTGTACTCCAATAGGAAAGGGTACAATAGTTTTTCAAACAGAATCGGGAGAGCGGTTCTGTGCCACAAATGTGCTACATGTACCAAGATTGGGGATGAACTTACTTTTTGTGTCACAACTACAAGGCAAGGACTATGACGTCTACTTCATCAAAGAAAAGGTATACGTCAAACACCCGAGCTGAAAAAAGAAAGTGCAGATCGGGATCAAAAGTAATCGGTTGTACAAATTACAACTAGAATCTCCAATGGCACTAATAGGCAGTCATGGGGACAAAGACTTGAATGAACTATGGCACAGAAGGATGGGTCACTTGCACCATGGAGCTCTGAGAATTCTCAGGAGCACTGTAACAAGAGTTTCGGATCTGAGTATAAAACAAGATGATGTACGCAGGGGATGCGCTCTGGGAAAGTATGCCAAGGCAGCATTTCCTAGGAGCAACCACAGGGCCAAGAGTGTACTAAGATTGATACACTCAGATATCTGCGGACCTATGTCTGTCAAAACTCTCAACGGTGTCGAGTATTTCCTTACCTTCACTGATGACCACTTGAGGAAAACTTGGATCTATTTTCTGAAAACCAAGGATGAGGTTTTCTGTCGATTCAAGGAGTTCAAGGCTCTAGTGTAGAATCTGACAGGTAAGGAAATAAAAGTCTTGCGCTCAGATAACGATGGAGAATATGTCAATAAGGACTTCACTGATTATTGCGCTAAGGAGGGCATCAGAAGAGAGTGGGCAGCTCCCCACAATCCGGAGCAGAATGGGGTGGCAGAAAGGAAAAACAAGACTATTGTAGAAGCAGCTAGGGCCATGCTGTATGATCAGGATATGCCAAAATTCCTGTGGGCAAAAGCATGCAACACAATTGTCTACGTTCAGAACAGGACTCCTCATCGAGCATTGGGCAAGATTACTCCAGAGAAAGTCTTCACTGGGAAGACACCTGAAGTCAGTCATTTCAGGGAATTTGGGAGTTTAGCATATTGTCGCATACCCGAAGAAAAGAGGAAGACGCTGGATCAGACTGCAGAAAAGAGGTATCTGGCAGGATATAGCGAGAACGCTAAGGCATACAGGATCTATCTTCCAGGGAACAGGAAGGTAGTAGTACGACGAGATGTAAAGTTCATGGAGGATAGAGCTTTCAGTAGATCTCACGAAATGCCTTCCAAGGAGCGGTCGAAAGAGGATCCGTTGGTCATGCCTCTTCAACCAACGGAAGTGAAGAATCCTTCCTCAAATCAGGAAGATTCTCGGGATGAGGAAGAGGAGCAAACAGAAGCGCCTGTTGGCAGAGGAAGAACCAATAGGGAACTTCGTCAGATTCTGTGTGATGCAGAGAACTTCATCAGAGAGCCAAGGAACAGTAAAAGGGAACGAAAACAGCCAGATGGGTATCAGGCGTTAGTAGCTTAAGATGGTGAGCCTGCCAGCTTCAAGGAGGCAGCTCATCATCAAGTCTAGCTAGATGCGATGGTGGAGGAGTATAACTCCATAATGGTAAACAATGTCTGGGAGGTGGTGTCAAGGCCTCAAGACAAATCTGTGGTAGGTTCAAGATGGATCTACAAGATCAAATATGTTGCGGACGGCAGTGTTGAAAAATACAAGGCCAGGTTTGTGGCTAAGGGGTATGCTCAAAAGGAAGGGATTGACTATGAGGAAACCTTCACCCCGGTAGCCAGGTATACATCTATTAGGACCGTGATATCTCTTGCAGCCCAGATGGGATGGGAGATCCATCAGATGGATGTCAAGACGGCATTTTTGAACGATAGAAAAAGAAGTATACATTGAACAACCAGAGGGCTTTGAAACTCATGAGAAGAAGTCTCATGTATGCACACTGAAGAAAGCCTTGTATGGGCTGAAGCAGGCACCAAGAGCGTGGTATGGTCGAATATATGGCTACTTGCAGAAGATGGGGTTTGTTAAGAGTGACGCGGATCCGAATCTCTACTATCTGGTCGTAGAGAGCGAGCCACTTATCTTAGTATTATATGTGGATAATCTCTTCCAGACAGGATCATCCAGACTCATTGAAGACTGCAAGAAGAATCTAGCTACAAAGTTCGATATGAAGGATCTAGGACGAATGAACTATTTCCTAGGGTTGGAAGTTTGGCAGCAGAAAGGAGAAATCTTCCTTGGACAAGGAAGGTATGCTATAGAAATCCTGAAAAGATTCGAGATGGGAGACTGTAGACCTATGGCTACACCAATGATCACCAACTGGAAGAAGATTAATGCATCAGAAAACAAGGATGTCGGTTCCACCCTATACCGACAACTCACAGGGTCCCTGATGTATCTAGTCAATACCAGGCCAGATATTTGCTATGCTGTAAACACACTCAGTAAGTTCATGGTAGAACCAAAGAGGGCTCACTAGGCAGCAGCTAAGCACGTTCTCAGGTATTTACAGGGAACAGTTGATTATGGGCTCTTGTACAACAAGGGGAAGGATATCAGGTTGAGTGGATTTACTAATGCAAATTGGGCAGGAAGTTCAGTGGATCGGAAAAGTACCTCTGGGTACTGTTTCAACATTGGATCAAGAATAACCTCCTGGTGCAGTAGCAAAAATAAGTTTGTGGCTTTGAGCTCGTCTGAAGCAGAATATATGGCAGCAAGCACAGCTTCGTGTGAGGCCATATGGCTTAGAAAACTGTTGGTAAACCTATTCAGAAGAAATATGGAGGCGACTAGGATCATGTGTGATAATCAGAGTTGCATCACTCTCTGAGAATCCAGTGTTTCATGATAGGTCAAAGCATATTGATATCCGGTGTCACTTTGTCAGAGATTGTGTCCAACGAGGAACTGTACAGTTGAGCTACACTCCTACAGGGGAACAAGTGGTAGATATCCTCACCAAGGCCCTTGGGAAGTCAAAATTTGACTACTTCAAGGAAAAGATGGGGATGGTAAAGAACCCCTTTCAAAAGTAGTGTGTTAGCAGCACGAATGAAGAGGGAGTTGCAGTGCAGATGCAGTGTTGGGAGTAAGGACCAATAGCAGCACAAATGCAGAGGGAGTTGCAATGCAGATATAGTATTGGGAGAAAGGACCAACAGCAGCACCGATGCAGAGGAAGTTGCAGTGTGGATGTAGTGTTGGGAGAAAGGACCAGCAGGAGCACGGATGCAGAGGGATTTGTCGTACAAATGTAGCAATGGCGGTAGCAGAGTCATGCGCAGCAGTACAAGAGGCAACAGTGCAGAGGATGTTGGGCAGGAAGGCCTAGCATCAGCACAAGTACCAATGCCGGATGATCAGAGTAATACTCAATGAGGAGTATTGCTAGAGCATAGACCTCGCTAAGAGGGAGTGTTGATTTTGGGTAGCATCATATGTGCTCTAACCACGAAATTTGGTGGAGAGGTTGGGGCACATAAGATCTCCAATACCCAAAAAGAGTTTGGGCAGATTCTAAACAGATCAGGAGATATTAAAATAATTAATATTTTTAATGGAGTCCCTAAGTCTAAACTTAGGGAAAATAAAACATTAATGTGTATTAATATGAATCTGTGTTAGAATGGTCCAAAAGACATGGATCAAGCCAGATCTAATCTTAGTCGTTGATTAAGGACTTCATCTCGGCCGTTGAGATGTCAACAGAAAAAGTATAAGAGGAGACTTGAGGGGCACTTGGAGAACACACTGAGGAAGACTAGTCAGTTCAATTTCTGGAGTGTGGTTTGCTGAGAAATTGAACCAGTGGTCTGGAGAGTAGTCAGGAGGCAGCACGTACGAAACAGAGAGACAGGACATCAGCACAAAAGAGACAGACGCAAAGACAGAGGAAGCCACGCAGAGACTGCGCAGAGCCAGAAGGGCCTGCGTCATCCACGCAGAGGCTGCAGGAGTGACGCAGAGGCTGCAGGAGTGACGCAGAAGCCCAAAGAGACTGTGAAGAACCTCAGTACGCTGACGCAGAGGGTTTCAGGCTATAACAGAGGTCAGTAAGGCCTATGCTAGGTTTAGAAAAGTATTGGAAGTTTGTTTATCTGTGGGTAAGCCAGTTTGGCACCCTGTTGTACAAGAAAATTGCTGAATAATAAAATCCTCCCTTGTTGCACCGGTTTTCCCACATTGGGTTTTTCCGGGGACATTAGTCCAAAATAACTATGTCAATGTGTGAATATGTTTGTTTCTGTATTACGCTGTGATATCTGCAGCAGTATTTATTTTAATGTTTGTTGAAGTAATTTCATGAATAACTTATGATGAAATAAGTAGGAAAAGTAAATCATTTGCTACAGTGATAGAATTTTCACAAGAATATTGATCATTGATGTAGTTCTATTTCAGGTTATTGCTATGATGATCATTATGCTCATGAGTAATTGATGTATCTGGTTATCTGGGGCATTTTCTTCCAAAGTACTATTTCCTTTATAGTTGCAATTGGTGTTCATATGCTTATTCTGGTCTAACATTTGAATTGTCTATCATTGTATCTTGATTTCATTTTTTGAGCAAGCTATTGTTATTTACTTGAATGCACTGGTCTATACTTTGAATATATCATTGAAATTTGCACATTTATATGCTTGCTTAATTCTTGGAAACAAGTTATTTTTGACAAGTAATCCAAATTAACTTTCCTCCTAGAACCTCATATCACTTTTAACTTAACTTTTCATTAGGGACCACCCCCCTTAGCTAACCTAGGAGATAGATTAGACTAACAGAGTCGAGAACAGTGTGACAGCCCCTTCTCTAAGTTCCCTGCCACTAACCACGCCTCATGGGGTTGAAGGTTTTTCTCACTGACTTGTAGGTAGGTGTAGGCGGTAGGGTCAACACCTACATATCATCAAAATCATTGCCTATCTTGGGATATTTGTCATTAATATCACCCTCTAAGCATTAACATAAGATAGAAAAAGCGTAGCATGTCAAGTCAATATTTTGTTTGAGTGATGGGTACATTTTTAGTAGGGTCATGATAGAGGAGTTCGACAACCAATGTCACTAACATCAAGGTACATAAAGGGATTGGTGTTCTTGACGAGTTCCATACCCTAGTACATGACAAAATCCAATGGAAACATTGCAATCCCCCAACCTTGAAATCCTAAAAAACTAATAAGTTTGTTGGATTTTGAGTGAGATCTATTATTCTACTTTCTCCATATGAAATCCAATGAGGTCGGAACCACTCTCAAACGTCATAAGTCATTTCATGGTAATGTTAAAATTTTAAGTAAAAAGATGAAAATGACAGATAAAGGAGAATGTCACTTTTACTTTAAGAATTTAACATTACATGAATTGCATATCAATACTAGGGCCATAGGCTTGATCATTAGGTTGCCCCACTCAAAAAATCTTGTTTCTTTGAAAAAAATTGTGGTTGGAATATGTTTGCATAAAAAAATTGCAAAAAAAACTAGGGAGCGAAAAAAAAATTAGGGAGCGTGCTCCCTTCAAGAATGGTTCGAGAGGGGGGAGGAGGGGTGAGGGCGTTCCCTCGCAACCATGGGCTCAGTGACTTCTTGGCTTCTCTTTGGTTATTCTATCCACCACCTTTCCAAACTCCCATATTTGAATTCTCCAGTGCCAGTCCCATTTCATTTGGCAAAGTTTTCCACTCTCCTTTATCAATTATCTGAGTCTTATCTAAAGCTACTCTTGATTCTTATGTAGCCCTTCACCCTTCCTCGTCTCTCGCATTACTATTTGTTCTCAACCCCAATCTCAAGCCAGGCGTCGAATATCTGCTACTCAACGTGGCAGAAGAAGAGGGCGGGTTGGTTTTACTCTAGCCTTAGATCATAGTCCTTCTTCCAACCATAACACTCGAGCCTAGGCCACTGCACAAGCAACTATGGAACATACAATGATATCATCCCTGCAACAGTTTGTGATAATTTCAAGTATGAAATCCTATTGTAGCAACTAGAAATTATTTTTCTAATTGTTAATTAGTTTAACAATTTATTTGCTACGGCAAATACCAAATAATTCACACTGCAACCTTCACAAATAAACTGCAGAAGAAAATAGCGCTGGAAACTGAGAAAATACTAACACACACACATAAAATTAACACAGTTATTTTTGGACAAATGTCCCCGAAAAAACCCAACTTGGGAAAACCAATGCAGCAGCTGAGGGTTTTTATTATTATGCAACAATGAGAAATTCTGAGTACAATCTGGATGCCGAAAACTGGCAATCCTGCAAAGAAAAATATTGGCAAAAATCTAGTAAGGACTTTTCCTCACCCCACATGCAAATCTGGGCTCTAACTACAGCTCCAAGTGAGTCGTCCAAACTCCTTTTGCGCAGGCCTGCATCACCCTTGCGCAGTCCCTTCTATGCTCAGCCTTAATTAGCTTCTCCTCAAGTCATCTAGTCTATCACTGACTAGGAAAACGTCTCTCCTAGCCTCTGGAATGGCTTTCCGACCTTTGGAACTAAAACTTGATTTTTCCCCAACAAAATCGAACTGCCTCTAGAGACTTATGCGCAGTGTCTGCGTCAGCCTCACTGTGGCTATCTCTGCCTCTCTACAAATGCACTCGCCGGATCGGAAAGCTTCATTCGGCCTCACTGTCTTTGCCCCTCTCTATATATGCTTCCTTTTGAAGCTCGAACTCTTCTGGCAACTGCTAGCTCTTTGGAGAAATCGAACTCTCTAAGGAAATCGAACCCCTCAAGTGTATTCTCCATCTACCCATTGACTTCTTCTTATAATCTTTTGTTGGATCTCCAACAGCCAAGATTATTTCCCAGTCGATCCGTGTGAGTTTCTAGATGATTCTCAACTTATCTCAATTAATTTTGGTTAATTAACCCCTTTTCCTAAGTTTAGACTTAGGAAATATTTAAAAATAGGCTAATAATCTAATTGAGACACTTCTACGTGGAATTTTCATAAACGATTTTTGGGTTATGGAGAACTCCTATGTTTTAGCCTCTCCACAAAGTTTCGAGACTAGAACACCTCCAATGCTACAGAAACTAACACTCCCTCTTAGAGAGGAAGGTGTTCTCTCTAGTGCTGCACACTCTGCCACAACACCCTGTTTTTGTACCACCCTTTGTCACGCTGCTAATATTTGGCCACTGCCCACCAACCGCTGCGCAACTCTGATGTTGCATCTATGCTGCTGCTGACACTGCCATACTACTGCCAACCCTGCATTTGCACTGCAACTCCCTCTCAACTGTTGTTGTTGCTACTGCAACTAAGAAGCATCCTAAATACTAAATCAATTGTGTTCAATATGATGCATTTGTCTCCCAAGTCCTGACTACTACTAGCTACTGCACTATCCACTGATGAATTTTCGTTGTTGCTGACTCTGCACTGCTGCCAACACTACACTACGCTCCTCTGCATCTGACTGCTACTAGTCTGCAACTGTCATTTTGGAATCTGACTACATCAACTGACACTGATCCATCCTGTTACCAAATAATGTGGACCCTCATAGCAAGGTAATGATCCATGAGGAGGACACCTCAAGGATCCAGCCCAATCTTCTGCAACTCTGGACTACAGCTTCATGTCGCCCCACCTCACCCCTGGAGGTATAGTTGCCATCATAGTGAAGTCCTCCTCCAACCTAGAGGACAACTTGTCTATCTCGTATAACGTTGTCCCCTGGTCCCACTTCTCCTGCTTGTCCTTCTTCCTGAGAGGACACTACGTATTTTAGTGACCAAACTCACCACATCTAAAGCACTTGACCTTTGACAAGTCCTTCTTCTCCTTCTTTTCCCCCCTGCCCCTAACTAGGACTCTTGGATGCTAGGGCCACATTTTCTTCTTCCTTCTCACTCTTCACGCCCTTGTTGCTGCTTCCGCTTATGGAACTCTTCAATAGAGCATGCCTCAACTCCTCTTGTTGTAGATCGGCACACATCCTGTCCCACCTTGGCAATGTGTATCTGCCCAACATACTTTGGACAAACACTTGCCAATCCTCAGAGACAATTTTTAGTGTCAATCGTACAAGCTTTAGGGTTGGGGTGCCTCCCCAATGGCTGCTAGCTGATCACAGGCCTCCTGAATCCTAGTGAGGAAGCTATCTATGCTCTCGCCCTTTTACATCGTGACGCTTCTCAGCTTCTCCTGGAGAAACATCTTTCGTTGCTCGGAAGAACTCTGATATAGCATGGAAAGACCATCCCACATCTCCTTGGTCGTGTTCTTGCCAGATATATGTGAGACTATATGATCTCGGACTCCATCCAAGATCATCCGCTTTGCCTTCGCCATTTCTCTTTTGTACTCCTTCAATTGATCAGGGTCCTGGGGTACTACTACCACATTATCTATATAGGCTTTCAGTCCATGTTCATTTAGAAGGAAGGACATCCTAGCCTTCTAGATGATATAGTTGGAGGCTCCCTCCAACCTATCCTGATCTCTAAGCCCAATTGTGGCCATCTCAAAAAAACTTGTCGAAAACTCCCTCGTTCCCTCGGCTTGGCTGTTGGAACTGTAATTCGCACCCCCTGCTGGAGTGAGAAAATATGCTCATAGCTACTGTCAATCTGCAACTGGAAAAGAAAAAACAAACCTCTAAAACTCGAAGTCCCCTGAGAAAAATTTTCCCTCTATTGTGTGTGCTTTTCTCTTCCACCCGACGTTGGTTCTACTACTGCAACCTGCTGTAAAACCCTCTATGTCCAACCAAGCAATCTACTTAACAAAAATCTGAGTTGTTGCTGCTCCCTCTCAATGTTGGATCAGTTAACTGGAAAGCCAAATTTTTCTGTCAACCTGCACCGAAAAATCGAACCTCCCCAAACAACTTGAATTAACTTGCTAAGGCTCTACGCAGCCCCAAAAAATTTCAGCCCTCTAAACAACGAAATTTTTTGTCTTCCACTTCTGAGCTTCCCAGCTGATCAATCACGTTGTTCTGATACCATGTGAGAATTTCAAGTCTGAAATCATATTGCGGCAACTGGAAATTATTTTTCTAATTGTTAATTAATTTAACAATTCATTTGCTACAATAAATACCAAATAATTCACAATACAATCTTCACAAATAAACTACGGAAGAAAATAGCACTGGAAACTGAGAAAATACTAGCACGCGCACATAAAAATTAACACAATTATTTTTGGACAAATGTCCCCGGAAAAACCCAACTTGGGAAAATCGGTGCAGCAACTGAGGGTTTTTATTATTATGCAGCAATGAGAAATTATGTGTACAATCTGGATGCTGAAAACTGGCAATCCTATAGAGAAAAATACTAGCAAAAATCTAGTGAGAAATTTTCCTCACCCCATAGACAAATTCGGGCTCTAACTGCAGCTCCAAGTGAGTCGTCCAAACTGCTTTTACATAGACCTGCATTACCCTTGCGCAATCCCTTCTACACTCGGCCTGAATCAGCGATGCCTCAAGCCATATAGTCTGTTGTTGACTGGGAAAATGTCTCTCCTGGCCTCTGGAATGGCTTTTCGGCCTCTGGAATTGAAACTCGATTTTTCCCCAGCAGAATCGAACTACCTCTAGAGACTTATGCGCAACCCCTACATCAGCCTCAATGTGGCTATCTCTGCCTCTATGCAAATGCACTCGTCGGATCTGGAAAGCTTCCTTTGGCCTTACTATCTCTGCCCCTCTTTGTCTCTACTTCCTTCTGAAGCTCGAACTCTTCCAGCAACTGCTAACTCTCTGGAAAAATCGAACTCCTCAAGTGTATTTTCCATCTACCCATCACTTATTCTTATAATCTTCTATGGACCTCCAATGGCCAAGATTATTTCTTAGTCAATCCATATGAGTTTCAAGATGATTCTCACCTTATCTCAATTGATTTTGATTAATTAACCCATTTTCTTAAGTTTAGAATAGGAAATATTTAAAAATAGGCTAATAATCTAATTGAGCCACTTCTAGATGGAATTTCTAGAAACAATTTCTGGGTTATAGAGAACTCCTTTGTTTTAGACTTTCCATAAAGTTTTGAGACTAGAACACCTCTGATGCTACAAAAACTAACATGGTTCAAAGAGTCATCTCTAATGTAGAGTAGGTTAGGCAATCCAGATGCTTTATACCAGATAGACATGTTGAATGTGACACCAAGGATTGGATCCCGGAGGTGGGGAACTCCACCAGAACAAGAACAACCTCCTATATGCAAACCATAAATCTTTACTGGCACATCAAGACTCCCATGGGAAGAGTCCTAACTGATAGAGTTGATACCCAGCAAGAATTGGTTATCTATATGGCTGAATTGATGGATAAAGTGGACAGGCTCAATAGAAAGGTCTCAGCCCTTATCAAGAACCTAACAAATAGTGACTTTTCTTCTTCTTACAATGACAGTGAGCCACAACCACCAGTTCAGGTGGATTCTCCTTCACTATGAAAACCAAGTGAGCCAGTCTATTGAAGTAGGATATTTTATTGTTAATATTATCAGTGTGTCTTTTAGATTAGAGTTTAATTTCTATGCTAGTCATAGTTTTATTTTGACACATAGAATCAGTAATTTGAAAATTTGAACTTATGTTACTGGGCTGATTTCCAAGTGACAGACCACTAGCGTCTAGCAGAAGATAAGCGTCGGCATCAGTATTTTTGAAAGTAATATAAATGATCCAACTTCACCAGAAAAAAAAAAAGAGAAAGGAAGAAAGTCAAAGAGAGCTTGATTAGATGGTCACTTGGCTTCTCAGCCAGATTTCCACAGAAGGAAGCATCTTGTCCAAAAAATAAATAAATAAAATTCAAAAACCTATAAAACCAAAACGAAACAAATAGCAGGTTGCTTTTCATACCGTAGTATGTCGGAACGGTCTCGTGCAAAGTTGAGGCAAGCAGTTTTGACGAGGTTGAAATCCTTAAACATGTCTGAGGTACTGGAACATTCTGCGTCTTCATCAGAGGCAGCTCGGCTTTCAAAGTAATTTTTTTCCACCAAGTGTTCCATTAAAGAAATCCATTCTGGCCAAGGGTGTTGTATTTCAACTTTGGACTTCAACCCTGCATCTCTTGCGTCTTCAGGGCCATCATTCCCCTCCTCCTCAGGATGTTGGGAAGTTGTGAGTTCTGTCTTGTGGCACTGGAGGTTCTGGTTGCGATTTACAACAAAACCCAACTTGGGACCGATGGCTTCTGCAGTCTGAATATTTGCGTTGGCAGAAAAGAAAGCGCGAGGTGTTATGACTCTGTAGGAACAGAATGATGTTTTATGTAATAACAATGGCGGTATGCTTCCGCTTCTGCAATACGGTGATGATGCAATCTTCTGTAGCAAATGGAAGACCATGTTGAACCCAATTTTTCTGCAGGGCTTGAGCTGCTCGAGCACTAGTGGACACGTCAAATCAGCACGTAGCTGGCTCTGGCTCGAGTTTGAGATGGTTGGTAAAATGAGAGTATTGCAGATTAAAGCAATCTATATTGCCCAAGCAGATTCCATGCCTTGAATTAGGGTGGCCTGTACCCGTAAAACAATTTATTAACGTCCACATATATCAGTTTGATTTATTGGATATGTGTAAGCCCCACTCTCTAGGGCTTAGGATGGTTTCTTCCAACTGCAAAATCCAATTTTTAACAGGTAGGAGTTGGAAAGTAGCGAGCCTTAGCATTTAAGTAAAATATGTTCAAACACGGTCCACTCGAGATTCCTATGTAATTCTTTAACAAAGCTTTTACTAAACAAAGTAAAGCTCTTTTAATGAAATCTTAAAGCTTTAAGAATTCTTGTACAGCAAAATGGGTTGAATAAAAGTTTTATGTATCGTGAAGAGTTAGTCGTTAGTCATTAATGGTATGTAAATGAAAAGGATTAATTGACATCACAAGGGGTATGTCAGGGAATTTGTAGAGTGAATCTATATGTTTTGGCAGCTTTGGTAATTTACTTATGGTGATTTGTGAGAAAATTAGAATAGTGCACTAACATGTAAGCTAGGAGGATCAAGGATGTCTTATTAAGTAAGGCATATGATCAATGAGGTTTTGCATAGAAGCTTTGATGGAGGATAACAAAACTTGCAACGTAAAAGATTGTGTACTATATGTGGCAAGGTAATAGTGTTGATGAGTGAATTGAAGATATGTGAATGCCTAACGATAGAGGGACATGATCTTCATGGGCTATCACGTGTTGGTTTAGATGGATGATAACATGGTTTTAAGATGAGTAGTGGGTTGTTCAAGCATGCTTAGTGTGGAGGGAGGCACTAACACATTGCCTATGGTTGTGTGGTGATGACTCAAGATTACCTATGGTAAAATGAGCACTTTGACATTCTGCATTGTTGAAGGTGCATGGCTTAGGTTTGCTCAAGGCATGTAGGTCAAGTGTATTTCAAGAGATACAAGTGATTGATGGTCATGCTTAATTAGGAAGGTCAAGCTGGTGTTGAGCAGTGACTGAGCTTCTTGAATAGAGTGGAATATTCAAGCAAAACAAAATGTTTAGCCATATGACAAATGGTATTAGAGCTACATTCGAATGTGAAAATTGTGGGAGTGTCTCGTCACCACTAACACCCCTTCAATTGAAGGAGCCGACAAGGTTGTGTTGACGAGGACATGAACAATTAAAGTAGGGAAGAATACAAGGACTTGGCTTGAGGTGTCATTGCCAATGGCATAATAGAGGGCACGTCGAGCATGCTTGGGAAGTTGCACAACAAGTTCATATGTTTCGGTAGCCTTGGTGACTGACTCATGGTGATTCATAAGATGGTTAGGACGATGTACCAGCACATAGGCTAGGAGGACCAAGGATGTCTTGTCAGGTAGTAGGACAGATGGTTGACGAGGTGTTGCATAGTGGGCTTTAATGGAGGATAGTGTGACTTGACAATGTGATAGATTGTGTGTGTTATTTGTGTCAATGCAATAACATTGATAAGTGCATCAAAGATATTTGAAAATCTAATAAATGAGGGACATGTTCTTCATGGATTATCACATGTTGGTTTAGATGGATGATAGATGGTCTCGCATTAGGAAAATTTTTGTTTAAGTATGTTTGGCTCAAAGGGAGGTTACATTAGGTTGCATATGCTTAAGTAGCAATGATGTAGTCCCACATTAGGTAGTTCTTTGTCTAAGTGTGTTTGGTTCAGACGTAGGGCACATTAGGTTGCATATGGTTAGGTGACTATGATGTAGTCTCACATTAGGTTGTTGTTTATTTAAGTATGTTTGGCTCAGAGCAAGGTGAAATTAAATTTCTTATTGTTAGGTGATAGTGATGTAGCAATGCATATGATGAAACAAGCACTCCAACATTCAGTATTGTAGAAAGTACCTAACTTGGGGTTTGGTCATGACATGTCAATTAGGTGCATTCCAAGTGATACAAATGATTGATGATTATATCCAACTAGCAAAGTCATATTAATGTCGTGCGGTGCCCAAACTTCTTAAATGGAAAGGGATTCTTAAACAGAATAAAGAATCCACCCCATAACACAAACTCTCTATATTTTAATATTAGCTAAAAATAATAATTTAAAGCTATTAAAAACAACTAATCTTAGATTAGAATTTGTAACTTGCATTGATAGAAATGCCCTTGTCACCACCACACTCAGTTTCGTTCATTGGGCTTAGTTAGATGTTAATCAACCCATGGTTGTATAATTCCCACATAGTTGTTTCCCTAAATCAAGTGGGTGTCTCTTGATATACTCGCCAATATAACCTATAGTGTTAGTCGTGGCTAGTTTTAGTAGTGCAATAATCAAATCCTGGAGTTAAGGCATTGTTTACAACGACTAAGGTTTTGTTAGAAAGGAAGCTATTATCGACATTTTTCCATTTGAAAACATATATGCATATGTTGTCTTCAAGCAATCAAAGGTCAAGCCAAATAACCTATCGAGCCTAAACACAAGTTGAAATATTTGAACTTAATTTGATTGCAGATTTTGGGAATATTCTAAAATTTGACAAAGAGGTTATTGTTTGAACTCACACTTGTCCATCAAATTCTAAAATATTCCCAAAATCTACCACCAAAATAAAAATGACTAGTTGAAATCCAAGGCTCAAACTAAATCTAAATATTGAAACCAAGCCTACAGAGCCCTCTTCGTCTCACCAAGGTAAGCAATTTATGGGTTGATCAATTAGGCACAAAAAGCACTTTGAGTGGTAGCTAGGCTCTCAGTATCGAATAATGAAGGTTTTCTTGTTTGACGCCTTTCAATCTAGGTGAGGATTCAGAGAACTATGTCTTTGGCAAAGTTTCCTAAAGGCTTTATTATCTACGGGGTTTACCTCGTCACTAAAATTAATAGAGAGTTGGATTTCCCTAACATTAAAAAGGATCTATCCCTATAATGAAGGAATGAGATAGGGTCAAGCTAAATTCAGGCAAATGCTCACTTCATTGTTCAGAGAGGAGCTCCATGTTTAGCTAGTTGGGTTTGTGAACGTTGGTAGAGCAACAAAGACTAGAGGATCTCATTCAACGCTAACTATTGAATCAAAGGGAAAATATGATTGAACTAGAGCATGAATAAGCTATTCAACTATAGGGGTCTAGAACTAAATGGAGTCCCTCCCTTTGATCACCTGCCTACCATGAGAATCACCTTATTTTATTGGTCACACCATAACAGTTTTAGTCTTATACTCAATAGCAATTGGAATTCCATCTATCAAGGTGAGTAACATCATAGATAGAACAATGGCCTACAATAGCAAACATCCAGACAATTGATTTGATTGTGTGCATGACATGATTAGATTACAAGAGAAGTTTACCTTAGGTTGTACATATAGGTTGCATGTGAGGAGGTTGCGAGGGTTGCAAACATAAGCCTTAATGACATTATGCAAAGGCAATGTATAAAGGAGGTAGAGGGTGTGATACATTTAAGGTCGTGTTTAAGTTGGGGTTAACTTATATAATAAAACAATGTATTTAATTGTGGGATGTTGTTATCATGATTGTGTAAGAAATTTTAGCTGAATAAAAAAACATAATTTGCAACTAACTCTTATTCTCAATTTTTTTATATAAAAATAAATAAATTTAATAACATATAAACTCTATATAGATTAAGTAATTTACATGGGCCTGGAGTATGCCCTAAATCTACTTCTGCTAGGTTAACAAGTCGTATTCCTCGGACATAACAAAAATAGTTTACAGTCCAAGACCTAGAGGCATCTAGCAGGAGTGAAACATGCCCCTTACGGACCACCATCGAGTAATTCTAGGTGGCATGGTTTTCCTTGAATAACAATGATGAGTCAAACTGCATTTGTGGATAGCAACCAGTGATGATTGTCCCCACAACTAATTTGACAATTGAGTTATGATAGGTTTTCCTACTATATATTAAAAAAGTAATACACCTCATAAATTACATGGTTGATATTACAAAACAATATTCAATAATTACTAGAATAACAAGAGTCATGTGGTGGCAATGTCAGTGCTCTTGTTTTTTATACACATTGCCACCATGTGGCTTTTGTTTATTGTGCAAGAATGACAAGGGACTATGTGTGAAAATAATATTCTTATGAAATTAATATATATATATATATATATATATAAGGTTTTTTTAGATTTCAATTATTTCAACAGTAACACATATAATATTTTTTGGAAGGAGGGGTTGCGATGGACGTTAGGGTTTTTGGTTGTGCGTGCATAGGGATTGGCGGTGGAAGGAATACCTAGTTGCACAGATGACATCCGTTAGTAGGGTCTAGTCAACACCTGACCCATACTTGGCAGCAGACGAGTGCTTATGGGTATTTGCACAATACATAAACCGTTGGAGCCTAAACCGCATTGCTGCAAGGGAGGAAAACCTTCACAGTATTTTTCTTGGCTAGTTCTCAGTTGCACGCGCCTTTTACCAGGGGATAACTACTGTAGGAGAGGTTACTTTTTAATTTTACTATCAGGCAGAAGAAATGGTCAGCCTAAGGGACTATGTTGACCTGAAGCCCAAGTTGGAGGACATCCTATCAGTCTGGGGTTTAGAGCCAACTCTACTGACTTTGGATAAGGTTAAACTCTAGCTAGATCCCCAGCTGGTAAGATGGGGTTAACGGAGTTAGAATGGAACTTTGGAGGCGGTTTAGGGTTCCTGGAGGAAGGAAAACCCATCTCTTCCATTGCGGCTTGTTGGGATTCTGACATTGGTATTAAGGAAGGTCAGGCAAATTCAGCAAAATCGACGGATCTGGTTGTAGGGGTGTCGGTGGAGCTCATGGTAAATCCTATAACCCCTTTGGTCTTTTCGGACTCATTCAATTTCATGGGAGAGCTCGAAGATGTATTCAGAAGCATTGGTTTATGGGGGAATGAGGCACTTCAGTCTTATCTGGTCAAGGATCTACAGTTAAAAGAAAAGGGCTCGGCTCAAAGAGTGAACAAAACCCTTGCATGTAAAATTGCTCTAAGGCGGAGGGAGGATGAGACACTCAAAACCCAACAAAATTGCAGTCATTCAATCTTGTCAGGGGAAGGTATTTTCCCAAAAAACTTGTCGTTGAAGGCAGGAGAATTTCTGGATATCTCTGTGGATTCTGAGAAGGATCAAAGTCACTGATTTACTCAAGAATTTCAGGGTTTCGAGCATGGTGAAGTTATGGGTCTTGAACCTTTGGGGGCGGTGGCAGGGGCTCTGATTTTTAGGCCTGAAGTGGAGGGGCAACCTATAGAACTTGGGGAGTCCTTCATTCAAAATGTGTTGACGGAGGATGGTATAGGCTGTAATATTGAGGAACATGCTCCAACTCAAGAAGGGCAGTTTCATCCAGTGACTATCGAGAAGGGAAATGGCCAAACCATATGCTCAAAGAGAGAAAAAAGGGAGAGCTATACATAAATAAATAAAAGCGGAATGCCCAAATCTTGTCCTTGGGGTCGACATTCAGATCAATAAGGCCATGGAAGTTTTTGAAGTAATTTTGGTAGGGAGAGCTAAGGGAAGGCATTATTCGACAAACTAAATTTCTAAGTGGATTGCAAAGGCATGGAGTGGGGCTCCGGAAATAAAGGCAGAGGTGATCACTTTGGCGAGGGGGTGGTTTATGGTTAGATTCAGTAAGTGTGAGGCTCTGGAATGGGTACTAGAGTGGAATTGGTGTTTCGGGATCTCGCCAATTTTATTCAAGAAATGGACACCTCTTTTCGATGCACAAAGGGAAAAACTTGAGGAGATACCAGTTTGGGTTCGACTTCTGGCATTTCCCCCACAGTTATGGACAAAGGATGTTTGTAGGGCCATTGGGGAACATGCAAGAGAATTTTCTTGAAGCTGATATGTCTTTCTTAGAGACCAACAACAGGATTGTGGCGTGAATCCTGGTAAAACTAGATCCAAGAGAGGGTTTGGTTGAAAAAAATGAACTTCAATTACAAGGGTATTCACATTTCCATATTATTGACTATGAGGAGTTGCCTTTTAGATGCCATCGATGCCATAAACATGGGCATTTGGCACATGATTTCCCTTTGGGTTTTCGTAGAAGAAGGCGACAAAGGGGAGCCCCAAGAAAAGAAGCTCAGGCAAATGCAGTGGAGGAAGAAATTGTATAGGATGCGGAGATTGGGGAACAACGGGTTGGTATTCTTGACCCTCTGGAGGTTGAAGACGATTAAAATTTGCAACTTGGGAACCAAGATATACTAGAGAATGCTCAGCAATTGGAGGCTCGGGATGAGATTGAAATCATCGACCGTGCTCCCCAGTCTGCGAATACTTTTTTTCCTCCCCTATCCTCTTTATATGCATCATTGCACTCTTTATTAGATGTTCTCCCAAGGCCTGGTTCCTCCAGGTTGTTGTCTTCTGATGTTTCTCCTCAATGTAGCTTGTCTTTTGCTTTGGACAATATCATTACCTCTATTCTAACTCTCAACTTGTCCGTGTCCTCCCCGACCGACATTGAATTGTTATCCCTCCCTATTTCTTCCTCTTTGGTGTCCCATTATAACTTGCATCCTCGTGATAAGAAAGACCCCCCCTTAGCATCCATAGGAGGGCTTGGGAGTTTCTAGGAGCCTTATATGCCTCGAAAGCCTAGAGGTAGGAAATCTAACTTATCTAAGGCTCAATTGAAATCAAAACTGGACATAGCGGATGGGAAACAACTCTCTCTAAAAGGGGCACTTAGAGCATCGCAATCCCCTGTGGTGGTTACCAAATAATTTTTATATCCTTCAATTGCAGAGGGTTTACTAACACTCGTAAGAAGCTAACTCTAAAAGATTTATTAAAAAATTATTGTCCTAATATTATCATGCTACAAGAAACCCTTGGAAATGGAGAGATCGTGATGGCATCTCTTTGTAAAATGATAACAGGTTGGTTTTTCGTGACCTCTAATGCAAAGGGGAGATCTGGGGGCCTAGGTCTGGGATTTAAAGATAACAGTAACAAGCTTTTAAACTCCTAGGGATCAGATTTGGTACTGGGGGCTGAGCTTTATTCTTCAGAACTGTGTATGGATATTTCCCTTCTCAACATCTATGGTCTTTGCCACGACATGGCCTCTTCCTGGAACTCTTTGTTCTCTAAATCTTTCATGAAGTACTCTAATTTGGTGTTGGGAGGGGACTTCAATTTCTGTTTGGGCATGTCTAAAACCTAGTGGCCATTGGCTCAAGTCGACCCCTCGGCAGATTTATTTTTGAACAAGCTGATGATTGGTAAGCTTATCGATGTGAATTTGATTAAATCCAGACCCACCTGGAGGAACAAGTGCTCGAGTGCAGCGAGGGTGGATAAGGGACTAGATCGTTTCTTGATGAATGAAGATCTAGTAAACTGAATATCCCTTTTTAGGCAATGGGCTAGGTCAGTAGGTGATTCAGACCACTTTCCTATCATCTTGGAGTTGAAAGGGACCAATAGGAAGCCTAGACATCCTTTTAAATTTAACCCAACCTGACTCAAGGAACATAGCTACAATGAGTTAGTTAAGGCCACTTGGAGTCCATAGGCCCCTGACCAGGGTTCTTTAGCTCAACTTTTTATGGAAAACCTTAAAAGAATGAATCATACAACAATTACCTAGGAAAAAGATAAAAGAATTAGGGAAGAAGCCGAGCTAAAACTCATTGAAGAATCTCTTGAAATCTTGGAAAGCCTGGAGGGGATGGATACGAGACAGAAGAGAAAAAGGAGAGGATAAAACAACTAGAATCCTAAAAAATAAAGATTCTTAATGATATAAAATATCAATGGAGACTCAAAAGTAGAGCTATTTGGTTAGCTATTGGGGGCGAAAACTCTAAGTTATTTCAAAATTATGCTAAATGCAGGAAGAATATAAATGCTATATGGGAAATGCAACAGGCAAATGGGGGTAATGCTAAATATTTTTATGAGCTTGCAAATTTTGGGAGAGATCATTTCAAAGGCCTGTTTAGAGCCCCAAAAGAAGCTACAATTGCAGAAGTCATCCAGGTTGCTCAAATTTTCCCTAGATATGCAGAAGAGGAAGAAAATTATATGATCATGGCTCCTATTTCAAAAGGAGAAGTTGAAGGAGTTATTAAATCAATGCAGAAAGATAAGAGCCGAGAAAGGATGGATGGACAGTTGAATTTTTTCAACATTTCTTTGAGCTTATAGGGTACGCGCTTACTAGGCTGGTGGAGGAATCCATAACCAGAGGTTATGTTTATGAGCCATTCAACTCCAATTTCTTCACACTAGTCCCTAAAATCGATGACCCAAAAAAATTTGAGGATTTCAGGCCCATCTCTCTCTGTAATTGTCTCTATAAACTCATTGCAAAGATCATAGCTATCTGCCTAAAACTAATCCTATCCAGAAATATTTCTAGGGAAAAATTTAGCTTTCTTGATGGAAAGTGTATCCATGAAGCTATAGGGGTTGCTCAGGAATCTATGCATAGCATCAAGAAGAGAAAAAGGAAAGGTATGATAGTAAAAATTGATCTCTTGAACACCTACAATAGAATCAGTTGGTTATATTTGCACCTTTTGTTCACTCACCTGGGTTTCGGTATTGGTTTTATCAATTGGGTCATGGGATGCATATCAAATGTGATTTTTGATGTCCTAATTAATAGCGCAACTTCCCCTTTTCTCCACAGTTAGAGAGGGCTCAGATAGGGGTGTCCTTTGTCACCACTACTTTTCTTAATAGCGACCGAAGGGCTGAGCCAGCTGATTCTTGCAGCTAAACGAAGAGGAGAGGTTAAAGGAATCGAAGTAGCCACAAATCTGTATATCACCCATCTCCTATTCTTAGACGACATTCTCTTGTTTAGTGATGAATCCAAAGGTGATATTTAGCAGCTAAAATTATCCCTTGACTTATTCCTCAAAGCCACTAATATGTGTATCAATGATCAGAAGTCCTCTTTAGTTCATGAAGGATTCTCTGCAGAAGAAAGCAACAGAGTAATTTTGGTTCTCCCTTTTGAAGTAAAGCTTATGATGGACAATTTAATATTTTGGTTTCCACCTCAAGCTAGATTCCTACAAAAAGCATGACTAGAAATGGTTGTTGCCCAAAATTGAAAAACGAATAAAACATTGGAGATTCAAGTGGTTATCGAGGGTTGAAAAACCGATGTTAATTAAATTTGTTCTAATTGTTATATCAGTTTACTGGATTTCCCTCACTTGAGTACCCAAAGGAATTCTATCTCAGATTCAGAAACTGTGTGGTCGATTTTTATGGGCTGGATCAGAGGAGAATGCAGTCCTTCCTTGAGTAGGTTGGAACAAAATAGCCCTCCGAAAGGCCTGGGGTGGTTAGGGAATAAAGGATCTCCCCTTTTTTGCATCTTCTCTTGCAAAAAGATCTGGTTGGCGTATATTATCAATGGACAATCTATGGACTGTTGTGGTGAAAAGGAAATATATTGACCTCGTTCCCATCAATGAACGAATGCGCATGATAGACAAGAAAACATAAAACACTTATGTTATCCATAAGGCTACTGTGGAATCCTTTAGCATTATTGAAGACGGTCTTACATGGCATGTAAGGAATGGGGAAAAATTCATATTAGGTATCGATCTGTGGGTGGGATGTAGCGATGGTTTTGTTCTTCCAAGGAAGCTAATAGAATCCCTCAACAATCAAGGTCCCATCTTTCTGAATCAGATTGCAAACGCAGAAATATCTACGACTTGGCATCAAGGCTAGAAATCTATCAAAGATCTCCACTTAGAGCCCCAATGGGGAGTTCATTGGCATATCTGTAGTAGAGAACTACATCACACAAATGTCGGGATAAGTGATCACCCAAATGTACTCCGATGGGTACACGCATCCTTAGGCCGATACTCCAAAATATGGTTACATTTATCAAATGGATAGGAGAGCTTAGGGGGTGCAGTCTTGGTGGTGGAAACCACTATGGAAACTGAAATTCCCAGTGAAGTCAAGACTTTTCTTCTGGTGTCTTCTTAAGAACAAGGTGCCCACATGGGATAACCTTCAGAAAAGGAACAAACACGGCCCTGGTTGGTGCATACTATGCAAAAGATCAAAAGAATCAATATACCATTTGTTCTTAAATTGTCCTTTCATTATAAAAATATGGGAGGCTACCTTGAGCCTCTTGGGAATTATATAGAATTGGAGTGGGTCAAATATTGCAGAAGCTTGGCAAAATTGGTGGAATTCAGCACGAGATGAAAATTGGAGAAATGTTTCTCCGATAATCACATGGTGCATATGGTTGGCAAGGAAAAAAGGCATTTTTTAGGATACTCCCTCGTCACCCTCCCTTATCACAGTTGAGTGTGCTTCAATTTACTCTTTAATCCCCCTCCCATCAGCAAATCAGACCCCTCGAATCATCATAGAGGAACAAATCAATCCACATATTCCTTGGGAATATTTCGATGGTGCATCATATGCACAAAACAGATGTAGGTCGGGGTCGGTAATCACATAAATGACGACAAAATATTATAAGCTTCAGTCGGCCTTGGATCGGGATCAAACAACTTTTCTTAACTCAAATCATTGAAAGACTTATTATGCTAGACTCGGGAAATTGGGATTGATACAATTTGGTGGGCTCCAGTATTGTAGCAATAATGCTACAACTCCTGGAGCTTCCTGTCTCTTAATTTTATCAACCCGGTAGTTCGTACAAACTTGGAAGCGACGGTGCTGTATGCACAAGTACTAGCTCTTGTCGCAGCTGTCACTTGGTCAGCTGGCACAAGTCCGCTAGGGCTCAAGCCAACTTCTATAGGCTCACAGAAGAAGCTTTATCAATGATGGACGAAAGCTAACTCAAAGGAGACTAATCTACTTGGCAAAAATGAACTGAAAGCAAATCAAAACATGGAAACCCTAATTTAACTAGTCTAACCTCTATGATGCAAAGAATGTGAAGGAAACTTCTACCAATGATACCATTACTTCTAATAAGTGAAAATGCATGAATCTAATCTACTTGCATCTTAAAAGACATGTTTTTGTATTTTTTCTTTAAGTGGATGGAGTGATTGTGATTTTGTGCTTATTAGGGTTTGGTTGTGCAGATGTGATGCGGAAGGAAGGAAAGCTTGGGAAAGGTTGGGGAGGCTAGGAGAGGTCCCCAGAGATCCTTAGCATCAGTCCACAGAGGTTCCTCACGTTCAGAGGCTCAACAACCGAGTGAGTGGCCTCCTACAGGATGTCTGCAGTGGATTCTACAGGAAACGCAGGGGTTTCTACAGGATGTTCTGTAATTCTTCTACAGGATGTTTACGAATTGGATTTTAGAGGATGGATGGTTGAGGGAAGATGCATGGATGGTTATGGAGGTAGGATGGGGGTCTGAAGTGATCCAGGAGCTGATGGATGGAGTGGTGAGATGATGTGGAAGGCTGACTTGGCTTGAAGGTAGTTGAGACAACAATGGGGAAGAAGGTAAGGTTACTTGGCAAAAGAGAAGATGGGAGATGAGGGAACAGACTTGGTGATGGAGGAGCTGATCTGAACGAGGCTCAAATGAACGAGGAGGTGATGAAGATGCCCTGCATAGTGGTTGCTTGATCAAACCAACTACATCTTGCATGCAATCGAAATATCATGTGATCTATCTAACAAGTTAGTGAAATCGGTGGACAACAACCTTATTCATGAAAAGAATCACGTACAACCTGTGAACAAAACATTATCAAAGAGATATAAACGCATGAATAACTCCTACCAATCTATCTTAAACATAAGAAACTACTTTAACCATCGAAAGCAACCTAAGTAACACAGCATGAATTAAATCTAAAGAGCAGATTTTTTCTCAAGAACGCAGCAAACACACATAAAGAGAAACAAGGGAGGTACTGGGCGCTTGAGATGGGCCCAACCCCAAGAGCTACAACCTCCCATGAAAGATTTAGAGCTGGTGCAAAGCTGGATCCATCTTTATTAATCAAGAAATGAAAAGTACATCAAAACTGTCCACAAGGAGAACTTGAACATGAGCTGAAAGCAAAGCTAATCTATTGCATAAAAATCGAACTACAAACTAGCTAACTAATGGCTAAAACAAGATGACTAACTAGCTACAAAATGACTAACCACTAGCTAACCAAAATGAGGCCCCAAGCCCTCTTATTTATACAATTTGAGGACCCAACAGTCCTCTTAAAAGTTAGGGACTTGGCTGCCCAAGACTTGTAGTTAACAGCAGTCCAACTTGACTTGCTTGGCTGCCCTTGTGCTCATTGATTTGGTGGCCTTTGAACTCCGAGCTGATGGTGGAGAATTCAAGGTAAGGGCCCATAAATGAGGGGGACACCTTCCTACAAATCCTCTAGCTTGTTCTCCCACGAATTTGGCTGCCAAGTGCTCATTAAGACCTTCAATTTTGTCTCCAAATTGACCAAAAAGGCTACACAAAGCACCCATTAGACTTGTTGGCATAATGACTAACCAAATTCACTCTATTAACATAAAAATAATAAAAAACATGCAATAAACAAATGAGAATGGTGGATCAAGTCAAATTAGGAGGTTGGATGAGCCCAAATATTTGTCCATTTTTGGGGCTCATCACAATTCAAATTTTCGGTGATTCTTTAAATGTTATAAATTGGTTTAATGAAGTTCAAAGATGTCAAAATCACATTTTGATTCCACTCATAGAAGAAATATTACATATTAAAATCGGTTTTGATTCTATATCTGTTTACCACATATACAAGGAGCGAAACTCAGAGGCAAATATCCTTTCTAAGGAGGGTCTGCAACAGGATTTGGGCACATGGCGCATAACAAAATCAAAGGATGGGGGGATCCGTGTGTCAGATTAGAAACCGTATAACAAATGATATGTGTTTTATTTCCATAAGATCTGGCAATCTCATTTTACTTTTGATGCAGTGCTATGAGTTGTATTCGATTCAGATATATTATCACTACTGGTACATTTACTTTTTGGTGGACATATTGGCTATAATCTCGTATAAACAATTATGTGTGGGATGTTTTCTCCATGATATGGAGAGACCCAGTTATGGTCTTTTGGTTTTTGGTTTTTGCATATTTTCTAAGTAACGATCATGGTTTTACTCAAATTCTCTGTGTTTTTCCTTGTGAATTCACAGTTTCAGGAATGCTTAAGGCATCTACAGTTGTAATTTTTTATTGACTTAATAAAAAATTCGATTTTTATCCAATATATATATATAATTATATAATTATAATTTCACCATTTATAAAATAATATTTTTATATTAAATAATAAAATTAAAAACAATTATTAAATATTTGGAAAAAATTACTTCAAACAATAAAATAAAATAAACTAATTTAATTATATCATATTCAAATGATAAAATAAAATTTTACAACAAAGCAATGATATACAATGACCCTTTAAAATTAATGCTCGACAATGACATAACAAGCTATGATTTCCCATTATAGTTAACCATAGAGATCCTCGACTAGATAAAAACTAACTATCTATATAAGTTTAGTTTCTCGAAAATATTTAACTATAAAGGTATGCAGGCATTTAAGCCTTATAGTTTTGAGTGAATATATTTCTGAAAGAAAAAGAGAAATATTATGTAAAGCATGAACAAAACATAGGGGTAAATTTGTGAAAACAATAATTGGATGTCAATGAGGAACTCTATTTTATCCAGGAGAATTCTTTTTTCTAAAATGTGAAAATGAAAAGAGTAGTTAAATGTGTTGTAATTTTCATAGAATCAGTTCAAATATTGCAAATAAAACTAAACAAGAGAGACCGGAGAATAAATGAACATTTCTCTAAGTTAAAGGTAACCCTCGAAAAGGGAAATATAAATGACCAATATGTTCATACGTCTAAGGAAAAATTGCAAACATTTACATACATTTGTATATACCAGATTTTGAAATGAAAACTTGTTCCACGTGAAAACCCTAATCACTAGGGGGTTTCCAGGTTATAATCTTTTAAGAAAAAAATAATTATATAATAAATCAACCCTAGGAATAACTATGCAAGTGAGTATGGAGGCTTTAGTAAGTTATATATAATATTACATTTTACATCCGAGGTGTCATTGGTGGCGAGTTTTGCTGACTCCTCGTGACTTTTACCCGCAGGGTCCCATTCCTCACGACTTTTTCCCTGAGTGTTCTAAAAGGTAGCAGGAAGGCTCATGTTAAAAATGTCAAGCTTTAGGGTCCTGTTGCCGAGAGTTTTTGGAAGAGTGTAAGTGTTGTTTTCATCTGGGGCATTTTCTCCCAGGATATTGTTGTGTATCTAGGTCAGATTGCCATGACATAGGTTGTCACTCAGTATGGATGTCATTTTGGCACCACATATGTAACTTAGTAACAGGAGTAAGGAATGAGAACCAGTAAATATCCGAAGAAGAATATAAGACCATGCTAAATGACAAAAATCTTTTAACTGTGACTACAACTTAAAACCCATGTATACTTGTAAGATTAAACCCAAGACATTAAAAGCAATTTTCTTGCAGGCACATAAAGACAAGAATAAAAAATAATGTATTGGAGGTTGTAAGTTATACCTGTGAAGAGTAGATAGAAAAATGTTCTCTTCCCTTGCATCTGCCTAGTAGAGAATGTAAGGAGGGTTATAATAAGATTACATTAAGCTAAGACAATGTGCTTGAGATCTAGGTTTTTGGTGTTACGAAGTAACTTACTGAGAAACCCTTTTATAAAGTTGATTATGTTAACAAAATGATAGACCACCTTTATAACAATGGTAGTTATATTAAACTCATTAATAATCCCATAAAAAAGTTGCAAAAGAAGTCATGTGCGTAATAAAGTATAATATTCTCTTAATCATCTTAGCAAACAAATTATTGAAAGCAACACTCTCACCCCTAGAATTTATGGCCTTCCAAAGATTCATAAGGTTGGGATTCGCCTAAGACCTATTGTTAACACAATAGGTAGGCCCACTTATCTCCTTGCCAAATTCTTGGCTCAAAAGCTCAAACCTTTGGTTGGTCACATGGATTCCTTTGTTAAGGACTTTGCTTCCTTTGTTGAGTTTAAAGATATAAGGCTAGACGTCGGGGATTTTTTGGTAAGCTTTGCTGTTATTTCCCTTTATACTAAAATCCCTATTCAGGAGGCCATCGATGTCATAAATTAGATTATAGATGATGGCACTGCCAAATTGGTTGGTCTTTGCCTAACCTCTACTTTTTTCAGCTCCCAAGGTGAGTTTTATGAACAAACTTGTGGAATAACGATGGGTTCTCCTCTCTTTGCTATAGTTGCTAACTTATTCATGGAAGATTTGGAGACCAAAGTTTTGGCCTCTGCTCAATTTCGCCCTAAGTAGTGGAAGAGATTCGTTGACGATACATGCGTCGTTTGGCCTCATGGTCATGAAAAGTTAGATTTGTTTCTTAACCATATTAATTCCCAATCAAACTCCATCAAATTCACGATGGAGGTTGAGGCAGACAGTATCCTTCCTTTCCTTGATATTCTCCTCTCTAGAATGGAAGATTGTTTCGTTTCTCACCAAGTTTTTCATAAAAAAACACACACAGAACAATATCTTCATGTCAGATCTCATAATTTTCTAGCGCAAAACTTTGAAGTTCTTAACACGCTTTCCACTCGTGCTATAAGGATTTCTGATGAGAATCATTTGGAAGAGAAAAAATCTCATCTTCTAAAAGTTTTTGAAAATAATGGCTATAGCAGAAAGCATTTCTCATAGCTTTTCAAAGAGCTAGTAAAGAGTCGAGGATTAAACTTGCTCATGATGGACAAATATCCAATGTGCAACTTCTGTTCATCCAAGGGACCACTGATAAGATTGTTCATATTCTTAAAAAGAATAAAGTTTATGCTACCTTCAAACCCCTTAATACCATTAGAAATTCCCTTAGATTTGTTAAAGACCCAATAAACGCTAAAGACATGAAAGAGGTTTACTCAATCCCTTGTTCTTGGGGATTCCCTATTTGGGGAAATTGATCGCTCCATTAATAAAAGAATTCAAGAACATGTAGTAGACGTTAAGCACAATCATTAATGTTTCTAAGCTTTAGCTGAACATGTAGAAAAATCTAATCACCATGTTTGCATTGAGGATTCCTCGGTCATCGCTAAGGTTGATCACTTCCATCATAGGAAGCTAAGGGAGGCCATTGAGATTGAGAAGCATGCAATTAATCTCAAGAGAAACAATGGTTGGAAATTAAGTAGGAGTTGGATTCCTGCCCTCTCTTCTCAACTGTTTCTTGATTTTCTCTTGTTCTCCCTTCCTTCCTTTTTATTATTATTTAATCATGTCCTATATATATAAAGGACACACACACATATATATACACACCACAAATAGATACATACATATATTTATTTATATATATGAATGTATCTATTTGTGGTGTGTGTATATATATATATATATATATATATATATATATATATATATATGTGTGGACATATATATAAATATATATTTTATATGTGTATATATATATATATATATATATATACACATATAATATATATATATATATATATATATATATACACCATCCACATATATATGTGGACATATATATATCCTTTATATATATAGGACATGATTAAATAATAATAAAAAGGAAGGAAGGGAAAACAAGAGAAAATACTATATTTCAATACTATATTTTATTGTAATAGTAATATAAGTTTTAGTAATGTTCATGCATCATGTCAAAATCAAATTTTAAAGCCTCTTTTAGATGAAATTTTGTTACTAAAGGCGTCCTTTAACAGTTTTCAGCTATGTCATATCTTCAGGGAAAATAATGAAGAGGCCGACCAGCTTTCTAAAGCTGGCCTTCAACAGGATTTGGGCGGATGGGCGATAGAGGAATCTCTACAGGGGCACCAAACCTTTTCACAGCAGCCACCATTCGCTCCACCTATATGATTGGGGAGACGGTTCTTCCTTTTTATTTCTTTCAGTTTTTGTTATTTCTACAGGTTCCAAAGACTCTGTTTTTATTTTCTCATTTATGTAAATATATATCACAGGCCGCATTAGGAAGTTTTTTCAAAACTCAGACATTTTATAACAGCGTTTTGATCATATGCACAATATATGTTATGCGGGGTTGTTTTCCTTCATAGAAGGAGGCCCCTTTTTTGTGGTTTTTAAAACAAAAAACAGTTATGATATTTCTGTACAGCAGGAAAAAGGAAATGCTGGACAGAGTTGCTGGATAGAGCAGCTGCTTAGTCTGTTTTTTCACAAGCACTAATCAGAATCAGCCAGTATTATGTGCTCAGCTCTAGGGGGGCAAACTTCTTCGGAAGTGATATAAACAGATTGTAAAACTTTTTATTTTGCTAATGAAAAGTTTTTGTTTTTTCCTCGGAAAAAAAAAAGTTTTAGTAATGTTCATCTGGGGTGGCTCAAGTGGCAGTGGCCGTGGAAATGAAGTTTCACCAAACCGGAAGTCTTGGGTTCAAATCTTGTATTACTCCCCCCCGTAGCGGGGTGAATAATGGACATGTAAAAACACAAAAAGAGGAGTCCTACCAAGCTTACCAAAAAAAATATAACTTTTAGTAATAGATATTAATTAATTAATTAATTTATCTTTGTCTTTCTCTCTCTTGTAAATAGTTTTTTATTCCTTTTTGACCTTCTCTTTATCCTAATAAATTATTCTTAGATATTTTAGTATATAGAACTAATATATATATATATATATATAATTATTATTCTATAATTAAATAATATAATATTAATTTAGTCCCTTTTCTCCCCCTTTCCCTATCTATTCTCTCAAATTTCTTTCCCCTTTACCTTGTTTTAATTAATTATTATTATTATTATATTTGTGTCATATTTTTTTCTTTTTTATTCTTAACAGTTAGTTTCCTTAACTAATTGTTTTTTTAATAATATAATATATTACTCTATCCCAATGTTAAAATTTTAATTAAATTGTTTTATTTCTCCTAACGGCTAATTCTGGAACTAGATGCATCTCTATTATTCAAATATCTTGATAGATTGATTTTTTCACCTTTGTCCTAAGGATGAACCACATTAGATGGTTCAAAATGTAAAGACAATCTCATAATCAATATGAATCACAAAGTCTAAAATCAAACATGACTGTAGTAGTTGTAGAGGAAGCTCGTAGAACCACAAATCCTCACCTTGAAAGGAAGCTTGACACCCTGTTAATGCACGTCAAAGTAAATTAGAAAAGGTGCAAAGATTTGCATTTAAAACTGAAGAAATAATATAGATTACATGAACAAGCTAAATGCCAAAAATCGAAAAACTCTAACATTGCAAACCTCTAACTGCCGCAAAAAGTTGTCATAGACCCCATGGTAATCCCTTGCAGAGATTCCTGAAGAAGCCATTGTTGGAATGACAAGGAAAACTTATAGTTGGTGGAAAATAATTTTAGTATGGTTCGAGAACACACTCCTACCAATGTAAATGCAAATGTAACAACGCCAATAGGGTTGGGTAGAGTAGTTAACCTAGCCCCCTAGCTGAGAAATCCAAGCCATTAAAAATCAAGAAATAATATAGATCGTTGGATCAAATGGATTCGTACAAGGATCATGTCAGAGGCATGACGACTTTTTCAATGACCTCTTCTAATTAAAAGAAAAAAAAAGAAAATACGTCGACAACTGGACTAAGGTGAAACCTTATGCCATCAAACTTTTATGTTAGCATGTGGAGTGTAGGAATATAGATTTCAAGCTCCATAGCCTTGCAAATACATGTGTTATGTAATTAAACAACTGCTACATAGTAGCTACTCCCTGCTGTTTAGTTTAAATATAGCTAAATTAAAATCTATGTTATTATTAAATATGTTATTTTTATTATTAATTTGTACTCCACTGGCCATGAAGTCGATTCAAACATTCATTAACTTTAGAATAAGTGTGAACTAAAGAGTTGAAAAGTTATATTCGTCTAAAATTATGATGATTAGATACGATAATATATTTGATAATTTTTAAATGAAAAGTTAACCAAGACAAGAATGTAAGACATATAGGTTATATATTATGAAATTGAAATATAAATGTGCAATATAAACTTTTAGGAAATGTATGTAAGTGATTGTGGCCTAGTGAATGCAAGTAAGTGTTCTGTGTGAGTGGTGCAGTTAAATGAGCAGAAGAATGTTTAAATTTAAAGAATGCAAAATGATTTACTGATCACCAAATTATTCATTTGAACAATCCAAATTATTATTCATCTAAACAATTTGCTCAATTCTAATCACACACAAAAAATACTAAAATTGTATCTATAGATTGATTTATACATTTTATGTATTTAAACAAAACTCTTTATAAATTGGAAAACTAGAAATTAGATTTTTATATACTTGAGTTATAGGTATTAGATGTAAAAATGATTATTTAAATTTGAAGATGCAAAATGTGTTTATAGATTTTCCTTTTCATAAAATTATTAAATTAATTTCCTGAGACGAGGGTGCGCGTTGACATATCACCTCATTAAGACAATGTTAATGTGATGTACCACGAGGTACATAACCACCACCCCCCACACGCTCAAGGCGATGGGTGCGGTGGCCTTTTGCATGAAGATGGACATAGTAATAAGGAAAGGTGACAATGAGAGGAGGGCAAGAAATTCGGTTTATAGTTACCGTGAAGGGGAGCGTAGCGATAACCAGAATACATAGTAAGGGAAGGAGACTGGAGTGATGGGCTGGTATAGCGGCTTCACAAGCGACATAGAACCCATTGACTGCAAGCAAAAGAACCCGAGTATGTATTTTGCATCCTTTTTCCCCCCATTATGCTACCCTATTTTTGGTTTCTTCTGCGAGAGATGCAGGGAAATAAGTGGATGGGGAGTTGGGATGATTGGGGATGGGGGCGTGGGTTGGTGGCGATAGCCTACAATTGCATTCAAAATTCGATGGGAACCTTAACAATCTCGCTCTGTTTCGAGATTATCCTATCCCGTATGGGAATTATTCTATTAATGGGTAGGGAGAATAATGTAGGAGCATGCAGTCGCTTTGCTAAAGAATCTCAAGGGGTTGGGTATTAGGATAATGTCTTACTATACACCTGCATAATGGTAGGAAGCTTTTGTCTTTTACCTATGGACAACCAGGGCTAGGAATGCAGGAACCAAGGGATTGGGAAGACAGATGAGAGAAGCTGTGGGAATGGTACCTGACATGGAATAGAGACTAGCTATGTCAAAATACGAAGGAGGGGGGATGACTGTTGTGTTGCGAGGCTTAGGGATGGCTGACCACCTAAGTTGGGCACCCACGATGCTTGTCGTGCTGACAACAAAATGCAACCCAAATTAGTATGGTTGATGGCCGGATGACAGCCAGACCACTGTACCCGGGACCTGGGGGATAATGCATGCAAGAGAGAAGGTAGGGGGGGCTTCAATTGGAGCGTAGACCTTCATGTGCGGGGCAAGGGCGGGGCCTTTCTGCGTATCCTGCTTGTGGCCAAGGGGGGTATGCAACTGCAAGCGCCAGGGGGGTGGTTGAAGCCGGGGGTGGAGCGACACAATTATACCAATCGAAATCTTGAATTATGCAGTAACACAGTAGCAATTGACTACTCAATTGGATGTCTTGTCTGCAAAATGGGTTCGTCGAGTGGTAAGCCTACCTCGGAATACAGAACCTTCAGGCTTGGCCAGACAAAAGCTCGAAAATCAACTAAACCGCCATGCAATACAAGAGGCTGGGCCGATGAGATCATGGCACGACCAACAAAAACTTGAGGTCGCGGCAAGAGGCCACGAGAGGCCAAACCTGACACTGAACCCAGATCTTCAGGCAGTCGACGAGGTAGAAAGTTTGTCTAGAGCCTAATCAACGAAGCGACAACTACCTACCGGGAGGGAACCAACGAGGAGGTTAGGGAACTGTTAGAAGAATGGGAAGCAAACTTGAAAAGGCAGGAGAGCGAGACAAGAATGGAGCTAGAGGAATGGAGAGTCCTCATACCGGACCCCGGGAACACGCGAGGGAGAATTACCTAGTACAAACAGATCCTCTACTTGTATTGGTTAGTGAAAAGCCTGTTGGGAAAGACAATGGAACAGATCTTGGTGGGCATGGTAGTTACGGTTCAGGGACTACCAAATTACAAATAGGAATTTTAGAAGGTGTAGTTCCAACTACATAAACAAGACATCCACCTCGACCGAATTGAGAAGCATTTGCCCTGCATACTGGCTCGGACAAAGCTGCTAGGATTGAATGCCAAAGACCCAGCTCCGGTTGAATCAACGTTGTTAGAAAATTATATATTACAGAGCAATGGAACACATAGAATATTGCATAAATATAAACACAGAAAACGCATAAAACCAGAGAGACACAGATATACGTGGTTCACCTAGTTTGAGCTACGTCCACCCCCAAACAGCCAGTCCTTCCTTTCTATTATCCAGCAAAATAAAGAGACACAACCTACATCAGATCCGCTGTAATATCCTATGTTTTCTCTCACAGTCTCACCTCTCTGTTTCTCGCTCGGAGAATACACATCTATTACACAACCTCAATACAATGCTCTCATACAAAGAGAGGGGTTGCCTTCTAGGGCAAAAAATCCTAAACTAAACATAAGTTCTACCGTCAGATCATCTGCCTAATGAACGACCTAGATTGACTAGAAATTACTATACTTTTGCAAGACAATTTTACATCTGTTTTTGGCTTCGTGGGCGCTGCCCCCCAAACCCCTGTCGGGGGACCGCTAGCCCTCGAACCCCCCAGCCGGGGGGGATGGGCCCCCCCGAACCCCCACGGGGGGGACAAGTCCCCCCCGCACCCCCCCGCTTGGAGGGGTGTACAAACTTCCTGAGGTATACATCCGGCTGAAACAAAGACCTCTAAATAATCATGCTCCACACCCAACAAACGTCAGCTGAACAACATGAGTAGAATGCTTACTTACTGATAGTTTTGTTTATATGTGCGGCTAGCTTTTAAATTTGTTTATGCAGTTACATATGAATGTAGGACTTTAGAGTATGGATGTGGACAGGAAACTGAAACTTATATTGCTTGGATAGAGAGACTTAAGATTTTTTGCTACTAGATGGCATATAATGTGGATAGGTGGCCAACAAACTTGATTTTCCACTGGGCAAGTTGAGGCCACCTAACCAGTTCTATGTGGTGTTAATTTGCTTTTTATTAATGAAAAAGGAGGATCTATCAAGCTCAACAATTTTTTTTTATTAAATTAATTTTAAAAATCAAATTTTAATATTTATAAGAAAATATAATGTAAATAATAAATATCAATTTTAAATATTTATAATATAATTTACTGTAAATATTAAATAATTAACTTAAATTCTATAAACAACTTATAAAAACAAAAGAATATTAAAATTGTGTAAATTTACACTTAAATGATATAAAAATCTAAAACTGCTCCAATTTAACGTTTTGTGCATATGAATTTTAAGACTAAAAATTAATTCATGTAATCCGGTCAATTAATTGATGATATTAGCGTTTAACGTTACTCATTAATTCATGTAATCTAGTTAATTTTCATCACTGCATGCAACTGTATCATTATGCACGAAAGTTTATACTAATCCTCTTTTCAATCAACTTTTGTTTTGAAGTGATAGTCATGTTGATATTTATATATGAAAACGCGGGATCACCAAAAGCTTTTTGAAATATGATAAGAGTTGCCACTTGCTTTATTTTGAACATTCCCCTTCGCCTTGATCATGTTGGTATTTTTAGCAACTTTCGAAATCTAAAAATAAAATAAAATAAAATAAAAATAAAAATATATAAATGTGAGTGAGGTCTCAAAAAAATGGCAACATTTATTGAATATGGTACGTTGAAAAAAAGAAGAAGAAGATGTGAGTGAGATCTAGTATATTAGTATAGGAAGACAAATTTGTAATAAGACCTTTGTACCTCTGGTTTATTAATTGATAAGACCTTTGTACTTTTGGCTAATTAATTTATGTATTGAGTAATAATATGTTGAATTGATGCCCAAATCACATTGTAGAAAATTAAATTAAAATATTGTAAAAAAATATTAAATCTCAATGTGCAAAATAAAATTATGGAAAATTTACAAATATTTTTAGTCAACCTTAAACTAATATAGATTTAACCACAAATTAAATGCAATATCACGTACCTACAACAAAGATAATAAATCATGTGAAATGAGAAAATACTTATAATGTGTCTAACAAACATTAGAAAGATACTCAGAAATATATGGAGTACATATCTATAGCGTTTAGTCTTTGCTTATGGTCAATGTACTTGTGTTTATTTGTATTGACTCCGTAATCTTTGTAGTGGCAACACATTAACATCAACACCTTAGGAAAGCCAAAACCCAATGTAAACATTAGAATTGATTTTTTTGTTTGTATTGGGCAGATCAATACCAAAAACTGAAACGTATATGTCACTTGTGAGTGACATAACAATTTAGTGAAGTAGCCTCTAAGGATAAAGTAGTTTGTAAAGCACGATCACCATAATATTGAGAGTTGACATTCTAATGAAGATAGCTTTAACGTTTTAATAAAGATATGGGATACTGGTGCATTAAATAGTGTTAAGAAGATTTCAATGCGATAGTAGTGCATTGAAGATTTTAATAGGATAGTTTTATATTGAGGAAAAAAAAAATTCAATTTTTTTGAATTTTTAATTAAGAAAATATAATTACTATTAAACAAATTAATATAAAAGTCATATTAATATTATTTTAAAACAAGTTATTTTCTCTTTAATATATATAAATTTTGTTTTAAATATTTATATATTTAAGAAAAAGTGTAACTTAAAAAATTCACAAATTAACTCATAAAATAATAGAAATTCTGGTAAGATTATGATAAAATTTGGTAGAATTTTTTGAAAATCTGGGTTATAGTTGTCAAACTTCAGGATTTTGGCCACCCCAGGGGTTCTTGATGGCGCTGAATCTATTTCCGCCATCAAAAAAGCAATTCAAACACTCCAGTATTCTGATTTTTTGATTTTTTTTACTGGATTCCAACAAGAAAACTACCGTCCGGGCGAATTTGTGGTGTCAGTAGACAAAGCCTTTAAAAAATATAATTATTATTAGATAAATTAATATTAAAGTTGTGTCAATATCAAATATAAATCAATGTATTGTCTATATAACACAAAAAAAAAAATTGTAAGCTTTGAGGGTTAGCTCAATTGGTTGAGTCCCCATCATTAATGTACTTTTGATATTGAGAGGCCCTTGGTTCAATTCTCTCAATAGTCGGGGTCAATCTTTGTGGTTGAGCCAACAAGAAGTGATCCCTTCAAGTGGAATTGTTTGGTACAAATATTCACTGAACGTAGCGGTCACTGATTTCCAAGATTCGTGAACCCAAAATAAATAAATAAATAAAATTTGCATCTTAAATAAATTTTGTATAGTAAAAAATATGTTATTTTATGATTGGAATTTTTTAAATTATTAAAAACACACCACTTATTCCAAATCAATTACTACAAATTCTCTTATTCAAAGTACATAAGGACTAATAATATAGGAAAACCAACTTTTAAGATCTAAACATCTTAATTATCAAAGAAAAGAGGTGTACATAAAGAAAAATCATTGAGCCATAAATGATGCATGTTGTTGGTTTTTTTATAGCATAGGTAATATGAAATCTTGATATAAATGAATATTTACTTTACAATGATAAAATAAGACATAGGGGTTGTCTTTTGTAAATATAGATGGTGTTTTTATTTATGATACGATGAAGTTTATTAGGAGATGTGACTCATCCAATAAATGGTGTGTGACTTTGAATGACAAGATTTGAAACTTGGAGTGTGTTGAAAGCTCGAAATTCTCTGCCTACAACACTATAAGGGAGACCACCCGGTTTGGACCTTAAAGCAACTCCTTCTCCGTTTGGAATGATGGTTCCAACTGGTTTAACTAGGTCCAGTTACTTTTTTCCTATTGCTATGAGTTCAAGATGTTTTTTTAGTTACCAATAGGCAGGGACATCAGATCGATTCTTCTTGCTGATCGGGCAAGAGAATGACCCTTAAACTACTTTAAGGGCACAACTAAACCACTCTAAAGTTTTGTTCTTAAAAAAAAGATTTATGGAATGTAAAAGGTATGATAACATATACAAGATCTAATCTAAGATGCAGTTAATCTAACCTATCTCGATTGAAGGAAAGATAAATCCTTCTCTGAATCGAGATCCAATTAACTTAATATGGAAAAGAAGCTTTAAAGAATTGGAATTAAGATGAATGAATTAGATCAAGGAGATAGCTCACAAGATTTGATTCCTTGTTAACGGAAATACTAACAATCAAACACTTAGTAAGTAGTTACATAAAAGCCTATTGGAAATATATCCAATTCCTTATTTATCATATGCATAAGAACTACAAATATTCATGATGGATTACTGAATTAGTTCGAATAAGACATCATGTATGCAAGTAAACAATTATGATCCTAAATCATAAGATAGCTTGCCGATCTAAGATTATAACTATTGTTCCTATGTATATTTCAGTTTTCAAATTAAATTTAAGATCAAGTCTGTAGAATAGTCTAATCAGACTTTCACATGAGTTAAGAATTTAAACTCAGCAATAGTGTATGAAGCCAACAATTAATTCATACATCTGTAAATGTAAACTAAAAATTGAGAAAGAATTTGCATCCATGAATTCAACAAATAGTAGGGTTATATGAAAATTAGTGAAACAAATCTTTATTCATAAAAGAAAATCGAATTGCAAAACATCACAATATGGCAGTAGTGCACAATCCTATAGGCCTGCAATCGATCTCTTTTTGCAGAAATGACCTCCTCCTTACAATAATAGTACATAATAAAAAAGAGTCTCTCCACAAATAGATGAAAACATAGCAATATCAAGTCTTCTTCCCCTAGGATTCCTCTCACTTACAACTCTAAATCCTCATTACAATAGTGCTTTTGGGAATTCCTGAATTGTAGAGTAGAGAAGCCCTTCATACATTCTATAATCTATTATTTATAATATTTACAAAAGAATTCTCCAATAAGAAAGTTGTTGAAGAGTAGTTGTGCTCCATCAATTTTCACTGGCCCAAAATCCCATTCTTCTCTTACTAGAGTATTATCATTGATTAAATTTTTTCTTCTCATCTCTTCAAACTATTTCTCTGCAAAAACCAATCAATAATTTAATGAAAATGCAAATTGAAATCAAAATACTAAATCTGGAATATAACAAATATCAAATCAAAACTTAATTATTTAATAAAAATAAAAGAAATCTGAGCTTTCTATCGATGTCTATGGTGAACTAATTAGTCAGGGAGAACATAGATGAATGGATCTGTACTCAAAAGAAGTTGTGAGCAAATGAGAATGCAGAAAATTAAACTCAAAAATTTAGATTTATTTAAAAAAAATCGGAGCTTGATCTTCTGCTCAATTTTAGATCTATTAAATGATCAAATATGGTCTTGCAACCACTTCTAAAATATTCTTCGTGATTTTATCTATCCAATGAGCCATTCTAAGCCTCATTTGGCCAAGTAAAACTCAATTTATGAGCCTCCAAAATTAATGAATCAAAATTGTCAAAATTCTAAAAATTCTATCACTAAACTAAAAAAATACAATCTAATCCTAAATTAAATTTCAATTATTTTTTAATTAATATTAATTAGAAACTAAATTAATTAATTACAAATTAATTATTAACCAGATTAAATTAATTCCGAAAATTTAATTATCATGTTATATTAATATTATAATTAAAATATAATATTATATATTATAATATTATATAATATGATATATATTATAATATTATACAATATAAGATATATTACAAAATTACATTAATCCAATTTATTACAAACTCAAACTAAGTGAGAGGGAATGTTAAATGGAGGAGAGGAGTGTTAATGGAGGGTGAGGGTGTGTAAGGTGGAGGGTGAGTGAGATCATGGATTCACGGAGTTATAAGGTGGAAAAGAAATTTTATGTTAAAAATTTTAAACACATCGCATAAAATTTTAAATTGTGAATCACAAAATTTAAATGAGGTGCTTAATGCGATTTTGCAATATTTCATCGTGGTTTTTATTAGATTTTTATTTCTGTTTTTTTTTAATTGGGATGATGTGGAGTGGGCTATATGGAATTAAATATTTTATAATTTGAATTATAATTATTTTGTAATTTTGAAATTTTGAAATTTCGTGTTTGGAAATTTGTTTTAAAATAATAAATTGGAAAAAATTATTGAGATTTGGAAAGTGTTTTTCAATTGTTGTACAATTTTGCTGGGTCATTTTGTAGAATTGTTAGTGAAAAAAATGAAAAAATTAGTAAAAATTAACTAAGAGTTAATATTTACAATGAATGACTATTGAACTTAATTAGTAACAAAAATTGAAATATTATACATTTTATACATTTTTTTAACCTTGGCAACAAAAACGATCATACTTCAAAGGAGTGCCATTTACAAACCGGTTGACCAAATGAGGTGAAACAAGTATCAATGGTAAGCTAGTGAAAAGTCGAATTCAATGAAACAATCAAAACAAAAATCCGAGAAAGTGAAAAGATGACATAATTGTAAGACAATTAACTCAAATGAAAATCACAAAAGATTTTGCCAAAAATAATGGAAAGGGTCCCCATTATTTGAAGTAAATAAGTCAAAAATGGGGGGTGTTGGGTTTTCCCTACAACATAGTGGCATGAATAAGGGGGTTATTTTTTACCCCGCAAGAAATTAGGAAACAACTTTTGCTTGGGAATTTGGACTCTTAACTAACAAGCACATTGAAGTTTATGTATGTCTACAAGGTTTACTTCTAACAATTAGCTCCAATATAAAATTGTTGATCATAATTGGTGATTCTAGAGTTGTTATTAAAGCCTTAATGCATTTACAACTCCAAAAGATAATAGGTTGGCCTCCATTGCATCTTAAATAAACAAAGTTTCACATGCTAAGGGAACATAATGGGCTCACTTATTGTTTAGCAAATGAGGCCACTCTCTTGGCACAAAGTACTTTGACTAAAAACGGGGGCTTCAATGCACATTCAAAGTCACCTTCATCCCCTAATGTTTTTGACCCACTAGCTATTTAAGACATATAGTATCACATTTAATAACCAAATGGGCTGGCATGTGAAAGGATCACATTTATGTGCATAAAAAGAAATTGCAAGGACATAGGTCATTGTCATTGGCATGTGAATTTTAATTCTCATACTAGGTTTTGTTCACTTAATTATGGTTAGTAGATATGGTTTCGTTGGAAATGCAAAGATTGAGCATCAGCTTAAGTGCAATTTTTTGGGTTCTTGGTTTGAATATGTTTCCTAGTCTATTCATTGTGGTGGAGGTTTTCAAGTTCCTTGCTTTGGCTCTCTTTCTCTCGTGTTTTATGAATCTTAAGAAGCTTTGTAGACTTTTTCCTTTGGTAAGACTTTCTTCACTGCTCTAGTTGATTTTTCAGTGGTTTGATCATTAGGATATAATTATCAGACTTCTATAGGGCCTGCATTCCTAGCTATGGTTTCAAGCTCTTTCTTTTAGTGATAACTTTAGAAGGCTATAGATAAAGAAGATAATTCCCTACCCCTGGGCTTAGTTTCTTTACTCTGCAATCTTTGGATTGTTTTGTTTCTCTTTCGACAACTTGTGGTTCAAGGTATTTGGTGAATAGTTTTTAGATTTTGGTTGTTCTCATCTTTTCCTTAGCTCTGGTGTATTCTATTTGTAACAACCCTGGTGAAAATTCCATGTAATAAAAGTTACTAAAGGTAAATAATAACCACGATTGATGGGACACTTATTCCAAGCTTAATGTTGGGCAATACATCCTAGTGTGAGTGTTCATTTGGTTTATTAATGGCTAAGGAATTTGGCAAAGGCTTTGGAAAGGCAAAATGGCATTTTGGCACATTTATTTATGAAAATAATGGAAATTAGGAGAAAAGGGAGGTGGAAGGTGACAGGTTTCATGTGATGAGGAAATTGACAAAAAATAATGGAAAATGAAGAAAACAAAGGCCTAATTGATAAAAAGGTTTCTGAAGATCAGTTTGTAACCTTTTGTCAGTTCAGTTTTGGAGCTCTCTCATTATTCTCTCTTCTTTCACTCTTGGACACTAAGAGTTTTCTTGGAGCACTCTTGGAGGGTGTGGCATACTTGGAGTTTTGGAACAAGAAAGCAAAGGAAGAGCAGGAAAGCACAAGAAGGTATCAAGATCAACAACTACAACGGGTTTTGCTTGCATGTACCAAGTTGCATGTATGTTTTCCTCACTAGTTTTAGCATGCATGGCATATGCATGTGGTTTATTGGTCATGATATGTCACTAGCATGGAGGATTTCCTGGATTGATAGTGGATTTTCCTAGCCTTGCTATTTCATGGATAGCCATGGTGTTGTGGGTTCATTTGCTTTGTTTTCTAGTTTCTTCTGATGTTTCCTTTAACTTGGGTTGAGTTATTAGTTCCTGGAGCCTTGGTTGGACAAATTCTTTGGAGCCCTGTAACAACTTGGGTTGAATTACTAGTCTTGGAGCCTTGGTTGGACAAATTCTCTAGAGCCCTTGGTGGGTTGAGTTACTAGTCCTAGAGCCTTGGTTTGACAAACGCTCTGGAGCCTAGTATAAGTTGTGGGTTGAGTTACTAGTCCTGAAGCCTTGGAAGGCTTGGATAGAAACCAATTTGATGATGGTTTTATGATGTCTGACCGTGAGGTTGAATCATTGTTTGATGGGTTGAGGTAGTTGGCCTCTAGAAGCCCTGGATGGTTTTGGATTGATGCGTTTGATGAGATCCCACATTCATGCTTGGAATATGACATGGGGGTGATTGGCTGAAAGAAATATTTGGTTCAGCCATGTCTATGGTCGGGTGGTACGTGGAAGTCTCGAACCTGGTCGGATTTTCCTATGTCTAATAAAAGCTAAGTTCTCTTACTTTTGTACTTATTTATATGTGGATTTAATGGTTGTTATCTCACTATTATTTTCATGGTTTTATGCTGGTTATAAGCATGGTTAATTGACTAGTTCATGTCATGGTTATTTCATGTATTTACTTGTAATTGTTAAAATGATGGATGCAAGACCTAATTGATGTCATAACAGTTCAAGGGAGAAGGTGGTGATCCTTCTTGTCATGTTTCATAAGATTTTTCAACCATTCATTCTCTGTCTTGTATCCTAGACCTATAGATTGCAATGATGCCAAGTGTTTGACAGAACCCTGGAGTTAGTTTTTGGTTTATTAGTCTTGTCGTCGTGTGTTTAATGGATTTCGGAAGTTACAACAAGTTCTGGGTAGTGGCCGAATTCTGGGCTTGAAAAGTTCTTTAAATCCCCTGGACTCTGGAATAGGTCTGCTGGAAATATTCCCTAGACGTAGGCATGCAGGCTTGTGGGAGTGTCCAGAGCTCTCTGGAAGCTAGCATGCCCATAACATGGGAGCATCCAGAGGTTTAATATCCTAAAACCTCAGTGGGACCCAGGGGCATGATACCTGAGTGGTTGGGATGGCTCCTGGGAGTGTTGTTGCTGATGTGGAAGGTATGTTTGATGTGTTTCCGTCGATTCCACTTCCTTAAGGTCACCTATGAGGTTGAATCATATCATAGTAGCCTCTCGTCACATGTTTACCCTGGTTGGTCGGTTACTTGGGTAGATGTGGGAGGAGGGTGTTACACTATCTTTGTTTGAATTTGTTAGTTGTTATTTCTATCAATATGGATTCATAAGACATATGGGAAATATAAAGGATCTTGTGAGGGTATGAGGAGACACTTCAAGGTAACAATATAGCTCTCTAGTCAAATTATGTAAGTGTCGATGACAATGAGCCACATTGTGCAACTCAAAATGAAAATATTATGAACCTCCTTGTCTAATGAAGGAAAATAATGATATGGTTGAAGCAAAGTGTATTATGCCAATAATTTTGGTTCTTAACCTGCATACATACTTCCTATCTACTACCTTAAACTATCATGTTTTCATCAACTTAATCCATGGAGATCACAATGAAGAAAATATTGTACAACAATCCAAAGAAGTTATGGAAGTTGACCAACAAACCTCCTAGCAGTCCATGGGAGGGTAGTAGGAAGCAATCAACCAACATGTTTTCATTACATTGTATTCTTTCTAAAGTTTTTTGTATTTTAGGTATATTTTACAAGTAGTATTCCTGCGTTAATAGTTGTACTGTAGCTACTATAACTATCTACAAACTTTTGTATGTTGTATCCAAAAGTTGCAAATATTTTTTGATTTAGCACAACAAATCCTTTTATAATTTTTGTCAATAGCTATTATATGGCCCTTTTAATACAATATTTTCCAATTCCGGTTTAAAATTACACACAAAAGGAAGAAGAAGAAGAAGAAGATTCAAAACATAATGTGATTTATAGAATTTACAAAAAAAAGTGTATGTAGTAATAAAAAAAATTCTCTTTTGCAAAAGTAAGAAAAGAAACATGTATAACAAGTGTAAGCTATGTAGCAAATTAAGTATTTGAATTTAGTCATAAGTTCTTCTCTTCAAAGTTTATCGATATTATTCATAGACTTTCTTTATTTTCTCTCTTGGATAGAACACAAAGAAAATTGTTGATGAATTGTTTTTATTCGAAGGATTGCAACTATATTGTAATATTGTAGACATTTTATGTATCATTGATCAAATTTCTAGTAATTCATAGTTCCACCAATATTACGAAACAAAATAAATTCCTAATTACTCTTGAAAAGGTTACCCAAAAACATTTCTCCTTGGTTTTGGCCACATGAAAAGGATACATGATGTGTGCATGTGAATATAATATTATGCTTCTCTTGGACACATATGTAGATTTGTTACTGTAACACACCTCCTTACGACCCATCGATCTATTAAGGTAGAAAGAGGGCAATTACTATGTTGACCCAATCTCCAAGGTACAATTATGGAAATGGGGTCTAAATTTTCAATATTTTTCTACTTTATCAAAACTTAAAATGGATAACCTCGTTGCATTCATCTCATTGATACCTTTCCAATGATATAAAAATTGCTTCAATCTGACTCTCAGATCAAAAGATATGCTCGCTCGAAGATTAGCCGATTAGATAATGCCATGTCACTTTGTCCTACCATGTGGCACCTATGTGGGCATCCATGCCATTTCCCACATGGTGGTTACCATGTGGCACCTATGTGGGCATCCATGCCATTTCCCACATGGTGGTTCTACCCCAATTGCCTACTCACTCATGCTAGATCACGACCTCCCCTTTTCATGGCTATGAAATGTTACAACCACTTATGTTATAATATAGGAGCAGACCACGCGAGTGTTTTTCAAACCACCCTTGCTACGTCACCTCATAAATAAAATTCCAGGAGTTCTACACCCAACATCACAGGAAACTGCAGGGTGAAAAAATTGGGGTTATGTGAATCCTTCGTGGACCCTTTCTCCATGCGTCCCAACACCTTTTGTTACAGTCACATGCTCAAGCTCCACCCTTGCTACATCGTCCCGACCTTTTCTACTATGCCCTTTGTTCACCTCCGCTAGGGTGACATCAATTATTTTTATTGCTAGGTTGATGGGAAGTCCACGTGAGCACGTATACCATCACTGCAAAATGCATAAACCCCTTCATGTGCACGAATTTTCCTCTAAGTGGGCCCCTTAGCGCCACAACACCGTGGGAATAAAATCCTATTGGGATTGCACCCAACAAAATGAGAAATCTCCAAGGTAGAGGCATTGGGATGACGTCATCAAACTTTATCAGAGGGGTGACGTTACACCCTCCATGTGGCTTCACTCTGCGAGTGCCAAGTGTCACCCTTTATAGGCCACTTGGCCCCACAAAAACCCAAAATCCAACTGACATGTGTCCTACCTCCTAGGTCACCATGTCACCTTGAGGCCACGTCAAATTTCCATGCTAGCCATGGGCCCCATTAGATCCTTCACTACGTGGTAAAGTGTAAATTTTCATGTTGTAATTAATTTCGGGGTCCATATAATGGTGAGGAGTGTGTCAACAATCTATGGTCAAGATCAATCGGGAGGTTGCCATCCAATTGACTCCATAAGCCATGTTGTCACGACAGTAAAATCTTGGTGAGCTTGCGAACGATCTCCACTTGAAATCTCTGGGGAAAAAGCTCTGGGGTCATCCAATGGTGTATAAAAGCTCATGGCAGTAGATCGCCTTTATTTTCTTGCACTTCAACATCTAACTATAACTCTTGTCCATATGGGAATCTAAAGTTCAAAACCCACATCTTTGAAATCCTGTAGATGTCCAAATTTGTGCGTTCTATATGGGAAGTATGTATGGATTGATTTTTTACCTAGTCCCCCAACACATTCCTCCTGTGCTTATCAATGAGTTTCAACCATTCCTCCTGAGACTTGGCTTGGCTCTTATGCCTCCATACATAGGCGAAGGTGTATATATATATATATATACCCCTCCCGACCTTACAAATGTTAAACAAGGCCTAGTAGCCAAATTATTTTAATGCAACCATTCAATTGAATTAATAGAGACTATCTTTCTTTCTATGCACAGGTATTTAGAACAATCTGCAAGCTCAAAATAGGCACATAAATAAACATGTTCCTTGAGAAATAATCAAGGAATTAACCTCTTATTTTCACATAAAAGAATGACATCCCTTGTTGTTAATCTAAGCAATTATCAACACATTAAACACAAACAATATATCCACATGCATTATAAAGAAACTCTAGGCATTTAAATTACAAATGCGTGACATAACGTATAAGAAAAACTACAGAACATTCAAGCATTTCAGCGAATAAACCTCATGCACCAACATCCTACAACCATGTAACATTTCTCAAAGCTACACATTGAATTCCATAAGGGAAATCTTTAATTTCATAGCTCTTAGCTAAATGCATTCATTTACAATAAAACAAATGGCCAAACTGAGGTGGCACTTCGATTTTCCACCCAACCTTAGACTCACTGCAACCATATTCACTTGCAGTAGTTACCCTCGAGCCAGATCCACGGTCTAAGGGGAATTTTCTTCGATAAATTTCAGTAGGAGGTCATACTCAACTCAAAGAGGATAGGGATCACTTATTAAATCAGGTGGTTTATCAACTCTTTAGCTAGCACCTTGAGTGGTTTCTCAACCAATACTTGGCAAGCACTCATTCCGATTTTCCTCATAATTTCTTGAGATCCTCCAGGCCTCATTTTAGCTTCCCTGGGAATTCCATTCCCTCTACTTTGTAGGTATCTCCAACACTTTTCATGTGCTTTCTCAAGAAAAAAATCCAACCCAACATTGTTGTGAAATATCCTTTTTATAATTTCTCATGGGTACCTCTTCATGCTCCTCTTAGAAGCTTCTTCTAATTTTCTTGATAATCTGCACCATAAATTAAATAGTGGTGCCAGCTAGCTCCACATAGGTGTATTTTCCTCTTCCTCCTTAGATCATGGATCTGTGGTCCCACTCTTCAGGCCTATTCATAAAAATATATTAATTTATAATTCATAGTATCATTACATTACAAAAATTAGGGGGAAATCATATAAGGGGTGTCACAAACCCAACCTCCTTAAAAGGAACACCGTCCTCGGTGTTCTTATCACATCAACTAACTAAACATAAAAAGTTTACTAAATTAACTACTTTCATGGCTCCTTTGCAATTTCTTGGTGCTCTTGTTGAATGCAGCCCAGCTTGATAGCTTTGTTCTTTTTCCTAGAGTGTTGCTTGCCTCCATATCCAATGTTGTTTTCCTTTGCGCTCCTTGTTCCTTCTATGAACAATTCCTAGCCCTTACTTCCTAAAACACCCCCATGGTGCTTCTAATTCCAATCAACCATGCTCATGACCCTTTAAAAACCAATATCATTTTTCGGCATCCCCTTCTCTATTTACTAGTCCCTTTGGCGATATGATCACCCTTCTGTGTGGTTACTCACCTTCCAAGTTTAGGCATTCCCTTCTCTACTTCTTCATCCCTTGTGCGATCCATTCCTTGGGAAGGCTTCCTTGCATAAAAAGGATTTCATAACCAAGGCAAGTCCCTGCCTCAATACTTTCATACCAGCCATAACATGCTTCATGGAAATTAGTAGACACCATTGAGTGCTAGTGTCCCACAATGGCCTTGTTCCTGAAATATTTGATCAGTGTGCCACTGTGCACTCTGATATCTTCAAGTTGTTGCTATTCACCTTGCAACCAAGTCCATCCACCCAAACCAAGAAATTCCATGCTTTCCTACATCATAGCACATAAATATCCATGAGTTTCATCATAAGGAAATTGCAATAATTTAAATCATACCTCATTAACAACTTATTCATGATGTGAACCTTGAAATTTCATTTTGCTTCCTATCACAACAAGTCAAATTAGCTCATAAACCAACTATCATAAATTAGAATATCAAATCACATTCTTAATTTGGAAATTAATAAAAAAAATGAAATACTAATACTTATATTTGGATTGTTCTTTACTTTACACATATTGGGTCAGTTTCCAAACCCGACAAGCATCCAGTGCCTTCTCTTCGACTTCCCTCACACTAGATCAGTTGCCCCACTCTAACAAGTCCATTCACTACCTTACGAATATGGGTACTACCAATCCTGATAGTATTCTGTCAACATGAATATAGGTGTATCCCACACCTTCATAGGCCCGGAAGTCCCATACCTTCCTGTCCAATCACACAAGAACATACAGTCCCATACTTGCCTATCCTAACATATAGGCCCAGACAAATATATACCTACCTGTCCCAAAACACAGGTCCAAACAATCCCATACCTACCTGTCCCAACACATTACACAACACACAGGCCCATATAATCCCATACTTGCATGTCCCAAAACATTACACAACACATGCACGTATACATAGTGTACAACACAACACATACACATATACACATGATACAACACAACACATACACAATGCACATGGTACAATACAACATGTACAAAAAAGTATTGAAAATACAGAGACCACACTATCTCTATCCACATACACTAGGCAACACTGCCTCTAGTGTCTTTCCCATGCTTTACCATGTGCATCCACAACCCAAATCTCGGGCTTGTAGTTTCTTCAATTACTCATGCTTGTCCCAACATGCCGCAGATCACACAACTTTTGTTTTGCTGATACATCCTTCAACATTCTCTGCTCATAATAATATAAACATGGGCACAATATCAAAATCATGTTCACAAGAATGATCCCTAACAAAAATTGTTAGTCACAATGGCTTAAAATACCTCCAGTAATCAATCATGTCTATGAATATAACACATATTCATATATATATATATATATCAAGTAGGCTGAAGGTTTAGAGAACCTTTGTTGTGCCATTTTCATGGCTTCCATTTCATTGTCCATTATTTCCCATGGACCAAACCAACCCACTTGGTTGTCATACTGCTATCCACTTAATAATAGACATAACATATATTAACATGTGTCAATTAAAAATCGGAGTTTAGAGAATTCCCTGCCTTTATGCAAACATGTGTTTGTCATAGGAATTCTTTTACCCGAACTCCTCCCTTTACCTTTTGCACTTTGTTGTTTACTCCAGAACCTTTGGCTGTTGTTTTATGTCAACACTATTTACGTATTCAATTTTCAGCCATCTATATTTTATCATTTACACTTGTTGCCATTTTCAGGAGCAACGCTCCAAGATATTCCAGCGATAACCTTCTCTGGCCCATCTTCCCACTTCCAGCCTTTCTCATCATTTACTCACGCTCATGGTTGCAATTTTGTTGGGTTCCCTCCATCCTCTTCCAAAGCTCCGTGGCTTCCTTCCACACCCAATGAATGTTCCCAAGGCTCCCAAAGCATGAAAATGAAAGGAAAAATTCAAAGAAAAAGAGGGAAAAATAAAAGAAAGTAATTAATGATAGTTGTTATAAAATGACAAAACAATAGCATGACCATGCGCAAGTCTACTATAAAAAAAATGGTGGCTTAACTTTAAAATCAATCAAGAAACACAAAACACAAATATTCAACAATCTCAATAATCCAATCCCCATGAATTCTCGTGTTTTATATGCTTCATGAATAAAAGCTGAACCCAAACCTTCTTTAGGATTTCATGGCAGCCCTTTTAAACTTGTAGTGCCCCTCCAATTTCTTCCAGGAGGAATTCCTTCAATGCTTATTAGAGAGTTTTGAGGGAATGCCCCCCTCCTCTTCTCTCTCTTCCAACATTATACCCTATTGTCTCAAGTGTATGAGAGCTCTTATAAGTGAATCTTTGTTATACTAAATCTTTTTATGAATTCCCACATACATTCAATCGTTAACATCATCCATGCAAATTATACATTAGCTATTGTCATGTCATGCTATCCCAAGCATGCTATCTTGAGGCTGCACATATATCTCAATTTATTTATTAGTCACATAACCATAACATAATTTAACATATACATCAACTTGGTTTCAAAATTCAAATTTTCACACACACACACACACAAAATTTCTTTTTTTATTTTTTATTTTTTCTAGTAATAGGCTAAGCAACACAAGGATTTCCTCAATTCCTCGTATCACATAAACATTCACTTGCTCACTTATTCGAAGAGTGTAAGAATACACCACTTAACCAATAGTGTTTGTAAACTACAAACAATTATGCACACCACCATGCACACAATTTTACCAAAACTAAGAATTCAACAAGCCTTCAGGGTCACAACAATAGATTGTCCAAACCTTCAAGATGCTTAGTAGCAAACACATACCATTGCATTTATTAATTAGTTTAATTGCACCAAAAACATCCTTGCAGTCATCATGCAATTTCACAATCAAATATTATAAATAGGATACAATCATATTCAACTATTACACTCAAACCTATAGTTCCACTCATCTCTAAAGATCTAAGCATTGGAACAATCACTATATTAATTCTGTAATCAAGGCACCACTTTATTCCCAAAAGTCTAGTGTTAAACCTTTGATCTTAACTTCTTTTGTGATATGGCCCATCCAGTCCATGTGTTGAACCTAGAAGTTCTAATACTACATTGTAACACACCTCCTTACCACCCACTGACCTACTAAGGTAGAAAGAGGTCAGTTATTATGTTGATTTTATCTCCAGGGTATAGTTATGTAAATGGGGTCTAAATTTTCAATTTTTTTTTCAACTTTCTCAAAACTTAAAATGGATAACATCATCATGTTTGCCTCGTCGATACCTTTCCAATGATATATAATTTGCTTCAATCTAAATCCCAGATCAAAAGATATGGACACTCAAAGATTGACCTATTAGATAGTGCCACGTCACTCTAGCCTACCATGTGGCACCTACACAGTCTACACGTGGGAATCCATTTCATTTCACACATGGTGGTTCTAACCCAGCTATCGAACCACTCATGCTAGGTCACAACCTCCCCTTTTCATGGTTACAAACGTTATAATCATTTATGTTATCATAAAGGGGCATATCATGTGAGTGTAGTGCCATGTGGGCCACCCTTGCCACTTCACTATGGAAATAAAATATCGGGAGTTCTACACCAAACAACATAGGAAACAGTCAGGGTGAAAACGTTGAGGTTATATGGATTCTTTGTGGATCCCTCCTCCATGTTTCCCAACACCTTTCATTACAACCACGCTTAGGTTCTACCCTTGCCACATCGTCCCAACCTTTTCTACTATGCCCTCCATTCACCTCTACTAGGGTGATGTCACTTATCTTTATCGCTAAGGTGGCAGGAAGTCCACATGAGCATGTATACCATCACTGCAAAATGCATAAACTCCTCCACGTGCACGAATTCTCCTCCGAGTGGGCCCCTCAACGCCACATCACCCCAGGAATAAAATCTCAGCGGGATTACACCCAACACCATGAGAAATCATCGGGGTAGAGGCATTGGGGTGATGTCATAAAACTTTATCACTGGGGTGACATCACACCATCCATTTGGCTCTGCTTTGGGAGTGCCACATGTTACCTATTTACGGGCCACTTGGCCCCACAAAAAACCCCAAATCCAACTAACACGTGTCTTGCCTCCCAAGTTGCCACATCACCTTAAGGCCACGCTTAACTGCCATGCTGGCCATGAGCCCCATTGGATCCTCCTCTACTTGGTAAAGTGTAAATGTTCACATTGTAATAATTTTGACGTCCATATAATGGTGAGGAGCATGCCAACCATAAATGGCTGAGATTAATTGGGAGTTTCCCATGCCAACGGGCCCCACAAGCCATGTTGTCCCGATAATAAAATCCCAATGGGGTTGCGAACAACATCCACTTGAAATCTCTGGGGAAAAACCTTTGGGGTCATCCAATAGTGGATAAACGCTCTTCGCAGGTAAGGACCCTATTTTCCTTGCACTTCAACATTTAATTATAACACCTGTCCATATGGGCATCTAAAGTTCGAAAGTCCCTTCTTCGAAATCCTGTATACTTTCATCTTCGCGCTTTCTACAAGGGAAGTATGTATGGGTGGATTTTCACCTAGGCCCCTGACACATTCCTCCTGCACTTATTAACGAGTCTCGACCATGCATATATATATATATATATATAATATATACAAAGCTATCCATATTGAGCTTACACATTTTAAATAAGGCCTGATAGCCAAATTATTTTAATGCAACCATTCAATTGAATTAACATAGATTTTTTTTCTTTCCATGCATAGGTATTTAGACCAATCTGCATGCTTAAAATAGACACATAAATAACCTATTCCTTGAGAAAATAATCAAGGAATCAACCTCTCATTTTCACACAAAAGAATGGCATCCATTGCTGTTAATTTAAGAAATTATTATCACATCAAACACATACAAGATATCCACCGCCATTATAAACAAACTTTAGGAATTTAAATTACAAATGAATGACAAAACTTATAAGAAAAACTATATAACATTCAAGCATTTCAGTTAATAAACCTCATGCACTTGCATCCTGCAACCATATAACATTTCTTAGAGCTACGCATTGAATTCCATAAGGGAAATATTTAATTTCATAGCTCTAAGCTAAATGTGTTCATTTACAATAAAACAAATGGCCAAACTGAAGGTGGGACTTTGATTTTCCACCTAACCTTAGACTCACCACAACCAGAGTCACTTGCAGTAGTCACCCCTGAGCTAGATTCATGATCTAAGGGGAATTTTCTTCAATATTTTTTAGTCGAAGGTCATACTCAACTCAAAGAGGATAGAGATCACTTATAAAATCAGGTTGTTTATCAGCTCTTTAGCAAGCACCCTAAGTGGTTTCTCAGCTAATCCTTGGCAAGAACTCGTTCCCATTTTCGTTATAATTTCTTGAGCTCCTCCATGCCTCATTTTAGCTTCCTAGGGAATTTTATTCCCTCCACTTCCCAAGTATCTCCAACACTTCTCATGTACTTTCTTAAGAAGAAAATCCAACCCTAACATTGTCGTGCAATTGTCCTTTTATAATTTCTCATGGGTACCTCTTCATAGTCCTCTTGGACTCTTCATCTCCTCTTCGAAGGTTCTTCTAATTTATTTGATAATCTGCACCATAAATTAAACAATGGTGCCAACTAGCTCCACATAGGTGTCTTTTCCTCTTCTTGCTTGGGTCATGGATTTGTAGTCCCACTCTTCAGGTCTATTCATAAAAATATATTCATTTATATTTCAAAGTATCATTACATTACAAAAATATGGAGGAAAGCATACCAAGGGTGTCATAGTTACATCAAGAGGAGAATGAATGCACAAGGGCTTGAAGGTGCCATTAAGTGTTCAATGGAGGAACAATGGGAATAATTGCTTAAAAGTTTAGGATCAATGTGAAAATTTGTTAAAAATTTTGATTCTTGTGTTTATATTGCTAGACTATGGGACTAATTTAAAAAAAATGGAAATTTCAATCATTGTATCAAGAGGTGCATTCTTCAACCCAATATGAGGGCGTTGCGTGGTTCTGTCCATGCTTAACCTTAAGTTGACACATGTCCCTTTTAAAATAAAAATAAAACAATTTAAGCTATCGTAAAAAAACAAAAAAATTCTAAATAAAAGGCCATGTCCCCCATGATAAACAAAAATAAAAATGAATATAGTTAGTCTTAATTAAAAGCATTTTAAAACATCAATATCACCACTCTCACTATGTTGATTCAGTTTATTGTTGAAAATGTGAATCAATACAAAGAACATGTGGTACAATATTTCACTCTCACATGTAGCCATAAATAAATATTTTTATGTCCATGTTAAGTAACATAATTTAAATAAAATTTTCAAGAAAGATAAAGTAATTAAAACTAGAAAAATAATTATATTTTCACTTTTGAGGGTGAGGAAGATGTATAATTTTTATACTTTTTAAAAATATTTCAATATAGAACTTAAATAAACTATCTGAACATCTATGCTAATTAATATATTTCAATATCAAACTTCATATATATGTATACACAAAGAAAAAATTCTATAAAAAAAATACTTTAATATTATATATATATCTATATATATATATATATATATATATATAAAACAAGAATCGATGATAATTTCTATTAAATATGGTCTTAGCATAAAAATCAGATATAATACATGACAAAATTATTTAGAGAGATTGTTCTCAAAGTTACTATTTTTTTCTTAACCTAATATCTACTTCTTGAGTACATCGTGTTTAAACATTTGATATTATTGATATCTTTACATCACTTATAGAGGTGCCAAAAATGATCAAACAAAAAATAAAATTTGTAATTCATCAAAGGTGGTTGTAACTGGTTATGTGACTGAGGAGCCTTAGAGGCCCTTTTATCTTCATGTTTTTCCTATTAGATCTTCTCCATCTGAATGTGAATCTCATCCAAAAGAGAGTGCAAGACATTCACTTCAATCTTCAGTCTGTAGATACAATATTGATATAACTACATTCCTTCCACACTGAGGGAGGTTTCCAAATTAATTGAAGTGTAAAGTTTATTTGTTGCTTCCCTTTGGAGCTATAGGCTTCTAAGAAACTATTGACATTTGAAGGAAGTAAGTAGAGAGAACACAAATTTAGTATCACAGACTATCTCAGCCCTGTGAATATTGATACTAAGATTCAACAAAGAAAGTGGCACAATCCCCTCTCTATCAAGCAGAAGACCAAAAATCAACAACAAAATCTTCAGAGAAGCCATGTAGACTCTAATTCTAGAGTGTCTTAAGAGAGTAGGGATAGAGAGTGATGCGAGGAGGATAGTTAGAGAAGGTAGAGCCACCAAAATGAGTTGCCAATGGAGCAAAGAGCCCATAGCGACACAAACTAGGTTGTTGAGATGAAGAGAAGAAGTTAAAAAGAGAGCCCAATCAAAATAGAGGCCACAAAAACCACATAAAACAACCTCAAGACGTAAGGGGACGTGGGGGAATATGAAGATAGATAATTCGAGAGTAATAGGACTAGGCGAATTAAGACATAAGGATTACCTCTGGCGCATACGTTCCACTGATGGAAACCACAAACCATGAAATGAAGAATTCAATGATGTAAGGCAAGGAAGAGGGCATTCCTGGATTGAGACTTTATAGTCCATGCATTGCTTCCAAGAAAATCTATCGTCGCTCGTCATCCACTCACATGCATCATATACATAAGAGTCTTCACTTGTACATGAAATCATGGGGATGGTGTTTCTCCTCCATGGAGTACCATCCTACTTCTCCTATTTATTTTGGTGATCCCCCCTATTCATATTTTTCCATAATAACTGAAAGTGCTTTCCCATCATGACAAAATGTGGAGAATTGAACATGAAAGAGCCTCCAATACCCTTGTTACACATTTGTTGCATGCACGACCAACTGATAATTCCAGAAGATGACATATGTATATTAGGTCACTTGTACATTTCGTGTTATAAGTTGAGGAGCTGAAGGAGGGGGCCCTCCATTATGAAAACTCTAATTTTTTTAAAATGCACTTAGAACTTATCATATGAAACATTAGGGAAGAGGGGCACTTTAGATATGGATTTGGATGACTAAGTCTCCTTTGGGGAGAGTAGAGCTAAGATTGGGCATTTAATATGCTACCAAATTATTCCCCTTTAAGACATGGACACATTGAATTTTGAGGATGAGACAAAGTAAGTTTAGAATCTGTTTGATAATCTGAGCTAGCTTGAAATCATTGGAGAGTGATCAATTTAACATTCTGGGTAGGATAATAAGAGAATCTATAATCACAATAATCTCTTGAATGTTTAGTTGCATAACTTGTTTTAATCCCTAATATAGAGCATAGGATTTAACGATGTTATTGGTTACCTCTCCCAATCCTCGAGAAAATTTGAATTCCTTATTGTTCTTGTTAAATTTTATAGTTATGGTTGGTCTTCATAATTAATGTTTCATCCCTTAAGTATAAAATGAAAATGTAAGACATGTTATTCATGTCATTTTATTGATTAGCCCTTGAAAAAATGAATATAATACATGTTCTCCATGTCAAAATCAAAAGAGAAAATATTGAATTTTTGGCTCCAAACTTGTCAAGTCGGCCCTCCTTCAAGACAACTCGGCCCCAGTGAAGTCCCTTTTGAAAAGACATAACACTATATATAGAGCACTCGACCTCCTCCACAAAGCACCATTCAAATTCACACAAGATAAGAGATATTCTAGGCATCTTAGTGAAGTAGAAGAAGGACAAAGTAGGACGAAGAAGGATGAATTCATCTCCAACATTTCTCTCTCTTTCCTTGACGTTGCACATGTGACTTTTTGGCCATATTTTGGGCAATAGATCGAACTTCTAGGTAGCAGGGCCAAAATTTTGGGCAGATTACTCTAGGCAATAAGGCAGAGTTTCTGGGAATATTCTGGGAGGTCGAAATTCGACCTAGGTAGATCAAAGAGGGCTGAAGTTGTTGAGAAAAAGAGTGAATTGGGTAAGAGGGTTGTTTGACCAGGTTTGACCATAACATTGTTGGTCAGTTTGACCATCATAGTTTACTAGCAGTATTAGGTGTATCTCTTGTTGAATTGAAGAAATTTTCTAAGATAAAGGTTGTTGTGGTTTTCCCCAAGTTGGTTTTCCCAAGGTAAATCTTGTCTTCTCTTTATGCATGGTGATCTCTACTGTCCTTGTGCATTTATTGTTGAATTTATGAAGTGTAATTTATTAATGATAAACTAGAATTACTAAAAGAAGATCTATGTCATTAGAAGTAATTATTATTGTTTCATAAATTAGTGCTTGTATCTATTTCACTTGAAAAATCAACATGTAATCAAAGCTTTGGTGAATGAAAGGACATTGAGATCACTCTTGACTATCATTAGTAAAGGGAATATCATTAAAGAAGACCTACATCTACAATCTAATTTCTTATCTATGACTATGGGTCCCTCTATGAAGTCAAAGAATAAACTAGAAGGAACTACAGATTTTAGGGCTTGGAAAACAAGGATTGGTATCATCCTTGCAAAGAATGATCTCTTGGGTATTTTGAAAGGCAAGGTCACAAAACCCTCAGATAATGAAGAGAAAATAAAATATGAGAAATATGATATCACCACTAGAATTATTATTTTAGATTCCATCAGAGATCATTTAGTTCCATATGTTGCTAATCTTGACCCTTCAAAGAAGATGTATGATGCCCTAGTTGGATTATACACTATAAAAAACATTGGTCAAACAATGAGTTTGAAGAATGAGCTTCATGATGTTAGAATGACAAGAAATGATACTATATTTCATGAGGATCTCTCAACTAAGAGATTAACTCCAAGCAATTGATGAAATTGTTTTCGATAAAGAACTTGTGACTATAACAGTCAAATGTTTACTTGACTCATGGGATTCATCTATATCTAGTATTTGTGTCTGGAAGGAGATTCCAAGCTTTGAATAATTGTGGATCTCATGCACTCAAGAAGAATCTAGACTTATATCAAAGGAAGGATCCATAAACTTGAAGAAGGAAACTCTCAAGCATTTGCAGCTCATTCCAAAAAGGTCGGAGGAAGAAATAAGTTTGGTTTCCAAAGAAGAAATGAAGGTAGAAGACCTGCTCCTCAAGGAAAGAAAGATATGTAGAAAGTTCAACGCTATCATTGTCACAAATATGATCAATTTAAAAATTAATGTCATGAATGATCAAATGATATAAAGAGAAAGCGAAAGAAACATGCTAACACAACAAACATTGATGAACTTCTAAAGAAACCTAAGAATGAAGATTCAGGTGACAAATATTTCTTCTACTTTTTTGCTCTTACAAGTTCTATTGTAGATACCGATGATTTGTGGCTCATAGATAGTGGAGCCTAAAGACAAATGATAGGATATGATCACAGTCTTACTAGTCTAATGGAAAGAAGACTATCTCAAAAATTAGAGTTTGGAGATAGCAACAATTATGTAGTCAAAGGCATTGGGAAAACATCCATTGAGATGGAATGAGGTGAAAATGTTCATCTTAGAAACATACTATATATACCAGGTTTAAAAAATAATTTGGTTTCTATTTCATGTTTGGAAGATAAAGAAGATATAGTAGCATTTGTTGATTGAAAATTCCTTGTATGGCCCAAAGGCTCAAGTATAGATTCTTCTTGAACAATTGGAATTCATGAAGGAAGGTTGTACAGACTCTTGAAATAACCTTCTCAAGCATTAGTACATAATGACATTAATCCATGTGAGATTTGGTATAGAAGATATGTTCACCTTCACTAAATCAAATGGTTTTATGTGTTCTAGAATTACACATGGAGCAAGTAGAAGTTTGTAAAGGTTGTGCGCTTGGGAAGAATGTCAAAAATCCTTTTTCCAAGGTGCAAGTAGGTCCAAGGAAATTTTGGATCTAGTTCATTCTGATGTATGTGGTCCAATGCCGCTGAAATATCTTGAAGGCTCTTTGTACTATGTAACCTTTATTGATGACTTCTCTCACAAGACATGGATTTAATTCATGAAGATAAAGGATGACAACTTTAACAAGTTTAGGAATATAAGGCTGAAGTGGAAAACTTGAAGGGAAAGAAAATCAAGATTTTGAGATGAGATATTGGAGGAGAATATACTTCCAAGGAACTAGTTTCCTTTTTTAAAGAAGTTGTGATTAAGAGGGAGCTGATAGTCCCCTACAATCCCCAACAAAATGGAGTTGTTGAAAGAAAGAAAAAAACCATTGAAGAATATATTAAGGTAATGATACATGATCAAGAATTTCCTATGTTTTTACGAAGTGAAGCATCAATGAGAACAAACTATATTGAAAATAAAAGTCCTCATTGAATTTTGGAAGACAAGACTCCTGAAGAAGTGTTCATTGGACAAAAACCATAAGTTGGACATTTGAGAATCTTTGGGTGTCTAGTTTACATACATGTACCCAAAGACAAAAGGAAGAAACTTGAGCCCTCTAGGAAAAAAAGTAATATTTGTTGGATACAGTGAGTCATCAAAGGCCTATATAATCTATGTTCCTGATAGCGATTGGTTGAAGTCAGTACGAACCTGACCTTTGACGAGAATGTTGCTTAGTGGAAGTCTAAAGATGTTACCATGGACTTTGATGATGACGAAGAACATGAAGCTCTCAAGGAAGAAGGTTTAGGTCCATCTAATCCTTCTAAACATCCCATAGGTCACCAAGAAGAGCTAGAAGGGCCTAGCGATCCACTGGACCCAGTTGTTGTTCTTGAAATTAGGAAAATTCCAGTTTGACTTAGATATACTTTGTAGGAAAAAAAAGAACATGCAACACCACATGGCACCTTCAGGGAAAGCAAGAGACCAAAGAGGTATTCTAGATATGCAACACTGATGACTAATCTCATTGATTTTGAACCTTCCACCTATGAAGAAGTTGGTAGCCAACAAATTTGGACGGATGCGATGCTGGAAGAATACCAATCAATTATGAAGAATGATGTATGGGAAATTATGCCTAGACGTGAAGGGAAGTCAATGGTAACCTCCAAATGGGTATACAAGATCAAGAATGTAGCGGATGGCAGTATTAAAAAATACAACGTGAGATTTGTCTCTAGAGGGTTCTCTCATAAATAGGGAGAATATTACGATGACACCTTTGCTCTGATTTCCAAGTACACTACTCGTAGATCTATTATTTATATTGCTTCTTCTATGGGTTGGAATTTACATTAGATGGATGTAAGGACTGCTTTCCTCAATGGTGTGATTGAGGAACAAGTGTACCTAGAACAACCTCAAGATAGCCTTGTATGGAATTAAGCAAGCACCTATAGCCTAGTATTATCGAATTGACAACTACTTGATAAGACTTGGTTTCTCCAAAAGTGAAGTTGATCCAAATCTTTATATCAAGGTTGAGAAGAATGAATTTGTGATTCTATTATTGTATGTTGATGACTTATTTTTAACAGGTATAGAGAATCTCATTATTTAGTGTAAGAGGGAGTTGGATTCTAAATTCGATATGAAGGAACTTGGCTTGATGCACTACTATTTGGGGCTGTAAGTATGGCAAAAGTCTGGTGAAATCTTCCTTGGTCAAGGAAAGTATATTATCAATATCCCGCAGAAGTTTGGAATGATGGATTGTAAATCTATGGCAATGCACATGGTGACAAATATCATAAAGTTGAGAGACTCTGAGTCATATTTTGTAGATCCATTCATGTACCAAAAGTTGATTGGATCCTTGATGTATTTCGTTAATACCAGGCCAGACATTTACTTTGCAGTGAACACTCTGAGCCAATTCTAGGTGGAACCAAGACATGACCATTAGATTGCAGAAACACATGCATTGAGATATTTGCATGGTACAATTGATTATGGTTTAAGATATGTCTCAGATAGTGATATACAACTACAGGGTTATACAGATGCAGATTGGGTAGGGAGTGCTGGAGACAAAAAGAGTACATCCATATGGTGCTTCAATTTGGGCTCCACTCTGATTTTGTGGATGAGTAGGAAGCAAACATGTATTTTAATTAGCATTGCTGAGGCAGAGTATATTGTAGCAAGTTTAGTGAGCTATGAAGAAAGGTGGCTTCAAAAGTTATTCGTAGGACTATTTGATCAGGTGTTAGAATCGACCATGATATATTATGATAATCAAAGTTGTGTGAAGCTTACAAAAAATCTAGTTTTCCATGACAGGTTGAAGAAAATTGAGATCAAGTACCACTTCATTCATGACATAATGCAGAAGTAAGCAGTGAAGCTCCAATACATCTCCAGGGATGAGCAGATTGCTGATATTTTTACAAAGCCTTTGCTCAGAGTGAAGTTTTTATACTTCAGGGACAAGCTTGGACTTATTGAGAATGCTTCCCTCAATGAGAGGGAGTGTTGATGAGATAACATTAGGGACAAAAATTCTTCTTGTGTCAACTATGTTGACTAGATTAGGGAGAATGTTTGAACAAAGGACAATCATTCTTCTTGTGTCAATTATATTGACCATATTAGAAAGAATGGTCCTAGAGGCCCAATATCACTCAATTGAGTGGGTGCCTTTCAACACTGGGCTCTAGTTACTCTTCAGATAGGTTGAATGAGCTCCTTTAACATCATGGCCTAAAATGATGCTTTTGGATTTGGGACCAAATTACTCAAATGAATTGAGTGTGTCCCTAGGGTTTCACCATGAGTTAGAGAGATTTACCAAGATGATGGTGAACCAGGACTAGTCAGTGTACCATGGATCAGAGGCATCGATCATAATCATGGTGACTAGTTGATGCTAAAGATGTACCATTTTTCATAGTCATTGACTAGATTATAGTAACCTGTTGATGCTATTGATTTACCATGTGTCATAGTTGTTGACCAACTTATGGTAACTTGTTTTACCACGTGGCATAATTCTTGATCAAATTATGGTAATTGGATTTGTTATAACCTTTTCATAGAGAATTTTGTCAACATGAGAACATCTAGTTACTCATTATGAATACCTCCCTAACTGAGAGGGATTGTTGAATTTTGTAGCTATGGTTGGTCTTCATAATTAATGTTTTAGCCCTTGAAATATATAATGAAAATGTGAGACATGTTCTTCATGTCAGAATCAAAAGAGAAAAACTTTATTTTTGAATTTTTGGCTCCAAACTTGTTAAGTCGGCCCTCCTTCAATTCAAGTCGCCCCCAATGAAGAGACACCCTTTCCAAAAGACATAACACTATATATATAGAGCACTCGACCTCCTCCGTAAGGCACCATTCGAACTCACACAAGACAAGAAATATTATGGGTGTCTTAACAAAGAATAAGAAGGTCGAAGAAGGACTAATTCATCTCCAGCATTTATCTCTTTCATTGACTTCACATGTGTGACTTTCTAGGCACTTTCTGGGTAGTAGGTAGAACTTCTGGGCAATAGGGTCGAGTTTATGGGCATATTCCGGGAGGTCTAAATTTGGCCTAGGTAGATTAGAGAGAGCTTAAGTTTTTGGGAAAAAGAGTGACTTGAAAAGAGGGATTTTTGACGAGGCTTGACCATAGCATTGTTGGTCAGTTTGACCATCATAGCTGACTAGCAGTTTAGGTGTATCTCTTGTTGAACTGAAGAATTTCTCTAAGGAAAAGGTTGTTGGGTTTTCCCCAAGTGGGTTTTCCTAGGATAAATATTGTGTTCTTTTTATGCATTGTGATCTCTATTATCCTCATGCATTTATGGTTGAATTTATGAAGTGTAATTTCTAAATAATATACTTTAATTGCTAAAATAAGATCTACATTATTAGAAGTAATTATTGGTATTTTAGAAATTAGTGCTTGTTTCTATTCCACTTGAAAAATCAACAGTTCTTAGGATGAATGATCACTCCCCTGCCACCCCTTCCATAAAAAGGATATTTTAATATCTAAAAAGAAGAAGTAATTGAAAGTTAAAAACATCAATACGGGTGATACATAAAATATTTCAATATACCTAGTTAAATAATGTCGACGTATATTTTAAAATATATTAATAACAAAAGAAACATTTTAATAGAATAATGTGGTTCATAAATCAAATATTTCAATGTCCATGTAAAATATTTTAATGTCAACCATGTATATATTATATATGGTTAAAAAAAACAAAACTTATGTATATATTATGTAAAGCAATTAAGAAATCCAAGTGCTTCATCCATTTATATACTTAAAAATTCAATTTAATAATTTGATCCATTTGCACATTCAAAAATGCAATTTAAATAATGAAAAATTACACATGACATCTCTCTCTCTCTCTCTCTCTCTCTCTCTCTCTCTCTCTCTCTATATATATCTTAAAATTCCAAGAGGGGACAAATCTATTGAGGTGTAGACAATTTTTCAAATTTTACACTCTAAAATAAGTTTTTACCTCAAAAGATCTGATCCCTCTTGACACTTGGTAGATTTGTGGCTAAGATGGATCTATACTAGTTCGATATGGAAATAATTCATAGAACATTGATTTACATTATTTAATAAATTAGGAATAACTTAAAGTGCGTTTTTTTTTTTTTAATAAGATGATATTTTATGTTACTCACAAGGTATCATAAAACTTGCTCAACATTAATATAACTTACAATGAAACTTGGGTTTTATATCTTGCTATTATTTCCATGTGATTATCTAAATACCACAATGAGATCAAACAAATTTAATGTGTATGAGACCTGCCACTCAGTTTTTTGATTGTTACATGTAAAAACAAATCTAACAAATTTATGGCTTTCTTCCCATAACAATTATATAAATAAGCAACAAGATATATGGATTTTTTAATTTCATTGCTACCATAAATTGCAAATGAAAAATTCATATTTAACAAGGGAAGCTGCGAAGCAGCAATGCCCCGCTAATCAGTGGAATTGGGAATGAAGAAATTATAACTCAATTAATCAATATACAACCATATTCCACCTAAAGATAACAAAGATACTTGTTGAAGAAATAACTACTCTATGTCTTGCTTGCAAATTGCATATTGACAAGCTGATAAGTTTTTAATGTACTTAACATTTGGCATAGACAAACTGTTAATTTACAAAAAGGGCGCCAAATTAAGCTGAAAGATTACATAAAACCATGTTTTTGCTTGACATAAGGTTGTCCCAAAGTGGTTGCACACACTAAATTTCCCTTCTTCGGTAACAATGGAATCTTGCAAGTGAAATGCATCAACAATAATTGCAACAAGTGTGATAAATCAGAAACATTTCATCATAGAAAATAATTCCTATAAGTTAGAAACATAGAATAAATTCATATCATGAGATTTGATATTCATACTTCTATAACAAATTGATCAAAATATTTCAGTAATAAATTCGCAATCCGAAACTCTTAAAAAATAAAAATATATATGGGCAAAGAGAAAGGCAGAGACTAATGTGCCAAAACTCGTAACAAATAAACAAATCTTGTCAGCTTAGAGCAAATAATTTATAAATGTGTTAAAATTCAAGTCTATGAAGGATCTCTCCTTTTGAAAAACTTTGTCAAAGTACACACTCTAATTCAAAGTTTGCCAGAAACAAGGGTTGGAACTAATAATATATCATTTAAATCTAGTGTGGATATGTTGATTAATGGAAGTCCAAATGTCTAGATTGGTGAATCACCAGTAGTTTACCCATAATAATAGCTAGTAGTTTCCTAAAAGCGTGCACAAATTGCCTTCAAGGCAAGCCCTTTGTTCAATTTTCCTGCAATTACAACATGTTAGTTTGCCATATTTTGTTATTCCATTTGTGAAAGACAGAATGCATACAAAGCGAAAGATAGAATGTATAGGACGAAAGTGTGCCAACCTCTATATTGTCTGTTGTTAATATCCAATTGTATGATAGGATTTATCTCCAAAATAAACTGAATTCCAAAGAAAGAAATCCAACCACTTTCCAACTTGAATTATCATGTCTAGAGAAAAAAATCTTGAATTTCCAAGTCTAAAGAAAGAATTATGATCGACTTGGATTGGCAAGTATGGAAACCTAATCCTTTCTCATACCATGTTGAACATGATAACAACAAATCACGAGGATAAACAACATTTCCAAGTTCAATAAATATAAACAATTCTTGTTTAAAAATAAAAATAAAAAGTTCAAGTTCAAGTAAGACATCTTCCATATGATCTGGTAATGCACATGTTATAAGGGCTATGATGCATACAAAAATGTTATCCTCATAATGAACCAAATATGGTCTCTTCATAATGCATGATTAGAGTTGAAGCATTTCAATCAGATTTAGTAGAAGTGAAATCAATAAACCCTAGCCATTTGCATCTGATCCCGAAATGCATACTGAAACACCATGGAAAATGTTTACAACTTTTTAAAAATGAGGCAAAAAAACTTGTCTTCTACATGCATAAATCCTATAGTTATCCATGCTCACAAGATAAGTTAGGATTCATCCATACATATAGAAAGGAGATGGAGATGGCAACAACCGATGTTGAGAACTCATGCAATCATCTCAATAAAGAACCAAGAAACTACAATTATTTATAGTTCATATTTGTTTCTAAAACTATGAAACAACAATGCATAACATAACTCTTACTCAGAATAAATGTAGCTCAGAGAAATACATACAACTCCCGGTATGCTAAAAGGGAAACTAGAATACTTCGAAACATTGTATTTCATTCTAGGATTTGTTTTGTAGGATATAATCACTTAAACAAGGATGCTAATATCATTAATTATATTTTTCATATGGTACTAGTTTCAAAAATTAGCAAGGAACTTAACTTTTTGTCATGTTTAGAGATGGTAGACTACAAACTCTGTCATTTACTTCCAAAAAGATGAAACAATAAATTAGATAGTCAAAATTGCAACAAGAAGATAGTGTAGACAAAGCAACAAACAATGAGTTGCTCTAGATTTAATTTTAAATTTAACATAATATTGTTCTTGAACAAGACATGCAAAAACATTACTATTTGTAATAGGCCCACCTTTGTTTTTTCCTACATGTGCAAGCTTGTACAAACCTTTTGCAACCCTTTCTTCACAAATCTCCAATCATATATTCATAAAGATTTGCAAAGAGTTGTGTGTGTGTATCTATTAATACTTTGTTAAAAAAATAGATTTAAACTTGCCAAGAGAATATTTTAATCTAAACCCAAGAGAATTTGCAAGCATTTTCCACAAGGAAAGAGAGAGAACCTCAATAGATTCTCCTACAGGAAAAAGTGCACAACATGCATCCTGATCCCTATGTTAGGGAGTTATTAAGATAACAATGCATATAAGACCAACATACACAAAAAGCTTTGCCACCTCACCTAAATATTCAATGAATTCTCTAAAATACTGCTTTCAAGCATTTTATAGTTGAGTGCATAATTGAAAAAACAAACTAGGAAGTTTAAGAAAATAGTATAAACTGCATCTCAATTGTGTCAAGAAAGGTTGTAGTGTGAGTTTCCCATGACCTAATGTATGAATAATCTAAAAGGCTTACCAACATAGCATGTATTCTCTGCAGTGCATTATACACTAAATCCAAGATTCTTGTTAAGGCCATGCCTCACATTATCACCATTAAGAACATAAGTGAGCTTTCCTCTAGAGTGAAATATATGAGTCATTGTGCAAGCTAGTGTACTTTTTCCCTCATTGTTGCTATATCACTTCAAATAATGTTCAATGAACAATTATTCACTTCACCCCTCCATATTCTATATGAGTCTAAAAACTACATGGGCCCCATTTTACTTGTCGCCATAGTCATCATGCAGAGTGCCATATGTATGACCCACTTGCATGTATGACACATGCAACTTTATGGCACATTAACCTGTCTTTAATGGACCGACCTTTAAACTTTTCAGACCTTGTGATACTATTTCCTATTACCTTTAAGACCCAACCTCCTATTTTCTATATGAATTGATCTGAAGCAAAGCAACGCACTGGTAGATAGAGTGAAGGGGGTGGGGGGGGGGGGGGGGGGGGGGGGGGGCGCTACTGGATTAGAGATTGATGTGTGGGATAGATGTGAGGAAACTACCCCTACTCTACTCTTCTACCTTTATGTCCTATCGATGCATCACTGCACTGGCTCACCTCTGTAGTCCCATCTCATGTGAAACAATCTCAAGCCAAGTTGTTAATGTCTAGTTGTTATTCCTCAAGCTATATCTATCTTTCTATGAATGATATTTATGAATCCCCAAAGAGGATGCATCATAAAAACGTCCTAGAATCCCCTTTTTTCTTCTACTTTACATTTCATTTCGTTCCAGAAACTCCTTCGCCCAATAAAAACACAGATCCAAATGCAGATTGAGTTCCTATTGCTGGGCCAATAACATATCCAGTAGCAGAGGCAGGTGCATCGGGCTGCTTATGGCCTATACATTATTTGGTCGATACATTGGCTAACCAAAGGTCTTGTTTATTGGGGTATGGCTTCTCCCTCAGTGAGAGGTCCTTACATTTTTTTATTGGATTCATTACATAACCAATCAAGTAAGGAACATGGATTTTAATATCTAAGCTATTTGTGAGTGATTCTTGGTCTTGTATTTGTTATTTTTTTTTTTTGAGTTGGCTTGCTTAAGGAGCAACCTTCCTACAAGTGTTGTGGAGAAGGAAAGAAAATCATTAGGGCAGGAAGCAGGCCATGGGGCATAGCCATGCATGCACACATGTTGGAAAGCTGGGATGGATGGAGGGAAACTTAGGGCCTCATCGAAGGGAAGGTACTAGTCCTTATTCGGTAAGATCTCTAGCATAACCAAAAGGGGAAATGAGGATGGGGAAGTAGGGGAAAGAAGGATATATATCTATATAGATTAAGTAAGGGATTCATTCATTCATTGGAAATAAGGAGTGAACCCCAATCTTAGATGCATATCGGCACAACCACCCATTACTTAGTTAGCATTCATATTAATTTCAAGCCATTAGACCAAGTCCAAGAGGGGAGGACACTAATTGAGACGATTGTTGCTTGCAACTTGCTTCTCAATTTGATTGTTGTAGAGGACCTTTGGCAATTTATTATGGGAAAGAATCAAAGGAAGCAAAGGCCCCTTGGGCATAGATAAAAGCATGTGGGTGTGTACGTTCAATTGAAATTCCTTTGTATAATTAGCTCCTCAACGTCCTATGAATTTTGCATGCCATTTTGCACAACCTAGCCCAAGAGCAACATCTGTGAATCAAGTAACACTCCTCTTTCTTATTTTGTTTCTTTTTGTGTTTGCTACTTTCCTTCCTTCTTTGTAGTGTAGGGGAGGGTATCATCAACTGTCTCAATTTTTTTTGGTTGCCCAATAACATATGGCATTGACATGTCTTCTTCGTCAGATGAATAATTTGCATCTTCCAGAGTATGTTCAATGTCCACAGCTTCTCCACCTATAGATTCTGTTGAAAGTATTCTTCGTCAAATGAATAATTTTCATCTTCTAGAGTATGTTCAAAGTCCACAGTTTCTCCACCTAAAGATTTCGTTGAACTTCTTCCTCCTGCTTGCTGGTTGTTTGCCAAAAGAAGGATGTGATAAAGAGACAGACTAGTCTAAGGGAAAATATGCTTATGGAGACCTCACAAAAAAAATTATGTATTCAAACCATAACTCCTTATTAGCTATGCTCCTTGTTAGGTATGCTTAAATGAGTGTTGTGTGTATTTCCGAATCCGCTGGAGATAACAATATTGTTATTTAGTTTCGGTTGTTCAGTGTCAATCACGGCTCAGTGTTTGGTTTGCTTGCTATTACAGTCTTATTTGGTCTACTGGAGTCTCAGACTTTAAGTCTGATCTTTTTGATCTGGCTTTGTTTTTTTAATTTTCTTGCAAAGCTTTGTATACGCCTTTTACTCTGTTTACAGTGGCATACACACGCCTGTTTCTGTGAAGTGAACCCGTGCATATGCGAGTTTCCTTTATCAGAAGCGCGTGCACATGCCTCTGTGCTTGAACACAGCCACACATACCATTTTTTGGATTGTTTTTTCAAATATCTCTGCCCAGAAAGATTTGTTGCTTGGTCTGCTTAGTCTCTGAGTGATCAATTTATGTTTGAAGAATTTCATTATTCTGCAAGCTTACTGTTTCGAAGTCTCTTCCTCATTGAAAAGATTTGGCCTAGGTTTTCTTTTTGAGTGAGTTTGTAATTGGTGTTTTGGCACACAAGACTTCGTTCAGAAGTTCTTGATTGTTCTGGTCCTCCAGAACAGGAGATTGTTTTCAATCTCAGTGTCAAGCTCAGTTTTTGATCTACTTGCTTTGCTTTCCGTCATTTTGTGGCCTTATAACTTTTCTTGCTTTTTGAAAGTCTTTTTGACGAATTTGAAAGTATTTCTTTCCTGGCTTCTTGGTCAGTTTGTCAAGCTCTTTGCTGCTATTTGGGTTGTTTAGTACAAGTTGAAGCCTTTTTCCTCAAATTTTCGTTCATTTTCGAGTTTGTAACTTGCAAGGAAGCCTTGTGCTCTTCTTTCGATCTTTGTGTGGCATTTAGAGTGATTTAAAAAAGTTGTTTTGGTTGTTTCTTGAAAAAGAAAAGATCTCAAAAAATATTGTTTTTGTTTTCTTTTGATTTTTGAAAGTGAATTGCAATCTTTTGCGATTTGTTCTTCTTGTTTGGAGAGAATTTTGTACTCAAAATTTGTATCCTCTTCAATACTTAAGTTGGCTCATTAATAGTTATAAACAATTGCTTTCGTTTTTTTTAGAGTGATTTAGGATCTTGCATCTTCATTATACCTTGCATTAGAGTAGTTTGCATTGTTAAAGCATTTGTAGTCTTTTTAGTTTTTGTATGTGTGGAGTGTGTTTCAAGAAAAGAAAATAAAAAGTATTTTGCTTTATAGAAGTTTCATAGAACCCATGTAGAGATCTCTTTTCATCGAAGAACAAATGATTGCATTCATGTAGTTAGTTTTTCATTGATTTCTTTTGCGTCATACAAACACCATTGGTTTCAATTCCATCTATACCCTTGACTTAAAAGAACATCCATTAAAATCAAGCGCTTAATTAAAATAAACTAGAACTTTTGTATTGTCATCAAAATACACCAACAAGTTTAGGTTTATTCGGGCCTTAGATTAGGCAAGAGGAGAGTTAACTCTCCCAGGCCGCTCTAAATTACAAAACATAGAAGTTTGATTGATGAGCGAAATCCAATAGCGTTAGGGAGATCGGGAAAGCTCCGTGCCTAGGAGTAAAGCATGAGGGTTAGTGAAGATAAGGACGAGAGATACCCCCTCTCTTACTTGTCAGATCCTACCTTACGACTGTTCCGCCCAACTTCTGATATGAGTTGGTGACGATAGTTGCCTATCCTAGGAACCACACAGGTGGCTGCGGAGGGGAATCCTGTGGCACTTGAGGTTGACGTTGTATCACGCTCATCAGTACTTCTAGAGGGCACCCTTGCGAAGCTTGGGGGCTTGCACCGACAAAGGCTGTTGTCTGGAGGTAAACGTAACTACCTCTCATACCTTCGCTAGTAGGCCTGGGGCGTAATTACCCCAGTCTATTTTCAGAAGGCCCTTGTTATTAACTTTATTGTATTTTGGTGTCCAGTCCTAATCACCTGGAGTGAAAATACTTGAGAGTTGTTTGATTGCTGATATTTTTAGGGACATTTTAGTGAGTGTTCTATGCTCCTAGTCAGCCTAGATTTATAATTTTTTTGAGTCTTTAAGTAGATCTTTTAAATAATTCAAAGTGGCTGACCGACCATCTCGACGGTCTAGGAGACTTCGTGGGCTATCACCTATGAGTCTGGAGCCTTCTCCTAGAAGGTGTAGGAGCGATTCTACTAGTGGTTTTCAACCAATGGTAGCAGGTGCATCGGAGATTGATCCTCTGCTTGGGGGCATTAGTTCACAAGATAGACCTGGTACCAGTACAGAGTTAGAGAGGAAGACACCAATTCTTTCTCGAGTACTTTTCCAGTCGGAAGATAGTATCGAAGTAGAAGAGATTTCAGACTTGGTTGTGGCTCCGAATTCTCCTCTCCCTCCTAACCATCCAGACGTTTTGTTATATGTTGGAACTCTGACTCATAGACCTTTAAGCCCAGGCTTACATACATCTATTCCTTCGATGACCACTACTGGACACATGGCATCTATGACGAGTGTTGCAAGCATGCAGACTCCCATATTTGTACAAGGGGAGGAACTATTTCCATCCCTTCTAATACTCCCAGCATGACTAAACACAGACTAAAGAACTCTTTCCGTGAAGGGAATAGACACAAACAAAAGGAAGAGAGCGATCTAGGTGGATCCTAAAAGGCCAAATTTTCAAAGTCCTTGAAACTCGACGAAACCTATCTCAAATCAAAGAGCTTGTCATTCTAAATCAAACGACATGAACAATGCCTCAATCCGACACCATATGTGAAAGTTATGGCTCGTTGATGTTTTTGAGAAACAACTAAATTTCTTTAGGTAGGACCCATAGGCTGCCACGTGTCAGCTAATGTTAACAATATAGGTGATGACATTAACAGTACGGAAGCTGACATCAACATGATGACGTGGTATTACGGTCAATAGGCAATCGATCAGGGGACAGCATGTGGCAAATGATGTCAGCGACATAGTCAGCAGCCCAGTCATCAGTATGGATGAATTAGAATGTGCCACGTGGTGCCTAGCTGGTAACCAATTGTTTTCTTAACTAAGAAACATTTTGGCACTTATCAACAGACAAAAAGGACGAAATTGTTGCCTGTTTAATTTTTCCAATATCCCCTAAAAATCTGACAACTGTTTTGTGGGCTCCTAGTTTAAAATAATAATAATAATAAAAATTCAATGACTGATGGGCCGCTCGACCAGCGTACCCACGTGACCCCTGTCCAACCATATAATACATATAATATAAAATGACACTGACAAGAGTTGAACCTGCTTGGCACGGTCACCGACTGCCAACTGCCAACAAAACAACAATGCCCTAAATTTAAAAACGCTAAACTATTTATATGTGCACCTGTCAGTTTGAACTCGGGTCTACCGGGAGATAATTCAGGAGTATGCTAATGCGCTATGGGGTTGGACCTTGATTGGTTCATCCCCCAACAAATACTTAAGCCACTATTCAACCAATGGTAGGCGAGGAGGTCATGTGGCAGAACGAGGAGCGAAGAGGACTGATGGGTCTGCGAAACCCGGAACTGGAACCTTGCATGCAAAAATTTTGAGACATAGAATATTCCCTAGTGTATTCTAGGAATATTCTCAAATTATTCATGCAGGTAATCTTACAGGGAATATTTTAGATTCCCTAGAGCCTAGAGGTGATAGTGACAAAAATAGGCCAAGTTTATAATCATATGAATCGAAAATTCACCAGGAGTTCAACCGTGCAGTCCATTTCTTCATTTGAGCAGCGGATTTTTTGCCCATCTCCAGAAGAGAATTTTGTGAGGAGTCTAAAAGATTCCCGAGGAGCCTAAATTTGATTGGGGAAGAAAGGGGTCGTGTTTATACTCAAACTTCATGATTTTTCTCCATGATTTCGATAGTGCAGATGGTTTTCTAATCTGAGTAGCCCATTTTTAGGTCATCCCTAGATTTGGAGCTATAAGGTGTATTTTCTATGTATTCATTTTGATTTTATTGTTGATGAATGAAGAGGCCTACCTTCTTTGATCAGGGCCCAGAGACGTAGTCCACATTGGACAAACTCCGTTATCAAGTTTTGTGCGTCTCATGTTTTTATGGTTGCTTATATTTTTCCCCTTTGTTGATGTGTATTCATTTCTAGTTATCATGCTCTTTTATATGCAATTCTGAATACATCCTCAAGTAAAAAGATCTGGATCAAGTTTGGTATCAGAGTGGGCCTTCTGCTGATGTGAATAACAAGTGTATGATACCTAGGGAAAAACTCCAAAAGGGTTAAGTTAAACTTAAATCCTTTGATCCAGAAGCAGGGCATGCAGAATGAAGAAACAAAATCATGCACATGATGCTCATCTAGAGGAAGATCAAGCTTTTCGCAAAGATTTTTACACCATGACCAATAAGGTTGACAAATTGTTTTTAGAGTACGAGAAGGCAGTGGTAAAAAAGGAGAAGAAGAAAGAACCAACAAAAGATCATGCTTTAGTAAATCAAGGAGAATGAGGAGAGCCTCTTGAACCCCCATCTCCATCTGCTAGTGAATGCTCCACTTATTCTTCATCTTATCATTATTCTAAAAGTAAAAAAGCTCTTAAAATTCCTTTTTTTAAAAAGTTGGATGTAAAGTTTGATTTGCCTATGTTTAATGAAGAGTCCAATGCATAAAAGTTGAACAATTAGATCAGACAGATTGAAGTGTATTGTTGGATCCAACAGATTGAAGAAGATGAGGCCAATGTCCAATTAACATCTCTTCGACTGGGAGGCACTACTCTCATATGGTGGGAGAGAAAACTTCAGAAAGGCAGTAATCATGCGGGTTAAATCCTCTCTTCTTGGTCTGAATTTGTTTTCTCTTTAAGAGGACAATTTTATCCATTAGAATATTGACAGAGAGCCATGATAGAATGACAACATTTGAAACAAGGCAAAGGACAAGATGTGAAAAGTTTCACAGAAGAATTTATGAAACAAACTTTAACATTGGGCATTCCTCTAGATTCATTTGATACTTTGATGAAGTATATTGGTTCTTACATTGTTATCTCTGACATTCTTTGTTGTTATTTGAACCTACTACTCTTAGCTCGGCTAGTGTGAAAACCATTCACCTTGAAAGTAAGGGAAATTATGAACATGGTAACTATGCAAAGAAGGAAAAAACAACAAGGAGAAAGGAAGCAAAGCCCTCTTGTACTCATTTTCATAAATAAGGGCATGGCACAGAGAATTTCTGTAAACTACATCCAGAAATGAAACCAAAGAAGAATGGTAGACAAAAGAAGCAGAATACGATAGAAACAGTGCAACACTATCATGGATACGATTCAGAAAATGAGGGGAAGGTCATAGCTATTTGATTTGCAGGCATTGGACCAATTGACCTGGGAATGACTCGGGTGATGAGATGAAGATTACAACTCTTGGGATTGCAGGTGATGCATCTATTGACTTGGGTTCTGATTGAAGCAATGAGACAAAGATTCTAGCAGATGTGCCAAAGATGAGAAGAGCACCAAATACTGCATGGCCCAAGAACTTGAGGAGATAAACTAAAGAATTCAAGAAAACAATGTTGAATTGAGGAGACTCTTACAGGAAGGAGAGGAGGAGAATTTTTTTTTTCCAACATCAGTTACAAGCTAAGGAGGAGGCCTTGGAAAAGAATCAATGTAACAAACCTGAGGTAAAAAGTGTTTCTTTAGTTTCATGTTCTCTTTATGATGATGATTTTGATGCTTTTAAGAAACACACTACATGAATTGGTTCAAAATTGATGAAGAAAATGGGGTATCAAGGAAAATGTCTCAACATTAATGGCAAGGGCATTGTGAATCCTATCAAAGTGGAAGAATTTCCTCATTATGCATACTTGGATTTGTCTGAAAGGGGGTTGGAGAATGTTCTAAGGAAACTAGTGATGAATTAATGACAGACAATGAGAGCACATCACAAAATTCCAGTGATAATAAGAATTCCAATGGAAGAGTTAAGGCAAGTTATCCTCATCAGATATGCACCAAAGATAGTTGTTCAAAGATAGTTAGGAAATTCAAGAAGAGAAAGAAATTTTGTAGTCATTGCAACAAACACAGACATCAGAGGGCCACATGCAGGGAGCTCCATCCAGAGTTTCCACTCAAGAGGGAAAAAAAAGAACCTATCAGTGAAGCATTTCAATGAAAAATCCAACTACATGAAGAGAACCCATTCAACTAGTTGGGTAAGACATGGGTATCATTCTTAAGTAGTTGAACATGGCCACATTTTGTAAATCACATGTTGCAGAATTTTTGTAAAAGTGATGAAGTGTTTGCCATCACTTATGAATGTGACATAGTGATATTTTTTGCCCTTTTAGTTGATAGTTTGAATATTGGTTTTTATTATGATCCAAACTTGTCCTTGTCTGTGTTATAAACTCTTGACAAGTATGGGGTTTGTGTTGAAGGAAATGTAACTAGGTTCGGTCTTCATAAATGTACTTTTGATATTTGTATTTATCCAAGAAAAGAGATATTAATTTTATGATATATGTCAATGAGTTTCTTGCTCATTGAAGTAGGTTTATCACATGTTAAAGTGCTATAGGTAAGTCAAAAGGTCAAAAGGATTATGTTAAAAATCGTAAGAGTATGTTACATTGTGTATAAGAGTAAAATAAGTCACCTCCAAGCAAAGTCAAGTCCCTTCCTATGAAAAGGCACCATCAAAGAGTCTCCTTCAAGCATGTGACACCACCAAAGAAACCATATGAAGTAAGCATAACAAGTCGTCCTGCAAACAGTCTACAAGTCGGCCTTCTAGTCGACCTAAAAGGAGGGAAAATCCTCTATAAATAAAGGTTGTTCACTCCATACAACGTTAACCAAGAAGCTCTGAAATATGTGAATAAAAGAGGCTAGAGAAAGAGTAACGAAGGACGAAGAAGAGGTCTCCTAATGCAATGAAGGAAGGAGGAGAAAAGCCGAAGTTAAGAGGACTATTTCTAGGGCTAGAAACAGTCACACGTGTGAAGAAAGGGTGGTCAAGTTTGCTGGTATGATAGCAGGAACAAACATTCCATAAACTAGTGTTGTTTGGATTTGAAACTAGGCCTACAAGGCCTCCCAAGTCAAGCAAAGAAGCCTATCTCTCTAGCGAAGGAAAAGGAACCTAACTCTCTAGGGTACCTCTCACACATACAAGAATTAGGGTTGCAATGTTGTCACACTAAGGAATAACGAAGTGTTGGAAGAAGGACGAAGTGCCGAGGAACGAAGTGCTGGAAGGAGGTAAACAAAGTATTGGGAAAACATAGTGCAGAGAAAAGGAAGGATTTGGCTTGTGCTTGGAGGATATTCTAGTCAAGGGTCTAGGGTTTGGCATTGATCAAGAAAGAAGCTTCAATAAGAGAAAACTTACCAAAGGGTTTTCCTCTCAAGAGAAGAGAGGTTTTGGCCCTGGCAGAGAGCCAACATCTTGTGTTCTTGTTTTTATGTTTTTGGTAGCAGTTTGATGAAGTACACACATATGCATTAATAATAAGAAGACAAAGATTAAGCTAACAAGAAAAAGTAAAAAGACTCCACAAATTGTTATCAAGTCAAGAAGAATCACACTACACCTAATTTCCCTAGATTCGTCAATATGGTATTAGAGCTAAGGTGACACATCAAGGAAAGGGAAACTCAAGAACACTCATCAAAGGCATCTACAAGGTTGAAGCATCAAGCCAAATATACTCAAGGAAAATAAGGCCTACCATCTATCATTCATCAAGGAAGACTACATAGCAAGAAGAAGAGCCTTACATAAAGACACCTACAAAGAAGAGTAGATCAAAGAGGGACCTACATCACCTACATGTCATCAAACAAATCTCATCATCAAGCAAGTCCACTTGGAGAAGACAATTTTGATATAGCACCATTTACCCCCCTTGGTATTTGTGATGCTTGGTTTATAGCCTAGGGCAACCCCTCCTTCCAGACTTGGTCCAAATGTTTTAAAAACAATGTTTTATTCCCTGTACGCTACTTTGCCCTGAGATAAAAGCGTGTACACGCGGGTTAGTTAATACCCAACCCGCGTATATGTGTTAAAACACTTAAAAAGATTAAATTTCCTTAATTTTGGGAGGAGTTCACGAGTTTTACCTGTTGATTACCTCCTAGATGTTCCCGTGGCCCAACTGTTTCCCAACTAAAAAACTAATTTGGAGAAGTATAAATAGACTTCTATGGGAAGGCCTTAAGGAGGAGAAGAGATAGAGTTATTATACTGAGATTATCCCTGATTGAGTCTGAAGTATCCCTGTGCTTCATGCACTTCCCCAAGTTTCAAGAAACCCTTGTTTCCTTGATTTTTGATATTCTCCCTCTTGCTTGAGATATCATGGTATTGGTTATGGAAGGAGGTTGTTGAAGATTAGGACTGGACGGATCTGGAGGACGGTTCCATTTGGAGCCAGAAGAAGAAGACTCAGGCGAATTCTCTCCATGTTAGTTATAACTTTCTACAATAAAAAGAAGCGTTGTCTTGTTCCTGAGATTAACTGTGTTTATGCATCAGATAGTGTTGTAATTCATATATGAATGTTATTTTGATGTATAACTAATCATTTGCTTATATGATACAAAGTTAGTTTCATTAAAATGCTTTATCTATATGCTGCTATGTATGTTCAAATTGGTTGATTTGCAGGTTCGAAGATCATCAGGAGTTGCAGAGGGTCTAAACCCTGTTGGAACTACCCAAACGAAGGACATCCGGGTATGGTTGCTCTCACATAGTTTGTTTATATAAGCATGTTTCCTGAGTTGTATGAGTGCTTCTTACTGTAGTTTTCTCTTGCTCTGTTGGGGTTCCAACCCAAAGCCCTAGGGTACTTATTCCCGTAACAGAATTGGCGACTCCACTGGGGATAACAATCTTGTTATTCCTAGTTTGGGTTGTTCAGTGTCATTCAGGGCTTAGTTTTTGGTTTGCTTGCTGTTACAGTATTATTTGGTCCAGTAGAGTCTCAGGCCTTAAGCCTGATCTTTTTGATCTGGCTTTGTTTTTTATTTTTCTTGTAAAGCTTTGTATACACACTTTACTCTGTTTACAGTAGCGTACACACGCTTATTTCTGTGAAGTGAACCTGTGTATACGTGAGTTTCCTTTATCAGAAGCACGTGTACACACCTCTGTGCTTAAACACAGTTGCATATACCATTTTTTGCATTGTTTTTTCAAATCTCTCTGTCCAGAAAGATTTGTTGCTTGGTCTGTTTAGTCTATGAGTGGTCAATTTCTGTTTAAAGAATTTCATTATTTTGTGAGCTTACTGTTTTGAACTCTCTTCTGCTTTGAAAAGATTTGACCTAGGTTTACTTTAGAGTGAGTTTGTGATTGGTGTTTTGGCACACAAGACTTCGTACAGAGGTTCTTGATTGTTTTGGTCCTTCGGAACAACAGATTGTTTTCAATCTTAGTGTCAAGCTCGGTTTTTGGTCTACTTGCTTTGCTTTCCATCATTTTGTGTCCTTATAGATTTCTTGCTTTTTGGAAGTTTTTTGTTTTGACGAATTTGAAAGTATTTCTTTCCTGACTTCTTGATCATTTTGTTAAAGCTCTTTGCTGCTGTTTGGGTCGTTTAGTACAAGTAGAAGCCTTTTTGTTCAAGTTGACATTCGTGGTCGAATTTGTAACTTGCAAAGACTCCTTGTGCTCCTTTTTTGGTCTTTGAGTTCCAGTGGCATTTAGAGTGCTTTCAAAAGGTTGTTTTGATTGTTTCTTGAAAAAGAAAAGATCTTAAAAAACATTGTTTTTGTTTTCTTTTGCCAAGTTCGATTTTGGTTTCTTTTGATTTGTGAAAGTGAATTGTGATCTTTTGGGATTTGCCCTTCTTGTTTGGAGAGAATTTTGTATTCAAAATTTGTATTCTTTTCAACACTTAAGTTGGCTTATTAATCGTTATAAACAAGTGCTTTCTTTCTTTTTAGAGTAATTTAGGATTTTGCATCTTCATTACACCTTGCATTACGGTAGTTTTGCATTTTTAAAGCATCAATAGTCTTTTTAGTTTTTGTATGTGTGGAGTGTGTCTTAAGAAAAGAAAATAAAAAGTTTTTGCTTTATAGAAGTTTCGTAGAACCCACGTAGAAATCTCTTTTCATCGAAGATAAATGATTGCATTCATGTAGTTAGTTTTTCATTGATTTCTTATGCATCATACAAACACCATTGGTTTCATTTTCATCTAAACCCCTGACTTAAAAGAACAACTATTAAAATCAAGCGCTTAACTAAAATAAACTAGAAATTTTGTATTGTCATCAAATACACCAACAAGTTTAGGTTTATTTAGGGCCTTGGATTAGGTGAGAGGAGAGTTAACTCTCCAAGGCCGCTCTAAATTACAAAACGTAGAAGTTTGATTAAAGAGAAAAATCCAATAGCGTTAGGGAGACTGGGAAAGCTCTGTGACTGGGAGTAAAGCACGAGGGTTCGTGAAGATAAGGACGAGAGATACCCCCTCTCTTACTTGTCGGATCCTACCTCACGACTGTTCCACTCGACTTGTGATACGAGTTGGTGACCATAGTTGCCTATCCTAGGAATCACACAGGTGGCTGTGGAGGGGAATACCGTGGCACTTGAGGTTGACATTGTATCACGTTCAACAGTACTTCTGGAGGGCACCCTTGCGAAGCTTTGGGGCTTGCACTGACAAAGGCTGTCGTCTGGAGGTCAACGTAACTACCTCTAATACCTTCGCTAGTAGGCCTGTGGCATAACTACCCCATTCTATTTTTGGAAGGCCCTTCTTTTTTAACTTTCTTGTATTTTGGTGTCTGGTCCTAATCACCCGGAGCAGAAATACTTGGATGTTGTTTGATTGCTGATATCTTTAGGGAAATTTTAGTGAGTGTTCTATGCTCCTAGTCGGCCTAGCTTTATAATTTTCGTGAGTCTTTAAGTAGTTTTTTTTTTTAAATAATTCAAAGTGGCTAACCGACCATCTCGATGGTCTCAGAGACTTCGTGGGCTTTCACCTACGAGTTCGGAGCCTTCTCCTAGAAGGCGTAGGAGTGATTCTGCCAGTGGTTTCCAACTAGTGGCAGCAAGCGCATCGGAGATTGATCCTCTGCTTGGGGGCATTATTCCACAAGATATATCTGGTACCAGTACAGAGTTAGAGAGGAACACACCAGTTCTTTCTCGAGTACTCTTTCAGTCCGAAGATAGTATTGAAGTAGAAGAGTTTTCAGAGTCAGTTGCGGCTCTAAATTCTCCTCTTCCTCGTGATCATCCAGACATTTTGTTATACATTGGAACTCTGACTCATAGGCCTTTGAGCCCAGGTCCACATACATCTATCCCTTCGATGACCACTGCTGGAAGCATGGCATCCACGACGAGTGTTGCGAGCATGCAGACTCCCATATCTGTACAAGGAGGAGGAACTATTTCCATCCCTTCTAACACTCCCAACACTACTATATTTGGGTCTACTTCCATTCCATCGACGAGTGGAAGTTCTCAAGCTGCTGCATCCAGTTTTGGATTCTTCCCTTTTGGAATTCCATCTCAAGGTATTCCTTCAGTTTCTTTAAATATACCATCAACCGCCTCTACATCCATGATGAGTGGATCAGCTTCTTTTCAGGGTTTCCCATTTGGAAGTGGTCATATACCACATTCCAATCCAACAGTAGGGTCAATGCCTTTTCCTTTTACAAGTCAAGGCAGTAACCCCTTCCAGAGTTGGACAAACCTTGCGGTTAGTGGGATAGGAGCTGGGAATTAGTTTTTCGGCCAACAAGGGAATATGCCATATTCTTCGGTTAATTCATTTCAAAGTTTTTCACCCTTTGCTAACACATGGAACACTTATCAGGGGTTTTCAGCTCCTTTCAATACTTCGTTAGGGGGTAACTTCACTAGTTACGGAGGATTTTCGGCAGGAGTTGGTCAAACTCCAAATTTTGCTGGACCATAAGGATCACCTTTTGGTTCAATAGGCTCTACAAGTTACTTTGGGCATCCTGGTGCCTTTCAAAATCCAGGTCACTCTTTTCAGACTTTCGGGAACCCCGCCCATTCTGGATGGAATTCCCAAGGTCCTCCACAACTTCCTTTTCTGGCCACGCTTAATTTGCCAGACTTAACTAAATTGGCGAATGATCCAATTAGGTACAATCCGGCTTGGCCTCTGGTCCAAAACAAACTTCCATTGGACATTCCAAAGTTCGAAGGGAAGAGTGGTGAAGACCCGGGAGACCATGTGACCACATTTCACTTATGGTTCTCATCCAACTCCCTAATAGATGATTCAATCAGGTTGAGGTTATTTCACCGCACCCTAACCAGGAATGCAGCCAAATCGTATATAGAGTTGCCAGGGGGCACCTATACTTCTTTCGCTGAATTGGCTAATATTTTCTTAAACCATTTTCAGTTGCCTGTCTACTATGAAGCCAGAACCGAGCTTCTGGCCAACTTTCATCAAGACATGACAACTCACATTTTGGATCATATCCAGGAATGGAGACGGAGAAAAAGGCTTATCAAAGCCGAAATTCCACCAGAGTTCTGTCTCGAATGGTTTCTCAAATCATTACAACCTGAGATCTCCAAGGATGTTTCTCTTTCTGGTGTTTATTCGGAAGAGCAGGCTCTTTTTCGAGCCCAGTAATTAGAACCGATATATTCTTAATCTGGGACTCTTAAGAAAATCCTACTTGACGCTCCTAGATCCAAGGTTGATTTAGCCAAATTGAAGCCAAGCCCTCACGCCGATGGTATAGTTCGATCAATTGACGCAAATATGGTGAACCTGTTGAACCAATTGTAGCAGTTGTCTCTACAAACTGCTTCTTCTAACTAGGCGGCACTGTCTACACCTTCGCCTTCCCAACCTACTTCCATAAATGCTGTCCAAGCCTCTAACCCTAAAGGAAATCAACAATTTGATGGGAAGAAGAAGGGACGAGGTAAGAAGAAGAATCAAGAAGGGAAGGGCAATGCAAACAAGACAGACGATGGTGCCGGTGAGGGTAGAAAAGAGTCCAAGAAAAAGGTTAAATTTCCATGCAAGTTATGCAATGGAGATCATTTGACTCACCTCTGCCCTAAGATTCAAGATGCTCAGTGTTTGTTAGTGCAACAAGGGTCCTCTAGCTCCAAAGCTGTCCTGACTAACACTTTTCCCTAAGGGCAACAATTGCTTGCTAGCGCGAACTTGAACCCTGGTATCTCCGCAGGGGTAACTAGGAAGGGGAAAATTCCTCAAATATTTATATGATGAGCTCTCATGTCGACGTTGCTACCCGAGCACGTGATTATGGTGAAATAGAAACATCTAAGGCAAAATCTGTTCTCGAAACCACAGACCCACTTCATATTGAGCGACCCTCTGCTGAGTTTATACCTCGGATACTAAAAGGTTTCGCAAAGAGCTCGACTATTAACCCTAATGATAGGGCAGCCCAGAACTACTCGATTGTAGAAGATCTGGCTCAAAGTCCTTGTGCTATGTCTGCATTGCAGGTATTCCAGTCGTGTCTTGCTTAGAGAAGCGCTTTACTTTCGGCGATTGGGGCAGTGGATCCAAAGAATTCTTTAGTGCTCACTTTTGATATGTTGAATGTCAAAAAGGGACTTCCTCACCATATGGATTTCCAGATAAAGTCCACTTATCGAAAAACCAATATTTTTCAGAAAATTATAGATGAGGGAGCTTCCACATGCATAATGTCTATGTCATGTTGGAAGGCCATTGGATCACCTTTAGTTATTCCTTCACCGACTCTCTTGACAACATTTGATGGAAATTCTCATAGGCCACATGGAATTATCCCGGCCTTTCCTATATGTGCTGGAGGAAAGGTCGTTAATATTGAGGTAGAAATAATTGATGCCAACCTAGATTACAACCTCCTCTTATGAAGGAATTGAATTTACGAGATGGATGCCATAGTATCATCTTTATTTTACATCCTCTGTTTTCCTCATGAGGGGAGAATTGTTAAAATTGATCAGTTGGATTATTCTCCAGGTGACTCCCATGCAACTTCGGATTCTACCATTCCATTGGTGGATAATCCCCGTCAACCTATAAAGAATTTAGGAGTTGGGATGTACTATTCCTTGATGGGTATATTTGACCTTTCCCCTCCTACAGCTAGAATCGATGCAATTTCATCCTCCAAGGGGCCTTCACGGAAAGAGTTCTTTTGAACTCATTATTTTTCAGACCCTTGGACCTTACCTTCATCTACGACCACATTAGATGGAGGGCAGGTTGGTGGAATGGCATTTCCCATGTCTGCAACAAAACTTAGCTATCAATCTATCGTTAACTCTACAGACAACCATCCCACTCCTTTTTCAGAGGAGGAGTTTGATAGTGATATGGCTCCAGCTTGGACCCTTGACTCTACTTTTGCTTTGGATTTCTTAGATGCAGTTTTAGCATCTGAGGAAGCAATTTTCGAAGCAATGACAGCTGTAGATCGACCATGCTAAGATTTACGTCATCATTCATATTTTCTTCCTCCATTGCAAGAAGTCGAATCTAGGTTCTCTAATCTGCGTACTAGCGATGTTTGTACAGTTTCAAACCCTTTGGCTCCAGCACAATTATCTGCCGAAGGTAATATGTCGGTTAGCTCAAGAATTGTACCTATAAACATCTCTAGGAACAAGCTGGCAGAGCCCCGAAATGGGCTCTATCTTAAGAAGTATTTTGTGTAGGTTCCAGCCGAGCAATTGCTTGTTTGTATATATTATATTTTTGTACATATTTGTTGGGCATTTTGTGATATCAACATTTTTTTTGATCTGCTTTGGCAGGTGTTGATGGATGACATGATATATTTCAGATTCACCGATGGTGCTAGTCAGCACACTCGGAATCTTGCTTCCGCAGCTTGGGTGATTTATTATCCATCTGGCCAGTTGATGGTGTCAAGGGGAGTATGTATTGGTCCTGCTTCGAATAACATTGCTGAATATACTACCGTTATTAATTTACTATCCGAAACAATTTCTTATGGGATTGATTCGTTGGTAGTTTATCTTGACTCACAATTGGTAGTGTCACAATTAAATAACATTTATTGGGTTCGTGATCCTTACTTATATCACCAATTTTTGAGAGTGAGAGTGTTGCAATGATCATTTGTTTATATTACATATGTTCACATTCCATGATCTAAGAATTCGTTAGCAGACTCTATTGCTAATCAAGCACTAGATTGGCATATTAATCATTCATCAAATTAAACAAACATAAAAAATTTGGATTTGTATATATATCATAAAAGTGCCTATGTATAAATAAAGTGTTCAAAAAATAATATACAAAATTGGGACAAAAAGCCCTCAAAATTTGGGTCCATGCCCATAATCATGTCCAGTCTGTCTATCGACCCGGCTCAGTATGAGCAGCTAAAAAGTTAACTACTGCATTGGCTACACGCCGAAGTATGCGGACCCAGTCCCATGGTACCCCTACCACGCGGCACTGCATCTCCTCAGGTAGGTCTTCTATGGCTATCATAGGTACCTGGTGAGTAAGCCTCACCAAGTTTCTCTGAACTGCATAGAAGACTCTCTCTATTTCAGCTGCTGCCTCTTCGACACCTCTTCCCCGACGCCTATGCCTCGGAAACCCATTTGGTCTCACTGGACCCACATCTGGAACATGGTCATTTTTGTCAGTATTTTGTCTCATCAAAAATATTTCTAAGTTCATTTCATATTTTAAAAAGAAAAAAATCTTAATTTTTTTTTACAAAAACTTAAAAAATTGTTACCTATGTCTCCCCATGCTGCGTTTTGTGGTAATACTGAGTCTGGATCTCCTCGGGAATCCATACTAGCATACGGGTAATCGTTGACTGCGATGATCTGTTGGTCCCACCAGGCGAAAAACTCATCATCGAAAGTCGTCCTAGGCATGTCCCCGCCTCCAAGGCATTTCATCAAGTCAGCCCATCTACTTATCCGAGGATCGTGAGGGCTGCTGATAGAGACAGATACTTTGGGACGTAGCCCAGGTACCTTCTCGAAGAAGAAGGAGCATAAGATAGTCCCATATCCAAAATTATTTGTCTGACCCTTCTAAATAGAGGTCAACTGGCTCTTCATGTTGGTCAGAAGAGGTGTGCACTAGTCGGAAACCGTGGCAAGGCACTCCACTGCCAGGCTCATGGACACTCATGAGGCCTGATGCAATGAAGCTGATCTGTTTATCCTCGCAATGGTAAACAATAGAATTCTCAGAGTTAAGCTTTCCACATGTTTGATTGGAATCTGACTTCCAATCTTTTCCAAGTGTCCAGGACAGTATATGTGTACATAGTCTTTTACTGAAAGACAACCCCTTGTCCTGCCAGTTGAATGCACGACCTCCCCTCTTCGGGAGAGGCCTGTAAGAAAGTAGATGTCTTCAACCTCTATCCATAAATTCATCTCATCTATCATGAAGGCATCATCCTCTACACTCCAGTAGTGGATCAGCGATTCCAGTAGGCGTGTGTTGGCTTTCATGTTGGGCATTTTGAAAAATTTCAATAAGCCACACTCTCTCAATGCATCTAGTGCATGTTGGTCATTCATTACCTCATTGTCAATTGTGGTATCCTCTCTCTCTCTCTCCATGTGATGGTCATCCTAAAAAAATTTGAGTTTCAACTGTTAGATTTTGTGTTTAAACTTCAACTCCTGTACACGCGGGTTCCCTTTACACACAGTCACGTGTAGGGTTGTCGTATACGCAGGTTGATCACATCCAACCCACGTGTATGCAGAGTTGAATTTTTTGGCATGAATTCCCACAGCCAAATCTTAATGAAAACTTCTAAAAACTATCACAAAACATTGCAAGCATGAATTGAGGGTTACCTGATAACTTTGGTGCGATTTGAACGGTCCAATTCTCCATAGGCAAGTTTGCTCCTTTTTGATCCACAACTCTTTGCTCCAAACATAAATAAAAAAAATTGTGAGTCCAAAAGTCATTATATAGCTTTGAAATTGCAAAATATTTTTTCAAAACTTGATTTTTCGTCTCATGAATTTTTTGACTTGTGGGCTTGGATTGTAGAGAATGGGTTATTTTTTTCAAGATATTTTGGAGACTTCTTTGAGATCTTATTTCGGTCCCATGACTACTGACCTGTCATGGTAGGTATCATTCACTCACTACCATATAGGTTAGGGAAAACCATTTTTTCCATTGCATCTTGCATACTAGCCTCCGTTCAGCGATACATTAGCCATAGGGTCGACCCCATCGTGTCTTGGTTAGCAAACCATGTTCACTCGCCGATTTTTAAATCATGATGTGATGGTAGAGCCATCCTTTACATGGGCATCATAGTTAGAACCTCGCTGACATTGGTTGCCCATGTTGTTCTATTGAGTAGGCTCGGGAGGCCTCTTTAGTCTTGCCATGACTTGTGCGTTGAAGACACATTCTCTTTGATTCTACGCTTATTTCTGGCCTTATACCCTAGAGGTTCCTTTGTGTTGAGTTGTACTGCTGCATTGCATTTTGACTATTTTCACCTTTTGGCCTTGAGCCAGATTCACTTGGACTCGTGTTTAAGCCACTTATTTGACCATGTCTTCTGCAAAATCAACCAATCACTTAGCTTCTGCAACTTGATGCATCCTTTGACCCGTGGAAGGAATATCCCTTTGAGTGTCCTTGACCAGTTTCGTCTCCCTGCATTGAGCATAGGATTGTTCCCATCCCAAGAACTAGATCATCTGTTTCTCTGACACTTGTTCTTTCCACTGCACTATAGCATTCTTTTATTCTTTTTCCAGCTTAAAGAAAAAGACAAAAAAATTATATATTCCAAAAAGTTCTGGAACGGGACAACATTTCCATATATTTTTGGCAGCTAGAGTCAGTCGTGTCGCCCTTGAACAAAGCACTCAAAAGAAAGTATCTCCTCCATTTTGGGTGGGATTTAGTTTAACTTAGGTACACCTTAACCTTGTTATTGAGTTAGTTCTCCTTCGATTGGTTATCTCTTCCAATCATGTGGAGAGTTCGCTCGTGCCTCCTGCATGACGAACTTATACAGAGTTATCATATGCTACCATATAGTCATCATTGAGTCGTGATTTTGTTCAAGGGAAGTAAGCCTAAGTCGGCCTCTCTGCGGTGTCTCTTGACCTATTTTTCAGTCGGCCATCCTTGGTTGTCAGTGTCATGTTTGTCATCACATCAATTATATTGGTCCTTTGCTCGTGCCGGTTTGAGAAGGTCCTCATTGACTTCTTGCTGACGAGTCTTGTCCTTATCGATGACGACATATTGCTCTGAGGGCAGACCTAGAGCCGCACCCTGGCCCTATTCATTATTGATAGGTCACCTTGTGCTCAACATCGATCAGTATCACGGGTCTTTGAATGAGTGGTTTCCCTTGTGTTCAACATCAGCTTTCATTATCACACATTAGGATTCGTGTAGTGCCTTGGTTTACATTTGACCCTATTGGTGAATTCCTCGCCTCTGTGTCAGCTTTCATTATTGGTTGGTTCAAAGGGTTTCTATATTGCGCTAGCTACATCTTGTGTACGCCGGAAACATGCTTCGGTTGGGTTACTACATATTTTTCGTTCGATTCCTTTCACATTATTGGCCTACGGGTTACACTCGTGCTAGATTGATGAAGGATGCCTTAATGCCTTCCTTCTAGCGGTTCTTTTCCTACCGACTATAGCTCATTACTCTGGGACCAAGATCTAGAGTCCATTTGGCAGTACCTTGGGGTTTGCAGTCATCAGTGGCAGAGTCCTTCGCTATCGATAGCGGGAAACCATAATTGTACCCTGATTGATAGATTCTTCCAGGTGTTCGACTTCAGCTCATTCATTCAAACTTGTTAGATTGTACTGGGTACCTTGACTGTCATTATCATTATCGGTGAGTAGTCTTGCATTTGTTAATGGTATACATCAATGACTGGTAATCAAATGATTTCTCACGTGGTCGACCTCAGATCATTTATTCCCATTGTGTAGAAATGTACCATGGCGGTCGGTGAAGACCTTGGTTTGCATCAATATGTTTTGGTTCACTTGTCAGTTGCTCCTGTTACTGCTAGTTGACACCATCCACTGTATATGTTGCAGTTCTTCACAACAACATCTTATATGCTGGCATCCGAGTTGCGATGTAGTATCATTTTATTCCATCATGTTCATTTGGTACTATTAGGATCAGTTTTTGACATCGGTGATCAGCTTCATCTGATCATCTTCTTTGTGATATTCAGACATGTACTTTTTCGATCACAATCAGATGATCCATTATGTACTTTCAGTTCTTTATACTTGTATACATATTGGATCCGCTTGTACTTGATATGCGGACATGCTTTACTTTCTCTGAGCATGGGTAAGCCCGCCTCAGACAACAGTTTCTTTCTGATCTATTTTGATGGCTTGGCAGGCTGAATTATGGTGAAGTCTTTCTCAGTCTCGGCAGGTTTCTTTCCGTATACTTAATACATTTTGGCCATCATGTACCCCTTTTGACCTCATATATTAGGGGGCATCCGTTATAGCACCATTTACCACCCTTGGTATTTATGATGCTTGGTTTATGGCCTAGGGCAATCCCTCCTTCCAGACTTGGTCCAAATGTTTTAAAAATAGTGTTTTATTTTGTGTACGCTACTTTACCCTAAGATAAAAGCGTATACACGTAGGTTAGTCAATACCCAACCAGTGTATATGTGTTAAAACACTTAAAAAAATTAAATTTCTTTAATTTTTGGTGGAGTTCATGGGTTTTACCTATTGATTACCTCCTAGTGCCCGTGGCGCAACTGTTTCCCAACTAAAAAACTAATTGGGAGAAGTATAAATAGACTTCTATGGGAAGGCCTTAAGGAGGAGAAGAGATAGAGTTATTATACTAAGATTATCCCTGACTGAGTCTGAAGTATCCCTGTGCTTCATGCACTTCCCCAAGTTTCAGGAAACCCTTGTTTCCTTGATTGTTGATATTCTCCCTCTTGCTTGAGATATCATGGTATTGGTTATGGAAGAAGGCTGTTGAAGACTGGGACTGGATGGATCTAGAGGACGGTTTCACTTGGAGCCGGAAGAAGACGACTCAGGTTAATTCCATCCGTGTTAGTTATATCTTTCTACAATAAAAAGAAGCGTTGTCTTGTTCTTGATATTAACTGTGTTTATGCATCAAATAGTGTTGTAATTCATATATGAATGTTATTTTGATGTATAACTAATCATTTTCTTATATGATACAAAGTTAGTTTCATTAAAATGCTTTATCTATATGCTGCTATGTGTGTTCGAATTGGTTGATTTGCAGGTTTGAAGATCATCAAGAGTTGCAGAGGGTATGAACCCTGCTAGAACCACCCAAACGAAGGACATTTGGGTATGGTCGCTTTCACATAGTTTGTTTATATAAGCATGTTGCCTGAGCTGTATGAGTGCTTCTTACTGTAGTTTGCTCTTGCTCTGTTGGGGTTCCAACCCAAAGCCCTAGGGTACTTATTCCCGTGACAAACTTGAAAACATCAAGATCCTAGGAAGGCAAGCCATCAAGTGTTCAAAAAGAAAGAAAATTCACTACATTTAAAAATATATCAAGTAAGTATATGTCCCCTTCTGAATATACAACAATTTATTTTTGCAAGGAAAGCAACAATTGGTAGGTACCAACAACTTTCTTGCATGGAAGAAGAGGACTGATTCACTTCTCAAAGAGAATGAAATTCTAGAACATGTCAAAGGGAATATCACTATCACTGCTAAGGAACAAACCGAAGCCTTAGCCAAGTACAATAAGGATGATACAAGAGCTCAAAGGATTCTAATAGAATCTATCAAGGACTCTCTCATTCCTTATGTCTCCAAATTTGAAACATCAAAATAAATTTATGATAAACTAGTAGAGCTATTCTCGGTATCCTCAACCAGAGAAGTGATATCTCTAAGAAATGAATTATACAAGATGAAGACATCCAAGGAAGGAATAACTCCCTACTTCATGAATATCTCTAAGACGAGGGACAAAATTCAAGAGCTTGGGGAAGTCATGTCTGACAAAGAAATGACAACTGTAGTACTCAATGCTCTACCTGTGGATTGGGACATCTTCACATCAAGCATATATGCCAAGAAAGAAGCAACCACACTCAGTGAAATGTGGTCTTTATGCAAGATAGAGGAAACTAGACTTAAAGCAAAGGAATATGTGGGATCAAAGGAACAAGCATTTGCTACCATGTCCAAGAGAAAGGGAAAATTTGGCAAATTTGGTCCACGAAGAACAAACAACAAAGACATGTCTAAAATCCAATGCTATGGATGCCAATAATATGGACACAAAAGGAATTGTCCTAAGCTTAAGAAGGACAACAACAACAAAAGGAAGAGGGAAGAATATCACATGACTCAAGAGGTGAAAGAAGAAGAAAAGAAGCAAAAGAAGGAAGATCCTCTGGATCTCTACTATGACTAAGTCAAACTCTTTACTTCAAGTCTCTTTTTTTTAGTAGGATAGGAGCATGTAGGAATAGAATAAAATTGCATAGCTAGAAACATCTTCTAGAATCTAGAAACATGAAATACATAGAGTTCTAGATACTCATGTAGAAAGACAATTTATAAATGAGAACAAAATGCATGGTTAGAAATATCTTCTAGAATATAGGATCATGATAGACATAGCTCAAGATATTCATGTAGAAGGATCATACCTAGAATAGGACCTCATCCACTATGAAAGAAAATTGATCATGAATAAGAATCTTAGAAGACCTCCATCATCAAAAGAAAAGAAACATTTGCAGGGTAAGGGTCTTCAAGATCCTATGGTTGAATCTTGAAAAGAAGATTCATGAATAAGAAGTAGGTGTCTCGTTGGGAAGTCCCATTCCTGGGATTCAAGAAAAGGATGATGTGCATGCAAGCTAAGATGAAGCAAGAAGGGCCACACCATGAATAATCAAATAAAGTCAAGATGATCAAAGGAGAATCAATATGAGGTATGCATGCATCAAAGTTTAGTCCTGTTATCATATGTATATTATTGAATCATGGGAATAGTTCTATAACATGATCAAGTATGAAAGAATATCTTTCACCAAGAACATGCTCAAAGGCATGTACTACAATGCAATGAAGGTCAACAAAAGGATATCCTCACATAAGGAGTATAAGATTGCTGAATAAGAGGAAAGAAAAAAATGTTGACTACTCCTTAAAGCAAACAATGAATAAGTGCTCTCACAAGGAGCATAAGGTGGTTGACCAATATATCCAAGAAGAAGAAAATGAAGAAATAAATTAAGCATGTGAAGAACACCATGATCACTGAGAATCACTATCTGACAAGATACCTTGAAGATATCTCCCAAAAGAAGGCATGACAAATCTGACAAAGGAAGGAAGGACCCTTGACACCTATGAAGGCCTTGGAGATATGAAAGGTGTAGATAACTAATTATACTCTACAAAAGATGTCGTGGTGAAGAATCCATCCAACGAAAGCAAAAGAAATGTTGAAGCAATATTAGGATGAAGTCATGAAGGGCTACTAGATCAAATCATGGGAACAAGCAAGCTCAACGAAGCATGCATGAGAAGAGTATTCCTAAGAATAGACAAAGATGACAAAGGAATAGCCAGATGACAAGAGAACTTGATATATAACAAGAAGACCACTTTCCACGAAGGAAGCAATGACATGACAAACTAGGAAAGGAAGTGATCGATGGATGGTGCCCTACCTAGAATAAGTTCGAACAAAGACTTCATGACATCAAAGGAAAGAAGATGATCAAGCAACTGAAGGACCCACGAAGAAGAAATTGCTGATGAATGGACAAGTCCCTAGCTAAGAGGGAGTTATAACATGTTCCCAAATACAAAGGAACTTGGACAAGTACCTTGTTAGAGGATAAGTGGGCATGGCTTCCTCAATTGAGAGGAAGTGATAAACACAACATTCTTGTCTTCACTTGGGAAGAAATAATGGGAGGATTGGGTAATCATCTGGCATCTGATACTCTTTGACGATGTGTAGGGCATCCAAGACAAGAGTAGGCAAGAGGACCGATATTCTTTGAGGTCTGGGAACCTAAGACAAGAATAGTCTTAGAAGGTCATACTCAGTGAACACTTGGGTGGGTAAGTACCTTGAGAGACAATGACTAAGTTGTCGATAAGTCATTGGCCTCACCAACATTTTGCTCTGATCTATTGAGAGATAGAGCTATCAGTCAAGGCCTTGCTCTAGAAACAATGTTGGTTATTATGATGCTATAACAAATGGATTGCAAATCCAGTTTCTCTATGTGAATTATTCAAGAATGATAATATCCAAGCACCTTGTAATGTTGTATGAATACCTCTCTAGTTAATAGGGAGTATTGAAGGAAATGTAACTAGGTTCGGTCTTCATAGATGTACTTTTGATATTTGTATTTATCCAATAAAATAAATATTAATTTTATGATATATATCAATGAGTTTCTTGCTCATTGAAGTAGGTCTAGCACATGTTAAAGTGCTATAGGCAAGTCAAAAGGTCAAAAGGATTATGTTAAAGACCTTAAGGGTATGTTACATTGTGTATAAGAGTCAAAGAAGTCACCTCTAAGCAAAGTCAAGTCCCCTCCTATGAAAAGGCACCATCAAAGAGTCTCCTTCAAGCATGTGACACCACCAAAGAAACCATTCGAAGTAAGCATAATAAGTTGGCCTGCAAATAGTCTACAAGTCGGCCTTCTAATCGGCATAAAAGGAGGGACAATACTCTATAAATAGAGGTTGTCCACTCCATTACAACGTCAACCAAGAAGCTTTGAAATCTATGAAGAAAAGAGGCTAGAGAAAGAGTATCGAAGGACAAAGAAGAGGTCTCCTAGTGTAGCGAAGGAAGGAGGAGAAAAGACGAAGTGAAGAGGACGGTTTCTAGGGCTAGAAACAGTCACACGTGCAAAGAAAGGGTTGTCAAGTTTGCTGGTATGGAAGTAGGAACAAACAATCCATAAACTAGTGTTGATTGGATTTGAAAATAGGCCTACAAGGTCTCCAAAGTCAAGTGAAGAAGCCTATATCTCTAACGAAGGAAAATGACCCTAACTCTCTAGGGTACCTCTCACACGTGTAAGAATTAGGGCTGCAGTGCTATCACACGAAGGAAGAACAAAGTGCCGGAAGAAGGACAAAGTACTAGGGAACGAAGTGCCAGAAGGAGGTAAAGAAAGTACCGAGAAAACATAATGTAGAGAAAAGGAAGGATTTGAATTGTGCTTGGAGGATATTCTAGTCAAGGGTCTAGGGTTTGGCATTGATCAAGAAAGAAGCTTCAATAAGAGAAAACTTACCAAAGGTTTTTCCTCTCAAGAGAAGAGAGGTTTTGGCCCTGGCAGAGAGGCAACATCTTGTGTTCTTGTTTTTATGTTTTTGTAGGAAACTCACACACATAAAATAAACTCAATAAAATAAACACTCAGAAATATAGAAACTAGACATGGCGGAAAAGGCAGAGAGCCATCATGTGGTCTCTCATACTCATGTAATTCTCTCTTATTCAAATAATCTAATAATACATTTAAATACATGAGCAAGTGGTCTTACGATAGTGCGTCTATCTTAGACTCACTTGGTTGAGACAATTTCTCAACTTACACACTAATTTAGGAGAGCTAGTTGGAGAGAATCTCTCATCCAAACTAGAATCCTTGGTTTGAGGAATTCTCATGATTTTATTTATTTAATTTAATAATTGGATTTATTATTGATTTTTAAGAGAGTGAGGCTAACATTCCCCCCCCAATGATAAATCCAAAACGAACAAGGAACCATCTTCCAAGTTCTCAAGTTGATCCTCAAAAAACACTGCCTGAAAAACCGCCAAAGTAGGATGCCGAAAACAACTCAAATATGAAGATAACATGAATCAACTGCATGCCTGATTCAACTTTGAATGTCGCTTGACAACTCCATCATGTGCCAAGTCACAAAAGGATCCAACAGTCCTTTGCTTGAAAACAACATCTGGTGTCCACTGACACAATTTGATGAACGCCCACTGGCATATTTGCTGATGATGATCGCCCACTGGATGATGAAGATGCCCACTGGCTACTTCGCTGATGTTGTCGAGACTTTCAGTCTGACAACCACTTGTCAATTTCATTGACATTTTCCCCCCTTTGTCAACTGAAAGGAGAGACAATCATCTGCATTTGATATCTGAACTCCCCCCTAAAGGTGTAGGAGAGTTTCACTGTTGTACTCCCCCATTAAACTGCACGAGAGTACCATCTTCATTTTTACTGTTGGATGCAATATGTGTGAGTGAATTCGATTGTAAAACTTGTACAATATTTTGATTGTGGATGACCATTCCCAGGGATCAATCCATGAATAATTTATCTTCAATCTGCTTGATTGTTGTTGTTTGCTGCATTTCTCTGATGAATGATTTGACTTGCCACAATAGCTACAAGGATGGAGATCAAAACACTTATCTTCCAGATGATCGCTTCTTTGACAATGAGAACATTTCGGTTTGTCTGTAACTTGAGTTTGCATGCATTTCTATTTGTCTGCACTTTCAGTTTGTGTGCATTGATGTCTGTCTGCAACTTAAGGAGAACTTGCTGAGGTGATATGTTCAAGTAATCCGACACTGACGAACTGAATGGGCTTTGAATAATCAGGAATATGTAAGTTGTCGTCATCTTTGACATATCCTAATCCTCGTCGATTTCGATTACTTTGGATTTCTTCCCATGGCTTGATGATGGGTTTGGAAGAAAGTTTCACTGGAACAACTTCAACACTTGAAGCTGGTTGGATGAATGAGTTTGAATGATCAGTTGTATCTGGAAAATACTTGGAAGCAACACGCTTCTCTTGCAACTCAATTCTCTGCAGTTACGATTCTAGTTGAAGGAACTCAATTGTTTCATGTGCATGTTGAAGATGCACTTGAATGTCAACAAGAGTTGTTTTGCTGGTTTGTACCATGTCTTCAGCAGTTGAGAGGATCAAATTGTTAAGAATCTTTAACAACTAAATTCTTTTTGCCATGTGAACTTGCTGGAACTCACGCTCGCTTTCTTTTAATACTTACTGGATTTGTAGAACTTGCTCGCTTGATGTTTGATTGATTGTTGCACGCTCACTTGAACTTGTTTTAACAATTGAATGTTTGAACTCACACTTGCTTGCTTTCATGCTCACTTGATGCATGTAAGATTTGCACTTGCTTGAACTCACACTCTTGATTGATTAAAAGAAGGGTGTCGAATACTATCGAAAATGCACCCAAGAGAAACACTTAGAATGATTTGAATGACCTAGTTAAAAACAAAGGATTCATTGGATTTAATTGATTCCCTATCAATTCAAAGTGTGGGTGTCGGTTTCAACTGAGAATTCACCCTTACAATTCAACTTAATTTGACTTTGATTACAATCCAACTTACAAATTATGATTTGCAAGTTACAGTTTTATATTGAGCTTATTAAAAAATGGTGTAAGTGCAATTGCCAAAAAATTGTTGTTGAATTGCTGCAAAAATTGTTGATGTAGATGACAACTTGACTAACTTGATTGGATGTTGATGTAGAATCGTTTTTGACAACTTGATTTTGTAGCGTCCTTAACTTGATGGTGTGAATTAGCTGATGTGAAATGTTGTTGCAGAATATTACTTTTATCAAGTCGATAATGTGATGCTTTGTGCTTATGAACTTAATTGATTATGAGAGCTTTGATTTCAGGAGCTTGATTGATGACTTGTATATGTAAACTTTTCTTATGTTCATGTAGTTGTTTTGTTGAAGCATAAGAAAAAGAGAGCGTTTTACAAATTCGACTCAAATCATGCAATCATATTCACAACCCACAGTGTACCTAAGATCCCCTTATTCAATTTTGGACGGATCTAGGACACGAGCACCCAAAATAAATATCTTTATTAATTACTGGAGTACATCATCTTTCGCTTTGAAAAGGTCATCATGGAGTCTTCTCAAATAATGAGAATCTCACACTTTATCTCTAACCTTTATGATAATCCTCTCACACCTTATCTCTTATCTCTCCAAATTACATAAAATAATTACATGAAAATCACCTTGCCAATGCACTTGAATGTGGATGTTAATTCTTTTAGCTCCTAAAGAACTGTGCCATATGGTATTGATCAATCCTCCTAGTTAAACCATCACCGCAATGGTGATGTTCAATGTGTAGGGACTGGAATATTGCCCATTACAGAAACTCAGACAATGAATAAAGTTTTGAAACAAAATGCTTATCACACAGATACATACATGAATGGTTTGGGATTTCCATTTAAAACATCTTCACTGGGATCACTCGACTTCCAGCAGTCATTTCTAGTGAATTCTGTAGCAACACCTCCGGTGCCTGGAATCCAAGGCTATCAATTTTTGGCAAATCCTACTATGTCTCTTGACAACAACTTGCATCAACATTATTACTTTGATCCTTCAATTGGACCATTCATGCAACCTCAATCATGTCAGCCTTTTGTTTCTGATCTGCACTAGCAAGTCAATAGAATGCAACCATCATGGCAACATACGGAGGAAGAAGGGCGCTTTAGAACGCAACAAGAATATATGTTGTTGCAGCAGACTCACGGTCAGGCACTAGCTGCTCTCCCCAATTGCTGCTTTTGTTGGTGATTCTTCCAACAGAACTATAAGACAACACGGTTTGTATTCTTCAGTGCCCAGTGTTGTACAATTCAATCCACCGTTGGGGAGTACCGAACTGCAAGGAGAAGTCTTTAATGGAAGAGACTGGGTAGCTAGTACGGTACATGGCATGCTAGGTTCATACAATTAGTTAGAAGGTTCTGTGCAAAGTGGGAATATATGGCAGATAAATGCAAATATCCAATGGATTCATTTGTGGTTGATTGCACAAGTGATGTTAATGTTGGAGATATGATTTTATTTCCACAGAATGAATATGAAAAAATGATGTCAAAGGCATCTGCACTGCCTCCGCTTGGTGAATGACTTGTAACAGGTTGGGTCATCAAAGAGAGCTCAATTGTGTCCAAAACTTCTCATAGGTCCACAGTCACGTTTGATACTTTATTGTCCAGTGACATTAGCTCTCTGCCTCCTTTGTACCCTTTGACAGCTACGTTAAAGACTTCAACGGGGACTTAGAATGTTTTCAATCCTTGGAAAATCAGACGAAACAACTTTGTCTCTGCCCAACATAACCTTAACATGGAAACCCGTTAAATCCTTGCAATAAATTTCCAGAAGCATTGGTGCCTGCGTAAACCCCGCTGGAAAGCTTTCAACACAAAGAAAATATGGCATTCATATATTTAAGCAGTCAAAAGCCAAACACAGAGAAGATATTGACAATTTCCTATTACAAGGAAAATCACTGATCACCTTGAACCTTCAACGGATCATGAATCTAGAAAATGAATCCAACTAATTTTTCAGAAATTCAAAAGCATGTTGCGATACTTCCCTTTCTCTATGAATTAGATCAACTTCTCTCCAACCCGTTGGACACTAGAAATCGACTCAAACCATCACAACAAACACAGATTTGACAACCAGGCTTTGATACCACATGTAGGAAACTCACACATGGTGGAAAAGGCAGAGAGCCATCATGTGGTCTCTCATACTCACGTAATTCTCTCTTATTCAAATAATTTAATAATACATTTAAATACATGAGCAAGTGGCCTTAATATAGTGCGTCTATCTTAGACTCACTTAGTTGAGACAATTTCTCAACTTACACACTAATTTAGGAGAGCTAGTTGGAGAGGATCTCTCATCCAAACTAGAATCCTTGGTTTGAGGAATTATCATGATTTTATTTATTTAATTTAATAATTGGATTTAAGATTGATTTTTAAGAGAGTGAGGCTAACATTTTTGGTAGCAGTTTGATGAAGTACACACACATGCATTAAGAATAAGAAGAAGAAGATTAAGCTAACAAGAAAAAGTAAAAAAACTCCACAAATCGTTATCAAGTTAAGAAGAATCACACTACACCTAATTGCCCTAGATTCTTCAACAGTTTGCTTGGGTCATGTTTGTTCTTGTAAAAACATGTATTTTTCAAGTTATACTACAGGTTTGCATAGAATATAGGTGCTAGTTTGTCACTTATGTCTCTAGAGTACAAAGGTGAAGGAGAAGGAAACGAAGCCTGTTAAGGCACTTGTTATGCATATGAGGGGGTAAAATAGATTGATGATTGTGTTCATGCTTTTGGAGGACCAAAAGCTCCCGAGTGGAGAGGAATGATCTAGGAGGATCATAAAAGGCCAATTTTTCAAAGTCCTTAAAACTTAGTGAAACCTATCTCAAATCGAAGAGATCATCATTCTGAATGTAATGGTGTGAATGGAACCTTAATATGACAACATATGCGAAATTTATGACCCGATGAAGTTTTTGAGAAACAACTAAATTTTTTGCAGGCATGACCCACAGGCTGCCACGTGGTAGTTGACGTCATCATGATGATGTGGAGGTACGATTAACAGGCGGCCAATAAGGGGACAACACGTGATAAATAACATCAACATGACATTAGCAGCATAGTCAAGGCTCCATTCAACGATATAGACAAATTGGAATGTGCCACGTGGCGCCCAGTTGGCAACCAGGTATTTTCTTGAATAAGCGACATTTTGGCACTTATCGGCAAATGGAAAGGATTAAATTTTCACCTATTTAATTTGTCCAATATCCCCTACAAATGTTGTGACTGTTTGGCGGGCTCTTAGTTTAAAATAATAAAAATAAAAATTTAACGGTTAACGGGTCCATCGGCCCCTGTCCAACCATATAATACATATAATATAAAATGACACTAGGAGGAGTTGAACCTGCTCGACGCGCTCAGCAGCTGGACTACTGACAATGCCAAAAATGGAGGCAAAAAAAATAATGCCCCATATTTTAAAAAGGCAAACTATTTATATGTGCACCCACCAATTTGAACGTGGGTCTCCTGGGAACTAATTTAGGAGTCTACCAACATGCCACGGGGCTAGAACTTGATTGGTCTTTCCCCCAACAACTACTTAAGCTACTATTTGACTAGCGGTGGGGGAGGATGCTGCGTGGTGGAACGAGGAGCGAAGAGGGCCAACGGGTCAGTGGAACCCGGAACTAGAACCTTGCATGCATAAATTTCGAGGTAAGGAATATTCCATAGTATATTCTAGGAATATTCCCATAATATTCCTACATGGAATCTTATAGGGAATCCTTTAGATTCCTTAGAACCTAGAGGTGACGATGATATAAATAGGCCAAGTTTACACTCATATGAATTGAAATTTCACTAGGAGTTCAACCGTGCAGTCGATTTCTTCGTCTGAGCAGTATATTTTTCACCCATCTCTAGAAGAGAATCTCGTGAGGAATCTAAAAGATTCCTGGGGAGCCCAAATTTGACCATGGAAGAAAGGGGTTGTGTTTATACTCAAAATTCATGATTTTTCGTCAGGATTCCGATGGTGTAGATGGTTTTCTGATCTGAGCAACCCATTTTTAGGCCATCCCCAAATTTTGAGGTGTAAGGTGTACTTTTTCATGTATTCATTTTAATTTTACTGCTTATGAATGAAGAAGCCTCCCCACTTTGAGCAGGACCCAGAGACATAGTCCACATTAGACGAACTCCGTTATCAAGTTTTGCATGTGTCTTGTTTTTATGGTTTCCTATATTTTTCCTCTTCTTTGATGTGTATGCATTTGTAGTTATCATGCTCTTTTATATGAAATTTTGAATAAATCCTTCAAGTAAAAAGATATAGATTAGACAAAGACCTTCTTGAACAGGTTTGAACATGTATGATAAACTATTGTTATGTAGGTTTAAAGTATTGTTAAGCAAAGGTAGTGATGGGTGGGAAGAGGTAGTGACAGGTGGGTAGAGGTAGTAAAGCGATGCCAAGTGCTTGCATATAGCCATGTGGTGTACGTGACAACTCAAGAGCCAAAAGCAAGTGGGATGTGTATTATGGGTTATGGATTATTAAAAATAAATGTTTACGAATTAATGTTAGTCGGAGATGACATTAATTCAGTTAGCTTAATGCAATATAACATATAGTCGATTTTCCCAAGTTTATCCTAAGTATGGCCTCGATATGAGGCCAAATAATATCTCAAAAGCATTCATTGGATAGAAAAAAAGACTTTGGTTAAAAACAAGAAGTTTGCATTGGTTTCCGTGTCCAAATAATAAGGACTAAATAAATGATTACTATAGTCCCCACAACCCCAAAGGGAAGGGACTAAAAAATACTAAGTTTGAATTGTTTGTTTTTTAACATAATGGGTAGTTTATGTTATAAAACCTGGGTTACATAGCCATAACCATTTACATCAAGAGAGACAAAACTTTCTTCAGATATTCAACTACTTCTATGTTCTAGTACAAACAAAACAAAACTTTCTTTCCCCTACGAGCCTTGTGAACTAAGATATTACACTGATATTTCCTATATGACTGAAAAAATTGACCCAAAGTCAAGACATATTTGCAATACATAAAAAAACAACATTAACCGGGGTTTGAAGGGTCGTCTTCCTTGCTAGAGTGATTATCCCCTTTACTCGTTTTTTGCACCATGATATCTGACACCAAGATTCTACAACAGCTGAGTGAAAGCAAGGTCAGGCAGTCCAACAATTATCTCTTGTACCTTTGCAAACAAACGATTACTTATCAACTTAAAATTACTTGTTAGAAGGTTGGTTTCCATCCTGATAATTTTCCTCTCCAATTTCATCTCAACACTTTCGAATTTTGCGTTGATACAATCTGCATTGGCCACTCAATCCTTTTCGAACAACTCCACTCTTCACGAGAGGAGGTCGAGCCTTCCCATAAAAAATTTAAATAAGAATTCTACCACCTTATTCCACTGATCCATATCGATCTCCGAAGGCTCCCCAACCAAAGATGCCATCACCAAACCCCGCAACAAGACATAATTACTGAAAGACACTTAGAGAGGAGGCAAACATATGCATCTAGGGGAGGCAAGGTCAACTTATATAAAACGTCTTCCTGTTTCTCGCCAATGCTTTCCGCCTTCACCATTAATGCCTGCAACTCTACAATCATCATACCCATTAAATAATTGTCCTACCGAACAGACCTATTAAATCAACCTTGTAGCCAATTTACAGTGGCACGAGGTGAATTTTGCCTTTGTCTCAGCGTCATTAAAACTCTTGGATGATATGTCGTCCTCCCTAGAAGGTTAATAACCCGACTGTCTATGGTGTCGTCCTCCAATCATATGGAACTTGGTGGAAATCTCAATAGGTTACCTCGAAACTCCAAACGATGACCAAGTGGATACATAACTTGTTCCTTAGCCCACCTTTCCACCTTGAGGGGAGTAATTATTTCGACCATTATGTTCCCTTCGACACCATCATTGTTGGCCATGCACTCTAGATATGACATGATGCGACTATGGAATGGGAATATTCCCAAGTCACTTATGTTTAATTCGAATCTTTCCTCTCCTAAATCTGAGCCTCAGTTTTTCATTTCATCGACATCACGATTGACGTGGTGAAGAACATGGAATAGGGACAAATTTTCAAATTTTTTGATGAAAATTGATCCTCTTTACAACTGCAGGACTCAAATGATCAAGGAATTGATTAGGGTCTGAGAATATTTTGATTACCAGCAAGGAGTCCCCAATGACATTTAATTCCTTGATTCCTTGGCTTTGAGCGATGCCCAAACCTTTCCAAAGCATTAGAAGCTCAGCCTTATTGTTGGTTGTTGTGCCTAACCCCATGCAAATCTGATTACAACCAGTTTGATGGGGAAAAATATTACCCCTCCTGCTCCTGCCACCCCTATAAAGTTTGAATTGTTGTTATGAAATATATTAACATAATATTCACATTTCACACTAGCTTCTACCATCTCTTTAGAATTGCCAAAGTAGTTTCATCCAAATTATCTTAGACACCGAAGAGTAGTAGACGGGGTTGAGATATTACAATAATTAAAGGTGAGGGAAGCATTACCATTAATGTCACTTGTGGAAGTAATTTTTAAGGGTGAAGATGAAACATAGGTGATAAATGGGATTTTTTTAGTTGATAAAAGTAAATTTATTTTTACTTTGAAATTAAGTCTTTATCAATTTCAAATATAATTTATGGTTTTTAAAAATTTTAAATCAATATTAATATAATTTGTTATTAATGGTTAATACAACAATATTCATAGGCATGTATCCATTACGAAAATATTTCTCATCATCATGTCACCCACAGGGAATTGAACCTTTATGGGGGAGATAACAACCATCCTACCTAACCACTCAAGATAACCCTAATTGACAAAGTTCAAAATTTTGAGGATACTAATATAACCTCTTAGGATCAGAGCATCCTTTAGATAAATTTTTTTATAAACAAGCTGGTTGTGCCAACCCTTTACATGTTGTCACATAGCTAAATGAAATATATCTCCTAATGCATAATTTTTTTTCTATTGGAGCATGATAGCTAATGAGTAGGATCCCTATGCATTTGTGGCTTCAGATCACCTTCCTCATCCAAGGAGAAGGCATTTTTGGCTAATATCTAGCTAGAATGGTTATCTTAAAGTCAATGCGATCAATTGTATCCTTCAACTTTGTAATTTAGATTGTGATTTCTTGTTGGGTGTCAGCTCCATCCATGAGTACATGCCCCATGAGGATAATTGTGTACCAATATACATTTACAACTTACATATACCAAGAAAACTAGGAACGAGAGGAGGTTCTTGTATTAAGAATCCATTCTCGGGTGGTATTGTCGACATGGGTGTCCGGGATAAAGCGCTGATTGTAGTTCACATAAACTTTAGTTTGTTCAATTTCATTACAAACCAATTCAGAAATAATCTCTTCGTACCAAGCGAAGGAGCTACAAGCTTGAGCTTGGGCTCAAGGTTGTGAAGAGGAGGCAACATGACTGTCCATTGCAACAAAGGTGCAAAGGCAGTGGTTCCACCATGGTTGCCACCCATACACCTAGGAATCGACCTGCAATGGGGCATATTGACAAAAACGACGATAACAAAGGAGTCATGATTAGGTGAAAAAGCTTTGAATACTAAGTTTGCAAAGTCAACTTCCAAGTTGGAAAAAGTAGGAAATTAGGTGGCATAGTGGCATACGTCAATGAGACTATCACTGGCCAAGGGGCTAGGAAGAGGCTGTTATTGTAGAGTGTTTGCGGGCATGAAGGCTATGAAAATTTTAGCTAGAATGGCGGGCAATAAAGAGTAACTAGGAGGGAATGCATAGAGGCAGGGATTCACCCAATAAGGATTCCAGGCAAGCCCAAAAAATGTAGACTTTGAGGTGGAAAGGGCTAGGCACACCATGCAATGAATTAAATCAATGGCATAAACTTGATGCATACGTTTTGAAAATGATTTTGTCAACAAGAAAACACAATAAACTAGAAATAAAATGATACAATGATACAAAGAAATGAAATATAAAACCAAACACAAACACAACCAAATTTAAACATAACTCCATGATGAGAAACAACAATGAGATAGAGCCTTACATAGAAGAATGTTACCACCATGCATGGAGTGAACACCATTGAGAGGTCGAACCATTGAGCACAGAAAGACTCTAATGAGGAGGAATTGTGTATAATCACAATGTCAAAGAACCTAAACATGGTTGACTCTTGCTACCCACGTGCTTTAAAATTGCATACCATTACAAATACCAAGATCCTAGATGTGGAAAGATAGATAATTTAGTGTCCAAAAGTAGGAATTAGCCTAAAGAAAATGATAATTAAATAGAGATGTGAGATGGAAGAGCCAAAAACTCGGTGCTTTGTGAAATCCCTGAGAGCCATTTGAGTTTCCAATGGTAATCCCCATGGAGAACCTCCTGTATGTGCAATGATATCATAAATCCAGTGCAAATTTTCTCCCAATTATTATTTGGGCATGGTATGTTACCACCTTAGCCTCCAACTGAGCTCACTCTTACTCTCCCCTACCCTCGTTGTTGTTGGAATGGCATTTACCCTCACCCATATCACCTGCTATCCCATTTGAAGTGACATGCATACGTGCATTGTGACAGGTGGGGTGCATTGCACTTTCCTTTTAATCACCTCACCATCATAGTAAGGTGGGAGGGGGGATGGTTAAGCCTACTTCAGGGTGCCCTCCGTGGGGGATAAGGTCCTTCATGACAAGGTCTTGAGATGTGGATTAAAGGGATTTTGGCATATCCTAACTCCAATCCAGGTCAAGGGTATTTGTGATGTGTTGAGGCAAATGTTAGCAAGATTGTCAGCCAATTTTTTACCTTCTCCTCGAATATGAGAGAGGAGGGGAGCAATAATGTTGTCTAAGAAACTTTTCATATTGACTATTCGAGATTCCAACCTCTAGTTTTTCAAAACCTTAGATGGATTGGAACCACATTGAACTTTACGAAAAATATTGATAATAGTTTTGGAATCCCCTTCAAACAAAGTTACCGACTAAATGAGAACTATAACCTTAAAACAAGGACTCAAAAGACCAAATATCATGACTAAAAAAAGACTTAAAAATAAATACCTAAATGAAAGAGTCATTATACCAAAAGTATTTTTTTTAAATGTTAAAAGTATAGCTCTTTTAAAATCTTAGCCTAAGACAAGTTGACACAATACAATGAAAATTTAAAAATCAACTATCAAAGAGACACGTAGTGGGGGTGAACTTCACCCATTGCAATGAAAACTCAAAAATTAACCATGAAATTGACACACAGTGGTGTCAAACTTGTTCCATTGTAACGAAAACTTAAAAATAAACTATCAAATTGACACATAGTGGGTCGGGTTGTTAGTTGAGCATTGATAGATCCCCTCAGCCAAAAAAAGGAAAACAAAATAGATAAATAAATAAAAAATGTAAAAACAAAACAAAAAATTAAACTATTACAAAAAATTAAAATTTAAAGAAAAATAAAGAACAATAAAAAAAAGAAGTAAAAAAGTAAATTAAAACATAGTAAAAAAATAAAAAGATAAAAAATGATAATTAAAAAAGAAGAAGCATTCAATCATAAAACAAATATAAGGGAAAAAAACCATTCCAAAAAAAACTTATTGAAAAGCCTAAAATAACCCATACACAAAAAAAAAATTCAAATTAATTATTTTTTTGCAATTTTTTATTTTTAACTTTTTAAAAATAAATAAATAAAAAATTAAAAAAATTAAAAAACATCTAGCTAAAAACATGAATAAACAATTAATGAATAAATATATAAATGAATTAATGGATAAAAATTAAAATTAAAAAAATATTAATAACTTAAAAAAATACAAAATAAAAGAATTAAAAAAAACACAAATAAAAAATAAAAATATTAAATTAAATAAAAAATTTAAATTTATCCCCCGCCACCCAAACATAGCTGCTAAAGGGCTGCGAGCCAGGGTGACAGCAACATCACACTTGTGGTGGGTCGTTGATTCTCAAAATCGATCTGCCATCCCGTGTTGCCTCCAAAGGGCTGCTGGCCACGGTGGCAGGTCATTGATTTTCGGAATTGAACTGCCATCTTAGCGTCACTGCCAAAGGGCTGCAGGACTAGGTTGGAAGGAGCAGCATGGTGGGTAGATTCATTGACCTCCCATATATATATATATATATATATATTTTTTTTTTTTTCAATTTCATTTTTTGTTTTGTTTTGTTTTGGTTTTTTTTTTTAAATTTAAATTTTAATATTTTTTAACGTTTATTTATCTTATTTTTAAAATAAATATGTAATATATTATTTTTTAATCCATTTTTATTTTATTATGTTTTATTTATTTTTAAATTTTTTCTCCTAGTTTCTTCAATAATTTTTTTTTTCCAATTTTTTTTTTGTTTATTTTATTTTAAATAATGTTATTGTTATATATATATATAATTTTCATTTTTTTAAACAATTTGTATTTATTTATTTGTGATATATATATATATATATATATATATATATATATATATATATATATATATATATATTTTTATATTTTTATTATTTATTTTTATTTTATTTTATTTTTTTATTTTATTTTATTTATTTTTTATTTATTTTTTCTTCTCAATGTTTTAATATTTTTTAAAATTTTATTATTCCAATATTTTTTTAATAAAATTTGTTTTTATTGTACATATCGCAGGCATTGTCTTATGCATTCAATTTTTTGTCTCACTGGCTATTATTTGTGTTTGACCAAAAAAATTACAGGTTGTCCATAGTTTAACATTACAGATACAATTTTATTATTTTTTAATATTATTTATTTTAACTTTGATTGGCTACACTTTTATTGTGTAATCATTACATATCCACAATTGGATTTTGCACTGGCATTTCCTCTAAATTGGTCGACTTTATAGAGGGGAAAGTTTCCCTTCCTTATTGCGCACATGATGTGTTGAAGAATCTAGGGCAAACAAAATTAAGATGATTCTTCTTATCATGATAACAATTTGTGAAGTATTTAAGCAATTTATATTAGCTTGATCTTTCATTCATTATTAGTGTGTGTTTTCACTTCATCAAACTTCTACCAAAAACAAAAAAGACAAGAACACAAATATTTGGCTTTCTACCAGGGCCAAAACCTCTCTCTCTTGGAGAGGAAATCCCACACAAAATTCTTCTTATAGAGATTCCATTGACAAATACCAAGACCATGACTCTTGACACATTCTGCCTCTCCAAGACCAAGAAATCAATCCTATTCCTTTAACACTATTGAGATCATCATGATTGCTGCACCATTGAAGCTATCACTGAGATCTTCTAATATATGCTCCATGACTAATCTTTGATATTACCACCGAGGTGATCTCTACACCATTCATCAAGATTATGATCTTTCATAACAAGATCATGACAACATCTAGATTTGATGTGTTACATCATGATATCATGAGATTGTTTATCCTTGCAATCATTATCATAGCTCCCTTATTTATGACAAGGCTGTAACTATCATGGTTTCTTACTACTCCCTTTGAGTATACCGAGACTGCAACTTTTGACTTGATTGTCACTGCTTAGATTGTAGTAGACACAGTCATCATTGAAATTATCTTCAACGTGATTATATGCTGAGACTGAGATATTACCTTCAAGATCACTGTGATCTCTATTAGGCTGTGACAGTAAGGAAAACAAAGGTTCTGAAGTTACATTGATTGATCATGAAGTAGATCCACCGAGATCTATTTTCCATCTAGGGCGAGAATACATGTATATCAGATATATATATGACAAGGCAGATTCATTCACATGTATGTCGTAAGGGAGATCTCTGCTCGATCTTCCATGTGAGATTTATCTTCAGGTATGCTGAGATAAGATATAGCCCAGATCTTAAGTCAATGCGAAGTCTTCCAAGACTAATCCTTGTCATGCGAGGTCAGTCTATCTTTGATGCTGAGATTGTCATCATGAAGATCAAGTCTATGCCAAGAATGTGTTGAGCCCAAACTTCAACTCACTGCTGCGTCCTCGTCCAAAGTTATTTCTGCTCCATACAACTGAGATCATGATTGCACCTAAACCCCAAATGAGGTGCAGTCAAACCCTACTGCGACTCTGCTCATATATGCGAAATTTCAGAGGCATACAGAATTTTCCTTGTGTCATTTGCGCTAACCCTTTGTGGGTATTTATAGTAGTGTGTGCTAGACTTAATTTGAGCCAACTTGAACATATGAACTGACATGTCTTTATGCCAAGCCGACATGACTTCCATTTATACATTTAATTCATTTTTGGAGCCGACATTAGGATTCCTTTGATGTTTTGCTTGTAGACTTCGGTAAGCTTGCTTTTGAGGTATTGATCTTGGACTTGGAGGGTTGTTACACAAATTTGAGGACATGAATACATTTACATAAACTTATGAAAAGTTTCTATACACATGACATGACTCTTTGACATATAAATCCTAAAGACATCAAGAAGAAGTCTTTCACCTAGTGACACTTCTTGGTCATGAAACCCATGTAACAAGGCATAAAAATAATTTATTTCCTTTTATTACATCGTTTACAAATATCATGTCATTATGAAGACCGAACCTAGTTATACTTTCTTCAACACTCCCTCTTAACTAGGGAGGTATTCACAATGGTACTTGGTCATTCTCAATCTGAATAATTTCTCATAAGAAGAATCAGATTTGCATTCCACCTGTTATAGCATCATTTCAACGAACATTGTTTCCATATAGAAAGGCCTTGACTAACAGCTCTATCACTCAAATAGATCATAGCACACAATGTTGGCGAGACCAATGACTAATATACACACATAATCATTGTCTCTCTTAGGGTCATACCCACCCGGGTGTTCTCCGAGTATACCCTACTAGGACTACTCTCATCTTGGGTTCCCAGCCCTCAAGAATATTGGTCCTCTTTCCCACTCTTGTATTGGATGCCCTACCACATCCTCAAAGAGTGTTGAATGCCAAATGATTACACAATCCTCCATTCTTTCTTCCAAACTGAAGACAAGAATGTCGTGTCTAACTCTCCCTTTAACCAGGGATGAGTTCCAAGTTTCTCTTCACTCAGAAACTTGCTCGAGTTCCTTTTACTTATAGGAACCTCCCAGAGCTCCCTCTTACCCAGTGACTCTATCATCAATACTTTATAGGTTCTTCTAGTTGAATGACGATCCAAGACTTCGATGCCATCAATTTCTTCACGTGTAGGGTTCAACCATCCATCACTTTCCTCCATCATGTCATTCCTTCTTTCTTGGAAAGTATCCTCCTTGGATTTGCATCTGGGGCTTCCTTCATAAGGCCATCTATCTTCACCCATTTCTTCAACGGTGATTTACAAGGTACATAGTTGTGACATCCTTCACAACTCTCCTTACCTTGGCCCTGCACACATACCCAGTCTTTTCTGAGAGGCCAAACATAAAAAATAAATCACATGTTACCTTTTGGTGATGGCCTTCTATTAATGACATCTTATTTTAGGCATCAACATATTGCATACATGTTGACACATCTCCCAACGATATCTGTTGTCAAGGGTCTCCATCTTTTCAAACTTCAATCAAAGTCTTCACATCTTTCCGGGAGATTTCTTGGTCAAGTCTTCATGATCTTCTGGATGTTGATTGCCTTCATCAAGGTTGCATACTTCATGGTCTCTTTCATCCTCACATATTTCATTCCTAGGAGCTCTCATAGTTCTTCAATTGTAGTCAACTACATTATACTTCATATGAGGATATATTATGTTGATTTTATCTAGTTAGACTTATGTCTTTTTGCATCCTTTTAGAGGAGGAGATCCTTTCCCTTTTGATCATTCTTGATCCATTTTACCTGAAACCATATATCATGAAATTACAACATCAAATACAAATACAAGCATGCATACCTCATTTTCCCTTCAGGCTACTTTCAACAACTTTCTTGATTGAATGGATCTTTAATCTCTTGGTCTGCTTCATCATGTCATCAGTCCTTCATCTCATGATTTCCATCTGAGATCCTTCAAGATCTAGTATGTCCCCATCTAGCAAATGTTTCCTTTATCCTGGATGACTTCTTCCTTTCCTTTGATATTCAATGAGATTCTCAAGAGTTATGTTCTTCTTGATTCTCATACAAGCTCTTGTTTCCATGATGCCACGATGCATCTTCTTACCATGATCATATCTGCAAAGAATTTTGATAGGATCCTTTTGAGAGGGACACCATCTCACTCATAATGGAGATCTACTATTACCTCTTTCCCTGATCCCTTTCTTCAGCTTCCTCCATCCTTCCGGTGATATGAGCTTTTTTTCCATAGTACTATTCTATCTTGTCAACTTTCCTTTACTTATCTACACTTATTTGAGTCCTATCAACTTTTCTTTCTCTATCTGACATAGAGACCACAAACTGTTGATCGAGGTAACCTCCTTTTCCATGGAAATTTGTTACTTTGCTTATCAATATCAATATCAATGATGTTTATTTCATCATTATTCCCAGATCTTGTAATTGAGATCTCATGAAGATGTTTCTTCATTCTTCTTTACTGTATTACAGATAGTATATCCTCTACCATTTCATGTATCCTTATTATGTCTCCTTTCTTACTTTATAGATCCTTAAGAGCTCTCATGACTTCAAAGGAGACCTTAATGTACTGACTTCACTTTTTTTATAAGGATTTTGTCAATCCTACTGCAAGAACTTTTGATGACCCATCTAACCCATAGATCTTCTTGCAATGATGAAGTCAATGAACCAAACTTGATTATAGAATGAAAAGATATTTACTTGATATGTGAAGATGAGATCTTCACCTTGATCATTTGATGCTTCCTCAGGATAAGATCCTTGTTGAGGCTTATCTTCAAGTCTTCAAATTAATTGACTTGAATATCTGATCCTTGTAGCATTGACTTGAGGTTGCTTGCCATGATGTAGAGATCCATCAATTAGTGTTATTATGACTGTGGCAATAGACACCTTCATTCTACATCGAGTTCTATCCATACAGTTCATGTTGTAGATGATCTGCTTCTTTGAGTAGGAATCCGAGTTGTTCTCTATTGAAAGGATCAATCATTGTAATGTTGAGGTCATGCCATGATGTGGATTGTGAGAGTCATCAAGGCTGCTACTATGCATCTTCAAATCTGACTATTTCATCCTCTGATTAATGTCTCTTAAGATCCTTTGTTGTAGACTTGATGATGTAGACTGCCCCTTAGATCTAGGTCTTGTTCCTTTAGCTAATTTTCTGCCTTGACCTTTGAATGTCTCTTTTCTACCCCTTTCCTTGGCTGCTAAACCAACTCCTCTGATACTATGTTGAAGAATCTAGGGCAAATAGAATTGATATGATTCTTCTTATCATAATAACAATTTGTGAAGTATTTAAGCAATTTATATTAGCTTGATATTTCATTCATTATTAGTGTGTGTTTTCACTTCATCAAACTGCAACCAAAAAAAAAAATACAAGAATACAAATATTTGGCTTTCTGCCAGGGCCAAAACCTCTCCCTCTTGGAGAGGAAAACCCACACAAAATTCTTCTTATAGAGATTCCATTGACGAATACCAAGACCATGACTCTTGGCACATTCTACCTCTCTAAGACCAAGAAATCAATCCTCTTCCTTTAACATTACTGAGATCATCATGATTGCTGCACCATTGAAGCTGTCACTAAGATATTCTAATATCTTCTCCATGACTGATCTTTGATATTGCCACCGAGGTGATCTCTGCACCATTCATCAAGATTATGATCTTTCATAACAAGATCATGACAACATCTAGAGTTGATGTGTTACATCATGAGATCATGAGACTGTTTATCCTTGTCATCATTATCACAACTCCCTTCTTTATGACAAGGCTGTAACTATCATGGTTTCTTACTACTCCCTTTGAGTATACTGAGACTGCATCTCTTGACTTGATTGTCACTGCTTAGATTGCAGTAGACACAGTCATCACTGAAATTCTCTTCAACGTGATTATATGCCGAGACTGAGATAATACCTTCAGGATCACTGTGATTTCTATTAGGCCGTGATAGTAAGGACAACAAGGATTCTGAATTTTACATTGATTTCTCATGAAGTAGATCCATTGAGATCTACTTTCCATCTAGGGCGAGAATACATGTATATCAGATATATATATGACAAGGCATATTCATTCACATGTATGTTGTAAGTGAGATCTCTGCTCCATCTTCCATGCGAGATTCATCTTTAGGTATGCCGAGATAAGATATAGCCTAGATCTTAAGTCAATGCAAAGTCTGCCAAGACTGCTCCTTGTCATGCGAGGCCAGTGTATCTTTGATGCCGAGATTGTCATCATGAAGATCAGGTCTATGTCGAGAATGTGTTGAGCCCTGACTTCAACTCACTGTTGCATCCTCATACAAAGTTATTTTTGCTCCATACAACTGAGATCATGATTGCACGTAAACCCCAAATGAGGTGCAGTCAAACCCTACCGTGACTTTGCTCCTATATTCGAAATTTCAGAGGCATACAAAATTTTCCTTGTGTCATTTACGCTGACCCTTCATGGGTATTTATAGTAGTGTGTGCTCTTAATTTCATTTGACTTGAACTTATGAACCGACATGTCTTTATGCCAAGTCGACATGACTTCTATTTATACATTTAATTCATTTTTGGAGCTGGAATTAGGATTCCTTTGATGTTTTGCTTGTAGACTTCGGTAGGCTTGCTTTTGAAGTATTGATGTTGGTCTTGGAGGGCTGTTACACAACTTTTAGGACATGAATACATTTACATAAACTCATGAAGAGTTTCTATACACATGACATGACTCTTTGACATATAAATAAATTTGAAAGACATCAAGAAGAAGTCTTTCAACTAGTGACACTTCTTGCTCATGAAACCCATGTAGCAAGGCATAAAAATAATTTATCTCCTTTTATTACATCGTTTACAAAGATCATGTCATTATGAAGACCGAACCTAGTTATACTTTCTTAAACATGATGGACTGTTCAATTGTATATTTTGGAATCCTATAAACAACAAAAAGTAACACAATGAACTTGCTATTATCCATAGAATTCCAAAATATTCCAAAAATTTGCTAACCATATAAGTTCAACATAGTTTTTAATACTAATTTCCTAAAATTAAAAGCTACAAGTTACCAACTCGATTTCAGGAGGAAAATGCCAACAAGTGGAGGATGCATAAAAGCCACAAGTTACCTGAAAACATGCCCTCGAATGAGAATTGTGTTGTTATTTTCAATCATTCTGCGAATTATGACTAGTGGTGGGAAGAGAAGGTTACAACTGAAGATGTCAAAAGAAATTGGCATAAGAGAGAGATGGTTGATCAAGATATAAATTAGGAGTCATGTTTTTTGAGAAAAGGATTGTCTACTAGGGAACGATCAGTAAGCAATTTTTCGTAGCCATGCATAGATGAGGAAATGACCATCCTCACTATCAATAATTCTTTGAATGAGGGGTCTCATATTTTATGAGCACTAAGATAAATTCAGATTCATATCTTTCTAGCAGCGAAGATGTTAAGCTACATTGATAATAGTTTTCCCAACGCTTAATACTAATCTAAAGCCTTATGCTCGTAGGGGTTCTGCGACTGATCCCCAAAGTGTTTATGCACTAGTTTGGTAGCTGCATGCAATGCCACACGATGCAGTTGTAAAGTTATAGAGGATTGCTCGATACATGATGATTTAATTGATTTTTTCAGTCCTCAACTCTTTAAATTTTGATTTTACAGAATCGATGGGAAAGAATCAACGAATGGTTGAAATTATTACATAATCTTGTTCTAAATGGCACCAATGTATGCCCTTCATTTAAAAGTATGCATTTAGGGTTCATGGCTGAAATTTCAATTGACTTAAGTTGATCAAACCGTATGCATTCAATTTGTGATCATGTTGATATCAGTACAATTCTTGAACAAGCAATTAAAATTCCTATATTTTAGATCCAAATCAAGGTGTGTATAAAGTCCTATATTTTAGGATCCAGCTAAAATGTATATGTAAAATTCATGAACATTTTAGATAGGAGGCTCGTTCTCTATAATTTATAGAGAGGTTGTTAATCAATTTGTTGTTTTTTTCCATGTTTGTAGCTTCTTAGCTCGGACGAGCATTGGATTTACATACCAATTGCATTCAATGGTATGGACTTTGGAGATTTCAAACCAAGAATTTAAGCTTGTTTTTTTACCTTAAGTAACTAAGATAGTGAGATACTGTTTCTAACTTCACTTCCAATTTCTTTCATTTTAGGATTTAATTTTAAGTTTTTACTCATGTAACCCCAACTTAATTTAAATTTGTTTTTTTGAAGAGATTATATATTGGATTCATCTTCCACAATAATATATTATCAAATTTTATGAATAATTATAATTTTCTCTTTGCTTTATTAGTCAATTCCTCAACAAAATTTTCTAAACAATTTTATTCTCTCTTCTTCTATGTTTTGCCAATATCTACTCTAATATTTTTCAAGCTTAAATGCTATGATACTTTGATTTTGCCAATATTTACTCTAATATTTTTTCAAGCTTAAATTCTATGATACTTTGGTTGTGCTTAAAAAATCTAACTTTGATAACCCACAAGATAAAACTCTATGCATAAAATATAACTTCGTTTGAAATCACTGTCTCTGATTATGACAATTGATGTTCGCCATCAAGCATATATTATTGTTCAAATATGTTAAGAACACACATTTGAAATGTGGTCCTGATCTAGACACAAAACACCCATCACAATCTCAAATCTTGCAACGATTTCACTTCACTTGCAAAACAAACACAGATACCACTGCTAGAGTTGGAAACTAAGTACGTAACAAGGAATAGAAGAGATTGTGAAGAAGACGCCTTTGTTCTTTTGTGTATTTCGATGAATAAAACAAATATAAATATTTTAATAATTTTTTTCTTTTTGATGCTCTGTATTTTGCTTGATGTCATGTCATTGATCATAATATTGTACATGTTAGAACAAATTTAATATAACTTAAGATTAAACATTTTCCTTAACAAGGGCCAACATGCCATAGTAGAAAGGATGCTTAGCTAATCTTGATAGGAGTTCTTGTCACCATTGGACTACATAAAGTTGTAATTTTTGTCAATGTACAGATTTTAGGAAGAACCTTTCCATGTTAAATATGGAAAGGTATTGATCATCCCAACTCCATTTTGCTCTGCAAAAGAAAACAATCTTGTTTAAAACAAGACGCCATTTGAGAGATAACAATAATTTTTTTGTTGCATATTCCCCTGCATTCACTGTCATAGACACAATTTCATTCATCTCTATATCAATAATGTACAATGCCCATGAACATTGTAAGAGACAAATGGTTGTGTAAAACAAGTTTCTTGGAATTGACATCTCATTTAGTTGAAACTAAGTTTCTCCATATCAATCTGAATTAAACACTGCCAAAGAAATAAAGCTATAAAGCTTCATTACAACCAATGAGGTAGGGTGCTCACCAGAAAGCACCATTTTAGCACAAAATTGTCACTTTCATATCTATTTCTTTATGAAGGCTTTAATTCATTAGCTCATAGCCCGTCAGTAGTCCAGACTCCAATTTAACTATATTTAAACTAAGCGACATGTACTAGATACTATGTAGCACTTGTTGATTTATAATGTTTTTGATAATTTGTTTTTTTTTTCCTCTTCAAATATTTGTTTTAAATGTTTTTTTCATTTTTTTTAAATTTTAAACAATTTAGTTTTAATTTGTTACTTTTGATTTACTTTTTAAAGTTGCGCATATACATATACATATACATATATATATATATATATATATATATATATATATATATATATATATGTTACTTTTGATTTACTTTTTAAAGTTGCGCATATACATATACATACATATATATATATATATATATATATATATATATATATATATATATATATATATATATTCTACACGAATCATTATTTTTGAAAAAAAATTCAAATGTTATGATCTCTAGACATAAAATTCATAAAAATTGCTATTATTTCAAAATTTTTTGGTGCATTTTTTTCCATAAAAATCCTTTATTTGACATGCCATTTTTAGCAAAAAGGTACTGAAATGTGTATTTTTTAAAATTATATATATATGTATATATATATGCAAAATGTGTATTTTTTTTTTGTTAAATGTTTAAAATTATTATTTTTTTAGTGGCAAATATTTTGTATATTGAAGTATTAATTAACAATACATAAATATATGCACATGACGTGCATGATGTAATGGCTGGGGCGGATGGCTTTCACACCCCCCACCCAAGTTCGAATCCTGCGAGGTTGTAAAAAAATTGGAAAAATGAGAGAGGGTCCTACCGAAGCTTACAAAAAAAAACAATACATAAATATATATAAAATCCTAACTTTAAAATATTAATTTTATTATTTTTTTAAACTTTGCAAAAAAATAAAAAATTTCATTACAAAAAAAGAGTGCAAGGAAAAATAAAAAAACACAAACCTGAAAAACCCTAAAAAAACAAGCATCCTAGGAACAAAAAAGAAGAAGAAGAAGACAAATTGAAAAATGGTTAAATAAACAACATTAAAAAACAATACATACTTAAGACACAAGAGAATTTAAGGTGTAAAAAATATGCCCCTAAAAAAAAGTTGATGTTGCATCAACGCTTTTCAATATCAACACGAAAATCACCAACATTTTAAATTTTTTATCCATACTTAATACATAAGAAAATCTAAAGTGTCAAAAATAAGCCCCCCAAAAAGGGGGGTTGATGCTTCATTAACACTTTTCAAAATCAGCATGAAATTCACTAGAATTTAAAAAAGTTGTCCATACTTAATACATAATAATATTTAAAGTGTCAAAAAGATGATAAAAAAAGGGTTGATTCCGCATCAACAATTTTCAAAATCGGATCATTTTTTGCAACCTCTAAAAAAATGAAACTCAATACAGTTCTTGTTAAGTAGGTAACTTCATTTTCAATGATGAGCTTGTGATATTCCTTGCAGAGGGAAATGATGAGTCCCTATTCCAAGGCCCATATCTTGGCTATAGTGTTAGTGTTGAAGCCCATAGCACCAACATAAATATGGAGGACTTGTCCAGTGGCATTTCGAAAAACTTCTCCATAAATAGCTTGACCTAGATTTCCTTTTTAGCCCCGTTAAAATTGAGTTTGATGAAATCTGCTGGCGAAGGGGCCCAAAATAAGGGATTGGAGGGGACGGGTTTAAGAAGATTGGGATTTTTCCATGAGGTGCTAGAGGTAAGGACCATAGTGGAAAGGATAAGTTTCTCCACTTGATTGCAATCCTAAACTTGTTAAGACTAGGGTAAAATGGAAATAGTTTCCCTTACTTTGTTAAGGATGACTTGCCAAAAGAGCTCTAAAGAATTAGTAAGGTTCTTAAAGATATTTGTATTTCTCTCCTTCCAAATTTCCCTAATTTCCAAGCTCTTTTTATGATGGGTTTGGAGAAAGCCGAGTATTGCCAATTTTTAAAATAGAAAGGATATTATTTTGGATTTTATTAGTTTGTCTGAAATGCATTGCAAGATGATCCCATATTGGGGTGGAAAAGTCACAGTTACTAAGAAGATGATTAATTTTTTTTTATAGTGAAGAATAGAGAAGGAAAATTGAAGGTTCCTAAAAACCCTGGCTTTGAATTTTGTCCGATGTTAGGGTCTTGTTCCACATTAGGAGCCACATAAAAAAGAGTAATATTGGGCTTTTGTTTAAGATTCCATAATTTGTTCCACTTACTATTGGCACCCTCACTTCTGTTGCATGAGAGAATGCTACAAGATTCATGAAGATTGAAGTTTCGTGAAGGGTGATAGCCCCAAAAAAGAATGTCTCCTCCCTCTTGAATGGATTTTTTTCTATTTTCTAGCTCATCTATAACGACAATACTTTCATTTTGGGAGGGAGATGCTAGCTAGTTCGCATAAGGTTTCCAACGATTCCATTCAGAGGAGTTTAGGGGGGGAGGGTACCCCAATAATAAGCTACCAAATTTTGGCCCCTAGAGACAATAATTTCCCTGATAGGTTGAAGTTGCTCATTTTGGGCTAATTTTGGCCAGTAATGCTAGGAGTCATCCCAAAATAGGGCACTCTTCCCATTTCTGATCTCCCAAAAGTTGTGATCCTGGATGAGATGTTTATTGCATGGGCATTCTAGATATGAGAACCCCTTATATTTCCTATCATTCTTATGAGTTGAGGTTCCAGGGTGTTGGAGGCATACTTGGTTTTTCACATTCAACTCCACAAAGTCTCTGAATATTTAAGCCATGTCCACCAGATTTTGGCACTTAAATCTTGGCTAGGGATCTCAACATATCGTAGTCTAAATCAAGGAAAATTTTAAGGATGGAAGCTTATCTTAAATTTTAGCAACCTTGGTGAACCTTACTAGTCCCTAATATCCAAATTTTAAAATATTTGATGATCATTTTGTAAAAATGTTGAGATTTATAATTATTCTATATTAGACAATATATAATATTAGCAATTTTTAAGGTAAAATAATTTTATACTATAAAATTTGGGCGAATTCATTTTTATAAAAATGGAAATTAGTGAATCTTTTTTTTGAAAAAACATTGAATATTAGCCCACCTACGAATATTAGCCCCTAAAATTTTCCCTGGTCTAAATCCTCCTCCTTGTTTTGGTTGGGAAATGTTGTCCTGGGCCACTAGTGCCCATTTCTCCTTTTTCACCCCCTAAGAGGAAGCAACATTGAATGTTTTTAATTTTATTGATGATAAATTTTGGAGTTGTCATAACTGATAAAATATAAGTAGTAAGGGATTAGAGAATTGATTTGAGCAAGGTTAAATGATTGGGTGGATTAAGTGATCTTAAGGTCCAACACGAAAGTTTAGCCTCAAATTCAAGAGGATATCTTCCCAAAATTTCTTCCTAAGAGGGTTTCCTGTTAGGGGCGCTTCCAAGTGTTTGGATGGAAGATAGATCCTTTGAAGGACAAGAAAATGAGAGATGTGGTTTTGGATAGAAAGAGGAGTATTGAAAAATAAGATATGAGATTTATCAAAGTTTATAGAAGTTCTTGAGGCATTGGAAAAATATTGAAGATGTTCTTAAGAGTAGTGGCTTCTTTGACTATGGGAACTCCCAACAAAAGAGTAGCTTCCAAAAACTGCTGGTGAGAGGAAGATAAATCAGGAGGGCCTAGGGTGAGGCCCTATAAATAACCAAGCTAAAGGATAGTGTTGATGGATTTGTCCAACCTTTAACCATTAGAAGAAAAATGTATAGGGAGATGAGGTCTCCTTGTCTAATACTACAATATGGGGCAAAAGTAGGAGATGGAGAGCCATTGATTAAAATAGAGAAGAATGTTTTGGAGATAAGAGAAAGAACCCAATGAATCCATATTTTAACGAACCCAAAAGTAGTGTGCATGTGGAAAATGAATCTCCAACTTAATTTATCAAATTCTTTTGACATGTATAATTAATAAGAACACGTGAGGACTTGGTGGAGTTGAGTGAGTGGATATATTCATGGGCTAGAATGATGTTGTCCAAAATTTGTCTTCCTTCCACATAACTCATTTTCTCTAGGGATATGAGGGAGGGGGGGATATAATTTAGTCTATATACAATGAATTTGGAAATGATTTTATAAATGATGTTGCAAAAATCCAAAGGTCAAAAATCCAAGGGAGATTCAGAGCATGAATTTTTGGGGATGAGAGAGATAAATGTCGCATTGAGAGTTGTTAAGATTGAGTCTAAATGTTGAGAACCCTCCACCGCCTTCAAGAAATCATGCCCAACTATTTTCCAGCAGGCTTGGTAGAAATCAATTGTGGAATCATCTGGTCCCGGGCACTTGCATTTAATCATTTCCATGATGCCCACTTCCACTTCTCGCATAGTGATTTCTTTTAGGAGGAGATCATTCTATTCTTGGATTACAATTTTTGGAATGTGCCTTGTTATTTTTCAAATATCAGTTCTTCTATCATGAACAATTTATGGAAGAATGGATTTGAAGTGATTCTTAATGTCTCGAGATATATCATTACGGTCCTCCACTTTTTGGTGATTAGAGGTTTTGATGCTTAATATATTGTTATTTTGTCTGTTATTGATCATCAATATATGAAAGAATTTTGAGTTCTTTTTTCCTTGTTTTAACGATTGAACTCAAGAGTTTTGTTTCCAAAGAATTTCCTCTTGCTTGGGCCTCTCCTCAAGCTTAAGTTGTATGATGGATTCTTAATGTTCAAGTTCATCAAAATGCCCTTATGTTATTATGATATGTTGAATGGCAGCCATCTCTTGCTCTAACTTGATTTTTTCTCTCTTTCTGTTCCAAAATCTTAACATTCCATTCCTTTATCCTATTTTTAAGAAGTTTTAATGGTTCTCAAAAGTGATACATGAGGGTTCTAGGAATTTTGTCCAATTCCTTTCTCCATTTCTCCGCAATGGGGAGGATGTCTAGATGCTTTAACCAAAAATATTGAAATATGAATGGTTGATTTCTTGGGTTTCCAGCTGTAACACCCTCCTCACACATCTACCCAAGTAACCAGCCAACCGGGGTAAACATGCGATGAGAGGTTACTATGATTGGATTCGACCTCCTATGTGACCTTAAGGAAGTGGAATCGACGAAACACATTAACCAACCTATCCACATTAACAACGGAACCCTCAAGAGACATGTCATCCACTCAGACATCCTATCCCTGGGTCCCATTGATGTTCTGGACATCTTAAGCCTTATTCGCTCTCATGCTATAGGCATGAGAGTGTCTAAAAACCCATAGTCACTCTCATAGGCTTGCCTGCTAGCGACCAGAGACCCAATTTTCCAGTTTTGTGCCAACGTCCTTGGGATTTGAGCCATTTTTTCAGGCCCAGAGCCTATGTCATTGCCCAAAATGGAATGATAGCTTAAGATCAGTCAAAGAACATGGAAAAAATGATGCAAAATCAATAAGTTAAAGAAGACCTTAATTAGACCCCTACTAGCCATGACATGCATTTTGTCAAACATATCATCAACATGTAACCTACATGTGTAAACAACAATATTAAGTGTAGGGATATCATACCTATCTGAGAATTTCTATGAATCATTTCTCCCTCATGTAATTTGTTGCATTATCATCTATTAGGCCATAGATACATTATCCATTCATTTACAAGTAAAAACATGCTGAGAGCCATACATAGCTGCTGTCATAAAACATACATATAACCAACATAATAGGGACAAAAATATCATAAACGCATCAGCCATAAAATCCACATATACATCATTACATTTACACATGAAAATCAAGGGATTTAATTTCTCATTAATGAATGCAATAAACCAACCAGAGGTGGGACTACCACGTTCCACCTGACCATAGATTGGTTGAGCCAAGTCTCTCTTCAGACAATCACCCTCGTGCCATCTTCCAAGCATGAATGCGCGACTCATAGAACACACCAAAAAGAACCAAACAAGCATGGATTCCACTGGATTTATCCACCTACATCATGAGGAATTTGAGTGCCTCCTAGTCTCTTAGGCTTTACCGTAATCCACAATTTGATCCAGGGATCACTAGGCCCTATACTGAGACACAGTCTCTATTCTTTACCGTACATCCATCCTGGGACTACTAGGCCCAACGGAGATAAATCTATCTCTTGGTTTTATCGTATATCCTACTGTTCATCGGCAAGGATTCCTAGGCCCACCGAGGTACACAATCTTGGATTTACCACAACCTACAGTTTGGCTCAGGGGTTACTAGGCCAATGGATTTACCGTGATCCATAGTCTGGTTCAAGGACCGTTAGGCCATGTGTTTTTCATTTCGGAGATCCACCCCACTCAGCTTCGAATCCATCCGTCCATCCCATATTAACCGAAGTACGAGAACCCATCTCATCAAGACTATCAAAAAATGGTAAGGCTAGGCTGAAGAACATTGTCGCACCTCGAAAAATCCATGCCATGATAGAAAAGAACCACATGCATGCCAAATCTAGCAAGGAAAATACACATGCAAATTGATACCCACAATGAATCCTGCTATAGCTGCTTGATCCTACCTTTCCCTGCTTGAACTTTGCTTCCTCTTGCCTGATTTTCCTTTCTTGTTCTAATGCCAAAGTGCTCCAAGAAACTCTAAGTCTCAATGAGTATGAGAGAGAGAGAGAATAATGAGAGAGCTCCAAAACTGAACTGATCAAAAGGTTACCAATTGATCCTCATAAGCCTTTTTATGAATGAGGCCTCTATTTTCTTCATTTTCCTCCTCACATGCAACCTGTGACCTTTCACCTCATTTTTCTCCTAATTTCCATTATTTTCATAAATAAATGTGCCAAAAATCCCATTTTACCTTTCCAAATCCTTAGCCATTTCCTTCGACCATAAACAACCAAATGGACACCCACTAGGATGTCTTGCTCAACATTTAGCTTGGAATAAGTGTCCCATCGACAGTGGTTGTTATTTTTTTACTTTTATTACACGGAATTTCGCCAGGGCTATTACAAAACCCTCCCCCTTGGGGGATCACCGTTCTTGGTGTTCAATGAAACCTATAACCAACAAGATTGCTAAAACAAAACATACTACGCATGGAGATTTATAACATAGTTCGTTACGGTATTTACAATGACCATTTGCTGAAACATAACAACATGACTAGATAACAACCATACCACATACTGGAGCTTTATAAAAAATCTCATTACGGTATTTACAATAACCACATACACATATATGCACATCTGCTAAACCAATAAATAAGAGAATACGATGCCCGTATCAATCAACAAGGGAATCCAGAGGCTCACACCTCCACCCTCAAAGTAATACCAGGATTCACCTCCTTCCCATGAAGTCCAAAATCTACTGCAAATTCAAATCCGCATCTAATGTCTAGCACTACAATCTTGCGCAACTTGTCCTCTCGGCGAACAGTTACCATCTCATTGTCCCAGGGCGCACTCCTAAAGTGTATATGATTCCATCTGGCAATGCTAATGACTAAAACCAATATATCTGCAACCTTTCCTTCTCTGCTACACAGCCCCTTGGGAAATTTGGTCACCCCCTTCCATGCAATCACTCACCTTCCAAGTTCCCTGACATCCCCTATCCCGGGTGATCCATCCATTGGCAAGGCTTCCCTGCATCGGAAGATACAAAACCAAGGCATATACTTTCCTCAAAACCATGATACAGGTCATAGGATGCTCATGGAAATCATTGGACACTATTGGGTACCAGTGTCCCACAATGGCCCTCCTCTTGAACTACTCTACCAACATATTGCTGCATGTTACAACTTCTTTCGCTGCTCCTGCTAGTTGTTGCAGTTGATTTCAAACACCCAACCATGCATGTTCATGCATTCATGTTCCAAGCACATAATTTCCATTAAATTCAAATAGCTTGAAGTAGCCTCAAATCATACCTCATTGGTAGCCTGTAAATAAGGTACACTTGCAATTTATTTCCTGCCACAACAAGTCAAACTAGCATCTTCAACCAAATCATCATGTATAAATATATCACATCAGGTTATCTCAAAACACAACCATCGTAGATCAAAATCATAAATCACATGTAACCATCATAAACCATAATCATAAATCACATGTAATCATCATAGACCAGAATCATAAATCACATGAATAGTAAAACCAAATAAAAACTGATACTTATTCTTTAATCAATCCTTGGCTTCCACCTTTGTCTTTATTCCGTACGCACTTTGGATCGGTTACCACACCTGACAAACACCCAGTGCCTTCTCCTCAACCATGTGCACATACACATAGTGTGCATCACACCCATACCACCATACACAACATACAACACCATGCAATACATGCATCTACACCTAGTGTACAACACAACACAATACATACTCCTACGTCTGGTGTACGACACAACACAACACATATACGTACACAATGTACATCACAAGACATACATCTGCACACAACATGCAACACCTCAAAATGCATACACATACACCTGATATACAACACAACTCATACATCTATACCCGATGTACAACACCACATAATACATGTACCTACATCTGGCATACAACACAACAAAATACATGTACTACACAAAGTACAACACAAGGAATACACATGTCACAATACCACAACTACATAATACACATACATAGTACTGCATGTACATAACACAACATGTATGACACGTAGATAATACCATAGGTACACCAGTACCATGTGTACAACACGTACATGGTACCACCTGTACAAAGCACGACCTGCACAATGTGTGTTCAACATCACATGTACATGACACCACCTACACAATGTGTACACAATGCCACATGTACATCGTACGCATATACAACGTGTACACAATACCACATGTAAACAGTACCACATGCAGTACATGTACACAACATCACATGCATGACATGTACACAACACCACATGCATAGAGTTCCACTTATACCACATGTACACGACACCACATGCTCACAACACCACTTGTACAATCATGCACACAACACCATATGTACATAAAACCATATGTACATAGCACCATATGTACAACATGCACACAACACCATAGGTACATAGCATTGCATATCCAACATGTACATAACATCATCTATACACAACACTGCATATCCAATCATGCGCACAACACCATATGCAATATTCGCACAACACTATCTATACCATCCTGTACATAACATTGCATAAACAACATGTACGCACACTATATATACACAACGCTGAATGTGCACACTTCATATATGAAACATGTACAACATATACAACATATGCACAATAGTATTACCACACATCCAAAATCACACTGTCCTTACCATGAAACCTTGCTTCTAGTGTCTTATCTATGCTTACCCTAGCATGTCGCAGGCCACACTGCTTTCACTTTGCTGATTTATCCCTCGGTATAACCTGTCCATAACATAAGCATAGGCATAATACAAGCATCAATATAAATCCATATTCACACGATACTGAACTCATATATTTGTCATGACTACTCTTCCCACTTGATTCCTCATAGCCAGGAACTTCTTCATGCCATTTTCCTGCATAAGCAATCATTCCGCCACAAGAACAATTCTTGATGATCTATCAGACAATGACATAGATACATGGATACATACATACATATACATAAACATTAGCATAAACAATCATGATCATGTCAGACAATGATATGCATACATACACATAAATGTTAGTGTTAATAATCATGATCCACGACGACCCTGTCAAACAGGACATAATACACACCTAAGCATAAGCATAATCATGATCATAACACACTTACCAGATATCAAGGTCAAGGTTTAAGAGAAATTTCTATATTCATGCAACACATACGCAACATTAAGAATAGTCGTTCCCAACATAGCTAAGCCATCTGACGCCTCAGATCTATTTACTTTACCTTTTTGGTTACCTTCCTCATGACTTTACTGCCATCGTTCATTTACCACAATGGACCCAGCTAGTCCAACCAATTGTCATAGTCTTACCTTACGTTGTGCTTACTCATGCACCAAGCTTCATCTGTGTCTTACGTTATCTGTTGGGTACCACACAACTCTCCCCGAGTTCCATTAAATTTCCTCTTTCCCAACCAATTCCCAAGACTCAAAACAATAAAAGGAAAGAATAGAAACAACAACAATAGGACCATGAAAACCAAAAGCAATACGAAACCACAACAAAGTGGCATAGCTATGCACCAGACACAATCAAAATCGCAAATCAAGTGCAAAAATAGCAAAATATAATAAGACTAATAACAGACACCATGACTCAATCCCCATGGTTCCCAAGGAAAACTCGACCCGAGCGTTCTTCGAGATTTCATGGAAACCTCTCTTGCCATGCAACTCCCTGCATCATGTTGTCATTAACACATAAACGTTATTGCATAAATAAACATAACAATACACTAGTTACCTCATCTTGTTGTGCCAAGCATGTTTTTTGCAACTGAACACATCCACAGCATCTCTCAAGAGACTCCAATCCTTTGACATATGCACCTGTAACTAAAGACTAGCTAATATACCTGTCAAGTACATGTTCATGAATATAACATGTATCCACATAATGTTAGACACGATTAAGGTTAAAAAGACTTCCTGTATGCAAAGCACTCATTCATTTGGAATTAGGGTTTCCAAACATAGCCAAAGGAATTCTTACCCAATTCCTTTCTTTTACCTTTACCCTACTGCAACTGAGTTTTACTATGTATTGTCATATCACCCAAATACTAATTATATAAACACATAAATTATTACCTCGTCACGCTAATACCAAGTATGTTTCCTACAACTGCTCACACATGTCAACCACATGTTCCAAATATCAAGACAATCATATCTATCACTTTGAAATCAACATTTACCAAGACTAACAATCATGTCATAATCCATAGTCAACTCATAGTCATTAGACATAATGCTACAACTGTCACCTACTACACTCAAGTACATATCAACTGTCTCAACACATATGTTAGTACAATCATCTTAAAACAAGATCATTTGAACACATACTCATATTATGCAATAAATCAAACATTCAACAAACTTGCAAACATACCATGTTAACTAAATTAACTAGATGACCTAATCAAATAGTCAAGCACCACATATATGACATAAGAAAACTTGTACCTTAATGTATCTCAGGGGAGGCTATCTTGTCTGCATAATCAATCTAGGTTAGCACGATACAACTTCACAACATATCAACTCAAACATAAATCATGATATCCATAACAATAAATAACTAACATGTTCACACCATAAGCTCATAAACATTAGTCATTCATACATATCAATCACATATGAAAAGTCAATCTAGATTAATACAACATCATATCACAAATATGTTGGCTCATAACTGAATGTCGTAACCATAACCATTTGCATAGGCCAATCCAACTTAGTATGATACATATAACATCAAGATCTTAAATGCAATAACCCTAATCATCAAGCTAACTATCATATAACAACAACAAGTTAATTTGTAACATACTCATCAACAACATATAACATAATCATCAAGTTATCTAACATAAAACAACAATAACAATGCATACAACCATATGTTACCATCATTTATGACTATTTGACACATGTGCATATGACTACACTAATCAACTAGCATCTATCATGTATGTAACCATAACATCAAAAGACATGTACATAAACCTAATGTATATAACCCTAATGCATATAACAATCCTTAACTTACATACCTGAATGCCCAACATACACACCTATATGATGACATGCTCTTGCCTCGAGGTCCAATGCTGCAACTTCACTTTGATGATCTGCATCTCCTGTTCTATCTCAGCCAACACATTAGCATCCTAACAACCAATAGAAACATGATGACCTAAATTGCATACCATGACTTCACAAGGAATGTTTGACATACTATTCATGTATAACTGTAACCAAGACCATACATGAATAAAAACTGCATATAGACATATAACACATGAGTACCAAACCATATCCACATCATTCTAGCTAGAGTCCAGTCATCAATGCATGACCATATCAACTACACAAACCATGACCTCGTGCATGACAACAACCATTACTCCATTGTACACATTGCCACATGCAACCATCAACATGTATAAGAAATTCCTAATCAACTACACATACACATGAATGCATGTAGTCAAGCATAAGCGATCAATACTTGTAACCAAACCTACAAGACTGAAACATGTAATCAAAATTACAAGAATACAAGCTAACATACAAGGATGTAATCAAGCAACATATAACAACATGTAAGTGAAATATAACTATATGTAACTAGTCATATACTCATGATGATGCATTCCACAAAATCAACATCAAGTTCCTCATAACAACCTTACTACAACCATGATTACCATTATGCAATGCAACAAGCACATGGAATGCAAGTGTAAGAGACACACATACAATTGACATGCATGCATGACCAACACACACTGCCCATCCAATTCGAGGGGTGAACCAGGCTCTGATACCACTCTGTAACACCCTCCTCACACATCTACCCAAGTAACCAATCAACCGGGGTAAACATGCGACGAGAGGCTATTATGATTGGATTCGACCTCCTATGTGACCTTAAGGAAGTGGAATCGACAAAACACACCAACCAACCTATTCACATCAGCAACATAACCTTCAATAGACATGTCAACCACTCAGACATCCTATCCTTGGGTCCCACTGATGTTCTGAACATCTTAAGCCTCAGTCGCTCTCATGGTATAGGAATGAAAGCATCTAGAAACCTAGAGTCACTCTCATAGGCTTGCCTGCCAACGACCAAAGACCTAATTTTCCAGTTTTGTGCCAGCGTCCCTAGGATTTGAGCCACTTTTTAGGCCCAGAGCCCAGTTCACTACCTAGAATGGAATGACAACTTAAGATCAGTCAAAGAACAGGGAAACAATGATGCAAAATCAATAAGTTAAACAAGACCTTAATCAGACCCCTACTAGCCATGATAGGCATTTCGTCAAACATATCATCAACATGTAACCTACAGGTGTAAACAACATAATTAAGTGTAGGAATCTCATACTTATATGAGAATCACTATGAACCATTGTTCCCTCATGTCATTTGCTGCATTATCATCTATTAGGCCATATATACATTAACCATTCATTTACAAGTAAAAACATACTGAGAGCCATACATAGCTGCTGTCATAAGACATACATATAACCAACACAATAGGGACAAAAGTATCATAAGCATATCAACCATAAAGTCCACATATACATTAGTACATTTACACATGAAAATCAAGGGAATGAATTTCTCATTAATGAATGCAATAAACCAACCAGAGATGGGACTACCACGTTCCACCCAACCATAGATTGGATGAGCCAAGTCTCTCTTCAGCCAATCACCATCGTCCCATATTCCAAGCATGAATGTGGGACTCATAGAACACACCAAAAATAACCAAACAAGCACGTATTCCATCGAAGTTCTCCACCTACACCGTGAGGAATTTGAGTGCCTTCTAGTCTCTTAGGATTTACCATAATCCATAGTTTGATCCAAGGATCACTAGGCCCTACACTGATACACACTCACCAGGATTTACCGTACATCCCATCCCAAGACTACTAGGCCCAACAGAGAGAAATCCACCTCTTGGCTTTACCGTATATCCTGCCATTCATTGGCAAGGATTCCTAGGCCCATCGAGGCACACAATCCTGGCTTTGCCACAACCCACAGTCTGGCTGAGGGGTTACTAGGCCAGTGGCTTTACTGTGATCCACAGTCTGGTTCAGGGACCACTAGGCCATGTGTTTTTCATTTCAGAGATCCACCCCACTCAGCTTCGAATCCATCCAGCCATCCCACATTAACCGAAGTACGAGAACCCATCTCATCAAGGCTATCCAGAAATGACAAGGCTAGGTTGAAGAACACTGTCACACCTGGAAAAACCCATGCCATGATAGAAAAGAACCACATGCAATACCATGCATGCCAAATCTAGCAAGGAAAATACACATGCAGATCAATACCTGTGATGAATCTTGTTGTAGCTGCTTGATCCTGCCTTGCCCTGCTTGATCTTTGCTTCCTCTTGCCTTCTTTTCCTTTCTTGCTCCAATGCCAGAGTGCTCCAAGAAAATCCAAGTTTCCATGAGTATGAGAGAGAGAGAGTGAATAATGAGAGAGCTCCAAAACTGAACTGATAAAAAATTTACCAACTGATCCTCAGAAAACTTTTTATGAATGAGGCCTCTATTTTCTTCATTTTCCATTATTTTCGTTCATTTTCCTCCTCAGGTGCAACCTGCGACCTTTCAACTCATTTTCTCCTAATTTCAATTATTTTCATAAAGAAATGTGCCAAAATGCCATTTTTCCTTTCCAAAGTCTTAGCCATTGCCTTTGCCAAATTCCTTAGCCATAAATAACCAAATGAACACCCCCTAAGATGTCTTGCCCAACAGTTAGCATGGAATAAGTGTCCCATCGACCGTGGTTGTTATTTTTTAACTTTTATTACATGGAATTTCACCACGGTTGTTACAACCAACCCAATATAATGAAAGTTCAATGAGCTAGTGGCTTGAACCATGGCAAGGGAGGATGACAACTTGAAGTTTGTTTCAAAAATGAAGAAGGATTCTGTAATGAGGAATTTGTCAAGCTTTGAAGCAATTTGAGGTGCACCCCCTTGCTCGTTATTCTAAGTGAATAGTCCATTGTTTGTGTCCAAATATATGGATTTTGAATTGTTGATGAATTCCTCAAATAGAGGGCATCTCCATCAAATCTTTTTAGCCATTCCTTCTTTTCATTGAGATTCTTTATCATATTGAAATCTCCTATTATCTAAATAATATCCCCAATAAAATTATATATATATATATATATATATATATATATATATATATATATATATATATATATATATATATATATATATATATATATATATATATATATATATATATATATATATATATTCCAGTTGGAGTGCCTGGTCCATATACATTTGTTATAAATATTGAATTAACTAATTCGATGGATTGGAATTTTGCAGCCAATATTTTGGGTAATGATAAAGAATATTGAATAATTACTGAGGAGGGGTTCCATATGATGGTGATTCCTCCCGATGCTCCTTGAGCATATTGAGCTAGATATTCACATATTTTCCATGTGGACTTTAGTAACTTTATAAGAGACTTAGAAGAGAATTTAGTGTCCTAGATCATCATGATGTATGGGTTTGCTAGACAACTCTTTTTTTAGGAGTATTTGTTTTGTTTTCCCATTAAGAGCCCCTGTGTTCCATGATATGACCTTCATTAAGGACATTGTGAGGAGGGTTGACAGATTATGTCCTTTGGTGAAATTCTTCTAGTATTTACCAGATAATAACCCATGTCCTAAATTAATTAGTTATTGCTTTTTCAACCTTTCATTTTTTGTTCTTTCAAGATGTCATTTCATCCTTTGGAGAATTTATTTTAACCCCATGAGAAGAAGAGGAAGAAGTGTGAAAATGAAGGTTACCTTTTTCTTATGTGTGACAGGGGATCATATATTGGCTCTTGAGGTATGCTTTATTTATAATTTGGACTTGCTCTTTTGGGATGGTTGATGGATTTTTAGTTCTCCATTCTTCTGCTAGGGTTTTTAGATCAATATTCTATGGCTCCATTTCCTCTAAGTCCTTTCGATTGGAAATATTTATGGTGTCTTCTTCCATCTTGACATCTTCTAGGCCGACTTTACTAACATGTTGCTCCTATTTGTTTTCTATTCATTGAGGTTCTTGTTGACTTGTTTTCCCATTGTTTTCCACCTTTGGCCATTTCTCTCCATCTGTTATCTCCTTATCTTCCAGCTATTGAAGAAATGTGTATTTGTTTCTATCTTTGTTAGTCGTTGAAGCGAGATATCCTGATCCCTTTTTAGCAATATTCCTTCTATTGGTGATTTTGACAAACCCATCCTAGTCTAAAGACTGATTTTCTTGAGCAACTTGCTTAGCTTGGTTTCGAGGGAATTCTCAAAATAGATGGCCATATTCATGGACATTTCAACACATGAAGGGGATTTTCTCATAATCTATTGGTTGTTCTCAGGTTTCATCTTCACCGCTGAGATGAATGTTGGGTGGAAGGGGATTGGAGATGTCTAGCATACAGAAACGCATAAGAAGTATACCGATATTTCTTAGTCATATTATAAATCATGAAAAATTGAATTATATATTTTCTAATACTTTCTAGGATTTCTGAACCCCAATATTCCCGGGGAAGGGAGTAGAGGTGGAGATGGTCTTGAGCTAAGGAGAAATCTTCTTTATCTGGATTAAATCTATAGACCTAGAGCTTCATGAATAGTCCTACAAAATTCATGAAGTAATTTCCTCCCTAGAATGTCGGATCTCTGTCTTCAATATTGTTGAATATGGCCATGAAAAATCCCTTGGAGCCCAACTTGAGATCGAGATCCTCTTTGAGTGTCTAGTTTTTCCAAATCCAATTGAGCTGGGTACTTTCTAAGGGCCACCAACCCACAAACCTGCATATGACAACATACTCTTGCATGTAATCGAATCTTGCTCCTATATTTTTTGTGGGGATATCCAATAGGGGTGTTTTCACTATTTGTGGAAAAGAAGAGCCACTTCTTTTTAGGTCATTCATGGTTGGAGTTGCAGTTACAGTAACTGCTTTGACATTGCTAGTTGGTTTTGATGTGTTCGTCCCTCTTTACATTTGGACTTTGGGAGGTGAATAATTGATGGATTTACGTGGGGCTGATTGTTTCACCTTTCTTACTACAACATTTCTGAAGGAGGGGCCTCCTCCCCATCCCCCTACCACCAGTGGGGGAACCATCAAAATTCAAAAGAATGCATACCTCTAAAACCCTAGAGGAAAGACAATTGCAGAGCCAAGTCTCACTATATATAAGGAAATTAATTATCCCTCAAAAAATAATATTAAGTGAAATTATTATTTTAAGATAAATCAAAAAATAATTCAATTTATTAGTTTAGGTAAAAAATATTATACTTTTAATATATTTTAATTTCTTTTAATTTTTGTTTCAACTAGAAGATTAAGGACTATAATCACAGGCATTAATAAATAATTTCTTTTCTAATTTTTGTTCCAACAAAGAACATAATCAAAGTGAGTCAAACTATTTCAATAGAATTATTAAAATAAATGAAGTACATAATGTAGTTCATATATGTCTTTAATTAGACCATCAAAATGTTAACCCTTGGCAATTAGCAACTACTAGTATTTCCTCAATGCACTCCTCACAATGTTGCATTCATAAGTAGCCTAAAATGTCAATTTCACAGAGATTTAATGATTATAATTAGGGAAGGCTTATCTTTAATATGGAATTTGTAATATCCCATTTTTTTCTGCTTGGAAAATTTGTAATTAAATTTATTATAAACTATGCATAGTTATTTTAATTTTCTGCTAGACTAATCACCATGAGATAGATATACCGTGGCATTCTAAATATTCTAAATATTTTGAATTTTGTAGTTAATAAAATGATGATGACCAATATTGGAAGACATGAGCCCCTATAGGGGCTATGATACCACAAGTGGGGAAAGGTAGGGGATATAAGGGATTTCTATATTATTCCTTGTTTCTATCTGACCTTATCATCCTCACTTTATATAAAGTATGAGTAGTGGAGAAAATTGATTCCTAGAGTAAGTCAACACTTGTATACTTTAACAAGGTGTCTCCCCTACATTCTTGGAATAAGAAGAAGTGGTAGGGGGAATTTCTTATTAAAGGGGAATGCATGGGAAAATTTGAATAAAAGGAAGGAGTCTAGGAGAAAGGGAAGAGAAAAGAAGTTTTAAAGATGAGGAGAGTAAAAAGCAAAGTGCCATAACCATATAGTTCAAACCGGTCGTGAAAATAAGAAATATTCTTGATGAAAGAGCCATGAAACCAAGAAATCTACAAGGAAGTTTGGTGACATCATTGGTACCTTTCTATGCCCTCACTAAAAAGAATCAAAAGGAGAGACTTTAGAGGGATTTAAAAGTAGAGATGGAAGTCCTTTTTCATTGTGAAAGTCAAGTAATGTGGGTGTTTGAAGCTTCTCCATCTTTTGAAAAATCTGTGGGAATTATTTAGTTGAACTCCTTATAGGCTGAACCTAGAACCATTGTTCCTACTTTGCCCTAGTGGTATCATCACCTAGCTAGGGGGTGGAGTTTTGCAACAAACTACCCATAGTTGGGTAGAAATCGCTTAGTCTAATGGGTTTTTCTAATCATCCTCATTATATTAAGATAAGTTTCTATTTATAGCCATGTTAATTCATTATATTATTCTAGTTATAAATATTGAATATGCTATGGGTAAACACATAGAAAATTGTTGTGTTATTTGAACTATTAACTCTGTATTTTATTCTTTGTAACCTTTGTAAAAATGAGGAAATAGAATAAATAATTTAATATCTCGTAATATTCTTCTTCTCTTGTTTGGTATGATACCTCTATTAAAAATGGGACAATGTTATTCTTGGTAGTTTCCAAAGATATAAATCTTTATCTTTCTTTACTGTGATTTGATGATAATACTGTTTGAAAGCGTATTGGGTCCTCATTCTATTAAATTACTTCATTTGATGCCTAGTTCATATCATTGCTATGCTATTTTATTATTCAATTGTAACCGGCTTCATGTGTTTAATTGGACATGATTTTTTCCCTTAGATAATTCATCCAATCTCTGATTAAGTGCAAAACAATGTGTCAATAGAAAGAATTAGAAGCCTAAAACTTTATTAATTTTGGTTTTGAAGTCTTAGCCCTAGCCCCTAGTCACATGGGTCACTGGTGGCTATGACCAAGGGCTACCAAAGAAAAAGGGATAAAAGGAAAAAGCCTAGTAAAGAGCGAATGTCCTCATTATAAGGATATTTGGATAACCAAACATTATGGTGTTAGTTGTTAAGGTGATAGCATAAATATTGGTTCTCTATGGAAGCATAGTGACAATTTAAGGATGTCATGAATATATAAATATCTGAATATCTAGGCGTCGATAAAACAATTAAAAGGAAACCTTTAAAAGTTTTGTATAGAAGATATTTTGAAGAGTTAAAAACTTAAACCTTGGAACAATGCATAAAGGAAATCCGAAAGCAAAATTTTTCAACATACCCTCTTCCTTGGTTAATGAAAACCTTTCCAAACACTTGACAAAATTCATATATGTGGAATATTCAAAATAAGGTAACTTATCCTTTTCATCCATTGTCAAGATTCATTTTCATTATTTGATAGAATCTAGATATCTGGAGGATATATAAGTTTGGAAAGCCATAACTTCTTTAATTGCACCATTTTGGGAAATCCTAGATTTGGATGCCAGTGGGGTAAAACACGTGGAAGAAAAAAATGAAGCCACACAGGATGAACCCTAGGCCTTGCATTTGAAAAATATGTGACATGGTCATGAATGTGGTAGTTGAAATTGTTGCTGACATGTCACTGGTGATGTGACATGTTAACATGGTAATCTGGACAAGGTTGGATGACGTGGCATGTTGATGTGGTGCAATTGTATGAAACAATTGATGTGACATATGTCGTGGCAGAGTTGATGTGGATAACAACTGTTCCAAATACAAAATCCAAAAATCTATCTATTTATTTAATGGGAAAGTTTGGAAACATATAGATCTGGATTTGGATGCTTGTTCATTTGACTAAGTGCATGTGCTTGGATCCAAAATCAGGAAAAACTGAGAATGGATGTAGTGGAGGATAATTGAAACCTAAATTTGGATATGGCTTAGTAATCTGGCATAGAGCAGTGATGACATGTGGACATGATTGCCACATGATTGCCACATGTCAATTGTATGGATATTGCCATGGCATAAAGTAGAAGCCTTAGAGTGGCTTAAGGCATGCATACCAAGTGGTTGAGGAGTGGACAATGGAACTTGACACAATGATGCCTTCTAGGAAACAATTGTAAAGGAAGTCCTTGATCACTATTTCCAAAAACTAGATATTGTTTATTATTTTGAATAGAAATTATCATCATACACTCACAATGTCGTTTATGGCCTTCCACATATACAAACTATGTGTCTATGGGTGGGCCATGGATGAAAATTTCCAAATCACTTGTCCATTGCCACATCCTAGGGTACAATTTTAAAAGTTTATAAGGGAAATGATTCATTTATTTTTTTTGCATGAAAATTTTAAATGTATTTCCATGCATCCATTATGTCATATCTTTGACACTATTGGCAATAAATATCCCAAGCGTATATATCAAAGTACATGCAATTCAAAATATAAAAGCATCCTAAATATATAAACAGAATCGAGAGGCCAATACAGTGGTAATAATAAGATGCCTCATTAAAACTATTTAAAAGGATTTATTGTTTAGTAAAGTTTAAAGTAGAAATTATAGTTTTATACGTGAAAATTATAAAAGGAATAAGAATAGGTTTTTGAAATTTTCAAGAGTTTCGAGGATTTTAGTGTAGACTAAAATATTGAAAAAACTAAAAACATATACATCATAAAAAATGAACACCAATGTATATCTTTAAATTTAAAATATTTTATATTTTCTTTTTTTTTGGTAGGTAAGCACCTATTGGGGATTTGAACCAGTGACCTATTGCAAGGAGTTCCTTAACAGTGCACCCATTCACCGTCAATCTAAAGCCCCATGGGCTTAAAAGATTTTATATTTTCAAATTTAATATTTGTATTACTTTATTATTGAATATTTAAAAAAAATAAAAACTAAAATAAAGCTGTGAAGTTTTATTTATTTACAAAATCATCTATCTACATACATTCAAATTAATCAAATTAGAGAAAACGTTGATGTTTGATTGAAAAAATAACAAGAGTTAGGTTGATGCTTAAGAACCTACTTTTCTAAAAGTTGAGAATGGATTTGTAGAAGATCCAAGATGTAATAGCCTCGGGTTAAAGTTCCATGTAGTAAATGGGCATTATAAAGGCAAAGATAAAACCAAGGTCATGGGACACGTATTACAAGTTGAATGAAGAGAAAAACATTATAGTGGGATCCATTTGTGATCAATTATTTATTGGCTATGGAATTTAACATTGGCAAGAGGCAAAAGGAAATAAATGACAATTAATACAAGAAATAAAGGAAAATGAGAGAAAATGAAGATGAAGAGACAAGAATATCCATGCACGGGAAATTGAAGAAAGAGGAAAGGAAAAAGAAGGGAAAAAGGAGAGATAAGATTCATTCATTCATCGATGATTCACCTTTTGATAAGAGCAAAAGGAAAGCAAGGGAGAGAACAATTGGACACAAGGAAGACACAAGAAAGCAAGGAACAAGTAAGGGAGCACAAGAGGAAAGTTCACAATAGTAAGCAATGACAAAAATCAAGCAATGAAAGAGTAGTGAGAAGGAGGATTTTGCAGGTAACAGGTTGCATGTAGGTCTATCTTGTTGGGATTTGAATTCATGGTTCATGCATTTGGTTTATTGCTTATTTTGTTGTCATTAGCATGGGATTTTCCTAGATTGACAATGGTGTACAACCTTGCCTTTGTCATTTTCTAGATAGCCATGATGTAGTGGGTTCCCTTTGGTTGAGCTTTGGATTGCCAGTAGATTTTGGATCCCGTTGAGGTGGTATTAGGAAAAATCCCATGGGTTGAGGGTGGAGATGGTTTTCTCCGGGAAGCTCTTGACAGGTGGGTGGAGATAGGAAAATTTCTTTGGGTATGGTGAAGAAATTCTGAGGCATCTGAGCTTGTTTTGGTTTTGGTGATTTCTAGACTGGTTTAGGTGAAATCACTGTAGTTGAGGGTGGAGGTGGTTTAACCTATAGATTCCCTGGTTGGTTTTGTTTTGGTTTATACCATGTGATCCCACATTCATGCTTGGAATATGGCACAAGGGTGATTGGTAGAAAGAAATATTTGGTTCAACCCCATCTATGGTCAGGTGATACGTGGAAGTCCCTGACTTAGTTGGCACTATGCATATGTTAATATGTATTATTCTTTATTGATGATCATTGAGCATAAGTGATGATTCACTGTTGTTTATATGACTGGTTTTTCATGGCTTCATTCTAGTTAAATGCTGGTTACATGCATGATATATTTCTTATTATATGATGTGCTCTTCATCTATATCTAATTCACTGTTTGATGACTCATGGTTGATTTATATGAATTCATGTGCTAATATGTGTTTTATTACAGCTAGTGCGAGAGGGTAGCAAGCCTTCTTGATGAATATTTGATGAACTAATGAAAACAATGAACAATCTATGCATTCATGATGTACAAGTACCATAGTCACAAAGTGTTTGTGTAAATGAATAATTTGGACCTCCAACTTCCCGGGATCGTAAATTTGGCATACAATCTTCATTTGACTATCTTAATGCCTCGTTTTGAAGATCTCCATGAGGAGGCCAAAATACAACATATGAAATAGCTTTTGGCACTTTCTAGTGTCTCTGTTTTCCCTGAAAATGTCATTTAAGCCCTCAAAATGGCCTCAGAAGTTTAGGACCCAAAAAACTACCAAAAATAGACAGTTATGTTAAATTTAAGGAAATGAAACTGAAAGGAAACAATGTTGGGTCAAGTTAGGCTAATAACAATGTGATCATGTGTCACTGGGTATTTGTAGTCCATTTTAGACATGTGGACCCCATTTTCCATAAATGCATCTTGGAAATCAGGTCATGCATGGTAACTCTCATCTCATGTTTACCCTCGTGAGTACGTTAAAGTGGGTAAATGTGGGGTGGGGTGTTACAAAGTGGTATCAAATTAAGGTTTACAACACTGGACCTAGGGGAAAATGCAGAATGTTGTGCAAATATATTTGGTTACTGCACATGTCTATATGTTTATCATGCATGCATGGCAATTATTTTATTGTTAATGTTGTTCTAGTATCTTAATTCATGAATGCACTGATATGGTATGGATATTATTATGTATCATGCTGATTTGAATTGGCTTGTGCAGATGCGATAGCCTCACCAACATTAAGTTGAGGTAATTCTCATTGATTATGCCTTTTATTTTATCTAACAATGATATGTTGTAGGAAATAGAAGGCTAAGAGATGAAGAGAAGAATGGTTGAGTACAATTCATATGATTCCCGGTACAAGCCATAAGGGAAATCAGTGGGAATGGAGAAGTCAGTCGGGAAACAGGGAGAGGGAGACTCTCCTGATATAGTAGATACATTGAGAAGTCTGAAGGAAGAGATCATAAGTTGCAAAGCAAATAATGAGAGGCTACTTGAAGCATATGAAATGATTGCGTAAGCTCAAGAAAATAAAGATGAGGTTAATGTGGTTATCCTCCAAAGCCTTTCAGATTTGTAGAAGTAGGGGACAACTGGGGATTAGCCATGAAGATAAATAGGAATAAATGACTAATGGTGCAGATGGAAGTAGGTCTTAGAAAAGGTACAAGATGGATAGTGATGATACAGTGAAGAGTGGCAAACTCTTGGATACACTTGACAAGAGGGTTAGTACACATGGATTTTATTCTAGCTCTACTTTTGGGAGACATCATCATCATTGTCTCCAACAAAGTTATAGGAGGAGTGAGAAGGGATATTTTCCAGAGGAATTCAAGAAAGCCAAGCCTCCTACATTTGATGGAGAGATGCCTAAATAAGAAAATGTAGAAGCATGGCTGCTTGGAATGAGGAAATTCTTCAGATTTCATGATTACTTAGAGAATACGAAAGCCAAGATAGCTACTTTCAGTCTTAAAGGAAAAAAAATATGTGGTGGGAAGATGTCAATCATGTCAATGGAATCAGTGAAGAGAAGATGGCCTTGGAAGAATTTGAGAGAATCTTTATAAATAAGTACCTATCTGAGAGGTATTATGATGGAACGGCCAAGGAATTTTATGAGCTCAAGATGGGTTCCATGATAGATGAAGAGTATACAACCATAATTCTAGATTTTTTGAGTTCATTAGTGGATTTCCATTAACATCCAAAGACCAGATTGAGTTTGATGAGCCTCAATCATTGGAAGAAGCCATCAGAAAATTGAAGCATTGTTATGACTAGTCAAAGCACAAGCTTGAGTTCAAGTGTGACTAGAAGGGTAATGAAAAGACTAAGGGAAAATGGCCCAAGAAGTGAGGAAGATCTTAGGATGCAGGTGAGAATGAAAATGTGGTCCTGCATAAGAAGTTCAATGCAGTTGAGAAAGGACATGGGCCTTAGCTTGTGGAGTAGCAGAATAAAGGCGGTGGCAGATGTAATAGCCCCTATTTGATTTTCCATGTAAACAAAATAAGACTAGGGTCACGAGACACGTATTCTAAGTTGAATGGAGGGAAAAACATCCTAGTGGGTGTCACTTTCGGTTTATTTATGGCTAAGGAAATTGGCAAAGGCATTGGAAAAAACAATAGGCATTAATTGGAATTTTATTTATGAAAATAAATGAAAGTAGGAGAAAAGGAAGGTGAAGAGTCACAAATTTGCATGCAAGGGAAATTAGAAGAAATCTGAAGGAAAATGAAGAAAATAGACTCTTCAAAGATAAAAAGGCTTCTAAGGATCAGCCATAGTATTTTTCTAGTCTAGTTTTGGAGCTCTCAATTCATTCTATTCTCTCATTCTCTCACACTTAGAGTATTCTTGGAGCACTTTAATATTCACTTGGATTGGAGAAAGAAGGTAAAGAAAAGCAGGGAAAGCATAAGGGAACAATTGGATCAACAAATAAAGTTGGATTACTTTGCAGGTATTGAGTTGCATGTATGATTTCCTTGCTTGTTTTGGCATGCATGGTATATGCATGTGGTTTCTTGGTTATGTGTTGTCATTGGCATGGGGATTTTCCTGGATTGACAATGGTTTTATCCTTGTCTTTCCATTTCCTGGATAGTCATGGTGTTGTGGGTTTTTTCACTTGTTGTTTTCGCTGATTGGTTCTCATGTTCCTTATGGTTGTGGGTTGGAACAAACACTCTGGAAGCCCTGGAACAGCTTGGGTTGAGTTACTAGTCTTGGAGCCTAGGTTGGGAAAAACAATTTGGAGCCCTTGGTGGGTTAAGTTACCAATCCTTGGAGCCGGGTTGGACAAATTATCTAGATCCTTGGAAGGTCGTGCCTTGAGTTACTAGTTTCTAGAGCCCTGGACAACTTAGGTAGAAACCGATTTGGTTGATGTTAGTGATGTCTGACTATGAGGTGGAATCAATAATTGAGGTCTGAGGTGGTTTGGCCTATGGAAGCCTTGGTTTGGTTTTTCTTAGTTTATTCCATGAGATATCACATTCATGCTTGGAATATTGCGCGGGGGTGATTGGATGAAAGAAAGGTTTGGTTCAACCCAATCTATGGTTGGGTGGTACATGGAAGTCCCTGACTTGGTTGGTACTTTGCATATGTTAATATGTGTTCTTATTTATTGATGATCAATGAGTATAATTTTTGACTTAATATTATTTACATGACTAGTTTCATGGCTTTATTGTTGGTTAAGTATATGCTACATGCATGGTGTTTTTATTATTATACTATGTGCTCTTGATCTAGATCTAATTCATTGTTTGACATGACCTTGGTTATTTTATATGGATGCATGAGCTAATATGTGTTTTTTGTAGCAAGTATGAGAAGGAAGCAAGCCTTCTTGATGAACATCTGATGGAACTAATGTAAACAGTAACCAAACTATGCATCCATGACTTATAGGTACTATGTATGCAAAGTGTTTGTAAAAATGAATAACATGTGTTGGCAAGTTAGACAACATTTCCGTAATTGCATCTTGGAAGTTGGGTCATGCATAGTAAATCTCAATTCATGTTTACCCTGGTAAGTATGTTAAAGTAGGTAAATGTGGGGTGGGGTGTTACAGAGTGGTATCGGAGCTTCTAGTTTCAAACACTTGGATTGGATGTGCTCTACCATAGATGAAATGAGGAGCAAAGGGATTAATGAGTAAAACCAATTTTATTTTTGTTATATATTTTCTTCTATAGAGTTTAAGAAGGTAAAAATTTGTCCACATTGAGGGTAAATACCACTGATAATGTGGTTAAAATTTCAGATATTGGTTCACAATATTTTAGGAATTATGATCTGAGGAAGATGACCCTCTTGAATGCATCTTTAAATAGGTCATGTTGGAATTTCTAACTTATCTTATGTTAGGTTAAAAAAGCTTAAAACTTGTCCACAATTAATGGAAATATTTCTAATCATGTGGTCGAAATTTCAGATATTGGTTCACAATATTTTAGGATATATGAGCAGAGGAAGTAAAGCCTTTTGAATGCTCCTAAAATTAGGCCTCAAATAGGTCACGTTGGAATTTCTATTATAACTTTTCTTCTAAGCATTTTCAGGAGCTGAAATTTGTTCACAGTGAGGGGAAATCCCACTGATATTGTGGTAAAAATTTCAGATGTTGGGTTACTATATTTTAGGAGATATGACCAATGGAAGTCGAACTTCCTGAATGCTCCTAGAATTGTGCACCAAAAAGGATTGTGTTGGTATTTTTGTTATAACTTTTCATATATGAAATTTCAGAAGTTGATACTTGAACCATAGTGAGGGAGGCTCCCACTGATCATATGGTACAATTTCCATAACTTTTACTACTTCAATTCAGGATATATGCATTAAATAATTCGCCCTTAACTTCTTGTATGGTTGAGGAATATTCTATCAAGATTCATTGGGAAAGCTCTTAGTCCTACTATGAAAAGTTAAGAAGCAACATCAAGTTTCCTAGAAGACACAATAGGTTTGTATCTGTTTATGTACATTTGAAAGTTTGTTACTAAATTGGGGTTGTGTTTGAATAGGTAAACATCTCGAAGGTTAGATAACACATTTTACATGATACGACTGTTTGATCGGGAAGAATTTGTTACCGATTGGAATAATTAAGAAGTTGAGGCTTTGTGTGAGACATTTCCTGGGAGGATCGACACTTTGTGTTTATGTCTAGTTCTCGAAGTAGGGAGGGTGGTGTTTTTCATGGATCCCTGACCTCGGATACACACCTAGATCCCTGGGTTGATGGTTAGTAAGTAAGCCTAATGGTACTTAGAGAGGCTGAAAGCTTTAGTCCATCTTCGATAGATTTCCCTGGGTCAGGAATCTAGTCCATGGCATTTCGGTGCCTAAAATTGTTGGAGGACCTTAGATAGATTGCCCTAGTCAGGAATCTACTCCATGGAATTGCAGTGCCTAAAATTCTTCATGGTTCATGTGTTCTGAGATGTTCCTTGTACTTGCACTAATGAATACCTCCCTAGTTAAGAGAGAGTGTTGAAAAATGTAACTAGGTTCAATCTTCATAAATATATTTGAGACGTACTTATCAAAAGAATGAAGAAAATATTATTAATATTATTATTATGATTTGTTAAAGCATGGGTTTCATGCTTGGTTCATCTTGTTTTAGGTCAAAGTACCCATTGAGGACTTCTAGGACTTATTCTGAGTCATTAGAGTCATTGTCCATTAAAAGAGACCCTTTTTGGGCTTTCAAATCAAGTAAAAAGAATTATTTTTGAGTCAAAAATGAATTTAGTCTCCTCCACACCAAGTCAGCCTCAAGAACATCAAGTCGGCCTCAAGACAAGTAATTCGACCTCCCTGGAAGGATATAAGTACAAGGCAATTCAAATTCATTTGGAGCATCTCATTCTCTCTCACATAGTTCGATTTATGAAGCTGGAAGTTGGAAAAGTGGGAATTTGAGAAAGGGATAAAAGAAGGGATGGAAAGGAGTGCAAGTTTCTGGAAGGAGATAGAAGACCTCAAGATCGAAATTTTGGGACAAACCTCACTTAGTTATGAGGTATATCAAGGGAGATTGAAGTATTCCAAGTTTGGTCGAAGATGTTGCTGGGTCAAAGCTGCTACTGGGTTGAATCTACCACCGATGCTACTAGGTCAAAGTTTCTTTGGAAGGGTTATCATCTGCAAGAAGGATTAAGGGCTAACTTGGTGTGGAGGAAGTCTCTGTGTGCGTCTAGAGTCATTGATTATCTCAAGAAAACTATTGAAGGAAGAATGGTTGACTAGGTTTTCCCCTAGATAGGGTTTTTTCTTTGGTTGTCTGCCTACATTTGTTGTCCTTGTGTTACTGTCTTGTTAATTGCTTGATGAACTAAAAGATAAAAGAATAACATAAAAATAGAAGAATCACAAGTAACTATCTATATAAAAAAATCTTTCTACCTTTTTGATTTTCTAATAGGGGATAGTATTGATGTGTAATAGTATTGTTGTAGCTATACATGCTTATTTCTATGCAAAGAGTTTGTTATATTAGTTTGCATGTAAAGTGTTTGAAGAAATGCTTAAATCCAAATCTAAGAGTATAATAGTTTTTTGAATAAAATGTAATAGTATGGTAATTGTTTAAATAAAATATTATTTTTTGGATGGGATAGTATTGTAGTATGATAATATGGCTATAGCTGATCTATGTCTATTTGCATGCAAGGAATTTGAAAGGTTGCATGCAAGGAATTCTAAAAGTTGCATGTAAGGAAATGGAAAAGTGGCATGATTATGGGGCAAGTTTTCAATTAGTATGCTAAAAGTGGAATAAGTGTAATGTTTCTAATTTGATCTCATACAAAATGTATGAGAACTGGAAATCAAGTTTTGGCAAGTATGGTTAAAGTAGAGCTTTGGAGATCCCATTTCCATAATTGAACATTGGAGATCAGGCCATTATAGCAGTTGCCTCCTTCTACCTTAGTGTGAACCATGGAGAGTAAGGGGGTATGTTACAGGTAGTTTGAATGCTTCATTAAGTGCATGATATGAGTATGTGCTTGTAAGATTGCATGAAAGAATGCTCTTGTTTTAACACGGTTGTAGTAACACAATATGTGCTTAGAAAGTTGATATGCACTTGAGTGCAAGTGGGTGCTAGTTGTAGCACTATGACTAATCATTATGAGTTGATTGCATACTATGACAAGGATGTTAGTCTTGGTAAAGGCTTATTTCAAATAAATAGACACAATGTCTTGATATTTGGAACATGTGACTGACATGTGTGAACAGTTTCAAGGAAACATGCTTGGTATTAGCATGACAAGGTAATAGTTGATTTGTTAATATAACTAACTTCTGGGTGAATGTGATAACACATAATCAGACTCAATTGTAGCAAGGTAAAAAGTTAAAAGAAAGGATTTGGGTGAGAATTCTTTGGCTACATTTGGAAATTGCAATTCCAAATGAATGAGTGCTTCGTATGAATACAGGGAGCTTTATTAACTTTGATTGTATCTGATATTATGTAGATATGTGCTATATTCATGAACATGCATTTGACAGGTTGTTATCTTAAGGCCAATATTTAAGATAAGAGGTTGAGTTCTAATATTGTAAGGGCATGAATAAAGGAATGAGGTAATGTTGCGTGATGCAGGGAATACATGGAAAATGATACTGCCATAGATCTTGAAGAAGTCTCAGGCTAAGATTTCACTCATGAATCCCTAGAAGCACCGAGAAACCATGGGAGTTAGTCATGGTGTCTGTTGGAAGTCTTGTGCTTTCAGTGTTTTGTGATTTTTTTGTGCTTGATTTTCTATTTTTATTATGTCTTGTGCATGGCCATGCCACTTTGTTTTTGGTGTTGTATTGTTGTTGGTTTTCCATGGTTTTCTTCTTGTTTTCCTTTTTTTCTTACCTTTTATGTTTTGAGGGTCTTGGGAATTTTTTGGGAAAGAGGAAAGTTACTGGAGCACGAGGAGAGATTTGTGGTACCCAATAGGAAATGAATGACTTGGATGAAGCCCGATGCATGAATAAAGGGCAACTGAAGGCAAGAATATGACAACCAGTTGGACTGGTTGGGTCCATTGAGTTAAATGGACAGTGGCAGGACAATCATGAGAAAGGTAGCAAGAAAGGTAAAGTAAATAGGCTTAAGGTAACATATGTCTTGGCTAATTTGGGAACTATTGTTCTCAATGTTGTGCATAGATAAAGGGAGTTCTCTTAACCTAGACCTTATGATATCTAGTAATTATGTTGTGATCATTATTATGTTGATGTCTATATATGTATACATATATGTATGTATGTCATTGTATGATAGGGTTGTCAAGGATCATTCTTGTGGAGGAATGATTGCTTATGCAGGTGAATGGCATGAAGAGGTTCCTGGTATTATGAGGAATCAAGTGGGAAGAGTAGCCCTGACATATCTATGAGGTTAGTATCATGTGGATATGAATTGATATTATGTGCTTATACTATGCCTATGTTTATGTTATGGAAGGTAATGCTGAGGGATACATCAACATAATGAAAGCAGTTTGATTTGCGACATGCTGGGACAAACATGGATAGTGGAAAGACACTGGAAGAAAGGTTGTTTGGTAGAGACACCGTGGTCTCCAAATGTGTATTACTAGTTTTATGTACATGTTGCATATACGGTGCTGTGTACATATGGTGTTGTGTGCATGTTGCTTATACGATGTTGTGTACATATGGTATTGTGTACATGTTGCATATGCAGTGCTATGTACATATGTTGTTGTGTGCATGTTGTATGCGTGGTGCTATGTATATATGGTGTTGTGTGCATGCTGTATATGCGGTGCGGTGTGCAAGTTGTACATGTGGTGTTGTATGCATGTGGCGCTATGTACATGTGGTTCATGTGGTTTTGTGTGCATGTGGTGCTATGTGCATGTGGTACATGTGGTGTTGCATGCATGTGGTGCTTTGTACATGTGGTGTTGCATTCATGTGGTGTTGCATACATGTTGTGTAGTTGGTGCTGTGTACATGTCGTGCAAGTGGTGTTATGTACATGTGGTGCTGTGTACACATCATGCAGGTCGTGTTGCGTACACATTGTGCAGGTAGTGTTGTGTACATATGGTGCTGTGTACAGATTGTGTAGGTGGTGCTATGTACATGTGGTATTATGTACACATCGTACATGTTGTGTTGTGCACATGTGGTATCGTGCAATGTATATTGTGTAGTCATTGAATCGTGACATGTGCATTCATTGTGTTGTACTATGTGTACATGTATCTGTTGTGTTGTACACTGGGTGTAGGTGTATGTTTTGTGTTGTAAACCGGGTGTAGTCGTATGTGTTGTATTGTACACCAGGTCCAAGTGTATGTGTTGTGTTGTAAACCGGGTGTAGGTGTATGTGTTGTATTGTAAACTAGGTGCAAGTGTATGTGTTGTGTTGTACATCCGGTGTAGGTGTATATGTTGTGTTGTGCAATGGGTGTAGGTGCATGTATTGTGTGATGTTTTGTGCCATATGTGGGTGTATCTGTGTGATGTACACTGTGTGTATGTGTACATGGTTGAAGAGAATAAAAGGCACTGGATGCTTGCCATGTGTGGCAACTGATTCAAAGTGTGTACGAAAAGGACAAAGATAGAAGCAACAAACCGACTGAAGGATAAGTATTAGTATTTTATTTCAGATTTAATTATGCAAGTGATATATGATTATGATTTATGATGGTTGCATGTCTATGATTTTGATTTATGATGGTTGCATTTTGAGCTAACGAGATGTGACATGTTTAGACATAATGATTTGATCAAAGAGTTAGTTTGAATTGTTGTGACAGGAAGTAAACATAATTGCAAGTGTACCTTATTGATGGGCCATAAATGAGGTATGATTTGAATTTATTTCAATTCCTTTTTAGTCTAATGGAAATTATTTGCTTGGTATAGGAAAGCTGAGAAATGCTCGGTTTGGGTGGTTGAAACTGACTGCAAGAGTTAGTAGTAGCAACAAAAGGAATTGGAATAAGCAACAATATGTTGGTAAATAATTTAGGAGTAGGGCCATTGTGGGACATTGGTACCCAATAGTTTCCATTGATTTCCATGAGCATGCTATGACCGGTATGATGGTTTTGAGGTAGGGATATGCATTAGTTCTTGGACCTTCTGATGCCATAAAACCTTTCCAAGGGATGGATCACTTGAGGGACTATGTAGCAGAGAAGGGGATGCCAGTAGAACTTGGAAGGTGTGTGATTGCATGGAAGGGGGTGACCGGATTTCCCAAGGGACTGTGTACTATAGAAGGGAAGGCTGGGGAATGAAATTTTTTTGGTCATTAGCATTGCCAGATGGAATTAGAAGCACATTGGGAGTGTTCCCTGGAACAATGAGCTTGTAACTGTTCACTGAGAGAACAAGTAGCGCAAGGATTATAGCGCCAGACATTGGATGCAGATTTGACTTTGGCAGTGGATTTTGGACTTCCTGGGAAGGAGGTGAATCTTGATATTACTTTGAGGGTGGAGGTGTGAGCCTTTGGATTCTCTTGTTGCGAATGCAGTCATCGTACCCTTTTATTTTATAGTTAGAGAAAATGTGCATATGTGTATGTTATTGTAAATATTGTATCGAGCTATGGTTATAAAGCTCCATAGGCAGTATGTTTTGTTTTCAGTGGTTTGTTGGTCATAGGTGTCATAGAACACCAAGGACGATGTTCCCTCAAGTGGAAGGGGTTTGTAACAACCCCTTGTTGATTTTCCATGTAAAAAAAAAGACCAAGGTCACGGGACACGTATTCCAAACTGAATGGAGGGAAAAACATCCTAGTGGGTGTCACTTTCGGTTTATTTATAGCTAAGGAAATTGGCAAAGGCATTGACAAAAACAAGAGGCATTAATTGGCATTTTATTTACGAAAATAAAGGAAAATAGGAGAAAAGGAAGGTGAAGAGTCACAAATTTTCATGCAAGGGAAATTAGAGGAAACATGAAGGAAAATGAAGAAAATAAAGGTCTTAATGATAAAAAGGCTTTTAAGGATTAGTTCACAGTATTTTGTCAGTCTAGTTTGGAGCTCTCAATTCATTCTATTCTCTCATTCTCTCACACTTAGAGTATTCTTGGAGCACTCTATTATTCACTTGGTTGGAGAAAGAAGGAAAATAAAAGGAGGGAAAACGCAAGGGAAACGTTGGATCCACAACTACAACTGGATTACTTTGTAGGCATTGAGTTGCATGTATGATTTCCTTGTTTATTTTTGCATGCATGGTATATGCATGTGGTTTCTTGGTTATGTCCTATCATTGGCATGGGGATTTTCCTAGATTGACAATGGTTTTAACCTTGCCTTTCCATTTCCTGGATAGCCATGGTGTTGTGGGTTTTTTCATTGTTGTTTTTTTATTATTGGTGCTCATGTTCCTTATGGCTGTGGGTTGGAACAAATGCTCTGGAATCCCTGGGAAAACTTGGGTTGAGTTACTAGTCCTAGAGCCTAGGTTGGGAAAAATGATCTAGATCCCTTGGTGGGTTGAGTTACTAGTCCTTGGAGCCGGGTTAGACAAACACTATGGAGCCCTGGAAGGCTGTGGGTTGAGTTACTAGTTCCTGGAGCCCTGGACAACTTGGGTAGACACCGATCTGGTTGGTGTTAGTGACAACTGACCATGAGGTGGAATCAATGGTTAAGGGTTGAGGTGGTTTTGCCTCTGCAAGCCCTAGTTTGGTTTTTCTTGGTTTATTCCATGAGATCCCACATTCATGCTTGGAATATGGTAGGGGGTGATTAGCTAAAAGAAATATTTGGTTCAACCGAATCTATGGTCGGGTGGTACATGGACGTCCCTGACTTGGCTAGTACTTTGCATAATTTAATATGTGTTATTCTTTATTGATGATCAATAAGAATAATGCTAATCTACTATTGTTTACATGACTTTTTTTTTTGTGGTTTTATTGCTAGTTATGTGCGTGCTACATGCATGATGTATTTATTATTATACGATGTGCTCTTGATCTAGATAATTGATGGCTTGACAAGATATTAGTTGTTTTATATGGATGAATGAGCTAATATGTGTTTCTTGCAACAAGTATGGAAGGGAAACAAACCTTCTTGATGAACATCTGATGGAACTAATGTAAACAATGACCAAACTATGAATCCATGATTTACAGGTACTATGTACACAAAGTGTTTGTAAAAATGAATAACACGTGTTGGCAAGTTAGACCCCATTTCTGTAATTGCATCTTGGAAGTTGGGTCATGCATAATAACTCTCAGTTCATGTTTACCCTGGTAAGTATGTTAAAGTAGGTAAATGTGGGGTGGGGTGTTACAGCGGAGAAACATTGAAGTGTTGGATTTGTGGTAGAGACCATCACAAGAAGGATTTTCCATTGTATCAGGGTGGTAGGCCTCAAATCTACAGTGCTTAGGAGGTGCATACATATGGGGATGTAGGTCAAAGAATTCCACTGATATATGAAACAGTTGATAATAGGCATGCAAACCACCAAGCATCTATTATCGAGATGGAAGGTAAGCTTTGTGATCAAGCTGTTTCTATTTTGATTGACCCTGGATCAAATTATAGCTATATTAGTCCTAACCTAGTGGACGAATTCCATTTGAATAAGGAAGTGCATGCATAATATTGGTTGGTATAGTTGGCTATAGGAACCAAGAGAAGAGTTCACCATTGGGTGAGATCTTGTGTATTCTATCTTAATGGCATGCCAACAACAACACATTTGAATTTGATTCCTTTGGGTTCATATAGTATGATTTTGGGCATATATTGGTTGTTTATTCATAGGACCAAGGTGGATCACTATTACAATGCCATTGAGTTCTTGGATGATGATGGAGAAAAGAGAGTCCTGCAGGGAAATAATAAGCTTACATCAGTAAGGATGGTTACAACTATGCAAGCTAAGCGCACTTGCAAAAAATGATGTTTAATGTTTGCATTACATATTTCCAGTGAAAAAGGGAAGAATTATGAGGATGACGGAGTCCTGAGGAGGTATCCTATCTTGCAACAGTTTAAGGATGTGTTTACTACAAAAATTCCAGAGTTGTCTCCCCATAGAGAGGTGGATTTCTCTATGGAGTTAATACTAGGAGCAACACCAACATCTAAGGCACCATACAGGATGATCACTCTTGAGTTGGTGGAACTGAAGTTGCAGCTTAAAGAGATGCTTGATAAAGGATACATAAGGCCAAGTGTGTCTCCTTGGGGTGCACCAATGTTGTTTGTAAAGAAGGACGATACTCTCACATTGTGCATTGATTACAGGCATCTGAACAAGGTGACTATCAAGAACATGTATCCATTGCCTCAAATTTATGATTTGCTTGATCAACTAAAGGGAGCTGTAGTAATCTCAAATATTTGACCTAAGATTACGATATCATCAAGTGTGCATCAAATAAGAAGACATCTACAAGATAATATTTTGTACAAGGTATGGGCAATATGAGTTTGTGGTGGTTCCTTTTGGTCTTACCAATACTCCAACCACCTTTATGTATTTGATGAACAATGTGTTGTGCCCTTATTTGGATAATTTTGTGATAGTCTTTGTCAATGACATATTGGTCTATTCAAAGAACGAGGAGGAGCATGAAAAGCACCTGACAACAATATTGTGATTGTTGAGAGAGCATAAGTTGCAGGCCAAGCTCAACAAGTGTAGCTTCTTTTAGTCTCATATTCAATACTTGGGAAATGTTGTTTCCAAGGAGGGGATAACAATGGATCCATAAAAGATTAAGGTGATCATGGGGTGGCTAGCTTCGAATAATGTGGATGAGGTTAGATAATTCAATGGACTAGAAGGTTATTATAGGAGGTTTATTAAGAATTTCTCTAAAACTGGCTATCCTATCACATATTTGCAGAGGAAAGGAAAGAAGTTTGAATGGAATGATGAGTGTGCAACTTGATTTGATTAGTTGAAGCAATTTCTTACCAATGCTCCAATTTTGAAGATTGTAGATCCTGATAAGGAGTTTGTGGTTTGTATAAATGCATGTAAGGAAGGACTTGGTGGAGTCTTGATACAGGAAGGGCAAGTAGTTTGTTATGAATCACACAATCTAAATGAGAATGAGAAGAATTTTGTGACTCATGATGTTGATTTGGTAGATATAATTCATGCATTGAAGATGTGGAGACATTATCTCCTTGGAAGGAGGTTCGTTTTGATGAGAGATCATAATGGACTGAGGTACTGATTTTACTAGCCTTTTCTGAACGCAAGGCAAGCTAGATGGTTAGATAATCTCAGTTAGTTTTATTTTGAAATTAGGTACATTAAAGGCAAGGAGAACTGGGTTACAGATGCTCTCAGTAGGAGATTACATGTGAATCATGTTTCAACTATGAGCTCTTATGGTATAAATTTGAAGGAGTGGATCTTTCATGCAGGGAAGCATGATAAGAGGTACCAAAAAGTGAAGCAGAGATTGCAAAAACAAGGTGAGGGTGATAAGGACGAGGAGTATCATCTCACTATAGATGGATTGGATATATTTAGGAGTAGGATCTAAGTGCCTGATAATAGTGAAATCAAGAAGCTTATCTTGAGAGAGTTTCATGTCAAGCCTTATTTAGGCCACCCAAGATACCAGAAGACTTTGAAAACTATTAATAAGTTCTACTATTGGCCTAATTTGAATAAAGAGGTGGCTAAGATTGTTGCTAAGTGCTTGGAATATCAACAAGTGAAAGCTAAATGCAAGAATCCAACTGGTTTGTTTCATTTTATTCTAATTCCAAAAAGGAAATGGGAGGTCATTTTCATGAATTTCATCACAGGTTTTCCTAAGATGTCAAGGAAACATGAATCCATCATGGTTGTGGTTGAAAGGTTGAGAAAGGTATCTCACTTCATTGAAGTGAAGTCTACTAATTCATATAGTGAAGTGGTTGAAGTATTCATTAAGGAGATAATGAGGTTGCATGGAGTTCCCAAGAGGATTATATCATATAGAGATGCCAAGTTCACTTACAGGTTTTGGAAGGAGTTGTCTACAGGATTGGGGGCATAATTAAATTTCAGTACAACTTATCATCCACAGATAGATGGGTATACAAAGAGAATCAATAGGATCCTTGTGGATATGTTGAGGATGTATGTCATGCATCAACAAAGGAAGTGGGAGGAGTATCTTCCACTAGTGGAGTTTTCTTATAATAATGGGTATAATGAATCCTTGAAGATGAGACCATCTGAGGCTCTCTATGAGAGGAGTTGTAACACTCTTATCATCTGGAGTGATCCAGTGAGTAGGGTGTTGATTGGACCAGATATGTTGAGAGAGATGGAGCAGGAGATTGAGGTTATCAAAAAGAATTTAAAGGCAAAACAAGACAAGAATAAGATCTATGCAGATCAACATAGGGTATTCAAGGAGTTTTAGGTTGGAGAGCATGTGTACTTGCGTATAAAGCCTAAGAAGAGTTCCTTGAAGATTGGGTGATGTGTCAAGTTAGAACCTTGGTATTGAGTTATATATATATGTGTGTGTGTGTGTCATTGTAAATACTACGTCGAGCTATTTTTATAGATCTCTAATAAGCAGCATGTTAGTCATGTTTTCATCAGTTTGTCATTGTAAATACTGCATCGAGCTGGGTTAGAAAGCTTCATAACCAGTATGTTTTTCAGGTTCAACAATATTGCTTGTCAAAAGTGTCATAGAAAATTGAGGACAATGTTCCCCCAAGGGGGAGGGGTTTATAACAACCCCGGGTTAAAGTTCCATGTAATAAATAGGAATTATAAAGACAAAGATAAAACCAAGGTCACGAGACACATATTCCAAGCTGAATGAAGGGAAACACATTATATTCAGATACACTTGTGGTTAATTATTTACTGGATATGGAAATTGGCATTGACAAGAGGCAAAAGGAAATAAATGGAAATTAATACAAGAAATAAAGGAAAATAAGATAAAAGGAAGATGAAGAGAGAAGAATATGCATGCAAAGGAAATTGAAGAAAAAGGAAAGGAAAAAGAAGGGGAAAAGGAGGGAGAGAACATTCATTCATTCATTGATAATTCATCTTTGGAGAAGAGCAAGAGGATAACAAGATAAGAGCAAGGGAGAGAGCATACAGACACAAGGAAGCCATAAGCAAGAAATTAACAAGCAAGGGAGTGTAGGAGGAAAGTTGGACAATAGTATGCAAGGGCTGAAATCAAGCAAAGAAAGAGAAACTAACATGAGAATTTTGCAGGTAACAGGTTGCATGTATGTTTATCTTGCTGGGATTTGAATGCATGGTTCATGCATTTGGTTTATTCATCATTTTGTTGTCATTGGCATGGGATTTGCCTAGATTGATAATGGTGTACAACCTTGCCTTTTCCATTTCTTGGATAGCCATGATGTAGTGGGTTTCCCAAGGGTTGAGGGTGGAGATGAATTTCTTCGGGAAGCTCTTGATAGGTGGGTGGAGACAGGAAAATTCCTCTGGGTATGGTGAAGAAATTCTGAGGCATCCAATCTTGTTTTGGTTTTGGTGATTTCTAGACTGTTTCGGTGAAATCACTAAGGTTGAGGGTGAAGGTGGTTTAACCTATGGATTCCTTGGTTGGTTTTATTTTGGTTTATACCATGTGATCCCACATTCATGCTTGGAATATGGCACATGTGTGATTACCTGAAAGAAATATTTGGTTTAGCCCAATCTATGGTCCAGTGGTACATGGAAGTCCCTAACTTGGTTAGCACTATGCATATGCTAATATGTGTTATTATTTATTGATGATCAACAAGCATAAGTGCTAATTCAATGTTGTTTATATGAATGGTTTGTCATGGCTTCATCATGGTTAAATGCTAGTTACATGCATGGTATATTTCTTATTATATGATGTGCTCTTGATCTAGATCTAATTCAATTCATGGTATGATGGCTCATGGTTGGTTTATATGAATGAATGTGATAATATGTGTTTTATTTCAGCTAGTGCAAGGGGGTAGCAAGGCTTCTTGATGAATATCTGATGACCTAATGAAAAAAGTGAACAAACTATGCATTCATGACCTACAAATACCTTAGTCACAAGGTGTTTGTATAAATTAATAATTTGGACCTCCAACTTCTGAGAGTCATAAATTTGGCATACGATCTCCGTTTGGCTATCATAATACCTTGTTTCAAATATATTCACCATGAGGACAAAAAAATAATATTTGATACAAATTTTGACAATATTCTGGTCTCTCCATTTTCCCTGAAAATGCCGTTTAGGTCCTCAAAAGTTTAGGAACTAAAAAACTGCCAAAAATAAAAAGTTGTTACAACAGGATATTAGAGAAAGGTTTACAACACTGGACCTCGGGGAAAATGTAGAATGTTGTGCAGGTATATTTGGTTATTGCACATGTCTATATGTTTATCATGCAAGCATGACAACTATTTTATTTTCAATGTTGTTCTAGTATTTTGATTCATGCATGCACTAATATGTTCTTGATATTATTATGTATCGTGTTGATCTGAATTGGCTTGTGTAGATACAATAGCCTCACCACAGTAAGTTGAGGTAATGGTCATTGATTATGCCTTTTATTTTATCTAACAGTGATATGTTGTAGGAAATAAAAGGCTAAGAGATGAAGAGCATAATGGTTAAGTACAATTCTTATGAATCCCAGTACAAGCCAGAAGAGAAATCAGTGGGATGGGAGAAGTTAGTCGGGTAGTAGGGAGAGGGAGACTCTCATGATATAGCATATACATTGAGAAGTCTGAAAGAAAATATCATAAGTTGGAAAGTAGATAATGAGAGATTGATTGAAGGAAAGGCTTACGAAATCTCAAGAAAATAAAGTTGAGGTTAATGTGGTTATCCTCCAGAGCCTTTTAGGTTTGTAGAAGCAAAGACAACTGGGGATTAGTCATTGATATAGACAAGAAAAAAGGAATAATGCTGCAGATGGAAGTAGGTCTCATAAAATTTACAAGATGGACAAGGATGATACTGTGAAGAGTGGAAAACTCTTGGATACACTTGACAGGAGGGTTAGTACACATGGATTTAATTCTATCTCTACTTTTTGGAGACATCATCATCATCATCACCAAAATCATTATAGGAGGAGTGAGAAAGGGTATTTTCCAGAGGAATTTAAGAAATCCAAGCCTCCTACCTTTGATGGAGAGATGAATAAATCATAAGATGTGGAAGGATGGCTGTTGGAATGAGGAAATTATATAGAATTCATGATTACTCAGAGAATATGAAATTCAAGATAGCTACCTTCAATCTTAAAGGAAAAGAAAATATTTGGTAGGAAGATGTCAAGCATGTCATGGGCATCAATGAAGAGAAGTTGGCTTGGGAATAATTTGAGAGACTCTTCAGAAAGAAGTACCTATCTGAGAGGTATTATGATGGAAAGGCCAAGGAATCTTATGAGCTCAAGGTGGGTTCCATGATAGATGAAGAGTATACAACTAGATTTCTAGCATTGTTGAGATATATTTCCTATCTCAAGGATGAGAAAGCAAAGATCAAAAGGTTAATTAGTGGATTTCCATTATCATTCAAAGAACAGATTGAGTTTGATTAGCCTTAATCATTGGAAGAATCCATCAGGAAGTTGAAGCATTGTTATGAGCAGTCAAAGCACAAGCATGAATTCAAGCATGATTATAAGGGTAATGAGAAGACTAAAGGAAAATGGCCCAAGAATCAAGAAATATCCCAAGATGTAGGTGAGAAGGAAAATGTGGCCCCACATAAGAAGTTTAATGTAGTTGAGAAAGGACATGGGCCTCAGCCCATGGAGCACCAAAATAAAGGCAGTGGTAGAGAACCATTGAAGTGTTGGATTCGTAGTAGAGACCATCGCAAGAAGGCTTGTCCATTGTATCATGGTGGCAAGTCTAAGATCTACAGTGCTCAAGAGGCACACACAATTGGGGGATGTAGGTTAGAGCATTTGCCAGATCTATGCAACAATTGATAATAGGTAGGAAGACCACCAGACATCCATTATCGAGATGGAAGGTAAGATTTGTGATTAAGTTGTTTCTATTTTAATTGACCCTATATCAAATTATAGCTATATTAGTTATGACCTAGTGGATTAGTGCTATTTGAATAAGGAAGTGCATGTAGAATCTTGGTTGGAACAAATGGCTATAGGGACCAAGAGAAGAGTTCACCATTGGGTGAGATCTTATGAATTCGAGCTTAATGGCATGACTACAACAAAAAATCTGAATTTCCTTCCTTTGAATTCATATAGTATGCTTTTTGGCATGGATTGGATGTTTATTCACAAGACCAAGGTGGGTTGGTATGACAAGGCCATTGAGTGTCTGGACGATGATGGATAAAAGAGAGTATTATAGGGAAATAAGAATCCTACATTAGTAAGGATGGTTACAACTACGCAAGCTAAGTGCAGTGGTAGAAAATGATGTTTATTGTTTGCAGTGCATTTTTCCAGTGAGAAAGGGAAGAATGATGAGGATGATGAAGTCTTGAGGAGGTATCCTATATTGCAACAGTTTCAGAATGTGTTTCCTTCAGAGATTCTAGATTTGGCTCCTCACAGAAAGGTCAATTTCTCTATTGAGTTGATACTAAGAGCAACACCAACATCTAAGGCAACATACAGGATGAGCACTACCGAGTTGGTGGAAATAAAGTTTCAGATTAAGGAGATGCTTGATAAGGGATACATAAGTCCAAGTGTGTCTCCTTGAGGTGCACCAGTGTTGTTTGTAAAGAAGAAGGACAATACTCTCATATTGTGCATTGATTAAAGGCAGTTGAACAAGGTGACTATCAAGAACAAGTATGCATTGCCTCAAATTGATGATTTTTTTTATTAGCTGAAGGGAGCTATAGTATTCTCAAATATTGATCTGAGGTCAGGATATCATCGGTGCACATCAAAGAAGAAGACATCTAAAATATTGCATTTTGTACAAGGTATGGGTGTTATGAGTTTGTGGTGGTTCCTTTGGTCTTACCAATGGTCCAACCACCTTCATGTGTTTGATGAATAGTGTGTTGCACCCTTATTTGGATAAGTTTATGGTAGTATTTGTCAATGGCATATTGGTCTATTCAAAGAATGAGGAGGAGCATGCAAAGCACCTGGCAACATTATTGAGATTTTTGAGAGAGCATAAGTTGTATGCAAAGCTCAACAAGTGTAGCTTATTTCAGTCTCAGATTCATTAATTGGGACATGTTGTTTCCAAGGAGGGGATAATAGTGGATCCAAAAAATATTAAGGCTATCATGGAGTGGCCAGCTCCGAAGAATGTGGATGAGGTCAGATCATTCATGGGACTAACAAGTTATTACATGAGGTTTATCAGGAATTTATCTAAGATTGGCTATCCTAGCACATATTTGCAGAGGAAAGGAAAGAAGTTTGAATGGAATGATGAGTGTGCAAATAGCTTTTATTAGTTGAAGCAATTGCTTACCAATGCTCTAGTTTTGAAGATTAAAGGTCCTGATAAAGAGTTTCTGGTTTGTATAGATGCATGTAAGGAAGGACTTGGTGGAGTCCCGATGTAGGAAGAGCGGGTGGTTTTCTATGAATCACAAAAGCTAAATGAGCATGAGAAAAATTATGCGACTCATGATCTTGAGTTGGAAATTATCATTCATGCATTGAAGATGTGGAGACATTATGTCCTTGGTAGGAGGTTCATTTTGATGAGTGGTGATCATAGTGGAGTGAGGTACTTGCTTGACCAACCTAATCTGAACAAAAGGTAAGCTAGATGGTTTGATTTTGAAATTAGGTACATTATAGGCAAGGAGCACCAGAATGTTGATGCTCTTAGTAGGAGAGTACAAGTGAATTACGTTTCAGCTGTGAGTTCTTATGGGACAAATTTTAAGGAGCGATTTTTCATGTAGGGAAACATGATGAGAGGTACCAATAGATGAAGTAGAGATTGTAGCAGCAAGGTGAGGGCAATAAGGATGAGGAGTGTCACCTCACAATAGATGGCTTGGTTATCTTCAAGAACAAGATCTATGTGCGCTACAATACTGAATTGAAGAAGCTTATTTTAAGAGAGTTTCATGTCAAGTTGTATTTAGGCCACCCAAGATACCATAAGTCTTAGAAAACTATTAAGAAGTTATACAATTGACCTAATTTGAAGAAAAAGGTGGTTGAGTTTATTGTTAAGTGCTTGGACTATCAACAAGTGAAAGTTGAATGCAAGCATCCAGCTAGTTTTTTGTAGCTTATTCCGATTCCAGAATGGAAATGCGAGGTCATTTCCATGGATTTCATTACATGTTTTCCTAGGACATTAAGGAAGTGTGACTCCATCATGGTTGTGGTTGACAGGTTGAGTAAGGTAGTTCACTTCATTGTAATGAAGTCTACTAATTCAACTAGTGAAGTGGCTCAAGTATTCATTAAGGAGATAGTGAGGTTGCATGGAGTTCCCAAGAGCATTATATCATATAGAGATGTCGAGTTCACTTCCAGGTTTTGGAAGGAGTTGTTTGTAGGCTTGGGGATAGAGTTAGCTTTCAATACAACTTAACATCCGCAGAAAAATGGGCATACAGAGAGAGTCAACATGATCCTTTAGGATATGTTGATGATGTGTGTCATGCATCAACAAAGGAAGTGAGAGGAGTATCTTCCACTGGTGGAGTTTGCTTATAATAATGGGTATCAAGAATCCTTAAAGCTGAGTCCATTTGAGGCTCTATATTGGAGGAGTTGTAACACACTTATCAACTGGAGTGATCCAGTGAGAAGGGTGTTGATTGGCCCATATATGTTGAGAGACATTGAGTAGGAGATGGAGGTTATCAAGAAGAATTTGAAGGCAACACAAGACAAACACAAATTCTATGTGGATCAACATAGGGTATTCAAGGAGTTTCAGGTTGGAGAGCATGTGTACTTTTGTATCAAGCCTAAGAAGAGCTCCTTGAAGACTGGGTCATGTGCCAAGTTGGCAACTTGGTATTGCAGACATTTTTGTTGGGTGCGTGTTATATTATTTCCACCACTAGTCGCACGCGTGGGGGGGTGGGGGGGGGGTGATAGCGCCCCCCGCTCGTTGCGTCAGGGGGTTTCAGGGGGGAGGTAGCCCCCCTGCACAAGGTCCGGGGCAATGCCCCGAGAATTTTTTTTTGGACCCTATATTAGGTGGGTAGACCTACCTATGGTTTTGTGCACGGGGTTTTCACATGGTTTTGGGCATGATGGTTTTCTGCCCATGGTATTTTATAGATCTGGTTAAGGGAACTACGGTTATGTTCTAATCTAGGGTTAATGGATTGGGGTTTATGAATGCTTTGACATGTATATATGTGTATTGTAACATTTAAAGGACTGTAATGAAAAATCAATCTGGTAGTCCTGTTTTTGGGATCCAGGGGAAATCTATGTGTATTTTTTTATGTTTCTTTCCATTGTATATATATATTTTTTAAGAATTCGTTTGCAGGTAATTTCTGTATAGGTTTAAAACCTACATTTGGTATTAGATCTATTTTGAATTCAAGGGGACACATTTGTTGCTGAGGGGTTTTGCTCAGGCCTGTGGTAGACCCTGTTCAGTGGGAGATCTGTGGGATCAATTCCTACGGTGAAAGAAGACGTCGAGCAGTGGAAAGATAGAGATTGAGAAATTTAAAGGTTATAGTTTTGAGTTGTGGAAGCTCAATATGGAGGATTTGCTAGTGGATAAAGATTAGTGGATTGCAGTAGATCCGGGTACTAAACCAACGACATTGTCAGCAAAACACTGGGCGAAGTTGGATCAGAAGGCAAAGAGCACAATATAGTTGTGTATCTTAGATTCAATATTGTTGAACATATCAAGGGAAGTTACGACGAAGGATTTGTGGGTCAAGTTAGGGACTTTGTACCAATATAATTCTTTGGTGAAAAAATTGTTCATGTGGAAAAATCTGTATAACCTAAGGATGAAGGATGGCAACTCAGTGATAGAGCATCTGAACGCCTTTAATACTGTGGTAAGACAGTTGTTATCTTTTGATATAAAAGATTTAGATGAATGTAAGTGCATAAGTTTGTTATGGTCTCTACCAGATTTGTGGGATAATCTGGTTCTTGCTATAGGTAGCAATACAACTACCTTGAAGTTTGACGAAATAGTCTCATCCTTGTTGTCAGAGGAGATGAGACAAAAAAATAGGGAGAGCCAGAATGGATATGCCTTGTCTCTACGAGGATGGTCCCAAAACAGAAACAAAAATAAGTCCTCGAGTGTGAGATCTAAATCTAGAGGGAGATCTAAATCTCCAGGAAAACCTATAAAGGTATGTTGGAAATGCGGAAAGGAAGGGAACTAAAAAAAGGATTGTAGATCTAAAGCTCATGAGAAAGGAAAGGGATCTGATGATGCTCCTTCTGAAGAGGCAAAAACCACCTGAGATGAAGGTGGGGATGTTTACTTGGATTCTTCTTCAAGTACAAATCTATATCATGAGGCATGGTTGATTGACTCAGGTGTATCCTTTTACTTCACTCCCCATAGGGAGTGGGTCTGCGAGTATGAGAAATATGATGGTGGTGATGTCTTCTTAGGGGATGAGAGGAAGACTAGAATCGTCAGATGTGGAAAAGTCAAGTTGACTTTGCAAGGTGGAAGGATTAGAACACTTCCGGGTGTTCTGCATATTCTTGCATTGGCCAGAAATCTGATTTCTGCAAGCAAGATGGATGATGCACATGTAAAAATAGTGTTAGAGAAAGATACCTGCAAGATGGTTCGGGGAGCACTGGTATTGATGCGGGGAGTTCATATTGAAACTCTATACAAGCTTATGAGTAGCACTATTATTGATAGGTGCAACACTTCTATGGTTTCTGAAAGTGGAGCAGAAAATCTAGCGGTCTTTAGAGAAATGACCATGCTATGGCATCAAAGGCTTGGACATATTGGAGAGAAGGGCATTCAAATACTTCATGGTAATGGTATGGTAGAAGGTATGTCTAATTTATCTTTGGATTTTGATTTCCGTGAACATTGTGTATATGGAAGCAAAATCGGGTGAGTTTCCCCTCTAGTGCTAAGAGGGCGAAAGGGATATTAGAGTTTGTTAACAGTGATGTGTTTGGACCTATGTTGGTTCCATCACTAGGCAAGTCTGTGTACTATGTATCATTTATAGATGACTTCTCAAGGAATGCATGGATATATTTCCTTAGGAACAAATCTGAAGTCTTTGACGGGTTTAAAGAATTTAAGGCTCTAGTGGAAAACCAGACAGAGAAAAAGATAAAGGTGATGAGGATAGATAATGGTGGAGAGTTATACAAGAAGGAATTTGAAAAGTTTTATAAGAAGTGTGGTATAGCATGGAAAAATACTACTCCATACACACCTCAACAAATGGATTTGTAGAAAGAATGAATAGGACTTTGATGGAAAAGGCAAGAAGCATGCTCAATGATACTGGGTTAGGACAAGAATTATGGGAAAAGGTAGTGGAGATTGCATGTTACCTGGTCAACAAATCATCTTCATCAACGTTGGAGGATAACACTCCACATGAGGTATGGAATAGTAAGAAACCCTCTCTTTCACATATGAGGGTATTTGGATGTGATGCATATGTACATATTCCAAAGGAGAAAAGAACCAAGTTGAATAGTAAATATGAAAGGTGCATCTTTATTGGGTATAAGGATGGTTTTAAATGTTATAAGCTTTGGAACCTAGAACAAGAAAGGTTGTGTACAACCGAGATGTGTTGTTTAGAGAGGTGAAAGATGTTATTAAACATGAATTCCTACCAAAGGAACCTGAGAAGATAAAGTTTGAGCTAAAGGAAGATGAATTAGACTCTACAACAGAACAAGAATAAGAAGAAGAAGAGCCACAAACTCTAGCTATCAGAAGATCAATTCGAGAAAGATGGCAACTAGAAAGGTATAGTTCATTTGCTTTCTTTTCAAAATTTTCTTTATCTATTACTGATTATGATCCTAGAAATGTCAGGGAGGTATTAGATTCAGAGGATACAAAAATATGGAAAGAGGCCATGATTGATTGAATGACATCTTTGGACAAGAATGAGGCTTGAGATATGGTGGAGTTGCTGGCTGGAAGGAAACCAATTGGAAGTAAATGGGAGTTTAAGAAGAAAATGAATGCAGAAGGCAAGGTGGAGAAATAAAAATCTTGGTTGGTAGCAAAAGGTTATTCCCAGGTGTGGGGAATTGATGTTGGTGATATTTTTTCTCTTGTTGCCAAGGTAGCTTCTATTAGATTATTTTTATCTGTTGCTAATACTTTTGATTTTGAGGTAAAACAGAGGGATGTGAAGACAACATTTCTTCATGGGGATCTGGAAGAAGAGATCTACATCAAGAAACTTGAAGGCTTTGCGGTGAAGGGAAAGAAAGAACTGGTATGCGGGTTAAAAAAGTATTCGTATGGGTTAAAATAGTCACCGAGGATGTGGTATCAGAATTTTGATACACATATACGGGGACTTAGCTTCACCGGAAGCAAAATGGATCACTGTGTGTATTTTAAATTAATTGGTGACCGTGTTATCTATCTGGTCTTGTATGTGGATGATATGCCAATGATTATAAACGACAAAGAAATTATCCAGGATTTGAAAACCCAATTGTCCTCCAAATTCAACATGAGGGATCTTGGTGTTGCGAACTATATTTTGGGCATGGAAATTAAATGAGATTGGGCAAAGAGGAAGATCTGGTTAAACTAGAGGAAGTATGTCGAGACAATACTGCAGAGGTTTAATATGCAGAATAGTAAATCAGTGAAGGTTCCTATTCATGTAGGTGTAAAGTTATCTGCTGAATAGTGTCCCAAGACACGAGAAGAGAAAGAGGACATGTCCCGTGTTCCATATGCAAGTGCAGTCATTAGCATGATGTATGCAATGGTATGTACTAGACCAGACATTGCACATGCGGTGGGAGTATTGTGCATGTTTATGTCAAAACTAGGGAAGGAGCATTGGACAACAATGAAGTGGGTTTTCAGGTGTTTTCATGGCACTAGTGATAATGGTCCATGCTACCAAAGAAGACCAGGTTTGGACAAAGTCTTGGGCATCCGTGGCTTTGTTGATGAAAACTGGGCTGGAGATCTAGATTAGAGAAGATATACAAGTGGATATTTGTTTAAGCTATTTGGAGGTGCAATCAGTTGGATGAGTAAGAGGCAATATGTAGTGGCACTTTCAACTACAGAGGCAACATACATGGCAACCACTCACGGAAGTAAGGAAGCAGTTTGATTGTATAGATTGTGTTCAAGTATGGGGTTAGTACAACGAGCTATACGAATAGAATGTGACAACCAAAGTGCAATTTTCTTGTCAAGGAACCCTGCATATCATTCAAATACAAAGCACATTGATGTTAAATATCACTTTGTGAGGGATAAGGTTGAGGTCAAAAAGGTGTTGCTGGTAAAGGTGGACACTTTGAAGAATGTTGTAGATGCATTGACGAAGTCTGTGAGCACTGAGAAGTTTTCTTGGTGTAGAGAAACAATGGGTGTTGCAATGTTGGACCAATGGATAAGCCCTCCTTCATGGAAAATTTTAGGGGCTAATGTTCGCCCCGTGGGCTAATTTTCCATGATTTTTCCACAAAAAAGATTTGCCAATTTCCGATTTTATAAAAGACGATTCACCCAAATTTTAAAATATAAAATTATTTTACCTTAAAAATCGCCAACATTATATAAAGACTATATATAAAATCATTATAAATTTGAATAATTGTACAAATATATCAATAAAATTTTTATAGTTTGCATATTAGGGATTAGTGATATTCGCCATTGTTTTTAAACTTCAAAAAACTTTTCCATCCTTAAAATTTTCCTTGCCCTCCTGTGACCTCTGTGTGGAAAAGAAAACAACAAGTGGGAGAATGTTGGGTGTGTGTTATATTCTTTCCATGACTATTCGCACACACGGGGGGGGGGGGGCGATAGACCCCCCTGTTTATTGTACCAGGCGAAGCAGGGGGTCACAGGGGGGGTGCAACATCCCTTATTGGAGGGTTTCAGGGGTGTTTTGGAGAATTTTGTATCTACGGATAAATACTAATTCCCTAGATAAGTAGCCATATCTAGAACAAAAATTTAAAGCACTTTAGCCTTTTCCTATAAGCAATAGATAAGACAAAGAGAATGAGAAGACCTACTTGTAGTTTTGCTTTCCTCTTGTCTCCTTTGTATCGATCCTGTCGCTCCATCTCATACTTAACATGCTTTAGAAGTACCTGTAAACATCAACAGAAGACAAAGAACCGATCAAAGCAAAAGATCTATTGATTACAAGTAAATGGAATTAGATATATTCACACATATAAGCATCATATAAAAAGATAAGCATATGGAAAAAGTTTCAAATAATTTATTTAATAGAAGAATGAATTACAACCATGAAGTCTGATTCGAAGTCACTCCTCCAGCTTTGATCCCATCCACATCACATCAAAAGCATGACAAACTTGTAGCATAATAATACTTGTCTCAAAGTCAATTCTCATAGCAACATTATCTCCTTACAATTCAACATAGTCCAGCCCTTGATCACTTAGATGAGTGCTCAATTTATAGGAAGATGGAGGAGGTTATGTCATAAATGGGGGTATTGAATGGCCTTCCATACTTAGAATTAGTTCCATGGAGGAAGGGATGAGAGGATAGGATGCATCTTAACTCATTCCCTATCCATTTTCGAGCTCATAGGAGTTGATAAGTGGGGGAAGCTTCTAGAAGACTCCAAGAGATAAGAATATTCCCCAAACCCTATGTGAATTTTGCTCAATCTTGCCCAGTGCAGGTCAAAGAGGGCCTAAGTGCTCTGCAAAGCACCCTGGCATGGACTTAACTGCTCTGCAGTACACCCTTACATGGGCCTACCTGCGCTGGTCCCTTTAGAGATCATTTCAGGATGTCTTCAAGTCATGAAACTGTCTGGGAAGGAGGCATTCAAAAGGTTGACTTGTTTAGGGCATGTAGCAACTAAAATTAGGGTTTGATGAGCCCTAAAACACTGATCTAGATGATGGGAGTGATGTGCCCAAATGGATCTGTAACAGTTGCCCCCTAAAGCATGAAGTCGAAAATGTAATGTCGAGTGAAATGCTTTACGATGTGATGAGGAGGTTTCGAAGTGGTTGGTGACCTGCATCGATTACAATACAATATCATGATATTTTGATTTTTTCTCATGAATCGCTGAGGGAAGGCATACCCATGCTCAGCATATAAATTTTCATTACAAGTACATAGACAGTCGTCTACAAATATAGACCCATGGTTGGAATGACCATCAATGTAAATCCATTGTACGGATGATTTGGTACATTTCCTAAAAGTGCAGCTCGAATGGATGAAAATAGATCCGGGGTCTTCTATCTCATTCAACCGTTCTCAAGTACGAATCTAACCATGTGGATATGTGATCTGAAGTCTAACATGGGAAGACATTGTCTGATTACCAGCCAATGATGTAAGCTATTAACAGACGCGAGAGAAATCACTGATAATGATGATGATCCTCAAGGTATTGCAGTACATTCTGCATGGTGTGAATGGATCTTTTGATGTTGAACACTATAGTGACCAATCCAGGGGTCTAGATTAGATTAAATTTAATTTCAACCAAGGAAGGTAAACTTAGAGGCACGTGTCTACAATCTATAGACCTAAAAGGATCTCATCTACCTAGATAAGTGTCTACTGTGACAGGCTACAACACTCTTTTACAAGAGATTGGAATATGTTTCCTTTCACAATTCAAACACTTATATCACCTAATTTAATCAACTGTTCTAAGAAAACAAAGTGTTACTAGTTTGAGTTTTCAATCCTCTTACAAGGATATCGTTCACAAAAACTCTTTCCAACTAACACACTAAGCATTCATGAAAACCAAAAACTCTTTTAAGCATACTAAGACTCAAATGCATGAAAACAGAGTCCACAGAGATACTTCGAAATTCAGTGCTCAATTAAATCTTTTACAAGATCTTGTTCAATAATTTAGCAATTGAAGTTTCAAGCTATCACCATGAATCATACAATAACCCAAGAATTGCTAATCGAATTAATTAATTCACAAGCAAAGAAATGGCATCAAATGCTATTCAGATCTGAAGTCTAAATGCTATGAAATAAAATGGAAGTATACCAGTCCCCACGTAGGGCCCGTCCACGCGTTGATGGTACACTTAGGAAACTTCAGATGTCGAAACCGTTAACACATAAAACACTGGAATGATGAAACGCCGCCTGTGATTAAAGTCTAGAAATCAATTACATGCAAGAACAGAGTTCTGGTAACAATACAATACAATATGATACGCTTAATGTCTCTTATCACACAGTCCTATTTGCAATCGAATGTACATACATTATCACACAGATGTTTCTGCTTTTACAATCAAAAAGACGATTTTTGTTTTTTTCTAATCTTAACTGATTTCCAAAACAAAACGAAATCAGTTTAGGTAACTCTGGCTTTTTGCTGCTTTTATGACCAAAAAGGCTGGGTTTGACTAGCATTGACCATGTATCCAAGAGCTCCAGATGCGATGCTGAATAGATCTTTCACCATGTATGTACATCTGTGATCACGTCCCTATCCTTGGTTTTGATTTTCCTGCCATGCCACATGTCACAACATAAACCAACTACAGGAAGTCATGACATCTCGTAATTTTGTTGAAAATTTCTAATTTTTAACATAAAAATCCACAAATTAAATTTAATGTAAAATAAAAATTATAATGCTTAATTGATCAATTTCAATGGACTATGAGGGGTTTATGGGAGAAAATGATAGATGAATGATGGATTTTTAGCAGAAAAGAATGGCAATAAAATAGTACCAACATCTCCCCCAAGCTCAATGATTTAGCATGTCATGCTAATCCTGATGTGCTCCTGATGTGCTCCCTTTATATTCTGTTCCTGCTTGTGCCTCTGCCGCTTGTAGCAAGACATCTATACTCCTCTGAACTTGGGCATTCTTCTGAACTTGGAGCTCATGTTTCAGTTTCTTATATTTTTCTTTGAGAGATTTTTTCTGAGTGTACCATTTTGTTGCCCATTTGCATGTTTCAGTTTGATCAACCTTAAGTTCTTTGATTTGCTTCTTCAGTTTCTCATTTTTCTGCTGAATCTTCTTGCTCTGAGCTCTCAACATTTCATTTTCCTTCTTTATGACCTTCTCCAACATGTTTGCTTCAATCAATTCCTCTTTTAGCTCTTCAATTTGTTTCTCTAACCTTCTTTGTTTCTTGTTTGTAGGTACCGGCTCTTTCCTTTCTCCCTTGCTACTCTCGATTTCAATTTCTGCTTCTTGTTCTGGCTGTGAATGAGCACTGCTTTCAATGTCCATTGGTGCATTTGCATTTGACTCCGGTTGATCATCTTGTGTTCGGTTCTTTTGTATTCTTCTTGATCTTCTTGTATAAGTAGTGAATATTTTGTCTTGTTCAATTTTCTTGGCAGTTTCTTGCCTCATCTTTCTTGTCCTTACACCACTGTTGGGTTGAGGAACATTGCTTGACTTACGCTCAGGGATTTCCTCATCAATATCAAGCATAAACTCGGTGCGTTCTTGCTGCTGTTCCTGTTCATCTTCTTTAATTTGATTGGCAATTAAAAATTCCTTCCATGTTTTTCCTCTCCTCTGCAACTCAAATTCAATTAGAATTTTGATCAACCCAAAATGACATAAACTCTTATCTTCATTACCCTTTCATTTCTGAATGGTCTTTGGCATTTTAGTCAAACTCTGTAAGAGGAAGTAGGGTAAACTGATGGTGCATTGACCTTTTAAGTGCAACAAAAGTTTGATGTGATATAGGTATACTATAATATAACGCCCTTCACATGTAACAAATTTCTGAATAATGTATACCATTTTGTCCCAAGGGTGAATTAGCCAACTTCTGGGAACACCCTTTTTCCAATTGACAGAGGAAACCCTTGACCTAGACATAAACTGAGTCCATGATTTTTCCTTAAATTGTTTGGTCTTGAAATACTTTTCCCCTTCTGGACTGATTCCCAATGTTTGTGCTATGGTATCCTCTGAAATTCTAAAAGAGAAGTTTCCTATTAATGCTTTCTCTCCATTGAATGTGAATGCAAACTGCTTTGTCACTTCTTCATTGTTTCCATTGAATTTCTCTAGAAAGGGTAACCAATGTTTTTCCCTTAAAATCGTGACACAGTCATCATGATATTGTGAACTATCAAATGTTTCAGGCTCTGCTCTATTGGTCATTTAAAAAAAAAAATCTCTGTTCTAACCCTTTTGTTTATGCTTAGCAATTCAATCAGGGTTTTTCAATGTGTTACCTCTTTTCTTGCGTTCCACTTAGCCGACCTGGTAACGCCCTCGATTCTCAGGGTTTCCTTCTTTAATTGCTTGGGCGGCGGTAGAAACTTGTGGTAAGCCTGTGCTATGCTCTCCCTTTGTAGCACCTGCTGTCTCGGCTCTCTTTGAAAACTCAGAGTTTAAACACTCACATGGTAACGCTCGACCTCTTTGAAAACTCAGAGTTTAAACACTCACATGGTAACACACTTTTATGAGCTGATGTTTTATAAAATGAAAACTTAACAGCCGACTTTCACCCAATTGCTATAATGATAATGTAGAGTTGAAGGCGCATTTGCATCGTAAAGACAGAGGAGCGGTACTGATTTGCATAGGTACAATCATGAGAACACCATATACATGTAAAGAGTGCTGTGGTGATGATAACGGATATATGTTTCATGAGCCGCCTTGGGTCAAAAGACTATTTATAACTCCCACATTCAAAAATGAACGAAATCATTTAACACTTGTCTTTCCAATGATTTACCACTTGTCTTTCCAATGGTTTACCACTTGTCTACTACGTGTTGGTACTTGGCCGATTGAAAAATGATGGATCGATGACAAGGTTTGATGGCCGAGTTTTAAAAAATGAGGAGTTGATGACAAGGTTTGAAGAGTGGTGTAAGAAAAGGTTTGAAAATCATAGTAGGAATATGGCAATAGGCTATGATAGCAGAGTTGAGTAGTTAGGAATGTTACAAGGGTGATGGGTATAGGGGTTTTTGAAATTGATAACAAGCAATCATAATCATCATTTTTAACACTAAAATAATTCAAGAATTTTAAATGTTAAAAATAAAAACTTCACCAATACATTACACTTGTTGGTTGACAATGGCTGAGTTGGCGTGCACAGGTAGGACTGATCTTCATTGTCCAAATATGACTGGTCTTCACTGTCCAAAACAGGTCCCTTTGAAATGAAATTGAATATAACAGGTCCCTTTAAAATCTGAAGAACTCTAAAGAACTCTGAAGAACTATGTTTGTGCAACTTCTTTTATCCTTGTTGTTGATGTAGCCTTGATGATAAGCATCCTTTGAAAACTTTGTTGAAGTAGCCTGATGTATCTTGAATGCAATCTTTAACAGGTCCCTCTGATATTTGTTGAACAGGTCCCTCTAATATTGGTACTGGTAACATAGTCTTCTGAACAGGTCCCTCTGATTAGAACAAAAAAACAAGAACAACTCTTTTATTGGAATACTGAAGTACTGAAACAAATTATTTGAAGATTTACAAATGAGGAGATGAGATAGGGAAAACAAAATGCTGATTCTTCTCCCCCACTGAAGCTTTGACTTGTCCTCAAGTCATTATTGAAGTGATGAAAAAAACAGTGAACAAGAAGAACAAGGAATTCTTACCAGCCAAATGAATGGTTTTCTAGTAAGTATTCTGGGTTAGAGTGTGCCAGAGTCTGGTTTTCACATCTAAACCATTATTATTATATATATATATATATATATATATATATATATATATATATATATATATATATATATATATATTTTTTTTTTTTAATGTTTTAAAAAATAAAATGAAGTTGAATGAACTAAGGTAGAGATATCACAGCTGAAGGCTGCAATATCTCAACCTCCCTTTGCTGAGATACAGTGTGAATAAAATCCTCCTTGCTGATGGGCTTATGATAGAGTTTCAACCGATGGCCATTGACAAGAAAGGTGTTGCCTTCTCCATCAATGGTAGTAAGCTTGATTGATCCATTTTCATAGACTTGAACTATTTCATATGGGCCCATCCAATGTGTGGTAAATTTGGCTTTATGATCTCTGAATTTAGAGTCAAACAGTAAAGCCTAGTCTCCTTCTTTGAACTGTTTCTTTTTGATGTGTGCATCATGCCACTGCTTCCTTTGTTTCTGCCTTAGGATTACTGTCTCCTCTGCTTGCTGCTTCATTTCAACTAATTGGTTCAATTGCATAATTCTCTCTTTTTGTGCTTCATTGAGATCAATTCCTAAATCTGAAGCCATCTTATAAGCATGTATTTGAAATTCAATAGGAAGCATTACCTCTTTTCCATACAACAACTGATATGGTGTAAATCCTGTAGTGTTTTTCCACGTGATTTTGTAAGCCTAGAGTGCATCTTTGAGCTTCTCTTCCCAATTCTTTCTGTTCATTGCTACTGTCTTAGTGATAATTCCTTCCAATGTTTTATTGGTAGATTCCACTTGGCCATTGGCCTGTGGATGGTAAGGTGTACTTTTCCTGTGCTTGATTTTATATTTTTTTGTGATGTCTTTGACCAGATTTGAGGTAAACTGAGTACCTTGATCCGTCACTATCTCCCTTGGTACTCCATACCTTACAAAAATTTCTTCAAAAAGGAAGTTTACCACTGTTTGTTCAGTTGCCCGGACTAGTGCTTTGGCTTCAGCCCATTTTGTCACGTAATCAGTACATACTAGGATGTACTTTTTACCTTTTGAAGTTGGATTGATGGGTCCTATAAAATCTAGAGCCCATTTTTCAAATGGCTCTAAATGTACTTGAGGCTGAAGTGGCATTTCATCTGTAGCTATTGGTCTGCGCATTCTTTGACAGCTATCACAACTTTTCACATATTTCTTGGAATCCTTAAAAATAGATGGCCAATAATATCCAAGAATGAGAATCTTGAATGCTGTTCTTTTCGCTGCAAAATGCCCACCACACGGTTCATCATGGCAAGATTTTAAAATATCAATTATTTCATCATTTATTACACATCATCTAATAATCATATCATAACTAGTGTAAAATAAATGTCCACTAATCCATGGGTATCTAGCACTTTGTTTGATCAGCCTCTTCTTTTCCTTTGGAGTAAAATATGGAGGTGTTCTTCCTGTGGATAAATAATTGGCTAAGTCAGCATACCAAGGATTCACTATTGAAATTGCAAATAAATTTTCATCTGGAAAAGAATCTTCAACCGGAACAACCTCACCTGAATTTTGCAGTCTAGAAAGAAAATCTGCCACCTGATTCTCCTTACCTGGTCTATCTAACACTGTAATATTAAATTCCTGTAATAACAACATCCATCTGGTAACTCTGCCATGAGTGATAGGTTTATTCATTAAATACTTAATGGCAAAGTGATCAGTATGTACAAAAACCTCATAACCAGTGATATAATGTCGGAATTTATTCACAACATGTATGATGACAAGCATTTCTTTTTCAGTGACTGTGTAGTTTAATTCTGCAGGTGTTAGATTTTTGCTAATGGATGGCATAATTGAAAGACTCTTCTTTTTGGCCTAATGAGGCACCTACCACAGTATCAGATGCATCTGTAAATATGTGAAATGGTAGGGTCCAGTTAGGTCCTTTTAAGACTGGTGTGGTTGATAACTTTTCTTTGAGTGTTTCAAAAGCTTGCTGACAATTCTCATTCCAGTTGAAAGGTGTATCTTTTGCTAGAAGCTTAAACAGAGGTGAAGCTATTTTACTAAAATGTTCAATAAACCTTCTGTAATAGCTTGCATACCCAAGGAAACTTCTTACCTCTTTTTGAGTCTTCGAAATTGGCAATTGACAATGATCTGGATTTTTGATGGATCAACTTTAATGCCTTGAGAAGAAATATAGTGTCCTAATACGATCCCTTCATTTAACATCATAAAACACTTTTCATTGCTCAGGGACAGATTAGCTTCAATACATCTCTTCAAAACTTTTTCAAGATTCTCTAATGCATGCTCAAATGAATTACCATACACTGAAAAATCATCCATGTAAACTTCAACACAGTCATGAACTAAATCAACATAAATATCTAATACAGCTCTCTGAAATGTAGCTGGAGCATTGCAAATTCCAAATGGTAAAACATTATAGGCATAAGTGCCCCAGGGACAAGTAAAAGTGGTTTTGTCCTGGTCCTCTAAGGCTATCCTGATCTGATTATAGCCACTGAAACCATCAAGAAAAGAGAATGATGATTTCCCAGCTAATGTGTCTAGCACTTGGTCAATAAATGGTAGTGGGAAATAATCTTTGAGGGTTGCTTCGTTCAATTGTCTGTAATCAAAACAAATTCTCCACTTGCCATTTTTCTTGGGCACTACTACCAATGGGGATACCCAATGACTGTCAGAGATAGGATAAATAAAATTGACTTTCAATAGTTTTTGTAATTCATCCCTAACAATATCCTAAAGCATAGGATTCATTCTTCTTTGCGGTTGCCTCACTGGTTTGATATTACTATCCGTGTAAATATGGTGAGTGCATGTTTCAGGGTGAATTCCGTGCATATCGGTGTAGTCCCAAGCAAATTCTCTCTGATATTTTCTCAATAATTGGATCAATTTTTCCTCCTGAGATGAGTCTAGGTGAGTGCTAATATTCAAAGTTTTTCCTGGACTAATCTCTATGGTCTTACTCTATGTGTTTGTGATAGATTGAATGGGAAAAATGTTCTGAAATGTTGTTTGCAAAGATTGAATGGTGCATGTTTCCTGAAAATTCTATGCCAAAAGTTCATCTGCAGCATGGTATTGTTCATTTCTTAATTCTTCAGAACTATCAGGTTGAGAAAGGAACAATTCTACCAAATCATCATTATTATGTTCTTGAAAATCATAGATTTGATTGATGCTGAAAACAGATTGAACTTCTTCCTTGTCATTGTATTTATCGTCAAGCCATAAATTGTGTGCTACTACTGGTGATTGTGTCGATGGGTAAAGAGTGAGTTGTTTTCTTTCAGTTCCTCATGAAATAATCATATTACCCGATCTACATCCTATGAATGCATCAACAGTTGCTAACCATGGTCTACCAAGGATGATAGGGTGTCCTCCTAAATTAGATTTTGGCTGAAGAACTAAAAAGTCCACTGGATACTCCCAGGAGTCCAGTGAGACAATTATGTCCTCCAAAATCCCTTCAGGAATCACTTTAGACCTATCAGCTAGTTCTAGAACAATTGTTGTGTGCTGCAAGTTTGTGAGCTGCAATGTCTTCATTGTTTCAAGAGTCATCACATTTATTGCGGCCCCAAGGTCAATTAAGGTGTTTGGAATATGTATGTTGTTAATGAATGTAGTGACTCTGGGAATACCAGGATCAACATACTTTTCCATTGAAATGGTGTTTTTCATAAGGCCAGCTAAATGTCCAATAACATGAATAGTTTGTGGATCAATTCTTTTCCTAGCAGGCTTCTTGAGGCACAGTTCCTTGATTGCTTTAGTACATATGGGAATGTCTTTTATGGCTTGCAATAGTGGAATTTTTATATAGACATTCTTTAGCTCATCTAAAACATCAAACTGTGGTATAGACATGGGAAGTTTTGCTTGGACCAATCGTTCTAGAAAAGGTGGTGGATGCAACGGTTGCATTTGTTCATTTTTGATGTCATCATTTTGTTTCTTTTGAGTTGGAGTTTCATTTCATTTTCTTCGTTTTCTTCTTGTTTTTCAGCTATTGGAGGTTCTTTTTGAAGTACCTTACCAGACCTCAGATTGATATTTTGTAAAGGTAATGTGGGATATGATGGTCCCTCATCTACATTATAGGCTGGTCTCTCTGCTCTATTATTTGGATTTGGTACAGGCTGAGCAGGAATCTGAGTGGGTCTAGGAGGTTGTTGGTTAGATGGGAGTTGTAAGTGGGGTGGATTTATTGGTGGAGGAGCAGGCAATGCTTGTTGAGTGTTTTGGGGTTGATAAACAACTTGCTGCTGAGGATATTGCTGATATGTTTGAGGATATTGCGAATGTGGCTGATGATACTGTTGATATGGATGAGAATACTGTTGGTATGGTTGAGGATATGGTTGATATTGTTGAGAGTACTGCTGAAATGGTCTCCATTGTTGTTGTGGGTAATTTTGGTGTTGCCATGGCATGGGCACATTCCAAGAATTTTGAGCATACATCTGATCTTGTGCAGGAAATTGCAAATTTTGGTTTGGAAGCATACCTGGAGGTGGAGGTCTAGGTTGCCACGGTCTCTTGGCGCCCATGAAATACACATTCTCCATATCTGTATTAGCTGCTTCCACATTACAATTCTGCAAAATCTTGACTTTAGAGCAATGAAATATATCATGATTTTTAGTACAAAAGGCACAAACTTGAATGTTTTCTAATGGGCAGTGTTTCAAGGCATGTTTCTTCTGGCATTTTGGACAAAAGACAACCATTATTTGATCTTCCTCTTCTTGTCTTTTCTTGGCTTTCAGAGTGTCAATTTGAGTTCCTAAGGTACTTAATAGATCTGTTTTGAATTCTTCTAACAGGTTTCCTATTTCAGCCCTTGTGACACTTGCTGAAGCAGATTTTGTGGCTTTAGATGATAGAGCTCTTTTTCCATATCTAGCTTTGCTCCTTGAGTACTTTTCACATAAATCAACAATTTCTTCGAAAGGTAAAGTGGAAATATCACCTTTTCCCATCAAATTAAGATCATCTAAGTATTCCTCTCGAATGCCCTTCAAAAATATTGTTCGAATCAGATCAAGAGACATGGTCCTATGTTTTGACTTTTGCAAATTGTAAACAAATCGTTCCAAATACTCCTCTAAATTTTCATCCTCTTGTTGATTCATCCTAAAGATATCATCTTTAGAATCTTTCGATCTGCAATAAGGTTGGTATTTCTTTAGGAATATTCTTCTCATGCCATCCCAGTCAGTTATTGCATGTTCACCAAGTCCCATGAACCATCTTAATGCTAATGCTTTTAATGTTGCTGGGAAGAGTCTAAGCCTATGTGCATAATATGTGTAACCATGTGTTCGACATACTATGTCAAAATCAAACAAGAATGAATTTGGGTCTTCTGAAGCCATGCCATAAAAGTTTGGTAGCACAGATGGAGGTATATTTTTCATTTTTATTTCCTCATCTTCTTCTGGTTCTTGAATAGGAAATTTAAAGGTTGACTCTTCCTCCTCTCTTCTACCTTGATTTTGTGGTCCTCTTGCTGATCCATCTCCTTCCTCAACCATTTTGATAGGTTCCTCTGTTGATTTAATTTCTTGTTCAGTGTCATTTATTTCAAAGAGAAGTTCAAGGAGAGATTGTTGAGTTACTGTGCTACTTTCTCTTTTTATAGAGGATTCAGGGAGATGTTTCTTCTGTGATTTGTGTGCTAATAGAATTTGCCTCTCAATGAGTGTGAGTATTTTCCCTGATTTCTGTTTATCCTCTAATGTTTGTATGGTGACTTTCCCAGCTGGTGTTGTGTGTTCAACTTTTCCTAAAGGGTCTGCTCCTAGTGGTGAATTAGTTTTTTGATGGGGGGTTTTTATGAATCTACCTTTATCAGCTCTAGATCTAGACATAAGTAAACATGACTTCTAAAATGATGAATTGAAATTAAATCTATGTTTTTGTTTTGTTTTTTTTTTTTTAAGAAATCCTCTAGATGCGCCTCCCCAGCAACGACGCCAAAATGTAGTGACCAATCCAGGGGTCTAGATTAGACTAAATTTAATGTCAACCAAGGTAGGTAAACTTAGAGGCACGTGTCTACAATCTATAGACCTAAAAGGATCTCATCTACCTAGATAAGTGTCTACTGTGACAGGCTACAACACTCTTTTACAAGAGATTGGAATATGTTTCCTTTCACAATTCAAACACTTATATCACCTAATTTAATCAACTGTTCTAAGAAAACAAAGTGTTACTAGTCTGAGTTTTCAATCCTCTTACAAGGATATCGTTCACAAAAACTCTTTCCAACTAACACACTAAGCATTCATGAAAACCAAAAACTCTTTTAAGCATACTAAGACTCAAATGCATGAAAACAGAGTCCACAGAGATACTTCGAAATTCAGTGCTCAATTAAATTTAGCAATTGAAGTTTCAAGCTATCACCATGAATCATACAATAACCCAAGAACTTCTAATCGAATTAATTAATTCACAAGAAAAGAAATGGCATCAAACGCTATTCAGATCTGAAGTCTAAATGCTATGAAAATAAAATGGAAGTATACCAGTCCCCACGTAGGGCCCGTCCACGCGTTGATGGTACACTTAGGAAACTTCAGATGTCGAAACCGTTAACACATAAAACACTGGAATGATGAAACACTGCCTGTGATTAAAGTCTAGAAATCAATTACATGCAAGAACAGAGTTCTGGTAACAATACAATACAATATGATACGCTTAATGTCTCTTATCACGCAGTCCTATTTGCAATCGAATGTACATACATTATCACACAGATGTTTCTGCTTTTACAATCAAAAAGGCGATTTTTGTTTTTTTTTCTAATCTTAACTGATTTCCAAAACAAAACGAAATCAGTTTAGGTAACTCTGGCTTTTTGCTGCTTTTATGACCAAAAAGGCTGGGTTTGACCAGCATTGACCATGTATCCAGGAGCTCCAGATGCGATGCTGAATAGATCTTTCACCATGTATGTACATCTGCGATCACGTCCCTATCCTCGGTTTTGATTTTCCTGCCATGCCACGTGTCACAACATAAACCAACTACAGGAAGTCATGACATCCCGTAATTTTGTTGAAAATTTCTAATTTTTAACATAAAAATCCACAAATTAAATTTAATGTAAAATAACAATTATAATGCCTAATTGATCAATTTCAATGGACTATGAGGGGTTTATGGGAGAAAATGATAGATGAATGATGGATTTTTAGAAGAAAAGAATGGCAATAAAATAGTACCAACAAACACCATACAAAGTCTTTCGGTCAAAGGCCATTGATGTCAACCTATCGCCGGAAGCGAGAAACTTGCCATTGATGTATGCAAGCCTCAAGGTACTGGAAGGGTGTTTCTAAGTCAACTTCTTGGATAATGTGTTGATGTCGACAAGAAGCGACTCGTCTCCAAAGGGTCTTGATGTATCCCACATCAACGACACGAAACGAGTGTAATGATTTTGGAGACGAAATTTGACTGACGACACAAGATTCAGGAATGGCGGTCAAGAAAATGAAGGTTTATGGTATTGCAAAGGATGAATTTTGACTGAATGACTTCTCTTGAACATGTTGGAGACATTGAAATGAATTGGTAGCATTGACCCAAAACAAAGTGATCGATGGTATGATATACCAACGATATTATAACCATCAAGCTGATAACCCAAGCCAAATAGTCACGGCGATGAAGTGAAAGTGTCATGTTCAAGAGCAACTTGATACCAAAAGTGGTTTACCCATTTTTCCATTTTCCCCAGTCATTGCTGACCAGTACCTCTTTATTTTTATCAAGCTTGAGAAGGATAACATATGCTTGTTGTATAATTCCACCCTTCGGGTGAATCCATCGCTATGTGATGTTTCAACGAGTCTAGGGAAGGTGAAACTCGGTCTTGTCATGATTGACAAGTTTTTCGCTATTTGATGTTTTAATGAGTTTAATGACAAAGATAACTCGGTTCTTTTCATGTTTAGAGTTTTTGAAAAGGGACAAAAAGAAAACTCCACATATTCTTTTTCGTAAATTTGTCTCTCAAGTCCAACAAAGCGTAAAACAATACAAGAGAGAACCTACTGACCATGTTCGGTCAACGTATTCCTTTTTTGTAAATAATCTATCTTAGCCCGAAAAAGGGTTAAACTTATACTGAGTAGATGTCATTTCCAATCCATTAATGAGATGAAAAGGACAAGCGCTGGCAATCTTTTCATATTTCAAGAGTCTAAAAAGAGATTACAGAGGACTCTGCTTTGAGGAACGAGTGGTGTCTAGGATAGAATCTAGTTCCATTGATGTTGGAACTTCTCAAAACATGTTGATTTATGTGAAGAGGCTGGTTAATAAGACTACTCATTGCAACTGTTCCTCAACAAGGGTAAAACAACCAAGTGAAAGTGTATGATTGGCCAAGCAGATAGTGATGATGGAAGGACAAAAACCAAGGCTCATATGATGGAAGAGGCTGATAGAATGGAAATCATGAGGGTTAAAATGGAGATGGGTTCATTTTTACGCAAGATTGAACCATAGGGAACTATGCTTGGATTTAGTTTCATGTTTACACAAGCTTGAAACGAAAAACTGTGATTGGATTCAGTTTCATTTTTACACAAGTTTAAAATGAAGAACTATGCTTGAATTTAGTTTCATTTTTACACAAGCTTGAATCATGAAAAACTATGCTTGAGATTGGTTTACATGCCCCCAGTATGATGGCTCGATTCTAGGTGCATGCCCCATAAGCTTCATTACATTCACCTAAGTAGACTACTCGTGGCTATCAGGTGGATGGAATGAAGGTTCATTTACGAGATCAAGTGAAAGACTCGACTAGGATTTTACGAGATCTACTCAAAGACTCGACTTGGAACTTTTCTCCATGGGACCTTGTTTCATTTTTTAATGAGCTGGACACAAGACAAGGAACTCTGCTCAGATTCCTTGTTTCATTTTTTAACAAGCTTGACACAAGACAAGGAACTATACTCATACTCCTTGTTTCATTTTTTAACGAGCTTGGCACAAGACCAAGACTCTCCTCATTGATTCCTTGTTTCATTTTTTTTAACGAGCTTGACACAAGACAAGGAACTATGCTCATATTCCTTGTTTCATTTTTTAACAAGGTTGACACAAGACAAGGAATTATCCTCACATTCCTTGTTTCATTTTTTAACAAGGTTGACACAAGACAAGGAACTATCCTCATGGGATTTGTTTCATTTTTTAATGAGGTTGACATAGTAAAAGAACTATCCTCATATCCTTGGTTTCATTTTTTAACAAGGTTGACACAAGACAAGGAACTATCCTCGTATCCTTGTTCACGACTCATAAGAGGTCATGAATTCCAAGAGGTTCTCATAAGATGGGAGAACAATTCTCTGGAAGGGATCATTAGAGAGATCTGGTTCCAATGCCCCAGTACATAATGTACAACACCATGGAATTGATCGTCCGTTGATGTAGGCACGGAATGGGTTGCCACATAATTGACCCGTGGCGGGGAAGATACCATTGGGACAAAAGGACCATTTACGGAAGATGGTTGATTGGAATCCATATTTGGACTGAGAAATGAAAGCTGGTCAATGGTGATAATTTTTCCTTTATGCGGGAAACAAATCACTCGAAAGAGTGTTGAAACAATAGCTCCCATGTCATAAACATAGTCGCGCCCAAGAAGTAAATTGTAATCTAAAGGGCCTGGGACTACTATCACATTGAGATAAACAATTTTTCCTCCCAAAGTAATAGGTAACTGAGGGAGGATCCCTAATGGTTGACTGGTTCCTCTGTTAAAAGCCAATAGATTCTGGGTAACAGGCACAAGTGGCAGCGAATTGAGTGCTTGCCAAGCAGTGGAGGAAAGGATACTCACAAATGCACCTTCATCTATAATAGTGCCAGATACAACCATATTAAAAACATGTACTATGATTTGGAAAGGCACATAAGAAGGAAGACGACATCCTGCCAGTCGATTCCAATCAAAGGAAGTGACAAGACTACTTGGAGGGGGTACCATAGAAACGAGAGAATTAACCCCTTGAGTTACGAGAGCGGGAGGATTTCCCTCCTATCTTGATGGAATAGGAGGATTTCCCCCAAGCTCATTGGAATCTGAAGAAACGAAAAGAACCTGAGTGGTATCATACTCACTCTCTACGGGAAAGGTACGATTAACCGAAGGTGAAATCGGGTCAACTGTTTCCTCGACCTATGATGGGTGATGTGTAGACTCATTGGATTCACATTAAGAGAGATTGGGTTTGACCGATGGTTGATTTGGGTCAGTCACTTTATTAACTAGTGAAGGATTAAGGGATAGTCTCCTGTAACCAAATGGAAGTCGTTGTGGTGAAGCAGGACGGTTATCCAATGCTTTTTTGGCTTCATCCAGATAGGGACAAAGGTGAATGGGGTGATTCCATTCACATAACCTACAGGGAAACTTAACTTTACCCTTTTTTCCATGAACTTTACTACCACTAGTTGATGGTGTGTCACCAACAAGATATCCAGAAGTTGATGGCATAGGATGATGTGAACGGGAAGACCATTTTTCTAAGATCTGAGGAATACCAAAACAATTTCCAAGAAGATGGTCTCCCACACAAAGTTTGCATGGATATTGAACTTTGTGAGGCTTATCGGATGATTTCTCATCAAAATTTGCATTCAAAGCAATGGTTGCTTGGTTGTCCCCCTGCTGAATTTTATCCTTCTTCTTATTCTTCCCCTTCTTCTCATTCTTAGCCACCTGGTTACTAGTGTCAATAGTTTCACCAGGCGAAGAGGAAGAAGGGGAGGAAGAAAAAACCGAGGAAGAAGGCAAAGGGTCAACTAGAGGTTGATTTTACCCAGTTGGAGGAGTACTCAATTGTGGAGAAATCACGACATTTTGAACCAAGAAGGTTGAAAACAACCATATTGGCAAGCCAATGGTAAATCCCGGAAGGGACAATGTAGCCATATAAGGAGCACCAATATTTCTGAAAGGAGGAAAATGACTAGGATTCCCAACAAAAGAAATTCCATGATCGGTGGACTCTGGATTTGTCGCCATATGTCTCAACCTAAGATCAACTAAGGAGTGAGAGTGGAGGATGTTATCCGCGGTCAATTAAATTTATTTTAATCAAATTAACATAACGTAAAACAAAAGAGGGATGATCTAGGCAAAATCATTACCAAGTAACTGTGAACTGCAGAATACCTCTCGGCGAACCGAGAAGTACGAGCAGGTAATCTCCCCAAATGCTATGTTTGGTGTATCACAGTGTACAAGGAAGCCGATTCGGTTACCTAAGGATGGATAGAAACCTAGTGTTTTCCTCCCATATATACCTGAAAGTACATGGAGGCCCAATCTGTATTAGCGATGTCTAATGCGAAACCGCATAGTGAGAGCATTCCCATATACTTTACGTACTGTAACACCGCCCTATATACCCAAAGGTACGTGGACGAGCTACGATATACTCACATACGTGGAATGAGGTATCACACTCGGGATGTATCGCAGACAAGTTAGTGACAACTGCTATGTTTTACGATGCTGGAACACGTCTCTAGCCTAGAACCTCTAAATGTTTTGCGTTAGGTGACAATGCTCCATTAGGTTAATTCAGATGAATTTTAAGTTGATCTTCTTAACAATTTTCCTTTCAAGGTTCACCACGTGATGTATATTTGCAATTCCTAGAATGCAACTAATATGATAAGCATTCTTTTTCATTCAATTTGACAATGAAAACCTTAGCTAGTAGGGATAGAGTAATCAGATCTTTGACAGAGAGCAAAGAGCACACCTAATGCAATTTCCCTAGTTATTCCTATCAAGCATTCACAAACTTTAATATGCACGATGCATGTTTTTCTTTTCAATTTCCTTAATGTTAAAATGAACAAAAGGAAATTTTGATGGGATCATCCCGCTGCGCTGCTGCCCTAGCCGCGCCGTCTGAAGCGACTCTCCCTCATGCGATCTCCCCCATGGAGCTTGGAGGTGGCCCTGCGGCCCCTCCCCCCTTACCTCCGGAGCTCGAACCTTTCAAAGCTCTAGTAGCTGCTGCTGGGAAACGCCAGCCCACAGGCCCGCAGCAAAAGATTGTCAAAAAACTGGACAGCATCCCCACGGTGACCTTGCCAGTGGAGGAAACCTGCAGATCAGCACTGAATCTCGCAGAAAGAGGCCTCATTGGCCAGTTTACCGGATTGTGGCCATCCCCGAGAGCAGTCGAAGAATGGGTTAAAAGAAATTGGTTACCACTGGTTAACGAAGGAATAAAAAGCCACTTTGTAGGCAAAGGGTTCTTCGTCTTCATGTTTGACAATACAGAGGACAGAAGCCTGATCTTCAGAAATGGGCCATACTTCATGGGCCCTCAAGGCCTCTACTTGAACAAATGGTATCCAGATTTTGACCCAGCACAAGATGTGCCCAAGGCTGTTCCTGTCTGGGTGCGCCTCCCGCATCTTCCCCTTCATTGCTGGAGTCAAAACTCACTTCAATCCATCGGCAATGCACTAGGGAGATACATAGATCAGGCCCCAAGGAAGGATCAATTCTCCTGTGCTCGGATCTGCGTGGAGGTTGACCTGGAAATAGGATTACTCGAAGCAATACAGCTATCGGTGGCAGACTGGACACATATCCAAGAGCTCGACTACGAACAACTGCCTTTCAAGTGTCGACACTGTCATGAGTACGGGCACTTCGCAAGATACTGCAAAAAGAGAAACGAGGAGACAACAGAGAAGGAAAAGGGAGAACAATGGAAACAGGCAAAGAAACCAACAAGCAGCAGACAGAGCAACAAAAATAAGGCTAAAGACACAGAGAATAAAGTAGCTAATGGAAGTACAAGCAATCAAAACACCAGAAGCAGAGACACAAACAGCAATGAGGGGGACAAAAACCCCTTTGAAATTCTCACGCTGCCTTCAGAGAGAAAGAAGATCCACCTCAGCTGGAGAATAACGACACCATAGATCCAGGTAATAACTCAATCCATACCCCAAGCAATATTTCCTCCCCTTCCTATGCAGATATTATCAAAAAAAAGAAGAAAACCACAGAGAACATGGGCTCATCAGATGATGAAACATTTGAAAGGCCAGCAAAAAAGGCTGGACGAAGAACAAACAGGGAAACTAGAGAAGAGGAGTCAGAAAGAAAAAAAACCCTCAGCAGTCAAGCCACCATAGAAATGACACTTGGGAGGAATACCAGGCCTAGGGCCCCCAAAGGAGGAGGGCCTACCCCTACAAGTGGTAAATGATGCAGTTGACCTCTTGGAACTGCAGGGGTTTGGGGAATCCCACAAAAGCAGAAGCCATAAAAGATCTTTTGAAAATGGAACCCACAGACACCCTCATGCTCCAAGAAACAAAAGTAGAAGGGGAGATCCTTCTAAGCACTTGTAACACCAAATGGAAATTCGACTCTGGAAAGGTTGTGAGTGCAAGAGGCACAGCTGGAGGAATAGGAACATTCTGGGCAAAAAGATCCTTCTCTCTAGAAAGATCATTCGAGACCCAACATTGGATATTTACAGAACTGCGGCATATAGCAAGAAATCTCAGCTTAGCCTTGTTTAATATGTATGTTCCTGTTCACTACGAGGAAAAGAGAGAGTGCTGGAAGACACTATCGGAGTTTCTAGACCACAACAATCCCAGGAACATAATTATAGGAGGTGACCTGAATATAATTCTTGATCCTAAAGAGAAGAGAGGAGGGACTTATTCAAGAGACCCCTTTCTTACCATAGTGGAGAACATAATATTACAGAGGGATTTAGTCGACTTCAAGCCAGTTAAAGGAAAATACACATGGACCAATAACAGAACAGGAGAAAATCATATTGCAGCAAGGTTGGATAGATTCCTCATCAGCAGCTCTATAATGATGGGAAAAAGAATAGTCATCAATAAGATCCTTCCAAAGCTCAGCTCGGATCACAAACCTGTCCTCCTCTGCCTGAAAGATGAAGAGGATCTAGGACCCCTCCCCTTTTGCTTCAGTCCTCTCTGGGCGGAAAGAGAAGGATTCTTTGAAATAGTCCAAATAGCATGGAGTATAGAAGTCTCAGGTTCCCCAAGCTATGTTTGGGAGCAAAAAATAAAAAATACAAAGAAAGCCCTTAAAGAGTGGATAAAGAAACCTATGAAAACTCCCATCAGTCAGAGGAAAGAGGCTGTCACACAGCTGGAAGAAATACAATTTGATTTGGAAGAGAAAGACATCCATTCTACAGACTTAGACCAAGAAAAAATTGCACAAAGGAAAACATATTGTTCTTTTAGAAGCGAGGAAGAGTACTGGTGCCTAAAGTCTTGTAGCCTATGGCTTAAAGATGGGGACAGAAATACCACATATTTCCACAAATAGTTTAGGGCTCGACTTAGCCGAAACCATATAGCAGAAATCACCTTATCTAATGGACAGGTTTGCAAAGGATTCGCCCAAATCAAGGAAGCTGTAGTAAATCACTTCCAAACTCTACTTACAACAGAAAAAGAGGGGAGTGAGGAAGATACACTAGAGTTTCTCGCTAACATTCCAAAGCTAATCAGTACGGAGGATAACGAAAACCTCATGAGCTCAGTAACGGAAGAAGAAGTATCCAACATTGTGTGGTCTATGGAGCCTGACAAAGCGCCAGGACCCGATGGTTTTACAATCCATTTCTATAGAATTTGTTGGACATTAGTCAAACCAGACCTCCTCAGAATGATACGTGGATTCATGAGAAAGGCAAGGATTGGGGGCAGAATCAACTCAACCTTTCTTTCCTTAATTCCTAAGGAGACAAATCCAAGATCTTTCGACAGGTACCGGTCGATATCTCTCTGCAATGCGTCCTACAAGATAGTGTCCAAACTTATGGTGAGAAGAATCAAGCCTCTCTTGCAAAAGCTCATTTCTCCAGCTCAGGGGGGATTTGTGAAAGGAAGACACATTCTGGATAATGTTATTCAAGTCCAAGAAGCTTTGCACTCGATCCATTCACGCAAAGAACAAGGTATGCTTATAAAACTGGACATGTGTAATGCTTTTGATAGAGTTAATCACTCCTTTTTGTACAGGGTCCTTACAGCCTTTAGTTTCAATCAAGAGTTTATAAATCTAATCAAAGCATGTCTAGAAAAGATCTGGATAGCCCCAATGGTAAACGAAAGACCAACATATTTCTTCTTAGCCACTAGGGGACTGAGGCAGGGCTGCCCTTTGTCACCATTTCTTTACATACTGATGGCAGACTCTTTGAGCAAAAAATTAACTTTGGAAAAACAAAATGGTAACCTCCCTGGAATCAGGATTGTGAAGGAAATTGACCCAATGAACCACGCATTGTTTGCTGATGACTCACTGTTGCTTGGGGGCGCATCACCACGAATTGCGAACTCCTTCAAAATCATTCTCAAAAAGTTCTGCAGCATCTCTGGAGCGTTAATCAGTGAAAGGAAAAGTGCTGTCTATGGGTGGAACACAGATCAGCAGACTATCAACAGAATTGCCAGCGACCTGGGCTTCAATGGATACAATGATTGGGACAAATTTAAATACTTAGGTCTCCCAATAACAATGGGATCCAACAGGAATCAACTGTGGGAAGAGGTGATCTCCAAATTTAAGAAAAAGATCGCAGGATGGGGGGTTATTGGCTCACCACAGGAGGCAAACTCACGCTCATTAGAGCTGTACTCTCGGCACTGCCAACGTTCTAGGCCTCCTTAATGCTAGCTCCAAAGCAAATCTTAGACCAGATCTCCAGTCTTATGCGAAATTTCCTGTGGAATGGAGAGCGAGGAAATGACAATAGATTTCATCTAATAAATTGGGAAACAACGAAAAGACCTATGGAGGAAGGTGGCATCCAAATACGAGACCCTCTCCTTGCAAATGTAGTGCTGGGATGCAAATTACTGTGGCAACTGCTTGATGAGCCTAGTCACCCTGTCAGCCTGATATTAAAATATAAATATTTCAAAGAACAGTCAATCAAAAAATTCATCCCGGAGAAAGCCCCTAAAGGAACGGAAGCCTGGAAGTTATGCAGCAAAGGTATCAAATTCTTCAAAACTCACCTGTACAAAATTCCTAGGAACGACAAAAGCACTCTGTTATGGAAAGACAGAGTCATGGGACACTCTCCCCTCAAAGAAAACAGTGGAATCGCAGAGATAAGATCATGGCTACAGTCAAAAGGAATCCGTAAGATTGAAGACATCGCTGGTTGGGATAACAGAGGAGAGTGGCAACACTGGAATTTCCCCAAGGCACCAGCGCATCTCACCCCACAGTTACATGCTCTTAAAAAGGCGATTACAGACTTCACTCCAGTCCATAGAGATGAAGAAGACACTTGGGGATGGGGGAAGATGGGTGTGTACACAACAAGGCAAGGATATCTACAAATGCAAAGCAAAAATAATTTGCCTCATCCGAAAGAAGTATGGAAGCAGGTATGGGAGAGTTTTAGCATTCCTAAGATCAACTTTTTCTTTTGGACTCTGTTCTATAACAAAATCTTGACCGAAACCTGTGCAAGAGAAACATAGCAGGCCCCCACCGATGTGTTCTATGCAAAAATGCTCTGGAAACCACAGATCATTTGTTTATTAATTGTGAGTATGCCAAGAAGGCCTGGACTATTTTTCTGACTGGATTAAATGTGAGACCCTCAGCTCACTGTACGATTGTAGAAATGTTCACCACTTGGAAAGCCAGTTACCCACATAATATAGCTGGCAAATCTCTATGGTACAAGATATGGATTGCTGCTCCAAAATACATATGCTGGAAGCTCTGGCTTGCCCGGAACGAAATCATCTTCAACCAAAATGAAATATCAGCAGAAAAAGTGGCAGAACAGGCAAAGAAACTCCTTCTAGAAACCCTGAATTATTCTTCAGTCAAAGATGACAACTCCCTTCGAACAGAGGAAAGGGCCTGGCTGGACGGTTTCTCATTCATCACCAGACCTTCAACAATCACTCGGCCAACCCACAAGGAAAGATGGCAGATCCGAGAACCCGAGGATAGATTTCAGCAGTGGTGGAAATCCCAGGGCAAGTGCACTATCTTCTTTGACGGCGCTTCAAAAGGCAATCCAGGCACATCAGGAGCAGGAGGGGTAATTTACTATCCGAGTGGAGAAAAAGAAGATTTCAGTTGGGGACTAGGAATGAAAACCAACAACCAGGCAGAAGCTCTTAGTCTCTTAAAAGCCTGCCAATTAGCCAAAAAAGAAAGCCAAAGAAAAATCATTATTTTTGGGGACTCAGAATTACTGATAAAGGCATTAATAAGCAAGAAATGGTTAAAGGACCCTCCGTTAAACAAACAGCTCTCAAGAGTGAACATAATTCTGAAGGAATTCTCCTCGGTGCAAACATTTCGTATCCTCAGAGATTTAAATAAGGAGGTGGACAGATTGGCAAACACAGGCTGCACTCAGCAAAGTGGAATGATCAGCATAAACGCAGGTGCTTTGAAAATGGCAATCATCCCTTAACTGGGAGAGGAGCTCATGTAAACCCATGAATTGTAATTTGGTTGATTAGGCTTTGCCCAACCTGGAATTCTCAATAAAACACAACCGTTTCAGTTAAAAAAAAAAATGAACAAAAGGAAACTAATGCACATACAATCAATCAATCTTTTTTCAAGAACGAAGACATTATGACAGTTCTGTTTCAAAAGAAAAGAAGACTTTTACGACACTTTCTTTCGAACAAATATTAATCAACTATAATATAACTTGGGCAATGAAATGATAATGATAAAGAAATCATTTAAGAAACATTAATCAATCAAGCCAAAGTAGGGCTAGAAAGAGGAAATACAAGTTGATTTCAAGGATACTACAATCATTGATCTTTCAACAAACATAAACAGAAGGAAATTTGGAGGAAAAACCCAATCCAAAGGTGAAAATTTTCCCTAAGGTGGATCAACGCAGGTCAAAGAGGGCCTAACTGCACTACAGATCACTGTCTCTCACTCAAGGGTGCTTTGCAGAGCACTGTCGCCTGACCAAGCCTGCGTTGATTCCTGAGAGGCCACTCAAGAGTCATCTAGCCTCAATTTTTTGACCAAAAAACACTTCAAAAAAGCTGAAATACAATCAATGAAAGGAAGTAAGGTCTACTAGAGTGTCCTAGGATGTGGATAAGCTACTTGGAATGATGATCATCCCCAGTATGGTTGCCAATTTGTTTTGGAGAATTTGGTATCTATAGATAAATACTAATTCCCTAGATAACTAGCCATATATAGAACAACAATTTAAAGCACTTTAGCCTTTTCCTATAAGCAATAGATAAGACAAAGAGAATGAGAAGACTTACTTGTAGTTTCACTTTCCTCTTGTCTCCTTTGTATCGATCCTGTCACTCCTTCCTGTACTTAACACACTTGAGAAGTACTTGTAAACATCAACATAAGACAAAGAACCGATCAAAGAAAAAGATCTATTGATTACAAGTAAATGGAATCAGATACATTCACACATATAAGCATCATATAACAAGATAAGCATATGGAAAAAGGTTCAAATACTTTATTAAATAGAAGAAGGAATTACAACCATGAAGTCTGATTCAAAGCCACTCCTCCAGCTTTGATCCCATCCACATCACATCAAAGGCATGAAAAACTTGTAGCATAACAATACTTGTCTCAAAGTCAATTCTCATAGCAACATTATCTCCTTACAATTCGACATAGTCCAACCCTTGATCACTTAGATGAGTGCTCAGTTTATAGGAATATGGAGGAGGTTATGTCATAAATGGGGGTATTGAATGGCCTTCCATACTTAGAATTAGTTCCATGGAGGAAGGGATGAGAGGATATGATGCATCTTAACTCATTCCTCATCCATTTTCGAGCTCATAGGAGTTGATAAGTGAGGGAAACTTCTAGAAGACTCCAATAGATAAGAATATTCCTCAAACCCTATGTGAATTTCGCTCAATCTCACCCAACGCAGGTCAAAGAGGGCCTAAGTGCTCTACAGAGCACCCTGACATGGACTTAACTGCTATGCAGCGCACCCTTACATGGGCCTACCTACGCTGGTCCCTTTAGAGATCATTTCAGGATGTCTTCAAGTCATGAAACTATCTGGGGAGGAGGAATTCAAAAGGTTGACTTGTTTAGGGCATGTAGCAACTGAAATTAGGGTTTGATGAGCCCTAAAACACTGATATGGATGATAGGAGTGATGTGCCCAAATGGATCTGTAACAAGGGGGGCAATAGCCTCACTGCATGACATCAATTTTTTTTTGGACTCTATATTAGGCGGGTGGACCTACCTATGGTTTTGTGCATGGGTTTTGCACATGGTTTTGGGCATGATGGTTTTCTGCCCATGGCATTTTGTAGATCTTTTCAAGGGAACTACGGTTATGTTCTAATCAAGGGTTAATGGATTGGGGTTTATGAATGCTTCGACATGTATATATATATATGTATTGTAAATTTGAAAGGAACATAATGAAAAATAAATCTAACAGTCCTGGTTTTGGGATCCAGGGGAAATATCTGTGTATTTGTTTTATGTTTCTTGCCATTGCATATTTTTTTTTTTAAGAATTCATTTGCAGGTAATTTCTGTACAAGGTTAAAACCTACACTTTTGAGATCCTTGAGAGGATTGCACGAGTGTCATATAGGCTTGATTTTCCTCCATTAGTGAAAGTCCACGATGTTTTCCACGTTTCACTACTTAAAAGGTATATACAAGATGCTGATTATGTGAATGATTGCTCTGTATTATAAGTGGAACCAGAAGGAGATTTCTAGCTAGAGCCTCAATGCATCATATAGTGGAGAAGTTCATGCTCCAAAACCAACCAATAGAGCACGTTGAAGTGCCATGGAAGCACTTTGGTCTCGATGAAGCTACAAGGGAGATGACTGATCAGATGTGGGCCTTATAACCTTCTTTATTTGTCGGTTAAAGAAAATGAGTTTTTGGTATATATATATATATATGTTTGTTTGTCTCATTGTAAATGTTGCATCAAGTTGTGTTTATAAAGCTCCAATAAGTAGTATGTTAGTCACATTTTCAACATTTTGTCATTGTAGATACTGCATCTAGCTGGGATATAAAGCTCCATAAACAATATGTTTGTCAGGTTCAACAATTTTGCTTGTCATAAGTGTCACAGAACACCGAGGACAATGTTCCCCCAAGGGGGAGGGGTTTGTAACATCCTCGAGTTAAAGTTCCATGTAATAAATGGGAATTATAAAGGCAAAGATAAAACCAAGGTCATGGGACACATATTCCAAGCTGAATGAAGGGGAAAACATTATATTGGGATCCACTTTTATTTAATTATTTATTGGCTATCAAAATTTGCATTGGTAAGAGGAAAAAGGAAATAAAGGACAATCAATACAAGAAATAAAGGAAAATAAGATAAAAGGAAGATGAAGAGACAAGAATATGCATGCAAGGGAAATCTAAGAAAAAGGAAAGGAAAAAGAAGGGAAAAGCGAGAGAGAGAACATTCATTCATTCATTTGCTGATGATTCACCTTTGGTGAAGAGAAAGGGAGAGAGAACTTGGACACTAGAAGGACACAAGAAAGGGATCACAAGAGGAAAGTTTGAAAATAATAAGAAAGGGAAGAAATCAAGCAAAGAAAGAGCAACGAGGAGGAGGATTTTTCATGTATGTTTATCTTGTTGGGATTTGAATGCATGGTTCATGTATTTGGTTTATTGGTAATATTACTGTAATTGGCATGTGATTTTCCTACATTGACGGCGGTGTAGAAACTTTCCTTTGCCATTCCCAGGATAGCCATGATGTAGTGGGTTCCCTTTGGTTGAGCTTTGGATTACCAGTAGATTTTGGATCCTGTTGAGGTGGTCTTAGGAAAAATCCGAAGGGTTGAGGGTGGAGATGGTTTTCACCAACAAGCTCTTGACAGGTGGGTGGAGACAGGAAAATTCCTCTTGGTATGGTGAAGAAGTTTTGAGGCATCCAAGCTTGTTTTGGTTTTGGTGATTTCTGGACAAGTTTAGGTGAAATCCCTGTGGTTGAGGGTGGAGGTGGTTTAACCTCTGGATTCCCTGGTTGGTTTTGTTTCGGTTTATCCCGTGTGATCCCACACTCATGCTTATAATATGGCACGAGGGTGATTGGCTGAAATACATATTTGTTTCAACCCAATCTATGGTCGGGTGGTACATGGAAGCCCTTGACTTGGTTGGCACTATGCATATGTTAATGTGTTATTCTTTATTTATGATTAATGCTCAAAAGTCATGATTCACTGTTGCTTATATGACTAGTTTGTCATGGCATCATTTTAGTTAATGTTGGTAACATCCATGGTATATTTATTATTACATGACGTGCTCTTGATTTAGATCTAATTCATGGTTTGATGACTCATGGTTGATTTATATGAATGCATGTGCTAATCCATGTTTTATTGTAGCTAGTACAAGAGGGCAACAAGCCTTCTTGATGAATATCCAATGAAATAATGAAAATAGTGAACAAACTATGCATTCATGACCTACAGGTACCATAGTCACAAAGCGTTTGTATAAATGAATAATTTGGACCTCCAAATTCCCAAGGTGGTAATTTGGCATACAATCTTTGTTTGGATATTATAATACCTTGTTTCAAACATATCCATGAGGAGGCCAAAAATATAATCTATGTAACAGGTTTTGACACTTTTACGTTCTCTATGTTTTCCCTGAAAATGTTGTTTAAGCCCTCAAAACCACCTTAGAATTTTAGGACCCAAAAAAAATGCCAAAAATAGAAAGATGTGTTAAATTTAAGGAAAGAAAACTGAAAGGAAACAATGTTGGGTCAAGTTAGGTTGATAACAATGTGATCATGTGTCACTGGGTGTTTATAGTCATTTTTGGACACGTGGACCCCATTTTCCATAAGTGCATCTTAGAAATTAGGTCATGCATAATAAATCTCATCTCACGTTTACCCTGGTGAGATGGTTAAAGTGGTTAAATGTAGGGTGGGGTGTTACAGTGTGGTTTTAGAGCAATGGTTACAACACTAGACCTTAAGGAAAATGTAGAATGTTGTGCATATCTATTTGGTTACAACACATGTCTATATGTTTATCATGTAAGCATGGCAATTATTTTATTGTTAATGTTGTTCTATTATCTTGATTCATGCATGCACTGATATGTTCTCGATATTATTATGTATTGTGATGATTTGAATTGTCTTGTGCAGATGCAATAGCCTCACCAATAATAAGTTGAGGTAATTATCATTAATTACGCCTTTTATTTTATCTAATAGTGATATGTGCAGGAAATATAAGGCTAAGAGATGAAGAGCATAATGGTTGAGTACATTATATATGACTCCCCGTACAGGCCAGAAGAGAAATCAGTGGGATGGGATAAGTCAGTTAGGTAGCAGGAAGAGGGAGACTTTCATGATCTAGCAGATATTTGAGAAGTCTTAAGGCAAAGATCATAATTTGCAAAATAGATAATGAGAATTTGACTTGCGAAAGCTCAAGAAAATCAACTCGAGGTTAATGCACTTATCCTCCAGATCCTTTTAGAATTGCAGAAGCGGGGACAACTGGGGATTAGTTATGGAGACAGACAGGAATAAAGGAATAATGGCATAGATGGAAGTAGGTCTCAGAAAAGGTACATGATGGATAAGGATGATACAATGAAGAGTGGAATACTCTTGAATACACATGACAGAAGGGCTAGTATACATGTATTTTATTCTAGCTCTACTTGTTGGAGACATCATCATCATCGTCGCCAACATCAGTATAGGAGGAGTGAGAAGGGGTATTTGCTAGAGGAATTCAAGAAAGCCAAGCTTCCTACCTTTGATGGAGAGATGACTAAATCAGAAGATGTAGAAGAATGGGTGATTGGAATGAGGAAATTCTTCATACTTCATGATTACTCAAAGAATATGAAAGCCAAGATAACTACCTTCAGTCTTAAAGGAAAAGAAAACATTTGGTGGGAAGATGTTAAGCATGTCAGGGGCATTAGTGAAGAGAAGCTAGTTTGGGAAGAATTTGAGAGACTCTTTAGAAATAAGTACCTATATGAGAGGTATTATGATAGAAAGGCTATGGAATTTCATGAGATCAAGTTGGGTTCCATGACAGATGAAGAGTATACAACTGGATTTCTACAACTATTGAGACATGTGCCCTATCTCAAGGATGAGAAAGAAAATATCCAAAGGTTCATCATTGGATTTCCATTATAATTCAAAGACTAGATTTAATTTGATGAGCCCTAGTCATTGGAATAATCCATCAGGAAGTTGAAGCATTGTTATGAGAAGTCAAACTGCAAGCCCGAGTTCAAGCGTGATTGGAAGGGTAACAAGAATACTAAAGGAAAATGGCCCAAGATGAAAGGAATATCTAAGGATGAAAGTGAGAAGGAAAATGTGGCCTTGCATAAGAAGTTCAATGCAGTTGAGAAAGGACATGGGCCTCAACTTGTGGAGCAATAGAATAAAGGTAGTGGCAGAGAACCATTGAAGTGTTGGATTTGCGGTAGAGACAATTGCAAGAAGGATTTTCTAATATATCAGGGTAGCAAGCCTCAGATCTACAATGCTTATGAGGTATAGAGAGTTGGAGATGTAGGTCAGAGCATTCCTCGGATCTATGCAACAATTGATAATAGGCAGACAAACCACCAAGCATCCATTATCGAGATGGATGGTAAACTTTGTGATCAAGTTGTTTCTATTTTGATTGACCCTGGACCAAATTATTGCTATATCATTCTTGATCTAGTGGCTCACTTCCATTTGAATAAGGAAGTGCATGCATAATATTTGTTGGTACAAATGGCTACATGGACCAAAAGAAGAGTTCACAATTAGGTGAGATCATGTTCTAGTTTTTCTTCCTTTGGGTTCATACAATATGCTTTTGGTCACGGATTGGATGTTTATTCACAGGACCAAGGTGGATTGCTATGACAAGGCCATTGAGTGCCTGAATGATGATGGAGAAAAGTGAGCCTTGCAGGGAATGAAGAAGCCTATATCAGTAAGGATGGTTACAACTATGCAAGCTAGGCACAGTCGCAAAAAATGATGTTTATTGTTTGTAGTACATATTTCTAGTGACAAAGGGAAGACTGATGAGGATGACGAAGTCGTGAGGAGGTATCCTATCTTGTAGAAATTTTAGGATGTGTTTCCTACATAGATTGCAGAGTTGCCTCCGCATAGAGAGGTGGATTTCTCTTTTGATTTGATACCAAGAGCAACACCAACATCTAAGGCACCATACAGGATGAGCATTCCCGAGTTGGTGGAATTGAAGTTGTAGCTTAAAGAGATGCTTGATAAGCGATATATAAGGCCAAGCGTGTCTCCTTGGGGTGCACCAGTGTTGTTTGTAAATAAGAAGGACAATACTCTCAAATTTTGAATTGATTATAGGAAGCTGAACAAGGTGACTATTAAGAGCATGTATCCATTGCCTTAGATTGACGATTTGTTTGATCAGCTGAAGGGAGCTGCAATATTCTTGAAGATTGATCTGGGATCAATATATCATCAGGTGCACATCAAAGAAGAAGAAATCTACAAGAATACATTCCATAAAAGGTATGGGAACTATGAGTTTGTGGTGGTTCCTTTTGGTCTTACTAATGCTCCAACCACCTTCATGTGTTTGATGAACAATGTGTTGCACCCTTATTTGGATAAGTTTGTGATATTCTTTTTCGATGACATATTGGTTTATTCAAAGAATGAGGAGGAGAATGTAGAGTACCTGGAAACAATATTGACATTGTTGAGAGAGCATAAGTTGTATGCCAAGCTCAACAATTGTAGTTTCTTTCAGTCTCAAATTAATTACTTGGGACATGTTACTTCCAAGGAGAGTATAATAGTGGATTCGTAAAAGATTAAGGCTATCGTGGAGTGGCCAGCTTCAAAGAATGTGGATGAGGTCAAATCATTCATGGGACTAGTAAGTTATTACAAAAGGTTTATCAGAAATTTCTCTAAGATTGGCTATCCTATCATATCTTTCAAAGGAAAGGAAAGAAGTTTGAATGGAATGATGAGTGTTCATAACTAGCTTTGATCGGTTGAACCAATTTCTTATCAATGCTCTAGTTTTGAAGATTGCAAATGTTGATAAGGAGTTTGTGGCTTTTAGAGATGCATGTAAGGAAGGACTTGGTGGAGTCCTGATGAAGGAAGGGCAAGTGGTTTTCTATGAATCATGAAAGTTGAATGCACATGAGTAGAATTATGTGACTCATGATATTGAGTTAGCATCTATCATTCATTAATTGAAGATGTGGAGACATTATATCCTTGGTAGGAGGTTCGCTTTGATGAGTGATCAAACTGGAATGAGGTACTTGTTTGACCAACCTAATCAGAATTCAAGCCTAGCTATATCGCTGGCTACTCTGGATGAGTTTGATTTTGAAATGAGGTACATTAAAGGCAGGGAGAATTGGGTTGTAGATGCCCTCAGTAGGGGAGTACACGTGAATCGTGTTTCCACTATGAGCTCTTATGGGAAAAATTTGAAGGAGCATATCTTGCATGCAGGGCAGCATGATGAGAGGTACTAGCAGATAAGGCAAACATTGTAGCAACAAGGTGAGGGTGATAAGGATGAGGAGTATGACCTCACAATAGCTGGCTTGGTTAGATTTATGAGAAGATTCTATGTGCCCGACAATAGTAAATTGAAGAAGCTTATCTTGAGAGAGTTTCATGTCCAACCTTATTCAGGCCACCTAGGATACTACAAGAGTTTGAAAACTATTAATAATTTCTACTATTGGCCTAATTTGAAGAAAGAGATCATTGAGTTTGTTGCTAAGTGCTTGGACTATCAACAGGTGAAAGCTGAATGCAAGCATCTAGCTGGTTTGTTGCAGCCTATTCTGATTCCAGAATGGAAATGAGAGGTCATTTCCATGGATTTCATTATAGGTTTTCATAGGATGTCAAGGCAGTATGCCTCCATCATGGTTGTGGTTGATAAATTGAGAAAGGTAGCTCACTTCATTTCAGTGAATTTCACTAATTCAACTATTGAATTGGCTCAAGTATTTATTAAGGAGATAATGAGGTTGCATGAGTTCCGAAGAGGATTATTTAGATATAGAGATTCCAAGTTCACTTCCAGGTTACATAAGGAGTTGTTTGTAGGCTTGGGGACGAATTTATCTTTAAGCACAACTTATCATCTATAGACAGATGGGAAGACAGAGAGAATCAATAATATCCTTGAGGATATGTTGAGGATGTATGTCATACATCAACAAAAGAATTAGGAGAATTATCTTCCACTGATAGAGTTTTCATATAATAATGGGTATCAAGAACCTTGAAGATGAGTCCATTTGAGGCTCTTTATGGGAGTAGTTGTAACACTCCTATCAACTGGAGTGTTCTAGTGAGCAGGGTGTTGATTGGCCCGTATATGTTGAGAGAGATGGAGCAGGAGATGCAGATTGTAAAAAAGAATTTGAAGGTAGCATAGGACAAGCAGAAGAGCTATGCTGATCAACATAAGGTATTAAAGGAGTTTCATGTTGGAGAGCATGTGTACTTACGTATCAAGCCTAAGAAGAGTTCCTTGAAGGTTGGGTCATGTGCCAAGTTGGAACCTTGGTATTGTGGGCCTTTTGAGATCCTTGAGAGGATTGGACCAGTGGCATATAGGATTTCTTTTCCTCGATTAATGAAATTCCATGATGTTTTCCATGTTTCATGGCTTAAAAGGTATATACGGGATGCTAATCATATGATTGATTGGTATGTATTGCAGGTGGAACCAGAAGGAGAGTTCCATCCAGAGTCTCAATGCATCCTACAACGGAAGAATCTCATGCTTTGGAACTTAGAAATTGAGCAAGTTAAAGTGTAGTGGAAGCACTTTGAGATCGATGAAGCTACATGGGAGATAACTGATCAGATGTGGGCCTTATATCCTTCTTTATTTGTTGGTTGAATCAAAATAGTTTTAGGTATATGTGTGTGTGTGTGTGTCATTATAAATATTGCATCGAGTTGTGTTTATAAATCTCCAATAAGCAGTATGTTAGTAATGTTTTAAGCCATTTTTCATTGTAAACACTGCATCAAGCTGAGTTATAAAGCTTCGTAAGTAGTATGTTTGTCAGGTTCAACAATTTTGCTTGTCATAAGTGTCATAAAACACTGAGGATGGTGTTCCCACAAGGGGGAGGGGTTTGTAAGAACCCCGGGTTAAAGTTCCATGTAATAAATGGGAATTATAAAGGCAAAGATAAAACCAAGGTCATGGGACACATATTCCAAGCTAAATGAAGGAAAAAACATTAGATTGGGATCCACTTGTGGTTAATTATTTATTGGCTATGGAAATTGAAATTGGAAAGAGGAAAAAGGCAATAAATGACAATTAATACAATAAATAAAGGAAAATAAGAGAAAAGGAAGATAAAGAGACAATAATATGCATGCAAGGGAAATTGAAGAAAAAGGAAAGGAAAAAGAAGGGACAAAGGAGAGAGAGATCATTCATTGATGATTCACCTTTGGAGAAGAGCAAGAGGAGAGAAAGGGAGAGAGAAATTGGACAAAAGGAAGACAAAACAAGCAAGGAAAAAGAAAGGGAGCGAAAGAGGAAAGTTGGATAACAATAAGCAAGGGCATAAATCAAGCAAAGAAAGAGCAACGAACAAGAGGATTTTACAGGTAACATGTTGCATGTATGTTTATCTTGCTGGGATTTGAATGCATGGTTCATGCATTTGGTTTATTGGTCATTTTGTTGTAATTGGTATGAAATTTTCCTGGATTGACAATGGTGTACGACCTTGACTTTGCCATTTCCTGGAAAACCATGATGTAGTGGGTTCCCTTTGGTTGAGCTTTGGATTTCTGGTAGATTTTGGATCCTGTTGAGTTGGTCTCAGGAAAAATACCAAGGGTTGAGGGTGGGGATGGTTTTCTGCGGGAAGATCTTGACAGGTGGGTGGAGTCAGGAAAATTCCTCTGGGTATGGTGAAGAAATTATGAGGCATCCAAGCTTGTTTTGGTTTTGGTGATTTCTTGACTGGTTTAGGTGAAATCACTATGGTTGAGGGTGAAGGTGGTTTAACCTTTGGATTCCTTGGTTGATTTTGTTTTGGTTTATCCCATGTGATCTCACATTCATGCTTGGAATATGGAACAAGGGTGATTGGATAAAAGATATAGTTGGTTCAGCCCAATTTATGGTCAGGTGGTATGTGGAAGTCCTGTACTTGGTTGGCACTATGCATATGTTAATATGTGTTATTCTTTATTGATGATCAATGAGCATAAGTAATGATTCGTTGTTGTTTATATGATTGGTTTGTCATGGCATTCTGGTTAAATCCTGGTTACATGCATGGTATATTTCTTATTATATGATGTGCTCTTGATCTAGATCTAATTCATGGTTTGATGACTCATGGTTGATTTATATGAATGCATGTGCTAATCTGTGTTTTATTCCAGCTAGCGTGATATGGAAACAATCCTTCTTGATGAATATCTGATGAATTAATGAAAATAATGAACAAACTTTACAGGTACCATAATCACAAAGTGTTTGTATAAACGAATAATTTGGACCTCCAACTTCTTGGGGTCGTAACTTTGACATACAATCTCCATCTGGCTATCATAATACCTCGTTTTGAAGATCGCCATGAGGGGGCCAAAAACAAAGTTTGTGATACTAATTATGGGATTTTTTCGGTCTCTCTATTTTCCCTGAAAATGTCGTTTAGGCCCTCAAAATGGCCTCAAAATTTTAGGACCTGAAAAATTGCTAAAAATAAAAAGCATTAAATTTAAGGAAACCAAACTCAAAGGAAATAATGTTGGGTCAAGTGAGGCTGATAACAATGTGACCATGTGTCACTGTGTGTTTGCAGTACATGTTGACCCCATTTTCTATAAGTGCATCTTGGAAATCATGTCATGCATAGTAACTTTCATCTCACGTTTACCTTGGTGAGCAGGTTAAAGTGGGTAAATATGGGGTGGGGTGTTATACAAAATCTGTTTGTAATTTGGGATGGCACTGAGGCAATGGGTGATGTGAGACTTATGTGAAGCGTGGGACAAAATGTGTTGACTCTATAATGATTGTGATTTGAAATTTGATCTCTAATTAAAACTTGGTTTGAGGCAATGGGGTGATGTGAGGCTTGAAGTGAAGCGTGGGACAAAATGTGTTGACTCTATTATGATTGTGATTTGGAATTTGATCTCTAATTAAAACCAGGTTTATTATGGAATTGATGTGGACAAAATGTGTTGACTCTACTATGATTGTGATTTGAAATTTGATCTCTAATTAAAACCTGGTTTATTATAGAATTGATGTGAAGCGACAAAATGTGTTGACTCTATTATGATTGTGATTTGAAATTTGATCTCTAATTAAAACCTGGTTTATTATGGAATTGATGTGAAACGTAAAACAAAATGTGTTGACTCTATTATGATTATAATTTAAAATTTAATCTCTATTTAAAATTTGGTTTATATGAAACACTCCAACTTTATTTCTTTATTATAGTGATATTTTTAAATTAACAATGTGCGTAAATATCAATGATATATATATATATTAATTATACTACCTTTTGAAATAGTAAATTTTATGCCTTAAAATATTTACCATAAGTGGATGCAGCACTAACGATCTGGGGCTCAAGAATCGCAACCCATAACTCTCCCCGAAGAAGATTTTATCCCTCCAAAAACTAACTATATGTATAATTTAAGGCTAAAACCACCTTAACCTATAAAATATATATTTGAAATAGCAAAATAAGAATCAAATGATTTTGTTTAATAATATAATACTTTAAAAAATCAGATCGAATTAAAAAAATATGCATCATATATGCATTCCTTTTTCTAATAAATAAATCATTCATTTTTCTAATAAATAAATCTTTCATTATTTTCAGGTATACAATTTCATTAGTTCATCCCTACTTCCATGTTTGTGGCTAAATTGAAATCTTATTAATTGTTTGGAAAATCGACATAAACATTTAGTTCACGTTAAGGAGGAGGTATTCATAGTTTTTTTATTTTTTTATTTTTTATTTTTTTGGCATAATTTGTATAAAATAAAAAATATAAATTTGTAAAATGATTTTTAAATTGAAAAAATAATTATATGTTTTTTCATTGCTAGGTATAAATGAAAACCATATGTTATTGTTTATTTGTATATATGAGTTGTGTGAATTTAATTTATTTAGTTGAAATAATATGTATGAAAATGAAATTATTGTTGACACCTAATTCTCATGATTGGGTGAATATAATGTAAATAGATAAATAAGTAATATGAACAGTCATCAGGAGATGAAATGAACAGTCTCTCCCTCATGTATTTAATGAAGACCTACCTAAAGGAATATGTACGAATCAATTTTTGTTTGAGGAGTTATTGCCCGGTCTGACATGGTATCAGAGCCAACTCCCAAAATAGTTGTAACTCCCATCTGCCTACTACTCTCTGTCCTCTGCCTACTGCTCTCTGTCCACTGCCTACTGCTCTCTGTCCCCTCCACTGTCGCTGCTGTGTGCTGTATGCTGGTCTGTCATATGCGTTTTTATTCCTGAACGTTGCCTAAATGTTGGCCCGAACGTTGACGAGATACATTCATTTAGTTATGAGATAGTGAAGTTGGATTTATGCTAATAAATTATTTATGATTATGCTGTGCTTCTGTTCAGGCGCAATTGTCAGCTATTTGAACCAAGTCTACTGGGATTCGCGGTACATGAAGATATTCTGAAGTTTGAAAATCAAATGCCATTGTTTGTGGCCATATTCCTGAACGTTGCCTGAATGACTGGCCTCACCTGGTAGCAGCGTTCCTTTGCATCTTGTTTTTCCATACGCTGCTCACTCCCTATGCACTGTTTCCCATATCTCTGCTCTCCTATGCATTGTTGCCCTCCATATCCCCTCGACATCATGCCTATCTACTCTCCTACGCACTGTTGCACTATGCCTAGATGCAAAGAACTTCCATAGGACTGGTGCACAGAACCAACAGAACTAGAATCATCACTGTTGTCTGAGTTGTCGCCAGTAACAACATCCCTCTCGACGTCACTGATTCAGTCTATTTGAGAAGTGGAGGCGTTGTCAACAGTGTTGAGGTCGTGTATAGAGTTGCCAATAAAAGAATTGGCAGGGTTGAGATTGTAATGCAGCAAGGAACCCATGCAGGTTCCCATCTCCAAGTCACCGAGGGAGCAAGTATTCCATTGAAAAATGATTGATTCTGCTCGGATTGTCAAAGATATTGCAGAGTGAAATTGCGGTCTCCAACATAAAGTTATGAAGAATTGTGAGGTTTGATAATTCCAAAAGCTTTCAAAGTATATGCCAACGTTAGATTAGAACCCATTTGCTTGCTAATGGGAAACGTTATATGGAATTTTATTGAAGTTTTATAGTATATACATTGAGATTAGATTGGTGAAGACCAAATTTAGATAGCTTTGTTGCCTTTTCATGTAAAACAATTCAAGAACGTTGCGGAAAAATGATGAGGAAGAGATTTGAAATCTTTTGAGAATGCATAGCTGATCTATGTTTTATATTTTCATTAAAGACAAAGACAATACAAATCCCTATATGGAGAGAATTCCCTTTTGAATTGTAATTAAAAAAAAAAAATTACCACTAGAAGTACAATTTTACTATATATTGGAAAAAGTATTTTTCTATCAGCAGAAGTAATTTTTTTTTTTTACAAAATGCATTCAATCATATCCATGGTGGGAATAGTTCTCACTAGCAAGGAGAACTATCCTGAATGGTCCCGGATGATAAAACACACCCTCATTTTCAATGAGTTGTGGAAAGGAGTGTGTGTCGGAGATGGAGACAATGAACCAGTACAGCCTACCTCAGACAAAGAGCTTGTCATTTGGGAAAACAAGAATAACAAAGCTTATGCATTAATCGCAACATCTGTAAATGAAGAGGTGAGTCACCATATTTTGTCATTTTCAACTGCCTTTGAAGCCTTAAAAAAGCTAAAAGAACTCTATGACTCACATTCTGCACTTGAAGTTGTTCAACTCATGATTAAACTCTTCACTCTTGAACTGCAAAATAATGATCCTCTTGCTCTTGCATCTGAAGTAAAGTCTATAATGCATGATATCAAATCCACTAAGGTTGAATTGGATATTCCTCTTATTTCTTTTCTCAAGGCACTTTATCCTACTTACTCCAATTATCTTGAGTCATTGCAAGCAAATGGAAATCTCAAAGATATCACCTTTGACTCTCTTGTGAAAAAGTTCACTGAAAGAGAGAAAGCTTTTGGAAAGAAGACAGCCCCTGAATCTTTTGAAGAGGTTGTGTGCCTTTCTCATAAAGAAAATCATCCTACTCAAGATTCATCAAGAGACATTCTCAAGGAGAAAAGGCAGATTTGCACTGTATTCGCTGTAAAAGAAATGGATCACATGATGCCTCTACATGCAAGCTACCATGGGACAAAATTGAGCAGAAAAAAAAACCAACAGAAAGGTAAAACTGATGATATAGACAAAGGTAAAGCACCTGAATCTGCTCACTATGTTATGGCACAATGTAATATTGGAGTAAATGAAGATTTATTTAATGCTTCACTTGCTTCTTGGAAAATGATTGGTTGTTTGATTCAGGAGCAATCTGCCACATGACTCATAGAAAATATTTTTTTGAAGAATTTACTGACAATGTTGATGGAGCAGTATACTTTGCAGACCAATCAAAAATCAAGCCATCAGGGCTTGGCACAATCAGGCTTAAACTGCCTGGTCTTCCAGACTTTCTTCTACATCATGTTCTATATCTCCCACAGCTCAAGAGAAACTTGTTGTCCTTGGTCCACATCCACCAGCAAGGTCACTCCATTCATATGTTTGATGGCAAGCTTGAGGTAAGAAAAGCATCTGACCACTCACTTGTCATGAGGGGAATAGAAGAAGAAAGACTTCTCAAGCTGCAAGGAACCTCTACTCATGCACAACATTTCTCATACAATTCTCATCATGAAGAAGGTACACTTCCATCAAGTTTATTATGGCATGCTAGATTTGGACATTTGAACTATGACAACCTCTACTTGTTGAAGAAAAATGGTGTTGCTGGTTTGCCTACAATTCCTAGGAGATTTTAGTAATGTGATGCTTGTATTCTAGGAAAGTATAGCAAACAGTCTTTTCATGATTCACATTCAAGAGCCCATAGAAAACTTGAACTCATTCATTTAGATTTATGTGGTCCAATTCCTGTTCCTTCTGCAAATGGAAATAAATATATGATGACATTTATTGATGACTACACCAGAATGTGTTGGGTTTATTTATTGAAGAACAAATCCGATGCTTTTCAAACATTCAAGAATTTTCATAAATGGATTGAAAATGATGCACAATCTCATATTGGGTCCATTCACACTGATAATGGAAAAGCATACACATCAAATGAATTTGAAAACTATCTTCGCCAACATGGGACCAAACATCAAATAGCTGTACCTTATAATCCCGAACAGAATGGTGTAGTTGAAAGAATGAATAGGACAATCTTAAATATGGTACGATCCACGCTCTTCTTAAAAAATGTAAAGATAATGTTTTGGGCTGATGCTGTTCTATGTGCTGCATATATAAAGAATAGATGTCCATCTAATGCTATTAGAAACAAGACTCCTTATGAAATGTGGTATGGACATGTTCCTTCGGTAAAGCATCTCAGGGTCTTTGGTTCCCCTTGTTATGCCTTGATACCAAAGGTACATAGAAACAAACTTGGTGCTAGAAGTCGTAAGTGTATCTTCCTGGGGTATTCAAACACCTCCAAAGCATACCGTCTCTATGATGAAGTAAATAAAAAGTTTGTTGTATCTAGAGATGTAATTTTTCTTGAATCATCCAAAACCGACAATGTTGTTGAGCGGCAACTTAATCGCTTGGATAGATTCACAAAAGCATAATCATCTCAAGAATTTGATAATCAGATTCCACATCTTGAAGGGGGGATTCCTATACTAGATCAAAATGTGGAATATTCTTCTGAAGAACACTCTCCCTCGCATGAAACTCCAACAACAGAGGATGCTTTAAGTGATGTGATTGATAGAATTGGGAGACTCAATCTTGATTCAGTCCCAACTCAATCAATGGAGCAGCCTGGACCATCTGAGAAAGGTCCCCCAAAGTGGCTGACAAAGCCACTTGAAAGTGTTCATCCTGATGAGGTTGGAAGACAGGAACTAGAAATTCAAACCAGCAAAATGGAGGTGATGTGGATGACTCTACTTCACCTGTTGATATGGATGTTTTTATGATTGTAAATTGAACTTGTCTACAGATTTTGAACCAACTTCCTTCAAAGAAGCTGCTTCTCATGATGAATGGAAAGAAGCGATGCAAAAGGAGTATGATGCTCTCGTAAAGAACGACACTTGGAAGCTGGTTGATCCTCCATTAGGAACCAAACCAATTGGCTGCAAGTGGGTCTACAAGAACAAGTATAAAGCTGATGGCTCACTTGACAAGCACAAAGCTAGGCTTGTGGCAAAAGGTTTTGCACAGAAGGAAGGGGTCGATTATGAGGAGACTTTTTCCCCCACAGCAAAATGGGCTACCATCTGGACACTCTTTGCACTAGCAACTCAGAACGGTTGGAAAGTCCATCAAATGGATGTAAAAACTGCTTTCTTAAATGGAGATCTAAAAGAGAATGTTTTTATGTCTCAGCCTGAAGGATTTGCAGTGAAAGGACATGAACACAAAGTATGCAAACTTGTGAAGTCCTTGTATGGCCCCAAACAAGCACCGCGAGCCTGGTATGAAAAACTAACTGAGCATCTTCTGAAACTCAATTTCAAACATTATGATCTTGATGATGCAACTTTATTTGTCAAGACAGTTGGAAAAACAGTTGTATATCTTGTGGTATATGTAGATGATCTTTTGATGACAGGGAACAATGAAAGCTACATTGCATCCATAAAGAAGGAATTGGGGAAAAGTTTTGAAATGACTGATTTGGGCTATGTTCATTACTATCTTTGCATTGAAGTAACCCAACATCCGAAGTCCATATTTCATTCTCAAAAGAAATACATTGGAGATCTGTTGAACATGTTTGGCATGACAGAATGCAATCCTCTTACTACTCCAATGGAACAAAACTTAAAGCTCACATCTATTGAAGGAAAAGAATTTGAGGATGCAACAAAGTATACCCAGCTTGTAGGAAGTCTCAACTACCTAACTACTACCAGACAAGACATTTCGTTTGCTGTTGGAATCCTCTCCAGGTTTATGCAAAAACCTTGTGAGGGACATTGGTCTGCTGCAAAAAGAGTTCTAAGGTACTTGAAGGGAACTCAAGACTTTGGAATCAAGTATACACAAGTGGACGACTTCAGCTTGATTGGATACTCTAATTCAGACTTCGATGGAGACAAAGAAACCGGGGTATCTACTTCAGGATATGCTATGAGTCTTGGATCAGGAGTTGTCTCCTGGAGATCACGCAAACAATCAGTTCCAGCAGATTCCACAACAGAAGCAGAATACGTGGAAGCAGCTGAAGCAACAAAAGAAATTGTGTGGCTCAGGAAAATTCTTGAAGATTTGCAGGTAAAACAAGTACAATCAATTCCACTCATGATTGACAATACCTTTGCAATAAAGTTGGCCAAGAACCCAAAGTTTCATGATCGAACGAAGCACATCAATACTAAATATCATTTGATTCGACATTATGTTGAGGCCAAAACAATCCATCTCCGTCATTGTTCCACAAATGAGAAAATTGCAGACATCTTCACTAAAGCGTTTGGAAGAGAAAAGCTTGAACGATTCAGAATGATGCTTGGACTCACCAACATCCCTTCAGATTAAGAGGGGGGGGAATGTTGACACCTAATCCTCATGATTGGGTGAATATAATGTAAATAGATAAATAAGTAATATGAACAGTCATTGGGAGATGAAGTGAACAGTCTCTCCCTCATGTATTTAATGAAGACCTACCTGAAGGAATATGTACGAATCAATTTTTGGTTGAGGAGTTACTGCTTGGTTTGACAATTATTTTAAATAAAATGATTTTTTATTAATAAAATTCATTAACAATATATTTATTAAAGAAATAATATTATTTTAAAGTTTTTAATAAAAACTATTTATTTCAAATTTTTTAATAAAGTTTTTTTTTTTAATCATTTGTTAATAAATTTTTATTTTTCAAATATCTTAAAACTTTAACATAAAAATATCATTATTTTTACTTTTAAATTAATAAACAAAATTATAGCTTACTTTACTTTTTGCAACTCCATGTAGAAACTTTTTCTACAATTATCTAGCTCTGATACCATGTAGAAACTTTTTCTACAATTATCTAGCTCTGATACCAGCTCAAGAACTGATGAGAATTGCTTCCCAAACTCGATTTTCACCTGCAAAATAGTCACTCACTCTTTGTGGACGTGAGCAAAGGCTAAAATGCGGGCCAAATACGTGAGCAAACTCATTGGCATACTCAATCCTTTGATTGTGCAAGATCTGGTGCACAACTATAGTCACAACTGATAGCAATCTGATTCTCTACCACCTGTCCCTGTTGAACTGAACATGCACTGACATGCAACTGAGTTAACTGATGTATTCTTTAGTTGTATTATGAGTTAATAATTAGTTTAACAACTCATCATTAGTCTATCTGCAGTTAGACTAGCTACAACCAGTTTAACTAAGTTAAACTGAACACAACTCCATCAACTGTACCTCCAGTCCACTAAACTCAACTCACTTGAGTTCTAACTGAAGTCATGCATGCAACAACTCAACTGACTCATAAGAAAAACGAATTTCCTTCTGACAGCTGCATGTGCCACTTCCGTAGCTCAAACTGAAGTGCTCCAAGAGAATAAGATTAAGTTTATAGTCCAAATATTATTGTGAGATAATAATATTTGACTTTTCTATTTTTGACAGCCAGTCTAAAAATAGACTTGATCACTCACACTGTGATCACTCACACTTTCATCAAAAATAGAAGTCCATCTATTTTCCCAACTTGATCAATCATCCATAAACATAGACATGATCCATATGTCTAAAAATAGACATAGTCTAAAAATAGACTTGCGCCAAAAATAGCCTGCGGGCCCACTTAGTGAAGGCGACTCTTTTCACTAAGCTCCATCATCTTGTTGCAATCTCAACACTCCCTCTCGACAAGATATGGATTATCAGCAACCCCTATCCTGCCTCGGTGGTACTCGAATTTGCTCCTGGTGAGAGCCTTCGTCAGAATATCAGCATCCTGATCCTCCGTTGGAATGTACGAAAGTAACATGATCCTCCGCTGCACACAATCTTTGATATGATGGTACCTGATGTCAATATGTTTAGATCTATCATGAAATACAGGATTAGCCGAGAGTTTAATGCAACTCTGGTTATCACAGTAAATCACAGTAGGATCCAAATGAGAACCGAACAAACCAACCAGGATCTTCCTCATCCATATAGCCTCGCATGCAGCCAAACTTGCTGCCATATACTCGGCCTCCGCTGAACTGAGTGCCACAGATCTCTGCTTCCTGCTGTACCAAGAAACTGCTGTCGATCCGATACTGAAGACCCCTCCTGATGTGCTCTTTCTGTCTGTTGGGCTCCCTGCCCAATCTGCATCCGTGAAGCCACATAGCTTCACCTCATCCTCCTGTCTGTACCACAAACCATATCCCGATGTGCCTCTCAAGTAGCGCAATACATGCTTGCCCGCCTTCCAGAAGAGCTTGGTAGGCTTAACCATAGCTTGTGAAAGCTGGTTAACTGCATAGCACATATCAGGTCGTGTATTGACCAAATACATCAGCGACCCCACCAACTGTCGATAAACAATGGCATCCACTTCTTCTCCTGAAGTGGCATCCTCCTTCCTCCAACCTCCAGGAAGAGGAGTATCAACAGGCTTGCAGCCATGCATGTTGAACTTCTCCAGTATCTCCCGAGCATACTTGCCCTGAGAAACAAACAGTCCACCACTGCGCTGCCATATTTCCAATCCTAGGAAATAGTGAAGGAGGCCCAAATCCTTCATCTCAAACTCTGTAGCAAGATCCTTCTTGCATGACAGTATCAACAGCTCATCACCCGTTAGAATCAAATCATCAACATACAGTACAATGATAAGCAACTTACCCTCCACCACAATCTGGTATAGGTTCGGATCCGCCTCGCTCTTGGAGAATCCAAGTCCTGTGAAATAGCTGTCTATCCGTGTGTACCAAGCACGTGGTGCTTGCTTCAACCCATACAACGCTCTCTTGAGCCTGCACACATGCGACTCGCTGCTGAAGACTTCAAAGCCTTCGGGTTGCTCAATGTACATCTCCTCCTCAATGACTCCGTTGAGGAACGCAGTCTTCACATCCATCTGATGAATGTGCCATCCCATCTGCGCTGAGAGAGCAAGAATCGTCCGTATGGAAGAATACCTTGCGACAGGTGCAAAGGTCTCCTCATAATCGATCCCCTCAATCTGTGAAAAGCCTCGGGCAACAAATCTTGCCTTGTACTTCTCCACACTCCCGTCAGCTGCCTGCTTAACTTTGTAGATCCATCTCGAACCTACCACTGATTTCCCTTCCGGTCTAGGAACAATCTCCCATGCACTGTTTCTGACAATAGAATCATACTCTTCCACCATGGCGTCTACCCATGCGGGATCCTCCACAGCTTCCTCGAAAGAGGATGGCTCAGTCACAACACACTTGCTCATAAGAGCCATGTATCCAGTGTACCGATCAGGTGACTGTCTCTGCCTGCGTTGGGCTGTAGGTGGTCCTACAACTTTCTCTGCATCTTGAGCCAGTCGCTCAGCTTCTGTCAAGCGCTTTCGCCCTCTGATGGTTGGCGCTGCATGAGTGGTCTCTTCCACTCCATGAACCTCGTCCTGTGGCTGATCCACGTCCTGAAGCTCATCCTTAGGAACTAATAGCTCCTCATCTGCATGCAAGTGTAGCTCCCTCTCAAGCGAACACTTCATGGCTTTCTCCTCCTGAAATTTTATATCCCGTCGCACAACAGTTTTACCACTATCTGGCAAATACACACGATAGTTGTGGGGCGTATCAGTGTACCCCACAAATATCCCAACCTCTGCAGTCGGTTCCAACTTCTTTCTGGCATCCTTCGTCACATGCATGTAAACGTTAGCACCAAAAATCCTCAAATGAGAAAGATCAGGCTTCTTACCAGAATAAGCCTCCTCGGGTGTACTCATGCCAAGTATCCTATGAGGACAATGGTTCTGCACATAAACTGCTGTATTGCATGCTTCCGCCCACAAGTGAAGGGGTAGGCCCTGATCATGCAACATTGCCCGTGCAGCACCCACAATCGTTCTGTTCTTCCGCTCAGCTACCCCGTTCTGCTGTGGGTTATGGGGAGCTATGAGCTCTCTACGAATCCCTTCTGCCTTGCAGAAATCCTTGAACTTGTCCGAGATGTATTCACCACCATTATTGCTCCTAAGAGCCTTCACCTTCTTCCCCGACTCCTTCTCGACCAGTGCTTTGAATTCACAGAACTTTGAATATGTCTCGCTCTTCTTCTGCATGAAGAAGATCCAGCACTTACGAGAGAAATCATCAACAAAAATCACATAATACCTGTGTTTTGCTGTCGAAGCAACTGAGAAAGGTCCACACACGTCTGTGTGAATTCTCTCAAGGATCGTCGTGGCGCGACTATCCTTCTCGTGAAAGGTGGCTTTCACAAACTTCCCAAAGTACACCCCTTGCATTGATCTGACTGCGCAAGTGTGCCTTTAGGAAGCCTTGTAGTGATCTGCTGCAGTATCTTCAAGGCTCCATGGTGAAGGTGACCCAATCTCCTGTGCCACAACTCGCCATCATCCCGGCTCACCAATCCTTCTGCCTTGCCTGCCATTGCTGCGCATCCATCTACATGCAACTGATAAAGGTTCCTCACTCGAACCCCTATTTTCCGGGTCTCACCAGTTGTCTTGCTGCGTAGGAAGGCCTTTCCCTCGCTGAAAACAACATCATACCCTTGTCTTCTAACATCGCCACTGAGATGAGATTCTTCTTCAATCCTGGAACATGCATGACTTCCTTCAATACAAAGGGTTTACCAGACTCCCTCTCAAAGGAAATGGTACCGATACCGGTCGCACTGTATCTACCATCATCGCCCATCTCGATGTGCACTCCAAGATCTTTGTCCTCCAGATCAGAGAACAAATCTCTATCTCCCGTCATGTGAAAAGACACACCACTGTCCAGGAACCACACTGAACCCATCACACTTGAAACCAAGCATGCGATCAATGAAAAATCAAGCTCAAACTGAGAAGCTAAAGCCTCTCCCCTGCAGATCCAGCAGCTTGCTTGTTCTTCTTCTTCTGTGGACAATTTGTGGCATAGTGTCCATGCTGGTGACAGTGAAAACACTTCACTTTGGACATATCCTGCTTCTTGCCTTTCGCACCAGAATGAGAAGCCTTCTTGCTTTGCCCTTTCTTTGCTTTGGCAGCCAAAGCACAATTCTCTTCATCAGATACCTTTGATGAAGATCCATTCTCACCTTTATTGTTACTGAGTTTATCCTTGAGCACCAGGTCGCTCTTGCTTTGGAATAACATTTGCAATCAGTTGAAAGACATTTCAACAACACTGCTGCAAATTCGATTTTCCACCAGCAACCAACTCAACTGCTTCCGATCAACCCTCGCTTGATATCCTGTAAAAATCTCTTCTACAAATCAAGTTGCTCCGATACCATGCTCAAGAACTGATGAGAATTGCTTCCCAAACTCGATTTTCACCTGCAAAATAGTCACTCACTCTTTGTGGACGTGAGCAAAGGCTAAAATGCGGGCCAAATACGTGAGCAAACTCATTGGCATACTCAATCCTTTGATTGTGCAAGATCTGGTGCACAACTATAGTCACAACTGATAGCAATCTGATTCTCTACCACCTGTCCCTGTTGAACTGAACATGCACTAACATGCAACTGAGTTAACTGATGTATTCTTTAGTTGTATTATGAGTTAATAATTAGTTTAACAACTCATCATTAGTCTATCTGCAGTTAGACTAACTACAACCAGTTTAACTAAGTTAAACTGAACACAACTCCATCAACTGTACCTCCAGTCCACTAAACTCAACTCACTTGAGTTCTAACTGAAGTCATGCATGCAACAACTCAACTGACTCATAAGAAAAACGAATTTCCTTCTGACAGCTGCATGTGCCACTTCCGTAGCTCAAACTGAAGTGCTCCAAGAGAATAAGATTAAGTTTATAGTCCAAATATTATTGTGAGATAATAATATTTGACTTTTCTATTTTTGACAGCCAGTCTAAAAATAGACTTGATCACTCACACTGTGATCACTCACACTTTCATCAAAAATAGAAGTCCATCTATTTTCCCAACTTGATCAATCATCCATAAACATAGACATGATCCATATGTCTAAAAATAGACATAGTCTAAAAATAGACTTGCGCCAAAAATAGCCTGCGGGCCCACTTAGTGAAGGCGACTCTTTTCACTAAGCTCCATCATCTTGTTGCAATCTCAACACTCCAAACCAATCACTTAAAAGTTCTAATAATGTTATAAAACTAAAATTTCATTCATTACTTCTAGTTATTAGTTTTATTATACTTGACTTATTTAACAATATTTCATGCTTACCCAAAAAAAATTATTTAATTTTATTATATATAAATAAAAAATATTAATTTACCATTTAATAATTAAATTTTAATATTCTAAAAAATTTAGAACTTAAAAATCTTAATAAAATATATAACTATATATATATATATATATATATATATTATATATATATATATATATATATAATTAACCATATTCTCTCTTTACATATCTAATTCTTTTTCTCTTTTACTTATCTAAAATTTTGACTTTTATTATTTGAACTATAAATTTTATAAATTAAATTTATATTTTAATTATTCTAATAATTAAAATAATTTATAAATTAAATTTATGTTTTAAAATTTATTTAAATTTAATAATAAAATATTAAAAAAATTGTTAGATGATAAATTTTGTTGAAACTTAACAAATACACTATTGTGGAAAAGATTTCACCCTTCAACACTCACCCTTAAAATCTCACCAAAGTGAAAGAGATCCATAACTTGTCAATTGTTGCATTTCCTTTTTTGTTAATATTAATTTCAAATATGCTTAAATGTAAAGCGTGGAGATCCACAACTTTTTTATTATGATTTCTAGAGGGAATTTGAAATGCATAGTATAATTAGTACATAAGCATTGGATTTAGTAGAGGGAAAATAGAGCACATCATTTTTGAGAAATTTTCATTTAACTAAGTGATACATATAATTGAATGTTCATAAATGATGAGATTTATGAGGTCATAAGTTCTTACCAGAGCCGTCTAGGACATCGGACACCTTGCGGTCGAGAGGGAGTTCCCTCATAGTCCCGTCCTCATCTTCTTGTTTTATTAACGTTCAATACATTGAAATTAATTTTAATAAATAATAGCTACTAATAATTAATGAAAAAACATAATTCAATAATTATTAATTAAAAACTTCCATACATTTATTTTGATATGAACATAAATAAAACCGAAACCACTTTCAATCCTTCAACGCGTTCTCAAAACTTGGACGAAGCCGCAGTGAAACTTGTCTCTACCAACTTCATAATAGGATTTAATGGTTATCTTTAATTCCATTGTGTGTTCGAGACATCTGATAGCCATTTGGCAATATATATTCGTCAACATACAACAGGGTTTGGAATATTTAATGGTAATTTAATGGTAACCGTATGATGTTGTATAGGATGATGTTCATCTTTGAAATCAATAGCCGAGGATGCTATGGCTTGCTGATGTGACCACTTATATAAAGATAAAAAACAATAGTTAACTTAGCAAATTCGAAAAAAATTCATAATACAGTCTAGATTAATAGGCTAAAGGCGATCATAAATATCACTACACAAGCAGTGACATAACAAGATATACTTATAAAAATGATTTTAACAAAATAGAACAACCTTATGTTCCAAATAATTCTCAAGCATGTGATTGGAAAGGGGGTTACTGCCACGTTTTATTAATTTCATGTTTTTACTTTAAACCACTAATGGACATGAAAATGATATATATATATATATATATATATATATATATATATATATATATATATATATATAAAATTTTACTGTTGTTACAAGCTTATACGTTGAATACCATATTTATTATTATTTTTTATAATTAATTTTAGAACTACATGTTAATGATAAGGGTGTGTTAGCTAGAATCTGTCAAGAAAATATCATGGTAAGGGAAATGACTTAGGTATAATCCACACCTAGGTGGCGTCTTCAAGTACATTAATCACATCACCACCATGAAGACACATGCTTAGATTGAAGACACGTGCATGTTATACCAAATAACACATGTATGGTAAAAACAAAGAACATACTAGCTAGTACCATCACTCTTTCTCTAGGGGATGTAGTTTCCAATTGGAGGAGAAATAGGGCTCTCGAGAGGTGTCAATGAGGAATAAACCACCTACAATATCCATTACACCTACTTACAATTATATATGCATAGTTCATCTTCTTAGTTGCGATCGACATAGGTGTCTTGTTGAATCTTTATATTTTGTTGGATCTCTCTATTTCCTTCTATAGTTAGATGATCAAATTGAATTATTGATGAAAATAATTAATCTCTCTATTTCTCTTCATAGGTAGGAAGGAAATTGAATTATTGTTGAAAAGGCCAAATCCACATGACTGCCTTCCTTCTTGCATTTGCAAAGGATTCCATCTATTGTAGCTCCAAGTATGCATTTAATGCAACAAGCCAAAACTATTTGACGTAAGTATTAGCCCCTACTACCCTTTGATCCTCTCTATTAAGTTTAGTGCTATGGAGTTGATAAACTAACTAGAACATGCTGATTAATTTTATTCTGGCTAAGTGTATCAATGGCTTACTAGCTAAATAAGATAAGACCAAACTTGACATAAATAATTTCATGTTCGTAAATCTCCATATTGACACAAAGGCGTATCTCTGCTATAATGAAACTAGAAACTTTGCACATTTACAGGGATCTGTACATTTAAAACTAAATATTCAATTGATGGATTTCGAATGACAATATCCTCTATAAGAAATGGCTTGTCTCTGCTAGTGATGTTGTTGCTTCAATTTGTGTTGCATCAAGGTCTAAAGTGATTAGCTTTGACTCTTCTATGGGTGCCTCCTATGACTCTACTATCCTTTTGTTTGTTATAGCCAGTTTTGGGTCCATATAATTGAAACATCAATATTGGTTTCACTGCCAATTAATGCTAACTCCATAAATTTAAGGTCCTAGAGAATTTTGATAGTCATGAAATGCATTATGCAACTCCCTAACATTTTTGGGCACTTAGAGTATTAAAGGATTTAGTCACCCAAAGAGTTATATTGACTTCCATAAATATGAAGGAGGTAGCTAGATTTTTAGCTTTGCAATATTTTTTCCATTAATACATTCGATTACTGAGCAAACTTGGTACTCATTTACAACCCTTTTGGGAAATCAACAGTGGCCACCCATAGTGAGGTTGAATCATTGCGGGTCTTTGCCTTTTACTGCACAAGGCTTGTAACACTAGCGCTTGGGTTAGAATAATTGCTAATGGGGTTAAGGAAGGGTCATACCATGACATGGCACACTAATTGATAAGGAAGAATCTATTTACCCACCTATTGGAAAGCCAAATCCTAACCTATGATCATAAGGTGAAAAAAAATCTTTGATTAATAAAGCATAGTCATAGAATAATAATCTAGAGAGACGAGGTGGGGAGAGATCCCTGATTAATTCTACCTACAAAAATAGCTAATTCATGAAATCATCCATCATATCTTCTACATTATTCAAGACCAAATTAGAGGAATTACCCACCAATGTTCTAAAACACTGAAAATATATATTATATAGGTCATTTGGAATGCCCCATAGAAGTGTAATGTAATAATTTTTTTGAAGACCATTATAGTAAGTTGAAAATAGGAGAGCTGAACTTAATATCTAAGCACGTGTATGCTTAATATTTTGAATTTCCTGCAAAATTCAATTGAAAGCATGTTCATGCTGAATATTTTAAAATTGTTGCAAAATTCAAAGAAAGCATATTCATACTGAATATTTTGAGGGATTTACAGTCCCAAAGCTAAGTTTATCATAATTGTAAAAAATTGTGTATAAGCTTTGTGAATTTGATTTTTTTGGAAAAGAGTCATTGATTTAAAAAAAAATGATTTCTAAAATATTTTTTTTAAAGAAATATTGTCGATTTCTAAAACATACAATAAGTTAAAAAAATGATCAAATGCCAAAATTAGTAGAAAATCAAGAAATAACATTTTCAAAGAATCAACATTTATGGACTCCTTAAATTTAAATTTCAATAATTCTTGTTGCAGGTGGCAATATTGACACAAGAGCTCATGGCCATTAAAGGTGAAAAAAGGATCAAAATACACTAATTGCAACTAAAAGAGAAGAATAAAATGGTTTGCAGAAGATGATGATGGCTACTATCGAAGAAATGTAGAGCACGAGCCTGAGCTTATACAACGAATACTAGTCTTTTCTTCAGAGTTGGGTAAATTTGTCATTTTCATAGAATAATTGAAGTGCACATTAAAAGCTATGAGAATATTTATTGATGGTAATAAATTCTTTTATCTATTCATAAACTAGATTTTTCTGATAATGGAGAAATTTGCAGAAAATAAATGATCACTAATTATAAAATTGTTTTGACTCACCTTCTATATTGCAAAAGTCTAGTACATCTTATATTGGTGTTTTCTTAGTGATGGTGATTCCTGTTGTTTGAAGACAGATTGAAAACTGAAGTGGATGTATCTCTTAATATGGAAATTGTTATTGTACTAAGGCAAACACCTTATAGAATTCATTATAGATATAATGGCTTATTAGTTAAGAAGAATGAGGCCTTATGATTATGGAAGATGGTGTTGTTTTAGCAGTGGTAAGAACCATGGTAAATGAAAAACATGCCAAGAGTCACAATGAGACACAGTTTGAGTTGCATGTAATAGTTACCATGAAAACCAATCCAAATTTGCTTTTATGAAAAAAGAAATAACATAAAATGGTAGGGATTATTGCTAATTTAAAATCTAGCACTAATGGACCTCAACATTATACAAGGAAAATATATGATATGTTTCCTAAATTTCTTTGAAAAAAATGTCGTGTTGTGTTAATATGAGATCAAATAAGGCCTCAAAATCTATGATTTCCAAACCAAAGTGATGTAAGCATTTGATCCATAAGAAAAAGGTTCTCCCAAATATGGAGCACAAAACTTTAGCTTAAACAGCTTTGTTTTTGTTGGTTTGTGTGTAGCGACTAATGTAAGATGGTGAATTGATTACTATTAGTCCCTACAACTTGAAGGGCGGGGACTAATAACAAAATACCATTCACCAACCAAATAATGTTGAGTTTGGAAGACACTTATACAAAGAAAAATTACCGCACTTAGAAAATTAACTACTAAACTAAATGCAGAGCATTGATTCATTATGTAATGAAAATTGAGAAAACTCATTTAAGTTTTTTTCTTTTTCTTTTAAATAAACTAGAAAATATTTATATTATTATAAATCCCATGGCCAAAGCTCACAAAAGTGGTATAGATCAAAATATTGACACAGAGTAGGGCATCAAAATCTAAAGCTAACTAATTATAGATATCTCCACCCAATGTTTCAGCTAATTCTAGATACCTTCATCTTTCTGTGTCTTTGTAGATCCCATACAACTGTATCTGATAACTGAAACAAACTTGGCCAAAAAAGGTAGAAGAGAACCAAATATGGCTGAAACTTTATTTAAAAGGTACCTCTACACCACCATGGACCATTGAAAGAGAAAAGTTGTGAGGAGGATTCCAACTTGGGTTATTCCTTGAGAAAATTGAAGTTCGCCGAGTAATGGAGGAAATTGTCAAGAATGATATTGAATGACCTTCCTCCATGACTAGCTGTGATAAAATCCCATAGTTGTAGTGTGGGAGATGACATGAAAACTGATTAACAATAGTGGTACTAGATATGGCCAACATGAGAAGTGGTGGTGGATTTATGTCTTCCAATGATGCAACATGTTATAAGCTATGATGATGGGTCTTGCATCATTCCTTCATAACATGACTCTTGGATTAAGCTCTTGTTTAGGGGATAGGTTGATCATAAGTTGAATCACTGAACACAAAACACCCCTTTTTCCTTAATCACTTGATTGGCTTGTAGGTTTGTGACACTATTCTATTTCCTTCTTACGTGGTACCATTCCACTTGACAATTGCTACTTAGAATAGATCTTATCCTTCATAAGATTTCTTCTTATCAAAGATCCTTGGTTTGCGATTCTTTGATCATGTTATAATCAGAAAGTATCCAATGCCTATTAAAGAGCAAGGATTAAATGACTAAGAAATAATAATCCCTTGAAGAAGTGCATAGGCTTCAACTAAGTTGTTTGTTAGAATTCCCAATTTGCATGCATAATTACATTCTAGTTCCTTTGGGATGAAAAATTCCCCCCTTGAAGTTGACAATAAAAAATATTCAATTACATTATAATATTCAAGAATCAATCATAGTAAATTATCTGTAATTATTGAATTAAGGCGTCTATGACCCATATCAAGTTTTTGAGACATGTTTTCGGCGATAATCACATCAAAATTCATTTGTCGATGTGTTTTGAACCAACAAGTGTGGTTCATCTTGCCCTGATGATGAACCACACTTGTTGGTTCGAAACACGTTGACAAATGAATTTTGATGTGATTATCGCCGAAAACATGTCTCAAAAAAATTATATGTAGTAAAAACTACCATGATATGAAGGAGATATATTTATTATTCTTTATCCTTTTATAGAGTCTAGATCTTGAATTTTCAGTACAACATTGTGTAACCTATCTTTTTAATATATATCTCTATGTATAGTTGGGAGATGCTTAATATAGCTAGCATTAATCAAGCACCCCTTTGGTTATATTATTTAATTAAGTGAAAAATGATGTAGGGGTAACTTATTATAATCACTTGCGGAATAAAAGAAGCATTAATCACATATTCACGGTGAATTTATACCTAACACCTATTTAATCTTGAAGGTTTGATAACCTTTGGCTACATCATATTGTTTGATTAAAATCATTGGCTTTTGTAGTTGAGTTTGCTTGTGCGATATGCCTTAATGTATGACTTTAATCATTTGGCCTTGGTTATCAATAATTATTCTTTAGAGACAACAACTTATTCTTTCATTTTTTCCTTGTTTGTCATCTATTAAGTTATAGTAGCAGATAAAGACTTCACCTAGTTTATTGATTATTTGAAAAAGTTTTTTTTTTTTCTATTTTTTGTTTGATAAAGGTGAGCTTTTCCCCAACCTCCCTTTGATAATGAATATCTTGAATACCATTTTCATACACACTCACAACACATTAATTATATTAATATTTAAAAAAATCTAAATATAATAGTAATTTAATATCATTGAATTAACACAAGTAAGACTACTTGCAAATCGATTTCAAACACCAAAACTCTAGAAGCCAGAATTGGTAAAAAAACCCATTACATGATAGTCAACTCATTTTCACTAATAATATTAGAAATTATTCCAATAAAAAAATAAAATTACATATTAACCATTAAAAACTAATTTCTATTAAAATATAATATAATAATTAAATTAATTAACTAAAACAAATAACTTCAATAATTACCTGGGTGCGAGGATTTTTAGATAATACACTGTGTATGGATAACATGAGCTTTTAACTATATATAATTTTATTTATTAAAAATATATAGTTAAAAATCAAAGCTAACTTGAATTTTAGTTAAATAATTTATTTAATCCATCCAATAAATAAATAAATTCCCCCGTATGTTACTTTACGATTTTTCTATTATTTTATATGAAACCTATAGCCAATGACCTAAGATAAACTCCACTAAAATTGGGGGTTAAGTTATTGGCTGGTTGGTGCCATCCATCCCTTCTCCGGATGGAGGTTTTAAACTAACTTTTCAGTAGTCAAACTCTAGATTAAGAGTTTATTCCGAATTAACTTTATATTAAAAGCGAGTGAAAAACTTGATCTAATATTTGGTAGAGAATGTTACATTGGTTGGAGAAATGGCCTTGCTTTTTGACTTTATTTCAGTAACTTCTAACTTGTACTCAAGTAGATTGAAGACTTCCAAATCTAAGTCTCACACATATTGACTTGCAAATCTAAGTGTGGAAGGTATATTGTGATGTTAGATCTACTTTTGAATTTAATATATCTTAATTTTATTAAAATTTAAATATATATATGGCCTTGCTTTTTGACTTTATTTCACTAACTTCAACTTGTACTCAAGTAGCGTGGAGACTTCCAAATCTAAGTCTCAGACATATTGACTTACAAATCTAAGTGTCGAAGGTATATTGTGATGTTAGATCTACCTTTGAATTTAATATATCTTAATTTTATTGAAATTTAAATACATATAAAATAATGATTATGTTTATTAAAAATAAAATCAATTTATATTTTAATTGAGTAAATAAATTTATTTAATTAAAAAAAAATGTTTTAATGCAAAATTATTATTATATATTTATTTTTAATTTAGTAGAAATTAAAATTTTATTATATTTAAAAAAAATATTATTATAATTTTTCATTTTCAAATATATATTTAGATAATTTAGTTAATCATATATATAATTTAAATTAAGTAGCTAAATTATCTACTTAAAATATTTTATTAATATAAAAAACACTTACATCATAAATTAAAAATAATTAAATTCCTTTAAGACTAAATTTTTTAAATAACCCATCATTTCAATATGACTTGAAATTGAATAATCCTCGATTTCAACATGTTAAAAGAAACTATTTTAACAGAGACTTCTTCCTTCTCGAAAGTTTGTTTTTGAAAAGTATTATCACCTTTAATTTTTACTTAAATTATATACTTTATATTGAAAAATAATAAATAATGGAAAAATAAATTAAAATAAATTTATTGAACTTTAAAACATAAGAAATTATTATTATTATTATTTTGAAAAATAGTAAGAGAATGATTTAAAATCATTAATCTATGTTGAAAGATTAATAATATTGGTGGACAATTTAAGAGAAAACTCTTTTAATTTTTAATTTTGTTAGTGTTACAAAGGTTTTTTATTCCACCATGTTTTAAGGGGCACAAATCTTTTGACCTTGAAATAATCTTAATATGTTAGACAAATTAAGAGAGCATTTCTCAACTTCAACTATCTTAGTGTCATAAAGGTGACCAACTTTTTCATCCCATTATGTTTTGGGATTTGAGATCATGAATATTTGGACAATTTAAGAGAAAACTCTTTTAATTTTTAATTTTGGTAGTGTTACAAAGGTTTTTTATTCCACCATGTTTTAAGGGGGACAAATCTTTTGAGCTTGAAATAATCTTAGTATGTTAGACAAATTAAGAGAGCATTTCTCAACTTCAACTCTCTTAGTGTCATAAAGGTGACCAACTTTTTCATCCCACTATGTTTTGGGATTTGAGATCATGAATATTTGTTGAGTTGTGAGGAGCTTTACAACTCTGCTCTGGTTTTAGATGAAAAATAATATAAAACATAATGTACACTCAATTGTAAAAGTAATAAGAACATTTCTATATATAGAAATGTGAAATATGTATAAAACGCTGGTATAATCCATCTTAATTCCATATCTACCAAGCTCAGTGAGGGATCAAATCTTTAGATACAAAATTCTTTTTTAATGTAAAAGTTAGGAAATGTTTACACTCAAAAGAGGTTTGAGTTTTGAGAGTTTTTCTTCCTCTTGGTACTTGGTAGATCCAGAATTAAGATGAATCTATATTGATTCTTATTTTAACAATGTTTATTTTCTTCCTCACACTAATTAAGATAAAACCATACTTCTGATTTTTTAAATTAAGATTATTCCACTCAATATCTTTATTTCCATCTCAAACTATATATTACACACCATTTTTCCTTAAATTGAGATGTGATAATATTTTTAATATCATCTTTATTTTAAAATATGATTTCTCTTTTTATTCTTCAATAATATAAACCATTTCTTTTTATAAAATAAAATTATTTTTCATTATTAGATATATTATATCTTTAGATCATCATAAAGCACATTTTTTAAAAGTAATTAATATATAAACCATTTCTTTATTTGAAAATAAAATTATTTCAAATATACAAATTATAATTTTTTAAATTTCAAATATAATTAATGAATTTATATTGTATTTTTGAACTCTCTATTACACAAATATATAAATAACTAGAGCAATCATATAAATTAAATTTCTGACAAACATGATAAGTATACATCTCACATTTTTATGATTTAAAAAAAGATAAAAAATAAACTAAATTATAACTTTATTTTAAATTAATAGTAATATTATTAATTATAATAATTAATATATGAGTTAAACATACATACATTTACAAAAACATTGAACAAGTTTCTTAACCATGGAGGTTCACCTCCACTTAATGATGGAACCTCTTAATTTGTAAATAGGTTGTGTTATGATCCCATGAGCCAATCCTATGGCTTATCAATGTCACTTGTCCAAAAAATCATAAGTCATTTCCACTTAATGATGGAGTCTCTTAACTTGTAAATAGGCTGTGTTACTATCCCATGAGCCAATCCCATGGCTTATCAAATGTCACATGTCCAAAAAATCATAACTCATTTCATATGACTCTTATTTATATAACATTTTTTTAATTAATAAATTTAATTAAAAACACATAAAGTACATAACTCATTTTCAACTTTTAAATCTAACTACCATTGAAATTATTTTAAAATATTTTGTAAAGATTAAATCCCTAACATCTATCTAATAAATATTGAAAATTAAATTAAAATTTTAAAAAACTCTATTTCAAAATTACCATATCTATCTATATAAAATAACTTTATTAACATTTTAAATTATTTTATTAACATTTTAGCAAATAAAAATTAATAAAAAGAAATTTTAATATTTTAAATTTAAAAACATAATTAGCAAATTCATTATTTCCCAACTTCTATATTTCTAATATGTAGGTATACCTGTCCATCAGGCAAGTTTTTGCGCCTGTCATTTTAGCAAAAATGCTATACTGTCATTTTAGTAAAATGCTATAAGCTTCTTGAAGTATGGACCAAAGCCTTCTCAATGTCACAGCGTTATCAAAGCCTTATTCAGGAATATAACGTCATTTTACAAGTTTACTTTTAACGCGTTAGAGTTGGCTTAGTCAATTTAGCCCATTTATCTTGCGTGAAGCATAAGCATTCATGTTTTAATGATGCCATTGAAATATCTTAGAGAGACTATTTTACATTCTAGAATTCTATGGGACCAGATCTTAATTTTCCGGCAACATTCTACAAACCGGATCTTATTTTCCCTTTGTGTTCATACTGCCAGTACGGAAAAAAGCAAATGGTGTAGAATGGATTGGCAACCAAAGTCAATCCCACTATCCTGAAACAAAGACATTTACCTGAAATAGTGTCTGCATAGTAAACAATCTGTTATTCGTTGCGAGGAATCCAGCAAGCTTTTATATCTGGAACAGTCAACACGTTAATGGGCTCGAGTTTTCTCTGTGTATATTGACTTTGGAAGCTTTGGCACTGGACTGAGGAACCGGGGACATGATGACACTTTGGCTATAAAAGCACGTTCTTAGGCGACTTCAGGAGTCACTGCCTGGGCTTCTCATTGCTGGAATTTCTCATAGCTTATACTTTACAGTACGTCTGTGAAAATGAAGCTCAATTGGAGTATTAGGATATATTTTATTATTCATGTTTGCTTTAGCATTGCTCATGTATGTGTAGAAGGGCAGGGAACTAAAGTTGGATTTTACTCCTCCACTTGTCCCAATGTTGAATCTATAGTGAAATCCACTGTTCAATCACATTTCGCTTCAGACCAGACCATTGCCCCGGCGCTGCTGAGGCTTTTCTTTCACGATTGCTTCGTAAACGTATGGATTTGTGTTTGGCTTTCTTTGTTACTTATTCTTGCAAGAAGGGAATTTGATAAGTGTATGTTGAGGTGGGAGTGTCTTGTTTGCAGGGCTGTGATGGGTCCATATTGATTACTGGTCCCTCTGCAGAGAAAAACGCGCTTACAAATCTGGGTTTGCGAGGATTCGACGTTATCGAAGATGTGAAGAGCAATGTAGAAGCTGCATGTCCAGGCGTTGTTTCATGCGCTGACATACTCGCGCTGTCTGTCCGTGATGCAGTAGTTCTGGTATTCATCACTTTTCTCGTCTGCGTTTCTCAATTCATAGCAACAACAGTCTTAACCTTCGTTTAAAGATAGTCAACATTGCTTATTTTTAGCATTACATCTTCATTCCAAATTGGTATATGACATTTTTTTGGTTGGTGTGACCAGGGATATATTTTTACTTAGCTATTTAATTGTTAAAATTTATAAAGAAATATATTAAAATGGTTAAAGTTTATAAATACACTTATGTATGACAAGGGATTTATTTTTACTTAGCTATTTGATTGTTAAAGTCTATAACGTCAAGTTTTTTCTAAAATAATCTATTGATTGGCACTATAAGATGTTATTCCCTCTACCCAATTTCAAATTCCATTTGAAAACATCTTTGGCCCTTTGTAATAAAACTATGAATAACACCCTTAAATTATATATTAAATGATATTATATTTTAATTAGATATTAAATGATATTAAATTTGTATATGAAATTATATTGTTTTTGTTACAAGAAATCCTTTCCACTTAATGATTTCGCTACTTTTTAGAATGAAAGAAATAAGTAATTCCTTCACTATTTAATATGGAGTTAATAACTAATATTTAAAAATAATATGAGATACATAATTTTACATCATATATTTAGAAAAAAAGTAATTAATTAATTTTATATATATATATATATATATATATATATATATATATATATATATATAGTAAAGGAAATGTGTAATTTAGTCTGTTCTAATATAGAGTTGATATATAACATTTAAAAAATATTAATAATAATAAAAAATGATTAATGAAAGTTATAAATCAAATATTTCAGTATGCATGTTGAATTAATGATTTTACATTTCTCTCTCTCACACACACATATATATAGAAAAAGAGAGAAACTTATTACATTAATCGGTGCTTTCTAATTTAAAGTATGAGAGAGACTTGTAATTCTTTAAAATATGGAGTTGAGATGTATACTTAAAAAAAATATTAATAAAAAAATAAAGAGTTTTTTTTTTTTTCATAACTAAAATATCATTGTGTTACTAAAAAAACAACATAAATCAATATTAAATCTAAATATGGAGTTGAGATGTATACTTTTAAAAAATATTAATAAAAAAAAAAAGTTTTTTTTCTTCATAGCTAAAAGATCATTGTGTTGCTAAAAAACAACATAAATCAATCTTAAATCTAAATATACTTAGAACAATTTTTTTCTCAAATTTTATAATAATACAAAAAATTACTCTTTGTACTTAATAAATTTAAATTTAAAATAAATTTATATTAATAATTAATAATTTATTTATTTAAATAAAAAATTTAAACATAAATAAAACAAAACCATTTTCCTAACCTTAAACTTAACTATTGTAATCTATTTTTCTTTTTCTTTTGTTTCATATTTTGAATTTTCCCAACTCCTTACCCTCAATCTCTCTTAATTTAAGTTACATATTTATAATCGCTTTATTTTTTATAATAAACTAATAACCTTTCTAATAAATTTAGAATTTTATTTCACTCCCATCTTTTTATTTTTATTCTCTTATTTAATTTATTAATCTCATCTTATCTCTTTGTTTCTTATCATGGGTATTGATACAACATTCTCTTCAATATTAAAATAGTATTATATATATTTTTAAATAATAAAATAGTATTATATATTTGTTAAATGATTAAAATTTAATTTTTTAATAAATTTATTTATTTATTATTTTTAAAATATTTTTTTCCCTTATATGTTATCATTTTTTATTATAAATAATTTTAATTGATTTCTTAATAACAAATAAAATATCAGATTAGAAAAAAATACATATATATACTTTATAAACTTGTTCTGACGATGAATCACACTAGTTGGTTCGAAAACTCGTCTACAAATGTCTGTCTACATTTATTCTTTCAACTATTATGGATCACAGAAGCCTCAATTCAACTACTTTATTATAATTATCATAAATCCTAAAACTTCTTTATATATTTAAATAATATTTTTCATATTTTATTAATTAATTTACTAATAGTTTATTTTTACATTTTTAGATCTAACAATTTAATTTAATTTATTATTATTATTATTATTTATTTATTTATCTATTATTTTTAATTTAACAAAACTACATCTTCATTATATCCAATATATCACCCAATAAAATATAAACATATTTTATACATTAATTTTTAATACAATTCTATTTTATTTATATTTATATTAAATTATTTAAAAATTATATCATATTTTTATTTTAAATCTTCTCTCAATATCATTATAAAATTCACTTCTTATCCCATGAAAAAATCAAATTAAAAAATCTCTCCCTTCAAAGCTTTCTATACATAAACTGATCCAGCTTCTGCTTGGTAACTGCATTATTGTTTACATGCATCCATATGGATTGGATCTTGCAATCAAATACTCAATAGTCTAGCAATGGGAGCAAGGCATAGCGAACTTCAGCAATCCAAAATTTGATGAAAGTGTTAATGTTATTGCGATTACAGACGAAGGGGCCGACCTGGCTTGTTCCGACGGGAAGGAGAGATGGGTTGGCATCATCTTCATCAGACGCAGCTAATTTGCCAACACCCTCGGATTCCATCAGCGTGCTGAAGCAAAAGTTCTCAGACAAAGGCCTCACAGCCGAAGACCTTGTGATCCTTGTTGGTGAGAAATTTTTCATTTTGCAGTGATGACCGTTGATTTTGCCATAACAATTAATTTATGTGGGTTTTATATGTTTTCACATTCAGGAGCGCATACGATCGGAAAAACAGACTGCCAGTTTTTCAGCTATCGCCTTTACAACTTCACATCGACAGGGCACGCGGATCCGACGATCAATCCGCTATATCTGAGTGATCTTCAATCTCAGTGCCCTTCGGGTGGTGACGGATCGAAGAGAGTTGAGTTGGACAAGGAAAGCTCCGCAACATTCGACGCGACTTTCTTCAGCAACGTCAGAGATGGGAACGCCGTTCTTGAATCGGATCAGAGGCTTTGGGGAGACAATTCTACCAAATCTTTCGTGCAAAACTACGCAGGAGGCGCGAGCTTCGCGGCGGCTTTCACAAAATCTATAGTGAAAATGAGTAACATTGGAGTGAAGACAGGCACGGATGGTGAGATTCATAAGGTCTGCTCCGCAGTTAATTAGATAATCATACAGACGATGATAGATCGTAGGTTTTTACATTCTATGAATAAGATTGCAAACGACCGTGAACACGCAGAATTGCAAGCTCCACCATTTATGAATATTTTTATATTTTCGTCATTAATGAAATGTCTGTCGTAAACCAAATTACGTGATGAGCATTACAAAAATTTGGAGTATTGATATTAATATACGTGTGCAGTACGTGTGTCATATACCCCGGTAACCTCGCATGTAAAAAGTAGGAAGTTAGAATTTTTATACAAATTCCTCACTAGTAACTTATTCAATTCATAACTCCACAATCATCATTAACTATTAGACATAGTGTTCATTAATACATCAAGTAAATTGCAATAACAGTCAATAAGTTGCATAACCAATAACCCCGACCATGGTAGTGTAATAACATAAACTATCTCATAATTCCTTGCATCCATTTCACGATTTCCATAACCATATTAATTTGGACATTATGATCATACCATCAAATAAAGAACCATCAACATCAAGGATTCAACATCATCCAACTGACACAAAAGGCAATCACATCAATCACACCATTGAACACTGATATACTCTCGAAACCCCGTAGGGTAAAAACCAGCAAACGTTTAATCTTATTATTAAACGCTCGTGAGGGTTTTCACCCCTCACTCAATGGCTTATAAGGGATTCCATCCCTTAACCATTGTCATAAAATCGTTACAATGAATTATCATTAAGTTGTCATATAACTAGCTAAAGCTAATACAATTTCCATGTAATCTTCCACTTACATACCGCCACATGCAACATTCCTTGTGGCATAATTGTTCTAGCAATGGACAATATTGCAGCTTGAACTCATCTGCATGGACGAATAATCCTTTTCCTGCCAATGTTAAACATCACTTTCCTTTGGCACCAACCGCCATCGTTTCCTGTCAATGTAGTTGTCAACAAGCTTTGGCAACAATATTAGATACATTATTAATCATTTATTAAACAACCTGTAAAAGCAATCTCTTAACACCTACTCATCTGCATGAGCAAGCATGACATACTAATTAACTAGTACATATATTCAAGTAAATTCTTGTTCTACTTGTCACAAAGCTTATTCACACTAATGCATATTTCTCTCTCAGAGATCTAACCATTAGTTTTACAAGTCCATGTTTCCGTTTGAAACATATAACCCATTAGTTATGTTTAAATACAGGTAATAAACTATTGTTTCTGTGCCTTTGCACATGTGTTCTTTCACATAGTTATTTTTCAAGAAACTATTAAAGATACCCTATATTTATGGATAAACATCAGGAAACCATAAAAAGGTGAATCTCGCCTCTTATGTGCCAAAATCAAGAAGTCGTTCCTACTCATACATAAAGTCTTCATTTCATCACTTCTCTCATTACTTCTGTCATCTGCGTATTCTTTAGTTAAAAAAAAATAATCCTTAACCCAAACCATTCAACACTAGCAACTAAAAATCCCGTAAACACGTGCTTTGTAATTTCCTTTGGCTGGATTATTGAATTAGCCTTCACGTAAACATCAACCTTTGTGAATCTAGTTTTGACTTGGACCACCGTAAAATGTGGGTAGAATATATAATAAAACAATCCAGTCCTCGGCAAAATCAATAAGAAATGATACCGTGAATTAGGCATTCATTTTAAACATGCATGAGCAGTCATTTTGTAACAGTTTTCCATTATAAAAAGAAATATGGTATTTCCACACGATATTCATATCGAGGTTTGGTTTTATAATGCATGGACATGTATAATGATGGTGTTTTATGTATTATTACATTTCCCACGAATTTACAGTGACAGAGACTATTCCTTAACGATGTTCACGATATGGCCTTAGTTCTGCAGGCTGATGACTTCTTATCAACAACAGTGTTCCAGAATGACCATCTTTCTTTTCTTGATTCAATAGGACATAAACAACCGAAACTCGACAACAAGAAATTGCGGGAACAACTTCCCTCAAGATAACACTCAGCAGAGATTTCCAATGATTAGCCCATCATTGATAGCACACCATGCAGGTATACGATGGGCTTACGGCATTGTGATTTTGTTTACATATTTCAAAATAATAAAGCTTAGAAAAAGATATGAAGGCAAAGCGGCTGACTGCAGTGGTGACTGCGAACAAATAAACGACAGCTTCACCTCACACGCTAAACGGATCCTAATAGAGAAATTTACAAATTCTCTCAATCCTGCTGGCTCCACACTATACTAGGCTCCGAAAACAGTTGAGAGACTCAAAACAACAGGCAGTTATAATTTACATAACAATGCCCTCAGCGTAATTAAAGAAAAGATGAAAGTCATTCATCATCGCATCTTTGCTAAGACTGGTTAGTCTCTTGGCGAATATAATAACATGCACATATTTTTAATTCAAGAGAATCGAGCAAGATACTTATCTTTCCCTTGCAGCCTCCACACCGCATGATCCCGATGTCAAAACCGCTCTTCGGTCTTTTTCTTCATTCTGTTACACCATTGTAAATATTCCAGCCATTTCTCCGAGAAGCCATCCCCCGTCCTTGGAGAGCGCCCTCAAACCTCGCCTTAATGCAGGAATTCCCATCGGATGTGGAGCTTGAGGGGAAGGTGGTTATCTCAACCATCTCTCCAGAAGCCTAACCGTCCGATCAATACACTCCGATCGCACGGGGAGAAACTATACAAATGTCAAAGGGACGAGAAGCTTCCCTTCGTTCCGTTCCATGGAAATCAAGAATCGGTTCAATAACTGATTCGTAAGTTTTGTAACTTAGAATTACTTTTTACTCAGGATAGTTACAATAGGGATATGACATACTCCCCCCCTTAACAAGAACACCGTCCTCGGTGTTCATCTCTTGTTGGAACTTTAGATTGTACTCAATGTATAATCATCTAATCCACACACAATGATGATCCTTCCTCTTTCGAATCCAAGATTTCATTCCAATTAATGACAATAACCGAAATAGTAATGATATAATCATAAGAAATATCATTAGTTATAAGCATCAATAGTCATAAGCATTCGTAATTGCAAAATATGCAACTTTTAATCGCCACCACCTGGCCCTTATTCATTCATAATAAACAATTCTCTGTGTCAACTTACCATTACTTACCATCTTATTCTTGAAAATCATGAATACTTTCATGTAAGCATTTTAATAGTGGTTGGACAACTCTTCAATCCTCCATGGTGAGTAATTCCTGTAATGTATGACTAACAAATTCAATCGTGTTAGTCCCAATATTCTGAGTCAAATGAGATACTTTTGACTAGCAATCAATTGTGCAATGTTAGATGCTTTCTAAATCACAGTACTTAAAGAGCACTAATACTAATCATCAAATGATAAATCACTGTTCCACGTGCATACTGAACGAATTCTCACTAAAGACATCCGCAAAGTACTTCGAGAAGTACCAAAAGAGCACCTAGCTCTCTAATCATCAAAACAGTCAATCACTGCATCATTTGAAAATGGTCTTAGCCCCTACTAAGACGTTTATAATTCCCAATAACTCCTTATTGAGTACTAAATTCATTTCCTGTTAAACGTGCATAACATATTTTACACAACTATGTATAGAATTCATCTTTAACATATCATATAGTTGATTCGTCAATTTCTTTAGCTATAAGAACCATAAAGGCTAAAGAATTTCCCAACCCATGGGAACGGGTTTCTGCAACTTGATTGAGTCATTTTCACATCTAGACAGTTTATTTGATAGAGACCTTACCAGGTCTAACATAGAATTCCACTGGCCAACCAGCTCAAGAATTCTAGGGAGAGGAAATCTGGGCAGACAAGTACCATCAACCCCTCCGGGTAGGTAACTGCCATCAACCCAAATCCGGGCAGACAAGTACCATCAACCCCTCTGGGCAGACAAGTACCATCAACCCCTTCGGGCAGGTAATTGCCATCAACCCAACTATCTGCAATTGTCTCGCATGTTAAATTTCTCTTTTATTACTTTTTCTCAAAGTAATTTATGCAATGAACCATATAATCATTATCATTAACAAAATAAACATGCATGTGCACCATGCATTTACACTTATCCCCATCATGGGTCCACAACATCTAGATTGATGGGAAACATATCTATCATACACGTTGTATGCAAATTTCCCAAATAACATAATTCATGTATATCATATAACATCATTCTTTCTCATTTAAGATTGCAATTCACATTGCAGCAATTTACGTGATGAGTTTTCTTGTTGCCATTAAGCTCCCACTACTTAATCCCATCAGCAACGTTAGTTATAAATATGCATCAGTTATCACATATTCAATTTCCAAGAATTCTCATGCATACAATATTGTCATGTATAAAAGCATATGCAAATATTCATCAATGTATAAATGTCGACAACAGTTGAGTTAATAATCTAAACATTTCCAATTTTGCCATAGTCTGTTGTCTTAATCCAAATCGTCATTACTGGAGTATTATCTTACGTTTACTATGGCTAGCTTTAGTCATGCATCGTTAGTGTAATTAAACATAATTTCTCTAACATACAAGAACATAACTCTTATGTCACAATGACTAATCTTTGTGCATACCATTGCTTATCATATAAGCCCTTCTTTAATGTATGCAACACTTATTCCCTTCACTAGAAGACTACCATCATTTCATACAACAAACCACATACCTCTTTCTTAAAGGAAGTCATTTTAATCCTCATTTCTCTATCTTCCTATGTGAGGGTTTCTCAAGATTCCCTTTCAAGAAATTATTAAAGATATCTATCTTTACGCATAAAAATCAAGATACAAAAACAAGGTTTACTTATCCTTTATGCATCAAAATCAAGCAATCAACACAGCTCATCCAACAAGACAATCTCTCCAAGAGATTATTATTTTCAAGGAAGCTAACATGACCACTTTCTCTAAGTACACACAGACTCATAATTCCAAAGTCACAATAGCTACCAATATGCAACATGTGTTCTCCTAACACAATTACTTTACTTCAATTCACATAGTTCTTTTCGTAAAACAAGTGAGGATTTTGGTTCTTGTATGAACACTATTCTAATGTGTCTTTAAAGAAAAGAACCTCTATTTTATTTTCAAGAAAACTCTCATAGAATCCTTCATCTTCATGCTTGAAATATGCACACTCTTAGAATGAAACTATATTTATGTATATATATATATATATAATATACTCTTTCTTCAAAAAAATTTAGAAATGAATATCTATGTGCCTAGAAGCACATCTTTAGCTATCTTTATCATGCATGTAATGCATAATCATTTCACTAGAACTAGAAACTAACTAGTATTATAATGCAATTAGCATATATATATTTTCCAAGAAACTTTTATCAAATAAAAATACATATTTTAATTCAAGAAAACTTGGCCACCTTTCATGCTATGTCCTCGGGACGTTTATATGCCTCATCTTCTTTTCTCAAGAAGATACTTTGGCTATATTTAGCAAGGATTTTATTCCAAGAAAAATGACAAGAGACAAGCATTTCTCACACAAGACTCACATGTAGTCCTTCTAGGTATTTTCTTTACTAAGAAAACATATAAAATAATCAATATTTACTGCAAGCATTATCATATTTTCTCTACCAAGAAAACATATAAACAATCAATCTTTACTATAGAAATCAACCCCATGCTATAAAGAATAGAGTTACTTATCTTTTCCTTGGTTCAACATGCATAACTAAGAAATTGAACCACCCTTACCGGAAACAATTGCTCTACTTATGCAATTAGAAGCATGATCTCCTAAGTGTCACACATGCACCAGAGTTACCACTTGATGCTAGATGCAACAACTATCATAACACTACTGTGTGTCCATTTCAGAATAATGACTTCAAGGAGACATTACGAAAATCATTAACATCAACAAACTAGAGTTATCATTTTCCAACTCCTTAAGCATGGTCAAGGGAATACTCACATGCACATCGAGTGCTATCTAGTCATTCCCAGACTTAGAGTTTTCTGCAAGATTCTGACACCCAAAGCTTGCTCTATCTGGTCATCACCAGACTTAGCGATTCTTTTTCCCATCTCCGTCTGTCCCTACAGCACGGTCTTCTTCCTTCTCCTTGCTTCCATTTCCTTTGGAAGCATCTATAGTTGGGGAAGGTAGTTAGAGTTTACTGACAACTGTATTAACACAGGTAGTCTATTTATGAATAATTATCACATGTAATTATACCATGAATGGGTCCTAGAAATGTTACCCACTGAACATGCCTCTACAATTAACCTCACACTGAATGCAACATGCATAAGAAATCCATCATTCCCATAGTAGGGATAAATTCAACCATCATTAGATCGAGGCTCCAATGGTTTTAATCTCACAACAAGTAATGATTAACATAAACACATACCATGCTAATGGATTTCACTTAATTAGAGGTTAATCATCATTAAATCTATTAAGACATAAGCATATACTATTCTTCATGCATTCTCATGGTGAATAAAATTAAGAACTCTTCTCATGAACAACTGGAACTATAGCACAGAGAGAGTAAAAATCTTCATACACACATTCCATGCATGTGACATCAATCAACCTTCACTTATTTTCGAATTGTAATAATCTTAAGTCCAATTCAATTAATGCATATAAGTTCTATGGGTTAGTCATACAACACTAACCAATCTCAACTACCAATCGTCTTCATGCATTCATGACAAGACTGAATCAAAAGTTAGTTATGACAATCAAGTCTCGCTGCTTGACTCATTGCATGTTTTCAATATCTAAGGGGTTCTTCTAATGTCCTTTTTAAACAATTTTTCATCCTATTCAAGGATGTTCCCCATAATTTATATTCATGCATTGACTCATTAAGTTTCGTTCATTGTAACTTCAATTTTGTTTAATGAATATATCATTGTTATTACCATATTTGCAAATCAAAAGCTGGTAGTTCGTTGTCACTTTCCTCAATGACTGTTCAATATTGTTCTTACGTGTAATGAGTGTTTAATATTGTTCGTAAGTGCGACAAAAGTTTCATTGTCTTTTCCCTCATCAGGAATCCAATGTTATGAATGTAGTTATGCAACAACTTTATTACTTACTACTCAAAGCAGTTATAAATACGAATCACACATATCATGCCAAAATAGTGTACTATGTAAATCAATATGTGAATGATTAAACTCATACCTGAGTTAATGCCCACTAACGGCGTACCTCAATTTCTTTTCCGCTTACCAATTCCCAAAGGCGCCAGTACTGCAACCTTTAGCTCTGATACCACTTGTCATATACCCCGGTAACCTCGCATGTAAAAAGTAGGAAGTTAGAATTTTTATACAAATTCCCCACTAGTAACTTATCCAATTAATAACTCCACAATCATCATTAACCATTAGACATAGTGTTCATTAATACATCAAGTAAATTGCAATAACAGTCAGTAAGTTGCATAACCATTAACCCCGACCATGGTAGTGTAATAACATAAACTATCTCATAATTCCTTGCATCCATTTCACGATTTCCATAACCATATTAATTTGGACATTATGATCATGCCATCAAATAAAGAACCATCAACATCAAGGATTCAACATCATCCAACTGACACAAAAGGCAATCACATCAATCACACCATTGAACACTGATATACCCTGGAAACCCCGTAGGGTGAAAACCAGCAAACGTTTAATCTTATTATTAAACGCTCGTGAGGGTTTTCACCCCTCACTCAATGGCTTATAAGGGATTCCATCCCTTAACCATTGTCATAAAATCGTTACAATGAATTATCATTAAGTTGTCATATAACTAGCTAAAGCTAATACAATTTCCATGTAATCTTCCACTTACATACCGCCACATGCAACATTCCTTGTGGCATAATTGTTCTAGCAATGGACAATATTGCAGCTTGAACTCATCTGCATGGACGAATAATCCTTTTCCTGCCAATGTTAAACATCATGTTCCTTTGGCACCAACCGCCATCGTTTCCTGTCAATGTAGTTGTCAACAAGCTTTGGCAACAATATTAGATACATTATTAATCATTTATTAAACAACCTGTAAAAGCAATCTCTTAACACCTACTCATCTGCATGAGCAAGCATGACATACTAATTAACTAGTACATATATTCAAGTAAATTCTTGTTCTACTTGTCACAAAGCTTATTCACACTAATGCATATTTCTCTCTAAGAGATCTAACCATTAGTTTTACAAGTCCATGTTTCCCTTTGAAACATATAACCCATTAGTTATGTTTAAATACAGGTAATAAACTATTGTTTCTGCGCCTTTGCACATGCGTTCTTTCACATAGTTATTTTTCAAGAAACTATTAAAGATACCCTATATTTATGGATAAACATCAAGAAACCATAAAAAGGTGAATCTAGCCTCTTATGCGCCAAAATCAAGAAGTCGTTCCTACTCATACATAAAGTCTTCATTTCATCACTTCTCTCATTACTTCTGTCATCTGCGTATTCTTTAGTTCAAAAATAATCCTTAACCCAAACCATTCAACACTAGCAACTAAAAATCCCGTAAACACGTGCTTTGTAATTTCCTTTGGCTGGATTATTGAATTAGCCTTCACGTAAACATCAACCTTTGTGAATCTAGTTTTGACTTGGACCACCGTAAAATGTGGGTAGAATATATAATAAAACAATCCAGTCCTCGGCAAAATCAATAAGAAATGATACCGTGGATTAGGCATTCATTTTAAACATGCGTGAGCAGTCATTTTGTAACAGTTTCCCATTATAAAAAGAAATATGGTATTTCCACACGATATTCATATCGAGGTTTGGTTTTATAATGCATGGACATGTATAATGATGGTGTTTTATGTATTATTACATTTCCCACGAATCTACGGTGACAGAGACTATTCCTTAACGATGTTCACGATATGGCCTTAGTTCTGCAGGCTGATGACTTCTTATCAACAACAGTGTTCCAGAATGACCATCTTTCTTTTCTTGATTCAATAGGACATAAACAACTGAAACTCGACAACAAGAAATTGCGGGAACAACTTCCCTCAAGATAACACTCAGCAGAGATTTCCAATGATTAGCCCATCATTGATAGCACACCATGCAGGTATTCGATGGGCTTACGACATTGTGAATTTGTTTACATATTTCAAAATAATAAAGCTTAGAAAAAGATATGAAGGCAAAGCGGCTGACTGCAGTGGTGACTGCGAACAAATAAACGACAGCTTCACCTCACACGCTAAACGGATCCTAATAGAGAAATTTACAAATTCTCTCAATCCTGCTGGCTCCACACTATACTAGGCTCCGAAAACAGTTGAGAGACTCAAAACAACAGGCAGTTATAATTTACATAACAATGCCCTCAGCGTAATTAAAGAAAAGATGAAAGTCATTCATCATCGCATCTTTGCTAAGACTGGTTAGTCTCTTGGCGAATATAATAACATGCACATATTTTTAATTCAAGCGAATCGAGCAAGATACTTATCTTTCCCTTGTAGCCTCCACACCGCATGATCCCGATGTCAAAACCGCTCTTCGGTCTTTTTCTTCATTCTGTTACACCATTGTAAATATTCCAGCCATTTCTCCGAGAAGCCATCCCCCGTCCCTGGAGAGCGCCCTCAAACCTCGCCTTAATGCAGGAATTCCCATCAGATGTGGAGCTTGAGGGGAAGGTGGTTATCTCAACTATCTCTCCAAAAGCCTAACCGTCCGATCAATACACTCCGATCGCACGGGGAGAAACTATACAAATGTCAAAGGGACGAGAAGCTTCCCTTCGTTCTGTTCCATGGAAATCAAGAATCGGTTCAATAACTGATTCGTAAGTTTTGTAACTTAGAATTACTTTTTACTCAGGATAATTACAATAGGGATATGACAACGTGATTTTTCTGCAAATCAGCCAACCTGTTAAATTTGCAAACCGTACATTAACTAATACTTCGATTAAACAAAGAAAATCACGTGTGCAGTATATAATTTTTCTGCAAATCAGGCAAGATGTTAAATTTGCAAACCGTCCATTAACAAATACTCCGATTAAACATGAGTATGCCCGAGGGAGAGACACGGCAAGAGTAGCAAAGGGTTTTCAGCTCACTCCCAATTCTTGAATAACAATTTTGATGCATATGTCGCATTCAAAATGTTCGAAGACTTTAGATTGATCAGAATATCCTGCTTTTTAATTTTGATTAAATTAGAAAACGTACGTGATAAATTCTTAATAATAATTCTCGATGCATATCTGGCCATAAAAATGCTTGAAGACTTTAAGGTGATCTGGATTAGCCTGCTTTTTATTTTTTATTAAATTATAAAACGTATGATAAATTCTTAATTAAAAGAGTTAATATTATAGAATAAGTATATAATTTTAGTGGTTTTTATGATATTGTAGGGAAAGAAAATATAAATATTTGATATATATGAATCACATTTATAAATACGCATTTATATAAATATCAATATATAATAAGAAGTAATTTTATTATTATGTTAGTTTTTGATAATAATATATTATTTAATTTCTATAATATTATATAAATAGAAAACACAAATATTTGATATATTTCAATCACATTCATAAATATATATTTATTATATAAATATCAATATATAATCAGAAGTGATTTTTATCATCATGTTCGTTTTTCATGATACTGTATTATTTGATAAGAAGTTATTTTATCATCATGTTCTTTTTAATGATACTGTGTGGCTTAAAGGCAAACAAATCTCTTTGATGCGAGGTTATTTTATCAAAAATATTTGTGAAAAAAATAAATATTAATAAAAAATTAGAAAAAAATAAATGATTTAAAAAAATATATATTTCTTATATATTATCTTTTTATTAATTTTGAAATTTATTAAAATAGTACTCATTAAAAGAAACAAGGCACACGTTTCTCACTAGGGTTATAAAAAATTGAAATTTATTAAAATAATACTAATTAAAAGAAATCAGGCACATGTTTCTCACTATGGTTATAAAAAAATTACAAAGTTAAAATATTAAAGTAGTACAAGTTAAAAGAAACAAGGCACATGCTTTTCACTAAGGTTATAAAAAATTACAAAATTAAAACAAACCAGGCACATACTTCTCCATGGGAATTGTTAAAAAAAGAGTGCAAAGTTAAAAGAAGACACATAGTTCTCACTAAGTTAGGGTCCATTTTAGTTTATTAGGTTTTTTTATTAGTCCCTGCCTGGGACTAATAGACCAAAGTTGCGAATTGGAGGTCTTATTTCACACTTCACGTGCCCCAATGTTAAAATGAAATTCCGGTGTAATCTTTTTACCCAAACTTTTCATTTGAAAAATTATCCACAATGAATTATCCGGTGTAATAGCTTTATCCAAAGTTTCCAACCATGAGGTTTTTCAAACTTTGGTTAAAAGTTTTTTTCCAATCCAGAATGTTTGCAACCATTCAATAAATGCGCATGAGGGTTTTCAAACTTTGGATACAGGATTTTTTCGATGCAGTAAGTTATGCAACCTCGCAATAAGACCTTCAAATTCAAACTTTGCATAAAAGTAGTTTTGGGATATAAAACATTGGTTAAATAGAGCATATCCACAACACTAATTTTGCATGGCAGTAGCCACTTGTCTTCAGTTGGCCACTTGTCTTCCGTTGTTGCCACTTGTCTTCCGTTGTTCTTCAATTCTAAATGCTATATGGCAGCGTGCTCGCCCTTTTGCAGATTTCTCAAATACTTCTCAAATACTATATGGCAGTCGGCATACCTGTCTTTCCCTTCCCCTTTTTCATTTTGCTGCAGGAGGCATTAGCATTTTTTCCATTTTGCTACAGGAGGCATTAGCTTGGCTCCTTCAGAAGTCTGGAGAAAGCTGCTTCTTCTGAAGTCTGAACAAAGCTGCAAAGCAGTCTCAAACATATCATTCACAGGTGCGCATACTTAAATTATTCACAGGATTCACAATCTTAAATCTATGCCCATTCTATTCACATGTCATCCGCTTTCATTGTATTCTGGTTACGCGCGGCTGTCCATTTGGAATCGTGAACGAGTATTATATTTAATTCATGCAACTCCAGCCCCATTTCTATTTATACTTTCAGCTCCGCTCGTTCTCTTCACCAATGCACCTCATAATTCGTGCTTGATTTCTTTCTGCAATTTTTTTTTTTGGCTTCCATGACAATGGCTTCCAAGCTGGTATTAATGGCGGCCATTTGCATCTTCGCTCTCTTCCTGATATCGCATGTAACAGCCATAGATAATGATCGTGCCTCTCGAAAGATCAAGGAAGAAAACCGGCAGGCGTCATCAGGTAAATTAACACTGAATCACTGGTGGTTTTTTTTTTTTTGGCAATACCACTGAATCACTTGCAGCTCTTTTGCTTTTCTAACAAATCGATTAATCTGAAACCACAAGAAAGAATGTCTGAGCTACACTATAAAAAATAATAATTTAATAGATTGTTATTAATTTAAAAAAAATTGATACGTGTAGCGAGGGATCCGCAGAATTTGCATAAAAGTAGTTTTGGGATATAAAACATTGGTTAAATAGAGCATATCCACAACACGAATTTTGCATGGCAGTAGCCACTTGTCTTCAGTTGGCCACTTGTCTTCTGTTGTTCTTCAATTCTAAATGCTATATGGCAGCGTGCTCGCCCTTTTGCAGATTTCTCAAATACTATATGGCAGTCGGCATACCTGTCTTTCCCTTCCCCTTTTTCATTTTGCTGCAGGAGGCATTAGCATTTTTTCCATTTTGCTACAGGAGGCATTAGCTTGGCTCCTTCAGAAGTCTGGAGAAAGCTGCTTCTTTTGAAGTCTGAACAAAGCTGCAAAGCAGTCTCAAACATATCATTCACAGGTGCGCATACTTAAATTATTCACAGGATTCACAATCTTAAATCTATGCCCATTCTATTCATTGTCATCGTTTATCTGAAAACTTTAAAATATTAGTGTTCGCTTCTATCAAAAGGGATCCGACGAGTGTCTCTGTTTGCAAAAGATTATGAGTCTAAATATTTCTGGATTGGGAAGTACCAACCGTGAAAACGAAATGTAAATGTATATATCTCTGTATCTGTTTCTGCATAATCACAACAAAATATATAAATTTGGCATTTTATAATGATATGTATTATAGATTCAGTGCGTTCAATTGATTTTGTTCCCTAATAATTAAATATTAAAATTTATAATTAAATTTTAGTAATTTTCAAAATATCATAAAAATAAGCATCTAGGACTAAGATACCTGGAAAAGTTGAAAATATCTGTAAATTTCTTTTACTTCAAAAAGATATGAATATAAGGCCTGCGTAGCTACTACTCCATCTATCTCTATCTTGCCTTATTGTTTTTTATATATATCTACACTGACTTTATCAGAATTTGGAATGTTGATAAATTTCTCTGCCATTTTCTTTCTGATCCCCTTTGCATAATGTTGTCTGTAGCCCCCTTAATCCCACCATTTTCTTAGCGAGGAACTACTACCCGCAAGATAGTGGACGGGTCAATCTACACCAGGTAAATATCAGTAAAATTGTATTATTATTAAATGTATCCAAAGCGCTGCCACCATCATACAAAACAGTGCCTAAAAGGGTTTATGGATAGACACCGAACTAACGTTTACTAATGGTTTTGAATGCCATGTATTTAGAGGAATTTTTTTATTAATGGTTTTGAATGAAAGCATGTATCAGAATTAACAAGGAAAATACAACTCGTCTGCAACCTGAATTTGTTCCTCCAGCTTTCTTTCTTCAGTGGTCAGCACCGACTTGATCTTTGCTTGCAATTTTCAATTCTGGTCTTGAAGGGCTTGGAATGCCTTTTGCAAATGTGCAATCTTTTATGTCGCAAAGATTGGTAGGTCTGTCTCTGCGGGGCCTTTCGGAACGACTAAGTCAAAATCCTCAACTGCAGAAGCTAAAGACTCATAAATTTAAAATTGAGGGTTTCAATCTCCAATAATTTCAAATATCAATCTCTGAATGTCCAAAAAATTACGCTCTGGGTCTTTCTTTACAGCTAATTTTACTGTTATTTTCATTATCGATATCTGGTTTTGTATAAATTCACTACATAAGGGATTGAGGGAATTAGAAATGAGAACCTGGATACCAGCTGAGGCTTGAAAAAAGATCTTTGTCCGCCAAGAAAAACAGCTGAGGCATCTGAAACAGGATCTTTGTCCGCCAAGAAAAACAACAACGTGACTTGATCCTTGTCATTGTTAGCCTGGATGGATTCAAAGGCGGTGGAGAAATTTTCAGGAGTTGCATCAATCTAAGTAAAATCCATGGTTTCTTCCCTATCTGCAATATTCCCACCCAAACATTTCGGGAGGTTTCTGTTAGCATGTCGTATTACTTACTCTTATTGACGCGCTAATGTTTTGGTTATCTGGTTTATATGGTTCATAGTAGCTTTATCAAATCTTTTGAAAGGTGGCCGTTCACGGTTTAAGCAGGTTTTCCATGCAACAGGGAATGTGGCTTGCATCCAAGCCCATATGTCATCCAAATGTTTCTTGCTTGGGCATATATTTATTGTTTAAAAGGTGGTTTTTCATGCAGGGAACGTGGCTTGCATCCAAGCCCACATGTCATTCAAATGTTTTGGCCATAAATGCAAGCCCACGTGTCATTCAAATGTTTTCGCCATATATTTATTGTTTTACACAAATAAATTATATATATATATATATATAACAATTAAAAAGTATGTTTTATATTTCTACATTGTAACAATGACTATTATACTATATAGTTAATTAGTTTTTCATTGACACTAAACTTTCTGAAATACATGATATAGTTAAAAGTTTCGTTGTTCATTCTGAAATAAAAGTTAATGAATTCGTTGTTCATTCTAAAATACACGAATTTGATATTCATAATGCAGAATTGATTTTTTAATTTTGTAACTTATTCGAAAAGTCTATTGAAAGCTCTTGAAAAGGAAAGGGTAGCATTGATTTCTTTCGCCGTCTCTGTGCATTTTTATCTACAATATGCCAGACTCTTTTATATGATTGTTCATTTAAGCCTATAGCATACACATAATATCTAATTCTTTTAACCTCTTTGCATCATAGTCTCCAACGTTTCTGAATAAAGACCTCACTCTTTTATATGATTGTTCATTTAAGCCTATAGCATACACATAATATCTAATTCTTTTAACTTCTCTGCATCACAGTCTCCAGCTTTTCTGAATAAAGACCTCGCGGGAAAGAGCTGTAGTTTCTCTGCGCTCTCTTCCAAGGACAGAATCAATAGTTCCCAAATAGTTCCCAAATTCTCCAGAGAACAAATTACACACTGAAGTTGTTTTATCCTAGAAAGCGTGACTGTTATGTGAATGAGCAAAGTTGGTTTAGATCTGAAACATGAGTGCTTAAAAGATTAAGTTTATGAAACGATCAATACCCCAAACATTCAACTTCTATAAGATATTAAATTGATACAACAATATATGGAATAACTGGATTACTAAACTACATTTATTAAGATTTGTAATATAAAGATTTAAAATATTCAATCTACATAAATAAAAACTACTTATTAAAAAATAACAAAAAAATTATATATCACAAATATTATATAAAATTTCCAAAATAAAAAAATATATATCTAATTCGCCATAATTACACTTATATAAAAATAAAAGTTCATCACTCTTTCTATTTCATTTGAAGAGTACACCCATGTTCATTTTGAAATATTAAATTATATAATTTGTATTTAATAATTAAACTTGTCCAACACACTGGGCGTTGTTTTATTACACATTCAAGTGAATTATGGGATTGTGTGATTGTTTTCTCTGTTCTGGAATAAGATGCCTTTGTGATAGCCTTCTATGAACGCATTAAATTAATATGAAAATTGTATTTCCTTTGAAATTCGATTAAGTGAATTATGCGATTGTGTGATGCAGACAGCAAGATCTTTCAACGCCATGCAGACAGCAAGATCTTTCAGGTAAGGTAGCAAGTTTGTTAGACAGCAAAATCTTTCAGGTAATGTAGCAAGTTTGTTCAACGAAGGCAGGTTTTTAGCGAAACAGAAAGTTTAGACATGTTGCACAGAGCATTTGTATTGTGTTGTTGTAGCAGACCCGGGCAGGGACTACCGGCTGCATGCAGCACTTGTTGCATTGATCTTTATAAATGACCTTGGTGATGCTTATGAATTGACGAACTTCGTTAATATGCACATGCATTTCTTTATATTAAACTTTGTTGTTTTGGTTTTTTGTTCAAGGCTTCTGGTTTTCTCTGGTTTCTGCTCTATGTTTCGAGGCCGCATAGGTTTGAAATTCACTCTAAGGTTCCTGCAATGGTTTAGTTAATTTTGAAATTTACAATTCAATATTATTTTTGGAATTTAATATAAATTCCATAACCATTTTAAGGTTTTTATAAAAAATTCCATACGCAATACCATTATTGGGAAGGGTTATTAGGCATTTCTGAGTTATAGAATGTTTTATTTGTTTTATATGTTTTTTATAAATAACCACTTATTTTTTTTATATTTTTTTATAAATAATAAATATTTATGTAGATAGGTATATATATTTTAAAACTGGAAGTGAGTTTCCAAATTGAATGACAATGACGAAGATGTATTTAATTCATATATTCTTTTTTAATTCTTATTATCCCGCGGTTAAATTTATTTAAGAATTAATAATAAATAAATTCATCAAAAGTTTTGGAAATATTTAATTTTATAATATAAAAAATAAAATCATAATTAAATTCTAAAATTTGGTCATCTAAACAAAATGGTATATAAAATAAACATTTTGTAAAATAAGTTTATAAATTTATAAAATGGTATATAAAACAAACATTTTGTAAAATAAGTTTATCCAAATTTATTAGCTAACTAAACTAATATACTAACTAAAAATACAAATATGAAAAACAATTCGATACGAAACATTTTATATAGTAAAAAATGTTAAGATATTAAAACTGTAAACTCCAATTAATCTAAAATAAAATGAAACTTTTATGTGAAAAATAATAAAAATGTTTAAAAAACATTAAAACTCATGTTAGAAGGTTAATATAAAATAAAATGAAACTTTTATGTGAAAAATAATAAAAAATGTTTAAAAACATTAAAACCCATGTTAGAAGGTTCTCATGTGAATATTTTGTTATCTGAATTTCAAGTAAAAATCATCCCATACTATATTTAATATTTAAGAATAAATTTATGATAAGAAAGATATGTAAACACAACATACATAAATTTATTTAGATCATTGATACCTATCTTATATGCCATAATACTATGAGTGACAAATATTAAAGGCCAAAATATCATCTAATTAGAGTGCTCAAAACTATATTAGAATATTAAAAGTCTTCCCTTGAGGTTTGGATATGGATATTTCACATGAGAAGATATTAAGAGTATTAAAAAAATATTTGGGAAATGCAAAATATATATAACTAGATGAGATGGATAATGGTACATGTTTGGATACGGATATTTCACATGAGAAGATATTAAGAGTATTAAAAAAATATTTGGGAAATGCAAAATATATATAACTAGATGAGATGGATAATGGTACATTTTAATATAATTAGAAAATTATATAATACAGGAATCCAATATTTATAGTATAGAGAATATGTAGTAAGCCTTTATTCTTCTTTCAATTTTTTCATGGATAAACATGACTATTTATAGAAAAAGAAGAAAATGTTAGAGCTATAGTTATTATTAGTAGTGGTGGAAAAGATAAAGAAATTTCAACAAAAGTTTAGAATAATTTATGAAGAGTTCGAAAGGGAAAAGGAAAAAATAGAGTAAGAGAAAATTAATAGTATAATAGGATAAAACAAAGATTTTGAATTTTGTTTTATGGTTTTTTTTCCTATTCTCACTTGTGATGAACATTTTATCTTCTTAATTGGAGAATGTAAAGCTATTAATTGATGAAGATAAAAGTGATATCTCGAATCCATGAAAGATACTTTTGGTTGAGTAAGACACAACCCATATCAAAGGGTCACTTGTGATCTACTATTTGATGGATGAAGTTGTTGATAAGGACAAATTACTCGTTGAGATATTTATTGAGGTGATGGCAAGTTGAACACAACTTTATTATATCCCTATTGAAGTTGACAATACTCTTGCATATGAGTTGTAAGTGTGCACATATCCTCTAGTTGATTAAATTATATCTTTAGTGAGTCCAAGTTGGTGTTAAATCTATGATTTTGAATGAGTAGGTCAAATAAACATCCCCTAATATCCTTTAAACTAGCTCGGTCTTTTTCCTTCAATTTCCTACCAAATTCCATCTTCGAATTTCCTATAGCAACCCAACACTAGATTTAATAGAAGATATCACCAAAATTATAACACAAGTTGCCACATTTTTTTTGGGTACCTTTTCTCTTTTAGCATGGTAAATTAGATGATAAAATTTGACTTTTAATTATAACAAAAAAAAAGTCCATAAAAGAACCATACGTGCCACCATTCAAACACGTAATATTCTCTCTTATGCACATAAAACCAACCACAATTGCATCATCTATAACATCCAAAATTATAACAAAATGCAACCATAAAAATGTCCAACAAAAATTTCATATTTGAGCCATTAATTGCATGGTAAAGTAAAAACATTTTTGTGGACTCAATTAAGGGCCCTTTTCTGGAATATAATTTGATCTATTAAGGACCCTTTTGTGGACTTTACTTTGATCTCACTTGTGTGCAAGAAAATAAATTGACACAACCATGGCCAAGGCCTTGAGAGCTATTCTTAGTGTGTAAAGTCATGTCATTTTTCCCATATGACACATTAAAACAAGGATTCCATTTACATTTTTGTTTGGTGCTTTTGGACCTTGAGCATGGTCCAGGAGCCTAAAATTATTGCTTTATCTCTTATGATGTTAGTGTTCCTTGTCATATGATTTCCAGGGCCCATGGAAACATCTCTTGTGGAAAAAAGATTATAATGGTGCCCATATGGTATATATACACCAAATATTCCCATTATAGAAACAATGTTTTGGTTTTAAATCTTTGACATGGTCCATGAATCCTAAAAGCATTTTTAAGCCATAAGATGCCAGCTTTATCATTAAACCATGTCAAAAGCCTTGAAAATCATCTATATCATGCAAAACCTTCTAATGTCACCCATATGATAACTATAGTCATCCGAGTTATTTTATAAGGGATGTGTGGTGGATTTGGAACCTATGCATGGTCCTTGAGCCTTACAAGCATGTTTTACATGTAAGATACTAGTCTTCCTCCTTGAATGATGGAAAGGGTGTCGAGAACCATGCACAGTGTGAAAAACCTTCATAATGGCACTCATATGATACCTAAAGATTTTTCTTATAGGGCTTGTGTGGTGGGTTCTTGTGTATGGTCCATACTCCATAAGAACCTATTTTAGGCCATAAGATACTATTACATAGAAGGATTTTTACACCAACATTAAATATGTTATGAAAAACCTTGTAGTGGTACACACATAACTCCTATATGCCAAACATTCCCTTCGATTTTCCTTTTTTGGTGGTTTCATACATTGTGTATGATCCATAAGCTCTAAAACATCTTTTGAGCATATGACATTCATTTTCATTCTCAAAACATGGCTAGACACAAGCACTATCCATGGTGTGCAAACCTTTATAATGGAATTCATATGACACATATTGGCAGAAGATTCCAATTATAAGACTTATGTGGTGGCATTGGACCAAAGAGGCCTCATAAAGTGAATCATTTCTATGAAGCTTTGAAAACCATATAAAGTTCACAAAACATTTTAATGGCATGAAAATGACTTACATAGGACAAATAGTCCCTTTACAGGGTTTGGTTTGTGTTGCCCATATAAACCCTTCATCCCCATTGACAATATTGACCGCACACTTCATCTTAACACACAACAAGTAGATTGGGTCCCAATAGGGATTTGAGGAGGCTATACTCATGAGATGGCTCATGTACTTAAAAATCCATCTCCAAATTCTCCTTGACAACCTCAAGTATTAGGAGAGTTGTGATTGAGTCCAATTTTCCTATAACTATTATTGAAATTCATTGGAAATTATGACCATTCATTGGAAAGGATGGTATGTGTGGCCCATGCACCACACGCTTGCCTTTAATAGGGAATATTTGACCTAAATGTAATATATGGTGTCCATTTCAAGGTTTGATGCACTATGGATGGTTCTCAAGGATGAGGGAATGGTATGATGCCAACATATAAGATGTTACATTACAAAGAAAACATCTTGTGGTTGAGGTATTTAATGTGATAATGTTGGGTAAAATTACAAGAAAAACATCTGCTAAAACCTCCACTACTGTTAGTGGAAGTTTTAATAAATTTTCATTACAATTAAATATTCTGGGTAGCCAAGGGTTCTAGTGGAGTTCTTTTGTTGGTGTGTATATATTGATAATGCACATCATTGTGTCAATTATATATAATACACATTGTGTCAATTATGTTGCTATATATAATATACATTAGTGTTCTACATATTGTATACATTGTTATGCTACACATTGATATAAATTGGGGATTTCAAAATTTTATGTTAAGAACTGATGAATATGACATATTTTTGAAGCTCCAATGGGTAACTCAAGCATTGAAAGGATTTGGAAACCTCTATACAATAGGCACTAGTGTAACATAGCTTGAGATTTATTGAGGCTTTAAAAATATATATTATGCATTGATGTGTATACTATATACTATGAATCCATAATTTTTAGTTTAGATAATGAATGCGCTAGTGCATATATCATCCTTAAAGGTTTTGGGGCTCACTCACCAACTCATCATGAGGCCCCTATAGTTCAAAGGGAACTACAACATCTAGTCATCATTAAGGTCTACTTTAGTTGGTGGGAATTTGTAACATACATTTAATGTTGATGTTTGAAATGAAATGATAACTTTGTTATTGGTATCTTTGATCAGCCAATTATCTATATCTACCTTGTTGATTCCAATAGATGAACTTTCCAGAGGTAAATAAACTATTTTTGGTAGCCACTTTACATAACTATGATTGTTTGATGGATAGGTACACATTGACATTTAGGTTTGTGTCAATTGGGAGGAGTGACAACGTTGGGAAGGTTTATTTTATGAACATTTGATGCAAATCTCGCCATTTATAGACCATTCTCATATCCATGCAACATTTAGTGTTTCCATAGATGGGGATGATTACAAATTTTACTAGTATATTTGTAGCTTCCTCCAAATCAAGGCTAAGCTCAACTAACTATTCCTTCTATTTCCAAAATCTTTTAGAGGCCATGTCTAATTCCTATAGCTCATCCATGTCAGTGATATGAAACAATAGCGATGTTAGATATAAAATAAAAATAAAATGGTTTTTATGGAGATCCTTCTAAATTAGAAAACATGGGAGATGAGTAGGTTTCTTATCTTCAATGTCAAGCATTTTATGATATTTTTTTGTCATTGTATTCAATCATTTTTATTACATACTTTTCAAATATAGTGGGTTGAAGAATTAAAATATTGATTTGAGAGTCATGGTAGTGAAGAGAAAGATCAAATGGATAATGTGACAGTCATGGATATAGATATTCCTCACTTGGTTAAATTTTTGTAATTTTCCTTAGCTTTTTGTGCCTTATGTTTTGTGTGGATTTTATATTCAAGAGACACTTTTCACTTTGTTAGGTTTAGGTTATGGGTTACATTAATTGATAAACATGGAGAAGGTATAGTTTTCTTTTCATAAAGTGTTAGGCCCCTATACTACTAGTGTAACCCCTTATTGTTATTAGTACAACCCCCTTATTATATTGTTGTACCCATGTAGTCCCCATATTGTTACTATTGTGCCCCATAGAAGCCCACTATTGTTATTATTGTGCCCTTACATTATTATTGTTATGTCGGCTTTGATTATATTATGACTCCTTAGACTCCTATATATAGAAAGGAGGTCTTGTCATTTGTATCATCAAAGAATTGTTCATTTGTGTAATGTAAAGGAGGTTTCCCCCTCGACGAGGCTGAATTCTAAGGCGTTCAACTATCTTTTCTATCTTTTTGTGAGCTGGTTTCATAACATTTGGTATCAAAGCTTTGGATTCTAGGGTTTCGTTGCTCCAAATAGGTCACCGTGGCATTTTCGCTATAACTTTTTTTCTGCAACGTTTCAGAAGTGAAAAAAAATCCCAATTGAGACGAAATCACGTTGAACCTCGGGTCTGAATTTCAGAGATTTTCGCGCTATATTTGCGGAGACATGATCTGAGGAAGTTGGTCTTTTTGCAGACTCCTGAATTACATTCCAAACAGGTGACCTGGGGAAAATCGTCATAACTTTCTCTATGAGCATCAGATTGAAATTTTGTAAGAAGGTACAAAAAGAGGACGGACTGTAGTTTCTTGTATATATTTTTCAGAGCCAAAGGTCGAAACAGTGACACGTGGCACGTCGTACAAGTTCACTCTACTGAACTAGTCTATAATCAGGTCACCGTGGGAGATTTGACATAACTCTTCCTTGGAGAATCCAATTTGGATCAGACTGGTGGCATTGGAAAGAGAACATAGACGACTACTGCAGGTTGCAATTTCAGAACTGGAAGAACCAAAATTACAGAGTTATAGTCGTTTCAAGATCGAGCTCCTAAAATCAAGAAAAGGCGATATGAAGAAGTTTGATGGCAAGGATCTAATAAATTGGATACTTCAGATGGAGCAATATTTTTATCTACATGGTGTACCACTGTTACAAAAGGTATGTATTGCATCTTCATATTTAGAACCGGATCAATTTTTATGGTATAAAGGGCTTTGTTCTCGTAAGCAACTTGTTACGTGGTCAATTTTCACAAAGGAAATGATAGCACATTATGAGGATACAAAGAGCAACACCTTCTTTAGAGCAACACCACAACAATTGGAAAGAGTAAAAGAGCTTTGTTACATAGTGAAAAGTAAAATTATGGCAACAAGAAAGTCTACCCCTCACAACTATAATAATGGAAGTGTTGTTTCTCCTAGCCTTCCACAACCTACAAGGGTTACACCACAACAATTGGAAGAGAAAAGAGAAAAAGGCTTTGTTACAATTGTGATAGCAAATGCACTAGAGGTCATAAGTGTGCTGAGAAGATATTATTTTACATAGATTATGAAGAGGAGGAAGAAAAGGATCAAAAAACATCAAAAGAAGAGTATATATACTAGGAACCAACCCCAGAGAAAGAAGAAATGAATCTGACCATATCTTGTAAAGCATTGGCAAGAATTACCACTCCTCAAACTCTCAAGATAGAAGGACATATCAAGAAGAAAAAGGTTCAAGAAGTGAAAGATCACATTGAGAAAGACGAAATGAATCCAACCATATCTTGTAATGCATTGGCCGGAATTACCACTCCTCAAATTATCAAGATAGAAGGACATATCAAGAAGAAAAATGTTCAAGAAGTGAAAGATCACATTGATCATCAAGAAATGAATCCAACCATATCTTGTAAAGGATTGGAAGAAATTACCACTCCTCAAACTCTAAAGATAGAAGGACATATCAATAAGAAAAAGGTTCAAGCAGTGAAAGATCACATCGAGCATCAACAACAAGTTCTCCAACTTTTAAAGGATAACGCCACTTTGGTGCAAAATCGAATGAAACAACAGGTAGATCAACATTGTAGTGAAAAATGTTTTGATGTAGGTGATTGGGTATTTTTACTGCTACATCTCAAGCAAGCTATTTATGAGAAGGAAATGTTGGAAATACTACATGCACTTAAGAAATGGCGACCTTACCAAATGGGAAGACACTTCAAGGTAAAAATGGATCATGATAGTCTTAAATACTTTTTAGAACAAATATTATCTATAGAAGAACAGAAAAAATGGGTCACAAATATATTGGGTTATGAGTTTGACATCATCTATAGAAAAGGGAAGAAAAATTTTGTTGCAGATGCACTCTCAAGAAAGGATGAGGATGTGGAAGCATTGTTTTGTGCTATTTTGTTGGGTCCCTATAATACTAGTGATTACCCCATTACTATTGTAGTTATACCCCCTATTTATATTGTTGTGCCCCTATTACCCCCATATTGTTATTTCTGTGCCCCATAGAATCCCTCTATTGTTATTTTTGTGGCTTTATATTATTATTGTTAGGTCGGCTGGATTATATTGTGACTCCTTAGACTCCTATATATAGAAAGGAGGTTTTGTCATTTGTATCATCCAAGAATTGTTCATTTATGTAATGTAAAGGAGGTTGCCCCCTAGAAGAGGCTGAATTCTAAGGCGTGGATCTCTCTTTTCTATCTTTTTGTGAGCTGGTTTCATAACATTTGGTATCAGAGCTTTGGATTCTAGGGTTTCGCTGCTCCAAACAGGTCATCGTGGCATTTTCGCTATAACTTTTTTTCTGTGACGTTTCAGAAGTCGCAAAAAAACCCATTTGAGAAGAAATCGCGCTGAACCTTGGGTCCGAATTTCAGAGCTTTTTGCGTGATATTTGCGGAGATATGATCTGAGGAAGTTGGTCTTTTTTCAGACTCCTGAATTACATTCAAAACAGGTGACCTGGGGAAAATCGTCAAAACTTTCTCTCTGGGGATCGGATTGAAATTTCGTAAGAAGGTACAGAAAGAGGATGGACTGTAGTTTCTTGTATGTGTGTTTTAGATTCAAAGGTTGAAACAGGTACTCGTGGCACGTCGTACAAGTTCGCTCTACTGAACCAGTCTAAAAGCAAGTCACTGTGGGAGATTTCACATAACTCTTCCTTGGAGAATCCAATTTGGATTAGACTTGTGGCATTGGAAAGAGGACGCAGAAGGCTACTACAGGTAGCAATTTCAGAATTGGATGATTCGAAATTACAGAGATACATCAGATTCAATATCAGGCTTCTATAAAGTGAAAAAAGGTGTGTAGTTTTTTTTTCTTTAATTTTTGTGTAAGCTTGGTTTAACGGAATTCAAAGGGCATAGTAAAGCATTATTATCGGTAACTGATGCCCCGAGGAAAGAAAATGCAAACACCTAGTAAGGAACCTGAAAGCTCTAGCATGACTCATGAAGAAGAGGAAGAAATGCTACATGATATATCAAAATTACAAGAACAAGTGCAACAAATGTCACGCTCACAAAAGCTAACAGAAGCTAAGGTAAATGGCGTGGAATCTAAGATAAAGGGCATGGAAGCTAAGATGGAGGATTCGATGGCAAATTTGAAGATAGATTTGAAGACAGACATGGAAGAATTGAAGAAGTTGCTACAAGAAAGGGTCACTAATGGTGAAAAGGTAGTAAAGGAAACTCATGATGAGAACAAAAGAAATGTTAATCATGATTCCATAGACTCTAATGTTGGATCGAAGACTCACCATGTTCCAAAAATCGATATGAGGAAGTTTGATGGCAAGGATCCCGCCACATGGATATTACAGATGGAGCAATTCTTCGATCTCAATAATGTGCAAAACACACAAAAGGTACGTATGGCAACTTTATATTTGGAACCAAATCAGTTTGTATGGTATCAATGGCTTTGTTCTCGTAAACAATTTATCACTTGGGCAATTTTTACGGAAGAATTGATAGCACATTATGAGGATACAAAAAACAACACTTTTTTTAGCCAATTGATAAGTCTCAAACAAAAGGGTTCAATAATGGAGCACATTGAGGAGTTCCAAAAATTGAACATAAGGGTAAAAGATATTCCAGAGGAGCATAGGATTGATGTGTTCATAGGGTCTTTAAAGGATAATATCCAACATGATGTGCGCCTTTGGGAACCTGATTCATTAGAGAAGGCATTCAGGTTAGCAAGAAAAATGGAAAGCAAAATTATGGCAACTAGGAAGCATACCATTCACAACTATAAAGACGGAAGTGTTGTTGCCCATAGTCTTCCACAACCTACAAGGTTGACACCACAACAATTGGAAGAAAAAAGAGCAAAAGGGCTTTGTTACAATTGTGATAGCAAATACACAAAAGGTCATAAGTGTGCTGAGAAGAAATTATTCTACATAGATTGTGAAGAGGAAGAAGAAAAGGAGCAAGAAAGGTCAAAAGAAGAGGATATATTCCAGGAACAAAGCCTAGATGAAGAACAAATAAATCTGACCATATCTTGTAATGCATTGGCGGGAATTACCACTCCTCAAACCATCAAGATAGAAGGACAAATCAAGAAGAAAAAGGTAATAGTGTTGATTGATTCAGGAAGCACCCACAATTTTATTCATTGTAGGGTAGCAAAAGAATTGAATTGCTTCCTATATCCAGCACCAGAGTGTCAAGTGATGATTGCAAATGGAGGAACAATAAATTGTTCTGGAAAGTGCCATAATATCAAGCTATCCATGGGAGAATATGTATTGACTAGCCCAATGCTTTCCATTCCAATGGGAGGTGCTGATGTTGTACTAGGAGTCCAATGGCTACAATCCTTGGGTACAATAGCTTTTAATTTTCAAGAACTTTTCATGAAATTTTCTGTGGAAGGAAAGGAAGTTGAATTAAGGGGTATTGCAGGGAAACCAGGAAAGATAATCAGCTCTAATGGCATGACAAAGCTTCTAAAAAAGGAGCAAAGAGGTGTAATTGCACAATTATGTTCGCTAGATGTTTCCACATTGGAATCATCTATTTCTCCAGATCTCCAAAAAGTCTTGGACAATCATTCCAAGGTATTTGAGACTCCCAAAGGTCTCCCACCTATGCGTGATCATGATCATGCTATTCATCTGATTCCAGGAAGTGTTCCTCCAAACATCAGGCCGTACAGATATCCATATGTCCAAAAAAGTGAAATTGAACGTATGGTTGCAGAAATGCTAGAGGCTGGTATAATTCAACCGAGTCAAAGTTCTTTCTCAGCTCCAGTAGTATTGGTGCACAAGAAGGATGGATCATGGCGCATGTGTCCAGATTATAGGGAGCTCAACAAGCTCACTATTAAAGATAAGTTCCCCATTCCTGTTATTGATGAATTACTGGATGAATTGCATGGATCAATTTACTTCACCAAGTTGGATCTTCGTTTGGGATATCATCAAATTAGAATGAAGATTGAAGACATTCTGAAAACGGCATTTAGAACTCATGAGGGTCATTATGAATTTTTGGTCATGCCTTTTGGCCTTACCAATGCACCTTCAACATTTCAAGGTTTGATGAATTCAATTTTCAAACCATTCCTTAGAAAATTTGTGTTAGTATTTTTTGATGATATACTAATCTACAGCAAGTCTTGGAAGGATCATGTTGAACATGTTGACAGGGTGTTACAACTATTGGAGGAGAAACAATTATATGCAAAAAGATCCAAATGTTTCTTTGGAGTCCAGGAGGTGGAATATTTGGGTCATATTGTATCTCATGAAGGAGTTAAGGTAGACCCTAGCAAAATTAAAGCCATTAAGGAATGGAAAATCCCCACATCCATAAAGCATCTGCGAGGATTTCTTGGGTTGACAGGGTATTATCGCAAGTTTGTTAAGAATTATGGGAGAATAGCAGCACCTCTAACAACATTATTGAAGAAAGATTCATTTTCATGGACTTCGGAAGCAACAAAGGCCTTTGAACATCTTAAAGAGGCAATGTGCCAAGCACCGGTCTTAGCTACGCCGGACTTCACAAAAACCTTTATTGTGGAATGTGATGCTTCAGGAAATGGAATTGGTGTTGTTCTAATGCAAGATGAAAGACCCATTGCTTTTGAAAGTCGTCCAATCAAGGGAAAGTTTTTAAGCAAAGCTATTTATGAGAAGGAAATGTTGGCAATACTCCATGCACTTAAGAAATGGCGACCCTACCTAATGGGAAGACACTTCAAGGTAAAAACGGATCATGATAGCCTTAAATACTTTTTAGAACAAAGATTATCCTCTGAAGAGCAACAAAAGTGGGTCACAAAGATGTTGGGTTATGACTTTGAAATCATCTACAAAAAAGGGAAGCAAAATGTGGTGGCAGATGCACTCTCAAGAAAGGATGAGGATGTGGAAGCATTGTTGTGTGCCATTTCTATTATCCAACCAGATTGGATAAACGAAGCAAGGGAGGAATGGAAGAATGACGAAGAAGTGTGGGCACTTATTCAAAAGCTACAACAAGATTCCAGTACTTCTGATACATTTAGCTGGCAAAATGATTCGTTATGGTACAAAGATCGCTTATACCTCTGTAAGAATTCCCAGCTAAAACAAAAGATTCTTATGGAATTGCACACTTCTCCCTTAGGAGGGCACTCAGGATTTTTAAAAACTTACCACAGGGTTAAGAAGGAATTTTTTTGGGATGGCCTTAAATCAGATATTCAAAAGTTTGTGGCGGAATGTTTGGTTTGCCAGCAAAATAAAGTTGAAACAATTAAGACACCAGGTCTATTACAACCTTTATCCATTCCAAGCCAACGTTGGGAGGAGGTTTCAATGGATTTTATCACAGGTTTACCCAAGTCTGAGGGAAAGAGTGTCATCATGGTGGTAGTTGACAGACTTACCAAGTATGCACACTTTTGTGCATTATCACATCCATTTAAAGCCAGTACAGTTTCTACTGCATTTATGGAAACAGTTCAAAAGCTACATGGAAACCCAAAGATTATTGTAAGTGACAGAGATCCCATTTTCACTGGAAATTTTTGGACAGAATTATTTTCTTGTCTTGGTACTCAGTTAGCTCATAGCTCATCTTATCATCCTCAATCTGATGGGCAAACTGAGATAGTAAAAAAATGTTTGGAAGGATATCTTCGTTGCTTTGTATCTGATAAACAGACACAATGGGTCAAATGGTTGCCTCTGGCTGAATGGTGGTATAACACTTCCTTCCATACAGAAACAAAAATGACCCCATTTATGGCACTTTATGGGTATCAACCACCATCCATCACATCATATTTAAGAGAAAATTCTAAGGTTCAGGCAGTGGAACATCACATCGAACATCAACAACAAGTCCTCCAACTCTTAAAGGATAACCTCGTGTTGGCACAAAATAGAATGAAACAACAGGCAGATCAACATCGCAGTGAAAGAAGTTTTGATGTAGGTGATTGGGTATTCCTACGGCTATAACCATATAAGCAAATATCCCTAAAGCAAGCTAAGAAGGATAATAAATTATCACCAAAGTATTATGGTCCGTACAAGGTGTTGGAAAAGATTGGTACTATGGCATACAAATTGGAGCTTCCTGCAGCTTCTCGATTGCACCCAGTTTTCCATGTTTCATGTTTAAAGAAGGTTATAGGTGACAAGCTCCCAATTCAAACAATATTGCCAGAACTTGACGAGGAAGGAAAAATTATATTGGAACCGGAAGCAATCACAGAAACAAGAACTCGACAGCTACGAAATCGATCAATTTCAGAGTATCTTATCAAGTGGAAGAACTTATCCGCTGAAGATTCCACATGGGAGGATGAGAATTTTATGCAGAAGTATCCAGAACTGCTCAAGCGTTGAGGACAACACTTTTTTGAAGGAGAGGGGCATGTTGGGTCCCTATAATACTAGTGATTACCCCATTACTATTGTAGTTATACCCCCTATTTATATTGTTGTGCCCCTATTACCCCCATATTGTTATTTCTGTGCCCCATAGAATCCCTCTATTGTTATTTTTGTGGCTTTATATTATTATTGTTAGGTCAGCTGGATTATATTGTGACTCCTTAGACTCCTATATATAGAAAGGAGGTTTTGTCATTTGTATCATCCAAGAATTGTTCATTTATGTAATGTAAAGGAGGTTGCCCCCTCGAAGAGGCTGAATTCTAAGGCGTGGATCTCTCTTTTCTATCTTTTTGTGAGCTGGTTTCATAACATATCTCTATTATCCAACCAGATTGGACAAACGAAGCAAGGGATGAATGGAAGAAGGACGAAGAAGTGTGGCCACTCATTCAAAAGTTGCAGAAGATCCCAATTCAAACAATATTCTGGATTTTAGACATCTGTGGTTTTTATTTTCTGAGTTAGTAACCGGAGAACCCACAGTAATACCCATATTCCGTCAACGTTTCAAATCCCAACAGGGATCCATCATCAGGACTATTTTCGAATGTTGATATTAGAAGAGCTAAATTGTGAGATTTAAATAGTTATGAGGTGAGTTATTATGATTCAAGGAGAAATGAAGGTCAACTGCTTAATAATTAATATTATCCAAATATTTAGGTTTTTATTTTAAATCATAATAACCCACCTCATAACTATTTAAATCTCACAATTTAGCTCTTCTAATATCAACATTCGAAAATAGTCCTGATGATGGATCCCTATTGGGATTTGAAACGTTGACGGAATATGGGTATTACTGTGGGTTCTTCGGTTACTAACTCAAACAATATTGCCAGAACTTGAAGAGGAAGGAAAAATCATATTGGAACCTCGAGCAGTCACAGAAACAAGAACCCGACATCTACGAAATCGATCAATTTCAGAGTATCTCATCAAGTGGAAGAACTTACCCACTGAAGATTCCACATGGGAGGACAAGAATATTCTACAGAAGCATCAAGAACTACTCAAATGTTGAGGACAACACTTTTTGAAGGAGAGGGGCATGTTAGGCCCCTATACTACTAGTGTAACCCCTTATTGTTATTAGTACAACCACCTTATTATATTGTTGTACCCGTGTAGTCCCCATATTGTTACTATTGTGCCCCATAGAAGCCCACTATTGTTATTATTGTGCCCTTACATTATTATTGTTATGTCGGCTCTGATTATATTATGACTCCTTAGACTCCTATATATAGAAAGGAAGTCTTGTCATTTGTATCATCAAAGAATTATTCATTTGTGTAATGTAAAGGAGGTTTCCCCCTCGAAGAGGTTGAATTCTAAGGCGTTCAACTATCTTTTCTATCTTTTTGTGAGATGGTTTCATAACATAAAACCATATCTCATTGATTCCTTTAAAGAAGACAACAAGAAATCAATTTTGACCTAAAAGGATCCTAAAAAAACCTAAAATTCAAACTATCCAAAATTTGATGGAAATAGTGCCATCTCAAAGATCTAGACAAGATGATTCCAATTCAACTTAAATTATGATCCCGTATAAGAAAGTTATCATAGTTTGAAATTACGACAATAAGAAAAGCAAAATAAAAGTGACACATGGCATACCCTAAAGTTGACACGTGACTTGAACCCATGACATTGGGAACGAAAACGCGATGGATTAAGCACCCAGCCACAATTTGAGCATGGCCTATGGTAGCAGATTGAAACGTTTTAAAGATTATTGTTATGGTGGAAAAAGGCGAGGGCGGAGCCCACCAAAACTGATTAACGTTATATCATATGAAACACACCAACAGACAACATGCTTGGGGGTCGCCATTTATTATGTCATTAACATATATGGTTAATACATTATAACAACGCGTTGATTGGAGCATCACCAGTTCACGGTTTAGTGCGATTGGCGGGGAGCGTTAATGGTTGTTATAACAAAGCTATATATTAAAACAACTGGTGGAAACTTTGATACGACCGTTGATTAATATACCATATTTATATTGTATAGTTACAACGTATTCCGCCCGTTGTTAACGATTTTCCATTTTCACGCTATTTTATAGTATAGTTGTTAGTTGTTATAAGGAGTTGTTTTTAGTGTGATTTTTTAGACTTTGTGGAATCTGGTGGAAAAATTTGAGGTGAAATTTTAATTTGTGTTATTTAAACTAGTTTTTTTGACTATATATATGGATACAACATCATGGAAAACCCCTAGGACACTTCGATTGCACATGATTACCCATCAAGCTTGTGATTTCAATAAATTCGTGCGGGATTTTAGAGAAATTTGATCGGAAAAACCCACCGTAAAAGCTTCCAAAAAGTCGTAGTAAAGACAACTCCGTTGTTATGACTTATGCAGCCAAATTTTAACAATATGTGCCTATTTAAACAAAGTATCATTTGATTGGTCCGACATATAGTAGTTTTGGTCCTAACAAATGTCAAACGATATATTTGGTATAGGCATAGTTTAACTTATAGACGAAATGATTTTTTTCACCACATTTTTTTGGTTAATTTTAATCAAAATCCAACAGGGATTTTTAAAAACATGAGTTTAAATTGTTTAATCTGCATAATTGGAGTGCCCAAGGGGTTTTTCATAGTGTTGAATCTATTTATGCATTCAAAAATGTATTTTGAACAACAAAAAATCTAGAAATTGTATTGCTATATTTTGGTGAATTCCAATGAAAAAGACTATTTCATCTATAAGTTAGACAACACCTTTGGTATATGGTATGGTTATATTAATGTTGTACACTTATAATATATGGTTATAACATGGGGCTGCTCGACTTTGGGGTTGAGTACCTCTAAAGTTATGTAAACAAGTGCTATATAGTAGCTAGTCATTGCCGTTTAGTTTAAATATAGTTAAATTAAACTAAAAATATTGAATTCAAGTTAGTGTTAAGGTTTAGAATTTGGTGGCTGAGTACCTCTAACGTTATATAAACAAGCGCTATATAGTAGCTAGTCATTGCCATTTAGTTTAAATATAGTTAAAGTAAACTAAAAATATTGAATTCAAGTTAGTGTTAAGGTTTAGAATCTGGTCAAATTTGGTCTTATTGATTGGTAAACTGAAGTATTTTGTTAATTGTAATCACACATTGTTGCGATAAACAACGTTGTTGCTAATTTCATTTCTTGAAATATAAATTTATACACATTTATTCTTGTCCACCATTATATTTGTATTAATATATATATTTTTTAATAAAATCAAATATAAACTAATAAAATATATAAATAAATAAATAAATAGATAAAAGTGTACATATACAATTAACTCAAATATAAAATAATAAATTATATATTAAAAAATAAATGTATTTGAAGTGATTAAAAAAATGTATATATATATATATAGTATTATATATTTTTTATATTTTAATGATAAATTAAAATTAAATATTTCTTTCCACAATAAAATTAGTGGGAGCCTATGGCAACAACATTTCATCTCATTGTGTTTGGGATACCTTTTTCGAGATGTAACATTTATGGGAGCAACATAAGTTTTTATTCATATACATAATTTTGAAATCCGTGGTACTCATTTTAAGAATCAGATGAATAATTTTAATTAAGCCATAAACCCTAGTTTAACCACAATCACATAAAAAAATAATTTCAATTATGAAAATTTGAAAATTTGGGTCCCTTGAACATTTCACTGAGTCGCAATATACCAAACAATAACCTAATGTCGATTTTACATACACAATGAGATTAATGTGGATTTTACCTACACAATGGGATTGTAGGTGTGCCTGAATATGACGTCACGCGTAAGTCATTGGCATCATACGAAAGGGGTTGGTCTTTTTGGGATTGCAAAGATTTGATATCGTATTTAAAGTTGGGAGGTTAATTTATGTGATGCCCTTTTTCTTTTTATGGCCATGGTGCTTCTGCCAGAACCATAATTAAATGACCAACTCTGATGAATGCATGTATTTTTGTATTGGCTCGTAAAATAAGGCATGGGCAAATAACATGTTTAAATGAGCAACCAATCAGATAAATATCAATAAAATAAATAAAAAAATAAAAAAATAAGTTTTAAAGCTGCACTTTGTTTAATTGACAAATATTTCCAATGTTTGACTAAATTAATACACAATCAACTTAGAAACCAATGCGTACGTTGGCGGCGGGGATAATAAAAAGATTGCCATTGAACCACAAGTCGTCATCGTTATAAAGTGTAGGTGCTGAAGGTCTTTTGAGTTAGTTTACTAAATTTTATCCCAAATTTGAAAGGAATAAATTTAAGGGTTTTGTGGGGTTGATTGTCACGTGAGGGGTTATTATAACAAGTCGTCGTCGTTATAACTTATTGGAAGTTTCTTGAATTTGTGGTGTACCACTCTATTAGAAGTTTCATATGGTGCAACAAAGTGACATCACATAATTTCAAATTTTGGAGGTTTATGGCATGCCACATAAGAAAGAACTTTGAGAAGCATTGTGTCACATGGATGCAAAACTTCTAAAGATGTGATGGGAAAATTATTTTCTTTAAAATGTATTACAAATTGGAAATTTTTCTTGCAATGTTTCACAAATATGATAGAAAGTTACGAAATATTGTGATACAACACAACCAAAGGAAAATTTCAAGTCACAAAATGCCATTTTTTTTGAAAATTTACTGTCTTTTTGTATGACAAGAAACCAAGTTTTCATGTGATGCGTCATGTTGCATCCTTGAAAAATAAATAATTAATTACACCATATCATGCAAAAATAAGTTTTCTAGAAATGCATTATATCATGATCTTATATTTTTTTTCAATTTGTTGCTAAAAAAAATTACATAAGAATATCAAAAGTGATTAAAGACTTGATAAAATCTTTAAAGAGTGTCTAGGACTTATTCAACTTGAAAAATTCTTATAAGTCATCATGATTAGATTGAAAGATAAACCTTTTTAGATTCAAAGGTTTTCTCAATAACAAACTCATTTCTCAAACTCCTTAATACTACACCACATCCTAATCCTATGACCCTAACATCAGAAATGTTCCTAGAAACAACTTAATCATTGACCAATGTGACCTTGAGAACAATTTACCCCATTATTTAATAAGTTTCTCATTCACTTACTCACTTGCACACACTTGTCATCCAGCCATTATGGTGTTGAATGTACTACATCCCATTTCACACTAACCACTCCCACCTATTATAGACTACTTCCACTAATTTTTAAAACTAAAGAAATGTTAGTAGATCCTTTAAAACACCATAACCTATTACCAATACAACTTAAGGGACACATGTCCCTACTATGAACCCCTTACACATTTGCACGCCGCTATGTACCTAACTCACAACCATTGTAGCCCAAAAAAAATATGCCCTAATACACGTTAACACTTCCAATACCTTAAATACCACATCCCCTCAAAAACAATATGCCCTAATGCACGTTAACACTTCCAATACCTTAAATACCACATCCCCTCATTCCTATGATCGCTCACATGACAATCAATCCCACAAAAACATTAAATTTATAGATTACACCCAATATTAAATTTACAGATTACACCCAATGACACTTAAAACCTCTTACACGACATTCGAACCTTAGAATACCATAATCCTTATAGCTACACTATCCATGACATAGTACACCCCAATGCATATTAACCTTTTAAATGACCAAATGCCACCTAAAAAAACACTGATAATGATTTTATAACAATATCATTATCTTAACCTACGACATTATTCATGTTGAAGTTTCATTATACATTTGTAATACCGTAAATTTTGTTTTGGTTTTTAAAGCATGGTCGAAAGTCGCAAAAATGATTTTTGTTCTCATTCCTTCAACTAAATGACTTGAACAAAGGATAATAGTAGAATAGGGAGCTTCTGGTGGGAGGTTAACAAACCTTTTCAACAAAATTATAACAACATATAGTAGAATAGAGAGCTTCCGGTGGGAGGTTACAAACATTTTGAACAAAATTATAACAACATTTCAAAATTTAGTTTTAAAGGAAATGACCTTTGAGCACACTTAACCACTGTTTAATGAAGCTTAAGGACTTTTTCGGAGATGCTAAAAGGGGATTATTCATCCTTTTCATGAATCCTAGAAGATCTTATGAAAGAGGACCTTAACACTTCAAGTACATTTCAAGGATGCCATTTCAACGATTCAAATGGCTATTACAAAGAGCTATAATAAAAACACCAAAATGATTTATGCAAAATTGTTTTATTTTCATGGCTATTACAAAGAGCTATAATAAAAACACCAAAATGATTTATGCAAAATTGTTTTATTTTCATTATTGTATTTGAGTGTTAGAGATTGTTTAAACTTTCCAAATTTTTTATAAAAATAGTTGAGATATTCTAATGATCAGTTGATTGTCAATTTTCCATACAGAATTTAGAGGAAATTGTGAAAAAAAAACTTCATTTAATTTAATATAATTTTTTTCCTGGAATCTACTTTACACATTCCTATTTTCCTCCATAAAGATATATACCCATTTTTTAAAATTGTTTTTTTGAGATGCCAAAGAGGATTTCAATGATGCCATTTCAATCATTCAAGTGGCCATTACAAAAAGCTATCAAAGAGCACCAAAATGAATTGTTCAAACTTATTTTATTTTCATTGTTGTGTTTGGGTTTTAGAGTTTGTTTAAACCTCCCGAACTTGTTTTATGAAAATAGATTAGGGATTCTGCTGATTAGTTGATTGTGTGTGTGGAATTTTTTTTACAAATAAAATAATGTTTTAGAAGAAAATGTAAATTAGGGAAAAATCTTCATCTAATGTAATCGATTTTTTTCCTTCTATTATTTTACATATTCATGTTTTAATATTTATATTTCATTTCATGGTATCATATATATATATATATTAAACCTAAAGGAATACAAATTAAATTAAATTATGTGCCGAGTCCTAACAAATACATGGGAGATAGAATGAATTACATCTTCTTCTTTCATAGAATTCTCCAAGGAGGCACTGTCTAATGTACCAAAAAAGTTATGATGGAAACAAATTATAATAGCAAATCGACATTCCTAAAACCTATAATTTTTTTCTAACAATAGGATGCATTTAGAATATGAGATCATTAAAAAAGGAAAAAGAAAGCCTCCTCTAGAGGCCTGTTGAGATCTAAATGCCAATTTCCTGTGCGATGGTTTGAAGCAGTGTTGGAAATATCTTGATTTTCTGTAGCATGAGATATTTACTTCATGTCCTCTATCTGTTTCCGTAGAGCATCAAGTTCATTATCCCGACAGGAGAGCCTGTCCTTTAGTGAGTGATTTCCCTTGGTGAGGAAGATAAGAGAATTCATCTATTGATGAAGTTTCCATTTGATTTCTATGTTCTCCATTTGAAGGGCCTCAATTTGTTGGCTATATACATTATTGATCTAGGTGGATATAGGTGACCACCCACCTATTCCACTTAGACCCCCAACACCGTTTCTTTTTAGTTTCCTTAATTCTAGTACAACTTTATATTTTTGGCAGCTTTTCGGGTACTAAACTTCCAGATCCGTTTTGAGGTCCTACAAGATGTTTTCAGGGAAAAACTAGAAACCAGAAAAGTGTTAGAATTTGCTTCATGGATTATTTTTTTTCACCTCCTTGTGGATACCTTCGAAACAAGGTATTATGATAGCCAAATAGAGGTCGTATGCCAAAGTTACGACTCCGGGAAGTGGGTAGTCCAACTTACCCTAATGGGGCCCAAAACCATTGGTGCTTCATCTCCTAGGGTTAGGGTTTCACACTTCTTCTTTATGATAAAAATACCTCCAAGCCTCATTGTAACATAGTTCAAAAGGCATGTAGCCATCACATATCTTCTCAGAGATAAGCTACCATCGCCTGAGCTACTTATTTCCATTCTGCATGTAAACAATTTTAAGTACTTGCTAGTAATTAATTGAAGTTTTGTTCTTTCACTGTATTTATGTGTTCCATTTAAATATGTATTTCATTTAGTTCCTTCATAAATGCGGATCAGTGGTATCAAAGCAGTCTACTCTTTCTCTATTTTTCTGTGCATGTCCCTAACAAGGTCGGGGTATAAGGAGTTGGCACTTGAACTAGTTGAGTCCTTGTAAGATTGTCCCTGCTGACATTGACAACCTCCCATGGCAGAAGAAAAGAAAGATGAGGGAGCAGGAGATCTTATCAAATTGTTGCTCAAGGAAGTCCTCAAGAGACAAAGGAACGAGATGATGAACAACTTTTCCCAGATCCTTTGGCGGATTCCAACAAGCGACGCATATTCATCCAATAGTCACTACGGAGGTGCTGCCCCCTTCAAGGTACAAGTTAACTTTGATATCCCTATATTTGATGGTCAGATAGATGCAGATGTTGTAGATAAATGGTTAAGTCTGTGGGAAGGTTGTTTTCAATCCATAGTTTCTCTGATAGGGAAAATATTATTTTTTCACTGCTTAAGCCCCCCCCATGTCAAGCATTGGTGGGAAACTTACTGCGATAAAAGGGACGAGGAACCCTCTTTATTTACAACCGCACCCTATTGGAACTCCTTCCGAGACATTGTCAAGGAACAATATTATCCTGTTGGGAGCTATGAAGACAAGTACATACAATGGACCACACTATGAAAACAAAGGGACTAAGATGTGCATGACATCACAAATATTTTTCATACTTTACACACAAAGTTGGGTATCAAAGACTCTAAGTGACATCTGGTGCTAAAGTACTGGGACTGTTTGGACAAACGCATTTAGGAAGAAATGGAGTTCTTTGACATCTCTTTTCTTGGTGCAACATACTAATATGTTGCCAAGATCGAACAAAAATCTAAATAAAAGAAGCGATACTTTGAATATGTGAATTCGAAGTAGGGCAAGAGCACCCCCAAACCGCAAAAGAAAGGACAGAGCCAAGGTGGAACGATCTAGGCCAATCCATAGAAGCCACAAGCAAAGAATGGTACCATGAATACGAAGAAGGACACAAGAAAGTGGTGTGAGTTCCAAAAGAGCCCCACCCACAACATAAGTGAGTATAGTGCCAAACAGTCATTGGTGGCCGAGCTAAAAGATTTAGAGTCCGATGCATGTTCTGATTCTAAGCTAGAACCTGACAAAGGGAATGGTAAGGGGCATAAAATTATTGATGCAGAACCCAAAGACATTGTTGCCACCACCAAGGTCCAAAAGACTAAGCCTGAAGATCTAGAGGAGGGGGAGCGTCTCTTCCACTCACAAATGTGGCTGAAGGGTTCTCTATCGTAGTTCATTATTGACAGTGGGAGCCAAAAGAACCTCATCTCAACAGAGGTCGTTAAGCAGTTGGGCTTGCCGACCACACCAAACCCACAAACATATACCATAGGGTGGATCCACTAAGGACGATATCTCCATGTTAGTAAGAAATGCCTCCTTCCCTACAACATCAAGCCCTTCACGAACGAGGTACATTGTGATGTTGCTCCTCTTGAAGTTTTTGATGTTTTATTAGGCAAACCATATTTGTGGAAGCATCATGATGTGTATGAGTCTAGGCTTCACACTATTATTATTACTTTGGGTAGGAAACTATACAAGATACCAAAGGTAGCCCTGCCTACTACCATCTATTTGATCTTTTCTAAAAAATGCAGTAAGATCATCTCCTAGACCAGGAAATTTGTTTTCTTTCTGATTCACTGTCAAAGTAAGGGGAAGATTGTGGCCACATCCATGGCCCCTGGAAGGGTCCTGTGGATAATGCTAAACCTGCTAACATTCAAGGGGTCTCCTCGATATATAGTCCCAATTAAACCTCACACCATTTGGGATAGGAGCCCCATTCGGAATATGACCCGATTGCCATTTTCTTAAAGATTTTCCTTGGGTCTAATTGTCAGCAAGAGAGAGGAATGCATTTGTGCCTTTGAAAAACAAGTAAGTGTGCCTAGTGAGTGTTCGACTGTAGGTGTTTCAAGGTTCTTCTACTGTGAAGGGACAAGGAAGTGAGCCTCTAAGAGAGGAATAATACTACCACTCTGGTAGAAATAAACACAACGAGAAATATCCATCTAACATCTAGCAGAATAGTCCAAAAGGTTGCAACAACCATTGAAACCACTACAACACATTCTCAATATGATAAGCACTAAAATAATGGAAATAGTTCAACTACTTTAGTACAGGTGAAAATAAACATGAATCATAAACATTCACAGAACAATCTTATAAACATTCATAATCCATGCATGAAGAACGTTCTGGCCATCAAGCTTCATATATTAAGTAAAATCCCCAAGACACATGTATACAATGAACACCACTAGCTCCAATAGTTGAGCGTTGGAGCCACTACTTGCTCCTAAAAATAGCTAGCTTGTCTCTTTGATGCCTTGTGGGAGGATCTAAGGTGAAAAGTTCTTTTCTCATACAATGAGGGTGTATATATAACCAGTGGGGTTATGCTTCACCTTCCTTGTGACCCTTTGACTACCCTCATGACTGTTTGACTTCCTATGACTTTTTGAGTTTACATGATTCTTCATATTCTGTACATGTCCTTTGGACGTCCACTTTACAATACATTTTGAATAGGAATTTACTTAATCAATAAAAGTGATGTGGCACATGGTGACTCATGACATGAAATGACATGACACTGATGACAGGGAATGCATGATGACATGGAAATGTCAATTCATTCTTGCTATGTGTCTTCTTGAGAATGTTCTTTTGTCCACCTCCATATCAATTAGAGATGAGGAGTCTTCAATGATATCAGATCTTGAAAACCAGTTGCAAACTAGTGTCCCTTTTCTTTCTTCTAATTGATTCGCTTGCATATTCAACTACAAATGTGTCTTCTTGCATGTTCCCATTTTCCATTTCCTTCTTCATTATCCTGCCATGGTATGGTAGGGTACCTGCATCTGCAATTCACCCATGACAAGACGCATAAATATGATAAACCCCTAGTCTAACATGCTGCATGACAATCCACTAGCTGAGCTAGAACCAAGTGGCAGGCTAAGGGAGAGGCTCAGTGACTGTGTAATTGCGTAGCTCAAGTAGTTAGGGTTGACCCTTGAGATTGTGCAATGCACATTTTAAGCCAGATTGAGCAAAAATATTGCATAGTTGGGGAGCTCAGGGAGCCAAGCTGAGGGCTTGAGCACTGATTTTTCCCACTATGCAGTTCCAAAAGGAAGAGGAGGCCAGATGATTGCATAATTGCATAGTTCAAGGGGTTAGGGCTGAGGCTTGAGCCTTGTGATTGCATAATGCGCAATATTGACTGGACATGAGAGATAAAATGCACAATTTTTGGGGTCAGAGGCTGAGCTTGAGCATTATGATTGTGTAGTGCACAGTCCTGGGAGGCAGGAACTGCGCATTGTGCAGTGCCAAGAGGCAGGGTTGCAACTGGGGGATGAGACTGCGCAATGTACATTTTAGAAGGGTCGGATGAGGCTAAGTTTCTTGGTCAAAAGTTTTTCAAAATTTGGCTAAGTGTGGGATCGATGAAGCTAATGTGAATAGTGATAGGACTTGACTGTGATCACACACTTATAACACTTGACGACACAACATAGACCATCCAGAACACATGAAAAACAAACTTCCCTTAGTGTGAAAACTTTGCGACGACAAGTGAGACACCAAAGATACAATTTGTGATGACTATGACAACACTTGTGCGACAATGCTTAAAACTTTGGAAATGAGTGCGGCGGATGTTTACATAGTAAGAAAATCTAATTAACACAAAAATAACCCCTTGAAACCACTAAAACAAGATCATAGACATTATATGATACTTAACTTGCAAAAAGGTGACACTTTGATTTTCTTCCAAATGGGAACAAAAAATTAAGAGAAAACACATGCAATGAGTCTCGATGTTTGCGATGATAGTATGTAAGATCATGGTAGGTTCCGAAATTTGGGTGTAGGTCAAAATTTTGGAGGGTGTTGTAGCAGCGACAACACTAGGTGACACACTGGTAGAATTCCAGCTTCTCTGTCTGGGTTGACTCTTTTGTGCAGGGTATCAGTTCTTGAGGGAGTATTGACTCATCGTCAGATCAATTTCGCTTCCCAACTTACCCCGTGAATAAGCATGGTCCCCTTTGTGCCTTTCGAATTAAACACAAACATAAGATTCAACAATATCATAATATTTCAAATCAGAAGGGGTAGTGTAGTTCACGAGATTTATATTTTAAGAGTATAGTTTTTCATCAATGGTGTTGCTTTTCTCTCAATAGGCCTGGAAAATACCCTGACAAAGTCACTATAGGAACACAAACTTTGCTCCACTGTCAGAAAGCATGGATAGTACCCCGATGGAGTTTCTTGCTTCACCTCTCTACACAGGAAGCCTTTCTCTTCTTTCGCCTTTATTTATATATTTAAATAGGAATGTGCATAAGCACTTATTCATTTTATGGGCAGAAGAGGGATCCTGAATTATTGAGAGCAAGAGAGGTTGATCCTTCAGAGAAGCTTATAAAGACCTCTAATTTAGGTTTTCTCATTTTGGTTTTCCCCTTTTCCTACTCTACTGATTTTATAAGCGTGAAAACACCAAAACATAAGGAACCGAGTATGGGCATAAGGTTTCTATAATAGACACAATTATCATGGTTCGACACAAAACTCTCCTTACGGATGGATCGTATTTTCCATGAGAACATCAATGACCAAAAGATGTAACCAACACAAGGAAGGAGGACTGAAGGTTAGCCAAATGTTGTAGTGTCACAAGACTATTTTCAACTTAGCCGCACACAAATAAATGAAAAACACGTTCACACATGATGCTTATTTACAAAAAATGTAAAAAAACACAATACCAAACAAACAAACAAGAAAGTAAGCTATGTAGATAGGGCAGGGCAAAACCCCAGATCATCATTGAAAATATTGTTTTAATTCTTGGTCATTAACAAGAAGAGAGTCAATCTTCCCGTCTAGTGATTGAATATGATATATGTGTTGGCCAAGATTTTCATGGACAGTGAACAGTCTAATCCACATGGATTGAAACTTAGCATGTTTTCCCTTGTCCTCATGGGCTTTGTCCCACTTTAGGACTAGGTCTTCCACACTTAATTCATTTTTCCCTACAAAATTCTTGTTGAACCACCTCTTGATATGACTCTGGTGAAGAGAAAAATTTTCTTTTGATTTATGACTTTCTTCCTACAACTTGCAAAGAGTGTCTATCCTACTTTGAACCAATAAGAATGACTTGCCCTGAGATTCTTGTGAATGTTGAAGGGCAGGCAAATAGATGTTTAGGGATAGGATGATTTCTTTTTCATACACTAGGAAGTAAGGAGACATATTTAGAGAAGGTCTTAGCATGACTTGGTTAGCCCATAAGGCATTCACCAAAGCAGATTGCTAGTTCCTATGTTAAGAGAAAATAATCTTGTTTATAATGCAAATAAGGTTGTTATTTGTGGAATCAGCAATACCATTTCCTCGCGGATAGTAATTAGGTGAATGTTTCAATATAATTCCATTTTCCAATGCAAAACCATATAATTTTAATGATGAAAAGTACACTGCATTGTAAAAAACAACTGAAGTTAGAATGCCAATCCTGGAAATGATATTTCTCTAGGAAATTGATGACTTCCTGATCATTCACCTATTTGAGTGCACTACTTCTACCCACCGCATGAAGTAGTCTGTGGCAGTGAGAATGTAGCGGTGCTACTTTGATGAGTGAGGAAAAATTTCACCAATAACATCTAGGCCCCATTTTTGAAATGGTTCTTCCACACCAATAAGCTGCAATAGGGCGACTGACTTCTTTCCTTAGCTGACACATTTCTGATCGATACAACACTTGCAGGCATATGCATGAGAATATTTGAATAATGTGGGCAAATAAAAATTGTCCGGCATAACCTTGTGCGCTATTGTGTCACTCGCAAAGTGTCCCTTGACTGGTCCATCGTGGAGATCACGCAATACTTTCTATGAATCGTGTGATTCTAAGAATCTAAGAAATACTCCGTTATGGTGCTTTTTGAAAAGCACTCCATGCACTAACTAGTAAGATAATGCTTTTAATCTTACTGCCCTCTTCTTCTGTGAGAATAAGTGAGAGGGAAAGTGATATGCTCGAGATACTAATGCACATACACGTACCAAGATTTATAGGTAGAAGTGGGGGAGGCTCGCTCAACATTATACATTTCGATTTCTTTCTCCCAAACAGATGGATCATCTTCTTTTTCATCCACCACTTCTGCTACTAGCCAGCATAGATCATGGCCCTTGATGGTGTGAGCTGGTTTGAATTCTAGGTCATACTCTTGCAGATCAGTTATCCATTTTTCTCTTCTCTCACCCAACTCTTGTTACACAAACAATGATATGACTGCTCGATGTGGAACAAAGATAACGCAATGATTCTTCAAGAGATAGGGCCAAAAGTGCTTTACCACCTTATAGACTGCATAAGACTTGTTTATCAATGGTGGGATAGTTAAGTTCAAGTCCTTGTAGGCTGGCACTCATAGAATATATTGGATTTCCATTGTTCTGATCATCTTTTTGTGTAAGCACAATGACGAGAGAAGTGTCTAAAGCGAAGGTGTAGAGCAGAAAATCTTTATTGAAATATGGGTTGTAAAAGGCTGGTGCTTCTACAATAACTTGCTTGATACGGGAGAACACGTCCTTTTCCCTCTTGTCCCACTTGTATATTTCATCCTTCTTTACCATCTCCTTCACAGGTTTGACAATTTGAGCATAATCAGAGATGAACTTGCGGAGAAAGTTGATTTTCCCCAGGAAAGACTAAAATTTTTGGTTCACTGGAAATGCAATTTGTGTAATAGATTTGACCCTTTATGATTCTACCTTAATCCCACTTTTTATGATAATGTGGCCTAAGAGATTACCCTTGAACACTGCAAAAATACTCTTCTCGTGATTAAGCGATATCCCGTACTTTCGACATCACTCGAAAATTTGCTTCAAATGGTGTAAGTGGTTGGATCTCTTCTTAGAAAATACTATGTCATCATCAAGATATATCACTACGATCTGTTAGATTAGTCTATGAAATGCAATGTCCATTTCACGTTGAAATGTCACTCCGACATTGACTAGGCCAAAAGGCATTCTCCGGAATGCGAGCATGCCCGACTTCATCCGAAAATTAGTTTTTAGCCTATCAGGCTCTGAGACCAGAACTTGGTTGTAGCCCGAATAACCATCAAGAAAATAAAACATCTCTAACCTCGATACTATTTGCAATATCTGTTCCATAGACAACACAGGGTAGTTGTCTTTGTCTGAGGCACGATTCATATTTCTGAAATCGACACACAAGCAGATTTCCTTAGAATTCTTTCTTACTCCGACCAGATTAGATACCCAAGTTGAGTATCACACATTGCATATGATATGAATATCCAACAACTTTCTCAACTCTTTTTGAATCAAGGGCTCAAGTGTCGAATGTACCTTCCACAACTTTTGCTGAAAAGGCTTGGTCCCTTCGTTGATCGGGATAACTTGCTGGATTATTCACATTGAGATCATCATATGTCCACATGAACACATCTCAGTAATGTTTTAATAAATGGATGAAGGATTTCACTCTTTTCATGTGCAACACTTACCGAGATTGACAAACTTCAGATCTTTCTCTGTTCTAAGATTTATCTGTTCATGTGATAATGTTGAACTATGGGTTTTTGCGTTGAATGGACCTATGAAGAAATTCTGCAAGTCATACAAATTTTCTAATGATACCACACCTTTTAGCATGGGATTCTCTTTTTTTACACAAGATGCATCTTGCAATTCTATTTTGTGCTCGCCTTCATCAATAGTTGCATCTTTGAATACATCAATTTTCGCCATAATGTGTGGTCATCATTAAAAATGCGTAAATTGGTGATATTGTTAGGGACAGATGGTTTGTAAATAATTTTAGCAAAAAAAATGTCCCTAAGTGGTGACAACTTAGTAGTAGCATTTGCTAATGCATGCACAATTGCATTACACATTCTAGGAACATATATGATATTAAAAGATTGGAAATGAGAAATCAAACGCCATACCTCTTGTTGATAACCTTTCAAATGAGGTGACACATAATCTATAGTATCACGCGTCTATCGTACGACGATTTCAGAGTCACCTACTTCTTTGAAAACCCCAACATTGAGGTCAATGATCTTTTGTAAGCCCGGGATAAGTGCTTCATATTCCTCCGTGTTGTTCGCGCACTTGAATTCTAAGCGGCTTGCGATCGGGTGTTTTCTCTGTCATGGGTCTACTAAAACACAACCATCTCTAGAGCCCTCCTATGTCTTTGAACAATCAAAATACAAAATCCAAACAAGATATGTACAAGAACTATGCCCTACACTAGTACTACTACTACCACTTGATCTGATATTCACCCTATGAATGACATCAGTTAAAGATTTATTAAACTAAGGTATTATAGACTCATGTGCTGGTGTGTGTTCTGTGTTATTGAAGCAACAGATCGATCAGATTTCCAATACATAGACAATAAAATGGAAAGACAACAGAGAAATACAGTAAGCAAACACAAAGACACAAACAATTTTTAATAAGGAGTTCACCCTATGCTCCAGGGCTACGTCTCCGGTCCAGCTTCAGTGGTGGCCTTGTTTTATTGTGCCTTTGGGCAGAGAATTTTACAATACAGGGACTCAATGTGAGTTCTCCTGAAGTAGATTCTCTTGGCAGGGTGGTCTTGGATTCCCCAAGCCACTGGAGTACACAGACTCTTCTTCTTCCTACCAACTCTGTGACCTTCTGGTCTACAATGGCAAGAGCCCAATGTGGTGCTCAGCCCGAACAGATCCTCTAGGGGATGGCTTGAATCTTCAAGCTCTCTAGTGCTCGATGCTGCTGCTGATCAGCTTGGCCCTCTGTCTCCTCTGCTTTGCTTTACTGTTCTCTATGTTTAGTCTTCCTCTCAGGGTTCACTGCTCCACTTCTTCGTCTCTCGACTTTTGTCTCTCTGTGTCTAACTCCCTTCTCATTTGACTACTTCTATTCATGGCTTTAGCCATTCGATCCCTATGCTTGTTCGGTTCCTCTTCTGCCTCTATCGATTCACCTTTTGCAGCTACGCTAGGAATTCTCTATTTGGCGTCATCATCAACGCTCAGGGAGTTGCCACTTGTCTTCCTCTCAATGGTGCAAGCATGCTTCGTTGCTTCATTTCTTCAGTTACATCGTGGATGCGTTCTTCCTCCACTGTGACGGTCAAACAGTTTCCAAATCCCTTTAAAACACAACTTAATTCCCTATCGATTCCGCTTCCTCCCATCGGGCGCAATCTCAGCCGTTCGATCTGGGCCCTCCAGATCAGATGCCATATGCACGTTTCGCGCGGTTGACTTGGTCGACCGATAGCGCGTGATCAATGGCGGTTTTCTCTCACCTCACCTGCCACACTTCGATTGTTGTATGGAATTGCTCCGCTTTCGTCCAAAACCTCTTACCTTTTAAGGGCGCCCCGATCAAAACCGTTGGTTTCCAGAGCGGGAGTCCCGCCTTGTACGATTAGTGTTTTTTCCCTTTTCTACCCACGGTGCTCCGGTTCCCCCACGCGACCGAGTGCTCAGACTTTCCCATTTTGGCCCTGTTCACCCAACGATGCGCGATTAGCGCTAGGCACTAATCGCGCATCAAAAATCACCTCTTTTTCCCATTCTGGGGCTCCCAAGGGCTACTTCGGCCTCCCGCGTGGTGTCCATGGGCCTCGGTCAGCGCGCTTTGACCAAGATCCTTGTCGTTCCACGTTGGATGCCATTGCCACTGGTTTAGGGTGTTTTTGATTGCTGTTCTGAAATTCTTTAGAGATTTGTTCGCCCTGATACAGTCATTGTTCTTTGACAGTCTTCTATGGATCCAATTCGGATCACTACTGCTACTACTATTGACTGTATAAATGTCATTTCTGCTAGTTGGACTAGGAAGGAGTTCCAACTGCGTGTGTGGTGGGATTGGGGAAGAATGAGCAAGGTAGAACCCTACCTCAGTCTCCAAGAATAAATTACCAAAGATAAGATATGCGAAAGCAACTGGTTCATTTTTCCCCTCGAAGGGTGTGACAACATGCTTCATGTAAGGTTCTGAGTTCACCCAGATTTTGTTATTTCTACCCTTGTACGAAGCCATAAATGTGACCATTCGGTAGAAAAATACCCCTGTAATTTGCTGAACCAGTATCTGCTCAACAATACATCATATGCTTTAGGAATGTCCAAAATTACTATATTTATACACTAGTGAACTCGTTGATCAGATTATAGGAAGATAAGCACATTTCGGAGTTCACCAATAACATGGAAAAGAGTACTATCTAGTTGACTGTTATGTGCATCTATTTTATCCCATTTTGCATTGATTTTGTTGGCTACAAATAGTGGAATTATGTTTATAGATGTATCAAAATCAACTAAGAAATTATGTACATTGTAATTAAAGATTTCAAATGTTAACAAAAACGAAGGTTAAAGTGTGTTAGCTTCTAATGTTAATGCATTAAGTACTAATTATATGGGACCATAAGACTTACCAGATCCCTTATGCGAAGAAGTGTTGTTACCTAAAGTAGGATGTTCAAGAGCATGGACAAGCAGTGCCCACTGGCTCGCGATCCTTGTAAGTTCAAAGAGTGAAATGTTAGTGCAAATTTTCTTCATGTCTTCGACTATATTATAATCTAGCGCAACAGGCATCACCAAAGTGTCTGGAGGAGTAACTTGATATGATACTTCTAGAGTGATGGACTTTATTTTTCCATTGGCAAAAGTATTCTTTACTATAGCAGTGTCTCTGGAATTTCTATGAGTGTTCTGTGTTGAGTTGACATTCAACGTTATCCTCCTTAACAAATTTTCTTTCAATTTCTTCCTAGTCAACTATGGTTCGGAAGCTGGAACTTGGATTCTCAAGTTATATCAAACATTATTCTTTTGAGTCGGGTCCTCACTTAGTGGTTTCTTTTCGACAATTTTCTTTTCAGCTGCGTATACACAACTGAGTGTATTTACTGTATGCCCAACACTCCTAGTTTCTTCGATTGCAGTAGTTTCTTCCTTTTCTTCCACAGGCTCAGTCTGCTCATCTGAAAGTATTGTGTTGATGAAATGTGCAGCTAGGGTTTTCATGTTGTGGTTCCATTGCGGGCATGCCTTGGTCCATGCCCATACTTTTGGCATTCAACACGACATTCAAGCTTTGCACAAAATTGGATGGATGATTAATGCTACTGCCGGAGTTGGTAGCCCTTCTCATAAAGTTGAATTTAGGGGATTGTTGCTTACGGTGGTCTGACTTTACCTCTGTTTTAACTTTTCCAGCTCATTGGACAGAGACGTGATGGTGAGGGTCAAGCTCTCAAGATTGATATCTTCTTTTTCTTTGGCCCTACTTGAGGAGGCCTGAGAATTTTTTCTTGTGTCTTTGGAGTCCTTCAATGATTCATTGTCCACAATGACTCCAATCTCACAGAATTCCTTTTAACTACGATTACTTCTTCATAATTCTCTGCAAGAGTTGCTTTTGTAGTTCTCTTCATGAACTGCACTATGCTTGTCGGTAAGGCATACATATAATAATCAATAATGATGGAGCCATGAGGCTTTGTATCTGTAGGAAATCTATTCAATAGACGATTGAACCTCTAATTAAAATCTTTAACATTTTATTTCTGCTCCATCTTCAGATTTCCTAGCTCCTTCAATAACATGGCAGGGGTTTTTTCATGGACAAACTTTTCAAGAAACAAATTCTTAAACCCCTTCCAATCCTGGATTGACTTCGGAGGGAGACTGTGATACCATACAACTGCTCTTCCATCTAATGTACAAGGTAAAAGTCTACATGAAACATCTTTGTAACGTACCTTAAGCATTTGTATATGTAGGTAGAAGTTGTCCAGATGGTCCTCAACTTTCATCGCATTATCAGGGTCATACTTTGTCAAAAAAATTTCAGGTACCTCGACATCTTGTGTAAAACACCCGGTAGTGAAAGTGGACCATGAGTCATCAAATCTAGATCTTGGTCTGCCATATATTCATCACTATACTCCTCCTCTTCGTCATAATATGATGGATCTTCCTCTTCTTCTCCAGAATTTTATGGATCTTATTCCTCTTCTTATTCACCACCTAACTTGCGAAAAATATCGTCTGAGAGTACAACGTTGTCTGCATCACCTCCGTTAAAAGATGGAGGCTTCTCTGGTTTCTTTGCACTTTCTACGATCTGTGCTAGCTCTTCAAGGGTGGTGAGAACCAGATCTTTGACTATCGAAATCACTATCCGAGTAGAAGTGGTTGTGTTCTTCTTTGGAAAATAAGGCAGATTGTGTACTCTAGGAATCAGTCCAATAGCCTTTGCAAACTTATGGGTTATAGACTAGATGGAACGAATGTGCTCTAAAGATGATCCAGGTGGATATTGGTGGCCACCTGCCAAGTCCACCTGGACCCCCACCATTGTCTTTCTCAGCATTTTCAGTTTCCTTAATTGTAGCACAACTTACTATTTTTAGCAGTTTTTCGGGTCCTGAACTTCCGGAGCCGTTTTGAGGCCCTAAACGACGTTTTTTGGGGAATCCAGGGGCAACATGGGTCCATGGAATGGACCGATGTTGCTCGTTCCAACAATGATAGTGCTCGGATAGATCTTTCTAATGAGCTATTGTACGCGTCAAACGGAGATCATATGCCAAAGTTACGACCCCGGGAAGTTGATGTACCAATTTACCCCAAACGGGGCCCATAGTTTGGCGTTTCATCTCCTAGGGTTAGGTTTTGGAATGTTAAGGGTTTTTCCATTATTTCTCAACAATAAATAGGCCTTCGAGCCTCATTGTAACACAGTTCAGAGGCATGTAGCCATCACATCTCTTCTCAGAGATAAACTACCATCGCCCTAGCTGGTTTATTTCCATTTCTGGTTGTAAGCATATTTCAGTATTTTCCATTAATGAAATGAAGTATTATTTCCGCTGCATCTTTGTGTATATGGTTATCTCTGTAATTTGTTGCGTTCCTGTTTAAATCCGGATCAGTGGTATCAGAGCGGTCTGCTTTTTCTCTGTTTTTCTTTGCATGTCCCCAACAAGGTCGGGATATAAGGAGTTAGGGCTTGAACTGGTTGAACCTTTGCAAGACCAGCCTCGCAAATCCCGACGGCCTCCCATGGCGGACGAGAAGAAAGACGAGGGGGCAGGAGATCCCATCAAAATCTTGCTCGAAGAAGCCCTCGAGAGACAACGGAACGCGATGATGGACAGCTTTGCCCAGATCCTTCAGCGGCTACCCAGAAGCGGCGCATCGGCTTCCAGCAGCTCCTCTGGAAACGCCACACCCTTTAAGGTACAAGTTAATTTTGAAATCCCCATATTCGAGGGTCAGATAGACGCCGATGCCGTAGATAAATGGTTAAATCTGCTAGAGGGTTATTTTTCTGTTCATGAATTTTCGAGTCGGGAAAAGATTGTTTTTGCTCTTCTCAAAGCAGCTCCCCACGTCAAGGACTGGTGGGAAACCTACTGCGAGCAGAAGGATGAAAGTACTGGCTCACTATTTTCAGCCGCACCCACCTGGGATTCGTTCCGGGATGCCATCAAGGAGCAGTACTACCCTGTCGGAAGCTATGAGGATGAATACATAAAGTGGACCACGCTGCGGCAGGGAAGGGACCAAGACGTGCCGGAGTTCACCAATCTTTTCCATACCCTTCGCACAAAGTTGGGTATCAAGGATTCGGAGCAACATTTGATACTCAAATACCGTGGCTGCCTGCACAAGTACATCCAGGAAGAAATACAATTCCTAAACATCCCGTCGCTCGGCGCGGCATACCGATATGCCGTCAAGGTCGAGCAGAAGTTTAAGCAAAAGAAGCGAGACTTTGGATCTGCGAATCCAAAGCAGGGGAAAGGTGCCCCTAAACCACATAACAAAGGACAGAGCCAAGGCGGGACAACCCAAGACAACCAGCCGAAGCTGCAAGCAAAGAACAACGCCGCGAAGCCGAGAAAGGACACTGGAAAATGGTGCGAGTTCCATAAGAGCTCCACTCACAACACAAGTGAGTGTCGGGCCAAGCAGTCACTTGTGGCTGAGCTAAAGGTTTCAGAATCAGATGCATGTTCCGACTCTGAGTCAGAACCCGATAAGGGGTATGAAAAAGGGAAGCAGATCATTGATGCGGATCCCAGCGCCACTGTTGCTACCGCAAAGATCCAGAAAAATGAACCCGAAGATCCAGAGGAGGAGGAGCGTCTCTTCCACTCCCAGATGTGGGTAAAGGGCTCCCCGATACAGTTCATTGTTGATAGCGGGAGTCAAAAGAACCTCATTTCGGCAGAGGTCGTGAAGCGGTTGGGCTTACCGACCATAGCACATCCACAACCATACACCATTGGGTGGCTTCACCAAGGGCGAGATCTTCGCGTGAGCCAGCAGTGTCGCCTTCCATACAACATCAAGCCCTTCACGGATGAGGTATTGTGTGACATTGCTCCCCTTGAATTTTGTGATGTATTACTAGGACAACCATACTTGTGGAAGCGACATGCTGTGTATGAATCAAGGCCCCGTGCTGTTATTATTACATTGGGAAATAAGTTGTTCAGGATACCAGAGGTAGCACCACTTGCCGCCATCTCTTTGATTACTGCAAAACAATGCATTAAGATCATTTCCAAAACCAGGAAATTTGCTTTCCTGATGATACGCCCTCAAGGGAAGAAGAGGACAGTGGCCGCGGCCTCCAAACGGGGTCCCTCTGCACGACAACTACAGATGGAGAAGATTGTGGAGGAGTACGAAGACATCTTCACCTCCCCGGCAGGGGTTCCTCTGCACTGTCAAGTCAAGCACTCCATCGATCTGACCCCAGGTGCGCCGCTACCCAATGGACCAATTTATCGGCGCTCCGTTCTGGAGAACAATGAAATCAAGAGGCAGATTCAGGAGCTCCTGCAGAAAGGTCACATCCGTCCGAGTTCATCGCCCTGTGGGAGCCCGATCGTGTTGGTACAGAAGAAGGATGGGACGTGGAGACTCTGTATTGACTATCGGGCGCTGAACAAGATCACTGTCTGTAATAGGTACCCGATCCCGCGGATTGATGACCTCCTAGACCAACTAAAGGGGGCGAAATATTTCAGCAAGATCGATCTGAAGTCAGGATATCACCAGGTACCAATCGAACCCTCAGATGTGTGGAAGACTGCCTTCAAATCCAAGGAGGGCCTCTTCAAATGGTTGGTCATGCCTTTCGGATTGACAAATGCTCCTGCAACCTTTATGAGGCTAATGGATGACATCTTGCGGCCATTCACCAACTCCTTTGTAGTAGTATACTTGGATGACATTCTGATCTTCAGCCAGAGTTGGGAAGAGCACCTCCACCACATCCGACAGGTTCTCCAAACACTGCGGCAACACAAGCTATGTGCCAATTTGGAGAAATGCACTTTTGGCATGACCGAGGTTCAGTATCTGGGATACATCATTGATGAATAGGGGGTGCATGTCGATCCAGCCAAGGTCCAAGTCATTCGGGATTGGCCCCCTCCAACCACTCTAACAGAGCTCCGCAGCTTTCTAGGTCTTGCCAACTTCTACCGCAGGTTTGTGCTGGGGTTTCCTCATATTTCTTGGCCCTTGAGTCAAGTCACCAAGGGAGGGGCGAAAGCAAAATTCTTTTGGTCTGAATCTCAACAGAAGGCATTCAGGGAGTTGAAGGATCGCCTCTGCACGACACCAGTGCTCGCGTTACCAGATTTACAACAACCATTTGAGGTCGAGACAGATGCCTCTGACTATGCTATTGGGGCAGTCCTTACTCAACATGGACATCCAGTGGCATATCACAGTGAAACGCTTTCAGACACAGTCCGGAAGTACCCCACTTATGATAAAGAGATGTATTCCATTGTACAGGCCTGCCGACAATGGAAGCATTACATTTTGGGGAAGGAAACGGTCATCCACACAGACCACCGACCCCTGTAGTTCATACAGACCCAAGGGAAATTGCAGAATGATCGCCATCAGAAGTGGTCTACATACCTGCAACAGTTTCACTTGAATATCAAGTATAAAAAGGGCAGCACCAATAATGTTGCAGATTGCCTCAGTCGACCACCGATCATGGCGCTGACCACCGTGCTCAACTCTTGTGGGCACGAGACTTCTGATTGGCCACTTCTCTACAAAAGCGACCCAGAATTCGGCCACACATACCAGACACTCTTGGAGGGTCGGCATGTTGCAGATTTTCACCTCTAGGATGCCCTATTATGCCACCTCGGTCACCTTTGTGTTCCTTCAAGCGAGCGTGCCAAGATGATTTGGGAAGCACACTACAGTCGGGCTGCTGGGCATTTCGGGGTCGAGAAAATAGTGGCAGTACTGCAAAATTATTTCTATTGGCCGAATCTTCGACAGGATGTTGGGAAGTACATCCGATCATGTACTGCCTGTGCCATTGCCAAACCGACCATTAAGAAGCAAGGCCTCTATACCCCGTTGCCTACCCCTAGTCGACCTTGGGAATCCATCTCCATGGATTACATGTCAGGCCTTCCTTCCACTAAGCATGGAAATGACTGTGTTTTTGTGGTCGTCGACAGGTTCTCAAAGATGGCCATTATGGTGGCCTGCAAGAAGAATATCACAGCATAAGCCACTGCTAAACTCTTCTTTGAACGAGTGTGGGTGCACTTTGGGATCCCACAGTCTATCATCTCAGATCGGGACAGTCGGTTTCTCAGCACATTTTGGTCCAGTCTCTGGTCAATGCTAGACACCAAACTCACGAAGTCCACAGCCTTCCATCCTCAAACTGATGGCCAGACAGAGGTTGTCAATAGGATGATTGTGCACATTCTGCGCATGTATAACTCAAAGCATCCACGCACATGGGACGAGAGCCTCCCCTATGTTCAGCACAGCTACAACCGAGCTCTTCACAGCTCCACTGGCCATAGCCCTTTTCAGGTGGGTTTGGGATTCCAGCCACTATGCCCCATTGATGTGGCCATGCCACTTGCAGCTACTCACATGAATTCAGCTCATGTCCAGTCCGAAACAGATAAGGCCACCAGCTTCATTGAGCGCATCCAACATATTCGCCAGCAGGTCCATGACATTCTTGAGAAATCAAATGCCAAGTACAAGCAGCGACATGATCAACATCGGGTGCCACACAAGTTTCAGGTGGGCGACAAAGTCTGGTTGCATTTGCAAAAGGAACGCCTTACTGGAGCCTATCGGAAATTGAGACCACTCCAATATGGTCCTTACACCATTACTAAGGCTATGGGAGACAATGCATTTGAGCTCAGCATTCCCCCATTCCTTGGCCTGCACCCAGTGTTCAATGTGGACCGCCTTCGGCCATACTTTCCACCATTGCTAGACACATCCGACATTGCAGAACAGCTCAAACCCACAGAATTAAATCCAGATTGCATGGAACAAGCTACAACTGATCGAATCATGGACACACAGATCAAGAACACTCGCCAACAGAATATCCAACTGTATCGAGTTGTCAAAGCAGGCCAACTCCTTCAGCAGGGCAAGTGGCTCACCAGGGAACAAGTTTAGCAGAAGTTTCCTCATCTCATGGAGGAGCTCAACGCAATGGGGACCATTGCTTCCTAAGGGGGGAGGAATGATCTAGGTGGATATTGGTGGCCACCTGCCAAGTCCACCTGGACCCCCACCATTGTCTTTCTCAGCATTTTCAGTTTCCTTAATTGTAGCACAACTTACTATTTTTAGCAGTTTTTCGGGTCCTGAACTTCCGGAGCCGTTTTGAGGCACTAAACGACGTTTTTTGGGGAATCTGGGGGCAACATGGGTCCATGGAATGGACTGATGTTGCATGTTCCAACAATGATAGTGCTCGGATAGATCTTTCTAATGAGCTATTGTACGCGTCAAACGGAGATCATATGCCAAAGTTACGACCCCGGGAAGTTGATGTACCAATTTACCCCAAACGGGGCCCACAGTTTGGCGTTTCATCTCCTAGGGTTAGGTTTTGGAATGTTAAGGGTTTTTCCATTATTTCTCAACAATAAATAGGCCTTTGAGCCTCATTGTAACACAGTTCAGAGGCATGTAGCCATCACATCTCTTCTCAGAGATAAGCTACCATCGCCCTAGCTGGTTTATTTCCATTTCTGGTTGTAAGCATATTTCAGTATTTTCCATTAATGAAATGAAGTATTATTTCCGCTGCATCTTTGTGTATATGGTTATCTTTGTAATTTGTTGTGTTCCTGTTTAAATCCGGATCAAAAGATATTTCACAGGTTTTTTCAAGACCAGGCTGAGAAGATCTGCCAACTCTAGGCATATGAGCATGACAGGTGTTGGGAATATTGTTGCCTTGACCAGAAGAAGTATGGTGAGGGTGAGGTTATTAGCCATAACAATCTCGTTGCCCTCTTTCTAGTGCCATAAATATTGACAGTGATGGACCTGCCAACATTCAGGGGGTCTCCCCAATATGTGGTCCCAATTAAACCTCACACCATTTGGGATAGGAGCCCCATTCAGAATACGATTACCATTTTCTTAAAGTTTTTCCTTGGCTATAACTATCAACAAGAGGGAGGAACACATATGTGCCTTCGAAAATCAAGTAAGTGTGCCGATGAGTATCTGATTGTAGGTGTGTCAAGGTTCTTCTACTGTGGAGGGAAAAGGAGGTGAACCTATAAGAGAGGGGTAATTATACCACTATGATAGAAACACACACAATGAGGGATATCCATATAACATCTAGCGGAATAGTCCACAAAGATGTGATGGACATTGCAACCGCTACAACACATTCTCAATATGATAAGCACTAAAATAAATGAAATAGTTCAACCACTTTAATACATGTGAAAAAAACATGAATCATAAACATTCACAGAACGATCTTACAAACATTCATAATCCATACATGAAGAACATGCTAGTCATCAAGCTTCATATATTAAGTAAAAGTCCCAAGACACATGTATAAAAAGAACATCACTAGCTCCAATAGTGGAGCGTTGGAGCCACTACTTGCTCCCCAGAATATTTAACTTGTCTATCTGATGCCTTGCGGGAGGAGCCAAGGTGAGAGGTGACTTTTCTCATACAATGATGGTGTATATATAACCAATGGGGTTATGCTTCACCTCCCTTGTGACCCTCTGACTACCCTCATGACTGTTTAACTTCATATGACTTTTCGACTTTACATGACTCTTCATATTCTATACATGTCCTTTGGACTTCCACTTTACAATACATTTTGAATAGGAATTTACATAATCCACAAAAGTGATGTGGCACATGGTGACTCATGACATGACACTGATGACAGGGACCACATGATGACATGGCAATGTCAAGTAATTCTTGCCACTTCTTGCTATGTGTCTTCTTGAGAATGTTCTTCTCTCCACCTCCATATGGCTTAGAGATGAGGAGACTTTAGTGATACCATATCTTGAACAATAGTTGCAAACTGGTGTCCCTCTGCTTTCTTCTGAATAATCTGCTTGCATATTCAGCTACAAAGGTGTCTTCTTGCATGTTCCCCTTATCCATTTCCTTCTTCATCATACTTCCATGGTATGGTAGAGTACACACATCTACAATTCACTCATGACAAGATGACATCAATCCGATAAACCCCTAGTATAACATGATGCATGAAAATCCACTTACTGAGTTAGAATTGGGTGACAGGCTGAGGGAAAGGCTTAGTGATTTCACAATTACGTAGTTCAGGAAGTCAGCAGTGAGGCTTGAGCCCTGAGACTGTGTAATGAGAAATTCATGTAGGAATGAGCAAGACGATTGCATAGTTGGGGAGCTCATGGAGCCAAGCTAAGGGATTGAGCACTGATTTTTCCAACTACACAGTTCCAGAAGGAAGAGAAGGCTAGACGATTGTGTAGTTACGCAGTTCAAGGGCTTAGGGCTAAGGTTTGAGCCTTATGATTGTGCAATGTGTAGTACTGACTAGAAAATAGAGAGAAATTGCACTGTTTTTGGGGTCAGAGGTTGAGATTAAGAAATATGATTGCGTAGTCTCGAGAGGCAAGAAATGCGCATTGCGCGGTGCTAAGAGGCAGGGTTGCATCTTGAGGGCTGAGACTATGCACTACGTAGTTTAGGAGGGCTAGAGGAGGCTAAGTTTCTTGGTCGAAAGTTTCTCTGAATATGGCTAAGTGTGGGATCGATGAAGCTGATGTGAATAGTGATAGGAATTGATTGTGATCACACACTTATAACAATTGATGACATAATATAGATCATCTAGAAAACATGAACAACAAAATTCCCTCTGTGAAACAACTTTTCAACGACAAGTGCAACACCAAAGATACGCTTTGCGATGACCATGACAACACTTGTGTGACAATGCTTAAAACTTTGGAAATGAGTGCGACATATGTTTACATAGTGAAAACAACTCATTCGCACAAAGATAACCCTTTGAAACTACCAAAAAAATTTCATATACATCATAAGACACTTAACATGCAATAAGAAGATATTTTGGTTTTCTTGCAAATGGGAGAAAAAACTTAGAGAAAACACATGCAATGAGTCTCAATGTTTATGATGACTGTATGCAAGAACATATAGGCTCCGAAATTTGGGTGTAGGGAAAATTTTTGGAGGGTGTTGTAGCAACGACAACAGGTCCCTCTATGAAACAGAAGCAATTTGATAAGGTCATGGAATAATACAGGGACATATTCTCCTCACCCACAAGAGTACCCTTGCATTGTCAGGTCGATCACTCAATTGATCTAACTATCAGAGATCCTCTACCCAATGGGCCAATATATCACTGTTCTCTTATGAAAAATAAGGAAATCAAGTGGAAAATCTAGGAGCTGCTACAAAAAGGGCACATCCAACTAAGGTCGTCACCTTATGAAAGCCCAATTATACTTGTACAAAAGAAGGATGGGACTTGGATGGTCTGCATTGATTATCAGGAACAAAATAAAATCACTAGCAGGAACACGTACCTGATCCCATCCATTAAGATCTTTTGACCAACTCAAGGGGGCCAAGTACTTCAACAAGATTGATTTGAAGTTTGGATATCACCAAGTTCCAATAAAGCCCACAAAAGTATGGAAGATTACCTTCAAATCCAAGGAGGGCCTTTTTGACTGGTTGGTCATGCCCTTGGGTTGACAAATGCCCTTGCAACTTTTATAAGGATGATAGTTGACATCTTGTGGCCTTTCACCAACTCGTTCGTGGTTGTATATTTTGATAATATCATCATATTCAACATGAGTTGTGCATAACACTTGCAACATATTTGACAAGTCCTTCACACCCTACGACAACACAAGCTATGTGGCAACATGTAGAAGTGATCCTTTGGCATGGAACAGGTCCAATATTTGGGCTACATAATTGATGAGCAAGGCATGCATGTGGATTTAGATAAGATCCAAGTCATTCGAGATTGGCCAACCCCAATGATTATGATAGAGCTTCGCAACTTCTTTGGCCTTTCTAATTTCTACCAGAGATTTGTGTTGGGGTTCTCGCATATTACTTGGCCCTTGAGTCAAGTTACCAAAGGTAGAGAAAAAGTGAAGTTTTTTTGGTTCGAGGCACAACAAAAGGCATTTGTTGAACTGAAATGCCACCTTTGCTCAATACTAGTCCTCACCTTTCTAGACCTACAAAAACTATTTGAGATTGAGACATATGCCTCATATTATGTTATTGGTGCAATCCTCACTTAGCAAGGCCACCTAGTGGCTTATCTAATGAGACACTCTCTAATATTTTTATAGGTACCCCACTTATGATAAGGATATGTACTCTATAATGTAGGTTAGTCAACAATGGAAGCATTATATTTTGGGGAAAGAGACACTCATCCACACATATCACCAACCTCTTCAATTTACGCAGACACAAGGAAAGTTGCATATGATTTCCATTAGAAATGGTGCACATACTTGCAACAGTTCCATCTGAACATAAAGTAGAAGAAGGGAAGCACCAATCATTTCGCAGACTGCCTCAGTTGACCCCCGATTATGGCACTGGGTACAATTCTAAACTCTTGCGGGCATGAGACCTTTGGATGGACACAACTATATGAAAGTGACTAGGAGTTCGCTACCACCTACAAGATGCTGATGGATGGAAATCCAATTCCAGACTATTGATAAATGCAGGAAGAAAGTCTCAATTTGATTTTGCCTTGGTCAAATTGAGAAAATTCGAATTTCCACATCAACATTCATCTTGGATGCAGTTAAGTTGTGTGACATGGATTGTGTCACTTAGTTAGCTCAATATATTCGAGTTAGAGGGCTTGGATTTCAATTAAGAATGTGTGATTGCAAAATTTTAGTAATCCAATTTAGTTATATCTAGTTGTGTTCATTTAAACTAGCTCTAACTGTTGGAGGAACTAGTGGAAGGTTAGTTTTTCACTGGGACAACAATCTAACTCAATGATCATCTAGTTAAATGATCAATCAATCTAAAATAGCTAGTCCATGCAATGAATTCAAGCTCCCCAGATATGGTGGAGATTCCAAGGCAATGTAACATAATTTATAGAATATTCTTGAGTGTATAAGTGTTGCGTGCAACCAAATGATCAAACTTAGGATTTGCGCAATCAATTTGAGGAAAATTCCTAAAACATAGGGGCAATTCTCTAGAAATTTCACAAGGAAATAGGGACTCAAGATGAGGCAGAAATTGACTAAGTATGGGTTAGAGCTTCTCATTGAGCAAAGATATAGGTTATTCAATCGCAAGTTGTGCTCAGAGTGAGCAAGAAATTGTAATACATCTCTATTCATATGATTAATGCAAGCAATATTAAGGGGTTTTTAACAGTTTCTTTCCCCTAGAAAAATATTGTTGATGTGCGTTATTTCATATTGCATGTCTGAGATTGTTGTTCTAAATTGTGAATTAATGTCCGCAGAATAATAGAGTAGAATTGTGTCTCTTGATTTATATCAAAATTTATTGAGCAGTTTCAATTCTACATCATAGAATGGCATCAAAGCAAGATTCACATTAGAGAAAGAATTTCGAAGTTGTTCCTCAAGAGGTTCAAATTTGCAGCTTCAGTGTAGCAAGATTTCTTGAGGATTGGGAAAATGACCTTCAACGGGTTGATATTAGAGTATGCCTTGGAAGGAAACTCAAATTTCATTGCATGGAAGGACTGCAAGGGGTGGTGCTAGATGATAATGGATTGTTAGAATATGTTAAGATATATGTTGCAAAACCATAGGCATATGATGCACATAACCTAGCCCAATGGAAGAAAGATGTAGCTAAGGAAAGGAGAATAATATTTGATGGAGTGCGAGACCACATTGTCTCAAATATCTATGGAAAAGAATCTCCTTTCACAATGTGGCAGACACTAACAAAACTATTCTAGAATAGTAGCGACCATAGCAAATTGGCCCTCAAAGACAAACTTCGAAATATTAAGATGCAGAAGAATGATACTATCCTGCAATTCTCACCAAATTTACACAACTTTGGGATGAGGTTGGAGGGGTTGGTGTGGCTGTTTTAGAATAGGACTTGGTGAGCCTAACACTTATAGACCTTCCAAAATCTTGGCATAGCTACCAGGACTTGGTAAATGGAAGGGAAAATTTACCAAAGTGGGAAAGGTTGTGGCCAGACATGGTATAGGAAGAGTTTGGGAGAAATAATATGGATGGAAGTTCATCCAAAGTAGAGGATGAAGAAAATTTTGCATTGGTTGGAAAGGGAAAGAAGGGAAAAGGAATAAATCTCAAACCAAACCAGAATCCAGCCAAGGTGGCAAGAAGAAAGACTTTTCCAAAATAAAATGCTTCAATTGTCATGAATTTAGGAACTATGCTACAAAGTGTCCACACAAAATGTCTGGCATGAAGAAATATGGAGTAGTAGATGAGGAATTAGCTTCACAATTTGAGCTAGACTTCACCGTTATTGGATGCATGGCCAACACTGTGATGGGGAGTGTGTGGTACTTGGATTTCGGTGCCTCGTTCCACATGACAGGGTGTAGGAGTTTTTAGGGACTTGGAGGAGAAATATCTCCAGATGCACATTGAGCTTGGGAACGATGAAAGGTACATGCTACCGGGATTGGTACAATAACCTTTCAGAGGGAGACATGATCTCCTCTACACCTCAAGGATGTCATTTTTGTTCCAGTCTTAAAGAATAATCTCATCTTTGTAGCAATTTTGGATGACCCTAGTTATGATGTGATATTCAACAAAGGGAAAGCATTCTTGAGATGCATAACAACTGGTAAGTGAAGCAGATTGAGGATCTTGTGAAGAACCTGTACAAGTTGGATGTGGAGATTGCGTTGCATTAAGTAGTAAGGCATAGAAAGTGCAAGGTCACAATGTCAAGTGAAATATGGCACAGGAGATTGAGCCATTTGCAACATGGCGCCCTCAAAATTATGCAACAAATAACCACTGGACCCCCTAAAGAAGCACTTGAGCAACAAGATGTATGAAAGGGTTGTACCTTGCGGAAGTATGTGAAATAAACATTCCATGATCAAGACAACAAATCACATGCAATATTGGAAAGAGTCCACTCTGATGTTTGTGGACTCTTCTCGATAGCCTCCATTTCCAGACATAAGTACTATGTTATTTTTGTTGATGATTTCTCAAGGAAGTGCTAGATCTTCTTCATGCAGAAAAAGGATGAGACATTCTCAAAGTTTATAGAGTTCAAGGAAGTAGTTGAGAAAGAGATTGACAAGAAGGTGAAGGATATCATGAGTGAAAATGGAGGTGCATATGTTTCAAATGACTTCAAGGATTTCTATGTGAAAGAAAGAATTCGAAGAGAGAAAACAACACCCCACATCCCGCAAAAAAATGGGGTAGCTAAGAGAAAGAACCATAACATTGTGGGAGCCGCGAGCTACGAGATCTATGCTACATGACGAAGGCCTACCACTGCATTTGTGGGCAGAGGCATGTAACACACCAATCTACTTGCATAACTAGAGTCCTCATTGGATTCTTGGTATGATTACACTAGAGGAGGCTTTCTCAGGGAGAAAGTTGGATGTGTCTCACTTCAAGATTTTTGGAGCCTCTGTTTACTGCCATGTCTCCAAAGATTCGAGGAAGAAGCTTGAGCCAACAACAAAGTTGGGATTTTTGTGGGATACACTGAAACTCCACACAATTATCATGTGTACTTGCCCTCTCTCAGAATGACAGTTGTACGAAGGGATGTAAAGTTTGATGAGGAGAAAGAGATGTGGTGCTCTCTTGAGAGGGAGCTTCAAATCCCACTAGAAGAGGAGATTTTAGCTCTAAAGGAGGAGCCTCAAGAAGTTTTGTAGCAACCACAAATAGAGGAGCAGAGAGTGGATACATCCACTCAAGTAGAACCATCCAGAGAAGGGAGAAAAAATGACTAAGGAAGTTGATAGATTAGTGCAGGATGTGAGGGAGAACATGGGAGCTCCTTTAAATTTGTGCACGAAAAGGAGGTCACTTGAGAGGTACACTGACTACATGGTTCTAATGACTGAGCTAATAGATACTGAGCCACCCTATTTTGAGGAATCAATTGAGAACCCTGTTTCGGTTGATGCAATGGTGGAATAATATGAATCCATCATAAAGAAAAATGTTTGGGAAGTGGTCCCAAGACCAACAGATAAATCAATTGTGGGTTTGAGATGGATCTTCAAGGTTAAGAATGAAGAATATGAACACATATAGAAGTATAAGGCTAGATTTATGGCCAAAGGATTCTCTCAAGTTGAGGGAATTGACTATGAGGAAACCTTTGATCCCGTAGCAAGGTATTCATCCATTAGATCAATTCTTGCACTAGATGCATAGATGGGGTGGAAGATCCACCAGATGGATGTAAAAACAACATTCCTCAATGGGGTTATTGAGGAGGAGGTGTACATTGAGAAAGAAAAAGGTTTTGAGAAATTGATCGAGAGTCTCATGTGTGCATACTCAAGCGAGAATTGTACGATATCAAATAGGAACCCCATTCTTGGTGCACCAGGATCGACAATTATCTCACTGGTTTAGGCTTCACGAAAAGTGAAGCAGATGTGAACCTCCATCATATTTTGGTAGAACGTAAATTGCTTATCATTGTTTTATATGTTGATTATTTAGTATTAACTAGTGATGAACAATTGATCATATCTTGCAAGGAGGACCTTGCAAGGGAATTTGAAATGAAGGGCATGGGTCTCATGCACTACTTCCTCCGGTTGAAAGTATGGAAAGGAGATGGGGAATTGTTTGTGTCTCAAGGCAAGTATGCAAATGCAACACAATAGAGATTCTGCATGGAGAGTTGTAAGCCCATGGAAACACCTCTAGTGACCAACTAGAGGAAGGAGATTTCCACTTCAAGTGAAGAGGTGGATGCTACCTTTTACTGGCAGTTAGTGGGTTCAATGATGTATCTTGTGAATACATGACCAAATATGTGCTATGCATTCAACCAACTGAGCCAAGATATTATTAGGAAAACCAAATTGTATTGTAAGGAAGCGAAGCATGTTTGACGGTAACTCAGAGGCACTACCTTGTATGGATTATGGTACAAACAGATAGAGGAAGTGAAGCTGTGCGACTTCACATATGCAGATTGGCCAGGGAGTCCATCCGAATGAAAGACTACACTAGGTGGAATTTCCAGTATTGGGTCTGCAACCTTTTCTTGGTACAACAGGAAGAAATTATCAGTGGAGCTTAGCTCGACAGAAGTAGAATACATGGCTAAAGGTCAAGCAACATGTGAGGTGATCTGGACGAGAAAGATACTTATGGGACTATTTTGTTAGATGATGGATCCAACGGTGATCTATTGTGATAAACAGAGTTGCATTAAGCTCTCTGAGAATCTAATATTTCAAGATCAATCCAAGCATATATAGATATTCAATATCATCATTTATGGCACTGTGTGAGAAGGTGGATAATGTTGCTATAATAGATTTCGACAAAGGAGCAAGATGCTGACATCTTGACAAAGGATTTATCAAGAGGGAAGTTCGAGTTCCAAAGGTGGAAATAGGGGTGGTTGATAATTCCTTTATTTTTGAGAGGGAGTGTTGAGAAATGCTGGAAGAAATTCTTGATTTGATTTTTCCTTGGTCAAATTGAGAAAATTCAAATTTCCACATCAATAAACAACTTGGATGCAATTAACTTATGTGACATGGCTTGTGTCACTCAGTTAGCTTAGCAAATTTGCGTCAGAGGGCTCGGAGTTCAGTTAAGCATGTGTGATTGCTAAATTTTAGTAATCTAGTTCAGTTATATCCAATCATGTTCTATTAAACTAGTTCTAATAGTTGGAGGAACTAGTGGAAGGTCAATTGTGCAGTGAGACAACAGTGTAACTCAGTGATCATCTAGTTAACTGATCAATCAGTCTAAAATATATTGTACATGCAGATAATTAAAGTTCCCCAACTGTGGTGGAAATTCCAAGGAAATGTAACATTAGTTGTAGACTATTATTAAGTGTACATGTGTTGCATGCAACCAAATGATAAACCTTGGGAATTGCATAATCAATTGGAAGAAAATTCCTAAAAAATAAGGGTTAATTCTCTAGGAATTGCACAAGGAAATAGCGGCTCAAGATGAGGCATAAATTGACTAATTCTGGGTCAGAGCTTCTCATTAAGTAGAGAGATAGGTTATTCACTTGCAGGTTGTGCTTAACGAGCAAGAAATTGTAATACATCTCCATTCATCTAATTAATGCAAGTAGGCTTAAGGGGTTTTTAGCAGTTTCTTTCCCCTAGAAAAATACTGTGCATGTGTGTTATTTCTTATTGCATGTATGAGATTGTTGTTATAGATTATGAATTAATGTCCGCAGAACAATAGAGTAGAATTTATGTCTCTTGATTTAGATTAAAATTTCTCGAGCAGTTGGAATTCTACATCATAATTCTACATAGACTTCCACCTTCAGGATGGGTTGTTATGCTATTTGGGACATCTTTGTATTCCTTCAAGCAAGTGTGCCAATATGATTTGGAAGGCACCTTACAGTAGGGCTATAGGACGCTTTCATGTTGAGAAGACAATGGTAATAATGCATAACTATCTTTATTGGCCAAAACTATGACAACATGCTGGAAAATATATCAGATCTTACACTTCTTGTGCCATCGCCAAGCCAACCATTAAGAAGCAAGGCTTGTACACTACTCTTCCTACTCCTAGCTGACCATGGGAATCCATCTTCATGGACTATATGTTTGGCCTCCCTTCTACCAATCATGGTAATGACTGTGTATTTGTGGTCATTGATAGATTTTGTAAGATGGATATATTGATGGTCTGCAAAAAGAGAATCACAACAGAAGACAGTGCTAAACTATTCTTCAGATGAGTGTGGGTTCATTTTGGGATTCCACAAACCATTATATCATATCAAGATAACAGGTTCCTAGGCACATTTTGTTTGAGCCTCTGGTCATTATTGGACACTAAGATCACGAATTTGACTACATTCTATTCGCATACTGATGGCCAGACATAGGTTGTCAAGAGGATGATAGTGCACATACTATGCATGTATAACTCCAAGCATCCACAAACATGGGATGAGAGTCTTCCTTATGTGCAACAAGACTATAACATAGATCTTCATAGCTCGACTGGCTACAGCCCCTTTCAAGTGGGCATGGTGTTTCAACCATTGTGTCCCATTGATGTCACAATGCCTCTTGTGACTACACATGCAAAATATGTACATGTTCAACCTGAAGCTAATAAAGCCACCATATTTATTGAACGCATCCAGAACATCCACTAGTAGGTCCATGATATCTTGGATAAATGCAATTCCAAGTACAAACAACATCATGATCAACATTAAGTGCCACATAAGTTTCAAGTGGGTGACAAATTTTGGTTACATTTGTAGAAGGAACCTTGATTGGAGCCCATCAGAAGCTTTGACCACTCTGATATGGGACTTACACCATCACCAAGGATACGGGAGATAATGATTTTGAGGTCAGCATTCCCCCATTCCTTGGCCTGCACCCAATGTTCAATGTGGACCGCCTTCGACCATACTTTCCACCATTGTTGGACACATCAAATATTGCTCAGTAGTTGATACCAACAAAACTCAACCCAAATTGCATTGAAAAAGACACAATCGACTGGATCATGGACTCACAGATTAATCACACTCACCGATAGAGGATCTAATTGTATTGGGTTTTCAAAGCCAACCAATTCTTGCACCAAGGCAAGTGGCTCACTGGGGACCAAGTTTAGTAGAAGTTTCCCCATCTCATGGAGGCACTCAATTCAATGGGGACCATTGCTTCCTAAGGGGGGAGGATTGATCTATGTGGATATTGGTGGCCACTCACCTATTCCACTTGGGCCCTCAACACTGTTTCTTTTCAATTTCCTTAATTCTAGCACACCTTTCTATTTTTGGTAGTTTTTGGGTCCTAAACTTCGGGAGCCATTTTGAGGTCCTAAAAGATATTTTCATGGAAAATGAAGAGACCAAAAATTGCTAGAATTTATTTCACAAATTATTTTTTTTCCTCCTCATAAATATCTTCAAAATGATTTATTATGATAGCCAAACAAAGATCGTATGCCAAAGTTACGACCTCAAGAATTTGGTAGCCCAACTTACCCCAATGGGGCCCAAAACGGTTGAGGCTTCATTTCATAGGGTTAAGGTTTAACAGTTCTTATTTAAGATAAAAAGGCCTTCGAGCCTCATTGTAACATATTTCATAAGGCATGTAGCTGTCATATCTCTTCTCAGAGTTAAACTACCATCACCCGAGCTAGTTTGTTCCATTCTATATGTAAACAATTTTCAATACTTGTTATTAATTAATTGAAGTTCTTCTTTTGCCGTATTTATATGTTCTGTTTAAATCTATATTTCATTTCATTCCTTCATAAATATAGATCAATTATAGGCACTAGTGCCTCTAGTAGAAGCTGAGCTACCTTTCCTAGTTATCATAGATGATAGTGAAAAGGGGGGACCCAGGTGACATAGTTGACTAGGCTCAGGGAATTAAAACAAGAGGTGTTAGAGCTATCAAAGGTGGTGGAAAACACGTCAGGGGGCACAGGGGAAACGGAAATAAAGGCCAACTTGGTCACAATTCTTTCACAAGGATTTAGAGGGTTGGGGACTAGGAAAATTGAGTCAACCCAGAGTAGAGGGAAATTCCAAAGAAGGGAACTGACAACCAAGGGTCACGAAGAATCGAGGGAATTGTGGATTTATCCCTAGGGAATAGAGGAAATCAAATAGAAACAATATTTAGGAAAATATTGACCTGTGAATTTCACCCTCTATCATCGAAGTCCAGATTTTTGAGGTAGCCATAAGCCTGACAACTATTGCTTCTATGCATATATTGGGAAAAATATCAAGACCCTATGAGGAGATTGATCCAATTCACATGGGGCAACTAATTACATATCCCACTGACATCGATAAAACATATATTCTCACAAAGCTGGTTGCAGAACCTACTGTCCCCAGGGATGGTAGACCAGTTAATATTTACATAATGAATTGACATAAAATGCAATTGGGAAAGATAGTGATGATGCCCCCACTGTAAAAACACCATGGTATAACTATGAAGGAGCTAGACATAAGCTGTGGATTTAAATAAGGAGTCATTGGACTTGCACGGGGAGGCCGTCTAAGTGCCATTAATATTCATGATGCCAAACATCTTATAATTCATCATAGAGCAAGGTGGATGCTCAGTTTGAGGCAAGTGATTCCATATGAATGCTGAGAAATAAGCGAGTGGATTAAATGGGTTAGCCTCCCCTACATGGTCCTCTTTCTCAACTATGGCCATGACATCAATCAACAAATACCATTGTATGTGATAATTGAACTTCATATGTCCCATTATATTGCCATCGTGAATGAGATGTGATGCGACTAGCATGGGGCTTTTATGCATCAAAATAAAATGTAAGGTATGGTTCTCCAATTCTTGGAGTCATTTATTTATGTCTAGCCCACATTGAGGAGGCAACCTAGATTGGTATGATGATTTACTTCTATATTTTGACCTATGAGAATATGGAAGAAAGACTTTGAGAGAAAGTGTTCTAGAGCATGTTCAATCCTTTGTAGAAGGAGCTTGAGATGGTTCTCTTTAGTAACAACAAATGTTGTATATAGTAATAAGAGAATCTCCCAAAATTACTATCTCGAAGATTCCTATATCTTGAGCCAATATTGTGCCTAATAATAGACCATACGTTTCCGCTTGGTTGTTAGTCTTATTTCCCAACCCCCATAAATACATAATGAATAATTTTCTTTTGAGATTAAGTATAACCCTTCCCCTCTTGTTGCCATTCATATAACCATAATTGTAGAAAATGTGATGTAGGTTAACCTGATAATGTAATATAAATCAAGCAGAATATTATAACCTACTTCTACTATCAATTTGTAGAAGATTAAATATCGAGTTGAACAATATAACTAGAAGAAGAAGAATCAATCGTACAATACACATGAAAATACTTTGGGGAATGCCTCAGCTAAAAATCCCACTATCTGTATTATCATACAAGGTGGAAATACATAGGAATTATACAAAGCCTTAGCTCTCACAGCTAGCCAGCTCTCAGTACAATCCTCACAGATGCTCATAGGAAATCTTGGCTACTCTCCATCCTTCCTCTCTGCCCTCCAAGCTCCTATTTCCTTGCACTATTCCTTGTGGATGATCTTCACCTCATCAAGTGGAAAACCTCTCTCACACACTGTTAGAACTGCGTAATCCTCAAGGATGATGCGTTGACTGCATGCATGAGTTTTCTTTATAAGAAAACACATGCACCTGATAGTACACTGTCCTTGACATTTAACTCAACTAGGCCTTTCTCAGAATAGACATGCATGAGTTTCTGATGAGGGAATCTTCAGTTAACTGGAGTAGCACTAGTTGCATGCATGCATGCATCAACTGACTGTCAACTCACCATTAGTTCCTCAAATAGTTTGGTACTAATTTAACTGGAATTAACTCAGTAAATTAAGTTAACTAATTAAAACTCAAATATAAGTCAATCTTATCTCCTTAATTTAAGGGATAACTCTTGCATGAATTCAGAAAGACTTCTAACTTGAATTTCTCCTACTAATTAATTTGAAACAAATTAATTAATTATTTCCAAGTAGCTTTTAAGACTAAATTTGATTTTAATTCACAATTTAATTCAAGGACAAATTAAATTGGAATATTCTTGTTGCCATATTTCAACACTCCCTGTCAACAAGAAAGGAATTATCTGCCACCCCGACCCTGTCTCTATGGAACTCAAATTTACACTTTGACAATGCCTTTGTCAAAATGTCAGCATCTTGCTCCTCTATCGAAATATACTGCAGCAACATGATCCTCCTCGCTACACAGTATTTGAGATGTTGATACCAGATGTCGATGTGCTTGGACCTATCATGAAATACTGGATTCTCAGAGAGTTTTATACAACTCTAATTATCACAATAGATCACAGTTGGATCCATCCTCTGATCAAACAAACCAACTAGGATTTTCCGCATCTAGATGGCCTCACTTGATGCCTGATTTGCAGCAATGTATTCTGCCTTTACCAAGCTGAATGCAACTGACCTCTATTTCTTGTTGTACCAAGAAACTGCCGCTGACCCAAGGTTGAAAATCCCTACTCATGTGCTCTTTCGATCTGATGGAATCCCTGCTCAATCTGCTTCAGTGAAACCCTATAGCTTCACTCCCTCTGTCCGTTTGTACCATAATCCATACTGAGATGTTCCTCTGAGGTATCTCAATACATGCTTTTCTGCCTTCCAAAACATCTTGGTAGGCTGAACCATCGCTTGACTTAGCTGGTTCACCGCATAGCACAAATCTGGTCATGTGATCACTAAGTACATCAGTGAACCCACAAGTTGCTTGTACACAGTAGCCTCTACCACTTCTCTTGAAGTAACATCCTCATTCCTCCAGTTACCTGCTGGAGGAGTTTGCATGGCTTGCACTTCCCCATGTGGAATCTCCTGAGTATCTCGTTAGCATACTTTCCTCGAGACACAAACAACTCCCCACCCTTCTGCCACACTTCCATGCCAAGGAAGTAATGCATGAGACCCATGTCTTTCATCTTGAATTCTCTTGCAAGGTCCTCCTTGAAAGATACGATCAACTGATCATCACCAATCAATATGAGATCATCAACATAAAGTATGATGATCAACAACTTACCTTTCACCTCGATGTTGTACAGGTTCACATCTGCTTCACTCTTTGTGAAGCCCAACTTGGTGAAGTAGTTGTCTATCTTGGTGTACCAAGCACGAGGTGCTTGCTTTAGCCCGTACAATGCTCTCTTGAGTCGGCACACATGCGACTCATGATCGAAGGTCTCAAAACCTTTCGGCTGCTCTATGTACACCTCTTCTTCAATCTCGCCATTGAAGAATGTAGTCTTCACATCCATCTGATGGATCTTCCAACCCATTTGTGTTGATAGTGCCAACATAGATATGATAGATGAGTACGTTGCGACAAGAGCAAAAGCCTCATAATAGTCAATCCCCTCAACCTATGAAAAGCCACAGGCAACAAATCTTGCCTTATGCTTCTCCACATTACCATCAGTAGCTTGCTTTACCTTGTAAAGCCAACGAGAACTCACAACTGACTTGTTATTCGGTCTTGGAACCACGTCCCAAACAATGTTACGAACTATGGAGTCATACTTCTCCACCATAACATCAAACTAAATTGGCTACTGCACTGCTTCCTCAAAGGAAGATGGCTCGGTCTCAACACATTCCCCATTAAGGGCCATGTATCCAGTGTACCTCTCAGGTGACCTCCTCTATCTGCGCTAAGAAAATGGTGCTCCCACATTCTCTCTTGCATCCTCCAACAATCTGTCAGCTTATCTTGTGTGCTTCCTTCCATCTCTGGAAGACTCTGTTTGAGTGGATGTCTCCACTCTTGGAACCTTTGCATGTGGTTGCTCCACATTAGTCTGAGGCTCCTACTCCTTAGGAACTAACAGTTCCTCCACATCCTGTAGTTGGAGCTCCCTCTCAAGGGAAACTCGTATGGCCTTCTGATCATCAAACTTGAGATCTCTGTGGACCACTGATCTTCAACTGGTAGGCAAGTACACCCGATATTTGTGAGGTGTATCAGTGTACCCCACAAGTATCCCCAACTCTGCTGTCGGTTCAAGCTTCTTTCGTGCATCCTTTGTCACATGACAATATACCGATGAGCCAAAGATCCCGAAGTGACCCACATCTTGTCTCTTACCAGAGAAAGCTTCCACTGGTGTCTTCATCCCAAGTATGCGATGCGGGCTTCTATTCTGCAAATAGACCACTGTGTTCCATGCCTCAACCCACAAGTGAAGTGGTAGGCCTTGGTCACAACATTGCCCGTTCTTCCCCACAATAGTTCTGTTCTTCCTCTCGGACACCCCATTCTGCTGTGGGTTATGAGGTGTCGTCAAATCTCGTTTAATTCCTTCCACTGCACAGAAGTCCTTAAACTCTCGAGAGACATATTCTACACAGTCGTCGCTTCTCAAGGCCTTGATCTTCTTCCCCGACTCTTTCTCAACCAAAGCTTTGGACTCACAAAACTTTGTGAAGGTTTGGTCCTTCTTTTGCATGAAATAAATCCAGCATTTACAAGAATAATCATCAATGAAAATCAAATAATACCTTTACTTCACTGTGGATGCCGTAGAGAATGGTCCACACACATCAGTATGAACTCACTCTAAGATAGCCTCTGCTTGACTGTCTCGATCATGAAAGGAAGACTTGGAGTACTTTCCCAAGGTACAACCTTTGCATTTGTCCCCTTTGGGAAGTCCTTTAGATATCTGCTGCATTATCTTCAAAGCCTGATGTAAATGGCCCAACCGCTTGTGCCACAAATCGCCAATGTCTTGGCTTTGCACCAATTCTGCTTTCGTACTCACTGCTGCACAATCATCTACCTCTAGTTTATAGAGATTCTTCACCTGAATCACTATCCTCTTGGTCTAATCGGTGGCTATGTGTCTTAGGAACGCCTTTCCTTTACTGAAGACAACATCACAACCTTTGTCCTCCAACATCGCGATCGATACCAAGTTATTTTTCAGTCCATCCACATACTTCACATCTGTCAAGGTGATAGGAGCTCCATGCTCCCTCTGAAAAGCAACTGTGCCCACTCAAAAAACACTATACCTTCCGTAGTCACCCATCTCTATGTGCATCTTGAGGTCTTTCTCCTCCAAGGTACTGCATAAATTTTTATCACCGTCATGTGGAATGAGGCTCCACTGTTAAGATACTAGACACAACCCATCATCGATGACACCATGCATTCAATGAGGGTAAAGTCCATTTCGAACTGAGAGGCTAATGCCTTACCTTCCGATCCTTCCAAGGATCCCTTCTTAGACTTCTTCGATGGGAATTTAGTCGCATAATGTCCCATATCGTGACAATTAAAGCATCTTACTTTAGACTTGTCACCCTTCTTCCCTCCATGAGAAGAATTCGGTTTGAAATGGGAAGCCTTCCCCTTCCCTTTCCTTGCCTTACTTGTTAAGGCTAGATTTTCTTCGTCATCATTCTTAGATGAAGGACCATCTCTTATGCTCCTCTTGATCTCCTCCTACATAAGATCCGGCCACAGTCATTCCCAATCCGACAGTTTCTCCCTTCCATTCACAGAGTCTTGGTAGCTATTCCAACTCTTTGGAAGGCCAAGGAGAGTGAGGCTCACCATATCATCATCGACAGTAGTTATTCCCACACTGCTAAGCTCATCTCTACAGGTGGTGATCTTGTTCAGATATGTGGAAATAGTAATGCCCTTCTCCATCTTCATTCTCCGAAGCTTATCCTTGAGCGCCAATTTCCTCTGGTCGTTATAGTTCTGGTAGAGGTCCTTCAAAGTATTCCACATTGAAAATGGAGTATCCTTCCCATGGAGACTCGAGATAATAAGGTCTCGAACTCCCTCAAGGATGATCCGTCTCGCCTTCGCCACACACTTCTTCCACTCAGCCAACTCTTGTGCATTAGTTGAAGTTGGCTTTGGGATTTCTTGATCAATGAATTCCTTCAAGCCATTGTCTTCTAATACAGCCTCCATTCTATCTTTCCATGCTATGTAATTCGAGCTACCTTCCAAGGCATACTCGAGTCTCAAGCCATAGAAGTATGATATGAATTCGATTTGCACCTGCAACCCCGAACTTCAAACTTCAAATTCTCTTCTCAGTATACTGTTCGTAGCTTCGATACCATGTAGAAATTCTCTACAAATCTTGCTCTGATACCATGTAGAAAATCTGCTGGTAGGTTAACCCGATAATGCAATATAAATCAAAGCAGAATACTATAACCTACTTCTACTATCAATTTGCGGAAGCTTAAACACTGAGATGAACAATATAACCAGAAGAAGAAGAATCAATCGCAAAGCACACATGAAAATACTTTGGGGAAAGCCTCAACTACAAACCCCACTATTTGTATTATCATACAAGGTGGAAATACATAGGAATTATACAAAGCCTTAGCTCTCACAGCTAGCCAGCTCTCAGTACAATCCTCACAGATGCTCACAGGCAATCTTGGCTACTCTCCAGCCTTCCTCTCTGCCCTCCAAGCTCCTATTTCCTTGCGCTATTCCTTGTGGATGATCTTCACTTCACCAAGTGGAAAAACTCTCTCACACACTGTCAGAACTGTGCAATCCTCAAGGATGATGCCTTGACTGCATGCATGAGTTTTCTTCATAAGAAAACACATGTAACTGATAGTACACTGTCCTTGACATTTAACTCAACCGAGTCTTTCTCAGAATAGACATGCATGAGTTTCTGATGAGGGAATCTTTAGTTAACTAGAGTAGCACTAGTTGCATGCATGCATGCATCAACTGACTGTTAACTCACCATTAGTTCCTCAAACAACTTGGAACTAATTTAATTGGACTTAACTCAGTAAACTGAGTTAACTAATTACAACTCAAATATAAGTCAATCTTATCTCCTTAATTTAAGGGATAACTCTTGCATGACTTCGGAAAGACTTCTAACTTGAATTTCTCCAACTAATTAATTTGAAACAAATTAATTAGTTATTTTCAAGTAGCTGTTAAGACTAAATTCAATTTCAATTCACAATTTAATTCAAGGACAAATTAAATTTAATGGTTTATTACATGATATTAGATTTATATTTCATTTCATAGAAACAAAATTATTTATACACATTTTTATTTGTAAATATATATTTTGTTTCTATCTCGCATCAGTGAGAATTGCAAATTTTTAGTCATATTTTTATCTCTTTCTATTTTGTGGAAATAAAATTTTCCCATATGATCAGTACATGGTACTCTCATTTGTTTATATGATCAATATCGTTATAGTAACTTTCCAATTAACTAGCCAATTAATTATATAAATGCTTATTTTGAATTACGCATTTATAACGCCTTCCATCTCATAATCAGAAAACCTTGATCAATGTTTAGAATTTCTTTGGTTGGCTACGCATTAAATTGTAAATAGAAATATGCGTTGTCCATTAAGCTCACAGTTTTGTTTGGGTGATAATTTTTTGTTGTTGGAATTTAACGATATTTTTTTTTTGAAAAATCTTATTGCTAGTGTTTGAATCATTTTTTTGATGGTGGAAATGTATTTAACACTGTAAAAAATCCTCAAAGAACTCAAAATACATGTAAACCAAATTTCCAGAAAAAATTGCCAAATTTTCTCAAAATCTCACTAAAATTTCCATTATTTTTCCAAACAAAATTATAACCTTTAAACTACCGTAATACTAATATGGAAAAACCTTCTATAAATTGGGCTTCTCTTATGATTTTAGTATACCTAGAAAAACATTATGCAATTGAATTGGTTTTATGTCCTTCTATTGTTTATTGGTAACATGGACTATGAGTTCATTTAATTATTTATTATTGATATTATATTGATTTATAACTTTGGAGATGTATATTGATCTTATTTATTATGAGGCAATGAACATTGATTGATAATCCTAGTGTCAATTAATAAATAGTGTTTCTTGTTTGTACTTGGTATCGATACAATGCACAAGTTGTAGGAAAAAGTTGATGAACGAAGTTGATTTTGACAGGAAACTCGACAATTACATAAGCCATCCATTCATAATGATGGATATTGGTGCAATCTACTTTATCCATGTTTCATTTGTTTTGCTAAGGTGAGAAGGTGCAATAAACTCAAGCTTTGTAATAAACATTGTAATAAACATTTTATTAGGGAGTAAGACTATTACTACATTTGGCTTGAAATTAAAAATAATGTGTTATTGGAGAGATTTATTTTATATATGTTAATTATTTTATATTGTGTTTTAAATAGTAAAAGTGATTTAAGTATTTAAAGTTTGACAAAATTTTTAGGAAAAATTATATAAAAGAAAATTTCGTTGACACGTTTCAAATCAACTAGTGTGGTTCATCTTTGAGACAAGATGAGGAACCCAATTTAGACATCGAAATAAATAAATGTAAAGAAAAGTTAACTAGCCATTATATTATAATGACTAGTTTGACTCAAGAATTGTTATTAATACTAATAAAATTATTTTATAGAAAGAAATAATATTCAAAATAAATTATAAGGATTTATGAGCACATTGTTGATATCAAGCATGGCAGGTCTCATTCCTCCATTTTGGCAGAACATGCGGAAAAGACAAATCATCACATCTGCATCGAAGAGGCTAGGGTCATTGCAAGGTTTGACCATTTTCATCATCGTAAATTTAGGGAGAGGCTTGGAAATTGAAAAAGGCCTATAAATCTAAATAGAGATGATGGTTGGAGTATCAACAGGTGTTGGATCCCTGCTTTATCTTCTTAAGTCTCTCTTTTTTTGGTTAATAGACTTTTTTATTAAATTTGGTTATAAGTTCTTTTTATTATTATTATTTATTTCTTATTTATTTGTTAATAAAAATATTTATAATAATAAAAATATTAATTTCTTTGTTGATTTCTTTTTTCGTTGTTGTTGTTAATATTGTTATTATAATCCATCTTATTAATAATAATAAAATTAATTTTTTTCATTATTATGTCTTGTTTGGTAATATTATTATTATAATTCTTTTGATTGATAGTATTTTTACTAATTATTTTTAATAATACTACTTATAATAAATTTATATAAATTTATGAATATTAAATAAATATTATTTATAATTAATTTATTTTGAATAAATTATTTCTTTCTATAAAATAATTTTATTAATATTAATAGCAATTTTTGAGTTAAACTAGTCGTTATAATCTAACAACTAGTTAGCTTTTCTCTACATCTATTTAGTTCGATGCCTAGATCGGGTTCCTCACCTTGTCCTATAGATGAACCACACTAGTTCGAAATGCCTCGATGAGATTTTCTCTTATGTGATTTCTTTTGTCAAACATATTATGGATCACAAAAACTTGAATTAAAAAATATTTAAAATTTAATAAAAAAAATGAAATAAATCTAGTTGAGTTATTTATTTGTCTTATTTTACTTTTGTTTTTATATAACATATTAAGTAAATTATATATAATGAAAAATATTGTTTTATTATCGTGATATAAACCTTTAAAATTCAATAAAAAATAAAATAAATTTAATTGCGTTATAAAATAATATCTTATATAACTTATATATAAGGAAGACTACTATTTTATTATCAAAGTAAGAAAGAGTCAGGAAGTATAATGAAAAATGTGTGAAAAACTAATTAAAAAAAGGTATGAATATATAACTTCATTACTAATTTGTCTTTAATAAATTGAAAGAAGTTTCGAAGACAGAAGTAAATATGTCATACTCATAATTCTTATTCAGTTATGACATACTTAAACTATGTAATATGATTTCTAAAATATCTTAAAATTTTATAAACAATATCTCGGGTCACTTTAAATCCAAAGCACACTCTCTTGAATTTTCATGTGCTTTTCATGTGCTACTTTATCACATGGAAAATATCACCTATCAAAATTTCGCCATAAAATTATTATAAATTATTATATATAACATAATATATAATAATGATGATTATATATAACATAATATTATGTTATTATATATAGCATAATATGTAATGATGAGAAAATCCTCGAAGAAACTCACAAAATTCAATGAATCTACATTATTGGTTATATCTACCTCAATCATGCATGTATTGGTTATATCTGCCTCTTGTATGAATCATGTCAAAGTACTTAGGAGAACATTTTAGATAGAATTTCCATGTCTGATAAGAAGCCATGCTTCTCAATGATATCTTTCTCTACCTCTTCAAGCTCAACTTGTATATTTTGTGGTGTTTGCTTGTGGTAGCGTATGTCAAGGAATCCAATTGTTGATGAGTGCAAGTTCTCCCTCCGATATGATATACCATCCCACTATTTTGGCATGGTCAATTTCCTACTCCCAAAGAACATATGACTATGGTGATCAAGTAGGGACAAACCAAAAGAAAGGTTTCGGAAGATGGTGAGTCACAACGGGACACCATTTAAATGGGACACAATAGATAAAGGAGCATAAATAATAGGTGGGAAAGTTCAGAGACCAATATCTTGAAAGCTAGCGTGCTTGGAGGATAGACCAAAAACAACAGGAAAAAGCTAGCACTCTACTGAAAACTCCCTGAATATACTCTAGGATTACCACCTCATGCAACTTTGATGAGAACGGAAAGATTGAAACCATCCTCACTAATGCGTGCAGATCAATTAATGCCACACATTAGGATGGAGCAATTGCTATTTACAAGTTATGGAAACATGTTAAACTAGTTAACAACCCTTGCAAAGCATGATAATCAAGCATGGAGGGATCGGATAAGACAATGCTCATAGGTGGCTTCAAATAATAAAAACTAAGTAACATTACAACTAAAATATTCAACTTAATTTCACACCTCACATTACCATAAATTTCAAATTGATGCAACATCAAAGTGGAGTATTGATAAATATTGTGTCGTGCTTTAGAACAATTACACCCTTTCGTAGTTGGAAAGGGCATAATGGCACATCCGCATCAATGCATGCTTGGTAGGATGTTTTCCATATGCTCTCCCACCTAACACTTTCCATATCAACCCATTCAAAACAAATTCATATTTTGAATAGATTATTATAATATTTTGATAATTATAATTAATTATCATATATAAAAATAAATTATCATACTAATACATTATCATACAAATTGAATTACAAATTTATATCTATCAAATGTCATATTAAAGAAATTAATTATTTTATATAAAAAATATTTTTACATTAAAAAAACAAAACAAAAAATATTAATATTATAAATTATTTTTAAAAGTAATGATGTTGTGTTATAATATCATGATAATGATATATATAAAATGATAATACCAATAAGAATATTCTTAAATCATCCATGGAACAATAAGGGTAAAATTATTTTAATATTATTAAAAAAAGAGTAATGGTGATATGAGAGTGCCTAAAAGACATATATATATATATTTTGTTAGGAGAATAGAAATAAAATAATAATATAAATATAGAAATATATTAATTTTTTCTTAATGATATTATTAGGATTTAGAATTAGGGATTTTATTATGATTAATGATATTGTAATGTTGTATTTTTTAGTTTTTACTTTTATTTATTATTTTTTAATATGGTATAATGTTTTTTTTTTCTCGGTAAAAGACTAAACTATTCTATTATGTACAAGATTCAAAAATACATCATGGTGAAACAGAAGAGAGTCAGGCTCTGGGCATGTCACCCGAGAGCGATTGAGTCATCCCAAAACTAGCCCACACAAGGGCGGCGCTAGACACAGAAACTAGACTTCCATAGGAGCTCGCCCACGCAGGGGCATTAACCATTTCATCCCACGCAGGGGACCCCGACCTTACCCAGATCATTGACACAAAATTCAGGAATTTGGAAATAGACCCAGACACGAAAGAGACCAGACACATTGTTACTTTAACAAGTTCAAAATAAAACAAACAGCAAAAGACCATACATAAGGCCATAGAAACCTTATGTGCGGGCGTCCTCAGTCGTCCATTTGCACCTCCTCGACCCGGCACCAGCCAAAGGCTTCTCTTTCAGCCGCAGTGGGATAGGTGTCTTCCTCCTCGCAGGTTCCCAGCTTCTTGTCTTGCTTGCGTTGCATTACGTCTTCCGGGGCTAAGGCCGCATCCTTAACCTTCTGCTCCTTGTTCGCTTCAGAGGCCGCTGCTTCATGGTGCTGATTGTCATTCGTCCTCTGCCCCTGTTCATCCAGGGCGTCCTCATCTTCCCTGGCATTTTCTATGAACAAGACAGAGACATGTGCGCTAATCCGCGGATTGTTCATGGCGCTGTTGAAATTGAATATAGCCGAACCAAAGGCAGGTAGGGCATTCGAGCTTGAAGCCCCTGCATCCATGAATTGGCTGGAGTGGAGGGGGTTGGCGTGAGTAGAGCGAGCGAGATAACAGTGGCAACAATGGACAGCATTGTCCGCTTCTTGACTGCGGGTGGTTCCCCCCCTGGAGGTACCTCGGCGGCTAAGAATGCGCTGTCGAGGTCTCACCATTCTTGCGGGATGCGGAAGAGCGAAGTTCCAAACAACCACAGGGTAGTTCAAGTCCCCTGCAACCAGACCCCCTGCAACCAGACCTCCTGCACGCAACTCCGAATGAGGGATAAACCAGACAGACGGATAAGAAATCTCGACAGAGACGGAGAGGCCGGGCACCTGCATAACCCCAAACATTCTCTGATCCCAAGCTGCGATTTCCCTTATAACTTCAGTGGCTCTGCTTTGGATCTCCCCCGCCATAACTGTTACCGTTGCCTGAGCCAATTTACCTCGCGGGTCATTAACTCTCTTTTGCCATCCCACCTTATACCAGCTGCTGCTGATGGCTAGGTTCTTAACTGCTGCCACGTGATGGCCACGAGCTGGCATGTGGCCATCTCCCATCACCTGTCCCATCTCATATATCACCCGCATCCGGGGGAATATGGCATAATGTTTATCTATGAGGTGTAGATTAGTTGGTTTGCATGGGGTTTAGTTCTCACTAAATCAGCGGTTCAAACTTTTTGGGAGGGGTTGAGGAGGAAAACCACTTTGGATGAATTAAACTTCCCAAATGGCATCCAAGCTTGACCAAATCTTGCATAATCCTAGTGACAAACATCCCACTACGAATGATCGATAATTCTTCCATCTAATATAGGGGCTGGCACTGGCCTAAGCTCAACCTAAAATAAAACAAAATAAAATACAACATCTTCATTCATTAAATCCTTCTATCTTTTACCTTATTATATTATTGTTAAATTATATATATATTTAAAGAAAAACAAGTTATTTTTTATTTTTATTTTTTTGTTGACTAGTGGAATCGGCAACGGTGGTGGTATCGTACTCGTGTTACACAGGGTCGAATCCCACTGGCTGCCACTATAACCTCTAGGAGGAACCGCCCAGCCTGCAAGAACGACCCTCGATTAAGACGAGACCCAAACTCGTGACCTGCACAGCGGCACAAACGACTTAGGAGATCGTCTGCTGGCCACGAGACCAAACCTCTGCGGGAAATTTATTTATTTGGGAGATAGGTTAAGTAATATTTTATTTTATTTAATGTGGCAATATTGATTGATTATTATTTTTTTCGAGGAAATATCTAGGCAGATCCACATGAACGGATCACTTCCTGTCAAATTATTAATAGAGTCTAACCCAAAGGGAATCAAGGAGAATTGACCCCATGACCTCCTATTAACAAGGTGCTTTAACAACGAGAACTCGACCAATTAAACTAACCCTCGAGGCAATATTGACACTTTGGGTCTCATTGACAAATTTTTTGATAGATAGATATTGTATTTTTTTTTTCATTTAAATTATTGTATTTATTTTAATTATTTGAAATGGAGATATATATGGTTAGCATGTATATCGATAAGGTTTTTCAAACACAATTACAAATCTTGCTTTTAGTTTTTAGCAAAGCTATGTATAATTTATTAATTTATTTTTAATAATTACAGATTTTAAGAACTTTTTCTTTAACCATATCATATCAAATATAGATTCAATTAGAAAATGATGTGTATTTCATTTTTCTCTTTACATATATATTATTTCTCCAGTGTTTAGCTTCTAACTTCCTATTGTAGCAGCTATAACCGCCCTCCAAAATTTTGCCTATGCTTTGATTTTGGAGCCTTCCTTCCTATCCACAAGAGCTTATCTTGCACTGATTCAGGTATTCATGTTTTGAATGAGACTTATATTTTTTCAATAGTGCTTGTGTTTTTTTTTTTCCACACTTAAATAATCTTTCTGACTCACAAGCTTGTCTCCCGACTTGGTCTCACAACAGTTCTGGGCTTGCCTCCAGAAACTGCGCAATCCTTGAGGGCAAGCAACCTTGATGATTGGAATTGCACAGTTCATACTGGAATTCATCATCGAGCTCATAAAATGTGTAGTCATGGAGGGAAACCCAACACTGAGCCCAGAAACTACACAATCCTTCACTGAGCTCAAAAACTGCGCAGTGCATTGAGCCAGAAAGTGGCCCAGTTCCCTAGAATTGCACAGTCTTTCCGGGCAGTGTGCATGACAAGTTTCCCAAAAAAATCAAAAAAGAAAAAAGCCAAAAAGAAAAAAGAATCCCTAAAAATAGGGATCCATTATTAGTATCCCGAAGGAGACACACTCGCTATTTTTAGAGACTTCTGCCAAGTATCACTTTTTCCTTGATTTTAGGCATACACGTCATAAACCCTAGTTCACTCAAATCTATTTAATCGATGCCTATAGATCTCATTTGCACATTCTATATTGGAGCTATCTAATTCATGAGGAGATAAAGGAGCCTTCGGTGCAATGTCATCACTTTTTCAGGTGAGTTTCGCTTTGGTCGTATTTTGACGCTTTTTCTGTAGCTTTTTATTGTTTCACATGTGTGAGTGATGCTTTACTTATTTATTTTATGGTTGCTGGCATTTAAACTTATCTTAACTTGTAGAAGTGTTTTTCTAAGTTTTCATTTACCTTTTACAAGTTTCGCGTTGGTTTCCCTATTTTTGCACTGATGGTCTCCATTGTGACGACTCTCCTCAAACAATTGATTTTCCTTTTGTTTGATTAGTTTGTGCACTTGATATACATTGATTTACTCATACTTAGTTAGTTTTCCACTCAAGATAACATCATCATTCACTTCTGCTCATTTTTTCGCACTTCCACCGGGCATATCTGCACTTTCCTTGGCTAGATATTGCCTTGCCCAGCTGGGCATTGCGCAATCCTAAGGCTCAAGCCGAGAGTTTGGCCTCTAGAGCTATGTAGTGCACAGTAAATGCTGGCCCAACTGCACATTTTGCAGTTCTAGGGCTCAACCTATCACCTTGGTCATTGAGACTGCATAGTGCACAATCTCTCTCCAGTCTCTGCCGAAGATGAACTGCACATTGTATAGTCTCAAGCCTTAGGCTTCACCCTTTGCTGCTGGGACTGCACAATGTGTAGTTTCCACAACTATTATCCCTTGCTTGTTGATGAAAATTGTGAAATCCCTCTCATTAGTTTCCCGGTTTGCTTCTTGATCACGCTTTGAAGGTAGATTTTCTAAAGCTAATATTTGCTCGCCATGAGTGTCCTTTTTGTTCCACAAGTACCACGCTTGTGAAGCAATTTTCTCCAGCAGTCATTGTTACCATGGTACTAAAGAGAGCTACTTCAAAAGAGACCACTGAAAGAAGTATTAGGGAAGCAGTTCAACAAACACCAGTAGACTTGTCAGTGTATGCAGGCATTCAAATTTTTTATAGAAAAGAGGTCAATACTAACATGGCAACAAGTTAATGAAGCTTTTTCAACAAAGAGCCTTGAGCAGATCTAGAGGACTGATAGATTTATCTCAGTATCTGATAGTTAAGACTACATAAACAAGGTAAACTTTGAAACGGGAACTATAAACTCAAAACAGGAACTCTAACAAAAAAACCCCAAAAAACATAAAAAACGGCCTAAAAATGAAAAATGTTGATGCTGGAATATTGAAATGCTGGAAAACCTTACAATTTTGATAAATTTTCAATCATGACATTATGGAAAATTTTTATGACTAAAAAACTTAAAAAATGAACACTTGAATGAAATAGTCATTATAGCAAGAGTAGTTTTTTTTTAAATGTTAAAAATATGACGACTTTAAAATCTTAGCCTAAGACAACTTAACACACAAAAAAAATTAAAAGTCAACCATCAAATTGACACAGTGTAGGCAAACTCGAGCCACTGTAATGAAAACTTAAATATCAACCATGAAATTGCCACATTGTGAGGGCAAACTCAATCTTTTAAACAACAACTTTCAAAACAACAATCAAATTAATGCAGAATGAGATCAGGTCGCTAATTCAGGATCGACATGGACCCTGTAGGAAAAATAAAATAAATAAATATAATAAAGAAATAAAAATGAAAAATACAAAAGAAATAAAAAATTAAAACACTGAAAAAATTTAGAAAAAAAAACATAAAAAGTAAAAAAATTATAATAAGTAAATAAAACTAATATCTTAAACAAAGAAAAAATATAAACATGACAAAAAAAAGAAAACATTGAGAAACATAAAAATAAAAACACAAATTTTTTTTTAAAATAATAATAAGTAAATAACAATATATATTACAACAAAAAAAATTAAAAAACATGGCAGAAAAAACATGGGAAAAAAAACACAAATATAAAAAAATATATAAAAAAAGACGAAAAATAAATTAATCATAAAAAATTGAATTTTTTTAGCATAATATATAATAATTTTTTTATAGAAAAAACAATATTAAAAAAACTATAAAAAACACAAAACAACATTTAAAAAAAATTAATTAAAAAAATAAAATATTAGCGAAAAAAAGTGATTTTAAATAATAAAAAAAAATCTAAAAATCAAAATAAAAATCACCAAAAACAAAAAAAATTCAAATTAAAAAAAACATAATTAATTAATTTTTAAAAAAAAATTTAAAAATTAAAAATTTGAAGGGCCTAGAAGGCCACCCAACGGCCTGGCTGCCCACGCCAATTCTGAGAATTGGCCACGTAGGCCCATGGCGACCTGACCCTCCCATTTTTATTTTTGTTTTTTTAATAAATTTTGTTAATATTCTTTTTTGAAATAATTTTAATTCTAATGTCCTACAGATGTTTAATTAATTATGTTTTGTTTTTAAATGTTTATGATAATTTTTTATGTTTTTAATTTAATTTTAATAGTTTTTATTTTTTATTTTTTTTAATTTTCTTTTTAAATTATTTAAAATTGTTTTAATTTTTTTTTTTTAATTTTCTATCTTGTTTGTTGGTTTTGTTTTGTTTTTTTTCAATCAGATTTGTTTTTAAAATTTGTATTTATAGTTTTAGTTTTTTAATAGTTTTTAAAAAATTTTGTATTTTTTTAAATTTATTTTAATAGTTTTTAAAATTTTGTTATTTATTTATTTTATTTTTATCATTTTTCAATTTTTTTATCGTTTACAAGATATATTTTTTTTATTTGTTTTTTTAAGTAATCAATATTTAAAAAAAGAGAAATAATACAACTAGAAAATTTGTTAAGTAATCAACATTTAAAAAAAAATTGTGCATAATTAGGACATAAAAAAATTAAAAGTGTCAAAAATGTAACATTTAAAAAAGAATATCCACACTTAATACATTATAAAATTTAAAGTGTAAAAAATAAGCCCTCTAAAAAAAGGAGTTGATGCTGCATCAACATGTTTCAAAATCAGCATGAAAATCACTAATATTTAAAAACAAATATTTATATTTGATACAAAACAAAATTTAGAGTGTCAAAAATATGCTAAAAAAAAAAAGAAATTGTATTCTGCATCAAAGTTTTTCAAAATCAGATGTTTTTTTGCTACCTCACAAAAATGTGTAATCGTATCAGTTCCTATTTCAAAGTTTATGTTGTTCACAATGTTGAAGGTTGCATGCAAATATCCAACCTTCCCATGTGCAGATGTCATCAGCTGGATTGTTTCACACATTGATGCGAAGACCATGGCATTGAGTAGTGCCAACGGAAAAAATCTTGCTACCTTTTGGGTAGAATATTATCAACGCATGTATCACTTGCCCGAGCCAATGAGGCTCATCGACTCATTTTTATATGCCACCAACAACTATGTGAACACAAGGGATATTGTTAAAGGCTGGGTGAAAGAGCCATTGAAGTTTGGACATACATCCGCCCATTCATTCAAGACAAAGTATCTCAGGAAGGCCTACCAGCACTTAGTTATCTTAGCTTGTAGGATCCATGGTCAGCAGAGCATAAAGACCTTTCCTAAAGGGTGGGAAGTCTTATTGAACTAGATTGTGAATAAGGGGGAGCAATTCAATTATTCAGCTCTATTGGTTCGAGAGTTGAGAGCCCATGTAGCACAGGTGTCGGGAATGAGTTCCCCCAAGGACAATTTTGGGACTAAAAGCCCATGTTTTGGGTCAATTTTGTAATAAAGTTGTAAAGTCTCCACATTTTGTGGTTGCGGAGCACGAAGGTGTCAAGAGTCATAAAGGGTTGTCCGCCATTATTTTGTAAAGTGTAAAGTCAGCTGTAGAGATCCACCCATGGTTCGTGAACCATGGGATTGTATAAAAAGGAGCTAAGTAAGTAAGCTCTAAGAAATCTTGAGTGAGTATACAAGTCTTGGAGTATTGGTAGAGAAGTCTAAGTGTTTCGGGTCTTAGCATAGGTAAAGGCTCTACAAATGAGTGCGCAGAGGCCTAGGGTGGAAGTTTGCAACTGAGTGCGCAGACCCCTGCAGCTGTGTGCATAGGGCAGATAGAGTTTGTATCAAACTGAAGATATCAATAAAGAGAAGTATTCTACAAATTTTGTGTATTTATTTCCTGTTAATGCATCTGGTTGTATTGCATTTTGGGTTTAATTTACAATGTTTATGTGATGCACGAATATATGTGATTATATTGGTTAATTGAACGCAAGTAAGAATATCAATTTACACAACGTTAACAGGGATTGTTTAGCAAGATAAGTAAAACACTTAAGATAACAGGGGAACCTATACAATATGTTGGCATAACAATGCGAAAGTGCCTGGATCGCGGGTTGAGGCTGTGTAAAGGTCAATCGTACACCTTCGCGAAGGTACTGAAGGGTCGAATAAAGGGTAAACTGAGAGAGCCCTAAAAGCTTAGTGACCTGCTCAAAAGTAAGAACAAAAGATATAAACTGACATCACGACCATCTCAGGGTGCTGAAACTTGGTTCCAGCATCCCCCATACTGCTTCGGGTGAGAGTTCGGTTCGCGCTCCGCGCGCTGATGCCAAAAGGACTAGTAGTGTAGGGATTTGTTTGGCTAACTAATGTTGAACCTGGGTTAGGCCCCACAGAGCCAACAAATGGTTTCATTGTCGGGACCAGAATTTGCATAAGAGATGTGTGATGTCGTATCACTGGAATCCAACTAAGAAAGAGGTCGAAGATTGGTTGGATAGGAAGATCCACGAATTTGCGGCGCAAGAGAACAAAAATCCGTGGCTGAAAAAGGAACAATGGCTAGACAAGTACTTGTATACAGAAATCCATGAGATCATTTTCTGTTCCTTTCCAGTTAAGTTATACGAGTGGATCGCGAAACTAGCGGATAACCAAGGAAGGTGGAGACTTGACGATCCTATTGTCTGGACACCAAAGTTAGTACAAAGACTGGATGCCTTTGAGGATAAGATGACTCGTGCTATCAATCATTGGCTCGATCACATCATAGGAGGATTTGTGACTGAATTTGTGATCGATACCTTGGTTAGTTATAGCGAGGTGGAGCGACGCTTTTTCAAAGGTCTGCGAGGTAAGTACTTGAAGTCTTTAAATACTCGGATTAAGATGTTATTGTGCGAAAAAAGGGTTATGTAGCTACCTTGATGTTCGGAGCTATGCAAAGTGGAAAGACTTACAGAAACGAAGGAAGAAAGGGTCCTGAATATAACCCACTGATTTCACCTTCGTTGGGTGACGAAGAGGGAATAGTGCAGGGTTCTCCACGAAGTGTATTTCAGTTAATAAGACAGGGATTCCCACGACTGCCACCTCCACCTATACCACCTCCATCTTCACTTCCATCACCTGCGACTTCGCCCACACCACCTCCTCCTCTATCGCAGTTCAACATGGAAAATTTAGTGAAGCTACCTTTTTTTAAGGGCTTGGGAAATGAGGACTCAGACCAGTTTTGGTTTGTTGTGAAAGTTGTATCGGAAGCTCAGGTCATCACACATGACCACATGAAGAAGGCAACATTGGTCAGTGCTTTTTGGGATCGTGCACTAACCTAGTACATCAATTACTCTAATGATAACCCAAACATTGGGTTGGCAAACATCGAGACCACATTGAATAAAGAATTCAGTAGGCCTAAATCCGAGGCACAGTCGATTATGGGGTTCAAGGAAATCATGATGAAACTAGGTGAGACACCTTGGGAATTGGATTAGAGGTTGAAGTGTAAAATCCGTGAAGCCAATATGAACTTAACAGATGGACAACACCGCGAATGGTTCGTGGCTTTGCTCCTACCTCACCTAAGGGTTGCATTGGCACAACAAAAGATCACGACTTAGGCAGATGCTTTGGAGATTGCCATGAGACTGCATGAAATGGTGATGCAAGACCCGAATCTGGGGGTTCAACAAATCCATGCACAGTTGCAAAATCTTTGCCCTGAAATGCAAAGTTTGAAGCAGGATAGAACAGTTCGACCGGAGGTGCGCGAAGAGATATGGTGCTTGAAATGTAAAGGTGAGGGGCATGACAAAGATCACTACCTAGTCTTTGCGAACTATATTGTAGGAGGAGTACCAATTCTTGTGAGGCCAGAAGCCCAAGCAAGACCGAGCGTGGGGCCTACGTTGTGGTGCACTATATGTCAAGTAGAAGGAAAACATATGACAGATAACTGTCATTTGCTGCAGAAGTTTGTACAAACACTGCAACAACTGTTCTGCAACTTCTATAGGTTGGTAGGGCATGATGAGCGCAACTGCCGAAGTTATGAATTGATGATGGACAGAACACCCACCTATAGAGTCCATGCAGAAACACGTCCTCCTAACCAAAGCGCTAGGATGGTGCGAACAGGCTTTCAAGGGCGTAGACGAGGCCTAGGTGGAGGAGGACCTGGCAGAGGTTGGGGTTAGCTAATCTACTACAACTATGGAGGACCAGGACACTATGCCCGTGAATGCACTAACCCAATGTGACTGTCATGCAAATATTGTACTCAGTTTTATCATGAGACAGAGGATTGTCCTACGTTGATAGCGAGGATACACAACAAAGGGGTGCTACCACCTCAACCGAATAAGAACCTATAGATGATGAGGGATGAGCCTCGCAAAGAGGATCTGAATGTGAATATAGTGCTCTGAAGTGGAATTGCAATGGGCGATGATAAGGGGAAGCAACTCGAAGAGAGCGCATGGGTTCGCAAAGCTCTGGTGAAGGAGGCTAAGTTTAACTTAAAGCGCGCACACAAAACGTTCATGGAAGCAAAGAAGAGCTTCGCTGAGGCCTCCACCTCAGGAATCAAGGAGCTTGATCAGGAAATGGACCCTTCTATGCTTTACGACCTTTCTAGAGACCTGCATGAAGCTTCTGCATGATAGCAAGGCGGTGAAGGGGTTATAGGAGCTTATAAATAGATGCGCCAGAAACACCTGGGTGAACCGCGCGTTGTACGGAAGATTGGTAAGCATAAAGCAAGGACAGGATGAGAGATGAGACTGACTGCGCAGATAGGAGAATATGAAATGGATCAGATTATTTTGGATCTGGGGTTAAGTGCGAACGTTTTACCAAAGTAGACTTGGGAGCGAATGGGAATACCCATGCTACAGTGGTCTCCAATTCAGTTAAGGATGGAAAATCAATAGAAGATCGTCCCCATGGGACGATTGCAAGGAGTAACTATAGATATTGAAGCCGCGAGCGAATTGGCTGACTTTGAAGTAACATAAATTGTGGATGACAACAACCCCTACCCTGCACTCCTTGGCATTGAATGGACTACTGACATGAACAGGGTAATCAACCTAAAGAAGCAAAAGATGATATTTGAAAATAGATCACTTTGTGTAATAGTACCCCTAGATCTCGCTGAAGGATCGCGCTATACTGAATCAGTTCGCAATTACGAAGGCTATGACGATTTGGACTGCATATATAAAATAATAGTGTGAGGCCAATATTGGGTGAATCCAACCGCGAATGGATGAATTACATGGGATCGCGAGAGTTCTTGCACCTAAGACTCTGATGAAGAATTAGAGTGCTGGCAGAATTGGCTACATGAAGTAACCACACTGAGCTGTAACATGATGACCCAGTTGCTGCACTGTATATCGTCAGAGGTAAGAAATCTACCCACTTACAATGGTCTGAATGATGTAGAAGTATTTTTGGATGCATTTGAGAGGGAGGTACCAGAAAAGCAGTGCTTCAAGCTTTGGACTGAGCACTGCGCGCTACGCTTGTGAGACGGTGGGGTATGCACAAGGGTAGTTTTGACGATTGGCACGAGTGTAGGAGGATGATGAGAACACGCTTTGGGAAACCGAAGGTATGAATGATAGACAAATATGATGGAAAGGATGATTCATGTGCACACTTGGCCAAATGGGCTAAGGCTTATGGAGAGAAGCCCCAATCTGAATGGGTGCACTTGTTCTGTCACACCTTGGATGTCATCCCGATGAACTGGTACATGGAAACAGAGCTCCACCATGGTACAAGTGAATGGGATATTCTGATCGAAGGATTCATAATGACGTTTAGCTTCGAAGATGGGTTTGACTATATTGACGAAGTGCTACAAGAAGTTAAAGCAAAAATCTTTAGGATATTGCAAGATCCTTTGGATCTGATTCAACCCGATTGGACTACTCAGCTGAGCCACGTGCTGTAATGCTATAACGTGATTGCTGAAGAAGAAGACGAGGATCCACAAAAAATAAATATCCCTGAAACAGAGGGTCACCGCAAGGTCGAGGGACTACAGATTGAGAATCCTGATATAACTGTGCCACTGAAAACAAAACAGGGAAATACTAGTACGGAGGCGGAACCCAAATTCACGAAGATTGAAGACTACTGGGATGACACGACAGTAGGTATGGTCGTCGAATTGCTCCGCGAATACGAGTATTTGTTCCCTACCAAGTTTATGGAGCTAAAGGGGATAATAGGAGACCTGGGTGTTATGAAGATCACGTTAAAACCTGATATGGAGCCAGTTAAGAAAAGACCTTACCGTCTCAATCCAAAGTATAAGGAGAAGGTTTGCTTAGAGCTAGACAAGATGCTTGTGGCAGGCATCATTAAGCTCGTAGAAGAATCTAATTGGGTAAGCCCAATGGTGGTACAGGAAAAGAAACATAAGGATGAAATAAGGATATGCATAGATCTCAGGAAGTTGAATGACACTTGAATACATGATCCTTTCCCAATTCCATTCACTGATGAGGTATTCGATAATGTAGGTGGCCAAGAAGCATACTCCTTCATTGATGGGTTCTCTGGGTACCATCAAATCAAAATCGCACTTGAGGATAGAAGCAAGACGATCTTCGCGATTGAGTGGGGATGTTTTCATTACACTGTAATGCCTTTCGCGCATAGTCATTGCTACATTCAAGGAGTTCATTCATAAGTTTCTGGAGGTGTACTTTGATTACTGGACGGTGTTTGGGTTGGTAAAACACCATGTGGCAAGTTTGCACTTGATGCTAGATACTTGTCGAAGGTACCAGATAGCGCTCAATTTGAAGAAATGCTTGTTTTGTGTTCCTTTTGGGGATCTGCTGGGTCATGTGGTTTGTAGACAGGGACTGATGGTAGATCTCGCAAGGATCGCAGTGATACTTAACTTAGAGGCACCGAGGAGTGTGAAATAGCTGTGCGCAAACCTAGGACATATTGGATATTACTGAAAGTTTATCAAGGGCTATGCCCAGATCACTGCGCCTATGGAGAAGTTTTTGAAAAAGGATGTAATGTTCTGTTGGAACAAGGATTGTAAAAAAAACTTGGATGTATTGAAAGAGAAAATGGTCATCGCGCCGATTTTCGTCTTCCCGGATTGGAAGAAGGAGTTACATGTACATGTAGACACGTCATGTATAGCACTAGGAGCAGTACTGACACATGCTAGTAGAGGAGAATAAGACCATCCTATAGAATTGGCAAGAAGAAGGTTATCCAAGGCCGAGAAGAACTATTCCACCACTAAGCATGAAGGGTTAGCCATGGTATACGCGTTCCAGAAGTTTAGACACTATTTGCTGGGTGGACATTTTAAGATGTATACGAATCATTCCGCATTGAAATACCTGGTCAATAAGCTTGTGTTGGGGGGAGAATATGTAGGTGGTTGTTATTGTTCCAGGAGTATGATTTTTAGGTTATTGTGAAGCTTAGAAAACTGAATGCGAGACTAGACCATCTGTCGCGCATCGAAACAGGGGAAGAGCCCACTAATTTGGAGGAGGGATTGCATGATGGTGAGCTCTAGTATTGCAACAATGATGCTGCAACTCCTGGGACTCCCTACTTTACTTTTATCAACCCGGTAATTCGTAACAAACTTGGAAGCGACAGTGCTATATGCACAAGTACTAGCTCTTACTGCAGGCTGTCACTTGATCAGCTGGCACAAGTTCTCTAGGAGCTTAAGCCAACTTTTTTGAGTTCTTAGAAGAAGCTTTTAGCTGTGATGGATGAAAGCCAACTCAAAAGAGGCTAGTCTACTTGTAGAAAGAAGATGAAAGTTGAAAGGAAATGCAAACCATGGCAAACCCTAGTTTTACCGACCAACCCTACTTGTGAAAGAAAAGAGATGTAAGCTACTCAAATGGATGCCATTGACTATTGAACAAGTAAAATGCATGTGTTTAAGCTAATTCTAAAGGAAAATATGGAAAAACCATCTTTTTGTATTTTTGAGCAATTTTATGCAGAATTATTATGCATGTATTTTAACTATTTTTGACTGTGCATAGGTTTATTGGCGAAAGGAAATGGAGTGGGAATTTGCAGGAGGTTGGGAAGGTGTGGAGAGGACCTAAGGGGTCCTTAGAACCCTTCTGGAGATTTCCATTGCGTTCAGATCTCGAAAAATCGCTCGCGTGAACTTCTACAGGAGGCTGCAGGGGATCTACAGGAAATTCTACAGGAACAAGCCAAAAGTGGTTTTTAGAGGTTTGATGGAGGAAAAATGGTGGGAAAGTGGAAATGAAGGGTGGTTAGGGATGTTAAGGTATCTAGGACCTGGTGGATGAAGCTCAGGAGTGATGAGGATGGTTGGATTTGTTCAAGGATGAAGAAAGCAATGTTACACAAAAATGTAGAAATTAGGGCAAGTTGGGAAAGTGTGGCGAATGAGGGAAAGAAATCTTGAGTGGGGGACTAGAGCAGGTTGTATGATGGAGGAAGGATAGGCTGGAGTGTCTTACAAGTTTTCTGCTTATTACTTTCCAAAACTGATCCAAGCAAAGACTAAAAGAACAACGATTTATCTATTTTGACCTAATTCTGATCTAGAAACTAGAAACATGATGAACATAAGTTTATAGACAAGAAATCATGAAAGAAAGATATGGAAACTAAGTAAGAATAGATCTAAGCATGAAAACACAACTGATATAAAATTTTCCAACTCAAAATCTAACGCTAGCAATTGCATTGGGAGGCAAAAAACAATGTTTTTGTGACAACAAGTGTGCGTTGGTCTCAATTCATGGTCCCAAGGAGGGAGAAAGGGGATCAAGGATTGCTTGGTAGTATTTTTGTGGATCTTTTTTGTTATCAAACTATCAAATCAACCTGAAGCATGAACAACTCTCTTAATCATAAAAAACAACCTAAGTAACAAAGCAAGATTTAACCTATATAACATAAATTATTTTATGAATGCAGTAAAAACACATAAAAGTACATAAAGGAGGTACTGGGCACTTGGGTTGGTCCCAACCCCAAGAGCTATAGCCTCCTAAGAAAGCTCAAAGCTGGTTCAAAGCTGGATTCATCTTCATTGATAAAAAAATAATAGTTACATCACAAAACTGTCTGCAAGAAGAAGCTCGAAAATGTGCTAATACAGGGTTGAACTAAAGTGAGAAAATAGACTATCAAATGGCTAACCTAACTAAAAGTTGACTAACAAAACTGAGGCCCTAAGCCTTCTTATTTATACAAATGGGGACCTCTAACAGTCCTCCCAAAATCAAGGAACTCGGCTTCCTGGAACTAAAGATAACAACAGTCCTACTTGACTTGCTTGGCTGCCTCTTGGCTTTGTGCTCCGAGTTTTTGATGGAGAATTTGAGGTAAGGGCTCATAAATGAAGGGGACACCCTCCTACAAATCCTCTCCCTTGTTTTTCCATGAATTTGGCTGCCAAATGCTCATTAAACTTTTGATTTTGTCTCAAAATTGACCAAAAATCTGCATAAAGCACACATTAGACTTTTTGGCATAATGACTAACCCAATTCACTCTATTAGCATAAATATGAAAAAAACATACAATAAACCAATGAGAATGGTGGATTAAGTCGAATTAAGAGGTAAAATGAGCCCATATAATTACCCATTTCTGGGGTTCATCATCACCCCCCTATTGAAGGCATTGCTCATCCTATGAGCAACTAATCTATCTCTTCATCTTTGATGGCCCTGGTGGCCTCCCTATCATCCCAAGCTTCTGATGTGGTCAACCCATGTGTGCCATAAAATTCTGCCATCTTGTCTATGTCCTTCCATTGCTGCTCCTATTCTGCTTGTTTGAATTCTTGTGCTTTTCCTAGCTTTAAAATACATGGAGGTTTACCTTTTTCTTTTTCCTTTTTGTTTTGTAGGTGTTCTTAATGCAACAAGCATAGCTGCTACTTCCCTTGCCAACATTTCAAGGGATGTTTCTTTCTGCTGCTCTTTTCTTTCACTTCCTGTAGCCTTGTCTATGTCCACTACTTCTGCTTGTGTCATTGATATCTCAGGGTGTGTCTTTTCTTTTTCTTGCTGGGTCCTTGCCTTGGCTGTGGTAGTCTTCTTTTGGGCTTTCTTGGCCTTTTTCTTCCCAACCTTTGTCCTTTTTCCCTTCTCTATTTTTGATGTTGTCTCCTTTTCTGTTTTAGGCTTAGTAGTCTTGTCAACTTTTTCTTTTTCCTCCTGTTCTTCCTTTGTTTTTCCCTCTGCTTGAATGTCTTGTGCTCCCTCATCATTGTTCTTCTCAATTTCTTTAGTTTTCTCCTCCTCATCACTGTTGGATGGGCTAATGTCCTCAGTCAAAGTTCTGATGTCATCATTCCTAGACATATTTTTGAAGATTTCCCAGGCTATGGGGATAGTATAGGTGTGTAAGGCATCTTCCACCAATAGTTTGATGAGCCCATGGTGGGCCAACTGATCTGGGACCACTGCAATTAGCTTTGTACCACATTCAATTAAAGACTGAAGGAGGAAATATGAGGTGCTAAGTTTTCTAGCTGGAGACAAGTCCATGCCATACCTCAATTCATGTAACAAGCTGAAATGATAACCATAGATGATGTTGAACCTCCCTTCTCATGTGATATACTTCATTATTTGGTAACTAACTTCACTCCAGAGAGGAGGCAAGCTTGTTCTTCTGACCCCATTTTTATCTTCTACAGGATGCTCCTCAGGCTAAAAATATGTCTTCTTAGCAACTTGTCCCAATGATTTCTCCTCCTTGCTCCAAGGGAACCCCAGTGGGAGACCGGTGATTCTACTAATGAAATCAGGTGTAAGTTCTAGGGTCAAACCCTTAAACCTAACTGTGGCATGTGGAATGTGGTCTTAGGGACATCAAAAACTCTTCAGTCGCCTTGATCCGGACTTAGATAGGAACGCAATAAAATACATAGATAACCATAAACACAAAGATGTAGCGGAAATAATACTTCATTTCATTACTGTAAAATAATTAAATATGCTTACAACCAGAAATGGAAATAAACCAGCTAGGGCGATGGTAGCTTATCTCTGAGAAGAGATGTGTGGCTTCATGCCTCTGAACCGTTTTAAAATTGTGTTACAATGAGGCTCGAAGGCCTATTTATTGTTGAGAAACAATGGAAAACATTTCACATCCTTAAACCTAACCCTAGAAGATGAAACGCCAAATTGTGGGCCCCATTTGGGTAAATTGGTACATCAATTTCCCGGGGTCGTAACTTTGGCATACGATCTCCATTTGACGCGTACAATAGCTCATTAGAAACATCTATCCGAGCACTACCACTTTGGGAGGCAACATCGGTCCACAAACCTATGTTGCCCCAAATTTCCCAAAAAACGTCGTTTAGGGCCTCAAAATGGCTCCGGAAGTTCAGGACCCGAAAAACTGCTAAAAATAGTAAACTGTGCTACAATTTAGGAAACTGAAAAAGATGAAAGAGACAGTTGTGGGGGTCCAAATGGGATAGGTGGGTGGCCACCAACATCCACCTGGATCATTCCTCCCCCCTTAGGAAGCAATGGTCCCCATTGCATTGAGTTCCTCCCTGAGATGAGGAAGCTTCTGCTGAGCTGGGTCTCTAGTGAGTTGTTCTGCAATCTCTGATGTGTCTAGAAATGGTGAGAAGCATGGTCAACGACGGTCCACATTAACACTCGGTGCAAGCGAAGGAATGGAGGAATGTTGTGCTTCCAAGCATTGTTTCCCATAGCCTTGGTACTGGTGTAAGGACCATGTCGGAGTCGCCTGAGTTTCTGATGGGTTCTGGTAAGGCATTCTCTCTGCAGATGTAACCAAACTTTTTCGCCCACCTGAAACTTATGTGGTACCCCTGTGGGTGAGGAGAAGTTGTTCCTGTGTTCTGTCATGACCGTATCCCTTTGCTGCTGCTGCTGCGTGGGGGAACCCTTCGCGGGGGTCATGGATGTGGTAATGATCTTCCCCTTACTTTGGGAGTGAACCAGATAGATGAATTTCCTGGTCTGTGATATGAGCTTGCTGCCTTTCTTGGTAGTGATCAAAGAGGTGGCGATAGGTGGGGCTATCACCGGTATCCTGTATAATGAATTATCCAAAGAAATAATGACAGCGCGAGGCCTTGACTCATACACATCATGTCGCCTCCACAAGTATGGTTGGCCTAGTAATACATCACAAACATCCAGAGGTGTAACATAACACAATACCTCGTCTATGAAGGGCTTGATGTTGTAGGGAAGGCGGCACTGTTGGTGAAATTTGAGATCTCGTCCTTCATGAATCCATCCGATACTGTACGGCTGGGGGTGTGGTGTAGTCGGTAGGCCCAACCACTTCACGACCTCTGCTGAAATAAGGTTCTTTTGGCTGCCACTATCGACAATGAATTGCAGCGGCGAACCCTTCACCCACATCTGTGAGTGGAAAAGACGCTCCCCTTCCTCTGGATTTTCGGGCTCATTTTTCTGGATCTTGGCGGTGGCAACAGTGGTGCTGGGATCCACATCAATGATTTGCTTCCCTTTTCCATTCCCCTTGTCGGGTTCTGGCTCAGGGTCGGAACATGCATCTGATTCAGAAGCCTTCAACTCGGCCACCAGCGACTGCTTGGTCCGACATTCACTTGTGCTATGAGTGGGACTCTTATGGAACTCACACCACTTTCCTGTGTCCTTCTTCGGCTTCATGGTGTTGTTCTTTTCTTGCGGTTTCGACGGGTTGTCTTGGGTCACCCCGCCTTGGCTTTGTCCTTTAGGCTTTGGATTTGTAGATCCAAAGTCTCGCTTCTTCTGTTTGAACTTTTGCTCGATTTTGACAGCGTATCGGTACACCGTGCTGAGCGAGGAGATGTTCAGGAACTCCATCTCTTCCTGGATGTATCTGTGTAGGAAACCACGGTATTTGAGTACCAGATGCAGCTCAGAATCTTTGATACCCAACTGTGTGTGAAGGGTATGAAAAATGTTTGTGAACTCCGGCACATCTTGGTCTCGTCCTTGCCGCAGTGTGGTCCATTTGATGTATTTGTCTTCATAGCTTTTGACAGGGTAGTACTGCTCCTTGATGGCATCTCGTAATGAATCCAAAGTGGGTGCGGATGAAAATAATGAGCCTGTGCTTTCATCCTTCTGCTCGCAGTAGGTTTCCCACCAGTCCTTGATGTGGGGGGCTGCTTTGAGAGGAGCGAAAACAATCTTTTCCTGACTCGAAAATTCATGAACATAAAAATATCCTTCTAGAAGATTTAACCATTTATCTACGACATCTGCATCTATCTGACCCTCGAAGATGGGGATTTCAAAATTAACTTGTACCTTAAACGGTGTGGCGTTTCCAGAGTAGCTGTTGGAAGCCGATGCATCGCCTCTGGGTAGCCGCTGAAGGATCTGGGCAAAGTTGTCCATCATCGCGTTCCATTTTCGCTCGAGGGCTTCTTCGAGCAAGATTTTGATAGGATCTCCTGCCCCCTCGTCTTTCTTCTCATCCGCCATGGGAGGCCATCGGGATTTGCGAGGCTAGTCTTGCAAAGGTTTGACCAGTTCAAGCCGTAACTCCTTATATCCCGACCTCGTTGGGGACATGTAAAGAAAAACAGAGAAAAAACAGACTGCTCTGATACCACTGATCTGGACTTAGACAGGAATGCAATAAAATACTAAGATAACCATAAACACAAAGATGCAGTGGAAATAATACTTCATTTCATTACTGTAAAATACTGAAATATGCTTACAACCAGAAATGGAAATAAACCAGCTAAGGCGATGGTAGCTTATCTCTGAGAAGAGATGTGCGGCTACATGCCTCTGAATTGTTCTAAAATTGTGTTACAATGAGGCTCGAAGGCCTATTTATTGTTGAGAAACAATGGAAAACATTTCACATCCCGAAACGTAACCCTAGAAGATGAAACGCCAAATTGTGGGCCTCGTTTGGGTAAATTGGTATATCAATTTCCCGGGGTCGTAACTTTGGCATACGATCTCCGTTTGACGCGTACAAAGCTCGTTAGAAAGATCTATTCGAGCACTACCACTTTGGGAGGCAACATTGGTCCACAAACCTAAGTTGCCCAGATTTCCCAAAAAACGTCGTTGAGGGCCTCGAAATGGCTCCGGAAGTTCAGGACCCGAAAAGCTGCTAAAAATAGTAAACTGTGCTACAATTTAGGAAACTGAAAAAGATGAAAGAGACAGTTGTGGGGGTCCAAATGGGATAGGTGGGTGGCCACCAACATCCACCTGGATCATTCCTCCCCCCTTAGGAAGCAATGGTCCCCATTGCATTGAGTTCCTCCCTGAGATGAGGAAGCTTCTGCTGAGCTGGGTCTCTGGTGAGCTGTTCTGCAATCTCTGATGTGTCTAGAAATGGTGGGAAGCATGGTCGACAACGGTCCACATTGAACACTCGGTGCAAGCGAAGGAATGGAGGAATGCTATGCTTCCAAGCATTGTTTCCCGTAGCCTTGGTACTGGTGTAAGGACCATGTCGGAGTCGCCTGAGTTTCTGATGGGTTCTGGTAAGGCGTTCTCTCTGCAGATGTAACCAAACTTTGTCGCCCACCTGAAACTTATGTGGTACCCCTGTGGGTGTGTAGAAGTTGTTCCTGTGTTCTGTCATGACCGTATCCCTTTGCTGCCGCTGCTGCGTGGGGGAACCCTTCGCGGGGGTCATGGATGTGGTAACGATCTTCCCCTTACATTGGGAGTGAACCAGATAGATGAATTTCCTGTTCTGCAATATGAGCTTGCTGCCTTTCTTGGTAGTGATCAAAGAGGTGGCGATAGGTGGGGCTACCTCCGGTATCCTGTATAATGAGTTATCCAAAGAAATAATGACAGCGCGAGGCCTTGACTCATACACAGCATGTCGCCTCCACAAGTATGGTTGGCCTAGTAATACATCACAAACATCCAGAGGTGTAACATCACATAATACCTCGTCTGTGAAGGGCTTGATGCTGTAGGGAAGGCAGCACTGCTGGCGAACTTTGAGATCTCGTACTTCATGAAGCCATCTGATACTGTACGACTAGGGGTGTGGTGTAGTCGGTAGGCCCAAATGCTTCACGACCTCTGCTGAAATAAGGTTCTTTTGGCTGCCACTATCGACAATGAATTGCAGCGGCGAACCCTTCACCCACATCTGTGAGTGGAAAAGACGCTCCCCTTCCTTTGGATTTTCGAGCTCATTGTTCTGGATCTTGGCGGTGGCAACAGTGGTGCTGGGATACGCATCAATGATTTGCTTCCCTTTTCCATTCCCCTTGTCGGGTTTTGGCTCAGGGTCGGAACATGCATCTGATTCAGAAGCCTTCAACTTAGCCACCAGCGACTGCTTGGTTCGACACTCACTTGTGTTATGAGTGGGACTCTTATGGAACTCACACCACTTTCCTGTGTCCTTCTTCAGCTTCGTGGTGTTGTTCTTTTCTTGCGGCTTCGACGGGTTGTCTTGGGTTACCTCATCTTGGCTTTGTCCTTTAGGCTTCGGATTTGTAGATCCAAAGTCTCGCTTCTTCTGTTTGAACTTTTGCTCGATTTTGACAGCGTATCGGTACCCCGTGCCGAGCGAGGAGATGTTCAGGAACTCCATCTCTTCCTGGATGTATCTGTGTAGGAAACCGTGGTATTTGAGTACCAGATGCAGCTCAGAATCTTTGATACCCAACTGTTTGCGAAGGGTATGAAAAATGTTTGTGAACTTCGGCACATCTTGGTCTCGTCCCTGCCGCAGTGTGGTCCATTTGATGTATTTGTCCTCATAGCTTTTGACAGGGTAGTACTGCTCCTTGATGGCATCTCGGAATGAATCCCAAGTGGGTGCGGATGAAAATAGTGAGCCTGTGATTTCATCCTTCTGCTCGCAGTAGGTTTCCCACCAGTCCTTGACGTGGGGGGCTACTTTGAGAAGAGCGAAACAATCTTTTCCTGACTCGAAAATTCATGAACAGAAAAATATCCTTCTAGCAGATTTAACCATTTATCTACGGCATCTGCATCTATCTGACCCTCGAAGATGGGGATTTCAAAATTAACTTGTACCTTAAACGGTGTGGCGTTTCCAGAGTAGCTGTTGGAAGCCGATGCATCGCCTCTGGGTAGCCGCTGAAGGATCTGGGCAAAGTTGTCCATCATCGCTTTCCGTTGTCGCTCGAGGGCTTCTTCGAGCAAGATTTTGATAGGATCTCCTGCCCCCTCGTCTTTCTTCTCATTTGCCATGGGAGGCCGTCGGGATTTGCGAGGCTGATCTTGCAAAGGTTTGACCAGTTCAAGCCCTAACTCCTTATATCCCAACCTCGTTGGGGACATCAAAAGAAAAATAGAGAAAAAGCAGACCGCTCTGATACCACTGATCCGGACTTAGACAAGAATGCAATAAAATACAGAGATAACCATAAACACAAAGATGCAGCGGAAATAATACTTCATTTCATTACTGTAAAATACTGAAATATTCTTACAACCAGAAATGGAAATAAACTAGCTAGGGCGATGGTAGCTTATCTTTGAGAAGAGATGTGCGGCTACATGCCTCTGAACTATTCTAAAACTATGTTACAATGAGGCTCGAAGGCCTATTTATTGTTGAGAAACAATAGAAAACATTTCACATCCCGAAACCTAACCCTAGAAGATGAAACGCCAAATTGTGGGCCCCGTTTGGGTAAATTGGTACATCAATTTCTCGGGGTCGTAACTTTGGCATACGATCTCCGTTTGACGCGTACAATAGCTCGTTAGAAAGATCTATTCGAGCACTACCACTTTGGGAGGGAACATCGATACATGGACCCGTGTTGCCCCAGATTTCCCAAAAAACGTCGTTTAGGGCCTCAAAACAGCTCCGGAAGTTCAGGACCCGAAAAACTACTAAAAATAGTAAACTGTGCTACAATTTAGGAAACTGAAAAAGATGAAAGAGGCAGTTGTGGGGGTCCAAATGGGATAGGTGGGTGGCCACCAACTTCGATATGGATCACGCCTCCTCATCATAACCCTGAATTCTATCAAAGAAGGATATCCAGTTTTCCCTAGTGAAGAGGGCCACCACCTCAGGGTGCTCATGTAATTTGCTAGAGTTTAAAGGTTCTTTTCTTATGAATCCTCCTGGCATGGTGTTGAGTGCTTTTTTTGTGTTTTAACGAGAGAAAAAAATATGCTCAGGTGTGAAAAGAGTCAACACTGAAACTGAGGATAGATAAATTCTGTCTTTTTCTAAGATTAAAGAAGGAATTTCCCGTGTGCTTCTCCTTATAACATAAAATTGCAATAATTCCCCTGTTTTAAACTGTTGTTATCCTGAATTTGACTTTTTGTTTTTGAAAAAGTTTTTTTTTTTTTACAGAACAGAGGATAAGGATACAGGTTCTTTCAGCAAGTAGATAGATATACAAAATCATTTTTTTCACACACACAGGCTGGCCTCTACTACTGCATGTATCTTCCTTACAAGAGGATTTGAAAAAGGATGAGAGATTTCGGATGCAGAGAAAAAAAGAAACTGTGTAGACTCAGGGAAATATGCAGGCAGACTTTCACTTTTTTCAATGTGCAGGCAGACTTTCACTTTCTTTTTTCAATCTAATGCCATGTTCAATTCACCACCTTACTCAAACAAATCATTTACAGAGAATTTTTTCCAAGCCTACCTCATTTTGAGCTTGAATTTCGACGAAAATCCTGGGTTTTCTTTTTGCAGAGTTGTTCTCTGCCTTTTATGTAGAAACCTTCCTGTAGAAATCACTCGGCTCCTGTAGAATGAAACTGTGCTCCTGTAGAGCCCGATAAGCAGAAGGGTTTTGAAAAATGGCAGAGAACGTCTAGTTCACTGCTATGGAGGTGGTATAGAGCTTGCTGTAGTTGCGGGGATGATGGTAAAATGGAAACAAAAGTGGTGAGAGTATTTCAAAGAGGAGTTCTTACGGCTGTTTATGGAGACTTCCAGTGATGGAGGGTGAGCTGGCCAAGCGTACATTGGCCCCATGCAGACCATTGGTCCCCACTGCAGTGTTATTATGAAACTGTATGTTTTCTGCTTGTTAATCACTTGACATCATTAGCGCTTGAGCCTAAAACAGCTGCCACTACCTGACTGTTAGATTTCCATGAGTTGACTAGACACACGTGCAGTGTGATCTCGGATGAGTGCGACCGAACTAGTTGAGGGTGTCCAATTAACTGGCCACCTTTCTAGCTTAATCCAACCATTTCATTCATTTATGAAGTTTTGAATCATACAGATGCAAATAGAGGAACTGGTTTAGACACTTACCTGTAAGTTGAAACGTGCGTGCTGCTTTGTTCTTTTGCTGCTACATGCTCATATTCAATTGTTGCATGCCTGTATCCCTTCTGCTATATGATTTTTCTGTCTAATGTGTGGCTATTTTTCTTGTGCAGGGATCCTCTGGTTAGATCTAAGTTGTAGGAGTCTGTTTCAACCTTCAGATTTGCACCCTCATGTTGCTGATGCTAGATTTTTGCAGGACAACTACTTGTTTTGTCCATAGCTCCCAAACGATAAACTGGATTGACCTGAAATTTTTTGAGCATGTTTCTATCATCATTATGCCTCCCATAGAAAAATTGTGGTCAATGGATGCACAGATTTCGAGAAACACTGAAAATGGCTGAAGGTGATGGAGGTCAATTTCTTGGAAACCGTGCACTGGAATTGGTTGAAATTGCTTGGGTAGGTTACTATCATCCATATGCATCTCCCTATGAAACAAGTTTTTAAATGGATGGACGGATATGGAGAAAATGCAAAAATGGCTGAAGGTGATGTAGGCTGATTTCTTGGAAACCGTGTACTAGAATTGGCTGAAATTGCATGGGCATGTTGCCATCATGCTTATACAACTCCCAATGAAACAATTTTTTAAATGGATGCATGGTTTTCAAGTTAGGGAAAAAACAAATTTTTGCTCTATGTTTTTTTGTATCAGAGCATTCTGCAGTTTTTTTGGACAGTAAGAAAAATGAGCTTGGGGTGTGATGCAGGCATGGAAATGATGGAAGAGGGGTTTGAAGACTGTAGGAGGATTTATAAACCCTTTATGAAGCTTCCCTGTTCCTCAAATTCCTTTTGAAGTCCATTTCTAGCTCTCTGTAATTTCTAGAGGATCCTACTGTAGAAAACATAGTTTTCAAAAAAAAAACATAGTGAGGTGGAAAGAATGTCAAAAATGATGGAGAAGGGTGAGGGAAGGTCGGATAGGTGCTGTTATTGGTTTCAGAGCTTTCTTGGCACCTACTGCTGCTTCTTGAAGTTTTGCAAACCTGCAATACAACTGGATTTTTTTTTTTCTTTTTTTTTTGAAAACAACTAGGGCGCCTCAAGGAGGTTTTCACCCTAATTGCCAACCCTGGGCGTCTCCAAGGGAGGTTTTCACCCAGGGATCTTATTCCATTTTTCTTTTCTCTTCTTTTTAACCCATTGACCACCTCATGGAGGTTTTCAATCAATGAGCCAATCTGAGGCGCCTCTGAGGAGGTTTTCCCCTTAGATTTTTTTTTTTTTTTTTTTCATTTTTTTTTTCATTTTTTTCTACCCTACCCTACTTGAAAAACAAAATCATTTTCAAGTATAAGAATACTTCCAATGTAGCCATGTGCGCATCGAGATGATAGACAAAATGATGTGGAGGCTTGAAATGCGTGCTTTGACAGGTATCCGGATTTCAGAGACCAAGGGATTTGACTTTGAAGGGATCAAGCATAGTTGAGGAAGATGTTGGGTGTGGAGCCTGATTATCTTCTATATTCAAAGGTATCGCCACATTGGACCCTAGTTCGAAATGGGGGCGGCAACGCCCCCCGTAAAATATTCGTTGCAGGGGGGTCCGCGGGGGGGGGGGGCGGCTGCGAACTTTGGGAGCCCCCCCTGGGGGGGCGTTTCGGGGCAACGCCCCCGAAGCTAAAAACAACTGTAAAATTGCCTTGTAAAAGTATAGTAATTTCTAGTCAATCTGGGCCGTTCATTAGGCAGATGATCTGACGGTAGAACTTATGTTTAGTTTAGGGTTTTTTGCCCTAGAAGGCAACCCCTCTCTTTGTATGAGGGTATTGTATTTGAGGCTGTGTAATAGATGTGTATTCTGTGTGTGAGCGAGAAGTAGAGAGGTGAGACTGTGAGAGAAAACAGAGGATATTACAACGGATCTACTTTAGGTTGTGTCTCTTCATCTTGCTGGATAATAAAAAGGAAGGACTGGCTGTTCGGGGTGGACGTAGCCCAAACTGGGTGAACCACGTATATTTGTGTCTCTCTTGTTTTATGTGTTTTATGTGTTTATATTTCTGCAATATTTTATGTGTTCCATTGCTCCGTAATATATAATTTTCTAACAATTGGTATCAGAGCCGAAGGTATATTTGGCTGATAAACTCGCAGGAAAGAAGGGTTCCTGGTTCGAGTGGGAGCAATGGCGGAAGATGGTAAGTTTAGGGTTGAGAAATTTAATGGCCAAAACTTCTCGATATGGAAGATGCAGATAGAAGATTATCTGTATCAGAAAGATTTGTACCTACCATTGAGCGGAAAAACAAAGAAGCCGACGGCTATGACAAATGAAGAATGGAACCTTCTCGATAGGAAGGCACTCGGAACAATACGGTTGTGCCTCGCTGGGTCAGTCGCCTTCAACATTTCGAAGGAAACAATGACAGAGGGTTTGATTCAGGCGTTGTCGAAACTATATGAAAAACCCTCGGCCTCAAATAAGGTATTTCTTATGAAACGGTTATTTAATATGAAGATGTCGGAAGGTGGATCTGTTGCAGACCATTTAAATGATTTTAATACAGTTACAAGTCAGTTAAGTTCTGTAGGGGTAAATTTTGAAGATGAAGTTAGAGCTCTGTTATTCTTGTGCTCATTGCCAGAAAGTTGGAATGGTTTAGTAATGGCCATTAGTAACTCTGTGTCTGGATCTAGTACTTTAAAGTTTGATGATGTTGTCGGTGCTATCCTTAGCGAGGAAATGCGACAGAAAAGCTCCGGTGAGACATCGGGAAATGCTTTGAGTGCAGAGTCTAGGGGAAGGAAAAATGGAAAGAGGAAAGAGCTCAGGATATCGCAGTAAATTAAGGAAAGGCAGATCCAAGTCCAGATCGGGGATAGTGTGCTGGAAATGTGGAAAGAAAGGACACCTAAAGAAATACTATAGATCTCGGAAGGGAAAAGAAGGAGATTCACAGCAAGAAAACAATCATGAAGCAAATGTGACAGGTGAGGTGTTACAAGATGCTTTGATTCTTTCTTTTGAAAATATTACTGATTCGTGGGTGGTAGATTCAGGAGCCTCATTCCATGCCACACCTGATAAGAAATACTTTCATGACTATGTTCAAGGAGATTTTGGACAAGTTCGTTTGGGTGATGATAAACCCTGTAAAATTGTTGGAATGGGTAAGGTTCTTGTAAAACAACAGAATGGAAACCAATGGCTACTAAAGGAGGTAAGGCATGTTCCAGATCTAAAGAAAAATCTGATTTCAACAGGGAAGTTAGGCGGTGAAGGTTGTGTGACAACTTTCACAGATAAAGCTTGGAAGGTCACCAAAGGAGCCCTGGTAATAGCAAAAGGCAAAAAGGTTGGTACATTGTATTTATGCAATGGTATTTCTAACTCTGTTAATGCTTTAACTTCCAAAGGAGCAGATGCAGCATTATGGAATCATAGGCTCGGAAACATGAGTGAAAAAGGGATGAAGGTTCTTCACTCAAGGAATTTGTTGCCGGGTTTGAAGAATGTTGATTTGGACTTATGTGAGAAGTGCATTTATGGAAAACAGAAGAGAGTAAGATTTCTCAGAGTTGGGAAAGAAAAGAAGAATGAAAAATTAGAGCTTGTGCATACAGATATATGGGGACCTTCTCAGGTATCATCTCTCGGTGGCTCTTGTTATTATGTTACTTTTATTGATGATGCATCTAGAAAAACTTGGATTTATTGTATTAAGAATAAATCTGATGTATTTGATACTTTCAAGAAATGGAAAGCTTTGGTTGAGATTGAGACAGGAAAGAAATTGAAGTGCCTTAGATCAGATAATGGAGGTGAATATTGCAGCAAAGAGTTTGATAGGTACTACTCAGAGCATGGAATTCACAGAGAGAAGACAGTTCCAAGAACACCACAAGAAAATGGTGTGTCAGAAAGGATGAACAGAACAATCATGGAGCGTGCAAGGTGTATGAGATTGCATGCAAGATTGCCTTTACAGTTTTGGGCAGATGCTGTAGATAGTGCTGTTTATCTAATAAACAGAGGGCCTTCAAGTTCCTTGGATGGTGGTGTTTCAGAGGAAGCATGGACAGGTAAAAAGGTAAACTACTCTTTTTTAAAGCCTTTTGGTTGTGAGGCCTTTGTCCATATTGATAAAGAAAATAGAACAAAGCTTGAGGCAAAGTCAAAGAAATGTACCTTTATTGGATATGGTGTAAATGATTTTGGTTATCGCTTATATGATTATGAAAATCACAAAATCATTAGGAGCAGAGATGTAATATTCAATGAAAAGGTCTTGTATAAGAATCAGTTGCAGGAAAAGAAACAGGAAAAAGAAAACAAGGAATACGCAGTTCTTGATGAAATCACTGAAAAAGTAAAGGTGTTTGAAAATAATAATAATCAACAACCACAACAGCAGCAACCACCACAACAACAACAGGCACCCCAAACACCTGAAAGCAGTGTCAGAAGATCTACCAGTATAAGTAGACCCCCTTAGAAACGATACTCTCCTTCATTATATTATTTATTGTTGACTGATTCCGGTGAACCCGAATGTTATGAAGAAGCAATGCAGGTTGAAAGTAGGAAGAAGTGGGAGGTAGCTATGGAAGAAGAGATGGACTCAATGCAAAACTGGACTTGGGACTTAGTCAGGTTGCCTGCAGGTAAAACTACATTGTAGAATAAATGGGTTTACAGGCTGAAGGAAGAAGATGGAGGAAAACAAAGGTACAAAGCTAGACTTGTGGTGAAGGGGTTTGCACAGAAGAGAGGTATTGATTTTGATGAAATATTTTCTCTTATTGTTAAAATGACTTCAATCACAACTATTTTAAGTCTAGTGGCAGTTGAAGATTTGCATCGAGCAGTTAGGTGTAAAGACAACCTTTCTCCATGGTGATTTGGAGGAAGAGATATATATGCAGCAGCCACAAGGATATGAAGTGAAAGGGAAGGAGAAACTAGTGTGCAGGTTGAAGAAGAGCTTGTATGGCTTAAAACAGGCTCCAAGGTAGTGGTATCTAAAATTTGACAAGTTTATGTCTGAACAAGGTTATACTAGATGCCACTCTCATCATTGTGTTTATCTGAAAAAGCAAAATGATGGCAGCTATATTATATTGTTATTGTATGTAGATGACATGCTTGTTGCAAGATCTAACATGCAGGAAATAAATGTGCTCAAAAGAAAATTGGCAAATTCATTTGCAATGAAGGATTTGGGAGCTACAAAACAAATCCTTGGTATGAGAATAACTAGAGATAGGAGAAATCGTAAATTAACATTGTCTCAGAATGAGTACATACAAAAGGTGTTGAAAAGATTTAACATGCACAATGCAAAACCAGTCAGTACAACTTTTGCTAGCCATTTCAAACTTAGCAAGGAAATGTGCCCAAAGACCCAAGTAGACATGGATTATATGTCTAAAGTTCCATATGCATCAACAGTTGGAAGCTTAATGTATGCAATGGTCTGCACAAGGCCTGATATTGCACATGTAGTGGGAGTTGTAAGCAGGCACATGAACAATCTAGGAAAGGAACATTGGATGGCAGTGAAATGGATTCTCAGATATTTGAAAGGTACCACAAATCAAGCATTATGCTTTGGTGGTTCAAACATTTCCCTACAGGGATATGTTGATGCAGATATGGTAGGTGACAGAGATAACAGGAGGAGCACTACAGGATATGTATTTACTATTGGAGGAACAACTGTCAGTTGGGTTTCAAAAATCCAAAGTTTTGTTGCACTTTCAACAAAAGAAGCAAAGTATGTTGCTGCTACAGAGGCTAGTAAAGAAATGATTTGGTTACAAAGGTTTATGGGTGAAATGGGTAAGGAGCATGACAAGGGCATGTTATACAGTGATAGCCAAAGTGCCATTCATCTTGCAATGAACTCAGCATTTCATTCCAGGACTAAACACATACAGCTCAAGTACCATTTCATACGATCAGTGTTGGAAGATGGACAGTTGAAGCTAGAAAAGATACACACTAGCCAGAATCCTGCAGATATGCTAACAAAAATTGTAACCAGGGAGAAACTGAGAATATGCTCAGTTTCAATTGGTCTTCAAGGATGACGATGAAGATGAGAAATAGCTAGGTCTAAAGAGGAGTCATTGTCCAGCAAATGGAGCAGCGGTGGAGTTGCTACAATCAGTCTCCAAGTGGGAGATTGTTGGGTGTGGAGCCTGATTATATTCTATATTCAAAGGTATCGCCACATTGGACCCTAGTTCGAAATGGGGGCGGCAACGCCACCCGTAAAATATTCGCTGCAGGGGGGTCCAGGGGGGGTGGCTGCGACCTTTGGGAGGCCCCCCCTGGCGGCGGGTTTCGGGGGCAGTGCCCCTGAAGCTAAAAACAACTGTAAAATTGCCTTGTAAAAGTATAGTAATTTCTAGTCAATCTGGGCCGTTCATTAGGCGGATGATATGACGGTAGAACTTATGTTTAGTTTAGGGTTTTTTACCCTAGAAGGCAACCCCTCTCTTTGTATGAGGGTATTGTATATGAGGCTGTGTAATAGATGTGTATTCTGTGTGTGAGCAAGAAGTAGAGAGGTGAGAATGTGAGAGAAAACATAGGATATTACAGCGGATCTACTGTCGGTTGTGTCTCTTCATTTTGCTGGATAATAAAAAGGAAGGACTGGCTGTTCAGGGTGGACATAGCCCAAACTGGGTGAACCATGTATATCTGTGTCTCTTTTGTTTTATGTGTTTATATTTCTGCAATATTTTATGTGTTCCATTGCTCCGTAATATATAATTTTCTAACAATTGGTATCAGAGCCGAAGGTCTATTTGGCTGATAAACTCGCAAGAAAGAAGGGTTCCTCGTTCGAGTGGGAGCAATGGCGGAAGATGGTAAGTTTAGGGTCGAGAAATTTAACGGCCAAAACTTCTCGCTATGGAAGATGTAGATGGAAGATTATCTATATCAGAAAGATTTGTACCTACCATTGAGCGGAAAAACAAAGAAGCCGATGGCTATGACAGATGAAGAATGGAACCTTCTCGATAGAAAGGCACTCGGAACAATACAGTTGTGCCTCGCTGCGTCAGTCGCCTTCAACATTTCGAAGGAAACAATGATAGAGGGTTTGATTCAGGCGTTGTCGAAACTATATGAAAAACCCTCGGCCTCAAACAAGGTATTTCTTATGAAACGATTATTTAATATGAAGATGTCGGAAGGTGGATCTGTTGCAGACCATTTAAATGATTTTAATACAGTTACAAGTCAGTTAAGTTCTGTAGGGGTAAATTTTGAAGATGAAGTTAGAGCTCTGTTATTCTTGTGCTCATTGCCAGAAAGTTGGAATGGTTTAGTAATGGCCATTAGTAACTCTGTGTCTGGATCTAATTCTTTAAAGTTTGATGATGTATTCGGTGCTATCCTTAGCGAGGAAATGCGACGGAAAAGCTCCGGTGAGACATCGGGAAATGATTTGAGTGCAGAGTCTAGGGGAAGGAAAAATGGAAAGAGGAAAGAGCTCAGGATGTCGCAGTAAATCAAGGAAAGGCAGATCCAAGTCTAGATCGGGGATAGTGTGTTGGAAATGTGGAAAGAAAGGACACCTAAAGAAAGACTATAGATCTCGGAAGGGAAGAGAAGGAGATTCACAGCAAGAAAACAATCATGAAGCAAATGTGACAGGTGAGGTGTTACAAGATGCTTTGATTCTTTCTTTCGAAAATATTACTGATTCGTGGGTGGTAGATTCAGGGGCCTCATTCCATGCCACACCTGATAAGAAATACTTTCATGACTATGTTCAAGGAGATTTTGGACAAGTTCGTTTGGGTGATGATAAACCCTGTAAAATTGTTGGAATGGGTAAGGTTCTTGTAAAACAGTAGAATGGAAACCAATGGCTACTAAAGGAGGTAAGGCATGTTCTAGAACTAAAGAAAATTTGATTTCAACAGGGCAGTTAGGCGGTGAAGGTTGTGTGACAACTTTCACGAATAAAGCTTGGAAGGTCACCAAAGGAGCCCTGGTAATAGCAAAAGGTGAAAAGGTTGGTACATTGTATTTATGCAATGGTATTTCTAACTCTGTTAATGCTTTAACTTCCAAAGGAGCAGATGCAACATTATGGCATCATAGGCTTGGACACATGAGTGAAAAAGGGATGAAGATTCTTCACTCAAGGAATTTGTTGCCGGGTTTGAAGAATGTTGATTTGGACTTTTGTGAGCATTGCATTTATGGAAAACAGAAGAGAGTAAGATTTCTCAGAGTTGGGAAAGAAAAGAAGAATGAAAAATTAGAGCTTGTGCATACAGATGTATGGGGACCTGCTCAGGTATCATCTCTCGGTGGCTCTCGTTATTATGTTATTTTGATTGATGATGCAACTAGAAAAACTTGGATTTATTGTATTAAGAATAAATCCGATGTATTTGATACTTTCAAGAAATGGAAAGCTTTGGTTGAGATTGAGACAGGAAAGAAATTGAAGTGCCTTAGATCAGATAATGGAGGTGAATATTGCAACAAAGAGTTTGATAGGTACTGTTTAGAGCATGGAATTCACACAGAGAAGACAGTTCCAAGAACACCACAAGAAAATGGTGTGTCAGAAAGGATGAACAGAACAATCATGGAGCGTGCAAGGTGTATGAGATTGCATGCAGGATTGCCTTTACAGTTTTGGGCAGATGCTGTAGATACTGCTGTTTATCTCATAAACAGAGGGCCTTCAAGTTCCTTGGATGGTGGTGTTTCAGAGGAAGCATGGACAGGTAAAAAGGTAAACTACTCTTTTTTAAAGCCATTTGGTTGTGAGGCCTTTGTCCATATTGATAAAGAAAATAGAACAAAGCTTGAGGCAAAGTCAAAGAAATGTACCTTTATTGGATATGGTGTTAATGATTTTGGTTATCGCTTATATGATTATGAAAATCACAAAATCATTAGGAGTAGAGATGTAATATTCAATGAAAATGTCTTGTATAAGAATCAGTTGTAGGAAAAGAAACAGGAAAAAGAAAACAAGGAATACACAGTTCTTGATGAAATCACTGAAAAAGTAAAGGTGCCTGAAAATAATAATAATCAACAACCACAATAGCAACAACCACCACAACAGCAATAGGCACCCCAAACACCTGAAAGTAGTGTCAGAAGATCTACCAGTATAAGTAGACCCTCTAAACGATACTCTCCTTCATTATATTATTTATTGTTGACTGATTCCGGTGATCCCGAATGTTATGAAGAAGTAATGCAAGTTGAAAGCAGGAAGAAGTGGGAGGTAGCTATGGAAGAAGAGATGGACTCCTTAATGCATAACCAGACTTGGGACTTAGTCAGGTTACCTGCAGGTAAAACTACATTGTAGAATAAATGGGTTTACAGGCTGAAGGAAGAAGATGGAGGTAAACAGAGGTACAAAGCTAGACTTGTGGTGAAGGGGTTTGCACAGAAGAAAGGTATTGATTTTGATGAAATATTTTCTCCTGTTGTTAAAATGACTTCAATCAGAACTATTTTAATTCTAGTGGTAGTTGAAGATTTGCATCTTGAGCAGTTAGGTGTAAAGACAACCTTTCTCCATGGTGATTTGGAGGAAGAGATATATATGCAGCATCCACAAGGATATGAAGTGAAAGGGAAGGAGAAACTAGTGTGCAATTTGATGAAGAGCTTGTATGGCTTAAAACAGGCTCCAAGGCAGTGGTATCTAAAATTTGACAAGTTTATGTCTGAACAAGGTTATACTAGATGTCACTCTGATCATTGTGTTTATCTGGAAAAGCAAAATGATGGCAGCTATATTATATTGTTATTATATGTAGATGACATGCTTGTTGCAGGATCTAACATGCAGGAAATAAATGTTCTAAAAATAAAATTGGCAAATTCATTTGCAATGAAGGATTTGGGAGCTGCAAAACAAATCCTTGGTATGAGAATAACTAGAGACAAGAAAAATCGTAAATTAACATTGTCTCAGAATGAGTACATACAAAAGGAGTTGAAAAGATTTAACATGCACAATGCAAAACCAGTTAGTACACCTTTTGCTATCCATTTCAAACTTAGCAAGGAAATGTGCCCAAAGACCCAAGTAGACATGGATTATATGTCTAAAGTTCCATATGCATCAGCAGTTGGAAGCTTAATGTATGCAATGGTCTGCACAAGGCCTGATATTGCACATGCAGTGGGAGTTGTAAGCAGGTACATGAACAATCCAGGAAAGGAATATTGGATGGTAGTGAAATGGATTCTCAGATATTTGAAACGTACCACAAATCAAGTATTATGCTTTGGTGGTTCAAACATTTCCCTACAGGGATATGTTGATGCAGATATGGCAGGTGATAGAGATAACAGGAGGAGCACTACAGGATATGTATTTACTGTTGGAGGAACAGCTGTCAGTTGGGTTTCAAAAATCCAAAGTGTTGTTGCACTTTTAACAACAGAAGCAGAGTATGTTGCTGCTACAGAGGCTAGTAAAGAAATGATTTGGTTACAAAGGTTTATGGGTGAATTGGGTAAGGAGCATGATAAGGGCACGTTATATAGTGATAGCCAAAGTGCCATTCATCTTGCAAAGAACTCAACATTTCATTCCAGGACTAAACACATACAGCTCAAGTACCATTTCATACGATCAGTGTTGGAAGATGGACAGTTGAAGCTGGAAAAGATACACGCTAGCCAGAATCCTGCAAATATGCTATAAAAAGTTGTAACCAGGGAGAAACTGAGAATATGCTCAGTTTCAATTGGTCTTCAAGGATGACGATGAAGATGAGAAACAACTAGGTCTAAAGAGGAGTCATTGTCCAGCAAATGGAGCAGCGGTGGAGTTGCTACAATCAGTCGCCAAGTGGGAGATTGTTGGGTGTGGAGCCTGATTATCTTCTATATTCAAAGGTATCGCCACATTGGACCCCAGTTCGAAATCGTTGCCGCCCGTAAAATATTCACTGCAGGGGGGTCCAGGGGGGGGCGACTATGACCTTTGGGGCCCCCCCCCCTGGCGGGGGGTTTTGGGTGCAGTGCCCCTGAAGCTAAAAACAACTGTAAAATTGCCTTGTAAAAGTATAGTAATTTCTAGTCAATTTGGGTCGTTCATTAGGCGGATGATCTGACGGTAGAACTTATGTTTAGTTTAGATTTTTTTGCCCTCGAAGGCAACCTCTCTCTTTGTATGAGGGTATTGAATTTGAGGTTGTGTAATAGATGTGTATTCTGTGTGTGAGCGAGAAGCAGAGAGGTGAGATTGTGAGAGAAAACAGAGGATATTACAGCGATCTGCTGTAGGTTGTGTCTCTTCATTTTTCTGGATAATAAAAAGGAAGGACTGGCTGTTCGGGGTGGACGTAGTCTAAACTGGGTGAACCACGTATATCTATGTCTCTCTTGTTTTATGTGTTTTCTGTGTTTATATTTCTGCAATATTTTATGTGTTCCATTGCTCCCTAGTATATAATTTTCTAACAGAAGAGAGGGATGCTTCACCTTAGTGACTGTCTGGAACCATATCTCAATATAGCTGTGATGTCCTTAGCCTTTCTACTGATCTGGATCATTCTTCATGTCTTCTTCTACCATGACCTTCATATCTTCCTCTTTTTGCTGATTCTTCTCTTGAATACATGGAGGATTTGATGGTAACCATGAGGGAGCTCTCTTGATCTCTGATTTTGTTGTGTTTTCTTTATCAAGTGCAATCCATGGTTCTTTGATCTTCTCTTTTGCATCTTCTTCTGCTAGATTTGGTCCTTTAATGATATCAATATAATCTCTTTCTTGCAATACTCTTCCTGAGCTATGGTGAATATCATTGAGCTCAAGAGGAGTTGTTTGGACATATTGTGCCTCAGTATTGTAATTGGGTTGAGCTACTCCAATTTGCGTGTTTGGAAATGGTGGTGCGGGTAATTGAGTGGGGGTGTATATTTGAGATGGATGTGGATGAGGTTGTGGTTGGGTAGGTGGTTTCCCACTATATACTTGCTGAGCCTGCCTATTATTTGGGTTCAGGTTCGGTTGAGAAGGCATTTGGGGCTACCTTGGTGGAGTTGGAGGTGATGGTTGCGGTTGAGCAGGTGGTGGAGGCAAAGGAGTAGGAGGAGAGTTGTACTCAGGCCTCCACCCCTGATGATGTGCATTCCACTGAGGCTGTGGCTGAGGATAGGGGTGAAATGAATGAGTAGCTGGTTGAGCATGATATTGAGATGGATACGACCAAGGAGGGGGTGTGTACCAGGAAGGATGAGCAGGGGGACCCCAAGAAGGCATGGAAGTGGCTTGATAGGGGTTGTAATAAGTTTGGGATGTCCCTTGCATTCCCTGCTGGTAAGGTCTGGGTCCATGTGGCCTCCTTTGGTTCATGAAATAGAGTGGTTCAGTGGTGCCTTTGGCCCTCTGATATGCAACTTTAATTATGGGCAAGGAAGGGCACTGATTCATAGGATGGTCTTCTTCACAGACAAAACACACTTCTATGAAGTGCAATGGACATTCATTCCTAGGATGCTTTCTAGTGCACCTGGGACAAAAGATGGCCAAAGCCCTCTCTGCTTCCTCTTGATATCTTTTGATATGCATGGCAAGCATCTGCCTCATATTGCTCTTGAAATCTTCCCACGTGTTTCGAATTTCACCTTCAATGGATGAGTTGGAAGGAAATGTACTGCTCCCAACATTTCTGTTTTCAGCCATTTGCTCCAGAGGAATGTTTTCTTCTTCTTCTCCTCTATAAGTGCTTCAAATATGTCTTTTTGTCCACCTAAGGGTTCTTCTTAATCAGAACCATCGAAGAACAGAGAAGGTTGGCTGTGTGAAGCAGTGGGGGTGTTGTGCAAACATTTTTTTGAATTATATCTACTCCTACGAGGCATGAAAGGAAATATTCTTCTTCTTCTTCTTATTTATTTATTTTCTGCTTGTACCTGCAAAACTGAAATTGATTGAACAACAAATTGCAACTAACTGAAATGAATCTTGCTGAAATGGAATTGCAGCACTGAAATGAAAGCAGGAAAGGACTAATCTATTTTGCTAAAATGAAATTGCAGAATTGAAATGAAAGCAAGAAAGGACTAATCTATTTTGCTGAAATGAAATTGTAGAATTGAAATGAAAGGAGGAAATAGCTAATCTAAGCTTGCTAAAATGAAATTGCGGAATTGAAGTGAAAGCAAAAAATGTCTAATCTACACTTGCTGAAATGAAATTGCGGAATTGAAATGAAAGCAAGAAATGTCTAATCTACTTTGCAAAAAGGAAATTGCAGAATTGAAATGAAACAACTACTCTACTCTTGTTGAAATAAACTACTTAGCAGAAGGTTGCAGTAGAAAATAGAAGGAAAGTAGTGATCATAAAGTACTCTGATGCTTCCCCGGAAATGGAACCAAAAAGATGGTGAGCTACAGTATTGCAGCAATGATGTTGCAACTCCTGGGACTCCCTACTTTACTTTTATCAACTCGGTAGTTCATAACAAACTTGGAAGCGACAGTGCTATATGCACAAGTACTAGCTCTTACTGCAGGCTGTCACTTGATCATCTAGCACAAGTTCGCTAGGAGCTTAAGCTAACTTCTATGAGTTCTTAGAAGAAGCTTTTAACTGTGATGAATGAAAGCTAACTCAAAAGAGGCTAGTCTACTTACAGAAAGAAGATGAAAGCTAAAAGGAAATGCAAACCATAGCAAACCCTAGTTTTACCGACTAACCCTACTTGTGCAAGAAAAGAGATGTAAGATACTGAAATGGATGCCATTTACTATTGAATACGTAAAATGCACGTGTTTAAGCTACTTCTAAAGGAAAATATGGAAAAATCATCTTTTTGTATTTTTGAGCAATTTTATGCAGAATCATTATGCATGTGTTTTAACTATTTTTGACTGTGCAGAGGTTTATTATCGAAAGGAAATGGAGTGGACTTTTGTAGGAGGTTGGGAAGGTGTGGAGAGGACCTAAGGGGTCCCTAGAACCCTTCTGGATATTTCCACCATGCTCAGATCTCGGAAAATCACTCGCGTGAACTTCTACAGGAGGTTGTAGGGGATCTACAGGAAATTCTACAAGAACAGGCCGAAAATGGTTTTTAGAGGTTTGATGGAGGAAAAATGGTGGAAAAGTGGAAATGAAGGGTAGTTAGGGATGTTAAGGGATTTAGGACCTGGTGGATGAAGCTTAGGAGTGATGAGGATGGTTGGATTTGTTCAAGGATGAAGAAAGCAATGTTGCACAAAAATGTAGAAATTAGGGCAAGTTGTGAAAGTGTGGCGAATGAGGGAAAGAAATATTGAGCAAGGGACTGGAGTAGGTTGTATGATAAAGGAAGGATAGGCTAGAGTGTCTTACAGGTGTTTTGCACATTATTTTCCAAAACTGATCCAAGCAAAGATTAAAAGAACAGAGATTTATCTATTTTGACCTAATTCTGACCTAGAAACCAGAAACATGATGAACAAAAGTTTATAGACAGGAAATCATGCAAGAAAGCTATGGAAACTAAGTAAGAATAGATATAAGCATGAAAACACAACTGATATCAACTTTTGCAACTCAAAATCTAACGCTAGCAATTGCATTGGGAGGCAAAAAACAATGTTTTTGTGACAGCAAGTGTGCCTTGGTCTTAATTCATGGTCCCAAGGAGGGAGAAAGGAGGTCAAGGATTTCTTGGTAGCATTTTTATGGATATTTTCTGTTATCAAACTATCAAATCAACCTGAAGCATGAACAACTCTCTTAATCATCAAAAACAACCTAAGTAACAAAGCAAGATTTAACCTATATAACAGAAATTATTCTATGAATGTGGTAAAAACACATAAAAGTACACAAAGGAGGTACTGGGCACTTGGGTTGGGCCCAACCCCAAGAGATACAACCTCCTAAGAAAGCTCAGAGCTGGTTCAAAGCTGGATTCATCTTCATTGATAAAAAAATAATAGTTACATCACAAAAACTGTCTGCAAGAAGAAGCTCGAAAATGTGCTGATATAGGGCTGCACTAAAGTGCGAAAATAGACTATCAAATGGCTAACCTAAATAAAATATGACTAACAAAACTAAGGCCCTAAGCCTTCTTATTTATACAAATGGGGACCTCTAACAGTCCCCCAAAATCAAGGAACTCGGATTCCTAGAACTGAAGATAACAATAGTCCTACTTGACTTGCTTGGCTGCCTCTTGGCTTTGTGCTCCGAGTTTTTGATGGAGAATTTGAGCTAAGGGCTCATAAATGAAGGGGACACCCTCCTACAAATCCTCTCCCTTGTTTTTCCATGAATTTGGCTGCCAAATGCTCATTAAACCTTTGATTTTGTCTCAAAATTGACCAAAAATCTGCATAAAGCACACATTAGACTTTTTGGGATAATGACTAACCCAATTCACTCTATTAGCATAAATATGATAAAAAACATACAATAAACTAATGAGAATTGTGGATTAAGTCGAATTAAGAGGTAAAATGATCCCATATGATTACCCATCTCTGGGGCTCATCACCTGACACGAAACTATTTGCAGTGCGCGTCGCGGATGGCCAGGGTGAAGACATCATACACTTCCTAACAACAAGAACTTCCTCGGAAGGTTACACTATCCAAAAAAAGGAGTTAGTGGTATGCGTGGCAGACTTTTTTACCATCGCCAGATATCTATACAAAATGGGGTCTGATGAAGTATTATGACGATATGTACAAAAGTTTGAAAGGAACAGTATTGTCACAGATGCTCATGGGGGTGCTGTGGGAGGCCACTATGCAGGGAGAGCGTTCGCACAAAATATTATACGCATGGGGTTGTGGTGGTCAACCCTCTATTAGGATTCAAAATATTACTGCAAGGCTTGTGATGTGTGTCAAAGGGCTGGCAGGCCATCGCGAAGAGATGAGCTGCCTTTAAACCCACAAGTGACGTTACAACCTTTTGAGAAATGGTTAATAAATTTTTTGGGACCCATTCAACGCCAAGGGAAGAAGACGGGAGCATGGTACATTATCACTGGGATTGAGTATTTGACTCGATGGGCAGAGGCACAACTGTGAAGGAATGCATAGGCGCGACTGCTGCAAAGTTTCTCTTTGGGTATGTACTAACGCGATTTGGGTGTCCAAAGATTTTGATGAGTGATCACGATATGCACTTTTTGAACGAAAAAATCAATGCGCTGACGGAGGAATTTCGGGTATATTACTTTAAAAGCATGCCTTATCACCCACAGGCTAATGGGACAGTGGAAGCATTCAATAAGGTGCTGGACAACGTGCTGACAAAGGTTAGAAATGCTCAACAAAGTGATTGGGACCTATGCATACCCATAGTACTATGAGCCTATCGGACGACATGCAAAAAGTTGACTGGACAGACACCCTTTAGGCTTGTATATGGTGTTGAAGCAGTGATGCCCATGGAATACATTGTGCCTAGTCTACGCATAGCAGAACTCACGGGTATGACAGATCATGGAGCCCTGGAAGAGAGGTTCGCGTAGTTGGCTAAGTTTGAGGAAGAGAGATTTCTAGCTGGATTTCACCAACAGGTCCAAAAGCAGCGTGAAAAAGCATGGCATGATTGACACATTAAGTTTCACACCATTAAGGTAAATGATCTAGTTTTTTTATATGACAGCAAGTTTGATAAATTTCCAGGGAAATTCAGAATGCACTGGCTAGGGCCCTATGTCATTAAGGAGATTACTGACGATAGAGCAGTTCAGTTGGTTAAATTGAATGGAGATCCCTCCCCAGGAAAGGTGAATGGTAGCCAATTGAAGCCATACATCGGTGACTATATGAGGGTAGCATAGTCTTAGTGCTCCAGGAAGCTGAAAGGAGGCACATGACTATAAACTACACTTCCCGGGTTAGGGAACTGCGTGACTTGAGAATTTTGTGGGATGAGGAAATGTCATAGGGTTAGCGACAATGCAAAGGGAGCTGTGCTACCCAGGGAGAAATCATGCAAGTCGGCTAGAAAGTGATTGTTAAAGTTAATGTTCATGATTTGACAGTAGGAATGTGGCCAAATGGAGTGGGTGGCCGACATTTAAGACGAACTTTATGGATAAGATCCTTGGAAATCTTCCGCCAATCCAACATTAATGAATTGAATGTGGGGGGAACAGTCAGATTTGAATTCAAAATGCCCTATAAATTACAGGTGGCTACCCAGCGAAAAGCACTTGGAATTTTGAGAGTTGAGTTGTTGAGCTCTCAGGTGCACATGAATCACGAGTACTTCGAAGCTTTGCTAACTAGTTCAACATTTGAGATGTTGCCAAATGAGACAGAAGAGTTGTTGCATAGTGTCATGTCGATACCCGCAGAAGCTATGGACACTGAAGTAGTGACAGCAGAAGGGGGCTGTGCTAGAGGTTGTTAGGGAGGTAGAGGGAGCTACCCCAAAAGTTGCAGAAATATTAGCTGAAGTTCCCAAATCACCACGACAACCTAGACTGAAGCTGACCCCAACCAAGGAGAGTGCGAAGGACAAAAAGGGCAAGCAAGTTACAATACTGGTGCACGCATCACCAAGAAGAAACCCACCGAAGGACAAGCCCACCACACAGGAAAAGGGCAAATCCATTAACCTGGAGCCGAAGGAGGAAGAAATTGAGGACATCCTGATGGATGATGAGGACTTGGGGGTAGAAGTGGAGGAAGTTGAAGTCAAGGGTGCTGACCTTATCACTAAGTTGTCCGGGTACATCCCTCTACGCAAGGGCAAGACCAAGGTGCCAAAGGACATTGACGAGAGCAAGGTCCCCTTGGAAACCCCTTTGCTATCGGACGAGATTATCTTTGAAGGACCGCGCTTGGGTTGGGTTCCTCTATTAAAACTGGAAGATTAGGACTTAGCTTACCATGAGAAGTTCCTACACTTAGCGACAGAGCAGTTAATGTGCCGCATTATTGACACAACCACTGCGATGACTGCATTGGAACTGCGGAAGTGGCTTAAGGGAGTAGGCAAGGCAGGTTTTCTCAACTTGCTATGGGTGTTGCATTATAATCGCACCCCATTATAGTATTGGTCATCAAGCAGTTGTTATGCTTGGTGCACGATGGGTGTCTGTCGCTGGAGAGCCAATGTGTTGTGGGGAAAAATGCCTATGCAGGACGATCCTATCCACCTAAGGTGTGATAGAGCCTTAGCAACAAATAGATACAGCTATTCTGGTTTCTTCCTTTATGAAATGTGAAAGAGGGGAGATTGATAGACTTACCGTTGTCTTCCGTTTGTCCCTCGATCTAGATCCTCTTCTCTTTGGGTGTTCACAACTACTTTCCTCCTCGCTTGCTCAAGAGAACAGCTACTTGATTCCCACGAGATCACAAGAGAACAACTACCTGTGACAAGAGAACAACTACTTGCGACAAGAGAAGAACACAACACAAAGGTAGATATTCATATTCACAAATGATTCAGGATTAGAAGTAAATCAAATACACTAATGCAATCATACAAATACACCAGTATATAGGAGAAAACCAAGATAGCTTTATTGATTGATAACAGGGTTTAGGAAGAGATACAACCTAGAGGGCTCCAATCCAGCATCTCTTTCCCAGCAGAATGGAATTCCTTCTTCAGCTCCCTTCAAAGCATTAAGCACCCAATGATTCCAGTCTCAAACCAACAGCAATTCTTTGCAATAACAAAATTCCAGCCTCTAGATCTCATGGAGGAGAGATCTATATATAGTTATTTTGGAGAGAGGATGAATCAACTTGAGATCTGACTAGTGTCCTCTCCCTCTCTCAGTTCTTGAGTCCACTTGGAGGTTCTTGCTTCCACTTGGAGATTTGGAACCTCTTACTCATCACCAGTCGAATTCCCTGAGGCAAGTGTCATTTTGGAAGCTTCCTGAGCATTGACACATTGAGGAACGAGCCTGCCACTTGTCCAAACTCGCTCAGCGCAGGTAGCTAGTGTTGGAGTTGACATTCAACGCAGGTAGCCAGTGTAGCAGTTGACATTCAGCGCAGATGCTCAGTGGAGCAGTTGACATGATCCTGAATTGACTTGTTTTTGAGTGGATTCAGGTGGAGAACTTCTGTGAATTGCTGTGGTTAGTTAGCCTTGTTCCTCTAGGGGTAGGAACAACATGTTTAGGGACTTTGGATCCCTTAGATTATGGAGATTTCATGCTCAATGCTGTAAGGCACAAAAATGTCTATAACACAATGTCTATCACCGATAGATTGATCCACAGGATCATGTGCCTGCCCTACATAAGGGAAAATCAACCATGATGTTTGGTGGAAAAGGTGGCGAGTTGGCCCTCCCATGAAGCAGAAATTCAAGCTCGTGAAGAAGCCATGAGGCTATGCTATCTTGAGTATCTGTGACCTTACGGTCAAGGTGGCCACACAGATTTTGGTAGGAAAGTTTATGAGGAAGTGTTGCATAGATGAAGTACCAGCACTAGTCATTGTGCACTGAAGGAATCCAGTTCAATTGGGTGCACTATCTCTGTGGTGAGTTCCTTGCAAACTATCGCGAGGCACAGGAGCTCAGCAAGACCTTCCACTATGTGTGGCTCTTGCTGTCTATTGTGTTGGTAGCATGGGAGCTGCCAGAAGACAGTCAATTCCTCGTGGTCACACCAGACCTACCAGATGAAATTAAGTATGATTTGCTGTGGGCGACCACGGATGCTCAAGCATCAAGGATAGCAAGATCTTCTAGATCTTGATGGAAATGAACATTCACATGGCTATCAATTACAAACCGTGGTTGTTATCTATTGTGTTTTCCAACCTACAGTGGTACATAGAGTTTAAGGTATACTTTCACCATGTGTCGATTAGGGCATAGAAGGACCCTGCGTAGACATGGTATAGCTTGCCTTACTTGGCAACAAATGACACAATTGAGGCAGTGCTTGATCCCTGGCCAGTAGAGTGGCGCACTACCTCAAACTTGGCAGTGGGGGCGAGTAAGTCCACCGTGCAACGCAAAAAGGAGGAGGAAAAGCTCAAGATGGCGTAGCTAGCTGAGAAGAGGAAGAAGTAGGCCGCTAACAAGGCCCAAGTGGAGTGAGATGCCACCCAACATACAGACAAATAGATAGGAGAAACAAAGTGTGGCTCTAACAAAGGCGCGAGGTCGCCTTTGCCCAAACTAAAGGAAGAAATGGACGAGCAAACAGAGTAGCATGGTGTGGACCCGCAAACAACATTGGACCACATGTAGCATCCAAGGGAACAAGAAAAAGTGGGGTCAAGGAAGAAATCCAAGGCCACTAAGGTGTCACTGGACCCAATCACCCTCATAAATGGCGATTTGCATGACATTGGAGACACGGTGTAGGATGTCACCGTAGAGGCACTACAACAGTTCGAATAATAACATAAACTACTATTGGGGACCATCCAGATAGGTCTGCAGGAGCTGTATACCCGTGCATCATAGGCTGACACAGTGTCCACCAGCCTCGCTATTGGCACTTCAAAAGCTGCCGAGATGCTGCGTACGAAGGTCTCCAGTGCGGTAGTGCTACCAGATGGAGCATTGACCACATAAATGAAGCTGACAGGCCCACTATCATCACCCTCAAGGGAGTGGGGTTAAACTTGGTAGCGCTCCCTAGTGAGGCGCTCCACCTATTGCAGGATGGAGTGATCACGGAGCTGAGGGCCCGCGAACACCGTGCTTTGCAGGTGATCAGTGACTAGAGGATTAATAATGAACAGATGGCCCTACAACGAGACTCTGCCTTCGCCACTGTGACTTAGGTAACTGATCGAAAGGAGGCATGCCAAATGGTCTTGGAGTTGGCCATTCCTGAGGAAGAACCAGTTGAGGTGTGTGTCCGTAAGCTTGCTATAGGGGTGCACGAAGCTAGCACAAAGTTTGCTAGGGTTCAACTGTAGCTAAGCCTACAGATTGCAGATCTACAGTGGAAGGTCCAACCTTCAACTCCACCAGAAGTAAAGGAGCAACATGTAACCGTTGTCACAGAGGCAATAACAGTGGTCAACAGTGCAGTAGAAGACTGCACACAAATTTTTGAACATTTGTTCGAGGTCCTAACGAGCCTGTAGGAGGACCATAATGTACAGTGGTTGGAGATAGAAGTGCGAGAATTGCAACAGTGCTATGGCGAAGTAAAAGGTACAACGCAAACCATTTCTCTCACGTAGAGAGTAGAAAAGCTGCAGTAGGCCAAGAAGTTGAAAGAACAGGTAGATGCAACGCAACACAAGGAGGCAGTGCTGAACGCGTGCCCGAAACCCTGGTTGGATGAGGCTTATTCAGTCATGACCTCTATTGAATGAAAGCTTGCGAATCTGCAAGCAAATCAACAAAAGCTTCAGGTCGACAGTTCAGGACCAATGATCGAGCTGTTGGTTGAAGAAGCGAAGAAGGCAGCTGCACAGTGCACTGTTGAGGTTGTGGTCATACAGGTTGAGCTGGGAGGCCTTTGTGCCAAGATCTCCATGCCCACAGAGTGACTCGAGGGTGAGTCACGATGTTTGTGTTGGGGGCCTGTTGGGAACGGGTTCCCCCAAGGATAGTTTTGAGACTAAAAGCCCATGCTTTGGCTCAATTTTGTAATAAAGTTGTAAAGTCTCCACATTTTTTGGTCGCAGAGCACGAAGGTGTCAAGAGTCATAAAGGGTTGTCCGCCCTTATTTTGTAAAGTGTAAAGTCGGCTGTAAAGATCCACCCATGGTCCACGAACCATGGGATTGTATAAAAAGGAGCTAAGTAAGTAAGCTCTAAGTAGTCTTGAGTGAGTAGACAAGTCTTGGAGTCTTGGTAGAGAAGTCTAAGTGTTTTGGGTCTTAGTGTAGGTAGAGGCTCTGTAGCTGAGTGCGCAGAGGCCTAGGGTGGAAGTCCGCAACTGAGTGTGTGGACCCCTGCAGCTATGTGCACAGGGCGGATAGAGTCTGTATCAAACTAAAGATATCAATAAAGAGAAGTATTCTACAAATTTTGTGTATTTATTTCTTGTTAATGCATCTGGTTATATTGCATTTTGGGTTTAATTTACAATGTTTATGTGATGCGCGAATATATGTGGTTATATTGGTTAATTGAATGCAAGTAAGAATATCAGTTTACGTAGCACTAAAGAGGATTGTTTAGCAAGATAAGTAACAAACTCAAGGTAATTGGGGAACCTATACAATACGCTGTCACAGCAACACGAAAGTGCCTGGATCGCGGGTTAAGGCTACACGAAGGTCAATTATACACCTTTGTGGAGGTACTAAAGGGCAGAATAAAGGGTAAACTGACAGAGCCCTAAAAGCTTAGTTACCTCCGTGAAAGTAGGAACAAAAGATATAAACTGACATCACGACCATCTCAGGGTGCAGAAACTTGGTTCTAGTACCCCCCCATACTGCTTCGGGTGAGACTTCGGTCCATGCTTCATAGGCTGATGTCAAAAGGGCCAGTAGTGTAGGGATTTGTTTGGATAACTAACGCTAAACCTGGGTAAGGCCCCACAAAGCCAAAAACAGGCCTGAAGTCCTCCTGATGGTGGGAATGAAAGATTTTATATGTTTGCACATTTATGGGATGCAATATGTGCACAACATCAGTTTCCTGGCATGAACTGAAGATGGACACCACGAGAAACTGCTGTGCATATTATTGCAAGATACTTTCGGATTTTAGTCATCGAGGGATAATGGAATAATTAACTGACCAATTCATGATCCCGCTCTACAAGCTTATCTTTGAAGAAGATCCACCTCGCATGTCACGAGGAGAAATGGAGGCAATATCAAATATTGTTGATTGGTATGCCTCACAATGTGGTACCTTCCTTAGAGTGTTCAGAAGAGAGAAGCGTGCACATTTTTTACCAAGGTATGCTACCGACAAGCTTTCCATGCAAGAAGTGTCACATCATCTCACCACAGGGTTGTAAGCAGCTCTGCATAGGAAGAATAAAGCAACATGGCCACTCTTCCTTTACAAATTGGATTATATGAGATAAATAACTTGAAAGTAATGAATACCAAGGGAAAGGAAATAGTGAAGTTTGCATTTGATACTCGAGACTTTAATCTGTATGATCCCTGTAGTATTTGCAAAGACCACTATGTGAGAATTCACTTTTAGTGGATCAATAACGCTTTTCATTGGCCAGAGGAGGATCCATGGAGGAATTGCTACAATGCCTCAAAACTCCACGAGCCGATAAGTTTAGCAGGGACTTCATAGGCTACTCCACAGAGGGAAGCAAATCAAGAAGAATAAATAACAGAAGGCATAAATCCCATGCAGGACAAAGAAAGAGAAAGATTGTCGACAATCCAGAGGGAGTACAAAGCTGTAAGATGAAATCAGATTTGATTGTCATGAAAGCAGCCTTAGCAGTAGAAGAAAAAAAGAAGCAGAGGATACAGAAAGCAGATCGGAGGAAGAGATAAAAGCAGAGGTTGCAGGAAGCAGAATAGAAGTTGTAGGAAGCATAATAGAAACTGAAGGAATAACATGTTAAGAGGAGGAAAGAACAAGAAGGAAGAAGAAGAAAGGAAATGCGCAATAACAGAAGAAACAACGCTAATACAGGTTGAAAAGTAGGAACAAAACCTTCCAGCAGCTGAAGAGGAATGTGAACAAATGCAGGATCATGAGCTTTCTCATTAGATTGAGCACTTGATCAAAGTAACAAACATGGAGATGGAAAAGGAGCTGCATAATGAAGATGTTGATTTGATTCCGAGTGCGCCACAGGTCATTGTTTAGTCTCCACCAGCTCCAGCAACAGAGCCAACCCTGAGTGAGGAAGGGGATGTTCTTCTTCTTGATGACGATATGGTAATGGATGTGTACAATCTGTTATTTGATGGGTTCTAGAAGAAGATTTTATAAGCAAAGAGAAAGTATTTTCTGAATGATCACGCATCACCTACATTTGTTATAGAAATGGTGATAATGGTAGAAACCGGGAAGAATCCAAATGCCATTGCCAAAGCTAACTTGGCCTTTGTAGGAGAAACAACAAATATTTGGTATTTTACAACCGAGAATGAGAAATTGGCACAAAACTTGCAGGCTACTAGGAAATAGGCAGAAAAACTCCACGCAATAGTACAAAATGCATTTTCGGCCTAGGTCTACTTGGAGGTGATGAGAGAAATGATACTTGTTGAAGTATCAACACTTGGAGAAACCATGTGGAAACTCTATGAGGGGTTTATGACCATACATAAAGTAGTTGTCCATTTGGATGGCCTACAACAACATAGAAAAGATTTTTTTAAAACTCTCATGAACATACAAGCTTCCATTTCCTATGTGCAAGAATGGACAATGCGATACAAAGGGGAACCACTTGTCTTAGTGTAGTAAATGAAGCCATAGGCAGAGCTAGAGAGAGTGGGAGTTCAGATGTTGATTCATAGCAACAAGCAGCTTGCCTCATTCATTGGTATCATTCAAGCCTCATATGTACGGTTGTTCAGTAGTTTATATGTCTTGGTGAAAACACACAAGATCCCCTTAGTTGGTTCTCTCACCAAAGCCAAACCCAGGAACTAGGTCTGACAGGAGATCGAAGAGTACTTGGAGCAACTGAGATAGATTACTACCAAGGAAGTTTTGGTGATGAATAGACAGAATATGTAGAACTACATCGGTGGTCCTGTCCAGATTAGAACAATGTTTATCATGCTTCAGAACGAAGCTGAAACTTGTTCCAAGTAATTGTATTTGGATTCCATGGAGGCTAGATTTTGCTTCCATCTAGACACCATTACGCAGTTTGGGGATGTCATCACATAGTATTGAGATTAGCACCAATAAGTTACCAAGAAGCATCAAGTGGAAGTTGATGAGCTAGCGTTTTTCCAAACTCAAGCATCATAGTGTTTTGTATTGTTAGGCTATCAAGTTTTCTCTACCCTATTTTGTCTTATATGGGTACAAGTGTAAATGGTATTATTATTTGTAATTATGTTGTAAGTGAAATTCCAAGTGTTAATATTGGAATATGAAGAGTCATGATGTGAAGTAATGATTCATTTTTTAAAGAAGTTGAAGAGTCATGAGGGTAGTCCAAAGGTCACAAAGGGGAGTTGAATAGTCACCCCCTCTTGTTATAAATGGAACCTCACAACTCATGTAAGGGGCTTTTGGGAGCTAAGCTTTTGGCTAGGATTAGGCTTAGAAGGAACTTGGGAGTATTGTGAAGAGCCTTAGGTTCTCCATAGCATAGAGTGAGTATACTTGTTTGGAGGAGTAGGTGATATTGACTTTAATGTTTGACTATTGGGGCTAGTGATCCATCAATGGTGTATGTATGAATGGAACTTTCACTTATAATAAAACTTAGAGCTAACACACTTTCATGCATATGTTGTGGATATAGTAGGACTATGTTAGCTCCTTATACTACGAGTGTAACCCCTTATTAACCCACTTATTATATTGTTGTGCCCATGTAGTCCCCATATTGTTATTATTGTGCCCCATAGAAGCCACTACTGTTATTATTGTGCCCTTACATTATTATTGTTATGTCGGCTCTGATTATGTTATGACCCCTTAGACTCCTATATATAGAAAGGAGGTCTTGTTATTTGTATCATCCAATAATTGTTCATTTGTGTAATGTATAGAATGTTTCTCCCTCAAAGAGGCTTATTTTCAAGGTGTTTATCTATCTTTTTGTGAGCTGGTTTCATAACATTTGGTATCAGAGCTTTGGATTCTAGGGTTTCGCTGCTCCAAATAGGCCATTGTAGAATTTTTGCTATAACATTTTCGCTACGAAGTTTCAGAAGCTTAAAAAAAATCCATTTGAGAAGAAATTAGTCTAAACATTGATTCCGAATTTCAGATCTTGTCTCGCTAAAGTTTCAGATCTTTTTTCGATATCATTTGAGGAAGTTAGGGTTTTTGCAAGCTCCAGAATTTCATCTCAAACAGGTCATCGTGGAATTGTCACCATAATATTTTTTTTACTAAGGTTCAGATTCTGAAATTAAAACCAATTGGAGCTGAAATATTGGTGAAGCTCAGGCCCGAATCTCAGATCTTGTCTTGCTATATGTTCAGAGATATAATTTGAGGAAGTTAGGATTTTTGCAGACTCCCAAATTACATTCTAAACAGGTGACCTTGGAAAAATCGTCATAATTTTCTCTCTGAGCAACAAATTGAAATTTCATAAGAAGTTATAGAAAGAGGACGGATTGCAGTTTTCTGTATATATTTTTCAAATCGGAAGGTTGAAATATTGACACGTGGCACGTCGTACACTTTCTCTCTACTAAAACATTATATAATTAGGTCATCATAGGAGATTGGACATAACTCTTTCTTGGAGAATCAAATTCTGATAAGACTTGCAAGGTTAGAAAGAAGACCCAAAGGGCTACTGTAGGACACAATTTTAGAGCTTAGAGAACTAAAAGTACAGAGTTACAGTCATTTCAAGATGAAGCTCCTAAAATCAAGAAAAGGCGATAGGAGGAAGTTTGATGGCAAGGATCCGGTAAATTGGATACTACAGATGGAGAAATATTTTGATATACATGAGGTTCAAATGTTATAAAAGGTACATGTTGCATATTTATATTTAGAACCAAATCAATTTTTATGGTATAAAGGGCTTTGTTCTTGTAAAACACTTGTCACTTGGTCAGTTTTCCCGGAAGAAATGATAGCACATTATGAGGATACAAAGAGTAACACCTTATTTAGCCAATTGATAAATCTCAAACAAAAGGGTTGAATGGCAGAGCACATTGAGGACTTTCAAAAATTGAATATAAGGGTAAATTATATTCCATATAAGCAAAGGATTGATGTATTCATAGGGAATTTAAAGGATAACATTCAACATGAGGTTCATCTTTGGGACCCTGATTCATTGGGGAAGGCATTCCAGTTGGCAAGAAAAATTGAAAGCGAAATTATGGAAACAAGGAATCCCACCACTCACGACTATAATTATGGAAGTGTTTTTTCTCCTAGCCTTCCACAACCTACATGGTTTACACGACAACAATTAGAAGAAAAAAGAGAAAAAGGGCTTTGTTACAATTGTGATAGCAAATACACTAAAGGTCATAAGTGTGCTGAGAAGAAATTATTTTACATAGATTATGAAGAGGAGGAAGAAAATGATCAAGAAACATCAAAAGAAGAGGATATACACTAGGAACCAACCCCATAGAAAAAAGAAATGAATCCGACCATATCTTGTAAAGCATTGGCAAGAATTACCACTCCTCAAACTCGCAAGATAGGACATATCAAGAAGAAAAAGGTTCAAGAAGTGAAAGATCATATCGAGAAAGAAGAAATGAATCCAAACATATCTTGTAATGCATTGGATGCAATTACCACTCCTCAAACTATCAATATAGAAGGACATATCAAGAAGAAAAATGTTCAAGAAGTGAAAGATCACATCGAGCATCAAGAAATGAATCCAACCATATCTTGTAATGCATTAGAAGAAATTACGACCCCTCAAACTCTCAAGATAGAAGGAAATACCAAGAAGAAAAGATTCAAGCAGTGAAATATCACATTGAGCATCAACAACAAGTTCTCCAACATTTAAAGGATAATGCCACTTTGGTGCAGAATTGAATAAAACAAGCAGATAAACATCGCAGTGACAAAAGTTTTGATGTGGGCGATTGGGTATTTTTACGACTACATCTCAAGCAAGCTATTTATGAAAAGGAAATGTTGGAAATACTACATGCACTTAAGAAATGGAGACCTTACCTAATGGGAAGACAGTTCAAGGTAAAAATGGATCATGATAGTCTTAAATACTTTTTAGAACAAAGATTATCTTTAGAAGAACATAAAAAATGGGTCACAAATATGTTGGGTTATGACTTTGAAATCATCTACAAAAAAGGGAAGCAAAATGTTGTTGCAAATGCACTCTCAAGAAAGGATGAGGATGTGGAAGCATTGTTTTGTGCTATTTCTATTATCCAACCACATTGGATAAACGAAGCAAGGGATGAATGGAAGAATGATGAAGAAGTGTGGTCACTCATTCAAAAGTTGTAGAAGATCCTAGTTCAAACAATATTGCCAGAACTTGACGAGGAAGGAAAAATCATATTGGAGCCTGGAGCAGTGACAAAAAAAAGAACCTGACAGCTACGAAATTTATCAATTTCATAGTATCTCATCAAGTGGAAGAACTTACCTAACGAAGATTCCACAATGGAGGACAAGCATTATATACAAAAGCATCAAGAACTACTCAAGTGTTAAGGACAACACTTTTTGAAGGAGAGGGGCATGTTAGGTCCCTATACTACTAGTGTAACCCCTTATTGTTATTAGTACAACCCACTTATTATATTGTTGTGCCCATGTAGTCCCCATATTGTTATTATTGTGCCCCATAGAAGCCCACTATTGTTATTATTTTGCCCTTACATTATTATTGTTATGTCGGCTTTAATTATATTATGACCCCTTAGAATCCTATATATAGAAAGGAGGTCTTGTCATTTGTATCATCCAATAATTGTTTATTTGTGTAATGTAAAAGAGGTTTCCCCCTCAAAGAGGCTTATTTTGAAGGCGTTTATCTATCTTTTCTATCTTTTTGTGAGATGGTTTCATAACAGACTATTCTTGTTGTATTTGCAATGCATGTTATTTAACATACGCTTATGCTTATGAACTATTTTGTTTGCATTTGTATGAATCTTGTTGAATGCATGTTGTTGTATTAATTCATCACCTTAACTTGTGGACTATTCCGCATGTTAGATGGTGATATCATTATGCTCATTTGTTCCTTTCAAGTTGCGTACTATTTCATGCTTCCAAGGGGCACACTTCCTTTTCCCTTCATGTGTTGGAACCTTCATGCATCTCACCTAAATTTCCACAGGGTCACACACTTTCTCTCACCAAAGTAAGCATACTTCACTCTGCGTGTTTTCACATTCAAGGTATAACATTACCACCAAGTGCTGGGAATCCTAATCCAAATGGTGTGAGGTCTAGTTGGGACTTCATATCAGGGATATCCCTTGAATGTTGGTAGGTCTAGCACCGTAAAAATTTCTGGCACTAGAAGGAGGGCTAGATGACAAGTTGAGCCCTTGAATCCTGTTTTGAATTTCTGTACTCATTTAATGACTTCTTCCCAAATCATAACCTCGACATGTTTTTCTAGACACATAAATATGAAAGTGTCGGTGAGAATTATTCATGACTTGTCAAATTTAAAATTCAATGGAGAGGGTGAAACAACATTATTTGAGCACACCGCCCATTTTCTTGATTTCTGCACAAAGCACAATATCCACTATGTGGATGTTGGATGTAGTTTGTTCATTCTCATGTTCGATGGGTACATACAAGAATGGTGTAACAAATTTCCTAATGACTCCATTCACTCGTTCAAACACCTTGTCACAAAGTTGTTCTATGCCTTTGATATGTATGATCGTAAAACTTTGTGCAAGAAAATTTTGAATTTGCAAAAAGCACCTGATGAAGCTGTTCAATATTTTCACGATTGTTTTATTAATTTTTTCTTTGAATTTATAGAAGATGATGTTGATTGGTACTTCTTGGTAGAAAAATTCCTATATCTTGTTCACATTTTGGATAATCCACACGAGCTTGAATCTTTCGAACCTCTCCCAACATACCTCAGTATTAGAGCTTCTAAATGTGTGATAGATGAGGTTGTTGTTCCAAGTGACCCTCCATCCCCTTCTCATAAAACAAATCAAGTTTCATAGGTTGAGGTTGGAGAAGTTGAGAATCCATCCATTGATCTACTACCATCTTCTCCCACCCCACATACTCAGAATTGTAGTGTAGGTGTGGATTCCAAATCTAATGGTTACGATGAAGTTTTATCTCCTCATCCTTCATCCTTTGGTTCCTTTGATCCTCCAAATTGTGAGTTGTTGTGTTCACCTGTTTTGAATCCTTCTTTTGATGTTCATGAGGATAAAGTTTTGGATGAAATTAGTGTTGAGCAGCCAACTTGTGACTCATTTACAATGATTATGTGTGGGATCCCATAGCTGAACAGGAATCTGCGATGAACAATAGTTCTTCTGCTTCTGCACCTCTCCCTCATTATCTTAAAATATTACAAGATCTAGTTCTCCATGTCAAATCTGGTGAAGAATTAGTTTCCGATCATTCTCAGAACACATGCTGTTAGTTTTTCATCCAAAGGTAGAGAGGGAAAATCCATTTTCCTTGATCTTTCCTATCTCTCATCTTATCTTTATAGAAATAGAGAAGGTGAAATTTCTCTCTCTCCATCATATCTCTCATCTTATATTTCTATAAATATAGAGGGTGAAATTTCTCTCTCTCCATCATCCCCTCTCTATGATTTGTCAGATCATGAGGATACCCCTATTTGTAATCTTGAATTTTTTTATCGTGGTTGTCATGATATTTTCATTTGATTCATTTGATCACTATTCTGATTATTCCACTGTCGATCTTTCCAAGCCACCGATCTTTGATGATACATCTTTTGAGGTACTAGAACTTCCCCAAGATTTCGAGGCACTTCAACCCAAGCTGATGGTTATGTCAGGTTCTCATAGTCTTTGAGGTCAGTTCCACTTTCGATCATAAATGTGTTGAATCTCTCCAGGCTCCTCATCACTTTATTGCACACATTGAAAATCAATCTATTTTACAATTTTCACATCCTCCATCTGTATCACATGATCCTATTGCTTAGTCATTGGAGGAGTCATCCGTGGCAAGAATGGTCACAAAACAAAAATACTATTCTTTCTTTATGTTCGTCTATTTTCGCATTTAGGAAGTTTTTACTTTCATGTTTTCAGGTCGCAGTGTGTCTACACACCACCATGCACCCTCATAATGTCTACCATGCATGTTTCTTTCTATCTTTTCTACGCATTCTTTCGAACTTCAAACATTTTGGTTTGCATTGTCTTATCTTTTTTGTTTGCCATTATGCTTGTATATCTTTCTTGACATACGTTCCCTTGTGTATGTAGGTCAACCAATGCACTTGTGGCTCCATTAGAAGTATCATTTCACGTGAGTTTGGCCTATTAACTATTAGGTTAAGAGTAGGAGTTGTTTTTTTCTTTGATTTTCTTTTTCTTACTTTCTGCTCTATACTTTTATTATTTTGTTTCCTTTGTAGTCATATGATAGCTTTCGCATGAGATTGTGTTTGGTTTTTTAGACCAACTTAGTGAAATCCAAGAGGAAGTTGAACTTCTATCAATGCTTGGTTATTTGTTTACTCCCTCTCTTTATGTGAATCTTGAATTTCTTTTAGTCAATGATATGTTGATGGAAAATACATTCCTTTCAGAGAAAGTCACAGTGAAATCACAATGCTTGCAATTTAACTAGTACTGCCTACTCTAATCGGTCTTCTATTTTCTGGTTAATCATTGTCAACTAAGTTGAGTAGAGTAAGGAGGGGATGAAAACCTTAACAAGCATGTCAGAGGTGTATATAAATATCCTTCTCTGAAGGGACAACCTCTTATGATATCAATAAGTCGAGATCCCTCTTCTGCCCCCATGAAATAAATAAGTTCCTATGCAAAATTCTTTGAACAAATAAATATGAAAAGATGAAAAATGAAATAAAGGAAGAAATAAGGGAAAGGATTCCTATGTAGAGAGGTGAAGCAATAAAATTTGTTGGGGTACTTTCTAGGTTCGCTAGTAGTGGAGAAATGCTTGTGTTCCTGAAGTGACTTCGCTGGGGTACTATCTAGGCCTACTGGCAGCGAAGCAATACCAGAGATGAAAACTAGGACTCTGACAATCTCTTTTATTTGTGCATTTATATACTCCTCATCCCCAATTGAAACAAATCAGTCTGAATTGGATTGGTATGTGTGCCATCGATGAAGAGAATGGTAGGGACTATATCTTTAACTCAAGATAAGTGAAGAAGCTGTGACAATCAATGAACTAAACAATAGTTTTGGAAGAGTTAGACCTATTTTCATGAGACAAGATCCATATAGAGAACTGGAGTTCTACCAGTGTGTTGCCAATGTTGTAGTGGCTACAACCACCCTCCAAAATTTTTCTTATGCTTTGATTTTGGAGCCTTCCTTCCTATCCATAGGAGCTTATCTTGCACTGATTCAGGTATTCATGTTTTGAATGAGACACACATTTTTTCATTAGTGCTTGTGTATTCTTGTTTTCACACTTAATCGATCTTTCTAAGTCATAAGCTGATGTCCCGACTTGGTCTCACAAAAATTCTAGGATTGCCTCCAGAAACTACACAATCCTTGAGGGAAATCAACCTGGATAATTGGAATTGCGTAGTTCATACTGGAAGTCAACCTTAAGCTCAGAAACTGTGTAGTCATGGAAGGCAGCCCAACACTGAGCCTAGAAATTGAGCATAGAAACTGTGCAATCCCTCACTAAGCTCAAAAGATACGTAATGCATTGAGTTAGAAAGTTTCTTAGTTCCTGATCTCTGTCATCAGATAGCTCCTTGAACCATATTTCCAATGCCGCTTACGGTTTGAAAATCCGACTCCCGATGCTCTCAAAACTCAAAAAACAAAATCTGCCTCTAACCTCTAGAACCTGCACATGAAAACTGAAAACACTCCTCCTGTCTTCAATGGAGAATTCTGCCTTTATAGGCATGCAAATGCATAATAACCTCTCCGGCCACCTTTAGACTGAATCAGCTGACTTCTAGGGTCGAATAGGTTGAGTTTAGGGTTTGTTTAGCCACCTTAGGCCTAGTCGTGGTGGTCAAATTAATTATAAAACCAATTTTACAAACAAAAGCCCAAAAATGGCTTTATAAAACCCCGAAAACCGCAAACGGTTTCTTAACCGGGCGGAGGTTGGACTGTTTCCATGTGAACATCTAACTGACCACGGTTAACACGCCGGCAGTTCCGGATGATAGTGCGGCTGACGGTAACTTGGCGGTCACATGGCACCAGTTCCGACATGGTTTACTGCGCGGTTAACTCCAAACTGCCAACACATACCCTGACAGTTTTACAAATGCTGGTCACATGCCCCTGACGCGGTTAGGATGCCTACGTGGTCTAGTGGCGGTATATACTAACTTGGCGGCTTACCTTACAATGTTCACATGAACTCCGACACAGTCAGTTACCTTCGCGGTTAGAGGTGACTGTTATGTGTTATATATATATGTTTTGTAATGTTTTAACATACAAAATAGGCCGAGAGTGAAAGCTTAGGTTTAACACTTAGGTCTGGTGATGGATTTTGAATACCATTAGGTTTAGAGTTTAGGTATAGGTTTAGCATAGGTTTTGATGTATTTTAATACATGGATATGCATTAGGATTTGGATGTGTAGAATAGGATTTAGAGCTTAGATTTGGGATAAGAGTGAATTTAGAATTCTTAGGGTAACAAATGATGAATAAGATAGCTAGGAGTTAGGGTTTAGGTCTAGGCTTAGGTAAATGGTTTCATTTAACTATTCAAGACCCATGTTGGCTCTGCACAACGACATCGACGAAACTGAAGCCTTTACCAGATGATCGACCCTTGTACAACCTTATGGTCTCCGTGCGACATTCATCAACATTGCATGACGATAACCATCACATCTTTGAAACTGACACTGGTGACGATGACAAGACTATGTCATTGACTAGGTACTTTAACTTGAACCCTTGTACACAATCAACTATATCAACCATAAATCCTGCAAAGGAGAACGACAAAACACATGTTTTTGACCAAACCCTGGCGGAATTGTCGATGACATAAGTTGACAGCCAGGCACAACATCACATCAACTGAATGCCATGAAACCATAACATTACCTTAACAACCTGATCATTACCAATACTGTCGATCTGTCGAAGCTGAATTGAAGCGACAACGATACTGAATGACACCCATGAACACTGATGACGACACTTCGAACACTTGTGCAATTGGATCGATGGATCCTCCTGGATTAGTTCCCCAGAATTGCGCAATATTTCCCTGCAGTGCGCATGGCAAGTTTCCCCAAAAAAGAAAAAAACATCCCTAAAAATTAGGGATCCATTATTAGTATCCCGAGGGAGGCACACTAGTTATTTTTAGAAACTTCTGCCAAGTGTCACTTTTTCCTTGATTTTAGGCATGCACGTCATAAACCCTAATTCAATCAAATTAATCAATGCATCTAGAGCTCATTTTACATTTGATCTTGGAGCTGTAGCATTCCTGAGGAGATCAAGGATCCTTCAGTGTGGTCGTCATCACTTTGGTCATCTTTTGCTGCTTTTCTGTCACTTTTTGTCATTTCGGTTGTGTGAGTGCTGTTTTACTTAATCCTCTTCATGGATAATGGTGTTTCAAATTATTTTAACTTGTAGAAGTGTTTCTCTAAGTTTTTGTTCGCCTTTTACAAGTGTCAAATCAGTTTTCCTGTTTTAGCACCGATGGTCGCCGTTGCAGTGACTCTCCTCACACACTTGATTTTCCTTTTGTTTGACTCGTTTCTACACTTGATCTACATTTATTTTCTCATACTTAGTAATTTTTTCACTTAATCTCACATCATCATTCACTTCTGATCATTTTTCACGCTTCCACCAGGAAGATCTGTACTTTCCTTTGCTAGATCTTGCCTCCTAGTTGGGCACTGTACAATCCTAAGGCTCAAGCCGAAAGCTTGGCCTCTCGAACTATGCAATACAAAGTACAAGTTGACCCAACTGCTTATTCATTTTCCATTCTCTGGATGTATAAAGTTGGTTGCATATTAATACTTTTTCCTTATTGGTTACATCATATATGTTATAAACAAGGAAATCCTCTAATCCTTTGTATTATTTCATCCATGAACCCAAAATTATTTTGGGTGCTACATTTAGTGGTGTTTCATTTGGGTACTTCATATTTTTTTTTGAATAAATCTAATCATAAGGAATGACTTCATGTTCATGGTGCATTTTCTAAAATTCAACTATATGGTTCTTTTGAAAGAAGTTAAAGACATTGATGTGGTATGATTTAATGTGCTTTTTCATATAGAGATGCAAAGTAATTTTTTGTATAGGAATGAACTAATCTAAGTTTTTTAGTTAAATAAACCCCCTTCCTTAATAAATTCATAACCATGTATTAGATTGAATACAGTGGTGTCAGTAGTATAACACCAAGCCTTAACTCAATGCTATATTACTATAGTGGCATATCCCTATGTTGAGATGTTAGTGTTACATCCTTAGGGTTGTTTTATTGACTAGAATAGTGCCAAGGAATTTTTGGAGGATCAATATCCTCGTTACTTTAAGTATGTTAAAATAATTCAATGACTTGAGGGGATATCCTTCGTATTGAATGATTATAGAATTTTAATATTTTTCGTGAAAAGGTAGTTTGACAGTATTGGGATATAGGATATAGCAAACTATTGGAACATTTGTTTATATATGTATGAAATTAGAACTAGACATACAAAACTCAAATTGGGGCACCTTTATCCATTTAAATCAACATATAAAAATAAGAATAATAAATAAAATTTCTCTAAAACATTGTTTAAGATAATTGATCTTTAAAGAAAGCGTAAGAAACATAATAGAATAAAGTAAATATAAAAGTATAAGTGAAGCTATCTACAATAGTAAATACTATATAGATAGTTCGTCTTCAACCATGTAAATAATTTTCTAAGTCATCAAGTGAATGAAAATAATTGGCATGCATTCAAAGTTATCACTGAAACAAAAGTTTTTAGTAATGTAAAAATTTATACAACATTATTATGTGATAAAAGATTAAAGTAAGTTGATTCAAATAGTGATGAATCCCAACAAAAAAGTCTGGCATCTAATTCAAATTTCCAAATTTGCTTCAAGTCATAAAGACACAAGTTCTCTCTTCTTCCTTTAGGCATCGACCCATTTCTTCCTTTGAATTTCTCCCCTATATAGTAGCTTGGACCGTTGTAAATAATGATTCCCCAGGATAACCATCTCTTCTAATGAATTAAGACATTCCTTTATTCTTCTTGGACTTAGTAATTGATTAAGGTTGACTGGGTCCCAAAACTACTAGTTGAGGAGGATATGGTGTTGACTTGTCAATAACTGATTGAGTAGGTTGCAATGAGGTGGACTCTAATTTTCATGTTGTAGCTAATAAGGGCCTTTTATTTATCACTATGGAAATTAACTGCCAATTGTTTTCATCTGAAATGGGTTATTCGTCCATTCTCTTATAGATGATGACCAACTTAGCATATAGATTATAAGTGGGGAGTGGAACTTTTCATCGAAATTTGTTGACAATCGGTAGCACAATAAATCCATAATATAATTTATCAAATATAAACCTTCCTCTTATTCCACCAGTAATATAAGAGAAAATGTCTTGATAATTTTGCTTCTTTTTTAGGGAATATTGATAGATAATGTTTGTATATCTCCAACCTTCTAGATTCTAGGGTTGTGGGAGACCCAGTTCACATGCCCTCGAGAATTGGATTTCAAGGTCATGGGTGAGATCCTTAATTAGTTTACACTTTTGGTTTGAATTATCAATTAAATTTATTTTTCCTTTGATAGACATAACTTCCATGATAAAAGTGGTCCTGTTAGCAATATTCAATAACTTCAAATTATTTGTAGATTGAGAGTTGACGAAATTTATGACATCCTTTGCCACTTCAATTTTTTTCCCAACTTCTCCCAAGTATCCTTGATTTGGATACTCAAGATTCTTTCTACAAACTCTATATCAATCAGGATAACAAAATGATCTTTAAAAGAATTCATAACTATTTTTATTTGGTCCCATATACAGTGCCTATAACCCATCAATATTTTTTAAGCATCATTTTTATGACTAAGGGTCTTATTAAGTTCCTCATTAGATACCTTCAACCCTGCTAATTTCTTATCCCTATCGACCAATTCTAAATGATTATGCTCAATCAATTCATTTCTTCTGTTCAATATGACCCGTGAGTCCATCAATTTTAAATTCTTTTCTTGACACTCGGGTTGTAGATGAGAGACCAGTTTTCCTATCTTAATCACTTTCTCTTGGCTAGAATTAACCTCAATAACTTCCACTTCAAGGCCCACCTCTATTTTTGTAACCTTTTAGCAAGAGATGAGGCTAATTTCTCTTCAAGGCATTTCACAATTCTTTCTTGTTTGGATTTTATTTCATTTCCAGTGTTAATATGGTCCTTTAACTGGGCGCTTTCCTTTTTAATCTCATCAATTTCCTGAATTTGGCAGTGTTCAACTATATATATTCAATCCAATGTTTAGTCATGATATTTCATTATCCTTCTCTTTCAATAAATCAACTATAAAAGCCCTATCTTGCTCAGGGACACTAGAAATAAGTAATTTTTTCTACAAATAAGCCATCATAACCATATTGGCTTTATTTTTGGATATCTCTATTTTCAAATGCTCTTCTTCCCTGTTCAACTACACTTTTAATTTCTTGGAATTAATGGAGGAATAGATCAAATCTCTTTCCACAACATCACTTGTGTGCTTGTGTCAACCTATTTTGTATTTTGGTGGGAGACTATCCAAATCTATAGAAATTTGAGTAGTTTCATAATCACTAGGCTTGAGATAACCAATTGGGTTGTCTACTTTGGTCCATATAACTATGATTTGAAGTTGACCTATTTTGTAGTCAACTAAAGATAGTAATCTAGATAGGGAATGATATTCTTGCATCAATTGAGTATATAGATATAGACTTGCCTGATCAAAAGCCTCATTATTTGGGTTTAAGAATGCATCTTTACCCTTGGCCATCCACTCGAAAGATCTATCCTATGACAACATTTCTAAAAGAACATATATTTCATTAGAAGCACAATGCATAATTGACAAGGTTTTATTAGAAGGAGATTTTGTTTTTAGTTTTTTGCTTGGAGGATGGGGCTATCAACATCCATCACATCTTCTAGAGTTTCCTAACAGTGTTGGGATGTCTTGGACTATTTTACTCATATTTTGTAATAAACATCTGGCTAGGGTATGATGTATAACTTTGAGTCCATATATCTTTGTTAGTATTTTTTTTTTTATCCTTTTTAGGAGAATGAAAATAAGGAGAACATTTCACTGATGTCCTTAGATTGGAAATAAGCACGGGGGTTTCACTAGGGGAGTAATACCATACCATATGTGTTCATATTGGGGGATATATATTAAGGAAAAAATGACATAATATATTGAGCATATAATAGGGGATAAAGGGAATTTATATTTACAGGTATAAAAAATGGAGCTCAAAATTAATGAAAAAATATAAAGGGGTATAAAAAATGTTAATGAAAAATTGGATATCTACGATATCTAGTGAAAGTAGGGGTTTTTTAAACTGGGAAGGTGTATTGGGTTTGTATTGGTAGGGGGTTAAATAATGTGATTTTTAGAGATATTTTCCAATATGTAGTCAAATTAGAGGTATTGTTTAGTATGCTACGAATGCACGTGATATGCCAAATGTTCATTGAGTGAAGCCCCTATGGAAAGCCCTTGTGAAAATAAGTTGACAAGGGTTACATTCCGTTAAAATAATAACATTTTTAATAATTGGAAGAGTTGTATGTGAATTAATTGTAAAACATAACAATTTAGTGGGGATACTAAAAGTATATTTCTTTCCATTTGATGTAAATTGTAAGTCATCAAAATTAATTCTTTTTCGAATATACTCTAGAGAAAAAACTCAAGGGGTTAAATACATACGGAGCCTATATGGATTAACCTCAACACCATAAATTCTGGTAACTATGTAGTTCTATTCATTGTACCAATCTCTACACTTTAATTTTTCATTCTTATGCAAGTGAAACTTGCATTCATTAGGCCTTGGAAGAGGATGGCCAAATACCAAACTATAAGCCGTGGACATGAATTTGTCAATGTATCTATGATAACCATAAGGTTCATTACTGAATACTACAACCCATGTCAATTCAATGAGAGAATTCTCTTCTCCCAACTGATTTCTATGTTGTTACCCTAAGTGCTCAAAGTGGGAGGATTGTTGATCTAACATAAGATAAACAAGGAAAGAATGATGTGTAAAATCCCTTTCTTCTAACAAAAATGTAAATTGGTTATGAATATTGATAACAATAAATAGAGGAAAACTAAACCTAATAAATAGTGAAATCTTATGTACAAATCCCAGGATGGTTGCATCAATGCTCAAATCATTATCTAACCTAAAACGACACTAATCATGGATATTAGGTGTCTAGCATGTACTTTTAACACTCCCCTCTTCAAAGGAAGTCTCATCTATGTAATGTTTTCTTTCTCACTTATCAATTTTCTCAAAAACTCAGTTTTATGAGTATCGACAAGGGTTTCTATGTGAAACTCAAGGTCGTCTTCTTAGATTGGATCAGAACTCATAGTTCAATGGAGCATATTAGTTAAGTCTTTCTCCCTTACTGAAATTATGATCTATAGCCCCTGACTATATTTAACAACCATTTGAGTGGGGTTATAAAATTCAACACATAAATGCACTAATTCAAGGAAAGGAAAGGTTTGCGGAAGCATAACTTGAGGGAACATGATTTCCTATATAGGGAACAACTTGAAATCTTCATTGAATTTCTAAAAATCTTTGGCATGCGGATTTTTCTGGTTTTTACTAGTCAAGAGAGGGGTTTTACACTTTTTATGCATCATTTTCATCAACAACCTTCTCCAAAAGCCTTCCCCTCTTCCTAGGTTCCATTTGAACAAATTTTATTACAGAAAGGAGAATATGATGAGGGTTAAATAAATGTAATTACACTTTCTTATTTTTCCTTGGAAACTAAGGGTTTTTACCCTTTCGCCCGCTTTCCTTCCTAATGACAATGAAGGAAATAACCTATACAATATGATTTAATCTAGCCTAATTAAGGCATTAAAGATAACACACATGGTCAACTGAAGGAATTAAATTGACGATACATGCACCATTAGTGCACAACTAATTGCATGGATTAGATAATACCATTAGTGGTTTCGCCCGTGGCCTCAGGTGGTTTCATTCCTTAGGAAATCAGGGTGAAACAAACCTAGTTGGCCCAGTGCGACAAATGGAATGTTAGCCATTTTGCTCAAACCTTAGTATTAAATGTCAAGCAGGTGGAGGGACAAAATGGCCATAGACTATTAGATGTGTAGAGTAGCGTGATCATGTGATTTCCATGTGATGCATAAGTTTTGGGACCCATGCGAAGATACATGTTGGATGGGGACTAGATGGTGCCCTATTGTGATTTATGATGAAGGTTTGGTGGAAATTTGTTAGCGTGAAAAAGGATAAGACCTGGTAGCTTATTCATCATGAAAAATATTACTTGGTTAAAATAGTTAGTGCACTTGATACTTAATTTTGGATCATTTTTGTGATTTTTAGGAATATAAGAGTTCCATAATGTTTGCATACTATGGGTAGAAATAAAAAGGGGTATTAAAAATTCCATGGAAAAAATGGATACTTATGATATATGGTAAAATTGGGGATTTTAAAAATTGAATGTATTGGAAGAGGGGTCAACAAAAGGCCTTTTAGGGGTATCTACTAAAATTAGGGGTATTCTTTAATATCCCATGAGTGAACATGCTATGAAAAAAGTTCACTAAGTTAATCCCCTATGGGTGGAGGTGGGTGGCGATTAACCCCCATGATTTGTAACAACAATGGAGGTTCCTTGGTGGGGGTAAGTTGGATATGAAAAAGTGTTTAAATGTGATGATAGTGATGGAAAAATGATGATTTAATAGTACATGGTGGTGAATGGTATGTTGGTGAGATGATGGACCAATGGGAAAATGAACTTGCATACACATTTATAATATTTTAATTAGTTAATCAAAATAGCATAACAAACTAAACTTTAAAAAAAATTAAGTTGACACATGATACCTGGGAAGGGAGTGTTATGTCCATCCTAGGTGGGCACGACTCCTCGCCTTACATCATTGCAATATGTAGAAACATTAAAGGAGCATCACAATTATACGTAATCTAAAAGCATCTATAATATGGATTGAAAACATATGTTTTTTTTTTGTTTTTCAAAGAGGGATCATTTTAGTGCATTGAACCTAAATGTGTCGTACACTAAATGAAGAAGTAGATTCCATTGTTTCATCCATGGTGGGAATTGGCATTGATGCATTTAACAAGGTGGATATAATGTTATTAGGGCGTAGCACATACACACAACATACAATTAGATATATAAATGAAACACAAAATAAACTATATATATAGAATGAATGAACAACATGAAGATAGGTAAGATAATAAAGTACTCCATAAAACTCTATCATATAGTAACCTCCAACAACTCGTAACAAGTATAATTGTAGTTAGTACATATATGAAGCTCACATATGCCTCCATGTAGCCTCTCTTGGTTGAACCATAATACATAGTTTGATGGTCCAACCGATCCCACAACATCACATTCTGGTTGCTCCTGGTATGATGATGCTACCGAGGTGTCATGCTTCACCAAGGTTTGAGTCAAGGTGGTTATTGTGGTTTGGGATTACATAATTCTCCTTGATATGGGTCTTATGCCTTCATCTAGGTGGACAAGAACCTAATTATCAGTTACACCTAACAGTCACTCTATCTTGGGTAGAACCATGACCCACCCCCTGGAATTATCGCATGTAAAATTAGTTAATATGGAGTCCTAGCTTGAAATCTGCCCATAGTTTCCTCAAGATATATAAAAGGATATCCCTATTATAACAAGGAGGCTTATCAAATACCATGAACCACCTATTCATACAATGGTCTCATAACGATTGGTAGGTGAGGTGAACTAGTCCATACAAATGTGTTTCTTTCTAACTAATATTTTTGTTTTTGTTTTTCAAGTCAATGAACCATGATAGAAAATATTTTTTGGTAAACTTCAACTCTAATGTTGTCTTTATTTAGAATAATTTATTCATACATCCTATCCCCATAATTGGAATTATTAATCAATAATCCTTAGGAATTAGAAATGTATGATATAGTTGGCTTTAGTGAATTTGGTAGAGACAATCATGAAGGCTAGGCTAGTGTTTTTGAGATCATGTATGAGTGCCCTCAAAGCAGTCAATGATGTATAAATTTTAACATTGAGATTTACTTGTTCTAGGTTTGGATTTTCTTGTTCTAAGTTTGGGTATGGGAATGGTGGTTTTGGGTTCTTATTATGCTCCATGGTAACCAAGTATTCTAAAATTCAATAAGTACTTCTGTTCAAGGCATGAATTGTATTATTATTTTCTTTCCAAAAAAATTAAATCAAAGAAGTTACATTAGAATACTTACCTAGAATTTGAAGGAGACCAAATCTATTGACTTAGCTCTTGATGTAAACCATCGAGGTAATATTTGGCTCAATGGGATACCAAAAACACACTATGCTAATTTATTATCCTTCTTTTATTGCTTGAAGAAAATTTGTTTTTATGTATGTATCCTTAGAAATACATAATCCCACACTTGAAATTCACTTTAACTACAATGTTGAACTACTTGTTATTTCATCTTATTTTGTGACGTAACAGAGTTGTCCTTCAATAGTTTTAGAACCTCTTGTTGTGTCTTTATGTGTTATTCCATTGCTTGAACTTTTTCTTTCCATTTCAAAGGTGACAGGTTGGATGGAAGTTAATATCCATAAAATGATATGAATGGGGACATTTTTGATGAAGTATGTAAGGGTGTGTTGTAAAATGAAGTTTCAAAGTGAAACACCTTGACCCATTATAGCTATTTATTATATATACAAAATTTAAAGTGTCCTTCTAGACATTTATTCTCAATCTCATTTTTCCTATGTAATTGAGGATAGTAAAGAGAAGGTGCTAGGAAATTGAATACCTAAATAATAAATTGATTCAAATATAAAATTTCTAGTCAAAATTGGATCTTTGTCACTTACAATAACCAAAGGGATTCCATGTAGCTTTTGATTATTTCCATGAGTGTTTTGGCTATTGTACTTGCTTTAAAAGGAGGTAAAAAGGAACATAAATGTCATACATTGTGAGTTGATCCATTATAATGAGGATTCCATTATTTATTTTAAACATGTGTAGATTTGTAATAAAATACATTATGACCTCTTCCTAATTTTGAGTAGATACAGGTAATGGTTGTAGGAGACTTGGAGTCTTGATTATTTCTTGTTATTCTATTCATAGACTGCACATTTTAGCCCCAAAATTTTGAACATCAAGTTAATAGAAAAAGTACTTCTTAATCCCATGGTATTTTTTCAAGAACTTTTCATGTCCTGTTATAACAGAAGTGTGCAATTCCAAAGAGACATTGTATTTGATTTAGGAATTCTTACATAAATATAGGAGATCTTGATGCTGATATAGCATATCATTTTTCCACAAAATTTATCCATTGTACTTGGATCCTCTTGTAGTTGTTGAAATATCTTGCATACCTTCTAATCTTGCTTCCATTTTGTCATTACTTCTTCTACCCAATGAAATTGTGAAATGGAAAGAGCACATAGTAAACCCTTTGTTTCTTCTTCTTTCCTTAAAAGTGCATCTACCACCATATTATATTTTCCTCTTTTATAGATGATTTCGAGGTCATAAACCAACATATTTATAGCCCATTTTTATTTCTCTTATAAAGATAATCATTTTTGTTTTACCTTGAAGTGTTTTCCTATTAGGTAAGAGTGTCACTTTTTACTACATGCAATATAACCAACATTTCATTTTCATAAATAACTTTGAGTCAGTTATTTCCTTTAACTTGGTTTATTTAAATGCAATGGGTCTTCTTGTAGTAAATTGCAACAATGCCAAGCATTGATGCATCACATTCCATATTGAAATTATTTTTTAAGTTAGGTGTGGCTAAGATATGAGTCATATAGATAAACCCCTTAATTGTTTCAAAATTTCTGGTTGCTTCTCGAATCTAGGAAAATCTTTACTTTTTCAATAACGTTTTTAGAGGTGTTTCTATTTGACCATAACTATTAACAAACTTATGGTAATAGATTGTTAATCCTAAGAATCCTCTAGGATTCTTCAAAGTTTTGGGAATTGCCCATTATATCATTTCTTTAATTTTGTTAGGATCCACTTTGACGCCTTCATGAGACACAATATGATTAAAATATTATACTTATTGGAAACCAAAAGCACACTTGGAGGGATTTCCATATAGTTTTTCTCTTCGAGTAGCATTAAGACCATATCTACATGTTGTACATGCTATTCCTAATATATGTTATATATTAGTATATCGTCAAAATTTACTAGCACAAATATTCTAAGGATGGTTTTGAAAATATGATTTATCAATATTTGAAATGTTGAAGGTGAATTTAGTAAGGCCAAATTACATTACGAAAAACTCATAATGGACTTCATGTGTTCTAAAGTATGTTTAATGGGTTTCTTCTTGCTTCATTTTCATTTGATGATATCTAGAATGGAGATCTAGCTTAGTCAAACAAGTTCTACTCCTTATTATTCATATAATAATTCATCAATGATAGGAATAGGAAACTTATATTTAATCACCATTTTGTTGATTTTCCTATAATTTGGACACATACCCCATGAACCATCCCTTTTTTAAACCATAATTGTTGGCAAAGCGAATGCACTTTGTATAGGATTAATGATACTAGACTCTAACATTTCTTTAATCATAATATTAATTTCACTATTTTGTGCATATGATTACCTATAAGGCATAATGTTGGGTGGTATACTTATTGTTTAAAAATTAATATCATGATCATGGTCTTGAGAAGTTGGATGACCCTTTGCCATCTCTCCAAATACCTTGAGTAATTTCAATAAATTTTTTGAGATACACTAGAGAAACGAGTATATATGTTTGAACATCTAGTGAGTATAACTTTACAATTACAACTTTTTGTCCCTTTTTGAGTATTTATTATTTATTATATATATATATATATATATATATATATTTCTAGAGCTTATTATTTTAAAGGGTTTCCTTTGGATACCTCTGATTTCAATTTCCTTGCCTTCTAAGTGAAATCTCATGAAAAGTTCCTTGAAATTAAGGGCCATTGTTCCCAATGATTATAACCATTAGACCATTAATACAACATCAACAACACCCATTTAGATTGTGATCATAGAACCCTCCAATAAATACTCCCCCACATTGAGCTTAATACTATGGTAGTTCGTTGAAAAATTTATGATGCCTCCATATAAAATCATTACTTGAAACTCTAGCGTTGGAATTCACTGAGAAGTTTTGTTATTTTTTAATTAATAAATTATGCACACTACTAGAATTAATCAGCACATTTTCCTTTTTATTTTTGATATATTCTTCTATCTTGAGGGTTTGTGTAGTATTGACACCAACAAATGCATGATAAAATATGGTTGGATTTGTCTATTCTAGTTTTATATCTTAAGATGGTTCTAATTCTTGATTTTTTTCTTCTTCACAATCTACGTAGACCAATTTTTGCTCACTGTATTTATACTCTTACTATACCTTCTATTAGAATTGAAACATAATCCTTTTACTCTTATTCCATAGATTTGTTGATGTGTTAATATTGTAGGTTAAGCGAGGTTAGGAGAAGCAACATGGTTCTCTCTATAGTTCTTAGTGACCACTCTTATAGTATCCATATTTTTATGTTTAATTTCCTTACACACTAGAATCACACTCTAGAGATTTAGGTTGGAAGAGATGTACCTCATGTTGAATGCTCTTCTTTAAAGTACCCAAAAAGAGATGTAACAAATTATCCTCTGAAATGTTCTTTCATCAAATAATTAATTTTTGGAATTGTTAAATATTCTGTGTAATTGTGCCTCTTTGCTAAAGATTTATCAATTGAATAAATAATGCATTTTTCTTAATATCCTTATAATGTGTTATGAATCCATCTAATAAAATGGACCAAGAGATAATAGAATCCTTTTCTATTTCATATAGCCAGTAATATTATATAAATTAATAATTTTCTAAATACGAGGATGCAAGAGTTACCCTTTTTAAGGTTGAAACATGGTGTAATTCATAGAATTTCTCCATATAGAATATCCTTGTTATAGGGGTTTTACCATAAAAATTCCCCATATTGATTTTGGGAATTAAGTAGTTCCTTGATGTTGTGTTGTACCCCCAATAATGCAGACATTTAATTGATGAATAATCATTATTCTTGGACTCAATAGTTATTTCCTCCCCATTTCCATGATTTTATTGCATCTTCATATGTCCTCTAGGGAATCTCTCATTTAGGGTATGTAGAATGGAATTGTGTAACCATTGCACCCTTTTATCCATGTTTTGATTCATGGAATATATCATTTAATCCATTAAATTTCCCATTTTGTCTTTCTTTTGATTCATAAAATTTTTGTTTCTGATTTAATGTCTTCCCAATAATGTGATAAATCAACTAGTTTCAACATACTACCACTCATTTCATCCACTTGGTTCTTCAATTGGGATAATCCATTTTCCAAGCCTTCACTTTCTTCATATCTCATGTGTGAGCTTCTTAGAGATTTAACTATTGTATTAATATTTGGAACACCCTTATCCATGAGGGAAAATAGTAATAATTCCCCTCCTTTGTCTTTTTACCAAAAAAATTGGATCACCAAAATTAGATATTCCAATGAAAAGTTATTCTAATTATAAGTGATGCACCATTAAACCCTAATTGAAACTATCCTATCGACCAAACTCTATCCTGATGTATCTCTTAAATTTCATCGCTTCTAAGTGTAAAAATCATTCCTTTAGTACTATACTATTTCTTCCCTACAATGCCATAGGTTTAACCAAAATTGGATGTGACAAGTGAAAGTTATGATAGAATTCCTAAAACTTATTGATTCTTGGACATTTCTAGACATTGAACTTGTATGGTAATCCATGTGTTTGAATATTTATTTTACACTTTTGAAATTTTTAATAGAACTAATATGGATTACTCCTTTCCAAAGGAATTAGTGGCACTCAATTTGGACTTTCTAAGATTTAGATATGGCAATTCTACCAAGAAAATTTGTTTAAGGCTAGTTTTTGTACTAATAAAAAACCTTGATTTCCATAGCCTGTATTTCATAAATCATATTCTAAGAACCCAAAATCTATACTTGTTAACTAGGCAATCCATTCTATGGATAGAAGCAATCCCTCTAGTCCAATGAGTGGATCTAGTGACAACCGAAAAAAATACATGCAAAACTCTCCTATTTTAAATCAGAATGACATGAGAGAGGAAAGATGGCCTACCTCACTCCTATGTGGTTGCTTTTCAATGTCGATCTTGATCTCCTCACTCCCAAGTTAGATCCTCTCTATTCTGTTGTGCACGAATACCTGCAAGAGAGATCAAACAAAGACAACAAAGGAAAAACATAGCATATGCATTCTAATGTAAACCATACGACAGATCAAGGAGCATCATACTAAGAAAGTAGTCATTTACATGCTTATGGAAATTAAACATGCATTGTATTAATAATAAACAAAAGAGGGAAGCATACAACCACTTCCTTGATGTTGGAAGCCTCTTTCGGGATGGATTTCCAAGTCCAAGCCAAGACTTCTCAAGCTCTCCTTTCTCCTTCACAAATTAGCAGTAATTAGGCACAATTTAGCAACATCATGACCAATCTAGTATGACCAACCATTTGAGGGTATAAGGGAATGTATTTATACATAAGGGGAGGAAGTTAGGGGGAAGAAGGTCCACATCTTAAGGGGAATATCCCTAAAGGTAGGATCAAGGAATAAAAATGGGAGAACTCGACCATATCCTTACCCAACAATAACCAAATCATTTTTTTCGAGGCTTCTAGTAAGAGAAGCTTCTACTCTATTTTTGGAGAAACTGCTTGAAGAGGATTAGTGTGGATTTTCCTATCCAAAGTCACACTGCCAATGCTAGTCACTAGTTAGACCAAAGGGTACCAACATGGGGTTTCCTGCTAAAAGTAGCACTGGGTTTGCAAATAGGGTTTTTTGACAAGCTCTTCTAGAATTACTTCAACACATTTCTTCTTCTTTTCTTCAGGGATGCTCTGATCAATGTTTTTCATGGTGAATTCATTGACAATTTTTGTCTCTTTACAAAATTTTGGGCAAAGTTCGACAACTTAGGGTATGAGACAGGGAGTGTGATAAATTACTGTATAATAGATACCCCTTAAAGCATGAATTCGGAACATGAAGTGATGGCTGAAGTGCTTTACAAGTCAAAGTAGGGAATTTGGAGAACTAACATCAGGAGACTTGCAAATCAAACATAATACAACATATATGACATCTCTGAGTGGGAATTTAACTATACACGAATCCACGACATGGGTGCAACCATTCGACTAGAAAGGATCACGTGTATGGATCCACGACATGGACACAACCATTCGACTAGAAAGGATCATATGTATGGATCCACAACATGTACGCAACCATCCAACTAGAAAGGATCATATGTATTGATCCACGGCATGGACGCAACCATCCGTCTAGAAAGGATCATGTATACAATCATGAATACTAAATAACTCCACAAAGCCTAGATTTATCAGATGTAATCCAAGGTATTCATCTCTATCTCGATCCAACCAAAGTACAAATCTAACCATGCGAATAGACATGTTTAAGTCAAACATGGTAGAAACCAACTGCTTACCAGTTAATGATGTAAGCCATTAACAGGTATGAGAGAAACCACCAATAGTGACAATGTTTCGTAAGATACAACTGCATAATCCATGAGTGTGAATAAGGAAGTTAAACTTGAACACTCATAGAATCATCCGATCGAAGGAAAATGATGTGAACCTATCGTCAAATGCGAAGAACCTGCCATTGAGGCATGCAAGCTCCAAGGTACTGAGAGGGAGTTTCTAGAACATCTTCTTGGATAATGAGCTGAAGTCGACATGAAGTGTTTCATTGAAGGAGGACCATAATGTTTCCCACATCATCGACACAAAACAAAGGATATGGTAGAGTAGGTAAGAGTGATTAAAGATTATCACGTAAAGGTGAGACAAAGTATAAGCAGTGAAAATGTAGATCGAACTTCTCTTGAACATATCAACGACACGACTCTGGAGTTTGGAAGCATTTGACTCAACATAGGACCAGATGTCATGATGATAAGAGGATATAATCAGATGAGAGGTAAATAGATTTCGAAAACCTAGGAAGGCAAGTGATAAAGTGAGGATAACCTAGACCTGACACGAGCGACATATAAGTGTCATGTTCAAGAGCGACATGCTTCCTTTATACAAAATACAGGACGTGTTTACTTCCATTTTCCCCACTATTTGTAGTGAGTACCTCATTATTTTTTATCACAACCTTGAAGAGGATAGCATATGCTTATTGTATAAGTTCATCCTTCGGATGAATCCATCCTAGTAAGTTTAATGAGCCCTAGGAAGGGGTAACTTGGTGACAAGTCTTACGCTGTTTAAGTTTTACTAGTCTGAGGAAGGGGTAACTCGTTAATGATAGATTTTTCGGCGAAAATCACATGAGAAACCATTTGTCGACGCGTTTCGAACCAACCAGTGTGGTTCATCGTCAGGACAAGTTGAAAAACAGATCCAGCTTAGCCTGTTTAAATAGCTAGAGCAGAGACACCAACGGTTACCTGGGCAAAAAGTTGACTTAAGGAGCAAGGTCAAATTTAGTTATATTAGGTAAAAAATAAATAAATAAATATATAAATATATAAAGAAAAAATAATAATAATAATAAAATATAAATGGTAACATTAGTTAGGTAAAACTAAAGGGAAGTAGTTACGTAAGGGAACATCTCTTATAATATATAAATATGTAAACAAATTAATGGGTAAATTAGTTAGAACTAATAAATAGATAAATTAGAACCATAGAATAAATAAATTAAATAATCCAATAAATAAATAAATAAAAAGAGGAAATAGGGATTATAAAATAAAATAAAATAATTATAGTTGGTTAGAGGTTATATAACGGATAAATAATAATAATAAAAAAAAAAAACTCGAAGGGGTAACTCGACATCTTTTTCATGTTTAGAGAGTTTTAAAAAAAGGCAAAAAGAAAAATCGAGAGGTCCCTTTTTGCAAATACTCCCTCGAATCCAAAAAGGTAGAAAAAAAATATTCAAGAGAACCTCTTAGCCACGTGTGACTAAGGTATTCCTTTTTCGTAACTTAGTCTATCTTAGTCCGGAAAAGGGTTAAACTTATACTGAGTAGATATATTTTAATTTAATTTTACATGTTTGAAAATACATGTGCTCGACAATATTTTCATATTTTTGGAGTCTCAAAAGAGCTGAAAGAGGACTCCACCTAGAGGAATGAGTGGTATAAAAGGACAACAACTAGTTCCAGTGATGATGGAACTACTTGAAACATGTAAAGGTCAAGAGGTTGGCTAATAAGACCACTCATCACAGATGTTCCTCAGGAAAGGGTAAAACAACCAAGTGAAAGCGTATGATCAACTAAAGAGATAGTGGTGATGGAATGAAAAAAACCAAGGCTCATCTGGAAAAAACAGGCTGATAAAAATAACAATCACGAATGGTTTCATTTTTACACAAGATTGAAACATGGCAAACTATACTTGACTATACTTGAAGATGGTTTCATTTTTTCACAAGATTGAAACATGGGGAAAAACTATGCTTGGATTTGGTTACATTTTTACACAAGCTTGAAACATGGGAAAAAACTGCTTGGATTTGGTTTCATTTTTACACAAGCTTGAAATGAAAACAAACTATGCTTGGGTTTGGTTTCATTTTTACACAAGCTTGAAACAAAGATAAAATATGCTTGAGTTTGGTTTCATTTTTGCACAAGCTTGAAACAAAGAAAAAATATACTTCAGATAAGTTTGCATGCCCCCAACATAATGAATCAATTCGAGGTACATGCCCCCAACATAATGACTCAATTCGAGGTACATGCCCCCATGCCCCCCAAGTTTCATTTCATTCACCTAAGTAGACTATTGGTTACTAACAGGTGGATGGAATGAAGGTTCATGTACGAGATCAAGTGAAAGACTGGAATGGGAATTTACGAGATATAATCAAAGACACAAATTGGAAGGGGATTTGTTTCATTTTTTAACAAGCTTGACACAGGAAAATAACCATGGTCATGACACCTTGTTTCATTTTTTAACGAGCTTGACACAAGAAAAGAACCATGCTCATGGGGACCTATTTCATTTTTTAATGAGGTTGACATAGTAAAGGAACTATCCTCATGACACCTTGGTTACGACCTATAAGAGGTCATAGCTTCCAAGAGGTTCTCATTAGATGGGAGAACAACACTCTGGAAGGGATACATGTCAAGGGTTCTAATGGAGAGATCAGGTTCCAATGCTCCCAGTACATGACGCACTATATCAATGGCTAGATCATTAGTAGAGGTGGGCACATAATAGGTGACCACATAATTAAACTGTGGCGAGGGTGATACTACTTTCATACAAGGACCATTTAGGAAAGATGGTTGACTGAGAGTCAAATTAGGACCAAGAAACGAAAGCTGATCAATGACCACAATTATTCCTTCATGCAGGAAACATATGACACAAAAGAGAGAAGAGATAAGGGCTCCCATGACATAAACATAGTCACAAACGAGGAGTAAATTAAAAGCTAAAGGGCCTTGGACAACCATCACGTTGAGATAGATGATTTTTCCTCCAAAAGTAAAAGGAAACTTTGGAAGGATCCATAAGGGTTGAATGGTTCCTGTATTAAAAGATAACAAATTCTGAGTAATGGGCACAAGATGCGGAGAACCTAAAGCTTGCTAAGTAGTTGAATATAGAATACTAATATATGCACCTTCATCTATGATTGTACCAGGTACATGTATATTATAAGCCTGTAATGTGATATAAAAAGGCACATACGAAGGAAGACACTATCCTACCAATCGATTCCAATTAAACAAAGTGACTAAACTACTTGGAGAGGGAGCCATCAAAATGGGAGGGCTACCCTCTTTCATTATGGGAATAAGAGGATCACCCCCTGTACCATGGGAATAAGAGGATCACCCCCCTGTGCCATGGGAACAAGAGGATTTCCCCCTAATTATTTGGAATATGAATAAACCAGAAGAACTTGAGTAGTATGAACATCACTCCCTATAATATAGATATGATCAACCGAAAGTGGAATTGGATCAACCACTTTCTTGACCAATGGTTGGTCGGGAATAGACTTATTGAATTCACTTTTAGAGAGAGTGGGATTGACTAGAGATGAGATCTGATCAATCACTTGATTAACTAGTGGATGGAGAAGGAAAAGCTTCTGATAACCAGTCGGAAGATGAGGTTGAGAAGCGATAAGGTTATCCAACGCATTAGAGGCTTCATCCATATAAGGAAAAATGTGAATAGGATGATGCCCTTCACATAACCTATAGGGAAATTTGACTTTTCCCTTTTTTCCATGGGTTTTACTGTCACTAGTTGAAGGTTTATCACCAGCATGATCTCCAGAGGCTAATAACAAAGGTCGATGTGAACCTGTGGGCCATAGTTTTAATATCTTGGGAATACCAGGAAATTCTTGAAGAAAGTGGTCACCCTTACAAAGATTGCAGGGGAATTTCACTTTATGGGGTTGATTGGAAGATTTTTTAACAACAATTGCATCTGTAGGAATGGTCACTTGGTTGGCCATTTTCTTATTTTTCTTCTTATTAATCTTCCTTTTATTCTTCTTCTTATCCACCAGGTTACTATCTTGAATGTTTTCATGAGATGAAGAGGAATGTTGAGAATGCAATAAGATGATGGAGCTTAGTGGAAAGGAGTCGCCTTCACTAAGTGGGCCCACAGGCTATTTTTGGCGCAAAGTCTATTTTTAGACATATGGATCATGGTCTATGAGTTGCAGTATGTTGTTTATGGATGATTGGTCATGTTGGGAAAAATAGATGGACTTCCATTTTTGGTTCACAGCGGAGTGATCAGAGTCTATTTTTAGATTGCCAGGCTAAAAATAGAAACAGTCAAATATTATTAGCCCTTAGTAATATTTGGACTCTAAACATTATCTTATTCTCTTGGAGCACTTCAGTTCGAGCTACGGATGTGGCACATGCAACTGACAGAAGGAATCACATGGTTTCTTATGTGTTAGTTGAGCTATTGCATGGAGGACTTTAGTTAGAACTCATGCATGTGAGTTCTGTGGAGTTGGATGTGGAGTTGATGGAGTTGTGTTCAGTTTGACTTGGTTGAACTAGTTGTATTTAGTCTAACTAAAGAATACAGTAGTGATGAGTTTTGTGAATTAATTGTTAAATTAATTCACTAATTATTAACTCATAAAGAAACTAAAGAATACATTAGTTAACTCAGTGCATGGACAGTTCAACAGAGACATGTGTTAGAGGTAAGTGAAAGGGTGAGTTGTGACTATCAGTTGTGCATGAGATTTTCACATGCATGAGATTGAGTTATGCCAATGAGGACTGTGCAGTGTGGGCCAATATCAAGCCAATTGTAGCTTGTGCTCACATGATTTCTCTTGCAGATTGCGCAGCGGAGGCAGGAAAAGCAGCGGAGGAGATTTGAACCTGTGACTTGTTCGGATCTGAGATAGTTTTGTGTGTAACAGGTGGAGATAGTACTGAGTACTTGTGAGGAGTATTGTACTATGTATTGTTACATGTTCTCAATCACTAATATACAGATAGTGTGGGGTTTTCAGCTGTATGCTTTCCCAGGTTACATACTGTGTTAATGTGCGCATGAGATTGATGTTTCATTATTTTTAATGCTGCTAAATTGATGATCAACATAGAGGAGGTTATGTATTATGCATGTATTATGCAATAGTGTATAATCAGGATAATCTCTATGAATAAGTGTTTATTATTCAAAATTTCTACATGGTATCGGAGCTGGTTGATTTGTAGAAAAAGTTCTACATGGTATCAGAGCAGTTGATCATCAGATCTACTATTCAGAAAGTGTTTACATTTTATTTCTTCAGGCAGAGTCTGTAATCGGGCCAAGTAGCCTTTGGATTCATCCTTATTTTGGAAGGTGAGATATCCGATAAAATCCCATACAGTCAATCTCGGTACGAGAAATACTTTGTTCTCATGAATTTTAGATCAAAAGCGGTTGAGTTTTGAGCTGGTGGAATGGCGCTCAAGGATAAACTCAGAAACATCAAAGCTTAGAGTGGAGATGTCACAGATTGTCCGTAGAAGAAGAAAAATAAGAAAGCTGTTGGATTTGCAGCGGGAGAGGCTTTAGCCTCGCAGTTTGAGCTGGATTTTTCACTGATTGCATGCTTGGTATCAAGTGTGATGGGATTGGTATGGTTCTTGGATAGTGGTGCATCTTCTCACATGACAGGAGATCGAGATTTGTTTTCTGATCTGGATGAGAAAGATCTTGGAGTGCACATCGAGATGAGCAATGATGGTAGATACAGTGCGACCGGTATCGGTACCATTTCCTTTGAGAGGGAGTCTAGTAAACCCTTCAGATTGAAGGAAGTGATGCATGTTCCAGGATTGAAGAATAATCTTATCTCTGTGGCGATGTTAGAAGACAAGGGATATGATGTTGTCTTTAGCGAGGGAAAGGATTTCCTACGCAGCAAGACAACTGGAGAAACCCAGAAGATAGGGGTTCGAGTCAGGGACCTTTATCAGTTGCATGTAGATGCATGCAAAGCCTTGAGAAGCGAGGCAACTGATGGAGACTTGGTGGTTGAGAGGGAGTGTATATTACCTCTCAACATGCAGAGCCAGAAGAAGTCTCAGACGATTGTGGAGGAACCACGATTGGTGCAGTAGCTTCAGGAGATTGTGGAGCAGCCACAACAAGGGAAGCTGAGAGGAGATCGAGTAGAGACATCTACTCATGCAGAGACCTCCAGTAGGGGGAAACTTCGAGCCCGGTGGGTAGAGGGATCGCATGCAGCCATACCTCCGGGTAGGAGGTGGGGTGATGTGGATTGATCGTCCCAAGGAGAAGGGGCAGGATCCTTGAGGTACCCAACCTCTTGGATGAGACCTTGCTATGGGAGCCCCGGATGTGGAGTAGCAGGAACTGACTGATTGGGTAGAGACAGATGCAGATGGAGCGGCAGAGAGAGCGACAGTGTAGGGAATCCTAGGACAGTGCATAGCTAGCAGGCTGCAGCAATGCGAGAGGCACAAGTGTTTTTCACAGTGCTAAGTGGCACAGAGAGGTGTGCAATGGTGCAAGATGCATGGAAATGTTGCAGTAGCGTAGATGTCAGAGAGGGAGCACTTGTCAGCAGCAGGTAGAGCTTCAGCATCCGAGTATGTTCCTAGCCCAACAGAGTGGTCAATGGGGAGTGTTTTTGTTCCAAGTGTTGTTGGAGCAAGTGGACCGGGCAAATGTGTTGCATGCAGAACATTCCAGAGTTGCAGGATAGGGTTGCAGATAATCCATATCTTGTTGAGAGGGAGTGTTGAGAATGTAACAAGATGATGGAGCTTAGTGGAAAGGAGTCGACTTCACTAAGTGGGCCCGCAGGTTATTTTTGGTGCAAAGTCTATTTTTAGAATATGTCTATTTTTAGACATATGGATCATGGTCTATGAGTTGCAGTATGTTGTTTATGGATGATTGGTCATGTTGGGAAAAATAGATGGACTTCTATTTTTGGTTCACAGCGGAGTGATCAGATTCTATTTTTAGACTGCCAGGCTAAAAATAGAAACAATCAAATATTATGAGCCCTTAGTAATATTTGGACTCTAAACATTATCTTATTCTCTTGGAGCACTTCAGTTCGAGCTACGAATGTGGCACATGCAGCTGACAGAAGGAATCACATGGTTTCTTATGTGTTAGTTGAGCTATTGCATGGAGGAATTCAGTTAGAACTCATGCATGTGAGTTCTGTGGAGTTGGATGTGGAGTTGATGGAGTTGTGTTCAGTTTGACTTGGTTGAACTAGTTGTATTTAGTCTAACTAAAGAATACACTAGTGATGAGTTGTGTGAATTAATTTTTAAATTAATTCACTAATTATTAACTCATAAAGAAACTAAAGAATACATCAGTTAACTCAGTGCATGGACTGTTTAACAGAGGCAGGTGTTAGAGGTAAGTGAAAGGGTGAGTTGTGACTATCAGTTGTGCATGAGATTTTCACATGCGTGGGATTGAGTTATTCCAATGAGGACTGCATAGTGTGGGCCAATATCAAGCCAATTGTAGCTTGTGCTCATGTCATTTCTCTTGCAGATTGCGCAATGGAGGCAGGAAAAGCAGCGCAGGAGATTTGAACCTGTGACTTGTTCGGATCTGAGCTAGTTTTGTGTGTAACAGGTGGAGATAGTACTGAGTACTTGTGAGGAGTATTGTACTATTTATTGTTACATGTTCTCAATCATTAATATACATATAGTGTGGGGTTTTTAGCTGTATGCTTTCCCCGGGTTACATACTGTGTTAATGTGCGTATGCGATTGATGTTTCATTGTTTTTAGTGCTACTACATTGATGATCAACGTAGAGGAGGTTATGTATTATGCATGTATTCCACAATAGTGTATAATCGGGATAATATCTGTGAATGAGTGTTTAATATTCAAAATTTCTACAAGGAAGAAGAGGAAGAAGGTCGAACATGCGAAGAAGGAAAAGTATCAGCTTTAGGCTCAACCAGAGGTTGATATTGTTCATGTGGAGGAGAGCCCGGTTGAGGAGAAGTTTGGACATTCAGAACCATAGGTGTTGAAAATAACCAAGCTAGAAAGCCAATGGTAAACCCAAGAAGGGAAAACATTGCCATATAGGGAGCACCAACATTTCTAAAAGAAGGAAAAGGACCAGGTTTCCCATCAGAGGGTTTTCCCTAGTTGGTGAACACAGGAACTATTGCCATTAGTCTCAACCTAGGATCTACTAAGGAGTATCTCCACAGGAAGGATGTTTTTGCATGGTTTATTAATTGATTTTAGACATTATCAAAAATAAATAAAAAAGGGTAACTAGGCATAAAGGTTTACCAAGCAACCATGAACTACAATATACACCTTGGCGAACCAAGGACTTAACATACGATAGCTAATATCCCCAAATTCTGTGTTCGGTGTATCACAATATACAAGGTGGTAGACTCGATTACCCATGGATGAATAACAACCAATTGGGGACTCCCAAAATATACCCAATGGTATGTGGGAGTGCAGTCTATAGTAGTGCTATCTAATGTGTAACCATTCTATGAGAGTATTCCCATATACTTACCATATGTGGAGCACCTATGATATACCCAAAAGGACTAGAGAATGGTCCTATACGCTTCTGTACATGGAATGAGATTTCACCCCCAGGATACAATGCTGAAAAATAATGACAACTCCTACATTTAACAATGTCGGAACACGTCTCTGGCTTATACCCCTAAATGTTTTTGTTAATGTTCCAAATTCTCCTTAGGTTAATTGAGGTAAATTTTAAGGTTTATCTTGGATTAAGTTTCAGTTTTAAGGCTCAAAACAATGTCACCTAAAAACCTATGATGAAACTATCATGAGAAAGGGAGGGAAGAGATTCAAACAATGATGGAACAATGAAGAATGCAACAAACAAAGCTTTCCTAACTAGATCTTTCACTTTCATTTTCCAAATACAACCACCAAAAGAGAAATGATTTCAGTTTTTCTTTTAAAGAATGAGAATGCACTCAATGCACTTTTAGCTTTCAATCACTAAACAATATAACCTATGTCGAGTGATAAATCTCAAAAAATGAGTTTTCAATGCAATGTCATCTAATGAACTTCACGAAAAGTAAATTATGAGATGAAAACTAAATGAATGCAAAATCAATTTATTTATAGTCTCAAAAGAACTAAGAATTCTCAAACAACAACAAATCAATATTCCTTCCAAACATACAAGAAACAAACAACAATTTTATTTGACTTAAAGAATCAAAGAATAAACCAAAATTTACTTTAAGAACTTCAAAAAATGGGAGGGACTTTTTCACACCACAAAGGAACTAACACAAATCAAAGAAAATTCAATGCAAACCGAGCAGGAGGATGACCTCAGAGATTGGGACACTAGGATTTTTAGCAGAAACCCTAAAAATTCCCAATTTTAAGGATCAACACTACTTTACATAGTAAAATCTGAGCTGAAAGGGTCATCAGTGCTACTTTACATAGAAAAATCCATGCTGGTAGCACTAATTTCACAAAAAAATCCGTGCTGGATGAGAAAATGGACCAGTGTACACCGACAGTGGACGACGGTGTTTCTAGCATGATTGTACTAGGAAAAATTAGCAGTGTGAACACATCTGTAACTGATAAAAACACGCTGAGCGAGGAAATTTTAGGAAAAACAAGTAGACCTTGAGAAAAACCCTAGACCTGATACCCTAAATGACCGACTACTCATAGTATAGGCTCAAAGGAAATCAAAACTAAAGATCATTGAAAGGTTGCTAAACTAATAAAAAAGGCCAAATGCAAAAGGAGGGTTGAAAGGGCTATAGGCTCCCTAGTGGAGTCACCAATTTTTTAACTAGGTAATCCATTCTACAGATAGAAGTGATCCATCTAGTCTAATAAGTGGATCTAGTAACAACCGAAACAAATACATGCAAAGATCTCCTAGTTTAAATCAGAATGACATGAGAGAGGAAAGATGGCCTACCTCACTCCTATGTAGTCACTTTTCGATGTCGATTCAATATCCTCACTTCCAATATCAATCTTCGCTATTAAGTTGTGAACGAATACCTGTAATAGAGCTAAAACAAAGACAACAAAGGAAAAACATAGCATATGCGTTCTAATGTAAACCGTACGACAGATCAAGGAGCATCATACTAAGAAAGTAGTCATTTACACACTTATGGAAAGTAAACATGCATTGTATTAATAATAAACACAAGAGGGAAGCATACAACGACTTCCTTGATGTTGGAAGCCTCCTTCAGGATGGGTTTTCAAGTCCAAGCCAAGACTTCTCAAGCTCTCATTCTCCTTTACAAATTGGCAACAATTAGGCACAATTTAGTATAAGAATGCAACCAAGCAATCACAAACCAGTTGGAGATAGAAGGGATTGCATTCATAGGAAAGGAGAGGGAGTTAGGGATCCAGAAAAGGGGGAAGAAGGTCCACATATTAAGGGGAAGATACCTAAAGGTAGGATCAAGGAATAAAAATGGGAGAAGTTGACCATATCCTTATTCAACAATATCCAACTCATTGTTCTATAGGCCTCTAGTAAGAGAAGTTTCTGCTCCATTTTTGGAGACACTGCCCGAGGAGGATCAACGCAGATTTTCCTATCCAAAGTCGCGCTACAAGCGCTAGTCACTAGTTAGACCAAAGGGTACCAACACAGGTTTTCCTGCTAAAAGTATCACTCACGTTGCAAATAGATTTTTTTGACAAGCTCTTCCAGAAATACTCCAAGGCATTTATTCTTCTTTTCTTCAAGGATACTCTGATCAATGTTTTTCATGGTGAATTCATTGACAATTTTTGTCACTTTGCAATATTTTGGGCAAAGTTCAACAACTTAGGGTACGAGATAGGGATTTCGAAAAACTACTGTATAGAAATACAACATTTACTTAGATATGTCTCCTCAAAATTTCCATAAATTAAAACTTTATAAAATAAGAATTATTAGATGACAAGTTTGACACTAATTTCAAGACTAGTTAAAAGGCATAAATTTCCCAATACATATATCAAAAAGTATATACAAAAGATTAATTTTTTACCACAATTAATACTCTACATATCCTCAAAATCCTAAAAATTCCATTGTTTGAAACTTTTCCAAAAAGATATAGTGAAATTTCCAAGATAACTCATTTGAAATTAATTTCAGGACTAGTCAGAACCCCTAACTTCCATAAGATATATCTCAGGAAGTATAATGAAAAATAACCTAAAATTTTGACCATATGCACCTATTTTCCTCATGGTGTTGACATTGATGTCATCTTAGGATGTTTACCTAAGGAGTCAACTGTGGAGTCAATTGTGTTGGCATTGTTGCAAACAAGTTTGGAGGTTTTGTCATGATGATAAGATGTTTGATGACATGTTACTGAGGTGTTTTTGATGTTTTCATAGGCTCTATAGGTTCTATATATGCTTGCATAGGAAGATGGACATGTTCAAGAAGTACTAAAGCAATTTGAAAAAGGTTTGGGCAAAGGATCCTGGTGACGCAACTGAGTAAGTAGACACATAATGTAATAATGCATCCCAAAGAGCCTGTTACCTAAGTTATAATGCAGTTCTTGAGAGTAGAGGGTGCATTAAAACCTATTGGTGGATTCCTGAATTGATAACACACTTAGATTAATTCCATGAGAATTTTATATGGTTTTTTCACATGGTATTTTTCAAATAGTCTGAGGAAGTTCACTCCATACTCTAGAAGGTGATCAAGTCAAATATAATAATGATTAGTCCTTTATATTGATTGCATCTTTCTTCATTGATAAAATTCTGAAGTATGAAGTAGAAGGGGTTAAAAAGAGAGAGAATGTGAGCTACAGTAATACAGATAGAGTTCAAATCATAGATCAGATTTGGAGCAATATTGCAGACATTATTGAGAGTGCTTATAGAGAATAGATGATTGGAATTTGTATGTAGATGTCAATATTATGTTGTTAATGATATGGAGAATGGAGTATTGTTGTAGTTATTGTTGCAGAGACTTTAGATCAGAGTTTAGATTGTTGATATGCTTGTGTTGCAGGGGTTCTATTGGAGAGTTTATTGTTGTAGCAAATGTTTGATACTCTCATAGTAGAGTGCACATGGATACTGAGTTTTTATTGTGTACATAACTCATGGCTGCTTGTAAATTGTATGTAGAGTTAGAGCGATGGCATTACTATGGAGTTGCTGATATGTTTTTGATTTCATGTGTTACATATTCATCAGTAACTAATTTGAGTCAATGTATATAATATGTAATTAGTATATCTATGGTTAAGTGAGATTGTTAGGTCGATGTGTGTATGTTGTTGAGGTAATGAGAGTTTGCATGTTAGGGTTTTTTGAGTGTGTTGTTGAGTTGGTTTGAGGGAAATTTTTTTGGTATGCTGCAAATTGTATTTTGTTGTATGAGCATAGGGATTATTGTGGTCCGGTATGAAAATGGATGAAATGTGGCTCACAAAGTTTTGATTGCAAAGAGCAATGGATTCAGTATGAAACATTGTGAAGCATGGTCCTCAAGAGAGCTTGAAGGTTGGGGCCTTCAGTGAGTCAAGTAGTGGCTTGCTATGACAGAGTGTAGTGGCATTCCTTAGGTAGTGGCTTGAGAACTTCAGAGTTGTGGCTTCTATCCAGTGGTGGATGGATATACTATTGGGTGTTGGGGCACCCAACAGGTGGTGTCTTGCAAAGTCGTGGGAGTGGTGGCTTCCAATAGGTGGTGACTTGCAAAGTCGTGGGAGTGGTGGCTTCCAATAGGTGGTGACTTGTAAAGTTAATACAAGTAGTGGCTTGGAGCGAGTAGAGGCTCTTGTGATTAGGAAGTTTTGACTTTCACACTAATGGTGGTCAATGATCATATGTAAAAGAAGATTTGATGATTAATAGAAAGACGAAGATGAATACTATCAACTGATGGTGGATTTTACCCTTTGGGTTTCCACCTTATATCTTGTGTCTTGTGTGTTGATTGATGCCTTTATTCTCATGGTTATTTATTTTTATTTAGATGCTCACATGTTATATATTTATATGGTATTCTAATGTGCCGTTGGTTAATTAATGAAAGATTCAATTATTTGTGTAAGAAAGAAAAAATATAGTAAAATTGATCCATAGATCACAATACTGATTCAACTCTCCCTCAATATTGTTCACGATTTAAAAAAGTGGTATGAGAGTCGAGATCTAGGTTGCAACTCAATAGCTAGAGAGTAGATTTGGGGAGTGTTGGTGAAAAATTAACATTTTTTTTGTTGTAGAATGAATCTCCAGCAGTATCTGTCCTCACTGCTGTGAATTTCAAGGTATGGAATGAAATGTTAAATATTAATTATTAGCTTGTGGATATAACATTTATTATCTAGTATGTGAAGGATGTGGTGAGGATCCACTTTCACCTAAAGTAATGCAACAAAATTCTCAAGTGAGATTCATCATTTATGAGAATATCCTTAATGTAGATTTGGAGAAAATAACATATCTAAAATTTTCCAAGGATATTTGGGACAAACTGCAAGTGTTTTTTTGAGGTGATAACAACAACAATGGAGAGGTTGAAAAATAGAGTAAGTAGAAGAAAAATAAGAAGGGCCCTCAATACCAAGAATCTCAGTTAGAAGAGCCTCATCTCCCTAGTGTGAATGGTTAAACATATTATGAGAAGAGATCAGAAAAGGAAGAACCGAGTGTTCTCCAATGCAATAGATTTGAAGGTATACATTTGAATAAATTATTTTTAAGCTATGGTTTAGACAAATATGATGTTAGTCTTGCTGAGTTAGACACTCATGTTGATGAATGTGATAAATTGATACTTCTTCAAGTTGAATATGAGCTAGATATGGATGTAATAGAGAAATTATTTGTTGAAGTTAATATTCTAACAACTTCATGTAGGGAGCATGATAAGTTGATGCATATTTTTGATGAAAAAGAAAATGAGTTGAGAGAAGAGGTTCTTAGCCTGAAGATCCAGCTTCAAGAATCCAAAAGGATTGAGGATGTTTTGACTAATCAACAAAAAGAGAAGGAGCGCCAAGTTGAACAACTTGAAGGTAAAGTTGTTAAGTTGAGAAAGAAACCTGAAGAAAAGGACAACCACCTAAAGTAAGAAAATAATATGAATGCCTTTGAAAGTTTTCTTGAGAGCCAAAGATCTCACATGTTCAAATCTAGTATTGAATTTCAAAAGGAGAGTCCATCTCACATGCAGTAAATAAAAAAAATGTAGAACCAAAAAGGATTGTGGCAAGAAATAACAACAACAAGAGTAGTAAAAGACGAATGAAGTAGCAGATCCAATAGTAGTTGACAAGAAAACCTCAAGGAACATCTACCACCAGAAGATATTTCGTTCCTAGGGTTAAAGATTGTGGCAGATGTGTAAAATTTGAAAGGAATCACTAGACCCTTTATTGCTTGTTGGATGTTGTAGAATGTTATGCTTGCAACAATTATGGACACATTGCAACCAACTGTAGGAGAAGAGTGTACAAATATAGTCAACAAAGCTTGCAACAAATGACTAGCCAAGGATATTATCCATCAAATATAGTTATGAAATTAATGGTTTTTGTTTCTCATGTAACTTATTTGGCCATAAGGTATTGGATTATAAATCTAGCCCATGGAGTAGAGGCATGTTGTATGCACGGCAAAGATATGACACATTTAGCATAGGATTTGATCCCCTTGCATTATATCTCAGTCATTTGAGGTGTTAAGCTTGTGACAACTATGGTCACATGGCTAGAGTTTGTATGTTTTTTGGTTATTCAAGGAAGATATGGAAAAAGAAACAGTAGATCTAGAGAAGACCCAAAAGAAAATCAGATAAGATTGAAAAGAAGCAGCCTAGGTCCATGTGGAAGAAGAAGGAGAAATAACTCATGTAGTTGAAATATCAGCCCCTCTGCAGTCGATGGTCACCAGATGCATATTTATGATTGATTACAGAAGTACATGAGAGGAGCATAGCCTCAGGGGGAGTCCATGGTAGCCTGATGAAGATATTTGTACAAGTTGTAGAAGTAGTAACAACATGGTATGTTCATGATCCTCATGCATATTCATGTTTTTAGGATCAACCTACCTATTGGTGGTATAATGAACTCAGGGGGAGCTATCAATGGTATGACGGTTTCAAGGATTGTTTTCCATTTTTCCTATTGATTTCTCTCGTCCATTTGTAGAAGCTTCATATATGTTTCCATGAGTGAAAGAGTACATTTTTCAGCCATATATATGTTCTTGGTTCTCATTGACAATTGGTTGAAAAATATTTTGTATCAGCCATGCATAGAAGAGCATCCTTGGTTCAACCATGTGTAGAGGAGAGTGGTACTTCAGCCATATGTATGTACTTGTCATTATTGGCATGATGGCTGAGTAGTCTTGTTCATGGTATGCATAGGAGAGTCATTTGGTTTGGCATGTTTTGTAGTGGTCATATTATTTCACCCATGTATGAAATCATGTGTGTGAGATAAGTCTTGGAATCACTATTATTTTCATTATTGGTGCATTAGATGAGTGGTCCATGCATTGGAGAGAGTTATGAGTCTTGGTCAGGCATTAGAGAGAGTCTTGAGTATTGCGGCAACCATATATGGGTTTATTAATTCCATCGTACAACCATGATTTATCATACTAGTAGCAATGTATTAGGATTATGAATCCTTGTAATCATTGTCAATTCATTTGGTCAAAGTTGGTTGAAGTATTGGGCGAAGAGGAGCAAACCTCTTGCAAGTGGCAAGAAGGATTATTGCAACACAACTGAAGTGTTTCTACATTAGCATGGATAGATGCTTTCAACCCCATTATATGTTCAACCTAGCATCAGAAGGAAGCACATGGTATTGATTTAGAGGAAATTGACTTGTTGGTTTGTTGGAACGAGGAGCTGATCAATTTACATTTGTATATTAGTTGATATCAACAATTTTTAACATGCTCAACCATACTTGTCTACGCTTTTCCATTGATGTCAAAGGGGAGAGTGACAACCACAAGAAGAGAATGAGATCAACCAAATCTAGGAGTTTACGTAGATCAATTTGGTGTTGTGGCTGTAGGTTGACATCAATGCCAAATGGGGAGCATGTTGGCTTCATTGTGTTGGAATTGATGTCAACCTAGGATGTTTACCTAAGGAGTCAACCATGGAGTCAATTGTGTTGGAAACAAGTTTGAAGGTTTTGTCATGATGATCAAAAGATTGATGACATGTTACTGAGGTGTTTCTGATGTTTATAGAGGCTCTATAGGTTTTGGAGAAACTTGCATAGGAAGATGTACATGTTTTGGAAGTGTTTTGTGGCCACAACTACCACCCTATTGAAACATGTTCTTATAGAAAATTTCCAATGGGTCCCCTAGAAGTTTAATTTTTCATCTTTCGGAATGACTTGTTTTATCACATGGATGTCAACTTCTTGCTGAGTCAAATTTTTAAGGCCTGATGGCTAAGCCATTAAATATACCTCTGCTGCATGGATCATTCATGACACAGCCTGTCCCTTATCCTATCCCTTCATCGTGATCTTTCGGTCCTTACAAACATGCATGGCACATTGGCGCCCACACAAACCATCACCCCTACCCTTATCATAATCGTTTTTTGGTTTAATTCGCAAAACCCTTCATCGCATCATTGTCACGTTATAATCCCTTTACAAAGGAAACCCCTCGCAAAACACATAAAACCTTCCCTCTTTCGCTTATCGCACTCAATATGGGTGCATAACACATGCCATAAGTGCCGGACCCGACGACATTATAAACCACAATATATATATGTTGGGTCCAAAAGCCCGTTGCATATCGCAATCGGCCTGGGTCCAAGGTTTATGCATATATATGGCACGCCATTAGCCTCTGGACCCAATGACATCATTAACTGCATTGTATACATGGTTGGGTCCGGGGCCCCATCACATATCACATATCAGCAGAGCGCGAGCCTTATACACAGTGTGCACGGTGATGTGGCGGAGCCACCGATTTCTATGAACTCGACCATATAACATTTCAAGTCCAACATTATGGCTGGACATGGTTTTCCCTGCATATTCCTTTGTTTCTCAAAAAATATTGAAATCTCAGTTTTCAAAGGCAAGACTGTATTGCAGACCCGCCAGCAAAATTAACATATATATATATATATATATATATATATATATATATATATATATATATATATATATATATATATATATATATATATATCGAGTCTGGGGCCATATCGCATATCGCATATTGGCGGAGCCCCAGGCTTATGCATATTGCGATATGTGATATGCTAGACCCCGAGATATTTATAAGCGCTGATATATATCATTTGAGGTCTGGCTTGTACGATTGGGGCATAATTTCTTGTGTTTTCATATATTTTCCAAATTTTTTGAAATTACAAAGGGCTAGGTTTTCAATGAAAAAAGCGGGCTTGTGGAGTCCCGATAGTGCAATTGCGCATCGGGGCAGTGGAAGTCATGGGTCATGTGACCTGAGAGAGGGATAATACCCGATTGTGATGAAAGGAAGCCTTTGAAAACTGTGTCGAGCCCATGGGTTGAGCGGGAAACTGTGTGATTGAATGTGTATCAGGGATAAATATTTTTCATACTTGCTTCGTAGTTTTATAAAATGAATGAAGGCAGCATTAAATTTGATTGATGCATTTTTTGTTCTATTGTTCACAATCATCAAGCTAATGATGGCTATCCTTGCAGGTGAGAAGCAAAAGATGTAGGAGGGGATTCAAAGGGCCATGTAGGCAAAAGCGCTATGTTTAAAGAGTCTGGCCGCAACCCCACGCATTTCCTGTACATTCTGCAAGCAAAGCTATCCCAGTCTCCATTGTGGGAAGGCAACATACAGTCGTCCTTTTCACTAGCATATGTTCTCCTCCTTAGGGAAGGAATCGACCCGGCCATTATGCCTTCTACGTACTAGTGGTCATGCTAATGATCCTATCACTGTGTACTCGATTGTCATATCTGAAATATGTTAGAGCAATCAGTGCGCAGCTAAATAAAAGACAAACAACAACATATAAAATCGTACACAAAAGACACAGAGTTTTAACGTGGTTCACCCAACCAATCTGGGCTACGTCCACCAAACATAGGCATCGGCAATATTTATTATCAAATAGGAGATTACAAGATAATCAATTTCCTCACAAACTATCACACACCCAATCCAATCCATATGAACACCTGTTTTATAGCTAAGAGAATCTAACTGCCTCATAAATCCTCTTACAACAAATATAGGGTGCATTAACTCTCTCCCAACAAAATAGAGCTAATATAGCAACACAATCTGATTGTTGTCACCTACTGAGATTTTTGCCTATTTTACTAAAACCGAAAATCTCAACAATCTCCACCTTGACAACAATTAGCCTGATACCCTGTTTCTTTATTATTTATTTTTTCTGCAAGCCAAGAGAAGCCAAACACCAATGCAGCTTCTCTAACAAAACTGGTTTCATGAACATGTCTGCACAGTTTTCCTTTGTATGCACCTTTTCAAGAGAGACTCCCCTTTCAGTGATCACCTGTCTTACAAAATGGTACTTTATTGGTATATGCTTTGATTTACTATGATAGGCCGGATTCTTTGCCAAATTTATTGCACTTTGACTATCAAAAAGTAACTTGATGTTGTCCTGTAACCTACCAAACTCACCAAGCAAACCTTTCAGCCAAATCGCTTCTTTGCAAGCATGAGAAGCAGCAATGTATTCTGCTTCAGTAGTGGATAAAGCAACAACGTTTTGTAGCTTTGACATCTCGCTAATAGCTCCACCTGCAAGAGTAAAGACATACCCTGAAGTTGACCTTCTCTTATCCAAATCACCTGCAAAATCAGAATCAACATACCCGCAAACAAATTCACTACTCTTATTGTAAGTGATACAATAACTACTTGTGCCTTTCAAATACCGAAGCACCCATTTCACTGCTGACTAGTGTTCTTTACCCGGATTTGTCATATACCTGCTGACAACCCCTACTGCATGTGAAATATCTGGTCGAGTACAAACCATCGCATACATCAAACATCCTACTACATTAGCATATGGAATTCGAGACATATATTCCTTTTCTTCATCTGTATTAGGACATAAACTGGAAGAAAGCTTAAAATGGGAAGCTAAAGGGACTGACACAGGCTTCACATTGTTCATACCAAACCTCAAAAGTATTTTCTCAATATACTTCTGTTGTGATAGCCACAGCTTACCATTGCTCCTGTCTCTGAAAATCTCCATGCCCAAAATCTGTCTTGCTGCTCCTAGATCTTTCATATCAAATGTCCTTGCCATCTGAGTCTTTAACATGTTGATTTCTTCAATGCTTTTGCTTGCTAAAAGCATATCGTCAACATACAGCACTAAGATAATGAACATTCCATTACTTAACTGCTTAAAGTAAACACAATGATCATATTCACTTCTTATATATTTTTGACTCAACATGAAAGAATCAAATTTCTTGTACCACTGTCGAGGCGACTGCTTCAGACCATACAATGATTTCTTAAGCCTGCAGACAAATTTCTTATTGCGATGCTAAACAAACCCTTCCGGTTGTTCCATATAAATTTCCTCATCTAAATCTCCATGTAAAAATGCAGTCTTAGCATCTAGTTGCTGTAATTCTAAATCAAGAAAAGTGACTAATGCTAACACAATTCGAATTGAAACTATTTTAACAACTGGTGAAAATATCTCATGAAAGTCAATGCCTGCTTTCTGAGAAAACCCTTTTGCAACCAGCCTTGCTTTGTATTTGTCATCCATATCATTCACACCCCATTTTACCTTGAAAACCCATTTACATCCCACAGTTTTCCTGCCTTTGGGAATTTCAACCAGATCCCATGTGCCATTCTTACCTAAGGCCATCATTTCGTCCTTCATAGCTGCTTTCCATTTTTCACTTTTCGAACCTTCTATAGCTTCCTGATAGCACAGAGGTTCATCGTCATTAGCGGTAAATGCAACTGAAGTAACATAATCATCATACCTTTTCGGAGGGCGTTTGATTCTTGTAGACCTCCTTAAGGATGTTTCTGGTGCTTCCACAATTGGCTGACTACCATCTGTAGGAACTTCTTCATGATCACCATCTGAGACCTGTTCATGACCTACATCTGAACCCTGTTCATAATCTGATTCTGAAACCTGTTCATGACTAGAATCTGAACTATGTTCATCATGACTATCATTAGAAGTGATGTCAAACTGAATGTGCTGAAAATCAGATACTTCATCCTGTTTCAATTTATTATCTACATCTAACTGTACAAGAGAGGATTCATCAAATTTTACATCTCTGTTGATGATGATTTTGCGGGTAGTAGGATCCCACAATCTAAATCCCTTTGTTCCATCACCATACCCAACAAATATATACCTTTTTGATTTCAGATCTAATTTAGTTCGCTGATGTTTAGGCACTAGAGCATATGCATCAAAACCAAACACTCTGAGTTTAGAATAATCACAAGGGTGACCTTTCCATACCTCTTGAGGAATCTTGCAACCTATCGCTGTCGATGGTGACCGATTTATCACATAACAAGTTGTAGCCACCGCTTCTGTCCACAACTCCTTCTGTAAACCAACGTTACTCAACATACTCCTTGCTCTCTCCAAAAGAGTCCTATTCATGCATTCAACAACTCCATTTTGCTGAGGAGTATAAACAATAGTCTTATGTCTCTCGATCCCTGCATCCTTGCAATAGTTTTCAAACTCCTTGGAGGTAAATTCACCCCCATTGTCAGTTCTTAAACATTTTATAGTTCTACCAGTGATGTTTTCTACCAATGCTCTAAACTTCTTGAAAACTGTAAAAACATCAGACTTCCTTTTCAACATGTAGACCCACACTTTCCTAGAAAAGTCATTAATAAAAGATACAAAATATGACGAGCCACCATACGAGGTTGTAGGTGCTGGACCCCAAACATCTGAATGGATATAATCAAGTATTCCTTTACTAGTATGTTTGCCTGTTTTAAACTTTTTCTTACTTTGTTTGCCAAACAGACAATGTTTACAGAAATCTAACTTTCCAGGCCTTAGATTAGGAAGTAACTTGCGATCAGCCAAAATATTTAACCCTCTTTCGCTCATATGGCCCAACCTTTGATGCCATAGGTGAATGGAACTACTATCATGTTCAGACACGGTAGACACATGAATTGACCTTGTTCTTCCTTCTAACTGAAATAGATTTCCTACCTTCTTAGCTTTCATTACTAGTAAAATACCTTTGTAAATTTTCATTACTCCACCTTGAATTACAATTTTATATCCATTTGTGTCAAGTGCTCCCAGTGAAATTAGATTTTTCCTTAAATCTGGTACATGTCTTACATCAGTTAACATTTTGGTTGTTATATCAAACATTTGCAGCTGTATGCTCCCTATTCCCACAATATTAGATGTGACATCATTACCCATGTACACGACTCCATCATTAACTGATCTATACGTCTTAAACCATTCTCTATGAATACACATGTGGTTTGATGCACTGGAATCTAACAACCAATGTTGATCATGATTTGACAAATTAACTGATAAGACTTCGTCGCTCATACCTGAACTAGATGCCGAACCTGTATCGGTTGTGTTTGCTTCCTTCTTCTCTATCGATGAAGCTTCTTTAGAAGTTTGTTTTCGATTCCAGCAATCCTTCTTCAACTGCCCCGATTTTCCGCAGAACCAGCACTTTACTTTACTCTTCTTTCCTTTTGACTTTGAACGCGAATCGTTGTGCTTACCAGAGCGTCTTTCTCTAGAACGACCTCTAGCCATCATTGCCTCTAATGTAGAGGTGTTAGCATTTGACTGCTTCCTGGTCTCCTCAGACAACAAAGCTCCGACGACATCATCAAATTCAATGGTTTCAGATGAACTAAGACTTATAGAAGTAACAAAATGATCCCACGACTCAGGCAACGAGCACAATAAAGTTATGGCTTTATCCTCGGATTCAAATTTTACTTCTATGCTTTCTAATTGCACCAGTAGAGTATTAAAAACATTCAAATGATCAGTAATCGAAGAACCTTCCTTTATTCGCAAACTGTATAGCTGCCGCTTCAGGAGAATCCGATTTGTCAAGGATTTTGTCATATACAACTTCTCCAACTTCATCCACAAACCAGCAACAGTTTTCTCTGACACGATGTTAAACAAAACATCATTAGCCAAACACAGTCGAATACCGCTCAAGGCTCTTCCATCCAATTCATTCCATTCATCATCTGTCACGAGGTAAGGCAGTTTGGATCTTCTCGACAGCGCCTTTGCCACGCCTTGTTGTACTAGGAGATCATGCATCTTTACCTTCCAGATCTCGAAGTTATTTTTTCCATTAAACTTCTCGATTTCAAATCGGGCACTCTGAGTTTTTGCCATCTCGTTTAAAACAAACAATCTCCAATTCCAACTTTAAAATAAAAAAAACGTTAATATATGAAAAATGCCTATGCCTTATTTTACATTGCCTTTACTTTACATTAAAAACCCCTTTGTTGTTTGAATTTCAGATTACAATTAAAAAATAGTGTAAATGGATTTGGTGTGCAACAAATCATAAAATGAACTTGGCGCTTGCTGAGCAACCGAAGATCCACGCCAACTGAAAAACGGTGTAGTGTTAAAAATTTGCGCGCGTATACCTATAAATTCTGTGCCCATTCGGCTCTTAGCGCGCTGGCGTGCTTTTGAATATCAGTCCAGCGCCAACGCCAATGCTTGGCACACCTGTTTAGGGCTTACCCGTGCCAATAGCCAAAACTGTTGGACAAAAGAATGAAATACTCCACTTGCACACGTATGCACCAGCTCCAACACGTGCTGAGTCTGTTGATCACCGTGAATAGCAATGATCTAGACCGCAGGTCCACTCGATGTCCACAGAAATAATCGTATTAATGTGTTCAACATTCAAATCAACTTTCTACTCAGCATCGGTCCACTGCCATGTAGGTCCACCCTTTAACCTCTGCAGACGTTAGTAACGCCTTCTATAACGCACGGTTTTTGAAACTCATGGCTCCAACAACTAAATTTATCGCCATCGTGTCTTTAACCTTCAGTTCGCTCCAATAGTTTTAACGCCTTGAAATCTTGGACGTGCCAACATGATTATCCATAATCATGTGCTGGGCAGTGCAATTCACCTAGAATTCAATGGCACGCGAATACTAAATTCTTCGAAAATCCAAAGAATAGAGCCTAGTTATCAACAATCATGTGCTGGGCTGCGCACTTCACGTAGAAATTAATGTCATGCGAAAACTAAATCCTTTCAACGTTGCCTGGTGTGCACGCAGGACCACCGCCACGCTCCAACAACAGGACCACGTTAAACCACCGCCGCGCCACGTTACACGCAGGACCTCCTCCGCTGCGCCACGCCTCCAACTTGCTCCGATACCACTTGTTAGAGAAATCAGTGCGCGGATAAATAAAAGATAAACAACAACATATAAAATTGTACACAAAAGACACAGAGTTTTAACGTGGTTCACCCAACCAATCTGGGCTACGTCCACCAAACATAGGCATCGACAATCTTTATTATCAAACAACAGATTACAAGATAATCAATTTCCTCACAAACTCTCACACACCCAACCCAATCCGTATGAACACCTGTTTTATAGCTAAGAGAATCTAACTGCCTCATAAATCCTCTTATAACAAATATAGGGTGCATTAACTCTCTCCCAACAAAATAGAGCTAATATAGCAACACAATCTGATTGTTGTCACCTACTGAGATTTTTTCCTATTTTACTAAAACCGAAGATCTCAACAAAATAGTGGGAAGATGAAGAGGCAGGATGACCTCGACTGGTCAACAGTTTCACCAACCTATCACATCTATACAGACTGATTTGTGTAACGACAATAGGGAATGGAAAGGGCATGGAAGGCAGAGGGTCGTTCAGAGGCCTTATAAGTATTACCTCCGAAGAGGAGAAAGGGATTTTGATTTTTGAGAAGAACAGTGTTGCTTTATTGCGAATGAGGAGGACTATTTTTGAGGGAAGAAGGAGCCTTTAGTTTGAGACTCATTGTATTGTTTTGGATCATAGTGTTGTTACTGGCATGAATGTAAATGTGATTTATATTTATGCATATTAATGACTTATTTAATCTTATTAAATTGAATGTGATTTAGTTTCATGGCTAACTTGTGAATGGTGTCTGATTTGAAACTAAATTAAACATCAGTTGCAGTTTTAATTCCATAGAAGAATGTGGATTCCTATATGAGTGATTGGATTGCAATTTGGCTTTAATACAATCTTGTCCAGTTGTGAATTCAGTGACTGATTCATTTGGACTTGAACTTATGCATGATGTTTGACCTTCTTTATCACGCTCCTGCAGAGCATATATGTGATGTTTAAACCTCTATATTATGCTCCTGCAGGATATATTAGGATAGCTAGGACTAGATTAGAGTAGTTAGAAGTAGTGTAGATAGGATTTAATACGTAGAGGTTAGTTGTTTTATCTTTGTTGATCTAATTGATGTCTTCCTCCTAGAATCAATCTCTCGACATGTTCAAACAATTTACGGGGTCCCTTAAACCTCGTCGGAGCTAGCCATTCCAAACGAAAGTAGGTTTAATTGCGGCTTGCGATCGGGTTAGTTCCCCTTGTTGGCATCGTGCACATTATCCATGCCAACAAATTGGTGCTAGAAGGAGGGCCTGAAACGCCCTCTCCAGCTTTTCAAGATTTGATCTATAAGTGCCATGCATGGATTCAAAAGGATTAATGTATGGATCGTAAAGGTTGAAGAGATCCTGCCAGACATTTGAAAGAGCCTCATTTTGAAGAAACAGAGACCCCTCTAAGTCTTGTTTCCAGGTCACCCAAGGAAGAACGACTGTGGGAGTATCTTGTCACTCAGGAACAACTAGTCAGAACACTTACTCGGGCTTACGCTCGTTCCCTCTCTCAGCTTCCCATCTTTCACTCTTTACCTTCGACAACTAAGAGAATGCCAAGGATCTTTACCCTGAGCAAAGATACATCAACAACCACTTCTCTTGAAGATATTGTGCTAGGATCCTTGCAAAGTATCGACACCCCTTGGGAAGAAATCCCTAAGGATTCCCCTTCTAAAGGTAACTCCCCGCTTGATTTTGAGAATCCTAGCAGAGAAGCCTCCAACCAAAACTTCCCTACCCATAATATGGCCAATGTTCCTCCTCCGGATGGGAATCAACCTCCACCTCCTCCTCCAGGTGGGAATCAACCTCCACCTCCTCCTCCGGGTGGGAATCAACCCCCACCTCCTCTAGGAGCACTCCCTCCCTGGCTTGCACAGGATTCTGTAGCGGTACCTGGGCAACAGCATCCCTTACCCAAAAATAGAGAAAGAGTGTTACCCAATTTCGACCTTGAGCGGGGAGATACTGCTGATAACCATATTCGCTCTTTCTTCCTAGCCTTGCGTAGGTTGGGGATCACCGATGAAGATGTGGTGTGTCGCCTATTCTCTCTTACTTTGACTGGTGCAGCCTCCACGTGGTATTTCAGCTTGAGAATAAGGTCAATCACCTCTTGGGATGATTTTTAGCAGGCCTTTTTGGACAAGTTTGGTAATGACAAAACACCTGTGGCCTTAGTTTTAGAATTATCCGGTCTGAAAATGCAAAGCAAGGAGAAATTTAAGGATTTTAACATTCAGTTCAACACCTTGTTCAACATAATGCCAACGACCGCTAGACCCACTAAAGAGGTGCTAATGGAATTCTATATCTCTGCTCTCCCTGTCACTACAGTGATGTGGGTTAAAAGGAGTAATGTGCAAACCTTACAAGGTGCTATCGATGAAGCGGTGAAAGTTGAAAATGAAATGGTCATCCTCACAGCATTCCACCCCACAAATAGAGAAAAGAAAGCCTCTCAGGCACCCAAGAAGAATAATGGAAATTATAATAAAGGGGCTAAAACTAAAGACAAGGACACCATGGATGTGGAAGGGTTGCATCAGATCATTAAAAAACTTACGAACACAGTCATTGATATGAGAAGGAATCATGGAGAGAGTACTAGTGGTAAGGGAGGAGATTATAATAACAGAAAACCCTTCAAACCTTTCTACTGGAAGAAAATAGAAGGTGGTCATGGTCATCTTGCATTGCCTGCTCCACCTAATGAAGGGGCTTTAAACACAGAAGAATTGGCTCTGATTGGATCGCTCCTCAACAAAGAAGAACCTATACTAGAGCTCAAACCAGAACAAGGAGATGAGGAGGAATACAAAGTAGAAGAACCCTCGGATGAGGAAACCCAAATTAATGTGTTGTGGGATTTCCATAGTGATGAGAATGATTATGAGGTAGATAACACTGCAAAAATTAACGCTAATGAAATCCACATGTGCAGTAAAGGGCCGCTTCCAAGTGTGACAAAGCCCTTAGACCGAACAAAGCAAGATGTTTGCCCTGTGAAAGCATCCGCTCCCAGAGTTCCTGTTGAGAAGAGTGGGCCTGGTGGTCAATCCAAGAATACCCCTGTTGCAAGTCACCTAGAGAAAGAAAATGCGTCTCCCATTGTAGTGAAGGCTACTCAACATGGTAAACTCCCACTTAAAAATGGCAAAACATGTATGTTTACTCTGCCCTATCCTGTCTATAACATTGATTATAATATTGTGGATGATCTCAAGAAGTCTAGGGCCAATATCACATATTTTGGCTTGTTAAAATTAACATAGTAAAGAGATTTTTTGCTGAAAGCTATGAATGAGCGGAACTGCAAAACCCCACCACGTCAAGCACCCAAACCAAGAAGCCAATGTCCAAACTTGTTAGTACCACTAGTGCAGCCCAAATACCCTTAGCTATGGAGGCCATGTTATCTAAAATGAATCGAAAACCCCAAGATGTCAGCGCAGACATGATAGGAAGGAAATCAAAATCTATGACCCCACCGTTCCTCATTACGTTTGAAATTTTCAACATGAACTTCAAAAATTGCTTGGTAGATTCTGACGCCTCATCCATTGTCATGCCTTATGCTGTGGCTAAAAGACTTCAGGCCATACCTGAAAAAACTAGAACTTGAATCATGCAATTAGATAGGACAAATGTGACAGTAGTTGAAGAATTGAAGGATGTGTTGATTTAGATGGCTGCTAAAACACAGTACACACAGGTCATTGATATAGTGGTAGTTGATATACTTGAGGCCTATGGAATACTGCTTAGCAGGGTCTGGTCAGCAAAATTGAATGGATACTTCTCGACTGATTGGTCCCATCTCTTGTTGCCTCAGAAGGGAAAGGGTGATATGATGAGAGTCGATAGGGAAAGATACATGAAGTATGTGGTAATGGAACTAAATGGTCCCAATGAACTTGTAATGTTTACCAAATCCATCCTTGGGAACTATAGTTTCAATGTTTATAATATATAAACCTGTTTTGGAGAGTTTCATGCAGAAATTGTTCAAGAAACTTTGACACACACAGAGTTGGAAATTCCCTCCCATAATCCAACTGATGAGCTATCCTGTATTATAGTAGATGATAGGACCAACTTCTTAGATAGTAGTTCAATTGATATAACATTAGACACAATATTCTGGACACTCTATTTTGATGGCTCTAACTGCTTTGAAGGTGCAGGTGCTGGAAGTATTCTCATTGACCTGCAAGGGACCAACATCTAATGGCCAGCCGGTTGGAGTTCACATGCACCAACAACACGGTGGAATATGAGGGCTTGCTATAAGGCCTAAAGAAAGCCATTGGTATGAATGTGAAAAATCTTAAAGTTTTTGGTGAATCACAGATAATCGTAGGTCAGGTAAGGAAAAGTATACATTGCAATTCTCCACACCTGGTGAGGTACCAGCATGAGGTATGGGATTTAATTGATAGTTTTGATTCTTTTAATATTACATAAATACCTCGAGGCCAAAACCAAGATGCTGATCCGATGGCTAATATGGCTGCTAAACTTTTGCCTGATTTTAGATTGAATAAAAATAAATGTTCTGTTGAATTGATTTTCAGACCATCTGTGCCTGATAACATCTCAAATTGGCAGGTTTTCGAAGATGATAAGAAAATCCTTGATTTCCTACACTGCGAGAAGACATTCAAGAGTGCAGTCATTGACGAAAAGGAGCATGACAAGCTTATGAGTGAAAGGGAAGATGAGGAAAAGGATCAACCGAATGTGATTCCAAAATCAGTGCTTAGGATGGAGCACTTGTATGACTTGCATGATAAATTCAAGAAACCTAATAACTGCAAAACACACAGCTCGTCCATGAAGTATGAAATGGTCAACCTTGGGACCGAAAAAGACCCAAAAAATGTCAATCTGGGCCTGGGGTGCTCTCCGAAAGAGAAGGCTGCATTTATCAAACTATTTAAAGAATACAAGAATGTATTTGCATGGACATATGAAGACCTAAAGACCTTTGATACAAGTATTATGTAGCATGTGATCCCTTTGGAAAAGGAGGCCAAGCCCTACCAACAAAAGCTGCGTAAGATGCATCTAAGCCTAGAACCATTGGTGAAGAAAGAACTGAACAAGATGCTGGATGCTAAAATCATATTCCTGGTCAGACACACCCGCTGGGTAGCTAATCTCATGCCAGTGAGAAAGAAAAATGGAGACATCAGGCTATGTATTGATTTCAGAAACTTGAATAGAGTGCCTCAAAAGGATAACTATCTTGTTCCTTCTATGGAACACATCCTTCAGTACGTTTCTGGGTTTGAAATGTTGTCCCTATTAGATGGGTTTTCAGGATATAATCAGGTACTGGTATCTCATGGGGATAAGCTTAAGACAACCTTCAACACCAAATGGGTCACCTAAGCATATCGTAAAATGCTTTTTGGGCTCATTAATGTGGGTGCCACATTCAAAAGAGCTATGGACATAGCTTTCCGAGGGCTAATGAACAGATTGGTAACGGTGTACATGGATGACATCACTGTGTATTCGTAGCACAAGAGGGATCACATTTATCACCTTAGGCAGATTTTCGAAAGATGCCGAAGGTATGGAATTCCTTTGAATCCCAAGAAAAGCATCATTGCAGCCACAGAGGGGAAACTGCTGGGTCATATCCTTTCTAAAGACAGGATTGTGATTGATCCTGAAAGAATACAAACCATCATGAGAATACAACCCCCCACTAATAAAAAGGCCATGCAATCTTTCTTCGGGAGTATTAATTTTGTTAGAAAATTCGTCTCAGGCTTCGTAGAAATAGTGCACCCCTTGCAGTTGATGATGAAGAAAGACGTTGTGTATAAATGGAAAGATGAAGCCAAGGAAGTGTTCCAGCAAAGCAAGGAAGCCATTGCTGAAGCTCCTGTGCTAGTCATCCCTGATTTTGGCAAATGATTCTTCTTATACACCTTTGCTTCCGACCTTTCATATGCCGCAATTCTCACACAAAAAAATGATGATGGCAATGAAATCCCCATTTCCTACATGAGTTCAAATCTCCAAGGAGCAGAAATGAATTACCCAGACGTGGAGAAATAGGGTTATGTAGTTTTCAAGTCCGTTAGACATTTCTGCCCTTACTCAATAAAGGCCAAGACCAAAGTCATCGTGCCCCATCCTACTATAAGAGCCCTGTTTGTGCAGAAAGAAATGGGTGAACGAAAAGGGAACTGGATAACTTCCCTTCAAGAGTTCGACCTGGAGATAAATCCGACACAAATAGTTCGAGGGTAGGGACTTTGCAGGATATCGGTAGAAGCCTTAGCTGACCAAAAGGAGGCATATGAAGAATCAAGAACGTTGAGTGTGCAATATGCACAAAGGGAACTCAGGGAGGAGCTCTTATGGAGTAACCAAGCAGAGATGTATGAGCGAGAAGCATCGAAAACCTTTTTGGACCCTAAGTTGTGGTACCACGACATACACTTTTATCTAGTGTGGGGTTCATGTCCTGAACATATGGATTCATCACAGAGGAGAGCACTCAGATTTAAATCCAATCTGTATCATTTGGCTGACAGCATCTTGTACAGAAAGAATCACGATGGATTTTGGCTGAGGTGTTTAGAGAAAGATGATGCCAACCATGTATTGAAAGAAATGCACGATGGCCCAGCATGTGGTCCCTATGGCAGAGAGACCACTGCTCACAAAAAATTGAGAGCCAGATATTATTGGCCCACAGTGTTCAGAGACTTGCATGCTTATGCTTGCAAATGCAAGGCTTGCCAAACCGCTGCGGATGAGAAAGAAAGCCCGTTGTTCCCCTCAGGCCTGTGATGATTTATTGACTGTTCTAGCAATGGGGCCTAGACGTCATAGGCGAGATCACTCCAAACTCCTCACAACAGCACAAATATATACTCATAGCTACTGATTACTTCACTAGATGGACTGAAGCGCTCCCGCTTCGGAAGGTAAACGAAGATGAGGTAATATCATTCATTGAGAAATTCATTATCAACAGGTATGGCATCCCTGACGCTCTCATTTTTGATAACGCTTCTCACTTTTCATCTCTGAGACTGACTGAGTTTGCCATTGATAAGTCAGTCCACATAAAATATGCAGCAAACTATTACCTCTAGGGAAACAGAGTTGCAGAGTCTTCCAACAAGAACCTTATCTGCATAATCCGCAAGCTAGTCATTGATAACCAGAGGAACTGGCACAATGCCTTGACAAATTCCCTTTGGGCTGATAGGTTCACCCCTAAAGCAGCCTTGGGAAACTCTCCATACTTCCTAGTCTATGGACAGGAAGCCATATTGCCCCCAAATGTTGCCCTTCCACCCTTACAACTCTCCCAAGCTTCAATAGGAACCCCTTTAGCCCTGCTTCAAGAAAGGATCGACCAACTGATGAAGCTGGAGGAATTGAGGGATAGAGCCAGAATTAAATTCAAAAATCACCAAATGATTGTAAAAAATGGTTTGATCATCATCTGGTGGGAGATAAAGGTTTCCAAGTGGGGGAGCTAGTCCTGAAATAGGACAAGCTGAGTGAGCCAAAGGGTAAACACACAAAATTCCAACACTTATGGCTGGGCCCATTCCAAGTTGTTGAAAAGATTGGTCAAGGGACTTACAGGATGAAACCATTACAAGGGGAGACTGAAAAGCTACCTATTAATGGCCAGCATTTGAAAAGATACTTCTAGTAGCCACCGCATTGGTGGTTGCCTCCTGAGTAGGTTAGAGTTCATTTCATTTTTGCTATTAGTTTAGTTGTATTTTTGTCTTTTCCTTTATTTTCTGCCAAGTCTATTGTCCTACTATTTTGAATTATGTTCCTTTCCAGCAGGCTGATTTTAGTCCTTCAGTCCTATTCTACTTTTTAGATTTTCCCTCATTCACCACTCTCGGTCTTTCCCTCCCTCTTTAACTTGCTTATGATTCTGCTGTTCCTGAATCCATCATTTCCCCGCAAATCAAGCAAACTTTCTATCAGCCCATGAGCACTTGAGAATCAACAGTGGAATGCAAACCGAAACCCCTCATTGGCATCGGTTGGGAAATATGTGAGATCTGTTGATAACTTGGATATCTGGAGCATGTAGGGGCATCCTTATAAAACAAAAATTGTGTAACTACAGTTGGACTAGCATGGAGGAACACTGCATGTAAATAAATCCCACTCATACCTAGCCTATACTTGCTTATAAGGTTTACAGTCATTCTCCATTGGTCCCATCCACCACACTAAATGGTCCGATACCTGTTACTCACAAGTAAACCTCCTTTCATGGGCTAAGCTCATTGTCTCATTCCTTGTGGCAAATCTAATTGTGCTCTAGTCCTTGTGCCTAAAACTGGAAGGACTTATCTAAAAAGAAATGAAATGTCAAGTCCTTGTGCCATTCTGGAAGGACAGGTTGTTTGGGAAGTCGGTTAGAGTAAGGAATCTTGCTGGGCACAAAGTACTGGTTGACACAACAAGCCCAACCTTCCTTAAGCAGTTTAAAAATATGGCATGATCCATGATTGCGCCCCATTCAATCAATAAATATAGCACTGAAATTGTCATATAAAGTGTAAGAAAAACATGTCTACATCAAGCTTGATGAGCAATAACGAGCTGAGGTACACACCTAAACAGGTATGGACAGACCAGTGACGGCCACAGAGGGATTTTTGAAAGTGGGAAATAGGTAAAGGAAGGTCAATAAACCCCATAATACTGCCATGGGAGAATGCTTGTCAAAATTGTGTCAGTAAGTAGAAGCTATTTGTCTCTATCCCTCCTGAAGCAGTTAATGTTTAAGTGGAACCCATGCTTGTCCATCTATGTAGCTTACATTTCAAGTTTATTTTAACACCTTGGTGTTTTATTGGTCTGAAGGTTATTTGGAAATAGAGATAACTGGTTCACCCAATGGTTTGCCATTTGTTGTGGCCACAACTACCACCCTATTCAAACATGTTCTTACAACAAATTTCCAATGGGTCCCCTAGAAGTTTGATTTTTCATCTTTCAGAATGACCTATTTTATCACATGGATGTCAACTTCTTGCCGAGTCAAATTTTCAAGGCCTGATGGCTAAGCCATTAAATATACCTTTGTTGCATGGATCATTCATGACACAGCTTGTCCCTTTATCCTCTCCCTTCATCAGGATCTTTCGGTCCTCACAAACATGCATGGCACATTGGCACCCGCACAAACCATCACCCCTACCCTTATCATAATCGTTTGTTGGTTTAATTCGAAAAACCATTCATCGCATCATTGTCATGTTATAATCCCTTTATAAAGGAAACCCCTCGCAAAACACATAAAACCTTCCCTCTTTCGCTTATCGCACTCAATATGAGCGCATAACACATGCCATAAGGGTTGGACCCAAAGGCATTATAAACCACAATATATATATGTTGGGTCTGAAAGCCCGTCGCATATCACAATCAGCCTGGTCCAAGGTTTATTCATATATATGGCACGCCACTAGCCTCCAGACCAAATGACATCATTAACTGCATTGTATACATGGTCGGGTCTAGGGCTCCATCGCATATCACATATTGGTGGAGCACGGGCCTTATACACAGTGTGCACGGTGATGTGGCGGAGCCGCCGATTTCTATGAACTTGAGCGTATAACATTTCAACTCTGGAATTATGGCTAGGCATGGTTTTCCTCGCATATTCCTTTGTTTCTCAAAAAATATTGAAATCTCAGTTTTCAAAGGTAAGCCTGTATTGCAGAGCCACTAGCAATATATATATATATATATATATATATATATATATATATATATTACGGGTTCGGGGCCATATTGCATATCGCATATCGGTAGAGCCCCAGGGTTATGCATATTGTGATATGCAATATCCCAGACCCTGCGATATTTATAAGCACTGATATATATCATTTGAGGTCCGATTTGGGTGATCAGGGCAGGATTTCCTGTGTTTTTGTATACTTTCCAATTTTTTCGAAATTACAAAGGGCTGGGTTTTCAATGAAAAAAGCGGGCCTGTGGAGTCCCGATAGTGAAATTGCACATCGGGGCGGTGGAAGTCATGGGTCCTGTGACCTGAGAGAGGGTCGATACCCGATTGTGATGAAAGGAAGCCTTCGAAAACCATGCTAAGCCTATGGGTTGAGCGGGAAACTGTGTGATTGACTGTGTATCAGGCATAAATCTTTTTCATACTTGCTCCGTAGTTTTATAAAATGAATGAAGGCAGTGTTACGTTTGATTGATGCATTTTTTGTTCTATTGTTCACAATCATCAAGCTAATGATGGCTATCCTTGCAGGTGAGAAGCAAAGGATGCAGGAGGGGATTCGAAGGGCCATGTATGCAGAAGCACTGCGTTTAAAGAATCTGTCTGCAACCCCACGCGTTGCCTATACATTTCGCAAGCAAAGTTGTCCTTGTCTCCATTGTGGGAAGGCAACATACAGTCGCCCTTTTCACCAGCATCTGTTCTCATCCTTTGGAAAGGAATCGACCTGGAAATTATGCCTTCTATGTGCCAGTGGTCATGCTAATGATCCTATCACTGTGTACTCGATTGGCATATCTAAAACAGTGGGAAGATGAATAGGCAGGATGACCTCGGTTGGTCGGCAGTTTCACCAACCTATTGCATCTATATAGACTGAATTGTGTAACGACAAGAGGGAATGGAAAGGGCATGGAAGGCAGAGGGTCGTTCAGAGGCCGCATAAGTATTACCTCCGAAGAGGAGAAAGGGCTTTTGATTTTTGAGAAGAACAATGTTTCTTCATTATGAATGAGGAGGACTGTTTTTTAGGGAAGAAGGAGCCTTTAGTTTCAGATTCATTATATTGTTTTGGATCAAAGTGTTGTTACTAGCATGAATGTAAATGTGATTTATATTTATGCATATTGATGACTTACAGTTCATTGTTAATCTTGTTAAATTGAATATGATTCAATTTCATGGCTAACTTATGAATGGTCTTTGATGTGAAACTAAATTAAACATCAGTTGCAGTTTTAATTCCATAGAAGAATGTGGATTCCTATATGAGTGATTGGATTGCAATTTGGCTTTAATACAGTCTTGTCCAGCTGTGAATTCAATGACTTATTCATTTGGACTTGAATTTATGCATGATGTTTAACCTTCTTTATCACGCTCCTGCAGAACATATATGTGATGTTTAAACCTCTGTATTATGCTCCTGTAGGATAGATTAGGATAGCTAGGACTAGATTAGAGTAGTTAGAAGTAGTATAGATAGGATTTAATACGTAGAGGTTAGTTGTTTTATCTTTGTTGATCTAATTGAAGTCTTCATCCCGGAAGCAATCTCTCGACATGTTCAAATAGTTTACGGGGTCCCTTAAAACCTGTCAGAGCTAGCCATTCCAAATGAAAGTAGGTCTAATTGGAGCTTGCGATCGCGTTAGTTCCCCTTGTTGGCATCGTGCACATTAGTCATGTCAAAAAAGTGCTGAATCAATTTGACAAAGGTCTAGGTAGAGGATCCTAGTAACAAAACTGAGTAAGTAGACAAATAGTTTTCTAACACACCCCATGGAGTCTTCTACCTACATTATAATATAGTTCCCTATTAATTTTTCTTAGGACTAGATTGTTCTTTGTCGTATATAATTGCATTTTTAAACTTTTAATCATTTACATATTACATTTTCCATATAAAATTCACCCCATTTCATATCATAAATAGAAATTATGTAGAGAGAAAATAAATGTCAACAATGCAACAAAACAATAAGGAACAACAAAAGCAAAGCATACACAATAGAGACACTAGGAGTTAGGTTAGAGATTAGGGAAAAAACCCCACAAGGGGGAAATCCATCCAAATTATTCTTCTATTAGATATTAATCAATTATTTAGCTAGGATACAAAGTACATCCATAATGAAACACATTGATTACCATTCCGGATATAACCTTGGTTAAACATATAAGACTAAAATAAATATAATTATTAATAGAAAATGAAAATAATTATAATTTTCCATAATTTGTCATTGACCTTTATTCATGATACATATTTAATATAGTTAAATTTATTGGAACTAGAATTAGGTCATAGGACTGACCAGCTAATTAAATTTTCTAGTTACTAAACATTTATTATTTCTTATAATAATAATAATAATATAAATCTTTATTTACCTTTATTCATGATACATATTTAATATATTTAAATTTATTGGAACTAGAATTAGGTCATAGAACTGACCAGCTAATTAAGTTTTCTAGTTATTAAACATTTATTATTTCTTATAATAATAATAATAATAATAATAATAATAATAATAATAATAATAATAATAATAATAATATAAATCTTTATCTAGTTTTTGAAGATTAAGAATAATAAATAAATATAATAAAACTAACTAATTAATTTAATTAACTATTTTTGTGTCCCTTTCCTATTCTCTTGATCCCGTCCTGTTACCTAGTCTAATGTAGCTATTTTTTGGTCAAATGTAGTCATTCATAGTCGTTGGATGATCTGCTCTCTTTATATATCCTGTAGCCATGATTTGATTCTTCAACTTGTCCTGACGATGAACCAAACTTGTTGGTTCGAAACGCGTCGACAAATTAATTATAATGTGATTTTCGCCGAAAAATCTTCTAAATAGGCCACCTCAGGCTAACCCATGTTATCTCACAACTTCGTTTGCAAACTGAATGAGACAAGTTCAGGGGAGATGCTATCTTGTCACAATATCACTTCTGCCATAGAGACATAGTCACAACTGTCATAAGAGAATTGTCATCACTATCACAACACCACTATCATCATTTTCATAGGAGCACTTCCATCATTGTCATATATCACTACCGTAAACAAAGAGTGTACACGAAGGGTCACTGCCATGTCTATAATATCAAGATTTTTGCCATAGGGAGGTCACAACTATGTCTACCATATAGAGGTTTTTGCTATACAACATGGGAACATCATTGCACACATATCTCTGTTTTCCAAACATTACTCATTATGAGGACTGTCATACTAGGTCATGTATGTTATTATACACATCACTGTATATTAGAAATACATTATATACATAGGTCAATGTTATATAAATATCCGTCTAGGTCACTGCTATATCAATAATTTTCTACTATGAAAATGTTGTTACCTGTTGAGTCCCAATTTTGCTCATTTCTGATTGCGTTTATGAGGTCTTAACCCCTTTATTTTGAACCTTAATTAATAATTTGCAAATTATTTTAAAATTTAAAATTTTACTTTAATTCCTAAGTATTTTCGAAGTTAAAACATTATCTAATCGAATCACCTACAATGTCAAAGGAGACGACCACATTTTGCATAGATCAACAATTTTCTGAAGCAGTTTTGAGATTGCTACAGCTACTTCGCAATTTCCTACAAGTTCGCCGATTTCCCATAGACACACAGATTTCCTGTAACCACCCTGATTTCCTGTAGGGATATCCATGGTTGAGCATGTTCTGATCAGCCTCGAGGAGAACGAAGACATGGGTTTTGTTGAGAAAGTCACTAATATGGATGTTGTCCCATTGGTCGTCTTAGAACTGCCATTGAAACCGACCAGACCTTCATTCCTTTTTCAGATGGCTGTATTAAGAGGTAGTTCCAGCAGCTTCATGAAATCTGTTCGATCCATGCTTTCAATGATGGATCTAACTCATCATTCTTATTTCTGCTATCTTTATTAGATATTGTTAGCCAGCAGTTGTAGGATATATTTTCTAATTTGAGGTAGATTATTCCTATGTATTTGTATAAAATAACTTTATGTTTATTAGGGGGGGGGATAGAGAGGATATGGGGAGAGCAAGTACAAATTGTATATATTAAACCTGTATTACTGTATATTTTCCAGATTAATATAACACTTGATGGTCTGTTGAATTTCATTGAGTAACTCCTTTCATAGTTGAAGGGGTTGTGAGTAAGGGAGGGACCCCTTTACTCACAAGTCATGTAGCTGCAGATTTGTTTTATTTCTATTTATTCTTGTCATGCATCAATAGAATTAGTACATAGTTTGCAGTTCTCTTTTCTAATTTGTAACAACTTGTGAATGATGGTTAAATGTGAGCTTATTTTATGAATTATTTGGAATTTTTGAATAGGCTTTCATTTCTGCTATGCAAAGCGTGAATTGAGTTAATTGTTTTTGTTTGGGTTTATATTTTTTATTGATTTGCATCAATAATGCTAGGTGTTGTAGAGAGATGAATTATCTACTTCATAGCCTTTGTTGCTAAGTGTTGATGAGGAAAAGCATTCTTGAAGCTGTGTGTGTGTGATTTTATTTAGAAAAACACTTACAATATTAGCCTGCATATATTTTGCACAACATCTCACAAGCTTACCTACCCCTGGTTGATAATTTATGTCTCTCAAACTATAAGTCTATAATGTGCCCAAACATTTTTGGGTTGTTGCCAAGGAGGTGCTAAGGGATGATACTGGAAGTGTTTTAGTATGATATTTTTTTTAAGCTTTTCAGGACTGGGGGAGTTGAAGTGGTAAGACGTGGGGTAAGCCCTACACACCTGCAGAGATTAGAATTCGCCAAAGCCATGTCTTGATTGTTTGGTAAGTAGTTTTTAAATTTTTTGCATAATATATGAATAGGGTCCAATATTTTCAAATATTTTTAGTGGTGGTGTGAGCATCACTTCGTTCACTAATAAATTGGTAAGGAAGAGGAAGTTCGTAAAAGAAAAAGGTAAAGGAGATAGAGGAATCCAATAAGGGGTTACAACTCTAAGCAGGGTTTGACAGTTGATCCTAAGCGAGCTAATACTCCCACAACAACTTCTTTTTCTAGAAAATCCTCTATTGCTTCTCATTCAGAATTTGCAATGGCACCTCAAAGGCCATGGAAAACACATCTTGCAGTTATGTTACAAAAAAAATTTCAATTTCCTTATGCCCATAAACAGATGTGGAAAATTCCAATGCCTTGGCAGCCTTGGCCTTGACAGGGCAATTTCCCTTACCCTACAGCACCAAATTATTCCCCTCAAAACTTTTATTTACAACAAATGGTACAATAACAACTTCCTGCTCAGCCAGTATCAAATCTCAACAATAAAGCCATCCAATCTACTCACAATATTGGAATGGCCATTTATCCCATTTAACCTACCTATAAATTGCACCTGAGCCTCTGCAGGAAATTTCTGTACCTTTGCTGCAGGAGCTTCCTGTGTCTCTGCAGAAAATTAAACTAAGGTTAGGAAAAATGGTGATCCAACTAGAAAATATTGAAGAGATTATAGAGGAAGAAACCCTTGATACACCTGAAATATAAAATGTACAAGAAACAACAAAACAAAACATTCTAAGTTCACAAGAACCTTCCTCATCTAAAACTATCCAACCTCCTTTTCTTGAGAGGTTGAGGGTGGAAGAAATGACAAAACAACCCGAATTTGATCTAGTATCCAATTTAAGAAATTTATGCATCAAGGTTCCTTTACTACAAGCGATTAGGGATATCCCAATCTATGCTAAAATAGTTATGGAACTATGTATCAAAAATATGGGGAGACAAAAGAAAGAACCCTCTACAATTCAAGTAGGTGGGAAAATTGCAAGCCTTATGTCTACCAGATTTGCCACTGAAAAATATGCAGACCTTGGAATCCTTGTTATTACCACCTTCATCAATGGATATCCAATAATAAATACTTTAATTGATTTAGGTGTAGCCATTAATATAATGACAATGGAAACATTGTCCCATATAGGATCCTTTGACTTGCTTTCTACCCCTATTGTGTTAGAATTAATAGACAGACCTAAGATCAAGCCATAGGGTGTATTGGAAGACATTGTCATTTCATTAGATTCCTGGGAATATCCTGTATATTTTTATGTTCTTCAGCCTAAGACTAATTTAGGGAGGAACCCTTTGATTTTAGGGAGACCTTGGTTGGCCACAATGGATGCCTTCATTAGGTATAGGTCGGGGAACATGACCATCACTCATGAGGCTGAAATTAAGAACCTCAATCTAAATCCCCCTGCTAAACCCCTCTCGAAATCAGAAAATATTCATTGGGTTGAGTGTTGGGTGTGGAGCTTGATTATCTTCTGTATTCAAAGGTTTCAACCGGATGTATACCCCAGGAATACTATACACCCCTCCACGCGGGGGGGTAAATCCCCCCTGGCTGGGGGGGTCTGGGGGCAGCGCCCCCAAAGCCAAAAATAGATGTAAAATTGCCTTGTAAAAGTCTAGTAATTTTTAGTCAATCTGGGCCGTTCATTAGGCGGATGATCTGATAGTAGAAGTTATGTTTAATTTAGGGTTTTTTTCCCTAGAAGGAAACCCCTCACTATATATGAGGGAATTGTATTGCGTCTATGTAGATCTGTATTTTGAGTAAGGAAGAGAGAGGAGATTGAGAGCAAAGAGGGTGTTACAGTGGATCTGCTATAGGTTGTATCTCTTCAGTTTGCTGGATAATATAATAAAAGAAGGACTGGCTGTTTCTCCGTGGAAATAGCCCAAACTGGGTGAACCACCTATATCTGTGTCTCTCTTGTTTTATGCGTTTTCTGTGTTTATATTTCTGCAATATTTTTATGTGTTCCATTGCTCCATAATATATAATTTTCTAACAACTGGTATCGGAGCCGAAGGTCTATTTGGCTGATAAACTCGTAGGAGATAAGGGTTCCTGGTTTGAGTGGGAGCAATGGTGGAAGATGGTAGATTTAGGGTCGAGAAATTTAACAGCCAAAGTTTCTCACTGTAGAAGATGCAAATGGAAGATTATCTGTATCAGAAAGATCTGTACCTACCATTGTGCAGAAAAACAAAGATGCTAATGGGTATGACAGATGAAGAATGGAACCTTCTCGACAGAAAGGCACTTGGAACAATACGGCTGTGCCTAGCGACATCGGTAGCATTTAATATTTCGAAGGAAACGACAACACAGGGTTTAATGTCGGCATTAGCCAAACTATATGAAAAACCCTCGGCCTCAAATAAGGTATTTCTTATGAAGCATTTATTTAATATGAAGATGTCAGAAGGTGGATCTATTGCAGACCATTTAAATGATTTTAATACAGTTACAAGTCAGTTAAGTTCTGTAGGGTTAAATTTTGATGATGAAGTTAGGGATCTGTTATTTCTATGCTCATTGCCAGAAAGTTGGAATGGCTTAGTTATGGCCATTAGTAACTCTGTTTCTGGATCTAGTACTTTAAAGTTTGATGATGTTATCAGTGCAATCCTTAGCGAGGAAATGCGACAGAAAAGCTCCGGTGAGACATCAGGTAATGCTTTGACTGCAGAGACTAGGGGAAGAAAAATGGAAAGAGAAAAGAGCCTAGGATATCACAGTAAGTCAAGAAAAGGCAGATGTAAGTCCAGATTGGGGATGGTGTGCTGGAAATGTGGGAAGAAAGGACACTTGAAGAAAGTCTGCACGTCTCAGAAGGGAAAAGAAGGAGACGCACAGCAAGAAAACAATCATGAAGTGAATGTAACAGGTGATGTGTTGCAAGATGCTTTGATTCTTTCATTAGAAAATATTATTGATGCCTGGGTGGTAGATTTAGGGGCCTCATTCCATGCCACACCTGATAGGAAACATTTTCATGATTATGTTCAAGGAGATTTTAGACAGGTTCGATTGGGTGATGATAAACCCTATAAAATCGTTGGAATGGGTACAATTTTCATAAAACAGCAAAATGGAAATCAATGACTATTGAAGGAGGTAAGGCATGTTCCAGATATAAAGAAAAATCTAATTTCAACGGGGCAGTTGGGAGGTGAATGTTGCATAAGTACTTTCACAGATAAAACTTGGAAGGTCACTAAAGGATCCTTGGTAATAGCAAAAGGAGGAAAGGTTGGTACATTGTATTTATGCAATGGTATTTCTAATTCTGTTAATGCTTTAATCTCTACAGGAGAAGATACAACATTGTGGCATCATAGGCTTGGGCACATGAGTGAGAAGGGGATGCAAATTCTTCACTCAAGAAATTTGGTTCCAGGTTTGAAGCATGTTGATTTAAAATTCTGTGAGAATTGTGTTTATGGAAAACAGAAGAGAATCAAATTCCTTTGAGTTGGGAAAGAAAAGAAGAGCGAAAAATTAGAGCTTGTGAATACAGATGTATGGGGACCTGCTCAGGTATCATCTCTTGGTGTCTCTCATTATTATGTTACTTTTATTGATGATGCAACTAGAAAAACCTGGATTTATTGTATTCGAAATAAATCTGATGTATTTGATACTTTCAAGCAATGGAAAGCTTTGGTTGAAAATGAGACAGGGAAAAGGTTGAAGTATCTCAGATCAGATAATGGAGGTGAATATTGCAGCAAAGAGTTTGATAGGTATTGTTCAGAGAATGGAATTTGTAGAGAGAAGACAGTTCCAAGAACACCACAAGAAAATGGCGTGTCTGAAAGGATGAATAGGACAATCATGGAGCATGCAAGGTGCATGAGATTGCATGCAGGATTGCCTTTACAATTTTTGGCAGATGCTGTAGATATTGTTGTTTATCTAATAAATAGAGGGCCTTCAAGTTCCTTGGATGGTGGTATTCCAGAGGAGGCATGGACAGGTAAAAAGGTAAACTACTCATTTTTAAAGAATTTTGGTTGTGAATCCTTTGTCCACATTAATAAAGAAAATAGAAAAAAGCTTGAGGCAAAATCAAAGAAATGTACCTTTAATGGATATGGTGTTAATGATTTTGGTTATCGCTTGTATGATTATGAAAATCACAAAATCATTAGGAGCAGAGATGCAATATTCAATGAAAAGGTCTTGTATAAGAATCAGTTGCAGGAAAAGAAACAAGAAAAGAAAATAGAGAATACACAGTGCTTGACGATATCACAGGAAAAGTGATGGTGCTTGAAAATCATAATGATCAATAGCCAGAACAACAACCACAACAGCAACAAGCACTTCAAACAGCTAAAAGTGGTGTTAGAAGATCTACCAGGATAAGTAGACCCCCTGAGCAATACTCTCCTTCATTATATTATGTATTGTTGACTGATTTTGGTGAACTAGAATGTTATGAAGAAGTAGTGCAGGTAGAAATCAGGAAGAAGTGGGAGCAAGCCATGAAAGAAGAGATGGACTCCTTAGCACATAACCATACTTGGGACTTAGTCAGGTTGCCTGTAGTTAAAACAACGTTGCAGAATAAATGGGTTTATAGGCTGAAGGAAGAAGATGGAGGAAAACAGAGGTATAAAGCTAGACTTGTAGTAAAGGGGTTTGCATAGAAGAAAGGTATTGATTTTGATGAAATATTTTCTCTTGCTGTTAAAATGACTTCAATCAGAACTATTTTAAGTCTAGTAGCAGTTGAATATTTTCATCTTGAGCAGTTAGATGTAAAGACAACCTTTCTCCATGGGGATTTGGAGGAAGAGATATATATGCAGCAGCCACAAGGATATGAGGTAAAAGGGAAGGAGAAACTAGTGTGCAGATTGAAGAAGATCTTGTATGGCTTAAAATAGGCTCCAAGGCAGTGGTATCTAAAATTTGATAGGTTTATGTCTGAACAAGGTTATACTATATGTCACTCTGATCATTATGTTTATCTCAAAAGGCAAAATGATGGCAGCTATATTATATTCTTATTGTATGTAGATGACATGCTTGTTGCAGGTTCTAACATGCAGGAAATAAATGTGCTCAAAAGGAAATTGGCAAACTCATTTGCAATGAAGGATTTGGGTGCTACAAAATAAATCCTTGGTATGAGAATAACTAGAGACAGGAAGAATCGAAAATTAACATTGTCTCAAAGTGAGTACATAGAAAAGGTGTTGAAACGGTTTAATATGCAAAATGCAAAACCAGTTAGTATACCTTTGGCTAGCCATTTCAAATTAAGTAAGGATGCGTGTCCAAAGACTTAGAAAGAAATGGCTCATATGTCTAAAATTCCATATGCATCAGCAGTTGGAAGCTTAATGTATGCAATGGTCTGCACAAGGCCTGATATTGTACATGCAGTGGGAGTTGTAAGCAGGTACATGAACAATTGTTATGAAACCAGCTCAAGAAAAGATAGAAAAGATAGATCAACGCCTTAGAATTCAGCCTCTTCGAGGGGGCAACCTCCTTTACATTACATAAATGAACAATTCTTGGATGATACAAATGAAAAGACCTCCTTTCTATATATAGGAGTCTAAGGGGTCATAACATAATCAGAGCCGACATAACAATAATAATGTAAGGGCACAATAATAACAATAGTGGGCTTCTATGGGGCACAATAGTAACAATATGGGCACTACATGGGTACATCAATATAATAAGTGGGTTATACTAATAACAATAAGGGGTTACACTAGTAGTATAGGGGCCTAACATGCCCCTCTCCTTCACAAAGCGTTGTCCTCAACGCTTGAGTAGTTCTTGATGCTTCTGTATAAAATTCTTGTCCTCCCATGTGGAATATTCAGCGGGTAAGTTCTTCCACTTGATTAGATACTCTGAAATTGATCGATTTCATAGCTGTCGGGTTCTTGTTTCTGTGACTGCTCCAGGTTCCAATATGATTTTTCCTTCCTCTTTAATTTCTGGCAATATTGTTTGAATTGAGATCTTTTGCAACTTTTGAATAAGTGGCCATACTTCTTCGTCCTTCTTCCATTCAACCCTTGATTCGTTTATCCAATCTGGTTGGATAATAGCACAAAACAATGCTTCCACATCCTCATCCTTGAAGAGTCTTCCCATTCGGTAAGGTCGCCATTTTTTAAGTGCCTGTTGTTTCGTTTGATTTTGTACCGAAGTGGCGTTATCCTTTAAAAGTTGGAGAACTTGTTGTTGATGCTCGATGTGATCTTTCACTGCTTGAACCTTTTTCTTCTTGATATGTCCTTCTATCTCTAGAGTTTGAGGAGTGGTAATTTCTTCCAATCCTTTACAAGATATGGTTGGATTTATTTCTTGATGCTCGATGTGATCTTTCACTTCTTGAACATTTTTCTTCTTTATATGTCCTTCTATCTTGATAGTTTGAGGAGTGGTAATTTCGAACAATGAATTACAAGATATGGTTGAATTCATTTCTTCTTTCTCGATGTGATCTTTCACTTCTTGCACCTTTTTCTTCTTGATATGTCCTTCTATCTTGAGAGTTTGAGGAGTGGTAATTCTTGCCAATGCTTTACAAGATATGGTCTGATTCATTTCTTCTTTCTCTAGGGGGGTCCTGGCGTATATCTTCTTCTTTTGTTGTTTCTTGATCCTTTTCTTCCTCTTCATATTCTATGTAAAATAATTTCTTCTCAGCACACTTATGACCTTTAGTGCATTTGCTATCACAATTGTAACAAAGTCCTTTTTCTCTTTTTTCTTCCAATTGTTGTGGTGTAACCCTTGTAGGTTGTGGAAGGCTAGGAGAAACAACACTTCCATGTTTATAGTTGTGAGGGGTACACTTCCTGGTTTCCATAATTTTGCTTTCCACTATGTCACAAAGCCCTTTTACTCTTTCCAATTGTTGTGGTGTTGCTCTAAAGAAGGTGTTTCTCTTTGTATCCTCATAATGTGTTATCATTTCCTCCGTGAAAATTGACCACGTAACAAGTTTTTTACGAGAACAAAGCCCTTTGTACCATAAAAATTGATCTGGTTCTAAATATGAAGATGCAATACATACCTTTTGTAATAGTTGTACACCATGTATATCAAAATATTGCTCCATCTGAAGTATCCAATTTACCGGATCCTTTCCATCAAACTTCCTCATCTTGCTTTTTCTTGATTTTAGGAGCTCTACCTTGAAACGACTGTAACTATGTACTTTCAGATCTTTAAGTTCTGAAATTGTAACCTGTAGTAGCCCTCTGTGTTCTCTTTCCAATGCCACTAGTCTGATCCAAATTGGATTCTCCAAGAAAGAGTTATGCACAATCTCCCAAGATGACCTGATTATAGACTAGTTCAGTAGAGCGAACTTGTACGACGTGCCACGAGTCACTGTTTCAACCTTTGGATCCGAAAAATGCATACAAGAAACTATAGTCTGTGCTCTTTCTGTAACTTCTTACGAAATTTCAATCCGATCCCCAGAGAGAAAGTTATGACGAGTTTCCCCAGGTCACCTGTTTTGAATGTAATTCAGGAGTCTGCAAAAAGACCAACTTCCTCAGATCATATCTCCGCAAATATTGCGCGAAAAGCTCTGAAATTCGGACCCAAGGTTCAGCGCCAATTCTTCTCAAATGGGTTTTTTTGTGACTTCTGAAACGTCATAGAAAACAAGCTATAGCGAAATTCCACGATGACCTGTTTGGAGCAGCGAAACCCTAGAATCCAAAGCTCTGATACCAAATGTTATGAAACCAGCTCAAGAAAAGATAGAAAAGATAGATCAACGCCTTATAATTCAGCCTCCTCGAGGGGGCAACCTCCTTTACATTACATAAATGAACAATTCTTGGATGATACAAATGAAAAGACCTCCTTTCTATATATAGGAGTCTAAGGGGTCATAACATAATCAGAGCCGACATAACAATAATAATGTAAGGGCACAATAATAACAATAGTGGGCTTCTATGGGGCACAATAGTAACAATATGGGAACTACATGGGTACATCAATATAATAAGTGGGTTATACTAATAACAATAAGGGGTTACACTAGTAGTATAGGGGCCTAACAACAATCCAGGAAAAGAACATTGGATGGTAGTGAAGTGGATTCTCAGGTATTTGAGAGGTACCACAAATCAAGCATTATGCTTTGGTGGTTCAAACATTGCTCTACAGGGATATCTTGATGCAGATATGGTAGGTGACAAAGATAACAGGAGGAGCACTACAGGATATGTATTTATTGTAGGTGGAACAACTTTCAGTTGGGTTTCAAAAATCCAAAGTGTTGTTGCACTTTCGACAACAGAAGTAGAGTATGTTGTTGCTACAGAGGCTAGTAAAGAAATGATTTGGTTACAAAGGTTTCTGGATGAATTGGGTAAGAAGTAGGAGTTGGGCAAGTTATACAGTGACAGCCAGAGTGCCATACATCTTGCAAAGAACTCTGCATTTCATTCCAAGACTAAACATATATAGCTCAAGTACCATTTCATACAGTCAGCATTGGAAGATGGACAGTTGAAGCTGGAAAAGATACACACTAGCCAGAATCTTGCAGATATGCTAACAAAAGTTGTAACTAGGGAGAAACTGAGAATTTTATTAGTTTCAATTGGTCTTCAAGTATGATGAAGAAGATGAGAAACATCTAGGTCCAAAGTGGAGTCATTGTCTAGCAAATGAAGCAGCGGTGGAATCGCTATAATCAGTCTCCAAGTGGGAGATTGTTGGGTGTGGAGCCTGATTATCTTCTATATTCAAAGGTTTCAGCTGGATGTATACCCCTGGAAGACTGTACACCCCTCCACGTGGCAGGGGGGGGTGCGGGGGCCAGTGGTCTCCATGCGGGGGTTCGAGGGCAGCTCCCTTGAAGCCAAAAATAGATGTAAAATTTCCTTGTAAAAGTCTAGTAATTTCTAGTCAATCTGGGTTGTTCATTAGGCAGATGATCTGATGGTAGAAATTATGTTTAATTTAGGGTTTTTTGCCCTAGAAGGAAACCCCTCACTATATATGAGGGAATTATATTGTGTCTATGTAGATCTATATTCTGAGTAAGGAAGAGAGAGGAGATTTAGAGCGAAGAGGGTGTTACAGCGGATCTGCTATAGGTTGTATCTCTTCAGTTTGTTGGATAATATAATAAAAGAAGGATTGGTTGTTTCTCCGTGGACGTAGCCCAAAGTAGGTGAACCACGTATATCTCTGTCTCTCTTGTTTTATTGCATTTTCTCTATTTATATTTCTGCAATATTTTTATGTGTTCCATTGCTTCGTAATATATAATTTTCTAACATTGAGGAAGAACTTAATTCAAAAATTATTCAACCAGTTTTGACAATAGCCCAAGCTATGGGCCTTAAAGAAAATACTGGGGATAATTTAATTAATTGCTTTATTTCAAACCCTGATTTTTCCCAGCACTTAGAGGGGCAGTCAAATCATGAGATAGATGTCATTGATGAGCATAACTTCCAAGACCATAGTACAACATCTGAATTAGATTCATCCCTCCTATCTGTATTTCTTGCAGAATCAACGACTGACAGTGGAAGCAAGGTAATTGAGATCTTTCCTTGAAAAACTTTAATTATCAATTCTGCCCTAACTTATGAACAGGAAAATTGATTAAATCAGATATTGAAAGATTTTTCAAACACATCTTCTTGGGAATATGCAGATACAGATATGATACTTGGTATCTTCTATGATCTTTTATATGATTGCATAGAGGTTTATATGGATGATTTTACTGTGGTGGGTGATACTTTTGAAGAGGCTTTACTTAATCTTAGGAAGGTTTTACAAAGATGTAGAGAGACTAATATTTCATTAAGTAGTGAAAAGTGTTTTCTAATCATGCCTGAAGGCGTTGTCTTGGATCATCATGTTTCTGCTACAGGAATTAAAGTTGACCGACAAAAATCGAAGTGATTTTGAAGAAGAAAGAGCTGGAAATGGTGGGAAAGGGGGTCATTCCTTTCACTACCTCTTCTTGATCTTCTGCTGCAATAAACTGAGCTTACTTTGTTCCTTCTTATGCTCATTAAACCATGAGAGGAACCTCTATTGGGTACAAGTTTATTCCTTTTTCCGAGCCCAATGGACTAATTATGGAAAAGGAGCCCCCTTGGTCTCTAGAGTCTTCTTTTTCAGTATTAGACTCTCTAAAATTGAAATCTGGCGTGCATGGACTGTCCTGGGCTCATTAAAATAATAGGTTAGTAGATCTTTCTCGATCCTTAGAATAAATTTCATTTTTCAAGACAATTTTTGGTTTTCTCATGTTAGACTGATGTGGGATTTCTTAAGGCCCTCCTTCCAATGATGTTGGCCCATCGACATCAGAAAATTATTTTGGTTTCAAGATTAGAGACTGGTGATGCCTTGAAGCTTGTATACCTTAATGACATGCTATCTTGTCAGTAACAATGGGGATTCATTATGGCTCCTTGACTGGTGGATCCTACAGGGGGTTCGACAACAACTCATACATTCACACATGAAAGGATGCATCAGATGTACCTTGGTCCTCACTCTCATCATTGGTGATGGGCCTCACATTGGTTAACAACTGACCTTAATGTATGGTAATCTAACGATTCCACTATACATTCGACCTCAATGCATTTATTCATGTGTAGTGAACTGTACAAGAAGGGGAAAATATGGTTTCCTATAGATGTATTTCCTCTATAAAATTCTAGCAGTTGCATTTCCTGCAGAAAACAATTATTTCCTGAAGAATGAGCTCAAGCAGAGCATATTATATATAATCTGGAAAGTACCATCATTATTATTTGAGGCTACATAGCTACATGATCTTTCCTCTGACATGATTTTGAAGTGGTTTATAATTTCAAGGTAGGAACAGGCATCATCAAAATTACTGACCGTTGTAAGCTAAGATCGAAGGTACGTTTTGACTTCTTAATACTTAGGGTAAGAAAAGGTAATGGTACGAAAATTCTAAATTTGCATAAGTACGAGTCATGGCCACCATCGCGGAATAAGGCGGCTACGAGCCATTTGTGTAATAACATGAATCCCCATTCCCAATTATTATCTTGATTTGTATGTTGGTTATCTTCTCGATTTTTATTCCGCAGAACGGATCATGATGGCAATCATGATCATGTTCTGTGTCTCTCGGAGTTGCAGATTGCTCCCGAGTCTTTCCTAACAAAGCCTTTTTGTGAAACCTATCAGTGAATGAAATTGAGCTCTGCTCCCTCTTCTGCTCCTAGCTATGGTAAAAATGAGGTATGCTGTAGGATATGAGCCGCAGGGTCCCGCACTACTTGACGCCTACCCATAGAGTAAGGCGAGGTTGGAGAAGGCAGGTTGGCTGCCTCTGTTCATGAAATATAGCCGTCACAACTCGAACGCTACAAATTCCTTCACCTTAAACTTAAATGGTGACAAGGCTCAAGTGGGGAATGTGAGATTTAAGTTGACAGAGGAACTGGTAGCACGAGCATGCACGAATGCGAGATTTAATAGGATGGAGAGCACCGGTTCAAGAACTAGCGGTTTAACAAGGAAATGTGTGTGCCCTTTCTTAGGAAATAACACGCAAACCCGGATTGGAGTAAAGGAATTTTGTTTTTTCTGTAGAAATATATCACTTGTGAGGGTCGCTATGGTTTAGCGTTTCTGTTTGATATTCATCTTTTAGGCCATTTTAGAGACAAGCCCCTAAATTTACCCTACTATCTTAGAATGTTTCTCATGAAAATGGATACCTCTGCTAAGGATAGGGCTGCCCATATAGAGGAGAACCTCTGTCATCATGGACTGGTAAAAATCATTATGACAGAGGTTTTGCAGAAACAAGGAAAAACATGGGATGAGTTCTTGACTGAGAATTATTTTGTTGCAATGAGAAGGAACCTGATGTACCTGAAACTAAAGAAGCAGAACTGGTGGAGAGGCCTAAAAAGAAACCCTGGACCCGTGGTTAGCTAATTGAGGAGGTGAAGAAAGATGAAGAAGTGGTGGTAGTCAAGGAAACTATGGGGAAAATGCCTAAGGCATCAAAGGGCACCTACTCTTGCTAGGAATTTTACGAGAAGCTAGGCAGCGAAGCTAGTGACAAAGGAAATTTCAGAGGATAAGGAACAACAAATTAAGACTAAAAATAAAGATAATAAGCTCCGGGACTTGTCTAAGGGGAACAAGTGAAGATTTAATTGGCTGAGTTTATCGATAGAGAAGAGTGGTAAACTTCATCTTTCCAAGGACCACTGCTGCAGGAAAGCGGGGAGAAAACAATTGAAGATGGCCGAGAAAGGGAGGAACCAAGTCCACCTTAGTCCTCTCAAGGAAAAAATGTGGATGAAGGAACCTCTAAGAAAAAGAAATATCGGAAGGAGATGGAGGAGACCATTAATGAGCTCACTGTGTCTAAACGGGTGCTTCGGAAAAAAAAAATAAGACCTTGGAGGAGAATAGTTTGCGATTGCAGAAAGAGGTGGAAGAATGGAAAGAAAAACATCAGAAGACCTATCGTATTATGAAAAAACATCAAGTTCAGATTGATCATTTGCAGAAGAAGAATGAAGAGTATCGTAACAAGGTACAGAAAGCAGAATCTAACAGGGCACACCTAGACCACCTAGCTACAGTAGCTGCGGCCTAGAGCAAGGACTGAATTTTCTTCCTAGAGGAACATTTTTTCTTGCATAAGGGACATGAAAGAATCTATGTGTGGGGGAGATGTTGAGTCCCAGTTTTTCTCATTTATGATGGCATTTCTAAGGTCTTAAACCCTTTATTTTGAACCTTTCTTAATCCTTGAACACCCTATTTTACCATCTTTTGTGTATTTTGACCAAGAAGGTGCTGTGAACTTGACAGTATGAAAATTATTTTAAAATGTATCATTTTACTTTAATTCCTAAGCATTTTTGAATTTAAAAAATTATCTATTGAATCACCTACAATGTCAAAGGGGCTAATCACATATTGCGCAAATCAACCATTTTCTAAAGTAGTTTCGAGATTCCTGCAGCTACTCCACAATTTCCTGCAAGTTCACCGATTTCCTGTAGATGCAGATATTTCCTGTAACCGCCCTGATTTCTTGCAATGATATCCATGGTTGAGAATGTTCCAGTCAGCCTCGAGGAGAATGAAGACTTGAGTTTTGTTGAGAAAGTCACTAATATGGATGTTGTCCCATTGGTCACCTTAGAAATGCCATTGAAACCAACCAGACCTTCTTTCCTTTTTCAGATGGCCATATTACAAGGCAGTTCTAGCAGCTTCATGAAATTTTTTCAATCCATGCTTTCAATCATGGATCGAACTCATCATGCTTATTTCTGCTATCTTTGTCAAGTATTGTTAGCCAGCAGTTGTAGGATGTTATATTTTCTAATTTGAGGTAGATTATGCCCATGTATTTGTATAAAAGACCTTTATGTTTATTGGGGGGGATAGAGAGGATATGGGGAGAAGAAGGACATATTGAATACATTAGACCTGTATTACTATATATTTTCCAGATTAATATACTACTTGATGGTCTATTGAATTTCATTGAGTAACTCCTTTCGTAGTTGAAGGGGTTGTGAGTAAGGGAGGGGCCCCATTACTCACAAGTCATGCAGTTGCAGATTTTTTTTATTTCCATTTATTCTTCTCATGCATCAATAGAATTAGTACACAATTTTTAGTTCTCTTTTCTAATTTGTAACAGCTTGTGAATGATGGTTAAATGTGAGCTTATTTGATGAACGATTTGGACTTGTTGAATAGGATTCCATTTCTGTTATGCAAAGTTTGAATCAAGTTAATTGATTTTGTTTGGGTTTGTATCTTTTCTTGATCTGCATCAACAATTCTAGGTGCTATAGAGAGATGAATTATCTACTCCATAGCCTTTGCTACTAAGTGTTGATGAGGAAAAGAGTTCTTGAAGCTGTGTGTGTGTGATTTTATTTAGAGCAACACTTACAATTAGCTTGCATATATTTTTCGCAACATCTCACAATCTTACCTACCCCTGGTCGATAATTCATGTCTATCAAATTATAATTCTATAATTTGCCCAAATATTACCAGATCCAGATCATTGTTATATTATAGATGACTATTACATAGATATTTGTATTATGTCAAAGTTAATATATCACATGCGGGCCACAAAGTATACAATACATACCATAGTAATCTATAATGTGTACTATAGGTATAGAGTAATGTTAACTCTAAGACACAAATATATATTGACTAGCCACATATAATGTCAATGATCAATGAACCACATATAAAGTCAACAATCAATGAGCCATCGATAAAGTATGTGAGCTACTATGATTTGAGAGACACAGTAATATCGAGCCACATAGTGATGATGATATAGAGTATAAATATGATCCATATAGGAATAATATGCCACATAGTGATGATGATATAGATTATAAATATGACCCATATAGAAATACTATGCCACATATAGAGATATGATAACATTGTGTATAGATATATGTGATTGCATGGTGTATGATGCATATCACAGATAAATGCGATACAACATATGTGATGCTAATGTATACAAACATATGTGATGTCACACATGTGATGCCATTGCATACAGACATATGCGATGTCATATATGCAATGCCAATGTGTGCAGACATATGCGGTGTCATATATGCGATGCCATGATGAATTTCCATCGAACCACTGTAAAGTATCTGAGTCATAGAATATAATATTACAGCTACTAAGGTAGCGACCAACATGCCATAGAGAAAGTCAAGTCATGGAAATTATGTGAATTATAGAGATAGTTGAACTTGTAATCTTCACGTGACAGAGACTACGGCTAAGAATGCTGATTAACCCATAGATAAAATTTATCCTTGATGCCCATAAATTCAACCAAGAAGAACCACCTTTACGAGTTGTTTCTACCTCATAAATCACCACAAAATATCATCGAATAACACTACTGAAAGGAGGAATAAGAGAGCTAATATATAGAAGGTTTATCACATCTTAGGATGAGACAAATTGAAGTTAGAGGTCAATTTATGGAGGGAATTTCAAATTCAAAACTTTTCTAAATAATTTCTTTCTCACATTGTCATTAAATAAATAATAATATTATTTCATTTTAATCTAATTAAAATTTTCATTATGATCTTCTTTAGGACTCAAGGGGTTGCTCTTGGGGACTTAGGGGTTGTATGGAATTCATCCCATAATTTCCCCACTTTTCAACACTTCCTTTCACCTTAAGAGGAATTTCCATCTGCATCATAAGACTCTTATTGGATGACATATCTCAATACAATAAGGCAAGAAATTGCATCATCATAACATCTCGTCTTGTCTCATAAAAGAAGAATAATGCATATTTAATGGTAGGGGAGTTCAATCCTCCAAACCCTACTAGTCTCCAAGTCAAATCTCATGACCTTCATCTCAGCTACATCAACAAGTCATCCATCTCATTAAATCTTGTCTCAACTTGATTCCTTTGATCATTAGCTGAAAAATGATGTCTTAATAGGGCAACTCCCATACCAGCCCATATCCACAAACAATAGGAGGGATATCACTTACCATGATGGGTCAAGATCACACCTATCCTAATTCCTGGTGATAATAGGTAGGATACACTTACCACAAAAGGTAAGGATCACACTTTATCCTTTTTTCTATTGATATGCCCATCTTGACCCTCAAGTCAGAGGTAAAACACTTGCATCCCTAACTTGAGTGGGATACCACTTACCATGATGCATGAATCATACCTAACTCAAGTAGCTAGCACCCATTGGCCAGATGGGTGGGAAACAATCCCAATAAGCCTAACTTGTGAGTAGGATTCCAACTGGGGTATACTTTGTCAAGACCAAGAGAGACAATAGGCATGCTACAACTTACGATGGAAGGTAAGGATCGTAAATTATCCAATGGCTTGATAATAGGTAGGATAGGAATTATCGTACAGGGTAAGGAACACAAACTATCCTATTGTACAGAGTTCCCTCAACCCCAGGAGTTCTCTGGCTCAATTCCTCTCTTTGTGAGCTCAAACAAAGTGGAAGAAAATAGCTCAATGTTCTCAATCAACCTGGGACCCCTCCTTCTCATTAGTGCTTTCACTAGGCATACGACTATTATTCCTAGCCATAGTGCATGACACCTAGAGAATATTGGGTCAACCACAAGATTCCATGCTGCAACACAAGGATCCTATTGTCTACCTATTCACCAATCAAAATGTGATGGAGTATCATAACTCCTTTCTGCATCATATCCCATATATAGTAATATTTGATCTCAATGTTCTTTAACCTGTCATGGAACACATGATTCTCTACATGTCATATCTCATAATTTGTCACAACATATAATAGTCTTGCCTAACATATCCTTAAATAACTTTCCAATGAGGTTTATCAACCATACTATCCCACAACCAACCATGCCAGAAACAATGCACACTACCTCTCAAAGCAATATATTTCTATGCTAGGAAATCATCTAAGAACTAGGGCAGACCTAAGGCAACACTCAGATGTGCACTTCTAGTCAACAATATTCTTAGCATTATTATATCCATAAAGTCTCAAGTATATGATAGTGTGTCTCAGCCCAACTTCACAACATTCCAATATATCTAGGCTCTATAAGGCTCAAATAACATACTGTAAATTAAGAATCCACATAAATATCAGCTTATGATGGGAATCCATCAAAAATGAATCTGGAGAGGAGGCTCTCTTAGCTTCTTTAGTGTAAACCATCATGAAAAGTTTTTGACAACATGCTTCTCTTGGTAAGGAAGTCCTCATCATTTCTCTATTACACTTCTAATCTCAAGAAGTAGATCATCAATTTTCTGAGGTTAGCTTCCTCTAGCACTGAATACTGAGATGGTATGGCCCTATCATAGTTAAATCATTAGCATACAAAACCAAATATCAAAGACATACCTTCAATGTAAAGAGAAGTTGATGTCAGCATCAGGTGACCATCAATCTAAGTATGCTAAGACCAGAGGGCTTATTTGAGTCCATATGAGACTTTCTTTCATTTGTAATGATGAATCTAATCTCATGTCACTAAAATCATTAAAGTAGTTCCAACTATACTCCTTCCTTATGTACATCATGGAGGAAGTCATCTTCACATATGTTTGATTAGTGCATTCTATAGTAGGAGCTACAATCCTTTCCATCTGAGTATTCCTTATCACTAATTCATATAATGGAAGCCTCTGATATTTCAATAATAAGAATGGTCCTTGCATGGAGGATATATCTCTCTCAACATCATATCAAATTGTTGCACTCAATCTACTCCCTCTGAATAATAATCCTCTTCAACCATAGATGTCAACTTGAGAGATGGAATTCTTCCTTCAATATTTGTGCTCTTATCCATTTATCAAGTTCCACTCTAATCATGGGATGGACCGATATTATTCTCAATATCAATGTAGAGAATTTGATCTTCACATTTGTGAAATGTTTCTATTGATTCCAAAACAAGAGTAAGAGTACTCATGGAATAATAAACATAATGAAAATGTACCTGGTGATGACGAAAGACTGGCTTTCTTCTTTAGATGTAAGGGTGGCTCTTATATTATTCTACTCCAACTCCCCTTGAAGTTTCTTGTACCGACTTCCTATAGGAGCTTTCACTTCCTGCTCTCCTTTTCATACGACTGATACTCAAGATGGATCACATCCTCATCCAATAAGTTAGTGAAACAAATAAAATACTCATGCAAGAAGAATAAAAAAAAAGAATAAATTTGACAAGAATAGTGACATAAAGAAATGACATAAGTCTTGAAAGTACTTAACTTTAATATAGATTGTAGGAAGCTCTCATCTCCTTCTGAGTGCTAACTCTTCCTGTAATTCTCCACATCATGATGATATTTAAGAAGGATCAACTTTCTTTATCCAAAAAGTTGGTAAAATGGGTATTCAAATATTCGTGTAGGAGGAATAAACAATAATCTAAAAATGAAAAATCTAAACAAGAGAATGTCATAACATAAGATTTAAAGAAAAATACGAAGGAAGTTATTAGCTCCTTCTTGATCTTGCCTCCATGAGTCTAAACTGTTCATCAACCACAGGCCATTGCCAGAAGAAATGTCACTTGTATCCATGATCTTCTTTCATCGACAACCAAGTCCAACCATCAAGGTATATGATGACCACACGATTCCTAGGTTTCTCTGAATCTATTGAGGGATTCTCATTGATTATGTCATATTAGGAAGATTCACACTAGGGTTTTTCTAAATTTTTTAGGTATTTGAATAGCTAAATGACATCTTACAGTTCATGTCATATCAAGAAAATTCTGAATCATACTAGGCTTCTTTCATATGAAGGACACTCCTAGGATTTCTCTCAAATGCTATCTTCTTTTAGGTATATTCCATGTTCATCCCTTTCACTTTGTTTGATCCATCATAAGTGTCGTTATGGGTGTGATATGTCAATGACTTTTCTTCAGCCCAACTTTGATACCATGTTAATTTTTCATAGGGCTAGATTGTTCTATGTTGTAGGTAGTTGCATTTATAAACTTTTCAACATTTACATATTACATTTTTCATATAACATTCATCCCATATCATATCATCAGTAGAAATTAAGTATATATAACAATAAATATCAACAATGAAACGAAACAATAAGGAACAACAAAAGAAAAAAATACCCAATAGAGACACCAGGAGTTAGGTCAGAGACCTAGGAAAAACCCCACAAGTGGAAAAGCCCATCCAAATTCTTCTTCTATTATATATTCATCAATTATTTAGCTGAGATACAAAGTACATCCATAATGAAAAACATTGATTACATCAGGCCACCTAAGGCCAACTCAAGTTAGTTCACAACTTCATTTGTGAACTGAATGAGACAAGTTTAGGAGAGTTTCTATCACATGACAATATCACTTCTGCCATAGAGACACAATCACTTTTGTCATAAGATAAATTTTATCACTATGATAGCAACACTGCCATCGTTTTCATAGGATCATTATCATCATTGTCATATTTCACTACCGTAAACAAAGAGCATACACCAAAGGTCACTGCCAAGTCTATAATATCAAGATTTATGCCATAATGAGGTTGCAACCAATAGGGGAATTTTGAGCTCTAAAATGGGCCTCCTAATGAAATTATAAAATATAGTGGAAATAATAAAATAAGTTTCGATTACATCATCAAATTTTAGAGGGAAAAAAAAAACTATTTTTTCAACTCGTATTTTCAACTTATCTCTAGCGAGAAAACTCATTAGATGTAGAATTTGATTCCTCATCCAATGAGTACCCATGTTGCATGCTTTTGATGGACCGTGCTACATGAAAAAAGAGAAATACATGAAAAAACATGATTACAATCACGTTTATTCATGTATTTCTCATTTTTCGTGTAGCAAGGTCCATCAAAAGTATGCAACTTGGTTACTCCTTGGATGAGGAATTAAATTTTTCATCCAATGAGTACCCCCGCTCGAAATTTGAGTAAAACCTTAGGGAGGTAAGTTGAAAAAGTAGTTTTATTATTTTATTATTTTTTAATCTCCTTACTTTTTTAACCAAAAAATGGTGAATCATCACCCATAGTTGACATCATCATCTTGAATCCTATTGGTTCTTATAAAGTTTATTTTGGTTGTACATTTTTCTTAGGAGGCCCATTTAAGACCTCAAAAGTTCTCTAATGCATGTATACCATAATAAGGTTTCTGTTGTATAACATTGACACATCACTACACACAAATTTCTGTCTGCTAAACATCACTTATTATGAGGGCTGTCATACTGGGTCATATGTGTTTTTATACACATAATTATATATCAGAAATACACTACAATACATAGGTCATTGTTATGTCGATATCCCTTTAGGTCTATACCACATCAATAGGTTTATCCTATGACAATGTTGTTACTAGATCTAAATCACTGTTATATTATAGATGATTTTTATATAGATCTCTATATTATGTCAAAGTTACTGTATCATGTGCAAGCCACACAATATATAATACATGCCATAGTAATGTATAGTGTGTACTACAAGTACAAAGTAATGCAGACTCTATGCTACAAATATATATCGACTAGCCACAGATAATGTCAACGATTAATGAACCATAGATAAAGTCAACAATCAAAGATCCACATATAAAGTATGTCAGACACTATGATTTGAGAGACACAATAATATAGATCCACATAGTGATGATGATATAGAGTATAAATATGATCCATATAGAAATACTATGCCACATATAAAGATGCGATAACACTCTGTATAGATATATGTGATACCATGGTGTATGATGCGTACCAAAAATAAATGCGATACATCATATGCAATGCCAATGTGTACAAACATTTGTGATGTCACGCATGCGATACCATGTGTAAAGACATATGCGATGCCAATGCATACAAACATATGCGATGTTATATATGTGATGCCATGATGACTCTCCATCAAAAAACTGTAAAGTATTTGAGTCCACTGAGGTAGCATCCAACATGCCACAAAGAAAGTCAACAAGTCACGGGAATTATGTGAATTACATAGATCGTTGAACTTGTAGCCTTCACATCACAGATACTAGTGTTAAGAATGTTGATTAATCTATAGAGATAATTTATCCTTAGACACCCATAACTTCGACTAAGAAGAACCACCTTTATGAGTTGTTTCTACCTCAGAAATGACCACAAAATATCATCGAATAACACCATTGAATGGAGGAATATGAGAGCCATATATATATATATATATATATATATATATTATCGCATCTTAAGATGAGTTGCCTTGATGTTAGAGGCCAACTTATGGAGGGAATTCCAAATTCGAATTTTTTCTAAATAATTTTTTTCTCACATTGTCATTAAATTACTAATAGTAATATTTGATTTTAATCCAATTGAATTTTTCGTTATGATATTGTTTGGGGCTGAAGGGGTTACTCTTGGGGACTTAGGGTTTCTATGGGAAATTCATCCCATAACTACCCCACTTTTCAACATTCCTGAGAGTAGAGGGCATGTTATAACCTATAGGTGGATTTATTGAATTGCCCATGCACTTAGATTAACTCCATGAGCATTTTATATGGTTTTTTCACATGATATTTGGTTAAATAGTTAGAGGAAGGTTGCTCCACAGTCTAGAAGGTGATCATGTCAAATATAATGAGGATTAGTGATTTGTATTAATTGCATCTTTCTTCATTGATAAAATGCCAAAGTGTGAGGTGGAAGGTGTTAGATACAGAGAGACTGTGAGCTACAACGTTGTAGATAAAGTGAAAATTAGAGATCATATTTGGAGCAATATTGTAGACATGTTGAGAGTAATTATGGAGAATATATTATCAAAATTTGCATGCAAATTCTAGTATTATGTTGTTGCTCATATGGAGAATGGATTATTGTTGTAGCTACTACTAGAGAGACTTTGGATCAAAGTTCATATTGCTTATATATTTGTGTTGTTGGGGTTCTATTGGAGAGTTTATTGTTGTAGTAGATGTTTGATACTCCTGTATTAGAGAGTGCATGGATTAGTTGTAGAGACAAAGCTTGAGTTTTGTGTAGAAGTCACGGCAGATTATATATTGTATGCATAGTTAGAGCGATGGCATTACTATAGAGTTACTGACAAGATTGTGATTGCAGGGTTTACATCTTCATGAGTAACTATTCTATGTAATCAATATATTTGTGGATGAGTGATATTATTAGGTTGATGTATATATGCTACGGAGGTGAAGAAAGTTAATATATTGGGGTTTGTTGAGTGTGTTGTTGAGTTGGTTTGAGGGAAGATTATTTGTTATGCTATAGATTGTATTCAATTGTATGAGCATAGATATTATTGTGAGTCCAATATGAAAAAGGAAGAAATGTGGCTCACAAATGTTTGATTGCAGAGAGAAGTGGATGCGATATAAAACATTGTGAAACATGGTGTTATTAGGAAATCTAATGTCTATGCAGAGCTGCTAGTCCCACTAAGACGGGTAGCTATCTTAGAAACAAATAGATTAAAGTTACTTTCGTTTTCCTTTATGAGAAGTAGATAGGAGAAGATCAAAGAATACCAACCTCGATCTTTCTCTCAGTTCTTTGCTTGTTCCTTCTCCTCACCGACAGGTCTTTGCCGCTTCTCCCTTGACCACTCCGCTTCAAAGAGTACCTGTAAATTCAAAGCAGCATAATACCTTCAAAGTGCAGAGATCTACAATCATAAGCAATATAGGACCAGATATATATTGACCACACAAGTGCATATACTATCAGACATACAAGAATGTGGAGGAAAACTTGAATAGCTTTATTGATGTAAAGATTAGAAGAGAGGATTACAACCCATTGATTTGACCCAGCGTCATCCTCCCAGCATGAAAGCCCTTCTTCACCTCATGAAAAGCCTAGATCACCCAACACTATGATATTCCACAGGAAACCAACAACACTTCCTTACAAGATACAAAATTCCAGCCTCTGGATCTCTAGGATGAGGGATCCATATATAGATGATTGCAGGGAGGTGAGTCAGCTTCTGGGATTTTGATTAGTGTCTTCTCTCTGATAGTTCTTGATTCCACTTGGAGATTGATGATCTCTTACTCATCCCTAGGCAAATTCAGAGAGGCAAGTGTCACAGGAGAAGTTTCTGGAAGATTCCATGATCATCCACCTCGCAAACTGTCTCTGCCATTTTTCCATTCTTGCCCATCGCACCCTACAGAAGGGCTTTCCAGTTCACATTGCACCTTTTACAATGGGCAGGTGAGATGCATCGCACCCTTAGCACTGAGCAACCTGTATGGTCAGTTTTGACCAGTTCTGAGTAGTTTTCTATGGAGAACTTCTGGGAGATGATGTAATCAGCTGACCTTGTTCCTTTAGGGCATGAAACAACACTTTTAGGGACTCAGAAGCCCTTGGTTTATGGACATATATGATTGGGGTTGCAGTGCCCAAAAATGTCTATAACAGTTGCCCCCTAAAGCATGAGGTCGTTAATCTTTTGATGTCGAGTGAAATTCTTTATCATGAGGATTCGAGGTTTTTCGAACTGGAAGGCGACTTGTAATAAGATACAATACAATACATTATCTTCATAACATTTTCATGATCTAGCTAAGGCGAGCATTCCCATGCTCAGCTTTATAAATTCATTTTCATGTACATAGGACAGACAATCGTCTGTGTGGTAGACTGATGATTCTGATAGAGCCATCATCCTTTGATTCGGATGATCATATGTGCAGCAATGATGTACATTTGATGTCTTTATTTTCCTAAATATATCGCAGCCCGGATGGATGAAACTAGATCCGGGGTCTTCAAACTCATCCAATCTTCGCCCGAAGTACAAGTTGATCCATGTGAAAAATGTTCTGGAGTCGAACATGGAGAGACATCGCCTGATTACCAGCTAATGATGTAAGCTGTTAACAAGCACGAGAGGAATCACTGATAATGATGATGACCCTCAAGGCATGCCAGTACAATTCGCGTGGTGTGAAATGGGACTTGGCGTCGAACACCACACAAAATCTCTCGGTCGAAGGCCATTGATGTAAACCTGTCGCCGAAAGTGAGAAACTTGCCATTGAGGCATGCAAGCTTCAAAGTACTGAAAGGGTTGTTCCTAGGTCGACTTCTTGGATAATGAGCTGATGTCGACAAGAAGTGACCCGTCGTAGGAGGGTCTTAATGAATCCCACACCTATGACACAGAACGGAGCAAATGACTTTTGGAGTGAAAACGATCTAATGATACAGGGTTTAGGGTGGCGGTCATGAAAAAATGAAGCGTAAAGGTATTGCAACGGATGAGACACAATATGGGTTGGTGAATTCTCTGATCGACTTCTCTTGAACATATCAGTGACACTGAAATGGATTGGTAGCGTTAACCCCAAAGATGGATGGTACGGTGGACCAATGGTAATATGACCGATGAATGAAATAACCCAACCTGACTCAATCATGGTGATGGAGTGAAAGTGTCATGTTCAAGAGCGACTCGCTACCAATAAATTTTCTTCAAGTTTTCTTCCCAATTTTTCCCCAGTCATTGCTGACCAGTACCTCTTTATTTTTATCAAGCTTGAGGAGGATAACATATGCTTTTTCTATAATTTTCCCTTCAGGAAAACCCATCGCTATGTTTTAACGAGCCTAGCAACAGTGAAACTCGTTCTTGTCTGCATGGACAAGTTTGTCGCTATTGGTTTTAACGAGTTTAACGACAAAGACAACTCGGTCCTTTTTCAATTTTAGAGAGTCTGAAAAGGGACAGAAAGGAAACTCCAGTGATCCTTTTTTGTCATGTAATCCCTTAAGTCCGAAAAAGTATAAGATAATACGAAAGGGATGAATTTTCAATAGTTTTAATGAGCCGAACAAGACAAGCGCTCGATCTTTTTGTGTAATAATCCCTCAGGTCCAAAAAGATTAAAATCTAGAGGAGGGATAGCACTCCTGGTAGCTTTAATGAGCTGGAGAGGCCAACTGCTCGGCAATCTTTTCATATTTTATGAGTCAGACGAAAAGAGCTTAAAGGAGACTCGCCTCTTGAGGAATGAGTGATATTTCTAGGTAGCAGCTGATTCCAGGTAATGTTTGGAATTTTCCAATCACAGTAGTGTCACAAGGATGGCTAACAGAATCACTCTTCGCAGCTATTCCTCAAGAGGGATAAACAATCAAATGGAGGCGAATTATTGGCTAAAACAGAGTGGAGGTGATGGTAAGAACACGACCAGGGCTCAAAAAGCTGATGATAATGCGTTTGCAATGGTTATTTACCGGAAATTGGTTCATTTTTTAATGAGCTTAAACTCTGGCGGGAAACATTTGCTCATTTCTTAGGTTTTATTTTTAACGAGCTTGAAATTCACATAAAAACTGCTCGTGCCAGTTGTATAATAAGGATGTCTCATCGATAGGTTCAATTTTTAGGGAGCTTGCACCATACGAAACTTTGCTCCACTACCTCTTGCATGCAAGCTAGGAACGACCAATTACTATCCTAGGGGTTAGTTAACTACTAAGGTTGGGTAGGAAAATTTTTCCTTTATTTCGCTGGTGCCATTTGGTCCCTGCGAAGGCTAATGGTCGATTCGACCACTCACCCAACTTAAGCAGTTGAAGTTAGCGAAACTATGGAGTTAGCGTTATGCTGGTCACTTTTAAATTGCACACAAAAGGTTTGCATGCCCCCAGGAATAGCGAAGTAGAGATTGCCAGGTTACCCCTCAATTTGCAGACAAAACAATTGTTCTATCGGGAAAGGTCTACCTTTTCTATGTTACACTTCAATTTGTAGACAAAATATTCGTTCTATCGGGAAAGGCCTACCTTCTAACAGAGGTACCTTATTCCGGTCTAATACCATTTTCCTATATGGACGGGTGTGTCAGACTAGTCATATATCCTCTATGGAAACCCACCCTATACCTGAAGTTTTTCTGCCGAATAGACCAGGGTGCATGCCCCCTGGGTTTCAGTCATGGCCACTGAATTACTTGCGTTATTCAGGTGGACGGAATGGAGATTGATGAGACATTCCTTGCATGAAAAGACCATTTAGGGATGGTATTTGACTATTAGCTATGTGTGAGCTAGGGAACGAAAGCTGGTCTATGAGATGGACTACTCAGCCTTCATGCGGAAAACACATTACTCAAAAGAGTGAGGAGACAATGGCTCCCTCTCAAGGCTATATGCAAACTTGGAAGGATCCCTAATGGTCGACTGGTTCCTTTATCAAAGCTTGTTAGATTTTGCATCTCAGGCAGAAGTGATGGTGAACCAACACTTTTCAAGCAGTTGAGGAAAATATACTCACAGAAGCCTCCTCATCTATGATGGTACCGACCATGACCATTCTGTAGGTTTGAACAATGATTCGGAATGGTACACTAGCTGGTAAATGGGGTCTGCCTAGTAGATTCCAATCGAAGGAAATGACTAGGTTGCTCGGAGGTGGGACCAAATAAACGGCCGGGTATGACTCTGATGAAATTCCTTCCTGTGGTAAAGGAATGGGTAGATTTCCCCCATGTTCATCGGAGTCTGTGTTTACGAAAAGAATTTGAATGGTTTCATTCTCATTCTCTTCAGTGATTGTATCATTTGAAGATGGACCTTCCGAAGACAAGACCGGGTCGACTGCCACCTCAACCTTTTGAATTTCGTCTGGTATGGATTCAGCGGGTTTATTTTCAATGATAGATGCTTCGATCGACCACAAAGTTGTGTTGGTCGGATTTTCAACTAGTGATGGACTCGGCAAGAGTTTCTTGTATCCAGGAGGAAGCTGTAGCGGTGAAGTGGGACGGTTATCCAAGACTCTTTTAGCTTCGTCCAAGAAGGGACAACGGTGGACGACATGATTGCCTTTGCACAGTTTGCAAGGAAATTTACATCTCCCTTTCTGTCCAGAGACTTTGTTTTCACTAGTTGATGGTGTACTTTCAACATGATCGTTAGAGGTTGATGACACCGGATTGTGCAAACAAGGAGACCAGTCCCTTAAGATCCGGGGGATACAAGGACAATCTCAGTGATAGTGGTCCCCTTTGCAAATGACACATGGAGATTTAGGTCTGGATGGTGCCATGTGTGGATTTTCGCTAGATGATGCATGGTTACCCATTTTTTCCTTTGGCTCCTTCTTCTTCTTTTCCTTCTTCTCCTTCCCCTTCTTCTCCTTCTTAGTTACTTGATTTTTTGCTTTACCAGCTTCATCAAGCGAAGAAGAAGGAGGAGAGGGAGAAATGGATGAAGTAGAAGGCTGGGGGTAACTCTAATATCATCTAGTTACTGACTTGATTGTTTAGGAATCATGGTATTCTGAACGACGGAGGTCGAGAAGAGCCATCTTGGCAAGCCAATCGTCAATCCTGGAAGTGACAATGTGGCCATATGAGGTGCACCAACATCTCCCCAAGAGGAGAAAGGACCAGGATTTCCTCCAAGGGGAAATCCTTCGTTGGTGGACTCGATTTTCTCAACCTAAGAACAACGAGGGAACAGTGAGTTATTCCGATTAAAATAAATTTTAGACGCTTTGACACAACTTTCTTTTTCAATTTTTAAGAGTCGAGAAAAAACAAAAGATGACTCTAGTCGCCTTCGATTTTTAATGATCCTGAAGTGACAAGTGCTTAGATGGACCTTTTCCTTTAAGGAGTCTAAAAAGGAACGAAAGAGACTACTCTGGAAATCTAGATAGAGGGATTACCAAAATAATCGCAAAACTACAGAATACTTTGTACGGTATGGCAGTCAATCTTCCCGAATGCTGTGTTCAGTGCATTGCGATCGATAGGGTGGCAGACACGGCTTCCTATGGATAAAGGATATAGCCTATTGTGGTCTCCCAATATGTACTCGATGGTACGTGGGAGCACAAGTCTGTACTAGCACTTGTCGTCTCAAAGAGGAGGAATCACCCAACCAACAATGAAAGCGATAGTTACCAGGCTTTACAACGCCGGAATATGTCTCTAGCCTAGACTTCTAAACGTTGTGCGTTAGGTTCCAAAGCGTTTTTATGTTCATTGAATTGATTTTACAGTTGATCTTTCTTAAGAAGTTTGCCTTTTAGGTTCATCGTGTGATGTAGATATATAATTCCTAAAATGTAATCTAAGATGATAAACAATTGTTTAATCTTCTTTTTGCAATGAAAATCCTAGCTACTAAAGAAAGAGAGATGATATTCTTTCAACATAGAGCAGAGAGCACACATTAGATGCACTGTCCTAAATCAAACCAACAAGCAGTCTAAATGAAAATGCACATGCATGTATTTTTTTCTGCTTCCTTAATGTGTGAATGACATAAAGAATGCTGAGTACAAATCTGAATTATATTTTCAAAGTGACAGTACTAACAAATTTCTCTTCAAAACGAAAGGAAGATAATGACGACACTTTGCGACTTTGAATTGAAAACTGCTTTTGACACTTGAAAAACTACTAATTCAAATCAAATACAAGAGTAATCAGTATAATCGACCATCAAGAACAATAGGATTATTTTCTTCGACTGAAAACGACACCTGCGACACTTTCAAATCAAGAAACGACAGTTCGATTACGCTACTTCTTGTAAAAGAGAATTGTAAATGGCGCACAATACATAAAAACATTCACAATTCTTTGTACTATGGAGGTGTAATCATGAAAAGGAAGGGAGTTTCCACAGTGGTATCCTGATCACAGACAGCAAAACTCCTGAACAAAGCTGAAGAGAGTGAACAAAGAAACCAAAATCTGGAAGCAGAAGAGGTCTTATCTGATCAGCGCACCTGCAACACAGGGAAAGTGCGATGCAGCACACCTATTGCTCACGGGAGGTGTGATGCATCCAGATTCCCAAGAGGAGAAAGTGCGATGGTCCAGGGACGAGACTTCAACTTGGTTCTTGGTCACAGTTTGTAGCTTAGTTCAGGGATTTAGGCCGAGCTAATGATAGTCAGTAAATAGAAATCACAGGGGCTGATCTAATGAGGTTACTAGAGCCACCACCAGGGCAATTAGGATGTTTGCAAATCGATTGTTCAGTTTATAAACAAAACCGGAGATAGATTGAAGTAGCATTGATCTACTTTTCACTTGCATAGCAAATGCAGTTCGAAGGCTAGCTCGCTTGACTTCAGTCTCCATCTGTAAGTTTATAAAACAAACAAATATAGACAAGAAAACAATATATTCGCTCCCTAGCGGAGTCGCCATTTTGTTATTGGGAAATCTAGTGTCTATATAGAGCTGCTAGTCCCACTAAGACGGGTAGCTATCTTAGAAACAAACAGATTAAAGTTACTTTCGTTTTCCTTTATGAGAATTAGATAGGAGAGGATCAAAGAATACCAACCTCGATCTTTTGCTCGGTTCTTTGCTTGTTCCTTCTCCTCACCGACAGGTCTTTGCCGCTTCTCCCTTGACCACTCTGCTTCAAAGAGTACCTGTAAAGTCAAAGCAGCATAATAGCTTCAAAGTGCAGAGATCTACAATCATAAGCAATATAGGACCAGATATATATTGACCACACAAATGCATATACTATCAGACATACAAGAATGTGGAGGAAAACTTGAATAGCTTTATTGATGTAAAGATTAGAAGAGAGGATTACAACCCATTGATTTGACCCAGCGTCATCCTCCCAGCATGAAATCCCTTCTTCACCTCATGAAAATATTAGATCACCCAACACTATGATATTCCACTAGGAAACCAACAACACTTCCTTACAAGATACAAAATTCTAGCCTCTGGATCTCTGGGATGAGGGATCCATATATAGATGATTGCAGGGAGGTGAGTTAGCTTCTGTGATTTTGATTAGTGTCTTCTCTCTGATAGTTCTTGATACCACTTGGAGATTGATGATCTCTTACTCATCCCTGGGCGAATCCAGAGAGGCAAGTGTCACAGGAGAAGTTTCTGGAAGATTCCATGATCATCCACCTTGCAAACTCTCTCTCCCATTTGTCCATTCTCACCCATCGCACCCTACAAAAGGGCTTTCCAGTATGCCTCGCACCTTTTACACTGTGCAGGTGAGATGCATCACACCCTTAGCACGGAGCAACATGTATGGTCCAGTTTTGACCAGTTCTGAGTATTTTTCTGTGGAGAACTTCTGGGAGATGATGTAATCAGCTGACCTTGTTCCTTTAGGGAATGAAACAACACTTTTAGGGACTCAGAAGCCCTTGGTTTATGGACGTATATGATTAGGGTTGCGGTGCCCAAAAATGTCTATAACACATGGTCCATAAGAGAGCTTGAAGGATGAGGCTTTTAGTGAGGCAAGTGGTTGCTTGCTGTGACAAGATGTAGCAACATCCTTCAGGTAAAGCCTTGGGAAATTGGGAGTGGTGGCTGGATAGACTATTGGGCATTGGGGCATCCAATACGTGGTGGTCTGAAAATTCATGGGAATGGTGGCTTCTAGTATGTGGTTGCCTGCAAAGTTCATACATGTAGTGACATGGAGCGAGTACCGACTCATGTGATTAGTAAGTTGTGACTTGCACACTGGTGGTGGTTAGTGATCATATGTAAAAGAATATTTGATGATTAATAGAAAGATGAAGATGAAGACTATCCGTTGACAATGGTTTTTACTCTTTGGGTTTCCACCTTACATCTTGTGTCTCATGTGTTGATTGATGTGTTGTTTCTCATGGTTATTTGTTTATATTTAGTTGATCACATGTTTTATGTTTATATGATCTACTAATTTGTTGTTGGTTAATTAATGCAAGATTCAATTATTTATGCAATAACGGTAAAAAGTGGTAAAAGTGATACATAGAGCACAACACTGATTCACCCCCCCCAGTATTGTTCATGCTTCTAACAACACCTCAATATTTCTCCTTAGTTTTTTTAAGTTTTCAGTATATGAAGCTTCAAAGAAAATAGTTATAGAAAATATTCCAAGATGTCTTGAATGAATGAGAAAAACCCTAGCATCATAGCTTTGATACCAAGTGTTAGGAAAACAAACACCAAAATAACATTATAATATAGAAAAAAGTAACTCCACATTTGGAGAAACAAATATAAGAATGAAATATAATCCTCTTTTAGGGGGAAACCTCATTTTTACCATAGAACAAATGTACAAGTTTATCTGTTTCTAAAACTAGTTTTCATTAGTATATAAAGTAGACAAGGGATACAATTAATAATAAAGGATCTAATTAACATAAAAACCTAACATTCAAAGTATAATAACTCAATATCTAGGGCTACACACAAGGCCTTTTTAATATCTTAACACTCACTACTTTCTAGACCTCTAAATATGGCACTAACCATATTTTTTAATACTCGAGGACATGAGAATTTAGAATTATTCCATTTCTATTGAAATGATCCTCACTTTACATTTTCATAGTAGATACTCATTACTAGTAAAATATTTTAGGGTTTCATGTCTAAGATGGGATGTTTTTCTCCATACAGGCCATGCTTTTGATTTCTCTTAGGGTAACATGATAATATGATTTTGGTGGGAAACTACAATTGGGTGATATGGGTTTTTTGTAATACCCCATGTTATAAATAATAAATAAATAAATAAACAAATAAATATAAAGTGTTAACATAATCCAATTTAAGTTCAAGACAAAGTTCCTTGAATGGATAGAATATGTAATATCCCATATTATAAATAATAAATAATAAATAATAAAATAAATTGAAGGATTGTTAGAGCCTACAAGTATGATTGAAAACATTCCTTTTTCTATGTTGATTAATTTTGGTGCCACTAATATCTTTTTTCCCCTTGTTCTTTGATTAGATGTTAGATTTTACAATTTTAGGGTGGTAAATAGGTTGCAATGTTGCATAAGAATATATATTAGCTAAGTATCCAACATATTAGATCATGCATTGTATGCACCATCATTAAACTTTCAATAAAAAAGAAGACACTATACTATCCTTTGCCTCTCTAAATAATCCATGAGTGTTATTATCCATGGATTTATGTCATAAATAGCCTCAACTAATCATGGTAATAAGTTTTTTTGTGTGGTTTTTTGTTAGTTCTCTAAGATGACAACTTTGGCAACTTGCAAGAAGAGTTCACAAAATAAACCTTTTCTCGGCTCTTCCCCAAGCATGTTTAGGTTCATTTTGGGTTGCAAAAGACCATCTTTTATAGAGACAATTAATTACTAAGTATACTTTGTTCCATTATTTATCCCATGAAAATGGAAACCATATGAACCAAATTGACTTCCCTTGACCCATAAATTGATGAAGAAACAAAAGTAGTCAACATATATGTAAAATCCCAATTTTAACCTATTGTATGTATCAACATGTGTAAATTTTAAATTCATGGTTGTGTTATGTATCAAGATAAAAAATAATACGAAAACATAAGAAAAGATAGATCAATGACAAGATAATAAGACACTTTGAGGGGGCAACCTCCTACACCACATATATGAATAAATATTAGATGATTCAAATGACAAGAACTCCTTGGTATATATAGGAGTCTAAAGGGTTAAAATATAATTAGGACCTACATAAAAATAATAATATAAGGGCACATTAATAAAAATAATGGGATTCTATGGGGAAGAACAATAACAATACGGGGGCTACACTAATATTATAGGGACATAACATGTCCCTCTCCTTCAAAAAAGTGTTGTCCTCAATGCTTGAGTAGTTTTGGATGTTTATGAATAGAATACCCATCCTCCCATGTGGAATATTCAACAGTTAAGTTCTTCCACTTAATGAGATACTCTGAAATTGATCTATTCTGTGGCTGCCAAATTATTATTTTTGTGATTACTTCCTTCTCCAATATGATTTTCCTTCCTCATAAAGTTCTGGAAATATAATTTCAACTAGGAGCTTGTCACATATAACCTTCTTTAAGAATGAAACATGGAAAACTGGGTGTGCTCGTGAAGATGCTGGTAACTTTAATATGTATGCCATAGTACCAATCTTTTGCAAAACCTTGTAAGGACCATAGTACTTGGGTGGTAATTTCTTGCTTGAGGGACCTTTGTCTGTATGGTTGTAACTATAAAAATACCCAATCACCCACACCAAAACTTCTTTCAATGTGATGTTGATTTGACTATTGTTTCATTTGATTATGTGTCCAAGTTAGGTTATCCTTTAAGAGTTGGAGATTATCGATGTGATCTTCGATTTCTTGAACCTTAGAATTTTCTCTTAAAGATGACGTGATGGACGATGTATGATATCCATAAAGCACCATAAGTGGGGTCCTTTTTGACGTGGTATGGAAGGAAGTGTTATACCACATTTTTCCATAGGTAACCACTTGATCCATAGAGTTTGCTTATCATATACAAAGCAACGAAGATATCCTTCCAAACATTTGTTCACTGTATCTATTTTCCCATCAAATTGAGGATGATAAGATGAGCTATGATCTAATTGAGTACCAAGACAATAAAATAATTTTGTCCAAAAATTTCCAGTGAAAATGGGATCACTATCACTTACAATAGTCTTAGGGTTTCCATGTAGCTTTTGAACTATTTCCACAAATGCACTAGAAATTGTACTAGATTTGGAAGGATGAGATAGTGCACAAAAGTTTGCATAATTGGTTAGTCTATCAACTACCACCATGATGACACTCTTTCCTTTGGACTTGGGTAAACCTATGATAAAATCCATTGGTACCTCCTCCCAATTCCGACATTGCAATTGTTGTATCTTTATGATTTTGGCCTCTCAAGGTCTGAAATTGCGTTCTATGGTAGCCCTCTGAGTATTATTTCCAACCCCACCGGTTATACCGATATTGGATTCTTCATGATAAATTTATGCCAATTCTCCCATGCTGACATGATTATGGGCTAGTTTAGTAGATAAAAAATGAATGGAATTCCAGGTGTCACTATTTTAACATTCAAGCCTGAAACTAGTACCCAAGTAACTGAAGTCCATGCAATTTTATTCACTTTTTACGATATTCAATTCCGATTCTTGAAGATAAAGTTATGATGATTCCCCCCCAAACATATGTTTGAGAATAAATTTTGGAGCATGAAAAAAACCTAACTTCCTTAGACCATATCTCCGAAAATATAGTGAACCGAGGTATGAAATTGTAATAAGATGTAAATCAATGATATATCTTTCTTGCAACTTATGTGTACATATTATCAAGATGGTTTTTCTTGTTCACATATTGTCAAGAAAAAGTTTATATGTTATTTTCACTTATTTTTAGACTTATTGAAATTTTGTTAAGAAGAAAGATTTTGGGACCTTATGTGCACATAAGTTTCTATGCTATGTGCACATATTTTCAAGTGGGTTATTGCTTATGAAAATAGCATAGAAGCATAAGAAAAGATAGATCATTGATAATAAATTAACAATTCTTGGATGATTCAAATGACAAGACCTCCTTGGTATATACAAGAGTCTAAATGGGAAAAATATAATTAGGCTATACATAAAAATAATAATGTAAGGGCACAATGATAACAATAGTGGGCTTCTATGGGGCATAAAAAAAAATACGGCTACACTACACTAATATTATAGGGACCTAGCATACTTACCAAATTGATCCACTATTTATCCCATGAAAATGGAAACCATATGAACCAAATTAACTTCCTTTGACCCCTACATTAACGAAGAGACAAAAGTAGTAAACATACATACAAAATCCCAATTTTTACCTATTGTATGTATCAATATGTATGCATTTTAAATTCATGGTTATGTTTATGATATTAAGCCTATATGAGAATAAATAAATGATCTCATGGATAAATGATGTTAATAGGTTTATATGGATCCTAATGTGGAGCTCAACACCACAACTCAATTAGGGAACAAATAGGCATATATGTGATGTAAATATACTTATATGGATTATGCAGTAATATTCACACACACACACACACACATTAGTGTTATAATATAATACTTAATGGTACATGATGAATATGGAGAGTGTGTAAATGGTTATGATTCCACTAAAGTGGAAGATGAAAGGGGGTCATACAAAAGTAATCCTACATTAATAAGTGTCAACATATGATCTCAACTCTTTTTCCAATATCATGTGCCTTAAGTGAAGTCACTGGCCTCTAATGACTTAGATAACCAATCATTAAATTGTTGTAGAGTTTGGTGGGGAGTATGCTCATGTAGTTATTGAAGCATAGTTTGAGTACAATCTAATTAGGGATGATAAGAGTATTTCATTTTCTATCCAAAAAAGATTAGTCATTATTTCCCTCAACCCTATTATTGTCATTCACTCTATCATTTTATTATAGACACGTTCACTCTCTACACTTATCATGCTAGATTATTCACTTGCTAACCATTAATTATTTTGAAAATAACAAGATCAACATAGTGAAAGAGTAATTATAAGCCTTGGATAATGGATAAATGCCTTTATGTAAGCATGTAGGCTAAGTTAGGAATCCTTCACCTAGAGTGTATTTGTTTCTCACTGGATGTTTGAGAACCAAATGTCATGCTTGCAAGCTATTCTTTTGAAGGAATACAACAAATTGGATTTTTTTTCCTACACCAAAGAGAACCAAAAGGGAATATACTTAACATACTATTGTGTAGAGAAAGAGATTATCTTTCATTTGTTATATAAAGAAGTGGAAAATAATTCCATGGCACTTTTATGGTTGGATGAAATGTTTGGATTGTTATGTAGTGAGAATATTTACATATCCATGAGAGAAAATTCATTTGAGCAAGTGAGCTAGAAACACCTGGCTTGGTTCCTTTGCCATGGTGGGTTCATAAGTCACCTTGTGGGCCACATTTTCATTTTATTTCTATGGTTGAGTGGAAAATTTCTTGTACACAACCAATTCCTTGTACTATATTATGTTAAAAGATAACCCTACAATGTTTTTATTTATGAATCAAGAGTGAATGCCATTTATTACTATGAAATGTATTTTTTTTGTATGTGGTCATGATTTTTTTAAATCTAATCATGAGAACCTGGTTGCCTTGAATTCTTGTTAGGACAATTCCTTTGTGTTTCATATTTTATACCAATCATGAATTTAATTCATATTGGCATATTTGTGTTAAATTATGGAGAAAAGGTATCTTTAGGGCTAAAATTTTAATGGTTGGTTTAGTGGCTATCCATCCCATGTCTAGAAGAGCTAGGAAAATACACTACAAAATGATGATTGTACATATACTTAGAATGTAAAAATCCAAGCACCATGTATATTGGATGGAAATCTTCCTTATGTTGAATATAGTTATAAGAAAACTCTTTAGGGTTATGTTTCCCATAACTATGAAAATCCCTTTCGCTATCCCTCTTGTAAATATTTCTATGAATTGTAATTCTTGTAAATAATTTGGAAATGTAAACATTGAATAGTTGACATAAGTGGACACTAATTCGGAGGTCCGAGGGGGAGGAGTTTCTTGCAAACCCAAGCCATTGCATTTAGTTCATCACCTATATCCCTAATGAATTTATGGAATTGGTGGTGCAAGCATTTAATTTAGGCATGGAATTCCTATGTAAAGGATGAGCCCATGAAGTCCCAGTTCTCATGGAATGTGTGGGAGTGGTGAACACACAAAGAAGGGATGTGAAGCAAATTTCTAATGGGAGATGAGGGAGATAGTATGCAAGAATATGTGGAAGACTATGCAGGTGTGGTAGTATGCTCATCGAAGCAACAAGAATGCAAGGGATCTTGTAGAAGGAAAGAACAACAAACTTTGAAGAAAAAGTGAATGCAGAGCATGGAATTTGCATTGGACATGAGTTCTAGGGATAAATAACCTTTTCTATCCTACATTATGTTTTTGGGATAATATTCCTTGTGTTTTTTTGAGGCCAATGTGAATGCCCGTGAATCATTTCACCAATGAGATTTCAATAGAGTTGAATCATTCAATGCAAACCTTGGGGTTGATAAACCACTAAGGTGCTAGATAAAAGGGTTGATAAACCATTAAGTTCACATCTTGGGGACGATAAACCACTTATGTTCTAGTTTCATAAGCCAATAAACTGCTTGACACCATAAGACACCTAGGTTCTAGATGAAAGGAACCGATAAACCATTAAGTGCTCACCTTGGGCCTGATAAACCACTTATGTGCTAGTTACATACGCTGATAAACCACTTAATAGGCTGAGACACCCAAGTTCTAGATGAAAGGAACTGATAAACCACTCAATGCTTACCTTGTGGCCAATAAACTAGTAATGTGCTAGTTTAATAAGAAGCTGATATGACACCTGGATAGTGGGATCTTGAATCATATAGTGCTATATGTTAGGAAAAATACCAAGGAGGGGAGGATGAATCAATATTTTTAATTTACTTTAACTTTCAATTTCACATTCAAAAATCTATACGCTATTTCATTCATGCACCCACGTGTGTACGCGACTTTAAAGAAATAAAATATACAATTTATCTATTTTTTATACTTTCCATGAGATGATTAACTTTACCATTGCATTATTAATTGATTAGTCATTAAGAATGCAGTAAATAATAGTAGAAAAAAAAAACCACAACACATGAGAAACACATCAAAACATGAGAACACCAAGATTTTAGGTGGAAACCCAATGTGGGAGAAAACCACTATTGTTGTCGTATATGTCTTCTTATTTTATTATAAATAAAAATTTCATTACATCTTGTACTGACGTAGACTCTTACCAGCATGTAGACACCCACCTATGGGAGGATACAACCTCCACTTGTTCTCCAACACCTACTGGAAGGGAGATACAACCCCCAAATCATGCTTATCAGCTCCTACCAAAAGGGGGCTCCTACACCCTAACTAAAGGATGTAACCCTCAACACCTTGTGGACCATGTTTCATAATGTTTCATACTGGATCAACCTATCAATTAATCATCATAACATGCAAGACACCTTTCATCAAATTTTCACATTGGACCCACACGAACAATAAGCCTAAACCAATATGCCAAACTGAAATATTGAATCTTAAAATCTAAATAACTGAAGCATTGTAAACCAATTGAATTAGTGAAACATCAAGTCACTAAATACTTAACCAAACCAATCATAGAATTGAATCTCAACCAATGCAATCAGATCAAGTCAATGCAATACCAAATAATAATATCACACATCAACCATTCAACCATTCACTAATTAATCACATTATTGTATTAGAGACAATCATAAAAAAATGTGCAGTCATTGAAAACCTTGATCATTATTAATTCCAGAATATATACACATTTATTATGAATTATATCCATGCATATACGAACTTACTATTTATAACACCTGCAACTGACATACTAATTCATAGTAGAAACTAATCACAGATTGAAACTCTGTAGTATCATCAGTACCCAATATTCCAATCCAAAACCAAATCAACACTACCAAACATAGATCATCATGATTAAGACATCATTGAAATACACCAACAAATAGAACATACATCATCAACCATCATCATCAAGTATCAATTCAAACCCTAATCAAATTCTAATTAGAATTTATACCCGACTGTCTTTAACCAGCTATGCATATATACACGTTTATCATGCATAAAAACCACGTATATCTTTCAACATATTGAATACCAAAACCCAAATTAGACACTGATCTAAAAATAATATCTTAGAATATATATGCGACCTCTATGAAGCATATCCACGTATGTACATGACTATCCCGAAGAAAACTTGCGTATAAATCTTAAATTACTAAATCAAATCTTTGCTGCAAATCATAACATACGAAAAGCCTAGATCTTGGCACATATACTATTAAAGTCAAATATCACTACAAACACATTCATATTATACCATCACCACAACTACAGATCTAACAAACATAAGTAGATTAAGTAAGTATATCAATTAGTCTTCAATATGGTTTCAAATCTATTAATTAGGAGCGATCTCCTTGCTCCCTAATGCACACCTATTTCAAATAAGATCACACATGAATAAACCATTCCATTGCACATATAACACATTATATCCATCTCCTTATATAGATTTTTCCTTAGCTAATACCATAGGAAAATCCTTTGGTAATGTTGTTAGTATTCGTTGATGAGATCAGATAGACATTGACGACACAATTAATATGGGAAATTACCATGGTAATGACCCATATCCATTTTTCCATTCTTTGGGTTATGTACACGACTTTTGTTCACGTGACCTGTGTATGTACACGACTCTTCTTCATAGGGGTCGTGTATAATTTTCAAACTTCACAATTCCCATATTTTCTCAAGTCAAACTTGTACCAAGGATGCCAACATACTTCCTCAATTCTGAAATACCTATACCAACATTCCTATTATCTGCAATATTTCTATAGTCATCAAGTTGAAATCAATAACATATTTATCAAGCAAGTGAACATCAAGGACAACAATTCAGCCATAATTCCAAAAATCTCCCCCTTTGGACTTGATGGCAACCACTTTAGTGTTTGGAAACCACTTGAAAACACCTGCAAACACCAAGTATTCTCTCCCTTTTTGACTGCAAGAGAAAAGGGAAAAACCAAATTGAATGCAGTATTTCCTTGTATCACTCATCACTATAAGTCTGATCGCATGATATGAAAAATGAGATCTACATATTGACCATGCTACCCCTGATAATATGTTGGACCTTCTAAATATATACAATAAAAGTACGGGGCTATATGACTCAAATATATGGATATCCATAAACAAATATGTTCTTTCCTATTGCTAATGACTTTATGCTCCCATGATTACATCAATCACCCAACATAACAGGGTTACACATTTGACCTAATAGGCCATACATGACTGAATTTTATAATGATCGCAAAGTGGGTCCTTTCATGATCTTTACATCAAGAGACATATATGCCATTCATAACCATAACAAGGATCTCAAATATGAAGTATCTTAGTAGCAAAACCATGATAACCATCAATAAACATCATGCTCCAAATGGGCACATGCAATATGATCATTTGACATTAGTAACATACAATGAAATAATAACAACAAAATGAACATCCTCATCATCAAGAAGCAATGTAAGATAAAATATTGTAGCATCAACACATGACCAAATATGCAATCCTTCCAAGCATTTACAAGTAACTTTAGTAGAAGCATAAGATTGTGCAATAAAGCTCTTTCAAAAAATCATCTCCTTGACCTCATGTCATCAAGGTCAGCACACTTTCTCCACATATAGTAAGACCCACAATCCTCAAGAAACAATATCACTCTCTTGAACCACAACACTATAGGTAGCATATACATGCATCAACAACATATGTGCAAACAAAGAGTGCCTCCAACATAATAAGCCATTAAGTAGAATAGAACTGATCAACAACATCATCAACCAACATCTTTAGAGAACATAGCATACATATCTTCTTTATCAAGTGTATCAAGTACGATTGAGACACCATTAACAACTTCACCAAATGCAACTCAAGCAACATATAAGAATCATCCATAACTTAACCATATGTAATCCAAACATCCATGACATAGAGACAATAACATGCATTTTCAATAGTGAGCAAAGAAATAAGACTGATGAAAACAATAATGAACTCATCATAGACACCATCATGCAACAAGGAGTACTCAAGAATACCATAATGCTAACAATGAACTATTAGAAGCATAGAACATGCCCCCCCCACCACCCCCCTCTCCCCCCCCCCCCCACCTTGTGCCACCTCTTCATTATCAATTATGATCACATCATATCCATGAACCAACATCATTTCTAAGCATCATATAGGCATTATTAATGAACTATATTAAATCAATGTCAGTGCCAGAATGCCAATAATCGGCTGATGAAAACACATGAGAAGATTCCCCTAAATTTGTGCCACACCTTTTCTATCATAGAAAACCATACACGACTGTCTAAATCATTAACCACATATACACGTGACTATCCTTCATGAAGAATGCGTACAAAATGAAAAATGATGATTTTTCATAAACGCAACTCCCCCTTAACATGTCATGTATGTTCTTGATCATTGTTACTTCATCAGATGCAATATTAGTAATATAAACAACATGAAAAGAATATCAAAACAACATAGAGAATCAACGTCAAGATACACATGCATAGCTCCCCCTGAGATCATCCACAACTGATCCAGTGGACTTGATAATCATCACCTGTTTTCCATGAGGCTATATACCTCACATTTACTTCTACAGTCTCTGTTAGAAGAACACATTAAGTAAAATAGATTGCAGTGGGGGGCACCTTCTTTTACTTAGAATCTGAAGAATAAGAACTATACCTCTTATTTCTGCCTGAATTATTCTTTAGCACATATAACTTGTCTGCATTTCTGAATACTCTTCAAATGATCACAAAGAAAGGCCACATTTAACTTGTTCTTCTTCCTTTTATTTAATATGAGAAGTGCTGGTGGATCCATATTTATCAGGGAATTTGGTAACAATATTCTTGTCTGGTTGCTTGCCTTAGAGGAAATCAACTTGTCATCTGTGTGAATCCATTGACTTGCTCCTGCATTCTTTTGATACATGTCCAAACTTGTTACAAGTATAACATATTACATGACTAGAAAAGGGAGGAGAGACATCATACTATTTATATTTTAGATTCCTCCTATTGCAATCAATATATTTGTGATTAAACATGTTGCGAGAAAAACGATATCCCTTAAAGAAACTTGAGTACTAGGGATATGATGATCTTCCTGTGAATCTTCTTCTGAAATTGGCTGCAAAGTATCCAAATTTATGATAGATAAAACATTCAACATCATTGTCCAGAGGAGATAATTGATTGATACTTCTATAGTTAGGAGAAAATTTTTTCCTTTGATTTTTTTTTCTTTGGTTGCTGGTTTGGTTTACTATGTCTTTCCGATTTTTCTTTGTTAACCTCATAATTTCTTGCACAAGCTTGTGAGCTAGATTCTCCTTTTACAGTTTCATGAAAACCAAGACCATATTTAATGGAGGGAGACCTTTGAGAATTTTATCCAAAATGCTAATACTATCTTGAAATATCAAATGTTTATCCTTTTCTTCTAATTTACCTTTTAGAATTTTTACCTGAACCTCCATTCTTTGACCCTGTTCTTCCTTTTCCAGATACTGCTTCCTCATTCCTTCTTCAAACTTTCTTCCTTCTTCTAGTTGCACTCTTAATTCAATAATCTTTTCCTTAAGCACATTCTCTTGTTCTTAAAATAGTTGGAGTATCTATTCATTTCGTTTGTTTGACTTTTCAAGATTTGATCTTAGAGAGATGATCTCAGCTTCAAGTCCTTCACAATATAGTTTAGATTCTACTCCAGTATTTAATGATTTATCATGGTCCCTGTTCTCATATGCCAACAACTTATTCTTAAGATTGTTAATTATTTTCAAATCATAAGCAAGTTTTCTTCTAAGAGTAAGTACTTCCTCTAACATGTTTTCTTCTGAATTAGTAACTCCATCTGACATAACAAAGATTGTTTCATTATCATACTCATCTTCTGACACATCGTTATTTCCTTTAGAAACAATATTACCTATTATTTCTCCTGATGAATAATATTCCTCTGTTTTTCCTTCATGGATTGCCTGCATATTATCCCATACTTCCTTTGCAGTTGCATAATGCATAGCCTTCTATAATGTTGAATAAGGTATGCTACAAATGATTTCATTTAATGCTTGATTATTCTTTTGCAATTATTCATCTGATGGGGGGAGTTTTAGTGCAACCATTACATACTAAATTCCAAAAATAATATCCAAGGTCCATTAACTTATACTTCATCTTTTCTTTCCATTCCTGATAGTTACCATCACTGAGCATAACTATAACTTTATTGTCCATTATTTATGACCTGCCTTGTTCTTCTATTGTAGATTGTCCCTAACTTATAAATGTAGATATTGCCACAAAATCATATGCATCACTATCACTACATTCCTAACTTAACTTCTTCCTTTGTTCTGCCTTCTTCTTTTGCTTCCTGCCCATTGTCCCTGATCCACTCTCAAGCAGATAAGCTTCTGCTGGAGCGACCTGCTCTGATACCAATTGTTAGGAAAAATACGGGGGGGGGGGGGGTTGAATCAATATTTTTAATTCACTTTAACTTTCAATTTCACATTTAGAAATATGTATTCTACTATTATTCATGCAAACCACATGTATACGCATCTTCAGAGAAACAAAATCGTGTATATACAATTTACTTAATTTTCATACTTTCCATCAGACGATTAACTTTACCACTGCATTATTAATTCATTAGCCATTCAATATGCAGTAAAGAACAATAGAAAGAATATGAAATACAACACATGAGAAACACATCAACACACGAGAACACCGAGATTTTAAGTAGAAACCCAATGTGGGAGAAAACCACCACTAGTGTCGTCTCTGTCTTCTTCTTTATTATAAAGAAAAACTTCATTACATCTTGTACTAGCGCATACTCTTAGCAACACGTAGGCATCCACCTGCAGGAGGCTACAACCTCACCTAATTCTCCAACACCTACTGGAAGGGAGCTACAACCCCTTAATCTCGTTTACTGGCTCCCACCAGAAAGGATATCCTTCTCCCTCACTAAATGCTGCAACCCTCAAGACCTTATGGAACGTGTTAATAGTGTTTCATACTGGATCCATCTACCAATTAATCATCAAAACATTCATGCCACCCTTTATCAAATTTTCACACTGGACCCACACCAACAATAAGCCTAAACCAATATTCCAAACTGAAATACTGAATTTCAAAACCTAAATCATTGAAGCACTATAAACCAATTGCATCATTGAAACATCAAGTCAATCAATACTGAATCAAACCAATCACTGAAATTAATCTAAACCAATGCAATCAGATCAAATCAATGTAATGCCAAATAATACTGTCACACGTCAACCATTCACTAATTAATCACACTATTGGATATCAGACAGTCATCACACAAATAATGTGTAGTCACTGCATACCCTGATCAATATTAACTTTAGAATATATATGCAAATGTCCTGAAGTATACCCATATATATATGTGCTTACTGTGTATAAATCTTGCGTACAAATCTCAATTCATTGAATTCTAAAACTGAATCATTGCATCACCAACTGAGTTATGACATATTGAGTCACAATAGAAACTAATCACAAATCAACACTTTGTAGCATCATCACTACCCTATATTCCAATCCAGAAGCAAATCAACCCAATCAACATTGCCAGGGATAGATCATCATGATCAAGAAATCATTCAAAGACAACAACAAATAGAACATACATCATAAACTATCATCATCAAGCAACAATTCAAACCCTGATCAAATTCTAATTATAATGTATACATGACTGCCTTTAACCAAATCTGCATATATGTGCGCTTATCACGCATAAAACCCACGTTTATCTTTCAACATAATGAATACCAAGACCCAAATCAGATAACAATCTAAAACAAATAATTTCAGAATATATATGTGACCTCTATGAATCATTTTTGTCCATGTATGCGACTATCCCGAAGAAAACCAATGTATAGATCTTAAATTACTAAATCAACTCTTCGCTACAAATCATAACACTTGACGAACCTAGATATCAACACACATACTGTTAAAGTCACATATCACTACAAACACATTCAAATTGTACCATCACCATAGCTACAAATATAAAAAACATAAATAGAGTAAGCAAGTATATCCATTAGTCTTCAATATGCTTTCAAATCTATCATATCTGGGCCATCTCCTTGTTCATTGGTGCACACCTATTTCAAATAAGATCACACATGAATAAAACATTCTATTGCACACATAACAAGTTGATGTCCATCTCCTTATATAGATTTTGCCTTAGCCAATACCATAGGAAAATCCTTTGATAATGTCATTAGAATTCATTGATGGGATTAGATAGATGTTTTTGCCAACAATTAGTATGGGAAATTACCATGGTAATGACCCCCTGGTGTCTAGTTTTCCATAGTTCAAATTATGTATGCGACTTTTTTCATAGGACTTACATGTGTATGCGGCTCTTCTTCACATGGGCCATGTATACTTTTCAATCTTCACAATTACCATATTTTCTCAAGTGAAACCTGTACCAAGGTTGTCAACATACTTCCTCATTTATGAAATACCTGTACCAACATTCCCATTATCTACAACATTTCTATAGTCATTAAGTTGACATCAATAACATATTTATCAAGCAGGTTGCCATCAAGGAAAACACATTATCCATAATTCCAACACTATCTTAGAGAAGCCATTGATAAACCACCTAGGTAGTGTATTCATCCTCATGGAACTTCACTGCATCTCACTCAGCCTTGGGTGAATCCCTCTGATTGAAATCAACTCGGGAAAAGGTCATTGTTTTTCTTTCTATGGGAGGCAGTTGATAAACCACCCAGTTGATCGGCTCCCTTTCTTTATTGTTTGGTTGATGGTTATTGGTGTGAATACCCTTGAGCACTTAACTCCTCAAACTCTAAATTCGACTTGGGGGTGGTCAATCACAAGAAATATTGCACTACAGTTGGCATATGGTTGGATGGAGAGTTGAAGTCCCTCCCTTAGTTTCCAATCACTCAAAGTTATAAAAATAAGTGTGTTTAGTTATAATTATGTTGCACTGTGAATAATGGGTGATGTTGTTATGTGTTTTAACATTGCATGTTTATTAACACGGATTGAAAAGGAACACATTATTCCTATTTATCTGTAATGAGATGGTTATGTGAATGAATCTCATGTTTGTTAAAGGTTGGAAGCATTTATATGGATGTGATGACACTATTATGAGCATGGATTTATTTATATGATCATATATGAATGTTTAATATGATCTATTCAATTGTTATAGTGTATGGAGTCTATAGTTTAACATGATATGGCTCTTGTGGATTTCTTTGCTTAAGATTGTTGAAATTATCTGATTGATGTTGTGCATGGTATGTTGTATCAATAGATCTGATTGGGACCCATTATGCGGTTGTTATTGTGCTGTTGCATTGAAGTTACAAAGCACTGTTAGCTATGATTTAGCTAAGTATTTATGCCCGATAGTAGGCATGTTATTGAATCTATTTATTATATTTCTAGGTTGAATCAATGTCAGAAATATCAAAGTTGTAATGAAGGTTTCAATATTGTAGAAATCAGTGTTCTGAGTAACACTTTTTATTAATAAGATTATGGACTAAGTTCCTAGAAATGCCTTAAAATTTCTAAGTCTACATATCACAGAGATATGGACTTGTATCCAAGGACAGATGAGCCTTTAGTGTGTTTTTTTGTTCAGGGCAGATACACTATGGGCTTGGTGGATGTATCTGAGATTTTTCACATTTGGGATGATTTCCATTTTCATTTACGTGGATGATCCAAATTTAGTTCGATCTAGATATGTGCTTGGGCCAAATTTCTAATATAGTTTGGGGTAGGGCCCTGTTACCACTCAAACTAGCGGGGGACCTAAAAGGGGTTCCAAAGAGGGAAAATGCTAGGTTAAGGGCAATGGTGGAGACTTAGCCCACTGTCACCACAACTAAGTGTCCCTAATTTTTATGGACTTTCACCATTGGGAGGAGTCCTAGTAGTATAGGGATCACTTGTAAAGTATATATCAATGGATAGGCGGAAAGTGACCCTGAAACCCTTTCCCAGGGATGGAGTGAAGAATGGAACTTGCTTTCTCTTTAAGCAAGGGATTTTGTCCTTTAGGGGTAAGGGGTGAGGATTGAAGGGTTGAGGGAGAAGGAATAGGCTTATAGACGAGGTTCTCAATCCCTACAATACTTGGGAAACTTGGATTCCCAAATGATCCTTGACAAATAATATTTATCGAGAAGTGGGACCACACGGGGCCAAGTGGACCCAGTCCAAGTTCGGGGATGGAATGTAGCAACTAATGATGTTCCTATCCTAGACAAGGTGAAAAGAAAGGGCCAAACAAGAATATTTAATTCAAAAGGTTGAATTGATCCTATTGAGGTCTAGCCTTGGGGATGCCTGGGAAAAATTTGATCTTAGAGATAGGGCTTGGGATTCCCAGAGATTCCACTATTATAATTGCCTGAATTTTGGAGGAGAGGGAGGGGACCCATTAGCGCAGTAACTTGTAGGAGATCGAAATTTTTCCTTGGGTCAATTCTTGGGAAATTGATGTCATAACTGACCTAATGGGGCTAGACCTAGGGAAAACAGGGAAAAGGGTAACAAGAGGGTTAAAATGATCACCCTTTTTAAGGAATTAGTTCCTAATTCAGTTGGGGATATGGAGTCAAGGATGATGATGAGTAAGAACTTGGATTATTGATCAAGGAGGCCTGAAAAGTCAGCTTCATCTAATGTTGAGAGAAAGACAAGAAAAGTGGCCTTAAAGCATTTATACTTCAAAGAAAATGATGCAAGCTTATCTAGACAAATAATATCTTGGACATTTCATTCATATAACATTGTCCCATACATTAAATTAGCTAAAACATGCTTAATTCTACATTTCAATTATGTAGCAACTAGCCCTAATTTTAGTAGTATGCAATGACAAGAATTAAAATATCAAAATTTACTCACAATGTTATAGAATATATCCAACCAACATTTCCTTTGCAAGACAAAGCTCCATGAAAAGAAAAATAACCCAAATCCCTACGTCAAAGTTCATCCATCTCCAAAAAAATCCTCCAAGGAAATATGCAAAGTTCTCTATGATTAGAGAGATCCCAAGTCAAGTGATAAATAAGTGGAATGGAATAGGGAATGAGAAGGGAAACCCTGAGCCACATATTGGGGCATAGGGGTAGCCAGATAAGGGGAAGCCCACACCTGGGTATGTAATGTGTAGGAGGGAACAATTGTGGTACATGATGTGCCCCGACCTTGATTTTTCCACCCTTCTTTATATGCCTTTTGCCTTTTATGATTTTTCCTTAATTAAATGCTCAGGTCTCAAAGTGCAAGAGAAGGATGTGTAACATAAAGCATTGATTACCCCCTTTTAGGTAGGGAAATTCATTGCCCTCCACAGGTTGGGACAATCATGGGTTCTTGAATGATAAAGGAGGCTCATCTAGGGCCTATGGAACCAGGGCGATGACCATGGATTGGGGTAGAGATTGTGTTTCGACTTTTTCCCACGTGCTAATTATTTTTTCCTAGCCATATTTTGAATTTTGTGGTACAAGTTCCTATTAAATGTGACCAATTATGCTTTTTTATTTTTATTTTGGCTTCTTCAACCTTCGGGGCATCATTCCAGGCCTAACCCAAGGTCGGGACAAGGGAATATGGAGGTTGGTCCTATGTGGACCTAGAATGGAAATGTGGACCTACGTGGAAGAAATGATGAATGGGTATAGTGAGTGGAAAAGGAGTAATATATGAAGATAAAGGAGTGGGACCATGCACCCAAAGTCGAGGTTTCCCAAGTAGTATCACCCTAGAACCAAATGGTCAAAAAAGGAGATCCTATGGGACTAAGATCCAAGGGTAACATCCAAAATAGATCAAGGGGACAAGAGAACAAACTAAGCCCACCCTTTCTATCAAATCCCCCCATCAATCCATACCAATTAGTATCCATGATAAGTAAACACAATACTCAATTACCAAATGACAAGACATACCTTTAGATTTAACACGCCCACCTTCAGACATACGATCAATACAAGTGGGTGAGGGACCAAATGGATGGCTCAGGTGGTAGAGAAATGGCACAACGAGCTAGTAGGAGGCTGCAAGGGGTTGCTGACTGTCGAACCATCATGGAGAAAACTTTCTCCTGGGGATATCATCCATGAAGTGGTGGGTAACAGGCCCTTTGGCAACAACCTAGCGTAGGTGTAGGGACAAATGCACTTTATGTCCAATGGATGCATCTGAGAATCCGAACATTTGGGAATTTTGCATTTATGTCTTTCATGGAAGTGCTATATGTAAAATGATCTAGATATTTCACGTGAAAGGGTGATGTCTGGGGTGGGGTCTGTCAAGGTTTTCACATCTTGGAGTCGTATCTCATATGATATTGGGAGTAGGCTCCATAAGGATTTGTTGGCACGACGTCCTAGATGTAGGCTAGGCTCAGGTAAGTGTTATGGAATGGTGGTGAGCCAGATGCATCCAGGGATTCGGGGGTCCAAGAGGTATTCCAAACACACACTACTTACACACCCGAATATCCCTTGTGGCTAGATATAAAGGAAATTCATGATCTATATGAGAGGTCAGGTTAAGTGGGACCCACGAGTAAAGTTGATATGGAAATCACCACATATGAATTGATAAGACACATAGTTGCCATGTGGGTGTCATTTTCAACGTGGCAAGGCCATGTGGAAACTCTTTGATCATGTGGCAAGATTAAATTGGGTAATCTCTAAAAGGGCATAACTTTTGAGCTAGCAATAGGATTGAGATACAATTTATATCCCTGAAAGGCTCTCGATGAACTATATGTGATGGTTTCATCCAAAGTTAATTACACTACCTTTGGAAAGGAAGGGAATTTTATAACCCCATCTTCATAATGAGACCATGGAGGTGGGGTTAATGAAGGGGGTGGGAGGGATTGTTACAGAGTGGTATCAAAGCATCTAGGTTCAACAATTGGACTGGATGGGCTCAATAATAAATGAAATGAAAAGTGAAGGTTCTCCACTTGCCCTTTGTAGATAAATTTAGAGCTCTATTATAGAGAGTGACATTTAAAGGGTGATTATTGTTTTTTATGCCTGTGATGATATCAAAATTTTGAAATGATAGGAATGGTAGATTTTGATATGTTAGTTTGTTTTCTAACTGAATTTTAAGCTTATAATTGTTTTGGTTATTAGTTTTGGTAAAAGGTTGATTTCAAACTTAGTGATGATATGGTTATAAACATGATGACATGCAATTTTTGATTCTTGGAATATGTGATTGACATAGGTTCTAGATGTGTGAACAACAACATATCAACATGCTTACTGTTGGCATGGCAAGATAACAAGTCGAATTGTTTATGATGATGTAACTAACAATTTTTTGTGTGTGACAACACATAAGAAGACTCAATTTCAATAAGAAATAGTAGCATGGACATGAATATGGTGTAGCACAACATGGGCCAAGTCCATCATGAGTAGGAAAGGGAAAGTTCCCTTGAAAGAGCATGATCCTTTAGGAGCTTCAAAGCCGAGCTAAAGATTTTCAAGGTGGAGAATGAAAGGCTCATTAGAAAGAAAAAAAAAACATGCAAGGTTGAACACAATGTTGCTATAGAACCCATCATACATGCAAGAATTGCTGCAACAAGAATTAACCTACGGAGATGTAAATGAATGTCATAATGACAAGGCCATAAAGAAACATCACAAGGCTTGCAAGAAAATAAATCCAATTCACGTTGGTACTATGGAGAGGCACATTTGAAGAAATACTTCCCTAACAGACAATGGAAGAAGAAGAAGAGCTCATGCAAACCCTAGACATCTGAACCAACAACCTGTAATGAAGAAAGAGATGAGAGAGCATCCCATCAAGCTCCTTTAAATACTGAAAAGCCCTTCTTGAATTATTTAGAGGGATGTTGAAAATTTGAGGCTACTATAGACCTTAGAAATGACTGACTAAAAATTTGTGTATATGTTGGTAATGGACATAGCGGAGACTAGAGATCAAGGGATTGAATTTGTTGAGAACTAATGAGTGATGGGGGTGTTTTATATGAATATGTTATTATTGTTAGCTTCATATTTTCTCTTTTTGTATTCTTTGTTGACTTTGATCATGGCCATGTTGCTTTATATTTTGTCATGTGTCTTCTATTGTGGTTTTTCTCTGTTTTCATCCTTTCTTCTTTCCTTTTATGGTTTGGTCTTGGTGAGTTTTTTGGGTTTGGGAAAGGAAACAAAAAGGAGCTCTGGAAAAGCATTGAATATAAATCCAACCATATGTGCAAGAGATTGATTGAACCCTTTCCATTAGATGGATGGAAATAGAAGGTAGAACAAGATGATAAAACAACTAGGTGGATTGGCTGGGTCCACATGAACAAAATGGATAGTGACATGAAAACTATGAAAATAGCATGAGAAGGAAGTTTCCTTAACTGAAATTGTGCATGGTTGATATATGTGTGCGCACATGTTTATTCTATCCTCTATGAATATGAGAAAGACGAGAAAATGAAATAAAGGCATAACGATATTGTATGGTTTGATAGGCCATTAGTTGAACACCATCATAGTAGTAAGATAAGTGATTAATCTTAAAAAAAAAATATGATCACTATGTGAATTGTATGAAAATAATATTGGTACTTACCATGCTTTGAGTAACACAATGAAGTTATTGAATGGATTCCATGCCATGTGGAATATCCATTGGAAAAGTGGGCAAGAATGACCCACTGCTAATAATTATCATTATTAATTCATTATGCTTATGCTTTTTACATTGTTGTGAGAATGAATGAAAATAATAAAGGCTAGAAATCAACAATGTATGCTTAGCATCGATGAGTACATGCTATAATTGAACGTAAATGAGGATTCCTTTATGAGGTTTTCATTGAAATCTATGAAAGGTTGAGTTAATGAATTTATGAATAATGTGTGAGGATGAGATCATTTCAGGAATTGTTGAGTATTGCAACATCAAGGGTGTTATAAATAAAAAATACACATCAAAAGGATTCAACTAAAAGTGTTAGTAGTGATAGCAAAGTAAATAATGTAGTAGTAAACTAAGGCAAAAGGGTAAAGGAAATGAATTGCATAATAATTCCTTCAGCTGAATGCAAAAATTATTGTTTCAAATTAATGCATGCTTTGCATGGATACCAAGAAGTAGTATGGTGAAGGTGGAGAGCCTTTGGTATGAGATATTGTAATGACTTTTGCAATGAATGAATGAGTGAAATGAAGAACTTAAATGCTAACAAATTTATAGATATTAATTTCTCGGTTTTGACTTATTAGCCTATTGGAATGAATGTTTAATTACATTATGAAAGGCTTGGAATAAGTATGATGCACATGTATAGTGAAATAACAACACTATTTCAGTTTATATGAATTTAGTTTGAGTGATAGAATTATTGTACTCATAATAATTTTGACGTTACTTCAGGGTGCTGTGAATTTTTGTAAATAAAAGATATTGCATATAGATGTATATAAACAATGACACGTGTTGCGTGATTGAAAGATCAAGTTGCATGAAAAAGTGTTGGAATGGTGTGAGAGATCAAATACACCATGAAAAATCAACAATACCTACAAGGGATCCCAATGACATGACTACAGATCTCATGCCTATGATATCAGGCTTCTAGGTGAAGCAAAGATTGTGTAATTAAAATTTCTCGTTTGAAATTTTTGAGTATATCTCACAAGAAACTAAATGTTGTGGCATAGGTGAAATGTTGGAGTTGGGACCTCAGGAAGAATATTGTCTTGAGGGGATTGCATCCTATGGAACTTTTTTTTATCTCATGGGAGTAAGTCATAACCAATATCTTAGCTATTAGAGTCCATGAGTAGTGTAGTGGAGCACACCAGGCAGGTACTTAGCCATAAGACTCCATGCACATGTCATTAGAGCATTCTAGATGGTAGCCTATAAGACCCTAATGAATACCCCATGTAGCAAAGCCTTAGGATAGGTAGACTACCCAAAATGGGGGTTTCCAAGGCTTGGATAGGCGAATAGATAATGGGGGCCCATGTAGGAAACCCTTGGTCAGGTAGACTGCCTTGGATGGGGGTTTTCTAGGACAATAAAGGTGAGTAGCTAGTGGGAGAAGAAATATGACCATGCTCACTTGAATGTGAGCACTAGGAAACCTATTTGGAGCTGTAAAAAAAGACTACATGGAGTAGTGTAACTGCCATTGAGTGTTTACTTCAACTAAGAACTACTCAGTGAGATGGATTTAAGGATGGGGTTGTACGAAAAGACTGTGTGGAGTATACATAACTGTCACTGAGTTATCTCCTTGGGGCTTCAAACCACTCAGTGAGATGGGATTAAATACAAAGCTAAAGAATATGTGGAGCTATGGAGCATACATAGCACTGAGAGCTTGCCAAGTCTAATAAACTACTCAGTGCTTGCAAGGTCAAGGAAGCAAAGAATAAACAAAGAGATACATATTAATTACCAATTGAAGAATTTCTCTATTAAAGTTGTGATTTGAAGTAAATTTAAATTTTATGGTTAACTTCATAAATGAATCTGTTGATGAAAGTATGTTCTAGATTGATTTAAAATTCTTCTGATGAATCTCATAAGACTCATATGCTTATTATGTAGGATAACCACTAAACCGACCAACACAAATGTCTGAAGTTGATTAGAAAACAAAGCAAGCAATATCAACTTAAATTAGAGTGTGCAACAACAACATGATGGAGATGAAATACTTTAAGAACTAGACCATTGCAGTGTCATTGGAAACCTATGATATGTATTTATTTCCATGAGGTATGCCATGACAGATGTGATGTGTTACGAAAACAAGATAGAGGGATGCATTGGGTGAGAAGATTCTTTCTGTGTGAGGAAGCCTTGCTAAGGTATGAAATTCTTGAGGGACTGAGGAAGAATATAAGGGGTTGGATAGAATTGCAAGGTGAGTGACCTCACATAAGAGGAAAATGGATCACTCGAAGGACTGATGAAGGAAATAAGGGTATGTTGGAACTTGAAAAATTAATTGGTTTTCATAAAATCATGTGCATACTCATTGAGATCATAAATGAATCGAGTGCGTCCTAAAAACAATGAGATGAATTATTCTGTGAAGGATCACTGTGTGTAGTGGATGATATGACCAAAAATTAAAGGTAAATTTCACTCCGGAATCAATTCATCAAGTAGTTCAAGGTGCAATGGAAGTTTTATGGACAAAGCTTTCTATTAAATTTTATGTTCTAAAATAGAAAACTATTGAATGTGTGTCTAGGTATAGATCATTGAGGACGATGTTCCTCTAAGGGGGTGGGGTCTACGATAACCCTTTTTCCTATCCATCTTGTAAATATTTCTATGAATTGTAATTCATGTAAATAATGTGGAAATGTAAACATTGATTGGTTGAGAGAAGTGGCCATGAATATTAAAGGTTTGAGGAGGAGGAGTTTCTTGTAAATCCAAGCCACTATATTTATTTAACCACCTATCTCCCTGATGAATTTATGGCATTGATGGTGCATGTATTAAATTTAGTTAAAATCTTCCTGAGTTGAGGATGAGCCCATGTTGTCCCGGGTCTCATGGAACATGTGCGTGTGGTTAACACACACGGAAGGGACATGAAGAAAAGTATCAATGGGATATAGGGGAGATAGTAAGAAATAGTATGTGGAAGACTGTGCAAGTGTGTTGGTATGCTCATCAGAGAAACAATAATGCGAAGAATCTCACAGAAGGAAAGAACAATGGAAACTAAAGAGCAAGAGAACGTAGAGCATGGAATAGGTAGTGAACGTGAATCTACTAGGGAGAAATAACATTTTCTAGCATTTGTTCTATTTTTGGGATAATATTCCCTATGTTTTGCTAAGGCCAATGTTCATGTCTGTGAATCGGTTGGAAAGTGCAATTTCAATGGAGTTAAATCATTTAGTGCTAGCCTTAGGTTTGATAAACCACGAGGTGATAGCTAAAAGGAACTAATAAACCATTAAGTTCTCTCCATGGGATTGATAAACCACTTATATTCTAGTTCTCTTTGCCGATAAACCAAGGTGCTAGTTGAAAGGAATAAATAAACCACTAAGTTCTTTCCTTGGGGCCAATAAACCACTTATGTGCTGGTTCCATAAGCTAATAAACCTCTTGACTAGATGAGACACCCATGTACCAGCTAAAAGGAATTGATAAACCACTATGTGCTCATCTTATGGTTACTTACCAATTATGTGCTAGTTCAATAAGTCGATAAACCACCTTGATAGTGGGCTCTTGACTCCTACAGTGCTAGCTTAGAGAGACAACTGATAAACCACCTATGTAGTGTATTCATCCTCTTGGAAATTAGCTTCATCTTATTGAGCCTTGGGTGAATCGCTGTAATTTATTTTTGTTGGGTAGAGGTCACTGTGGTGCTTACTGTAGGAGGTAGTTGATAAAGCACACATAGAGTGGGCTCCTCTTCTTGATTATTTGGTTGACTATTATCAATGCGAATAACCTTGAGCACTTAAATCCTAAGACTTTGAATTCGGCTTGAGGGTTTTCAATTGCAAGAAATATTGTAGTGTAATTGGCCTATGGTTGGGTGGAGAGTTGAAGTTCCTCCATTATTTTCCATCCATTCAAATCTATACAGATCATTGTGCTTACTTATACTTATTTTTCATTATGAATAATGGATGATGTTGTTATGTGTTTTAACAATACATGTATTCATCACTGGTTTTAAAAGAATGTATTGTTCCTAGTTGTCTATAATGAGAAGGTTATGTGAATGATTCTCATGTTTTGAAAAGATGGAAGCCTTTGCATGGATGTGTTGGAATTATTCTGAGTATGGAGCTATTTATACTATCATGTATGAATGTTTAATATTCTCAATTCAATTGTTGCAACGTATGGAATTTACAATTTAGCATGATATGGACCTTATGGATTTATGTGCTTAAGAATGTTGAAAGTTTGTGATTGATGTTGCACATGGTATGTTGTATCTATTGAAAATGCAACAAGAAAATCCTGATTTAATTTTCCCTTGAATTAAATTAGGAGAAAAAATTGTAATTCCACATCACAAGACAACTTGTACAAGTTAACTAAGTTAATTTTACGTAGTTGGTTAGTTAATTCTAGTTGAGGATCTAACTTGAGTCATGTAGAGTGTCTCCTACTTTATAGGAGCTTTGGTTGAGTTTATTTTGAGTTGTAATTAATTAATTTAGTCTAACTGAGTTAAAGTTAGTTAAAGTAGTCCGAATTGATGGAGGAACTAGTAGGATGTCTAACATTGGAGTGCTGCTTCATGTGTTCAACCAGTTAACTCATAATTCAACCATAAATAACCCATGCATGTCAAATTTGAGAGTTACCAAGTTGAGATTGGAGTTCAAGGGCAATGTACTATCAATTGTATAATCTTCCAAATTATACAGGTGGTGCATGCAGTCAGCGGAAGGCCTATGATGGATTTCACAATTCCAATTGAGGAATTTCCCTAATTAATAGGGGATAATTCCCAAGGAAACAATGCAAGGAAATATGGACTTGGGCAAGAAGAAAATTGGTTAAGTATTGGCCAAGGTTTGTCTAGGAAGTTGTGAGATAGATAGAGAGAGTGCATAGGTTACTCGGGCTTGAGAAAAACATTGTAATCTTCTCATACTTTATGACTAATCCAATATATAGATAAAAGGGGATTTTAGCTATGGCTTTGCCTAGGAAATCATTGTGTAATGTGTTGATTGAATTATTTCTCTTGTATGTTTAGTGATTTCTTGATTGATTAATTGTTTCCGCTGATGCGAAGAGTAGATTCAAGTCTTTTATTTTAGCAAATTACATAAGCAGTTTGAATCTACAAGGAATTTCTACATGGTATCGGAGTTGAAATCACACCAGAAGAGAAGAATGCAATTTTGTCTTTGCAATTGAAATTGAATTTGTAGGATCATTCTTTAGAGCCAGTAGGATTTCGTTCTATGGATTGAGACTTGAGTATGCCCTTGAGGGTAGCTCGAATTAGATTGCTTGGAAAGATAGGATGGAGGAAGTGTTGGAAGACAATGGATTGAAGGAATTGATAAACAATGATATTCCTAATTAGCGTCTAACAACCGATGCTCAAGATTTGGCAGAGTGGAAGAAACATGTTGCAAAGATGAGGAGGATCATACTAGAAGGAGTTCAAGATCATATTGTCTCGAATCTCCATGGGAAGGATATACCATATGCAATATGGAAAGCCTTGATAGATTTTTTTAAGAACACAATGATCATAGGAAGCTGCCATTGAAGGATAAGCTTCAGAAGATCAAGATGGAGAAGAGTGACACAATACTACAATACTTGAGTAGGTTCACCCGATGTCTGGATGAGCTTAGGATCATTGGTATTACAATTTCTGAAGATGATTTGGCCAGCCTAGAACTTCTAGGCCTTCCCAAGAGCTGGCACAACTACCGAGATTTGGTAAATGGGATGGAGCATCTAGGAAAGTGGGAGTGTTTGTGGTGCAAGAATAGATAAGGCGAAACACCATAGATGGAACCTCATCCAAGCAGGATGATGAGGAGAAATATGCCTTGGATGGAAAGGAAAAGAAAGGGAAAGGGAATAAATCCCAATACAAAGGGGATTCTAGTCAGGGTGTCATGAAGAAGGACTTGTCGAAGATTAAATGTTTTCACTGTCATGAGCTAGGACATTATGCCACAAAGAGTCTGCACAAGAAGAATGACAAGAATCCTTAAGGAGGAGGGATAGGTGAAGCTCTATCTTTACAATTCGAGTTGGATTTCAACCTCATTACATGCATGGTGACATTAGTGATGGGTAGTGTGTGGTATCTGGACAGTGGAGCCTCATTTCATATGATGGGAAATATAGAATTTTTTAGTAACTTGGAGGAGAAGGACCTCTAGATGCACATCGAGATGGGATATGATGGAAGGTATAGCGCAAGTGGCATCGATACTGTTACTTTTTAGAGGGAGTCTAGTTCTCCTCTCACATTAAAAGATGTCATGTATCTTTCGGGTGTTACAGGATAAAACACCCTAGGGTCTGGGTTGAGAACCCCAACAGATAGAAGGGCATTTACCAACAAGAAGCAGGCAAACAAGAAATCCTAATGCTTAAAATACTAAAGTGGGATGAAGAGATAGTACATGTAGGTCCTACATTTGAGGATGTTCCCATAGGGTCCAAACCCTCTGCTTCCTCCAATGCTTCAAAACTTGCAACTCATTCCAGAAAAGCATATATATTAGCATTAGTTCAAAGCATGTTCAAGATATGAATGTTATATCATAGAAGCATATAGATATAAAACATGAAATCATACATAATTAGATCATAACATGAGTTAAAGCATAAATATCATCACATTAGGAATAAGACAGAGCTTCTTTATTGATGTTTGCAAATAATGTGGAAGAATATAACCTGATTCGACCATGGATCCAAGCAAAACCTTCCTCTGGATCCATCCAACCCAAGCCTCAATAATCCTCTTTCAAATGCATACACATAAATGGAATATAAAGGAGATGGACATCTCTATGAGGAAACATGAGTTTCCTATAGCTGGGAGTGCAGGAGGTACATGGATAAATTAGACTTGATCAGGGACCAATTAGATATAATATCAATATCCTATCTTTCTCTCCCTTAGGCCTTCCATGAGGTGTATTTATACCACCTCAAAAAAATTGTTTTAGTTGGGATACAATTAGGCCATGGGCTCCTATACGTGGGCTTCCGGTGTAACCTGTAAGCCCCACCCATAAAATAAGGATTTTATATATTTTTTTTTTTTTATTTCAAATTATATACACGGGTTGGGTATAGATGGACCCATGTGTGTACACACTTTTTGAAGGATAGGGCCGTGTATGGAATTTAAAATAATGTTTTTTAGTAAAAGGACCAAGCCTGACGAGAAAGGGCTGCCTAAGGCCATGACTCAGAGCATCAAGCATACAAGGGTGATAAATGATGCTATAATAGATGCCCCCTAATATATGAGTTCAGAATGGGTACATGATGGCCGAAATGTATTAAGTGTATCAAAAGAATCATGTGAGGACTTGGGAGGAGATCACCAGATTCCAGCCTATCAAACCATTGGAAGAGATTAGAAAGAAAGATCATGTCATAGGCGGGCATACCCATTCTCAGAGATAGTAAAGCATGTCCACATATCAAGTGTAGACTGGATCCAATATGTATACAAGTACAAAGGAAACTGTGAAATACATAGTGGATCATCAGATCATAGCTGCAAAAGTACATATCAAGGCCATGTTGCAATATCACATATAAAAGAATTGATCAATGATGCTAAAGGAGATATCTGATCACTGATGTCACATAAATGATCATCAAAGTACCAAGTCAAAAAGTGGAATAATGGTATTACACGCAACTCGGGTGCCAACATATAAAATGCTGTTGTGATGAACTGCAACATATAAGGTGGATGGTGTCACTGGCAGCAAATTGGAGGAACTAACAAGTAAACCAAAAAATGTTTATGCAACCCGAAGTCTTCACCAATTGCCATGGTACATTTCTACACTATGGGAATAAATGAGCTGAAGTCGACCATGTGAAAAATCGTTTGATTACCAGTCATTGATGTATACCGTTAACAAACATGAGACAACTCACTGATAATGATGATGAGAGTCAAGGTACCCCAGTACATTCTAACAAGTGTGAAAAAATGAGTTGAAGTCGAACAATTGAGAGTATCTACCAATTAGGAGCATTGATGTATTCTCACTGTCGATAGCGAAGGAGTCTGCCACTGATGACTACAAACCCTAAGGTACTGAAAAAGGACTCTATACCTTATTCCCATAGCAATGAGTTGGAGTCAATGGGAAAATATCTGTTGGAAGGAATGCATTAAGGCATACCACATCAATCCAACACGAGTGTAACTCGCAGGCCAATAATTTGGAAGGAATCAAACGAAGAAAGATGAAGTAACCATACTGAAGCACGTTTTTAGTGTACACAAAATGTGGCTAGCGCATGAAAGAAACCCACTGAACCAACCAATAATTAAATCTGGCATAGAGGTGATGAATCCACCAATAGGGTCAAATGAAAACCAAGGTACTGTGCAAATCCCAATGTGTGATAATGTAAGCTGACATCGAACACAAGGGAAACCACTCAGTCAAAGACCCATGATACTGATTGATACTGAGTACAAGGTCACCTATCAATGATAGAAATAGGGTGAGGGTGAGGCTCTAGGTCTACTCTCAGAGAAAATTGTCGAAGCCGATAAGAGCAGACCCACCAACAAGTCATCGGAGACCTTATTAACTAGCACGAGAAAAGGACCAAATAAATGATGTGATACTAAACATAACTCTCGCAGACCAGGTATGGCCAATGGAAAATGAGTCAAGAGACACCGTAGAAACGATGACTCAAGTTTACTTCCCTTGAACAAAACCACGACTCAAATGTGACTGTATGGAAGCATATGATAACTTTGTATAAGTTTGTCATGCAGGAGGTATAAAAAAACTCTCCATATGATTGGAAGAGATAACCAACCGGAGAAGTACTGACTCAATGACAAGGTTATGGCTCTCCTAAATCAAACTAAAGCCCATCTTGATGGAGGAAAGAATTGCTTTAAGTGCTTTGTTCAAGGGTGACACAACTGACTCTTGCTGCCATCAATTATGGAAGTAAATTCTCATTCCCGCTCTTTTTTACAATATACAATTTTTTTGTCTTTTTCATATTTAAAAAGCCTAAAAAAGAATAAAAGAATTCCTATGAAACAGTGGAAAGAATGAGTGTCTAAATACAGATTTGCTAGTTCCTGGGAGTGGAAAATTCCTATGCTCAATTCAAGGTGACAAAACTTGTCAATGACACTCAAAGAAATGTTCTTTCCATGGGCATAAGGTGTCAAGTTGCAGAGGCTAAGTGATTGCAAGGTTGATTTTGTGGAAAGACATGGTCACAAAGTGGCTTATACGCAAGTCCAAGTGAAGCCGGATTAAGGCCAAAAGGTACAAATAGTCAACATGCAATGCACCAGTACATCTCAACATGTGGGAGCCTCTAGGGTATAAATCCAAATTGATAGAGAAGAAGAAGGAGAACGAATCTTCATCACAAAAGTCATGGTGGGACTAAAGAGGACTCCTGAGCCTGATAAATCATTGCAACATGGGAAACATATGCTAGTGAGGATCTAACTAAGAATCCCATGTAAAGGATGGCTCTACCATCATGTCATGATTTTATAAGTCGGCGAATGAAAATGATTTAAGCATCATAACACAATGGGGTTGAACAATATATCACAGTATGGAGGCTTGAATGCATAATGTAACAGAAAAAGTGATCTTCCCTAACCTATATGCTAGTGATGAAAACATTACCTGCCATGATGGGTCATCGATCATGGAATTGAAGTGGTAAAAACATCTCAAAGTCTCCAATTTAACCTGAAAAACAACCTATCCCAGCACTCAAAGCCAAAAGGTCACAAATTTTATAAAATAAAAAATAAATAAAACATAAACTTTACAAAAGTGGGTTTTTAATGTTTTTGAAATTACAACTAATAAAAGACCTTTTGAATTACTGTGACTCATTTGTGTTTTAGAAAATTGAATGCAAGAGCTCTGGATCAAAACCCGACAATCACAATCCACAAAATTTCTAAGCCAGAACAACTATCAATATTCCAGGTAATCTCCTAATTCGATTTCTCAATGAAATTTCATGCATTTCACATATTGTTTCAATAATTTTATCGTAAGAAATTTATTTTTTGGATTATTACTCTGCACGTATGTGGGTTGGGTATATTGAAGTCAAGTATTTGGAAGCCCTATACACGACTGTGTATGAAGTGAACCTACATGTGCACAATCAAATATTTGAAATCATGGATTTTAATGGATCAAAATACTTGAAACTGTAGGATGAAAATTAGTTGGAGGGAAAGAGAGCATAGTACAGTAGATAATGAAGTTATGAATGATCTATTAGTACTGGATGCACTGAGAGGATGTGGATTGTTAAAGATTTTCAAAATGCCAAATATGAAAACCAATACAAAATTGTTGGAAATGCTCGTCAACTACTGGGATCTGGAAGAAGATGCATTCATGATTGATCAAATGCCCACGCGTATTGAAGTAGAAGACATATACTTCATTACTGGACTTTCTTGTAGAGGATATCTAGTCAATTTGCAAGGGATGGCCCGAGCAAGCCTTAATGTGGATGATTAAATTCGTATTTATTTCCCTGGAAACCCCAAGAAGGTAGGGACACAAATTCCAATCAAGCATGTAGAGATTCTTCCCCTAAGGGTTCTCATTTTTACCATTGTGAGGGTAGCTAGATCAGCCTCATTGCACCGAGCTTCTCATGCTAGAATAAGCTTAACAATAGATAGCCTTACCACAATTTTTTACTAGTGCAAAGCCCTTCTAACCAACATGAAAAAACAACTATCTTCCATCAAGAATAATAATACAAAACATTTTGGGTATGGTACTATTATTTGTACTTTCTTCTTTGAGAGACTACTAGGACTTCGACCCAAAGTGATTTCCACCATCAACAACCCAAGTGATCCACATATAGGTAGATGGGTTGACTTAATGAAGAGACTAGGGCGTGGTTAGGTCCCTAGAACGACATTCGATGACGATTTTTTCCTTTGGTGGGAAGAACAAGTCATTTCTATTGAGGACTACCCATATGCATGTATGGATTTCAAAGAAGATCTAGATCTGGTGCTTCCAACCGTCGCTGCAGGGGGTGTCATTGGTAATTTTTTTTAAGGTTTTTAATATTATTTGTTTTTTCTTTTGGATTTCAAAAATATGACTTGAAATTCTTTTTTATTAGACAAAAATTCGTACAAAAATGTTTGATCATGATACATATGTGGGACCGGTAAGACCTGAGCGTCTACCCAGGCATAGGCATTGTGGAAGATACGTGGAGGGTGCTGCAACTGAGACTGAGAGAGTTCTCCATGCTGTACAAAGGAACTTGGAGAGATTGACTGACTAGGTACTTATGGCAGCAGTAAAGGATCTATGAGAGGCAATGCAGAGATGCTTGGTAGGAGTACCACGAGATTGGGTGTGGCTTTTCCAACGGGTGGCTACTGCCATCGTCTTCTTTTGAGATGCACATCTAGGGAAGGGCCCACATATATAGATTAGAGATGTCCTGATCTTTTTGATAGACATGATTGGGCTTAAGCCCTAATTTTGTAGGACATTTTTGTCCTAATTTTGTATAATATTTTGAACATATAAATGCTATCTATATACAAATGGTTTCATAATGTGACAACTATATATACAAATTATTTTTTATTTTAATGTGATGAATGATTAATATGCTAATCTAATGCTTGATTAGCTATGGAATTAGCAAATTAATTTTTTGATCATGGAATATGAATAAATGTGATAAAATTAAATGATCTTTGTAATAAACACACTCTCAGAAAGTAGCGATATAAATAAGGATCTCTCACAAAATAGATGTTTAACTGAGACACCACCAGTTGTGAATCCAAGTATACTACTAATGAATCAATAGCAAGAGATATTGCTTCAGATAGTAAGTTAACAACAACAATATATTCGGCAACATTATTTGAAGCAAGGTCAATACATATGCCTCTTGAAACTAAAAATTGACTGAATGGATAGTAAATCACCCAAGCTGCAGAAGCCAATGACTAGCACCATCGACGAATCCTAGATATACCGGATCATCCATCGATACCTGGCAAAGAAGATAAAAAATATCGATATAATTATGAAACCTATAGAAAGATGTGCACAAATATATACAATATCTACAAGACCAATAAAATTCTAGGAAAAAGCTTATGAATAATAATTTTTAAGATAAAGCCCATTTCTAGGCTCCACCAGCTCTTTTCCATCAAAATCAACCAATTTATAAGCTCCTCTTTTCAAGACCTTTTTAATGATAAAAGGACTATACCACATGGGATTGAACTTTCTTGCCCCCAAGGTGTCTTTGTCTTAGTGATAGAACAAGACAAGGTCACCTTCAGAGAAAACCCTAGGGCACACAACCTTATCATATTGGATCTTCAATCTCTTTTTATGATCTTCATTGATTCTAGCTACATCTCGACACTGATCATCAAGACGTTCCAAATAAACGAGGTGTTCGTTAAGACTAGAAGTGTCTGGAATAAGTTCTACAACTAATTTAAGAGAAGGAATTTCACATTCCACAGGGAAGATCGATTCCAAACCATAAAATATTTGAAAAGGAGTGAAACCCATAGCGGTCTTTACTGACATTTGATGTGCCCAAAGCACAGGATATGACATGATATTCGAATTGGATTGATCTTTATTAATTTTCCTTTGCAAGATAAATTCAGGGATTTATTCATGGCTTCCACCTGACCATTGGCATGAGGATAGTAAGGAGATGAATACTCTTGTTGGAAACCCAACTTGAGAGCCAATTCAACCATCATCTTGTTCTGGAAATGATTTCCATGGTCCGTGACAATCTCCTTTGGAATACCAAAATGAGAAATGACTTGGTTGAATAGAAACAAGGCTGTTATTTCACCATCATTCGCAAAAGTGGGCATAGCTTCGACCCACTTAGTAAAGTAGTCCACTGCTACAATAATATACTTATGAACCTTTGCTAAAGGCAGGCTACAAGTCGTAAAATCAATGCCCCACTTTTTGAATGGACTGACGGTAATAACAAGAAAGATCAAAGCTGGATGAGTGTGCATTTTCCGAGTATAAACTTGACAAGGATGAATTTTTTTACTGCTTCAACACAATCTTTGAAAATCGAAGGTCAAAAATAACCTGTGCGCAAGATTTTTTGGGCTATAGCAAGCCCAAATAAATGATCACCACAAGCTCCACTATGGCAATCATTCAACTGACTCAACTATTCTAAGGTTAAGCAACGTCTAAGGATTGAATCAACCCCGTGAAGATATAAAGTGTCACTGATAATAACATAACGTTTAGCTAAGTGACCAAATTTTCTTCTCTCATCCTTTGAAAAAGTGAGAGGAAACTTTGAAGTCTGAAGATATATTGTAATATTTTCATACCAAGGATCTTGTGAAGAAATAAGGAAAATATGTTCATCAGGGAATGATTCCTCATAAATAATTTCTTCTTCATAAGGAAATTCTAAGATTAATTCCAAAAATACTAAAGATTTCGTAGATTTGGCTGACAAGAGCTCGAGATAAAATTCCTATAAAATAAAAATCCATCTATTATATTTTCCCCCAATCACTCACCTACTAAGAACAAATTGAAATGGGTTGAAAACCACTAAGACAAAAGTTTTTCTAAGAAGAATATAGTGTCGAAGTCGCTAAACAACATGAACAACTGCCAAAACTACTTTCTGTACATGAGAGTATCATAATTCAGAACCTACCAAGCCTCGACTTAGATAGTAAATCACATGCTCATGGAGAGCATCGTCTTCCTGAACCAAAACCATACTGATGGTTGATTCTGCCGCAACGAGATATAAGAGGAAATCCCTGCTATAATCAAGTGGACTTAGTAAAGGAGCAGAGGTCAATGATTTTTTCAAAGCATCAAACAAGCACTGAGTGAAATTGTCCCATAGAAATGGAACTCCTTTTTTCAGCAATCTCATAAATCCCTTTGTGATCTTAGCATAATTGATGATAAATCTCCTCAAGAAATTGGCTTTTCCTTAAAGACTTTGAAGTTGACGGATGGTAGACGGGGGAGGAAATTGAAGTATTTCCTCAACCTTGAAAGGATCAAAGTGAATCCCCTCATTAAACACTATGAATCTAAATAATCAACTAGACGTGACAACAAAAACACATTTATTCAGATTCAACCAGATTTTATAATGGTGACATTGCTAAAAAAATAATTGAAGATGATGAGGATGATCAATTCTCTTTCGAGAATGAGCAACTAGGTCATCCAAATAAGCTTTGATGATATGTTTGATATCATGGAAAGTGTAGGACATGGCTAGCTGAAAAGTCACTCTAGCATTTTTAAGGCCAAAAGGGATCTTTTTGTATGCAAAGGTACCCCAGGGGCAGATAAAAGTTATCTTATGCTGATATTAAGGACATATAGTAATTTGATTATAACCCAAGAAACTGTCCATGAAGTATAAAATCTCATTTCCCTCACATTCATCAATAATATGATCAATAAAAGGTGTGGGGAAATTATCTTTTGGACAAGCCTTATTTAGATCCCTAAAGCATATGCATACGCAGATCGTTCCTTTATTTTTATCAAATGGGACTGGATTTGAGACCCACTCAGTCAATAAAATGGGGTTTATGAAACTGGCCTTAAGCAACTTCTCAACCTCAGCTTTGATAGTTTCTTCTTTTCTAGGGTTTATCGGCCAAAGATTTCTTCATGTAGGCTTTGCATTTACATAAGTCTTGATCTCATGCTAGACTATTGATGTATCAATTCCAAGCATTTCCTCATAAGACCAAGCATAAACATCACAAAGCTCTTTAAAAAGATCGGTATAAATTTGAATTTCTTCAGGGGAGTATTCGACTTCATGAAAACATTCTCAATTATATTAGGATCCCTAGATATGTTCACATGAACTGTTTTAGAAATGATAGACATGTTACTTTCGACATAAATATATGTTGGAGCCAAAGGGTTTAAAATTGTGTGAACACCACCTGTTAAAAAAGGGCTAGACAAACTTGATTCTACTTCATGCAAGTTTGGGAGAAAATATGACCGATGATGCAAATCACCCCACCGTATTTCTATACCTGTCATTTCTTCTAGGATTTCTTCTTTAGATGGGAAAATAGTATCAAGGTATTCCATAGAAGAAGTAGAGTCAAGAGTCCAAGCGGGAGCCACATCTCCATCCAAATCCTTCGGTGAAAAAGGAGTAGGATCAGAATATGCAGTGTTAACTATAAATTCATAGGCAATTTCAACTGCAGACATGGGATATCCCTTCCCACCCACTTTCCCTTCTTCTAATGTGGTTGTAGAAGACGATAAGGGCCAAGGATCCAAAAAATAATGAGTTCTCAAGAAATTTCTTCAAGAAGGGGCCTTGGATGATGAAATGGCATTTATTCGAGCAATAGGAGAAGGAATATCAAAAGTATCCATCAACGAGGAATACATTCAAACTCCTAAATTCTCAACAAGCTGCTTGGAATTCTTCAACAAGGGAACAATAGAATCAACGGATGCATTGGATTCCTTTGGAGAATAATCCATCTGATCAACAGTAACAATTCTCCCTTCATGGGGAAAGCACAAGATGCGAAGTAATGATGATAGAATGGCATCCATTTCATAAATCCAATTTCATCCCAATCGAAGATTATAATCCAAATTCAAATCGACTATTTTCACCTTACCCCCAACACAGACAGGAAAGGCTGGAATAATTCCATGCGTCCTATGAGAATGACCATCAAATGCAGTCAAGAGAGTAGATGAAGGAACAACTTGAGGAGATCTGATAGCTTTCCAACATGCAATCGACATGACACATGTGGAAGCTCCCTCATCAACTACAGTTCGAAAGATATTGGTCTTTCAATATGTAGATTTAATCTAGAAAGACATATGATGAGGGAGTCTCTTCTTAATATTTGACATGTAAAATGTAATAATAATATAGTTTTTTAGATCTATTTCCCTGATCACAGTGAGAAGCACACTCCTTTGTGATAGAAACAACTGGAGTACCTCTAATGTAGACATTGGAACGGACTTTGAGCCAGATATTCAACAATGGAGTAGTTCTGGGAAACCTTGGCATTAGGGTTGATCGTTGAACATTTTGCAGAGCCTTTCAACATCCGAGGTATAGGCTCAACTGTAGGCCTCTCAATATGGAGTGACTCTAGAACATTGAGAGCAACCTTAGCCTTAGAGTATTTCGGTTCACCATAATCATGTGATCTTGTAGCAACATCAACATGAGAACTCGTCATGTATACATTCAATGCATTTTCCCCTTCCTGGTTTCCCCCTGTGGGGTTCGAGTATGAGAAAACATTTTCTACCCTTTGGGAAAAGGCTTAGTCAGAATAGCCTTGGAGCTAGAATAACCCTGCTTTACTAACAAGCACTGAGCATCCTAAATCTTAGGGAAAAGATGAGTTAAATGGTCTCCATTGCATAATTTGCAAGGAAACTTAACTTTCCTTTTTGACTCCTTTTTACCCTCCCTAACATTATTATTGGGTTTGTTCACATTGCCCTTCCCATCCTTATCTTTCTTCTTACCACGTCCCTTTTTCTTCCCATCAGATTGTTGATTTTCGTTGGGGTTAGAAGATTGGACAACATTAATAGTTAAAGGTTGAGAAGGCATAGGCACTGAAGTAGTTTGTAAGGAAAACTACTGCAATTGACTTAACAGGTTAGCCGTGTTGTTATGGATCGATCCGATTATCGTATCGGCATGGGGACTTGGCTTCGGTTTGGATAAATCAATCTTAGATTGAGGAGGATCAAGAAAAACCTTTTCAAGAATCCTAGACCGAGAATATATAAGTTCAAACTGATAGGCTCTAATGATAGTCTGTTCTTCAGTGAATACCTTAGAGAGTGATACATCCTTAGAAATTTATGGTTGTAGAGATTTTAAAAACCATTTGAGAAGGAATTCATTAGGAATATAGGCTTTGATGAGCCTCTTACTTCTTCTTCATTCCTGAATATGGTCAGAAATGTGAGTTGTATTATCTTGTTGGAAACTAGCCAATAGCTCAGTTCCAACATCATATCAAATGGGCAACTGAAAATGGTTCAAAAGAATAGTAGCCAATTCACCGAAGGAAGCAAAGTTACCCCCACTAAGCTCTATATACCACTTGGCAACATTTCCAATTAAGGTGCATTGAAATAATCTCAATCTAATTGAATCGTCAATTAGGGAGTTAGATGAACACCATAAATGTAATGTTGTCACATGGTCAGTTAGATCCTCCCCAGAATTTACTTTGAATTTTGGAATATTTGAAGGAAGTTTTGTGGGAACCGGAGGCTAAGCCGGATTGCATCGGATCGGGTCATTTGTCAATTTTGCAAGATCTCACAAATTTAGGGTTGCTAGGAATGGTAAGTGTGAAGGAGCTTGAGAATTCCACCCACCATGAGTAGGATTCCCAACATTTTGAAATGAACATCCTGGATTTGTGGAGGCCCCAGGTTGTTGAGGAGTGTTCATAGAAGAAAATTAACCGTAAGGAAATCTTGTGGTCAAGAAAAATTTAGAGTTTGACCACCTCTCTCCCAAGGGTTACCATAGCCAGAAAAATTTCCCCCAAGAAAAGTATTGAAAGGAGAGGAGAGCCCTTGGTCAGGGTTCCACGCATTGGCGAAGGGAGAATAACCTTGAAAGGTTTCTACGGAGGAGTAAGGCATGTTCCCCTGTTGACCAAAAGAAAACTGATTTCTGGCTCCTAAACCACTAAAAGTAGGGTTAGTCCATCCTTGAAGAGGATTATAACATTGACCTTGAGAAGAGAAAGGGAGTGATCCTAAAGAAGGGTTAGAATGAGGTATATGACCACTTCCAAAAGGAAAACCCTAGAAAGAGGCTGAACCACTAGCCATAGAAGTAATAGTTGTGGAAACAACGGATGAGATAGTTAGAGGAACTGAGGGAATTGCACTAGAAGGCATCCTAAAGGGGAAGCAACCAGTGTGGGAAGAAAAATCTTGGGTGCCCCCACTCGAAGATGGAATGCAGTTAGAGCCAAATATTGTAGTATTAGGAGTGATAGCAGATATAGAAATGGTACCTCCTCCTTGAATTGAAAGAGGAGTATGCACACTAGTAGCACTCATAGACGAAATCGTGCTCCCAGCCGTGGCCATCAGAAGAAAAGAACGAGAAAGACAAGGTCTTGCTAACTTGCGAGTCAAGGTCCCAACATATAATAGAATGTATGGATAATTGGGAGGAAGAGGTGAAGGAGTCACATGGGGCTTAAGAATCTCTTCAACCTAAACTTCGTCTTCCAATTGGAAGAGAACCCTAGAAAGGACTAGAGCATTCCTATCCAAGTCACAACTTATACTAGGTCCACCTTGTGAAACTATAGCCTGAAGTAGAAGATAAATCTCTGATGCATTCGCTGCTACCGATTGAAAATCATGAACAGAATTGCTCCTACACCTTCTAGAAGAAGGCTTGGCACTTGTAAGTGAGAGCCCACAAAGCCTCCTGCACTGACGAACTAGTTGATCAACCACTTTTAATTACTAAGAGAACTTGTAAAGACTCAAAAAATTATAAAGTTATGGCAATCTAGGAGCGAAGAGAATTCACTGAAATGTCCCTAAATATGAAACCAATCAAGCTACTTTCAAGTATTTCCACTCCGAGTGATTAGGACTAGACACCAAAATACAAGAAAGCAAAGATAAGGACCTTCCGAAGATAGTTTGGGATAATTTCAACCAAGGCCTAGCAACAAAGGTAACATAAACAGTTACGCCGACCCCCAAACAAAAGTCTTTGTTGGTTTAAGTACCCAAGCTTCACAAGGGCACCCTCCAGAAGTACTAATGAGAGTGATACAATGTCTGCCTCAAGTACCATGGGTATTCTCCCCCATAGTCACCTATGTGGTCCCTAGGAATGGAAACTAAGGTCACCAGTTCGTATCGGAAGCTAGGCAGAACAATCTTTGGTCAGGATCCACAAAGTAGGAGAGGGGGTATCTCTCTTCCCTACCTTCATTCGCCCTCGTGCTTAGCACCCAGAAGAGAAGAAATTTCCCAGACAACTTAATGACACTAGATTTCACTCTTTTAATAAACTTCTATGTTTAAATTCAGAGTGGCCTTGGAGAGTTAACTCTCCACACACCTATTCCAAGGATCTAAATGACCTAGACTAGTTGACGTAACTATGACAAATCAAAAAATTCTAGTTCATTTTAGTTTTAGTGCTTGATTTTAATGGCTATTCTTAAGTCAAGGAAAAATGGAAGTGCAACTTAGGATGTTATTTGACACAAGAAGAAATCAATAGAAAACCTGGCTACATGCACGTGCAACTCTTTTATCTTTGATTAAAGAGATTTCTACAGGGTTCTGCGAACAAACTACGAAAGCAAAAATTCTCTTTTCGTTTTCAAAACACATGCTCACACACTCAAAATCTACAAAAAGACTAAAAATTCTTATAGTGCAACTATCCTAATGCAAACTAAAATTGATTAATGCAAGATTCTAAGGATTATTCTTAAAGCAAGAAAATGTCTTTCTCAAAGAGATCAAGAGGCCAAAACTTGACAAAAAGGAGGAACAAATTCCATCACAAAATTTTTCCCAAAATAAAGCAAATTCAACGTAATGAAAAAATAATTCACACTTGATCTAAAATGATAACAAGACAAAAAAAATCAAAAAGAAAAAAAAAGGCAACAAAAATATGTTTTTGTCTTTTTTCTTTTTAAGGGCACAAAAAGTTCTTGAGAAAACAAAAAATACTAAAGACTTCAAAATCAATATTCAAGCATAAAGAACCTCAAATTACACAAGCCATAGGAATCATTAACATGATATTAAGACTTAAAGTGAAAAGAGGCTACAAACTCAAACAAACTAATCTGAACAGTAGCATAAAAACTCAAGCAAACAATAAATATTTCAAGAAGACCAAGATTTTGTTTTCAAGATTGCAAGGACTTTCTAAAAAAGAAAGAAAAAACTAAATATGTCAACTTTCAAGAAAGCAAGGCAAAACAATATAAAGGCTGGGTTATAAGTGAATTGAGAGAAATTCCCAGTTCCAAATCTTAGAAAAACTAAGAACTTCACTAAGAAGCCTTGAACCCAAACACAAAAAACTAACACTTCACCAAGAAGAAAACCCTAGGTTGACTAGGTTTTTCCACAAAGAGAGAGTAAAATGAAAGTATGTAAGAAGCAAGACTCTCCCAGACAATCAATAACTAAACATAAGCAATAAAAATCATCAAAACCCTTTACTGGACTTAGAATCTGAAAAATTCATTCAAAACCAAGCATACACAACTGTGCAATGACATACCTGCGTTTATATGCGACTGTACTCAAGGAAACACATGTATACACATGTTTCTTTGAAAAACAATGCATCTATATGCAACTGTGTGAATTAAAAACCATGTATACAAAATCCAACAAATAAAAAATAAAAATTTACGCCTGATCTAGAAGATCAGACCTTTTGCCCGATTGTAAAGAAATCAAAGATACTGGAAAAACCAAGAAACCAAACAAGAAGGCCCAGATCAATATAGAAACAACCCAAACAAGGAAATACAAGATTATAGTCCCCAACAAAGTCACCAATTTTGTTATGGGATAAAACACCCTAGTTTTGGATTGAGAACCCCAATAGATTGAAGGGAATACACCAACAAGAAGCACACAAATAAGCAGTCCTAATGCTTAAACTGCTAAAGTGGGATGAAGATATAGTACATGTAGGTCCTACGTTTGAGGATGTTCCTATAGGGTTCAAACCCTCTACTTCCTCCAATGCTTCAAAACCTACAACTCATTCTAGAAAATAATATATACTAGCAGTAGGTCAAAGCATGTTCAAGATATGAATGTTAGATCATATAAGCATATAGATATAAAAAATGAGATCATATATGAACAATACAAAGCTTCTTTATTGATGTTTGCAAAGAATGTGGAAGAATACAACCTGATTCGACCACGGCACCAAGAGAAACCTTCCTCCAGATCCGTCGAGCCCAAGCCTCAACAATCCTCTTTCAAATGCATGCACATAGATTCCATATAAAAGAGATGGACATATCTAGGAGGAAAAAATGGTTTCCTATAGCTGGGAGTGTAAAAAGGCATAGGGATAAATCAGACTTGATTAGGGACCAATTGCATATAATATCAATATCCTATCTTTCTCTCCCATTAGGCCTTCCCATGAGGTGTATTTATACCACCTCAAAACAATTGTTTCAGTTGGGATATAGTTAGGCCACAAGTTCTTGTAGGTGAGTTTCCAGTGTAACCTGTAAAGCCCGCCCATAAAATAGGGATTTTATATTTTTTTCTATTTCAAATTATATACGCGGGTTGGCTATAGGTGGACCCGCATGTGTATATGGTTTTTGAAGGGCAGAGTCATGCATGGAATTTAAAATAATGTTTTTTAGTAAAAGGATGAAGTCTGAAGGGAAAGGGATTCCCAAGGCCATGACTCAGAGAATCAAGTATACAAGGGTGATAAATTATGCTATAACATCGAGTCTGAAGAAGAATTTAGTTTCAATTGCTATGTTGGAAGATCATGGCTACGAGGTGATATTTAGCAAAGGAAAGGCTTTCCTTCGTCACATAGCCATAGGAAAAGTAAAGAAGATCAAGGTTTGGGTGAAGAACCTATACAAATTGGATGTAGAGATTGTGCTGCTTTAGGCACGAAAGTAAATAAAGTGCAGACCCGAGACATCAATTAATTATGGAATAGAATATTGGACCGTTTTCACAATGGAGATTGGAATATCATGTAATAGATTTCTACAGAACTTCCCAAGGGTGCACTAGAGCAGCAAGATATATGCAAATGTTGGGAACTACACTAAAGCCACCTGTTGATGGTGCTGGACCTACCAACATGTAAGGGGATCTCCCCAGTAAGAAGTCCCAATTAGACCTTAGACTGTTTGGTGTAGGAGTCCCAGCAGTGGGTCGTACAGTAATGCCTTAACCGCGATTTCGCACAGAGGCAAGTAAGATAACTCTACTGGTAGCAAGGGTGTGATAATTATAGTGAGCCAAGGTGCACGAGAGGTTCTAACACACAGGGGTTGAGATGAGTGTGCCCCTTGGAAACCTGTGATAGCACGTAGTTAAGAAGGGAACACATGAATGAAGATGCATCACAATATGGAAGGTGAGTTAGCGAGCAATCCAAAGTGATGGTTAAACCAACATCACATTTTAGAAAGATTCATACATACATACATAGATAGTTATACATGCATGCGTAAGTAAATAGATACATATACCGTTTAGAGTAAACAAGATAACATAGAATATAATACAACATATGCATGAAACGTGCTGGCTCTTGTTATATTAAGAAGTGTAAGTTTGAGTCATACAATACATCCATGTCCAACAACTAGTTCTGATAGAAAAATGTTATAGCTAGAACTGCCTACACCTCCAAAGAGATGTACTAGCTCTGCACAGTGGAGAGCCCAAGGCTCATTACAATACTATCCAAGCTCTCCCCAAGATAGTCTTATCGGAAGCTTGGCTGACCAAAACCCTTTACAATGAGTTATGAGGTTCTATTTATAGCAAAGGGTGGGGTGACCCTTGGCCCTCCCATTTGTGACAATTCATCTACCCTCATGACTCTTCATCTACTCTATGGCTGTTACATCCAACTATCGACACTTGAACTTCCACTTGAAAAGACGTTACATTACAATGCACATGTGCCCATGTGAGACAAAATGGCTTGAGAAATCCATGCAAGACATCAGTGACACTCACTCCATTGTGGTGAGACCAACTCTTTGACATGCTTGTGATGGTGAAGGTGGTGAGCTGATGCCAATCTTGGTCATCCATGATGGTGTGCATGCGCTCCATGGTGACATATTGCTGAAGTGAAATCTTGCCTCCATTGCATCCGGATGCATTGGTGTGGCTCCTTCATCCAACTCGTCTGCTAAAAAGCACATGGTATTCTTGGGTGCGGCCAAACCGGCAACACACTGATGCATAGTGTCCGTGTTTATCTTTCAGTGTGTGCTAGTGGTCATGCACATCAATTGTCAACTACATGTTCAGCTTCAGTTGGACTTGCTTCTTGTATTTGCCTCGATGAGTTTCCTAAATGGGTGGGATCGCATGCGTGCACACGATGAAATGCATGCTGTTGAATTCCCTTGCATGTAATCACCAACACTGTTCACCATGTCTACTCCGTGCTAGCTGCTGGGATGGATCTTTAACTTGTACAGGTGCAATTTCATTTGTGAGTGCATGTTGCGTCCGCTGCTGTACCTGTTCTTACTGCAACTCATTCTCTTGTCTATGAAACTCATGTTCTTCCTTGAGTTGCTTCTTGAGCACATGCAACTCCTCTTTGTTACATTCTTTGCCTTTGTGTGATCTTCATGTTGCGTCGTCACATCATAGCCTCAGTCTCCAAAGTTTCTTTCACCACAAGTGGATCTGCTTGAGCTTGCAACTTTGTTCCACCTCTGTGTAGTCAACAACATTCCTCTTGCATTCATTGCATTCGGTATGCTGCCTTCAGCTGCTATTCATGATGTTTCTCACTATGATGCTGCTGCCGTCATAACTTGACGTCCTTGTCTACTAACAACTCGATGTCTTCATGGGTAGGCAAGTCCATAGACACTTAATCAACTACATCCCCAAGTGTGCTCTGAACGGTGTCTTTGACTTTGTTCTCTTGGAAATCATTGTACCTTTACTGTTGAGTGGTATATGAACACCTACGATACCTAGAGACATGGAAACACTTATGGCAAGCAATCCGTCAGTTGAAAAGCAAAATGAACTTGAGAACTGACTTGCAACATACCTGTGTGACTGATCATGAAGGTTGCACAATTTCCTCCTGGAGGTCAGGAGATTGACTGCCAAGACTACACAAGGCACAGTCTAGGTTGTTGGGAGGCTGACTAACTGCTAGAACTATTCAATGCACAGTCCATTATGGCTGCTAACTGCTGGAATTGCGCAATGCACAATCTGAACTAGCAATGGCTGCAGGCTCAATGATTTCATTGTGCAATTTTCTGGGCCTGCAGTCACTATCCCTCAAAATTGCATAATGCAAGACTGGAGGATAGTCACTGGGCATAAATTCACATTTCCTGAGAAGAAGATAGAACCTTCTCTCTTAGGATTGTGCAATGCTATCTTGGTGAGGCAGAGTCCGAGCCAAGGCTGCTTAGACTCACCGATGAGCAACTGAAAGTGAATGTGAATGTGAATGCATGGTGATATGGAGTGTAAGCATAAGTGAATGATAATGCATGGAAACATGAATGAAAGATTCATAAAATGGAACAACATTCATGTGGGTGAGGTGAGTCGCCGAATTGACGACTGTTCATGCAAAACAATTTCATGCATGCGATAACAGTGAGATGTTAATGAAAACTGAAACGGTGCTAGTACAAGGTAGTATGTATCGAAAAGACAACAAGCACTCACTGAAATCAAGCAGAGAACATTCGTACGAAGCAAAACATAAAAAGCTCTAGAAATGCAACACAAGACATGGAAAGTGAGCTTACCCAAAAACAGTTGATCTGAATGTGCCGACGGCTCCTAGATGTGATGTGGGATGTCATAGCTGCAATATTGATGTTAGGAATGAGATCTGCAGCGTCTGGTTCATTATTTTTGATAAAATCGAAGATGTGATGCGCATGCCACAAATCTAGGAAGAGCGACACTTGATGGGAGGCTTCCGAAATGATCCTTGCATGCAACCTCCAATAGATAAAAGTAGATCCCTGAATCAAGGGATTCCTTTGCATGCTACCTTAGGAGAAGAAGCCGATGCATGAAAATTGGTTTTTCTCTGTCCCAGAGGGAGCCAGTCAACTCAACTACACATGCAAGAGGTTGCTCAAATACTAGGAGAAAATGCGCATTTCTGGAAGGGAACTGGGCTAGCTGCCTAGGAGATTTGCACAATTTCTAGGCAGAGCAGCTAATTGCTGCCCATGAATGCACAATTCATGGGCTGAGCAGCCCTACTAGGAGGAATTGCACAATTTTCTGGATGAAGCCTTCCTGGCATAATTGTGTAATTTTGGAGCCCAACAAGCTACCATACTGAATTGTGCAATTTTTGGAGGCAAAGCTAGTTTCCCTCTAGAATTGTGCAATTCCTTGAGGGAGCTGCTTAGCCTGCAGCTGGACCAAGGCCGGAAAAACATCCTGTGAGGGGGATGCATCAAGCTCTGATAAAAAAGCTACTTTTCTAGAAGAAAAACACTGAATCTTGTGTACTTAACGAAACAAGACATGTTGCTATGAAAGGTTGGTAGGGAGGCTCCAAACCGAAGCTAAGGAAAAATTTTAGAGGGTGGTTGTAGTCGCTACAACAATTGGTGACACACTGGTAGAACTCCAGCTCTCTAAATGGACCTTGTTCATGAAAAGCAAGTCTAACACCTCTGGAAGTATTGTTTTGTTCTCAGTTCGTCTTGGTTTATGCACTTGCTTGATTGTAAGATGTAGCATCTGCCAAGCTCTTGGTTGATTGAAGCACATTCCAAGCCAAGTCAACACAGTTGTTTCGACTGGGGTCGAAGGGTATATTGGTGCACAAGCAGTATAGTCTTCAGAGTCTTAGTTTCATCTCAGGTGTTGCTCCGCTACCAGCAGGCCTAGATAGTACTCTAGCGGAGTCACATAGGAACACAAGCATGGCTCCATTGCCAGCGAGCCTGGTCAGTACCCCGAAGGAGTTACTTGCATCAAATCTCTATGTAGGAAGCCTTTCTCTTTTTTTGCCTTATTCCTTTTTTTCACCTTCATAAATGTGCATAACACTTATTCATTTTAGAGGCGAAAGAGGGATCCCAACTTATTGAGAGTAGAAGAGGTTGTTCCTGCAGAGAAGTAGTTTATTATACCTTTGACGTGCCTGTGAAGGTTTTCCCCCTCACCGTACTCTACTTGACTGGGCTGACAAGGGTTAACCCAAAAAAAACCAATTAGAGTATGTGATACTAGTTAGCGTGCAAGTGTTGTGTTTTCACTAAGGTTTAATTCGAACAATTCATATTTTTCATTGATGTATCATGGACTGAAGACAACAAGTTCTTACATAAGAGAGTGGACAACAGATAACCAAATGTTGATAGTTGTACAAGTCCTCTTGTACTTTACCGAACTTGTTTCAAGAGTCATACATGGTTTCATGCGAAACTAACCTACAAACAAAATAAGCAAACAAACAATAAAGAAAAGCAGAAGCAAAAGCAAAAGTGAAACCGAAGCGAGTAAGCAAACAAGAAAGCAAAAAAACAAACCAACAAAGAAAGTAAGCAAACAAGCATGCAAGAAAATAGACTAAATGAAAACACTACTCCTACTCCTAAGTTAACGGTGCATGGGCCATCTCACATGAAGTGATACTTCCAATGCAGCCACCAGTGCATTGGTTGACCCATGTTGGTGAAGGCATGGTTCGCGAACAAGACAGCTGTGTGAACTAGCAAACAAGAAAGATGTAACAGTGAAGAAAAACACACTCTGAGTTTAAAAGTGTCCACAGAACAAAAATGAGTGAAAGCGCATGACATGCACTCTGTGGACTTGCCATGGTGTTGTGCTATACTATGTGCAGATGTCGAGTGTATGCATTCTCTTGACTGTGACAAGCAAGCAAACATGAGAAAGGTAGACCACATACATTGTGCATGTGTGCTTATTGTGTAAGATTCCTCCAATGCATGAGCGATGGGATCATGTAGTTTGAGTGGAGGAAGCAAAATATGGGTGTTTGATTGATCTTCAATGCAAAGAAGAAAGTGATGAGGAGCCTTGAGTGTTTCAACAATTTCCTGACCAGAAGTGAAACCAACCTCAGGACAATGAGGGCCTGACATAACCATCAGCTCGGGCTGAAGTGCCTCAAAAACCTGCGGGGTTTCGACTTCTTTGATAGATAGATCAGCGTAGACCAGCGTCTGGGATAGATTAACAACAGTTGAATCAAAATAGTGATTAGATGAGGAAGTAGAGAGAACACAACAACCAAGATTAGAAGATTCAGAATGTTTGTCGGCATCCTCATGATTTGGTGAATCGGGCAGAGGGGCAAATGAGAAGCAAAGATGTTCACCCTTTGTGTTTTCAGAAATGACAAATGATAGATTGGACAGATTTTCAGAGGAAGATGTGTCCTCTCCGCAATGTAATGACAGGCTGACATCTGACGTGTCTTGTGAATGATCGAAAGTAGAAACATCTAGAAATGAGTTTTCACAGGGGAAATCAACAGTGACAGAATCACAAAGGATGTTAGGATAAAGCGGATGAGGCACAACTGGAAGGGAGTCATCCTTCACCATGGGTTCTTCTTTAGATTCCTGCACACACTCATCATGAATGGTGGCGTAGGTTGGCTGCACAACACCAACTCCGTCTACAAGTTGATCCTCGTTCAAAGCAGGTGAGGAGTCCAGAATGGAAGAGACCATGACAGTACAATCCGGAGGATCAACAGAACGTGGGGATGGAGGTTGAGGGAAGGAATCCACATGAAAACCAACAAGCTTGCAAGCCAAATTCTCACAAATATCAAGAGAAGATGGGGTAGGAGGATGTGACAGTTCAACAGATGTGTGTGCATGTTCTCCCACATCACTCTGTAGTGGTGGAGCTGTTTGATAAGGTGAAGGCAGACAACAACTATGCCTGCCTGTGATTGCAAAGTTCCATCACTGAAGTGTTTTGAGTGGGGTTCAGATATGTGAAGAAGATACTCAAATCTTCCATCAAGAAATTCACAATCAATATCATCTTCGGGGAATCAGTATGCAAGATTACAAAAGTGTGTGTAAAACTGATCAATGGATTCATCGGGTGCTTTTCGTAATTTCAGAATTTCTTTATCGAGTGCTTTATGGTTATAGTGATTGAAAGCATGGTCTATCTTTGCGACCAGATGAGAAAGAGAATAAATAGATTTTCCAGGAAGCATGGCACACCAGTGCATTGGTTGCCCTCGAAGTGTGTAGATGAACATCGCACATGTCATGTATTCTTCAAAGATTCCATGTCTTTCACATGAGCCTACAATGCCAACCACGTGCCTAACCAAGGCTACATGGCCTCCACCATCATATCTTTTATGAGACAAGTTATCCAAGAGATTTTCCAAGATAATGAAATCATTTCCATAAGACATACACTCCGGAAGAGCAACTCAGTAGTTAGTCATGATACATATATAGAGATTCAAAACATATGTGTGGACTCAACTTGTCATCTGGCCCTCCTTCTAGCGCGAGAATGTTGATGGTGCTAAACTTGCCAACATGTAAGGGGATCTCCCCGGTAAGAAGCCCCAATTAGACCTCAGATCGTTTGGTGTATGAGTCCTAGTAGTGGGTCGTACGGTAATGCCTTGACCCCGATTTCGCATAGAGGCAAGTAAGATAACTCTATTGGTAGCAAGGGTGTGACAGATGCAGTGAGACAAGGAAGGTGCATGAGAGGTTCTAACACATGGGGGTTGAGATGAGTGTGCCCCTTGGAAACCTGTGATAGCACACAGTTAAGAAGGGAATACACGAGCAAAGATGCATCACAACATGGAAGGAAAGTTAGCGAGCAATCCAAAGTCATGGTTAAACCAACAACACATTTCAAAAATATTCATACATACATACACAAATAGGTATACATGCATGCATAAGTAAACATATACATATATCATTTAGAGTAAACTAGATAACATAGACTACAATACAACATATGCATGAAACGTGCTGGCTCTTGTTATATTGAGAAGTGTTAGTTCCAGTCATACAATACATCCATGTCCAACCACTAATTTCAATAGCGGAATGTTACATCCACAATCACCCGCTCCTTCAAAGAGATGTACAAGCTCTGCGCAATGGAGAAGCCAAGGTTCGTTACAATATTGTCCAATCTCTCCCCAAGATGGTCTTATTCGAAGCTTAGCTGAGAAAAATCAGTTACAATGAGTTATGAAGTTCTATTTATAGAAAAGGGTGGGGTGACCCTTGAAATTCCCCTTTGTGACAGTTCATCTACCCTCATGACTCTTCATCTACTCTATGGCTGTTACATCCAACTATCAACACTTGAACTTCCACTTGACAAGACGTTACATTACAATGCACATGTGCCCATGTGAGACAAATTGGCTTGAGCAATCCATGAAATACATCACTGACACTCGTTCCATTATGGTGAGACCAACTCTTTGACATGCTTGTGATGGTGAAGGTGGTGAGCTGATGCCAAGCTTGGTCATCCATGATGGTGTGAATGCACTCCATGGTGACATCTTGCTGAAGCGAAATCTTGCCTCTGTTGCATCTGGGTGCATTGGTGTGGCTTCTCCATCCAACTCATCTACTAACATGTGCATGGTCTTCTTGGTTGCGACTGAACTGGTAACATACTGATGCATAGTGTCCGTGTTAAACTTCCAGTGTGTGTCGATGGTCATGCGTATCAACTGTCAACTAAATGTTCAACTTCAGTTGGACTTTCTTCTTGTCTTTGCCTCAGTGAGTGTGCTAAATCGATGGGATCGCATGCATGCGCACGATGACATGCATGCTGATGAATTCCCTTGCATGCGATCGATAACACTGCTCACCATGTCTGCTCCGTGCCAGCTACTAGGATGGATCTTTAACTTGTACGGGCGCAGTTTCATCCGTGATTGGATGTTGCGCCCGCTGCTGTACCTATTCTTGTTGCAACTCATTCTCTTGTCTATGTAGCTCCTGTTCTTCCTTGAGTTAATGCTTGAGCACATGCAACTCTTCTCTATTCCGTTATCTGCCTTCGCTTGATCTTCATGTCACGCTGTCACCTCATAGCCTGAGTCTCAAAAGTTGCTTTCACCACAAGTGGATCTGCTTGAGCTTACAGCTTTGTTCCACCTCTGTGTTGTCAACAACCTTCCTCTTGCATTTGTTGCATCTCGTATGCTGCCTTCAGCTTCTATTCATGATGTTGCTCGCTGTGATGCTACTGCATCCATACCTTGATGTCCTTGTCTACGAACAACTTGATGTCTTTGTGGGTAGGCAAGTCCATAGACACTTGATCGATTGCATCCCAAAGTTTGCTCTGGACGGTGTCTTTGACTCTGTTCTCTTGGAAACCATTGTATTTGTACGGCTGAAAGCGAGATGAACACCTGGGATACCTAGAGACATGGAAACACTCATGGCAAGCAATCCGTCGGTCAAAAACCAAAATGAACTTGAGAACTGACTTGCAACATACCTGTGTGATTGATCATGAAGGTTGGCAATTTTCGTTTGGAGGTCGGGAGACTAACCCCCAAGACTATGCAAGACACAATCTGGGCTATTGGGACGTTGACTAATTGCTGGAACTACGCAATGCACAGTCCAATCTGGTTGCTAAGAATTGCGCAATGCGCAATCTCAACTGGAAATGGTTATAGGTTCAGTGACTGCATTACACAATTTTCTGGGCCAGCAGTCACTATCCCTCAGAATTGTGCAATGCAAGACTGGAGGATAGTCATTGGGTAGAAATTCACATTTCTTGAGAGGAAGACAAAGCCTTCCCTCTTAAGAATGCACAATGTTTTCTTGGTGAGGCAGAGCTCGAGCCAAGGCTGCCTAGACTCGCTGACGGCAACTAAAAGTGAATGTGAATGTGAATGCATGGTGATATTGAGTGTAAGCATAAGTGAATGATCATGCATGTAAACAGTGAATTAAAGATTCATAAAACATAACAACATGCATGTGGGTGAGGCAAGTCGCTGAATCAATGACCATTCGTGAAAAACAGTTTCATGCATGTGACAATAGTGAGATGTTAACGAAAACTGAAACGGTGTTAGTACAAGTTAGTATGTATCGAAATGACAATTTTTTTTGCTGAAATCAAGCAGACAACATTCATACAAAGAGAAACACAAAAAGCACCAGAAATGCAACACAAGACATGGAAAGCGGGCTTACCCAAAAGCATCTGAGCTGAATGTGCCAACGGCTCCTAGATGCGATGTGGGATGTCAGAGCTACAAGGTTGATGTTATGAATGAGCTCTGCAGCGTCTGGTTCATGATTTTTCATAAAATCGAAGATGTGACGCGCATGCCACAAATCTAGGAAGAGCGACACCTGGTGGGAGGTTTCCAAAATGATCCTTGCATGCAACCTCCAACTGCTAAAATTAGATCCCTGAATCAAGGGATGCCTTTGCATGCTACCTTGGGAGAAGCAGTCCATGCATGCAAATCGATTTTGCTTGGTACCAGAGGGAACCGGCTAATTCAACTGCACATGCAAGAGGCTGCTCAACTACTGGGAGAAAATGCACATTTCTGGAAGGGAGATGGGCTGGTTGCCCAAGAGATTTGCACAATTTCTAGGTAGAGTAGCTGATTGCTGCCCAAGACTGTTTAATTCCTAGACTGAGCAGCCTTGCTAGGAGGAATTGTGCAATTTTTTGGATGAAGCTTTCATGGCAAAATTGCACAATTCTAGAGCCCAACAGGCTTCTAGATAGAATTGCGCAATTTCGGGAGGGAAGGTTGGTTTCCCTCCAGAATTGCACAATTTCTTGAAGGAGCTGCTTAGCCTACAGCTGGACCAAGTCCAAACAAACAACCTGTGAGGGGGATGCATCAAGCTCTGATAGACATGCTGCCTTTTTGCAAGGAAAACACTGAAGCTTGTGTACCTAATGAAGCAAGACATACTGCTGTGAAAGGTTGGTAAGGAGGCTCCAAAACAAAGCTAAGGAAAATTTTTGGAGGGTGGTTGTAGCCGCTACAACAACACCCTTCATTATAAGGACAATCGAGCACAAGCGATCCTTGAAAGAGTTCACTCAAATGTGTGTGGATCATTATTGACAGCCCCGACGACCAAACACATGTTTTATGTGATATTTGTAGATTATTTCTCACATAACTACAAGATTTTCTTCATGTAGAAGAAATATCAAACATTCTCTAAATTTTGTGAATTTAAAGCACTTGTTGTGAAAGACGCTGGTAGGAAAGTGAAGGATCTCAAGAGTGATAATGGTGGATAATATGTGTCGAATGAGTTCAAGAACTTCCGTGCATCATAAGGAATTTGACTTCAGAGAATAACACCCCATAACCCACAACATAATTGGGTGGCAAAAAGGAAGAAAAGAAGTATTGTGGGAGCTGCACAAGTGATGTTACATAATCAGGGCCTACCGTTGCACTTTTGGGATAAAGAATGCAACACAACTGTATATGTGTAGAATATGAGTCCTCATCAGATTCTCGAGATGAGTACACCAGAAGAAGATTTTTCGGGGAAGAAACCAGATGTTTCACACTTCATAATCCTTGGTTCATCAGTTTACTATCATTTAACCAAGGATGTAAGGAAAAATCTAGCACCAATAGCTGAGTTGGGCATATTTGTGTGGTACACTGATGTAACCTCATAATTGACGAGTGTACCTGCCATCTCACAGGATGACAGTTGTTCGTAGAGATGTGAATTTCAATGAAGAGAAGGCCATGAGATTTTCCCTTGAGAGGGAGCTTCAATTACATGTATATGAGGAGATTTTAGCTCTAAAGGAAGAACCTCAGGATGACGTGGAAGAGCTACAAGCAAAGGAGTAGAGAGTGGAACCACCCACTCATGCGGAGACATCGAGAGATGGAAGGAAGCACATCATAGAATTTGAAAAATTGATGCATGATGCTAGAGATAATGTGGGAGCACGCACATCATAGCACAGGAAGAGGAGGTCACCAGATCGGTAAACTGGCTACATGACTCTGATAAGCGAGAGTGTAGAGACTGAGCCATCCTGATTTGAAGAAGAAGTGCAACAACTAGTGTGGGTTGATGCCATGGTAGAGGAGTATCACTCCATTATTAGGAGCAATGCTTGGGAAGTTTTCCCAATGCTAGAGGACAAGTTAGTGGTAGATTCCAGGTGGATCTACAAGGTGAAGCGAGAAACAAATAGTGTGAAAATTCTACTGCAACATTTGATTTGATTTTCCTACTTATTTTCAGTAAGTTATGTATGAAGTTCCTTCAATAAAAATTAAAATAAATTCTTCTGTAAATATCACACCATAATACAGAAACAAACACATGCACAAGAATCAACATATCGACACAGATATTTTGGACAACAGTCCCCGGAAAAACCCAATGTTGGAAAATTGGTGCAGCAAGGGAGGATTTTATTATTCAACGATTCTTCAATCCAACTGGGTGCCAAACTGGCTTACCCAACACAGAGAAAAATTCTCCAACACTTCTCCCAGTCTCAGCGTTAGCCTAGCTGACCTTTGCGTAGCTCCCAGACACTTTGCGTTAGCCCTGGGCCTCTCTGCGTCACCCATGTAGGCCCTCTAGTGATTGCGCAGTCTCTAACTGCCTTAACATCTGCCTCTCCTTCCTCTACGCTGGTCTTCTATTGCTGATCCTGACTCTTTGCTCCGTACTAGCTGCCTCTTACTACTCTCCAGACTGCTAGTTCAAATTTCTTAGCTAACCCTGCTCCAGAAATTGAACTGACTAGTCTCCCTCAGTGTGTTCTCCAATTGACCCTCAAGCCTCTCTTTATACTTTTCTCATTTGTCCATCAATGACTGCCAGACATCCAACCCTAAGAAGTAATGCATTAGTTCCAAATCCTTCATATTGAATTCTATGGCTAGATTCTTCTTGCAGTCCCCAATGAGCTTGGATGATCCTGTTATAAAGATATCATCCACATACAATACTAAGATTAGCAGCTCATTCTCTATAACCAGATAGTAGGGTTTCGGATCCACATCACTCTTGAAAAATCCCATCTTCTGCAAGTAGCCATTGATTCGACCATACCATGCCCTAGGTGTCTGTTTCAGTCAATACAATGCTTTCTTCAACTTGCATGCATGGGACTTCTTCTCATGTGTCTCAAATCCCTTTGGTTGTTCAATGTATACCTCTTCTTCTATTACCCCTTTCAGAAAAGCCATTTTGACATCCATCTGATGAATCTCCCACCCCATCTGAGCCACAAGAGATATCACGGTCCTAATAGATGTATACTTGGCTACTGGGGCGAAGGTATCCTTGTAGTCAATTCCTTCCTTTTGAGCATACCCCTTAGCCACAAACTTGGCCTTGTATTGCTCAACACTGTCATATGCAACATATTTGATCTTATAGATCCATCTCAAATGTACCACTGATCTGTCTTGAGGCATTAGCACTACCTCTGAGACATCGTTCACCATTATGGAATTGTACTCCTCTACCATCGCATCTAGCCAAACCTGACGTTGAGCTGCCTCCTAGAAACTGGCAGGCTCCCCATCCTGAGCTACTAATGCATGACATCTATCCGGCTATTTTCACTCCCTCTTATTGTTTCTTGGCGCACCGATGAAGTCCTCTGCATCTCACACAATCTGACGAAGTTGTATGCCAGTTCTTCCTTTTCCAGTAGGTGCCTCTATTAGCTCCTCCTCATCCTATGAATCTTCCTAACGAGGATGAATTATTTACGTCTGTTGGTTGAAGAGGTTTAACCAACAACTCTTCTTTTGACTGCTCCTCGGAAGGAATCTCATGAGATTTTCTGAAAACCCTGTCCTCCATTAACTTTGCATCTTGTCCAACCACTACCTTCCTACTCCCTGGAAGATAGATTCTGTATGCCTTAGTGTTCTCGCTATGTCCCACTAGATATCCCTTTTCCGTAGTTTGATCCAACTTTTTTCTCTTTTCTTCGGTTATGCGATAATATGCTAAACTCCCAAATATCGTTAAATGATTGACTTTAGGCATCTTCCCTGTGAAAAATTTCTCTGGATTAATCTTGCCCAACACTCGATGAGGAGTCCTGTTTTGAACATAGACTGATATGTTGGATGCTTCTTCCCACAACAATTTTGGCATATCCTAATCATACATCATGGACCTAGCTACTTATATAATAGTCATGTTCTTCCTTCCTACTACTCCATTCTGCTCCGAATTGTATGTAGTTGTCCATTCTCTTCTGATGCCCTTCTTAGTGCAAAAATAAATGAAGTCCTTATCGACATACTCTCCTCCATTATCTGGGCGCAAAACTTTTATTTTCTTCCCAGTTAGATTCTCCACTAGAGCCTTTAACTCTTTGAAGCGACATAAAACCTCGTCCTTGGTTTTCATAAAATAAATCCAAGTTTTCCTTGAGTGGTCATCAATGAAGGTAAGGAATTAATTGACACCACTAAGAGCTTTGGTGGACATAGGTCCGCAGATATCTGAGTGTATCAATCCTATTACACTCTTGGTCCTGTGTTTACTCCTAGGAAATGTTGCCTTGGCATACTTTCATAGAGCACATCCGCTGCATACATCATCTCATTCTGTACTAAGGTTGGAACTCCTATTACAGTGCTCTTGAGAATTCTCAGAGCTCCATGGTGCCAATGTCCCATTCTTCTATGCCATGGTTTGTTCAAGTCCTTGTCTCCATGACTGCCTATTAGTGCCATTGGTGATTCTAGTTGTAAGTTGTACAACCTGTTACTTTTGATCCCAATCTGCACTTTCTTTTTCCAGATTAGGTGTTTGACATATACCTTCTCCTTGATGAAGTAGACGTCATAGCCCTTGCCCTGAATTTGCGATACGGAAAGTAAGTTCATCCCCAATCTTGGTACATGCAGCACATTTGTAGTGCAGAACCATTCTCCCGATTCTATTTGAAAAACTATGGTACCCTTCCCTACAAGAGTACACTTTGCCTTGTTCCCCATGGTAATCTAAAAGTTCATCTTCTCTTCTCGATACTCTAAGAAACATTCCCTAATTCCTGTCATATGCCAAGAGGCTCCACTGTCTATATACCATATTCTGATGATGTATAACTAGTCATACAAGCCGCTTCTTCTTCCATCCTCGAAGACAACATGGAGAAATTGAAATCTCTTGTGCAATTTTCTAAAAATTTGTGCAAGTCCCCTGACGTGGATGCCTTTGCATAATGGTCTTGACCCATAAATAATTTTCCCTTCTTGTCTCTGATTACTTGCTTTGGTACCATGTGAAAATTCTACTCCAACATCTGATTTACTTTACCTACTTATTTTCAAAAAGTTATTTACGAAATTCCTTCAATAAACATTAAAATAAATTCTGTTAAACACACATGGACAGCACAAAAGATATGAATGATAAATCATGTGAGTTCATTTTTTATTAAGATCAGATATACATTTATAGTACAACATATGACTCTTGGGTTTCAGATCCCAAGGTCTCTTGGACTGCTTAGTCTTTTCGGCTTCCACACTAACCCTTTAGGATTAGGTGTCCGACATTCCCCCCCTTAATCCGAAGGGTTATGTATGAGTCCAAGAAGAGAGCTGTAATACAAAATGTGCAAAAATGCATGGCAGCACTAGGCTGAATGTGCTCTATGAAATGTTGGTATAAAGGGCGGTGCTTTAAGGATGACCACCAACACTGGAACGCTTAGTGCAGTTCCCGGAACTCTTCCAAAACTGGCAAGAAACTGAAGTTTTCTGCTAGAGGAAGTGATCCTATTGTTTCAAAGAGGGAAACCTTCAACCATAAAAGGGAGGTCTCACTCCACATAAAAGGTAAAACTTCAACCTGAAAAGGGAAGTCTCAACCTATGATGGTTTAAGGATAACCAACAACTCTGGAATGCTTAATGCAATTCCTGAAACTCTTCCAAAACTGGCAAGAAGCTGGTGACTTTGAAGCTTGTGGATGACCATCATTTCCCCCCCTGTCAGATACAAGGTGAGAAGATGGAGAAAACTCAACTGCAAGACTGTTCAATACTCTGGAACAAATTCTGATATGTGTTTGGAATATCTTCTTGGCTGTTGATGCCCATTGCCAAGAAGCGATCCATCCAAGATGAATCTTTGTTCTTGCAGGATGTTTGTTTCTGAAGCATCTGTGTGAAGAATGGCTGGTTTTATGACAGTGCTTACATGGATGAAGATCAAAACAGTGATCTTTCAGATGGCCAACTCGATCACAGTGTTGGCATTTCTCAATCTGTTGTTGTTGTTGTTGTTGTTGCTGTGGAAGAGGAGTAGAATCTGGAACAGCTGGAGCTGAACTGTCATGAAGAGCAGGTGAACTGTCATCAATGAATCCAGCACTCTGAAACTGAATGGGTTTTTAATAGTCTGGAATATGAAAGGACAAGTCCTTGTCATATCCAAGACCAGTTTTGTGCTTGTTGTGGACAAGCTGTTCCCAAGGTCTGATGATGGGCTTGGGAAGTGCAAGCTGAACCTCTGCATCTGCATGTACAACTGCTGCTTTATCTGAATGAATGGTAACATTATTGACTTGCTGTTTATGGGAGTCTATTTCAATCCTCTGAGCAGAAACAGGTTCAGAATGATGACTCCACTGCTGTAATTCTTCCTGCTGCAGTTGTGATTCAAGCTGCAAAAACTCTATCTTTTCTTGTGCATATTGCAGACATGTTAGAATGTTTGAAAGAGAGGATTTGTTAATTTTGACTGTGCTGTTATCAGTGGACATGATTAGAGTTCTCAATAATTCTAATATTCTTTCAAGCTTAGCCATTTTTCTACACCTTAAAAAACTCCAAATCCCACAGAAAAATGTAAGCTGCTAAATATCTTCAAGTTGCACAAGAGAGACCTATAGCTTAAATCAACCAGAGATATCTTGAAACTGTCAAAATTGTACAAATATCACCATACTTTTAGAGATTCTGTTCTTTAAATTCAGCAAATGTTAGGAAGAACAGTGGCTGTAGATAAGTGTAACCACAGAAAATACAAGTTTGTAGCCTTGGGGCTAGATCATTCTTTATGGAAGTCGCTGTAGAAAATACAAAGTTGGCCTTGAATTTGAACAAGCAGCAATAATTTCCCTTCCAAGTGGTCCTCATTCAAGTTAAGTCCAGAAATTATTGAGCGCAAGACAGAACTTGCACCAGTAACTCCTACGCTCAGCTAGACAAATTTAATAACTGATATTCATTGTGCTTCTGCCTCAGAATTGATTGCTGTTTGCATGGGTTAACAATAGGCACGTTCTGGACCTTTCCCAGTTGATATACAGTCACCACGTCCTCAACACATTGGAAAACCAGTGATAAACCTCTGCTCCTAAGCAAATACACAGCAAAGCATGCAGTGCTGGTCTCCTAGACTTATATCCGCCAACTTAGTATTATTTCATGACCCCCACAGAGTAAGAGTAATCTCCATGCATTAGTGTAATCTCAGTTACATTTCACAAAGGTAATACGTCTGACCAAAGTCACAAATAATGCTCACGGACTTCCCCTAAATTTGATTATTTGGCATCTACGCACAAGGGTAGGCCCCACGTCCAGCAGAAAGGTGTACGACCTGGGTATGACAGAGAATGGGTCCCACAAATAGCTTATTCAGTCCAGTCTCCTACACTCAGTCCACAAGAAATTCGTTCAGTAGATGAAATAGCTCGTGGATTTAGCCAAGTCCTCGAACTGCTCTTCCTAAGAGAGAAATGACTTGAACATAAACGACGCACTATTCAAAATGACCAGAAAACCTTGTAAATTGACTCCTCGAACCAGACCAACCCAAAATTTCCGCTACTGCGCACAATACATAGCTCTTCGAATAGGCATTCAAAATAAATTAAAATTATTGGAAATATACTATAATTAATTAATATATTGGTGATCTGTGGGGAACACCCTTTCTCCTGCTAGTTGATGGCCGGGCAATAGAGTGGGGCGCAGCTACACGCCTGCATATTTTCTTTACCAAAGGCATGTCTATTTCCGAACATGTCAACATCCAACGCACATCGTTAGCATTGGAGCCAGAACATGTCTCTTCTAACATACTGCTAGCCGATAATTCTTCTCTGATCTCTGCAAGCTTTCCATCCTTGGAACTAATTTCTCTTGGGGAGAAGTCAAAAATATCAGGAAATGGCAGCGAACTGCAATGGTACAGTAATGTAGATAAATCCTTTTCTTTATTCAGCACAGCATTTACCTTGCACGAAACCGAGCAATAACAGTACGCTTCTTGCAGACTTCTGTCACAAGTTTGGCAAGAGTTTACCAGTCCTTTGGCGGGCCTGGATTGGGGTCGCTTCGCACCTGAAGAAGCCGATGCGACCGATGGTTGGGAAGACAATGTTGACAGATACTTTTGCTGCAATCGATGCAAAAAATGTTGCTTTCGTTTTTCTTTAATTCTAGATGCTTCGAACAGAAACGACCAAGGTTTTCAGAATGACTTGAACAGAAACGACCAACAATTCTCTTCCTCAACACAAACTATTCAACGCGCACTAAACTTAGAGACCTCCAACGCACTCCGTCAATGATGGAATCCTTCGACGAGTCTTTCTCCCAGCTGATAATTATTTGCAGTCTTGGAATGAATTTTAAATGCAAATAGTCCCTTCAACATTTCGTTTCAGCCTTTGGCAATGAAGAAATCGCCCAGAATTAAATACGCTGGTTGATTGACATACGCAGGTGACAGCACGGCTTGCATGTGCTCCATCTTCCATTTTACCGCAGAATATAACCACCATACTCCAGATCCTCCTAACTGCGAAACATAGAATACCAAACGGTCTTCACAGAGCATAAAATACACACTGAAACCAACTCAGCATCTCTGACATAGCCAGAAAGTAATGCAAACATAAATTAACCAGTTCATTTTAGAGAGTGTTTTCCACAGAACCCCTAGGTAGTCAAACCTTTCCTTGCCTGAGCAATACTAACCATTAAACCACCCCTAGTGCACTTAATTATGCCAAGACAAATTTTGACATTTAGCGAAGGAAATAAGTATATCCCACAAGTAGTGAAAAGAGATTTATACAGAAAATTGTGACATAATTATCCAGATGTTGTGGTTGCTTGTGCACAAGTATCATATTGTGCCTCCGGGGATTCCAGCACAGCCTCGTTGTATCAATAACGATTTGCCCATTTACATAGTGCCGTCAGCACACTGGCATGTAAATGTCTGCACCACCAACAACTTCAGTTTTTCTTTCTCCTGTTTTACGAAATGTAAATGATGCGGCCTTACCACACAGCTCACAGCGTGACTTTAATTTAACTACAGAATCGGCTATAGGTATCAACTCAAGAGCTGATCCAAAGCTCTTCCTCAAATAATCCCCATCAAGGCCAGCAACAATAACAGTTTTCCCATCTCGTCGAGTGCATAAAACTGTGGGACAGTATGATAATCTTTTTCAAATTGCTACATACAGATGCAGCACAGCACATGGCAGAAGCGTTTTCTGAGCGTTATAAAAAAAAACGAAGAGAATACACAGTGGCGCAGAAGCGTTTTCTAAGACCGACACAGTTCTGAGAAGAATTTCAGTGGATTAGACGGAGAAAACAGTTCTGACGGGGAGCAGGAATAGAATATGTCAGGGCAGCGCTTCTTTTACAGAACGTTTATAAACAGTAAAGAGCGCAGGCATAATTCAAAGGACAGAGCGCATGCAGTGTAGCAGCTAATTATATGGAGAAGCAGCACTGACATGCACATAAAAAAGGCCACAGAAAAACAAGTGGCTCTGATACCATGTTAAACACACATGGACAGCACAAAAGATATGAATGATAAATCATGTGAGTTCATTTTTTATTAAGATCAGATATACATTTATAGTACAACATATGACTCTTGGGTTTCAGATCCCAAGGTCTCTTAGACTGCTTAGTCTTTTCGGCTTCCACACTAACCCTTTAGGATTAGGTGTCCAACATTCTGTTGCAGATATCACACCATAATGTAGAAACAAACACAAGCACAAGAATCAACACATCGACATAGATATTTTGGACAACAATCCCCAAAAAAACCTAACATGGGAAAACTAGTGCAGCAAGGGAGGATTTTATTATTCAAAATTCTTCAGTATAACTGAGTGCCAAACTGGCTTACCCAATAGAGAGAAAAATTCTCCAGCACTTCTTCCAGTCCCAGCATTAGCCTGATTGACCTCTGTGTAGCTCCCAAACACTCTGTGTCAGCCCTGGGCCTCTCTGCGTCATCGACGCAAACCCTCTAGTGAATGCGCAGTCTCCAGCTACCTCAACGTCTTCCTAAAAGGCCCTGCGTTTGCCTCTCTTGCCTCTGCACTAGTCTTCTATTGCTGATCTTGACTCTCTGCTCCGTACTAGCTACTCACTGCTAATCTCCGGACCACTAGTTTGAATTTCTCAACAACCTTGGTTTAGAAATCGAACTGGCTAGTCTCCCTCAGTATGTTCTCTAACTGACCCTCAAGCCTCTCTTTATACTTTTCTCGTTGGTCCATCAATGGCCGAGATTAAGTCCCTAATCAACGAATAAGATTAGATCTAGCTTGATCCATGACTTTTGGACCATTCTAACTCAACTTTACATTAATTCACATTAATATTTTATTTTCCCTGAGTTTGGACTTAGGGACTCCATTAAAAATATTAATTATTTTAATATCTTCCAAACTGTTTAGATTCTACCCAAACCATTTCTGGGTCTTGGAGATCTCATGTGTTTTAGCCTCTCCACCAAGTCTCGTGGCTAGAGCACATCCAATGCTACCCCAAATCAACATATGGGAGTGTTGAGAAACACAAGGCTAGATTGTGGCCAAAGGGTTCTCTCAAGTGGAAGGAATTGATTACAAGGATAACTTTTCTATAGTAGAAAGGTACTCTTCAATCAAATCTATTCTAGCACTTTCAACGCAGATGGGATGGAAGATAAATCAGATGGATGTGAAGACAACCTTCCTCAACAAAGTGATTGAGGAAGAGGTGTACATTGAGCAACCGAAAGGTTTTGCTACCATCAACCTAGAGAGTCGCATGTGTGAAGACTCAAGAGAGCGTTGTATGGATTGAAACAAGCACCTCGTACTTGGTACACCAAGATGAACAACCATTTCACTAGGTTTGGATTCACCAAAAGTGAAGAAGATGTAAACCTTTACCATATTGTGGTTGAAGGTAAATTATGGATTATAGTATTATATGTCGATGATTTAATTCTAACAGGCGATGATAAGCTAGTCAAATCTTGCAAAGAGGATCTTGTAAGAGAATTCAAGATGAAGGACCTAGGGCTCATGCATCATTTCCTTAGTATGGAAGTATGGCAAGGAAATGAGGAATTGTTTTTCTCTCAGGGAAAGTATGCCAATGATATACTGAAGAAGTTCCACATGGAGAGAAGCAAACCCATGGAGACTCCTCTACTAGGGAATTGGAGGAAGGAAGATGTTGCTTCAGGCGAAGTGGTAGAGGCTACTATTTATAGGAAACTTGTGGGTGTACTTATGTACTTGGTGAACACATGATCGTACATGTGTTTTGCAGTTAACGAACTTAGTCAAGCAATTGTTAAGCCAACCAAACTCTATTGGAAAGGAGTTAAACATATGTTGAGATACCTCAAAGGCACCACTCAGTTTGGTCCTTGGTACATACAAACAAAGGGAGTGAAAATTCACGGCTTCACAGATGCAGATTGGGCAAGGTGTCAATCATAAAGGAAGAGCACATGGGGGGGAATATTGAGTATTGGGTCAACAACAGTTTCTTGGTGAAACATGAAGCAGAGATTAGTTGCACTCAGTTCAACAAAAGTAGAGTACATGGATCCTAGTCAAGCAACTTATGAGGAAATCTAGATGAGAATGATCCTTGTTGGGTTATTTGGTTAGCAGATGGATCCTACAATGATTTACTGTGACAATCAGAGTTGTATCAAACTCTCTAAGAATCTAGTTTTTCATGATCGGTCCAAGGATATCGACATTCAATATCACCATCTCAGAGATTGTGTGCAGAGGAGAATCATGTTGCTGCAATACATTCCTACAGAGGAACATGATGAAAACATATTGACTAAGGAACTATCAAGAGGAAAACTCGGGTTCCATAGAGGAAGGATTGGGGTATTTGAGAGTCCCTTTCTTGTTCAGAGGGAGTGTTGAAAATGAAACAAGAAAATCCTGATTTAATTTTCCCTTCAATTAAATTAGGAGAAAAAATGGTAATTCCACATCAAAAGACAACTTGTATGAGTGTTAACTAAGTTAATTTGACTTAGTTGGTTTAATTAATTCTAGTGGAGGGTGTAACTTGAGTCATGTAGAGTGTATCCTATTTTGTAAGAGCCTTGGTTGAGTTTATTTTAAGTTGTAATTAATTAATTCAGTCTAACTGAGTTAAAGTTAGTTAAATTAGTTTGAATTGATGGAGGAACTAGTAGGAGGTCTTACAGTGGGTTGTTGCTTCATGTGTTCAACCAGTTAACTGATAATTCAACCATAAATAACTCATGCATGTCATATCTGAGAGTTACCTAGTTGAGATTGGAGTTCAAGGGCAGTGTACTATCAGTTCTATAATCATCCAAATTGTACAGGTGGTGCATGTAGCCAAACTTGGAAGGTCTATGATGGATTGTGAAATTCCAATTGAGGAATTTCCCTAATTAATAGGGGCTAATTCCCAAGGAAACAATGCAAGGGAATAGGGACTTGGGTAAGCATAAAATTGGTTAAGTATTGGCCAAGGCTTGTCTAGGAAGCTGTGAGATAGATAGAGATAGAGCAGAGGTTACTCGGGCTTGAGCAAAGCATTGTAATCTTCTCATATGTTCTGACTAATGCAATGTACAGATAGCAAGGGTTTTTAGTTATGGTTTTCCCTCGAAAATCATTATGTAATATGTTGATTAAATTCTTTCTCTTGTATATTTAGTGATTTCTTGATTGGTTAATTTTTTCCACTAATGAGTAGAGTAAATTCAAGTCTTTTGTTTTAGCAAATTACATAAGCAGTTTGAATCTACAAGGAATTTCTATAGTATCAATAGATATGATAATCTATGATTGGGACCCATTGTGGGGTTGTTATGGTGTTGTTGTGTTAAATTTATAGAGCACTACTACCTATGGTTTAGCCGAGTGTTGATTCTTGCTAGTAGGAATGTTATTGGATCTATTTATTATATTTTTAGCGTGAATCAATGTCAGAAATATTGTAGTTGGAGTGAAGGTTTCATTATTGTAGACATCAGTGTTTTGAATAACATTATGTATCAATGGGTGTCCGGACTAAGTCCCTGGAAATTCTTTAAAATTTCTAAGTTCACATATCACAAAGATCCAAACATGTATTCGGGGTTGAATGAGCCTTCAAAGTGATTTATATCCACGTTGGACACACTGAGGGCTCAACAAATATATACACACATTTAGACATCTGAGCTGATTTCCATTAGCATCTGTGGAGGAGTTTTAATCCAGATATGTGCATGTGATATATTTATAATAAAATCTAAAGTGGGGTGATTTAGCAACAACTTGTCATAGGCGCAAGGTCGGATGCACTTTATGTCCATTGGATGTATCCGGGAATCCAGACATCTGAGACTTTCATTTATGAATTTCATGGAAGCATCAGTTGTGAAAAGATTGAGATATGTCATGTGAAAGGGTTATATCTAGGGTGGGGCTCGTCGAGATGTTCACAACTTCGAGCTAGGTCTCATATGATATTGAGAGTGGGCTCCACAAGGAGTTGTTGTTGCGAGGTCTCATATGTTGTCCAAGCCTAGATAAATGTTGTGGAATGGTAGTGAGTCCAGATTCAAGGGTATGGGAGGTTTTCCAAGTGCAAACTACATGCACACTAAGATATCCCCTGTGGTAGGATATAAAGGAAATTCATGATTTACATGAAAAGTGAGGTCAAGTGGGACTCATGAATAAAGTTGATGTGGCAAGCGGCTTGGATGTGCCGATAATATATATAAGTGCCATGTGAGTATCATTAAGTGCCATGTGAGTGTCATGGTTGATGTGGCAAGGCCATGCAAGTCTCGTGTGGGTGCCACGTGATGACTCTTAATGATGTAGAAAGAGTTAATTGGGTAATATTTTAAGGGGCATACTTTTGAATCCAAGGGTCAGATTCAGATAACATTTATAACGCCAGAAACCTCTTGATGAGTTGGATGCGATGGTGTTATCCAAAGGAATTTTATAACCCCATCTTCATATTGAGACCATGGAGGTCGGGTTACTCCCATTCATCTTGGAAAGTCCAATGGGGTGACACAGAAAATTACAATAACCTTTTTTCTTTTTCCCTAAGGTTCTAAACACTTGACCCAATTGAAGAACTTATTCCCTTTGCATCAAAATGTGAAGAGTCTCCTCATACACAATATGAGGTAAGCAGTGAAACAAATTTGTTGAATAGATACAATGAATGCAATAATGAGTTCACTATATTTCATTAAAACCTAATGCCAAATACAAATAGTGGCACAATCAACATCAATTTCCACATAAGTTTTAGGTTGGTGAGAAGGTATGGTTACACTTTTAAAAAGAGTGACCCATGGGTCCCCTTTGGAAGCTTAAACCACTGAGATACATGTGTTACACCATCACCAAGGCCATGGGAGAAAATTCATTTGAATTGAATATTCCATGACTTCTCGATCTACTCTCTATTTAATGTGGTGTTGCTTCTACCATATAAATTTTCACCTCTATTGAACACCTTGAAGGTGGAAGAGGGCTTGGACACTAAGCTCAAGCTTATGTGCATTGATAAATCTATAATGGGCTAGATCATGGACACTACATTGAAGAGCATCCATCGATAGATAATAAATCTATCAATTTCTCAAAGCAAAGGAAATTCTTCACTGGAAACTAGTTCTAATAAAAGTTCTTCGAATTAGCATAAAACCTTACATAAAAAACCATTGTTAGGGAAAATATTGAGAAAAACATAATATTAATATTATAATTTTTTCAATATTTCTTCTCATTCCAATTAAAACATCTGGCTAATAAAAAGAAAAACTCTAATCCCAAAGGAAAAGACGCTAATCCACATGGACATCTCATGGTGATGATATTGGTAAGTTTTGAATTATAATTATTTAAACCAAAACACGTCACTAAAAGCGAAGCCCAGCTTCATATGATTCATAAAGAAAACATTCACACAAGTGGTTTGTAGACGGTGTAAAAGAACCACAATGAAATACATGTGCAAAGGTCGAAATTCAAAGTTGTAAAGACAAACACAAAGATAAAAAAGTCCGTGACACTAATATAATAGATCAGAACAACCACATTAGTAAATAACTAGGCACGAAGATAGAACGACCCATAACACTAATATAATAGATTAAATCAACCGCATTAATAAATGACTACTTACGTAAATAAGTAAGAATATACATATGTGCATAGATGAAGATATACAAAATCAAATAACAGGCCTCAATAAAACAAAAAACGGAAATAGGTGAGCATATACAAAATCACATAACACAGCTTCAATCAAACACAAAACAGAAATCACATAACACAGCTTCAATCAAACACAAAACGGAAAGACAACGGGATGTGCAACATGCAATCATGAAAGTCTTGAAAACCACTAAGAGTGCCCTGATCATAGAGCAGATCATGCATCCATAACAATCATACATTTATTTTTTAATCATAAGAATGAAAAAGCATATATATACCTCATACATTTTTTTTCAAAAGCAAAGAAAGGTGATGCAATAGAGACAAACCATTCAAACCTCAAAACGGTGTTACCACCATGAAATGCAAACCATATAATGAATGTCGTATTTTGTTTCTTCGGCATCAACCACAACCAGAACCTCGAAGCTTTAAACCGATAAGAGTGACATAGCGTCGCCTTCTCGGTTGGAGGGAATGGGAGTCCGGTCTCGTCGTGATACTTAGATCTTAATTGCGACTTGCCCAAAACATGACGTATGAATGACGTGAATTCCAATGTTGGTGATGTGTATATTGTCGCCCATTAAATGCGGTACCATCCGACGAGGTAAGTCGTTCGTTGAATGCTCCTCTACTATATTGAAACTATTAAGTATTCGGACTTCAGCTTGTGTTTTTATTGAGAGTTGTTTTCGATCGTTGAAGACTCCCTACTATATTCAAACTATTAAGTATTTGGACTTCCAGCTTCTTTTTCGTTTTTTTGGGGATTTTGTTAGTGTTGAATTTAGTAATTTTTTATGTTAAATGTTGATTTGTATTATTTAAACTGGTTTTTTGACTATATATGGATTCAGCACCCTCAAAAAATCTTTAAGACACTTCAATTATGCAGAAATTACCCATCAAACTCGTGATTTCAATAAATTCTTATCAAATTTTAAAAAATTAAACCAAATAAATTCAAAAAAAACTTTAAAAACTATTAAATATAACTTATTCTTATTATACCAACATTTTTAAGCTCTAAAGTCTAGAGCAAACTTTCGTCAAATAACCTTCCACAATTTTGTCAGATCACTTCACAATCATTTAACACGTTTCTTCTCATTTATTTCACAAATTTGTTTTATGGTGGAGCTGGTAATCCCAAATATCAAGCTAGGGAATTGCTATTTGCTTTATCCGAGTAGGGTTGGTAAAGCCAATGTAGCACATTCCTATTTTATAGTTTAAAAGTTATTGAAAATGTCATCAGTTCACAGGTATAAGTGGAGCAGCATTCTAGAATTCTATGGGGCCCAAGTCTTATTTTTACATTACCTCGTGCTACAAGTTGATAAAGCAATACCGGTGGAATGGATTAGCAAACGAAGTCAAAGTCATTACTCTGCAACAACGACATTTCCCCGAATGATGTCCCGATCGAATGAAAAATCCATTATCCCCCGTGGAATCCAACCATTTGATTATACTTCGGTCAGTCAATTCGTTAATGCGGTAGGGTTGGTAGGGTGTTCGTTGACTTTGGAAGCTACACCATGGCAGTTGGGCTATAAAACGCTCATTTGCAAATTTTTAGGAGTCACTGCCTTCACTTGCATTGCTGAATTCCTGATAATTCTAGATTTCTCTACTCCATGAGAATGAAGCAGAGCATGAAGACCTGTTCAAATATTAATGCAATTGCATTTAGGGTATTTATGCTTATTTATGTTTGCTCCAGCGTTGCTCATGTCTTTGGAGAAGCGCAGGGGACTAGAGTCGGATTTTACTCCTACACTTGTCCTAGCCTTGAATATTTAGTAAAATCCACCATTCAATCACATTTTGCTTCTGACCAAACCATTGCACCAGGGCTGCTGAGGCTTTTCTTTCACGACTGCTTCATAAACGTACGGATTTATTTTTTATTTACTTTATTTAAAAGAAATGGATTTGATAAGTGTATGATGAGGTGAGTGTCTTAATTGCAGGGCTGTGATGGATCCATATTGATTACTGGTCCGTCTGCAGAGAAAAACGCGCTTACAAATCTTGGGTTGCGAGGATTCGAAGTTATCGAAGATGTGAAGACCAAAGTAGAAGCTGCATGTCCAGGAGTTGTTTCATGCGCTGACATTCTCGCACTTTCTGTCCGTGACGCAGTAGTTCTGGTATTCATCACTTTTCCCACCTGCATTTCTCAATTCATAGCAACACTCTAAAGTCTAAACTTTCTTTCCACGGCAATATTTCATGATATGTAGCTGCATGTTTTGAACTTTGGTTACATTACATTTTAATTTGGGTTTGGGGAATGAAAGTGTTAATGTTATTGGCATTACAGACGAATGGACCGAGCTGGTCTGTCCCGACAGGAAGGAGAGACGGGTTGGTATCGTCTTCATCCGACGCCGCTAATTTGCCCACACCGTCCGATTCCGTTACCGTACTGAAGCAGAAGTTCTCAGACAAAGGCCTCACAACCGAAGATCTTGTCATCCTTGCTGGTGAGAGCTCTGCATGCTCTTTTCACTACATAGCTGCGGCTATTGATGTTGCCGGTATAATTAACTTATGTGGGTTTTATATTCTTACATTCAGGGGCTCATACAATCGGAAAGACCGACTGCCAGTTTTTCAGCTACCGCCTTTACAACTTCACATCGACAGGGGACGCGGATCCGACAATCAATACAGCATACCTGAGCGATCTTCAAACGCAGTGCCCTTCGGGTGGTGACGGATCGAAGAGAGTTGATTTGGACAAGGGAAGCTCCACGACATTCGATGCGACTTTCTTCAGCAACGTGAGAGAAGGAAACGCTGCCCTTGAATCAGATCAGAGGCTTTGGGGGGACAATTCCACCAAACCTTTCGTGCAAAACTACGCAGGAGGGACTTTCGGTGTATCGAGCTTCAACTTGGCTTTCACAAAATCTATGGTGAAGATGAGCAACATTGGAGTGAAGACAGGCACGAATGGCGAGATTCGTAAGGTCTGTTCTGCAGTTAATTAATAATCAAACAGCAAATGTAATGGTATCCTACTAGTAGGCAGATAAGATCGTTGCTTTGATTCGATTAATAAGGCCGCATATGACTGCAGCCGCGACCAATCACGCAGACTGCAAGCGGCAATTTATAATAATGTATTCATAATTTCTGTATTGTCTGTTATAAGAGTGCAGCCGTGACTGATCACTCAAGCTGCAATCTCTAATAATGTAGGCATGATTTGTTTAATGTCTGTTATAAGACTGCAGCCGTGATTGTGTGATTGTTTACGCAGAATGCACGCTGCACCCTCTTATTAATGTATTCATAGTTTGTAAGTCAAATACGTTAATTACTGGCTTTCTGTTAAATGGTGATTTAATTTACGTGGAATTAATTTTTGTTTAACAAGATTTAACCATAAAGCCATCACATTATCACCCTTCTAAAAATTACTTGAACCCAAATTTTCTACTCACATCACATGGCCTCTTGTAATTAAAATGTTTGACGAATACAAATAGCATAGAATCTTTCCTTTGGATTTGCCATTTATCGAACCTTATATACACATAAATCATATATTTATTAAGAGTCTATTTAACATGTGAGGGCATACTTTTTATTATTTGAAAAAGCATGATGTGTACTACTAACATGAAAAAGTCAAATTCAATAATCAAATTTGTTGAGAATTTTCTGCTAAATTCCAAAACAAACAAATAGAACAGAGAGTAATACTCTGTTTTTCCATAGGATCAAAACCTGAACAGAACAATGCTCTGTTTTAACACAGCGGAAATAAAAATCGTTTGCGGAATACGGTGTTTCAGCAACGCAGTTTCGTCAATTGCTGAATTCATTGTTTCAGCAATGGTGTTTCAGCAACATTGAAACTTGTGTTTCAGCGACACTCTATTTTTGACACCGAGAAACTATTTTCTGATTACGGTGTTTCAGCAACATAAAAAAAACTTGTATTCATTAACAATAAACCAACTGTTACAAAAACATCTTCCTCACACAGAGGGATTTCACAACTGCTGTTACAAAAGCATCTTCCTCTTAACAGAGGGATTCTCCAAGGAACGCTTCAGTTCCACACAAATAGCATCTTCCTCTTAACAGAGGGATTCCAACATGCCTGCTTCAGAGGCACTTCAATCTGTCTTTGCCTGGGAAATTGACACTGTTGTATCTGCCTGAAATTTTACACTGCTGTGTGTAAAAAACTCTTCATTCGCGCTGCTTTTCACAATGGCGCTCAGGCTGTAATATCTTTGCACTGCTGTGCATTACAAACTCTGTCTTTCAACAAAACATTACATTCACTTAGCACATACGCGCTGCTGCGTATTGCCTTTTGTTTTCTCAACAAAACAACAAAAACTCACGCTGCTGCGTTTTTCCACACATTACAAGTTCAACAAAAACATTACATACGCTGCTGCGTATTCTTTGCATTCCATCCACACTGCTGTGTGTATTACATTCAACCTGCTGGAAGAATTCTCCTTACATTCGCTGCGGCGAGTTTCTCTTTGCATTACATTCACAAAAACTGGACATTCACGCTCTGCTGCGTTTTGCCCTCTTTTTCATTTGCGCTCAGCTGCGCTTCACTTCCATTCACACTGCTGTAAGAGAAATTTCTTCTTCTTCTTGCTATCGCGCTGCTGCGCCTCTCTTACCTTTCATTTCAGTCCCTGCACTGCTGTGCATAAAAGCTTCATTCATATGAGCTTGCACTGCTGCTCATTACTTTTTCATTAACAGAAATTACATTCGGGCGCTGCTGCACTATATTGCAAAGAGATTAACACTCCTACCACTTTGTTTCTATGCTGCTGCATATTTCATTAAAACAACACACCAGAAAAACTACTTAAAATTTTTATGACAAGACTATCAATTAAAACAGGTATGGAGCGGCAGACAAATAAGTTTAATTTCTGAAATTTCTGGATGTTGCGGTACATTCCCCATGCCCGCAATAAAACCTGGTGTTTACTATTTTTACCAATGTTTGCCAATCACATTAAATTTCATTTATTGCCTGACTGATAAACCTGGCCGTCAATGAAGATTCAACTTCATGTCATGCAAAAGATAGCTCCATGCTGCAGGCCTGTACATTGAACTGGCGGTTCTGTAGCTGCATGGCAGTTGAAATTAATATTCCAACACTCCCCCTTAATTTCAACTGCTGGGTTAAAATTATAGTTCCTTTTGCTTGCTCTTGGCATAAGCTCCTTAACATCTTTCTCATCCAAACTGCTTGACATTGTTGCTGCTGTAGCTGCCACATATTCTGCCTCTACTGTAATGATCAAGAATTGCAGGCTCCCCCTAACTGTATGCATCGTCTCCTTTTGGCAGAGTCTTCTCAAAAAAGACTTAGATTGGCGGGAGAGCTCAAAGGACTTTCGGACTGTATTTCCTTTCTTTTCCATACTTGTGTAACTTTCTTCTTTTGCATGGTTCTAGCTTGTGTAAGAGCCCATGTTAAGTTACAATCACGTGCCATATGACCAATGTTATGATACTTGAAGCATTCTACATTGTTCATGAATAAGATTTCATGATTTCTTCCTGTAAAATTGTTTCTTGAAGATTGTCGAAGACTATAACATCTATCTCTATGAGATGCTTTACAGTCTTTTGCCATATGACCAAAGTTTGAACAAGAATAACAATAACCAAAAAATGAACTTTGGTACCTGGGAGATGGAGGTTTCCTTGATGTACTTCTGAAGCCTTTCTGCCTTGAGATCCTTTGATGATAACCATTGCCTCTTGCCTCTTTGACATCATCTACATTTCTTCTTGGAATAGGATTTCTTCTATTGTAGCCTTGATTTTTCTCCTTGCCTTTGTTGGAACTAGGAGCATCACAATTTCTTTCTGGCTTCTTCACATCTCTTTTTTTTTTTTTTTAAGCTGTGGTTTACGGTCACTGAGTGGCCGCTACATCCACGGTAAATATCGGGGCAGTTCCACCCGAAGGGATCTGCCCGTCAGCCAATCTTAACAGGCCTAACCCCGAGGGCGTCGAGGAGATTTGACCCCGTGACCTCCCAATTGGGAAAGTGCTTAGCAACAGGAACTTGACCATTTGAGCTATCCCTTGGGGCTCTCTTCACATCTCTTTTGCTTAAAGCATTTTCATTTTTGTTTGAGGGTTCACCTACATACCCTAGTCCTGATTTATCAGATGGACATCTGTGATAGCTGAGCATGTCATCCAAGGCTTGAGAGCTCTTCATGATTTTGTTCATCCCTTCAACCTTTTTTCTGAGGAGGACAATCTCTTCTTCCAATCTTTCACACTCATTATTCTTCTTTGTAAGTTGTTCCTTAGTTTCTTCCTTGCTACGAGTAGCTTCAGCTGCTACTATTTTAAGGGAGATGATATTTGACTTCATTTTGAAGATTTCTTCATTCTTTGCTTGACTACTCTCCATTTTCTTCTCAGCTCCTTGTGCCTGTTTCCTGGCTTCTTGTAATTGAGACTTAAGGGAAGAGACCTCTACTTTGTACTGACCAATCTCTTCTTCAAGTTTGTTCACTCTCTTGTGCCTTTGTTCAAGTTGACTTGACAATGTATTTTCCTGCTTCTTTGCTTTATTCAATTGATTTGTCATGGATATGACTTCTTCATGATGCTTTCTTTTGCTTTGATCAAATTCCTTCTTAAGCTTGGCAAGCTCTTCATCCCTTTCTTGTACTTGAAGCTTGATGAGGTCAACTTTCTCATTTTCAGCTTCTATGATGGGTTCAGGATCTCCTTCTTGATTGTGTTCTATTTTAGTAGTAGAGGGAGACACATCCTTAGGAGGATTGGAGACTTTCTTCTTTGACCTCGCCATTTGTGTTCTAAATGTTGACCTTCAAGCTGTTAAGCTTTGTATGAAGGAACCGGGCTCCAGCCGTTCTTGCACTCTTAACTGTGCCTCAAAATACTTGACTGTGTATTTAAAATAACTGACTGTCTTCAATAGTAACACAAAAAATAACTTGAGAAATACCTTGGATTCTTTCTTGACTGAGTCTTCACTCTGCTAAAGAAGCTGCTGCAGCAAGAAATCCTTCCTTCAGCTTCTTTGACACCTTTAAAGAGCCTGGACAAGCTCCGATAGCATGTTGGGAATTTTCTGTTTAATTCCAAAACAAATATACAGAGGAAAGATGCTCCGATACCATGTTGGGAATTTCTGATAATTCCAGAACAAACGAACAGAACAGAGAGTAATACTCTGTTTTGCCACAGGATCAAAAACTGAACAAAAAAATGCTCTATTTTAACACAGTGGAAATAAAAATTGTTTACGGAATATGGTGTTTTAGCAACGTAGTTTCGCCAATTGCTGAATGCAGTGTTTCAGCAACGTTGAAACTTGTGTTTCAGCAACACTCTATTTTTTACGCCGAGAAACTATTTTCTGATTACGGTGTTTCAGCAACACAAAAAAAACTTGTATTCATTAACAATAAACCAACTGTTACAAAAACATCTTCCTCACACAGAGGGATTTCCCAACTGTTGTTACAAAAGCATCTTCCTCTTAATATAGGGATTCTCCAAGGAACGCTTCAGTTCCACACAAATAGCATCTTCCTATTAATTAGAGGGATTCCAACATGCCTGCTTCAGACGCACTTCAATCTGTCTCTGCCGCAAAATTGACACTGCTGTATCTGCCTGAAATTTTACACTGTTGTGTGTAAAAATCTCTTCATTCGCGTTGCTCTTCACAATGGCGCTCAGGCTGTAATATCTATGTACTGCTGTGCATTACAGACTCTGTCTTTCAACAAAACATTACATTCACTTAGCACATACGCGTTGCTGCGTATTGCCTTTTGTTTTCTCGACAAAACAACAAAAACTCACGCTGTTGCGTTTTTCCACACATTACAAGTTCAACAAAAACATTACATATGCTGCTGTGTTTTTCCACACATTACAAGTTCAACAAAAACATTACATACGCTGCTGTGTTTTTCCACACATTACAAGTTCAACAAAAACATTACATACGCTGCTGCGTGTTCTTTGCATTCCATCCACATTGCTGTGTGTATTACATTCAACCTGCTGGAAGAATTCTCCTTACATTCGCTGCGACGAGTTTCTCTTTGCATTACATTCACAAAAACTGGACATTCACACTCTGCTACGTTTTTCCCTCTTTTTCATTTGTGCTCAGCTGCGCTTCACTTCCATTCACACTGCTTTAAGAGAAATTTCTTCTCCTTCTTGCTATCGCGCTGCTGCGCCTCTCTTACCTTTCATTTCAGTCCCTGCACTGCTGTGCATAAAAGCTTCATTCATATGAGCTTGCACTGCTGCTCATTACTTTTTCATTAACAGAAATTACATTCGGGAGCTGCTGCGCTATATTGCAAAGAGATTAACACTCCTACCACTTTGTTTCTATGCTGCTGCATATTTCATTAAAACGAAACACCAGAAAAACTACTTAAATTTTTTATGACAAGACTATCAATTAAAACAAGTATGGAGCAGCAGACAAATAAGTTTAATTTCTGAAATTTCTGGATGTTGCGGTACATTCCCCATGTCCGCAATAAAACCCGGTGTTTACTATTTTTACCAATGTTTTCCAATCACATTAAATTTCATTTATTGCCTGACTGATAAACCTGGCCGTCAATGAAGATTCAACTTCACGTCACGCAAAAGATAGCTCCATGCTGCAGGCCTGTACATTGAACTGGCGGTTCTGCAGCTGCACGACAGTTGAAATTAATATTCCAACAAAATTCAATAGGGAGAAAATAAGTTCAGTTAAGTTCAGTTAGATTTTAATTTTTGTTATCTATATTGATAATGAGATTGTCTTTCATATTATAAATATTTGATTGATGTTTGGAACCATCTAATCTGGGTTATTCTCATAACAAAAGTGAAAAATCAATCTTTCTAAATATTTAAATAGCATATACGTATCCCAATTAGCCATTATGAATTAGTTAGGAATTAGCTGTTAGGAATTAGATGCTAGAAATTAGGGGGGAAATGATTTTATGATCTTCAAATAATTTTTTGAATATGAAATATGGAAAAAATAAAAAAAATAATTTTTAAAATATGTAAATTAATAGAATGAAGATTCCCATAGTTATTCATATTAGTAAAAAATTTCAAAATAGAACTATGTATAAGATATTTAATCTTGTTTGACATTTTAGGTGGACACTCCACCCATTAGCATGGACTAAGAAGAAGAAGAAGGAGATAATTTGTTTTTAGAGTGAAAATTATGGTCATTATTCCAAAAGCAATGAGTAATATATTGTTTTTTTGAAAGTTTAATAATAAATGATAATTTTAAAGTCATATTTATTATAATAAATGAGTCCTGAATCTTATGCTTATCTGTTAAAGAGCATAAAGATAAAAAGGTACTAGCAATAACAAAAGAAATGTTAAAAAATAAGTCACAAATTGAAACAACTTATCTCATGTAATCAAGAACGCTATAAACTAGCAATTGCCCCTAAAGGTGCAAAGATACACAGAAGGAATTGAGCATGCCTATTATGTTACTGCAAAAATGTTGGAGCAAAGGATAGATAACAACCTAAAGGGCGGGGGATGGAGGAGAGGAAATGTGTTTAGGTTTGCAATAGTCTCACACTTGTACCGATGCTTGTCTACCTCGAACCACCTTCTTAAATCAAATTTTTCCAATCATACCACTATGTCAAAATATTATATACATATTATATCCAAGCTATAACATGCAAGGTAATGATGAGAAACATTATCATAGGTATTCGTGGGCACCAGTGCACAAAAAATGTAATTGCAGAGGAAATGACTAAAATAAGTGTGTGTTGATAATGAAATTAAATAAATTAGATTCCAAGATATTCTGCAATCAACAGAAAGGGGGTTGTTTTAGAATTTTAGCTATATCCTTTTAGAAATTTTAAATTAATTTGGAGCCATCAATTCCAATTTTTAATTTAAATTTAAATTTTGTCTAGAAAAGATTTGTTGGAATTGCAAATTTATGTGGCGTAGTTTACATAATCCAATACAATTTTAAAAATGAAAAGTTACACATGCTATATGCATATCTAGAACCAATATAGATCCATTTTGAAGAGGATTAAATCTTTTGAGGTGCATACGTTTTTTCAAATTTTTCACTCTAAAAGAGGTCTTATAGGCTATCTTTAACCTTGTGTACCTTAAAAATTTCTTTCTTTCTTTCTCATCTTTCCTGAAGTAATTACATTGCCTTTGCAAACTCGTGCGAGTCCCACAATAACGAGTGACCATGTAAGTTAACAGTAGTTAAGAAGTCTTTAAGTATGGCCATAACGAGTGACCATGTAAGTTAACCGTAGTTAAGAAGTCTTTATGTCAAATATGGCCATTCGTAAACAAAAAATGCCCAATAACGTTTGCAGTTGAACACAATTTAAGGTGGAAATTTATCATAATTAGCTAAAGCAAATTTGTGGGGGAGTTATCTTAAAAAAATTATTTGGAGTACCGACTAAGTATATGACATGCATTTATAGTTTGGAAAATTTTCACATTATTGAATTATTTATTTTCCTTGTATGTGGAATGGAGAAATTATAAATTTTAATTTCATATTAACAACGTATAAATATAAAGGAGAGAAATTTAATATATATCTATATATATATAATTTAAATGAAAAAATCTCATATATCAATTTAATATTTAATTTAGCCATAATATTAAAATTAAATTATCATTATTATTATCATTCTTTTTCAAAAATATTAAAAATAAATAAATAACAAACTTAATGTTAATTTAAATATTCAAAATTAATTAAATATATTTAGATTTGTGCCATGTGGCTCCCCACCCACCAATTTCCTAGGGATTGGAGATTATTTCATTTATAATAAGTTCCTCCATGATAAGTTCTTCATTATTATTTATAACCTTTATTTATATATAAATAAATTTATTTAGCAAAATTATCCATTTTACAATAAGATGTGTAATTTTTTTTTCTTAAGTTAGAGTTGACCCATGTCAAAATAGTAGACGAACAAATATCAAATGGAGATGAAAAAGGTAGACAATGCCTAGCCTGACTAATTTCAAAAAGGGACACCTTCGGTGTAAAGATATTTGAGTATAAAGATAGATTTATCCAGGCTAATCAATTTGATGTAGCTCAAGTGGTTGGGAGAAATGTTGTTATCCTCCCTATTAGGTTCAATTCCTTCCTGTGACATCTTGAGTTCATAATGAGTATACCTTTGTTGTCTAAGAGATTCATGTTATGGTAAGTTGTGGTGAACATGAATTTGTCATAGGAAACCATTATAAATAAGAAATATATTTCTATTGAGAGATATTGTTTTTTTAAATGTCATGGTTTTTCATGGCGTAAAGGTCCTATTTTAAGTTAAATCTCAATTGAAATTGACATTTTTTTTAGTGAAAACTAGTGAAACTTGGGAACCTCACGAGTTCATAATGAGTATATCTTTGTTGTCTGAGAGATCTATGTTATGGTAAGTTGTAGTGAACATGAATTTGTCATAGGATATCATTATAAATAGGAAATATATTTCTAATGAGAGTAATAAATATGAATTTGTAACACTCTCGATATCATTTTGAAATGTCATGGATTTTGATGGCATAAAGGTCCTATGTTAAGTTAAATCTCAAGTGAAATTGATATATTTTTTTAGTCAAAACTTGGGAACATGATGAGTCTAAAGTCTTTCACATAGATGCATCCATTTTGTGGTTACCAAGGAACAAAACATCCTCTTGCAAAGGGATTGAAGTAATATCCCATTACATAAAAAAGATTGTTTCTCCCCACACTCAACTTCATAAGGTATACCTTCTTAATCAATACATTTGGATTGAAATATCTAACATTAAAACTAATAGGATTTATATTGCAATTTTTCATTCACACCTATCAACTCTACATTTTATAATAAAAATTATAGGTAAAAATTGCCTTTATAATACCCTAGAACAAGATATTCATAGTCTAAGAAATGAAGGTAATATTCTCTTCTTAGGACAATTTAATACTAAAACCACAACTAACCAAGCTATTCTTCTAAACAATGATTCCAATTATAATCAACTTTGGCTATATGATCACCTTGTTTTAGTTAGTAGATAGAAAAGAACTTTGAAGACCTGATTGAGAATTTATTTGATACCGAATTATTCAAGCTCTGTAGTTCTCAAGACCTTATAATTTACAATGGCTTAATCAAGTGGTCAAAATCCAATTAGATGGCATGTATTCATGGGCTTGGCAGTAGAGTAGTGGATTATGTGATATCAATATCCATGTTTCCAACCAAATTAATAATTTTGATGTCTTAAATGACCATGAGCCTAGGGAAAATTTTAGGGGCGGAATTTCACAAATGGGATATCTTTTGGACAATTTTTGAAAAAAATATTCGCTAATTTGGTTAAAAATTCGCCTATTTTTTCCATATATGTGATTAAATATATGATGTTCGCTAAAAAATGCCAATTTTAATAGTAAATTACATTTTTTTATTGAATATTCGTTTACATTCTACATGTATGAATTTTCAATCTAGAATAGTTACCTATAAAACCATATATGGGAAAAAATTAAATCCTTAAAAAATACCCTGCATGAGCTTGAATTTGATCATAAAACTTTAACCTTAACCATACATTGTTCCATGCAAAAAATCCACATGCAAGAGAATTGTGAGAATCAAAGGTACCTTCTTTTTAAAAAAAGAAAAACTGATCTCTGTATAAAGGATTTAACTAGGGACTTACAAATCTTAACTTATAAGGATAACTCGAAAGCCTCTATCATAATTTTACTATAGCCCTATTTCCTTCCATTAAGATGTTTTCTATTGAGGGGTCATATAAAATGAATAATAGAATTATTAACCCTTGATATAGAAAATAAATTAGGAATGTTCCTAATGAATCATTAAAGTTTGATAAGATAAATATGTACAAATTTATTATTAAAAGAAAGAAAAAGTACTATATAAATATAAATCAAGAATAGTTGTTGTACCTTTATATATTTGATCTTAGAAAGTTTTGGAGGAAAGTTCTAATTCATAAAACTAAATAAAATACTTCAATTTCCTAAAAGAATTGGAATTCCTACATTAAAAACCTTTATGAATCCCCTAATGGCATGGAAAACATTTTGAATGCCCTTACAAAGAGTGCTATATTTTCTTTGAAATACATTGAGTTTGGGGTTAAACAACTCTCTAATAGGAAAACTAATGATATTGAAGGCTACCAAGTTGAATTTTTTTAAATAGGAGGGTTTAGCCTCATCCCTCAAATACATAAGTTCTTCAATTTTTCAATGATAAAGGCTTCTATAATCCTTAGACACAAAGCCCCATCATGCCTATCTTAAAAAATGGGGATGAAAACATTCCCTCTAATTATAATTCCATTATGATTAACCACATCTTATACAAGCTATTCAGAATTATTTTGAAAAGGGAGATTAGCCTATGGATATAAAGCCATGGTAAAAGAGCTATTGGCGAAGAAAAATTTAAGATATATCATTAACCACCTTGTTACCCTTAGGATCATTACATAGGAATGTCACAATAATAAAAAAAACTGATTTTTTATGTTGTTTTATTGACTTTAGAAAAGGTTTTGACATTGTTCCTATTGTAAAATCATACAAGATGTTGAAAGAGATAATTTTTCCTCTCAAGTTGAGGGTTGTTGTGACAAGTCTATATGAGAATGATATTTCCAAATTTAGGACCACTGAGAGTTGGCCAGGAGAAATTAAATGCAATATTAGAGTCCCCTAATCTTTTTGGCATATACATTGATATGTTAGATGATTGTTTGAAATATCTAGGTTGTGCTAGCCCCATTTTCATTGGTATAGTCATAATGTTATTTTGGCAAGGAGCCATTACGATCTTGGAAACTAACTAAGAATCATCGAACATTTTTTCTCGAAGATGGGAATAACTATTAATATTGACAAAACTAAAGTCATGATAATTAAATGCTAAAATATCAAATATGATACTTTCGTATCGACAACAACAAACTCGAAGGATTCTTCCATACAAATATCTTGAAATCGATATCCATCAAAAGATCAATTGGAACTATAACATTGAGAGAAAGATAAATGGATGACATAAATCTTATTATGGGCTTGAAATCAATTGTAAGCCAACAAATATTTGGATATTTCATTAAAAAAACTCCTCTTTCAGACTCTCGTCACTCCTAGTATTTTATATGGATGTAAAATTTGTGGTTGCAATATCTCTAGAGACATGTCGAGGAAGGTATCATAGACCCAAAATTAGTTTATACCCTTCAATCTCAAGATTAAAGGGAATACTCCCTATCCTATCCTCCTAATTGAAGCAAGCCTTCCCCCATTAAAAGCATGTCTATGATTAGTTGTCATATGTATAAGAAAAAGTTAAACAACATGGAAGGCAAGAGGTTTCCTAAAAAATCTTCTAACTCTATCCAAAACCCCATCTTTGTCTCAAGTAGGGATGGAATAAGAATATATAGCTTTTTCTATACCATTTGGAATAAAGGAGGAGATCATTTTGTAGAATACGGATGATATCAACAATATTATTACACCAAAATTTAAGGGAAAATTTTGCAGTGATAAAGAGTTAAATGGAAAAATGAAACTAAGATATTATAAGGTGATGATTAACTCCACACTCGAAAATAAAAAATATCTCTATCTTAACTAATGTTAAGAAGAAAATAAGGATTGATAAAACAAGAACAAATTCTCATTAGCTTCATAGTGAAACTAGACATTGATCAATTCCTAAACACCATGGGATGAAAGAATATATCACCTTTGCAACACGATGAGGGTTGAAGATGAAAGAACTTTCTCTTAGATTATCCATATTATACTCATATTTGATCTAATTTTCAAAATATTTGTCACATTAGGTATTAAATAAGAACCCAAATTGAAAATGAAGTCCATTCATGAGTCATGCTTGAAAATGTAGGGGATACTAAGTTCAATGATTTTGGGTTAGTTGAGGTGTTAAAGAGGCTTTATAAAGCATCATATTTATACAAATACTAAATTTGAATTTTATTATGAAAAAACTAAGTATTAACTAAAAGCGGTCTACTGCATTTAACTCACAAAAATAAGAAGTGATCAAGATTCACATAAAATTGGACACATACATTTATAGATTCAAGAAAGAGAAAAAATATACAAATATACAAATAAAAAAATACTAATTATACATGATTAAGATTTAAAAATCTAAATAAGAAATAGAAATTAGTTTAACAAAAGATTAAAAAAATAAATAGTTAAATAGTTAAATACTAAAAATAAAAATTGACAATGACATTTACAAAATCAATTTTTTTACTTTATATTTGTAATGTAATAAATATTATGTAATTTAGATATTTTTATTTTTTATATTTAGATACGTGTAATCTTATATTTATATGTGTGTGTGTGTGTATGTTTTCTTTTCTTTTTGGGTTAATTGAAATTTTCGTTGTTTAAAAATGTTATCTTAAAAAATTGGATATCACTATTTAGATTGAATTTTGTCACAGTTTGTCACATACGAAACTAGAACTATTGACATATGACAAAGGTCTTTGTTTATCAAATTTAAAATATTCATTACTATTAGATATATAATTGTTAAAAAAAACTATTTTACTGAAACTAAAATGCATAAGCTAAGAGGTTGAATGAAGCATCATGTGTCCAATGAAGTGATTGGGGTTAGATCTTTAGCGTTTGTACCTATTGGGGATGGAGGCTTTAGAACAAGCTGAAGATGGACCTCTACATGGGCCAAAAAATCATCCAGATTGAAGAGATAGGAATGCTAATGGCATTTGACTTGCTGAATTTCATCTAGAAAGGAAATAATATCGTTGTAGTCCTCGTGCGTCTCCTTCAGGACTCTGGATAGAAGTGCCTTCATTTTCCAATGAAGGTTAATTGAATTAAGGTATTAGATCCATTGTTCTCTAGTATGCCCAGAGTCAGAAACACAATTGGCTACTTTGGCTTGGATTTAATAATCAGAGTATTATTGATGGTCATCAATAGTCAAAACTTCAACTTGGTGAATTTCCTCTTGGATTGCCACAAGAGTGGAAGAATTAAAAAATGGTCATAGTGTTATGAGTCTAGGATTAATCCCACAACTAGAATTGAGGGACTCTGCCTCCGAACCCCTGAAATCAACACATCCATTGGCAGTGCATGGTATTATGAGATACAAAAGACCAGATTAAGAACGACCCCTAGTAAATAGATAAACTGATAAACCAAGATGATAGGATTCTTAACATAATGGACAAAATTTTAACACTCATCTTCCAAGAATGTTTAGAGTGTAATCTAGCTAGATGTAGCAGGGGATAAGAAAAAAGAGAAGATCTTTGGGAAAGGTTGAACAACCACAAGAATCTAGTGACATCGATGAAAGTACACACCACTAAGACACTTCATAAATCATGAAACATAGTCCACCCTACAAAGACTAGAAAATTGACAAAGCTGAAGGAGCTAAATATTGGACATAGAAAAAATACCATGCAATGTACAACCCACCAGTCTTGGAAATGCTACAGGAAGAGGAAAAGTATTTTCTAGTCACCTCCCGCCACTCTTTTATCCTCTATTATGATAACTTCCAACGTCCTAGAGGTCACCTCCTTGGTCATTGTCGTCTTGCTCCTCATGCGAATAATCAAGACTAAGAGGATGAAAAAAAGGTCCACTTCCCAGGAGCCAAGATTATCACGCAATAGAATTCTATTAGGAGCAAATCTATGGGATAGATCTTCCTCCTATACTAGAGGTGAGCCATAAGGAATACCATAGAACGTGGGACCACAAAAAACAAGTATGGACTCCTCAAATTTAGTGTCGTGGGGAAATATCCCACCTAAAGCGGGGATGTTGCAAGGACTATAGAAAAATGCGAAGTAGAAGTTACTGAACTAAGAGCTCACATACATGATATAAACCACCATATTAATGTGAAGGGAATCAATATCGTTTAATATGTGTGGTTGCATGGAGTGAGATAACCACCCCTTTGCCCCTTCTTAAATGAAAATAAAAATGATGTGATAACATACTCCCTTCCTCCATTAACGCACCTTCTCATACTTTTTCTTTTATATATATATATATATATATATATATATATATATATATATATATATAAATTTTAACCTTTATTTTTAAATATATATAATATAATAAAAACTTCTCCACCATAAAAATATTTAAAAAAAACTTACAAATTTGACATATATAGTAAATACATACGGAAGAGCTAAGTAAATCTACATAGAAAATCAATCCATCAACATTTAAAATAAATTTAAAAACATCCTACTAACATGATACACGTTAAGAACATCATAATGAAGCCAATGTATAAAACTAATTGATTAAATGCACTATTTAAATATTCGCTTAATCTTAACGTTATTATGAAATGTATAGTGATACATAAGATATATAAATTAGGTTTTTTTTAGGTTTTAAGATTTAATAATATAAAAGTAATGTTATTTTTCATTTTCCTAAGTTGGGATAAAATTATTAATAGTTTAAATTGATTATGAAGTAATGATATTTTTTTTTAATTAATTTTAAATTGGATTAAATTATTGATAATTTAAATTGATTTTAAATAAAAAAATTAAATAAAAAATTTAATGTTTCATACATGAAATTTAAGTAGAATTAAGTAGAATTATATTTATATTAGCACAGTTATATTTAAAAATATGGTTGATATATGTTAATAAGTTTATATTAATCGCATACACAATTACATTAGTAAATATAATTAATATAAATCAATAGACATATATCAACCACATTAATAATTAAAACGTGTATAATAAAAAATTAATTTTAATATTAGTATTAACATTAATTAATACATCCATATAATAATTATATTATAATAATAATAATTATAATAATAATTATAATAATAAAAATATTTATATTATAATTATAATTATAAAAATTATATTATAATATTATAAAAATATTAATTTTAAGATTCAATATATTAAATAGATTAATTTTATAAATAATAATATATTAGAAGTTTTTTATAAATCCTAATATATTATTATATATATTAGAATCTATAATCTTAATATAATAATAATATATAAAAAAATTTATTCTAAGTATTATTATATTATAACTATTATAATAATTAATATTAATATTATTATATTATACTTATAATATATTAATATTATAACATTTATATTAATTAACATATAATTATAATGAAAGTTTATTATATGGGGTTTTAGTAATTAGTACCCTGTTCTAATAGTGAGTTGTTGTATTAGTATAAGGTTTTAATATCATGGTTTTAATATCTAGATAAGTTAAGTATTCAACTAAGTGATTAAGTTTAAATTAACATTGAAATATTCTATTAAACCTAATATAATATATCCAATTTTAAACTCCAATATTTAATAAATTACAATATAATGTAACATTGCGATAATGATTATCAAAATGTTTGTTACTTTGCAATAATGTTTGTCACAATGCAATGTTGGATATATTTCTATATAATTCCAACATCACAATAATAAACCCTGATATTAAGCAAAATATTATGCACCCTAACATTAAACCAAATGTTATAAATCCTAATATTAAAACCAATATTATAAACCTGATATTAAAATTTGATATTAAATACAATATTATAAGCCCTAGTATTAAACCCAATATTATTAAATTTAATATTAAATCCAATGCTATAAACCCTACTATTAATCTCAATATTATAAACCATAATATTATAAACTCAATATTATAAACTCTAATATTATAAACCCAATATTGCAAACTCTAACATAATAAATCCTAATATTAAACTCTAATTTTGTAATGTCACAATGCGACGTTGAATAAATTGCAATGTAATGTAACATTACAACAATGATTGTCACATTAAGACAATGTTTGTCACAATGCGATGCTCGATAGATTTTTGTACCATTCCAACATCATAATATTAAAGCCTAATATTAAACGAAATTTTATAAACCCTAACTTTATAAAACCCAATATTATAAACCCTAAAATTAATATTAAGTCTTAATATTACTATTATATACCCTAAGATTAATATTGTAAACCCAATATTAAACCCTAGGATTAATATTATAAACCTTATGATTAATATTATAAACCCTAACAATTAACCCAAATTTTGTAATGTTGCAATGCGACATTGAATAGATTGTAATATAATGTAATATTGCGACAATGATCGTTAGATTGATTGTCTCATTGAAACAATGTTTGTCACAATGTGATATTGGATAGATTTTTGTACCATTCCAACATGACAATATATTATAAATCATAACAATATTAAACCCAATATTATAAACACTAAGATTAATATTATATACCTTAAGATTAATATTATAAGCCCTATGATTAATATTAAACCCTAAGATTAATATTATAAACCACAAGATTATAAAACCTAGGATTAATATTACAAATCCTTATATTAAACTATAATATTATAAATTATAAACTTGATATTAAACCCCAATATTGTAAACTCAATATTCGAAACCCTAATAATAAACCCGCATTTTGTAATGTTGTAATGTGACGTTGAATAAATTGCAATGTAATGTAACATTGCCACAATAATTATCACATTGATTCCTGTATTAAGATCATGTTTATCACAATGTGACGTTGGATAGATTTATGTACCATTCCAATGTCACAATATTAAACCCTAATATTAAACCAAATATTGTAAATTATAACATAATAAAACCCAATATTATAAACCCTAATATTAATATATTATAAATTATGAACCTAATGTTAAAGCCTAATATTATAAACCCTAATAATAAAATTCAATTTTGTAATGTCATAATACTACTTTACATAAAATGCAATGTAATGTAACATTGCGTCAATGATTGTCAAATTGATTATCGCATTGAGACAATGTTTGTCACAATGTGACGTTGGATAGACTATTTCCAACTTTACAATATTAAACTAGATATTATAAACCCTAACATTATAAAATTCAATATTATAAACTCTACGATTAATATAATGAACCCTAAGTTTAATATATAAAACCTTAGGATTATAAACCCTAGAATTAATATTATAAACTTTAAGATTAATATTATAAACCATAAGATTAACATACTAAACCTTAAGTTTAATATATTAAACCTTAATTTTAATATATTAAATCCTAATTTTAATATATTAAATCTTAAGACTAATATCATAAATCCTCATATTTATATATTTATATTATAAAGCCTTAACATTATAAAACCCAATATATAAACACTAAAATTAAGATTATAAACCTTAATATATAATATATCAAATCTTAAATTTAATATATTAAACTTTAGAGTTATTAACCTTACAATTAATATTATAACTTTAAGATTAATATTATAAGCCCTAAAATTAATATATTAAAGTCTAAATTTAATTAATTAAATCTTAGACTTATAAACTCTAAAATTAATATTATAAACCATACTATTATAAATTTTAAGTTTAAATGGCAGCTTGTCTTGTTTTTTAAAATAAATTTCAACAAATTTATCTCAACATTAACTTTATTTAATTGATATAAAACTCTAAAATATTTTTAGAATATTTTGGAAACATAAATGAGATTATTTTTTATTTACTTTGTACGAATTTAAAATATTCTGGAAATCCATAATCATATTAATTTCAAGAGTTTACATATGAGATGTTTGACTGTATAAGTAGGTTACGTTGTAGGAATGTTCGCCTTTGCAATGGTGACGGCAATATTTTGCACATTATTATATTGGATACTTTAGGTCATGAAAATATTGGAATCATGTAAAGGGTGATCAATGAAATCAATCCTTTATGGGTTATGTTTTTATTTGGAACTATCATAAAGATTATTGGCTTTTTCCTAATATATAATTTGAAGAAATATTTAATTTAAATGAAATATATATCATGCAATTTATGAAAATAGTACTAGTGTAAGTGTATTTGTAGATGTGATTTTGTTGTTTCACTAGTAATTTAATTAATATTTTTATTATTGTATAATAGCATAAAAAAACAATCACATATAATTCAATCCATTTAGTTAATTTATTATAAACATTAAATGTTAACTTTGTTAATTAAATTGAATTTAAAAATATACATCATTAATATATACAATTCATGTAAAAGTTCTAATCTCTCACATAGATTAATGAATTATATATACATTCCCATGGACAATATGAAAGCATTGATATCGAGGCTACAATAGTTAAATGTATATTGGAGCATACTGTGAATAACTTTTTTCATTTAAAATACAACACGTTCATGGGCACTGGGTATTTCCATGTTAAGTTCATTTGTAGAGCTTTGAGATAGAAGAAGGTTTAAGTGCATTATCTAAACCATTCTCAATTGAAAAGATTGGTTTAACCTTCTGCATGATAATTGGAAACCATGCAATGCTTTTTGTCTCCATGTGTGGTATTTACTAATTATTAACCGGGAAGAAACTAAGCTTTCGTTAATAATTCTTAGTCACTGGAAAGACTAAGTATCTAATATATGCTAATTTTTATTTTTCTTAGTCACTGTAAAGATTTTATTTTTCTTAGTCACTGTAAAGATTAAGTGTGTTAAATTATTTTATCAATACGAGTTGATATATGTGCAAATTTACTTATTATTTAGAAAAAACTTCCAATAAATATATTTATATTTTATGTTTGTAATGGTTTAACAAACATATATTGATTTTCTATTTTTAAAATTGTCATTACTTCAGTAAATTTTTAGAAAACTAATTGTGAAATAAAGATACATTTATTACTTACCATTTTCATTTATTTTATAATTTGAAAAATTTATTAGGGAACATATGAACCTTCAATCAATATAATACTTAAGATCAATGCAAGAATATAAATCAACTTGATTATTTTCATTTTGTATTAAATTTAACTTAATAATGTATAAAACAATACAAGTTCACTGAAAGAATATAGATTAGCTTAACTGTTCTCATTTTGTGTTCAATTTAACTTAACAATGTACAAAACATACAATATACAAATAAATCCATTAAAATGCAACAATAAACACATGAATTATAAACAAGTTTATGATGATGTTTCCCTCAAGAAATGAAATTTTGTTAATTCAAGGGAATAATCCATCGTGCGATATTCTTGAAAAGTGGTAATCACTCAATAAAAGATATATCGGGTCGGGACAAGCAGTAGAAAAAACAAACATGCAGAGTGAGATAGAATCAAGAACTCATTGACGCTAATTAATGGAGATTGGTACCTTGTCCTTGAAATTATTTCCATTTATGAATATTCTTATAGGCTGAGGATTCTTCCAAGCATTGAATAGTGAAGCTAATTGTGCCCATTAAACCAAATGTTGTTATTCTTGCGCTTTAATAAAACTATCATTTTCGACCCAACATTAAATTCTCTAGAGATTCTTCATGCAGAAACCTTTGAAAATATCTTAGCTAGGAATAATCATGATTTTCACAATTCCAAGGTATATTTATAGTCGATATGTTTTTTATAAGAAGGTTCTTAATTTTATATTCTTGTAAAAAATGAAAACTACAATCATAGATTTTCATAATAACAAAAAAATGCAATAACTTTATATCATCGAGGAAAAAATAACAAAATTATAAACCTTCAAGGAGTGGAAAACTCGACATAACATGAAACATATGAATGTTTGTTGCAGAGATTTTTCCAATCTACTAAATCAAAGATTTGTTGACATACTAACCCTACCAAACTAGACTCATCCATGGCACCTGAAATGTGGTCAAATCTTTCTCCTGCTTGACCTTGGCAACGGTAGAAACAATTCTAATCCTCTCTAACAACCACAACTACCGTCAATTTGAAACAATGATTACAACAGTAATCACCTACATTAATGTGCTACATATAAACCAACCACAATAGTCATCCACATTAATGTGTTGTGTAGAAACCAACCACAATAATCACCTAGAAGTATAATGAAACCATTCATTTGAGGTGTTGCACACACAGATGAAATTGAACCTGTTGGTTCGATATAATGGTAGGTAGGTAGAAGAATGGAAGCGCCATGATCTTTTGATATAATGGTAAGGAGGAAAAGAAGTGTAATTATCTAATTGGTTGAAGAAGAGGATAGAAGCAACACTTGTTCCTTTTCTAGTTACTTATTGATGTGTTCTCCCATTTTTTATTCTCTTATTAAAAAATATTTCTAAACATGGTAACACATAAGATAATAGTCCTCAGTGACATCATATCCCTCAAAGGGTTTATACGACAAATGATATTCCAAAGGGTTTATACGACAAATGATATTCCACTTAGATGAAAGCTTGTCCATTCATTTAAAAAATAAAAAAATATGCTAGATGTGTTTAGAAATAAATATGGCTATAAACATATCTGAACAACTTTATTAAATTTTTTCAATTTATAATCGGTAGAAAAATATTTTTCATACACAATTATTTACTCCAATACATTATTATATTATTATTTAAGTATATATTCCTTAACAATAATCTTTAGAACTTTTATTGGCAATATAAAACAATCACTATAATATAAGGTAATTAATTTAATTTTTATTTAATTTAATTATAAATATAAATTTTAATTATTTAATTAGCCTTGTAATTATTTTTTAAGTAAATATTATATTATATTATTTAATTCAAATTGGTTCAGATTGGTTCCTGCCAAAATTTCAATGTGGTTTATTTAATGGTCCCTCGGGCTTCATGGGGTTTGTACGGTCAATCTCCATTGCTAGCTTAGGTGGACAACTCTGTTTTGTTGGTGCACCTTCATACTATTTTCAGTGACTTTTTCTAAGTATGGCGGAGCCTCCGTTAAATTCGGATTATGATGATGACGCTTTTGATGGACAAGGTCCTAGGATCGGCAAAATCTCTGTTGGAAGCTCGGAAAAGACACGATGATATGGTGGAATGTGAAAGGAAATCCTTCCAGTTTCTATTAGAAGCTAAATTTCTCCATCATCTGAAATGATTTGCGTAAGGAGGTTTTTCCCTTAGCAATAATCTCTAATTTTGTTCAGCTCGGCTTCAACAACTACGGTCCCAACACTGCTCACGAATCAAAGAATCCCCGTCACTTGAGGGAGGTTGACTCTCCTGGAAATGGATGCGGCTAAAGGATGGAAGTTTCGTATTTTATGACGGTCATTTTTTAGTCCTATGTTATCCTGCAAAAACTCTCTTCGTCTTGGTTCTTTCTGTCAAGTCCTGAGTACAAGTTTCTCTTTAAAAAGATTGATTTGCAGCCCTAGAGTTGGAATTTTGTATAAGTGGACAGGTGTGAATCTTTATAGACAAAATTTAGGATGCCTATGCCCACTCTTTAGCTATTATTAATATAATCTTCTTAATTATTTCTTTAAAAAAAAATTTAAATAAAACAAAGTTTTAACAAATAAAATAAAATAAAATATAATATATATATATATATATATAATTAAAGGATTTGTCGCTCCCTGGAAGGAAGTTTAAAGTTCAGCGCATATCAAAACATTTGAGATAGCCAAACCCGAGGTGACATAAACATGACATCAAACGGGGTGAGTATATAATACAAAAGACACAAAGGTATTTTTTTGGAGTTGTCTATCGAGGCGGAGGAATTGCCCGATATAATACAAAAGACACAAAGGTATTTTTTTGGAGTCGTCTACTGAGGCGGAGGAATTACCCGGACGGCCAAAAGTGGCCGGAATCCGGGCAAAAAAAATTCGAAAAATATTGTAGAGGCAGTGTTTGAATCGTGTTTTTGATAGTGGAAATGGATTTAGCACCATCAAAAACCTCTAGGAAACCTAAAATTTTGAAATTTAACAACTATAACTTGGATTTACAAAAATCCTTGCCAAATTTTCTCTAAATATAACCGAAATTTCCATAACTTTCTAGGCAATTCCTCCAGCTAATTAGACTACGGCTATTTTTTTGTTGAGTTTTAAACAATGGGGGAGAGGGTCCCACTCTCCATGTGGTCCCCCTCCTCCATACTAACCCCTTACATATTCCATATTAAACACTCCTTCAACATTGATTTTAAACCATTAAAACCAACCCACCCCCTTTTTATAATATTATATATATTTTTTTGTTTTATTTGTAATTTACCTTTTTATTATATATTTTTGTTTTATTTTACTTATTTTTCAATACTTTTTAAATACATTAATATCAGAATATTAATGAAATTTCTTAGTATTTTTTAGCAAGCAAATAATTTTAGAACTCAAAATTTGATGAGTGATAGCTTGAGTTTTACTCAACAAAATGAGGCAAATGAAGGTTTGTTAGAAATATATTTCCATGAACAACAATCTAACAACATCAAGTCAAGTCAAGTAGTTTTATTCATTTACTATTCCAAAAAATCGGTAGAAGTGAAGGTTACGAATTTTCAACTAAAATTAATTTCCTGTGTTTGTTTTGGAAGAATTTCTTTAGCCAGGAAGATTTTTTTGCTAACTCATCCTAAGATTATTCAATTAATATTTTCTCCAAAGAAAAGTGAGGGAAAGCATAAATTAAATTTTATTAATTTATCAAATTATATTTGAATTTGTTAATTTGTTTTTCACAGTTTTAGAAATCTGAATTTTCTCTTCCTTTTTTAAAATCATTTTTAGCTTTAATTTTGATTTGTCTTCGCAGAATTTGTTTCAAGATATCATAACCAATAGTATTGGAGAAATTATATTGAAGATAAGAGAGAAGAAATATTTTTACAGCTCCAAAATTAGATATCTAAACTGCCTTGCAACAAAGTCCTTTTTCGAGATTTCATTTCTAAATTTATAAATAAAAGCTTTGTAAGAGAGTAGAGGTTCCTCTTTCGTGCAAATAGAATACTCTTTGCACTATTTCAAGAGAATTTGTAGGATTAGTGGGAATACTCAGATATGATTTTTTTGGGGGGTTTTCTTTTGAGATCAAATTTTTGTCAAAGAAGCAGATCATGCAATATTGAAACTCTATTCACTCTTAGCGGATGTGAATGTCTTGGGAGGACTGTTAAAGAAATTCATTAAAAAAATAGAGCATGAGATCCAGGTTTATCATTGTATTTCAAATACTATTGTTTAAAAATATAATTTCAGTCTTTTGTGACAAATTTGTGCCAATAATTCTATGTTGTAGCACTCTTGTTAAATATGTGAATTGTTGTTTATTTGACCAACTATATGATCTCATACTTACATAGATATACTATTTATTTCTCAATTTTATCTTGCATTTAATCAAATTTATGAGTAACTATTTACTTATAATTTTTCCATCATTAATTAATTTAAGAATCATTAAATAATGTGATTTATTTCCATGTTTTAATGGCTCATCTTTAATCATTTTTTAATCTCTACAATAGAGCATGTCTCACACTTATAAATCTAGCTATTAGAACTACTTCAATAGCTTGGTATTGATCACAAAATGTATTTTAAATCCCTACTATATTTAATATTTTCACTTGGTATTTAGGAGCTATCTCCTAGGTATCAAGTTAGAGTAGTTTTCTTTTTTTTTTTCCGCACTACATTTAGATTTATATCTAAATTAATTTACTGCATTTTTAGAAGTCTCATTTCATAGGAGAAACTACACTGGTGGCTTGGCTAAGCCCTTATGTCAGCTTAAGAATTGGTTTCTTGGAAGTGCAATGCAAGAAGTTAAGTATGATTTCCTATTCTTGTTAATAAATATTTAGGAATACAACAAGTTGGCAAGGAGCATGAGGGGTAATTGAACCCAATTGAACCATTTAGAATCATCGTCCAAAATGGATAAGGACCTAATTGAGGCCTTGGTTGGGTGATCTCCCAGTTGTCGATTTCAACATTTTTGGCCATCAATAATTTTGGCACTAGAAGGAGGGTCAACGACAAGTTGTTCCTTTAGAGTTTTGTATTTTTAATGTTTTGTATTTATTTGCAATGACTCTTTCTAAACTTCCCATTTGGAGTTGCATTTCTGGACACGCAGCTTCCACTACTCCCATGAAAATCATAAGATACTTGTTGAAGGTAAATTGTTATGGTACAAGTAATTCTTCTGCATTTTTCAATTTATTCAAAGTTTTACAAATTGTTATTTCACTGATATTGATGAAAGTATTCTATGTAGGATCTTTACTCTAACTTTGACAAGAAAATATAAAATATGGTGTGAATCTCTTCCAGTTTCCTCTATCCACAATTGGGACCAATTTATCACAAATTTTCTTACAAAATTCAACAGTTATGACTACAAACATGTATGCATTGAACTTGGAAAGTTACAAAAATTTGAAAATGAATCTACAATATATTTTAGACTTAGATTCAAATTAATTTTTCTAAGATTTAAATCTAAAGATAAGCTCTCATAGATCTAATTAATGGAATGGTATCAACAAGTACTTACTCTTCCTTGTATTCCACATGAAATCAATGAACTTGAAGTGATTATTTTTCTTAGCACATTCGCCACTGTTGAAGAGCCACTTGTTATTGATAGAATGACTGAGTACCTTCAACAAGAAAATGCAGACATTGCTAATGGACCATCTCAGTAAGACATAAGAACATCCTATCATTTTTTTAAGTTTAGCGTTGGTGAGACTATATTATGGTCATGTCCAAGAATAACACCCGAATAAAGTAGAGAATTGAACTGGTGAGTTAACATCTAGGAGTTCCTTAACAATGCACCTGATCAACATTTATCCAAGATCCCATAAGCAAGCACATCCTATCAAATTAATACTAATCCCAAGAATGCTTTAAATCATGCTAGTATTGTGGAATCAACTGCTAATAAATATGCTATTTATAATTTTACTGAAAATCAACAAGCAAAAAAATCAAAAAACAATAATAAAAAATAAAATAAGCAAGAATCAATGCATATTTTAAAGGAGGACCCTTCTAATAACATGCTTCCTCCAACAATTTATTTTAATTCTTCTAATACTGTCCATAATTTTCACCCATATGATTAAAGATCATTTAAATATCCACTCTCAGAAATATGTAGTCAAGATAACTGCGATCATTTTAAATTTTGAAAAATCTGAGTCTTTCCTTTAAAAAAAATAATGTTTTAGTGACATAATTGGAAACTTAAGAATTATTTTATAATGGTTATTCTAAACGGAAACATTCTTTCTTATTTATTCAAATAACCATTTCTCTCTTTATCTTGATCTTTTTCCTAAACTTGATTAATTTATTAATCATTTAACATTTTCTTCTCATACAAACACAATTTTAGAAAATAGGAGAGATGCAATAGAATTATTAATAGGGGAGATGCAATAGATTTAACAAATAATGAATTGGCGATTAATTTTGATCAAAATAATGAATTATTAATTGATCACATCTTTAACAACTTTGAACTTCTCATGTTTTTAAATTTAATCATTTTTCTAATTCTAATTTACTTTTTGAAAGGGAAGAGAGTGATCTTAGGAATTATGAATTCATTTATGACAATGATTTTGAAGTTGAGAATAATGAGTTATTTTATCCTCCATCAAATTTTCATGTTCTTAATTCTCAAAGTCAATTTATATTTCATGTTAAGAAATCTTTTTTTGCTCACACTCCTCATTCTAAATCTGTTAAATCTCATAATGAGTTCATTTCTTTAAAAGAAGATTCCATTCCAATTTATGTTTATGATACTATTCAAGTTTCCATTCTTTCTCATAGTCCTAAACCTCTTTCACATTTACAAGTAAATGTTAGTTTCAATTCCAACTGCATTATCTTGGTTAATACATGAAGAAAGGAAATTATTTCAAATAAATCCAACTGCCTTGTAACACTAAATGTAAATGATAATGTAATATATATATATATTCATCAAATTTGTATACCATTTTTATTTTTCAATATTTGGATATTTTAAACTGGTATATTAAGCAGTCAAAGGTTGAATACTCATTAAATGCATTAACAGAAGAACATGAAAATGAACTTCAAAGTATAAATTGTGAGAAAGAAGAACTTTAAATTTTTATTCTGCAATTTATGTTTATAATATACGAGCTTATTCTTTCTTCTAAAATAAATCTTCCTCAAGCTTCGACACTTGAAAGTGTACCATTACATTTTCTCCAACTATCTAATCTATCTAAAAATATTCTTGAAAATTCATTAGAATTCCACTCTCATTTTAACGATCCATTTGAAAAGTGTTTGAAAAATTCAGTCACATAGAAGATTTTTTATATTCCTTTTTATTGTACATACTACTAACTTGTGTCTCTACACGGAGAAAGTCATGATATTGCTTGGCGAAGTGCTATTCCTGCCATGATTTCATTTCAATGGTTACATATTGGTTTTCATGAAAGGATTGAAATGTGGTTATAATTCATTTCTAGTAAGGTTTCATGTAGATGATAAATTTATTTTGCTTGATTTATTAGAAATTCATGTACATAATTGGTTGAATATTTTTTTAGTAGTTTAATAATAATTTTGTTTCTATTATTAATTTTTTATCTACATATGTGCGTAGGGATTAAGATAATGGAATAAATCCATTCGGAATATGAGTTCACTTAGTTTTAGTCTATTCTGTTAGACTAGATTAGAGTATTAATAGTTTAGTTTGGATTGTTTTTCTTTTCTGTTGTCTTTTAACAATGTAGTTATGAAATAATAGAGCGAAGGGCCTTTAATTTTTCTCGGTGCAAAAACTATCCCAAGTAAAATCTTCTTGCGAACATGTTTAGAGAAGCATTTCGTCACTCATTAGAATTTCAATTAGTTGTGTTTTGGTTAGATATGAACAATGAATCTACACATTTGATACTCAACATTTTTCTGGCATCGCAAAGTAGCAATATTCCTCTCCATCAGCATCGGTACTAAGGTAATTTGAGAATATTCTGCAATTTGGTTATATATATTGGTTCATTCAAATATAAAAAAAGGCCCATAATACAAAATGATTGATTCCTTCAAATATATATAGAAGATGCCACATAGGTTGGGACTTCAACATTGTTTTAGTGGAATTACAATTTTTTTGGGTTGATATAAAATCAAAGGACTTTCAATTGATCTACATTATACAAACCTGAATTTGCAGAAGAATATGAACAACTAAAATTCAAAGCAACAAACACTGGAATATTTTCATTGTTCCCGTTTTAGCATTATTAATTAAAGTACACATCTTGAATTTATAATGATTCTTATTAATTGTTGATATCTTAAACATGAAAGCATCTCTTTCCCGGTACATATTTTTTTATTTGTATACTTAATGCTTTCCTTAGTTTAGATTGAATAATTAGATGATCTTTAACATATGTAAATTTTGAGAAAAATGTAACTTTTTCTTGCCTATTTTATATATCTTCAATGGAAGCAGGGAAAATTTTAAGAACCCCCCTAAATTTACTTGTGTAATAAATGGGCGAATCTCCATGGTATATAGGAACAATGGAAGGCGATTTTATCAATAATATGATATGTATATATATTTTTCTGGCGAATCTCTCACCAGGCATGGCGAATATTTTACTCAATTATAAAATCTTGTGTTTATTGAATACACAAATGAAATCATTACATTTCTTTAAAATATCTTTTGAAATCAAAATTACCGAAATTACATATCGATAACCTAGTGGGTGTAGGATAAAATTCACCCGTGTCATTCACAGAAAACATGAGAAAATACCTAATACTATATATAAAACCAAGAAAAATTCAAATTCATCACTTCTAGGGACCTCGTAACCACCCTACCAATACACAAGTATGTTCCTGTTTGCAAATAGAAAATTACCCAAATTACAATCTATTTACCCCAGCATATGTTGGAAAGTTATAGGAGGATGACTAGTGCAATCAATCCATTCCTTTTAGCCCTGGATTTGTTTCAGTTTAAAACAGAAGTATACAAATATACTTGTCCAATGTCTATGCTTTAACCATTCGCGTTAAGATGTTTTTACAATATAATTTCCCTAAGTCTATTTAATATCTTCACTATCATAAAAACCAACCTATATCCATCTTAACTCCACATCTACCACTCTTAGGGGGATGAAATCTATTTATCCCTTTGAGCACTTGGTAGACCCAGAATTAAGATGGATCTAAAATGATAGAATTTCCCCTTTAAACAGTCTATGCTCACATGAATACCATGGTATAACCATGGGTCAATACCATGGGTTATCATAAACCTGGAGCTTAAAAATTACTAATAGTAATTTATAAAAATTAATAAAATTAATAGTTGATTTTTATTTTATTTTTTATTTTTTATTTTAACCAAGATAAAATGTTTAACATACATTAAATTACAACATCCATTTTTACTCTTAATCGGATCAAATATTTTTTCACTCTATGCTAGTTTGCATATCACAATATTTGATACCTCTTGGGGGTTAGTAGATCTAGAGTAAAGATGGATCTATGCTGGTTTAATTCCCCCATTTAAATAGGCTACATTCCAGGTGAATACCATGGGTCAATACCATGTGCCATTTTGGTGAATACCATGGGTCAATACCATGTGCCATTTTTATTTTTATTAATACTAATATTAGGGTTAATAATGTTTTTTTGCATGGTATTAATAACAATCTAGTCCATGGTATTTGTCCCATAGTATTTGCTCATAGGTTTCACCTAAATATAACACATTTTTTGAGTGTTCATAAATATAAGGTGACTTATGGAGTAAATATAAAAAAATGTTTTATTTGTTTACCATACCTCTCGTTTATTTATATTTTTATTAATTTACCATATCTCTTTTACAAATATGGTATTTGGCCCATAGGATTCACTTAAATAAAACCTCTTTCTTGAGCCTTCATAAATAAAACGAGGGTTATGGACTAAATATAAAAAGAGGTTTTATTTATTTACCATGCGTCTAGTTTATTTATATTTTTATTAATTTACCATATCTCTTTTACAAATATGGTATTTGGCCCATAGGATTCACTTAAATAAAACCTCTTTCTTGAGCCTTCATAAATAAAACGAGGGTTATGGACTAAATATAAAAAGAGGTTTTATTTATTTACCATGCGTCTAGTTTATTTATATTTTTATTTATTTACCATACCTTTTGAGTAAGTATAAAAAGACGTTTTATTTATTTACCATACCTCCACTTTAATTATATTTTTATTTGTTTACACCCTTGCATGTATATAAGGTGACTTATGGAGTAAATATAAAAAATGTTTTATTTATTTACCATACCTCTCATTTATTTATATTTTTATTAATTTACCATACCTCTTTTATAAATATGGTATTTGGGCTTTTGGCCCATAGGATTCACTTAAATAAAACCTATTCTTGAAAATGGGCGAATGGATTCACTTAAATAAAACCTATTCTTGAAAATGGGTTAATGGAAGGTTGTAACTCCTAATTTCAAGGGCTAAATTTACCTTTTTTACCCTCTCCCTTAAAATAAGGTGGGCTATTTGAGGTGATTTGTAAAAATGTACTATGATACAAAATATTCACCCACTAAAAATTTAAAACCCCTTAATTTCACCAAAGGGCGAACATTCGCCCCTAAAATTTTCTATGAATGGAAGAATGTAAAGATCTATAAGATAAACTTGCAATCAAATTCTTCTAGGTTTGTGTACATATGTTGATTTTCATCTACTGCTAGTTTTTATTTCAACCCTCATTTTCTAGTTTATTCACATTTTGTTTCCCATCTTTGTTGTTCTTTTTCTTGCCGGTCTTCATTGGTTTAATTGGTAGACTTAACTTTGCTAGTGGATTAATTAGCTTTAGAATAAATAATTTTTGAAAACGTGTTAATGCTAAAAAGGAGCAATCATTAGGACATATTCAAGGAAGTTTCATTTTTCTTTCCAAGTTTTTCTTATTATCTTGCTTATACTTTTTTGAAACTTATTGTAAGTCTTATCTCTAAAATTTGTTCATAGAGACTTGCAAATTTTGGAGCAATATTTGTGAAAGAAAGTAGAACCTAGATGAAACACTTATTTGCAAATATTTATCACAACTATGCTTTAGATTTTAGATATTGCTTTGAATAAAAGCCTTGAATAACAAACCCACCAAGCGAAACAAAATTTTAATACACTTGACATAATTGAAAGAAAATAAGAAAATCTCGCTTCTTTTTGTATGCTTCTTCTATTTTGTTTGATTTGAGGTTTGTTTATTTCACGACTTCTCTTTTTATTTCAATATTGTGAGATATATTGTAGCTTATAGTTGTTTGTTTTTGTTTTGAATGTTTTTTGCTTTGATTACTTTGACATGAATCTCAGTTTTGGATTTGATTTCGTCGCATTTCCAAAGTATTTATGGGGAATGTTTTCTATGCAACACCAGTTGGTTTATATGGGGAAATATTTACTTTGTATTTTTAGTAATATTTCATTTATCTAAAGGTCATCTGTGCCAAGTTTTCAGTTTATTGCACACCCACTATTAAATATGGGGAAATTTTTGATATGGACCAGGTATTGTAAATTCACCTTTACAAAAGAACAAATTGTTTCCATTATTTTCATTGATCCATCCCATACCCCTCCATAATTAAATTCTCTACTTTGGTGGATGAACAAAATACTAGTTGGGTGAAACTTAACTAGCATTGCATCTATTTGTTTAAGTATAAAGCCTCTTGTATCACCCTGCTCTCTTCACCCAATTTCCTAACGCAATTCTTAAAATATGTTAATCAAAAGGGTGGCACATAAGAGAGTTGAAATCACATGTGTGGGAAGCGTACACAAACTCGTCCAGTGTACTGAACAGGTTCGCTTCTAGCGGGTCAATGCATACATGGTATTAAGGAAATTTAATTGGGGTACTGAATAGACCTACTGGAAACAAAGCAATGTCATGAAAAAGATGTAATTTCATATTTAATAGATGCATACTAATCCTTAAAAACCTCCTAGTTATATTTCCTATCAAATAGTAGAGAGAAATAATAATAATAATAATCATTCCCTATATTAGGATTCATTGTTTTATAGCTAAGCATTCAAGTACTTTCATTTTTCAAGAGCTTATCTTACTTCGATTCGCCTTATGTGGGACCTTTGGAAAATCATGTAATATGCAAGAATATTTTGGAAGCTTTTATTTTGACCTTTGATAAATTTTGTGCTATTATTCTAAATTAGAGATAACTGCTTCATTCCCATGTGTCACCGATTGTTGTGGCCACAGCACCTGCCTATAATTTTTCAAAAATTATGGGGCCCTCTATATGAATTTTGTTAATGTCGCTTCTTGAATGTTTTGATTTTCCTGGTTTTGCGACATTTACATTTTTCTTGCATTTTTATTTTGATGACTTCATTGCTTTCATTTTGTTGCTAGCTTTCGAGTGGTTCAAGTTTTGTTTCATTCAAAGTTATTGTTTGAAAGATATCCTTCATCCAATTTTAGTGAGTTTCACTGCCTGAGAATTAAAATATATAAATATGTATTTAATAATGTTTTATTAACTATATAAATTTAATTTAATTGAAACATTTAAATTTAATTAATTTTAGTTAATTATGTTTATTTAATCTATTTAATTTTAGTTAATTATATTATTTAAGTTCATTTTTATTTAATTAAATTGTAAATATAATTTTTAATTATTAAATAGTCTTTCAATTGATTTTTTTTAATGTAAATAATGTAAAATTTTATTTAATTCAAAGACCACAACATTCAAGCGCAATAAATATATATATATGTAGATTTAAATATATTTTTTAATAATATTAATTAAAAAATTCCTTAGTTGTCTATATTTACACAATGTAATATTTTATTTAATTCAAAAACCACAACATTCATATATATATATATATTACAAAATGATTTAATTTTTTTAATAATATAATAAAATTAATTAAGAGATTCCTTAGTTCTCTGTATGCTTAGCTCCCCGAAAGTTTTTAAGTCCAGCTCATATCAAAACCTCTAAGGTGGCCAAGCTCAGGGTGAGGTAAACATGACATCAAGTAGGGGTGTGAGCATATAATACAAAAGGCAAACATTTTTTTGGTTGAGTTTTAAATGATTGTGGGAGGGGGTCCCACTCTCCACATGGTCCCCCTGCTTCTTCTCCTCCGTAGTAACACAATATGCATTCCATATAATTAAACACTCCTCCAACATTGATTCTAAACCACTAAAACCATCCCGCCCTTATTTTTATAATACTTTATTATATTCTCTCTTTTTTAATTTTGTTATATAATATATATATATATATAATTTGCATTTTTATTATTACTATTTTACTTATTTCACAATACTCTTTAAATATATCGGGATAATAACATTAATCAAATTTCCCAACACTATTATTTTTTTCCAGTAAGTAGATATTTTTGGAACCTAGACTTTGACAAGCGATAACTTGAGTTTTTCTCAAGGAAATGGGTTAAATGAGAGTTTTGTATAAATCTATTTCCATGGAGAATAATATGATAGAATTAATTTAAAAAGATATGATTATTTTTTATTCCAAAAAATCAGTAGAAGTGAAGGTTACAAATTTGCAACTAAAATTAATTTCCTGGGTCTGTTTTGGAAGAATTTCTTTGGCTACGAAGATTTGTTGTCGGTAACACATTGTAAGAATGATCAATTGCTAATATTTTCTACACAAAAAAACAATGGAAAACATAAATTTGGTTTTCTTAATTTATCAAATTAGATTTAAATTTATTAATTTGTTTTTCGCAGTTTTAGAAGATTGAATTTTCTCTTCATTATTAATTGTTTTTAATTTTATTTTTGATTTGTTTTGGCATAGTTTTTTTCAAGAGATGAGTTCCAACAGTCTCGGAGGAATTATATCGGAGGAGAAAATAAAGAAAAAGAATTTTTACAGCTCCAAAAATTGGAGATCTAAAATTTCTTGCAACAAACTCCTTGGAGATTTCATTTGTAAATTTATAAATAGAAGCTCTGTAAGAGAGCAAGAGGTTCCTCATTTCTACAAATAGGATATTCTTTGCACTATTCCAAGAGCTTTTTTGGCTATAGGTTCAGTGAGAATTCTCATATATGAGTTTTTGCGGATTTTCCTTTTGAGGATTATTTATTTATTTATTTAGTTTTTTATGTCAGAGAGGCAGATCATACACTATTGCAGCTCTATTCACTATCGACATATTTGGATATCTTGGGAGGACTATTGGAGAAATTAATTAAAAACACAGAGCATGAGATTCAAGTTTATCATTGTATTTCAAATACTATTGTTTACAAATATAATTTCATTATTTTATGGCAGATTTCTGTCAATAATTCCATGTTGTAGCACTACTATTAAATATGAGAATTTTCATTTATTTGATAAAATATGTCCTATTAAATATGTACATAGATTTTCTATTGATTTCTCACTTTCTCTTGGATTTAATAAATTTTTTGAGTAATTGTTTGCTCAAAATTTCATCATCATTAATCAAATTAATAGTCATTAAATTCTGTGAATTATTTCCATGTTATAATGACTCATATTTAATTATTTTTTAATCTCTAAAACAAAGCATGTCTTTCACTTATAATATTAGTTGTTATAACTATTTTAAAAACTTGTTATGGATCACAAAATATGCATTAAATCCCCATTATATGTAATATTCACACATAATATTTAGGATCTATTTCATAGGTTTCGAGTTAGAGTAGTTTTTTTCTTCCACACTACATTTATATTTAGATCTAGATTAATTTATTACATTTTTAGAAGTCTCCTTTTGTAGGAGCATATGCATTGGTGGTTTGGATGAGACCTTGTGTCAGCTTAAGGATTGCTTTCTTGTAAGTGCATTATAGGAAGGTAAGTTTGATTGCCATTTATTGTTGATAAGTAATTAGGAATACAATAAGTCGACAAGGAGAGTGAGTAGTAATTGACTCATCTGAACTAGCCAAAGTCACCATCCCAAATAGATAAGGGCCTAATTGGGACCCTAACCGATTAGTCACCCAATTGTTGATTTTGGTGATTTATGGACATCAACAATTTTGAAACTAGGAGGGCTATGGACAAGTTGTTCTTTTGGAGTTTTGTATTTTAAAGTTTTTTATTTATTTGTAATGGATCATTCTAAACTTATTATTTGAAGTTGCATCTTGGGACATACATCTTCCCCCACTCCCATGAAAATTGCAAGACACTTGTCGAAGGTAAATTTTAATGGTAAAAGTAATTCTTTTGCAAATGATCTTTTTTTTCAATTTATTTAAAATTTTATAAATTGTACTTTCACTGATATTGATGAAGGTATTCTATGGAATATCTTTGTTGTAACCTTAACAAACAAAGCCAAAAGATGGTGTGAATCTATTCCAGTTGTTTCTATTCATAGTTAGGACCAATTTATCACAAATCTATTTCAGAAATTCAATAGCTATGACTACGCACATGTATGCATTGAACTTGAAAACTTTTGAAAATTTGAAAATGTATCTACAATAACTTTTACAATTAGATTCAAAGTAATTTCTCTAATATTTAAATCTAAATATAGGCCCTCAATGGACGATTTAATGGAATGGTATAAACATGTACTTATTATTCCTTGTATTCCACATGAAAGCAATGAACTTGAAGAGATTATTTTTCTTAGCACACTTGTTGTTGTTGAAGTGCCACTTGTTATTGATAACATGATTGAGTATCTTCAAGAAGAAAATGCAGACATTGTTAATGAGCTATCTCAAAGAGACATAAGAACATAATATCAAATTACTATTGATCCCAAGAGTGTTTTAAATCATGTTTGGTGCAACCCAGCCACACTGGGCCGCTGGTCCACGTGATCGCACGGTATGACGTGCTCTATTACTAAATGGCTTCGTCTACGTGGAGATTGTCCGTGGATATTTCATTGTTGGTGGCAGTTGCGAGTTATTGTTGTATTAAATGTTCACCCTACATCTCGGTCTTGGTTCCCGCCTCACTCTTAATCCTTATCGCTTGGTCTTTTCACTATTCTGGATGGTTCTGCTATTGAAAGGTTCGGTGAGGGTTTTTGTCGAGCAGTCACTGTTCTGTTAGCTGTGGTGTCTTTCGGTGTGTATGAACATTCCCTTCTCCCTTTAGCTCGACTGTGGACTCATGGATGTTCCTGCCCAGTGTGTCGGTGTTACTTCGGCTCTGACGTGCTTATGTGACTTCGTTTTCTTTGGTAAGTTCCTGGCTACTATTATTTCAACTGTAACTGTATTGTTGAAAAAATTACTTGCCCATCAAGGAATGGCTTCAGGCTATTACTCTACTGTTCTAGTATAACCCACTTGCATCTTTCACTATTTTTCAATCTTTGTTTCACGAATTCACTGACTGTTATGGACTCAGGGAAAACTCCGGTGGTCGCTCGACGGCTCGAACAAGTAACAACACCCTTCCATGCTTCAATTTATCCTCCCACTGGAAACGTTACTTATCAACATTGCTCCTTCAGTCTGCAGTTTTACAAATCCATATGTGATGATTCTACTTCTCGAATTCGGCTCTGTCCGCTCAGGTAAGCTACAACAGTTCTTTTCTCAGATTGTTTGGTATGATTGCCCCCGGCTTATTTCCTGTAACTCGCTTTGTATATTAACCTTCGGGTTTGTTTTCTCTACAGGTCTATGGTTTCGACTTGAGCGCACGGGATTCCATCTCCTATTCCACAGGAAGAACCTTTCGGTAGGCCTTGAATCTTCCAGCTTTCGAGATACGAAAAGTCCTGTAGGATAGTGGCCTCGGCTTGTCGTAGTTTGTCTGTAATTATTGCTGTACTGTAGTTTGTCTCTGTTGGTAGCTGTACTGTGTTGTTTTCAACACCATCGGTAGAAAGAATGTTTGTGGTTATATATATAAACCCTCATTGAGGGTTTCAACCCTAATGCCAGTCACAGTTATGTATTTGGTTTGGTTTTTCTATGGAGATGAGAACCAACAATCTATGTGTTTCATTTGAAAATATAAATGATAATAGTTTTCTTTTCAATGGATGATATTTGATTCACAATAATACAAAAAAATGCGTAACGGAAGTACCTCTGTGTTTGGTCATCTCCTGTGTAATGTTGTCTTTGTTATGTGGTCGTTTTGTCCTATTCTCAGGTCGTCCTTTCCTTTCTGTAATTCCCTTTTCCGTAGGCAAATGTCCGTTCAGGTTGGACACCAACTGCGTGCCAAATAAAAAAAGGATCACGCTGTCCGTGATCTTCCCCTATTTATCGTTTATCAAACTGTTGCATAAACATTAATTTAGTTATAGTAATGAACAATGAATAATACTTTTGGATGGACAATGGCAGAAAATCCTGTCTCTGTAATGTTATTTTTATTTCTTCAATTCAGATTCGCGGAACCCTCCCTTCGTATTACATCTCTGTTTTTATATCCTTCTGTTACAGTTGATTTGAAGTTAATTAAAACTACCATAGGGTTCAGTTAAACGAACTTATTATGGTTAATAACTACTACCTGTTTGATTCTACGGAACTTAACTAAGAAGTTTGTCATCTCTCCCCTAAATTAACGAACCATTTCCCATTTACTGTTCAGTCCACAGTAATTCTAAATGTCTAACTAATTGCAACCTAACATGCCGACTCTAACAATAAACAAAAGTAATTAAAAGAAACTACCTGATGACTCTAGAGAAAAAAAACAATCCTGATGATCAACAACTTTCAATCCTGGCCAAGACTTCACCCGGTCATGGCGAGCTGGATGCTCCTGCATCAATGTTGCTATTGAAGAATCAACTAATAATAAATCCATTGTTTATAATTCTGTTGAAAATTGACGAGCAATAAAGTCAACAAACAATAATATGGAATAAAATCAACAAGCAACAATGCAAATTTTAAAAGAGGACCCTTCTAATAATATCCTTTCTATAACAATTTATTTTGAGTCTTCTAATATTTTCCAAATTTTTTATCCATATGATTAAGATCATTTAAATATCCACTCTCAGGAATATGTAGCCAACTTGATTGAGATCATTTTAAATTATAAAAAATTTGAGTATTGCCTTAAAAAAAATAATGAATTAGTGACATAGTTAGAAACTCAAGAATTATTTTATGATATAATTCTAAAAGGGAATAATTCTCTCTTATTTATTCAAACAACCATTTCTCTCTTTATCTTGATCTTTTTCCTAAACTTAATTTGTTTATTAATTATTTAACAATTCCTTCTCATATAAATGCAATTTTAGAAAATATGGGAGCTACAATAAATTTAACAATAAAAAATTATTGATTAATTTAAATTAGAATCTAAATTATTAATTGATCACATATTCAACATCTCTAAATATTCACATTCTTTTAAATTTAATAATTTATCTGGTTCTAATTTACTTTATGAAAAGGAAGAGAATGCTCTTAGGAATTATGAATTCATTTATGAGGGTGATTTTGATGTTGAGAGTAATGAGTTATTTTGTCCCCTATCAAATTCTCATGTTCTTAATTCTAAATAAGATATATATTTCATGATGAGAGATATTTTTATGTTCATACTTCTTATTTCGAATCTGCTAAATATCATAATGGGTTCATCTCCTTAAAAGGGGATTACATTCCAATTTATGATTATGATATTATTGAAGTTTCCATTCTTGTTCAAGGGATAAATTATGAGCATCAAGCACTTTTTTTTTTAATGGATGCTTATAACATACCATCTTACTCTATCTTCCAAAATAAATCTTCTAAAATCTTTGGCACTAAGAAATATATCATTACAATTTATCTAATCTATCTAAAAATATTTTAAAAAGTTTATTAGATTTCCACTCTCATTTTAACAATCCATTTGAAAACGGTTAGAAAATTATAGTCATAGAGAAGATTGCTTATATTCTTTTTGTTTTACATACTATTAACTTGTATTTGTAGGGAGAAATTCATGATATTTCTCGGTAAAGTGCTATTCCAACCATGATTTCATCTCAATAGTTACATAATGGTTTTCATGACAGGATTGAAATGTTGTTGGAAAATTCTTTTCTAATAAGGTTTTTTTTGTAGATGATAAATTTCTTTTGCTCAATTTATTAGAAATTTACGTACATAATTGATTGAGTTTTTCTTTTAGTAGTTTAGTAATAATTTTTTTCATATTACTATTTTTTGATGTACATATTTGTGCAAAGCTTAAGTTAATGGAATGGCTCCATTGAAATTGTGATTTCACTTAGTTTTAGTCTACCCTGTTAGACTAGATTAGAGTGTTAGACTAGATTAGAGTAGGAGTAGTTTAGATTTGATTGTTTTTATTTTCTATCATATTTTAACAATGCATGTATGAAATAAGCCAGCGAAGAGCCTTTAATTTTTCCTGTGAAGAAACTATCCCAAATAAAACCAGCTTGCGAACATGTTCAAAGAAGCATTTCATCATTCCTCGGAATTTTAATTTTAACAAGTTGTGTTTTGGTTAATGACAAACAACGAATCTACACATGTGCTACTCAACATTTATTTGGCATCACAAATTAGCAAGATTCCTCTCCATCAACATTAATACTAAGCTAATTTGAGAATCTTCTATGATTTGGGTATATATATTGCTTCATTCAAATATCAAAAAAGGCCCACAATGCAAAAGGCTCGAGTCCTTAAAATATAAAAAAGTTGCCACATAGGTTGGGACTTCGACATTGTTTAGAATTTAAAAAAGTTTTTGGGTTGATATATAATTAAAGGACTTTCAACCCGTCTACACTATACAAACCAGAATTTGCAAACGAATATGAACAACTGAAACACAGAAATGCACACTCTAGCAAATTTTCATTGTTCTCATTTGCATTGTTAGTTAAAGCATAAATAGTAAATTTATGATAATTCTTATTAATATTATTCCCGATATCTTGAAGGTGAAACAATTTCTTTCCCTGTAAGTATTTTTTATATACTTGATTCTCACCTTAGTTTAGATTGAATAATTAGATGATCTCGAACATATGCAAATTTTGAGGAAAATGTAACTTTTAATTGCCTATTTTGTATATCCTCTACAGAAAAATGTCAAGATCTATAAGGTAAATTGCAATCAAATTCTTATAGGTATGTGTACATATGTTGATCTTCATACATTATTAGTTTTCATTTCAACCCTCATTTTTGCATTTAGTCACATTTTGTTCCTCATCATTATTGTTTTTTTTATTATCGGTCATCATTGGCTTAATTGGAAGGCTTGACTTTTCGAGCAGATTAAATTAACTTTATAATAAAGAAATTGTGAGAAAATCTTAATGATGAAAAGGAGCAATCAGCCAGACACATTCATGGAAGTTTCATTTTCCTTTCCATGTTTTGCTTATTATCTTGCTTATTTCTTATGCTTTCTCGAAACTTACTGTAAGTCTTATCTCTAAAAGTTAATTATAGACTTACAAATTTGTTTTTGGAGAAAGGTTTCAAAATAAAGTAGATCCCCGATGAAACACTCATTTGGAAATTTTTTTCATAACCATTCTTTAGATTGTAGACCCTGCTTTGAATAAAAGGCTTGAATAAGAAACCCACCAAGCATGACAAAATTTTAATATGACATAATGGCAAGAACATAAGAATATTACGCTTCTTCTATCTTGTTTGGCTTGAGGTTTGTTTATCTCATGGTTTTTTTTTTTTTTTTTTCTTTTTTAATTTCAAGATTGTGATATTTATTGTATCTTATAGTTGTTTGTTTTTTTTGAGTTATTTTAGTTTTGATTGATTTTACTTGATTCACAGTTTTGGATTTAATTTCATGGAATTTCAGAAGTATATACGGGGAATCATTTCTACACAACACCAGTTGGTTTACATGGGGAAATATTTACTCTATGTTTCAAAAAGATTTCATTTATCTTATGTTAGGTTTGACTTTCTCGCACACCCATCGTTAAGTATGGAGAACATATGAATCAAGCATTATAAGTTCACAATTATAAAAGAATTAATTTTCTCTAGTCTTTTCTTTGAACCCCTCCCATACCCTTCCACAGTTAAATCCTCTACTTTGGTGGATGAAAAAAAGACTAGTGGGTTCAAACTTAACTAGCATCAGATCAATTTCTTTAAGCTAAAAGCCTCTTGTATCACCTTGCTTTCTTCACCAATTTTCTAAATTCAATTATTCAAATGTACTAATCAAAAGGGTGACACATAAGAGAGTTGAAAGAAAATATGTGTGGGAAGTGTATGCAAATCCGCCAGGATACTGAACAAGCTTACTAGTAGTGGGTTAATGCATACATGGTATCAAGGAAACTTCATTGGGGTACTTAACAAACCTGTTGGAAGTGAAGTAATGCCAAGGAAAAAAAAGGTAATTTCATATTTAATAGATGCATATTTACCCTTAAAAACCTCCTATCTATATTTGCTATCCAATAGTAGAGAGAAAATTTAGAAAAAAAATATTAACCATTCCCTATATTTGGATTCTCTATTTTAGAGCCGAGCATTCAAGTACTTTCATTTTTTAAGAGCTTATCTCACTTCAATTCGCCTTATGTAGGACCTTCGGAAAATGTTGTAATATACAAGAATATTTTAAAATTTTTATTTTGATCTTTGATAATTATAAGACTCAATATAATTTGGGGAGATTAATAATTTCATTCTTATTAATATAAACTAGAGATAATTGCTTCATCCTCGTGTGTCATCAACATCTCCCCTCTATATGAATTTTGTTAATGTCACTTCTTGAATGCTTTGGTTTTCTTTGTTTTTTGAGATTTTAAAATTTCTCAACTTTTCATTTTGACAACTTCATTTTTTTATTTTGTTGTCATCTTTCCAATGTTCAAGTTTCACTTCATTTTTACTTACGATTTCAAAGATATCCTTGGTCAAAATTTGGTCAGTTTCATCGCCCTAACATTAAAATATGTAAATATGTATTTTTTATTGTTTTATTAATTGTATTTGGCATTTACATCGATAAGATCGAAGGCTATTTAGAGGAAGCAGGATGTGATGGCATGATCTTAGCTGGGATAGTCGTCATCCTTCTTCTCTATGCTGACGATATTGTTCTTTTTGCAAGGTTCCCATCTGATCTTGATAAGCAACTCAGGCTTCTTAAGGATTTCTGCTCTACCATGGGTATGAATGTTAACACTGACAAAACAAAAGTTATGATTATCAAATCCATGAAGGACACTTACGCTAATTTTATGTATGACAATAATAACTTGGAGGAAGTATATTCTTACAAGTACCTAGGAATTGATATTCATCACAAGCTCAACTAGAACCATAGCATTGAGAAAAGGATTAATGGGGGGTGGAAAGCTTATTTGGTCTTGAAAATAATTGTAAAACAACAAACCTCGTAATGTGGGATAAAAAGGAGTTCCTCTTTGAAACTTTGGTCACTCCTGTTATCTTATATGGTTGTGAGGTTTGGGTTGCAGCATCTCTAGAGAATAATGGAGAAAGATTGAGCAAATCCAGAAGCGTTTTATAACTTATAACCTGAAAATTAAAAGTAATACACCCTATCGTATTCTCCTTATAGAAGCAGGTATTTCCCCTATTGAGAGCCTAGCTATGATTAGGTTTCTGTTGTACAAGCACAAACTCAATAACATAGACGATCATAGACTTCCTAAGCTAGCTTTAAATTCCATCCAAAACCACCTAAGGCTCAATCGGGGGTGGCATAAAGACACAAGGGCCTAGTTAAACTATTGGGAGATCAACAAGAATGATACATTGAAAAACATTAAGAACATTAAAGATATTGTTACCTCTAAGTTGAAAGAAAAAATGTGGTGTGAGAAAGATTTAGCGGCTAAAAGAAAATTAAGTTATTATAAGAAGGTCATCAACCCCACCCTATAAGATCAAAATTATCTCTATATTTTAACTAGCTCAAAGAAGAAAATTAATATAGCAAAGATTTGAACGAATTCTCATGAGCTCCATAGTGAAATAGGTCGTTGGGCAGTTCCTAAAACACCATGGATGGAAATGATCTGTCATATATGTGAAAATAGGAACATCGAGGATGAAAACCACTTTCTCTTAGAGTTCCCTGTGTATAACCACATTAGATCTCAGTTTCAAAATCTTTGTTACAATACTGACCTTCTTAGCCTTTTACAATGTCAAAATTATAGTGAGCTTGGGAGGCTTCTCTCCAAGCTTTTTGAGCATAGGAATAAAATCTTAAATCAAAATAAATAATTTGTTTCTTTAGGTCCGATAGACCAATGTTTGGTCTCAGCGAACATTAACCATCGTCGTCATCATCATCATCAAATAAAAATAAGTTGAAATATTTAAATTTAATTAGTTTTGGTTAATTAAATTTATTTAATATATTTAAGTTAATTTTTATTTAATTAAATTGTAGATATAATTTTTAATTATTTAATTAGTCCTATAATTAAATTTTTAATGTAATTATTATAATATTTTATTTAATTCAGAAAACTCTGGTTTAAAAAATTATATATATAAAACAAATTTTACAAAATATAAAATATATAAAAGATTCATTGGTTCCTCGGCTCCCTCGCTCCCTAATTTTTTTAAGTTTAGTTCATATCAAAACCTTTGGGGTGGCCAAGCACATGGGACATAAATGTGACATCAAGTGGGGGCGTGAGCATATAATACAAGATGCACGGAGGGATTTTTTAGTTTCAAATGATGGTGGGGAAGGGTTCCCACACTCCACAAGGCCCCCCTCCTCCTACTCCATACTAACCCCCGTATGTATTGCATATGAAACTCTCCTCCAACATTGAATATAGACCATTAAAACCAACCCATCCCCTTTTTATAATACTTTATTATGATTTTTTTTATTTGTAATTTAATTTTTTATTATATAATTTCATTTTATTTGAGTGTGTGCATTTTTTTATTATTTTTAAATATATTAAGATGAAAACATTGATGAAATTTCCTAATATTGTTATTTTTTTTTCTAGAAAGCATATATTTTTAGAATCCAAACTTTGATAAGCGATAATTTGAGTTTTACTCAACAAAATGAGGTAAATGAGGGCTCATTAGAAATTTATTTCTATTGAGAAAAATATGAGAGTATTAATTAAAGCATATCTAGTCATTTATTATTCAAGACCTTTTTAATGATAAAAGGACTGTACCACATGGGTTTGAACTTTCTTACCCCCAAGGTGTCTTTGTCTTGGTCATAGACCAGGACAAGGTCACCTTCAGAGAAAACCCTAGGGCGCACAACCTTATCATATTGGATCTTCATTCTCTTTTTATGATATTTGTTGATTCTGGCTACATCTCGACACCGATCATCAAGACTTTCCAAATAAACGAGGTGTTTTTTAAGACTAGAAGTGTCTAGAATAAATTCTACAACTAATTTAAGAGAAGGAATTTCACATTCCACAGGGAAGATCGATTCCAAGCCATAAAATACTTGAAAAGGAGTGAAATCCATAGTGGTCTTAACTGACATTCGATATGCCCAAAGCACAGGATATGACATGATATTCAAATTGGATTGATCTTTATTAATTTTCCTTTGCAAGATAACTTTTAAGGATTTATTCATGGCTTCCACCTGACCATTGGCCTAAGGATAGTAAGGAGCCGAATGTTCCAGTTGGAAACCCAAATTGAAAGCCAATTCAACCATTATCTTGTTCTGGAAATGATTGCCATGGTCAGTGACAATCTCCTTTAGAATACCAAAATGAGAAATGACTTGGTTGAATAGAACAAGGCTGTTATTTCACCATCATTTGCAAAAGTGGGCATAGCTTTGACCCACTTAGTAAAGTAGTCCACTGCTACAATAATATACTTATGACCCTTTGCTGAAGGCAGGCTACAAGTTGTAAAACCAATGCCCCACTTTTTGAACGGATCGATAGTAATAATACGAAAGATCAAAACTGGATGAGTGTGAATTTTCCGAGTATAAACCTAACAAGGATGGCATTTTTTTACCGCTTCAACACAATCTTTGAAAATCGAAGGTCAAAAATAACCTGTGCGCAAGATATTTTGGGCTGTAGCAAGCCTAATTAAATGATCACCACAAGCTCCACTATGGCAATCATTCAACTGACTCAACTATTCTAAGGTTAAGCAACGTCTAAGGATTGAATCAACCCCGTGAATATATAAAGTGTCACTGATAATAACATAACGTTTAGCTAAGTGACACAATTTTCTTCTCTCATACTTTGAAAAAGTGAGAGGAAACTTTGAAGTTTGAAGATATATTATAATATGTTCATACCAAGGATCTTGTGAAGAAATAAGGAAAATATGTTCATCATGGAATGATTCCTCATAAATAATTTCTTCGTCACAAGGAAATTCTGAGATTAATTTCGAAAATACTAAAGATTTCTTAGATTTTGCTGACAAGAACTCGAGATAAAATTCCTATAAAATAAAAATCCATCTATTATATTTTCCCCCAATCACTCACCTACTGAGAAAAAACTGAAATGGGTTGACAACCACTAAGACAAAAGTTTTTCTAAGAAGAATATAGTGTCGAAGTCGCTAGACAACATGAACAAATGCCAAAGCTAATTTCTCTACAGGAGAGTATCATAATTCAAGACCTACCAAGCCTTGACTTAGATAATAAATCACGTGCTCATGGAGAGAATCGTCTTCCTAAACCAAAACCATACCGATGGTTGATTCTGCCGCAACGAGATATAAGAGGAAATCCCTGCTATAATCAGGTGGACTTAGTAAAGGTGCAGAGGTCAATGCTTTTTCTAAAGCATAAAACGAGCGCTGAGCGAAATTGTCCCATAGAAATGGAACTCCTTTTTCAGCAATCTCATAAATCCCTTTGTGATCTTAGCATAATTGACGATAAATCTCCTCAAGAAATTGGCTTTTCCTTAGAGACTTTGAAGTTGACGGATGGTAAACGGGGGAGGAAATTGAAGTATTTCCTCAACCTTGAAAGGATCTAAGTGAATCCCCTCATTAAACACTATGAATCTAAATAATCAACTAGACGTGATAGCAAAAACAAATTTATTCAGATTCAACCAGATTTTATAATGATGACATTGATAAAAAAATAATCGAAGATGATGAGGATGATCAATTATCTTTCGAGAATGAGCAACTAGGTCATCCAAATAAGCTTTGATGATATGTTTGATATCATGGAAAGCATAGGACATGGCTCACTGAAAAGTCGCTCCAACATTTTTAAGGCCAAAAGGCATATTTTTGTATGTAAAGGTACCCCAAGGACAGATAAAAGTTATCTTATGTTGATATTTACGACATATAGTAATTTGATTATAACCCAAGAAACTGTCCATGAAGTAGAAAATCTCATTTTCCACACATTCATCGATAATCTGATCAATAAAAGGTGTGGGGAAATTATCTTTTGGACAAGCCTTATTTAGATCCCTAAATTCTATGCATACGTAGATCGTTCCTTTCTTTTTATCAAATGGGACTGGATTTGAGACCCACTCAGTCAACAGAATGGGGTATATGAAACTGGCCTTAAGCAACTTCTCAACCTCAGCTTTGATAGTTATTGCTTTTCTAGGGTTTACCGGCGGAAGATTTTTCCGTGTAGGCTTTGCATTTTCATAAGTCTTGATCTCATGCTAGACTATTGATGGATCAATTCCAAGAATTTCCTCATAAGACCAAGCGAAAACATCACGAAGCTCTTTAAAAAGATCGGTATAGATTTGAATTTCTCCAGGGGAGTATTCGGCTTCATGAAAACATTCTCAATTATATTAGGATCCCTAGATATGTTCACTTGAACTGTTTTCGAAATGATAGACATGTTACTTTCGACATAAATATATGTTGGAGCCAAAGGATTTAAAATTGTGTGAACACCACCTATTAAAAAAGGGCTAGACAAACTTGATTCTACTTCATGCAAGTCTAGGAGAAAATATGACCGATGATGCAAATCATCCCACGGTCTTTCTATACCCATCATTTCTTGTAGCATTTCTTCCTTAGATGATAAAATAGTATCAAGGTAGTCCATAGAAGAAGTCGATTCAAGAGTCCAAGCAGGAGGCACATCTCCATCCAAATCCTTCGGTGAAAAAGGAGTAGGATCAGAATATGCAGTGTTAACTTAAATTCGTAGGCAATTTCAACTACAGACATGGGATATGCCATCCCACCCACTTGCCCTTCTTCTAATGTGGTTGTAGAAGAGGGTAAGGGCCAAGGATCCAAAAATAATGAGTTCTCAAGAAATATCTTCGAGAAGGGGCGTTGGATGATGAAATGGCATTTATTCTAGCAATAGGAGAAGGAATATCAAAAGTATCCATTAACGAGGAATACATTCAGACTCCTAAATTCTCAACAAGCTACTTGGAATTCTTCAAAAAGGGAACAATAAAATCAATGGATGCATTGGATTCCTTTGGAGAATAATCCATCTGATCAACAGTAACAATTCTCCCTTCATGGGGAAATCACAAGATGCGAAAGAATGATGATACAATGGCATCCATTTCATAAATCCAATTTTGTCCCAATCGAAGCTTATAATCCAAATTCAAATCAACTATTTTCACCTTACCTCCAACACAGACAGGAAAGGCTGGAATAATTGCACGCGTCCTATGAGAATGACCATCAAATGCAGTCAAGAGAGTAGGTGAAGGAACAAATTGAGGAGATCTAATAGCTTTCCAACATGCAATCGACATGACACATGTGGAAGCTCCCTCGTCAACTATAGTTTGAAAGATATTGGTCTTTCGATATGTAGATTTAATCTAGAAAGACATATGATGAGGGAGTCTCTTCTTAATATTTGACATGTAAAATGTAATAATAAGATAGTTTTTCAGATCTATTGACCTAATCACAGTGAGAAGCACACTCCTTTGTGATGGAAATGACTGGAGTACCTCTAACGTAGACATCGGAAAGGACATTGAGCCAGATATTCAACAATGGAGTAGTTCTGGGAAACCTTGGCATTAGGGTTGATCGTTGAACATTTTGCAGAGCCTTTCAGCATCCAAGGTATAGGCTCAATTGCAGGCCTCTCAATATGGAGTGACTCTAGAACATCGAGAGTAGCCTTAGCCTTAGAGGATTTCAGTTCACCATAATCATGTGATCTTGTAGCAACATCAACATGAGAACTCATCATGTATACATTCAATGTATTTTCCCCTTCTTGGTTTCCCCCTGTGGGGTTCCAGTATGAGCAAACATTTTCTACCCTTGGGGAAAAGGCTTAGTTAGAATAGCCTCAGAGCTAGAAGAACCCTGCTGCACTAACAAGTGCTGAACATCCTAAATCTTAGGGAAAAGATGAGTTAAATGGTCTCCATTGCATAATTTGCAAGGAAACTTAACTTTCCTTTTTGACTCCTTTTTACCCTCCCCAACATTATTACTGGGTTTGTTCGCATTGCCCTTCCCATCCTTATCTTTCTTCTTACCACATCCCTTTTTCTTCCCATCAAATTGTTGATTTTATTTGGGGTTAGAAGATTGGACAACGTTAATAGTTAAAGGTTGAGAAGGCATAGGCACTGAAGCAATTTGTAAGGACAACTACTGCAATTGACTTAACAGGTTAGCCGTGTTGTTATCAATCGATCCGATTATCCTGTCGGCATGGGGACTTTGCTTCAGTTTGGATAAATCGATCTTGGATTGAGGAGCATCAGGAAAAACCTTTTCAAGAATCCCAGACTAAGAATATATAAGTTCAAACTGATAGGCTCTAATGATAGTCTGTTCTTTAGTGAATACCTTGGAGAGTGATACATCCTTAGAAATTTATGGTTGTAGAGATTTTGAAAACCATTTGAGAAGGAATTCATTAGGAATATAGGCTTTGATGAGCCTCTTACTTCTCCTTCATTCCTGAATATGGTCAGAAATGTGAGTTGCCTTATCTTATTGGAAACTAGCCAATAGCTCAGTTCCAACATCATATCAAATGGGAAACTGAAAATGGTTCAAAAGAATAGTAGCCAATTCACCAAATGAAGCAAAGGTACCCCCACTAAGCTCTATATACCACTTGGCAACATTTCTAGTTAAGGTGCGTTGGAACAATCTCAACCTGATTGAATCGTCAATTAGGGAGTTAGATGAACACCATAAATGGAATGTTGTTACATGGTCAGTGAGATCCTCCCCAGACTTTACTTTGAATTTTGGAATATTCGATGGAAGTTTTGCGGGAACCGGAGGCTAAGCTGGATTACATCGGATCAGGTCATTTGTCAATTTTGCAAGATCTTGCAAATTTAGGGTTGCTAGGAATGGTAAGTGTGAAGGAGCTTGAGAATTCCATCCACCATGAGTAGGATTCCTAACATTTTGAAATGAATATCCTAGATTTGTGGAGGCACCAGGTTGCCAAGGAGTGTTCATAGAAGAAAATTAACCGTAAGGAAATCTTGTGGTCAAGAAAAATTCAGAGTTTGACCACCTCTTGCCGAAGGGTTACCATTGCCAGAAAAATTTGCCCTAAGAAAAGTATTGAAAGGAGAGGAGAGCCCTCGGTAAGGGTTCCACGCATTGGCGAAGGGAGAATAACCTTGAAAGGTTCCTACGGAGGAGTAAGGCATGTTCCCTTGTTGACCAAAAGAAAACTGATTCCTGGCTCCTAAACCACTAAAAGCAAGGTTAGTCCATCCTTGAAAAGGATTATAACCTTAACCTTGAGCAGAGAAAGGGAGTGATCCTAAAGAAGGGTTAGAATGAGGTATATGACCACTTCCAAAAGGAAAACCCTGGAAAGAGGCTGAACCACTAGCCATAGAAGTCATAGTTGTGGAAACAACGAATGAGACAATTAGAGGAACTGAGGGAATTGCACTAGAAGGCATCCCAAAGGGGAAGGAACTAGTGTGGGAAGAAAAATATTGGGTGCCCCCACTCGAAGATGGAATGTAGTTAGAGCCAAATATTGTAGTACTAGAAGTGATAGTAGATATAGAAATGGTACCTCCTCCTTGAACTGAAAGAGGAGTATGGACACTAGTAGCACTCATAGACGAAATCGTGCTCCCAGCTGTGGCCATTAGAAGAAAAGAAGAAGAAAGACAAGGGCTTGTTGGCCTACGAGTCAGGGTCCCAACTTATAATAGAATGTATGGATAATTGGGAGGAAGATGTGAAGGAGTCACATGTGGCTCAATAATCTCTTCAACCTAAACTTCGTCTTCCAATTGGAAGAGAACCCTAGAAAGGACTGGAGCATTCCTATCCAAGTCACGACTTATACTAGGTCCACCCTGTGAAACTATAGCTTGAAGCAGAAGATAAATCTCCGATGCATTTGCTGCTACCGATTGAAAATCACCAACAGAATTTCTCCTACACCTTCTAGAAGAAGGATTGGAACTCATAGGTGAGAGCCCACAAAGCCTCCTGGACCAACGAACTAGTTGATCAACCACTTTTAATTATTAAGAGAACTTGTAAAGACTCAAAAAATTATAAATCTATGGCAATCTAGGAGCAAAGAGAACTCACTGAAATGTCCCTAAATATGAAACCAATCAAGCTACTTTCAAGTATTTCCGCTCCAAGTGATTAGGACCAGACACAAAAATACAAAAAAGCGAAGATAAGGACCTTCCGCAGATAGTTTGGGATAATTACAACCAAAGCCTAGCAACAAAGGTAACATAAACAGTTACGCCGACCCCCAGATAAAAGTCTTTGCCGATGCAAGTACCCAAGCTTCGCAAGGGCACCCTCCAGAAGTACTAATGAGAGTGATACAATGTCTGCCTCAGGTACCATAGGTATTCCCCCCCACAGTCACCTATGTGGTCCCTAGGAATGGAAACTAAGGTCACCAGTTTGTATCGGAAGCTGGGCAGAACAATCTTTGGTCAGGATCCAACAAGTAGGAGAGGGGGTATCTCTCTTCCCTACCTTCACTCGCCCTCGTGCTTAACTCCTAGAAGAGAAGAGCTTTCCCAGACAACTTAATGACACTAGATTTCACTCTTTTAATAAACTTCTATGTTTAAATTCAAAGTGGCCTTGGAGAGTTAACTCTCCACACACCTATTCCAATGCTCTAAATTACCTAGACTAGTTGATGTAACTATGACAAATAAAAAAATTCTAGTTCATTTTTGTTTTAGCGCTTGATTTTAATGGCTATTATTAAGTCAAGGAAAAATGGAAGTGCAACTTATGATGTTATTTGACACAAGAGGAAATCAATAGAAAACCTGGCTACACGCATATGTAACTCTTTTATCTTTGATGAAAGAGATTTCTACAGGGTTCTACAAACAAACTACGAAAGCAAAAATTCTCTTTTCATTTTCAAAACACACGCTCACACACTCAAAATCTACAAAAAGACTAAAAATTCTTATAGTGCAACTATCCTAATGCAAACTAAAATTGATTAATGCAAGATTCTAAGGATTACTCTTAAAGCAAGAAAATGTCTTTCTCAAAGAGATCAAGAGGCCAAAACTTGACAAAAAGGAGGAACAAATTCAATCACAGACTTTTTCCCAAAATCAAGCAAATTCAACGTAATGAAAAAATAATTCACACTTGCTCTAAAATGATAACAAGACAAAAAAAAATCAAAAAGAGAAAAAAGGCAACAAAAATATGTTTTTGTCTTTTTTCTTTTTAAGGGCACAAAGAGTTCTTGAGAAAACAAAAACTACTAAAGACTTCAAGATCAATATTCAAGCATAAAGAACCTCAAATTTCACAAGCCATAGGAATCATTAACATGATAAGACTTAAAGTGAAAAGAGGATGCAAACTCAAACAAACTAATCTGAACAGTAGCATAAAAACTCTAGCAAACAATAAATATTTCAAGAAGACCAAGATTTTTTTTTCAAGATTGCAAGGAATTTCTAAAAAACCAAGAAAAAACTAAATATGTCAACTTTCAAGAAAGAAAGGCAAAACAATATAAAGGCCGAGTTATAAGTGAATTGAGAGAAATTCCCAGTTGCAAATCTTAGAACAACTAAGAACTTCACTAAGAAGCCTTGAACCCAAACACAAAAAACTAACACTTCACCAAGAAGAAAACCCTAGGTTGACTAGGTTTTTCCACAAAGAGAGAGGAAAATGAAAGTATGTAAGAAGCAAGACTCTCCCAAACAATCAATAACTAAACATAAGCAATGAAAATTAGGCAAAACCCTTTACTGGACTTAGAATCTGAAAAACTCATTCAAAACCAAGCATACGCGACTGTGCAATGACATACTTGCGTCTATACGCGACTCTACTCAAGGAAACACGTGTATACACATGTTTCTTTGGAAAACAGTGCATCTATACGTAGCTGTGTGAATTAAAAACCATGTATACAAAAGCCAACAAAGAAAAAATAAAAATTTAGGCATGATCCAGAAGATCAGACTTTTTTCCCAGATTGTAAAGAAGTCAAAGATACTGGAAAAACCAAGAAACCAAACAAGAAGGCCCAGATCAAGAGAGAAACAACCCAAACAAGGAAATACAAGATTGTAGTCCCCAACAGAGTCGCCAATTTTGTTACGGGATAAAATACCCTAGTTCTGGATTGAGAACCCCAATAGATTAAAGGGCATAGACCAACAAGAAGCACACAAATAAGCAGTCCTAATGCTTAAACTGCTAAAGTGGGATGAAGATATAGTACCCGTAGGTCCTACATTTAAGGATGTTCCTATAGGGTTCAAACCCTTTGCTTCCTCCAATGATTCAAAACCTGCAACTCATTCCAGAAAATCATATATACTGGCAGTAGGTCAAAGCATGTTCAAGATATGAATGTTAAATCATATAATCATATAGATATAAAACATGAGATCATACATGAACAATACAAAGCTTATTTATTGATGTCTGCAAAGAACATGGAAGAATACAACCTGATTCGACCACGGCTCCAAGAGAAACCTTCCTCCAGATGCGTCCAGCCCAAGCCTCAATAATCCTCTTTCAAATGCATGCACATAGATGCCATATAAAGGAGATGGACATATCTAGGAGGAAAAAATGGTTCCCTATAGCTGGGAGTGTAAAAGGCATAGGGATAAATCAGACTTGATTAGGGACCAATTGGATATAATATCAATATCCTATCTTTCTCTCCCATTAGGCCTTCCCATGAGGTGTATTTATACCACCTCAAAACAATTGTTTCAGTTGGGATCTAGTTAGGCCACAAGCTCTTGTAGGTGGGTTTCCGGTGTAACCTGTAAAGCCCGCCCATAAAATAGGGATTTTATATTTTTTTTATTTCAAATTATATACGTGGGTTGGGTATAGATGGACCCATGTGTGTACGTGCTTTTTGAAGGGCAGAGTCATGCATGGAATTTAAAATAATGTTTTTTAGTAAAAGGACCAAGTTTGAAGGGAAAGGGATGCCCAAGGCCATGACTCAGAGCATCAAGTATACAAGGGTGATAAATTATGCTATAACATCGAGTTTGAAGAAGAATTTAGTTTCAATTGCTATGTTGGAAGATCATGGCTATGAGGTGATAGCAAAGGAAAGGCTTTCCTTTGTCACATAGCCATAGGAAAAGTAAAGCAGATCAAGGTTCAGGTGAGGAACCTATAAAAATTGGATGTAGAGATTGTGCTGCTTTAGGCACGAAAGTAAATAAAGTGTAGAGCCGAGACATCAATTAATTATGGCATAGAATATTGGGTCATTTTCACCATGGAGATTGGAATATCATGCAACAAATTTCTACAGAACTTCCCAAGGGTGCACTAGAGTAGCGAGATACATGCAAATGGTGTACATTTGGGAACTACACTAAAGCCAGTTGTTGACGGTACTGGACCTGCCAACATGTAAGGGGATCTCACCGGTAAGAAGTCCCAATTAGACCTCAGACTGTTTGGTGTAGGAGTCCCAACAGTGGGTCATACGGTAATGCCTTAACCACAATTTCGCACAGAGGCAAGTAAGATAACTCTATTGCTGGCAAGGGTGTGATAGTTGTAGTGAGTCAAGGAAGGTGCACGAGAGGTTCTAACACACGGGGGTTGAGATGAGTGCGCCCCTTGGAAACCTGTGATAGCACATAGTTAAGAAGGGAACACACGAACGAAGATGCATCATAATATGGAAGGTGAGTTAGCAAGCAATCCAAAGTGATGGTTAAACCAACATCACATTTCAGAAATATTCATACATACATACACAGATAGTTATACATGCATGCGTAAGTAAATAGATACATATACCATTTAGAGTAAACTAGATAACATAGAATATAATACAACATATGCATGAAACATTTTGGCTCTTGTTATATTAAGAAGTGTAAGTTCGAGTCATACAATACATCCATGTCCAACCACTAGTTCTAATAGCAAAACATTACAGCCACAACCGCCTACTCCTCCAAAGAGATGTACTAGCTCTGCACAGTGGAGAAGCCAAGGCTTATTACAATATTGTCCAAGCTCTCCCCAAGATAGTCTTATCGGAAGCTTGGCTGACCAAAAGCCTTTACAATGAGTTATGAGATTCTATTTATAGCAAAGGGTGGGGTGACCCTTGGCATTCCCCTTTGTGACAATTCATCTATCCTCATGACTCTTCATCTACTCTATGGCTGTTACATCCAACTATCGACACTTGAACTTCCACTTGAAAATACGTTACATTACAATGCACATGTGCCCATGTGAGACAAAATGGCTTGAGAAAGCCATGCAAGACATCAATGACACTTGGTCCATTGTGGTGAGACCAACTCTTTGACATGCTTGTGATGGTGAAGGTTGTGAGCTAATGCCAAGCTTGGTCGTCCATGATGGTGTGCATGCGCTCCATGGTGACATCTTATTGAAGCGAAATCTTGCCTCTGTTGCATCTGGGTGCATTGGTGTGCCTCCTCCATCCAACTCGTCTACTAACATGCACATGGTCTTCTTGGGTGCAGCCAAATCGGCAACACACTGATGCATAGTGTCCATGTTTATCTTCCAGTGTGTGCTAGTGGTCATGCACATCAATTGTCAACTACATGTTCAGCTTCAGTTGGACTTGCTTCTTGTCTTTACCTCGGTGAGTGTCCTAAATGGGTGGGATCACATGAGTGCACACGATGACATGCATGCTGTTGAATTCCCTTGCATGCAATCACACTGCTCACCATGTCTGCTCCATGCTAGCTGCTGGGATGGATCTTTAACTTGTACAGGCGCAATTTCATTTGTGAGTGCATGTTGCATCCGATGTTGTACCTGTTCTTGCTACAACTCATTCTCTTGTCTATGCAACTCCTGTTCTTCCTTGAGTTGCTTCTTGAGCACATGCAACTCCTCTATGTTCCATTCTCTGCCTTTGCGTGATCTTCATGTTGTGTCGTCACCTCATAACCTTAGTCTCCAAAGCTTCTTTCACCACAAGTGGATCTGCTTGAGCTTGCAACTTTGTTCTGCCTCTGTGTAGTCAACAACCTTCCTCTTGCATTCATTGCATTTGGTATGCTGCCTTCAGCTGCTATTCATGATGTTGCTCACTGTGATGCTGCTTCCGTCATAACTTGATGTCCTTGTCTACAAACAACTCGATGTCTTCGTGGGTAGGTAAGTCCATAGACACTTAATCAATTGCATCCCAGAGTGTGCTCTGAACGGTGTCTTTGACTCTATTCTCTTGGAAACCATTGTACCTGTACTGTTGAGTGGTAGATGAACACCTATGATACCTGGAGACATGGAAACACCTATGACAAGCAATTCGTCAGTCGAAAAGCAAAATGAACTTGAGAACTGACTTGCAACATACCTGTGTGATTGATCATGAAGGTTGCGCAATTTCCTCCTGGAGGTCAGGAGATTGATTGCCAAGATTGTGCAAGGCACAGTCTAGGCTGTTGGGAGGCTGACTAACTGCTGGAACTATTCAATGCATAGTCCAGTATGGCTGCTAACTGCTGGAATTGCGCAATGCACAATCTCAATTGGAAATGGCTGCAGGCTCAGTGATTGCATTGTGCAATTTTCTGGGCCTGCAGTCACTGTCCCTCAAAATTTCATAATGCAAGTCTGGAGAATAGTCACTAGGCAGAAATGAACATTTCTTGAGAGGAAGATAGAACCTTCCCTCTTAGGATTGTGCAATGTTGTCTTGGTGAGGCAGAGTCCGAGCCAAGAGTGCCCAGACTCACCGAAAAGCAACTGAAAGTGAGTGTGAATGTGAATGCATGGTGATATGGAGTGTAAGCATAAGTGAATGATTGTGCATGCAAAAATGAATGAAATAGTCATAAAATGGAGCAACATTCATGTGGGTGAGGTGAGTCGCCGAATCGACGACTGTTCGTGCAAAACAATTTCATGCATGCGATAATAGTGAGATGTTAACGAAAACTGAAATGGTGCTAGTACAAGGTAGTATGTATCGAAACGACAACAAGAGCTCACTGAAATCAAGCAGAGAACATTAGTACGAAGCAAAACAAAAAAAGCGCTAGAAATGCAACACAAGACATGGAAAGCGAGCTTACCCAAAAACAACTGAGCTGAATGTGCCGATGGCTCCTAGATGTGATGTGGGATGTCACAGCTACAAGGTTGATGTTAGGAATGAGATCTGCAGCGTCTGGTTCATTATTTTTGATAAAATCGAAGATGTGATGCACATGCCACAAATCTAGGAAGAGTGACACTTGATGGGAGGTTTCCGAAATGATCCTTGCATGCAACCTCCAATAGCTAAAAGTAGATCCATGAATCAAGGGATTCCTTTGCATGCTGCCTTAGGAGAAGAATTCGATGCATGAAAATTGGTTTTTCTCGGTCTCGGAGGGAGCCAGTCAACTCAATTACACATGCAAGAGGTTGCTCAACTACTGGGAGAAAATGCACATTTCTGGAAGGGAGTTGGGCTGGCTGCCCAGGAGATTTGGGTAATTTCTAGGCAGAGAAGCTGATTGCTGCCCAGGAATGTGTAATTCATGGGCTGAGCAGCCCTGCTGGGAGGAATTGCGCAATTTTCTGGATGAAGCCTTCCTGGAAGAATTGTGCAATTTTGGAGGCCAGCAAGCTGCCATACTGAATTGTGCAATTTTTGGAGGGAAGGCTAGTTTCCCTCCAGAATTACACAATTCCTTGAGGGAACTACTAAACCTGCAGCTGGACCAAGGTCGGACAAACAGCTTGTGAGGGGGATGCATCAAGCTCTGATAGACATGCTGCTTTTCTACAAGAGAAACATTGAATCTTGTGTACTTAATGAAGCAAGACATGTTGCTATGAAAGGTTGGTAGGGAGGCTCCAAAATGAAGCTAAGGAAAAATTTTAGAGGGTGGTTGTAGTCGCTACAACACTTGGTGACACACTGGTAGAACTGTAGCTCTCTGAATGGACCTTTTTCGTGAAAAGCAAGTCTAACACCTTCGGAAGTATTGTTCAGTTCTCAAATCGTCTTGGTTTCCACACTTGCTTGATTGTAAGATGTAGCATCTGCCGAGCTCTTGGTCGATTGACACACATTCCAAGCCAAGTCAACATAGTTGTTTCAATTTGGGTCAAGGGATATATTGGTGCACAAGCAATGTAGTCTTCAGAGTCTCATCTCAAGTGTTGCTCCACTGCCAGCAGGCCTGGACAGTACCCCAGTGGAGTCACATAGGAACACAAGCATGGCTTCGTTGCCAGCGAGCCTGGTCAGTACCCCAAAGGAGTTACTTGCATCAAATCTCTACGTAGGAATCCTTTCTCTTCTTTTGCCTTATTCATTTTTTTCCATCTTCATAAATGTGCATAACACTTATTCATTTCAGAGGTGGAAGAGGGATCCCGGCTTATTGAGAGTAGAAGAGGTTGTTCCTGCAGAGAAGTAGTTTATTATACCTCTGACGTGCCTGTGAAGGTTTTCCCCCTCACCTTACTCTACTTGTCTGGGCTGACAAGGGTTAACCCAAAAAAAACCGACTAGAGTACGTGATACTAGTTAGTGTGCAAGCGTTGTGTTTTCACCAAGGTTTACTTCAAACAATACATATTTTTCATTGATGTATCATGGACTGAAGACAACAAGTTCTTACATAAGAGAGAGGACAACAAATAACCAAATTTTGATAGTTGTACAAGTCCTCTTGTACTTTACCAAACTTTTTTCAAGAGTCATACATGGTTTCATGCGAAACTAACCTACAAACAAAATAAGCAAACAAACAACAAAGAAAAGCAGAAGCAAAAGTAAAAGCGAAAGCGATGTGAGTAAGCAAACAAGAAAGCAAAAAAAAAAAACCAACAAAGAAAGTAAGCAAACAAGCATGTAAGAAAATAGACTGAATGAAAACACTACTCCTACTCCTAAGTTAACGGTGCATGGGCCATCTCATGTGAAGTGATACATCCAATGCAGTCACTGATGCACTGGTTGACCCATGTTGGTGAAGGAATGGTTCGTGAACAAGATAGCTGTGTGAATTAGCAAACAAGAAAGATGTAACAGTGAAGAAAAACACACTCTGAGTTTAAAAGTGTCCACAGAATAAAAATGAGTGAAAGTGCATGACATGCACTCTGTGGACTTGCCATGGTGCTGTGCTACACTATGTGCAGATGTCGAGTGTATGCATTCTCTTGACTATGACAAGCAAGCAAACATGAGAAAGGTAGACCACTTATGTTGTGCATGTGTGCTTGTTGTGTAAGATTCCTCCAATGCATGAGTGATGGGATCATGTAGTTTGAGTGGAGGAAGCAAAATATGGGTGTTTGGTTGATCTTCAATGCAAAGCAGAGAGTGATGAGGAGCCTTGAGTGTTTCAACAATTTCCTGACCGGAAGTGAAACCAACCTTAGGACAACGAGGGCCTGACATAACCATCAGCTCGGGCTGAAGTGCCTAAAAAACCTAAGGGGTTTCAATTTCATTGACATATAGATCAGTGTAGACCATTGTTTGGGATAGATTGACAACAGTTGAATCAACATCATGATCAGATGAGGAAGTAGAGAGATCACGACAACCAAGATCAAAAAATTCAGGATGTTTGTTGGCATCCTCATGATTTGATGAATCGGGCAGAGGGGTAGATGAGAAGCAAAGATGTTCACCCTTTGTGTTTTCAGAAATGACAGATGATAGATTGGACATATTTTTGGAGGAAGATGTGTCCTCTCCACAATGTAATGACAGACTGACATCTGACATGTCTTGTGAATGATCGGAAGTAGAAACATCTGGAAATGAGTTTTCAAAGGGGAAATCAACAGTGATAGAATCAAAAAGGATTTTAGGATAAAGTGGATGAGGCACAACTGGAAGGGAGTCATCCTTCACCATGGGTTCTTCTTTAGATTCCTGCACACACTCATCATGAATGGTGGCGTAGGTTGGCTGCACAACAACAAATCCGTCTACAACTTGATCCTCGTTCACAACAGGTGAAGAGTCTGGAATGGAAGAGAACAAGACAGTACAATCCGGAGGATCAACAGAACGTGGGGACGGAGGTTGAGGGAAGGAATCCACATGAAAACCAACAAGCTTACAAGCCAAATATACACAAATATCAAGAGAAGGTGGGGTGGGAGGATGTGATAGTTCAACAGATGTGTGTGCATGTTCTCCCACATCAATCTGTAGTGGTGGAGCTGTTTGATGAGGTGAAGGTAGACAACCACTTGTGACAGCAACTATGCCTGCCTGTGATTGCAAAGCTCCATCATCGAAGTGTGCTGAGAAGGGTTCAGATATGTGAAGAAGATACTCAAATATTCCATCGAGAAATTCCCAATCAATATCATCTTCGGGGAATCGGTATGCAAGATTACAAAAGCGTGTGTAAAACTGATCAATGGATTCATCGGGTGCTTTTCGTAATTTCAGAATTTCTTTATCGAGTGCTTTATGGTTATAGTGATTGAAAGCATGGTCTATCTTTGCAACTAGATAAGTAAGAGAATAAATAGATTTTCTGGGCAGCGTGGCACACCAGTGCATTGGTTGCCCTCGAAGTGTGTAGATGAACATCACACAGGTCATGTATTCCTCAAAGATTCCATGTCTTTCACATGAGCCTACAATGCCGACCACATGCCTAACCAAGGCTACGTGGCCTCCACCATCATATGTTTTATGAGACAAGTTATCCGAGAGCTTTTCCAAGATAATGAAATCATTTCCATAAGGCATACACTCCGGATGAGCAACTCAGTAGTTAGTCATGATACATATACAGAGATTCAAAACAGATGTGTGGACTCAACTTGTCATTTGGCCCTCCTTCTAGCACCATAATGTTGACGGTGCTGGACCCGCCAACATGTAAGGGGATCTCCCCGGTAAGAAGTCCCAATTAGACCTCAGACCGTTTGGTGTATGAGTCCTAGTAGTGGGTCGTACGGTAATGCCTTGACCCCGATTTCGCATAGAGGCAAGTAAGATAACTCTGTTGGTAGCAAGGGTGTGACAGATGCAGTGAGACAAGGAAGGTGCACGAGAGGTTCTAACACATGGGGGTTGAGATGAGTGCGCCCCTTTGAAACCTGTGATAGCACACAGTTAAGAAGGGAATACACAAGCGAAGATGCATCACAACATGGAAGGAAAGTTAGCGAGAAATCCAAAGTCATGGTTAAACCAACAACACATTTCAAAAATATTCATACATACATACACAAATAGCTATACATGCATGCATAAGTAAACATATACATATATCATTTAGAGTAAACTAGATAACATAGAATACAATAGAACATATGCATGAAACATGCTGGCTCTTGTTATATTGAGAAGTGTAAATTCCAGTCATACAATACATCCATGTCCAACCATTAGTTTCGATAGCAGAATGTTACATCCACAACCGCCTGCTCCTTCAAAGAGATGTACTAGCTCTGCGCAGTGGAGAAGCCAAGGTTCGTTAAAATATTGTCCAAGCTCTCCCCAAGATAGTCTTATTAGAAGCTTGGTTGAGCAAAATACTTTACAATGAGTTACGAGGTTCTATTTATAGAAAAGGGTGGGGTGACCCTTGACATTCCCCTTTATGACAGTTCATCTACCCTCATGACTCTTCATCTACTCTATGGCTGTTACATCCAACTATCAACACTTGAACTTCCACTTGACAAGACGTTACATTACAATGCACATGTGCCCATGTGAGACAAATTGGCTTGAGAAATCCATGAAAGACATCACTGACACTCGTTCTGTTGTGGTGAGACCAACTCTTTGACATGCTTGTGATGGTGAAGGTGGTGATCTGATGCCAAGCTTGGTAGTCCATGATGGTGTGCATGTACTCCATGGTGACATCTTGCTGAAGCGAAATCTTGCCTCCGTTGCATCTGGGTGCGTTGGTGTGGCTCCTCCATCCAACTCATCTGCTAAAATGTGCATGGTCTTCTTGATTGTGGCTGAACTTTTAACATACTGATGCATAGTGTCCATGTTGAACTTCCAGCGTGTGCCGATGGTCATGCACATCAACTGTCAACTACATGTTCAGCTTCAGTTGGAATTTCTTCTTGTCTTTGCCTCGATGAGTGCGCTAAATCGGTGGGATCACATGTGTGTGCACGATGACATGCATTCTAATGAATTCCCTTGCATGCAATCGACAACACTTCTCACCATGTCTGCTCTGTTCCAACTACTGGGATGGATCTTTAACTTGTACGGGCGTAGTTTCATCCGTGATTGGACGTTGCGCTCGCTGCTGTACCTATTCTTGTTGCAACTCATTCTCTTGTCTATGTAGCTCCTATTCTTCCTTGAGTTGCTGCTTGAGCACATGCAATTCTTCTCTATTCTATTCTCTGCCTTCGTGTGATCTTTATGTCACGTCGTCACCTCATAGCCTGAGTCTCAAAAGTTGCTTTCACCACAAGTGGATTTGCTTTAGCTTACAACTTTGTTCCACCTCTGTGTTGTCAACAACCTTCCTCTTGCATTCGTTGCATCTCGTATGCTGCCTTCAGCTTCTATTCATGATGTTTCTTGCTGTGATGCTACTGCCTCCATACCTTGATGTCCTTGTCTACGAAAAACTTGATGTATTTGTGGGTAGGCAAGTCCATAGACACTTGATCGATTGCATCCTAATGTGTGCTCTAAATGGTGTCTTCGACTTTGTTCTCTTGGAAAGCATTGTATCTGTACTGCTAAGAGCCAGATGAACACCTGGGATACCTAGAGACATGGAAACAGTCATGGCAAGCAATCTGTCCGTCGAAAACAAAAATGAACATGAGAACTGACTTGCAACATACCTGTGTGATTGATCATGAAGGTTGGCAATTTTCGTCGGGAGGTCGGGAGACTGACTCACAAGATTGCGCAAGACATAGTTTGGGCTATTGGGAGGTGACTGACTGCTAGAACTACACAATGCACAGTCCATTTTGGCTGCTAACTTCTAGAATTGTGCAATGCGCAATCTCAACTGGAAATGGTTGTAGGATCAGTGACTGGATTGCCAATTTTATGGGCCAGCAGTCACTGTCCCTCAGAATTTCGCAACGCTAGACTATAGGATAGTCACTAGGTAGAAATGCGGATTTCCTGAGAGGAAGACAAAGCCTTCCCTTTTAATATTGCACAATGTTGTCTTGGTGAGGCAGAGTCCAGGCCAAGGCTAACTGGACTCGCCGACAGGAAACTAAAATAGAATGTGAATGCAAATGCATGGCGATACTGAGTGTAAGCATAAGTGAATGATCATGCATGTAAACAGTGAATGAAATATTCATAAAATAGAACAACATGCATGTGGGTGAGGCAAGTCGTCGAATCAACGACCGTTCATGAAAAACAGTTTCATGCATGTGACAATAGTGAGATGTTAACGAAAACTGAAACGGTGTTAGTACAAGTTAGTATGTATTGAAACGAAAACAAGCACTCATTGAAATAAAGCAGACAACATTCATACGAAGAGAAACACAAAATGCGCCAGAAATGTAACACAAGACATGGAAAGCGGGCTTACCCAAAAGCATCTGATTTGAATGTGCCAACGACTCCTAGATGTGATGTGGGATGTCAGAGCTGCAAGGTTGATGTTATGAATGAGCTCTGCAGCGTCCGGTTCATGATTCTTGATAAAATCGAAGATGTGATGCGCATGCCACAAATATAGGAAGAGCGACACTTCCTGGGAGGTTTCCGAAATGATCCTTGCATGCAACCTCCAGCTGCTAAAAGTAGATCCCTGAATCAAGGGATGCCTTTGCATGCTGCCTTGGGAGAAGCAATCCATGCATGCAAATTGGTTTTTCTTGGTACTGGAGGGAACCAACTAACTCGACTGCGGATGCAAGAGGCTGCTCAACTGCTGGGAGAAAGTGCACATTTCTGGAAGGGAGATGGGCTAGTTGCCCAAGAGATTTGTGCAATTTATGGGCATAGCAGCTGACTGTTGCCCAGGACTGTGTAATTCCTGGGCTGAGCAGCCCTGCTGGGAGGAATTGTGAAATTTTCTGGATGAAGCTTTCATAGAAGAATTGCGCAATTCTAAATCCCAACAGGCTTCCAGACTGAATTGCGCAATTTCTGGAGGGAAGGTTGGTTTCCCTCTAGAATTGCACAATTTCTTGAAGGAGCTGCTCAGCCTACAGTTGGACCAAGCCCAGAAAAACAACCTATGAGGGGGATGCATCAAGCTCTAATAGACATGCTGCCTTTCTACAAGGAAAACACTGAAGCTTGTGTGCTTAATGAGGCATGACATGTTGCTGTGAAAGGTTGGTAGGGAGGCTCCAAAACAAAGCTAAGGAAAATTTTTGGAGGGTGGTTGTAGCGGCTACAACAAAACCCTTCATTATAAGGATAATCAAGCACAAGCGATCCTTGAAAGAGTTCACTCAGATGTGTGTGGATCATTATCGACAGCCTCCACGAACAAACACATGTTTTATGTGATCTTTGTAGATTATTTGCCACATAAGTACTGGATTTTCTTCATGTAGAAGAAATATCATACATTCTCTAAATTTTGTGAATTTAAAGCACTTGTTGTGAAAGACACTGGTAGGAAAGTGAAGGCTCTCAAGAGTGATAATGGTGGATAATATGTGTTGAATGAGTTCAAGAACTTCCGTGCATCATAAGGAATTTGACTTCAGTGAATAACACCCCATAACCCACAACATAATCGGGTGGCAGAAAGGAAGAAAAGAAGTATTGTGGGAGCTGCACAAGTGATGTTACATAATCAAGGCCTACCGTTGCACTTTTGGGCTGAAGAATGCAACACAATTGTATATGTGCAGAACATGAGTCCTCATCAGATTCTTGGGATGGGTACACCAAAAGAAGCTTTTTCGGGGAAGAAACCAGATGTGTCACACTTTAGAATCTTTGGTTCATCAGTTTACTATCATTTAACCAAGGATGCAAGGAAAAAGTTAGAGTCGATAGCTGAGTTGGGCATATTTGTGCGGTACACTGATACAACCTCATAATTGTCGAGTGTACCTGCCATCTCATAGGATGACAGTTGTTCGTAGAGATGTGAAGTTCAATGAAGAGAAGGCCATGAGATTTTCCCTTGAGAGGGAGCTTCAATTACATGCAGATGAGGAGATTTTAGCTCTAAAGGAAGAACCTCAAGATGACATGGAGGAGCTACAAGCAAAGGAGTAGAGAGTGGAACCACCCAATCATGCAGAGACATTGAGAGATGGAAGGAAGCACACCATAGAATTTGAAAAATTGATGCATAATGCTAGAGAGAATGTGGGAGCACGCACATCATAGCACAGGAAGAGGAGGTCACCAGATCAGTAAACTGGCTACATGGGTCTGATGAGCGAGAGTGTAGAGACTGAGCCATCCTCATTTGAAGAAGAAGTGCAACAACTAGTGTGGGTTGATGCCATGGTAGAGGAGTATCACTCCATTATGAGGAACAATGCTTGGGAAGTTTTCCCAAGGCTAGAGGACAAGTCAGTGGTAGGTTCCAGGTGGATCTATAAGGTGAAGTGAGAAACAAATGGTGTGAAAATTCTACTTCAACATTTGATTTGATTTGCCTACTTATTTTTAGAAAGTTATTTATGAAATTCCTTCAATAAACATTAAAATAAATTCTTCTGCAAATATCACACCATAATACAGAAACAAACACATGCACAAGAATCAACACATTGACACAGATATTTTGGACAACAGTTCCCGGAAAAACCCAATGTGGGAAAACCGGTGCAACAAGGGAGGATTTTATTATTCAATGATTCTTTAGTACAACTGGGTGCCAAACTGGCTTACCCAACACAAAGAAAAATTCTCCAACACTTCTCCCAGTCTCAGCATTAGCCTAGTTGACCTCTGCGTAGCTCCCAGACACTCTGCATCAACCCTAGGCCTCTCTGCGTCACCCATGAAGGCCCTCCAGTGATTGCGCAGTCTCCAGCTACCTCAGCGTCTGCCTCTCCTTCCTCTGCATTGGTCTTCTATTGCTGATCCTGACTCTCTGCTCTGTACTAGCTACCTCTTGCTACTCTCTAGACCACTAGTTTAATTTTCTCAGCTAACCCTGCTCCAGAAATTGAACTGAGTAGTCAGTGTGTTCTCCAACTAACCCTCAAGCCTCTCTTTATACTTTTCTCGTTTGTCCATCAATGGGTGCGATAAAGTCCCTAATCAATGCCTGAGATTAAGTCCCTAATCAATGGATAAGATTAGATCTAACTTGATCCATGTCTTTTGGACCATTCTAACTCAATTTTATATTAATTCATATTAATATTTTATTTTCCCTAAGTTTAGACTTAGGGACTCCATTAAAAATATTTTAATATCTTCCAAAGTAGTTAGATTCTGCCCAAACCATTTCTAGGTCTTAGAGTTCTCATGTGCTTTAGCCTCTCCATCAAGCTTCATGGCTAGAGTACATCTGATGCTAGCCCAAATCAACACTCCCTCTCAACGAGGACTGTGCTCTAGTAATGCTCCTCACTGAGTATCACCCTAATCATCTGGCATCGGCCCCTATGTTGATGCTAAGCCTCCCTGCCCAACATCCTCTGTGCTGCCGCATCTTGTACTACTGCCCATGGCTCTACTACTAAAACTGAAACATCTATACGAAATCTCCCTCTACATCCATGCTGCTGCTAGTCCTTTTCTCCCAACACTGCATCCGCACTGCAACTCCCTCTGCATCCGTGTTGCTATCCCCATTTCTACTACTGAAACAGGTTCTTTATGATCCCCATTTTTTCCTTGAAGTAATCAAACTTTGTCCTTCCTAAGGCCTTGGTGAGGATGTCCGCCACCTGTCTCCTGTAAGAGTGTAGCTCAACTTGTACAACTCCTCGTTGGACACAGTCTCTAACAAAGTGACACCATATATCAATATGATTTGACTGATAATGAAACACTAGATTCTCAGAGATCTTGATGCAACTCTGATTATCACACATGATCCTGGTCGCCTCCATTTTTCTTCTGAATACATTCACAAGCAGTTTTCTAAGCCATGTGGCCTCACACGAAGCTGTTCTTGCTGCCATATATTCTGCTTCATATGAGCTTAGAGCCACATAATTCTGTTTCCTACTGCATCAGGAAGTCATTCCTGATCCAATGTTGAAACAGTACCCAGAGGTACTTTTCCGATCCACTGAACTTCCTACTCAATCTGCATCAGTAAATCCAATCAATTTGATATCCTTACCCTCGGTGTACTAGAGTCCATAATCATCTATTCCCTGTAAATACTTGAGAACGTGTATGACTGCTGCCTAGTGTGCCCTCTTCGGTTCCACCATGAACTGACTAAGGGTGTTAATAGCGTAGCAAATGTCTGGCTTGGTATTGACGAGATACATCAGGGGCCTATATAGGATGGAATCAACATCCTTGTCTTCTGATGCATCAATCTTCTTCCAGTTGGTGATCATTGGAGTATCCATGGGTCTACAGTCCTCCATCCTGAATCTTTTCAGGATTTATGTAGCATACCTTCCTTGCCCAAGGAAGATCTCTCCCTTCTGCTACTAAACTTCCAACCCTAGGAAGTAATGCATTAGTCCCAAATCCTTCATATTGAATTCTATGGCTAGATTCTTCTTGTAGTCCCCAATGAGCCTGGATGATCCTGTTATAAAGAGATCATCCACATACAATACTAAGATTAGCGGCTCATTCTCTATAACCAGATAGTACAGTTTCGGATCCGCATCACTCTTGACAAACCCCATCTTCTGCAAGTATCCATCGATTCGACCATACCATGCTCTAGGTGTCTATTTCAGCCAATACAATGCTTTCTTCAACTTGCATGCATGAGACTTCTTCTCATGTGTCTAAAAGCCCTTTGGTTGTTCAATGTATACCTCTTCTTCTATTACCCCTTTCAGAAAAGCCGTTTTGATATCCATCTGATGAATCTCCCACCCTGTTTGAGCCGCAAGAGATATCACGGTCCTAATAAATGTATAGTTGGCTACTGGGGCGAAGGTCTCCTCATAGTCAATTCCTTCCTTTTGAGCATACCCCTTAGCCACAAACTTGGCCTTGTATTTCTCAACACTGTCATCTGCAACATATTTGATCTTATAGATCCATCTCAAACCTACCACTGATCTGTCTTGAGGCCTTGGCACTACCTCTGAGCCATCGTTCACCATTATGGAGTTGTACTCCTCTACCATCGCATCTAGCCAAACCTGATGTTGAGCTACCTCCTGGAAACTGGTAGGCTCCCCATCTTGAGCTACTAATGTGTGATATCTATCCAACTATTTTCACTCCCTCTTACTGTTTCTTAGCGCACCGATGAAGTCCTCTGCATCTCACACAATCTGACGAAGTTCCCTGCCAGTTCTTCTTTTTCCAATAGGTGCCTCTGTTAGCTCCTCCTCATCCTATGAATCTTCCTGATCCGGGGAAGAATTCTTTACGTCTGTTGGTTAAATAGGTTTAACCAACAACTCTTCTTTTGACTACTCCTCGGAAGGCATCTCACGAGATTTTCTGAAAGACCTATCATCCATTAACTTTACATCTCTTCCAACCACTACCTTCCTACTCCCTGGAAGATAAATTCTATATGCCTTAGTGTTCTCGCTATATCCCACTAGATATCCCTTTTCCCTAGTTTGATCCAACTTTTTTCTCTTTTCTTTGGTTATGCGATAATATGCTAAACTCCCAAATATCCTTAAATGACTGACTTTAGGCGTCTTCCCTGTGAAAAATTTCCCTGGATTAATCTTCCCCAATGCCCGATGAGGAGTCTTGTTCTGAACATAGAATGATATGTTGGATGCTTCTGCCCACAGGAATTTTGGCATATCCTGATCATACATCATGGACCTAGATGCTTCTATAATAGTCATGTTCTTCCTTTCTGCTACTCCATTCTACTTCGAATTGTACAGAGTTGTCCACTCTCTTCTGATGCCCTCCTTAGCACAAAAATCAATGAAGTCCTTATCGACATACTCAACTCCATTATCTGAGAGCAAAACTTTTATTTTCTTCCCAGTTAGATTCTCCACCAGAGCCTTTAACTCTTTGAAGCGACATAAAACCTCGTCCTTGGTTTTCATAAAATAAATCCAAGTTTTCCTTGAGTGGTCATCAATGAAGGTAAGGAAGTAATCGACACCACTAAGAGCTTTGGTGGACATAGGTCTGCATATATCTGAGTGTATCAATCCTAGTACACTCTTGGCCCTGTGTTTACTCCTAGGAAATGCTGCCTTGGCATACTTTCCTAGAGCACATCCTCTGCATACATCATCTCATTCTGTACTAAGGTTTGGAACTCCTATTACAGTGCTCTTGAGACTTCTCAAAGCCCCATGGTGCAAATGTCCCATTCTTCTGTGCCATAGTTCGTTCAAGTCCTTGTCTCCATGACTACCTATTAGTGCCATTGGTGATTCTAGTTGTAATTTGTACAACCTGTTACTTTTGATTCCAATCTGCACTTTCCTTTTCCAGATCAGGTGTTTGACGTATACCTTCTCCTTAATGAAGTAGATGTCATAGCCCTTTCCTTGAATTTGCGATACGGAAAATAAGTTCATCCCCAATCCTAGTACATGCAGCACATTTGTAGTGCGGAACCATTCTCCCAATTCTATTTGAAAAACTATGGTACCCTTCCCTACGGGAGTACACTTTGCCTTGTTCTGCATGGTGATCTAAAAGTTCATATTCTCTTCTCGATACTCTGGGAAACATTCCCTGATTCCTGTCATATGCCAAGAGGCTCCACTGTCTATATACCATACTTCTGATGATGTATAACTAGTCATACAAGTTGCTTCTTCTTCCATCCTCCAAGCCAACATGAAGAAATCGAAATCTCTTGTGAAATTTTTTGACAATCTGTGCGAGTCCCCTGACACGGATGCCTCTACATCATGGTCTTGAACCATAACTGATTTTCCCTTCCTGTCTCTGATTACTTACTTTGATACCATGTGAAAATTCTACTGCAAAATCTGATTTACTTTGACTACTTATTTTCAAAAAGTTATTTATGAAATTCCTTCAAGAAACATTAAAATAAATTCTGCTGCATATATCACACCATAATATAGAAACAAACACATGCACAAGAATCAACACATCGACACAGATATTTTGGACAACAGTCCCCAGAAAAACCCAACATGTGAAAACTGGTGTAGCAAGGGAGGATTTTATTATTCAGCAATTCTTCAGTATAACTGATTGCCAAACTGGCTTACCCAATAGAGAGAAATATTCTCCAGCACATCTCCCAATCCCAATGTCAGCCTGACTAACCTCTGTGTAGCTCCCAAACACTCTGCGTCAGCCCTGGGCCTCTTCACGTCACCAACGCAAACCCTCTAGTGAATGCGTAGTCTCCAGCTGCCTTAGCGTCTTCCTAAAAGGCCCTGCGTCTGCCTCTCTTGCCTATGCACTAGTCTTTTATTGTTGATCCTGACTCTCTGCTCCGTACTAGCTGCCTGCTGCTGATCTCCAGATCACTAGTTTGAATTTCTCAGCTAACCCTGCTTCAGAAATCGAATTGACTAGTCTCCTTCAGTGTGTTCTCCAACTCACCCTCAAGCCTCTCTTTATACTTTTCTCGTTGGTCCATCAATGGTCAAGATTAAGTCCCTAATCAACGGATAATATTAGATCTATCTCAATCCATGACTTTTGGACCATTCTAACTCAAATTTATATTAATTCACATTAATATTATTTTCCCTGAGTTTGGACTTAGGGACTCCATTAAAAATATTAATTATTTTAATATCTTCCAAACCGTTTAGATTCTGCCCAAACCATTTCTGGGTCTTGGAGATCTCATGTGTTTTAGCCTCTCCACCAAGTTTCGTGGCTAGACCACATCCGATGCTACCCCAAATCAACATATGGGAGTGTTGAGAAACACAAGGCTAGATTGTGGCCAAAGGGTTCTCTCAGGTGGAGGGAATTGATTACGAGGATAACTTTTCTATAGTAGAAAGGTACTCTTCAATCAGATCTATTCTAGCACTTTCAACGCAAATGGGATGGAAGATACATCAGATGGATGTGAAGACAACCTTCCTCAACAGAGTGATTGAGGAAGAGGTGTACATTGAGCAACCGAAAGATTTTGCTACCATCAACCTAGAGAGTCGCATGTGTGAAGACTCAAGAGAGCATTGTATGGATTGAAACAAGCACCTCGTACTTGGTACACCAAGATCGACAACCATTTCACTAGGTTTTGATTCACCAAAAGTGAAGCAGATGCAAACCTTTACCATATTTTGGTTGAAGGTAAATTATGGATTATAGTGTTATATGTCAATGATTTAATTCTAATAGGCAATGAGAAGCTAGTCAAATCATGCAAAGAGGATCTTGTAAGAGAATTCAAGATGAAGTACCTAGGGCTCATGCATTATTTCCTTAGTATGGAAGTATGGCAAGGAGATGAGGAATTATTTGTCTCTCAGGGCATGTATGCCAATGATATACTGAAGAAATTCCACATGGAGAGAAGCAAACCCATGGAGACTCCTCTACTAGGGAATTGGAGGAAGGAAGATGCTGCTTCAGGCGAAGTGGTAGAAGCTACTATTTATAGGAAACTTGTGGGTGCACTTATGTATTTGGTGAACACATGATCATACATGTGTTTTGCAGTTAACCAACTTAGTCAAGAAATTGTTAAGTCAACCAAACTCTACTGGAAAGGAGTTAAACATATGTTGAGATACCTCAAAGGCACCACTCAGTTTGGTCCTTGGTACATACAAACAAAGGGAGTGAAACTTCACAGCTTCACAGATGCAGATTGGGTAAGGTGTCAATCATAAAGGAAGAGCACATGGGGGGAATATTCATTATTGGGTCAACAATAGTTTCTTGGTGAAACATGAAGTAGAGATTAGTTGCACTCAGTTCAACAGAAGCAGAGTACATGGATCCTAGTCAAGCAACTTATGAGGCAATCTGGATGAGGATGATCCTTGTTGGGTTATTTGGTCAGTAGATGGATCCTACAATGATTTACTGTGACAAACAGAGTTGTGTCAAACTCTCTAAGAATCCTGTTTTTCATGATTGGTCCAAGGATATTGACATCCGATATCACCATCTTATAGATTGTGTGCAGAGGAGAATCATGTTGTTGCAGTACATTCCTATAGAGGAAAATGATGAAAACATATTGACTAAGGAACTGTCAAGAGGAAAACTCGAGTTCCATAGAGGAAGGATTGGGGTATCTAACAGTCCCTTTCTTGTTCAGAGGGAGGGTTGAAAATGCAACAAAAAAATCTTGATTTAATTTTCCCTTCAATTAAATTAGGAGAAAAGATGGTAATTTGACATCAAAAGACAACTTTTACGAGTGTTAACTAAGTTAATTTGACTTAGTTGGTTCAATTAATTCTAGTTGAGGGTGTAACTTCAGTCATGTAGAGTGTCTCCTATTTTAAGAGCCTTGGTTGAGTTTATTTTAAGTTGTAATTAATTAATTCAGTCTAACTGAGTTAAAGTTAGTTAAATGAGTTTGAATTAATGGAGGAACTAGTAGGAGGTCTTACAATGGGTTGTTGCTTCATGTGTTCAACCATTTAACTGATAATTCAATCGTAAATAACCCATGCATGTCATATCTGAGAGTTACCTAGTTGAGATTGGAGTTCAAGGGCAGTGTACTATTAGTTCTATTATCATCCAAATTGTACAGGTGGTGCATGCAGTCAGAGGAAGGCCTATGATGGATTGTGCAATTCCAATTGAGTAACTTCTCTAATTAATAGGGGCTAATTCCCAAGGAAACAATGCAAGAAAATAGGGACTTGGGTAAGCAGAAAATTGGTTAAGTATTGGACAAGGCTTGTCTAGGAAGCTGTGAGAAAGATAGAGATAGTGCAAAGGTTACTCGGGCTTGAGCAAAGCATTGTAATATTCTCATATCTTCTGACTAATGTAATGTACAGACAACAAGGGTTTTTAGTTGTGGTTTTACCTCGGAAATCATTATGTAATGTGTTTATTAAATTCTTTCTCTTGTATATTTAGTAATTTCTCGATTGGTTAATTTTTTCTGCTGATGAGTGGAGTAAATTCAAGTATTTTGTTTTAGCAAATTACATAAGCAGTTTGAATCTACAAGGAATTTCTATAGTATCAATAGATATGATAATCTATGATTGGGACCCATTGTGGGGTTTTTATGGTGTTGTTGTGTTAAATTTATAGAGCACTACTAGCTATGGTTTAGCCGAGTGTTGATTCCTGCTAGTAGGAATGTTATGGGATCTATTTATTATATTTTTAGCTTGAATCAATGTTAGAAATATTGGAGTTGGAGTGAAGGTTTCATTCTTGTAGACATCAGTGTTCTGAATAACATTATGTATCAATGGGTGTCTAGACTAAGTCCCTTGAAATTATTTAAAATTTCTAAGTTCACATATCACAAAGATCCAAACATGTATTCGAGGTCGAATGAGCCTTCAACGTGATTTATATCCGTGCTGGACACACTGAGGGCTCAACAAATATATACACACATTTAGACATCCGAGCCGATTTCCAATTGCATCTATGGAGGAGTCTTGATCCAGATATGTGTATGTGATATATTTCTAATAAAATCTAAAGTGGGGTGATTTAGCAACAACTTGACATAGGTGCAAGGTCGGATGCACTTTATGTCCATTGGATGTATCCAAGAATCCAAACATTTGAGACTTTTTCATTTATGAATTTCATGGAAGCATCAGTTGTGAAAAGATTGAGATATGTCATGTGAAAGGGTTATATCTAGGGTGGGGTTCATCGAGATGTTCACAACTTCGAGCTAGGTCTCATATGATATTGAGAGTGGGCTCCACAAGTTGTTGTTGCGAGGTCTCATATGTTGTCAAAGCCTAGATAAATGTTGTGGAATGGTAGTGAGTCCGGATTCAGTGGTATGGGAGGTTTGCCAAGTGCAAACTACATGCACACTCGGATATCCCCTGTGGTAGGATATAAAGGAAATTCATGATTTGCATGAGAAGTGAGGCCAAGTGGGACTCATGAATAAAGTTGATGTGGCAAGTGCCTTGGATGTGCCGATAATCTGTATAAGTGCCATGTGGGTGTCATGGTTGACGTGGCAAGGTCATGCGGGTCTCGTGTGGGTGCCACGTGACGACTCTTAATGATGTAGAAAGAGTTAATTGGGTAATTATTTAAGGGGCATACTTTTGAATCCAAGGGTCAGATTCAGATAACATTTATAACGCCAGAAACCTCTCGATGAGTTGGATGCGAGGGTGTTACCCAAAGGAAATTTTATAACCCCATCTTCATAATGAGACCATGGAGGCCGGGTTACTCCCATTCATCTTGGAAAGTCCAATGGGGTGAAACAGAAAATTACAATAACCTTTTCCTTTTTCCCTAGGGTTCTAACCACTTGACCCAATTGAAGAACTTATTTCCTTTGCATCAAAATGTGAAGAGTCTCCTCATACACAATGTGAGGTAAGCAGTGAAACAAATTTTTTGAATAGATATAATGAATGCAATAATGAGTTCACTATATTTCATTAAAACCTAATGCCAAATACAAATAGTGGCACAATCAACATCAAGTTCCACATAAGTTTTAGGTTGGTGAGAAGGTATGGTTACACTTTTAAAAAGAGTGACCCATGGGTCCCCTTTGGAAACTTAAACCACTAAGATATATGCCTTACACCATCACCAAGGCCATGGGAGAAAATTCATTTGAATTGAATATTCCATGACTTCTCGTTCTACTCTCTATTTAATGTGGTGTTGCTTCTACCATATAAATTTTCACCTCTATTGAACACCTTGAAGGTGGAAGAGTACTTGGAAACTAAGCTCAAGCTTATGTGCATTGATAAATCTATAATGGGCTAGATCATGGACACTACATTGAAGAGCATCCATCGATAGATAATAAATCTATCAATTTCTCAAAGCAAGGGAAATTCTTCACTAGAACAAGTTCTTCACTGGAAACTAGTTCTAATAAAAGTTCTTCGAATTAGCATAAAACCTTGACATAAAAAAACCATTGTTAAAGAAAATATTGAGAAAAACATAATATTAATATTATAATTTTTTCAATATTTGTTCTCGTTCCAATTAAAACATCTTGCTAATAAAAAGAAAAACTCTAATCCCAAAGGGAAAAACGCTAATCCACATGGACATCTCATGGTGATGATATTGGTAAGTTTTGAATTATAGTTATTTACACCAAAACACGTCACTAAAAACGAAGGCTAGCTTCATATGATTCATAAAGAAAACCTTCACACAAGTGGTTTGTAGACGGTGTAAAAGAACCACAATGAAATACATGTGCAAAGGTCGAAATTCAAAGTTGTAAAGACAAACACAAAGATAGAAAAGTCCGTGACACTAATCTAATAGATTAGAACAACCACATTAATAAATAACTAGACACGAAGATAAAACGACCCATAACACTAATATAATAGATTAAAACAACCGCATTAATAAATGACTACCTACGTAAATAAGTGAGCATATACAGATGTGCATAGATGAACATATAGAAAATCAAATAACATACCTTCAATAAAACACAAAACGGAAATAGGTGAGCATATACAAAATCACATAACACAGCTTCAATCAAACACAAAACGGAAAGACAACGGGGATGTGCAACATGCAATCATGAAAGTCTTAAAAACCACTAAGAGTGCCCTGATCATAGAGCAGATAATGCATCCATGACAATCATACATTTATTTTTTAACCATAATACTGAAAAAGCATATATATCCCTCATACATTAAAAAAAAAAGCAAAGAAAGGTGATGCAATAGAGACAAACTATTCAAACCTCAAAACGGTGTTACCACCATGAAATGCAAATGTCGTATTTTGTTTCTTTGGAGCTCCAAACCGATAAGAGTGACATAACGTCCCCTTCTCGGTTGCAGGGAATGGGAGTCCGGTCTCGTCGTGATACTTAGATCTTAATTGGGACTTGCCCAAAACATGACGTATGAATGACGTGAATTCCAATGTTGGTGATGTGTATATTGTCGCCCACTGAGATAAATGCGGCGCGATAAATGCGGTACTATCCGACGAGGTAAGTCGTTCGTTGAATGCTCCTCTACTATATTGAAACTATTAAGTATTTGGACTTCCAGCTTGTGTTTTTCTTAGGAGTTGTTTTCGATCGTTGAAGACTCCCTACTATATTGAAACTATTAAGTATTTGGACTTCCAGGTTGTGTTTTTATTAGGAAACTATTAAGTATTTGGACTTCCAGCTTGTGTTTTTATTAGGAAACTATCAAGTATTTGGACTTCCAGCTTGTGTTTTTATTAGGAAACTATCAAGTATTTGGACTTCCAGCTTGTGTTTTTATTGGGAAACTATCAAGTATTTGGACTTCCAGCTTGTGTTTTTATTGGGAAACTATCAAGTATTTGGACTTCCAGCTTGTGTTTTTATTGGGAAACTATCAAGTATTTGGACTTCCAGCTTGTGTTTTTATTGGGAAACTATCAAGTATTTGGACTTCCAGCTTGTGTTTTTATTAGGAAACTATTAAGTATTTGGACTTCCAGCTTGTGTTTTTATTAGGAAACTATCAAGTATTTGGACTTCCAGCTTGTGTTTTTATTAGGAGTTTTTTTTTTTGATTTTTTAGTGTTGGAATTTAGCAATTTTTTTTAGGTTAAATGTTGATTTGTATTATTTAAACTGGTTTTTTTTTACTATATGGATTCAACACATTAAATTTTTTTTTAAGACGTTTCAATTGTGCAGAAATTACCCAAACTTGTGATTTCAATAAATTCTCCTCAAATTTTAAAAAAATTAAACCAAATAAATTCAAAAAAAACTTACAAAAACTATTAAATATAACTAATTTTTATTATACCAACATTTTTAAGCTCTAAAGTCTAGAGCAAACTTTCGTCAAATAACCTTCCGCGCAAACTTTCGTCAAATAACCTTCCGCAATTTTGTCAGATCACTTCACAATCATTTAACACGTTTCTTCTCATTTATTTCACAAATTTGTTTTATGGTGGAGCTGGAAATCCCAAATATCAATCTAGGGAATTGCTATTTGCTTTATCCGAGTAGGGTCGGTAAAGCCAATGTAGCACATTCCTATTTTATAGTTTAAAAGTTATTGAAAATGTCATCAGTTCACAGGTATAAGTGGAGCAGCATTCTAGAATTCTATGGGGCCAAGTCTTATTTTTACATTACCTCGTGCTACAAGTTGATAAAGCAATACCGGTGGAATGGATTAGCAAACGAAGTCAAAGTCATTACTCTGCAACAACGACATTTCCCCGAATGATGTCCCGATCGAATGAAAAATCCATTATCCCCCGTGGAATCCAACAATTTGATTATACTTCGGTCAGTCAATTCGTTAATGCGGTAGGGTTGGTAGGGTGTTCGTTGACTTTGGAAGCTACACCATGGCAGTTTGGCTATAAAACGCTCATTTGCAAATTTTAGTAGTCACTGCCTTCACTTGCATTGCTGAATTCCTGATAATTCTAGATTTCTCTACTCCATGAGAATGAAGCAGAGCATGAAGACCTGTTCAAATATTAATGCAATTGCATTTAGGGTATTTATGCTTATTTATGTTTGCTCCAGCGTTGCTCATGTCTTTGGAGAAGCGCAGGGGACTAGAGTCGGATTTTACTCCTACACTTGTCCTAGTCTTGAATATTTAGTAAAATCCACCATTCAATCACATTTTGCTTCTGACCAAACCATTGCACCAGGGCTGCTGAGGCTTTTCTTTCACGACTGCTTCATAAACGTACGGATTTATTTTTGATTTACTTTATGTAAAAGAAATGGATTTGATAAGTGTATGATGAGATGAGCGTCTTAATTGCAGGGCTGTGATGGATCCATATTGATTACTGGTCCGTCTGCAGAGAAAAACGCGCTTACAAATCTTGGGTTGCGAGGATTCGAAGTTATCGAAGATGTGAAGACCAAAGTAGAAGCTGCATGTCCAGGAGTTGTTTCATGCGCTGACATTCTCGCACTCTCTGTCCGTGACGCAGTAGTTCTGGTATTCATCACTTTTCCCACCTGTATTTCTCAATTCATAGCAACACTCTAAAGTCTAAACTTTCTTTCCACGGCAATATGTCATGATATGTAGCTGCATGTTTTGAACTTTGGTTACATTACATTTTAATTTGGGTTTTGGGTAATGAAAGTGTTAATGTTGTTGGCATTACAGACGAATGGACCGAGCTGGTCTGTCCCGACAGGAAGGAGAGACGGGTTGCTATCGTCTTCATCCGACGCCGCTAATTTGCCGACACCGTCCGATTCCGTTACCGTACTGAAGCAGAAGTTCTCAGACAAAGGCCTCACAACCGAAGATCTTGTCATCCTTGCTGGTGAGAGCTCTGCATGCTCTTTTCACTACATAGCTGCGGCTATTGATGTTGCTGGTATAATTAACTTATGTGGGTTTTATATTTTTACATTCAGGGGCTCATACAATCGGAAAGACCGACTGCTAGTTTTTCAGCTACCGCCTTTACAACTTCACATCGACAGGGGACGCGGATCCGACAATCAATACAGCATACCTGAGCGATCTTCAAACGCAGTGCCCTTCGGGTGGTGACGGATCGAAGAGAGTTGATTTGGACAAGGGAAGCTCCACGACATTCGATGCGACTTTCTTCAGCAACGTGAGAGAAGGAAACGCTGCCCTTGAATCAGATCAGAGGCTTTGGGGAGACAATTCCACCAAACCTTTCGTGCAAAACTACGCAGGAGGGACTTTCGGTGTATCGAGCTTCAACTTGGCTTTCACAAAGTCTATGGTGAAGATGAGCAACATTGGAGTGAAGACGGGCACGAATGGCGAGATTCGTAAGGTCTGTTCTGCATTTAATTAATAATCAAACAGCAAATGTAATGGTATCCTTCTAGTAGGCAGATAAGATCGTTGCTTTGATTCTATTAATAAGGCCGAATATGACTGCAGCCGCGACCAATCACGCAGACTGCAAGCGGCAATTTATAATAATGTATTCATAATTTCTGTAATGTCTGTTATAAGAGTGCAGCCGTGACTGATCACTCAAGCTGCAATCTCTAATAATGTAGGCATGATTTGTCTAATGTCTGTTATAAGACTGCAGCCGTGATTGTTTACGCAGAATGCACGCTGCACCCTCTTATTAATGTATTCATAGTTTGTAAGTCAAATACGTTAGTTACTAGCTTTCTGTTAAATGGTGATTTAATTTACGTGGAATTTTTTTTTGTTTAACAAGATTTAACCAAATAGGTTTAACCATAAAGCCATCACATTATCACCCTTCTAAAAATTACTTGAACCCAAATTCTCTACTCACATCACATGGCCTCTCTTGTAATTAAAATGTTTGACGAATACAAATAGCATAGAATCTTTCCATCGAACCTTATATACACGTAAATCTTATATTTATTAAGAGTCTATTTAACATTTCAGTGCATACTTTTATATTATGTGAGAAAGCATGATCTCCTACTAACATGAAAATCAATGAAACTCAATAAGGAGAAAATAAGTTCGGTTAGATTTTATTATTTTATGATTTATATTGATAGTGGGATTTCCTTTCATATTAATCACATCATGAATATTTCATTGATGTTTGGAATCATTTAATATGATTTATTCTCGAGACAAAGGTGAAATATCAATTTTTCTAAATATTTAAATAACATAAATACATTCCAATTAGCCATTATGAATTAGTTAGGAATTCACTGTTAGGAATTAGATAATAGAAATTAGCGGAAAAAATGATTTTATTATCTTCAAATAATTTTTTAAATATGAAATATGGAAAAAATAACAAATTATTTTTTAAAATATATAAATTAATAGAAGGAAGATTCTCATAGTTATTCATATTAGTAAAAAATTTCAAAATGGAACTATGTATAGTATATTTAATCTTGTGTGACATTATAGGTGGACACTCCACCCATCAGCCTGGACTAAGGAGAAGAAGAAGGAGGCAATTTGTTTTTAGAGTAAAAATTATGGTCACACAGTGTTTATTCCAAAAGCAATGAGTAATATATTGTTTTTTTTTAAAGTTTAATAATAAATGATAATTTTAAAGCCATATTTATTGTAATAAAAGAGTCTTGAATCTTATGCTTATGGGTTAAAGAGCATAAAGATGAGAAAAGACTAGCAATAGTAAAAGAATAATTAAAAAATATGTCACAAATTGAAACAACTTATCTCATGTAATCAAGAAGGTTATAAACTAGCAATTGCCCCTAAAGGTGCAAAGATACACTGAAGGAATTGAACATGCCTATGATGTTACTGCAAAAATGTTGCAGCAAAGGAAAGATAACAACCTAAAGGGCGGAGGATGGAGGGGAGGAAATGTGTTCAGGCTTGCAATAGTCTTGCACTTGTACCGATGCCTATGTGACAGATGTTGCTCGAACCACCTGGTTAAATCATTTTTTTCCAATCATACAACTATGTCAAAATATTATATACATATTATATCCAAGGTTAAATAATTTTTTCCCAATCATACAACTATGTCAAAATCTTATATACATATTATATCCAAGCTATAACATGCAAGCTAATGATGAGAAACATTATTTTTTTCCAATCATACCACTATGTCAAAATCTTATATACATATTATATCCAAGCTATAACATGCAAGCTAAACATTATCATAGGTCTTAGTGGGCATTGGCACACAAAAAATTTAATTGCATAGGAAATGACTGAAGTAAGTGTGTGTTGATAATGAGATTAAATAAAGAGCATCTTTCATATTCCAGGATATATATTCTACAATCAACATACAAAAGGGGGATTGTTTTAAAATTTTAGCTATATATTTTTAGAATTTTTAAATTAATTTTGATCCATTTTCCTGGAGCCATTAATTCCAATTTTAAATTTAAATTTGAATTTAAATTTTGTTTAGAAAAGATTTGTTGGAATTGCAAATTTATGTGGTGTAATTTACATAATCCAATACAATTTTAAAAATGAAAAGTTACACATGCTATATGCATATCTAGAACAAATATAGATCCATTTTGAAGAGGATTAAATCTCTTGAGGTGCATACTTTTTTTTTCAAATTTTTCACTTTAAAAGGGGTCTTATAGGTTATCTTTAACCTTGTGTATGTTAATATTTTCTTTCTAGAACAAATATAGATCCATTTTGAAGAGGGTTAAATCTCTTGAGGTGCATACTTTTTTTCAAATTTTGCACTCTAAAAGAGGTCTTATAGGCTATATTTAACCTTGTGTATGTTAATATTTTCTTTCTTTCTTTCTCATCTGTCCAAAAATAATTACCTTGCCTTTGCACAGCTCGTGTGAGACCCACAATAATGAGTGACCATGTAAGTTAATCATAGTTAAGAAGTCGTTATGTCAAGTATAGCCATTCGTAAACAAAAACAAGCCCAATAACTTCTGCGGTTAAACACGATTTAAGGAGGAAATTTATCATAATTAGCTAAAACAAATTTATGTGGGTGTTATCTTAAGAATTTTGATTTATTTATTTTACATATATTTGTTTTGTATGTGGAATAGAGAAATTATAAATTTTAATTTCATATTAACAAAGTATAAATATAAAGGAGATAAATTTAATATACAGAGAAATTTAATATATATATATATATATATATATATATATATATATATATATATAGATATATATATATATAAACTTTAAATGAAAATATCTCATATATCAATTTAATATTTAATTTAGCCAATAATATTAAAATTAAATTATCATTATTATTTTTATTCTTTTTCAAAAACATTAAAAATAAATAAATAACAAACTTACTTTTAATTTAAATATTAAAAATTAATTAGATATATTTAGATTTGTGCCACGTGGCTCCCCACCCACCAATTTCTTAGGGATTTGAGATTATTCCAATTATAATAAGTTCCTCTATGATATGTTCTTCATTATTATTTATAACATTTATTTATATATAAATAGATTTTATTTAGCAAAATGGTCCATTTTACAATAAGATGTGAATTTTTTTTTTCTTAAGTTAAAGTTGACCCATGTCAAAAGAGCAGACCGACAAATGTCAAATGTAGAAGAAAAAGGTAGAAATTTTTTTTCTTTCTTAAGTTAAAGTTGACCCATGTCAAAATAGATGAACGAATGTCAAATGAAGATGAAAAATGTAGACAATGCCTAGCCTAACCAATTTCAGAAAGGGACACCTTCCGTGTAAAGATATTTGAGTAGAAAGATAGATTTATCCAGGCTAATCAATTGGATGTAGCTCAAGTGGTTGGGAGAAATGTTGTTATCCTCGCTATCTAGGTTCAATTCCTTCCTGCAATATCCTGAGTTCATAATGAGTATAATTTTGTTGTCTAAGAGATTCATGTTATGGTAAGTTGTGGTGAACACGAATTTGTCATAGGAAACCATTATAAATAAGAAAGATATTTCTATTGAGAGATATTTTTTTTGAAATGTCATGGGTTTTCATGGCGTAAAGGTCCTATTTTAAGTTAAATCTCAAGTGAAATTGACATCTTTTTAGTGAAAACTAGTGAAAACTTGGGAACCTGACGAGTTCATAATGAGTATATCTTTGTTTTCTGAGAGATCTATGTTATGGTAAGTTGTATTGAACATGAATTTGTCATAGGATACCATTATAAACAGGAAATATATTTCTAATGGGAGTAATAAATATGAATTTGTAACACTCTGGATATCATTTTGAAATGTCATGGATTTTCATGGTATAAAGGTCTTATGCTAAGTTAAATCTAAAGTGAAATTGATATTTTTTTTAGTCAAAACTTGGGAACATGATGAGTCTAAAGTCTTTCACATAGATGCATCCATCTTATGGTTACCAAGGAACAAGATATCCTCTTGCAAAGGGATTGAAGGAATATCCTATTACATAAAAAATATTGTTTCTCTCCACACTCACGTTCATAAGGTATACCCTCTTAATCAATACATTTGGATCGAAATATCTAACATTAAAATTAAGAGGATTTATATTTCATTTTTTCATTCACACCTATCAACTCTACATTTTATAATAAAAAATATAGGTAAAAATTTCCTTTATAATACCCTAGGAAAAGATATTCATAGTCTAAGCAATAAAGGTGATATTCTCTTGTTAGGACAATTTAATGCTAAAACCATAACTAACCAAGCTATTCTTCTTAAAAATGATTCCAATTATAATCAACTTTGGATATATGATCACCTTGTTTTAGTCAGTAGATACAAAAGAAATTTGAAGACCTGATTAAAAATTTATTTCATACCGATTTATTCAAGCTCTGTAGTTCTCAAGACCTTATAATTTGCAGTGGCTTAATCAAGTGGTCAAAATCTAATCGGATGACATGTATTCATGGGCTTGGTAGTAGAGTAGTGGATTGTGTGATATCAATATCCATGTTTCCAACCAAATTAATAATTTTGATGTCTTAAATGACCATGAGCCTAGGGAAAATTTTAGGGGTGAAACTTCACAAGTGGGCTATCTTTTGGACATTTTTTGAAAAAAAAAAAATGCTAATTTGGTTAAAAATTCACCTATTTTTTACATATATGTGGCTAAATGGATGATATATGCTAAAAATGTCATTTTCAATAGTAAATTACATATTTTTTATTGAATATTTGTTTACATTATATATGTATGAATTTTCAATCTAGAATAGTCGCCTACAATACTATATATGGGAAAAAAATTAAATCCTTAAAAAATACCCTGCATGAGCTTGAATTTGATCATAAAACTTTAACCTTAACTATACACTTTTCCATGCAAAAAAACCACATGCAAGAGAATTGTGAGAATCAAAGGTACCTTCTTTTAAAAAAAAGAGTAAAATTGATCTCTTTGTAAAGGATTTAACTAGGGACTTACACATCTTAACTTATAAGGATACCTCGAAAGCCTCTATCATAATTTTAGTATAGCCCTATTTGCTTCCATTAAGATGTTCTCTATTGAGGTGTCATATAAAATGAATAATAGAACTATTAACCCTTGATATAGAAAGTAAATTAGGGATGTTCGTAATGAATCATTAAAGTTTGATAAGATAAATATGTACAAATTTATTATTAAAAGAAAGAAAAAGTACTATATAAATATACATCAACAATAGTTATTGTACCTTTATAAATTTGATCTTAGAAAGTATTGGAGGAAAGTTCTAATTCATAAAACTAAATAAAATACTTCAATTCCGTAAAAGAATTGGAATTCCTACATTAAAAACCTTTATGAATCCCCTAATGCCACGGAAAACATTTTGAATGCCCTTATAGAGAATGCTATATTATCTCTAAAAGACATTGAGTTTGGGGTTAAACAACTCTCTAATGGGAAAACTAATGATATTATAGGCTACCAAGTTGAATTTTTTTAAATAGGAGGGTTTAGCCTCATCCCTCAAATACATAAGTTCTTCAATTTTTCAATGATTAAAGGCTTCTATAATCCTTAGAAACAAAGCCCATCGCGCATATCTTAAAAAATGGGGATAGAAACATTCTCTCTAATTATAATTCCATTATGATTAACCACATCTTAGACAAGCTATTCAGAATTATTTTGAAAAGGGAGATTAGCCTATGGATATAAAGCCATGGTAAAAGAGCTATTGACCAAGAAAAATTTAGGATACATCATTAACTACCTTGTTACCCTTAGGCTCATTACATTGGAATGTCACAATAATAAAAAACTTATATTTTATGTTGTTTTATTGACTTTAGAAAATATTTTGACATTGTTCCCATGAAAAAATCATATAAGATGTTGAAAGAGATAATTGTTCCTCTCAAGTTGAGGGTTGTTGTGACAAGGCTATATGAGAATGCTATTTCAAAGTTTAGGATCACGGAGAGTTGGCCAGAAGAAATCAAATGCAATAGTAGAGTCCCCTAATCTTTTTGGCATATACATTGATATGTTAGATGAGTGTTTGGAATATCTAGGTTGTGCTAGCCCCATGTTCATTGGTATAGACGTAATATTCTTTTGGCAAGGAGCCATTACGATCTTGGAAAATAACTAAGAGTCATCGAACATTTTTTCTTGAAGATGGGAATAACTATTAATATTGACAAAACTAAATTCATGATAATTAAATGCTAAAATATCAAATATGATACTTTCATATCGACAACAACAAACTTGAAGGATTCCTCCATACAAATATCTTGAAATCGATATCCATCACAAGCTCAATTGAAACTATAACATTGAGAAAAAAATAAATGGACGACATCAATCTTATTATGGGCTTGAAATCAATTGTAAGCCAACAAATCTTTGGATATTTCATTAAAAAAAACTCCTCTTTGAGACTCTCGTCACTCCTATTATTTTATATGGATGTAAAGTTTGTGGTTGTAGTATATCTAGAGACATGTTGAGGAATATATCATATATCCAAAAGTAGTTTATAACCTTCAATCGCAAGATTAAAGGGAATACTCCCTATCCTATCCTCCTAATTGAAGCAAGCCTTCACCCATTAAAAGCATGTCTATGATTAGTTGTCATATGTATAAGAAAAAGTTAAACAACATGGAAGGAAATATGTTTCCTAAAAAATCTTCCAACTCTATCCAAAACCCCATCTTTGTCTCAAGTAGGGATGGCATAAGGATATCTAGCTTTGTCTATACCATTTGGAATAAAGGAGGAGATCATTTTGTAGAACAAGGATGATATGAACAATATTATTACACCAAAATTTAAGGAAAAATTATGAGGTGCTAAAGAGTTAAATGGAAAAATGAAACTAAGATATTATAAGGTGGTGATTAAGTCCACACTCGAAAATAAAAATATCTCTATCTTAACTAATGTTAAGAAGAAAATAAGAATTGATAAAACAAGAACAAATTCTCATTAGCTTCATAGAGAAACTCGACATTGGTCAATTCCTAAACACCATGGGATGAAAGAATATATCACCTTTGCAACATGAAGAGGGTTGAAAATGAAAGAAATTTCTCTTAAATTATCAATATTATACTAATATTTGATCAAATTTTCAAAATATTTGTCAGGCTACCAACATTCCTAACCTTTTAATTCAACAAAAGACTATGATTAAAACTTCTTTTAATGCTTTTAGAATATATAAATAAAATGCACAAAAATTCTAAATAATCTCTTACATTTCTAAAATCTAATAAAACATATAAATTGTAAAATTTACTTTATAAACCTTTCACATCAATTTTTTTATTTATAATATATTAGAAACGATTGTCATCTTTTATGAATAAATATACTTTTAATTTTATTATATAAAAATACTTTTCAATAAATATCAATAAATTATCTATTTTTCACTCTCCTCTCTTCTTTTTTTATTTTATTTTATTTTATTTTATTTAATTCTCATTATAATTACTCCCCTCCTTTACCTTCACAAATAAATATAAATATTTTCTTTCCTATATAGGATTGGGCTTTCCATTCCATTTATCTTAGAAAAATACTTATATGCATTACTTTTATCTATGAAAAATATTTATATACATATCAATAAATGAATTAAAATATAACTTACCATTACCTATATCCATAGGTATACTGAAAACCTCTCTCAACAATTCCCATATGAATACTTCACATGTTTAAAAAGGGTTAAAAACATTATGTAAAGGAAATCATAATGGTTAATTAGGTATAAATAACAACCCAAATTGAGAGTGGAGTCCATTCATGAGTCGCGCTTAAAAATGTAGGGGATACTAAGTTCAATGATTTGGTGTTAGTTGAGGTGTTAAACAGGCTTTATAAAACATCATATTTATAGAAATACTAAATTTGAATTTTATTATGAAAAAATTGAGTATTAACTAAAAGCGGTCTACTGCATTCAACTCACAAAAATAAGAAGTGATCAAGATTCACATAAATTGGACAGATACATTTATAGATTCAAGAAAGAGAAAAAATAAAAAAATATACGAATAAAAAAATTATTAATTATATACGATTAAGATTTAAAAATCTAAATAAGAGATAGAAATTAGTTTAACAAAAGATTAAAAAATAAATATTTAAATGGTTAAAATACTAAAAATGAAAATTGATAATAACGCTTATAAAATCAACTTTTTACTTCATATTTGTAATGTAATATATATTATGTAATTTAGATATTTTTTTTTTTATATTTAGATATGTGTAATTATATATATATATATATATATATATATATATATATATATATAAATAATTAAAATTTTTGTTGTTTCAAAATGTTATTTTAAAAAAATGGATATCATAATTTAGATTGAATTTTGCTGCAGTTTGTCACACGAGAAATTTGAATTGTTAAAGTTTATGTTTATCAAATTAAAAATATGTATTACTATTAGATATATAGTTGTTAAAATAAAATATTTTACTGAACGTAAAATGCATAAGCTAAGAGGTTGAATGAAACATCATGTGCCTAATGAAGTGACTATTGTTAAAATAAAATATTTTACTGAACGTAAAATGCATAAGCTAAGAGGTTGAATGAAACATCATGTGTCTAATGAAGTGATTGGGGTCAGATATCGGGTGCTTGTACCTGTGGGGGATGGAGGCTTTAGACAAAACTGAAGATGGAACTCTATGTGGGAAAAAAAAATCTAGATTGACGAGATAAGATGCTAATGGCGTTGGACTTGCTGAATTTCATTCAGAAAGGAAATAATATCATTGTAGTCCTCGTGCTTCTCCTTCAGGACCCTGGCTAGAAGTGCCTTCATTTTCCAATGAACAATGGAATTAAGGTATTAGCTCCATAGTCCTCTAGTATGCCCAAAGTCGAAAACAAAATTGGCTACTTTGGCTCGGATTAAATAATGATAGCATTGTTGGTGGTCATCAATAGTAAAAACTTTGACTTGGTGAATTTCCTCTTGGATTTCCACAGGAGTGGAAGAATTGGAAATGGTCATAGTGTTATGAGTCTAGGATTAATGCCAGAACCAAACTTGAGGGCCTCTGCCTTCGAACACCTGAAAACAACACATCCATTAGTAGTGCATGGTATTATGAGATACAATAGATTGGATTACGAACAACCCCTAATAAATAGATAAACTGATAAACCAAGATGATAGGATTCTTAACATAATGGAAAAAATTTTAACACTCATCTTCTAGGAAAGTTTAGAGTGTAATCTAGCTAGATGTAGCAGGGGATAAGAAAAAAGAGAAGATCTTTGGGAATGATTGAACAACCATAGGAATCTAGTGACATTGATAAAAGTACACACCACCAAGACACTTCATAAATTATGAACTAGAGTCCACCCTACAAAGACTAGCAAATTGACAAAGTTGAAGGAGCTAAATATTGGACATAGAAAAAATACCATGCAATGTATGACCCAACGGTCTTCGAGATGCTACAAGAAGAGGAAAAGTATTTTCTAGTCACCTCCCGCCACTATTCTATCCTCTATTATCATCACTACCAATGTTCTATAGGTCACCTCCTTGACAATTGTTGTCTTTCTCCTCATGCGAATAATCAACACTAGGAGGATGAACAAAAGGTCCACTTCCCAGGAGCCAAGATTATCATGCAATAGAATTCTATTAGGACCAACTCTGTGTGATATATCTTCCTCCTATATGAGAGGTGAGCCATAAGGAATACCACAGTACACGGGACCATGAAAAACAAGTATGGACTCCTCAAAGTTAGTGTATTGGGGGAAATATCCCACCTATAGCAGCGGAATGTTGCAAAGGCTATAAGAAAAAGTGAAACAGAGGTTACTAAACTAAGAGCTCACACACATAATATAAACTGCCATCTTAATGTGAAGGGATCAATATTGTTTAACCTGTGTAGTTACATGGGGTGAGATAACCACTCCTTTATCCCTTCTTAAATGCAATTAGAAATGATGTAGTCACATACTCTCTTTCTCCATTAACACACTTTCTCATATATATATTTCTTTTTAAAATATATAATATAATAAAAACTTATATACTATAAAATATAAAAAAACTTACTCCAACCTAAAAACATATATATATATATATATATATATATATATATATATATATATATATATATATATAATATATAACTGCATTGTAAATACATACGGAAGAACTAAGTAAATCTACATAGAAAATCAATCCATCAACATTTAAAATAAATTTAAAAACATCCTACTAACATGATACACGTTAAGAAAATCATAATGAAACCAATGTATAAATCTAATTGATTAAATGCATTATTTAAATATTCTCTTAATCTTAACGTTATTATGAAATGTATAGTGATGCATAAGATACATAAATTTATTTTTTATTTATTTATTTATTTTTATTTTTTTAAGGTTGTAATATTTAATAATATAAAAATAAGGTTATTTTTTAAATTAATTTTAAATGGGATTAAATATTGATAATTTAAATTGATTTAAAATAAAAAATTAATGTTTCGTACAAGAAATTATGTATAGAATTATATTTATATTAGCATAGTTATATTAAAAAATATGGTTGATATACATTGATAGATATATATCAAACACATACACAATTATATTAGTAAATGTAATTGATATACACCAATAAACATATATCAACCATATTAATAATTAAAACATGTATAATAAAAATTTAATTTTAATATTAATATTAACATTAATTAATACATACATAATATTATAATATTATAATATTAATAATAATAATAATATAATTATAAGAATTAATAATAATTATATTATAATAATATTAATTTTAAGATTCAATATATTAAGATTAATATTGTAAACCCTAATATAATATTATATATATTAGAGTTTGTAATCTTAATATAATAATAATTTTTTTTATCATAAGTATTATTATATTATAACTATAATAATAATTATTATTATTAATATTATTATATTATAATTATAACATTTATATCAATTAACATATAATTATAATAAAAGTTTATTAGGTAGGGTTTTAGTATTTATATTGGGTTTTAATAATGAATTGTTGGATTAGTATAGGGTTTTAATATAATGGCTTTAATATCAGGATAAGTTAAGTATTCAATTAAGCGATTAAGTTTAAACTAATATTTAAATCTTCTATTAAACCTAATATTTATACCTAATTTTGAATTTTAATATTTAATAAATTGCAATATAATGTAACATTGTGATAATGATTATCGAATTGTTTGTCACTTTGCAATAATGTTTGTCACAATGCAATGCTGGATATGTTTCTATAAAATTCCAACATCACAATAATAAACCTTGATATTAAATCAAATATTATACACTCTAACATTAAACTAAATATCATAAATCCTAATATTAAAACCAATATTATAAACCCGATATTAAAACTTGATATTAAATACAGTATTATAAGCCCTAATATAAAGCCCAATACTATAAACTTTAATATTAAACCCAATGCTATAAACCCTAATATTAATCCCAATATTATAAACTGTAATATTATAAACCCACTATTAGAAACCCTAATATTATAAACCGAATATAGGAAACTTTAATGTTATAAACCCTAATATTAAAATCTAATTTTGTAATGTCCCAATGCAACGTTGAATAAATTATAATGTCATGTAACATTGCAACAATGATTGTCACATTAAGACAATGGTTGTCACAATGTGAGATTGGATAGATTTTTGTATCATTCCAACATCATAATATTAAAGCCTAATATTAAACAAAAATTTATAAACCCTAACATTATAAAACCCAATATTATAAACCCTTAGATTAATATTAAGTCTTAAGATTACTATTATATACCCTAAGATTAATATTGTAAACCCAATATTAAACCCCAGGATTAATATTATAAACCCTATGATTAATATTATAAACCTAATATTAAACCCTAATATAAACCCAATATTATAAACCCTAAAAATTAACCTAAATTTTGTAATGTCGTAATGCGACATTGAATAAATTTTAATGTAATGTAATATTGCGACAATGACCATTAGATTGATTGCCTCATTGAGACAATGTTTGTCACAATGTGACGTTGGATGGTTTTTGTACAATTCCAATGTGACAATATTAAACCAAATATTAAAAATCCTAACAATATAAAACCCAATATTATAAACATTAGGATTAATATTATATACCTTAAGATTAATATTATAAGTCATATGATTAATATTAAACCCTAAGATTAATATTATAAACCACAAGATTATAAAACCTAGGATTAATATTACAAATCCTCATATTAAACTCTAGTATTATAAATTATAAACTTGATATTAAACCCCAATATTCGAAACCCTAATAATAAACCCCCATTTTGTAATGTTGTAATGCGACGTTCAATAAATTGCAATGTAATGTAACATTGCGACAATAATTATCAGATTGATTGTTGTGTTAAGAATATGTTTATCACAATGTGACATTGAATATATTTATGTACCATTCCAATGTCACAATATTAAACCAAATATTGTAGATCATAACATAATAAAAACGAATATTATAAACCCTAACATTAATATAGTAAACTCTAAGTTTAATATATTAAACCCTAAGATTATAAATACTAGGATTAATATTATGTACCCTAAGATTAATATTTTTTTTTTCTCTGTAAATACTAATTCTATTAAAAAAGGTGAAAAAATATGTACAATGAGGTCATGACCTCAAAGGAGGCCGAGGCCATTCCTCAACCAAAAAATCAGGGACTTTACAGTTTAAACTGTCAACCAGATTTACAATACAGACCTCAGAGATTTGATTTCGGTCCCTGACAAATTGACAAAATTTACCAGGACTACAATTAACATAACCTTCACTTACCTCAAAAACACTGTAGCGACTAGCATGGCTGTATTTAAAACAAAAATTGAAATTTGTGTTGTCTGAAGTTGCTACCTGAAGCATGAGAGTGACACAGACAAGAACATTTAACTGCAAAATCAAAGACACAGTACCAAAATTGCATAGCATGTGAACCAGAAGGCGACCCAACAGAAAGGAGTAGAGATTAATCCGCATGGCTTGGAGAAGCTGGCAGATCCTCCTTTGCCTGGCTTGGTGAAGCGACCCAGGTCACGAGCCCTTCTTCGTCCAGAACTGGCGCTCCATCAGAATCAGTAACCAGATGTAAAAAGCCAGTTGCTCTTTGGGATGGCTCGCATACAATATCATCTTCCTGAGCTGGGACAGGTTGCTGAGGCGCAGCTGAGACAGGGGCGTCCTCCTGCATGCGGTCAACATGAAACGTTAACCCAGTCATATCCCCAAGAAGAATACTGTCATCCTGAGAAGGTGAGGAAGCGGGTGGAGTCGAACTAAGCTGGTTGCTTTCCTCCTCTCAGACAAAAACGGTAAAATTCACCGTCACCACAGGCCTGTTGAGCCGACTTTGGAATATAAACCTGGAGGTCTGGTAAGAGTTATTCGAGATAAGCCTATCTTGGTCTGAAGGCAGAGATGAGGGAGGGACTAACGCAATGGGGGCAACCTGCTGAGGAGTGGGTGGAGAGGGGTGACCCCTGTTCCCTGACCAACCTCCACGACGCGGGATGCCTCGACTGCGAGGCATTGTATCAGCAGCAAAAGACCTGAGAGAACGATTGAGACAGAGTAAACCCGAGATGGTGGGAGAACTGATAAAATCCTGACGATTCCAGAGCCGGGCGATTAAGCAGACAGGAAAGACCAGACAAGAGAGCTGAAGCGGCTTAGCTTCATAAAGAACAGAGTCATTAACTGCAACAGAGGTGTTGAGCCGATCCATGTTAATGAGCCGAATTGTGTGCAGAGTAGCCATGCTCGCATTGATATCAAACTCGCTTCGAGACTGATCAGGCTTTAATTCACCTGCCATGAACCTGAAGCAACCTCCTACGACGCGTACCTTGTAGACCTTTCGCCTGCCATCCGTCAGGCCAGGTGTCTGCTTGGTATAATCTATCATTGAATGCAGTTGTGATCACCCGCATCCGGGTTACCATAAGATTAATATTATAAACCCTAAGAATAATATTAAAACGTAACATTAATATTATAAATACTAATACTACAAATCCTAATATTAAACCTTAATATTATAAATTATGAACCTAATGTTAAACCCTAATATTATAAACCCTAATAATAAACTCCAAATTTTTAATATCACAATACAACATTACATAAATTGCAATGTAATGTAACATTGCGTCAATGATTGTCAAACTGATTATGGCATTGAGACAATGTTTGTCACAATGCGACATTGAATAAACTATTTCCAACTTTAAAATATTAAACCCTAATATTAAACCATATATTATAAATCCTAACATTATAAAACTCAATATTATAAACTCTAAGACTAATATAATGAACCCTAATTTTATTATATAAAACCTTAGGATTATAAACCCTAAGATTAATATTATAAACCCTAAAATTAATATTGTAAACCCTAGGATTAATATTTTAAACCTAAGTTTAATATATTAAAGGCAAGGATTATAAACCATAAGATTAATATTATAAGCCCTATGATTAATATTATGTCCTAGGATTACTATTATAAACTCTAGTACTATAAAAACCTAAGATTAATAGTATAAATCCTAACATTAATATTAAACCCTAAGATAAATATTATGAACCCTAGGAAAATTTTTAACCCTAGAATTAATATTATAAACTCTAAGTTTAATATATTAATGTTACTAAACCTAATATTATAAACCCTATGATTATAACCCCTAAGTTTAATATATTAAACCTTAAGATTAGAAACCCTAAGATTAATATTATAGACCCTAGGATTAATATTATAAACCCTAACATTAATATTAAACCCTAAGATTAATTTATAACCCCTATAATTATAAGCCTTATGATAAATTTTATAAACCCTAAGATTATAAATCCTAAAATTAATATTATAAACTTTAAGATTAATATTATAAACTGTAAGATTAATATATTAAACCTTAATATTAATATATTAAACTTTAAGTTTAATATATTAAACACTAATATTATAAACCTAAGATTGTAAACCTCAATTTAATATATTAAACCCTAGTTTTAATATATTAAATCTTAAGATTAATATTATAAACCCTCATATTTATATATTGATATTATAAAGCCATAACATCATAAAACCTAATATATAAACACTAAAATTAAGATTATAAACCCTAACATATAATATATCAAACCCTAAATTTAATATATTAAACCTTAGGGTTATAAACCCTACGATTAATATTATAAACCTTATGATTAATATTATAAAACCTAGGATTAATATTATAAACTCTAAGATCAATATATTAAAGCCTAAGTTTAATTAATTAAATCTTGAAATTATAAACTTTAAAATTAATATTATAAACCATATGATTATATCTTAAATTTAAATGGTAGTTTACCTTATTTTTTAAAGTAGGTTCAACAAATTTCTGTCAACATTAACTTTATTTACTTGGCATAAAATTCCAAAATATTCTCGTTTTTAGAATATTTTCTCATTTTTAGATTATTTTAAAAAATAAATAAGATTATTTTTTATTGATTTTGTCCGAATTTAAAATATTCGGGAAAATCCATAATAATATTAATTTCAATACTTGACATATGAGATGTTTGACTATAAGTAGGTTACCTTGTAGAAATGTTGGCCTTTGCAATGGTGATGTCCCTGTCCCTGTAGTTTATAATAAAATAAGTAGACGACAATATCTTGCACATTATCATATTGGATACTTTGGTCATGAAAATATTGGAATCATGTCAAGGCTTATCAATGAAATCAATCCTTTATGGGTTATGAAGATTATTGGCTTTTTGGGCTTTTTCATATGTAATTTTAAGAAATATTTAATTTAAATGAAATATATATCATGTAATTTATGGAAATAGTGCTAGTGTATTTGTAGATGTGATTTTGTTGTTTGACTAGTAATTTAGTATAATTTAATTAATATTTTCATTATTTTATAATAACATAAAAAACAATTACATATAATTTAATTCATTTAATTAATTAATTTATTTATGATAAAAATTAAATATTAATTTTAAACATTAAACGCTAATGTTGTTAATGAAATTGAATTTAAAAATACACATCATTAATATATACAAATAATTTAGGTAAAATTTCTAATCTCTCACATAGATCAATGAATTATATATACATTCCCATGAACAATATTAAAGCATTGATATCGAGGCTACAATAGTTAAATGTATGTTGGAGCATACTGTAAATAACTTTTTTCATTTAAAATAACGCTTAAATACAACACATGTGCATGGGCACTGGGTATTTCCAAGTTAAGTTTATTTGTAGAGCTTTGAGATAGAAAAAGGTCTGAAAATAGTTAACCTTCTCTCCTATAAAGTTTAAGTGTATTATATAAAACATTTTAATTTGAAAAAATTGGTTTAACCTTCTGCATGATAACTATAAACCATGCAATGTTTTTTTGTCTCCATTTATGGTATTTACTAATCTTCTCTCCTATAAAGTTTAAGTGTATTATATAAAACATTCCAAATTGAAAAAATTGGTTTAACCTTCTGCATGATAACTATAAACCATGCAATGTTTTTTGTCTCCATTTATGGTATTTACTGACTATTAACTCGCAAGAAACTAAGCTTTTGTTAATAATTCTTAGTCACTTGAAAGACTAAGTATCTAATATATGTTAATTTTTTTATTCTTAGTCACTCTAAAGACTAAGTATTTAATAGATGTTAAATTTTTTTATCAAGACCAGTTAATACATGTGCAAATTTATTTATTAATTAGGAAAAACTTTCTATAAATATATTTATATTTTATCTTTATAATGGTTTAACAAATATATATTTATTTTCTATTTCTAAAATTGTCATTACTTAAGTAAAGTTCCAAAAAACTAATTGTGAAATAAGGACACATTTATTATTTATAATTTTTATTTATTTTATAATTTGAAAATTTCATTAAAAAACATATTAACATTCAATCAAATAATGCAAGAATATGGTTCAACTTGACTATTTTCATTTTGTGTTAAATTTAACTCAATAATGTACAAAACAATACAAGATCACTGCAAGAATATAGATTAGCTTAACTGTTTTCATTTTGTGTTCAATTTAACTTAACAATGTACAAAACATACAATATGCAAATAAATCCATTAAAATGCAACAATAAACCCATGAATTATAAACAAGTTTATGATAATGTTTCCCTTAAGAAATGAATTTTTGTTAATTCAAGGGAATAATCCATCGTGCGATATTCTTGAAAAGTGGTAATCACTCAATAAAAGATATATCGGGTCGGGGCAAGCAGCAGAAAAAACAAACACGCAGAGTGAGAAAGAATCAAGAACTCATTGACGCTAATTAATGGAGATTGGTACCTTGTCCTTGAAATTATTTCCACTTATGATTATTCTTATAGGCTGAAGATTCTTCCAGGCAGTGAATAGTGAAGTTAATTGTGACCATTCAACCAAATGTTGTTATTCTTGCGCTTTAATAAAACTATCATTTTCGACCCAATATTAAATTCTCCAGAGATTCTTCATGCAGAAATCTTTGAAAATATCTTAGCTAGGAATAATCATGATTTTCACAATTCCAAGGTATATTTATAGTCGATATGTTTTGTGTAAGAAGGTTCTTAATTTTATATTCTTGTAAAAAATTAAAACTACAATCATAAATCTTCATAATAACAAAAAAATGCAATAATTTTATATCATCGAGGAAAAAATAACAAAATTATAAACCTTCAAGGAGTGGAAAACTCGACATAACATGAAACATATGAATGTTTGTCGCAAAAATTTTTCCAATCTACTAAATCATAGATTTGTTGACATACTAACCCTACCAAACTATACTCATCCATGGCACCTGAAATGTGATCAATTCTTTCTCCTGCTTGACCTTGGCAATGGTAGAAACAATTCTGATCCTCTCTAACAACCACAACTGTCGATTTGAAACAATGAATACAACAGTAATCACCCACATTAATGTGCTACATATAAACCAACCACAATAGTCATCCACATTAATGTGTGGTGTAGAAACCAACCACAATAATCACCTAGAAGTATAATGAAACCATTCATTTGAGGTGTTGCACACACACATGAAATTGAATCTGTTGGTTCGACATAATGGTACCATTCATTTGAGGTGTTGCACACACACATGAAATTGAATCTGTTGGTTCGATATAATGGTAGGTAGGTAGAAGAATGGAAGCGCCATGATCTTTTGATATAATGGTAAGGAGGAAAAGAAGTGTCATTATCTAATTGGTTGAAAAAGAGGATGGAAGCAACACTGGTTCCTCTTCTAGTTACTGATGTGTTCTTCCATTTTTTATTCTCTTATTAAAAAATATTTTTAAACATGGTAACACATAAGATAATAGTCCTCAGTGACATCGTATCCCTCAAAGGGTTTATACACGACAAAGGATATTCCACTTAGATGAAATCTTGTCCATTCATTTAAAAAATAAAAAAATATGCCAGATGTGTTTAGAAATAAATATGGCTATAGACATATCTGAAAAACTTTATTAAATTTTATCAATTTATAATAGTTAGAAAAATATTTTTCCTACACAACTATTTACTCCAATACATTATTATATTATTATTTAAGTATATATTCCTTAAAAATAATCTTTAGAACTTTTATTGGTAACATAAAACAATCAATATAATATAAAATAATTAATTTAATTTTTATTTAATTTAATTATAAATATAAATTTTAATTATTTAATTAGCCCTGTAATTATTGTTTACGTAAATATTATATTATATTATTTAATTCAAATTGGTTCAGATTGCTTCGTGCCAAAATTTCAATGTGGTTTATTTAATGGTACCTTGGGCTTCATGGGGTTTGTACGGTCAATCTCCATTGCTAGCTTAGGTGGACAACTCTGTTTTGTTGGTGCACCTTCATACTATTTTCAGTGACTTTCTCTAAGTATGGCGGAGCCTCCGTTAAATCCGGATTATGATGATGACGCTTTTGATGGACAAGGTCCTAGGATTGGCAAAAGCTCTGTTGGAAGCTAGGAAAAGACACGATGATAGGGTGGAATGTCAAAGGAAATCCTTCCAGTTTCTATCAGAAGCTAAATTTTGTTCAGCTCGTCTTCAACAACTACGGTCCCTTAGCAATAATCTCTAATTTTGTTCAGCTCGTCTTCAACAACTACGGTCCCAGCACTGCTCATGAATCAAAGAATCCCCGTCGCTTGAGGGAGGTTGACTCTCCTGGAAATGGATGCGGCTAAAGGATGGAGGTTTCGTATTTTATGACGGTCATTTTTTAGTCCTATGTTATCCTGCAAAAACTCTCTTCGTCTTGGTTCTTTCTGTCAAGTCCTGAGTACAAGTTTCTCTGTAAAAAGATTGATTTGCAGCCTAGAGTTGAAATTTTGTATAAGTAGACAGGTGTGAATCTTTAGAGACAAAATTTAGGATGCCTATGCCCACTCTTTAGCTATTATTAATATAATCTTCTTAATTATTTATTAAAAAAAAATTAAATAAAACAAGTTTTAACAAATATAATATATATATATATATATATCTATCTATCTATCTATATCTATATATATATATCTATCTATATATATATATAATAATTAAAGGATTCGTCGCTCCCTCGAAGGAAGTTTAAAGTTCAGCGCATATCAAAACATTTGAGATAGCCAAACCCGAGGGGACATAAACATGATATCAAATGGGGGCGTGAGTATATAATACAAAAGACACAAAGGTATTTTTTTGGAGTTGTCTATTGAGGTGGAGGAATTGCCCGATATAATACAAAAGACACAAAGGTATTTTTTTGGAGTCGTCTACTGAGGCGGAGGAATTACCCAGACGGCCAAAAGTGGCCAGAATCCAGGCAAAAAAAATTCAAAAAATATTGTAGAGGCAGTGTTTGAATCGTGTTTTTGATGGTGGAAATGGATTCAGCGGCATCAAAAACCTGTAGGAAACCTATAATTTTGAAATTTAACAACTATAACTTGGATTTACAAAAATCCTTGCCAAATTTTCTCTAAATATAACCGAAATTTCCATAACTTTATGGGCAATTCCTCTAGCTAATTAAACTATAGCTATCTTTTTGTTAAATTTTAAATGATGGCGGAAAAGGTCCCACTCTCCATGTGGTCCCCCTCCTCCATACTAACCTTTTACGTATTCCATATTAAACACTCCTCCAACATTGATTTTAAACCATTAAAACCAACCCACCCCCTCTTTATAATATTATATATATATATATATATATATATTTGTTTTATTTGTAATTTACCTTTTTATTATATATTTTTGTTTTATTTTACTTATTTTCAATACTTTTTAAATACATTAACATCAGAATATTAATGAAATTTTTTAGTATTTTTTAGCAAGCAAATAATTTTAGAACTCAAAATTTGACAAGTGATAGCTTGAGTTTTACTCAACAAAATGAGGCAAATGAGGGTTTGTTAGAAATATATTTCCATGAACAACAATCTAACAACATCAAGTCAAGTAGTTTTATTCATTTACTATTCCAAAAAATCAGCAGAAGTGAAGGCTACGAATTTTCAACTAAAATTAATTTCCTGTGTTTGTTTTGGAAGAATTTCTTTAGCCAGGAAGATTTTTTTGCTAACTCATCCTAAGATTATTCAATTAATATTTTCTCCAAAGAAAAGTGAGGGAAAGCATAATTTAAATTTTATTAATTTATCAAATTATATTTGAATTTGTTAATTTGTTTTTCACACTTTTAGAAATCTGAATTTTCTCTTCCTTTTTTTTAATCATTTTTACCTTTAATTTTGATTTGTTTTCGCAGAATTTGTTTCAATATATCATAACCAATAGTATTGGAGAAATTATATTGAGGATAAGAGAAAGAAAAAATATTTTTACAGCTCCAAAATTAGATATCTAAACTGCCTTGCAACAAACTCCTTTTTGGAGATTTCATTTCTAAATTTATAAATAAAAGCTTTGTAAGAGAGTAGGAGGTTCCTCTTTCCTGCAAATAGGATACTCTTTGCATTATTTCAAGAGAATTTGCAGGATTAGTGGGAATACTCAGATATGATTTTTTGGGGGTTTTTTTTTTTGAGATCAAATTTCTGTCAAAGAAGCGAATCATGCAATATTGCAACTCTATGCACTCTTAGTGGATTTGAATGTCTTGGGAGGGCTGTTAAAGAAATTCATTAAAAAAATAGAGCATGAGATCCAGGTTTATCATTGTATTTCAAATACTATTTTTAAAAAATATAATTTCATTCTTTTGTGACAAATTTGTGCCAATAATTCTATGTTGTAGCACTCTTGTTAAATATGTGAATTGTTGTTTATTTGACCAACTATATAATCTCATACTTACATAGATATACTATTTATTTCTCAATTTTATCTTGCATTTAATCAAATTTATGAGTAACTATTTACTTGTAATTTTTCCATCATTAATTAATTTAAGAATCATTAAATAATGTGAATTATTTCCATGTTTTAGTGGCTCATCTTTAATCATTTTTTAATCTCTAAAATAGAGCATGTCTTACACTTATAAATCTAGCTATTAGAACTACTTCAATAGCTTGGTATTGATCACCAAATGTTTTTTAAATCCCTATTATATTTAATATTTTCACTTGGTATTTAGGAGCTATCTCCTAGGTATCAAGTTAGAGTAGTTTTCTTTGTTTTTCCGCACTACATTTAGATTTATATCTAGATTAATTTACTGCATTTTTAGAAGTCTCATTTCATAGGAGAAACTACACTGGTGGCTTAGCTAAGCCCTTATGTTAGTTTAAGAATTGGTTTCTTGGAAGTGCAATGCAAGAAGTTAAGTATGATTTCCTATTCTTGTTAATAAATATTTAGGAATACAACAAGTTGGCAAGGAGCATGAGGAGTAATTGAACCCATTTGAACCATTCAGAATCATCGTCCAAAATGGATAAGGACCTAATTGGGGCCTTGGTTGGGTGATCTCCCAGTTGTCGATTTCAACATTTTTGGCCATCAATATTTTTGGTGCTAGAAGGAGGGTCAACGACAAGTTGTTCCTTTGGATTTTTGTATTTTTAATGTTTTGTATTTATTTGCAATGACTCCTTCTAAACTTCCCATTTGGAGTTGCATTTCTGGACACGCAGCTTCCACTACTCCCATGAAAATCATAAGATACTTGTTGAAGGTAAATTGTTATGGTACAAGTAATTCTTCTGCATTTTTCAATTTATTCAAAGTTTTACAAATTGTTATTTCACTGATATTAATGAAAGTATTCTATGTAGGATCTTTACTCTAACTTTGACAAGAAAATATAAAATATGGTGTGAATCTCTTCCAGTTGCCTCTATCCACAATTGGGACCAATTTATCACAAAGTTCCTTACAAAATTCAACAGTTATGACTACAAACATGTATGCATTGAACTTGGGAAACTTACAAAAATTTGAAAATGAATCTAAAATATATTTTAGACTTAGATTCAAATTAATTTTTCTAAGATTTAAATCTAAAGATAAGCTCTCATAGATCGAATTAATGGAATGGTATCAACAAGTACTTATTCTTCCTTGTATTCCACATGAAATCAATGAACTTGAAGTGATTATTTTTCTTAGCACATTCGCCACTGTTGAAGAGCCCCTTGTTATTGATAGAATGACTGAGTACCTTCAACAGGAAAATGCAGACATTGCTAATGGACCATCTCAGTAAGACATAAGAACATCCTATCATTTTTTTTTAAGTTTAGCATTGGTGAGATTATATTATGGTCATGTCCAAGAATAACACCCGAATAGGGCAGAGAATTGAACTGGTGAGTTAACATCTAGGAGTTCCTTAACAATGCACCTGATCAACATTTATCTAAGATCCCATAAGCAAGCACATCCTATCAAGTTAATACTAATCCCAACAGTGCTTTAAATCATGCTAGTATTGTGGAATCAACTGCTAATAAATATGCTATTTATAATTTTACTGAAAATCAACAAGCAACAAAATCAACAAACAATAATAAAAAATAAAATAAGCAAGAATCAATGCATATTTTAAAGGAGGACCCTTCTAATAACATGCTTCCTACAACAATTTATTTTAATTCTTCTAATACTGTCCATAATTTTCACCCATATGATTAAAGATCATTTAAATATCCACTCTTAGAAATATGTAGTCAAGATAACTGCGATCATTTTAAATTTTGAAAAATCTGAGTCTTTCCTTTAAAAAAATAATGTTTTAGTGACATAATTGGAAACTTCAGAATTATTTTATAATGGTTATTCTAAACGCAAACATTCTCTCTTATTTATTCAAATAACCATTTCTCTCTTTATCTTGATCTTTTTCCTAAACTTGATTAATTTATTAATCATTTAACATTTTCTTCTCATACAAACACAATTTTAGAAAATAGGGGAGATGCAATAGATTTAACAAATAATGAATTGCCGATTAATTTTGACCAAAATAATGAATTATTAATTGATCACATCTTTAACAACTCTGAACTTCTCATGTTTTTAAATTTAATCTTTTTTCTAGTTCTAATTTACTTTTTGAAAGGGAAGAGAGTGATCTTAGGAATTATGAATTCATTTATGACAATGATTTTGAAGTTGAGAATAATGAGTTATTTTATCCTCCATCAAATTTTCATGTTCTTAATTCTCAAAATCAATTTATATTTCGTGCTAGGAGATCCTTTTTTGCTCACACTCCTCATTCTAAATATGTTAAATCTCATAATGAGTTCATTTCTTTAAAAGGAGATTCCATTCCAATTTATGTTTATGATATTATTCAAGTTTCCATTCTTTCTCATAGTCCTGAACCTCTTTCACATTTACAAGTAGATGTTAGTTTCAATTCCAATTGCATTATCTCGGCTAATACATGAAAAAAGGAAATTATTTCAAATAAATCCAACTACCTTGTAACACTAAATGTAAATGATAATGTAATATATATATATGTTCATCAAATTTGTATACCATTTTTATTTTTCAATATTTGGATATTTTACGCTGGTATATTAAGCAGTGAAATGTTGGATACTCATTAAATGCATTAACAGAAGAACATGAAAATGAACTTCAAAGTATAAATTATGAGAAAGAAGAAATTTAAATTTTTATTCTACATTTTATGTTTATAATATACGAGCTTATTCTTTCTTCTTAGATAAATCTTCCTCAAGCTTCGACACTTGAAAGTGTACCATTACATTTTCTCCAACTATCTAATCTATCTAAAAATATTCTAGAAAATTCATTAGAATTCCACTCTCATTTTAACGACCCATTCGAAAAGTGTTTGAAAAATTCAGTCACATAGAAGATTTTTTATATTCCTTTTATTGTACATACCACTAACTTGTCTCTATACGGAGAAAGTCATGATATTGCTGGGCAAAGTGCTATTCCTGCCATGATTTCATTTCAATGGTTACATATTGTTTTTCATGAAAGGATTGAAATGTGATTATAATTTATTTTTAGTAAGGTTTCCTGTAGATGATAAATTTATTTTGGTTGATTTATTAGAAATTCATGTACATAATTGGTTGAATATTTTTTAGTAGTTTAATAATAATTTTGTTTCTATTACTGATTTTTTATCTACACATGTGCGTAGGGGTTAAGATAATGGAATAAATCCATTCGGAATATGAGTTCACTTAGTTTTAGTCTATTCTGTTAGACTAGATTAGAGTATTAATAGTTTAGTTTGGATTTTTTTCTTTTCTGTTGTCTTTTAACAATGTAGGTATGAAATAATAAAGAGAAGGGCTTTTAATTTTTTCTAGTGCAAAAACTATCCCAAATAAAATCTTCTTGTGAACATGTTTAGAGAAGCATTTCGTCACTCATTAGAATTTCAATTTTTACAAGTTGTGTTTTGGCTAGATATGACCAATGAATCTACACATTTGCTACTCAACATTTGTCTGGCATCGCAAATTAGCAATATTCCTCTCCATCAGCATCGGTACTAAGGTAATTTGAGAATCTTCTGCAATTTGGTTATATATATTGCTTCATTCAAATATAAAAAAAGGCACATAATACAAAATGATTGATTCCTTCAAATATATATAGAAGATCCCACATAGGTTGGGACTTCAACATTGTTTTAGTGGAATTACAAATGTTTTTTGGGTTGATATCAATCAAGGGACTTTCAACTGATCTACATTATACAAACTTGAATTTGCAAAAGAATATGAACAACTAAAATTCAAAGCAACAAACACTGGAATATTTTCATTGTTACCATTTTAGCATTATTAATTAAAGCACAAATCTTGAATTTATAATGATTCTTATTCATTGTTGATATCTTAAACATGAAACCATCTCTTTCCTGGTACATATTTGTTTATTTGTATGCTTAATGCTTTCCTTAGTTTAGATTGAATAATTAAATGATCTTGAACATATGCAAATTTTGAGAAAAATGCAACTTTTTCTTGCCTATTTTATATATCTTCAATAGAAGAATGTAAAGATCTATAAGATAAACATGCAATCAAATTCTTCTAGGTTTATGTACATATGTTGATTTTCATCTACTGCTAGTTTTTATTTCAACCCTCATTTTCTAGTTTATTCACATTTTGTTTCCCATCTTTGTTGTTCTTTTTCTTGCCTGTCTTCATTGGTTTAATTGGAAGACCTAACTTTGCTAGTGGATTAAATTAGCTTTAGAATAAATAATTTTTGAAAACATGTTAATGTTAAAAAGGAGCCATCTTTCATTTTTCTTTCCGAATTTTTCTTATTATCTTGCATATACGTTTTTGAAACTTATTTTAAGTCTTATCTCTAAAATTTGTTCATGGAGACTTGCAAATTTTGGAGCAATATTTGCGAAAGAAAGTAGAACCTAGATGAAACACTTATTTGCAAATATTTATCACAACTATGCTTTAGATTTTAGATATTGTGTTGAATAAAAGCCTTGAATAACAAACCCACCCAGCGAAACAAAATTTTAATACACTTGACATAATTGAAAGAAAATAAGAAAATCTCGCTTCTTTTTGTATGCTTCTTCTATTTTGTTTGATTTGAGGTTTGTTTATTTCACGACTTCTCTTTTTATTTCAATATTGTGAGATATATTGTAGCTTATAGTTGTTTGTTTTTGTTTTGAGTGCTTTTGGCTTTGATTACTTTGACTTGAATTTCAGTTTTGGATTTGATTTCGCGGCATTTCCAAAGTATTTATGGGGAATGTTTCCTACACAACACCAGTTGGTTTATGTGGGGAAATATTTACTTTATATTTTTAGTAATATTTCATTTATCTAAAGGTCATTTGTGCCAAGTTTTCAGTTTATTGCACACCCACTGTTAAATATGGGGAAATTTTTGTATGGACCAGGTATTGTAAATTCACCTTTATAAAAGAACAAATTGTTTCCATTATTTTTATTGATCCATCCCATACCCCTCCATAATTAAATTCTCTACTTTGGTGGATGAAGAAAATACTAGTCGGGTCAAACTCAACTAGCATTGCATCTATTTCTTTAAGTATAAAGCCTCTTGTATCACCCTGCTCTCTTCACCCAATTTCCTAACGCAATTCTTAAAATATGTTAATCAAAAGGGTGGCACATAAGAGAGTTGAAATCACATATGTGTGGGAAGCGTATACAAACTCGTCCAGTGTACTGAACAGGCTCGCTTCCAGTGGGTCAATGCATACATGGTATTAAGGAAATTTAATTGGGGTACTGAATAGACCTACTGGAAACAAAGCAATGTCATGAAAAATAGGTAATTTCATATTTAATACATGCATACTAATCCTTAAAAATCTCCTAGTTATATTTCCTATCGAATAGTAGAGAGAAAAAATAATAATAATAATCATTCCCTATATTAGGATTCATTGTTTTATAGCTAAGCATTCAAGAACTTTCATTTTTCAAGAGCTTATCTTACTTCGATTCGCCTTATGTGGGACCTTTGGAAAATCATGTAATATGCAAGAATATTTTGGAAGCTTTTATTTTGACCTTTGATAAATTTTGCGCTATTATTCTAAATTAGAGATAACTGCTTCATCCCCGTGTGTCACCGATTGTTGTGGCCACAAAACCTGCCCATAATTTTTCAAAAATTATGGGGCCCTCTATATGAATTTTGTTAATGTCGCTTCTTGAATGTTTGGATTTTCTTGGTTTTGCGACATTTACATTTTTCTTGCATTTTTATTTTGATGACTTCATTGCTTTCATTTTGTGGCTAGTTTTCAAGTGGTTCAAGTTTTGTTTCATTCAAAGTTATTGTTCGAAAGATATCCTTCGTCCAATTTTAGTCAGCTTCACTGCTTGAGAATTAAAATATGTAAATATGTATTTAATAATGTTTTATTAATTATATAAAATTACATTTAATTTAAACATGTAAATTTAATTAATTTTAGTTAATTAAGTTAATTTCATCTATTTAATTTAGTTAATTATATTTATTTAAGTTCATTTTTATTTAATTAAATTGTAAATATAATTTTTAATTATTAAATAGTCTTTCAATTGATTTTTTTTAATGTAAATAATGTAAAATTTTATTTAATTCAAAAACCACAACATTCAAGCGCAATAAATAAATAAATAAATAAATAAATATATATATATATATATATATATATATATATATATAATGATTTAAATATTTTTTTAATAATATTAATTAAAATATTCCTTAGTTGTCTATATTTACATAATGTAATATTTTATTTAATTAAAAAACCACAACATTCAAGCGCGCATATATATATTACAAAATGATTTATTTTTTTTTATAATAATAATAAAATTAATTAAAAGATTCCTTAGTTCTCTGTATGCTTAGCTCCCCGAAAGTTTTTAAGTCCAGCTCATATCGAAACCTCTAAGGTGGCCAAGCTCGGGGTGAGGTAAACATGACATCAAGTAGGGGTGTGAGCATATAATACAAAAGGCACACATTTTTTTGGTTGAGTTTTAAATGATTGTGGGAGAGGGTCCCACTCTCCACATGGTCCCCCTCCTTCTTCTCCTCCGTAGTAACACAATATGCATTCCATATAATTAAACACTCCTCCAACATTGATTCTAAACCACTAAAACCATCCCGCCCTTATTTTTATAATACTTTATTATATTCTCTCTTTTTTAATTTTGATATATATATATATTTTGCATTTTTATTATTACTATTTTACTTATTTCACAATACTCTTTTTTAATTTGGTTTTATTTGTTTTATATATATATATATCATTTTTATTATTATTATTTTATTTATTTCACAATATTCTTTAAATATATCAGGATAATAACATTAATCAAATTTCTCAACACTATTATTTTTTTTTTCATTAAGTAGATATTTTTGGAACCTAGACTTTGACAAGCGATAACTTGAGTTTTACTCAACGAAATGGGTTAAATGAGAGTTTTTTATAAATCTATTTTCATGGAGAACAAAATGATAGAATTAATTCAAGAAGATATGATTATTTTTTATTCCAAAAAATCAGTAGAAGTGAAGGCTACAAATTTGCAACTAAAATTAATTTCCTAGGTCTGTTTTGGAAGAATTTCTTTGGCTACGAAGATTTGTTGTCGCTAACACATTCCAAGAATGATCAATTGCTAATATTTTCTACACAAAAAAACAATGGAAAACATAAATTTGGTTTTCTTAATTTATCAAATTAGATTTGAATTTATTAATTTGTTTTTCACAGTTTTAGAAAATTGAACTTTCTCTTCATTATTAATTGTTTTTAATTTTATTTTTGATTTGTTTTGGCATAGTTCTTTTCAAGAGATGAGTTCCAACAGTCATGGAGGAATTATATCGGAGGAGAAAATAAATAAAAAGAATTTTTATAGCTCCAAAAATCAGAGATCTAAAATTTCTTGCAACAAACTGCTTCTTGGAGATTTCATTTGTAAATTTATAAATAGAAGCTCTGTAAGAGAGCAAGAGGTTCCTAATTTCTACAAATAGGATACTATTTGCACCATTTCAAGAGTGTTTTTGGCTATAGGTTTAGTGAGAATTCTCATATATGAGTTTTTGTAGATTTTCCTTTTGAGATTTTTTTTTTTTTTTTTTATATATATATTTTTTATATTTTTATTTTTTTATTTTATGTCAGAGAGGCAGATCATACACTATTGCAGCTCTATTCACTATCAACATATTTGGATATCTTGGGAGGACTATTGGAGAAATTAACTAAAAACACAGAGCATGAGATTCAAGTTTATCATTGTATTTCAAATACTATTGTTTACAAATATAATTTCATTATTTTATGGCAGATTTGTGCCAATAATTCCATGTTCTAGCACTACTATTAAATATGAGAATTTTTCATTTATTTGATAAAATATGTCCTATTATATATGTACATAGATTTTATATTGATTTCTCACATTTCTCTTGCATTTAATAAATTTTTTGCTCAAAATTTCATCATCAATAATGAAATTAATAGTCATTAAATTCCGTGAATTATTTCCATGTTATAATGACTCATATTAATCTCTAAAACAAAGCATGTCTTTCACTTATAATATTAGTTGTTATAACTATTTTAAAAATTTGTTATTGATCACAAAATATGCATTAAATCCCCATTATATGTAATATTCACACATAATATTTAGGATCTATTTCTTAGGTTTCGAGTTAGAGTAGTTTTTTTTCTTCCACACTACATTTATATTTATATCTAGATTAATTTATTACATTTTTAGAAATCTCCTTTTGTAGGAGCATATGCATTGGTGGTTTGGATGAGACCTTGTGTCAGCTTAAGGATTGCTTTCTTGTAAGTGCATTATAGGAAGGTAAGTTTGATTGCCATTTATTGTTGATAAGTAATTAGGAATACAATAAGTCAAAAAGGAGAGTGAGTGGTAATTGACCCATTTGAACTAGCCAAAGTCACCATCCCAAACAGATAAGGGCCTAATTGGGACCCTAACCGATTAGTCACCCAATTGTTGATTTTGGTGATTTATGAACATCAAAAATTTTGAAACTAGGAGGGCTATGGACAAGTTGTTCTTTTGGAGTTTTGTATTTTAAAGTTTTTTATTTATTTATAATGGATCATTCTAAACTTCTTATTTGAAGTTGCATCTCAGGACATACATCTTCCCCCACTCCCATGAAAAATGCAAGACACTTGTCGAAGGTAAATGTTAATGGTAAAAGTAATTCTTCTGCACATGATCTTTTTTTTTCAATTTATTTAAAGTTTTATAAATTGTACTTTCACTGATATTGATGAAGGTATTCTATGGAATATCTTTGTTGTAACCTTAACAAACAAAGCCAAAAGATGGTGTGAATCTATTCCAGTTGTTTCTATTCATAGTTAGGACCAATTTATCACAAAGCTATTTCGCAAATTCAATAGCTATGACTACGCACATGTATGCATTGAACTTGAAAACTTTTGAAAATTTGAAAATGTATCTACAATAACTTTTACAATTAGATTCAAAGTAATTTCTCTAATATTTAAATCTAAATATAGGCCCTCAATGGACGATTTAATGGAATGGTATCAACATGTACTTATTATTCTTTATAGTCCACATGAAAGCAATGAACTTGAAGAGATTGTTTTTCTTAGCACACTTGTTGTTGTTGAAGTGCCACTTGTTATTGATAACATGACTAAGTATCTTCAAGAAGAAAATGCAGACATTGTTAATAAGCCATCTCAAAGAGACATAAGAACATAATATCAAATTAATATTGATCCCAAGAGTGTTTTAAATCATGTTGCTATTGAAGAATCAACTAATAATAAATCCGTTGTTTATAATTCTGTTGAAAATTGACAAGCAATAAAGTCAACAAACAATAATATAGAATAAAATCAACAAGCAACAATGCAAATTTTAAAAGAGGACCCTTCTAATAATATCCTTTCTACAACAATTTATTTTGAGTCTTCTAATATTGTCCAAATTGTTTAGCCATATGATTAAGATCATTTAAATATCCACTCTCACGAATATGTAGCCAACTTGATTGAGATCATTTTAAATTATAAAAAATTTGAGTCTTGCCGTCAAAAAAATAATATTAGTGACATAGTTAGAAACTCAAGAATTATTTTATGATGATAATTTTAAAAGGGAATAATTCTCTCTTATTTATTCAAACAACCATTTCTCTCTTTATCTCAATCTTTTTCCTAAACTTAATTTGTTTATTAATCATTTAACAATTCCTTCTCATATAAATGCAATTTTAGAAAAAATGGGAGTTACAATAAATTTAACAATAAAGAATGGTTGATTAATTTAAATTAGAATCTGAATTATTAATTGATCACATATTCAACATCTCTAAACATTCACATTATTTTAAATTTAATAATTTATCTGGTTCTAATTTACTTTATGAAAAGGAAGAGAATGCTCTTAGGAATTATGAATTCATTTATGAGGGTGATTTTGAAGTTGAGAGTAATGAGTTATTTGGTCCCCTATCAAATTCTCATGTTCTTAATTCTCGATAAGATATATATTTCATGATGAGAGATATTTTTATGTTCATACTCCTTATTTCGAATATGCTAAATATCATAATGGGTTCATCTTCTTAAAACGGGATTACATTCCAATTTATGATTATGATATTATTCAAGTTTCCATTCTTGTTCAAGAAATAAATTATGAGCATCAAGAACTTAATTTTTTTTTTTAATTGATGCTTATAACATACGATCTTATTCTATCTTCCGAAATAAATCTTCAGAAATTTTTGGCACTTGAAAATATATCATTACAATCTGGCCAATTATCTAATCTATCTAAAAATATTTTAAAAAGTTCATTAGACTTCCACTCTCATTTTAACAATCCATTTGAAAATTGTTAGAAAATTATAGTCATAGAGAAGATTGCTTATATTCTTTTTATTTTACATACTATTAACTTGTATGTGTAAGGAGAAATTCATGATATTTCTCGGTAAAGTGCTATTCCAACCATGATTTCATCTCAATAGTTACATAATGGTTTTCATGACAGGATTGAAATGTTGTTGGAAAATTCTTTTCTAATAAGGTTTTTTTAGATGATAAATTTCTTTTGCTCAACTTATTAGAAATTTACGTACATAATTGGTTGAGGTTTTCTTTTAGTAGTTTAGTAATAATTTCTTTCTATTACTATTTTTTGATGTAAATATTTGTGCAAAGCTTAAGTTAATGGAATGGCTCCATTGGAATTGTGATTTCACTTAGTTTTAGTCTACCCTGTTAGACTAGATTAGAGTAAGAGTGGTTTAGATTTGATTGTTTTTATTTTCTATCATATTTTAACAATGCATGTATGAAATAAGCAAGCGAAGAGCCTCTAATTTTTCCTGGTGAAGAAACTATCCCAAATAAAATCAGCGTGCGAACATGTTCAAAGAAGAATTTCATCATTCCTCGGAATTTTAATTTTAACAAGGGAAGCTGTGAGGCAGCAAGTCCCTGCATCAAGTTAAAACTAGTTACTAGTTGGTCATTATTTATATACGTAATTACGCTTTAAAGTCCTAAAAGAGTGCTCGGTAATAAAGATGGTCAAATAAGGGTATGACGGGCTTTATATACGTAATTACGCTTTAAAGTCCTAAAAGAGTGCTCGGTAATAAAGATGGTCAAATAAGGGTATGACGAGCCTGCCTTTCATTGCAGACGTAAAATACTGTGAACATAAATTATTCCAACCAAGTCTAAAGAGGTAAGATATTTGTTCATGATACAACTCCAACACCTCCACATATGTAACCTTCAGCTGAGCAAGATAAGCGAGCCGGCACCTTGACATCTTGACATTGCAAACAACCGTAAGAAGTCAAACAGATCATATATCTCACGTGGGTTTTTCCGTTTGTCAAGATAGTCCTGCACTGCCGTGAGTTAGGTATAGGTTTCCTCATCAATAACTACAAGATTTTGGTCCGCTGCTTTATCAGTAGATACAATTACATCATCGTGGCCATGTGTAGACAGACACAGTCGATTGTTAGTTTAATATACCATGGGAAAGTCAATACACCATGGGAATCTCACGGGATGCTACTATTCATGCGTCCATTAACAAATTGAATGTGCGGTAGATCATTGAATCAGAAAGTCCAACCCCAGCTTCAAACTTCATTTAGCATAAAATCAAATAATGAATGAAGTAAAAACTACAATTTTTGCATATATATATATATGTTTGTATAATTGCGACGCACAAGAAGGCTTCGTTGAACCTGCTTTTCTCTTTTTAAAAATTAAAGCTGCTGCTTTTTTTCATGTAAACTTGAGCGGAAAAGAAATATTTGGGAATAATCTCTATTTAGTGATTGAGACTTGGCTTAAAACCCAGCGTCAAACTTCATTAAGCATAAAATCAAATAGGACTCATTGTTGTACATGTATATTTAAATTACACAAAGAAATCATAAATAAGTCTTTTCATCGATTTGAAGGTCAAAGAAAAAAGATAGCCGACATTCAATGTGAGATCTTAGAATAATTACAACATACTAGCACAAAGATTCGCAAGAAGCTCGACCTCAAATTATCATGTTCTTCCAAAGCATAACACCTGTGCACATAATTCATTGGCCGCATGTTTTTCCAGAGCATAACACCGTGCACATAAATCATTGGCTGCATGCATGGTTAATGTAACATGTCAAATTCGCTTTAACTCCGTCATCGCTATGCCCAGGTATCGGCTTCAGCAAGACTAACGAGTTGTCCGTGGCATTGCCATTATCGCCTTCGCTGTAACCATTGTCATTATGGCCTTCGCTATAAGCAACCCAATCTGTAAGCATTGCCATTATCGCCTTCACTGTAAACAACCCAATCTGCTTATGCTCTAAGGAGAGCGAGAGCAAAGCTTATTCTGGTGCTCCTTTTCTGCTTATGCTCTAAGGAGAGCGAGAGCAAAGCTTATTCTGGTGCTCCTTTGTTTGTGGAGATGCAACCCTATTTTTGCAGATTAGTTGATATTCGCTGCAATAAATTCGTGATGAACAAAAAAAAATACAGTTAGAGAGTTCAATCAACGTCATTATCATGGAATATGGAGGCTGAGGGCCACAACTCTGCGTTCAGGTTTCTCGCAGGTCTCAGCTGAAGAACTTTCAGTGCCATGGAGCAAAGATCAGGTAAAGCTCAGGTAATGCAAGTACAGGTAATGCTCATTGATAAGTTCTAAAATGAAGAACTCATCAGATACGGTATTCCTGAAGATATCTGGTCCCGCCCTTCTAAAGGATCTATGCCTCCGTTTTCGGTTAATTGTCAAGATGTCTGTCTGCATTCACATTCACCGTATCTGCCCAATTGTTTCTTGCAAAATTTAAATGTCGTGGCCACAAGTATTTGCATGGGATATATTATATTGATCTTGAGATTTTCTTAATTTGTTTTCATGTGCTTCAATCTGGGTTAGTCCAGATCTTGCTACACGATACTGTGGATATTTTGCATTTTCTGTTTGCAGTGGTGTTCTATTGCTCTAGCCAGTACTTGAACTGGGTCATTCTATGTACAAGCAAGTTTGAAGCTAATTATATTTTGTTAATTTCCAAAACTAATTATGGCTTTAGATTTGAAATAATGGATTTCTAGTATTAAGCATTAATCTTAAGCTAATCCCAATTTTTTTTGACATGGCTTCCTTTGTAATCAATTGCAGGCTAAGCAATCCAAAAAGTTTGGAAGCTGCGGTGGAAGTAACAACAGAATTTCTAAATGCAGCGGTGAAGCCAGTGTTGGTTGTCAAGATGTCTGTCTGCATTCACATTCACCGTATCTGCCCAATTGTTTCTTGCAAAATTTAAATGTCGTGGCCACAAGTATTTGCATGGGATATATTATATTGATCTTGAGATTTTCTTAATTTGTTTTCATGTGCTTCAATCTGGGTTAGTCCAGATCTTGCTACACGATACTGTGGATATTTTGCATTTTCTGTTTGCAGTGGTGTTCTATTGCTCTAGCCAGTACTTGAACTGGGTCATTCTATGTACAAGCAAGTTTGAAGCTAATTATATTTTGTTAATTTCCAAAACTAATTATGGCTTTAGATTTGAAATAATGAATTTCTAGTATTAATTTCCAAAACTAATTATGGCTTTAGATTTGAAATAATGAATTTCTAGTATTAAGCATTAATCTTAAGCTAATCCCAATTTTTTTTGACATGGCTTCCTTTGTAATCAATTGCAGGCTAAGCAATCCAAAAAGTTTGGAAGCTGCGGTGGAAGTAACAGCAGAATTTCTAAATGCAGCGGTGAAGCCAGTGTTGGTAGGTGGTCCAAAGATAATTGTTTTGTAGGTATTTTATTGTAAGATATTCAACTGACTGGCTTTTATAGCGCATTGAATTTTGCAAGAATTGATTTAAAGCTCACCTTGCCAAGAAGCTAAGCCGGTAGGGCAGCGGAGTGAATACTCTTCTCTTTTTCTCTTCCAATTGCTGTTGCGGCTGTTGTTGCTGGGCTAACTGGGAGGGAATCTGCAGAGGGTCCGAACGAGAGGGCTTCGGCCTATTGCTTGGACCTGCTGTGTTGGAGCTGGCAGGATCAGGTGCACTTTGCCTTCACTCTTCTTTGCTTCTCTAGTGCTAATACATGATAGACATGCTGTGTTGGAGCTGGCAGGATCAGGTGCACTTTGCCTTCACTCTTCTTTGCTTCTCCGGTGCTAATACATGATAGACATAATAGTTGTTTGTATCTTGCGCACTGTATGATCCTCTTCCACGCAGTATTGAGTACTGACTCGCCGCTCTCGTCCTGACTCCTCAGGTCACCGAACCGTATCAGATAAGACTAACCGTACACGCTCTTTCTTCTTTCCGCTATGATAGAGATAGTATAAGAGCTGTAACACAATTATGAACATGCAGACACTGAATCAACATGCAGACACCGAAGCATGCAACATGCAGTAACCGATGGCAACAAGTGGCAACTTCAGCCACTTATAAATTAGTTCTAGTTCAGTTTGACACTTCCAAACTCTGTAATTCTGCTAGCATTTCATACTGCTAAACTAATGTCAACATTAATATGGAAACCGTTGACGGTCAGTGATAATAAATAGGCGAAAGCAAAATAGGCTATGATCCAGCCTCTTCCGCCTCGGGAAGAGGCCAAATAAGATGGCAAACCAGATTAAATTCGAAGACTTTGGTTTATCCCGGCAATAGCAAACACAGGCAGTTGGAAACTTTGGTCTAATCACCGTATAACAGAGTTGAACGGATTGGAACTAATGCTAAAACCGAACGAATCGATTACTATAGTCCCTGGCCATTGCCAGATGGCAGGGACTAACAAGTTGTGTTTTGGATAATGACAAACAACGAATCTACACATGTGCTACTCAACATTTATTTGGCATCACAAATTAGCAAGATTCCTCTCCATCAACATTAATACTAAGCTAATTTGAGAATCTCCTATGATTTGGTTATATATATATATATATATATATATATATATATATATATATTGCTTCATTCAAATATAAAAAAAGGCCCACAATGCAAAAGGCTCGAGTCCTTAAAATATAAAAAAGTTGCCACATAGGTGGGGACTTCGACATTGTTTTAGTGGAATTTACAAAAGTTTTTGGGTTGATATATAATTAAAGGACTTTCAACCAGTCTACACTATACAAACCAGAATTTGCAAACGAATATGAACAACTGAAACACAAAGAAACGCACACTCTAGCAAATTTTCATTGTTCTCATTTGCATTGTTAGTTAAAGCATAAATAGTAAATTTATGATAATTCTTATTAATTCCTGATATCTCGAAGGTGAAACAATTTCTTTCCCTATAAGTATTTTTTATATACTTGATTCTCACCTTAGTTTAGATTGAATAATTAGATGATCTTGAACATATGCAAATTTTGAGGAAAATGTAACTTTTAATTGCCTATTTTATATATCCTCTATGGAAGAATGTCAAGATCTATAAAGTAAAATTGCAATCAAATTCTTATAGGTATGTGTACATATGTTGATCTTCATACACTATTAGTTTTCATTTCAACCCTCATTTTTGCGTTTAGTCACATTTTGTTCCTCATCATTATTGTTTTTTTTCTTATGGGTCTTCATTGGCTTAATTGGAAGACTTGACTTTTCGAGCGGATTAAATTAGCTTTATAATAAAGAAGTTGGGAGAAAATCTTAATGATGAAAAGGAGCAATCAGTAAGACACATTCATGGAAGTTTCATTTTCCTTTCCATGTTTTGCTTATTATCTTGCTTATTTCTTATGCTTTCTCGAAACTTATTGTAAGTCTTATCTCTAAAAGTTAATTATAGAGACTTACAAATTTGTTTTTTGGAGCAAGATTTGAAAATAAAGTAGATCCCCGATGAAACACTCATTTGGAATTTTTTTTCATAACCATTCTTTAGATTGTAGAGCCTGCTTTGTATAAAAGGCTTGAATAAGAAACCCACCAAGCATGACAAAATTTTAATATGCTTGACATAATGGCAAGAACATAATAATATTATGCTTCTTCTATCTTGTTTGGCTTGAGGTTTGTTTATCTCATGGCTTTTCTTTTTTATTTCAAGATTGTGATATATCTTGTTTGGCTTGAGGTTTGTTTATCTCATGGCTTTTCTTTTTTATTTCAAGATTGTGATATTTATTGTAGCTTATAGTTGTTTGTTTTTTTTGAGTTATTTTGGCTTTGATTGATTTTACTTGATTCTTAGTTTTGGATTTAATTTCATGGAATTTCAGAAGTATATATGGGGAATCATTTCTACACAATGCCAGTTGGTTTACATGGGGAAATATTTACTCTATGTTTCAATAAGATTTCATTTATCTTATGTTAGGTTTTGACTTTCTCGCACACCCACCGTTAAGTATGGAGAACATATGAATCAAGCATTATAAGTTCACATTTATAAAAGAATTAATTTTCTCCAGTCTTTTCTTTGAACCCCTCCCATACCCTTCCACAATTAAATCCTCTACTTTGGTGGATGAAGAAAAGACTAGTGGGTTCAAACTTAACTAGCATCAGATCAATTTCTTTAAGCTGAAAGCCTCTTGTATCACCTTGCTTTCTTCACCAATTTTCTAAATTCAATTATTCAAATATACTAATCAAAAGGGTGACACATAAGAGAGTTAAAAGAAAATATGTGTGGGAAGTGTATGCAAATCCGCCAGGATACTGAACAAGCTTACTAGTAGTGGGTTAATGCATACATGGTATCAAGGAAACTTCGTTGGGGTACTTAACAAACCTGTTGGAAGTGAAGTAATGACAAGGAAAAAAAAGGTAATTTCATATTTAATAGATGAATATTGACCCTTAAAAACCTCCTATTTATATTTGCTATCCAATAGTAGAGAGAAAATTTAGAAAAAAATATTAACCATTCCCTGTATTTGGATTCTCTATTTTAGAGCCGAGCATTCAAGTACTTTCATTTTTTAAGAGCTTATCTCACTTCGATTCGCCTTATGTAGGACCTTTGGAAAATGTTGTAATATACAAGAATATTTTAATTTTTTTTTTGATCTTTGATAATTATAAGACTCAATATAATTTGGGGAGAATAATAATTTCATCCTCGTGTGTCATCAACATTTCCCGTCTATATGAATTTTGTTAATGTCACTTCTTGAATGCTTTGGTTTGCTTTGTTTTTTGAGATTTTCAATTTTCTTAACTTTTCATTTTGACAACTTCATTTTTTTATTTTGTTGTCATCTTTCCAATGTTCAAGTTTCACTTCATTTTTACTTACGATTTCAAAGATATCCTTGGTCAAAATTTGGTCAGTTTCATCGCCCTAAGATGTAAATATGTATTTTATATTGTTTTATTAATTGTATTTGGCATTTACATCGATAAGATAGAAGACTATTTAGAGGAAGCAGGATGTGATGGCACGATCTTAGCTGGGATAGCCGTCATCCTTCTTCCCTATGCTGACGATATTGTTCTTTTCGCAAGGTGCCCATCTGATCTTGATAAGCAACTCAAGCTTCTTAAGGATTTCTTCTCTACCATGGGTATGATTGTTAACACTGACAAAACAAAAGTTATGATTATCAAATCCATGAAGGACACTTACGCTAATTTTATGTATGACAATAATAACTTGGAGGAAGTGTATTCTTACAAGTACCTAGGAATTGATATTCATCACAAGCTCAACTGGAACCATAGCATTGAGAAAAGGATTAATGGGGGGTGGAAAGCTTATTTTTCTCTTGAAAATAATTCTAAAACAACAAACCTCGTAATGTGGGATAAAAAGGAGTTCCTCTTTGAAACTTTAGTCACTCCTGTTATCTTATATGGCTGTGAGGTTTGGGGTTGCAACATTTCTAGAGAATAATGGACAAAGATTGAGCAAATCCAGAAGCGTTTTATAACTTATAACCTGAAAATTAAAAGTAATACACCCTATCCTATTCTCCTTATAGAAGCTGGTCTTTCTCCTATTGAGAGCCTATCTATGATTAGGTTTTTGCTGTACAAGCACAAACTCAATAACATAGACAATCATAGACTTCCTAAGCTAGCTTTAACTTCCATCCAAAACCACCTAAGGCTCAATCAGGTGTGGCATAAAGACACAAGGGCCTGGTTAAACTATTGGGAGATCAACGAGAATGATACATTGCAAAGCATTAATAACGTTAAAGATATTGTTACCTCTAAGTTGAAAGAAAAAATGTGGTGTGAGAAAGATTTAGCGACTAAAAGAAAATTAAGTTATTATAAGAAGGTCATCAACCCCACCCTAGAAGATCAAAAGTATCTCTCTATTTTAACTAGCTCAAAGAAGAAAATTAATATAGCAAAGATTTGAACGAATTCTCATGAGCTCCATAGTGAAACTAGTCGTTGGGCAATTCCTAAAACACCTAGATGGAAAGGATCTGTCATATATGTGAAAATAGGAACATCAAGGATGAAAACCACTTTCTCTTAAAGTGCCCCTTGTACAACCACATTAGATCTCAGTTTCAAAATCTTTGTTACAATACTGACCTTCCTAGCCTTTTACAATGTCAAAATTATAGTGAGCTTGGGAGGCTTCTCTCCAAGCCTTTTGAGCATAGGAATAAAATCTTAAATCAAAATAAATAATTTGTTTCTTTAGGTCTGATAGACCAATGTTTGGTCTCAACGAACGTTAACCACCATCATCATCATCAAATAAAAATAAGTTGAAATATTTAAATTTAATTAGTTTTGATTAATTAAATTTATTTAATATATTTAAGTTAATTTTTATTTAATTAAATTGTAAATATAATATTTAATTAGTCTTGTAATTAAATTTTTAATGTAATTATTATAATATTTTATTTAATTCAGAAAACTCTGGATTAAAAAATTATATATATAAAACCAATTTTACAAAATATAAAATAATAAAAGATTAATTAAAAGATTCATTGGTTCCTCGGCTCCCTCGCTCCCTAATTTTTTTAAGTTTAGTTCATATCAAAACCTTTGTGGTGGCCAAGCACAGGGAGACATAAATGTGACATCAAGTGGGGGCGTGAGCATATAATACAAGATGCACGGAGGGATTTTTTAGTTTCAAATGATGGTGGGGAAGGGTTCCCACTCTCCACATGCCCCCCCTCCTACTCCATACTAACCCCCGTATGTATTTCATATGAAACTCTCCTCCAACATTGAATATAAACCATTAAAATCAACCCATCCCCTTTTTATAATACTTTATTATGATTTTTTTTATTTGTAATTTAATTTTTTATTATATAATTTTATTTTATTTGAGTGTGTGTATTTTTTTATACTTTTTAAATATATTAAGATGAAAACATTGATGAAATTTCCTAATACTGTTATTTTTTTTCTAGCAAGCATATATTTTCAGAACCCAAACTTCGACCAGCGATAATTTGAGTTTTACTCAACGAAATGAGGTAAATGAGGGTTCATTAAAAATTTATTTCTAAGTTTTACTCAACGAAATGAGGTAAATGAGGTTCATTAAAAATTTATTTCTATTGAGAAAAGTATGAGAGCATTAATTAAAGCATATCTAGTCATTTATTATTCCAAAAAATCAGCATAAGTGAAGGCTACAAATTCACATCTAAAATTAATTTCTTGGATTTGTTTTGGAAGAATTTATTTGGCCAAGAATATTTGTTGTTGCTAACTCATTCCAAGATTGTTCAATTGCTAATATTTTCTTTATAGGAAAGAAAAATAAAACATAAATTTAGTTTTGTTAATTTATCAAATTAATATAAATTTAGTTCTATTAATTTACCAAATTAGATTTGAATTTTTTACTTTGTCTTTCACATTTTTAGAAGTCTAAATTTTATCTTCAATTTTAACTGTTTTTAATTTTAATTTTGATCTGTTTTGGAAGAGTTTGTTTCAAGAGATCATGCCAACAAGTCTTGAAGGAATTAGATTGGAGGAGAAGAGAAAAAAATATAGGTTTACAACTCAAAATTAGAGATCTAAATTTCCTTGCAACAAACTCCTTTTTAGAGATTTCATATGTAAATTTATAAATAGAATCTATGTAAGAGAGTAGAAGGTTCCTCTTTTCTGCAAATATGATACTATTTGCACTATTGCAAGAGGATTTTTGGCTATAGGATTAGTGGGAATACTCATATTTGATTTTTTTTGGGGTTTCCATTTTGAGATCAAATTTTCGTCAAAGAGGCATATCATGCACTATTGCATATTTATTCACTACTCATAGATTTGAATACATTGGGAGGACTGTTGGAGAAATTCATTAAAAACACATTAAATGAGATCCAAGTTTATCATTTTTTTCAAATACTTTTGGTTTCAAATATAATTTCATTCTTTTATGGCATATTTGTGCCAATAATTCCATGTTGTAGCACTATTGTTAAATATGTGAATTGTTTTTTATTTGATCAGCTAGGTGAGCACATGGAGTTGGGTTGTACTTTTTGGCAAGAGAGGGTGCATTTTGGGTGAAAAAAACAGCTCAATCGAGCAATATTTGATACCTCGATTGAGTTGTTTAATGGCTTAAACAATGTAACCCGAGGTTATCTAGGAGCTTGATCGAGCCATGTTTTTGAAATTTCCCGCAAATAAAACCTAGGCATGGAATTAAAAAAAGTTGCTCGATCGAGCCTTAAAGATGGATCAAGTCTTAAAGCCGAATTGAGTTAGAGGCTAGATCAAGCTTTAAAGCTAGATCGAGCCTTTATTTAACCATGTTAAGGGCTCGATCGAGGGTTTCTTAATCCTCGATCAAGCTATTTTAATTTCGAAATCAAGCACTTGATTGAGTGTTTTAAGCGTTTGATCAAGCTTCTGAGGACCTAAAAATCACAACTTTAGCACCCCTTCTGCAGATTTCTCTACAACCTCATTTTGTACCCCAACAGATTTAAGGCATAATTTTTCCGTAAGTGGCAAAGTTGAGTATGTTGGATTCGTGAAAGAGTTCTCTATCCAATGGTATATGAGTTTGAGACTTTCAAATGTATATGATATTTTTCATCTAATTTCTTTTAAATATAATGCTTGAAATTCTTTTACACAATTTCAAAGGGGCTGATGAAAAATCAATAACATAAAATATACACAATGAATTAAAAGAAAAATACCACTATCTTTGTTTACGAGTCCTCTTCAAAAGGGTACCCTTGGGTTTTAAATTTATTTAAAAATTTGAAAAAAATATTACGTGAACATATGTGTCTCCAAAATGCAATTGAAATATTTCTTTGTCAGCTTCGAAAAATAATAAAAAATATAATTTTGAATACAAAATATTTTTTTAATATGAAAAAATTGGCTATCTCCATGTAGATCATGCTCATTTATATATTTTTTAAAAATCACACACTTTAGACTAAGTTATGCGACATGAACACACACATACCTCTTAAGATGTGCAAAAATTTGCAAGGAAAAGTATTGCATTTAATGGAAAATTGAGAGATTATACAACACTAGAATATTTTGTAAAAAAAATCATTAGGACAACAAAATAATTCTCCGCATATTATATTTTTACTCTGAATCAAAATTCAAAATGCTTATATGAATTTTGAGGACTTCAATTTGATAAAAGAGGAAAAACTTGAAATTTCATCACCACATTTGGCCCAAAAGTGTAGCCCATCTTCATGCATTCACCCAACTATACGATCTTATTGTTACATAGATTTGCTATTGATTTATTAATTTGATCTTGTAATTAATCAATTTTTTGAGTCACTATTTACTGAGAATTTTTCCATCATTAATCAATTCAACAATCCTTAAATTGTGTGAATTATTTCAATTTTAATGGTTCATATTTAATTATTTTTTAATCTCTAAAATTGAGCATGTATTGCACTCATAATACCAGTTGTTAAAACTATTTCAACAACTTGGTATTGATCATAAAGTGCATCTTAAATCCCCATTATATTTAATCTCTGCACTTGGTATTTAGGAGTTATCTCCTAGGTATTGAGTTAGAGTAGTTTTATTTGTTTTTCCAAATTGCATTTAGATTTATATCTAGATTAATTTATAGCATTTTTAGAAGTCTCCTTTCATAGGAGAAACTACATTGGTGGCTTGGTTGAGCCCCTGTGTCGGCTTATGAACTTCTCTCTAGCAAGTGCAATGCAGGAAGGTAAGTCTGGTTTCCTTTTCTTGTTGATAAGTAATTAGGAATACCACAACTCGACAAGGAGAGTGAGGGGTAACTTGAGCCATTTGAACTAGTGAGAATCACCATCCCAAACAACTAACGACCTAATTGGGGCCTTGACCAGGTGATCTCCCAATTGTTTATTTCAGTTAGTTTTTTCCATCAACACTAATATAGATCCTTTTTAAACATTGATCTAGCAAGCTTTCAGAGGGATCAAATCCCTTGAGGTGCAAACCTCTCTTTAGAGTTAAGAGTTTGAAAAAGGAATTGCACCTAAAAAAAATTGAACCTTGGGCGCTTGATAAATATGTGATAAGATATATCTATACAGTTTCTACACACATACACACATCATGTGTAATTTTTCATTTCTTGAAATTATGTTTTTGAATGCATAAATGGATTCAACACATAAATTGAAATTTTTAATGCATATATGAGTTCAATTCCAACAAATTTTCTACCTAGCTTAACATGTAATTCCAACAAACATTTACTACATTTAAAACAAAAAAACCAAAAATATAAATTTAAAGGGTCCAAAATGTAAAATAGAGAGAGTGTTTGAAATGTTCTAACATGTGATTTTTTTTTCAATCACTTGTATGTGTGTGTGTGTGTGTGTTCTTGTAAACATATCTAATGTATAGATATTTGGCATTAAAATATGTTATTTCCGGATCATATTACTTATATATATATATCCGAGAGGAACCCAACAACATGCCTAACATGTAGCTACTAGTAAACCTTTAGGGGTCTACAACCTATTCTCCTCTTTGCAAACTGGGTCACAACTAGGGGGATTTGAACCTTTGATCTCTCAATTTTCTCAAGATTCACATTACTTTGATCATCAATTGAGTTCCCCCTTGGGACTTTTTTATGCATATATTATAAACACACATCAGTATTACTTAATCATTCATACTGAAAATATCATTTATTTACGATTGATAATGAATATTTTTTAAATGTCATATACCAATTTTATATTAAGAATTAAATGAGTTATTGATATGTCTCTTATTAAAAGTAATTTATTTTTTTTACTTTCATTTACAAAGTCTCATGGACACACGTAGTTACTTACTTATAATTACTCTCTTTATCCATATACATAATGTATTAGTTAAGATGGATATTTGAAGTGGTTCATCTAAGATGTATATATATATATATATATATATATATTATATATATATATATATATATATATTATTTTTTTAATTATAATAATTATACATATTTCTTTAAAATATAAGTTTTCTTTTGAATTATTTTATTTTCTTGTAATATCAATAACTAATTAAGCGAGCACATTTAGGGTGGAATTATTGATGTTTTATAATGTTTTTAATTAAAAATAACGAATATTTATAGTCATCTTTTAAAATTATAGCTGACATTGCCTTTTAATTTAGAGGATATTTTATTTTTATTTAAAATGAACATGTATCAACTCCACGTTGAGCAGGAACATAATCACACATCGCCCTCATGTTGAGTTGTAGAATGAGCCTCTCCATGCAATGATGGAATCTTTTGAAACAAATTGGCATGATTGTAGATAACATGTGGATCTTGTGCATCAATATTTTTCCATAATTTTTAATGTTGATTTTATTTTATTTTTAAACATAGTGAAGCCCTAAAATGACTAGGTTGACTGTTAGGCCTCAGTATGAGGGTCTTAATATATTCATTATTTTATTATTATTATCATTAACAAGTGTGAAAGTCTTCAATTGTTTTAATGTGGGTTCTTTTTTGATTTCAAAATACGTTAACTAATCAAAATTTATAGTAGAAATAAAAGACCCACTTTTTTATAAATTTAGTACCATCCAAAAAAAATTAAATAAAAATAATAAGTAATTTCCAAAAAAATATATCTTTAAAATATGCATAGATATCTATATAAGTTTGTTAACTTTTGTTAGCAACGAATGCATAAAGCATTTAGAAAATCATGATTGAAAATCAGGAAGTTGTAAAAAAGGATGTGTTTTTGGTTTATGGAGATAAAAACAAGAGGTTTTCAATTTGAACATAAGACTAAAAAGCTAGATCATCCACCACGTAATTGAAAAAGATGTTCTTGCCAATTGTTTTTGAAATTAATAACATGTGTACATTATTAACACACATCCATTTTATTAACATGCATACATCCTAAAATGTGCACACATTATTTAACATGCATACATTATTTTTTCCATCTCTCATCATCTTTCCCAACTCTCTCTCCCTATTTTCCCCAACCTTCATCTCTCTCTCTATCTCTCTCTCTCTAACTTTTTCTCTTCTTATGTCTCCTTCCTATCTCTCTCTCTGCACCCTCCTAAGCCCCCCTTATATCCCCCTCTCCTTATCCATTTTTCTATCTTTGTCATGCTTTCAGGTGGATATGTGAAGATGGTTTACACTTTTGGGCCAAATGTGGCAATGAAATTTCGAAATTTTACTCCTTTATCGAATTGAAGCCCTCAAAATTCATATAAGCTTTATGAATTTTGATTTGGAGTAAAACAAAATTTGTGGAGAATTATGTTTTTGTCATAATGATATTTTTTGCAAAAAATATTAGTGTCAAATAATCTGTGAATTTTCCATTAAAATTAATATTGTCTTTGTAAATTTTCAGACATCTTAATAGGTATGCATGTGTTTGTGCACAATAACATAATCTAATATATATATATATATATAGATATAAGCATGATCTACACACAGAGCACTAAATATATTTTTTATTATTTTTTGAAGTTGATAAATTGAAGTTTTAACTGAATTTTTCAAACACATGTGCTTGTGCATGAATTTTTTCTACTATTTAAAAATTTCAAAAACCAATAGCACTGTTTTGAAGAGGATGGACAAATGAACATGATGAAAATTTTTGAAATTTTTGAAATTTTGTATATTTTATGTTATTGATGTTTCATTCATCCAAATTGAAACTATCCAAAAAAAATAATTCAAGAATAAGGTTTAAATGAAATTAGATGAAAAATATCATATGAATTTGAAAATTTCAAACTAATATTCCATTAAATAGAGGATTCCTTCATAAATCCAATGTGATAAACTCTGCAACCTAAGGAAAAATATTGCCTTAAGTTTGCCATGCTACAAGATGATGTTGCAAAGAAATATGTAGAAGGGGAGGTAAAACTCTATTTTTTAGGCCCTTAACAACTCAATCAAGTTCTTTAGGTAAAATTTGAAATAGATCGATCGAGGGTTCAATAAACCCTTGATCGAGCTTCTTACAGGGTTAAAGAAAATATCTTGATCGAGAAAACTCTTAATCGAGCCCTTGTTTTCACTGGGAGTGAAAAGCTAGATCAAGTTATAGCTTGATCGATATTTTTAATCATTAACTGCCACCAAAAACCAAATATTAATTGATAATTCAACAATTTAAAGATCTTGATTGAGCCTATAGCTCGATTGAGCTACGTTTTCAAATATCCTGCCAAAACCAACAAGTCGCCCAATTGAGTGCCTAAGTAACCACATGTTACATAGGAGCTTGATTAAGGGTTTGTTTTATAGCTTGATCGAGAAATATTTATACCCTCAAATAGCTTGATCGAGCTCTTAAAAATTTCTTGATCAAGTTGTTTTTCTTCACCTTCAAGTCCACGTGCTTGCCAAAAATTATAAATGACCTTCACAGCCACACTGTTTCCCTATTTGTCACCCCTCTTTGTTATTCCCTTTCCCCATCACTCTCTCTATCACTGTCCCTTTCTCTCTATATCCCCCCATGTCTCCCTTTATCTCTCTCTCCATCCCTTTCTATCTCTCTTCCCTTTTCAATATCCTTTTTCCTATATCTCTCTTTCTACCTATATGTCTCCATTTAATATCCCTCTCTCTATCACTTTATATATCCCCCCTCTCTACCCCTCTTTTCTAACCTACCCCATTTCTCCTTTATCTCACCCTTTTCCCCCTCTATCGCTCTCTCTCTCTCTCTCCTTCCCCCCTGTCATCCTCTCTCCCTCCCATACCCGATCTTCATCTTTTTCTCTCTATCCCTATTCATTTCTCTTTTTTCCATAATTCTCCCTCTTATATCCATCTCTCTCCCCTTTTCTATGCCCCCCTTTCTCTCCCTCCATCCCCCCTCTTCATCCTTCCATTTTTCTCTTAATCCTTATATCTTTGCCATATATCCCTTTCTCTCTCCTTCACTAAACCCCTACCCCACTCTCCCTACCCCCCACCTCCTTTCTCTTTATTTCACTATCTCCTTCTCTCTCTCTCACTCTCCTTGCATTTCCATCCCCTCTCTCCTCCTTTCCCTACCCCATCCTTTATCTCTTTCTCCCTATGTCTCCCTCTTTCTATCTCCCTCCCCCTTTCCCTATTTCCTAATGTCTCTCTCATGCTCTCTTCCTTTCCCCATCTCCCTTTCTCTTCTTTCTCTCTTCCCCGTTATATGTCACCCTCATATATCCTCAATTTTATCTCTCTCATTCTCCCCTGTATGTATCCATAGTACATCTCCCCCCTAACCCCCTCCTCTCTCTCTCTCTCTCTCTCTCTCTCTCTCTTGTCCTAAGCACCACCTATCTCTACCCATTTTTCTCTCTCTCACTATCCCTATCCATATTTCTATGTCTCTCCCTTTTTGTACTTTTTCATATCTATCTCTTCCTTTCCCCATTTATTTCTATCTCCCTCTCTCTCTCTCTCCCCCTACTATCCTCGCCTCCTCATCTATTATTCTTTTGTTCTATTTATATATCTCTCCCCTTTTTCCTATTTCCTTATCTATTTCTAGGTCTCTATCTTTCCCTCTTTCTTCCTACCCTCTTGTCTCTCCCCCGTGTATGTGTCCCTACTATATCCCTCTATATCACTCTATCCCCTCTATATGTGTCCCTCCTACATCCCTCTCTCTCTCTCACCTCCATCTCTCCATTTTTTTCTCTATGTCTCTCTATCTAACCCCCCTCTTTTTCCTTCTATCTCCCTTTCTCTCTCTCTCTCCCCCTATCTCTCCCTACCCATTTCTTCCTCTCTCCTTATGTCTCACCCTATATCCCTCTCTCTATGCTTCCTTAAGCCTCTCCTCTCCACCTCTTTCTCTCTCCCTCCCTAACTCCTCCTACCTCTTTCTACCCCCCCCCTCTTTCCCCCATCTCTCTCTTTGAATCCATTTTCCTCCCCCTAACTCTCTCCATCACTACATGTCTCCCTCCCATCTCTCCCTTCCCCCCATATGTCCCATTTATCTCCCCCCCCACATATCTCCTTAACTCACCCCCTCTCCTTTTTTGTCTCTCAATATCCCTTTCTTTCTCTATTTCCCTATGTATTCCCTATCCCAGTTCTTATGTTTCCCTTTTTATATTTCTCTCCCACTTTCCCTAATTCTCTCTCTCTCTCTCTCTCTTTCTCTCTGTCTCCCCTTTTCCCTCTCCCTCTCTAGATAATTTTCCTTGAGCCTCTCTCTCTCGACCCATTTCCCTATCTCTTTCTATCTCCCCCCTCTCCCTCTTTCTCTCTATCTATCATTTTCTCTATTCATTCCCTCCACTCTAGCTTCATTTCTCATTTATTCTCTCTCTATACCCCTGTCGCCCTCTCTCTCTCTAGCAAAAAAATACACTCTATCACCCCTTCCCTTTCTCCCTCTATCTCATTTCCATAGTTCTCATCCCCTCCCTCCCACCATCCCTCCTTTCCTCTATCTTTCCCCTTCCCTAATTCACCTCTCCCCGTCCATTTCCCTATCCATTTCTATCTCTTTCCACATCTCTTCCTTTCCTTGTCTCTCTCTCTCCCTCCCCTATATATATCTCTCTCTCTCCCCCTATGTCTCCCCTATCCCTCTCCTCCTCTCTCCCCTATATTCCTCTTTCTATCTCTCCCCCTTTCCCTATTTCCTCATCTTTATCTCTCTCTTCCTTTACCCATATCCCTCTCTATCTACCCCCTGCATGTCCCCATGTATCTCCCCCCCTATATATCTCCCTTCTAAATGCTTCTTTCTCTCTCTCTCTTCCTAACCTATCCCCCTTCCCCCTCTCACTCTAACACACACTTTATCTCCCTCTCACTTTATGCATTTCCCTATCTCTTTATCCTTCCCCCCATCTCCTTGTCCCTATTTCTATCTCTCTATCCCTTTCCCTTATCCCCATATTCCTTTCCCCATCATGCACTTTCTGTCTATCTCCCTATATCCACCCTCTCTCTATCCCCATCCCTTTTTCCCTCTATCTCCCTTTACCTGTCCCTTTCTATCCCTCTCACCCTCCCCCTTTATTAGGTGAACTAATCACTCTCGCAAACAAGACGGATCTTCTTAAATCTCAAATGAAATCTAATAACAAACAAGAAAGAACTACTACCTTTCCTTAGATTACGATTGATTGAAACAAACAATATGAGAGACATCACTTACTACTTTATCGAAATGCCTATTGGAGTCCCTTTCAATACCTTCGATAGTTAACTTCCCCTTGATGCTTTAGAGACCATTCCTGTGCTTTCCACAACTTCTCGATGATGTCTTGAAGGAGATCTACATAGACAAAACCACATAAAGGATCAAATCATCTAGTATATAGAACAAAAGATAAATGAAATTCTTAACTCATCATATATCATCAATTGAATCAATAACTAATCATAACCTATGTGAGTGATCAAGGAATCCCACAAATGATATCAGAAAATACATAATTAGGAAAGAACAATTTATTTTTATTAAATAAAATGCAAAACAAACTTACAACCTCAAAGCCCTGATGTTACAAGCATCTTCTCATAATATTGAGCCCTATCCTTGGATGAAAATCCTCCTAGCCTTATTTCTACAGTGTAAGCCTACCTTCCATCATCCTCCCCAATCCTTTGGCTTGTGTTTGATTTATAGGCCAAGAGGAGGAGGTTTGGCATCCTCTTCCTAAGGGATGAGATCCACAAATGGTGGTGATACAGGTGGCTCCAAAGACACACACAGTACAAAGAGGGCTTATGAAAGCTCAAAAATCAAAGTGTTTGGATTATTCTATAACTAGGTTCATGTTAAATATCTTGTCATCGTGATCGTGGTGGTGCAAATGGTTCGTCAATCTGAGTCCGGATGAGGAAGATAGAGGCAGTCAAATTTTTGGTTGAATTTTGTTGACTGGGCAGGTTAATGGAGACACAATATTGGACTTTCTCCGGCGGACGGAATCTAGCCAACTCTGGCCATATTCTGGGAAAAAAAAATTTCCTCGTTAAAATGACTCCTATGCTCAAAATTTCGGAAAATCCAAAAAAAAAAGGCTATGGTGTATTAAAATTAAAAACAATTATATAGGAGGTGGTGGGCCACCACCCCAAACCTCATATAACAATACGTATTAGTTTGAGGGGCCGGTGGGAGTTGAACCCACGACCGGCGGGAGGGCTTGCCCCACCTACATGGCAGCTCCATGTGACATAAAACTTAACGGCCCCCACACAAAACCTTAATACATGTAACCACAACCAAATGCGCGTCGTTCCAAAACATGTGCCCTCATACCAGCATTACGAGAGTTATGGGGGAGGGCCACCCAATGCGGACCTGACCCACCATTCAAATTCGTTTCAGTTTAGAAAACAGTAATGTAATAAAAATAGGGAGGGGCGGGGTTTGACCACCTGACCCCTCCTCAACCATTTACCAATTTTACCACTGCACCAAACCATTTCATTGGGTAATCTGCCTGAAAGTTTTTATAAGAACCCAGTTTTCCTAGTGCGGGAGGAGATGGAGGAACTAGGATCGGGCATGGAAAACGAGGTAGAGTAAAATTTTTATTGATTTTTATGCAAGTGGAATCACGACTGAGCCAAATTTCCAGGAGGGTGAAATTTTCACAATGTCTAAATTGGAAAAAATTTATGTTGATCTTACACCTCTCAGTGACATGAACCTAATGGTGCGGTCAGTTTCCTGATCTGAGCAGCCGATTTGCAGAGGACCCGGAGGAGGGAATCTTTGAGGAATTAAGGGGGAATCTAAAAGATTCCTTGAGCCCCAGATTTCCACTTTCTCAGAATTCAGAAATTTGACAGTCGATTTTGCACTATTCGATGCCACCAATCTGATGGTGCATTCATATTTTTCATTTTTTCATTTTGTTTTTCAGCCACTTTTCTAAGTGGAGTGTAGGTGTCAGCGTTCAACACGCGAGCAATCATTCCATGAGATGCAACGTAGTGATATGGATGGTACAAATAGCTTCAACAGCTTGACATCCTTTTCTTCAAATGGCCCTTGGATGTGAGGTATATGCAGTATGTTCATGTACTTCTTTTGATATGCATTTTGCACATAGATCCATGTTTGATGTTTGATGCGGGATCTTGTTTCTTACTTGTTTTCATGATTCCTGCTTGATGTGATGCGGAGTCATTTGTGAGATTTACTTGTCATCATGATTCATCATGTTTTGTATGAGATCCCTTTGTCGTTATGTTGATGGGATACTCATGTGTCGCCATGCATGTTTGCAATGAGAACCCTTTTATGCCATGTTGGCAGGATGATCATCATGCATGGGTTTTGTGTCCTACTGATAGGAGTATTTTGACTAAGAGTTCCTGTAGTGGAACATATCTTGGAGCCACTACTGTGGGAGGGCATTTTCCTTCTATGATAGCGACATCACCTCTTATGTACATCATCACTATTGACAACACTTAATGCAATGGCCTACACCATCTTGACACCGGGGCTTGGAGACGTAGTCCCTCCTGGACGAACTCCATTATCAACGTCTTATGTTTTCATGCACCGATGATTGTCATGTTCCTCTTCTTTACAACATGCATATGTATTCATTTATGTTCTTTTAAAAATGAAATTTAACACATCACGAAAGTAAAAGGTCTTGGAAGGGTCCTTCGTCACACCCGAACCTGGATCAGGTGGGATAGGGAATACATAAAGAGAGGGAAGTAGCTCCATGATGGGAGGGATCATGCTTGAGTAGGTATCCATTCGAAGCTGTTAGTTGGGAAATATTTGGCTAAAAAATCTTCTATATTTTAATTTTTATTTTTACTTGCATTAAGTCATGTACGCAGGCCATAGTGTGAGACAAAACGCATTTTTTCACAGTTTCTAATGATATCTTCTGTGTATGTGTAGAAATGGACTAGGTAACTCTGTAGGAAGCCAAAAATAGGTTTTTGAGTCTTGAGATCCAGTAATTTCATTATATTTGGTATGGTTTGGGTTCTAGCCTTGTAGGGGGATGATTTAGAACACTTTGATGGATAGCGAAAGATCCAAACTGACGGTCACTTGCCTAATGTGACAAAATGACGTGTAAAACTTGCCCTCTAAAGTGCAAAGTTAGAAAATATGTTTGATGAAAAAAGCACTTTATCATGCAAATGTGCATGTTAGAGATTGGAGTTAGAGACCTGAAAAAATCAATCAAATTTTACAATAAAATATATAATCATCACTGAGGTAGGTATTCCCATAATCAGAGCATAAATGTATCAAAGAACCATTACGTAAATACATTTGAAGATCCATGTCAATAAATGATATAATATGGATGCAACCATCAATAAATCTATGTTTACAATCATGAATATTTAATAACTCCATGCCCCTTGGATGGATGAAAATAGATCTAGGGTCTTGATCTCCATCTCTCGATTCATAGTATGAATCTAGCCATGTGATTGAATGTCTCATAGTTGAACATGGTAGAAACCACTTGATTACCGGTTAATGATGTGAACCGTTAACAAGCGCGAGAGAAACTAGCAATAATGACAATGGTTCTCAAGGAAATTCCAGTACAATATATGAAGTATGAATAGATGTCCTGAAGTCGAACACTCATAGAATCATTCGATTGAAGGTGAGAAACCTGCCATTAGGCCATGCAAGCTCCAAGGTACTGAAGAAGGTTTCTAGATGAACTTCCTAGATAATGAACTGAAGTCGATAGGAAGTGATATATTGTAGGAGGGCCTACGACACGAAGATCATGTCAAGATTTTCAGAACACCAATTTGGAGTAATCTAGGACTGACTCATGGATTGTCGATGTGATTGAAGGCTATGAATGGCAAAGTAATTTTGATTAAGGTTGGACTTCTCTTTAACATATTGGAAATTCAACATTCTGACTTGGCAGCATTTGACTCAAAAAATAATACCCAAACCAACTGAAGACTTTCAATGTGGTATGGTCAACTGAGAAGAAAATGGATTTCCCCACTCAGATACAAACGTTATGGAGTGTCATGTTCAAGAGAGACATACTACCTTTTACAATACAAAAACAAAGTTTCTTTCCAAATTCCCCCCCACCATTATTGGAAAGTACCTCTGTATTTTTGGTAAGCTTGAGGAGAATAACATATGCTTTTCCTGTAAGCTCATCCTTTGAAGTATTTTTAATGAACACTAAGAAGGAGTGGTTTGGTCTCGTCATGATTTATGAGTCCTACACTGTTTAAATTTTACGAGTCCAGTGAAGGGGTAACTCAATGTCGTTTTCATGTTTAAAGAGTTTGAAAATACATGAAAAGAAAACTCGTTCAGTTCTTTCAACATAAAATTTTAACGAGCCCAGAGAAAGTAAAGCTCAGTGTTTTTCAGTTTTAGGGAGTCAAGAGAAAAAAAAAAAAAGTAAACTCCACAGTGTCCTTTTTCATAAATTTAGTCCCTCAAGCCCAAAAAAGGGTAAAATAATGCAAGATAGAACTTTATTGACCATGATTAGTCAACGTATAACTTTTTCGTAAATAGTCTAGTTTAGTCCATAAAAGGGGTAAACTTATACTGAATAGACGACTATTCATTTACTTTTACAAGTTCGAATAGTCAAGTACTCAACGATATTTTCATGTTTAGGGAGTCTAAAAAGGGCGTAAAGAGAACTCCTGGTCTCTCTTTTTCGTAAGTTTTTAATGAGTTTGAAAAAGTGATAAAAATGTACTCATCACCAAAATGATTCATTTTCGTAAATAAACTGTGTTCTACACACTTAAACTAAAAAAAATTTGTCACGCTAAAAATATAGTCAAAAAATTAAAATTTTGGATTTCAGAGGCTAATAGGCAAAAAATAATCTTTTAATGGGCCTAAAAAACTCGTAAAAATCCAAAAAAGTAAAAAGTTTTTACCATGTGTGTTTTTCACCATTTGAGAGTGATAGAGTGCATTTTTCACCAACAACTTCAGAGATAGCTTCTTGTCAAACCGTTGGACCAAATCACGAGTCGTCTTCTCTAGGTAAACCATCTCTTGAATATCTTCATTTTTATTGTTTTTATTTTTCATTTGACTATGTATTTTGGTTTTTTTTGGGGGTTTATTAAATAAAAAATCGCCCTCGGTGTGCACAGTTCACCTTCATCGGGCCTACGCATACAGACTAATATTTTAACATAGAAAAATGAGATTTGTGTGGTTTCTAGGGCTAGAACTGTGAAAATTTTCACTGGTCTTCACATGTGAATGCACATAGCACGCAAGGATCTAAAAAATTAATTGAAAACCCAATTTTTTTGCAAAAGTTTGCCACAATTTCTTCTAATGATCCTCCATGTTTATTTGCAGGGTTTCTAGCTGCAAAAATGGAATGGAGAGAGCGTGAACATGAAGATAAAGGTATAGATGCTTTGAACCATCCAGGGACAATACAGGGACTAAGAAAATGTGGCCTATAGAATTTCTTCACAATTTCAGGCATGAATGCCCAGGTAGACTTGCTGGAGTGGATGGTGAGAAAGTGGAATGTACAAGAAGAATGCTTCATTATTGGAGAGTACCATAGACTCACTATCGATGTTGATGAAATTTATTTCTTGTCCGGGCTACCACACTGTGGAGTGGACATTTCTCTGTATGGACATAGATGAGGTGGTGAAACAACTGCCACCTATCTAGTGCAACATTTCTTTCGAGGAGATCCTCTCAAATACAGGAGAATTGATATTAAAACCATTGAGAGGCTTCCTTTGAGAGCTATTGGCTTCATTGTTGCATGATTATGTAGAAGTGCAGTTCTTCATTTGCTTACCAAGGCTTAAATGAAAATCTCCGTAGAGTGTTTACAACCTAAAATATTCAACTGGTGCAAAGGGGTAGTTGCCAACCTGAAAGGGAAACTAACTAGAGTGAAAACCAAAAAACTCAAGAATTTTGAGTATGGTTGCTTTGTCATCTCGTTTGCTCTAGAGAGGATGCCCCTTCTTACCCCACAGGTACCCATATATGGAGGAGGATCGCAAGATCCTCACATGCTGAAGTGGGTCACATTAATGACATGCCATGGAGGTGGTAAAGGGCCAATGATTCGATATACTCCTGATTTCTTTGGATGGCTGAAACACCAAATCATCATGATTGAAGTCTCTCCATATGCAGGCATCGATCACATAGGTGATCCAGATATTCTACTACCAGCTGGAATGCAGTGGGGTGACCTAGGTAAAAACTTCACATTTTGGTTGTTTTGTGTTTTTAATTTTTTAATTTTTTTCATCCAAAATTAACTATTAAAAATGATCATGCAGATGTGGGCCTGGTGAGATTAACAAGACTACACATATTTGACAGGTGTGGTGATAAGCTAATAACTCCCACAATGCATAACCTCTACATAGAAGAGGCATTGAATGAGATGGAGCACAACCTAGAGAGGTTGACCGTAGACATCCCAGATGTTGGGATTGATGACTTGCCTCTCTGCTATCAGAGACACACTGGGGGGGGGTTCTTGGACCGATTAGTCGCTTGCTACGATGAGTAGCTAGCCCTATTGTCTCCTACCATGATCATCATGTGTAGTTGCTGTCCTAGGGCTAGATTTTGTTTTTTGATGATGTATCGACATGCTTGGAAAATAAAGGCCACGAGGCCTCATGTCTTTCGACGACATTTTTGTAAAAACCACACTTTTTACAGACATTTGAATTAATGAAAACTACTACTTATATCTCAATCTATCTTGTACAATATATGGATGAATATTTTTTTCTTTCTTACATATGTTTACCAATGTCAATGCATCAATAATAAAATGTAACGCAAGATAAATAGGAAAAGTAGTAGAAAATTGTAAAAAGATGCTAAAAAAATTGTTGCACACAAAACATAATTACAATGTACCCATGGAGAGGCACATGCCCCCCAAGATTTGTTTGATCTACTTAAGTAAATGATAAATTACGATTAGGAAGATGAAATAAAGGTTTATTGATAAAATCACATAAAATACTCGGTTTAAAAGGGACTTGTTTCATTTTTTAACGAGCTTGAAATAGAACTATGCTCATGAACTTCATAAATTGGTTTCATTTTTATGCGAGCTTGAAACAAAAATAACTATGCTCACAGGAACTTTATTTCATTTTTTAACGAGGTTGACATAGTAAAATAACTATCTTCATAATCAATTATTTCATTTTTTAACGATCTTGAAATAGAACTATGCTAATGAACTTCATAAATTGGTTTCATTTTTATCCGAGCTTGAAATAGAAATAACTATGCTCACAAGAACTTTATTTCATTTTCTGATGAGGTTGACACAATAAAAGAACTATCCTCACAGTCAATTGTTTCATTTTTTAACAAGGTTGACACAATAAAAGAAGCATCCTCTCAAGGACTTGTTTCATTTTTAACGAGGTTGACACAGTATAAGAACCATCCTCAAGGATATTTGTTTCATTTTTAACGAGTTTGACACAGTAAAATAACTATCCTCAGAGGTTTTTGTTTAATTTTTTAACGAGGTTGACACAATAAAAGAAGCATCCTCTTAGGCACTTGTTTCATTTTTAACGAGGTTGATACAGTAAAAGAACCATCCTTAGGGGTATATTTTTCCTTTTTAACGAGGTTAACACAGTAAAAGAACCATTTTCAATGGTTGTTTCATGTTTATGCAAAGCTTGGAAAAAAAATAACTATGCTCTTACAAACTTGTTTCATTTTTAATGAGGTTGACATAGTAAAATAACTATCCTCATGGGTATTTGTTTCATATTTTAATGAGGTTAACATAGTAAAAGAACCATCCTCTTAGTGACTTGGATCATGGCTTCCATTTGGAAGAAACACATGCCAAGGGATATTTATTGACCATGGCTTCCAATAGATCTTAATTAGAAGGATGAATAACTCTCCGGAAGGAAGACATGTGAAGAGAATCAAAAGGGGTAAGAAAATCCATTTCAAATTCCCCCATAAGGTTCCCTATGTCAATTATTGGATATAATTCATAAGAAGTCAAGCAAACAATGAGAGGATTGCTTGCATTGGTAACTAAAAAAATGGGACAGGTTGCCACATAATTATCTCGTGGCAGGGTAGATACCACTTATATATAAGGAACATTTAGGGATTTCAGATGATTTGTAGTCAAAGTAAGATCAACAAATGAAAGTTGGTCAATAGTCACAATGTTTCCATTGTGAGGAAAAGACATCATGCGAAAGAGTGTCGATATGACAACTTTCATGGCATAGACATAGTCTTGCCCAAGGAGAAAATTGAAATCCAAGGGACCTTGGGCTACCATAAGATCAATATAGATAATTTTAACTTCCAGAGTAATAGGTAACCTAGGAAGGATCCCTAAAGGCTCACTAATGGTTCTATTAAAAGCTAAAATATTATGTGTAACATGTACAAGCTTAGGGGAACCCAAAGCTTGCCAAGTAGATGGGGATAAAACACCGACAGAAGCGCCTTCATCTACATTTGTGCATTGTACATTCTTACCATACACTTTCACAATGATTTGGAAATCAGTGGAAGAAGGAAGATGAGATCCTATCAGTCTACTCGAATCAAAGGAAATATCCTCATTACTTGGAGGGGGGTCAATGAAAATAGGTGAAATGCCCCCATGTGTAGAAGAATCTGAAGTAACAAGAAGAACCTCAGTGTTATTGTTTTCACTCTCTAAAAGAGGGGTGGGATTAATTGAAAATGGTATCAAGTTGACAACTTGATCAACCAATGGATCATCAACCTGAGTGATATATGCTTCACTCTCTAATGGAAGAGTGGGATTGACTACATTTGGAATTATATCAATCACTTTTTCAACTGACGGTAGGTTGGGAGAAAGTTTACAGTAACCAGTTGGAAGTTATTGCTATGTAAAAACAAGTTTTTCCAACAATTTTGAGGCTTTGTCCATATGAGGGAAAAGGTGACTATGATGAATCCTTTTGCATAACCTACAAGGAAACCTAACTTTACCCTTTTTCCCAAGAACCTCACAATCACTGATTGATGGATCAAAAATAGGTTGATAAGAATTTTCTGACCATATTTCCAATACCTTAGGAATACCATGACAATGAATAAGGAAGTGGTCACCCTTACAAATCTTGAAAGGGTATCTAGGCTTTCAATGCATGTTTGAAGTTTCCTAAACATTACCATTGCCTACAACCATAGTTGTTTTGTTGACATCTTTCTTATCTTCCTTCTTCATATTCTTCTTCCCTTTCTTCTTCTTCTTAGTCATCTGGTTACTAGCATCAAGGATTTTAATAAGTGAAGAAGAAGAACGGGAGGAGGACATGTTGGGTGAATACGGTAAAGGGTCAACATGAGGTTGGTGATGTTGAGATGATGAAATTAGTTGAGGTGGAACCGTTTAGGTATTTTGAATTAAAGAAGTTGAAAACTGTTGGAAATAATACTGAGAGGGGGGGGGGGTGAATCAGTATTATCTAATTCTTTTAATGAACCTTCCTTATTTGATCTTTGAATTATATTTGCATGTCAGTACCATAAAATAATGTGCATGAACAAAGAAAACAGATAGTCACACCAAAGAACACAAGATGTAAGGTGGAAACCCAATGTGGGTGAAAACCACCTGCTGCAATATGTCTCTATCTTCTTTCAAATTAGAAACTTCTTTTACAATGGTTTTGTACTGGTGCAGTCCTTTACCAGTACGCAGGCTGCAACCTGCAGAGAGCTACAACTCTCTCTCGTTTTCCAGTCTCTCCTGGAAGGGAGCTACAACCCCCTACTTCTTTTCTTACAAGGACCACTTTTCATAAATTTTCAAACTGGATCCATAAGCATCAATTGATCATCAAGTATGAGAGAATCACCCAATCAACTGTAGTAACTAGATCAACAGTAATAGGACCAAACCCAGAACACAACAATGATAAACAAAGATTTTAAGAGAAGGAAGCACCCTGCTCCACTGCTAGCCTGCTTCCGGACTCACCCTGCTCAACTGCTAGCCTGCTTCCCGGACTCACCTTGCTCAACTGCTAGCCTGCGTCCCGGACGCACCTTGCTCAACTGATAGCCTGCGTCCCTCGCTATGAGTCTATTGAACTGCCTGCGTCCCGACGCACCTGAACCCTTCTGCCCCTGCGTCCCGACGCACCTGAACCCTTATGCGCCTGCGTCCCGACGCACCTGAACCCTTACTGCACCTGCGTCCCTCCAGGCATAGATGATTTCAAGACTTCAGAAGTAACCCAGACAGTCAGATCTATAGATCTGAACATGCGCCGAAGAGATCTCGGTCCATCAGTAGATTCGTCTTGTTTAGATCTAGACTAGATCTAGCCCTCATAAGATATTCAACCAAAACCATGCTTAAACCAAATGATCTCCTTTGCTTTATATAGGCAAGCTCCTCCTCAAATCATGGAACAATACCACGAGCCGACACCATAATAACACAATACCGTCGGCTAGATACCAAGAGTAAAACACAAGAAACCCCCACGTGAGCTTTTCTCTGCCTTGAAATGTGTGCACTGGGTGGACGCACCTCCTGAATGGCTGGCCTGCGTCTCTGGATGCGGTCCCTGCAAGGTGTACCTGCGGGTACGCACCTTCTGAACTGATATCCTGCGTCCTTCTTATTTTTCAATAAAATGAGAGCCTTGTCATGGGAGTTGCCATCAAGTACAACATCTGTAACATATAGCCATACCAGAGAACATAATGCCAACAATCTCCCCCTTTGGACTTGATGGCAACCTTACAATCTTCAGCTTCATTCTCCCCCTTTGACATCAAGGGCAAAGGGGTATGCTCCCCCTAAGATCATGCTCCTCCTAAAAATGAATCAGATCTGCAACAAAGAACCATAATCCACCATGAAAGAGATAGAGACATATTGCAGCAAGATCTCCTTCTGACCATCCTCCATAATGCCAACAATGCATTATATGCTCCCCCTGAACCTGTGAGCTAACCATGACTGAACCATTTCCTGAGTCTGTTCTGCTCCCCCTGAGCCTGAGCCAACCATGACTGAACCTGAGTCTGTTCTGCTACCCTTTCTTCATATACGCGACTTTGCAGCCTGTAACTCGCGTATATACGCGACTTGTCTTCATTATATCAGCGTATGCAAGATGGAATACTGAATTTCATCACTTTCAGATTCCCCTGTGTCTGTTATGTCCGCTGTCTGAATTATGCCACACCTTTCTGTCTCTGTCTTCTTCAATTCCTGCAACTGTGATGATGTATGGTCCTTTTGTTTTGAATTTTGAAATCTGCTCCTGCATTCCCTTGCTTTATGCCCATAGTTGTTGCATGTATAACATCTTACATTTTTCATGTTCCTTCTATCACAATCAATTGCTTTGTGTCCATATGCATTGCAGGAAAAACAATATCCTCTGAAATACCTGGGATGCGATGATCTGTCTTGAACCATTCTACTTCTACATCTGGCTGCAACATGTCCAAGATTATGACATACATAACATTCAACATTTTTTAGTGGAGGAAATAATCGTCTATCATAGTTAGGAGTAAAGGATCTTCCTTGAGGAATTTCTTTCCTTGGTTGTTCCTCGTTGAGAATTTCAGATTTCTCATTAGAGTTTCTTGCCTCACCTTGTGAACTAGATTCACCTTCAACATATTCATGAAAACCAAGACCAGTCTTGATAGCAGGAGACCTTTGACTATTAAGAATATCATCCAAGACTTTAGTACTATCTTGAAATCGTAAAAGCTTATCCTTTTCTTCTATTTTACCTTTCAAGATATTTACCTCAACTTGATGTTGTTCTTCCTTTTTCAGATATTGATTCCTTAGGTCTTCTTCAGCTTTTCTTCCTTCTTCCACTTGTCGCTTTAGTTTGATCACTTCATGTTCTTGATCTTCAAGATCTTCTCTGTTCTGTTCTCTTGATTTTTTAAGATCTTCTTTTAGAGAGAGGATCCTTGATTCAAGTTTCTGAATAGTTGTACTCTGATCCTTTACTATATCCTGCAATTGCTCCCTTACCCTGATTTCTGTCTCCAATTGTTCTTTTAATTTGGCAACTTCTTCAGTTTCTGCATTCTTCTCTTCATGTGCCATGAGACTTTTAATATCTTCGCTATTATTGGATGAAGCATTCTTCTTCTTATGTGCCATGAGACTTCTAATATCTTCACTATCATTGAATGAACTTTTAATATGGGTATAATAGCTTCTACCATCTTCTTTAGATATCTTTCCTTTGTTATGAGGACATCTAGCAGCATAGTGACCAACTCTACCACATAGAAAACATTTGAAAGGTAGCTTACCTTTGAACCGTCCAGTTCCCCGTTCAAGATTCTTGACAAAATTTACCTCATCTTCTTCCTCTGATACTTCGAATGCGGCCTCTGGTGGTACCTCTTGTCGTATTTCGAAAGCAGTTAAGATCCCATGAAGTTGTGACATGGTGATTTTCTGCACATTCTCCTTTTCTTCTATGGCAGATACTTTAGAGTCAAATTTAGCAGACAGAGATCTCAAAACTTTTTCAACTAAGACAACTTCCTCAAATTCTTCACCCAAATCCCTCATACAATTCACAATCTTATCCATACACAGGAAATAATTAGCTATGCTTTCATTATTACGCATCTTAAGAGTTTCATACCGGATTCTGAGAGTTTGAAGCTTTGCTCTTTTTACCTGATCATCTCCTTCGTAGCTTGTGACGATTTTGTCCCATATTTCCTTAGCTGATTTGAAATGCATGATCTTCATAAATTCTGATTGAGTCAAACTACTCAATAGGACAGTAACAGCTTTGGCATTGAGCTCATATTGCTTTTTCTCTGCTGGATCTGTAGGAGTTGCTGATGGGAATTTGTATCCTCCTTCTACGATTCCCCAAACTTCTGCTCCAAGTGATTGTAGATATGCAGTGGTTCTTATCTTCCAGTGAGTAAAATTGTTCCCGTCAAAGACTGGTGGCCTGATGTGTGCCTCTCTTTCTGGATTAGCCATTCTGATGGATCTTTTCCTTCAAGCGATCAAGCTTCCTCAGAAGGACCTGCTCTGATACCAATTGTTGGAAATAATACTGAGAGGGGGGGGGGTGAATCAGTATTATCTAATTCTTTTAATGAACCTTCCTTATTTGATCTTTGAATTATATTTGCATGTCAGTACCATAAAATAATGTGCATGAACAAAGAAAACAGATAGTCACACCAAAGAACACAAGATGTAAGGTGGAAACCCAATGTGGGTGAAAACCACCTGCTGCAATATGTCTCTATCTTCTTTCAAATTAGAAACTTCTTTTACAATGGTTTTGTACTGGTGCAGTCCTTTACCAGTACGCAGGCTGCAACCTGCAGAGAGCTACAACTCTCTCTCGTTTTCCAGTCTCTCCTGGAAGGGAGCTACAACCCCCTACTTCTTTTCTTACAAGGACCACTTTTCATAAATTTTCAAACTGGATCCATAAGCATCAATTGATCATCAAGTATGAGAGAATCACCCAATCAACTGTAGTAACTAGATCAACAGTAATAGGACCAAACCCAGAACACAACAATGATAAACAAAGATTTTAAGAGAAGGAAGCACCCTGCTCCACTGCTAGCCTGCTTCCGGACTCACCCTCTTCAACTGCTAGCCTGCTTCCCGGACTCACCCTGCTCAACTGCTAGCCTGCGTCCCGGACGCACCTTGCTCAACTGATAGCCTGCGTCCCTCGCTCTGAGTCTATTGAACTGCATGCGTCCAGACGCACCTGAACCCTTCTGCGCCTGCGTCCCAACGCACCTGAACCCTTCTGCGCCTGCGTCCCGACGCACCTGAACCCTTACTGCACCTGCGTCCCTCCGGGCATAGATGATTTCGAGACTTCAGAAGTAACCCAGACAGTCAGATCTATAGATCTGAACATGCGCCGAAGAGATCTCGGTCCATCAGTAGATTCGCCTTGTTTAGATCTAGACCAGATCTAGCCCTCATAAGATATTCAACCAAAACCATGCTTAAACCAAATGATCTCCTTTGCTTTATATAGGCAAGCTCCTCCTCAAATCATGGAACAATACCACGAGCCGACACCATAATAACACAATACCGTCGGCTAGATACCAAGAGTAAAACACAAGAAACCCCCACGTGAGCTTTTCTCTGCCTTGAAATGTGTGCACTGGGTGGACGCACCTCCTGAATGGCTGGCCTGCGTCTCTGGACGCGGTCCCTGCAAGGTGTACCTGCGGGTACGCACCTTCTGAACTGATATCCTGCGTCCTTCTTATTTTTCAATAAAATGAGAGCCTTGTCATGGGAGTTGCCATCAAGTACAACATCTGTAACATATAGCCATACCAGAGAACATAATGCCAACAATCTCCCCCTTTGGACTTGATGGCAACCTTACAATCTTCAGCTTCATTCTCCCCCTTTGACATCAAGGGCAAAGGGGTATGCTCCCCCTAAGATCATGCTCCTCCTAAAAATGAACCAGATCTGCAACAAAGAACCATAATCCACCATGAAAGAGATAGAGACATATTGCAGCAAGATCTCCTTCTGACCATCCTCCATAATGCCAACAATGCATTATATGCTCCCCCTGAACCTGTGAGCTAACCATGACTGAACCATTTCCTGAGTCTGTTCTGCTCCCCCTGAGCCTGAGCCAACCATGACTGAACCTGAGTCTGTTCTGCTGCCCTTTCTTCATATACGCGACTTTGCAGCCTGTAACTCGCGTATATACGCGACTTGTCTTCATTATATCAGCGTATGCAAGATGGAATACTGAATTTCATCACTTTCAGATTCCCCTGTGTCTGTTATGTCCGCTGTCTGAATTATGCCACACCTTTCTGTCTCTGTCTTCTTCAATTCCTGCAACTGTGATGATGTATGGTCCTTTTGTTTTGAATTTTGAAATCTGCTCCTGCATTCCCTTGCTTTATGCCCATAGTTGTTGCATGTATAACATCTTACATTTTTCATGTTCCTTCTATCACAATCAATTGCTTTGTGTCCATATGCATTGCAGGCAAAACAATATCCTCTGAAATACCTGGGATGCGATGATCTGTCTTGAACCATTCTACTTCTACATCTGGCTGCAACATGTCCAAGATTATGACATACATAACATTCAACATTTTTTAGTGGAGGAAATAATCGTCTATCATAGTTAGGAGTAAAGGATCTTCCTTGAGGAATTTCTTTCCTTGGTTGTTCCTCGTTGAGCATTTCAGATTTCTCATTAGAGTTTCTTGCCTCACCTTGTGAACTAGATTCACCTTCAACATATTCATGAAAACCAAGACCAGTCTTGATAGCAGGAGACCTTTGACTATTAAGAATATCATCCAAGACTTTAGTACTATCTTGAAATCGTAAAAGCTTATCCTTTTCTTCTATTTTACCTTTCAAGATATTTACCTCAACTTGATGTTGTTCTTCCTTTTTCAGATATTGATTCCTTAGGTCTTCTTCAGCTTTTCTTCCTTCTTCCACTTGTCGCTTTAGTTTGATCACTTCATGTTCTTGATCTTCAAGATCTTCTCTGTTCTGTTCTCTTGATTTTTTAAGATCTTCTTTTAGAGAGAGGATCCTTGATTCAAGTTTCTGAATAGTTGTACTCTGATCCTTTACTATATCCTGCAATTGCTCCCTTACCCTGATTTCTGTCTCCAATTGTTCTTTTAATTTGGCAACTTCTTCAGTTTCTGCATTCTTCTCTTCATGTGCCATGAGACTTTTAATATCTTCGCTATTATTGGATGAAGCATTCTTCTTCTTATGTGCCATGAGACTTCTAATATCTTCACTATCATTGAATGAACTTTTAATATGGGTATAATAGCTTCTACCATCTTCTTCAGATATCTTTCCTTTGTTATGAGGACATCTAGCAGCATAGTGACCAACTCTACCACATAGAAAACATTTGAAAGGTAGCTTACCTTTGAACCGTCCAGTTCCCCGTTCAAGATTCTTGACAAAATTTACCTCATCTTCTTCCTCTGATACTTCGAATGCGGCCTCTGGTGGTACCTCTTGTCGCATTTCAAAAGCAGTTAAGATCCCATGAAGTTGTGACATGGTGATTTTCTGCACATTCTCCTTTTCTTCTATGGCAGATACTTTAGAGTCAAATTTAGCAGACAGAGATCTCAAAACTTTTTCAACTAAGACAACTTCCTCAAATTCTTCACCCAGATCCCTCATACAATTCACAATCTCATCCATACGCAGGAAATAATTAGCTATGCTTTCATTATTACGCATCTTAAGAGTTTCATACCGGATTCTGAGAGTTTGAAGCTTTGCTCTTTTTACCTGATCATCTCCTTCGTAGCTTGTGACGATTTTGTCCCATATTTCCTTAGCTGATTTGAAATGCATGATCTTCATAAATTCTGATTGAGTCAAACTACTCAATAGGACAGTAACAGCTTTGGCATTGAGCTCATATTGCTTTTTCTCTGCTGGATCTGTAGGAGTTGCTGATGGGAATTTGTATCCTCCTTCTACGATTCCCCAAACTTCTGCTCCAAGTGATTGTAGATATGCAGTGGTTCTTATCTTCCAGTGAGTAAAATTGTTCCCGTCAAAGACTGGTGGCCTGATGTGTGCCTCTCTTTCTGGATTAGCCATTCTGATGGATCTTTTCCTTCAAGCGATCAAGCTTCCTCAGAAGGACCTGCTCTGATACCAATTGTTGGAAATAATACTGAGAGGGGGGGGGGTGAATCAGTATTATCTAATTCTTTTAATGAACCTTCCTTATTTGATCTTTGAATTATATTTGCATGTCAGTACCATAAAATAATGTGCATGAACAAAGAAAACAGATAGTCACACCAAAGAACACAAGATGTAAGGTGGAAACCCAATGTGGGTGAAAACCACCTGCTGCAATATGTCTCTATCTTCTTTCAAATTAGAAACTTCTTTTACAATGGTTTTGTACTGGTGCAGTCCTTTACCAGTACGCAGGCTGCAACCTGCAGAGAGCTACAACTCTCTCTCGTTTTCCAGTCTCTCCTGGAAGGGAGCTACAACCCCCTACTTCTTTTCTTACAAGGACCACTTTTCATAAATTTTCAAACTGGATCCATAAGCATCAATTGATCATCAAGTATGAGAGAATCACCCAATCAACTGTAGTAACTAGATCAACAGTAATAGGACCAAACCCAGAACACAACAATGATAAACAAAGATTTTAAGAGAAGGAAGCACCCTGCTCCACTGCTAGCCTGCTTCCGGACTCACCCTGCTCAACTGCTAGCCTGCTTCCCGGACTCACCCTGCTCAACTGCTAGCCTGCGTCCCGGACGCACCTTGCTCAACTGATAGCCTGCGTCCCTCGCTCTGAGTCTATTGAACTGCCTGCGTCCCGACGCACCTGAACCCTTCTGCGCCTGCGTCCCGACGCACCTGAACCCTTCTGCGCCTGCGTCCCGACGCACCTGAACCCTTACTGCACCTGCGTCCCTCCGGGCATAGATGATTTCAAGACTTCAGAAGTAACCCAGACAGTCAGATCTATAGATCTGAACATGCGCCGAAGAGATCTCGGTCCATCAGTAGATTCGCCTTGTTTAGATCTAGACCAGATCTAGCCCTCATAAGATATTCAACCAAAACCATGCTTAAACCAAATGATCTCCTTTGCTTTATATAGGCAAGCTCCTCCTCAAATCATGGAACAATACCACGAGCCGACACCATAATAACACAATACCGTCGGCTAGATACCAAGAGTAAAACACAAGAAACCCCCACGTGAGCTTTTCTCTGCCTTGAAATGTGTGCACTGGGTGGACGCACCTCCTGAATGGCTGGCCTGCGTCTCTGGACGCGGTCCCTGCAAGGTGTACCTGCGGGTACGCACCTTCTGAACTGATATCCTGCGTCCTTCTTATTTTTCAATAAAATGAGAGCCTTGTCATGGGAGTTGCCATCAAGTACAACATCTGTAACATATAGCCATACCAGAGAACATAATGCCAACAATCTCCCCCTTTGGACTTGATGGCAACCTTACAATCTTCAGCTTCATTCTCCCCCTTTGACATCAAGGGCAAAGGGGTATGCTCCCCCTAAGATCATGCTCCTCCTGAAAATGAACCAGATCTGCAACAAAGAACCATAATCCACCATGAAAGAGATAGAGACATATTGCAGCAAGATCTCCTTCTGACCATCCTCCATAATGCCAACAATGCATTATATGCTCCCCCTGAACCTGTGAGCTAACCATGACTGAACCATTTCCTGAGTCTGTTCTGCTCCCCCTGAGCCTGAGCCAACCATGACTGAACCTGAGTCTGTTCTGCTGCCCTTTCTTCATATACGCGACTTTGCAGCCTGTAACTCGCGTATATACGCGACTTGTCTTCATTATATCAGCGTATGCAAGATGGAATACTGAATTTCATCACTTTCAGATTCCCCTGTGTCTGTTATGTCCGCTGTCTGAATTATGCCACACCTTTCTGTCTCTGTCTTCTTCAATTCCTGCAACTGTGATGATGTATGGTCCTTTTGTTTTGAATTTTGAAATCTGCTCCTGCATTCCCTTGCTTTATGCCCATAGTTGTTGCATGTATAACATCTTACATTTTTCATGTTCCTTCTATCACAATCAATTGCTTTGTGTCCATATGCATTGCAGGCAAAACAATATCCTCTGAAATACCTGGGATGCGATGATCTGTCTTGAACCATTCTACTTCTACATCTGGCTGCAACATGTCCAAGATTATGACATACATAACATTCAACATTTTTTAGTGGAGGAAATAATCGTCTATCATAGTTAGGAGTAAAGGATCTTCCTTGAGGAATTTCTTTCCTTGGTTGTTCCTTGTTGAGCATTTCAGATTTCTCATTAGAGTTTCTTGCCTCACCTTGTGAACTAGATTCACCTTCAACATATTCATGAAAACCAAGACCAGTCTTGATAGCAGGAGACCTTTGACTATTAAGAATATCATCCAAGACTTTAGTACTATCTTGAAATCGTAAAAGCTTATCCTTTTCTTCTATTTTACCTTTCAAGATATTTACCTCAACTTGATGTTGTTCTTCCTTTTTCAGATATTGATTCCTTAGGTCTTCTTCAGCTTTTCTTCCTTCTTCCACTTGTCGCTTTAGTTTGATCACTTCATGTTCTTGATCTTCAAGATCTTCTCTGTTCTGTTCTCTTGATTTTTTAAGATCTTCTTTTAGAGAGAGGATCCTTGATTCAAGTTTCTGAATAGTTGTACTCTGATCCTTTACTATATCCTGCAATTGCTCCCTTACCCTGATTTCTGTCTCCAATTGTTCTTTTAATTTGGCAACTTCTTCAGTTTCTGCATTCTTCTCTTCATGTGCCATGAGACTTTTAATATCTTCGCTATTATTGGATGAAGCATTCTTCTTCTTATGTGCCATGAGACTTCTAATATCTTCACTATCATTGAATGAACTTTTAATATGGGTATAATAGCTTCTACCATCTTCTTCAGATATCTTTCCTTTGTTATGAGGACATCTAGCAGCATAGTGACCAACTCTACCACATAGAAAACATTTGAAAGGTAGCTTACCTTTGAACCGTCCAGTTCCCCGTTCAAGATTCTTGACAAAATTTACCTCATCTTCTTCCTCTGATACTTCGAATGCGGCCTCTGGTGGTACCTCTTGTCGCATTTCAAAAGCAGTTAAGATCCCATGAAGTTGTGACATGGTGATTTTCTGCACATTCTCCTTTTCTTCTATGGCAGATACTTTAGAGTCAAATTTAGCAGACAGAGATCTCAAAACTTTTTCAACTAAGACAACTTCCTCAAATTCTTCACCCAGATCCCTCATACAATTCACAATCTCATCCATACGCAGGAAATAATTAGCTATGCTTTCATTATTACGCATCTTACTGAGAGTTTGAAGCTTTGCTCTTTTTACCTGATCATCTCCTTCGTAGCTTGTGACGATTTTGTCCCATATTTCCTTAGCTGATTTGAAATGCATGATCTTCATAAATTCTGATTGAGTCAAACTACTCAATAGGACAGTAACAGCTTTGGCATTGAGCTCATATTGCTTTTTCTCTGCTGGATCTGTAGGAGTTGCTGATGGGAATTTGTATCCTCCTTCTACGATTCCCCAAACTTCTGCTCCAAGTGATTGTAGATATGCAGTGGTTCTTATCTTCCAGTGAGTAAAATTGTTCCCGTCAAAGACTGGTGGCCTGATGTGTGCCTCTCTTTCTGGATTAGCCATTCTGATGGATCTTTTCCTTCAAGCGATCAAGCTTCCTCAGAAGGACCTGCTCTGATACCAATTGTTGGAAATAATACTGAGAGGGGGGGGGGGTGAATCAGTATTATCTAATTCTTTTAATGAACCTTCCTTATTTGATCTTTGAATTATATTTGCATGTCAGTACCATAAAATAATGTGCATGAACAAAGAAAACAGATAGTCACACCAAAGAACACAAGATGTAAGGTGGAAACCCAATGTGGGTGAAAACCACCTGCTGCAATATGTCTCTATCTTCTTTCAAATTAGAAACTTCTTTTACAATGGTTTTGTACTGGTGCAGTCCTTTACCAGTACGCAGGCTGCAACCTGCAGAGAGCTACAACTCTCTCTCGTTTTCCAGTCTCTCCTGGAAGGGAGCTACAACCCCCTACTTCTTTTCTTACAAGGACCACTTTTCATAAATTTTCAAACTGGATCCATAAGCATCAATTGATCATCAAGTATGAGAGAATCACCCAATCAACTGTAGTAACTAGATCAACAGTAATAGGACCAAACCCAGAACACAACAATGATAAACAAAGATTTTAAGAGAAGGAAGCACCCTGCTCCACTGCTAGCCTGCTTCCGGACTCACCCTGCTCAACTGCTAGCCTGCTTCCCGGACTCACCCTGCTCAACTGCTAGCCTGCGTCCCGGACGCACCTTGCTCAACTGATAGCCTGCGTCCCTCGCTCTGAGTCTATTGAACTGCCTGCGTCCCGACGCACCTGAACCCTTCTGCGCCTGCGTCCCGACGCACCTGAACCCTTCTGCGCCTGCGTCCCGACGCACCTGAACCCTTACTGCACCTGCGTCCCTCCGGGCATAGATGATTTCAAGACTTCAGAAGTAACCCAGACAGTCAGATCTATAGATCTGAACATGCGCCGAAGAGATCTCGGTCCATCAGTAGATTCGCCTTGTTTAGATCTAGACCAGATCTAGCCCTCATAAGATATTCAACCAAAACCATGCTTAAACCAAATGATCTCCTTTGCTTTATATAGGCAAGCTCCTCCTCAAATCATGGAACAATACCACGAGCCGACACCATAATAACACAATACCGTCGGCTAGATACCAAGAGTAAAACACAAGAAACCCCCACGTGAGCTTTTCTCTGCCTTGAAATGTGTGCACTGGGTGGACGCACCTCCTGAATGGCTGGCCTGCGTCTCTGGACGCGGTCCCTGCAAGGTGTACCTGCGGGTACGCACCTTCTGAACTGATATCCTGCGTCCTTCTTATTTTTCAATAAAATGAGAGCCTTGTCATGGGAGTTGCCATCAAGTACAACATCTGTAACATATAGCCATACCAGAGAACATAATGCCAACAATCTCCCCCTTTGGACTTGATGGCAACCTTACAATCTTCAGCTTCATTCTCCCCCTTTGACATCAAGGGCAAAGGGGTATGCTCCCCCTAAGATCATGCTCCTCCTGAAAATGAACCAGATCTGCAACAAAGAACCATAATCCACCATGAAAGAGATAGAGACATATTGCAGCAAGATCTCCTTCTGACCATCCTCCATAATGCCAACAATGCATTATATGCTCCCCCTGAACCTGTGAGCTAACCATGACTGAACCATTTCCTGAGTCTGTTCTGCTCCCCCTGAGCCTGAGCCAACCATGACTGAACCTGAGTCTGTTCTGCTGCCCTTTCTTCATATACGCGACTTTGCAGCCTGTAACTCGCGTATATACGCGACTTGTCTTCATTATATCAGCGTATGCAAGATGGAATACTGAATTTCATCACTTTCAGATTCCCCTGTGTCTGTTATGTCCGCTGTCTGAATTATGCCACACCTTTCTGTCTCTGTCTTCTTCAATTCCTGCAACTGTGATGATGTATGGTCCTTTTGTTTTGAATTTTGAAATCTGCTCCTGCATTCCCTTGCTTTATGCCCATAGTTGTTGCATGTATAACATCTTACATTTTTCATGTTCCTTCTATCACAATCAATTGCTTTGTGTCCATATGCATTGCAGGCAAAACAATATCCTCTGAAATACCTGGGATGCGATGATCTGTCTTGAACCATTCTACTTCTACATCTGGCTGCAACATGTCCAAGATTATGACATACATAACATTCAACATTTTTTAGTGGAGGAAATAATCGTCTATCATAGTTAGGAGTAAAGGATCTTCCTTGAGGAATTTCTTTCCTTGGTTGTTCCTCGTTGAGCATTTCAGATTTCTCATTAGAGTTTCTTGCCTCACCTTGTGAACTAGATTCACCTTCAACATATTCATGAAAACCAAGACCAGTCTTGATAGCAGGAGACCTTTGACTATTAAGAATATCATCCAAGACTTTAGTACTATCTTGAAATCGTAAAAGCTTATCCTTTTCTTCTATTTTACCTTTCAAGATATTTACCTCAACTTGATGTTGTTCTTCCTTTTTCAGATATTGATTCCTTAGGTCTTCTTCAGCTTTTCTTCCTTCTTCCACTTGTCGCTTTAGTTTGATCACTTCATGTTCTTGATCTTCAAGATCTTCTCTGTTCTGTTCTCTTGATTTTTTAAGATCTTCTTTTAGAGAGAGGATCCTTGATTCAAGTTTCTGAATAGTTGTACTCTGATCCTTTACTATATCCTGCAATTGCTCCCTTACCCTGATTTCTGTCTCCAATTGTTCTTTTAATTTGGCAACTTCTTCAGTTTCTGCATTCTTCTCTTCATGTGCCATGAGACTTTTAATATCTTCGCTATTATTGGATGAAGCATTCTTCTTCTTATGTGCCATGAGACTTCTAATATCTTCACTATCATTGAATGAACTTTTAATATGGGTATAATAGCTTCTACCATCTTCTTCAGATATCTTTCCTTTGTTATGAGGACATCTAGCAGCATAGTGACCAACTCTACCACATAGAAAACATTTGAAAGGTAGCTTACCTTTGAACCGTCCAGTTCCCCGTTCAAGATTCTTGACAAAATTTACCTCATCTTCTTCCTCTGATACTTCGAATGCGGCCTCTGGTGGTACCTCTTGTCGCATTTCAAAAGCAGTTAAGATCCCATGAAGTTGTGACATGGTGATTTTCTGCACATTCTCCTTTTCTTCTATGGCAGATACTTTAGAGTCAAATTTAGCAGACAGAGATCTCAAAACTTTTTCAACTAAGACAACTTCCTCAAATTCTTCACCCAGATCCCTCATACAATTCACAATCTCATCCATACGCAGGAAATAATTAGCTATGCTTTCATTATTACGCATCTTAAGAGTTTCATACCGGATTCTGAGAGTTTGAAGCTTTGCTCTTTTTACCTGATCATCTCCTTCGTAGCTTGTGACGATTTTGTCCCATATTTCCTTAGCTGATTTGAAATGCATGATCTTCATAAATTCTGATTGAGTCAAACTACTCAATAGGACAGTAACAGCTTTGGCATTGAGCTCATATTGCTTTTTCTCTGCTGGATCTGTAGGAGTTGCTGATGGGAATTTGTATCCTCCTTCTACGATTCCCCAAACTTCTGCTCCAAGTGATTGTAGATATGCAGTGGTTCTTATCTTCCAGTGAGTAAAATTGTTCCCGTCAAAGACTGGTGGCCTGATGTGTGCCTCTCTTTCTGGATTAGCCATTCTGATGGATCTTTTCCTTCAAGCGATCAAGCTTCCTCAGAAGGACCTGCTCTGATACCAATTGTTGGAAATAATACTGAGAGGGGGGGGGGGGTGAATCAGTATTATCTAATTCTTTTAATGAACCTTCCTTATTTGATCTTTGAATTATATTTGCATGTCAGTACCATAAAATAATGTGCATGAACAAAGAAAACAGATAGTCACACCAAAGAACACAAGATGTAAGGTGGAAACCCAATGTGGGTGAAAACCACCTGCTGCAATATGTCTCTATCTTCTTTCAAATTAGAAACTTCTTTTACAATGGTTTTGTACTGGTGCAGTCCTTTACCAGTACGCAGGCTGCAACCTGCAGAGAGCTACAACTCTCTCTCGTTTTCCAGTCTCTCCTGGAAGGGAGCTACAACCCCCTACTTCTTTTCTTACAAGGACCACTTTTCATAAATTTTCAAACTGGATCCATAAGCATCAATTGATCATCAAGTATGAGAGAATCACCCAATCAACTGTAGTAACTAGATCAACAGTAATAGGACCAAACCCAGAACACAACAATGATAAACAAAGATTTTAAGAGAAGGAAGCACCCTGCTCCACTGCTAGCCTGCTTCCGGACTCACCCTGCTCAACTGCTAGCCTGCTTCCCGGACTCACCCTGCTCAACTGCTAGCCTGCGTCCCGGACGCACCTTGCTCAACTGATAGCCTGCGTCCCTCGCTCTGAGTCTATTGAACTGCCTGCGTCCCGACGCACCTGAACCCTTCTGCGCCTGCGTCCCGACGCACCTGAACCCTTCTGCGCCTGCGTCCCGACGCACCTGAACCCTTACTGCACCTGTGTCCCTCCGGGCATAGATGATTTCAAGACTTCAGAAGTAACCCAGACAGTCAGATCTATAGATCTGAACATGCGCCGAAGAGATCTCGGTCCATCAGTAGATTCGCCTTGTTTAGATCTAGACCAGATCTAGCCCTCATAAGATATTCAACCAAAACCATGCTTAAACCAAATGATCTCCTTTGCTTTATATAGGCAAGCTCCTCCTCAAATCATGGAACAATACCACGAGCCGACACCATAATAACACAATACCGTCGGCTAGATACCAAGAGTAAAACACAAGAAACCCCCACGTGAGCTTTTCTCTGCCTTGAAATGTGTGCACTGGGTGGACGCACCTCCTGAATGGCTGGCCTGCGTCTCTGGACGCGGTCCCTGCAAGGTGTACCTGCGGGTACGCACCTTCTGAACTGATATCCTGCGTCCTTCTTATTTTTCAATAAAATGAGAGCCTTGTCATGGGAGTTGCCATCAAGTACAACATCTGTAACATATAGCCATACCAGAGAACATAATGCCAACAATCTCCCCCTTTGGACTTGATGGCAACCTTACAATCTTCAGCTTCATTCTCCCCCTTTGACATCAAGGGCAAAGGGGTATGCTCCCCCTAAGATCATGCTCCTCCTGAAAATGAACCAGATCTGCAACAAAGAACCATAATCCACCATGAAAGAGATAGAGACATATTGCAGCAAGATCTCCTTCTGACCATCCTCCATAATGCCAACAATGCATTATATGCTCCCCCTGAACCTGTGAGCTAACCATGACTGAACCATTTCCTGAGTCTGTTCTGCTCCCCCTGAGCCTGAGCCAACCATGACTGAACCTGAGTCTGTTCTGCTGCCCTTTCTTCATATACGCGACTTTGCAGCCTGTAACTCGCGTATATACGCGACTTGTCTTCATTATATCAGCGTATGCAAGATGGAATACTGAATTTCATCACTTTCAGATTCCCCTGTGTCTGTTATGTCCGCTGTCTGAATTATGCCACACCTTTCTGTCTCTGTCTTCTTCAATTCCTGCAACTGTGATGATGTATGGTCCTTTTGTTTTGAATTTTGAAATCTGCTCCTGCATTCCCTTGCTTTATGCCCATAGTTGTTGCATGTATAACATCTTACATTTTTCATGTTCCTTCTATCACAATCAATTGCTTTGTGTCCATATGCATTGCAGGAAAACAATATCCTCTGAAATACCTGGGATGCGATGATCTGTCTTGAACCATTCTACTTCTACATCTGGCTGCAACATGTCCAAGATTATGACATACATAACATTCAACATTTTTTAGTGGAGGAAATAATCGTCTATCATAGTTAGGAGTAAAGGATCTTCCTTGAGGAATTTCTTTCCTTGGTTGTTCCTCGTTGAGCATTTCAGATTTCTCATTAGAGTTTCTTGCCTCACCTTGTGAACTAGATTCACCTTCAACATATTCATGAAAACCAAGACCAGTCTTGATAGCAGGAGACCTTTGACTATTAAGAATATCATCCAAGACTTTAGTACTATCTTGAAATCGTAAAAGCTTATCCTTTTCTTCTATTTTACCTTTCAAGATATTTACCTCAACTTGATGTTGTTCTTCCTTTTTCAGATATTGATTCCTTAGGTCTTCTTCAGCTTTTCTTCCTTCTTCCACTTGTCGCTTTAGTTTGATCACTTCATGTTCTTGATCTTCAAGATCTTCTCTGTTCTGTTCTCTTGATTTTTTAAGATCTTCTTTTAGAGAGAGGATCCTTGATTCAAGTTTCTGAATAGTTGTACTCTGATCCTTTACTATATCCTGCAATTGCTCCCTTACCCTGATTTCTGTCTCCAATTGTTCTTTTAATTTGGCAACTTCTTCAGTTTCTGCATTCTTCTCTTCATGTGCCATGAGACTTTTAATATCTTCGCTATTATTGGATGAAGCATTCTTCTTCTTATGTGCCATGAGACTTCTAATATCTTCACTATCATTGAATGAACTTTTAATATGGGTATAATAGCTTCTACCATCTTCTTCAGATATCTTTCCTTTGTTATGAGGACATCTAGCAGCATAGTGACCAACTCTACCACATAGAAAACATTTGAAAGGTAGCTTACCTTTGAACCGTCCAGTTCCCCGTTCAAGATTCTTGACAAAATTTACCTCATCTTCTTCCTCTGATACTTCGAATGCGGCCTCTGGTGGTACCTCTTGTCGCATTTCAAAAGCAGTTAAGATCCCATGAAGTTGTGACATGGTGATTTTCTGCACATTCTCCTTTTCTTCTATGGCAGATACTTTAGAGTCAAATTTAGCAGACAGAGATCTCAAAACTTTTTCAACTAAGACAACTTCCTCAAATTCTTCACCCAGATCCCTCATACAATTCACAATCTCATCCATACGCAGGAAATAATTAGCTATGCTTTCATTATTACGCATCTTAAGAGTTTCATACCGGATTCTGAGAGTTTGAAGCTTTGCTCTTTTTACCTGATCATCTCCTTCGTAGCTTGTGACGATTTTGTCCCATATTTCCTTAGCTGATTTGAAATGCATGATCTTCATAAATTCTGATTGAGTCAAACTACTCAATAGGACAGTAACAGCTTTGGCATTGAGCTCATATTGCTTTTTCTCTGCTGGATCTGTAGGAGTTGCTGATGGGAATTTGTATCCTCCTTCTACGATTCCCCAAACTTCTGCTCCAAGTGATTGTAGATATGCAGTGGTTCTTATCTTCCAGTGAGTAAAATTGTTCCCGTCAAAGACTGGTGGCCTGATGTGTGCCTCTCTTTCTGGATTAGCCATTCTGATGGATCTTTTCCTTCAAGCGATCAAGCTTCGTGGAAACCCAATGTGGGTGAAAACCACCTGCTGCAATATGTCTCTATCTTCTTTCAAATTAGAAACTTCTTTTACAATGGTTTTGTACTGGTGCAGTCCTTTACCAGTACGCAGGTTGCAACCTGCAGAGAGCTACAACTCTCTCTCGTTTTCCAGTCTCTCCTGGAAGGGAGCTACAACCCCCTACTTCTTTTCTTACAAGGACCACTTTTCATAAATTTTCAAACTGGATCCATAAGCATCAATTGATCATCAAGTATGAGAGAATCACCCAATCAACTGTAGTAACTAGATCAACAGTAATAGGACCAAACCCAGAACACAACAATGATAAACAAAGATTTTAAGAGAAGGAAGCACCCTGCTCCACTGCTAGCCTGCTTCCGGACTCACCCTGCTCAACTGCTAGCCTGCTTCCCGGACTCACCCTGCTCAACTGCTAGCCTGCGTCCCGGACGCACCTTGCTCAACTGATAGCCTGCGTCCCTCGCTCTGAGTCTATTGAACTGCCTGCGTCCCGACGCACCTGAACCCTTCTGCGCCTGCGTCCCGACGCACCTGAACCCTTCTGCGCCTGCGTCCCGACGCACCTGAACCCTTACTGCACCTGCGTCCCTCCGGGCATAGATGATTTCGAGACTTCAGAAGTAACCCAGACAGTCAGATCTATAGATCTGAACATGCGCCGAAGAGATCTCGGTCCATCAGTAGATTCGCCTTGTTTAGATCTAGACCAGATCTAGCCCTCATAAGATATTAAACCAAAACCATGCTTAAACCAAATGATCTCCTTTGCTTTATATAGGCAAGCTCCTCCTCAAATCATGGAACAATACCACGAGTCGACACCATAATAACACAATACCGTCGGCTAGATACCAAGAGTAAAACACAAGAAACCCCCACGTGAGCTTTTCTCTGCCTTGAAATGTGTGCACTGGGTGGACGCACCTCCTGAATGGCTGGCCTGCGTCTCTGGACGCGGTCCCTGCAAGGTGTACCTGCGGGTACGCACCTTCTGAATTGATATCCTGTGTCCTTCTTATTTTTCAATAAAATGAGAGCCTTGTCATGGGAGTTGCCATCAAGTACAACATCTGTAACATATAGCCATACCAGAGAACATAATGCCAACAATCTCCCCCTTTGGACTTGATGGCAACCTTACAATCTTCAGCTTCATTCTCCCCCTTTGACATCAAGGGCAAAGGGGTATGCTCCCCCTAAGATCATGCTCCTCCTGAAAATGAACCAGATCTGCAACAAAGAACCATAATCCACCATGAAAGAGATAGAGACATATTGCAGCAAGATCTCCTTCTGACCATCCTCCATAATGCCAACAATGCATTATATGTTCCCCCTGAACCTGTGAGCTAACCATGACTGAACCATTTCCTGAGTCTGTTCTGCTCCCCCTGAGCCTGAGCCAACCATGACTGAACCTGAGTCTGTTCTGCTGCCCTTTCTTCATATACGCGACTTTGCAGCCTGTAACTCGCGTATATACGCGACTTGTCTTCATTATATCAGCGTATGCAAGATGGAATACTGAATTTCATCACTTTCAGATTCCCCTGTGTCTGTTATTTCCACTGTCTGAATTATGCCACACCTTTCTGTCTCTGTCTTCTTCAATTCCTGCAACTGTGATGATGTATGGTCCTTTTGTTTTGAATTTTGAAATCTGCTCCTGCATTCCCTTGCTTTATGCCCATAGTTGTTGCATGTATAACATCTTACATTTTTCATGTTCCTTCTATCACAATCAATTGCTTTGTGTCCATATGCATTGCAGGAAAAACAATATCCTCTGAAATATCTGGGATGCGATGATCTGTCTTGAACCATTCTACTTCTACATCTGGCTGCAACATGTCCAAGATTATGACATACATAACATTCAACATTTTTTAGTGGAGGAAATAATCGTCTATCATAGTTAGGAGTAAAGGATCTTCCTTGAGGAATTTCTTTCCTTGGTTGTTCCTCGTTGAGCATTTCAGATTTCTCATTAGAGTTTCTTGCCTCACCTTGTGAACTAGATTCACCTTCAACATATTCATGAAAACCAAGACCAGTCTTGATAGCAGGAGACCTTTGACTATTAAGAATATCATCCAAGACTTTAGTACTATCTTGAAATCGTAAAAGCTTATCCTTTTCTTCTATTTTACCTTTCAAGATATTTACCTCAACTTGATGTTGTTCTTCCTTTTTCAGATATTGATTCCTTAGGTCTTCTTCAGCTTTTCTTCCTTCTTCCATTTGTCGCTTTAGTTTGATCACTTCATGTTCTTGATCTTCAAGATCTTCTCTGTTCTGTTCTCTTGATTTTTTAAGATCTTCTTTTAGAGAGAGGATCCTTGATTCAAGTTTCTGAATAGTTGTACTCTGATCCTTTACTATATCCTGCAATTGCTCCCTTACCCTGATTTCTGTCTCCAATTGTTCTTTTAATTTGGCAACTTCTTCAGTTTCTGCATTCTTCTCTTCATGTGCCATGAGACTTTTAATATCTTCGCTATTATTGGATGAAGCATTCTTCTTCTTATGTGCCATGAGACTTCTAATATCTTCACTATCATTGAATGAACTTTTAATATGGGTATAATAGCTTCTACCATCTTCTTCAGATATCTTTCCTTTGTTATGAGGACATCTAGCAGCATAGTGACCAACTCTACCACATAGAAAACATTTGAAAGGTAGCTTACCTTTGAACCGTCCAGTTCCCCGTTCAAGATTCTTGATAAAAATTTACCTCATCTTCTTCCTCTGATACTTCGAATGCGGCCTCTGGTGGTACCTCTTGTCGCATTTCAAAAGCAGTTAAGATCCCATGAAGTTGTGACATGGTGATTTTCTGCACATTCTCCTTTTCTTCTATGGCAGATACTTTAGAGTCAAATTTAGCAGACAGAGATCTCAAAACTTTTTCAACTAAGACAACTTCCTCAAATTCTTCACCCAGATCCCTCATACAATTCACAAACTCATCCATACGCAGGAAATAATTAGCTATGCTTTCATTATTACGCATCTTAAGAGTTTCATACCAGATTCTAAGAGTTTGAAGCTTTGCTCTTTTTACCTGATCATCTCCTTCGTAGCTTGTGACGATTTTTTCCCATATTTCCTTAGCTGATTTGAAATGCATGATCTTCATAAATTCTGATTGAGTCAAACTACTCAATAGGACAGTAACAACTTTGGCATTGAGCTCATATTGCTTTTTCTCTGCTGGATCTGTAGGAGTTGCTGATGGGAATTTGTATCCTCCTTCTACGATTCCCCAAACTTCTGCTCCAAGTGATTGTAGATATGTAGTGGTTCTTATCTTCCAGTGAGTAAAATTGTTCCCGTCAAAGACTGGTGGCCTGATGTGTGCCTCTCTTTCTGGATTAGCCATTCTGATGGATCTTTTCCTTCAAGCGATCAAGCTTCCTCAGAAGGACCTGCTCTGATACCAATTGTTGGAAATAATACTGAGAGGGGGGGGTGAATCAGTATTATCTAATTCTTTTAATGAACCTTCCTTATTTGATCTTTGAATTATATTTGCATGTCAGTACCATAAAATAATGTGCATGAACAAAGAAAACAGATAGTCACACCAAAGAACACAAGATGTAAGGTGGAAACCCAATGTGGGTGAAAACCACCTGCTGCAATATGTCTCTATCTTCTTTCAAATTAGAAACTTCTTTTACAATGGTTTTGTACTGGTGCATTCCTTTACCAGTACGCAGGCTGCAACCTGCAAAGAGCTACAACTCTCTCTCGTTTTCCAGTCTCTCCTGGAAGGGAGCTACAACCCCCTACTTCTTTTCTTACAAGGACCACTTTTCATAAATTTTCAAACTGGATCCATAAGCATCAATTGATCATCAAGTATGAGAGAATCACCCAATCAGCTGTAGTAACTAGATCAACAGTAATAGGACCAAACCCAGAACACAACAATGATAAACAAAGATTTTAAGAGAAGGAAGCACCCTGCTCCACTGCTAGCCTGCTTCCGGACTCACCCTGCTCAACTGCTAGCCTGCTTCCCGGACTCACCCTGCTCAACTGCTAGCCTGCGTCCCGGACGCACCTTGCTCAACTGATAGCCTGCGTCCCTCGCTCTGAGTCTATTGAACTGCCTGCGTCCCGATGCACCTGAACCCTTCTGCGCCTGCGTCCCGACGCACCTGAACCCTTCTGCGCCTGCGTCCCGACGCACCTGAACCTTTCTGCGCCTGCGTCCCGACGCACCTGAACCCTTCTGCGCCTGCGTCCCGACGCACCTGAACCCTTACTGCACCTGTGTCCCTCCGGGCATAGATGATTTCAAGACTTCAGAAGTAACCCAGACAGTCAGATCTATAGATCTGAACATGCGCCGAAGAGATCTCGATCCATCAGTAGATTCGCCTTGTTTAGATCTAGACCAGATCTAGCCCTCATAAGATATTCAACCAAAACCATGCTTAAACCAAATGATCTCCTTTACTTTATATAGGCAAGCTCCTCCTCAAATCATGGAACAATACCACGAGCCGACACCATAATAACACAATACCGTCGGCTAGATACCAAGAGTAAAACACAAGAAACCCCCACGTGAGCTTTTCTCTGCCTTGAAATGTGTGCACTGGGTGGACGCACCTTCTGAATGGCTGGCCTGCGTCTCTGGACGCGGTCCCTGCAAGGTGTACCTGCGGGTACGCACCTTCTGAACTGATATCCTGCGTCCTTCTTATTTTTCAATAAAATGAGAGCCTTGTCATGGGAGTTGCCATCAAGTACAACATCTGTAACATATAGCCATACCAGAGAACATAATGCCAACAAAAACAACCACATTAGTAAACCTATCATGAGTCGGGGAAGTGACAACGTAGCCATATAAGGAGGACTAACATTTGCAAATTCAAGAAAAGGAATAGGATTCCCATTAAAATGGGTTTCTTTATCAGTAACTTCTGACATTGTTTCCATTAGATTCAACTTAGATAAATTTAAAAGAAATATTAATAATTGAAAATCACAATCCACACCTAAGGTCTATAAAAAGTAAAAACAAGCAAATAACACGCGCTAGTAAATCTAAAGAATCAAACCATGAAAACAAGATTTTCATAGCGAAATCACTAGTTCATGATCAAACCCAACACCACAGAGGTTAATGTGAAAAGTGGCTAAAGATAAAGTGGGTGGAATGAGTTACAATGACAACCGGCTTAATGTACACGATCTAGTGCAAGTAATCTTCATTTATGCCATCTCGAATGAAGAATACCCTGCAAAAAAGGCCCAAGTGAGTCTAGCCAACATTTGTTCTAGGTACAATAGAGACTTCCCCTCTGCCGTCACCTTGGGTAATAGTTGTAATATTATGGTCTCTAAGGTTACCATGTAAAACAATTTAACCTTGGGGGACAGTCACAGATCGGGCTTACACACAAGGGAAAAGTAACAAAGCTCAATCCCCTTGAAAGTTCCTCAACATGCTTAATTTGAGGTTTAATTCCAAGTGACTCCCAAGTACCCTTTCGTCACCATTTTTAATACATGTAAATCACTCTACTATAACGAATGATGTGGGGTCGATCACTCCACAGGGTCCAACATGATCTCGTGCTTAACTCCTTTGTAAGGGGAGCTTCCCAGAGCCAAATTGCAGTAAATGGATTTAGTTCCTATCGCAAGAGGTTAATTTTTGTCTACAACTTTGGAAAGTTAACTCACTTCCCTATTCCAAATACCTACAACCTGATCTGATGTAGGTGGAAAGAAAAACCCTAAATTAATAAAAAATTCTATATTGATTTTATTAGCACTATTTTTAAGAGTTCTTACTTACTTAGAGGGTAAATGGATGTGAAACAGTTGGTGTTATGACTTGAATCAAAACCTAATGCAATTGAACATGATATTGTAATCTTCTCATTTCGATCAACTGCAACTAAAATAAGGGAAGATGTTTCATTAACTTTTCAAAATACAAGAATCAATGAATCATTTTCTAGACACAAATCAAATAGAATGCAGAATACATGATTTTTGGCTCTTCTTCGAGAAATGCAACCTAACTTTCTCAAAATCTAAGCTACAAGAAGAAAATTTTCAATCTCATCAACTTCTTACATACCCAAAAAAAATCAATGATTTTTTCTTTCAACATACACAAGCTATAATTTCAATTTCATGTAATGTGATGCAAACCACTATAAGTAGAAGGTTATGTTATCTTATAGAGAGAAATAATCAGTAATCACTTTGATTAAACAACAAAATTCCAACCACAAGTGATCTCTTGAGAAACCCTAAATTTTCCTAATACCAATGACACTTTTCAATTTAGAAAAAAAAAGTACTTAATCTAATGATTTGACATAAAAAAGGACCAACTCAAACTATCCAACAATGGCTAGTCCCTTCGTTGATTAATTAGCAATTCACCAGATCAAACTTCAAACCCTAATGTCAAAAACTAAAGAATTCTTCAAAAAGAAACCCAAAAAGTCAAATCAAAATAAAGAGGATATTTTTAGAAGGTAAACAAGTGTAATTAAATAGGACAAACAAAAATTTATGGACTTCATGAAGAGAAAACTAAAATTTTCAAAAATTCCAGGCATGTGCACAGGAAATAGATCAATCCAATGTGCATATACACTGCTGGAAAGGGAAAGATGCATAGAAATACGCTCTGTGCCTAAATATTAAGTGCACACAATGAGAAAGTTTTAGAATAAATAAAAACAAGTCAAATAAATCATAAAATCTAGACTTTCAATATTTCTAAACACTAAGAGAGGGCTATGAAAGAAGGATCAAAGGTCAAAACAAAGAGAATGATGGAGAGTGAGGCGTTCTCTAGTATGGTTGCCAATTTACTAGGCAAACTAATCCCTCTCGCAGACAAGTCAGATCTCCGTAAATCTCAAATGAAATCTAAGAACAAATAAGAATGAATTTCTACCTTTTCTTAGCTTACAATTGATTGAAACAAACAATATGAGAGAGATCACTTACCATTTTATCGAAATGGTTGTTGAAGTCCCTTTCAATACCTTCAACAGTTACCTTCCCGTTGATGCTTTAGAGATCATTCCAGTGCTTTCCACAACTTCTACATGATGTCTCGAAGGAGATCTGCATATACAAAAACAAACAAAGAATCAAAGCATATAGTATATATAATGAAAGATAAATGAACTACTTAACTCGACATATATCATAAATTGAATCAATAACCAATCATAACCTATGTGGGTGATCAAGGAATCCCACAAATGATATCAGAAAATACATAATTAGGAAAGAACATTTTTTTTTATTAAATAAAATGGAGAACAAACTTACAACCTCAAAGCCTTGATGTCACAAGCCTCTTCTCACAATCTCCAACCCTCTCCTTGGATGAAAAGCCTCCTAGCCTTATTTCTGTAGTGCCTCTCTCTCTCCACCCATTTTCTTATCTCTTTCTATCTCCCCCCCCTCCCTCTTTCTATCTCTCTATCCTTTTCCCTATTCACCCCTCCACTCTAGCTTCATTTCTCATTTATTCTCTCTCTATCCCCCTGTCTCCCTATATCTCTCTAAAAAACAAATATACTCTCGTACCCCTTCCCTTTCTCCCTCTATCTAATTTCCCTATTTCTCATTCCCTCCCTCCCACCATCACTCCTTTTCTCTTTCTTTCCCCTTCCCTAATTCACTTATCCCCCACCCTTTTCCCTATCCATTTCTATATTTTTCCACATCTCTTCCTTCCCGTCTCTCTCTCACTCCCTCCCCTATATCTCTCTCTCTCCCCCTATGTCTCCCCCTATCCCCATCCCTCCTCTCTCTCCTATGTCTTCCTCTTTCTCTATTTCCCCCCTTTCCCTATTTTCTCATCTCTCTCTCTCTCTTCCTTTACCCACATCCCTCTCTATCTACCCCCTGCATGTCCCCATCTCTCTCCCCCCATATATATATATATATATATATATATATATATATCCCTTCTAAATACTTCTCTCCCTCTCTCTCTCCCTAATCTCTCCCCCTTCCCCCTCTCACTCTAACACACACTTTATCTCCCTCTCACTTTATCCATTTCCCTATCTCTTTCTTTCTCCTCCCATCTCCTTGTCCCTATTTCTATCTCTCTATCCCTTTCCCTTACGCTCATATTCCTTTCCCCATTGTGCACTCTCTCTCTATCTCCCTATATCCCCCCCTCTCTATCCCCATCTATTTTTCCCTCTATCTCCCTTTACCTATCCCTTTCTCTCCCTCCCACCTTCCCCCTTTGTTAGGCAGATTAATCCCTCTTGTGAACAAGACATATCTCCCTAAATCTCAAATGAAATCTAGTAACAAACAAGAAAGAACTAATACCTTTACTTAGCTTAAGATTGATTGAAACAAACAATATGAGAGAGATCACTTATTGCTTTATCAAAATGTCTGTTGAATTCCCTTTCAATAACTTCTACAATTAACTTCTCCTTGATGCTTTAAAGACTGTTCCAATGCTTTCCACAACTTCTCCATGACGTCTTGAAGGATATCTACATAAACAGAAACACACAAAGGATCAAAGCATCTAGTATATAGAATGAAATATAAATGAACTTCTTAACTCAGCATACATCATTAATTGTATTAATAACCAATCATAACGTATGTGGGTGATTAAGGAATCCCACAAATGATATCAGAAAATACATAATTAGAAAATAAAAGTTGCTTTTTATTAAATAAAACGGAGTACAAACTTACAACCTTAAAGCCTTGATGTTACAAGCCTCTTCTCACAATATCCAACCCTATCCTTGGATGAAAATCCTCCTAGCCTTATTTCTATAGAATAATCCTACCTTCCATCGTCCTCCCCAATCCTCTGGCTTGTGTTTGATTTATAGCCCAAGAGGAGGAGGTTTGGGATCCTCTTACTAAGGAATGAGATCCACAAATGGTGGGATAGGGGATCCAAAAAGAGAGGGAAGTAGCTCCATGATGGGAGGGATGGGGCTTGAGTAGGAATCCATTTGAAGCTGTTAGTTAGGAAACATTCAACTAACAAAGCTTCTAGACTTTACTTTTTATTTTTACTTGCATTAAGTCATGTGCGCAGGCCATAGTGTCAGACAAAGCAAACTTTTGTGCAGTTTCTAATGGTCTCTTCTACATATGTGCAGAAATGGACTAGGGAATTGCAGAGGAAGCCAAAAATATCTTTTTGAGCTTTGAGATCCAGGAATTTCATTCTCTTTGGATTACTTGGGTTCTAGCCTTGTAAGGGGGTTCTTTGGAACACTTTGATGGATAACGAAAGATCTAAACTGACAATCATTTACCTAATGCGACAAAATGTCATGTAACACCCTTGTATCTCATTTTATATCTCTCCATATCCCTTTCTATTTCTCTATCTCCCTTTCACCATCCCTTTCTATCTCTCCTCCTCTCCCCATCCCTCTTTTATCTCTATGATCATTTGGGATTCAAGGAAAAACCAAGGGGGGAGATAGAAGGAGAGGAGAAATGGGAGTGGTGCATCCCATAATTATTATCTCTCTCTTATCCTATCCCTTTATATATATGTCTAAGATCCCCTCTTGCTACCCATTTTGACTATATCTTTTTATCTCTAATCTTGTGTGGAGGTTTCCATTTACAGATTTATGGAGGAAAACCCTAGATCTATATCCCAATGATGCAAAATTGTAAACTCGTACATTGGATCTACTAGGAAAACATACTTTTGTGAAAGGTCTGGGAGAGTTTAGATGGATTCCACCCAAATCTTTGAAGTTGTGAGATGCTTCAAAAAATATGAAGGAAAATTACAATCGTATACCAGATTCGGCAACGAGAGTATATTTTCAATTTTTTGTTAAAACCCCTATTTGGAAATCAATAATCATAAGTGTTAGGGTTGGGGATCTGGTGCAAGATATCAAACAAAAGATTCAAGAACAACTAGATACTCCAACAAAGCTTCAAAGTTTGATTTATGTAGGGAAATCATTATAAGATGACACCAAGCTACAAGATTATGGCATTGATGGTGATTCATCCATGATATTAAACCTAAGGTTCCGAGGAGGATGTCCTGGATCGAGTAACACTGAAGGTCCTATCTCTTTCAAGGATGCAGTAAAAGGAAGGTGTGAAATGAATAACAAATCTGACCAATCCTCTAATATCCCTGGTTCCTATATTTTGGAACAGTTGAATTAGGTGTCGACCTTGACTATAAATCTTTTAGAGATCAATGATATTTATTCTAATTTTCATTCTCATGAAATCATATGCAAATTTAACGATTTCTGGCCCAACTCAGAGGACCTTCATTAGTGGATTTTATCCACCTAGATGGAAAATTGTGATATTCATTTATGTTCCAAGGGATTTTTTATTGTAAAATTTGATACATCAAAAGATTTGGATTATGCCTCAAAAGAGGGACCATGGTTTTGGGGTAGTGTAGGTCTTTTTATGATTCCGTGGTTTTCGGGTTTTGATGTTAATTCTATGGTGGTGTCCATAATGCTAGTCTAGGTCATGTTACATAATCTCCCACTGCATTTTTGGCATCATAAAGTTTTAGAAGGGGTCGACAATTCATTAGGGAAGTTTCTAAAGGAGGATTCAAATAGAGTCGCAAAAGAAAATTTTACTTTTGCTAGGATATGTGTAGAGGTATACCTTAGTAAAGGTTTTCTTGATCGCATTATCTTGATTCATAATAACATTTGGTGGTCCCAACCTTTAGACTTTGAAGATACAACATTTAGATGTCATATTTGTCAGAAAACACGACTCGTACAAAATATGTGTCCTTAGGCAAAGAAATATCCCAAAAGAAAAAAGAGACAGGCCCAAAAGCTAAAGGGTTGGCAATTATTAGATCAACATGTTTTTGAACTAGAGGAGGAAGAAAACATATAGAATAATACAAATCTTGACGAACATAATTACCAAGAAGTTTCTATGAAAGGGGGGAATGAGGAGACATGAAATGTGGCTCCAATTTCAACCAATGTGATATGGATACAATTCATCAGTAGTAGAATGTGGATATTCCCTCTGAAAGAGAGGTGAGTGGCACAAAATGAACCCATGCTTTAGAAAGTTCATACTTTGATAAAGAAATCCCTTTAAATGTGGAAAAAAATAAAATGGCTATTATAACTACCACTCCCAACTATGGTGGTTGGTGAAAAGTGGAGAAAAAGAAGGGCATAAAATAGCAATTTAGTGTTTTTATACTAAGCTCCCAAATGTATTTTCTCTTTTCTTGTGTTTTTCTTTTCTTTTATTTGGCACCAAGAAATGAATCGTACGATTGAATTCTTATTAACATCTACAAAATGTAATTTTGTTCTTTTGAATAAAATTGCAATTTCTCCTTGGGGAAAAACAAATATTGACGATGCAATGCTATAAAAAAAGGTTGACATTGAATGTGACAAATAAATATCAATATCACAATCCCATGAAAAAAATTAGACATCATAAAGTGTCCCTGTGCATGTGATGAACTAAATTAAACTTCATAATGTGACAAATAGAAATTGACATCACAATGTGATGAAGAAAAATTGACATCATATTTGATGAACAAATATTTCCATCACATTATGATAAACAACTAGCAATGTCACAATGTAACAAACAAAAATAAATGTTGCATTTTGAAGAACAAAAATCAACATCATAACGCAGTGGACAACATGGATGACACACATAACCACATGGAAAATTCGATGTCAATGTTGTTCAACTATAATTTCTGGTTAACCATGGTCAACCATTTTTAATTATGTCAAACATGTTCACCCATCATTTACCATGGCCAAACTTGGTCAACATGTTCATTCATGGTTAACCATAGACAACAATGTCAAACAAATGAACTTGGTCAAACATGCTTAACCATGGAAAACATTCCCAATCTTATTAAACATGTCAAGTAGTCTATATGATGAACTATGATAAAAGATAATTAACCATAGTCAACATGGTTAACTATAGCCATCTATAGTTAAACATTAACGACCATGTTCACCCACAATGAATTATAGGTGACCATAGTCAACCATGGTCAAATAATCTCAACCATGGTCAAACTTGCTCAACATGGTTAAACATGGTCAACAAGTTCAACCATAATCAACCATGCTCAAACTAGCTCAACTACAGTCAACCATGGTCACCATGGCCATACATAATTTAGTTGGTCAACCATGGTCAACCATGTTTGACAATGGTTAAATATGGTCAACATGTTCATCCATTATCAACCATAAACAACATGGTCAACCACAATGAACTTGGTTAAATTATGCTTAGCCAAGGTAAAGATGGCTAACATAATTAACCATGGTCAAACATGGTTGAGTGGTCTACATGGTTAGCCATGGTCAACCATAATCATTTATAGTTAAATGTTTACAACTATGGTCAACAAAGTTCCTGTGTGGTCATCCATAATTGACCATAGTCAAAGTTTGTCAAAGAAGCTCATCCATGGTCATGTTTAGTGCATCATAATCTATCATTTACATCCCTAGTCAACCATGGCAATCATGGTCAACCATGGTAATCAAGGTCAACTATACCAAACCATGGTCAACCAAGGTAAACTTTAGTTAACCAATGTCTATTTCGATCAACCATGGGCAACCTCATAAAATATGGTGAAGATTGTCAACCCTCTTCAACCATTATTGTAATAATAATGTAATATTAACATTAACATTAATGTAACATCAACCATGGTCAACATTAATGTAATGTGAATGTAACAATCGTAAAAAATCGTCAATATTAATGTAATGTTGTTAGATTAGTGTAACGCAAATATATTGTTACATTAAGGGTTATGTTGTCCTCTGAGATAATTCTAGGTTAATTAATCATGCGAGATCATCTAAAATGTTTTGTTGTTATAAGGTTTTTTGGATGACCAATGTTATGAACAGTGAAACATAGGTGCTTAAACTTTAACAATGTTGAATTTAATGAAAGGGCTATTTGTTTGTCTCTAAACAATTAATTGATTTTAGTTGAATGAATAACAGAGTTGAAAGGGTTATGACTTACTAAATATTCAAACTAAGTATTCAATTAATTATAAGAAAGAGTGCAGGTAAACAATGTTTACTTTCTCAACAAAACGTATTTAATTTTATGAATATGGGTGTGATAATTTATAGATATAGAGGAGTTTATAATAATAAACAGTCCTATAAACTAATCTCTAATTATTGATTATAATGTCACCGGGAATTTCCGATAAATTGACACTCAGTTTAATCTTACCTAGGGTTCTCCATTAAAACTTAAATACATGAAGAATAACATAATGAAATTAAAACAAGAGAAAAACTCAGAAGGAGAAAAACTATTTTAGGTAAATCTAGAATCCTTACATTAATTCAAAGAAAATCTCCAGTTTGATTACAATTATGCTTTGAAAGGCTCATCCAAGGGTTCAACCCATAATAACTCGAAGGAAGAGTTATTTATACAAAATATTGATTTTCTAGAAAGATCCTTTAACAAAATATAAAAATAGTACAAAAATATAGGAATCCAAAAACTGCTAAGCTACTGGCACTATCTTTAAGGAAGTTGTTGATGATATGGCCCCCAAAATGTGTTGCCTCGCTGTCTGTCAATTGGTGATGAAAGTTACTCAATGATTTCACACAAGTGATCCCATCTATCTTCACTTGGTATAGAAAGATTAATTAATTTCCTGTAGACTTCATCCACCTCGGTATACTTTTCAAAAGTAGGCTTATTGACAAAGATATGTTTAATTTCATGTTTGATCATTAAATCAAAATTCAAAGCTTCTAAGAAAGCCTTCCCTGTAAGATGACCTTTGATACCTGCAAATTTAGGTTTATCAGTTGCAATTGTGTAAAGCTTTTGGAAACACTCCTCCAAACTGATCAATCTGTCATTTGGTGTTACTAGTCCTGGAAATCCTCTTTGGTTAAGAAAGTTGAACTTAAAATGGAACCTCTGGATAACAATTTTCAAATTCTAACACTTTGTCTCCAATTGAGTCATGAGATTTTTCTTCTCCAAAACTTTCTTAATCTCAAGAATGGTTTTTGTCTTGTCTACAATCTGATTTTCTTCTAATTCAACTATGGTTTTTGAATTGAGAACCTTAATCATATATGTGGCCTCACTTGGTTCCTCTTTAGGGGCTTCTCTGACCTCTTCAATAGCTGTCTGGAATCTAGTAATAAGCTCTTCCTGTTCAAAAATAATTTGTATAAAGGGCTAAACTTCAGTTATAGATTGACTTATATCTGCCCAAATATTTTCCTTGGCTTGGGCCAAGGTCTGAGCCATTAATGACTCATATTATAACTCTTGAATCTTCTTGGTCAGCCTGTGGGTCTTCTGCATCTCTTCAAGATAAAGAGTATCATTCTTCATCTTTTGTGTCTCAAGATTTTTGAATTTCTTCTGAAGATTTTCATTTTCCTGTCTCTGGAGAGACAACTCCTGTATAAATTTATTTAGATCACCTGTAATTGATGTAGACTCTGTTGTTGCCGATATTCATTCCCTTGCTATCCCTGCCACTTTGATTAGTATAGTTCTGATTGGAGCTATGGACACTTGTGTAGACTGTTCCTTTTCCTTGAGCAAAGTTTCTATTTGTTCCTCCATCTTGTTTATTTTTATATTCTACTCAATGATTAGTTAGAGCATTTCTTCTTTGTGTTTCTCACTTTATTCAATCTTCTTGGTTTTGGGATCCTCTGTAGAAGGGAATTTGAACTTCTTCCTTAATGCTGTGATGTCTACGTTCTTCTTCTTGATGATGTCCTCTACAGCTTTAACATCAATAGGATCATATCCAATCTTGATCACTAAATCTTCTAACGATTTGACCCTGTTATCCTTTGCCAAGGAGGATATCTTCTCTATCTTCAACTGTGACTACACATTTGAAAGAGTTGTTCTCAACTTTGATAGTGCCATGGCAGTGTTAGTCATGGTAGAGAAAAGCATCTCCCCAGACTATCTATGCATGTCCATTTGGTCAATAGGATGTATTTGATTCACATCAAAAGAAAATATGGTTTTCTTATAGTCTGAAGAAGCTTTTGGAAAAGGCACTTGAGCCTGTAAGAATGCCATTTGCATCCTTCCCTTTTCACTGTCAAATGTTGTCAACAATCTATGCTGTGAAGTAGATGTCTGCTTCCAGAATTGAGCATAGACATTGGCCTTCAGAGATTCATTCTTTTGCTTAATTTCAAGAAAATTAGTGAAAATGTTTCGTTCCTCTTGTTCACCTTCTCCTGCTGACTATGTAATTTCCAATAAATTATGTGAAATTGAAGAGTAAGATGGAGTGTTAAGGACAATTTCCTATGATCCTGTAGAAACCTGTAAATCATCCAGATTAAGAACTATGGGCTCTTTCTAACCATGAATACTGGTAACTTTAGAGTCAATCTTGTGTTTCTTTTGATAATTGAGAAACTCCTTTGCACCATTTGCTGAAGATGATGATTCTTCTCTCGGCCTCTTTTCCTGCTTTCTTTGAGAAGTGGGAGTCTGGAGGGTAGAAGGAGCTAAAATTTTCTCTTCTTCTTCCTAAAGTGTGTTCTCCTCCGACTATTCTTGATTCATATTTTTCTCAATCTATGGTCTTGGAGTGTGATTATAAGGTGTGGTTTTAAGTCCCACCCTTAAATTAGAGATTATGTTGAATGGGTCATAAGACCAGGTAAAACTTGGTTGAAATCCCATCTGCTTCAATTCCTGCTGATCTGGTATTACAAATAAAGGGTCCTACTTGGGACTTGATCTTGAACTGAGATTTCCTTTTCCCTGAAACAAAATGTGGCTCGTCCATGTTGATCATTTTCTTTATATATTCCAAAGAGAAAATTCTGATTGGAACATAGTTAGGCAATTTGTATGGAGCTAACTCACAACCATATACCCTAATCTCTCTGTAATTCTAGTAAAGGTACTAGTCTCTAGTCTTAGCTTGGTCACTTAGGTTCAGGATTCTTTTTATCTCTGGGTTGATTCTTGGTTCACTCTGGCTATTAAGAATCTATGCAACTGGATAAATGAAACAGTCAATGAAATCTGAAAATTTAAATTCAGTTTAGTTTCTCCTGACCAATGAGGTCCACTGTGTAACTAATTGATTTATTTTCTGATCATCCTAATTGTGTAAGGTTATTGGTAGCATGTTTCCTTGTTGAAAAAGGAACATATGAACTAGCACAAGAGAATACTTGAATACACACTCAGTAGTGATTTTCATTAGCTGTTCATGCATATTTTTAGCCAAAAATTGACTGTAATTATACATGAATGTTGGCTTGTGTTCTTTGGAGAAGATGGATAGATAACCCAGGATAGGTTAATCTACCCATTGGTCCGTCTGGTAACTTAACAGGGAAGAAACTAGAGAGATAATGTATTTAAATATTTATGGTAACATTGAGGTTATGTATGGAGGGTTCTTTTTAGGAAGCTCAACATCTTCTGGAAGAAAGATCTCAAAAAATTGAGCTCTTTGGGGGAATGTAAGCTTACGATATAGATCCATGAGGACATCAACATAAAAATGGCTAAGGGAATCATTCTCAGGAATCAAACTCATTTTGTTTATGGTTTAGGGTGTGATAGATATCAGAATGTCTCCATTTTGAGCTACCACAATTATCTGTAGGGGATTATACCTAACCTGACACCACATAAATAAATTAAGGAATGGATGAGTTTGAGGAAACATGAAAATGGGAAATAGTGATTCCCATAGGTTAATTTCATCCTCTGAGTCCTGATAGGTTTGTTTTAACCAATGGTACAATTCGAAAATATCGAATTCGCACTCTGCATCCACAATCTTAAAAAAATGGTAAGCTAAGGGGATGTGGTCAAGATTTAGGGTATCAGTGGCTTTTAAATTTTCCCAAGTTGGGGTTTTGCTACGGGAGGGATGGTCCTTTATTTTTGGTGCCATGTTCTAATAGGTAAGGAAGAAGAGTAACAAGATTATGATGAAATGGGTACCTGAACAAAGAGTAGTCCTTGTAAAAAACTAGTGAGTGCTTTGTCAGCTTGAAATATAGGCGCAATCTGTGACATAATTGAACCAAATCCAAGCTTAAAAACCTGGAATTCAAATAGTGGCGATGAAAACAAGGGAGTCGTGCAAAAGGGATGGAGTGTTTATTTATAACAATGCAACGATTACCGTTAAGATCACACTGTTATCGTACGGGATTGGTGTGCATTAATGGACAATGAGAGGCGGGAAATGGGTAGGAGGAAAGAGTACGAGTGTAACGGATAGGAGAATGGGTAGGGATACATGGAGGAAAATGATTAGTGGGAGGAGGGCGTGGGAAATGACGATAGCCATTGGTGGAGTGATGTATAGATGAGATGGGATGAGCGGATTTTGGAGGGGGGTAGTGGTAAATGGTGTTGCGTGGGGGGGGTGTGGAGTGATGAAGAGGTGACACATTGCAATGGGCCCTCTAAAAAGGAAACCAATTTTCAGACACGCCCCCTCTTTCTGTTAACATGAAACGGTAGAAGAGGGTGCGAAATGGCTTCCCTGCCATTGATCTGGGCGGGTAAGAGGATCACTGTCAAAAAGTATCCACTTGATAACGCTTCATGACAAAATTCTTTTGTCATTTTATGACTTTATTCTAAACTTTATAAAGCTTTGTTTATACTCTATTAATCACCTACAAAAGGTAATTAACCCTAATTAAAGAAAATTTTATCTATGAATTGGCGCATTTGATCTAACGACCATTTATTTTCCCTAATCCTATTCTAACCCTATTTTAATACATCATTTGGCCATGTTTTGAGCATATGAGGCCAAATTTTATTCTATTCTGTCATATCTAATAATGTTCTACCAAGATTAAACAATTTGGTGAACTTATTCACTAATATAGAGACATAAATTTAAATGATTTGACCATGGTTAAGCTATATGATTCAAATCAAAACATCAGGCTGTGAAATTTTAAACAAGATGAACATAAAAACCTAGTTTATTTGCAATGTAATTTTACTTTTTTCTAGTGGCATTTAAATTTGCTCACTTTATACAAATTTTTTCTTTTGATGGGGTTTCATTTCATCATTTTTTTATATTTCATTTTCATTTTTTATTCTATTTTTTTATACCCTCTTTTATAAACAAAAACTAACTTATCAAAACCAAATATGTTACAACATCGGCTCCAACTAGGGACTGCTTCCTCCTGCAGGATGCAAAGAACTTGCAGATCCATGTGCCTTCTCCTCGGGCTAATGGAGTCTCTGTTGAAAATAATTACACATTGCATGTAAAATAAAAGATTCCGCTGATACAAAAATAGTGAATGAATGAGGAACTCCTCAATATTGAATATAGTGCTTCAAGTATTTCCCATTGACAAGAAATGAGGAATACTTTCCTTCCAAGTTTTGTAAGATAAAAGTATTGTTGCCTTTAACCTCTGCAATGTTAAAAGGTCCGAACCAGAGATTATTAAACTCTGGATGTTTCCCTTTATCCTCTCTCCTAGCATCCCATATTAACACTAAATATCCTTCTTTAAAATCTCTTTCTCTATTAAACAAAATTTTCATTTTGTTCTGATATTTTTGAATCTTATAATGAACTTCATATTTGTTTTCATTAAGCTCTATAATTTGATTTATTCTTCTAGAAAAATCATCAGGTTCTTCATTTGCTTCTTGTAAAAACCTCATGAAAGGAAAACCTAGATGTGTAGGAAATATGGCTTCCTTGCCATAAACAAGCTGAAAAGGAGATTTACCTATTGATCTCTGTGGAGAGATCCTGTTTTCCCAAATTGCATATATGAGGTGGTTGTCCCAACTCCTTTTTTGGTCCTCCAACGTTTTCTTAATGACTTTAACCAAACTCTTATTTGAGGACTCTGCCAGTCCATTTCCTTGTGGATAGTAAGGAGTAGAATGATGCAATAAAATTTGATATTTCTGACAGCATTGAATCATCTTGACACTACTGAACACTGCTGCATTATCCGTAACTATCTGTTGGGGGCATCCAAACCTGGATAGTATATTCTCTTCAATAAATTTAATAACTACTGTAACAGTTGCATTTCTAACTAGAATTACCTCTACCCATTTGGTAAAGTAATCTGTGGCAGTCAATATCCATCTATGTTGGCCCCTTGATGGTGGATGAATTTCCCCATTAAATCCAATCCCCATTGTAGGAAAGGTGCTTGAACTAGTACTGGAACTAGAGGAAGTGCTGCTAATCTCTATTTTCCAGCAAACAATTGACATTGGGTACAACTTCTAACCTTTGCTCCTACTTGTGCAAACAATGTGGGCCAATAAAATCCTTCTCTTAAAATCTTATATGCTGTAGCCCTCCAAGCATAGTGTCCTCCACAAATACCTGCATGAAATTGATCAATGATTCCTTTTGTCTCACTTTCTGTCAAGCAAAGTAAAAGGATGTTGAGTCCAATACAAATTTGCATTGATAATACAATTTTTTATGGCCTTCAACTTTAGTGTTTTACACTGATTCTTTGTAAATTAAGATGGACACTCAAAATATATAAGAAAATGCACAATATTAGTGTACCATTCAGATAAAAAAAAATTCTCCTCAATGTGAATCGGAGTTGGTTGGATTGAAGAAGAAGGTTCTTGTGGATTCTTCTCTACTGAAATTTCAAAAACAGAATTAATTCCCAAGGCTTTACAATTTGACTCAACTAAGAGTTTAGCAAAGCACTGAACTTTTACTAATTTTGTAGTTTTGATAATAAGATCAAACTCCAATATCTTGGTAATCCATCTCCCTCTGCTTTCATTAGTATCAGGTTGAGTTAACATAATTTTAACAAAACTATTAGGAACATAAGCAATAATGGAAGAGTGAAGGACATAGAGTCTAAAAGCTTTTAGAGCTTTGACTAAGGAATAGGCTTGTTTTTCAATGATATCATATTTAATTTCAACATATCTCATGAATTTACTAAAAAAGGAAATAGGTTGGTCATCTCCATCCTCATTCTTTTGCAAAAGAAGAACAACAAAGGTAGTTTTAGAGGCAAAGGAAAAGATGCTAAATGGTTCAAAGTAGTTTGGAATGGCCAATATGGGGGCTTCTGAAATGGCCTTATTAATCTGATCAAAAACATATCTTGCTGGAATGGTCCATTTAACATCATGATTATTTCTTAACATATCAGTGATATCCTTAACTATTTGAACATAATTAGGTATAAGCCTTCTTAAAAAAAATATTTTCCCAAGAAAACCCTGAATTTACTTCTTATTTCTTGGTAATGAAAGTGCTTGTATAGCTGAAACTCTTTTAGGATCAATGATTACTCCTTCCTTGGAATAATATGGCCAAGCAATTTTCCTTCCTTGAGTGCAAACATGGACTTTTTGGGATTAAGAGAAATCGCAAACTTCCTACACCTGTCAAAAATTTTCCTCAAGTGCTATAAATGTTTTTTATCAGAATTATAAAAAATAGTCAGATCATCAAGATGAATGAAAAAAAAAAATATTTGTCTTACCTACAAATGCGAAATCCATAGCTCTTTAAAAGGTAGCTCCAACATTGGTTAATCTGAAAGGCATCCTTGCATACATAAATGTACCCCAAGGAGTTGTGAATGTTGTCTTTTCTCTATCTTCTAGGCTCACCATGATCTGATTGTATCCAAAAAAACCATCTAACATAGAAATTCTATTAGCACCTGAAACTTTTTGAAGCAATTGGTCCATCTTGGGTAATGGATAATTATCTTTCAAAGAAGATTTATTCAAGTTCCTAAAATCCACACATAGTCTAATTTCACCATTTTTCTTTCTTACTGGAACTAAATTAGCTACCCAATCAAAATATCTCAATGGAACTATAATCTTGGCATCAAGTAACTTTTTAAGTTCTTTTTCAATGGTAGGAAGAAGGACAAGATTAATTCTCCTTAACTTTTTCTTAAAAGGTTTAGCTTCTGGTTTTAAAGGGATTTTATGCTCAATGAGAGATGTATCATATGTCTTCAACTCACTATAAGACCAAGAAAAAAAATCTTTATAAGCTTTAAGGAGAGCTAAATATTTATCTTTGATTTCCACTAGCAAGGATGAAACGATGTTAATATTTCTGATTTCTTCTAAAGTTCCAATATTACATTCTTCTATATCTTCTTCTCGTGAATTTGATAATGGATTTTTAGGGACATCATTTTGATCAAACAACTTTTAAAGTGGGAACAAACCCTTAGGAATGAAATTATTGGATAACTGAATAGTACTGTGATCACCAATTTTTGAGTCAAATTGAGAAGTTTTACTTTCCTTATTTGACTCATTGTTATTGAGTTGTTCTTCTTCAATTTGCAAAGCTGGAAAATTCAGCAATTACTTGTAAAAAGGATTTTAACTGCTCATCATCATCATCAAATATTTGCTAATATTTAAGATTTTCAGGAATTGATGGTCTATACTTAACTTGAATTTCATACTGGACAAGCATTTGATCAGGAATTTTAAAAGAACTGGCTGAAACAACTAAAGAAATCTGCATGAATATTTTCATCCCAGGAATAACAATGATATTAAATGCTTGAAATAAATTATCCACTAAATCCCACACTTCATTCCTATAAGATCTAAGTCTAGGATGCTTGGTTTGAAAAAGATTCCTTACTTGTTTGACAATGAGTTATGAGTCACTGAATACACTTAGATTCTGTACTTTAAGACTTTTGGCTAATTCCAATCCTAGTAGGAAGGATTCATACTCTGCAAGATTATTTGTCACATCAAATTAAAGTTTATAGGATTGAGTAATATTCTCTTTATATGGTGAAATTAATACAATTCCAACTCGGGCTCCTTCCTTTGAGTAAGAACCATCAAAGTATAATATCCAAATATCAGCCTTGATGGTTTTTGGCTTGTCTATAATGTTTTCAATACTAAGATGATTGTTTTGTGAATTATTTGAGGATAATTCAAAACATCCAAAGTCTTGATCCACTTCATAAATGGGATGATTCCTTGCTTGATCAAATTTACAAACAATATTCATGAATCTTACTTCTTTGTATAATCTAAGATGTTTACCCCCATATACAAGAATAGTAGCATAAGACATGTCCATTTGAAAACTTCCTCCTAATTTGGCACAAAAGGATCTTGATAATAACATGCCAAATTTAGGAGGGATATCAGTGACTACAATGTCTAAAACCACACTCTTAATAGGGATTTGAGCTAAAGTGACCCCTACATCCTTTATAAGTCCAAGACAAGGTACTTTCTTGGAATCAAAAGTGTAAAGATCGTTATAAGTTCTGGTAACTTCTACTTTAAGTTGGTCCATGAAAACCTTTGGAATCAGATTATGGGAGGCTCCAGAATCTAACATGCAGTTATATAACAAGAAATCATGAACCTTTAGAGTCACATAGAAAGGTGGTACTTTTTCATCAATCATATCTAAGCTGGGACCAAAGACTACTGAAGGCTTTTCATCTTGTAAACTTATTACATCTCCTTTAGCATTGACACTTGATGAATTGATCCATTTAGAAACTTCATTTTTATATCCTAGATTCTTTGAAAGTTTAGATAAAGGAATGGGTATTTTGAGTCTTTATAATTCCTTTTCAACATTGAAAGTGATTAAAGTAGTTTTATCAATTGAAGTTGCTTCAGTTGATTGGTTCAATGGTTGAATTGTTGTTGTTTGAGATTCAGTAGTTTTGATTTGTGGTTCATTTACAATGGGATTTTTGGGAGGTCTACCAGGCCCTGACCTAGGTCTTAAGTCATATCTCCTATTCAGTTTAGCAATTAAAAACTCAGAAAAGGCCTGATACTTTGAAACTTGTGAGTCTTCTTGATCTTGTTGAGAAGACTAATTTAAAGGAACATAGACAATAACATTTTGTACAGATGAATGATCAAGATTATTTATATCCTCAGTAATCAAAGGGCTAGTGTCTTTAGGTTGTTGATCATCAATCATCAATGGAGGTTGAATTTGTTGATCAATATTTGGTCTTTGTAATATTTGGGTTTGGGGAGCTCTCCTGAATTGAGTTTGAGGTCTAGCAACAGTTTGTTGAATTGTTCTAGGCTGAGTTTCTATTTTTGAAATTCTATTTGAAAGGTTTCTAAGTAATGAAGTGATTTCATCTATATTTTGATCTTCATTTTTAGTTTTTGAGGAAGAACCTTCTTCCTTAGCTTTCATTTTCCTTTCAGCTTTTTCTGCCTTAGCTTTAAGTTTAGCTGATGCTGACCTATTGGCTTCAACTTCTATAGCATTTGTTTTCATGTCTTTTAGGGTATGAGATGTCCTTTCCCTAATAATAACTGCAAAATCATCTTCAAATGCTTTAGAAAATCTAACTTTGGCTGCTGCTGCTAGTGGTTTACAGTTAGGTGGCATCTTATGATAAAGTTTATTGAATCTTTTTATGAAATCTATCACTGGCTCACCATGGTTTCTTTTCAGTTCTTCAAATTCTGTGAGATAGTAAACATGATCTTTCTTAACACCCCACCGATTCTTAAATATGGTAGTTAATTCAATCCAAGAAAGAATTGAATTATCTCTCAGTTGTCTAAATCAAATCCTAACATTCCCTTCTAGTGATTGAACAAACAATCTCATATATACATCTTCATGTTCTATGTTCATTTTATCAGCAAAATCCAAGAAGGCAGCTAAATGATCTTGAACAGATAAACCAGTTTCTCCATTAAACTTTGGTAGGTGTTTGAATACCCATCAAGAAAATTATTGAGTACATTTGGAAGTTGTAAATCAATGTACCTATCTTGAATAATAGGTTGAAAAGCAGCCATAGTAGAAGATGAAGATGAATTAGTAGAATATGTGGTAGATGATGAGGTAGAGGATAATGAAGTTGTAGGTGAAGATGGAGTTTTAAAAGTAAGAGGAGGAGGAAAAGAGGGTAGAGGATCTCTAAAAGTTTTAAAAGGTGTTTTGATAACTAACTTTTGAACCTCTGTTTCAACTTCATCTTTATTTTCAAACAAAGGATTTGAATATACAAAAGAAGTTTCCTCGAGTTGGGTAGAAGTAGATGGAAATGTATTATGAGTGGGGAGGATAAAATTGATAGGTTTTAACTCCGGTAAATGTACATCCAATTCTTCTTCTGACTTGGGTGAATCTGAAAATATTATAGGGATTTTATATGATTCTAATGGATGGGCTAAAAGAGCTCACTACAGATCAACTCCTTTGGATAGTAGTTCTAAAACCCTAGGTGTTAAATCAGCCAAATCTAATGGAGATGGAACATACCTAAAGGGATAAGAAATTGAAATATCTTCAGATTGTAAGGGTACAAAAGAAGAAGTAGAAGCCTCAAGTCTCCTTGTTAAAGATGCTTCTCTTACCAGTCTCTCTGGGTCAGATAATAGAGAGACAATTTAAGAGTCAGAATGAGACCTGGTATGTCTTAAAGGATCCAGTTTGGGTTTGTGAAATATTTTAACCTAATATTCCCTTATTCACCTTAAAGGAAAAGTTTTATCGTTGTCCCAAGGAAAAATACTTCAATTTTCATTCCCCGACAACGACGCCAATCTGATGTTTTCCTCTGAGATAATTCTAGGTTAATTGATCATGCCAAAGCATCTAAAATGTTTTGTTGTTTTAAGGTTTTTGGATAACCAATGTTATGAATAGTTAAAGATAGGTGCTTAAAGTTTAACAATGTTGAATTTAATTAAAGGGTTGTTTGTTTGTCTCTAAATAGTTAATTGATTTTAATTGAATGAATAACATAGTTGAAAGGGTTATAAATTACTAAATATTCAAACTGAGTATTCAGTTAATTATAAGACAGAGTGTAGGTAAACAATGTTTACCTGCTCAACAAAATTTATTTAATTTTATGAAGATGGGTATGACAATTTATAGATATAGAGGAGTTTATAATAACATACAGTTCTATAAACTAATCTCTAATTATTGATTATAACTTCACCAGGGATTTCAGGTAGATTGACGTTCAATTTAATCTTACCCAAGGTTCCCCATTAAAACTTAAATACATGAAGAATAACATAATGAAATGATAACATGAGAAAAGCTCACAAGGAGACAAACTATTCGAGGCAAATCCAAAATCTTTTCATTAATTCGAAGCAAATCTCTAGTTTGATTACAATTTTTCTTTGAAAAGCTCATCCAAGGGTTCAACCCATAATAACTCGAAGGAAGAGTTATTTATACAAAAGTTTGATTTTCTATAAAGATCCTTTAACAAAATATAAAAATAATACAAAAATATAGGAATCCAAAAATTGTTAAGCTGTTGGCACTATCTTCAAGAAAGTTGTTGATGATCTGGGGCCCAAAATTTGTTGCCTCATTGTCTATCAGTTGGTGATGAAAGTTACTCAATGATTTTACACAAGTGATCCCATCTATCTTCGCTCAGCATAGAAAGATTAATTAATTTCTTGTAGACTTCATCCACCTCGGTATACTTTTCAAAAGTAGGCTTATTGACAAAGATATGTGTAATTTCATGTTTGATCATTAAATCAAAATTCAAAGCTTCTAAGAAAGTCTTCCCTATAAGATGACCTTTGATACCTGCAAATTTATCTTTATCAGTTGCAATTATGTAAAGATTTTGGCAATACTCCTCCAAACTGATCAATTTGTCATTTGGTGCTATTAGTCTTGGCAATCCTCTTTGGTTGAGCAAGTTGAACTTAAAATGGAACCTCTGGACAATAGTTTTCAAAGTCTAGCACTTTGTCTCCAACTAAGTCATGCGATTTTTCTTCTAGAAAACTTTCTTAATCTCAAGAATGGTTTTTGTCTTGTCTGCAATCTGAATTTCTTCTAATTCAACTCTGGTTTTTGAATTGAGCCCCTTAATCATATATGTGGCCTCACTTGGTTTATCTTTAAGGGCTTCTCTGACCTTTTCAATAGTTGTCTTGCATCTAGTAATAAGCTCTTAATTTTTTATTCTATTTTTTGATACCCTCTTTTATAAACAAAAACTAACTTATCAAAACCAAATATGTTACAAGAAGTTAAACATGGTCAACCTTAGTCAACCCTCTTCAACCATTGTCATCCATAAACAACCCTCAACAAACTTCAACAACCATGGTTAATCCTCGTCAACCATTCTTAACCATAGTTAGCTAATGCAAACTATATTCAATCATGGTCTATGAATCATACTTGTTGATACATGATTAATGACATTTTCCACTTTTTATATGCTAATTAATTTCCTAAAATGATATTGATCAATATATATCAAACACATTTACTAGTATAATTATATTAAAAATATAATAATTATATATACTTTTATATCCCAATTATAACCCTTTTAATAAATACAATTTTTTTTAAAATTAATAATATACACTCAACATGATATCATATATGTTTTTTCTGCTATTGTGTTAATCATTTTATTTTCGAGCGACGAAAAAATGAGAAACATAGAAAATAGGTATGTTGTCAAGTAATGGGCAAAGCACAAGTGGCTAAAGTGAAAGATACACATGATTCTTAAAGAAAAGCCCCGGCACAATAACTAAAGTGGGGTTTGCGGAAACTGTCAAAGCGATCACAATGGAATACACGCTTTAAGGCAGAGAATCATAAGAGTAAGAAAACCCCAAAGATAGAGAATCAAAGTCGTAAAGGCAAGCAACACTAGCATAACAGAGAACCATTAAATATGGAGGCGAGTACATACTAAAGCACATGGGTAACACACCATCCATCAGACACACAGAACGGAAAGACAGCGGGGATGTGCAACATGCAATCATGAAAGCCTAAAAAATCACAATGATCACGCCGATCACAGCGCAAAGTGCAAACCATGCATTCATGCAAAACATAATAGAGCAAGGTGCGGTAGGAGTATAATAAGGCCACGAGCGTGCAAGCCGATTCATGTCAATCGGTGTTGGTGCGGCACACTCATACAATTTTTTTAAGTGAGGGCGGGTGATGCAATAGGGAGAAACAATACATACCTCAAAACCGTGTTATTACCATGAAATGTAGAATATAAAATGAACATCGAAATTCGTTTCTTAACTACAACCAGAATCTCGAAGCTTCAAACCAGCCAGAGTGACATAACGTCCCCTTCCCATTACTCGGTTGCGGGGAATGGGAGTCCGGACTCGTCGTATACTTACACCTTAACACCCAATACGACTGACGTGAACTCCGACGGTGGCGACGTGTATCTTCGCCTCCAGTGAGATAATTGCGGTTGAACCCGAGGAGGTAAGTCGACATGCTTATGGACATTAAGGTGGCGATTGTCAAATCACTCCCAATTCATTTTACAAATTTGTTCGCGTTGGCTTTACAAATTTCTTTTATGATGGAGTTGGTAACGCCAAATTCCATTTTAGAACATTCCTATTTGCTTTGGCCTAATTGTTGGTAAAGCAAATTTAGCACATTCCTACATCATAGGATGATATTTATTGACAATGTTTTCAGCTTTATGGTCGTCTCTAGGCCTACCCACCTATATTACTGGAAGATATTTGGGAGTGGAGATAAGTACTAGAATTCTATGGGACCGAGCCGTATTTTAACATTACCTTCGTGCTGCCAGTCCATAAAGGAATTTCAGTGGGCTGGATTAGCCACCGAAGTCAAAGCCATTACTGCACAACAATCACATTTTCCTGAATGATATATCCACATGAAATGAACAATCCATTGTCTCCGTGGAATTCAACAATTGGATTTGGATTCGGAGTTTTTTTTAAGTGAATTTTTTTGTGGAGTTTCTGTTTAATTGATCGTGTAAAGTTCACTAGTCAACTTAGAATTTCCATAAATATCTACCAGATTCCAGACCATTTAGATAAAAAATAAATAAATAAATCACACTTATATAACGTGATCCGAATTTTGGTACAACAGTCAATCCATTAATGCGTGTCCGTCTGTCAATCCATAAATATGGTAGGGTTGGTACGGTGTTCATTGACTTTCGAATCTACACCATAGCAGTTTGGCTATTAAATGCTCATTTGCAAATTTTAATAGGCACTGCCTTCACTTCTCATTGCTGGAATTCCCGATTATTCTAGTTTGTGTACATAGGCACTGCCTTCACTTCTCATTGCACTCTGTTTAGTAATTACTAGCTCTCTGTCAAATGGTTATTTAATTTAAGTGGAAGTAAATAATTTTTGTTTAATAAGGTTGACCAAATGAGTATAAGTATAAAGCTCTTATAACCTCATCCTTCTAAAAATTAATTGAACCCAAATTCTCGACTCACATCACATGCCTTCACATTAACGAACTCATTTCGTGGTTATCATGGAACAAAAAATCTTATTGCAAAGGGATTGGGGGAATAGCTGGTCACATAAAAAATAATGTTTCTCCTCACTTTGAGCTTCATAGGGTAGACACATAATGTTTCTCCTCACTTTTAGCTTCATAAGGTAGACACATAATCAATACATTAACGGTAAGAGGATTTATATTGCAATTTTTTATTTCACACTTATCGACACAATTTTTTATAAGAAAAAAATTCTAGATAAAAATTTCCCTTATAATACCCGAGAACATGATATTCACAGTCAGGTAATATTATCTTGTTATGACACTTTAGTTCTAGAACCATAACTAACCAGACTATTCTTCTAAGCAATAATTCCAATCATAATCAACTTTGGCTAGATGAGGACCTTGTTTCAGTTAGTAGATACAAAAGAAACTCTGAAGAGCTCATTGAGAATTTATTTGATATTGAGTTATTCAAGGTCTATAGTTCTCAAGACCTTCTAATTTGCAATGGCTTAATCAAGTAATCAACATCTAATCAGATGACATGTATTCATGGGCTTGGTAGTAGTGTTGTGGATTATGTGATATTAGTATCCTTATATTCAACCAAATTGAAAATTTTGATGTGTTAAATGACCATGAGCCTAAATTTGATCATAGACCTTTAACCTTAACTCAAAATATTTTCGTGCACAAAAGCCACATGCAACAAAATTGTGAGAAGCAAAGGCACTTATTTTTCAACAAAAGAAAAATTGATCTCTTTTTAAAAGATTTAAATAGGGATTTACACCTCTTAACTTATACAGATAACATCTAAAACCTTTATCATAATTTTCTTATAACCCTCTTTGATTCCATTAACAAGTTCTCCACTGAAGTGCCATATAAAATGAATAATAGAACTACTAACCCTTGATATAGAAAAGAAATTAGAGAAGCTCGTTATGAATCATTAAAGTTTGATAAGATAAATATGTACAATTGTCTTATTAAAAAGAAAAAAAGTAATATATAAATATAAAGAAAGAGTAGTAGTTGTACATATATAAATATGATCCTAGAAAGTTTTGGAAGATAATTCTAATTGATAAAACTAAATCAAATACTCCAGTTCCCTTAAAAGACTAGAATTCCTACATTAAAAACATTTATAAGTCCCCTAATACAATGAACATAATTTTGAATTCCCCCATAGAGAATGATATCTTTTATCTGGAAGACATTTAGTTTGGGGTTCATAAACTATCTAATGGGAAAGCAAATGATATTGAAGGCTACCAAGTTGAATTTTTTTAAATAGAAGGGTCTACTCTCATCAATCACATATACAAGTTCTTTAATTTTTCAATGAATGAAGACTTCAATAACCCTTGGACACAAAACCTCATTGTGTTTATCTTCAAAAGTGGGGATAAAAACGTACCATGTAATTATAGTGTCAATATGATTAGCCACATTTAACCCAAGCTATTTAAAATTATTTTGAAAATGGAGATTAGTCAATGGATATAAATCCATGGTAAAAGAGCTAATAGCCAAGCTAGGTTTAGGAGATATCATTTAGCTATGGAACACCATGTTACTCTTAGGATCATCAAAAGAATGTCACAATAATAAAAAGGTGATATTTTATGTTGTTTCATTGACTTTAGAAAACATTTTGACATTGTTCTTAGGACAAAACAACAAAAGATGTTGGAAGAGATAATGGTTCCTCTCAAGTTGAGGGTTGTTGTGACAAGGCTATATGAGAATGTTATTACCAATTTTAGGACCATTGAGAGCTGGCAAAAAAAATTTAATGAACAATTGGAGTCAAGCAAGTGTGTCACTTATCCCTACTCTTTTTGACATATATATTACTAAGCTATAGATCAATGTTTGGAAAATATAGGTTGTGCTACCCATGATCACTAGTATCATAACTCTTCTTCTTTATGCTAGCAATACTGTTCTTTTGGGAATATGGGAAGCAACTAAGAATTGCTTAGCATTTTTGCTTGAAGATGGGAATAACTATTAATATTGACAAAACAAAAGTCATGATAATTAAATACTAAAATATTACATATGATACTTTCTTATATTACAACAACAAATAGGGAAGTTCCTCGATATGAATATCTTGGATTTGATATCCATCACAAGCTCAATTGAAATTATAACATTGCGAGAAAGATAAATAGATAATGGAAATCTTATTATGGGCTTGAAATTAATTGTAAATCAACAATTCTTTGAATATTTCATTTAAAAAACTGTCCTCTTTGAAGTTCTCATCACTCTTATTATTTTATATATGTGAATACTATTTTATGTATATGGATGTGAGATTTTTGGTTACCGTTTCTCTAAAAACATGTGAAAGAAGATAAAATAAATACAAAAATAGTTCATAACCTTCCATACTCTTTATACACTCCTCTTGATTAAAATAAGTCTTCCCCTACTAAAAATACAAGTCTTAATTGAAAATTTAAAGAAATTTAAATTTAATGATTTGATATTAGTTGAGATGTTAATAGGTTTTATAAATCATCATCTTTGATATAAATACTATATTTTGAGATCTATCATTGTTAAGTTGTGAAAAAAAGGTAAGCAAAATCAAACAAGTACATTTATAGATTCAAGAAAAAACACAGAAATTATTTAAAAAGGGAATTTATACACGATCACATAAGATTAAAAAACCTAAATACAAAATTAGAATTTAGTTTAACCATAATAAGGAAAGGATTAAAAACTCATTAAAATATTAAAAATACACCATGATACTTACAAAATCAATTTTCTACTTTAGGTGTATTTATATATATATATATATATATATAAATATAAAGTGAAGAAAAGTTTATATATAATATTAAAAGTGAAGAAAAGGTTGTTGAATATCATACACGGTTCTTTCGTAGAGTTTTGTCGAGCTCCGGCTCAAATATATTTCTAGATCTGGGCGGTATGCAGTCGAGCTCTGGCTCAAATCTGAGGATTATGATAGTGGGATCATAGGGGAGAATTGGCGACACTGCTTTGGATCAAACGTCTGCGATTATGAAAGCAATGTGCCCAGCGGCATGCTTTTTCCTCTCTTATCAAAGCTAGGATTAAAAGGCTTACCGAGACTCTGTGGCTGGGTTCTAGATCTAATCTTATGAGGCTAGATCTAGATCTCTATCTAATCTTCTACCATATTTCTCTGTGGCTGGGTTCTAGATCTAATCTTTTGTTTCATAGACAAACCACCTGTTCAATCTTCTGTGGCTAGATCTAGATCTACCTTATTTCTCTGCCACTGGGTTCTACGAGCAAGTAAAATATGGCTCCCAGCTTCGCGAAAATAACTACTGGCTTAGTTCCGTCCGCTTCTGGAGGGCAAGCTCCTGCCCATATCATCAGTGAAGCCCCAGCTCCCACTGTCCACTTGGTCTAGGCCTCACTCGATGAGGCTTTGAAGTTTTCCGAAAGTGCCCTAATCTGCCAGTTCAATGGTTTTTGACCGCGGCTAACAGCTCTCCACAATTGGATCTCAGAGGTATGGAAGCCTGTCATTTCTGATGAAATTAATATCTAACCCTGTGCTAGGGGTTTCCTTATAGTAGATTTTGAAAATCCTAAAAGCAGACAATGTATTCTAGATTCTGGCCATTGGTTTTGGGAAAACTTAGGGCTATTCATGAAGCCATGGAACCCATTATTCGATCCCTCAACAGCGGTCATAACCTTATCACCAGTTTGGGTGAGAATGCCAAGCCTACCTTTTCATCTCTAGAATCTCTCCTCGCTAAAAGCCATTGGAAATGCAATTGGGAAATTTTACTGCAGGTGCCCAGAAATAGAGGAATATGCTAGAACCACTTATGCACGCATCTATGTGGAAATGGACTTCAGCACCAGATTCCCAGCTGAAATAAACCTAACAGGTAAATACTATGTGTGGAACCAGAAACTCGATTATGAAAGTGTCCTCTTCAAATGTCGATCCTGCTTTGAGACAGGCCATCTAGCCAAAAATTGCCCAAAAGTCTCCCAGAAAAATTTTGCTAGAAAAAACCACCACAGATCTACATGGTGGGAAGGAGCACAAAAAGAACACTACACTATCATCAAAGAAGAATACTCTAGAGAAAACTCTGAATCACAAGAAATCGGGCAAGAAAGAAACAACTCTCAAGACAAGCAAGGAGAAAGCCCCGCCCAACAACAAAAAAGTGAACTCAACGAGCCCTCAAGCATCAACAGTTATGAGGATTCGAATACCGCACAAAATAAATCTTCATTTAACAGCAAAGTAGATCTTCTAGACCAAACTTCTTCTCCGACTATCTTCAAAAGGACGAACACAATAGATCGTGAAGCTAAGACACCAATGTCCCAAGAACCAGAAGAGATGAAGGAGATGCAAGATAAAGGAAGTTGGAAGACCATAGAGAAAAAAAAGGAAAGCTACAACACCACTCTCGCCAAAAAAGACGAGGAGCCAGATAATTAAAAACTAAGAAAATTATAGGTCTGATAGACCAATTTGGTCTCACTAGACATTAACTACTATCATCATCATCATCATCATCATCATCATCATCATCATCATCATCATCATCATCATCATCATCATCATCATCATCATCATCTAAAATATAGAATATAGAAATAAATTTAAAAAATTTTAAAGTTAGTTTAATTTGTTGAGCCTTTTTTGTTAATAAAAAGTTAAGGAGTTAATTTTTATTTTTATTTTTATCTTTTGGCTTTAAGTTCTAGACCAATTTGGTCTCAGTAGACATTAACTACTTTCATCATCATCATCATCATCATCATCATCATCATCATCATCATCATCATCATCATCATCATCATCATCATCATCATCATCATCATCATCATCATCATCATCATAGAATATAGAAATAAATTTAAAAAATTTTAAAGTTAGTTTAATTTGTTGAGCCTTTTTTGTTAATAAAAAGTTAAGGAGTTAATTTTTATTTTTATTTTTATCTTTTGGCTTTAAGTTCTATTAATAAATCATACACCTAAAAGTCTAAAAAATCACACTTAAAGACTATTAAATTTTTAGTTTATTATTTAAATGATTGAATTCACATTTGAAGACTATTAAGTCTTTAATTTGGTATTTAAATGATTAAATTTGTTTGAAACAATAATTTATAGGTCTGTATTAAGTCCTTGGTTTGGTAGTTAAATAATTAATTTTTTTGGAACAAATTAGTACGATTATATGGATGGATTTAGTGCATCACTATTTTTCAATTTTAATGCTAAATATTTTTTTAAGCATAATGGAGCGCTAAAATGACCAGGTTAATTGTTACGCCAAGTGTAAAGGTCTTAAAATATACATAATTTTATTATTATTCTTCCCAAAAATCTTGTAAGTCTTCAATTTTTTTTAGCCAAAAATAATTAAGAACCTCATACACGTTAAGAACCTCATAATGAAACTAATGCATAAAACTAGTTGACTAAATGCATTATTTAAATATTTGCTTAATCTTAACGCTATGATGAGATGTATTGTGATGCATAAGATATATAAAAAAACAAAATTCCGACATAGTTAAAAATTTAAAATACAAAAATTAATGACATTTTTTATTATTTTATTAAATTATTAATAATTTATATATATAAGTGATTGGTCATTTAAAAAAAATTGATGTTCCATGTATGAAATTGTGAAAACTATATTATGTAAAATTATATTGATATTGAATTTTTTATTAAATTTAATTAATTTATAATGAGTAGAAAAATCAATTATATATATATATATATATATATATATATATTTCATTATAAAATAATTTTTTTTTATTTTTATTATATTTACTATAGAATATATATTAATTGTAACTAGAAAATAATTATGAGAGGTATTTAAATAATTTTTCCGGACATTGTGTAAAATGATGAAAAACATACAATCAATTTATTTTTTGAATATATAACTTTTATATATGGAAAATTTGTATAACTGAAAAAATAGTGTTTTTCTAAGATTAACTTGTTATTTTTTCAGTAGTAGTCTTTAAGTGCGACTTTTTGGAAAATTTTCTTATTTATTTTTTGATCTAATTTCTCTAGAATTTAGCAAGGATTCATTAAAACCACGAGTTTGATAGGTGAACTCTTCATAATTGAAGTGCCCCATTGGTTTTTGAGGGTGTCGAATCCATATATGCAGTCAAAAAACTAGTTTAAACAACACAAATCAAGATTTGGACACTATTGTTTTCGCCCAATTCTCTCGAAACAAAAAAAAAAATTACACTTAAAGACTATTCTTTTTTTCCCTCTAAAACATAATTCATATGTTCATTTTAGGTCTTTGACTTGGTATCTAAATGTTTGATTTTGTTTTAAACAAATTGGTACGATCGTAGATAACAAATACATCTTTTGCATCATTATTTTTTCATAAATTTTAATTGTTGATTTTTTTTAAAGCATAGTGGAGCCCTAAAATGACTAGGTTGACTGTTAGGCCCTAGTATGAGGGTCTTAAGATGTTGTTAGAAAATTATATATTACAGAGCAATGGTACACATAAAATATTGCAGAAACACAAACATATAAAATGCATAAAACAAGAGAGACACAGATATACGTGGTTCACCTAGTTTGGGTTGCGTCCATGGAGAAACAACTAGTCCTTCCTTTTATATTATCCAACAAAATGAAGATATACAACCTACAACAGATCCACTTTAATTTCCTCTTCGCTCTCACATTGTCTCCTCTCTCTTTCTCGCTCAGAATACACATATACACAACCGCAATACAATTCCCTCATATATAGAGAGGAGTTGCCTTCTAGGGAAAAAAAACCCTAAATTAAACATAACTTCTACTATCAAATAATCTATCTAATGAAAGGCCCAGATTGACTACGAAATTACAATATTTTACAAGGCAATTTTACATCTATTTTTAGCTTTGGGGGCACTGCTTCTGAACCCCCGCCGGGGGGGGGGGCTCATAAAATCGTCATCGCCCCCCATAGACCCCCCTAATGGCGATTAAATGGGAAACATTACCGCTAGTTATGAACAGGGGTCAACATGATGATACCTTTGAATAAAGAAGATAATCAAGCTTCACACCCAACAATTCATAATTTTATTATTATTATTCCTAACAATCTTGTAAGTCTTCGTTTGTTTACAGTCCAAAAAAAAATGAATAATTAATTGTTGAAAAAAAAATATATTTAGAATCCGAACATAGATATCTATAAGTGTGTTTAGCAATGAATGTGTAGATATACAAAATCATGGTTGAAAATAACGAAGTTGTAAAAGTGGATGTGTTTTTGGTTTATCTAGACCAAACCAAAGTGAGTACATAGAAAAGGTGTTGAAAAGGTTTAATATGCAAAATGCAAAACCAGTTAGTATACCTTTGGCTAGCCATTTCAAATTAAGTAAGGAGGCGTGTCCAAAGACTTAGGAAGAAATGGCTCATATGTCTAAAGTTCCATATGCATCAGCAGTTGGAAGCTTAATGTATGCAATGGTCTGCATAAGGCCTGATATTGTACATGCAGTGGGAGTTGTAAGAAGGTACATGAACAATCCAGGAAAAGAACATTGGATGGCAGTGAAGTGGATTCTCAGGTATTTGAGAGGTACCACAAATCAAGCATTATGCTTTGGTGGTTCAAACATTACTCTACAGGGATATGTTGATGTAGATATGGCAGGTGACAGAGATAACAGGAGGAGCACTACAGGATATGTATTTATTGTAGGTGGAACAACTTTTAGTTGGGTTTCAAAAATCCAAAGTGTTGTTGCACTTTCGACAACAGAAGTAGAGTATGTTGTTGCTACAGAGGCTAGTAAAGAAATGATTTGGTTACAAAGGTTTCTGGATGAATTGGGTAAGAAGTAGGAGTTAGGCAGGTTATACAGTGACAGCCAGAGTGCCATACATCTTGCAAAGAACTCTACATTTCATTCCAAGACTAAACATACATAGCTCAAGTACCATTTCATACATTCAGCATTGGAAGATGGGCAGTTGAAGCTGGAAAAGATACACACTAGCGAGAATCCTGCAGATATGCTAACAAAAGTTGTAACTAGGGAGAAACTGAGAATTTTCTTAGTTTCAATTGGTCTTCAAGTATGATGAAGAAGATGAGAAACAGCCAGGTCGAAAGTGGAGTCATTGTCTAGCAAATGAAGCAGCGGTGGAATTACTATAATCAGTCTCCAAGTGGGAGATTGTTGGGTGTGGAGCTTGATTATCTTCTGTCTTCAAAGGTTTCAGCTCGATGTATACCCCTGGAAGACTGTACACCCCTCCGCGTGGGGGGGGGGGTGCGGGGGCCAGTGGTCTCCAGGCGGGGGTTCGAGGGCAACTCCCCTGAAGCCAAAAATAGATGTAAAATTTCCTTGTAAAAGTCTAGTAATTTCTAGTCAATCTGGGCTGTTCATTAGGCGGATGATCTGACGGTAGAAGTTATGTTTAATTTAGGGTCTTTTGCCCTAGAAAGCAACCCCTTACTATATATGAGGGAATTGTATTTCGTCTATGTAGATCTGTATTTTGAGTAAGGAAGAGAGGAGATTTAGAGCGAAGAGGGTGTTACAGTGGATCTGCTATAGGTTGTATATCTTCAGTTTGCTGGATAATATAATAAAAGAAGGACTGGTTGTTTCTCCGTGGACGTAGCCCAAACTAGGTGAACCACGTATATCTTTGTCTCTCTTGTTTTATGCGTTTTTTGTGTTTATATTTTTGCAATATTTTTATGTGTTCCATTGCTCCGTAATATATAATTTTCTAACCTTGAGGAAGAACTTAATTCAAAAATTATTCAACCAGTTTTGACAATAGCCCAAGCTATGGGCCTTAAAGAAAACAGTGGGGATAATTTAATTAATTGCTTTATTTCAAACCCTGATTTTTCCCAGCACTTAGAGGGGCAGTAAAATCATGAGATAGATGTCATTGATGAGCATAACTTCCAAGACCATAGTACAACATCTGAATTAGGTTCATCCCTCCTCTCTGTCTTTCTTGCAGAATCAACGACTGACGGTGGAAGCAAGGTAATTGAGATCTTTCCCTGAAAAAACTTTAATTATCAATTCTGCCCTAACTTGTGAACAGGAAAATCGATTAAATTAGATATTGAAAGATTTTTCAAACACATTTTCTTGGGAATATGCAGATACGGATATGGTACTTGGTATCTTCTATGATCTTTTATATGATTGCATAGAGGTTTATATGGATGATTTTACGGTGGTGGGTGATACTTTTGAAGAGGCTTTACTTAATCTTAGGAAGGTTTTACAAAGATGTACAGAGACTAATATTTCATTAAGTAGTGAAAAGTGATTTCTAATCATGCCTGAAGGCGTTGTCTTGGATCATCATGTTTCTGTTGCAGGAATTAAAATTGACCCGACAAAAATCGAAGTGATTTTGAAGAAGAAAGAGTTGGAAATGGTGGGAAAGGTGGTCATTCCTTTCACTACCTCTTCTTGATCTTCTGCTGCAATAAACTGAGCTTACTTTGTTCCTTCTTGTGCTCATTAAACCATGAGAGGGACCTCTGTTGGGTACAAGTTTATTCCTTTTTCCGAGCCCAATGGACTAATTATGGAAAAGGAGCCCCCTTGGACTCTAGAGTCTTCTTTTTCAGTATTAGACTCTCTAAAATTGAAATCTGGCGTGCATGGATTGTCCTGGGCTCATTAAAATAATAGGTTAGTAGATCCTTCTCGATCCTTAGAATAAATTTCGTTTTTCAAGACAATTTTTGGTTTTCTCGTGTTGGACTGATGTGGGATTTCTTAAGGCCCTCCTTCCAATGATCTTGGCCCATCGACATCAGAAAACTATCTTGGTTTCAATATTAGAGACTGGTTATACCTTGAAGCTTGTATACATTAATGACATGCTATCTTGTTAGTAACAATGGCGATTCATTATGGCTCCTTGACTGGTGGATCCTACAGGGGGTTCGACAACAACTCATACATTCACACATGAAAGGATGCATCAGATGTAACTTGGTCCTCACTCTCATCATCGGTGATGGGCCTCACATTGGTTAACAACTGACCTTAATGGATAGTAATCTAGCGATTCCACTATACATTCGACCTCAACGCATTTATTTGTGTGTAGTGAACTGTACAAGAAGGGGAAAATATGGTTTCCTATAGATGTATTTCCTCTAGAAAATTCTAGCAGTTGCATTTCCTGTAGAAAACAATTATTTCCTGGATAATGAGCTCAAGCAGAGCATATTATACATAATCTGGAAATTACCATCATTATTATTTGAGGCTACATAGCTACATGATCTTTCCTTTGACATGATTTTGAAGTGGTTTATAATTTTAAGGTAGGAACAGGCATCATCAAAATTACTGACTGTTGTAAGCTAAGATCGAAGGTACGTTTTGACGTCATAATACTTAGGGTAAGAAAAGGTAATGGTACGAAAATTCTAAATTTGCATAAGTACGAGTCATGGCCACCATCGCGGAATAAGGTGGCTACGAGCCATTTGTGTAATAACATGAATCCCCATTCCCAATTATTATCTTGATGTGTATGTTGGTTATCTTCCCGATATTTATTTCGCAGAACGGATCATGATGGAAATCATGATCACGTTCTGTGTCTCTCGGATTTGCAGATTGCTCCCGAGTCTTTCCTAACTAAGCCTTTTTATGAAACCTATCAGTGAATGAAATTGAGCTCTGCTCCCTCTTCTGCTCCTAGCTATGGTAAAAATGAGGTATGTTGTAGGATATGAGCCGCAGGGTCCCGCACTACTTGACGCCTACCCATAGAGTAAGGCGAGGTTGGAGAAGGCAGGTTGGCTGCCCTGTTCATGAAATATAGCCATCACAACTCGAACGCTACAAATTCCTTCGCCTTAAACTTAAATGGTGACAAGGCGCAAGTGGGGAATGTGAGATTTAAGTTGACAGAGGAACTGGTAGCACGAGCATGCGAGAATGCGAGATTTAACAGGATGGAGAGCACCGGCTCAAGAACTAGCGATTTAAGAAGGAAATGTGTGCGCCCTTTCTTAGGAAATAACACACAAACCCGAATTGGAGTAAAGGAATTTCCAAGGAACTCCTCAGAAGTAAGTACCACCAACTTTTGTTTTTTCTGCAGAAATATATCACTTGTGAGGGTCGCTATGGTTTAGCGTTTCTGTTTCATATTCATCTTTTAGGCCATTTTAGAGATAAGCCCCTAAATTTACCCTACTATCTTAGAATGTTTCTCATGAAAATGGATACCTCTGCTAAGGAGAGGGCTGCCCATATAGAGGAGAACCTCTGTCATCATGGACTGGTAAAAATCATTATGACAGAGGTTTTGTAGTAACAAGGAAAAAGATGGGATAAGTTCTTGACTGAGAATTATTTTGTTGACGATGAGAAGGAGCCTGATGTACCTGAAACTAAAGAAGCAGAATTGGTGGAGAGGCCTAAAAAGAAACCTTGGACCCATGGTTAGCTAATTGAGGAGGTGAAGAAAGATGAAGAAGTGGTGGTAGTCAAGGAAACTATGGGGAAAATGCCTAAGGCATCAAAGGGTACCTACTCTTGCTAGGAATTTTACGAGAAGCTAGGCAGCGAAGCTAGTGACAAAGGAAATTTCAGAGGATAAGGAACAACACATTAAGACTAAAAATAAGGATAATAAGCTCCGGGACTTGCCTAAGGGGAACAAGAGAAGATTTAATTGGTTGAGTTTATCGATAGAGAAGAGTGGTAAACTTCATCTTTCCAAGGACCATTGCTGCAGGAAAGCGGGGAGAAAACAATTGAAGATGGCTGAGAAAGGGAGGAACCAAGTCCACCTTAGTCCTCTCAAGGACAGAATGTGGATGAAGGAACCTCTAAGAAAAAGAAATCTCGGAAGGAGATGGAGGAGACCATTAATGAGCTCACTTTGTCTAAATGGGTGCTCCGGAAAAAAAATAAGACCTTGGAGGAGAATAGTTTGCGATTGCAGAAAGAGGTGGAAGCATGGAAAGAAAAACATCAGAAGACCTATCGTATTATGAAAAAACATCATGTTCATATTGATAATTTGCAGAAGAAGAATGAAGAGTATCGTAACAAGGTACAGAAAGCAGAATCTAATAGGGCACACCTAGACCACCTAGCTACAGTAGCTGCGGCCTAGAGCAAGGATTGAATTTTCTTCCTAGAGGAACATTTTTTCTTGCATAAGGGACATGAAAGAATCTATGTGTGGGGGAGATGTTGAGTCCCAGTTTTTCTCATTTCTGATGGCATTTCTAAGGTCTTAAACCCTTTATTTTGAACCTTTCTTAATCCTTGAACACCCTATTTTACCATCTTTTGTGTATTTTGACCAAGAAGGTGTTGTGAACTTGACAGTATGAAAATTATTTAAAATGTATCATTTTACTTTAATTCCTAAGCATTTTTGAAGTTAAAAATTTATCTATTGAATCACCTAGAATGTCAAAGGGGCTAATCACATATTGCGCAAATCAACCATTTTCTAAAGCAGTTCCGAGATTCCTGCAGCTACTCCGCAATTTCCTGCAACTTCATCGATTTCCTGTAGATACGGATATTTCCTATAACCGCCCTGATTTCTTGCAATGATATCCATGGTTGAGCATGTTCTAGTCAGCCTCGAGGAGAATGAAGACTTGGGTTTTGTTGAGAAAGTCACTAATATGGATGTTGTCCCATTGGTCGCCTTAGAACTGCCATTGAAACCGACCAGACCTTCGTTCCTTTTTCAGATGGCCGTATTAAGAGGTAGTTCTAGCAGCTTCATGAAATTTGTTCAATCCATGCTTTCAATCATGGATCGAACTCATCATACTTATTTATGCTATCTTTGTCAAATATTGTTAGCCAGCAGTTGTAGGATGTTATATTTTCTAATTTGAGGTAGATTATGCCCATGTATTTGTATAAAAGACCTTTATGTTTATTGGGGGGGATAGAGAGGATATGGAGAGAAGAAGGACATATTGAATATATCAGACCTGTATTACTATATATTTTCCAGATTAATATAATACTTGATGTTCTGTTGAATTTCATTGAGTAACTCCTTTCGTAGTTGAAGGGGTTGTGAGTAAGGGAGGGGCCCCTTTACTCGCAAGTCATGCAGCTGCAGATTTGTTTTATTTCCATTTATTCTTGTCATGCATCAATAGAATTAGTACACAGTTTGTAGTTCTCTTTTCTAATTTGTAACAGCTTGTGAATGATGGTTAAATGTGAGCTTATTTGATGAATGATTTGGAATTGTTGAATAGGCTTCCATTTCTGTTATGCAAAGTTTGAATCAAGTTAATTGATTTTGTTTGGGTTTGTATCTTTTCTTGATCTGCATCAACAATTCTAGGTGCTATAGAGAGATGAATTATCTACTCCATAGCCTTTGCTGCTAAGTGTTGATGAGGAAAAGAGTTCTTGAAGTTGTGTGTGTGTGATTTTATTTAGAACAACACTTACAGTATTAGCTTGCATATATTTTTCGCAACATCTCACAATCTTACCTACCCCTGGTCGATAATTCATGTCTATCAAATTATAATTCTATAATTTGCCCAAATATTACTAGATCCAGATCATTGTTATATTATAGATGACTATTACATAGATATTTGTATTATGTCAAAGTTACTATATCACATGCGGGCCACAAAGTATACAATACATACCATAGTAATGTATAATGTGTACTATAGGTATAGAGTAATGTTAACTCTAAGACACAAATATATATTGACTAGCCACATATAATGTCAATGATCAATGAACCACATATAAAGTCAACAATAAATGAGCCACCGATAAAGTATGTGAGCTACTGTGATTTGAGAGACACAGTAATATCGAGCCACATAGTGATGATGATATAGAGTATAAATATGATCCATATAGGAATAATATGCCACATAGTGATGATGATATAGATTATAAATATGACCCATATAGAAATACTATGCCACATATAGAGATATGATAACATTGTGTATAGATATATGTGATCGCATGGTGTATGATGCATATCACAGATAAATGCGATACAACATATGTGATGCTAATGTATACAAACATATGTGATGTCACACATGTGATGCCAATGCGTACAGACATATGCAATGTCATATATGCAATGCCAATGTGTACGGACATATGCGGTGTCATATATGCGATGCCATGATGAATTTCCATCGAACCACTGTAAAGTATCAGAGTCATAGAATATAATATTAAAGCTACTAAGGTAGCGACCAACATGCCATAGAGAAGGTCAAGTCATGGAAATTATGTGAATTATAGAGATAGTTGAACTTGTAATCTTCACGTGATAGAGACTACGACTAAGAACGCTGATTAACCCATAGATAAAATTTATCCTTGATGCCCATAAATTCAACCAAGAAGAACCACCTTTACGAGTTGTTTCTACCTCATAAATCACCACAAAATATCATCGAATAAAACTACTAAAAGGAGGAATAAGAGAGCTAATATATAGAAGTTTTATCACATCTTAGGATGAGCCAAATTGAAGTTAGAGGCCAACTTATGGAGGGAATTTCAAATTCAAAACTTTTCTAAATAATTTCTTTCTCACATTGTCATTAAATAAATAATAATATTATTTCATTTTAATCTAATTAAAATTTTCATTATGATCTTCTTTAGGACTCAAGGGGTTGCTCTTGGGGACTTACGGGTTGTATGGAATTCATCCCATAATTTCCCCACTTTTCAACACTTCCTCTCACCTTAGGAGGAATTTCCATCTACATCATAAGACTCTTATCGGATGACATATCTCAATACAATAAGGCAATAAATTGCATCATCATAACATCTTGTCTTGTCTCATAAAAGAAGAATAATGCATATTTAATGGTAGGGGAGTTCAATCCTCCAAACCCTACTAGTCTCCAAGTCAAATCTCATGACCTTCATCTCAGCTACATCAACAGGTCATCCATCTCATTAAATCTTGTCTCAACTTGATTCCTTTGATCATTAGCTGAAAAATGATGTCTTAATAGGGCAACTCCCATACCACCCTATATCCACAAACAATAGGAGGGATATCACTTACCATGACGGGTCAAGATCACACCTATCCTAATTCCTGGTGATAATAGGTAGGATACACTTACCACAAAAGGTAAGAATCACACTTTATCCTTTTTTCTATTGATATGCCCATCTTGACCCTCAAGTCAGAGGTAAAACACTTTCATCCCTAACTTGAGCGGGATACCACTTACCATGATGCATGAATCATACCTAACTCAAGTAGCTAGCACCCATTGGCCAGATGGGTGGGAAACAATCCCAATAAGCCTAACTTGTGAGTAGGATTCCAACTGGGGTATACTTTGTCAAGACCAAGAGAGACAATAGGCATGATACAACTTACGATGGAAGGTAAGGATCACAAATTATCCAATGGCTTGATAATAGGTAGGATAGGAATTATTGTACAGGGTAAGGAACACAAACTATCCTATTGTACAGAGTTCCCTCAACCCCAAGAGTTCTCTGCCTCAATTCCTCTCTTTGTGAGCTCAAACAAAGTGGAAGAAAATAGCTCAATGTTCTCAATCAACCCGGGACCTCTCCTTCTCATTAGTGCTTTCACTAGGCATACGACTATTATTCCTAGCCATAGTGCATGACACCTAGAGAATATTGGGTCAACCACAAGCTTCCATGCTGCAACACAAGGATCCTATTGTCTACCTATTCACCAATCAAAATGTGATGGAGTCTCATAACTCCTTTCTGCATCATATCCCATATATAGTAATATTTGATCTCAATGTTCTTTAACTTTTCATGGAACACATGATTCTCTACATGTCATATCCCATACTTTGTCACAACATATAATAGTCTTGCCTAACATATCCTTAAATAACTTTCCAAAGAGATTTATCAACCATACTATCCCACAACCAACCATGCCAGAAACAATGCACACTACCTCTCAAAGCAATATATTTCTATGCTAGGAAATCATCTAAGAACTAGGGCAGACCTAAGGCAACACTCAGATGTGCTCTTCTAGTCAACAATATTCTTAGCATTATTATATCCATAAAGTCTCAAGTCTCTGATAGTGTGTCTCAGCTAAACTTCACAACATTCCAATATATCTAGTCTCTATAAGGCTCAAAGAACATACTGCAAATTAAGAATCCACATAACTATCAGCTTATGATGGGAATCCATCAAAAATGAATCTGGAGAGGAGGCTCTCTTAGCTTCTTTAGTGTAAACCATCATGAAAAGTCTTTGACAACATGCTTCTCTTGGTAAGGAAGTCCTCATCATTTCTTTGTTACACTTCTAATCTCAAGAAGTAGATCATCAATTTTCTGAGGTTAGCTTCCTCTAGCACTGAATACTGAGATGGTATGGCCCTATCATAGTTAAATCATTAGCATACAAAACCAAATATCAAAGACATAACTTCAATGTAAAGAAAAGTTGATGTCAGCATCATATGACCATCAATCTAAGCATGCTAAGACCAGAGGGCTCATTTGAGTCCATATGAGACTTTCTTTCATCTGTAATGATGAATCTAATCTCATGTCACTAAAATCATTAAAGTAGTTCCAACTATACTCCTTCCTTATGTACATCATGGAGGAAGTCATCTTCACATACGTTTGATTAGTGCATTCTATAGTAGGAGCTACAATCCTTTCCATCTGAGTATTCCTTATCACTAATTCATATAATATAAGCCTCTGATATTGAAATAATAAGAATGGTCCTTTCATGGAGGATATATCTCTCTCAACATCATATCAAATTGTTGCACTCAATCTACTCCCTCTGAATAATAATCCTCTTCAACCATAGATGTCAACTTGAGAGATGGAATTCTTCCTTCAATATTTGTGCTCTTATCCATTTATCAAGTTCCACTCTAATCATGGGATGGATCGATATTATTCTCAATATCAATGTAGAGAATTTGATCTTCACATTTGTGAAATGTTTTTATTGATTCCAAAACAAGAGTAAGAGTACTCATGGAATAATAAACATAATGAAAATGTACCTGGTGATGATGAAAGACTGGCTTTCTTCTTTAGATGTAAGGGTGGCTCTTATATTATTCTAATCCAACTCCCTCTGAATTTTCCTGTACCGACTTCCTATAGGAGCTTTCACTTCCTGCTATCCTTTCCATACGACTGATACTCAAGATGGATCACATCCTCATCCAAGAAGTTAGTGAAACAAATAAAATGCTCATGCAAGAAGAATAAAAAGAAAGAATAAATTTGACAAGAATAGTGACATAAAGAAATGACATAAGTCTTGAAAGTACTTAACTTTAATATAGATTGTAGGAAGCTCTCATCTCCTTCTGAGTGCTAACTCTTCCTGTAATTCTCCACATCATGATGATATTTAAGAAGGATCAACTTTCTTTATCCAAAAAGTTGGTAAAAAGGGTATTCAAATATTCGTGTAGGAGGAATAAAAAATAATCTAAAAATGAAAAATCTAAACAAGAGAATGTCATAACATAATATTTAAAGAAAAATATGAAGGAAGTTATTAGCTCCTTCTTGATCTTGCCTCCATGAGTCTAAACTGTCCATCAACCACAGGCCATTGCCAGAAGAAATGTCACTTGTATCCTTGATCTTCTTTCATCGACAACCAAGTCCAACCATCAAGGTATATGATGACCACACGATTCCTAGGGTTTCTCTGAATCTATTGAGGGATTCTCATTGATTATGTCATATTAGGAAGATTCACACTAGGGTTTTCCTGAATTTTTTAGGTATTTGAATAGCTAAATGACATCTTACAGTTCATGTCATATCAAGAAAATTCTGAATCTTACTAGGCTTCTTTCATATGAAGGACACTCCTAAGGTTTCTCTCAAATGCTATATTCTTTTAGGTATGTTCCATGTTCATCCCTTTCACTTTGTTTGATCCATCATAAGTGTCGTTATCGGTGTGATATGTTAATGACTTTTTTTCAGCCCAACTCTGATACCATATTAATTTTTCATAGGGCTAGATTGTTCTATGTTGTAGGTAGTTGCATTTATAAACTTTTCAACATTTACATATTACATTTTTCATATAACATTCATCCCATATCATATCATCAGTAGAAATTACTTATATATAACAATAAATATCAACAATGAAACAAAACAATAAGGAACAACAAAAGAAAAAATACCCAAAAGAGACACCAGGAGTTAGGTCAGAGACCTAGGAAAAACCCCACAAGGGGAAAAGCCCATCCAAATTCTTCTTCTATTATATATTCATCAATTATTTAGCTGAGATACAAAGTACATCCATAATGAAAAACATTGATTACATTAGGCCACCTAAGGCCAACTGAAGTTAGTTCACAACTTCATTTGTGAACTGAATGAGACAAGTTTAGGAGAGTTTCTATCACATGACAATCTCACTTCTACCATAGAGACACAGTCACATTTGTCATAAGATAAATTTTATCACTATGATAGCAACACTGCCATCGTTTTCATAGGATCATTATCATCATTGCCATATTTCACTACCGTAAACAAAGAGCATACACCAAAGGTCATTGCCAAGTCTATAATATCAAGATTTACGCCATAATGAGGTTACAACCATTAGGGGAATTTTGAGCTCTAAAATGGGCCTCCTAATGAAATTATAAAATAATAGTGGAAATAATAAAATAAGTTTCGATTACATCATCAAATTTTAGAGGGAAAAAATAACTATTTTTTCAACTCGTATTTTCAACTTATCTCCCTATTTGTTTACTCAAATTTAGAGTGAGAAAACTCATTAGATGCAGAATTTGATTCCTCATCCAATGAGTACCCATGTTGCATGCTTTTGATGGACCGTGCTACATGAAAAATGAGAAATACATGAAAAAACATGATTACAATCATGTTTATTCATGTATTTCTCATTTTTCGTGTAGCAAGGTCCATCAAAAGTATGCAACATGGTTACTCCTTGGATGAGGAATTAAATTTTTCATCAAATGAGTACCCCCGCTAAAAATTTGAGTAAAACCTTAGGGAGGTAAGTTGAAAAAGTAGTTTTATTATTTTATTATTTTTTAATATCTTTACTTTTTAAACCAAAAAATGGTGAATCATCCCCCATAGTTGACATCATCATCTTGAATCCTATTGGTTCTTATAAAGTTTATTTTGGTTGTACATTTTTCTTAGGAGGCCCATTTAAGACCTCAAAAGTTCTCTAATGCATGTATGCCATAATAAGGTTTCTGTTGTATAACATTGACAGATCACTACACACAAATTTTTGTCTGCTAGACATCACTTATTATGAGGGCTGTCATACTGGGTCATATGTGTTTTTATACACATAATTGTATATCAGAAATACACTACAATACATAGGTCATTGTTATGTCGATATCCCTTTAGGTCTCTACCACATCAATAGGTTTATGCTATGACAATGTTGTTACTAGATCTAAATCACTGTTATACTATAGATTATTTTTGTATAGATCTCTATATTATGTCAAATTTACTGTATAATGTGCAAGCCACACAATATATAATACATGCCATAGTAATGTATAGTGTGTACTACAAGTACAAAGTAATGCATACTCTATGCTACAAATATATATCAACTAGCCACAGATAATGTCAACGATTAATGAACCATAGATAAAGTCAACAATCAAAGATCCACATATAAAGTATGTGAGACACTATGATTTGAGAGACACAATAATATAGATCCACATAGTGATGATGATATAGAGTATAAATATGATCCATATAGAAATACTATGCCACATATAGAGATGCGATAACACTCTGTATAGATATATGTGATACCATGGTGTATGATGCGTACCACAGATAAATGCGATACATCATATGCAATGCCAATGTGTACAAACATTTGTGATGTCACGCATGCGATACCATGTGTAAAGACATATGTGATGCCAATGCATAAAAACATATGCGATGTTATATATGTGATGCCATGATGAATCTCCATCAAAAAACTGTAAAGCATTTGAGTCCACTGAGGTAGCATCCAACATGCCATAAAGAAAGTCAACAAGTCATGGGAATTATGTGAATTACATAGATCATTGAACTTGTAGCCTTCACATCACAGATACTAGTGTTAAGAATGTTGATTAATCTATAGAGATAATTTATCCTTAGACACCCATAAATTCGACTAAGAGGAACCACCTTTATGAGTTGTTTCTACCTTAGAAATGACCACAAAATATCATCGAATAACACCATTGAATGGAGGAATATGAGAGCCAATATATATATATATATATATATATATATATATATATATATATATATATATATATATATATATATATATATATATATATATATATATATAGATATATATTTATTATCGCATCTTAAGATGAGTCGCCTTGATGTTAGAGGCCAAATCATGGAGGGAATTTCAAATTTGAATTTTTTCTAAATAATTTCTTTCTCACATTGTCATTCAATTACTAATAGTAATATTTGATTTTAATCCAATTGAATTTTTCGTTATGATATTGTTTGGGGCTGAAGGGGTTACTCTTGGGGACTTAGGGTTTCTATGGGAAATTCATCCCATAACTACCCACTTTTCAACATTCCTGAGAGTAGAGGGCATGTTATAACCTATAGGTGGATTTATTGAATTGCCCATGCACTTAGATTAATTCCATGAGCATTTTCTATGGTTTTTTCACATGATATTTGGTTAAATAGTTCGAGGAAGGTCACTCCTCAGTCTAGAAGGTGATCATGTCAAATATAATGAGGATTAGTGATTTGTATTAATTGCATATTTCTTCATTGATAAAATGCCAAAGTGTGAGGTAGAAGGGGTTAGATACAGAAAGAATATGAGCTACAACATTGTAGATACAGTGAAAATTAGAGATCATATTTGGAGCAATATTGTAGACATGTTGAGAGTTATTATGGAGAATATATTATCAAAATTTGCATGCAAATTCTAGTATTATGTTGTTGCTCATATGGAGAATGGATTGTTGTTGTAGCTACTACTAGAGAGACTTTGGATCAAAGTTCATATTGCTTATATATTTGTGTTGTTGGGGTTCTATTGGAGAGTTTATTGTTGTAGTAGATGTTTGATACTCCTGTATTAGAGAGTGCATGGATTAGTTGTAGAGACAGAGCTTGAGTTTTGTGTAGAAGTCACGGTAGATTATATATTGTATGCATAGTTAGAGCGATGGCATTACTATAGAGTTACTGACAAGTTTGTGATTACAGGGTTTACATCTTCATGAGTAACTATTCTATGTAATCAATATATTTGTGGATGAGTGATATTATTAGGTTGATGTATATATGCTACGGAGGTGAAGAAAGTTAATATATTGGGGTTTGTTGAGTGTGTTGTTGAGTTGGTTTGAGGGAAGATTATTTGTTATGCTATAGATTGTATTCAATTGTATGAGCATAGATATTATTGTGAGTCCAATATGAAAAAGGAAGAAATGTGGCTCACAAATGTTTGATTGCAGAGAGAAGTGGATCCAATATAAAACATTGTGAAACATGGCGTTATCATGAAATCTAGTGTCTATGCAGAGATGCTAGTCCCACTAAGACGGGTAGCTATCTTAGAAACAAACAGATTAAAGTTACTTTCGTTTTCGTTTATGAGAAGTAGATAGGAGAAGATCAAAGAATACCAACCTCGATATTTCGCTTGGTTATTTGCTTGTTCCTTCTCCTCACCGACAGGTCTTTGCCGCTTCTCCCTTGACCACTCTGCTTCAAAGAGTACCTGTAAAGTCAAAGCAGCATAATACCTTCAAAGTGCAGAGATCTACAATCATAAGCAATATAGGACCAGATATATATTGACCACACAAATGCATATATTATCAAACATGCAAGAATGTGGAGGAAAACTTGAATAGCTTTATTGATGTAAAGATTAGAAGAGAGGATTACAACCCATTGATTTGACCCAGCGTCATCCTCCCAGCATGAAAGCCCTTCTTGACCTCATGAAAAGCTTAGATCACCCAACACTATGATATTCCACTAGGAAACCAACAACACTTCCTTACATGATACAAAATTACAGCCTCTGGATCTCTGGGATGAGGGATCCATATATAGATGATTGCAGGGAGGTGAGTCAGCTTCTGGGATTTTGATTAGTGTATTCTCTCTGATAGTTCTTGATTCCACTTGGAGATTGATGATCTCTTACTCATCCCTGGGTGAATTCAGAGAGGCAAGTGTCACAAGAGAAGTTTCTGGAAGATTCCATGATCATCCACCTCGCAAACTGTCTCTGCCATTTGTCCATTCTTGCCCATCGCACCCTACAGAAGGGCTTTCCAGTATGCATTGCACCTTTTACACTGGGCAGGTGAGATGCATCGCACCCTTAGCACTGAGAAACCTATATGGTCTAGTTTTGACCAGTTCTGAGCAGTTTTCTGTGGAGAACTTCTGGGAGATGATGTAATCAGCTGACCTTGTTCCTTTAGGGCATGAAACAAAACTTTTAGGGACTCAGAAGGCCTTGGTTTATGGACATATATGATTGGGGTTGCACTGCCCAAAAATGTCTATAACAGTTGCCCCCTAAAGCATGAAGTCGTTAATCTTTTGATGTCGGGTGAAATGCTTTATCATGAGGATTCGAGGTTTTTCAAACTGGAAGGCGACCTATAATAAGATACAATACAATACATTATCTTCATAACATTTTCATGATCTAGCTAAGGTGGGCATTCCCATGCTCAGCTTTATAAATTCATTTTCATGTACATAGGACAGACAACCGTCTGTGTGGCAGACTGATGATTCTGATAGAGCCATCATCCTTTGATTCAGATGATCATCTGTGCAACAATGATGTACATTTGATGTCTTTATTTTCCTGAATATATCGCAGCTCGGATGGATGAAACTAGATCCGGGGTCTTCAAACTCGTCCAATCTTCGCCCGAAGTACAAGTCGATCCATGTGAAAAATGTTCTGGAGTCGAACATGGAAAGACATCGCCTGATTACCAGCCAATGATGTAAGTTGTTAATAGGCGCGAGAGGAATCACTGATAATGATGATGACCCTCAAGGTACGACAGTACAATTTGCGTGGTGTGAAAATGGGACTTGGCGTCGAACACCACGCAAAATCTCTCGGTCGAAGGCCATTGATGTAAACCTGTCGCCGAAAGTGAGAAACTTGCCATTGAGGCATGCAAGCTTCAAAGTACTGAAAGGGTTGTTCCTAGGTCGACTTCTTGGATAATGAGCTGATGTCGAAAAGAAGTGACCCGTCGTAAGAGAGCCTTAATGAATCCCACACCTATGACACGGAACAGAGCAAATGACTTTTGGAGGTGAAAATGATCTAATGATACAAGGTTTAGGGTGGCAGTCATTAAAGAATGAAGCGTAAAGGTATTGCAACGGATGAGACACAAGATGGGTTGGTGAATTCTCTGATCGACTTCTCTTGAACATATCGGCGACACTAAAATGGATTGGTAGCGTTAACCCCAAAGATGGATGGTACAGTGGACCAATGGTAATATGACCAGTGAACAGAATAACCCAACCCGACTCAATCATGGTGATGGAGTGAAAGTGTCATGTTCAAGAGCGACTCGCTACCAATAAATTTTCTTCAAGTTTTCTTCCCAATTTTTCCCCAGTCATTGCTGACTAGTGTCACACGGAATTGGTCAAGGGTGCGGACACGGCTGACCTTCCTAGATGTCTAAGACATTCTAATGACAAACAAGACAAAATGGAGTGATCTTTCTCTAAATACACCTTTTACAACATGAAAACTACAAGTGTTTAGGCTTACCTTATTCCAAAACGCTGTTGTTGAAGTCCGTTCTTGACGATCCGGATGAGCTCCTCCTTCAAGTCAATTCCTGCAACCACAAACAATCAAACAATTACCAAGCACTTTCATTTCATATAATAAAACATATATTCAACATGCAGACCAAGGAACACATGAAATAACTCATTAACACAAGCTATTGAGAAAAATAAACCAGTTTGTATTAATAACGAAACAAAGAAACTCTTACAACCTGGCCTTGGTGTTGTGCAAGTTCCTCCCAGGGTCCATCAAGGGTTTTCCTCTACTTTGACAAAGCTCACCCTCTTCCAAGTAGAATCAAGTGAAGACAATCTCTCCTCACAAAGGCTCTAATGGAAGACCTAAATCCTGCAGCATTTACCCAAAGAAAATGTATAGCTCCAACCTCCTCTCCCTCTGGCTCAATGTCTTTATTTATAGTGCTGTAAAGAGGTTATTCAGGTCCACTATCAATGGGATCATCCCCCTCTTTGGGTGGGATAGCTCCCTTATTGATGGGATAAGTTCCCCCTTAATAGAGATACATGAACCAACTGGAGGCGCATCCATTTCATCAAACCGACCTCTAGAATGTTCTAGAAGTAACCACAAGTAACTTTTTCAAGATAAAACTCGCGCATTTTGCCTTTTACAGAGGGACGCACCTGTCCCTTAACATACAGAGCGTCCATGGACGCAGATTTTGTGAACATGGTCAGCGTCCCCGCAGGTAAGGCTAGAGAGAACCTGCGACCCCAGAGATAAACATAGTTTTTACAAGACTTTCTCTCTTCTTTGAGTTTGAGATGGATAACAGAGGCATGAGACTTGCCCAAGAGGGTAGCATGACTGTTGATTTGAGCCATACTAACTGTAAGTAGTCAAGGTGACATTTTTTAGTATAACAACTAGTACCTCTTTATTTTTATCAAGCTTGAGGAGGATAACATATGCTTTTTCTATAATTTGCCCTTCGGGCAAACCCGTCGCTATGTTTTAACGAGCCTAGCAATAGTGAAACTCGTTCTTGTCTACATGGACAAGTTTGTCGCTATTGGTTTTAACGAGTTTAACGACAAAGATAACTCGGTCCTTTTTCAATTTTAGAGAGTCTGAAAAGGGACGGAAAGGAAACTCCAATGATCCTTTTTCGTCATGTAATCCCTTAAGTCCGAAAAAGTATAAAATAATACGAAAGGGATGAATTTTCGATAGTTTTAACGAGCCAAACAAGAAAAGCGCTCGATCTTTTTGTGTAATAATCCCTCAGGTCCAAAAATATTAAAATCTAGAGGATGGATAGCACTCCTGGTAGCTTTAACGAGCTGGAGAGGCCAACTGCTCGGCAATCTTTTCATATTTTACGAGTCAGATGAAAAGAGCTTAAAGGGGACTCGCCTCTTGAGGAACGAGTGATATTTCTAGGTAGCAGCTGATTCCAGGTAAGGTTTGGAATTTTCCAATCACGGCAGTGTCACAAGGATGGCTAACAGAATCACTCTTTGCAGCTATTCCTCAAAAGGGGTAAACAATCAAATTGAGGTGAATGATCGGCTAAAACAGAGTGGAGGTGATGGTAAGAAAACGACTAGGGCTCAAAAAGCTGATGATAATGCATTCGCAATGGTTATTTACCAGAAATTGGTTCATTTTTTAATGAGCTTAAACTCTAGGGGGAATCATTTGCTCATTGCTTAGGTTTAATTTTTAACGAGCTTGAACTTCACATAAAAACTGCTCATGTCAGTCATATAATAAGGATGTCTCATCGATAGGTTCAATTTTTAGGGAGCTTGCACCATTCAAAACTTTGCACCGCTGCCTCTTGCATGCAAGCTAGGAACGACCAACTACTATCCTAGGGGCTAGTTAACTACTAAGGTTGGTAGGAAAATTTTTCCTTTATTTCACTGGTGCCATTTGGCCCCCACGAAGGCGAACGGTCGATTCGACCACTCACCCAACTTAAGTAGTTGAAGTTAGCGAAACTATGGAGTTAGCGTTACGCTGGTAACTTTTCACTTGCACACAAAAGGTTTGCATGCCCCCAGGTATAGCGAAGTAGAGATTTCCAGGTTACCCCTCAATTTGCAGACAAAACAATTGTTCTATCAGGAAAGGCCTACCTTTTCTAGGTTAACCTTCAATTTGCAGACAAAACATTCGTTCTATCGGGAAAGGCCTACCTTCTAACAGAGGTACCTTATTCCGGTCTAATCCCATTTTCCTATATGGACGGGTGTGTCAGACTAGTCATATATCCTCTACGGAAACCTACCCTATACCTGAAGTTTTTATGCCGAAGTAGACCAGGGTGCATGCCTCCTGGGTTTCAGTCATAGCCACTGAATTACTTGCGTTCTTTAGGTGGACGAACTGGAGATTGATGAGACATTCCTTGCATGAAAAGACCATGTAGGGATGGTATTTGACTATTAGCTATGTGTGAGCCGGGGAACGAAAGCTGGTCTATGAGCTGGACCACTCAGCCTTCATGCGGAAAACACATTACTCAAAAGAGTGAGGAGACAATGGCTCCCATGCTATAAATATAGTCGCGCCCAAGGAGCATATTATAATCTAAAGGATCTTGGACTACCATTACGTTCAGATACATGGTTTTCCCTCTCAAGGTTATAGGAAAACTTGGAAGGATCCTTAATGGTCGACTGGTTCCTTTATCAAAGCTTGTTAGATTTTGCATCTCAGGCAGAAGCGATGGTGAACCAAGCACTTTTCAAGTAGTTGAGGAAAAGATACTCACAGAAGCCCCCTCATCTATGATGGTACCGACCATGACCATTCTGTAGGTTTGAACAATGATTCGGAATGGTACAGTAGTCGGTAAACAGGGTCTGCTTAGTAGATTCAAATCGAAGGAAATGACTAGGTTGCTCGGAGGTGGGACCAAATAAATGGCTGGGTATGAATCTAATGAACTTCCTTCATGTGGTAAAGGAATGGGTAGATTTCCCCCACGTTCATCGGAGTCTGTGTTTACGAAAAGAATTTGAACGGTGTCGTTCTCATTCTCTTCAGTGATTGTATCATCTGAAGATGGACCTTCCGGAGACAAGACCGGGTCGACTGCCGCCTCAACCTTTTGAATTCCGTCTGGTATGGATTCAGCGGGTTTATATTCAATGATATATGCTTCGATCGACCATAAAGTTGTGTTGGTCGGATTTTCAACTAGCGATGGACTCGGCAAGAGTTTCTTGTATCCAGGAGGAAGCTACAGTGGTGAAGCGGGATGATTATCCAAGACTCTTTTAGCTTCGTCCAAGAAGGGACAACGGTGGACGGCATGATTTCCTTCACACAGTTTGCAAGGAAATTTACCTCTTCCTTTCTGTCCAGAGACTTCGTTTTCACTAGTTGATGGTGTGCTTTCAACATGATCATCAGAGGTTGATGACACCGGATTGTGCGAACGAGGAGACCAGTCCCTTAAGATCCGGGGGATACATGGACAATCTCGATGATAGTGGTCCCCTTTTCAAATGACACATGGAGATTTAGGTCTGGATGGTGCCATGTGTGGATTTTCGCTAGGTGATGCATGGTTACCCATTTTTGCCTTTGGCTCCTTCTTCTTCTTTTCCTTCTTCTCCTTCTTAGTTACTTGATTTTTTGCTTTACCAACTTCATCAAGCGAAGAAGAAGGAGGAGAGGGAGAAACAGACGAAGTAGAAGGCTGGGGGGTAACTCTAGTATCATCTAGTTGCTGACTTGATTGTTCAGGAATCATGGTATTCTGAACGACGGAGGTCGAGAAGAGCCATATTGGCAAGCCAATCGTCAATCCTGGAAGTGACAATGTGGCCATATGAGGTGCACCAACATCTCCCCAAGAGGAGAAAGGACCAGGATTTCCTCCAAGGGGAAATCCTTGGTTGGTGGACTCCATTTTCTCAACCTAAGACCAACGAGGGAACAATGACGTTATTCTGATTAAAATAAATTTTAGACGCTTTGACACAACTTGCTTTTTCAATTTTTAAGAGTCGAGAAAAAAAAAAGATGACTCTAGTTGCCTTCGATTTTTAATGAGCCTGAAGTGACAAGTGCTCAGATGGACCTTTTCCTTTGAGGAGTCTAAAAAGGAACGAAAGAGACTACTCTGGAAATCTAGATAGAGGGATTACCAAACCAATCACAAAACTACAGAATACTTTTTACAGTACGGCAGTCAATCTTCCCGAATGCTGTGTTCAGTGCATTGCGATCGATAGGGTGGCAGAAACGGCTTCCTATGGATAAAGGATATAGCCTATTGTGGTCTCCCAATATATACTCGATGGTACGTGGGAGCACATGTCCGTACTGGCAATTGTCGTCTCAAAGAGGAGGAATCACCCAACCAACAATGAAAGCGATAGTTACCAGGCTTTATGACGTCGGAATACGTCTCTAGCCTAGACTTCTAAATGTTGTGCGTTAGGTTCCAAAGCGTTTTTATGTTCATTGAATTTATTTTACAGTTGATATTTCTTAAGAAGTTTTCCTTTCAGGTTCATCGCGTGATGTAGATGTTGGCATTATGATTCTGGTATGGCTCTATGTTACAAGTGTTGTACTTGATGGCAACTCTCTTAAGTGGCAATGCTCTGTTCAGGCTCTCAAAATATGTTTGAAAATAAGAGGTACGCAGGTACACCGTACAAAAGCTGCGGACCCGCAGGAATATCATAGATAAAGTGCGTACATACCCACCGGTTACCCGTTCATGAGGTGTGGACCCCAGTTCACTCACTTCAAGGCAGAGAAGCGCGCTCACGTGGGGTTTCTTATGTTTGGCCCGTGGTATTTAGCCCGCCATTCTTGATTCTATGGTTTTGGCCTGTGGTATAGGATCTAATTTAGCCCCGGTTTGGATCCCTTGTATTGGTTATTGATGGTTTTGTCCCATGGTGTGAATAAGGGCTTGACTATAAATAGGGAAGGAGATCACTTGGCTAATGCATCTTTTGCAAATTGAATATATTAAGATCTGAAATATTGGGTTATCGGTTTAAAAGCTTAATCTATATAAAAGTGAAGTTGAAAGTGAATCTATGAAGTGTGATCTCTCAGGCGCATGATCAGATCTGGGCATCTGACTATCTGTGGCACACTAGTGGACTGCCAATTTGGCCCTAATCAGAGGTACGCAGGTAATTAACGGTGCAAGTGCGAGGGTACGCACAACAGAAGAAGGCGCAGTGCGTGGGTACGCAACGCGATAGAGGTTCAGGTGCGGAGGCACAGTGAAAGTACGCGGCGCTACAGAAGCCAAAGGTGCGTAGATACGCGGCGCGACAGAAGCCGTAGGTGCGGAGCTACAGTAGTGGTACGCGGCGCGATAGAAGCCGCAGGTGCAGAGCTACAGTATATGTACGCGGCACGACAGAAGGTGCAGGTGCGTAGATACGCAGTGCAGCAGAAGGATCTTTCCGGGTATACGCAGGGGAGTAGAAGGTGAAGTGCGTAGCAACACATGCCAGATAAAGGAAAACTGCGGATTTGTATTAAGGCATTCATTTGACTGACTTTTCTCTGTTGATAAGGTGTTCTGGGTTTAGTTTACTGTTACTATTGATCTGGTTAGTACAGTTGATTGGGTGATTTACTTGTACTTGATGATCTCTTGATGTTTATGGATCCAGTTTGAAAATTTATGAAAAGTGGTCCTTGAAAGAAAAGAAGTAGGGGGTTGTAGCTCCCTTCCAGGAGAGACTGGAAAACGAGAGAGAGTTGTAGCTCTCTGTAGGTTGTAGCCTGCGTACTGGTAAAGGACTGCACCAGTACAAAACCATTGTAAAAGGAGTTTCTAATTTGAAAGAAGATAGAGACATATTGCAGCAGGTGGTTCACCCACATTGGGTTTCCACCTTATATCTGCTGTTCTTTGGTGTGACTATCTATTTTTCTTGTTCATGCTCATTATTTTATGGTACTGACATGCAAAAATAATTCAAAGTATAAATAAGGAAGATTTATTAGAAGAACTTGATAATACTGATTCACCCCCCCCCTCTCAGTATTATTTCCAACAATTGGTATCAGAGCCAGGTCCTTCAGAGAAGCTTGATCGCTTGAAGGAAGATCACTCATCATGAGCAACTACGAGAGAGAAGCATCAATCAGGCCACCAATTTTTGATGGGACAAACTTCAATTATTGGAAGGTAAGAGTTACTGCCTATCTTCAATCTCTTGGTACAGAAGTTTGGGATATCATAGATACAGGCTACACTTTTCCTTCAGCTACTCCTACAGATTCGGCCGAAAGGAAGAAATATGAAACAAATGCTAAAGCAGTCAATACTCTGCTAGGATTCTTATCTCAAATAGAATTTGTGAAGGTTATGCAATATAAATCCGCAAAAGAAATATGGGACAAGATTGTCTTGAGCTACGAAGGAGATGAACAGGTAAAGCGTGCTAAACTTCAAACCCTCAGGATTCAGTATGAGAATCTCAGAATGTATAATGATGAAAGTGTGGCTAACTATTTCCTTCGGGTAGACGAGATTGCTAATTGCATGAAAAACTTGGGTGAAGAAATAAAAGAGGCTATTGTGGTTGAAAAAGTTCTAAGATCATTGTCCCCCAAGTTTGAATCTAAAGTGTCTGCAATAGAAGAAAAGGAAAATCTACGAACTCTTACTATGTCTCAGCTACACGGAATCCTAACTGCTTATGAAATGAGAAAGGGAGGTCCATCAGATAGAAGAGAAGTTGCTTTCAAGGCTTCAGGAAAAGGAGACTACTATGAAGCAAGTCACGTGCCAGAAGAAGAAGAAGAAGAATCAAATTTTGTCAGAAATCTTCAACGAGGTATTGGAAGGTTCAGAGGTAAGTTACCTTTTAAATGCTTTGCTTGTGGAAGAGTAGGTCATTATGCTGCGAAATGTCCTCATAAGGATAAGATTGACAAAGGAAAGGAACCTGCTAGATGGAACAAGAAACAGAATGCAAATAAGGAAAGCTACTACACTCATGAAGATAGTGATGGTCTATCAAATAGTGATGAAGATGAACGAGGTAATGACTACAAACTTTTAATGGCATTTGAAGATGATGATTACATGGATGCTATAGATGTGGATAGCTTTTATGAAGAAATTTCTAGACTCAAGACATGTATAGAAGAAAAAAATAGGATCGTTGATACCCTACAACTTCAAATTGATGAAAAAGAAAAATATCTTGAAAAGTTAGAAGGTGAAATTGTTGGTCTTAGAAAAGAGATTGAGAAAACAAAGGCTATTAATCTTAAGTTTTTCAAAGGATCTGAAACTCTGGATGAGATCATCAATGTACAACGTTCTCCTCTAAACAAGACAGGTCTGGTCTATAATGGAGAAACTTCTCAAGCATCCACCTCAAGAAGTTATCTTGATGCAGCAAGAAGGAATGAGCAAAAGCACAATGGAGATCACCAGGTAAAGCAGGGACGAATTGCAAACAAAGACTATCAGGGGAAATCCGTCTTAAGGGTGAACAAAAGCTACAACCAGCCACAGGTAAAATCTTCTCAATTTGGTTCAAGAATGGATGACAATAGAAATTACAATCATTTGGCCGGTAGATTTGATAACCACAGAAGTTTCTTCAATGGACAATGTTTCTCTTGCCATAACTTTGGTCACAAAGCAGCTCAATGTGTTGCATATAAAACAATCATGACTAGAGAAGCTCAAAAACAAAGAAGTATGACTGGGATTACAAAAAGGACCTATAACAACTTTTCAGCTCTTGAAAATGAAGTTGAATGTTCTATTTGCAATAACTTTGGTCATGAAGATTCTGAATGCAGGAGCAGATTTCAGCAGACAAAGGAACAAGCCTCAAGCACCAAAACATGGAGAATAAAGGAACCACAAACAGAAAGATGTGGGATAGCATTTTATGCAGAGGGACAGGAAAATCTATGGTACATTGACAGTGGATGTCCGAAGCATATGACAGGTGATAAAGAAAAACTTGAATCATATTCTGCTTTAGAAAAGGGAAAGAAAGTTTCTTTTGGAAATCATACTCCTGCAGCCATACAAGGAAAAGGCACTGCTCGGTTAAAAGAAAAAGTCAAAGCTGGAAATGTTTTGTATGTTGATGGATTGAAGCATAATCTTCTAAGTGTTAGCCAGATGTGTGATCAAGGAACCGAGGTGAAATTTAGATCAAATGGATGTCTTGTTCGTGATCTTGATACAGGTAAAACAATGATCAAAGGTGAAAGAACTCCAAATAGTCTATACATATTTGAAGAAGGACAACAACAATGCTATCTAAGCAAGGATGATGAAAATTGGTTATGGCACCGGAGGTTGGGGCATCTAAGCTTTTCAAAAATAAGGAAAGCATGCAAATATCAGGCAGTTCGCGGTCTTCCAGATATCAAAATTCCGGACAACACCATATGCAAATCATGTCAGTTTGGAAAGCAAACCCGAACTAACTTTCCGGAGAAGGAAGGATTAGCTAGCATGCCTCTTGAGCTAGTACATACAGATGTATGTGGTCCATTCAGGAAAAGGACACCTCGAGGAGAAGAATACTTGATATTATTCATTGACGATTTCTCCAGGTTTGTCTGGTTAGGACTTATGAAGCACAAAGATGAAGCATTCGAAAAATTCAAATCCTTTAAAGCCTTGGTTGAAAATGAGTCAGGATACAAAATTAAGTGCCTCAAATCCGATAGAGGTGGGGAGTTTACCTCAAATGAATTTTTCGATTTCTGTGAAGAACATGGGATAAGAAGAGAATTCTCTACAGCTAGAACTCCTCAGCAAAATGGAGTGGTGGAAAGAATGAATAGAACAGTCCAACAAATGGCTCGTGCTATGCTTGATGAGTCTGGAATTCCTGTAACTTTCTGGGGTGAAGCTGCATATGCTGCGGTTGTTATTCTCAACAAAACAAATGTCCGGGTGAACAGCACTCAAACCCCTCATGAGCTCTGGTATGGTGAGACTCCTTCGGTAAAGCACTTCAAAATCTTTGGGAGCAAATGCTATATTAAGAATACTGATGAGCAACTTGGCAAACTTGAACCTAGAGCAGATGAAGGCATTCTTCTTGGTTATTCTCCACACAGCAAAGCATACAAGTGCTATAATAAAAGACTTGGAAGAATTGTTGACAGCATTGATGTAGTGGTTGATGAGAAGGGATACATTCCTAGGCAAGTAAATCATGAAGATATCAAAGAAGATGAAGACTACCCTCAAAGACAGAATGATGAAGAAGAAGAACCTCAAGAAGAACCAGAGGAGCAGATAAGGATAGAAGAGAAGACTCCATCTAGATATGTTCAGAAGAATCATCCAAAATCTCATATTTTGGGGCAGAAAGAAGCAGGTGTACAAACAAGAAGAACAATTGCAGAAGCTTCAAGCTATTTGGCATTACTCTCTTCCACTGAACCACAAAATGTGAAAGAGGCATGCAAAGATGAATGTTGGGTCAAAGCAATGGATGAAGAACTTGAGCAGATCAAAAAGAACAACACTTGGGAGCTGGTTCCTAGACCAAAGGATAAGAATGTTATAGGAACAAAATGGGTCTTCAAAAATAAATTGAATGAAAATGGAGAAGTAATTCGAAACAAGGCTAGACTTGTTTATAAAGGGTATGCGCAGCAAGAAGGAATAGATTTTGAAGAAACTTTTGCTCTTGTTGCAAGACTTGAGGCCATCTGAATGTTGCTTGCTCTCTCAAGCTTTCAAAACTTCAAAGTATTTCAAATGGATGTGAAATCAGCCTTTCTGAATGGAGACTTGGAAGAAGAAGTATACATTGAGCAGCCAGATGGTTTCATTCTTGGAAATGATCCAAATCTTGTATGCAGATTGAAAAAGGCTCTCTATGGTCTCAAACAAGCTCCAAGGGCTTGGTACTATCGTTTGGACAAATATCTTCATCAACAAGGTTTTTCAAAAGGATCAGCAGATAGCAATCTTTATATAAAAGTTGAAAACGACAAATTGCTAATACTTGTTGTGTATGTAGATGACATTATCTTTGGCAGCAATGAAGAAGCTATGAGTCAAAGCTTTGCCTTGGTAATGCAGAAAGAATTCGAAATGTCCTTGCTGGGAGAACTGACATATTTTCTTGGCTTGCAAATCCAACAAAAAGAAGGAGGGATCTTTTTGTCTCAAACCAAGTATCTCAAGCAGATTTTGAAGAAATATGGCATGGAAGATGCAAAACCAGTATGTACACCCATGGTCACAGGATGTAGACTCAGTGCAAATGATGAATCAGCAGCAGTGCATCAACCAACCTACAAATCTATGATTGGAAGTCTACTTTATTTGATAGGTACCCGACCAGACATAATGCATGCAGTAGGAATAGTTGGAAGATTTCAGGCAAATCCAAAGGAAACTCATCTTCAGGCAGTAAAGAGAATCTTCAAATATCTTCCAGGAACTCAAAACTATGGCTTATGGTATCCTAGAGATACAGATCTCACACTTCATGCTTATACAGATGCAGATTGGGCCGGAAGCGTGGATGACAGGAAGAGCACAAGTGGTGGTGCATTCTTTATGGGTTCCAGATTAGTATCTTGGTTCAGCAAGAAACAGAGTTCGATTGCCTTGTCTACAGCTGAAGCGGAATATGTTACTGCTGCATCTTGCTGCACTCAACTCCTTTGGATGATGCAGACCTTGCAGGATTTTCAAATCACTTGTATACCACCCATCTCCATATTATGTGATAATACAAGTGCAATCAGCATTTCAAAGAACCCAGTCATGCATTCAAAGACCAAGCACATACCGATCAAGTATCATTTTCTCCGGGAACAAGTACTTGAACAAAAGGTCAAGTTGGAGTATGTTCCTTCTAAGGAACAAGTTGCTAATATACTCACCAAACCATTGCCCAGGGAGACCTTTGAATACCTCAGGCAAAAGCTGGGGGTTGTTGATGCATCATCATGTTGTTGAATATCTTCTGATTGATGGTTGTACGCAAGGCTCATCTGGGGTATATGCGTACAGGTGCTGGGTTGCGGATTGATCGAAGATCGAATGGCACAGGTTCAGGGGGAGCATATAATGCATTGTTGGCATTATGGAGGAAGTACAGAAGGAGATCATGGATGCTGGTCTGAATATTGCTGCAATATGTCTCTATCTCTTTCATGGTCATTTATGGTGTTTGGTGGATTATGGTTCTTCTTTGCAGATCTGGTTTATAGTCAGGGGGAGCATGTTCTTAGGGGGAGCATAACCCTTTGCCCTTGATGTCAAAGGGGGAGAATGACGTTGAAGACCTTGAAGTTTCCATCAAGTCCAAAGGGGGAGATTGTTGGCATTATGATTCTGGTATGGCTCTATGTTACAGGTGTTGTACTTGATGGCAACTCTCTTAAGTGGCAATGCTCTGTTCAGGCTCTCAAAATATGTTTGAAAATAAGAGGTACGCAGGTACACCGTACAAAAGCTGCGGACCCGCAAGAATATCATAGATAAAGTGCGTACATACCCGCAGGTTACCCTTTCATGAGGTGCGGACCCCAGTTCACTCACTTCAAGGCAGAGAAGCGCACTCACGTGGGGTTTCTTATGTTTGGCCCGTGGTATTTAGCCCACCGTTCTTGATTCTATGGTTTTGGCCCGTGGTATAGGATCTAATTTAGCCCCGGTTTGGATCCCTTGTATTGGTTATTGATGGTTTTGTCCCATGGTGTGAATAAGGGCTTGACTATAAATAGGGAAGGAGATCACTTGGCTAATGCATCTTTTGCAAATTGAATATCTTAAGATCTGAAATATTGGGTTATCAGTTTAAAAGCTTAATCTATATAAAAGTGAAGTTGAAAGTGAATCTATGAAGTGTGATCTCTCGGGCGCATGATTAGATCTGGGCATCTGACTATCTGTGGCACACTGGTGGACTGCCAATTTGGCACTAATCAGAGGTACGCAGGTAATTAACAGTGCAAGTGCGAGGGTACGCACAGCAGAAGAAGGCGCAGTGCATGGGTACGCAGTGCGATAGAGGTTCAGGTGCGGAGGCACAGTGAAAGTACACGGCGCTACATAAGCCGCAGGTGCGTAGATACGCGGTGCGACAGAAGCCGCAGGTGTGGAGCTACAGTAGTGGTACACAGCGCGATAGAAGCCGCAGGTGCGGAGCTACAGTATATGTATGCGGCGCGATAGAAGGTACAGGTGCGTAGATACGCAGTGCAACAGAATGCTCTCTGCGGGTATACGCAGGGGAGCAGAAGGTGAAGTGCGTAGCAACGCATGCCAGATAAAGGAAAACTGCGGATCTGTATTAAGGCATTCATTTGACTGACTTTTCTCTGTTGATAAGGTGTTCTGGGTTTAGTTTACTGTTACTATTGATCTAGTTAGTACAGTTGATTGGGTGATTTACTTGTACTTGATGATCTCTTGATGTTTATGGATCCAGTTTGAAAATTTATGAAAAGTGGTCCTTGAAAGAAAAGAAGTAGGGGGTTGTAGCTCCCTTCCAGGAGAGACTGGAAAACGAGAGAGAGTTGTAGCTCTCTGTAGGTTGCAGCCTGCGTACTGGTAAAGGACTGCACCAGTACAAAACCATTGTAAAAGGAGTTTCTAATTTGAAAGAAGATAGAGACATATTGCAGCAGGTGGTTTTCACCCACATTGGGTTTCCACCTTATATCTGCTGTTCTTTGGTGTGACTATCTATTTTTCTTGTTCATGCTCATTATTTTATGGTACTGACATGCAAAAATAATTCAAAGTATAAATAAGGAAGATTTATTAGAAGAACTTGATAATACTGATTCACCCCCCCCCCCTCTCAGTATTATTTACAACAGTAGATATATAATTCCTAAAATGTAATCTAAGATGATAAACAATCGTTTAATCTTCTTTTTGCAATGAAAATCCTAGCTACTAAAGAAAGAGAGATGATATTCTTTCAACATAGAGCAGAGAGCACACACTAGATGCACTGTCCTAAATAAAACCAACAAGCAGTCTAAATGAAAATGCACATGCATGTATTTGTTTTCCGCTTTCTTAATGTGTGAATGACATAAAGAATGTTGAGTACAAATCTGAATTATCTTTTCAAAGCGACAGTACTAACAAATTTCTCTTCAAAACGAAAGGAAGATAATGATGACACTTTGCGACTTTGAATTGAAAACTGCTTTTGGCACTTGAAAAACTACTAATTCAAATAAAATACAAGAGTAATCAGTATAATCGACCATCAAGAACAATAGGATTCTTTTCTTCGACTGAAAACAACACTTGCGACACTTTCAAATCAAGAAACGACAGTTCGATTACGCTACTTCTTGTAAAAGAGAACTGTAAATGGCACACAATACATAAAAACATTCACAATTCTTTGTACTATGGAGGTGGAATCACACAAAGGAAGGGAGTTTCCACAGTGGTATACTGATCACAGACAACAAAAATCCTGAATAAAGCTGAAGAGAGTGAACAAAGAAACCAAAATCTGGAAGCAGAAGAGGTCTTATCTGATCAGCGCACCTGCAACACAGGGAAAGTGCGATGCAACGCACCTACTGCTCAGAGGAGGTACGATGCATCCAGATTCCCAAGAGGAGAAAGTGCAATGGTCCAGGGATGAGACTTCAACTTGGTTCTTGGTCACAGTTTGCAGCTTAGTTCAGGGATTTATGCCGAGCTAATGATAGTCAATAAATAGAAATCACAGGGGCTGATCTAATGAGGTTACTAGAGCCACCACCAGGGCAATTAGGATGTTTGCAAATCGATTGTTCAGTTTATAAACAAAACCCGGAGATAGACTGAAGTAGCATTGATCTACTTTGCACTTGCATAGAAAATGCAGTTTGAAGGCTAGCTGGCTTGACTTCAGGCTCCATCTGTAAGTTTATAAAACAAACAAATATAGACAAGAAAACAATCTATTCGCTCCCTAGCGGAGTCGCCATTTTGTTATTGGGAAATCTAGTGTCTATGCAGAGCTGCTAGTCCCACTAAGACGGGTAGCTATCTTAGAAACAAACAGATTAAAGTTACTTTCGTTTTCCTTTATGAGAATTAGATAGGAGAGGATCAAAGAATACCAACCTTGATCTTTCACTTGGTTCTTTGCTTGTTCCTTCTCCTCACCGACAGGTCTTTGCCGCTTCTCCCTTGACCACTCCACTTTAAAGAGTACCTGTAAAGTCAAAGAAGCATAATACCTTCAAAGTGCAGAGATCTACAATCATAAGAAATACAGGACCAGATATATATTGACCACACAAATGCATATACTATCAGACATACAAGAATGTGGAGGAAAACTTGAATAGCTTTATTGATGTAAAGATTAGAAGAGAGGATTACAACCCATTGATTTGACCCAGCGTCATCCTCCCAGCATGAAATCCCTTTTTCACCTCATGAAAATCTTAGATCACCCAACACTATGATATTCCACCAGGAAACCAACAACACTTCCTTACAAGATACAAAATTCCAGCCTCTGGATCTCTGGGATGAGGGATCCATATATATATGATTGCAGGGAGGTGAGTTAGCTTCTGGGATTTTGATTAGTGTCTTCTCTCTGATAGTTCTTGATTCCACTTGGAGATTGATGATCTCTTACTCATCCCTGGGCGAATTCAGGGAGGCAAGTGTCACAGGAGAAGTTCCTGGAAGGTTCCATGTTCATCCACCTCGAAAACTGTCTCTCCCATTTGTCCATTCTCACGCATTGCACCCTACAGAAGGGCTTTCCAATATGCCTCGCACCTTTTATACTCGGAAGGTGAGATGCATCACATCCTTAGCACTGAGCAACATGTATGGTCCAGTTTTGACCAGTTCTGAGCAGTTTTCTATGGAGAACTTCTGGGAGATGATGTAATCAGCTGACCTTGTTCCTTCAGGGCATGAAACAACACTTTTAGGGACTCAAAAGCCCTTGGTTTATGGAAATATATGATTGGGGTTGCAGTGCCCAAAAATGTCCAGAACACATGGTCCATAGGAGAGCTTGAAGGTTGGGGCTTTTAGTGAGGCAAGTGGTTGCTTGCTGTGACAAGATGTAGCAACATCCTTCAGGTAAAGCCTTGGGAAATTAGGAGTGGTGGCTGAATAGACTATTGGGCATTGGGGCATCCAATAGGTGGTGGTCTGAAAAGTCATGGGAATGGTGGCTTCCAGTAGGTGGTTGCCTGAAAAATTCATACATGTAGTGACATGGAGCGAGTACCGACTCATGTGATTAGTAAGTTGTGACTTGCACACGGGTGGTGGTTAGTGATCATATGTAAAAGAATATTTGATGATTAATAGAAAGACAAAGATGAAGACTATCCGTTGACAATGGTTTTTACTCTTTGGGTTTCCACCTTACATCTTGTGCCTCATGTGTTGATTGATGTGTTTTTTCTCATGGTTATTTGTTTATATTTAGTTGATCACATGTTTTATGTTTATATGATCTACTAATTTGTTGTTGGTTAATTAATGCAAGATTCAATTATTTGTGCAATAACGGTAAAAAGTGGTAAAAATGATACATAGAGCACAACACTAATTCACCCCCCCTCAGTATTGTTCATGCTTCTAACAACACCTCAATATTTCTCCTTAGTTTTTTAAATTTTCAGTATATGAAGCTTTGAAGAAAATAATTATAGAAAATATTCCAAGATGTCTTGAATGAATGAGAAAAACCCTAGCATCATAGCTTTGATACCAAGTGTTAGGAAAACAAACACCAAAATAACATTATAATATAGAAAAAAGTAACTCCACACTTGGAGAAACAAATATAAGAATGAAATATAATCCTCTTTTAGGGGGAAACCTCATTTTTACCATAGAACAAATGTACAAGTTTATCTGTTTCTAAAACTAGTTTTCATTAGTATATAAAGTAGACAAGGGATACAATTAATAATAAAGGATCTAATTAACATAAAAACCTAACATTCAAAGTATAATAACTCAATATCTAGGGCTACACACAAGGCCTTTTTTATATCTTAACACTCACTACTTTCTAGACCTCTAAATATGGCACTAACCATATTTTTCAATACTCGTGGACATGAGAATTTAGAATTATTCCATTTCTATTGAAATGATCCTCACTTTACATTTTCATAGTAGATACTCATTACTAGTAAAATATTTTAGGGTTTCATGTCTAAGATGGGATGTTTTTCTCCATATAGGCCATGCATTTGATTTCTCTTAGGGTAACATGATAATATGATTTTGGTGGGAAACTACAATTGGGTGATATGGGTTTTTTGTAATACCCCATGTTATAAATAATAAATAAATAAATAAACAAATAAATATAAAGTGTTAACATAATCCAATTTAAGTTCAAGACGAAGTTCCTTGAATGGATAGAATATGTGATATCCCATATTATAAATAATAAATAATAAATAATAAAATAAATTGAAGGATTGTTGGAGCCTACAAGTATGATTGAAAACATTCCTTTTTCTATGTTGACTAATTTTGGTGCCACTAATATCTTTTTTCCCCTTGTTCTTTGATTAGATGTTAGATTTTACAATTTTAGGGTGGTAAATAGGTTGCAATGTTGCATAAGAATATATATTAGCTAAGTATCCAACATGTTGTGTGTGTGTGTGTGTGTGTGTGTGTGTGTGTCTATATATATATATATATATATATATATATATATATATATATATATATATTAGATCATGCATTGTATGCACGATCATTAAACTTACAATAAAAAAGAAGACACTATACTATGTTTTGCCTCTCTAAATAATCCATGAGTGTTATTATCCATGGATTTATGTCATAAATAGCCTCAACTAATCATGGTAATAAGTTTTTTTGTGTGGTTTTTTGTTAGTTCTCTAAGATGACAACTTTGGCAACTTGCAAGAAGAGTTCACAAAATAAACCTTTTCTCGGCTCTTCCCCAAGCATGTTTAGGTTCATTTTGGGTTGCAAAAGACCATCTTTTATAGAGACAATTAATTACTAAGTATACTTTGTTCCATTATTTATCCCATGAAAATGGAAACCATACGAACCAAATTGACTTCCCTTGACCCATAAATTGATGAAGAAACAAAAGTAGTCAACATATATGTAAAATCCCAATTTTAACCTATTGTATGTATCAACAGGTGTAAATTTTAAATTCATGGTTGTGTTATGTATCAAGATAAAAAATAATACGAAAACATAAGAAAAGATAGACCAATGACAAGATAATAAGACACTTTGAGGGGGCAACCTCCTACACCACATATATGAATAAATATTAGATGATTCAAATGATAAGAACTCCTTGGTATATATAGGAGTCTAAAGGGTTAAAATATAATTAGGACCTACATAAAAATAATAATATAAGGGCACATTAATAAAAATAATGGGATTCTATGGGGAAGAACAATAACAATACGTGGGCTACACTAATATTATAGGGACATAACATGTCCCTCTCCTTCAAAAAAGTGCTGTCCTCAACGCTTGAGTAGTTTTGGATATTTATGAATAAAATACCCATCCGCCCATGTGGAATATTCAATAGTTAAGTTCTTCCACTTAATGAGATACTCTGAAATTGATCTATTCTGTGGCTGCCAAATTATTATTTTTGTGATTACTTTCGTCTCCAATATGATTTTCCTTCCTCATAAAGTTCTGGAAATGTAATTTCAACTAGGAGCTTGTCACATATAACCTTCTTTAAGAATGAAACATGGAAAACTGGGTGTGCTTGTGAAGATGCTAGTAACTTTAATATGTATGCCATAGTACCAATCTTTTGCAAAACCTTGTAAGGACCATAGTACTTGGGTGATAATTTCTTGCTTGAGGGACCTTTTTCTGTATGGTTGTAACTATAAAAATATCTAATCACCCACACCAAAACTTCTTTCACTGTGATGTTTATTTGACTATTGTTTCATTTGATTATGTGTCCAAGTCAGGTTATCCTTTAAGAGTTGGAGATGATCGATGTGATCTTCGATTTCTTGAACCTTAGAATTGTCTCTTAAAGACGACGTGATGGACGGTGTATGATATCCATAAAGCACCATAAATGGGTTCCTTTTTGACGTGGTATGGAAGGAAGTGTTATACCACCATTTTTCCATAGGTAACCACTTGATCCATTGTGTTTGTTTATCATATACAAAGCAACGAAGATATCCTTCCAAACATGTGTTCACTGTATCTATTTTCCCATCAAATTGAGGATGATAAGATGAGCTATGATCTAATTGAGTACCAAGACAATAAAATAATTTTGTCCAAAAATTTCCAGTGAAAATGGGATCACTATCACTTACAATAGTCTTAGGGTTTCCATGTAGCTTTTGAACTATTTCCACAAATGCACTAGAAATTGTACTAGATTTGGAAGGATGAGATAGTGCACAAAAGTTTGCATAATTGGTTAGTCTATCAACTACCACCATGATGACACTCTTTCCTTCGGACTTGGGTAAACCTATGATAAAATCCATTGGTACCTCCTCCCAATGCCGACATTGCAATGGTTGTATCTTTATGATTTTGGCCTCCCAAGGTCTGAAATTGTGTTCTATGGTAGCCCTCTGAGTATTATTTCCAACCCCACCGGTTATACCGATATTGGATTCTTCATGATAAATTTATGCCAATTCTCCCATGCTGACATGATTATGGGATAGTTTAGTAGATAAAAAATGAATGGAATTCCACGTGTCACTATTTTAACATTTGAGCCTGAAACTAGTACCCAAGTAACTGAAGTCCATGCAATTTTATTCACTTTTTACGATATTCAATTCCGATTCTTGAAGATAAAGTTATGATGATTCCCCCCCAAACATATGTTTGAGAATAAATTTTGGAGCATGAAAAAACCTAACTTCCTTAGACCATATCTCCGAAAATATAGTGAACCGAGGTATGAAATTGTAATAATATGTAAATCAATGATATATCTTTCTTGCAACTTATGTGTACATATTATCAAGATGGTTGTTCTTGTTCACATATTGTCAAGAAGAATTTTATATGTTATTTTCACTTATTTTTAGACTTATTGAAATTTTGTTAAGAAGAAAGATTTTGGGAACTTATGTGCACATAAGTTTCTATGCTATGTGCACATATTTTCAAGTGGTTTATTGCTTATGAAAATAGCATAGAAGCATAAGAAAAGATAGATCATTGATAATAAATTAACAATTCTTGGATGATTCAAATGACAAGACCTCCTTGGTATATACAAGAGTCTAAATGGGAAAAATATAACTAGGCTATACATAAAAATAATAATGTAAGGGCACAATGATAACAATAGTGGGCTGCTATGGGGCACAAAAAAGAATACGGCTACACTACACTAATATTATAGGGACCTAACATACTTACCAAATTGATCCACTATTTATCCCATGAAAATGGAAACCATATGAACCAAATTAACTTCCTTTGACCCCTACATTAACGAAGAGACAAAAGTAGTAAACATACATACAAAATCCCAATTTTTACCTATTGTATGTATCAATATGTATACATTTTAAATTCATGGTTATGTTTATGATATTAAACCTATATGAGACTAAATAAATGATCTCATGGATAAATGATGTTAATAGGTTTGTATGGATCCTAATGTGGAGCTCAACACCACAACTCAATTAGGGAACAAATAGGCATACATGTGATGTAAATATACTTATATGGATTATGCAGTAATATTCACACACACACACACATTAGTGTTATAATATCATACTTAACGGTACATGATGAATATGGAGAGTGTGTAAATGGTTATGATTCCACTAGAGTGGAAGATGAAAGGGGGTCATACAAAAGTAATCCTACATTAATAAGTGTCAACATATGATCTGAACTCTTTTTCCAATATCATGTGCCTTAAGTGAAGTCATTGGCCTCTAATGACTTAGATAACCAATCATTAAATTGCAGTAGAGTTTGGTGGGGAGTATGCTCATGTAGTTATTGAAGCATAGTTTGAGTACAATCTCATTAGGGATGATAAGAGTATTTCATTTTCTATCCAAAAAAGATTAGTCATTATTTCCCTCAACCCTATTATTGTCATTCACTCTATCATTTTATTATAGACACGTTCACTCTCTACACTTATCATGCTAGATTATTCACTTGCTAACCATTAATTATTTTGAAAATAACAAGATCAACATAGTGAAAGAGTAATTATAAGCCTTGGATAATGGATAAATGCCTTTATGTAAGCATGTAGGCTAAGTTAGGAATCCTTCACCTAGAGTGTATTTGTTTCTCACTGGATGTTTGAGAACCAAATGTCATGCTTGCAAGCTATTCTTTTGAAGGAATACAACAAATTGGATTTTTTTTCCTACACCAAAGAGAACCAAAAGGGAATATACTTAACATACTATTGTGTAGAGAAAGATATTATCTTTCATTTGTTATATAAAGAAGTGGAAAATAATTCCATGGCACTTTTATGGTTGGATGAAATGTTTGGATTGTTATGTAGTGAGAATATTTACATATCCATGAGAGAAAATTCATTTGAGCAAGTGAGCTAGAAACACCTGGCTTGGTTCCTTTGCCATGGTGGGTTCATAAGTCACCTTGTGGGCCACATTTTCATTCTATTTCTATGGTTGAGTGGAAAATTTCTTGTACACAACCAATTCCTTGTACTATATTATGTTAAAAGATAACCCTACAATGTTTTTATTTATGAATCAAGAGTGAATGCCATTTATTACTATGAAATGTATTTTTTTTGTATGTGGTCATGATTTGTTTAAATCTAATCATGAGAACCTGGTTGCCTTGAATTCTTGTTAGGAAAATTCCTTTGTGTTTCATATTTTATACCAATCATGAATTTAATTCATATTGGCATATTTGTGTTAAATTATGGAGAAAAGGTCTCTTTAGGGCTAAAATTTTAATGGTTGGTTTAGTGGCTATCCATCCCATGTCTAGAAGAGCTAGGAAAATACACTACAAAATGATGATTGTACATATACTTAGAATGTAAAAATCCAAGCACCATGTATAATAGATGGAAATCTTCCTTATGTTGAATATAGTTACAAGAAAACTCTTTAGGGTTATGTTTCCCATAACTATGAAAATCCCTTTCGCTTTCCCTCTTGTAAATATTGCTATGGATTGTAATTCTTGTAAATAATTTGGAAATGTAAACGTTGAATAGTTGAAATAAGTGGACACTAATTCGGAGGTCCAAGGGGGAGGAGTTTCTTGCAAACCCAAGCCATTGCATTTAGTTCATCACCTATATCCCTAATGAATTTATGGAATTGGTGGTGCAAGCATTGAATTTAGGCATGGGATTCCTATGTAAAGGATGAGCCCATGAGGTCCCAGTTCTCATGGAATGTGTGGGAGTGGTGAACACACAAAGAAGGGATGTGAAGCAAATTCCTAATGGGAGACGAGGGAGATAGTATGCAAGAATATGTGGAAGACTATGCAGGTGTGGTAGTATGCTCATCGAAGCAACAGGAATGCAAGGGAGCTTGTAGAAGGAAAGAACAACAAACTTTGAAGAAAAAGTGAATGCAGAGCATGGAATTTGCATTGGACATGAGTTCTAGGGATAAATAACCTTTTCTATCCTACATCATGTTTTTGGGATAATATTCCTTGTGTTTTTTTGAGGCCAATGTGAATGCCCATGAATCATTTCACCAATGAGATTTCAATAGAGTTGAATCATTCAATGCAAACCTTGGGGTTGATAAACCACTAAGGTGCTAGATAAAAGGGTCTGATAAACCATTAAGTTCACATCTTGGGGACGATAAACCACTTATGTTCTAGTTTCATAAGCCAATAAACTGCTTGACACCATAAGACACCTAGGTTCTAGATGAAAGGAACCGATAAACCATTAAGTGCTCACCTTGGGCCTGATAAACCACTTATGTGCTAGTTGCATACGCTGATAAACCACTTAATAGGCTAAGACACCCAAGTTCTAGATGAAAGGAACTGATAAACCACTCAATGCTTACCTTGAGGCCAATAAACCAATTATGTGCTAGTTTAATAAGAAGCTGATAAGACACCTGGATAGTGGGATCTTGAATCATATAGTGCTATATGTTAGGAAAAATACCAAGGAGGGGAGGGTGAATCAATATTTTTAATTCACTTTAACTTTCAATTTCACATTCAAAAATCTATACGCTATTTTTATTCATGCACCCATGTGTGTACGTGACTTCAAAGAAATAAAATATACAATTTATTTATTTTTCATACTTTCCATGAGATGATTAACTTTACCATTGCATTATTAATTCATTAGTCATTAAGAATGCAGTAAATAATAGTAGAAAAAAAAAACCACAACACATGAGAAACACATCAAAACATGAGAACACCGAGATTTTAGGTGGAAACCCAATGTGGGAGAAAACCACTATTGTTGTCGTATATGTCTTCTTATTTTATTATAAATAAAAATTTCATTACATCTTGTACTGACGTAGACTCTTACCAGCATGTAGACACCCACCTATGGGAGGATACAACCTCCACTTGTTCTCCAACACCTATTGGAAGGGAGATACAACCCCCAAATCATGCTTATCAGCTCCTACCAAAAAGGGGCTCCTACACCCTGACTAAAGGATGTAACCCTCAACACCTTGTGAACCATGCTTCATAATGTTTCATACTAGATCAACCTATCAATTAATCATCATAACGTGCAAGACACCTTTCATCAAATTTTCACACTGGACCCACACTGACAATAAGTCTAAACCAATATTCCAAACTGAAATATTGAATCTTAAAATTTAAATAACTGAAGCACTGTAAACCAATTGAATTAGTGAAACATCAAGTCACTAAATACTTAAGCAAACCAATCATAGAATTGAATCTCAACCAATGCAATCAGATCAAGTCAATGCAATACCAAATAATAATATCACACATCAACCATTCAACCATTCACTAATTAATCACATTATTGTATTAGAGACAATCATAAAAAAAAGTGCAGTCATTGCAAACCTTGATCATTATTAATTCCATAATATATACACATTTATTATGAATTATATCCATGCATATACGCACTTACTATTTATAACACCTGCAATTGACATACTAATTCATAGTAGAAACTAATCACAGATTGAAACTCTGTAGCATCATCAATACCCAATATTCCAATCCAAAACCAAATCAACACTACCAAACATAGATCATCATGATTAAGACATCATTGACATACACCAACAAATAGAACATACATCATCAACCATCATCATCAAGTATCAATTCAAACCCTGATCAAATTCTAATTAGAATGTATACCCGACTGTCTTTAACCAGCTATGCATATATACACGCTTATCATGCATAAAAACCACGTATATCTTTCAACATATTGAATACCAAAACCCAAATTAGACACTGATCTAAAAATAATATTTTAGAATATATATGTGACCTCTGTGAAGCATATCCACGTATGTACATGACTATCCTGAATAAAACTTGTGTATAAATCTTAAATTACTAAATCAAATCTTTGCTGCAAATCATAACATACGAAAAACCTAGATCTTGGCACATATACTGTTAAAGTCAAATATCACTACAAACACATTCATATTATACCATCACTACAACTACAGATCTAACAAACATAAGTAGATTAAGTAAGTATATCAATTAGTCTTCAATATGGTTTCAAATCTATTAATTAGGAGCGATCTCCTTGCTCCCTAATGCACACCTATTTCAAATAAGATCACACATGAATAAACCATTCCATTGCACATATAACACATTATCTCCATCTCCTTATATAGATTTTTCCTTAGCTAATACCATAGGAAAATCCTTTGGTAATGTTGTTAGTATTCGTTGATGAGAACAGATAGACATTGACGACACAATTAATATGGGAAATTACCATGGTAATGACCCATATCCATTTTTCCATTCTTTGGGTTATGTACACGACTTTTGTTCACATGACCTGTGTATGTACACGACTCTTCTTCATAGGGGTCGTGTATACTTTTCAAACTTCACAATTCCCATATTTTCTCAAGTGAAACTTGTACCAAGGATGCCAACATACTTCCTCAATTCTGAAATACCTATACCAACATTCCTATTATCTGCAATATTTCTATAGTCATCAAGTTGAAATCAATAACATATTTATCAAGCAAGTGAACATCAAGGACAACAATTTAGCCATAATTCCAAAAATCTCCCCCTTTGGACTTGATGGAAACCACTTTAGTGTTTAGAAACCACTTGAAAACACCTGCAAACACCAAGTATTCTCTCCCCTTTTGACTGCAAAAGAAAAGGGAAAAACCAAATTGAATGCAGTATTTCCTCTGTATCACTCATCACTATAAGTCTGATCGCATGATATGAAAAATGAGATCTACATATTGACCATGCTACCCCTCAAAATATGTTGGACCTTCTAAATATATACAATAAAAGTACGGGGCTATATGACTCAAATATATGGATATCCATAAACAAATATGTTCTTTCCTATCTCTAATGACTTTATGCTCCCATGATTACATCAATCACCCAACATAACAGGGTTACTGATCCAGGTGGATGTTGGTGGCCACCCACCTATCCCATTTGGACCCCCACAACTGTCTCTTTCAGCTTTTTCAGTTTCCTAAATTGTAGCACAGTTTACTATTTTTAGCAGTTTTTCGGGTCCTAAACTTCTGGAGCCGTTTTGAGGCCCTAAACGACGTTTTTTTTGGAATCTGGGGCAACATGGGTCCATGGACCCATGTTTGGACCCATGTTGTCTGCCAAAGTGGTAGTACTCGGATAGATCTTTCTAACGAGCTATCGTACGCGTCAAACGGAGATCGTATGCCAAAGTTACGACCCCGGGAAATTGATGTACCAATTTACCCAAACGGGGCCCACAATTTGGCGTTTCATCTTCTAGGGTTAGGTTTCGGGATGTGAAGGGTTTTCCATTGTTTCTCAACAATAAATAGGCCTTCGAGCCTCATTGTAACACAGTTCAGAACAGTTCAGAGGCATGTAGCCACCACATCTCTTCTCAGAGATAAGCTACCATCGCCCTAGCTGGTTTATTTCCATTTCTGGTTGTAAGCATATTTCAGTATTTTCCATTAATGAAATGAAGTATTATTTCCGTTGCATCTTTGTGTATATGGTTATCTTTGTAATTTGTTGTGTTCCTGTTTAAATCCGGATCAGTGGTATCAGAGCGGTCTGCTTTTTCTCTGTTTTTCTTTGCATGTCCGCAACGAGGTCAGGATATAAGGAGTTAGGGCTTGAACTGGTCGAACCTTTGCAAGACCATCCTCGCAAATCTCGACGGCCTCCCATGGCGGATGAGAAGAAAGACGAGGGGGTAGGAGATCCTATCAAAATATTGCTCGAAGAAGCCCTCGAGCGGCAAAGGAATGCGATGATGGATAGCTTTGCACAGATCCTTCAGCGGCTACCCAGAGGCGACCCATCAGCTTCCAACAGCGACTCTGGAAATGCCACACCCTTCAAGGTACAAGTTAGTTTTGAATCCCCATCTTCGAGGGTCAAATAGATGCAGATGCCGTAGATAAATGGTTAAATCTGCTAGATGGGTATTTTTATGTTCATGAATTTTCAAATCGGGAAAAGATTGTTTTCGCTCTTCTCAAAGCAGCCCCCCACGTCAAGGACTGGTGGGAAACCTACTGCGAGCAGAAGGATGAAAGTACAGGCTCACTATTTTCAGCCGCACCCACTTGGAATGACTTCCGGGATGCCATCAAGGAGCAGTACTACCCTGTCGGAAGCTATGAGGACAAATACATCAAATGGACCACACTGCGACAGGGATGAGACCAATATGTGCCAGAGTTCACAGACATTTTTCATACCCTTCGCACATAGTTGGGTATCAAAGATTTTGAGCTGCATCTGGTACTCAAATACCGCGGCTGCCTACATAGATACATCCAGGAAGAGATGGGGTTCTTGAACATCTCCTCACTCGGCACAGCATACCGATACGCTGTCAAAATCGAGCAAAAGTTAAAACAGAAGAAGCGAGACTTTGGATCTGCAAATCCGAAGCCCAAAGGACAAAGCCAAGGCGGGGTGACCCAAGACAACCCGTCGAAGCCGCAAGAAAAGAACAATACCACGAAGCCGAAGAAGGACACAGGAAAGTGGTGTGAGTTCCACAAGAGTCCCACTCATAACACAAGTGAGTGTCAGACCAAGCAGTGGCTGGTGGCTGAGTTGAAGGCTTCCGAATCAGATGCATGTTCTGACCCTGAGCCAGAACCCAACAAGGGGAATGGCAAAGGGAAGCAGATCATTGATGTGGATCCTAGCGCCACTTTTGCCACCGCCAAGATCCATAAAGATGAGCCCAAAAATCCAGAGGAAGGGGAGCGTCTTTTCCACTCACAGATGTGGGTGAAGGGTTCGCCGCTACAATTCATTGTCGATAGTGGCAGCCAAAAGAACCTCGTTTCAGCAGAGGTCGTGAAGTGGTTGGGCCTACCGACTACACCGCACCCGCAGCCATACAGTATCGGGTGGCTTCACGAAGGAAGAGATCTGAAAGTTCGCCAGCAGTGCCGCCTTCCCTACAGCATCAAGCCCTTCACAGACGAGGTATTGTGTGATGTTACACCTCTAGATGTTTGTGATGTATTATTAGGCCAACCATACTTGTGGAGGCGACATGTTGTGTATGAGTCTAGGCCTCGTGCTGTCATTATTTCTTTGAATAATTCATTATACAGGATACCGGAGGTAGCCCCACCTACCGCCACATCTTTGATCGCTACTAAGAAAGGCAGCAAGCTCATCTCCCAGACTAGGAAATTCATATTTCTGGTTCACTCCCAAAGTAAGGGGAAGATCGTTGCTACATCTATGACCCCTGCAAAGGGTTCCTCCACGCAGCAGCAGCAGCAAAGGGATACGGTCATGACAAAACACAAGAACAACTTCTCCTCACCCACAGGGGTACCACATAAGTTTCAGGTGGGCAACAAAGTTTGGTTACATCTGCAGAAAGAATGCCTTACAAGAGCCCATCAGAAGCTCCGACCACTCCGACATGGTCCTTACACCAGTACCAAGGCTACGGGAAACAATTCTTTGAAGCACAGCATTCCTCCATTCCTTCGCTTGCACCGAGTGTTCAATGTGGACCATCGCCGACCATGCTTCCCACCATTTCTGGTCACAGCAGAGATTCCAGAACAGCGCACCAGAGACCCAGCTTAGCAGAAGCTTCCTCATCTCAGGGAGGAACTCAACGCAATGGGGACCATTGCTTCCTAAGGGGGGAGGAATGATCCAAGTGGATGTTGGTGGCCACCCACCTATCCCATTTGGACCCCCACAACTGTCTCTTTCAGCTTTTTCAGTTTCCTAAATTGTAGCACAATTTACTATTTTTAGCAGTTTTTTGGGACCTGAACTTCTGGAGCCGTTTTGAGGCCCTAAATGACGGTTTTTTGGGAATCTGGGGCAACATGGGTCCATGGACCCATGTTGCCTCCCAAAGTGGTAGTACTCGGATAGATCTTTCTAACGAGCTATCGTACGCGTCAAACGGAGATCATATGCCAAAGTTACAACCCCGGGAAATTGATGTACCAATTTACCCAGACGGGGCCCACAATTTGGCGTTTCATCTTCTAGGGTTAGGTTTCGGGATGTGAAGGGTTTTCCATTGTTTCTCAACAATAAATAGGCCTTCGAGCCTCATTGTAACACAGTTCAGAACAGTTCAGAGGCATGTAGCCACCACATCTCTTCTCAGAGATAAGCTACCATTGCCCTAGCTGGTTTATTTCCATTTCTAGTTGTAAGCATATTTCAGTGTTTTCCATTAATGAAATGAAGTATTATTTCCGCTGCATCTTTGTGTATATGGTTATCTTTGTAATTTGTTGCGTTCCTTTTTAAATCTGGATCAGTTACACATTTGACCTAATAGGCCATACATGACTGAATTTTATAATGATCGCAAAGTGGGTCCTTTCATGATCTCTACATCAAGAGACATATATGCCATTCATAACCATAACAAGGATCTCAAATATGAAGTATCTTAGTAGCAAAACCATGATAACCATCAATAACCATCATGCTCCAAATGGGCACATGCAATATGATCATTTGACATTAGTAACATACAATGAAATAATAACAACAAAATGAACATCCTCATCATCAAGAAGCAATGTAAGATAAAACATTGTAGCATCAACTCCAATATCATCAACACATGACCAAATATGCAATCCTTCCAATCATTTACAAGTAACTTTAGTAGAAGCATAAGATTGTGCAATAAAGCTCTTTCAAAAAATCATCTCCTTGACCTCATGTCATCAAGGTCAGCACACTTTCTCCACATATAGGAAGACCCACAATCCTCAAGAAACAATATCACTCTCTTGAACCACAACACTATAGGTAGCATATACATGCATCAACAACATATGTGCAAACAAAGAGTGCCTCCAACATAATAAGCCATTAAGTAGAATAGAACTGATCAACAACATCATCAACCAACATCTTTAGAGAACATATCATACATATCTTCTTTATCAAGTGTATCAAGTAGGATTGAGACACCATTAACAAATTCACCAAATGCAACTCAAGCAACATATAAGAATCATCCATAACTTAACCATATGTAATCCAAAAATCCATGACATAGAGAAAATAACATGCATTTTCAATAGTGAGCAAAGAATAAGACTAATGAAAACAATAATGAACTCATCATAGACACCATCATGCAACAAGGAGTACTCAAGAATACCATAATGCTAACAATGAACTATTAGAAGCATAGAACATGCCCCCCCCCCACCACCCCCCCCCCCCCCCCCCCCCACCTTGTGCCACCTCTTCACTATCAATTATGATCACATCATATCCATGAACCAACATCATTTCTAAGCATCATATAGGCATTATTAATGAACTATATTAAATCAATGTCAGTGCCAGAATGCCAATAATCGGCTTATGAAAACACATGAGAAGATTCCCCTAAATTTGTGCCACACCTTTTCTATCATAGAAAACCATACACGACTATCTAAGTCATTAACCACATATACACATGACTATCCTTCATGAAGAATGCGTACACAATGAAAAATGATGATTTTTCATAAACACAACTCCCCCTTAACATGTCATGTATGTTCTTGATCATTGTTACTTCATCAGATGCAATATTAGTAATATAAACATCACGAAAACAATATCAAAACAACATAGAGAATCAACGTCAAGATACACATGCATAGCTCCCCCTAAGATCATCCACAACTGATCCAGTGGACTTGACAATCATCACCTGTTTTCCATGAGGCTATATACGTCACATTTACTTCTATAGTCTCTGTTAGAAGAACACATTAAGTAAAATAGATTGCAGTGGGGGGCACCTCCTTTTACTTAGAATCTAAAGAAGAAGAACTATACCTCTTATTTCTGCCTGAATTATTCTTTAGCACATATAACTTGTCTGCATTGCTGAATACTCTTCAAATGATCATAAAGAAAGGCCACATTTAACTAGTTCTTCTTCCTTTTGTTTAATATGAGAAGTGCTGGTGGATCCATATTTATCAGGGAATTTGGTAACAATATTCTTGTCTGGTTGCTTGCCTTAGAGGAAATCAACTTGTCATCTGTGTGAATCCATTGACTTGCTCCTGCATTCTTTTGATACATGTCCAAACTTGTTACAGGTATAACATATTACATGACTAGAAAAGGGAGGAGAGACATCATACTATTTCTATTTCAGATTCCTCCTATTGCAACCAATATATTTGTGATTAAACATGTTGCGAGAAAAACGATATCCCTTAAAGAAACTTGAGTACTAGGGAGATGATGATCTTCCTGTGAATCTTCTTCTGAAATTGGCTGCAAAGTATCCAAATTTATGACAGATAAAACATTCAACATCATTGTCGAGAGGACATAATTGATTGATACTTCTATAGTTAGGAGAAAATTTTTTCCTTTGATTTTTTTTCTTTGGTTGCTGGTTTGGTTTACTAGGTCTTTCATATTTTTCTTTGTTAACCTCATAATTTCTTGCACAAGCTTGTGAGCTAGATTCTCCTTTTACAGCTTCATGAAAACCAAGACCATATTTAATGGAGGGAGACCTTTGAGAATTTTATCCAAAATGCTAATACTATCTTGAAATATCAAATGTTTATCCTTTTCTTCTAGTTTACCTTTTAGAATTTTTACCTGAACCTCCATTCTTTGACCCTGTTCTTCCTTTTCCAGATACTGTTTCCTCATTCCTTCTTCAAACTTTCTTCCTTCTTCTAGTTGCACTCTCAATTCAATAATCTTTTCCTTAAGCCCATTCTCTTGTTCTTAAAATACTTGGAGTATCTATTCATTTCGTTTGTTTGAATTTTCAAGATTTGATCTTAGAGAGATGATCTCAACTTCAAGTCCTTCACAATATAGTTTAGATTCTACTCCAGTATTTAATGATTTATCATGGTCCCTATTCTCATATGCCAACAACTTATTCTTAAGATTGTTAATTATTTTCAAATCATAAGCAAGTTTTCTTCTAAGATTAAGTACTTCCTCTAACATGTTTTCTTCTGAATTAGTAACTCCATCTGACATAACAAAGATTGTTTCATTATCACACTCATCTTCTGACACATCATTATTTCCTTTAGAAACAATATTACCTATTGTTTCTCCTGATGAATAATATTCCTTTGTTTTTCCTTCATGGATTGCCTGCATATTATCCCATACTTCCTTTGCAGTTGCATAATGCATAGCCTTGTATAATGTTGTATAAGGTATGCTACAAATGATTTCATTTAATGCTTGATTATTCTTTTGCAATTATTCACCTGATGGGGGGAGTTTATTGCAACCATTACATACTAAATGCCAAAAATAATATCCAAGGTCCATTAACTTATACTTCATCTTTTCTTTCCATTCCTGATAGTTACCATCACTGAGCATAACTATAACTTTATTGTCCATTATTTATGACCTGCCTTGTTCTTCTATTGTAGATTGTCCCTAACTTATAAATGTAGATATTTCCACAAAATCATATGCATCACTATCACTATATTCCTAACTTAACTTCTTCCTTTGTTCCGTCTTCTTCTTTTGCTTCCTGCCCATTGTCCCTAATCCACTCTCGAGCAGATAAGCTTCTGCCGGAGCGACCTGCTCTGATACCAATTGTTAGGAAAAATATGTGGGGCGGGGGGGGGGGTGTTGAATCAATATTTTTAATTCACTTTAACTTTCAATTTCACATTTAGAAATATGTATTCTATTATTATTCATGCAAACCACATGTATACACAACTTCAGAGAAACAAAATCGTGTATATACAATTTACTTAATTTTCATACTTTCCATCAGATGATTAACTTTACCACTGCATTATTAATTCATTAGCCATTCAATATGCAGTAAAGAACAGTAGAAAGAAGATGAAATACAACACATGAGAAACACATCAACACATGAGAACACTGAGATTTTAAGTAGAAACCCAATGTGGGAGAAAACCACCACTAGTGCCGTCTCCGTCTTCTTCTTTATTATACAGAAAAACTTCATTACATCTTGTACTAGCACATACTCTTAGCAACACGTAGGAATCCACCTATAGGAGGCTACAACCTCACCTAATTCTCCAACACCTACTAGAAGGGAGCTACAACCCCTTAATCTCGTTTACTGGCTCCCACCAGAAAAGAGATCCTTCTCCCTCACTGAACACTGCAACCCTCAAGACCTTATGGAACGTGTTAATAGTGTTTCATACTAGATCCATCTACCAATTAATCATTAAAACATTCATGCCACCCTTTATCAAATTTTCACACTGGACCCACACCAACAATAAGCCTAAACCAATATTCCAAAATGAAATACTGAATTTCAAAATCTAAATCATTGAAGCACTATAAACCAATTGCATCATTGAAACATCAAGTCATTGAATATTGAATCAAACCAATCACTGAAATGAATCTAAACCAATGCAATCAGATCAAATCAATGTAATGCCAAATAATACTGTCACACGTCAACCATTCACTAATTAATCACACTATTGGATATCAGACAGTCATCACACAAATAATGTGTAGTCACTGCATACCCTGATCAATATTAACTTTAGAATATATATGCAAATGTCCTGAAGTATACCCATATATATATATGTGCTTACTGTGTATAAATCTTGCTTACAAATCTCAATTCATTGAATTCTAAAACTGAATCATGGCATCACCCACTGAGTTATGACATATTGAGTCACAATAGAAACTAATCACAAATCAACACTTTGTAGAATCATCACTACCCTATATTCCAATCCACAAGAAAATCAACCCAATCAACATTGCCAGGGAGAGATCATCATGATCAAGAAATCATTCAAAGACAACAACAAATAGAACATACATCATAAACTATCATCATCAAGCAACAATTCAAACCCTGATCAAATTCTACTTATAATGTATACATGACTGCCTTTAACCAAATCTGCATATATATGCACTTATCACGCATAAAACCCACGTTTATCTTTCAACATAATGAATACCAAGTCCCAAATCAGACAACAATCTAAAACAAATAATTTCAGAATATATATGTGACCTCTATGAATCATATTTGCGCATGTATGTGACTATCCCGAAGAAAACCAACGTATAGATCTTAAATTACTAAATCAACTCTTCGCTACAAATCATAACACTTGACGAACCCAGATATCAACACACATACTGTTAAAGTCACATATCACTACAAACACATTCAGATTGTACCATCACCATAGCTACAAATATAAAAAAACATAAATAGAGTAAGCAAGTATATCCATTAGTCTTCAATATGCTTTCAAATCTATCATATCTGAGCCATCTCCTTGTTCATTGGTGCACACCTATTTCAAATAAGATCACCCATGAATAAAACATTCTATTGCACACATAACAAGTTGATCTCCATCTCCTTATATAGATTTTGCCTTAGCCAATACCATAGGAAAATCCTTTGATAATGTCATTAGAATTCATTGATGGGATTAGATAGATGTTTTTGCCAACAATTAGTATGGGAAATTACCATGGTAATGACCCCCTGGTGTCTAGTTTTCCATAGTTCAAATTATGTATGCGACTTTTTTTCATAGTACTTACATGTGTATGTAGCTCTTCTTCACATGGGCCATGTATACTTTTCAATCTTCACAATTACCATATTTTCTCAAGTGAAACCTGTACCAAGGTTGTCGACATACTTCCTCATTTATGAAATACCTGTACCAACATTCCCATTATCTGCAACATTTCTATAGTCATTAAGTTGACATAAATAACATATTTATCAAGCAAGTTGCAATCAAGGACAACACATTATCCATAATTCCAACACTATCTTAGAGAAGCCATTGATAAACCGCCTGGGTAGTGTATTCATCCTCATGGAACTTCACTGCATCTCGCTCAGCCTTAGGTGAATCCCTGTGATTGAAATCAGCTCGGGAAAAGGTCATTGTTTTTCTTTCTATGGGAGGCAGTTGATAAACCACCTAGTTGGTCAGCTCCCTTTCTTGATTATTTGGTTGATGGTTATTGGTGTGAATACCCTTGAGCACTTAACTCCTCAAACTCTAAATTCGACTTGGGGGGGGGTCAATCACAGGAAATATTGCACTACAGTTGGCATATGGTTGGATGGAGAGTTGAAGTTCCTCCCTTAGTTTCCAGTCACTCAAAGTTATAAAAATAAGTGTGTTTAGTTATAATTATGTTGCATTGTGAATAATGGGTGATGTTGTTATGTGTTTTAACATTGCATGTTTATTAACACTGATTGAAAAGGAACACTTTATTCCTAGTTATCTGTAATGAGATGGTTATGTGAATGAATCTCATGTTTGTTAAAGGTTGGAAGCCTCTATATGGATGTGATGACACTATTATGAGCATGGATTTATTTATATGATCATATATGAATGTTTAATATGATCTATTCAATTGTTATAGTGTATGGAGTCTATAGTTTAACATGATATGGCTCTTGTGGATTTCTTTGCTTAAGATTGTTGAAATTATCTGAATGATGTTGTGCATGGTATGTTGTATCAATAGATCTGATTGGGACCCATTATGCGGTTGTTATTGTGCTATTGCATTGAAGTTACAAAGCACTGTTAGCTATGATTTAGCTAAGTATTGAAGCCCGATAGTAGGCATGTTATTGAATCTATTTATTATATTTCTAGGTTGAATCAATGTCAGAAATATCAAAGTTGTAATGAAGGTTTCAATATTGTAGAAATCAGTGTTCTGAGTAACACTTTTTATTAATAAGATTATGGACTAAGTTCATAGAAATGCCTTAAAATTTCTAAGTCTACATATCACAGAGATATGGACTTGTATCCAAGGACAGATGAGCCTTTAGTGTGTTTTTTTGTTTAGGGCAGATACACTATGGGCTTGGTGGACGTATCTGAGAGTTTTCACATTTGGGATGATTTCCATTTTCATTTACGTGGATGATCCAAATTTATTTCGATCTAGATATGTGCTTGGGCCAAATTTCTAATACAATTTGGGGTAGGGCCCTGTTACCACTCAAACTAGCGGGGGACCTAAAAGGGGCTCCTAAGAGGGAAAATGATAGGTTAAGGGCAATGGTGGAGACTTAGCCCACTGTCACCACAACTAAGTGTCCCTGCTTTTTATGGACTTTCACTGTTGGGAGGAGTCCTAGTAGTATAGGGATCACTTGTAAAGTATATATCAATGGATAGGTGGAAAGTGACCCTGAAACCCTTTCCCAAGGATGGAGTGAAGAATGGAACTTGCTTTCTGTTTAAGCAAGGGACTTTGTCCTTTAGGGGTAAGGGGTGAGGATTGAAGGGTTGAGGGAGAAGGAATAGGCTTATAGACAAGGTTCTCAATCCCTACAATACTTGGGAAACTTGGATTCCCAAATGATCCTTGACAAATAATATTTATCGAGAAGTGGGACCACATGGGGCCAAGTGGACCCAGTCCAGGTTCGGGGATGGAATGTCGCAACTAATGATGTTCCTATCCTAGACAAGGTGAAAAGAAAGGGCCAAACAAGAATATTTAATTCAAAAGGTTGAATTGATCCTATTGAGGTCTAGCCTTTGGGATGCCTGGGAAAAATTTGATCCTAGAGATAGGGCTTGGGATTCCCAGAGATTCCACTATTAGAATTTCCTGAATTTTGGAGGAGAGGGAGGGGACCCACTAGCGCAGTAACTTGTAGTAGATTAAAATTTTTCCTTGGGTCAATTCTTGGGAAATTGATGTCATAACTGACCTAATGGGGCTAGACCTAGGGAAAACAGGGAAAAGGGTAAAAAGAGGGTTAAAATGATCACTCTTTTTAAGGAATTAGTTCCTAATTCACTTGGGGATATGGATTCAAGGACGATGATGAGTAAGAACTTGGATTATTTGATCAAGGAGTCCCGAAAAGTTAGCTTCATCTAATGTTGAGAGAAAGACAAGAAAAGTGGCCTTAAAGCATTTATAATTCAAAGAAAATGATGCAAGCTTATCGATACAAATAATATCTTGGACATTTCATTCATATAACATTGTACCATACATTAAATTAGCTAAAACATGCCTAATTCTACATTTCAATTATGTAGCAACTAGCCCTAATTTTAGTAGTATGCAATGACAAGAATTAAATATAAAAATTTACTCACAATGTTATAGAGTATATCCAACCAACATTTTGTTTGCAAAACAAAGCTCCATGGCAAGAAAAATAACCCAAATCCCTACGTCAAAGTTCATCCATCTCCAAAAAATATCCTCCAAGGAAAAATGCAAAGTTCTCTATGATTACAGAGATCCCAAGTCAAGTGATAAATAAGTGGAATGGAATAGGGAATGAGAAGGGAAACCCCAAGCCACATATTGGGGCGTAGAGGTAGTCGGATAAGGGGAAGCCCACACCTAGGTATGTAATGTGTAGGAGGGAACAATTGTGGTACATGATGTTCCCGACCTTGATTTTTCCACCCTTCTTTATATGCCTTTTGCCTTTTATGATTTTTCTTTAATTAAATGCTCAGGTCTCAAAGTGCAGGAGAAGGATGTGTAACATAAAGCATTGATTACCCCCTTTTAGGTAGGGAAATTCATTTCCCTCCATAGGTTGGGACAATCATGGGTTCTTGAATGATAAAGGAGGCTCATCTAGGGCCTATGGAACCAGGGTGATGACCATGGATTGGGGTAGAGATTGTGTTTCGACTTTTTCCCATGTGCTAATTATTTTGTCCTGGCCATATTTTGAATTTTGTGGTACAATTTACTATTAAATGTGACCAATTATGCTTTTTTCTTTTTATTTTAGCTTCTTCAACCTTCGGGGCATCATTCTAGGCCTAACCCAAGGTGGGGACAAGAGAATAGGGAGGTTGGTCCTATGTGGACCTACGTGGAAGAAATGATGAATGGGTATAGTGAGTGGAAAAGAAGTAATATATGAAGATAAAGGAGTGGGACCATGCACCCAAAGTCGAGGTTTCCCAAGTAGTATCACCCTAGAACCAAATGGTCAATAAAGGAGATGCTATGGGACTAAGATCCAAGGGTAACATCCAAAATAGATCAAGGGGACAAGAGAACAAACTAAGCCCACCCTTTCTATCAAATCCCCGCATCAATCCATACCAATAAGTATCCATGATAAGTAAACCCAATACTCAATTACCAAATGACAAGACATACCTTTAGATTTAGGAGGCCCACCTTTAGACATACGATCAATACAAGTGGGTGAGGGACCAAATGGATGGCTCAGGTGGCAGAGAAATGGCACAACGAGCTAGTAGGAGGCTGCAAGGGGTTGCTGACTATCGAACCATCATGGAGAAAAATTTCTCCTGGGGATATCATCCATGAAGTGGTGGGTAACAGGCCCTTTGGCAACAACCTAGCGTAGGTGTAGGGACAAATGCACTTTATGTCCAATGGATGCATTTGAGAATCCGAACATTTGGGAATTTTGCATTTATGTCTTTCATGGAAGTGCTATATGTAAAATGATCTAGATATTTCACGTGAAAGGGTGATGTCTGGGGTGGGGTCTATCAAGGTTTTCACATCTTGGAGTCGTATCTCATATGATATCGGGAGTGGGCTCCATAAGGATTTGTTGGCACGACGTCCTAGATGTAGGCTAGGCTCAGATGAGTGTTATGGAATGGTGGTGAGCCAAATGCATCCAGGGATTCGGGGGTCGAAGAGGTATTCCAAACACACACTACTTACACACCTGAATATCCCTTATGGCTAGATATAAAGGAGATTCATGATCTGTATGAGAGGTTAGGTTAAGTGGGACCCATGAGTAAAGTTGATATGGAAATCACCACATATGAATTGATAAGACACATAAGTGCCATGTGGGTGTCATTTTCGACGTGGCAAGGCCATGTGGAAACTCTTTGATCATGTGGCAAGATTAAATTGGGTAATCTCTAAAAGGGCATAACTTTTGAGCTAGCAATAGGATTGAGGTACAATTTATATCCCTGAAAGGCTCTCGATGAGATATATGCGATGGTTTCATCCAAAGTTAATTACACTACCTTAGGGAAGGAAGGGAATTTTATAACCCCATCTTCATAATGAGACCATGGTGGTGGGGTTAATGAAGGGGGTGGGAGGGATTGTTACAGAGTGTTATCAAAGCATCTAGGTTCAACAATTGGACTGGATGGGCTCAGGAATAAATGAAATGAAAAGTGAAGGTTCTCCACTTGCCCTTTGTAGACAAATTTAGAGCTCTATTATAGAGAGTGACATTTAAAAGGTGATTGTGTTTTCTATGCCTGTGATGTTATCAAAATTTTGAAATGATAGGAATGGCAGATTTTGATATGTTAGTTTGTTTTCTAACTGAATTTTAAGCTTATAATTGTTTTGGCTATTAGTTTTGGTAAAAGGTTGATTTCAAACTTAGTGATTATATGGTTATAAACATGATGACATGCACTTTTTGATTCTTGGAATATGTGATTGACATAGGTTCTAGATGTGTGAACAACAACATATCAACATACTTCAATTCAACATGCTTACTGTTGGCATGGCAAGGTAACAAGTCGAATTGTTTATGATGATGTAACTAACAATTTTGTGTGTGTGACAACACATAAGAAGACTCAATTTCAATAAGAAATAGTAGCATGAACATGAATATGGTGCAGCACAACATGGGCCAAGTCCATCATGAGTAGGAAAGGGAAAGTTCCCTTGAAAGAGCATGATCCTTTAGGAGCTTCAAAGCCGAGCTAAAGATTTTCAAGGTGGAGAATGAAAGGCTCATTAGAAAGAAAAAAAAACATGCAAGGTTGAACACAATGTTGCTATAGAACCCATCATACATGCAAGAATTGCTGCAACAAGAATTAACCTACGGAGATGTAAAGGAATGTCATAATGACAAGGCCATAAAGAAACATCACAAGGCTTGCAAGAAAATAAATCCAATTTCACGTTGGTACTATGGAGAGGCACATTTGAAGAAATACTTCCCTAACAGACAATGGAAGAAGAAGAAGAGCTCATGCAAACCCTAGACATTTGAACCAACAACCTGTAATGAAGAAAGAGATGAGAGAGCATCCCATCAAGCTCCTTTAAATATTGAAAAGCCCTTCTTGAATTATTTAGAGGGATGTTGAAAATTTGAGGCTACTATAGACCTTAGAAATGACTGACTAAAAATTTGTGCATATGTTGGTAATGGACATAGTGAAGACTAGAGATCAAGGGATTGAATTTGTTGGGAACTAATGAGTGATGGGGGTGTTTTATATGAATATGTTATTATTTTTAGCTTCATATTTTCTCTTTTTGTATTCTTTGTTGACTTTGATCATGGCCATGTTGCTTTATATTTTGTCATGTGTCTTCTATTGTGGTTTTTCTCTGTTTTCATCCTTTCTTCTTTCCTTTTATGGTTTGGTCTTGGTGAGTTTTTTGGGTTTGGGAAAGGAAACAAAAAGGAGCTCTGGAAAAGCGTTGAATATAAATCCAACCACATGTGCAAGAGATTGATTGAACCCTTTCCATTAGATGGATGGAAATAGAAGGCAGAACAAGATGATAAAACAACTAGGTGGATTGGCTGGGTCCACATGAAAACTATGAAAATAGCATGAGAAGGAAGTTTCCTTAACTGAAATTGTGCATGGTTGATATATGTGTGCGCACATGTTTATTCTATCCTCTATGAATATGAGAAAGATGAGAAAATGAAATAAAGGCATAACGATATTGTATGGTTTGATAGGCCATTAGTTGAAAACCATCATAGTAGTAAGATAAGTGATTAATCTTAAAAAAAAAATATGATCACTATGTGAATTGTGTGAAAATGATATTGGTACTTACCATGCTTTGAGTAACACAATTAAGTTATTGAATGGATTTCGTGCCATGTGGAATATCCATTGGAAAAGTGGGCAAGAATGACCCACTGCTAATAATTATCATTATTAATTCATTATGCTTATGCTTTTTACATTGTTGTGAGAATGAATAAAAATGATAAAGGCTAGAAATCAACAATGTATGCTTAGCATGGATGAGTACATGCTATAATTTAATGTAAATGAGGATTCCTTTATGAGGTTTTCATTGAAATCTATGAATGGTTGAGTTAATGAATTTATGAATAATGTGTGAGGATGAGATCATTTCAGGAATTGTTGAGTATTGCAACATCAAGGGTGTTATAAATTAGAAATACACATCAAAAGGATTCAACTAAAAGTGCTAGTAGTGATAGCAAAGTAAATAATGCAGTAGTAAACTGAGGAAAAAGGGTAAAGGAAATGAATTGCGTAAAAATTCCTTCAGCTGAATGCAAAAATTATTGTTTCAAATTAATGCATGCTTTGCATGGATAGCAAGAAGTGGTATGGTGAAGATGGAGAGCCTTTGGTATGAAATATTGTAATGACTTTTGCAATGAATGAATGAGTTAAATGAAGAACTTAAATGCTAACAAATTTATAGATATACATTTCTTGGTTTTGACTTATTAGCCTATTGGAATGAATGTTTAATTACATTATGAAAGGCTTGGAATAAGTATGATGCACATGTATAGTGAAATAACAACACTATTTCAGTTTATATGAATTTAGTTGGAGTGATAGAATTATTGTACTCATAATAATTTTGAGGTTACTTCAGGGTGCTGTGAATTTTTTTAAATAAAATATATTGCATATAGATGTATATAAACAATGACACGTGTTGCGTGATTGAAAGATCAAGTTGCATGAAAAAGTGTTGGAATGGTGTGAGAGATCAAATACACCATGAAAAATCAACAATACCTACAAGGCATCCCAATGACATGACTACAGATCTCATGCCTATGATATCAGGCTTCTAAGTGAAGCAAAGATTGTGTAATTAAAATTTCTCGTTTGAAATTTTTGTGTATATCTCACAAGAAACTAAATGTTGTGGCATAGGTGAAATGTTGGAGTTGGGACCTCAGGAAGAATATTGTCTTGAGGGGATTTCATCCTATGGAACGTTTTTTTATCTCATGGGAGTAAGTCATAACCAATATCTTAGCTATTAGACTCCATGAGTAGTGTAGTGGAGCACACCAGGCAGGTACTTAGCCATAAGGCTCCATGCACATGTCATTAGAGCATTCTAGATGGTAGCCTATAAGACCCTAATGAATACCCCATGTAGCAAAGCCTTAGGATAGGTAGACTACCCAAAATGGGGGTTTCCAAGGCTTGGATAGGCGAATAGATGATGGGGGCCCATGTAGGAAACCCTTGGTCAGGTAGACTGCCTTGGATGGGGGTTTCCTAGGACAATAAAGGTAAGTAGCTAGTGGGAGAAGAAATATGACCATGCTCACTTGAATGTGAGCACTAGGAAACCTATTTGGAGCTGTAAAAAAAGACTACATGGAGTAGTGTAACTGCCATTGAGTGTTTACTTCAACTAAGAACTACTCAGTGAGATGGATTTAAGGATGGGGTTGTATGAAAATACTGCATGGAGTATACATAACTGTCACTGAGTTATTTCCTTGGGGCTTCAAACCACTCAGTGAGATGGGATTAAATACAAAGCTAAAGAATATGTGGAGCTATGGAGCATACATAGAACTGAGAGCTTGCCAAGTCTAATAAACTACTCAGTGCTTGCAAGGTCAAGGAAGCAAAGAATAAACAAAGAGATACATATTAATTACCAATCGAAGAATTTCTCTATTAAAGTTGTGATTTGAAGTAAATTTAAATTTTATGGTTAACTTCATAAATGAATTTGTTGATGAAAGTATGTTCTAGATTGATTTAAAATTCTTCTGATGAATCTCATAAGACTCATATGCTTATTATGTAGGAGAACCACTAAACCGACCAACACAAATGTCTGAAGTTGATTAGAAAACAAAGCAAGCAATATCAACTTAAATTAGAGTGTGCAACAACAACATGATGGAGATGAAATACTTTAAGAACTAGACCATTGCAGTGTCATTGGAAACCTATGATATGTATTTATTTCCATGAGGTATGCCATGACAGATGTGATGTGTTACGAAAACAAGATAGAGGGATGCATTGGGTGAGAAGATTCTTTCTGTGTGAGGAAGCCTTGCTAAGGTATGAAATTCTTGAGGTACTGAGGAAGAATATAAGGAGATGGATAGAATTTCAAGGTGAGTGACCTCACATAAGAGGAAAATGGATCAATCGAAGGATTGATGAAGGAAATAAGGGTATGTTGGAACTTGAGAATTAATTGGTTTTCATAAAATCATGCACATACTCATTGAGATCATAAATGAATTGAGTGCGTCCTAAAAACAATGAGATGAATTATTCCATGAAGGATCACTGTGTGTAGTGGATGATATGACCAAACATTGTAGGTAAATTTCACTCCGGAATCAATTCATCAAGTAGTTCAAGGTGCAATGGAAGTTTTATGGACGAAATAGAGCAATTTAGGAAATGGTTGATCAAATGAGGGTATCTTACCCATTCTTGTTTACTATGTAAGTAAATGTAAAAAGAGTTGTGCATACAAAGCTTTCTATTAAATTTTATGTTCTAAAATAGAAAACTATTGAATGTGTGTCTAGGTATAGATCATTGAGGACGATGTTCCTCTAAGGGGGTGGGGTCTATGATAACCCTTTTCCTATCCATCCCATAAGTATTTCTATGAATTGTAATTCATGTAAATAATGTGGAAATGTAAACATTGATTGGTTGAGAGAAGTGGCCATGAATATTAAAGGTTTGAGGAGGAGGAGTTTCCTGTAAACCCAAGCCACTATATTTATTTAACCACCTATATCCCTGATGAATTTATGGCATTGATGGTGCATGTATTAAATTTAGTTAAAATCTTCCTGAGTTGAGGATGAGCCCATGTTGTCCCGGGTCTCATGGAACATGTGCGTGTGGTTAACACACAAGGAAGGGACATGAAGCAAAGTCTCGATGGGATATAGGGGAGATAGTAAGCAATAGTATGTGGAAGACTGTGCAAGTGTGTTGGTATGCTCATCAGAGAAACAATAATGCGAAGAATATCACAGAAGGAAAGAACAATGGAAACTAAAGAGAAAGAGAACGTAGAGCATGGAATAGGTAGTGAACGTGAATCTACCAGGGAGAAATAACTTTTTCTAGCATTTGTTCTATTTTTGGGATAATATTCCCTATGTTTTGCTAAGGCCAATTTTCATGTCTGTGAATCGGTTGGAAAGTGCAATTTCAATGGAGTTAAATCATTTAGTGCTAGCCTTAGGGTTGATAAACCACGAGGTCATAGCTAAAAGGAACTAATAAACCATTAAGTTCTCTCCATGGGATTGATAAACCACTTAAATTCTAGTTCTGTTTGCCGATAAACCAAGGTGCTAGTTGAAAGGAATAAATAAACCACTAAGTTCTTTCCTTGGGGCCAATAAACCACTTATGTGCTGGTTCCATAAGCTAATAAACCACTTGACAAGATGAGACACCCATGTACCAACTAAAAGGAATTGATAAACCACTATGTGCTCACCTTATGGTTACTTACCAATTATGTGCTAGTTCAATAAGTCGATAAACCATCTTGATAGTGGGCTCTTGACTCCTACAGTGCTAGCTTAGAGAGACAACTGATAAACCACCTATGTAGTGTATTCATCCTCTTGGAAATTAGCTTCATCTTATTGAGCCTTGGGTGAATCGCTGTAATTTATTTTTTCTGGGGTATAGGTCACTGTGGTGCTACTATAGGAGGTAGTTGATAAAGCACACAGAGAGTGGGCTCCTCTTCTTGATTATTTGGTTGACTATTATCAATGTGAATAACCTTGAGCACTTAAATCCTAAGACTTTGAATTCGGCTTGAGGGTTTTCAATTGCAAGAAATATTGTAGTGTAATTGGCCTACGGTTGGGTGGAGAGTTGAAGTTCCTCCCTTATTTTCCATCCATTCAAATCTATACAGATCATTGTTCTTACTTATACTTATTTTGCATTATGAATAATGGATGATGTTGTTATGTGTTTTAACACTACATGTATTCATCACTGGTTGTAAAAGAATGTATTGTTCCTAGTTGTCTATAATGAGAAGGTTGTGTGAATGATTCTCATGTTTTGAAAAGATGGAAGCCTTTGCATGGATGTGTTGGAATTATTCTGAGTATGGAGCTATTTATACGATCATGTATGAATGTTTAATATTCTCAATTCAATTGTTGCAACGTATGGAATTTACAGTTTAGCATGATATGGATCTTATGGATTTATGTGGTTAAGAATGTTGAAAGTTTGTGATTGATGTTGCACATGGTATGTTGTATCTATTGAAAATGCAACAAGAAAATCCCGATTTAATTTTCCCTTGAATTAAATTAGGAGAAAAAATTGTAATTCCACATCACAAGACAACTTGTACAAGTTAACTAAGTTAATTTTACTTAGTTGGTTTAGTTAGTTCTAGTTGAGGATCTAACTTGAGTCATGTAGAGTGTCTCCTACTTTATAGGAGCATTGGTTGAGTTTATTTTGAGTTGTAATTAATTAATTTAGTCTAACTGAGTTAAAGTTAGTTAAAGTGGTCTGAATTGATGGAGGAACTAGTAGGATGTCTAACATTGGAGTGCTGCTTCATGTGTTCAACCAGTTAACTCATAATTCAACCATAAATAACCCATGCATGTCAGATTTGAGAGTTACCCAGTTGAGATTGGAGTTCAAGGGCAATGTACTATCAATTATATAATCTTCCAAATTATACAGGTGGTGCATGCAGTCAGCGGAAGGCCTATGATGGATTTCACAATTCCAATTGAGGAATTTCCCTAATTAATAGGGGATAATTTCCAAGGAAACAATGCAAGGAAATATGGACTTGGGCAAGAAGAAAGTTGGTTAAGTATTGGCCAAGGTTTGTCTAGGAAGTTGTGAGATAGATAGAGAGAGTGCATAGGTTACTCGGGCTTGAGAAAAACATTGTAATCTACTCATACTTTATGACTAATCCAATATATAGATAGGAGGGGATTTTAGCTGTGGCTTTCCCCAGGAAATCATTGTGTAATGTGTTGATTGAATTATTTCTCTTGTATGTTTAGTGATTTCTTGATTGATTAATTGTTTCCGCTGATGGGAAGAGTAGATTCAAGTCTTTTATTTTAGAAAATTACATAAGCAGTTTGAATCTACAAGGAATTTCTACATGGTATCGGAGTTGAAATCACACTAGAAGAGAAGAATACAATTTTGTCTTTGCAATTGAAATTGAATTTGTAGGATCATTCTTTAGAGCCAGTAGGATTTCGTTCTATGGATTGAGACTTGAGTATTCCCTTGAGGGTAGCTCGAATTAGATTGCTTGGAACGATAGGATGGAGGAAGTGTTGGAAGACAATGGATTGAAGGAATTGATAAACAATGATATTCCTAATTAGCCTCCAACAACCAATGCTCAAGATTTGGCAGAGTGGAAGAAACTTGTTGCAAAGATGAGGAGGATCATACTAGAAGGAGTTCAAGATCATATTGTCTCGAATCTCCATGGGAAGGATACACCATATGCAATATGGAAAGCCTTGATAGAATTTTTTAAGAACATCAGTGATCATAGGAAGCTACGATTGAAGCATAAGCTTCGGAAGATCAAGATGGAGAAGAGTGACACAATACTACAATACTTGAGCAGGTTCACCCGATGTCTGGACGAGCTTAGGATCATTGGTATTACAATTTCTAAAGATGATTTGGTCAGCCTAGAACTTCTAGGCCTTCCCAAGAGCTGGTACAACTACCGATATTTGGTAAATGGGAGGGAGCATCTAGCAAAGTGGGAGTGTTTGTGGTGCAAGAATAGATAAGGTGAAACACCAAAGATGGAACCTCATCCAAGCAGGATGATGAGGAGAAATATGCCTTGGATGGAAAGGAAAAGAAAGGGAAAGGGAATAAATCCCAATACAAAGGGGATTCTAGTCAGGGCGGCATGAAGAAGGACTTGTCGAAGATTAAATGTTTTCACTGCCATGAGCTAGGACATTATGCCACAAAGAGTCTACACAAGAAGAATGACAAGAATCCCTAAGGAGGAGGGATAGGTGAAGCTCTATCTTTAAAATTCGAGTTGGATTTCAACCTCATTACATGCATGGTGACATCAGTGATGGGTAGTGTGTGGTATCTTGATAGTGGAGCCGCATTTCATATGATGGGAAATATAGAATGTTTTAGTAACTTGGAGGAGAAGGACCTCTAGATGCACATCGAGATGGGATATGATGGAAGGTATAGCGTAAGTGGCATCGATACTGTTACTTTTTAGAGGGAGTCTAGTTCTCCTCTCACATTAAAAGATGTCATGTATCTTTTGGGTGTTACAGGATAAAACACCCTAGGGTCTGGGTTGAGAACCTGTTGAGGGCCCCGAAGTCGGGTCAACAACAAGGGGGATACCCACCCGGTCCGGAACCTGGTTGGCGGCTCCTTGCCCGTTTGGAGTAGCGGGTCCGACTGGGGGTAATGGGACCAGTTTCCCAATGTGAAGGGTGTGCGTGTGTGTGTAGAGTTTGATGATATTAATCTAAAAGGTTTCCCTGAACTAGTCTTAATTCTAACAGCTAAATTACTTCTATACTAATGTGATCTTAATGAAGGGAAACAATACATCTAATCTACGCTAACCCGGGGTGTTCTCTTTTGTTATGCGATCTAGAAAGATTTCTAACAACAGCTGGTAATAAAGATCATTCAACTGTTATCAGAATATAAATCGATAAAGATAAACCATTCTGCATAAGAAGTTAGGCAGAGTAGTTGTGAATAGCATATCGCATAATCAGTTTTCTATATGTCAAGCATAAATAAATGACTCCACCGTACAGAAGTGCCAAATGGTAATACAGACATTCATACAGTAACATATAAAGAACTCAGCTGTATATCACTTTGGGGATACTAGCAGAATTTAGTCAAGAGATAAAAGTACCATTTATGACTGATTTCACTAATAAACTTCAAGCAATAATGATTTACTTCTACTTGTTTCTAATATCTGCTAAGAGTACAGAAGTGCAACATCAGTAATAGACATTAAAATGCAAACATAAATAAATCTCGATCCATCCATTCATCAAAAACCTCCTCTGAGGGTGCAGAAGTGCATGTTCTGAGGATAAGTTTTTTGATAGATTTCCGGACCCTTCTCCAAATGCCATGAGAAGGGTTAAATACTACTAGCTAATTGATATTAATTACATGAATCTAGGGAATCGGCTTCAAATGACCGCCCTTTACTAAAAGCAAATTTATTTCTAAAAACTTTAAATCTAATTTCTGACCGTTTCTGTATATTCTCTTTAGTGCTGTCAACTGCGCAACGCTTTCCTGGGAAGAGTCGGCTGGCTGCCTTCTTCTTTTACTCGGGAGATAAAAGTGGAAATAACAAGAGCTGGAACCTCCTTCTGACAGACCAGAAGATATTTTCGAAAACCTTTCTCTAGTTGGGTGTATTCGCCGCGTGTATACTTAGCACAACCCAGGTTCTTCTCGAACTGATTTTGCTGTTGCTATTCCGGTTTCCGGTCATGCGAATGACTGAGTGGGTTAGGAGTCGTGCTGTATGGACAATCCCCTGTTTCGAGAATTGTTTCCGCTCTTTGTTGCAGGCTTTTCTGGAGCGTTCTCCTTCTTTTGTGTTTCTCTTTCTGCTTTACCCAATCTGAGCTTCAAGATCTTTTGTGAACACGCTGCGTTTGTGCGCCTTTGACTCTGAATCTTGGATAGTCTAATTTCATCAGTGCCGGTTGTCTGATAGTCTGGAATCCGCGGTCCTGCTGCATGGGTCATTCGTTTGCGGAGGCATCTTCTCTCTGCTATTTGATTGGCGCTTTCCCCTTTCTCTCAGATGTTTCCTGCATATAGATTTATATCAGTTGCGTGTCTTGTAGTCTACGCAAAGAAGAAGGGAAATGAAAAGATTGACATAAAAGCATTAAACTCTAATGAATGCATAATCCTGACATGCATCATGACTTGACCCTTCGATAAATGCGATGCAATCATTCCTTGATACTCAAGCATGCGGTCATTAATTTTCCTTTAAGGCGCGCGCTTGGTCTTTGGGTTTATCGTGTGATGAGTCTTTTCAGATCGCAGATCGCAGATCGCAGTTTACTGATATTGCAGATCGCAGTCTACTGATATCGCAGATCGCAGACATCGCAGATCGCAGATATCGCAGATTTTATTCAATGGTTCATGGTGCCATAGCGTGACGTTTGCGATGTGCGATGTCGCATATCGGCGATCGGCGTTTCTTGGGGGTCCTCCTTTTAGAGCGCGTTTGAGATGCATGCGACGCGATGAACTTCGCGTCGCTTTTTCGCAGTTTTACTTCTCGCGCTTTAAGTAATGCTTCGACCTTTCTTTGCGATGCGATTTAAGCCTTAGGGAGAAAAATACAGAAATTTAACAAAATATTTTTTGGGATTTTTTTTGTTTAGGGTCCCCCCTTTGCTCGACGTTATTGCTAATATTAAGCAAAGAGGGGGGGTTTTTGGTGACCACAACAATGGCGATTCACTGTGAAGAACCAGTTATCTCTGCTTGTTCTATTGCATTTTCACTTCCAAAACAGAAAAATTTTTCTTATGTCTAAATTTTGTTATGGACGGATAGAGTATTACCCCTTATCCTGTCAAATGATGTTTCGTCACAACTTTTTATTTCATTCCGATTGTTTGCTTCCTCTGGGTTATTTCTTGTATTCACACCTAGACATTACTCAGTTTTTTCAAAGACAAAATAAGGTCTTCTCTGCATACTGGCTTTGTAAAGTATGCTCATTTGTCGTAGGTAGAGCCTCTGCTGCCCGCAAGCGTCCATAGCCTCGACAGGGTTACCATATTATCTAGCAATGATCCTTTTTCCTGCTTGAGGTTATCTACAACATTCCAGAGAAAAATCCTTTCGAATTTTTTTATTTTTATTTTTTTTATTCTCTAAAGAACAATGTCTTGGTTTGGTGGCCAAATTATGACACAGTCATTCACTTGATTTACACTTTTGTTGAACAAGCTGGCTCGCGATGAGACCCCTTGTCTTTTGATTGCAACAATCTTGAGTCGTTGCCCTGTTTTGATAGACAGTAGTGGCAAAGTCAGCAAGTTATAATATCTGTGATCATGATAAGCCGGCTCGTGATGAGACCTCTTATTCTTTGAGATGTAGTGCTTTCTTGGATTGTTTCTCTGGATGCTGCGATTTTCCTTAACAGGGAGGAAGTCATTGTTTTTCCTTAAGAAATCTCTGGACGACAATAATAGAGTTTAAGAACAACAGTTTTGCAGAGAATACTTATTTTGCTATTGATGATACTTTTCATTGCGTTGGCATAAAACAATTTTTTGCCAAAAGTTACTTTCATCCCAGATTTCTTTGTGAAGTTGAAACTAATATCATATTCAGGCTAAAGTTAACTCTATCTGTCAATAATAAAAGTCAGATTTTCGAAGAGTTTTACTATTTATACAAGTGAAATCAAAATCTGATAGAGAAATGGCATATTCTTCATAAATACAATTTATGATCATTCACAACCAACCTTATTTATATAAAAAAATAAAACTAAAATTATCCTACAAAAATTAGAAGGATAACCTTCTATGGAAATCACATTTTGAGGATTTGTCCATTTACAGGCAGAGAATCTCTTCTGCCTGTCAAGTCCTGCAACACAAAAGTCGACGGGCCTATGACCTCTACAATCTGAAAAGGACCAAGCCACAGCTTCTGGAATTTCGTATGCTTGCCCTTTTCTTCATGTGCCTTATCCCACTTCAAAACTAAATCTCCCATCTGAAAGTTTTTTCTGGTCATTATGTTCGAATCAAAAGAGGATTTTATCAGCGCTTGGTGGTGAGCATGGGTTTTCTTGGCCTGTTCTCGTTGTTCTTCTAGCTTGATTATTTCTGTTTGCCTTAGTTGTAAGGGAGAAGTGGATACTTCATCAATGTATTGTACTAAGGACAAGAAGGGAATGACTAAGTGAGTAGGAAGAACTGCTTCTCTCCCGTAAACTAAATTAAAGGGAGAAGTGCCGATAGAGGCTTTCTTTGTAATTCTGTCTGCCCATAGGGCGTTTACTAGTGCTTTATGCCAATTCTTTTGGTTTTGGTCGACTGTCTTTTTGATAATCCTGATTAGGTTCTTGTTCGTTGATTCAGCAAACCCATTACCTTGCGGATAGTAGTTGGCAGAATACTTCAGTTTGAACCCTCTTTTGAGCGCGAACTCAGTCATGGTATTTCCAAAAAAATATGAAGCATTATCGAATATTAAGGCTGTTGGCAATCCAAACCTAGTAATGATAAACTGATCTATGAATTCAATAATATTTTCAGAGTTAGCTGTCTTGAGAGGAAATGCCTCTACCCATTTAGTAAAATAATCAGTTGCCGTGAGGATATACCTATGCTGTTTAGAGGAGTGAGGAACGATCTCACCTATTATGTCCAGGCCCCATTGGCTGAACGGCTGTTCGATGTTAACCGGCTGCAGTGGCATGGATGACTTCTTTTGTTTTCCTGCAGCAGTCTGGCAGACTTGGCATTTTCTTACGTGATTGTACGAGTCTTTGAACAATGTGGGCCAGTAGTATCCTGCACGTAAGATTTTGTGCGCGGTGGCTTCTCCAGCATAGTGTCCACCTGCTGGTCCATCGTGGAGTTCCTGCAAAACCTTTTCGGCTTTAGTTTTCTCAAGACATCTAAGAAGTACAGAATCATAATTTCTTTTAAACAGGACATCATTCACGAGTTGGTATTGTTTGGCTTTTAATCTCAGGGCTCTCTTCTTGATGTGATCCAGGTGAAATGGAGCATGCCCGTTCTTTAGGAAATAAATGATGTCAGCATATAATGATTCTGCATCGTTTAGGCTTACCTCATACGCGTGTACCTCTTCAGACGATTCTTCGGGGATTTGTGATGCTCCAGCTAACATCTTGCAGAAGCCTTGGCCTCGAACGATGTGTGCCGGCTTGATCCCCAGGTCGTATTCTTGCAAGGCAGTGATCCAATTCGCTCTCTTTTCGCCCACATCCTTCTGTATCAGGAGATTTCTTACCGCTGGGAACGGTACTATGACCTTGGTGTGGGCCTTTAGCAAGAATGGTCTGAAATATTTAATCGCTTTAAAAACGGCATATGCCTGTTTCTCTACGTCCGAATATTTCAGCTCAGCACCTTGTAAGTTTGAGCTAAAGAATGCGATCGGAGCTTCTACCTTTTCTTGATTCGCTTGAGTCAAGATTGCAGCATAAGAATTCTCTGAGGCAAACGTGTATAAGACAAAAGGCTCTGAAAAGTTTGGGGTTGCTAGAGATGGAGCGTTGATGATGGCTTGTTTGATTAAGTTAAACGCTTCGTGCTCGTCTAGACCCCATTTAAAGTTTGAATTCTTTTTTATCATTTTTTGTAAAGGAGAAATAATACGTGAAAAATCTGGGACAAATCTTTTGACAAAATTGATCTGTCCTAGGAAAGATTGCATGGTCTTTTTGTTATGGGGCATGGATATCTCGGAAATTTCTTTGATTCTGTCAGGTTCAATGTGAATGCCAGATTTGGACACTATGAATCCTAGCAATTTTCCTTCACTTAACGCGAAAAAAGATTTCTTCGGGTTAAGCGAGATCCCATACCTTAAACATCTTTGAAAGATTTGCTTCAAATCTTTGAGGTGGTCGTTTCGGTTCTTGGAGTACACAGTTATATCATCCAGGTAAATCACTATCGATTTGTTGACTAAACCTTTAAAAGCGATGTCCATAGCCCTTTGAAAAGTAGCGCCGGCGTTGATCAGACCGAACGGCATTTTCCGATACGCGTAGGTACCCCATTTAGTTCAGAAGGTGGTTTTTAACTGATCATCTGGGTGTACCAACACTTGGTTATATCCTGAAAATCCGTCCAGGAAAGACATTAACTTTGAGCCTGCGACTGCCTGTAATATTTGCTCCATCGGCGGGAGGGGAAAATTGTCTTTCTGATAGGCTTTGTTGAGGTTCCGGAAGTCGATGCAGATTCTAATATCTCCGTTTTTCTTTATAACGGGTACCATATTAGATACCCATTTGGAATGTCTGACCGGGAAGATTATTCTGGCTCTCAACAATTTATTCAGCTCAGTTTTTATCTGACTTTCCAAGTTGGGGTGGATTTTCCTGAGCTTCTGCTGGACAGGTTTCTCGTTGTCAATCATGGGGATAGTGTGTTGAATAATAGAAGTGTTGTAGGTCTTCAGCTCATCGTAATTCCAGGCGAAGACGTTTTTGTACTGTCGTAGAAGACGGATATATGCTGATTTTTCTTCAGGAGCCAGGCCTTGGCCTAGATTAACGTTTTGCGGCTTCTCATCGGTTCCTAGGTTCACTGATTCATAGTTCAGAGTCGAACTGTAAAGTTTGGCGTTAGCTGACCTTTTGAACCGACTTTTTAAGTCGTATAAATCTTCTAGTTTGACCACCGATTTGGGTATAGCATTATCAGTGCTATTTTGTTGTATCTGGTGGTCATGATAGTCTTCGTCGATTATCTGGTTCGAGTAGGATCCTTCGGAGGTGAGGAAACTTACGATGTCTGGGTCGTCGTTGAATACTCTCCAGTTAGTGATGTTGTCAGGGATAGACGGTTTAAAAATCAATTCTATCGAAAACCTATCTGGACTAAAGTCTTCGGAGGGAATGAGTCTGGAGGCTACGTTAGCTAACAGGTCTGCGCTTGCGTTGTGAAGTCTCGGGATTGACGAAATATTGAATGCTGTAAAATGTGCAGTGAGATCTTGTACTAAAGATTGATAGTGCTTTAAATGACTAGACAGGCAGTGTATGGTGTTACGTACCTGTTTGACGACGATCTCGGAATCTCCAAAGACTTGAAGATATTTGACGTTGCAGTTGATTGCTTTGTATAGGCCTTGGACCAAGGATTCGTATTCCGCTATGTTGTTCGTGCAATCGAACTCCAGTCTGCATGTGAGCATGGTCTTATTTCCGTCCGGGCTAATCAAAACGCATCCTGCTCCCGCTCCCTCGTTGGATTTAGAGCCATCAAAATATAATTTCCAAAATAAAGAAGTATTTACAGGGTTATCTAAGAAACTAACACATTTTGAATCATCAGTCTGGGAAATTTTTTCTACTTGGGACAAAACTGAATTTTCTAAATATGGTGATATGTGAGCATTGAAATTTCCGAGGAAAGAGTCTACCGAGTAGTTGCCTATGATGCTGCTGTTGTATGCTATGGCTTCATTCTCTCCTTCCAAATCCGTCACTATGTATTTTTGGTGCAATTCTCGTTCAACCTTTATTTGATTTGGTTTCCCGTTGAAGGGTAACCACATGTGCGACCAGTCGGTTGAAAAGTATCCGTTGGAGTTTCTCGGACCAGTCCCTGCTAAGAATCAGGCCATAAAATTCAGGGATGTCAGCCACTAGGATGTCGATAACTTGGCATACCTTGGGGTTAGACGACAGTATTATGGTCACTTGATTCAGTTCGCCTATCACTTCGACTTGTGATCGATCAAGTTGAACTATGCGCACTGCGGATTTTTGCGGTTGAACGTTGAGTTTGGCACATATTGACTTGGGTAGAATATTGGTTGAAGCACCAGAATCAACCAAGCAGTTGTGCACGTTTCTGTTAAAAATTTCGTAAGTGAGGAGGAAAGGAGGAGTATGAGATCTAGATCTCCCTCCAATCAAAGCGATGTCATTTGGATCGATTTTATTGATCGTGTTGATTGGAGGTCTTCCTATATTATGGGAAGCTACGGCTGTAGGTAAAGGCGTAGTAGGTACGGCGTGTAACTCTTTCATCATGATTTTCTGTTGGTGTTTCAATTTGCTCAACTCATACAGGGTGATATTAGCCCTAGTCTTTTTCATGTCATCGATGATGTTATACTCCATTTCATCCGACACTATTAGTGTCTTTGATGGAGGCGTTTGCTCTGATTGGACTGGGCTAAAAGAGGTCGCTTTAGCAGTTGTTTTCTTTGGTGCGACCCTTTCTTTTGCTGCAGGGCTTGCGCCCTTCTGTTTTGGGATATTCTGGGGAGGATCAAGCTGATTTCTGCTTCGTGTGCTGACCGGAAGTGCTTCTTGATCTTCCTCTTGTGGGAGGATGAAATCCCACATTCCTTGCAGTTCCACCACTTCTTCATCGTCGGTCTGTGTTTCGATGGTGCTCTCTTCTTCTTCTTCGTCAGATTCCACGTTCGAGACCACGTTGGGTGGTTTCGTCTCCATAGGAGGATTTCTCTTAAAACTCCTAAAAGGCTTTCTTGGGGACGATTCTGCTACTTGTTTCCTTATATCAATCATCTCATTGGACATGGCTTTTAATACCTTTTGTAATCCTTCCATGTCGAAAGGATCTTTCGTTTGCTTCTTCTTGGTGTCTTCTTTGAAAGAGATTTTCTTAGATTTACGCTCTTCGATTGTAGATCTCTTTTCTAGGGCTACTACGCGTCTTTCAACTGCCAACGCCTCAGCCAAATTTTCGACTAAGGTTGTCTTGCTCGCCCTATCTACGAAGATGGCCAAGTTTGAAGGTAAGGCCGTGATGTACCATTCGCATCTCACTTCCTCGCTGGGTTGAGAAGCAGCGGGGATTTTGTTGAGGATCTTGTTGAACCGTAAGTTAAAATCTTTAATGGGTTCTCTAGCCTCAGCTTTGAGATTGGACAAATCGTTGATTAGTGTCGCTGTCGATCTATCATCGCCGAATTTGGTGAGAAATTGATTTTGAAAAATGTCCCAGCTGGTGATAGATCCGGAGGGCAGCGAAAAGTACCATGACTCGGCTGTCCCTTGCATTGTATAGGGGAAAAGTCGAACCACGGCATCTTCGTTGGTAACTCCGTTGAGATTAATAGAAAGCATGAAATTATTGATATGTTCTTCAGCTAGCATTCCTGTTTCTGGATTGAATTTCGGCAGCCATTTCTCAGGATGGGCAGGTATTGGACTTAGGGGTGGAGGCATTAAAACCGCCCCAGGGTTGTTCCATGGAGATTGGGCCATCGCTGAGTGACTAGTTAACGAAAGTGCAGAAGATGATCTTTGATGTTGAGAAGATGGAGATGTTACAACCTTCGACGATTGCGGAGGAAGGGTTGTAGGAGATGGATGAGTGTTTTGAGGTGACGACGTGGGTGGTAGACTTCGCGGAGAGGGAGTTGAGATGGACGAAGTGGATGAAAGAGTCTCTTTGTCAGACTCTGGAGGTGCTTTCCTTGCTCTTTTCCTAGTAGGGAGAGGGGTTTCAGTTGGATGGATGCCAAACTTTTCACTCTTCAATCGGGTCAGGGGATGAGCAGGGTTGTACTGCGAAGTCAAGCTGCCTTTAGATTTATCAGACTTCTGGGTGAAAATAGAGAATCCCTGGAGTTTACGGATCAACGTTTGAACTTCAGGGGGATCGTAATAGGATGGTCTGATGTATCGGGGTGTATAGCAGCGGTGGATGTCCGAGCGACTTCTAGTTCAGAGTTTAGTCGTACTGGAGAAGTCGGGGAAGTTGGTGAGGGTGATTTGCTCTCAGAATGGTATTTGGATTTTGAATTATGCGCCATTCATAGCTCGTGCCCTCCTTCTAGCGCCAGAAATGTTGAGGGCCCCGAAGTCGGGTCAACAACAAGGGGGATACCCACCCGGTCTGGAACCTGGTTGGCGGCTCCTTGCCCGTTTGGAGTAGCGGGTCCAACTGGGGGTAATGGGACCAGTTTCCCAATGTGAAGGGTGTGCGTGTGTGTGTAGAGTTTGATGATATTAATCTAAAAGGTTTCCCTGAACTAGTCTTAATTCTAACAGCTAAATTACTTCTATACTAATGTGATCTTAATGAAGGGAAACAATACATCTAATCTACGCTAACCCGGGGTGTTCTCTTTTGTTATGCGATCTAGAAAGATTTCTAACAACAGCTAGTAATAAAGATCATTCAACTGTTATCAGAATATAAATCGATAAAGATAAACCATTCTGCATAAGAAGTTAGGCAGAGTAGTTGTGAACAACATATCGCATAATCAGTTTTCTATATGTCAAGCATAAATAAATGACTCCACCGTACAGAAGTGCCAAATGGTAATACAGACATTCATACAGTAACATATAAAGAACTCAGCTGTATATCACTTTGGGGATACTAGCAGAATTTAGTCAAGAGATAAAAGTACCATTTATGACTGATTTCACTAATAAACTTCAAGCAATAATGATTTACTTCTACTTGTTTCTAATATCTGCTAAGAGTACAGAAGTGCAACATCAGTAACAGACATTAAAATGCAAACATAAATAAATCTCGATCCATCCATTCATCAAAAACCTCCTCTGAGGGTGCAGAAGTGCATGTTCTGAGGATAAGTTTTTTGATAGATTTCCGGACCCTTCTCCAAATGCCATGAGAAGGGTTAAATACTACTAGCTAATTGATATTAATTACATGAATCTAGGGAATCGGCTTCAAATGACCGCCCTTTACTAAAAGCAAATTTATTTCTAAAAACTTTAAATCTAATTTCTGACCGTTTCTGTATATTCTCTTTAGTGCTGTCAACTGCGCAACGCTTTCCTGGGAAGAGTCGGCTGGCTGCCTTCTTCTTTTACTCGGGAGATAAAAGTGGAAATAACAAGAGCTGGCACCTCCTTCTGACAGACCAGAAGATATTTTCGAAAACCTTTCTCTAGCTGGGTGTATTCGCCGCGTGTATACTTAGCACAACCCAGGTTCTTCTCGAACTGATTTTGCTGTTGCTATTCCGGTTTTCGGTCGTGCGAATGACTGAGTGGGTTAGGAGTCGTGCTGTATGGACAATCCCCTGTTTCGAGAATTGTTTCCGCTCTTTGTTGCAGGCTTTTCTAGAGCGTTCTCCTTCTTTTGCGTTTCTCTTTCTTCTTTACCCAGTCTGAGCTTCAAGATCTTTTGTGAACACGCTGCTTTTGTGCGCCTTTGACTCTGAATCCTGGATAGTCTAATTTCATCAGTGCCGGTTGTCTGATAGTCTGGAATCCGCGGTCCTGCTGCATGCGTCATTCGTTTGCGGAGGCATCTTCTCTCTGCTATTTGATTGGCACTTTCCCCTTTCTCTCAGATGTTTCCTGCATATAGATTTATATCAGTTGCGTGTCTTGCAGTCTACGCAAAGAAGAAGGGAAATGAAAAGATTAACATAAAAGCATTAAACTCTAATGAATGCATAATCCTAACATGCATCATGACTTGACCCTTCGATAAATGCGATGCAATCATTCCTTGATACTCAAGCATGCGGTCATTAATTTTCCTTTAAGGCGCGCGCTTGGTCTTTGGGTTTATCGTGTGATGAGTCTTTTCAGATCGTAGATCGCAGATCGCAGATCGCAGTTTACTGATATCGCAGATCGCAGTCCACTGATATCGCAGATCGCAGACATCACAGATCGCAGATATCGCAGATTTTATTCAATGGTTCATGGTGCCATAGCGTGACGTTTGCGATGTGTGATGTCGCATATCGGCGATCGGCGTTTCTTGGGGGTCCTCCTTTTAGAGCGCGTTTGAGATGCATGCGATGCGATGAACTTCGCGTCACTTTTTCGCAGTTTTACTTCTCGCGCTTTAAGTAATGCTTCGACCTTTCTTTGCGATGCGATTTAAGCCTTAGGGAGAAAAATACAGAAATTTAACAAAATATTTTTTGGGATTTTTTTTGTTCAGGGTCCCCCCTTTGCTCGACGTTATTGCTAATATTAAGCAAAGAGGGGGGGTTGTTGGTGACCACAACAGAACCCCAACAGATAGAAGGGCATTTACCAACAAGAAGCAAGCAAACAAGAAATCTTAATGCTTAAAATACTAAAGTGGGATGAAGAGATAGTACATGTAGGTCCTACATTTGAGGATGTTCCCATAGGGTCCAAACCCTATGCTTCCTCCAATGCTTCAAAAGTTGCAACTCATTCCAGAAAAGCATATATATTAGCATTAGTTCAAAGCATGTTCAAGATATGAATGTTATATCATAGAAGCATATAGATATAAAACATGAAATCATACATAATTAGATCATAACATGAGTTAAAGCATAAATATCATCACATCAAGAATAAGACAGAGCTTCTTTATTGATGTTTGCAAATAATGTGGAAGAATATAACCTGATTTGACCATGGATCCAAGCAAAACCTTCCTCTGGATCCGTCCAACCCAAGCCTCAACAATCCTCTTTCAAATGCATACACATAAATGGAATATAAAGGAGATGGACATATCTATGAGGAAACACGAGTTTCCTATAGCTGGGAGTGCAGGAGGTACATGGATAAATTAGACTTGATTAGGGACCAATTAGATATAATATCAATATCCTATCTTTCTCTCCCTTAGGCCTTCCCATGAGGTGTATTTATACCAGCTCAAAAAAATTGTTTTAGTTGGGATACAATTAGGCCATGGGCTCCTATACATGGGCTTCCGGTGTAACATGTAAGCCCCACCCATAAAATAAGGATTTTATATTTTTTTTTTTATATTTCAAATTATATACACGGGTTGGGTATAGATGGACCCATGTGTGTACATACTTTTTGAAGGGTAGAGTCATGTATGGAATTTAAAATAATGTTTTTTAGTAAAAGGACCAAGTCTGAAGGGAAAGGGCTGCCCAAGGCCATGACTCAGAGCATCAAGCATACAAGGGTGATAAATGATGCTATAACAGATGCCCCCTAATATATGAGGTCAGAATGGGTACATTATGGCCGAAATGTATTAAGTGTATCGAAAGAATCATGTGAGGACTTGGGAGGAGATCACTAGATTCCAGCCTGTCAAACCAGTGGAAGAGATCAGAAAGAAAGATCATGTCATAGGTGGGCATACCCATTCTCAGAGATAGTAAAGCATGTCCACATATCAAGTGTAGATTGGATCCAATATGTATACAAGTACAAAGGAAACTGAGAAATACATAGTGGATCATCTGATCATAGCTGCAAAAGTACATATCAAGGCCATGTCACAATATCACATATAAAAGAATTGATCAATGATGCTGAAGGAGATATCTGATCACTGATGTCACATAACTGATCCTCAAAGTACCAAGTCAAAAAGTGGAATAATGGTATTACATGCAACTCGGGTGCCAACATATAAAATGCTGTTGTGATGAACTGCAACATATAAGGTGGATGGTGTCACTGGCAGCAAACTGGAGGAACTGACAAGTGAACCAAAAAATGTTGATGCAACCCGAGGTCTTCACCAACTGCCATGGTACATTTCTACACTATGGGAATAAATGAGCTGAAGTCGACCATGTGAGAAATCGTTTGATTACCAGTCATTGATGTATACCATTAACAAACACGAGACAACTCACTGATAATGATGATGAGAGTCAAGGTACCCCAGTACAATCTAACAAGTGTGAATAAATGAGTTGAAGTCGAACACTTGAGAGAATCTACCAATTAGGAGACATTGATGTATTCTCACTGTCGATAGCGAAGGAGTCTACCACTGATGACTACAAACCCTAAGGTACTGAAAAAGGACTCTATACCTTATTCCCATAGCAATGAGTTGGAGTCAATGGGAAAATATCTGCTGGAAGTAATGCATTAAGGCATACCACATCAATCCAATACGAGTGTAACCCACAGGCCAATAATTTGGAAGGAATCAAACGAAGAAAGATGAAGTAACCATACTAAAGCACGTTTTTAGTGTACACAAAATGTGGCTAGCGCATGAAAGAAACCATCTGAACCAACCAATAATTAAATCTGGCACAGAGGCGAGGAATCCACCAATAGGGTCAAATGAAAACCAAGGTACTGTGCAAATCCCAATGTGTGATAATGTAAGCTGACATCGAACACAAGGGAAACCACTCAGTCAAAGACCCATGATACTAATTGATACTGAGTACAAGGTCACCTATCAATGATAGAAATAGGGCAAGGGTGAGGCTCTAGGCCTACTCTCAGAGAAAATTGTCGAAGCCGATAAGAGCAGACCCACCAACAAGAAGTCGTCGGAGACCTTCTTAGCTAGCACGAGAAAAGGACCAAATAAATGATGTGATACTAAAGATAACTCTCACAGACCAGGTATGGCCAATGGAAAATGAGTCAAGAGACACCGCAGAAACGCTGACTCAAGTTTACTTCACTTGAACAAAACCACAACTCAAATGTGACTATATGGAAGCATATGATAACTTTGTATAAGTTTGTCATGCAGGAGGTATTAAAAAACTCTCCATATGATTGGAAGAGATAACCAACTGGAGAAGTACTGACTCAATGACAAGGTTATGGCTCTCCTAAATCAAACTAAAGCCCATCTTGATGGAGGAAAGAATTGCTTTGAGTGCTTTGTTCAAGGGTGACACAACCGACTCTTGCTGCTATCAATTATGGAAGTAAATTCTCATTCCTGCTCTTTTTTACAATATACAATTTTTTTGTCTTTTTCATATTTAAAAAGCCTAAAAAAAAATAAAAGAATTCCTATGGTACAGTGGAAAGAATGAGTGTCTAAATACATATGTGCTAGTTCCTGGGAGTGGAACATTCCTATGCTCAATTCAAGGTGACAAAACTTGTCAATGAAACTCAAATAAATGTTCTTTCCATGGGCATAAGGTGTCAAGTTGCAGAGGCTAAGTGATTGCAAGGTTGATTTTGTGGAAAGACATGGTCACAAAGTGGCTTATACACGAGTCCAAGTGAATCCGGATTAATGCCAAAAGGTAAAAATAGTCAACATGCAATGCACCAGTACATCTCAACATGTGGGAGCCTCTAGGGTATAAATCCAAAATGATAGAGAAGGAGAAGGAGAACGAATCTTCATCACAAAAGTCATGGTGGGACTAAAGAGGACTCCTGAGCCTGCTAAATCATTGCAACATGGAAAACATATGATCCCATGTAAAGGATGGCTCTACCATCATGTCATGATTTTATAAGTCGGCGAATAAAAATGATTTAAGCATCATAACACAATGGGGTTGACCCTATGGCAATATATCACAGTATGGAGGCTAGAATGCATAATGTAACAGAAAAAGTGATCTTCCCTAACCTATATGCTAGTGATGAAAACATTACCTGCCATGATGGGTCATCGATCATGGAATTGAAGTGGTAAAAACATCTCAAAGTCTCCAATTTAACCTGAAAAACAACCTATCCCAGCACTCAAAGCCAAAAGGTCACAAAGTTTATAAAATAAAAAATAAATAAAACATAAACTTTGCAAAAGTGGGTTTTTAAAGTTTTTGAAATTACAACTAATAAAAGACCTTTTGACTTACTAAGACTCATTTGTGTTTTAGAAAATTGAGTGCAAGAGCTCTGGATCAAAACCTGACAATCACAATCCACAAAATTTCTAAGCCAGAACAACTATCAATATTCCAGGTAATCTCCTAATTCGATTTCTCAATGAAATTTCATGCATTTCACATATTGTTTCAATAACTTTATCATAAGAAATTTATTTTTTGGATTATTACTCTGCACGTATGTGGGTTGGGTATATTGAAGTCAAGTATTTGGAAGCCCTATACACGACTATGTATGAAGCAAACCTACATGTGCACAATCAAATATTTTAAATCATGGATTTTAATGGATCAAAATACTTGAAACTGTAGGATGAAAATTAGTTGGAGGGAAAGAGAGCATAGTACAGTAGATAATGAAGTTATGAATGATCCATTAGCACTGGATGCACTGAGAGGATGTGGATTGTTGAAGTTTTTCAAAATGCCAAATATGAAAACCAATACAAGATTGTTGGAAATGCTCGTCAACTACTGGGATCTGGAAGAAGATGCATTCATGATTGATCAAATGCCCCCGCATATTGAAGTAGAAGACATATACTTCATTACTGGACATTCTTGGAGACGATATCTAGTCAATTTTCAAGGGAAGGCCCGAGCAAGCCTTAATGTGGATGATTACATTCGTATTTATTTCCCTGGAAACCCCGCGAAGGTAGGGACACAGATCCCAATCAAGCATGTAGAGATTCTTCCCCTAAGGTTTCTCCTTTTTACCATTGTGAGGGTAGCTAGATCAGCCTCATTGCACTGAGCTTCTCATGCTAGAATGAGCTTAACAATAGATAGCCTTACCACAATTTTTGACTGGTGCAAAGCCCTTCTAACCAACATGAAAAAACAACTATCTTCCATCAAGAATAATAATACAAAACATTTTGGGTATGGTACTATTATTTGTACTTTCTTCTTTGAGAGACTACCAGGACTTCGACCCAAAGTGATTTCCACCATCAACAACCCAAGTGATCCACATATAGGTAGATGGGTTGACTTAATGAAGAGACTAGGGCGTGGTTAGGTCCCTAGAACGACATTCGATGACGATTTTTTCCTTTGGTGGGAAGAACAAGTCATTGCTATTGAGGAATACCCATATGCATGTATGGATTTCAAAGAAGATCTAGATCTGGTGCTTCCACCCGTCGCTGCAGGGGGTGTCATTGGTAATTTTTTTTTAAGATTTTTAATATTATTTGATTTTTCTTTTGGATTTCAGAAATATGACTTGAAATTCTTTTTTATTAGACAAAAATTCGTACAAAAATGTTTTATCATGATACATATGTGGGACCGGTAAGACCTGAGCGTCTACCCAGGCATAGGCATTGTGGAAGATACGTGGAGGGTGCTGCAACTGAGACTGAGAGAGTTCTCCATGTTGTACAAAGGAACTTGGAGAGATTGACTGACTAGGTACCTATGGCAGCAGTAAAGGATCTATGAGAGGCAATGCAGAGATGCTTGGTAGGAGTATCATGAGATTGGGTGTGGCTTTTCCAACAGGTGGCTACTGCCATCGTCTTCTTTTGAGATGCACATCCAAGGAAGGGACCACATATATAGATTAGAGATGTCCTGATCTTTTTGATAGACATGATTGGGCTTAAGCCCTAATTTTGTAGGACATTTTTGTCCTAATTTTGTATAATATTTTGAACATATAAATGCTATCTATATACAAATGGTTTCATAATGTGACAACTATATATACAAATTATTTTTTATTTTAATGTGATGAATGATTAATATGCCAATCTAATGCTTGATTAGCTATGGAATCAACAAATTAATTTTTTGATCATGGAATATGAATAAATGTGATAAAATTAAATGATCTTTATAATAAACACACTCTCAGAAATTAGCTATATAAATAAGGATCTCTCGCAAAATAGATGTTTAACTGAGACACCACCAGTTTTGAATCCAAGTATACTACTAATGAATCAATAGCAAGAGATATTGCTTCAGATAGTAAGTTAACAACAACAATATATTCGGCAACATTGTTTGAAGCAAGGTAAATACATATGCCTCTTGAAACTAACAATTGACTGAATGGATAGTAAATCACCCAAGCTGTAGAAGCCAAATTCTAGGTATGTTGACTAGCACCATCGATGAATCCTAGATATACCGGATCATCCATCGATACTTGCCAAAGAAGATAAAAAATATCGATATAATTATGAAACCTATAGAAAGATATGCACAAATATATACAATATCTACAATACCAATAAAATTCTAGGAAAAAGCTTATGAATAATACCTTTTAAGATAAAGCCCATTTATGGGCTCCACCAGCTCTTTTCCATCAAAATCAACCAATTTATAAGCTCCTTTTTTCAAGACCTTTTTAATGATAAAAGGACTGTACCACATGGGATTGAACTTTCTTGCCCCCAAGGTGTCTTTTTCTTAGTGATAGAACAAGACAAGGTCACCTTCAGAGAAAACCCTAGGGTGCACAACCTTATCATATTGGATCTTCAATATCTTTTTATGATCTTCATTGATTCTGGCTACATCTCAACACTGATCGTCAAGACGTTCCAAATAAACGAGGCGTTCGTTAAGACTAGAAGTGTCTGGAATAAGTTCTACAACTAATTTAAGAGAAGGAATTTCACATTCCACAGGGAAGATCGATTCCAAACCATAAAATATTTGAAAAGGAGTGAAACCCATAGCGGTCTTTACTGACATTTGATATGCCCAAAGCACAAGATATGACATGATATTCGAATTGGATTGATCTTTATTAATTTTCCTTTGCAGGATAACTTTCAGGGATTTATTCATGGCTTCCACCTGACCATTGGCCTGAGGATAGTAAGGAGACAAATATTCTTGCTGGAAACCCAACTTGAGAGCCAATTCAACCATCATCTTGTTCTAGAAATGATTGCCATGGTCCGTGACAATCTCCTTTGGAATACCAAAATGAGAAATGACTTGGTTGAATAGAAACAAGGCTGCTATTTCACCATCATTCGCAAAAGTGGGCATAACTTCGACCCACTTAGTAAAGTAGTCCACTGCTACAATAATATACTTATGAACCTTTGCTGAAGGCAGGCTACAAGTTGTAAAATCAATGCCCCACTTTTTTAACAGACTGATGGTAATAACATGAAAGATCAAAGCTGGATGGGTGTGCATTTTCCGAGTATAAACCTGACAAGGATGGAATTTTTTTTACTGCTTCAACAGAATCTTTGAAAATTGAAGGTAAAAAATAACCTGTGCACAAGATTTTTTGGGCTATAGCAAGCCCAAATAAATGATCACCACAAGCTCCACTGTGGCAATCATTCAACTGACTCAACTATTCTAAGGTTAAGCAACGTCTAAGGATTGAATCAACCCCGTGATGATATAAAGTGTCACTGATAATAACATAACGTTTAGCTAAGTGACCCAATTTTGTTCTCTCATCCTTTGAAAAAGTGAGAGGAAACTTTGAAGTCTGAAGATATATTGTAATATGTTCATACCAAGGATCTTGTGAAGAAATAAGGAAAATATGTTCATCAGGGAATGATTCCTCATAAATAATTTCTTCTTCACAAGGAAATTCTGAGATTAATTCCAAAAATACTAAATATTTCTTAGATTTGGCTGACAAGAACTCGAGATAAAATTCCTATAAAATAAAAATCCATCTATTATATTTTCCCCCAATCACTCACCTACTAAGAACAAATTGAAATGGGTTGACAACCACTAAGAAAAAAGTTTTTCTAAGAAGAATATAGTGTTGAAGTCGCTAAATAACATGAACAACTGCCAAAACTACTTTCTGTACATGAGAGTATCATAATTCAGGACCTACCAAGCCTCGACTTAGATAATAAATCACATGCTCATGGAGAGCATCGTCTTCTTGAACCAAAACCATACCGATGGTTGATTCTGCCGCAACACGATATAAGAGCAAATCCCTGCTATAATCAAGTGGACTTAGTAAAGGTGCAGAGGTCAATGATTTTTTCAAAGCATCAAACGAGTGCTGAGCGAAATTGTCCCATAGAAATGGAACTCCTTTTTTCAGCAATCTCATAAATCCCTTTGTGATCTTAGCATAATTGATGATAAATCTCCTCAAGAAATTGGCTTTTCCTTAAAGACTTTGAAGTTGACGGATGGTAGATGGGGGAGGAAATTGAAGTATTTCCTCAACCTTGAAAGGATCAAAGTGAATCCCCTCATTAAACACTATGAATCTAAATAATCAACTAGACGTGACAGCAAAAACACATTTATTTGGATTCAACCAGATTTTTATAATGATGACATTGCTAAAAATATAATTGAAGATGATGAGGATGATCAATTCTCTTTCGAGAATAAGAAACTAGGTCATCCAAATAAGCTTTGATGATATGTTTGATATCATGGAAAGTGTAGGACATGGCTCGCTGAAAAGTCACTCTAGCATTTTTAAGGCCAAAATTCATCTTTTTGTATGCAAAGGTACCCTAGGGGCAAATAAAAGTTATCTTATGCTGATATTCAAGACATATAGTAATTTGATTATAACCCAAGAAACTGTCCATGAAGTAGAAAATCTCATTTCCCTCACATTCATCGATAATCTGATCAATAAAAGGTGTGGGGAAATCATCTCTTGGACAAGCCTTATTTAGATCCCTAAAGTATATGCATACGCAGATCGTTCCTTTATTTTTATCAAATGGGACAGGATTTGAGACCCACTCAGTCAATAGAATGGGGTATATGAAATTGGCCTTAAGCAACTTCTCAACCTCAGCTTTGATAGTTCTAGGGTTTACTGGCCAAAGATTTCTTCATGTAGGCTTTTCATTTGCGCAAGTCTTGATCTCATGCTGGACTATTGATGTATCAATTCCAAGCATTTCCTCATAAGACCAAGCAAAAACATCATGAAGCTCTTTAAAAAGATCGGTATAAATTTGAATTTCTTCAGGGGAGTATTCAACTTCGTGAAAACATTCTCAATTATATTAGGATCCCTAGATATGTTCACGAGAACTATTTTAGAAATGATAGACATGTTACTTTCGACATAAATATATGTTGGAGCCAAAGGGTTTAAAATTGTGTGAACACCACCTATTAAAAAAGGGCTAGACAAACTTGATTCTACTTCATGCAAGTCTGGGAGAAAATATGACCGATGATGCAAATCACCCCACCGTCTTTCTATACCTGTCATTTCTTCTAGGATTTCTTTTTTAGATGGGAAAATAGTATCAAGGTAGTCCATAGAAGAAGCAGAGTCAAGAGTCTAAGCGGGAGCCACATCTCCATCCAAATCCTTCGGTGAAAAAGGAGTAGGATCAGAATATGCAGTGTTAACTATAAATTCATAGGCAATTTCAACTGCAGAGATGGGATATCCCATCCCACCCACTTTCCCTTCTTCTAATGTGGTTGTAGAAGACGGTAAGGGCCAAGGATCCAAAAAATAATGAGTTCTCAAGAAATCTCTTCAAGAAGGGGCCTTGGATGATGAAATGGCATTTATTCGAGCAATAGGAGAAGGAATATCAAAAGTATCCATCAACGAGGAATACATTCAAACTCCTAAATTCTCAACAAGCTACTTGGAATTCTTCAACAAGGGAACAATAGAATCAACAGATGCATTAGATTCCTTTGGAGAATAATCCATTTGATCAACAGTAACAATTCTCCCTTCATGGGGAAAGCACAAGATGCGAAGTAATGATGATACAATGGCATCCATTTCATAAATCCAATTTCGTCCCAATCGAAGATTATAATCCAAATTCAAATCGACTATATTCACCTTACCCCCAACACAGACAAGAAAGGCTGGAATAATTCCATGCGTCCTATAAGAATGACCATCAAATGCAGTTAAGAGAGTAGATGAAGGAACAACTTGAGGAGATCTGATAGCTTTCCGACATGCAATCGACATGACACATGTGGAAGCTCCCTCATCAACTACAGTTCGAAAGATATTGTTCCTTCAATATGTAGATTTAATCTAGAAATACATATGATGAGGGAGTCTCTTCTTAATATTTGACATGTAAAATATAATAATAAGATAGTTTTTCAGATCTATTGCCCTGATCACAGTGAGAAGCACATCCTTTGTGATGGAAACAACTGGAGTACCTCTAACGTAGAAATTGGAAAGGACTTTGAGCCAGATATTCAACAATGGAGTAGTTCTGGGAAACCCTTGCATTAGGGTTGATCATTGAACATTTTGCAGAGCCTTTCAACATCCGAGGTATAGGCTCAACGGTAGGCCTCTCAATATGGAGTGACTCTAGAACATCAAGAGCAGCCCTAGCCTTAGAGGATTTTGGTTCACCATAATCATGTGATCTTTTAGCAACATCAACATGAGAACTCATCATGTATACATTCAATGGATTTTCCCCTTCCCGGTTTCCCCCTGTGGGGTTCCAGTATGAGAAAACATTTTCTACCCTTTGGGAAAAGGCTTAGTCAGAATAGCCTCAGAGCTAGAACAACCCTGCTGCACTAACAAGCGCTGAGCATCCTAAATCTTAGGGAAAAAATGACTTAAATGGTCTCCATTGCATAATTTGCAAGGAAACTTAACTTTCCTTTTGACTCCTTTTTACCCTCCCTAACATTATTATTGGGTTTGTTCACATTGCCCTTCCCATCCTTATCTTTCTTCTTACCACGTCCCTTTTTCTTCCCATCACATTGTTGATTTTCTTTGGGGTTAGAAGATTGGACAACATTAATAGTTAAAGGTTAAGAAGGCATAGGCACTGAAGTAGTTTGTAAGGAAAAATACTGCAATTTACTTAACAGGTTAGCCGTGTTGTTATGGATCGATCTGATTATCATATCGGCATGGGGACTTGGCTTCGGTTTGGATAAATGAATCTTAGATTGAGGAGCATCAAGCAAAACCTTTTCAAGCATCCTAGACCGAGAATATATAAGTTCAAACTGATAGGCTCTAATGATAGTCTGTTCTTCAGTGAATACCTTGGAGAGTGATACATCCTTAGAAATTTATGGCTGTAGAGATTTTAAAAACCATTTGAGAAGGAATTCATTAGGAATATAGGCTTTGATGAGCCTCTTACTTCTTCATTCCTAAATATGGTCAGAAATGTGAGTTGTCTTATCTTGTTGGAAACTAGCCAATAGCTTAGTTCCAACATCATATCAAATGGGCAATTGAAAATGGTTCAAAGGAATAGTAGCCAATTCACCAAAGGAAGCAAATTTACCCCCACTGAGCTCTATATACCACTTGGCAAAATTTCTAATTAAGGTGCATTGGAACAATCTCAGTCTAATTGAATCGTCAATTAGGGAGTTAGATGAACACCATAGATGGAATGTTGTCACATGGTCAGTCAGATCCTCCCTAGACTATACTTTGAATTTTGGAATATTTGATGGAAGTTTTTTGGGAACCGGAGGCTAAGCCGGATTGCATCGGATCGGGTCATTTGTCAATTTTAAAAGATCTCACAAATTTAGGGTTGTTAGGAATGGTAAGTGTGAAGGAGCTTGAGAATTCCACCCACCATGAGTAGGATTCCCAACATTTTGAAATGAATATCCTGGATTTGTAGAGGCACCAGGTTGCCGAGGAGTGTTCATAGAAGAAAATTAACCGTAAGGAAATCTTGTGGTCAAGAAAAATTTACAGTTTGACCAGCTCTCGCCCAAGGGTTACCATAGCCAGAAAAATTTCCCCCAAGAAAAGTATTGAAAGGAGAGGAGGGCCCTTGGTAAGGGTTCCACGCATTGGCGAAGGGAGAATAACCTTGAAAGGTATTTACGGAGGAGTAAGGCATGTTCCCCTGTTGACCAAAAGAAAACTGATTCCTGGCTCCTAAACCACTAAAAGTAGGGTTAGTCCATCCTTGAAAAGGATTATAACCTTGACCTTGAGCAGAGAAAGGGAGTGATCCTAAAGAAGGGTTAGAATGAGGTATATGACCACTTCCAAAAGGAAAACCCTAGAAAGAGGCTGAACCACTAGCCATAGAAGTCATAGTTGTGGAAACAACAGATGAGACAGTTAGAGGAACTGAGGGAATTGCACTAGAAGGCATCCCAAAGGGGAAGGAACCAGTGTGGGAAGAAAAATCTTGGGTGCCCCCACTCGAAAATGGAATGTACTTAGAGCAAAATATTGTAGTATTAGGAGTGATAGCAGATATAGAAATGGTACCTCCTCCTTGAACTGAAAGAGGAGTATGCACACTAGTAGCACTCATAGACGAAATCGTGCTCCCAGCCGTGGCCATCAGAAGAAAAGAACGAGAAAGACAAGGGCTTGCTAACCTGCGAGTCAAGGTCCCAACATATAATAGAATGTATGGATAATTGGGAGGAAGAGGTGAAGGAGTCACACGGGGCTTAAGAATCTCTTCAACCTAAACTTCGTCTTCCAATTGGAAGAGAACCCTAGAAAGGACTAGAGCATTCCTATCCAAGTCACAACTTATTCTAGGTCCACCCTGTGAAACTATAGCCTGAAGCAGAAGATAAATCTTCGATGCATTCACTGCTACCGATTGAAAATCATGAATAGAATTGCTCCTACACCTTCTAGAAGAAGGCTTGGCACTTGTAGGTGAGAGCCCACAAAGCCTCCTGGACTGATGAACTATTTGATCAACCACTTTTAATTACTAAGAGAACTTGTAAAGACTCAAAAAATTATAAAGCTATGGCAATCTAGGAGCGAAGAGAACTCACTGAAATGTCCCTAAATATGAAACCAATCAAGCTACTTTCAAGTATTTCCACTTCGAATGATTAGGACTAGACACCAAAATACAAGAAAGCGAAGATAAGGACCTTCCGAAGATAGTTTGGGATAATTACAACCAAGGCCTAGCAACAAAGGTAACATAAACAGTTACGCCGACCCCCAGACAAAAGTCTTTGTTGGTGCAAGTACCCAAGCTTCACAAGGGCACCCTCCAGAAGTACTAATGAGAGTGATACAATGTCTGCCTCAAGTACCATGGTTATTCTCCCCCATAGTCACCTATGTGGTCCCTAGGAATGGAAATTAAGGTCACTAGTTCGTATCGGAAGCTGGGCAGAACAATCTTTAGTCAGGATCCACAAAGTAGGAGAGGGGGTATCTCTCTTCCCTGCCTTCATTTTCCCTCATGCTTAGCACCCAGAAGAGAAGAGCTTTCCCAGACAACTTAATGACACTAGATTTAACTCTTTTAATAAACTTCTATGTTTAAATTCAGAGTGGCCTTGGAGAGTTAACTCTCCACACACCTATTCCAAGGATCTAAATGACCTAGACTAGTTGACGTAACTATGACAAATAAAAAAATTCTAGTTCATTTTAGTTTTAGCGCTTGATTTTAATGGCTATTCTTAAGTCAAGGAAAAATGGAAGTGCAACTTAGGATGTTATTTTACACAAGAAGAAATCAATAGAAAACTTGGCTACATGCACATGCAACTCTTTTATCTTTGATTAAAGAGATTTCTACAGGGTTCTGTGAACAAACTACGAAAGAAAAAATTCTCTTTTCGTTTTCAAAACACATGCTCACACACTCAAAATCTACAAAAAGACTAAAAATTCTTATAGTGCAACTATCCAAATGCAAACTAAAATTGATTAATGCAAGATTCTAAGGATTACTCTCAAAGCAAGAAAATGTCTTTCTCCAAGAGATCAAGAGGCCAAAACTTGACAAAAAGGAGGAACAAATTCCATCACAAACTTTTTCCCAAAATCAAGCAAATTCAACGTAATGAAAAAATAATTCACACTTGCTCTAAAATGATAACAAGACAAAAAAAATCAAAAAGAAAAAAAAAAGGCAACAAAAATATGTTTTTGTCTGTTTCCTTTTTAAGGGCACAAAAAGTTCTTGAGAAAACAAAAAATACTAAAGACTTCAAGATCAATATTCAAGCATAAAGAACCTCAAATTTCACAAGCCATAGGAATCATTAACATGATATTAAGACTTAAAGTGAAAAGAGGCTGCAAACTCAAACAAACTAATTTGAACAGTAGCATAAAAACTCGAGCAAACAATAAATATTTCAAGAAGAACAAGATTTTTTTTTCAAGATTGCAAGGACTTTCTAAAAAAGCAAGAAAAAACTAAATATGTCAACTTTCAAGAAAGCAAGGAAAAACAATATAAAGGCTGGGTTAAGTGAATTGAGAGAAATTCCCAGTTCCAAATCGTAGAAAAACTAAGAACTTCACTAAGAAGCCATGAACCCAAACACAAAAAACTAACACTTCACCAAGAAGAAAACCCTAGGTTGACTAGGTTTTTCCACAAAGAGAGAGGAAAATGAAAGTATGTAAGAAGCAAGACTCTCCCAGACAATTAATAACTAAACATAAGCAATAAAAATCATCAAATCCATTTACTAGACTTAGAATCTGAAAAATTCATTCAAAACCAAGCATACGCAACTGTGCAATGACATACCTGCGTTTATATGCGACTGTACTCAAGGAAACACATGTATACACATGTTTCTTTGGAAAAAAATGCATCTATATGCAACTATGTGAATTAAAAACCATGTATACAAAAGCCAACAAAGAAAAAATAAAAATTTATGCTTGATCCAAAAGATCAGACCTTTTGCCCGATTGTAAAGAAATCAAAGATACTAGAAAAACCAAGAAACCAAACAAGAAGGCCTAGATCAATATAGAAACAACCCAAACAAGGAAATACAAGATTATAGTCCCCAACAAAGTCACCAATTTTGTTATGGGATAAATCACCCTAGTTCTGGATTGAGAACCCCAATAGATTGAAGGGAATACACCAACAAGAAGCACACAAATAAGCAGTCCTAATGCTTAAATTGCTAAAGTGGGATGAATATATAATACACGTAGGTCCTACATTTGAGGATGTTCCTATAGGGTTCAAACCCTCTACTTCCTCCAATGCTTCAAAACCTACAACTCATTCCAGAAAATAATATATACTAGCAGTAGGTCAAAGCATGTTCAAGATATGAATGTTAGATCATATACGAATATAGATATAAAACATGAGATCATACATGAACAATACAAAGCTTCTTTATTGATGTTTGCAAAGAATGTGTAAGAATACAACCTGATTTGACCACGGCTCCAAGAGAAACCTTCCTCCAGATCCGTCGAGACCAAGCCTCAGCAATCCTCTTTCAAATGCATGCACATAGATTCCATATAAAAGAGATGGACATATCTAGGAGGAAAAAATGGTTTCCTATAGCTGGGAGTGTAAAAGGCACAGGGATAAATCAGACTTAATCAGGGACCAATTGGATATAATATCAATATCCTATCTTTCTCTCCCATTAGGCCTTCCCATGAGGTGTATTTATACCACCTCAAAACAATTGTTTCAGTTGGGATATAGTTAGGCCACAAGTTCTTGTAGGTGAGTTTCCAGTGTAACTTGTAAAGGCCACCCATAAAATAGGGATTTTATAGTTTTTTCTATTTCAAATTATATACGCGGGTTGGCTATAGGTGGACCCGTGTGTGTACATGCTTTTTGAAGGGCAGAGTCATGCATGGAATTTAAAATAATGTTTTTTAGTAAAAGGACGAAGTCTGAAGGGAAAGGGATGCCCAAGGCCATGACTCAAAGAATCAAGTATACAAGGGTGATAAATTATGCTATGACATCGAGTCTGAAGAAGAATTTAGTTTCAGTTGCTATGTTGGAAGATCATGGCTACGAGGTGATATTTAGCAAAGGAAAGGCTTTCCTTCATCACATAGCCATAGGAAAAGTAAAGAAGATCAAGGTTTGGGCGAAGAACCTATACAAATTGGATGTAGATATTGTGCTGCTTTAGGCACGAAAGTAAATAAAGTGTAGACCCGAGACATCAATTAATTATGGCATAGAATATTGGGCAGTTTTCACCATGGAGATTGGAATATCATGTAATAGATTTCTACAGAACTTCCCAAGGGTGCACTAGAGTAGCGAGATATATGCAAATGGTGTACATTTGGGAACTACACTAAAGCCACCTATTGACGGTGCTGGACCTACCAACATGTAAGGGGATCTCCCCAGTAAGAAGTCCCAATTAGACCTCAGACTGTTTGGTGTAGGAGTCCCAACAATGGGTCGTACGGTAATGCCTTAACTGTGATTTCGCACAGAGGAAAGTAAGATAACTCTATTGGTAGCAAGGGTGTGATAATTGTAGTGAGCCAAGGAAGGTGCATGAGAGGTTCTAACACATAGGGGTTGAGATGAGTGCGCCCCTTGGAAACCTGTGATAGCACGTAGTTAAGAAGGGAACACATGAATGAAGATGCATCACAATATGGAAGGCGAGTTAGCGAGCAATCCAAAGTGATGGTTAAACCAACATCACATTTTAGAAAGATTCATACATACATACATAGATAGTTATACATGCATGCGTAAGTAAATAGATACATATACCATTTAGAGTAAACAAGATAACATAGAATATAATACAACATATGCATGAAACGTGGTGGCTCTTGTTATATTAAGAAGTGTAAGTTCGAGTCATACAATACATCCATGTCCAACCACTAGTTTTGATAGCAAAATGTTACAGCCACAACCGCCTACTCCTCCAAAGAGATGTACTAGCTCTGCGCAGTGGAGAAGCCAAGGCTCATTACAATACTATAAAAGCTCTCCCCAAGATAGTCTTATCGGAAGCTTGGTTGACCAAAAGCCTTTACAATGAGTTATGAGGTTCTATTTATAGCAAAGGGTGGGGTGACCCTTGGCCCTCCCCTTTGTGACAATTCATCTACCCTCATGACTCTTCATCTACTCTATGGCTGTTACATCCAACTATCGACACTTGAACTTCCACTTGAAAAGACGTTACATGACAATGCACATGTGCCCATGTGAGACAAAATGGCTTGAGAAAGCCATGCAAGGCATCACTAGCACTCGGTCCATTGTGGTGAGACCAACTCTTTGACATTCTTGTGATGGTGAAGATGGTGAGCTGATGCCAAGCTTGGTCATCCATGATGGTGTGCATGCGCTCCATGGTGACATATTGCTGAAGCGAAATCTTGCCTCCATTGCATCCGGGTGCATTGGTGTGGCTCCTCCATCCAGCTCCTCTACTAACATGCACATGGTATTCTTGGGTGTGGCAAAATCGGCAACACACTGATGCATAGTGTCCGTGTTTATCTTTTAGCGTGTGCTAGTGGTCATGCGCATCAATTGTCAACTACATGTTCAGCTTCAGTTGGACTTGCTTCTTGTCTTTGCCTCGATGAGTTTCCTAAATGGGTGGGATTGCATGTGTGCACACGGTGAAATGCATGCTGTTGAATTCCCTTGCATGTAATCACCAACACTGTTCACCATGTCTGCTCCGTGCTAGCTGCTGGGATGGATCTTTAACTTGTACAGGTGCAATTTCATTCGTGAGTGCATGTTGCGTCCGCTGCTGTACCTGTTCTTACTGCAACTCATTCTCTTGTCTATGCAACTCATGTTCTTCCTTGAGTTGCTTCTTGAGCACATGCAACTCCTCTTTGTTCCATTCTCTGCCTTTGCGTGATCTTCATGTTGTGTCGTCACCTCACAACCTCAGTCTCCAAAGTTTCTTTCACCACAAGTGGATCTGCTTGAGCTTGCAACTTTGTTCCACCTCTGTGTAGTCAAAAACCTTCCTCTTGCATTCATTTCATTCGGTATGCTGCCTTCAGCTGCTATTCATGATGTTGCTGACTATGATGCTGCTGCCATCATAACTTGACGTCCTTGTCTACGAACAACTCGATGTCTTCGTGGGTAGGCAAGTCCATAGACACTTAATCAACTACATCCCCAAGTGTGCTTTGAACGGTGTCTTTGACTCTGTTCTCTTGGAAATCATTGTACCTATACTGTTGAGTGGTAGATGAACACCTACGATACCTGGAGACATGGAAACACTTATGGAAAGCAATCCGTCAGTCAAAAAGCAAAATGAACTTGAGAACTGACTTGTAACATACCTGTGTGATTGATCATGAAGGTTGCACAATTTCCTCCTGGAGGTCAGGAGATTGACTGCCAAGACTACACAAGGCACAGTCTAGGCTGTTGGGAGGCTGACTAACTGCTAGAACTATTCAATGCACAGTTCATTATGGCTGCTAACTGCTAGAATTGTACAATGCACAATCTCAACTAGCAATGGCTACAGGTCAGTGATTTCATTATGCAATTTTCTGGGCTTGCAGTCACTATCCCTCAAAATTGCATAATGCAAGACTGGAGGATAGTCACTGGGCATAAATTCACATTTCCTAAGAGGAAGATAGAACCTTCTCTCTTAGGATTGTGTAATGCAGTCTTGGTGAGGCAGAGTCCGAGCCAAGGCTGCTCAGGCTCACCGATGAGCAACTGAAAGTGAATGTGAATGTGAATGCATGGTGATATGGAGTGTAAGCATAAGTGAATGATCATGCATGCAAACATGAATGAAAGATTCATAAAATGGAACAACATTCATGTGGGTGAGGCGAGTCGCCAAATCGATGACTGTTCGTGCAAAACAATTTCATGCATGCAATAACAGTGAGATGTTAATGAAAACTGAAACGGTGCTAGTACAAGGCAGTATGTATCGAAAAGACAACAATCGCTCACTGAAATCAAGCAGAGAACATTCGTACGAAGCAAAACACAAAAAGCTCTAGAAATGCAACATAAGACATGGAAAGCGAGCTTACCCAAAAACAGTTGATCTGAATGTGCCGACGGCTCCTAGATGTGATGTGGGATGTCATAGCTGCAAGATTGATGTTAGGAATGAGATCTGCAGGGTTTGGTTCATTATTTTTGATAAAATCAAAGATGTGATGCGGATGCCACAAATCTAGGAAGAGCGACACTTGATGGGAGGCTTCTGAAATGATCCTTGCATGCAACCTCTAATAGCTAAAAGTAGATCCCTGAATCAAGGGATTCCTTTGCATGCTACCTTAGGAGAAGAAGCCGATGCATGAAAATTTGTTTTTCTCGGTCCCAGAGGGAGCCAGTGAACTCAACTACACATGCAAGAGGTTGCTCAACTACTGGGAGAAAATGCACATTTCTGGAACGGAACTAGGCTGGCTACCCAAGAGATTTGCACAATTTCTGGGCAGAGCAGCTGATTGCTACCCATGAATGCACAATTCATGGGCTGAGCAGCCCTGCTGGGAGGAATTGCGCAATTTTCTGGATGAAGCCTTCCTAGCATAATTGTGTAATTTTGGAGCCCAACAAGCTGCCATACTGAATTGTGAAATTTTTGGAGGCAAAGCTAGTTTCCCTCCAGAATTGTGCAATTCCTTGATGGAGTTGCTTAGCTTGTAGCTGGGCCAAGGCCGGAGAAACATCCCATGAGGGGGATGCATCAAGCTCTGATAAACACGCTGCTTTTCTACAAGAAAAACACTGAATCTTGTGTACTTAACGAAGCAAGACATGTTGCTATGAAAGGTTGGTAGGGAGGCTCCAAAACGAAGCTAAGGAAAAATTTTAGAGGGTGGTTGTAGTCGCTACAACACTTGGTGACACACTGGTAGAACTCAAGCTCTCTAAATGGACCTTGTTCATGAAAAGCAAGTCTAACACCTCCAGAAGTATTGTTCAGTTCTCAGTTCGTCTTGGTTTCCACACTTTCTTGATTGTAAGATGTAGCATCTGCCAAGCTCTTGGTCGATTGACGCACATTCCAAGCCAAGTCAACACAGTTGTTTCGACTGGGATCGAAGGGTATATTGGTGCACAAGCAGTATAGTCTTCAGAGTCTTAGTTTCATCTCAGGTGTTGCTCCACTACCAGCAGGCGTGGACAATACCCTAGCGGAGTCACATAGGAACAAAAGCATGGCTCCATTGCCAGCGAGCCTAGTCAGTACCCCGAAGGAGTTACTTGCATCAAATCTCTATGTAGGAAGCCTTTCTCTTCTTTTGCCTTATTCCTTTTTTTTCACCTTCATAAATGTGCATAACACTTATTCATTTCAGAGGTGAAAGAGGGATCCCAACTTATTGAGAGTAGAAGAGGTTTTTCCTGTAGAGAAGTAGTTTATTATACCTTTGACATGCCTGTGAAGGTTTTCCCCCTCACCTTACTCTACTTGACTGGGCTGACAAGGGTTAAACTGAAAAAAACCGATTAGAGTATGTGATACTAGTTAGCGTGCAAGCGTTGTGTTTTCACCAAGGTTTACTTTGAACAATTCATATTTTTCATTGATGTATCATGGATTGAAGACAACAAGTTCTTACATAAGAGAGTGGACAACAGATAACCAAATGTTGACAGTTGTACAAGTCCCCTTGTACTTTACCGAACTTGTTTCAAGAGTCATACATGGTTTCATGTGAAACTAACAAACAAACAAAATAAGAAAACAAACAATAAAGAAAAGCAGAAGCAAAAGCAAAAGCGAAACCGAAGCGAGTAAGCAAACAAGAAAGCGAAAAAACAAACCAACAAAGAAAGTAAGCAAACAAGCATGCAAGAAAATAGACTAAATGAAAACACTACTCCTACTCCTAAGTTAACGGTGCATGGGCCATCTCACGTGAAGTGATACTTCCAATGCAGCCACCAGTGCATTGGTTGACCCATGTTGGTGAAGGCATGGTTTGCGAACAAGACAGCTATGTGAACTAGCAAACAAGAAAGATGTAGCAGTGAAGAAAAACACACTCTGAGTTTAAAAGTGTCCACAGAACAAGAATGAGTGAAAGCGCATGACATGCACTCTGTGGACTTGCCATGGTGTTGTGCTATACTATGTGCAAATGTCGAGTGTATGCATTCTCTTGACTGTGACAAGCAAGAAAACATGAGAAAGGTAGACCACATACGTTGTGCATGTGTGCTTGTTGTGTAAGATTCCTCCAATGCATGAGCGATGGGATCATGTAGTTTGAGTGGAGGAAGCAAAATATTGGTGTTTGCTTGATCTTCAATGTAAAGAAGAAAGTGATGAGGAGCCTTGAGTGTTTCAACAATTTCTTGACCGGAAGTGAAACCAACCTCAGGACAATGAGGGCCTGACATAACGATCAACTCAGGCTGAAGTGCCTCAAAAACCTGCGGGGTTTCGACTTCATTGATAGATAGATCAGTGTAGACCAGTGTCTGGGATAGATTAACAACAATTGAATCAACATAGTGATCAGATGAGGAAGTAGAGAGATCACAACAACCAAGATTAGAAGATTCAGGATGTTTGTCGACATCCTCATGATTTGGTGAATTGGGCAGAGGGGCAAATGAGAAGAAAATATGTCACCCTTTGTGTTTTCAGAAATGACAAATGATAGATTGGACAGATTTTCAGAGGAAGATGTGTCCTCTCCGCAATGTAATGACAGGCTGACATCTGACGTGTCTTGGGAATGATCGGAAGTAGAAACATTTAGAAATGAGTTTTCACAAGGGAAATCAACAGTGACAGAATCACAAAGGATGTTAGGATAAAGCGAATGAGGCACAACTGGAAGGGAGTCATCCTTCACCATGGGATCTTCTTTAGATTCCTGCACACACTCATCATGAATGGTGGCGTAGGTTGGCTGCACAACACCAACTCCGTCTACAAGTTGATCCTCGTTCACAGCAGGTGAGGAGTGCAGAATGGAAGAGACCATGACAGTACAATCCGGAGAATCAACAGAACATGGGGATGGAGGTTGAGGGAAGGAATCCACATGAAAACCAACAAGCTTGCAAGCCAAATCTGCATAAATATCAAGAGAAGGTGGGGGGGAGGATGTCACAGTTCAACAGATGTGTGTGCATGTTCTCCCACATCACTCTGTAGTGGTGGAGCTATTTGATGAGGTGAAGGCAGACAACAACTATGCCTGCCTGTGATTGCAAAGTTCCATCACTGAAGTGTGCTGAGTGGGGTTCAGATATGTGAAGAAGATACTCAAATCTTCCATCAAGAAATTCACAATCAATATCATCTTCGGGGAATCAGTATGCAAGATTACAAAAGTGTGTGTAAAACTGATCAATGGATTCATCGGGTGCTTTTCGTAATTTCAAAATTTCTTTATCGAGTGCTTTATGGTTATAGTGATTGAAAGCATGGTCTATCTTTGCGACCAGATGAGAAAGAGAATAAATAGATTTTCCAGGAAGCATGGCACACCAGTGCATTGGTTGCTCTCGAAGTGTGTAGATGAACATCGCACATGTCATGTATTCTTCAAAGATTCCATGTCTTTCACATGAGCCTACAATGACGACCACGTGCCTAACCAAGGCTACATGGCCTCCACCATTATATGTTTTATGAGACAAGTTATCCAAGATATTTTCCAAGATAATGAAATCATTTCCATAAGACATACACTCCAGAACAGCAACTCGGTAGTTAGTCATGATACATATATAGAGATTCAAAATAGATGTGTGGACTCAACTTGTCATCTGGCCCTCCTTCTAGCGCCAGAATGTTGATGGTGCTAGACCTGCCAACATGTAAGGGGATCTCCCCGGTAAGAAGCCCCAATTAGACCTCAGATCGTTTGGTGTATGAGTCCTAGTAGTGGGTCGTATGATAATGCCTTGACCCCGATTTCGCATAGAGGCAAGTAAGATAACTCTATTGCTAGCAAGGGTGTGACAGATGCAGTGAGACAAGGAAGGTGCATGAGAGGTTCTAACACATGGGGGTTGAGATGAGTGCGCCCCTTGGAAACTTGTGATAGCACATAGTTAAGAAGGGAATACACGAGCAAAGATGCATCACAACATGGAAGGAAAGTTAGCGAGCAATCTAAAGTGATGGTTAAACCAACAACACATTTCAAAAATATTCATACATACATACACAAATAGCTATACATGCATGCATAAGTAAACATATACATATATCATTTAGAGTAAACTAGATAACATAGACTATAATACAACACATGCATGAAACATGCTGGCTCTTGTTATATTGAGAAGTGTTAGTTCCAGTCATACAATAGATCCATGTCCAACCACTAATTTCGATAGCGGAACGTTACATCCACAATCGTCCGCTCCTTCAAAGAGATGTACAAGCTCTGCACAATGGAGAAGCCAAGGAATGTTGCAATATTGTCCAATCTCTCCCCAAGATGGTCTTATTCGAAGCTTGGCTCAGAAAAATCATTTACAATGAGTTATGAGGTTCTATTTATAGAAAAGGGTGGGGTGACCCTTGAAATTCCCCTTTGTGACAGTTCATCTACCCTCATGACTCTTCATCTACTCTATGGCTGTTACATCCAACTATCAACACTTGAACTTCCACTTGACAATACATTACATTACAATGCACATGTGCCCATGTGAGACAAATTGGCTTGATCAATCCATGAAATACATCACTGGCACTCGTTCCGTTGTGGTGAGACCAACTCTTTGACATGCTTGTGATGGTGAAGGTGGTGAGCTGATGCCAAGCTTGGTCATCCATGATGGTGTGCATGCACTCCATGGTGACATCTTGTTGAAGTGAAATCTTTCCTCTGTTGCATCTGGGTGCATTGGTGTGGCTTCTCCATCCAACTCGTCTGCTAACATGTGCATGGTCTTCTTTGTTGCGGTTGAACTGGTAACATACTAATGCATAGTGTCTGTGTTGAACTTCCAGTGTGTGCCGATGGTCATGCGCATCAACTGTCAGCTACATGTTCAACTTCAGTTGGACTTGCTTCTTGTCTTTGCCTCGATGAGTGTGCTAAATCGATGGGATCGCATGGGTGCACACGATGACATGCATGTTGATGAATTCCCTTGCATGCGATCGATAACACTGCTCAGCATGTCTACTCCGTGCCAGCTACTGGGATGGATCTTTAACTTGTAAGGGCGCAATTTCATCTATGCTTGGATGTTGGGCCCGCTGTTGTACCTATTCTTGTTTCAACTCATTCTCTTGTCTATGCAGCTCCTGTTCTTCCTTGAGTTACTGCTTGAGCACATGCAACTCTTCTCTATTCTATTATCTACCTTCGCTTGATCTTCATGTCACACCGTCACCTCATAACCTGAGTCTCAAAAGTTTCTTTCACCACAAGTGGATCTTCTTGAGCTTACAACTTTGTTCCACCTCTGTGTTGTCAACAACCTTCCTCTTTCATTCGTTGCATCTTGTATGCTGCCTTTAGCTTCTATTCATGATGTTGCTCGTTGTGATGCTACTGCCTCCATACCTTGATGTCCTTGTCTACGAACAACCTGATGTCTTTGTGGGTAGGCAAGTCCATAGACACTTGATCGATTGCATCCCAAAGTGTGCTCTAAACGGTGTATTTGATTTTTTTCTCTTGGAAACCATTGTATTTGTACTGTTGAAAGCGAGATGAACACCTGGGATACCTCGAGACATGGAAACACTCATGGCAAGCAATCCATCGGTCAAAAACCAAAATGAACTTGAGAACTGACTTGCAACATACCTGTGTGATTGATCATGAAGGTTGGCAATTTTCCTCGGGAGGTCAGGAGACTAACTCCCAAGACTATGCAAGACACAATTTGGGCTATTGGGAGGTTGACTAATTGCCGGAACTACACAATGCACAGTCCAATCTGGTTGCTAAGAATTGCGCAATGCGCAATCTCAACTGGAGATGGCTATAGGTTTAGTGACTACATTACACAATTTTCTGGGCCAGCAGTCACTGTCCCTCAGAATTGTGCAATGCAAGACTGGAGGATAGTCATTGGGTAGAAATGCACATTTCTTGAGAGGAAGACAAAGCTTTCCCTCTTAAGATTGCACAATGTTGTCTTGGTGAGGCAGAGCTCGGGCCAAGGCTGCCTAGACTTGCTGACGGCAACTAAAAGTGAATGTGAAAGTGAATGCATGGCGATACTAAGTGTAAGCATAAGTGAATGATCATGCATGTAAACAGTGAATGAAAGATTCATAAAACATAACAACATGCATGTGGGTGAGGCAAGTCGTTGAATCAACGACCGTTCGTGAAAAGCAGTTTCATGCATGTGACAATAGTGAGATGTTAATGAAATCTGAAACGGTGTGAGTACAAGTTAGTATGTATCGAAATGACAAAAAGTTCTCACTGAAATCAAGCAGACAACATTCATACAAAGCGAAACACAAAAAGCACCAGAAATGCAACACAAGACATGGAAAGTGGGCTTACCCAAAAACAACTGAGCTGAATGTGCCGACGGCTCCTAGATGCGATGTGGGATGTCAGAGCTGCAAGGTTGATGTTAGGAATGAGCTCTGCAGCGTTTGGTTCATGATTTTTGATAAAATCGAAGATGTGACGCGCATGCCACAAATCTAGGAAGAGCGACACTTGGTGGGAGGTTTCCGAAATGATCCTTGCATGCAACCTCCAACTGCTAAAATTAGATCCCTGAATCAAGGGATGCCTTTGCATGCTACCTTGGGAGAAGCAGTCCATGCATGCAAATCGGTTTTTCTTGGTACCGGAGGGAACCGCTAATTCAACTGCACATGCAAGAGGCTGCTCAACTACTGGGAGAAAATGCACATTTCTAGAAGGGAGATGGGCTGGTTGCCCGAGAGATTTGCATAATTTCTAGGTAGAGTAGCTGATTGCTGCCCAGGACTGTGTAATTCCTGGACTGAGTAGCCTTGCTAGGAGGAATTGTGCAATTTTTTGGATGAAGCTTTCATGGAAAAATTGCGCAATTCTAGAGCCCAATAGGCTTCCAGACAAAATTGCGCAATTTCTGGAGGGAAGGTTGGTTTCCCTCCAGAATTGCACAATTTCTTGAAGGAGATGCTCAGCCTACAGCTGGACCAAGTCCAAACAAACAACCTGTGAGGGGGATGCATCAAGCTCTGATAGACATGCTGCCTTTTTGCAAGGAAAACACTGAAGCTTGTGTACTTAATGAAGCAAGACATGCTGCTGTGAAAGGTTGGTAGGGAGGCTCCAAAACAAAACTAAGGAAAATTTTTGGAGGGTGGTTGTAGCCGCTACAACAACACCCTTCATTATAAGGACAATCGAGCACAAGCGATCCTTGAAAGAGTTCACTCAAATGTGTGTGGATCATTATTGACAGCCTCCATGACCAAACACATGTTTTATGTGATATTTGTAGATTATTTCTCGCATAACTACAAGATTTTCTTCATGTAGAAGAAATATCAAACATTCTCTAAATTTTGTGAATTTAAAGCACTTGTTGTGAAAGACGCTGGTAGGAAAGTGAAGGCTCTCAAGAGTGATAATGGTGGATAATATGTGTCGAATGAGTTCAAGAACTTTCGTGCATCATAAGGAATTTGACTTCAGTGAATAACACCCCATAACCCACAACATAATTGGGTGGAAGAAAGGAAGAAAAGAAGTATTGTGGGAGCTGCACAAGTGATGTTACATAATCAGGGCCTACCGTTGCACTTTTGGGCTAAAGAATGCAACACAACTGTATATGTGTAGAATATGAGTCCTCATCAGATTCTCGGGATGAGTACACCAGAAGAAGCTTTTTCAGGGAAGAAACCAGATGTTTCACACTTCATAATCCTTGGTTCATCAGTTTACTATCATTTAACCAAGGATGCAAGGAAAAAGCTAGCACCGATAGCTGAGTTGGGCATATTTGCGTGGTACACTGATGCAACCTCATAACTGTCGAGTGTACCTGCCATATCACAAGATGACAGTTGTTCGTAGAGATGTGAAGTTCAATGAAGAGAAGGCCATGCGATTTTCCCTTAAGAGGGAGCTTCAATTACATGTAGATGAGGAGATTTTAGCTCTAAAGGAAGAACCTCAGGATGACGTGGAGGAGCTACAAGCAAAGGAGTAGAGAGTGGAACCACCCACTCATGCGGAGACATCGAGAGATGGAAGGAAGCACACACCATAGAATTTGAAAAATTGATGCATGATGCTAAAGATAATGTGGGAGCACGCACATCATAGCGCAGGAAGAGGAGGTCACCAGATCAGTAAACTGGCTACATGACTCTGATAAGTGAGAGTGTAGAGACTGAGCCATCCTCATTTGAAGAAGAAGTGCAACAACTAGTGTGGGTTGATGCCATGGTAGAGGAGTATTACTCCATTATTAGGAACAATGCTTGGGAAGTTTTCCCAAGGCTAGAGGACAAGTTAGTGGTAGATTCCAGGTGGATCTACAAGGTGAAGCGAGAAACAAATGGTGTGAAAATTCTACTGCAACATTTGATTTGATTTTCCTACTTATTTTCAGTAAGTTATTTATGGAATTACTTCAATAAACATTAAAATAAATTCTTTTCTAATCACACCATAATACAGAAACAAACACATGCACAAGAATCAACATATCGACACAGATATTTTGGACAACAGTCCCCGGAAAAACCCAATGTTGGAAAACTAGTGCAGCAAGGGAGGATTTTATTATTCAACGATTCTTCAGTACAACCGAGTGCCAAACTGGCTTACCCAACACAGAGAAAAATTCTCGAACACTTCTCCCAGTCTCAGCGTTAGCCTAGCTGACCTCTGCGTAGCTCCCAGACACTTTGCGTTAGCCCTGGGCCTCTTTGCGTCACCCATGTAGGTCCTCTAATGATTGCGCAGTCTTTAGCTGCCTTAGCATCTGCCTCTCCTTCCTCTACGCTGGTCTTCTATTGTTGATCCTGACTCTGTGCTCCGTACTAGCTGCCTCTTACTACTCTCCAGACCACTAGTTCAAATTTCTCAGCTAACCCTGCTCCAAAAATTGAACTGACTAGTCTCCCTCAGTGTGTTCTCCAATTGACCCTCAAGCCTCTCTTTATAGTTTTCTCATTTGTACATCAATGACTACCAAACTTCCAACCCTAGGAAGTAATGCATTAGTCCCAAATCCTTCATATTGAATTCTATGGCTAGATTCTTCTTGCAGTCCTCAATGAGCTTGGATGATCCTATTATAAAGAGATCATCCACATACAATACTAAGATTAGCAGCTCATTCTCTATAACTAGATAGTAGAGTTTCGGATCCGCATCACTCTTGAAAAATCCCATCTTCTGCAAGTAGCCCTTGATTCGACCATACCATGCTCTAGGTGTCTGTTTTAGCCAATACAATGCTTTCTTCAACTTGCATGCATGGGACTTCTTCTCATGTGTCTCAAAGCCCTTTGGTTTTTCAATGTATCCCCTTTCAGAAAAGTCGTTTTGACATCCATCTGATGAATCTCCCACCCCATCTGAGCCACAAGAGATATCACGATCCTAATAGATGTATACTTGGCTACTGGGGCAAAGGTCTCCTCGTAGTCAATTCCTTCCTTTTGAGCATACCCCTTAGCCACAAACTTGGCCTTATATTTCTCAACACTGTCATCTGCAACATATTTGATCTTATAGATCCATCTCAAACGTACCACTGATCTATCTTGATGCGTTGGCACTACCTCTGAGACATCGTTCACCATTATGGAGTTGTACTCCTCTACCATCGCATCCGTCCAAACCTAACGTTGAGCTGCCTCCTAGAAACTGGCAGGTTCCCCATCCTGAGCTACTAATGCATGATATCTATCCGGCTATTTTCACTCCCTCTTACTGTTTCTTGGCGCACCGATGAAGTCCTCTGCATCTCACACAATCTGACGAAGTTGCGTGCTAGTTCTTCCTTTGCCATAGGTGCCTTTGTTAGCTCCTCCTCATCCTATGAATCTTCCTAATCGGGGATGAATTCTTTACGTCTATTGGTTGAAGAGGTTTAACCAACAACTCTTCTTTTGACTACTCCTCGTAAGGCATCTCATGAGATTTTCTGAAAACGCTGTCCTCCATTAACTTTGCATCTCGTCCAACCACTACCTTCCTACTCCCTAGAAGATAGATTTTGTATGCCTTAGTGTTCTCGCTATGTCCCACTAGATATCCCTTTTCCGTAGTTTGATCCAACTTTTTTCTCTTTTCTTCGGTTATGCGATAATATGCTAAACTCCAAAATATCGTTAAATGATTGACTTCAGGCATCTTCCCTGTGAAAAATTTCTCTGGATTAATCTTTCCCAACACTCGATGAGGAGTCCTGTTTTGAACATAGACTCATATGTTGGATGCTTCTTCCCACAGGAATTTTGGCATATCCTGATCATACATCATGGACCTAGCTACTTCTATAATAGTCATGTTCTTCCTTTCTGCTACTCCATTCTGCTCCGAATTGTATGGAGTTGTCCATTCTCTTCTGATGCCCTCCTTAGTGCAAAAATAAATGAAGTCCTTATCGACATACTCTCCTCCATTATCTGAGCGCAAAAATTTTATTTTCTTCCCAATTAGATTCTCCACTAGAGCCTTTAACTCTTTGAAGTGACATAAAACCTCGTCCTTGGTTTTCATAAAATAAATCCAAGTTTTCCTTGAGTGGTCATCAATGAAGGTAAGGAATTAATCGACACCACTAAGAGCTTTGGTGGACATAGGTCCGCAGATATCTGAGTGTATCAATCCTAGTACACTCTTGGTCCTGTGTTTACTCCTAGGAAATGCTGCCTTGGCATACTTTCATAGAGCACATCCTCTGCATACATCATCTCGTTCTGTACTAAGGTGTGGAACTCCTATTATAGTGCTCTTGAGAATTCTCAAAGCCCCATGGTGCAAATGTCCCATTCTTCTGTGCCATAGTTCGTTCAAGTCCTTGTCTCCATGACTACCTATTAGTGCCATTGGTGATTCTAGTTATAATTTGTACAACCTGTTACTTTTGATCCCAGTCTGCACTTTCTTTTTCCAGATTGGGTGTTTGACATATACCTTTTCCTTGATGAAGTAGACGTCATAGCCCTTGCCCTGAATTTGCGACGGAAAGTAAGTTCATTCCCAATCCTGGTACATGCAGCACATTTGTAGTGCGGAACCATTCTCCCGATTCTATTTGAAAAACTATGGTACCCTTCCCTACAAGAGTACACTTTGCCTTGTTCCCCATGGTGATCTAAAAGTTCATCTTCTCCTCTCGATACTATGAGAAACATTCCTTGATTCCCGTCATATGCCAAGAGGCTCCACTGTCTATATACCATACTTCTGATGATGTATAACTAGTCATACAAGCCGCTTCTTCTTCCATCCTCGAAGACAACATGGAGAAATTGAAATCTCTTGTGCAATTTTCTAAAAATCTGTGCAAGTCCCCTGATGTGGATGGCTTTGCATCATGGTCTTGACCCATAACTGATTTTCCCTTCTTGTCTCTGATTACTTGCTTTGATACCATGTGAAAATTCTACTGCAACATCTGATTTACTTTGCCTACTTATTTTCAAAAAGTTATTTACGAAATTCCTTTAATAAACATTAAAATAAATTCTTCTGCAGATATCACACCATAATATAGAAACAAACACATGCATAAGAATCAACACATTGAAACAGATATTTTGTACAACAATCCCCAAAAAAACCTAACGTGGGAAAACCAGTGTAGCAAGGGAGGATTTTATTATTCAAAAATTCTTCAGTATAACTGAGTGCCAAACTGGCTTACCCAATAGAGAGAAAAATTCTCCAGCACTTCTCCCAATCCCAGCGTTAGCCTGATTGACCTCTGCGTAGCTTCCAAATACTCTATGTCAGCCCTGGGCATCTCTGCGTCATCGACGCAAACCCTCTAGTGAATGCGCAATCTCCAGCTGCCTCAGTGTCTTCCTAAAAGGCCCTGCGTTTGCCTCTATTGCCTCTGCGCTAGTCTTCTATTGCTAATCTTGACTCTCTGCTATGTACTAGCTGCTTACTACTAATCTCCAGACCACTAGTTTGAATTTCTCAGCTAACCTTGCTTCAGAAATCGAACTGACTAGTATCCCTCAGTGTGTTCTCTAACTAACCTTCAAGCCTCTCTTTATACTTTTCTCGTTGGTCCATCAATGGCTGAGATTAAGTCCCTAATCAATGACTAAGATTAGATCTAGCTCGATCCATGACTTTTGGACCATTCTAACTCAACTTTATATTAATTCACATTAATATTTTATTTTCCCTGAGTTTGGACTTAGGGACTCCATTAAAAATATTAATTATTTTAATATCTTCCAAACTATTTAGATTCTACCCTTGGGTCTTGGAGATCTCATGCGTTTTAGCCTCTCCACCAAGTCTCGTGGCTAGAGCACATCCAATGCTACCCCAAATCAACATATGGGAGTGTTGAGAAACATAAGGCTGGATTGTGGCCAAAGGGTTCTCTCAAGTGGAAGGAATTGATTGCAAGGATAAATTTTCTATAGTAGAAAGGTACTCTTCAATCAGATCTATTCTAGCACTTTCAACGCAGATGGGATGGAAGATACATTAGATGGATGTGAAGACAACCTTCCTCAACAAAGTGATTGAGGAAGAGGTGTACATTGAGCAACCGAAAGGTTTTGCTACCATCAACCTAGAGAGTCACATGTGTGAAGACTCAAGAGAGTGTTGTATGGATTGAAACAAGCACCTCGTACTTGGTACACCAAGATCAACAACCATTTCACTAGGTTTGAATTCACCAAAAGTGAAGAAGATGCAAACCTTTACCATATTGTGGTTGAAGGTAAATTATGGATTATAGTATTATATGTCGATGATTTAATTCTAACAGGCGATGATAAGCTAGTCAAATCTTGCAAAGAGGATCTTGTAAGAGAATTCAAGATGAAGGACCTAGGGCTCATGCATCATTTCCTTAGTATGGAAGTATGGCAAGGAGATGAGGAATTGTTTGTCTCTCAGGGCAAGTATGCCAATGATATACTGAAGAAGTTCCACATGGGGAGAAGCAAACCCATGGAGACTCCTCTACTAGGGAATTGGAGGAAGGAAGATGCTGCTTCAGGCGAAGTGGTAGACGCTACTATTTATAGGAAACTTGTGGGTGTACTTATGTACTTGGTGAACACATGATCGTACATGTGTTTTGCAGTTAACGAACTTAGTCAAGCAGTTGTTAAGCCAACCAAACTCCACTGGAAAGGAGTTAAACATATGTTGAGATACCTTAAAGGCACCACTTAGTTTGGTCCTTGGTACATATAGACAAAGGGAGTGAAAATTCACGGCTTCACAGATGCAGATTGGGCAAGGTGTCAATCATAAAAGAAGAGCACATGGGGGGGAATATTCAGTATTGGGTCAACAACAGTTTCTTGGTGAAACATGAAGCAGAGATTAGTTGCACTCAGTTCAACAGAAGCAGAGGACATGGATCCTAGTCAAGCAACTTATGAGGAAATCTAGATGAGGATGATCCTTGTTGGGTTATTTGGTTAGCAGATGGATCCTACAATGATTTACTGTGACAATCAGAGTTGTATCAAACTCTCTAAGAATCCAGTTTTTCATGATCAGTCCAAGGATATCGACATTCGATATCACCATCTCAGAGATTGTGTGCAGAGGAGAATCATGTTGCTGCAATACATTCCTACAGAGGAACATGATGAAAACATATTGACTAAGGAACTATCAAGAGGAAAACTCGAGCTCCATAGAGGAAGGATTGGGGTATATGAGAGTCCCTTTCTTATTCAGAGGAAGTGTTGAAAATGCAACAAGAAAATCCTGATTTAATTTTCCCTTCAATTAAATTAGGAGAAAAAATGGTAATTCCACATCAAAAGACAACTTGTATGAGTGTTAACTAAGTTAATTTGACTTAGTTGGTTCAATTAATTCTAGTTGAGGGTGTAACTTGATTCATGTAGAGTGTCTCCTATTTTGTAAGAGCCTTGGTTGAGTTTATTTTAAGTTGTAATTAATTAATTCAGTCTGACTGAGTTAAAGTTAGTTAAATTAGTTTGAATTGATGGAGGAACTAGTAGGAGGTCTTACAGTGGGTTGTTGCTTCATGTGTTCAACCAGTTAACTAATAATTCAACCATAAATAACTCATGCATGTCATATCTGAGAGTTACCTAGTTGAGATTGGAGTTCAAGGGTAGTGTACTATCAGTTCTATAATCATCCAAATTGTATAGGTGGTGCATGTAGCCAAAGGAAGGTCTATGATGGATTGTGAAATTCCAATTGAGGAATTTCCCTAATTAATAGGGGCTAATTCCCAAGGAAAAAATACAAGGGAATAGGGACTTGGGTAAGCATAAAATTGGTTAAGTATTAGCCAAGGCTTGTCTAGGAAGTTGTGAGATAGATAGAGATAGAGCAGAGGTACTCGGGCTTGAGCAAAGCATTGTAATCTTCTCATATGTTCTGACTAATGCAATGTACAGATAGCAAGGGTTTTTAGTTGTGGTTTTCCCTCGAAAATCATTATGTAATATGTTGATTAAATTCTTTCTCTTGTATATTTAGTGATTTCTTGATTGGTTAATTTTTTCCACTGATGAGTAGAGTAAATTCAAGTCTTTTGTTTTAGAAAATTACATAAGCAGTTTGAATCTACAGGGAATTTCTATAGTAGCAATAGATATGATAATCTATGATTGGGACCCATTGTGGGGTTGTTATGGTGTTGTTGTGTTAAATTTATAGAGCACTACTAGCTATGTTTTAGCCGAGTGTTGATTCTTGCTAGTAGGAATGTTATTGGATCTATTTATTATATTTTTAGCGTGAATCAATGTCAGAAATATTGTAGTTGGAGTGAAGGTTTCATTCTTGTAGACATCAGTGTTTTGAATAACATTATGTATCAATGGGTGTCCAGACTAAGTCCCTGGAAATTCTTTAAAGTTTTTAAGTTCACATATCACAAAGATCCAAACATGTATTCGGGGTTGAATGAGCCTTCAAAGTGATTTATATCCACGCTGGACACACTGAGGGCTCAACAAATATATACACACATTTAGACATCCGAGCCGATTTCCATTAGCATCTGTGGAGGAGTTTTGATCCAGATATGTGCATGTGATATATTTATAATAAAATCTAAAGTGGGGTGATTTAGCAACAACTTGTCATAGGCGTAAGGTCGGATGCACTTTATGTCCATTGGATGTATCCGGGAATCCAGACATCTAAGACTTTCATTTATGCATTTCATGGAAGCATCAGTTGTGAAAAGATCGAGATATTTCATGTGAAAGGGTTATATCTAGGGTGAGGCTCGTCGAGATGTTCACAACTTCGAGCTAGGTCTCATATGTTGTCCAAGCCTGGATAAATGTTGTGGAATGGTAGTGAGTCCGGATTCAAGGGTATGGGAGGTTTTCCAAGTGCAAACTACATGCACACTCAGATATCCCCTGTGGTAGGATATAAAGGAAATTCATGATTTGCATGAAAAGTGAGGTCAAGTGGGACTCATGAATAAAGTTGATGTGGCAAGCGGCTTGGATGTGCTGATAATCTGTATAAGTGCGATGTGGGTGTCATGGTTGACGTGGCAAGGCCATGCGGGTCTCGTGCGGGTGCCACATGACGACTCTTAATGATGTAGAAAGAGTTAATTGGGTAATCTTTTAAGGGGCATACTTTTGAATCCAAGGGTCAGATTTAGATAACATTTATAACGCCAGAAACCTCTCGATGAGTTGGATGTGATGGTGTTATCCAAAGGAAATTTTATAACCCCATCTTCATAATGAGACCATGGAGGCCGGGTTACTCCCATTCATCTTGGAAAGTCCAATGGGGTGACACAGAAAATTACAATAACCTTTTTCCTTTTTCCCTAGGGTTCTAAACACTTGACCCAATTGAAGAACTTATTCCCTTTGCATCAAAATGTGAAGAGTCTCCTCATACACAACATGAGGTAAGCAGTGAAACAAATTTGTTGAATAGATATAATGAATGCAATAATGAGTTCACTATATTTCATTAAAACCTAATGTCAAATACAAATAGTGGCACAATCAACATCAAGTTCCACATAAGTTTTAGGTTGGTGAGAAGTTATGGTTACACTTTTAAAAAGAGTGACCCATGGGTCCCCTTTGGAAGCTTAAACCACTGAGATACATGCCTTACACCATCACCAAGGCCATGGGAGAAAATTCATTTGAATTGAATATTCCATGACTTCTTGATCTACTCTCTATTTAATGTGGTGTTGCTTCTACGATATAAATTTTCACCTCTATTGAACACCTTGAAGGTGGAAGAGTACTTGGACACTAAGCTCAAGTTTATGTGCATTGATAAATCTATAATGGGCTAGATCATGGACACTACATTGAAGAGCATCCATCGATAGATAATAAATCTATCAATTTCTCAAAGCAAAGGAAATTCTTGAGTGGAAACTAGTTCTAATAAAAGTTCTTCGAATTAGCATAAAACCTTACATAAAAACACCATTTTTAAAGAAAATATTGAGAAAAACATATTATTAATATTATAATTTTTTCAATATTTCTTCTCATTCCAATTAAAACATCTGGCTAATAAAAAGAAAAACTCTAATCCCAAAGGGAAAGACGCTAATCCACATGGACATCTCATGGTGATGATATTGGTAAGTTTTGAATTATAATTATTTAAAACAAAACACGTCACTAAAAACGAAGGCCAGCTTCATATGATTCATAAAGAAAACATTCACACAAGTGGTTTGTAGACGGTGTAAAAGAACCACAATGAAATACATGTGCAAAGGTCGAAATTCAAAGTTGTAAAGACAAACACAAAGATAGAAAAGTCCGTGACACTAATATAATAGATTAGAACAACCACATTAGTAAATAACTAGGCACGAAGATAGAACGACCCATAACACTAATATAATAGATTAAAACAACCGCATTAATAAATGACTACCTACGTAAATAAGTGAGAATATACATATGTGCATAGATGAAGATATACAAAATCAAATAACAGACCTCAATAAAACAAAAAACGGAAATAGGTGAGCATATACAAAATCACATAACACAGCTTCAATCAAACACAAAACGGAAATCACCTAACACAGCTTCAATCAAGCACAAAACGGAAAGACAACGGGGATGTGCAACATGCAATCATGAAAGTCTTAAAAACCACTAAGAGTGCCCTGATCATAGAGCAGATCATGCATCCATAACAATCATACATTTATTTTTTAATCATAAGAATGAAAAAGCATACATATACCTCATACATTTCTTTTAAAAGCAAAGAAAGGTGATGCAATAGAGAAAAACCATTCAAACCTCAAAACGGTGTTACCACCATGAAATGCAAACCATATAATGAATGTCGTATTTTGTTTCTTCGGCATCAACCACAACCAGAACCTCGAAGCTTTAAACCGATAAGAGTGACATAGCGTCGCCTTCTCGGTTGAGGGAATGGGAGTCCGGTCTCGTCGTGATACTTAGATCTTAATTGCGACTTGCCCAAAACATGACGTATGAATGACGTGAATTCCAATGTTGGTGATGTGTATATTGTCGCCCATTAAATGCGGTACCATCCGACGAGGTAAGTCGTTCGTTGAATGCTCCTCTTCTATATTGAAACTATTAAGTAGTCGGACTTCAGCTTGTGTTTTTATTAGGAGTTGTTTTCGATCGTTGAAGACTCCCTACTATATTCAAACTATTAAGTATTTGGACTTCCAGCTTGTGTTTTTATTAGGAGTTGTTTTTTTGTGATTTTTTGGATTTTTTTTAGTGTTGGAATTTAGCAATTTTTTTTAAGGTTAAACGTTGATTTGTATTATTTAAACTGGTTTTTTTGCTTATATATAGATTCAGCACCCTCAAAAATCTTTAAGACACTTCAATTGTGCAGAAATTACCCATCAAACTTGTGATTTCAATAAATTCTTATCAAATTTTAAAAAATTAAACCAAATAAATTAAAAAAAAACTTTAAAAACTATTAAATATAACTGATTCTTATTATACCAACATCTTTAAGCTCTAAAGTCTAGAGCAAACTTTCGTCAAATAACCTTCCACAATTTTGTCAGATCACTTCACAATCATTTAACACGTTTCTTCTCATTTATTTCACAAATTTGTTTTATGGTGGAGCTGGTAATCCCAAATATCAAGCTAGGGAATTGCTATTTGCTTTATCCGAGTAGGGTTGGTAAAGCCAATGTAGCACATTCCTATTTTATAGTTTAAAAGTTATTGAAAATGTCATCAGTTCACAGGTATAAGTGGAGCAGCATTCTAGAATTCTATGGGGCCAAGTCTTATTTTTACATTACCTCGTGCTACAAGTTGATAAAGCAATACCGGTGGAATGGATTAGCAAACGAAGTCAAAGTCATTACTCTGCAACAACGACATTTCCCCGAATGATGTCCCGATCGAATGAAAAATCCATTATCCCCCGTGGAATCCAACCATTTGATTATACTTCGGTCAGTCAATTCGTTAATGCGGTAGGGTTGGTAGGGTGTTCGCTGACTTTGGAAGCTACACCATGGCAGTTGGGCTATAAAACGCTCATTTGCAAATTTTTAGGAGTCACTGCCTTCACTTGCATTGCTGAATTCCTGATAATTCTAGATTTCTCTACTCCATGAGAATGAAGCAGAGCATGAAGACCTGTTCAAATATTAATGCAATTTGCATTTAGGGTATTTATGCTTATTTATGTTTGCTCCAGCGTTGCTCATGTCTTTGGAGAAGCGCAGGGGACTAGAGTCGGATTTTACTCCTACACTTGTCCTAGCCTTGAATATTTAGTAAAATCCACCATTCAATCACATTTTGCTTCTGACCAAACCATTGCACCAGGGCTGCTGAGGCTTTTCTTTCACGACTGCTTCATAAACGTACGGATTTATTTTTTATTTACTTTATTTAAAAGAAATGGATTTGATAAGTGTATGATGAGGTGAGTGTCTTAATTGCAGGGCTGTGATGGATCCATATTGATTACTGGTCCGTCTGCAGAGAAAAACGCGCTTACAAATCTTGGGTTGCGAGGATTCGAAGTTATCGAAGATGTGAAGACCAAAGTAGAAGCTGCATGTCCAGGAGTTGTTTCATGCGCTGACATTCTCGCACTTTCTGTCCGTGACGCAGTAGTTCTGGTATTCATCACTTTTCCCACCTGCATTTCTCAATTCATAGCAACACTCTAAAGTCTAAACTTTCTTTCCACGGCAATATTTCATGATATGTAGCTGCATGTTTTGAACTTTGGTTACATTACATTTTAATTTGGGTTTGGGGAATGAAAGTGTTAATGTTATTGGCATTACAGACGAATGGACCGAGCTGGTCTGTCCCGACAGGAAGGAGAGACGGGTTGGTATCGTCTTCATCCGATGCCGCTAATTTGCCCACACCGTCCGATTCCGTTACCGTACTGAAGCAGAAGTTCTCAGACAAAGGCCTCACAACCGAAGATCTTGTCATCCTTGCTGGTGAGAGCTCTGCATGCTCTTTTCACTACATAGCTGCGGCTATTGATGTTGCCGGTATAATTAACTTATGTGGGTTTTATATTCTTACATTCAGGGGCTCATACAATCGGAAAGACCGACTGCCAGTTTTTCAGCTACCGCCTTTACAACTTCACATCGACAGGGGACGCGGATCCGACAATCAATACAGCATACCTGAGCGATCTTCAAACGCAGTGCCCTTCGGGTGGTGACGGATCGAAGAGAGTTGATTTGGACAAGGGAAGCTCCACGACATTCGATGCGACTTTCTTCAGCAACGTGAGAGAAGGAAACGCTGCCCTTGAATCAGATCAGAGGCTTTGGGGGGACAATTCCACCAAACCTTTCGTGCAAAGCTACGCAGGAGGGACTTTCGGTGTATCGAGCTTCAACTTGGCTTTCACAAAATCTATGGTGAAGATGAGCAACATTGGAGTGAAGACAGGCACGAATGGCGAGATTCGTAAGGTCTGTTCTGCAGTTAATTAATAATCAAACAGCAAATGTAATGGTATCCTACTAGTAGGCAGATAAGATCGTTGCTTTGATTCGATTAATAAGGCCGCATATGACTGCAGCCGCGACCAATCACGCAGACTGCAAGCGGCAATTTATAATAATGTATTCATAATTTCTGCATTGTCTGTTATAAGAGTGCAGCCGTGACTGATCACTCAAGCTGCAATCTCCAATAGTGTAGCCATGATTTGTCTAATGTCTGTTATAACACTGCAGCCGTGATTGTTTACGCAGAATGCACGCTGCACCCTCTTATTAATGTATTCATAGTTTGTAAGTCAAATACGTTAATTACTGGCTTTCTGTTAAATGGTGATTTAATTTACGTGGAATTAATTTTTGTTTAACAAGATTTAACCATAAAGCCATCACATTATCACCCTTCTAAAAATTACTTGAACCCAAATTTTCTACTCACATCACATGGCCTCTTGTAATTAAAATGTTTGACGAATACAAATAGCATAGAATCTTTCCTTTGGATTTGCCATTTATCGAACCTTATATACACGTAAATCGTATATTTATTAAGAGTCTATTTAACATTTCAGGGCATACTTTTTATTATTTGAGAAAGCATGATCTGTCCTACTAACATGAAAAAGTCAAATTCAATAATCAAATTCAATATGGAGAAAATAAGTTCAGTGAGATTGTATTTCATATTATAAATATTTGATTACCATCTAATCTGGGTTAATTTTTTTGTGATCTATATTGATAGTGACATTGTCTTTCATATTATAAATATTTGATTGATGTTTGGAACCATCTAATCTGGGTTATTTTCATAACAAAAGTGAAAAATCAATCTTTCTAAATATTTAAATAGCATAGAGCATCCCAATTAGCCATTATAAATTAGTTAGGAATTAGCTGCTAGGAATTAGGGGGAAAATGATTTTATTATCTTCAAATAATTTTTTGAATATGAAATATAGAAAAAATAAAAAATTAATTTTTAAAATATGTAAATTAATAGAATGAAGATTCCTATAGTTATTCATATTAGTAAAAAATTTCAAAATGGAACTATGTATAAGATATTTAATCTTGTTTGACATTTTAGGTGGACACTCCACCCATTAGCATGGAGATAATTTGTTTTTAGAGTGAAAATTATGGTCATTATTCCAAAAGCAATGAGTAATATATTGTTTTTTTGAAAGTTTAATAATAAATGATAATTTTAAAGTCATATTTATTATTATAAATGAGTCTTGAATCTTATGCTTATCTGTTAAAGAGCATAAAGATAAAAAAGCGCTAGCAATAACAAAATAAATATTAAAAAATAAGTCACAAATTGAAACAACTTATCTCATGTAATCAAGAAGGCTATAAATTAGCAATTGCCCCTAAAGGTGCAAAGATACACAGAAGGAATTGAGCATGCCTATGATGTTATTGCAAAAATGTTGGAGCAAAGGACAGATAACAACCTAAAGGGCGGAGGATGGAGGAGAGGAAATGTGTTTAGGTTTGCAATAGTCTCACACTTGTACCAATGCGTGTCTACCTCGAACCACCTGCTTAAATCAAAATTTTCCAATCATACCACTATGTCAAAATCTTATATACATATTATATCCAAGCTATAACATGCAAGGTAATGATGAGAAACATTATCATAGGTCTTAATGGGCACTAGCGCACAAACATGTAATTGCAGAGGAAATGACTAAAATAAGTGTGTGTTGATAATGAAATTAAATAAATCAGATTCCAAGATATTCTGCAATCAACAGAAAGGGGGTTGTTTTAGAATTTTAGCTATATCCTTTTAGAAATTTTAAATTAATTTGGAGCCATTAATTCCATTTTTGAATTTAAATTTAAATTTTGTCTAGAAAAGATTTGTTGGAATTGCAAATTTATGTGGTGTAGTTTACATAATCCAATACAATTTTAAAAATGAAAAGTTACACATGTTATATGCATATCTAGAACCAATATAGATCCATTTTGAAGAGGATTAAATCTTTTGAGGTGCATACATTTTTTCAAAATTTTCACTCTAAAAGAGGTCTTATAGGCTATCTTTAACCTTGTGTACCTTAAAAATTTCTTTCTTTCTTTCTCATCTTTCCTGAAGTAATTACGTTGCCTTTGCAAACTTGTGCGAGTCCCACAATAACGAGTGACCGTGTAAGTTAACAGTAGTTAAGAAGTTTTTAAGTATGGCCATAACGAGTGACCATGTAACTTAACCGTAGTTAAGAAGTCTTTATCTCAAATATGGCCATTCCTAAACAAAAAATGCACGTTTCAGTTGAACACGATTTAAGGTGGAAATTTATCATAATTAGCTAAAGCAAATTTGTGGGGGAGTTATCTTAAAAAAAATTATTTGGAGTACCTACTAAGTATATGACATGCATTTATAGTTTGGAAAATTTTCACATTATTGAATTATTTATTTTCCTTGTATGTGGAATGGAGAAATTATAAATTTTAATTTCATATTAACAAAGTATAAATATAAAGGAGAGAAATTTAATATATATATATATATATATATATATATATATATATATATATATATATATATAATTTAAATGAAAAAATCTCATATATCAATTTAATATTTAATTTAGCCATAATATTAAAATTAAATTATCATTATTATTATAATTCATTTTCAAAAACATTAAAAATAAATAAATAACAAACTTAATGTTAATTTAAATATTAAAAATTAATTAAATATATTTAGATTTGTGCCATGTGCCTCCCCACCCACCAATTTCCTAGGGATTTGAGATTATTCCATTTATAATAAGTTCCTCCATGATAAGTTCTTCATTATTATTTATAACATTTATTTATATATAAATAAATTTATTTAGCAAAATTATCCATTTTACAATAAGATGTGTAATTTTTTTTTCTTAAGTTAGAGTTGACCCATGTCAAAATAGTAGACGGACAAATATCAAATGGAGATGAAAAAGGTAGACAATTTTTTTTTCTTAAGTTAAAGTTGACCCATGTCAAAATAGACAAAAGAATGTCAAATGGAGATGAAAAAGGTAGACAATGCCTAGCCTGACTAATTTCAAAAAGAGACACCTTCGGTGTAAAGATATTTGAGTATAAAGATAGATTTATCCAGGCTAATCAATTGGATGTAGCTAAAGTGGTTGGGAGAAATGTTATTATCCTCCATATTAGGTTCAATTCCTTTGAGTTCATAATGAGTATACCTTTGTCGTCTAAGAGATTCATGTTATGGTAAGTTGTGGTGAACATCAATTTGTCATAGGAAACCATTATAAATAAGAAATATATTTCTATTGAGAGATATTGTTTTTTAAATGTCATGGTTTTTCATGGCATAAAGTCCTATTTTAAGTTAAATCTCAATTGAAATTGACATTTTTTTTTAGTGAAAACTGTTGAAAATGCAACAAGATGATGGAGCTTAGTGAAAAGAAGTTGCCTTCACTAAGTGGGCCCGCAGGCTATTTTTGGCGCAAAGTCTATTTTTAGACTGTCTATTTTTAGACATATGGATCATGGTCTATGAGTTGCAAGATGTTATTTGTGGATGATTGGTCATGTTGGTAAAAATAGATGGACTTCTATTTTTAAACATATGGGCGGAGTCTATTTTTAGACTGCCATGCTAAAAATAGAACAGTCGAATATTATTAGCTCTTAATAATATTTGGACTATAAACATTATCTTATCCTCTTGGAGCACTTCAGTTCGAGCTACGGATGTGGCACATGCAACTGCCAGAAGGAAATACGCTTTTCTTATGTGTCAGTTGAGCTATTGCATGATGGACTTCAGTTAGAACTTAAGTGATTGAGTTTGGTGGAGTTGATTGAGGAGTTGATGGAGTTGTGTTCAGTTTGACTTAGTTGAACTAGTTGTATTTAGTCTAACTGCAGAATACACTAGTGATGAGTGATGTGAATTAATTGTTAATTAATTCACTAATTATTAACTCATAAATCAACTAAAGGATACATCAGTTAACTCAGTGCATGGACAGTTCAGTGAAGACAAGTGTTAGAGGTGGGTGAAAGGGTGAGACTACTATCAATTGTGACTATAGCTGTGCATGAGATTTGCACAATCAATGATTGAGATTGCCAATGAGGATTGCGCAGTACAAGCCAAGGGAAAATGAACTTGGATCATTCCTATTCTCAACTTGGATTGCGCAGTAGAGGTAGGCAAACAATGGAGGATATTTGAACCTGTGACTTGATTCAGATCTGAGCTAGTTTGTGTGTAGCAGGTGGAGATAGTACTGAGTACTTGTGAGGAGTATTGTACTATGTATTGTTACATGTTCTCTATCATTATAATATACAGATAGTTGGGGGTTTTTAGCTGTATGCTTTCCCTAGTACATACTGTGTTGATATGTGTGATTGATGTTTCAATGTGCGCATGCGATTGTTTCTTAATTCTGCAAAATTGATGATCAACGTAGAGGAGGTTATGTATTATGCATGCATTCCACAAATAGTGTATAATCAAGATAATCTTTGTGAATAAGTGTTATATTATTCAAAATTTCTACATGGTATCATAGCAGAGTTGATCATCAGATCTATTATTCAGAAAGTAATTACATTTTATTTCTTCAGGCAGAGTCTGTAATCGGGCCAGGTAGCCTCTGGATTCATCCTTCTTTTGGAAGGTGAGATATCTGGTGAATGCCCATACAGTCAATCTCTGTATGAGAAATACTTTGTTCTCACGAATTTTAGATCAGAAGCGGTTGAGGTTTGAGCTGGTGGAATTCGAATTTGCAGTAGTGTTTTCTTGGTGTCAAAGTTGAAATGTCTTTCAACGGATTGCGATTGGAGTATGCTCTTGAAGGCAGCTCGAATTATATTGCATGGAAAGACAGGATGGAGGCAGTGTTAGATGACAATGGGTTGAAGGAGTTCATAGAGGCTAAGGTCCCAAAGCCTATTGATCTGCTCACGTTGAGGCTTGGCAAAAGAAGAAAGCAAAGTGTCGAAGGATTCTGTTGGAGGGCATGAAGGATCACATTGTATCCAGCTTGCATGGAAAGGCTTCTCCATACTTGATGTGGAAAGCGTTGGCATATTTATTCCAAAGCAAGAGCGACCAAAGGAAGTTGGCGCTCAAGGATAAACTTAGAAACATTAAGTGTGAGAATGGAGACAATATGCCCAAGTATCTCACGAAGTTCACCCAATGTCGGGATGAGCTGGGAAGTGTGGGGGTGACTGTCGATGATGAGGACTTGGTGAGCTTGGCTCTCCTTGGTCTTCCGAAGAGTTGGCATTCCTATCAGGACTCTGACAATGATTGGGAGAAATTTCCAGGATGGGAGAGACTTTGGTCAGATCTTGTGTAAGAGGAGATTAGGCGGAATACTAGGGATGGATCTTCATCAAAGGCATCTAATGAAGAAAATTTCACTTTGGCTGCCAAAGCAAAGAAGGGGAAGGAGAAGGTTTCTCTTTCCGAATCTAGTTCTTCCAATGATGGGAATAAGGTTGACAAATCGAAAGTGCAATGCTTTCATTGTCATGAGGTGGTCCATTATGCTGCAAATTATCCACGGAGGAAATCCAAGAAGGGATGCAGGGAAGGATCTGAAGGTGAGGCACTTGCTTCACAGTTTGAGTTGGATTTCACACTCTTTGCATGCATGGTTTCATCTATGGTGGGAAGTGGTTGGTTTCTTGACAGTGGAGCTTCTTTCCACATGACCGGTGACAAGCATTTGTTTAGTACTTTGGAGGAGAAAGATCTCCAGATATGCATAGCGATGGGTAATGATGAGAAGTATAGTGTCTCAGGTGTAGGCACGATTATTTTTCAGAGGGAACATGGAGATTGCCTTACTTTGACCGATGTCAAGTATGTACCAGGACTGAAGAGAAACTTGGTGTCGATCACGATGCTGGAAGACAGAGGCCATGATGTAGTATTCAATAAGGGAAAGGTTTTCCTTAGACACATCATCACTAGATAGGTGAAGTAGATTGGTTCACGGGTCAAGAACCTGTATGCTCTTGAGGTTCAAGATGCATGAAAAGCCTTGAGCAGCAAGGCAACCGATGGAGACTTGGTGGTTGAGAGGGAGCGTATATTACCTCTCAACATGCAGAGCCAGAAGAAGTCTCAGATGATTGTGGAGGAGCCACGATTGGTGCAGTAGCTTCAGGAGGTTGTGGAACAACCACAACAAGGGAAGCTGAGAGGAGATCGAGTAGAGACATCTACTCATGCAGGGACCTCCAGTAGGGGGAAACTTCGAGCCAGGTGGGCTGAGGGATCACATGTAGCCATACCTCTAGGTAGGAGGTGGGGAGATATAGAGTGATCGCCCCATGGAGGAGGGGTAGGATCCTTGAGGTACCCAACCTCTTGGATGAGACCTTGCTACAGGAGCCCCGATGTCGAGTAGCAGGAACTGACTGATTGGGTAGAGACAGATGCAGATGGAGTGGCAGAGAGAGCAAAAGTGCAAGGAATCCCAGGACAGCGCATAGCTAGCAGGCTGCAGCAATGCGAGAGGCACAAGTGTTTTGCACAGTGCTAGGTGGCACAGAGAGGTGTGCAATGGTGCGAGATGCATGGAGATGTTGCAGTAGCACAGATGTCAGAGAGGGAGCACTTGTCAGCAGCAGGTAGAGCTTCAGCATCAGAGTATGTTCCTAGCCCAACAGAGTGGTCAGTTGGGAGTGTTTTTGTTCCAAGTGTTGTTGGAGCAAGTGGACCGGGCAAATGTGTTGCATGCAGAACATTCCAGAGTTACAGGATAAGGGTTGCAGATAATCCATATCTTGTTGAGAGGGAGTGTTGAAAATGCAACAAGATGATGGAGCTTAGTGAAAAGAAGTCGCCTTCACTAAGTGGGCCCGCAGGCTATTTTTGGCGCAAAGTCTATTTTTAGACTATGTCTATTTTTAGACATATGGATCATGGTCTATGAGTTGCAGGATGCTATTTGTGGATGATTGGTCATGTTGGTAAAAATAGATGGACTTCTAGTTTTAGACATATGGGCAGAGTCTATTTTTAGACTGCCATGCTAAAAATAGAACAGTCGAATATTATTGGCTCTTAATAATATTTGGACTATAAACATTATCTTATCCTCTTGGAGCACTTCAGTTCGAGCTATGGATGTGGCACATGCAACTGCCAGAAGGAAATACGCTTTTCTTATGGGTCAGTTGAGCTATTGCATGATGGACTTCAGTTATAACTCAAGTGATTGAGTTTGGTGGAGTTGATTGAGGAGTTGATGGGGTTGTGTTCAGTTTGACTTAGTTAAACTAGTTGTATTTAGTCTAACTGCAGAATACACTAGTGATGAGTGATGTGAATTAATTGTTAATTAATTCACTAATTATTAGCTCATAAATCAACTAAAGAATACATCAGTTAACTTAGTGCATGGACAGTTCAGTGAAGACAAGTGTTAGAGGTGGGTGAAAGGGTGAGACTACTATCAGTTTTGACTATAGTTGTGCATGAGATTTTCACAATCAATGATTGAGATTGCCAATGAGGATTGTGCAGTACAAGCCAAGGGAAAATGAACTTGGATCATTCCTATTCTCAACTTGGATTGCACAGTAGAGGCAGGAAAACAATGGAGGAGATTTGAACCTGTGACTTGATTCAGATCTGAGCTAGTTTTTGTGTAGCAGGTGGAGATAGTACTGAGTACTTGTGAGGAGTATTGTACTATTTATTGTTACATGTTCTCTATCATTATAATATACATATAGTTGGGGGTTTTCAGCTGTATGCTTTCCCTAGTACATACTGTGTTGATATGTGTGATTGATGTTTCAATGTGTGCATGTGATTGTTTCTTAATTCTGCAAAATTGATGACCAACGTAGAGGAGGTTATGTATTATGCATGCATTCCACAAATAGTGTATAATCAGGATAATCTCTGTGAATAAGTGTTATATTATTCAAAATTTCTACGAAAACTAGTAAAACTTGGGAACCTCACAAGTTCATAATGAGTATATCTTTGTTGTCTGAGAGATCTATGTTATAGTAAGTTGTAGTGAACATGAATTTGTCATAGGATATAATTAGAAATAGGAAATGTATTTCTAATGAGAGTAATAAATATGAATTTGTAACACTCTCGATATCATTTTGAAATGTCATGGATTTTCATGGCATAAAGGTCCTATGTTAAGTTAAATCTTAAGTGAAATTGATATATTTTTTTAGTCAAAACTTGGGAACATGATAAGTCTAAAGTCTTTCACATAGATGCATCCATTTTGTGGTTACCAAGGAACAAAACATCCTCTTGCAAAGGGATTGAAGGAATATCCCATTACAAGATTGTTTCTCCCCACACTCAACTTCATAAGGAATACCTTCTTAATCAATACATTTGGATTGAAATATCTAACATTAAAACTAATAGGATTTATATTGCAATTTTTCATTCACACCTATCAATTTTACATTTTATAATAAAAATTATAGGTAAAAATTGCCTTTATAATACCCTAGAACAAGATATTCATAGTCTAAGAAATGAAGGTAATATTCTCTTCTTAGGACAATTTAATGCTAAAACCACAACTAACCAAGCTATTCTTCTAAACAAGGATTCCAATTATAATCAACTTTGGCTATATGATCACCTTGTTTTAGTTAGTAGATAGAAAAGAACTTTGAAGACCTGATTGAGAATTTATTTGATATTGAATTATTCAAGCTCTGTAGTTCTCAAGACCTTATAATTTACAATGGCTTAATCAAGTGGTCAAAATCCAATTGGATGACATGTATTCATGGGCTTGGCAGTAGAGTAGTGGATTATGTGATATCAATATCCATGTTTCCAACCAAATTAATAATTTTGATGTCTTAAATGACCATGAGCCAAGGGAAAATTTTAGGGGCAAAATTTCACAAATGGGATATCTTTTGGACAATTTTTGAAAAAAATATTCGCTAATTTGGTTAAAAATTCGCCTATCTTTTACATATATGTGATTAAATATATGATGTTCGCTAAAAATGACAATTTTAATAGTAAATTACATTTTTTTATTGGATATTCGTTTACATTCTACATGTATGAATTTTCAATCTAGAATAGTTGCCTATAAAACCATATATGGGAAAAAATTAAATCCTTAAAAAATTCCCTGCATGAGCTTGAATTTGATCATAAAACTTTAACCTTAACTATACACTGTTCCATGAAAAAAAGCCACATGCAAGAGAATTGTGAGAATCAAAGGTACCTTCTTTCAAAAAAAAGCAAAACTGATCTCTGTATAAAGGATTTAACTAGGGACTTACACATCTTAACTTATAAGGATAACTCGAAAGCCTCTACCATAATTCTACTATACCCCTATTTCCTTCCTTTAAGATGTTTTCTATTGAGGTGTCATATAAAATGAATAATAGAATTATTAACCCTTGATATAGAAAATAAATTAGGAATGTTCCTAATGAATCATTAAAGTTTGATAAGATAAATATGCACAACTTTATTATTAAAAGAAAGAAAAAGTACCATATAAATATAAATCAAGGGTAGTTGTTGTACCTTTATATATTTGATCTTAGAAAGTTTTGGAGGAAAGTTCTAATTCATAAAACTAAATAAATACTTCAATTTCCTAAAAGAATTGGAATGCCTACATTAAAAACCTTTATGAATCCCCTAATGGCATGGAAAACATTTTGAATGCCCTTACAAAGAATGCTATATTTTCTTTGAAATACATTGAGTTTGGGGTTAAGCAACTCTCTAATAGGAAAACTATGATATTGAAGGCTACTAAGTTGAATTTTTTTAAATAAGAGGGTTTAGCCTCATCCCTCAAATACATAAGTTCTTCAATTTTTCAATGAATAAAGGCTTATATAATTCTTAGACACAAAGCCCCATCATGCCTATCTTAAAAAATGGGGATGAAAACATTCCCTCTAATTATAATTCCATTATGATTAACCACATCTTATACAAGCTATTCAGAATTATTTTGAAAATGGAGATTAGCCTATGGATATAAAGCCATGGTAAAAGAGCTATTGGTGAAGAAAAATTTAAGATATATCATTAACCACCTTGTTACCCTTAGGATCATTACATAGGAATGTCACAATAATAAAAAAACTGATTTTTATGTTGTTTTATTGACTTTAGAAAAGGTTTTGACATTGTTCCTATTGTAAAATCATATAAGATGTTGAAAGAGATAATTTTTCCTCTCAAGTTGAGGGTTGTTGTGACAAGGCTATATGAGAATGATATTTCCAAATTTAGGACCACTGAGAGTTGGCCAGAAGAAATTAAATGCAATATTAGAGTCCCCTAATATTTTTGGCATATACATTGATATGTTAGATGATTGTTTGAAATATCTAGGTTGTGCTAGCCCCATGTTCATTGGTATAGTCATAATGTTATTTTGGCAAGGAGCCATTACAATCTTGGAAACTAGCTAAGAATCATTGAACATTTTTCTCGAAGATGGGAATAACTATTAATATTTTTTTTTTTTTGTAAATCATGCTAATTCTATTATAGTACAAAAAAGATTACAGAGAGAGTTACATCTGCCACAAAGAGTTGGCTACATGAACAGTTTGACATTTTGAGACTGAAACTGAGCCGGAGAAAAAGAGGGACTATGAAACTGTCCGCTGACCCCAAGCTAGAACCAATAGAGAACTGGACCTAGGTGCTATACTTCCACTCCCTGCCGAGGCGAGGGAGGAGTTTACAGACCTTGCAAATCCCACATTCAAAAAACCCGACATGACAGACACAGACATTATAATCGACATACAAAAAACTGAGTGGTGCGACCCGAAAACTATCACAGACTGACTCCCATTATTTACTGTAGCTGCTGCTTCGACATCCTGAGACTGAACAAAGTGTTTCCATAACACACAGAACGACCATGCAACGTGCCTAGGCATCCATGGAGGTGGATGGTTTCTTCTCCACCACTGGACAGGCATATGGATCTGGTTGCTCCTCCACCACTGTACAGGCATATGGGTCTGAAGCACTCGAGTCTGTGTATGGCGCGTCGTCCTTCGCAGGCTCGCTTGTTCCCGCTCTATTCCCCGCCACCGCACCCGAGGCTTCCGCAGGCTGTAATCGCGGACCCTGAACAGGCGAGGGCGGCCGAGGCTCTGCTGGGGCTTCTGGTCTATCTACATGGTCGCATTTTTCAATGTGCACTGAAACATAGTAGATTGCGTTGTCCAGAGCACACGGGAACCTGAAGCAGGTTGATGGGTGCGAACCAAACGGACACACCGCGGCTCTTCCCCGCCCTCTGCCTCTTTCGCGCCCTCTTCGAGCTCCTGGTGAGCTAATCTCCTCCGACAGGGAGTCGAAGGATGCTGAGGAATGTGGCGATGAAGGCCGACCTCTGGCACCGCCTCTTGAACCTCCCCGCCTGCAAGCGCCACGTAACCTCTCACGCGGCATCCTGTAATCAACAAATAACCAATTCTGCCCAGAGGCCGCGAGTGCTTTGCACCACCGAGGATTCTAAACCCGTGCAACAACTTATACAACAGATGAGAAACAGGTAATGGAACACGAATTCGAATAGCAATGCTTACCACACAGGTCGAAAGCCGAGCCTTTTCAGGAGCTGCACGGGGTAAATTGCTCCCAGAGAGCTGAGCAGACCAGAACCAGGTATGACCAAAGCGCCGAAGGGCCAAATCTCTAACAAGGGTGCAGAGGAACTGAAACACCGTGACACTCAGAGTTTCTGGAGGTCGAAGGCGCTCAGAGACTTTGCTTAAAAAGAGCAGAATGACACTCAATACACTGAACCATAGCATAGAGCCGTAAATTCTCTGAAAATCCAGGGTTGAGACCAGGGCCTCCGTAGCCGAGGGCCGAGGTCTGAGTCTTGGCTCATGCACCCACGGTGCAGTCATCCAAGAGCCGAACGCACCATTCACAATTGAGACCATACAGAGCTTCCAATAGACAATGGCGCTTCCCTCACCTTCCAACGGAACACCTCTCATCGGCAAACCAAGGCGAACGACCAATATACCTCTACAACCAGCTGTTCTCCCCCTACCATTAATGCTCGCATAACTGTTGGCCGGACCGAGGTGATGGCTTCTCGAGGCTTCGGTCCATTTGGCTGGAGCGAGTGGCCACTTGCCATTTAATAAGGCCGCCTCCTCATTCATTGGGCTAATTAACACCCGCAGCCGGGGGTTGGAGATCCTGATTTGCCAGAGAGAGGCAATCTTGTTGTAGTTGAATGTCTGTTGTGTCATTGAGATTACCTGAGTAGGGGTGACTATTCAGATCGACTCCTTGATTGGCTAAACGATCGGCTACCTTATTGGCGGATCGTTTGACATGCTGAAAGATGATACTATTGGGGCTTCTGAGCCTTGCCTCCAGTGTTTCTAGTCTGCTAAGCAATCTCCAGCTAGAGGCTACTTTGGTTGCTGGTGTTCCTGCTTGAATTCGAATAGCTACATTGATAAGGATCTGGGAGTCTCCCTCTGCTACCAGCGGATAGAACCCCTGTTGATCAGCTACACATATACCTTTCCAAAGACCTTCCAATTCTGCGACATTATTGGTATCGTTTCCAATCGAGCCAAAGAAGACATGTTGGATGATTCCTCTGTCGTTTCGAATTACTCCTCCATATCCTGCTGGTCCCGGATTCCCCTTGGCTGCGCCGTCGAAATTCAATTTGAATGATGCAGAGGCTGGGGGGGACCAATGCAAAGGGGAGACAAGCTTGTTATGATGTCGAGTTGGAGCAGAGGGAGCATAGGAAACATGAAGATCCCATGATTTCCAAATGAGAAGCTCTTGGGGGGAGGAGGGCCAATCCGTTTCTTGCCAAATCTTGAGCGCCAGTGTCTCTTGAAGGCTTTGCTTGAGAAGAAGCCAAAGAATGTCTGGAGGGCGATTCCTATTGTTGAAGACTCTGTTATTCCTCTCCTTCCAGAGGGTCCAATAAAGAAAACCTGGGATGAGTGTCCACAGAGCGTTCAACAGAGGGCTTTGATATGGCATCTTGGGCCAAGTTCTCAGAAGATTTGCTATATCCCCTTGACGATTTCCTAATCTTTGAGTACATCTGTCAATTTGATTCCAGAGTTGAGTTGCAAGGGGGCATGTCTCCATCAGATGCAAAATGGTCTCTGAATGAAGAGAGCAATTTGGGCATCGGGATGGTCCTATAAAACCTCTTCGTTGCAGATTGTCCCAGGTGAGGATTCTTTTTTTGCTTAAAAGCCATAGAAAGGTAGAGACTTTGGGCCACAATTTGGGTTGCCAGATGTTGCGCCATAGCTGATCTTTGTCATTGTGGTTTTGTGCATACCGCAGAGTGTAGGCTTCTTTTGTGGTGAAGACTCCTTTTGTTGTGTGCCCCCACCTCAATCTGTCCTGCTTATTTGACTTTTTGATCTTCCTGTGATTTAGTTCTTGTTCAATTTCTTCAAAGGTTTCTCCTTGCCAATCCTCCTACCAAGTACTAGCGGGCCTCCATTGTTGATAGTCTGTGTGTGCGTGCTGCTGCCAAAACTGAGATATGTTAGCAAGATTGTTGCATTGCATGTGAGTCTGCCAGAGGGGTTTTTGGAAGATTGAGGCGAGTTTTGGGAGCTGCTGCCATGAGTCCTCCCAAAAACGCGCTGAGTTCCCTGAATGAACTTCCTAGAAACTATACTCTTGAATGAATGCGCTGTGAAGTTTTGCTGCGTTCCAGATCATGGAGCCTGAACTGCTTGGATTGAATCTAATCAAGTCCTCCTAGCAACTGCCAGACACATATTTAGCTTGCCAAAGCTTCGCCCAAGGTATATGTGGTTTGACAAGCCAATTCCACCAGACCTTTGCGCCCATGGTATTATTGCTATGCAAGGGGTCCCGTAGGCCCAGTCCACCGTTGAACTTTTGTTGGCAGACGTCTGACCATTTAACTAGGGCCCATTTCCTATTAAGACCCGATGATCCCCACAGAAAATTCCTTTGTAGATTGCGAATGGCTTTAAGGACCCATTTGGGAGCAGCGAGGATAGAAAATAGATAAAGAGGCATAGTTTGAAGAACGGATTTGATCATAACGAGTCGACTGGCTATATTGAGAGATCTGAACGTCCAGGAGGAGAGTCTAGCTTCAAGTTTGTCCAGGAGCGATCTCCACGATGCATGTTTAAGAGCTGAGAGCATAAGAGGGGCGCCCAAATATTTGGAGGGAAGCACAGCAATTGTGAAGCCAAGGATGCGAGCGATGTTTCTTTGAATGGAGACAGGGGTGTTGAAGAAAAAAAGCTGAGATTTAGAAGCATTGATAGAGGTGCCCGAGGCTTCAGAGAACAGCTCAAGCAGGGCTTTGAAGGATTTTGCTTCAGCTGATGAGGGATGTCCAAAAAGCATAGTGTCATCAACAAACTGTTGATGCGATAAGGGGGAGAGTCCATGAAGCGCTATGCCTTTGATGGTCTTAGAGGTGATAGCATGGTGAAGCAGACGACTTAGTCCTTCTGCCATTAGGACAAAGATGAAAGGTGAGATGGGATCCCCTTGCCGAATGCCACGCGAAGAGCGGAAGGGCTGAGACAGAGAGCCATTGAGAAGGACCGAGAAGCAGGGAGATGAAATGAGGTTCATTATCCAACGAGTCCAGGTGGCGCTAAAACCAAAAGCAAGCAGCATGTGCTTAATATACTCCCAGCTAAGCTTGTCGAAAGCTTTTGATAGATCAAGCTTCATTATCATGCCTGGCTTTTTGAGGATCTTTAAGGAATGGATAACCTCATTTGATAGGATGATACCATCCAGGATCTGGCGTCCTTCGACATATCCAGTCTGCTCCGGGAGAACAAGAAGAGGCAAAAGAGGTTTGAGCCTATTTGCTACCACTTTGGAAATAAGTTTGTAGATTACATTACAGAGGGCGATGGGCCTAAATTTGTCAGGCGAGTTAGCTTCCTCCCCTTTGGGAACCACCGCTATGAAGGTGGAGTTAAGGGAGGGCAGGAGCCAGTGCGTAGAGCGGGATTCTTCCACCAGTTCCGAAACTTCGGTGCTTACTAGATCCCAGAAATCATGAAAAAAGTTTGAGGTAAAACCATCCGGACCAGGAGCCTTACCATCTTTTAGCTGCGCCATTGCTTCCTCCACCTCTTGCTTTGAGACCGATTGAAGTAGGTTTTGGTTATGTTCGTCCGTGATGAGCTTGGGGATGTGCCGGGTGACCTCTTGTATGGCTGCTGTTCTGCTCCTGGTTTGCTCTTTGAGCACTTCCTGAAAGTGATCTCTGAGTTCTTTTTCCATGTCTTCATGCTTTTCTAATTTTTCCCCCTGATTGTTATTAATGAAAGCAATATTGTTATGCATTCTTCGTTGTATGGTAGATCGATGGAAGAATTTGGTGTTTTTTTCTCCTTCCTTAAGCCATCTTATTCTAGATTTTTGGCGCCAGAGGATTTCCTCTTGCGATCTTCTCTCTTCTAATGCCGGCCAAAGGGATTGCTCTTTGTTGGCTAATTCCTCTGTTCTGCCCTCTATGATGATAGTTTGCTGGAGAATGCTCATTTCCTGCTCCAATTTTTGCCTGGATTCCGTGATGTTTCCGAAGTGGTTCTTGTTCCAGGCCTTCAGCACTTGCTTTGAGATGTCTAAGTTTTTGTTGAAACTTGAACATTTTTGCACCTTCTGGGGGAATGAAGGACTTCCATGCTGTCTGGACCACTTCTTTGAAATTTGAATGACTTGACCAGAAGGCTTCGTATCGGAAAGGCCTGTTGCAGTGTTTTCCCGGTCTGGTCCATTGCAGCATAATGGGCCAGTGATCCGAGCCCCCTTGAGGCAATATAGAAGCGTGAAAGTCTCCTCCTAGATGGATAGCATTATCTGAGAGTAGAAATCGGTCGAGCCGAGAAGCGATATTGTGTACTCCTCTGCGCTTATTTGTCCATGTGTAGGTGCCGTTGGAAGTTTGGATGTCGATGAGCTGGTTACTTCTGATGAATTCCTTGAATCCATTGCTGTCTTCTTCCAGCTTCATTCGCCCTCCTTTTTTTTCCTCTAGATGAGTGATGATGTTGAAATCACCCCCGCTTATCCAAAGGGGGAAGCGTCTGGAGGAGTTCAAGTCTGTTAATGTTTCCAGAACTTCTAGTTTGTGTTGCTGATCCTGTGGGAAGTAAGTGTTGGTGAGATGCCCATGAATATCCATTCCAATGAGATGAAACGTGGCTTGAATGAAATGACGAGTAGCATTGAAATCTTGCAGCAAAAGAATCTGTGGGTTCCATACTATGGACAATCCACCTGACGCTCCCGCTGCATCTATAGAAACGGATCGACTGCCGCTCCAGGCTTTGTTGAAGATCTTTTCTAATGTAGTGGTGGTACTTTTTGTTTCTTGTAGAAAGACCACAGCTGGCTTTTCTGACTGTATCATATTTTTTAACATTCTGTGTTTTGAGGAGCTGTTGAGCCCACGCATGTTCCAGGAGATGAGCTTCATGAGGAACTATGGGGGTGGGGCTTGTAAAACCTCGTTAACTTCGGGAATCTCCCTGATTCCAGTAGTTGTTCTCCTAATATGATCGTTCTCTGCAGATCTGTTTTACGCCCTCTCTTCTTTGTTTCTTTTAGGATTTTTTTGCCATCCCAAGGACTGCCTGCCTGAATTCCTAAGCATTTTTTGTGCTGAGCTTTGGTTAATACCCCTTCCAATCTGTCTATTTCCCAAGGGGGAATGGAGTTATAAGCTTTTTGCTTACATGCATCTTCCAGTTTGAGAATGTCCAGCCCGTCCAAGCTTACATTCTCTATGTATTCCTCCATGTTGATGGGAAAGTTCGGGTGATCTTCCATGACCCCTTCTTGCAAACTGAGAGCTAAAGCAGCGTCGAGATCCATGGCTGAGGGCTGCAAATCAGTGTCTGTAGCTAGCATTTTTGACTTCGAGGCAAGAGGAGAACTGATCAACTCCGATGAAGAGGGATCCAGGGGATTTTTGTGGATCGGGTCGGATGAAGGTGGGGGCGGAGTGGCTTGAGAGTTTTTTTGAGGCGAAGAGTCAGAGGGGTCCTGCGGGGTAAGGACATGGAATCTATTCGAGGAGTCGGCTTTCTTGTGGCTAGGGGGAGCATCTTTCTGATTTTTGGGGCTGGAGGGAGCCACATTCTGCTTCTTGACATGTCTACGGCGATGGGGAACTTTGACAAACCCCTCAGAGTCTTTGGTAACCTCATTAGCTGTGGAATGGAGTTGGGCATTCAGAGGACAGTCTCTGAACAGATGGCCATGTTCATGGCACTTGCGGCAACGAAACGGGATATGTTCATAATCAAGAGGTTAAATCCATTCATAGTCATCGTGATAGAGGCTTACCGAGTCTGCTAGGGTCTTCTTTAGATGCATCTGGACACAGATCCTGGCATAGGAGGTGAACCTTCGATTTTTTGTTTCCTCTGCCGCTTTGATGAAGGTACCGATGCGATTGCCGATGTCCTTCAGAGTTTCTTCTCTCTAGTATTCCGAGGGTAAGGAGTACATGTGGATCCAAACGGGAGCATGGCTAAGGTCTTCTGTATCTGGATTGAACCTGGGTTTCCAATCTCGTAAGAAGAGACCCGCGGAGTTGAAGAAGTAGGGGCCGCCTTCAAATACTCTTATTTTGTCCTCCAGGCAGTTGAATATAGCAGTGAAGAAGCCTTTAGGACCCAGAAGCAAGGAGACTTGTCCTTTGGGCTTCCATTTGGAAGCGATCCAGCCATGCAGGGCTTTTTCCGTAGGCCAGAAACCCAGAAATTTTCCGATGAGTGCATGGTCTTTCATGTAATGTATCTCGCCATTGATTCTATGGCTTGGAAGCTCCACTTTGATTCTTTCTGTCGCTTTAGGGATGCATGTTGCCGAAGTCGCCTTTGGTTGTGACGCCTTTGGACTATCTGTCGTTTCTTCGTCCGTGACTACATGCTGTTCTGGGGCGTCAGGCTGTTCCGAGCTCTGTCCTTGTTCGGTGGTTGGATCATGATGAAACAAGGGATTCACAGGTACGCCGTCAGTCCTGAAACGATTGTTCGAAGGAGGGGGGCCTTGGGAACCCGCCCCTCCCAACCGGGAGGACATGACGTATTACGCAGTCAAGCTCTGTCGCTGCTGCTACTAACGGTTCTGATGGGTATGACTCACTGTGGACGGCTGATGGCGCAAATACGCAGGTCTGAGCATTGGCTGCAGGTTGCAGAGCTCAGAGCTAGGGTTTTTCGTTCTCGGAATAACTATTAATATTGACAAAACTAAAGTCATGATAATTAAATGCTAAAATATCAAATATGATACTTTCATATTGACAACAACAAACTCGAAGGATTCTTCCATACAAATATCTTGAAATTGATATCCATCAAAAGATCAATTGGAACTATAACATTGAGAAAAAGATAAATGGATGACATAAATCTTATTATGGGCTTGAAATCAATTGTAAGCCAAAAAATATTTGGATATTTCATTAAAAGAACTTCTCTTTCAGACTCTCGTCACTCCTATTATTTTATATGGATGTAAAATTTGTGGTTGCAGTATCTCTAGAGACATGTCGAGGAAGATATCATAGACCCAAAAGTAGTTTATACCCTTCAATATCAAGATTAAAGGGAATACTCCCTATCCTATCCTCCTAATTGAAGCAAGCCTTCCCCCATTAAAAGCATGTCTATGATTAGTTGTCATATGTATAAGAAAAGTTAAACAACATGGAAGGCAAGAGGTTTCCTAAAAAATCTTCTAACTCTATCCAAAATCCCATCTTTGTCTCAAGTAGGGGTGGAATAAGAATATCTAGCTTTTTCTATACCATTTGGAATAAAGGAGGAGATCATTTTGTAGAATAAGGATGATATCAACAATATTATTACACCAAAATTTAAGGGAAAATTTTGAGGTGATAAAGAGTTAAATGGAAAAAATGAAACTAAGATATTATAAGGTGATGATTAACTCCACACTCGAAAATAAAAAATATCTCTATCTTAACTAATGTTAAGAAGAAATAAGGATTGATAAAACAAGAACAAATTCTCATTAGCTTCATAGTGAAACTAGACATTGATCAATTCCTAAACACCATGGGATGAAAGAATATATCACCTTTGCAACACGATGAGGGTTGAAGATGAAAGAACTTTCTCTTAGATTATCCATATTATACTCATATTTGATCTAATTTTCAAAATATTTGTCACATTAGGTATTAAATAAGAACCCAAATTGAAAATGGAGTCCATTCATGAGTCACGCTTGAAAATGTAGTGGATACTAAGTTCAATGATTTTGGGTTAGTTGAGGTGTTAAAGAGGCTTTATAAAGCATCATATTTATACAAATACTAAATTTGAATTTTATTATGAAAAACCTAAGTATTAACTAAAAGTGGTCTACTGCATTTTACTCACAAAAATAAGAAGTGATCAAGATTCACATAAAATTGGACACAGACATTTATAGATTCAAGAAAGAGAAAAAATATACAAATATACAAATAAAAAAAATACTAATTATACATGATTAAGATTTTAAAATCTAAATAAGAAACAAAAATTAGTTTAACAAAAGATTAAAAAAATAAATAGTTAAATAGTTAAAATACTAAAAATAAAAATTGACAATGACATTTACAAAATCAATTTTTTACTTTATATTTGTAATGTAATAAATATTATGTAATTTAGATATTTTTATTTTTTATATTTAGATACGTGTAATCTTATATTTATATGTGTGTGTGTGTGTATGTTTTCTTTTCTTTTTGGGTTAATTGAAATTTTAATTGTTTAAAAATGTTATCTTAAAAAATTGGATATCGCTATTTAGATTGAATTTTGTCGCAGTTTGTCACATACGAAACTAGAACTATTGACATATGAAAAAGGTCTATGTTTATCAAATTTAAAATATTCATTACTATTAGATATATAATTGTTAAAATAAACTATTTACTGAAACTAAAATGCATAAGCTAAGAGGTTGAATGAAGCATCATGTGTCCAATGAAGTGATTGGGGTCAGATCTTTAGCGCTTGTACCTATTGGGGATGGAGGCTTTAGAACAAGCTGAAGATGGACCTCTACATGGGCCAAAAAATCATCCAGATTGAAGAGATAGGAATGCTAATGGCGTTGGACATGCTGAATTTCATCCAGAAAGGAAATAATATCGTTGTAGTCCTTGTGCATCTCCTTCAGGACTCTAGATAGAAGTGCCTTCATTTTCCAATGAAGGTTAATTGAATTAAGGTATTAGCTCCATTGTTCTCTAGTATGCCCAGAGTTAGAAACACAATTGGCTACTTTGGCTTGGATTTAATAATCAGAGTATTATTGATGGTCATCAATAGTCAAAACTTTAACTTGGTGAATTTCCTCTTGGATTGCCACAGGAGTGGAAGAATAAAAAAATGGTCATAGTGTTATGAGTCTAGGATTAATCCCACAACTAGAATTGAGGGCCTCTGCCTCTGAACCCCTGAAATCAACGCATCCATTGGCAGTGCATGGTATTATGAGATACAAAAGACCAGATTAAGAATGACCCCTAGTAAATAGATAAACTGATAAACCAAGATGATAAGATTCTTAACATAATGGACAAAAGTTTAACACTCATCTTCCAGGAAAGTTTAGAGTGTAATCTAGCTAGATGTAGCAGGGGATAAGAAAAAAGAGAAGATCTTTGGGAAAGGTTGAACAACCACAAGAATCTAGTGACATCGATGAAAGTACACACCACTAAGACACTTCATAAATCATGAACCATAGTCCACCCTACAAAGACTAGCAAATTGACAAAGCTGAAGGAGCTAAATATTGGACATAGAAAAAATACCATGCGATGTACAACCCACCAGTCTTGGAAATGCTACAGGAAGAGGAAAAGTATTTTCTAGTCACCTCCCGCCACTATTTTATCCTCTATTATGATAACTTCCAACGTCCTAGAGGTCACCTCCTTGGTCATTGTCGTCTTGCTCCTTATGCGAATAATCAAGACTAAGAGGATGAAAAAAAGGTCCACTTCCCAGGAGCCAAGAATATCATGCAATAGAATTCTATTAGGACCAAATCTATGGGATAGATCTTCCTCCTATACTAGAGGTGAGCCATAAGGAATACCATAGAATGCGGGACCACGAAAAACAAGTATGGACTCCTCAAAGTTAGTGTCATGGGGGAAATATCCCACCTAAAGTGGGGGATGTTGCAAGGACTATAGAAAAATCCGAAGCAGAAGTTACTGAACTAAAAGCTCACATACATGATATAAACTACCATCTTAATGTGAAGGGAATAACTATCGTTTAATATGTGTGGTTGCATGGAGTGAGATAACCACCCCTTTGCCCCATCTTAAATGAAAATAAAAATGATGTGATAACATACTCCCTTCCTCCATTAACGCACCTTCTCAGACTTTCTTTTATATATATATATATATAAACTTTATTTTTAAATATATATAATATAATAAAAACTTCTCCACCATAAAAATATTAAAAAAAACTTACAAAATTAACATATATAGTAAATACATACGGAAGAGCTAAGTAAATCTACATATAAAATCAATCCATCAACATTTAAAATAAATTTCGTGTATAATAAAAATTTAATTTTAATATTAATATTAACATTAATTAATACATCTATATAATAATTATATTATAATAATAATAATTATATTTTTTTTCTGGGTAAAAGTAACTTCTATTAAGCAGGAAAATATTTACATAATTTACATCCACGGAGGGGGACCAGGCCACCCTCAGACTGTGACAGCTGGGACAAACTAACAGACATTTGAGACAGCATTACAAAAAATGTCCAGATGTGCCTCTTGGACACCATTACAATTCACAAAAACAGACTCGAAAACCTTACTAACGCGGACTTTTAACACACTGCCACTATGGGCCTAGAGCTGGAACTGAGTGTGATTGAGAAATTGACCAACATAGACAAGTGCACAAAACAAAAACAGAAACCTGGAGCAGCGCCTTCGAACAGAATTAGGAAGGGTGACTGGGCGTCGTCGGCGGTTGCCTTTGCAACGGGCTGGGCGGATCGAGCCATATGACTGACTCCTCATCCACCTGAATATGCCCCTCCAAATCCTGAAGAGCGTGAACCGGTTCTGCAATCATTGATTCATCACAGATTGAATTCTCTTGATTCTGAGCCTGCTGAGGCTGGTCGACATGTTCCATGGGCGCCTGCGGACGGGGCATCCTATGCAATCTTCCTTGCATATCCCCCAGCAGAACTTCGTTGCTGTGGAGACTATCAAAAGCAGGGGAGGGCCATGAGGGGTTGATAGGAGGTGCCTCTGAAAGATACACAGTGAAATTGACCATAACATCCGTCTGAAGGAGCCCTCTGGGAATGCGTAGGCGGAAAGACTGATAGGAATCCCTCATGAGCAGAAAATCCTCCTCAGAACTGGAAGAGGAAGGGGAGATGGTGGCCATAGGAGCTATCGGAGGTGGTTCCTCCCTCTCTGTCTCGTAGCGGACTCCTAAACGCCCACCACGGCAAGGCACACCCCGACGACGCATCACCGGATCCAACCTAAGCTCCCGGAGACGCTGCTCAATATGCTGGAGGTGATGTTGCAGAGCGGTGGTTTGCCCGTTGCCAACTGCAGATAACATACCTTTGACGGCATTCTTTGCTGTACCAGTATATAACCAAAATTTCGCCCTCACCAAATGCTTCGTACCGAGCTTCATCATTTCAGATCTCCTCGAGACCGGAGCAGGCTCGCTCGCCATCAATGCAACCTCAACCGTGCTCTGATTACCCTTAACCTCAACTGCCTGGAGCCTTGAATGCCTTCTGATTGCCATCGCATACTTGTACCTGCTCTCTGCCTTGGCGTTGAGACAGGTATCGAGATGCGGTAGAGCCTTAATGGCTACCTGCCACTCACGCATGCTGGACACCCGCATCCGGGGAATAATAATAATTATATTATATAATAATAATAATATTTATATTATAATTATAATTATAGAAGTTATATTATAATATTATAAAAATATTAATTTTAAGATTCAATATATTAAATAGATTAATTTTATAAATAATAATATATTAGAATTTTTTTATAAATCCTAATATATTATTATATATATTAGAATCTGTAATCTTAATATAATAATAATATATAATTTTTTTATTCTAAGTATTATTATATTATAACTATTATAATAATTAATATTAATATTATTATATTATAATTATAATATATTAATATTATAACATTTATATTAATTAACATATAATTATAATGAAAGTTTATTATATGGGGTTTTAGTAATTAGTACCCTGTTTTAATAGTGAGTTGTTGTATTAGTATAGGGTTTTAATATAATGGTTTTAATATCAAGATAAGTTAAGTATTCAACTAAGTGGTTAAGTTTAAATTAACATTGAAATATTTTATTAAACCTAATATCATATACTCAATTTTAAACTCCAATGTTTAATAAATTGCAATATAATGTAACATTGCGATAATGATTATCAAAATGTTTGTTACTTTGCAATAATGTTTGTCACAATGCAATGCTGGATATATTTCTATACAATGCCAACATCACAATAATAAACCCTGATATTAAGCAAAATTTTATGCACCCTAACATTAAACCAAATATTACCCGGATGCGGGTGTTAATAAATGATATTTATGAGGGGCCGCACAAGGCAGGCAGCTGGCCCTGCACCTGGCTGGTGGATGACCTCCATAGCATGGGCATTTGGCTGGCGGACAATTTCCATGGCATGCGCATTTAATCATCTGCAGAACGGAATGTTGGTCGCACAAATCGACATTTATGAGTGCCTGGTTCAAGAGCTCTCGCTTAAGGTTTTAAGTATGGATCCATATCTGATTTACGCCATTGTCACTGGTTCGTTTTACCTCCGCTCGCGGTTCTTCCCGCACCCCTGCCTGGCTCAACTTGTTTGGAAGCTCGCCTGGTTAACTGGCGTTGTTGGGCTCCTCTGCGCTCAGATTCTCTCCTGCCTGTTCCGCCATCTTCCCTTTCTCAGTTGGTCTGTCATTCTGAGAATGCCTCGCCGTCGAGGAGTCCCGCGTCGTGGAGGTAACACTGGGAACAGAGGAAGAACCTCTCGGCCTGCTCCGCAGAATGTCATTCCCATTGCTTCGGCCTCCCCATCTTCACCGCCCTTGGGTCAAGCTGGGCCTCTTCCACACAATTCCTTTCAGACTACCAGGTTCACCTTCCACAGTAGGCTCAACAGGCCTGTGTTGTCTGCTAGCATCACAATCATTCTTGCTGAGGAAGAGAGTAATCCTACCAGCTCGGCCCACACTACCTCCTCTCAATCTCAGGAAGATAGTGTCCTTCAGGGGGAAATGGCTGGGGTGGTGTCTAACGCTGACAACATGCAGGACGACACCCCTGTTTCTGAAGCGCCTCTGCATCTGGCCGACTCAACACAGAACGAGATTCTTGCCTGTGGACTGACTCATCGTGCAGGCATCATTCTCAATCTGGTTACTACTCCTGAAGGCGGCATTGAAGGAATTGATGACAGTGGTTTCGTCACCTGGGTCGCTTCCTCTAGCTAGGTGGATAAGGACATGCCCGACTCTCCGCAGCATGCAGACTAAGGCTGGTTCATCACCGACGGGTGGCATTCTTGCCTTCGCTTTATGTATTTTTTGCTATGTGTCTTTGTTTCTAGGTCTCTGGTCCTGTGTCTCGTTTAAGTTCTTGTTTAAGCTCTTGGCGCTAGCCAACCTGTTCTCTGTTTGCAGCTACATTTATGGGTTTAATGGGTGCTATTTTGTCACTTTTGTTCATGGCGGGCATGATAGCATACGTCTTAGTAAAACCTCTGAAGGTGTTAGCCATGTCATGTTAGAATCAGAACAGAAATATTTCAGTGGGTCATGGTCTAACACAAAATCTTTTGAAGTTTGTAATCTGGAAACGGCAGAAAGCATGAAATGTAAGTCTCTGAATCTCTGGCTGAGGGCTGGCATCTGCCCCCTCTGAGGTCTCAACCTCCATGTACATAATTTTCTCTTTTTAATAGAATTAGTATTTACATAGAAAAAAAAAACATTAAACCAAATATTATAAATCCTAATATTAAAACCAATATTATAAACCTGATATTAAAACTTGATATTAAATACAATATTATAAGCCCTAATATTAAACCCAATATTATAAAATTTAATATTAAATCCAATGCTATAAACCCTAATATTAATCCCAATATTATAAACCATAATATTATAAACTCAATATTAGAAACTCTAATATTATAAACCCAATATTGCAAACTCTAATATAATAAATCCTAATATTAAACTCTAATTTTGTAATGTCACAATGCGACGTTGAATAAATTGCAATGTAATGTAACATTATAACAATGATTGTCACATTAAAACAATGTTTGTCACAATGCGATGCTCGATAGATTTTTGTACCATTCCAACATCATAATATTAAAGCCTAATATTAAACGAAATTTTATAAACCCTAACTTTATAAAACCAAATATTATAAACCCTAAAATTAATATTAAGTCTTAATATTACTATTTTATACCCTAAGATTAATATTGTAAACCCAATATTAAACCCTTGGATTAATATTATAAACCTTATGATTAATATTATAAACCTAATATAAACACAATATTATAAACCCTAACAATTAACCCAAATTTTGTAATGTCGCAATGCGACATTGAATATATTGTAATATAATGTAATATTGCGACAATGATTGTTAGATTGATTGTCTCATTGAAACAATGTTTGTCACAATGTGATATTGGATAGATTTTTGTACCATTCCAACATGACAATATATTATAAATCATAACAATATTAAACCCAATATTATAAGCACTAAGATTAATATTATATACCTTAAGATTAATATTATAAGCCCTATGATTAATATTAAACCCTAAGATTAATATTATAAACCACAAGATTATAAAACCTAGGATTAATATTACAAATCCTCATATTAAACTATAATATTATAAATTATAAACTTGATATTAAACCCCAATATTATAAACTCAATATTCGAAACCCTAATAATAAACCCCCATTTTGTAATGTTGTAATGTGACGTTGAATAAATTGCAATGTAATGTAACATTGCGACAATAATTATCACATTGATTCTTGTATTAAGAACATGTTTCTCACAATGTGACGTTGGATAGATTTATGTACCATTCCAATGTCACAATATTAAACCCTAATATTAAACCAAATATTGTAAATCATAACATAATAAAACCCAATATTATAAACCTAATATTAGTATATTATAAATTATGAACCTAATGTTAAAGCCTAATATTATAAACCCTAATAATAAAATTCAATTTTGTAATGTCATAATACTACATTACATAAAATGCAATGTAATGTAACATTGCGTCAATCATTGTCAAATTGATTATCGCATTGAGACAATGTTTGTCACAATGTGACGTTGGATAGACTATTTCCAACTTTACAATATTAAACTAGATATTATAAACCCTAACATTATAAAACTCAATATTATAAACTCTAAGATTAATATAATGAACCCTAAGTTTAATATATAAAACCTTAGGATTATAAACCCTAGAATTAATATTATAAACCTTAGGATTAATATTAACCCTAGAATTAATATTATAAACTCTAATTTTAATGTATCAATATTATAAAACCTTAATGTTATAAAAGCTAATATTATAAACCCTAAGATTATAACCCCTAAGTTTAATATATTAAACCTTAAGATTATAAACCTTAGGATTAATATTATAGACCCTAGGATTAATATTAAGCCCTAAGATTAATTTATAAACCCTATAATTATAAGCCTTATGATAAATGTTATAAACCTTAGTGTTATAAACCCTAGAATTAATATTATAAACTTTAAGATTAATATTATAAACCATAAGATTAACATATTAAACCTTAAATTTAATATATTAAACCCTAATTTTAATATATTAAATCCTAATTTAATATATTAAATCTTAAGACTAATATCATAAATCTTCATATCTATATATTGATATTATAAAGCCCTAACATTATAAAACCCAATATATAAACACTAAAATTAAGATTATAAACCTTAATATATAATATATCAAATCAAGTTTAATATATTAAACTTTAGAGTTATTAACCTTACAATAATATTATAACTTTAAGATTAATATTATAAGCCCTAAAATTAATATATTAAAGTCTAAATTTAATTAATTAAATCTTAGAATTATAAACTCTAAAATTAATATTATAAATTATACTATTATAAATTTTAAGTTTAAATTGCAGTTTGCCTTATTTTTTAAAATAAATTTCAACAAATTTATCTCAACATTAACTTTATTTAATTGATATAAAATTCTAAAATATTTTGAAACCTTATTTTTAAGAATATTTTGGAAACATAAATGAGATTATTTTTTATTTACTTTGTACGAATTTAAATATTCTGCAAATACATAATCATATTAATTTCAACAGTTTACATATGAGATGTTCGACTGTATGAGTAGGTTACCTTGTAGAAATGTTTGCCTTTGCAATGGTGATGTCCCTGTAGTTCATAATAAAAGAAGTAGACGGCAATATTTTGCACATTATTATATTGGATACTTTAGGTCATGAAAATATTGGAATCATGTAAAGGCTGATCAATGAAATCAATCCTTTATGGGTTATGTTTTTATTTGGAACTATCATAAAGATTATTGACTTTTTCATAATATATAATTTGAAGAAATATTTAATTTAAATGAAATATATATCCTGCAATTTATGAAAACAGTACTAGTGTAAGTGTATTGGTAGATGTGATTTTGTTGTTTCACTAGTAATTTAATATAATTTAATTAATATTTTTATTATTATATAATAACATAAAAAAATGTTGGAAATAATACTGAGAGGGGGTGAATCAGTATTATCAAGTTCTTTTAATAAATCTTCCTTATTTATACTTTGAATTATTTTTGCATGTCAGTACCATAAAATAATGAGCATGAACAAGAAAAACAGATAGTCACACCAAAGAACTCCAGATGTAAGGTGGAAACCCAATGTGGGTGAAAACCACCTGCTGCAATATGTCTCTATCTTCTTTCAAATTAGAAACTCACTTTACAATGGTTTTGTACTGGTGCAGTCCTTTACCAGTACGCAGGCTGCAACCTGCAGAGAGCTACAACTCTCTCTCGTTTTCCAGTCTCTCCTGGAAGGGAGCTACAACCCCCTACTTCTTTTCTTTCAAGGACCACTTTTCATAAATTTTCAAACTGGATCCATAAACATCAAGAGATCATCAAGTACAAGTAAATCACCCAGTCAACTGCAGTAACCAGATCAACAATAACAGTAAACTAAACCCAGAACATCTTATCAACAGAAAAATTCAGCCAACAAAAAGTCTTAAGACAGATCCGCAGTTTTTCTTTATCTAGCCTGTGTGGCAGCGCACTTCACCTTCTGCTCCCTTGCGTATACCCGCAGAGAGTCTTCTGCTGTACTGCGTATCTACGCACCTGCACCTTCTGTCGTGCCGCGTACATATACTGTAGCTCCGCACCTGCGGCTTCTATCGCGTCGCGTACCTCTACTGTAGCTCCGCACCTGCGGCTACTGTCGCGTCGCGTATCTACGCACCTGCGGCTTTTGTAGCGCCGCGTACTTTCACTGTGCCTCCGCACCTGAACCTCTATTGCGCTGCGTACCCATGCACTGCGCCTTCTTCTGCTCTGCGTACCCACGCACTTGCACAGTTAATTACCTGCGTACCTCTGATTAGGGCCAAATTGGCAGTTCACCAGTGTGCCACAGATAGTCAGATGCCTAGATCTGATCATGCGTCCGAGAGATCACGCTTCATAGATTTACTTTCAACTTCACTTTTATATAGATCAAGCGTTTAAACCGATAACCCAATATTTCAGATCTTAATATATTCAATTTGCAAAGATACGTTAGCCAAGTGATCTCCTTCCCTATTTATAGTCAAGTCCTTATTCACACCATGGGACAAAACCATCAATAACCAATACAAGGGATCCAAACCGGGGCAAAATTAGATCCTATACCACGGGCCAAAACCATAGAATCAAGAATGGCGGGCTAAATACCACGAGCCAAACATAAAAAACCTCACGTGAGCGCGCTTCTCTGCCTTGAAGTGAGTGAACTAGGGGTACGCACCTCATGAACGGGTGACTTGCGTGTATGAACGCACTTCTTGGCCGGCGTACTTGCGGGTACGCACCTTTTGAACCATTCACCTGCGTACCTCTTAATTTCCAACATTTTGAGAGCCTGATCAGAGCATTGCCACTTGAGGGTGTTGCCATCAAGTACAACATCTGTAACATAGAGCCATACCAGAATCATAATGCCAACAATCTCCCCCTTTGGACTTGATGGCAACCTCAAGATATTCAACGTCATTCTCCCCCTTTGACATCAAGGGCAAAGGGTTATGCTCCCCCTAAGAACATGCTCCCCCTGACTATAAACTAGATCTGCAAAGAAAGACCATAATCCACCAAACACCATAAATGATAATGAAAGAGATAGAGGCATATTGCAACAATATTCAGACCAGCATCCATGATCTCCTTCTGTACTTCCTCCATAATGCCAACAATGCATTATATGCTCCCCCTGAACATGTGCCATTAGATCTTCGACCAATCCGCAACCCAGCGCATGTACGCATATACCCGAGATGAGCCTTGTGTACAACCAACCATCAGAAGAGATTCAACAACAAGATGATGCATCAACAACCCCCAGCTTTTGCCTGAGGTATTCAAAGGTCTCCCTGGGCAATGGTTTGGTGAGTTTATCAGCAACTTGTTCCTTAGAAGGAACATACTCCAACTTGACCTTTTGTTCAAGTACTTGTTCCCGGAGAAAATGATACTTGATTGGTATGTGCTTGGTCTTTGAATGCATGACTGGGTTCTTTGAAATGTTGATTGCACTTGTATTATCACATAAGATGGAGATGGGTGGTATACAAGTGATTTGAAAGTCTTGCAAGGTCTGCATCATCCAAAGGAGTTGAGTGCAGCAAGATGCAGCAGCAACATATTCCGCTTCAGCTGTAGACAAGGCAATCGAACTCTGTTTCTTGCTGAACCAAGATACTAATCTGGAACCCATAAAGAATGCACCACCACTTGTGCTCTTCCTGTCATCCACGCTTCCGGCCCAATCTGCATCTGTATAAGCATGAAGTGTGAGATCTGTATCTCTAGGATACCATAAGCCATAGTTTTGAGTTCCCTGAAGATATTTGAAGATTCTCTTCACTACCTGAAGATGAGTTTCCTTTGGATTTGCCTGAAATCTTCCAACTATTCCCACTGCATGCATGATGTCTGGTCGGGTACCTGTCAAATAAAGTAGACTTCCAATCATAGATCTGTAGGTTGGTTGATGCACTGCTGCTGATTCATCATTTTCACTGAGGCTACATCCTGTGACCATGGGTGTACATACTGGTTTTGCATCTTCCATGCCATATTTTTTTAAGATCTGCTTGAGATACTTGGTTTGAGACAAAAAGATCTCTCCTTCTTTTTGTTGGATTTGCAAACCAAGAAAATATGTCAGTTCACCCATCAAGGACATTTCGAATTCTTTTTGCATCACCAAGGCAAAGCTTTGACTCATAGCTTCTTCATTGCTACCAAAGATAATGTCATCTACATACACTACAAGTATTAGCAATTTGTCATTTTCAACTTTTATATAAAGATTGATATCTGCTGATCCTTTTGAAAAACCTTGTTGATGAAGATATTTGTCCAAACGATAGTACCAAGCCCTTGGAGCTTGTTTGAGACCATAGAGAGCCTTTTTCAATCTGCATACAAGATTTGGATCATTTCCAAGAATGAAACCATCTGGCTGCTCAATGTATACTTCTTCTTCCAAGTCTCCATTCAGAAAGGCTGATTTCACGTCCATTTGAAATACTTTGAAGTTTTGAAAGCTTGAGAGAGCAAGGAACATTCGGATGGCCTCAAGTCTTGCAATAGGAGCAAAAGTTTCTTCAAAATCTATTCCTTCTTGCTGTGCATACCCTTTACAAACAAGTCTGGCCTTGTTTCTAATTACTTCTCCATTTTCATTCAATTTATTTTTAAAGACCCATTTTGTCCCTATAACATTCTTATCCTTTGGTCTAGGAACTAACTCCCAAGTGTTGTTCTTTTCGATCTGCTCAAGTTCTTCATCCATTGCTTTAACCCAACATTCATCTTTGCATGCCTCTTTCACATTTTGTGGTTCAGTGGAAGAGAGTAATGCCAAATAGCTTGAAGCTTCTGCAATTGTTCTTCTTGTTTGTACACCTGCTTCTTTCTGCCCCAAAATCTGAGATTCTGGATGATTCTTCTGAACATATCTGGATGGAGTCTTCTCTTCTATCCTTATCTGCTCCTCTGGTTCTTCTTGAGGTTCTTCTTCTTCATCATTCTGTCTTTGAGGGTAGTCTTCATCTTCTTCGATATCTTCATGATTTACTTGCCTAGGAATGTATCCATTCTCATCAACCACTACATCAATGCTGTCAACAATTCTTCCAAGTCTTTGATTATAGCACTTGTATGCTTTGCTGTGTGGAGAATAACCAAGAAGAATGCCTTCATCTGCTCTAGGTTCAAGTTTGCCAAGTTGCTCATCAGTATTCTTAATATAGCATTTGCTCCCAAAGATTTTGAAGTGCTTTACCGAAGGAGTCTCACCATATCAGAGCTCATGAGGGGTTTGAATGCTGTTCACCCGGACATTTGTTTCGCTGAGAATAACAACCGCAGCATATGCTGCTTCACCCCAGAAAGTTGTGGGAGTTCCAGACTCATCAAGCATAGCACGAGCCATTTGTTGGACTATTTTGTTCATTCTTTCCACCACTCCATTTTGCTGAGGAGTTCTAGCTGTAGAGAATTCTCTTCTTATCCCATGTTCTTCACAGAAATCGAAAAAATCATTTGAGGTAAACTCCCCACCTCTGTCGGATCTGAGGCACTTAATTTTGTATCCTGATTCATTTTCAACCAAGGCTTTAAAGGATTTGAATTTTTCGAATGCTTAATCTTTTTGCTTCATAAGTCCTAACCAGACAAACCTGGAGAAATCGTCAATGAATAATATCAAGTATTCTTCTCCTCGAGGTGTCCTTTTCCTGAATGGACCACATGTATCTGTATGTACTAGCTCAAGAGGCATGCTAGCTGATCCTTCCTTCTCCGGAAAGTTAGTTCTGGTTTGCTTTCCAAACTGACATGATTTGCATATGGTGTTGTCTGGAATTTTGATATCTGGAAGACCACGAACTGCCTGATATTTGCATGCTTTCCTTATTTGTGAAAAGATTAGATGCCCCAACCTCCGGTGCCATAACCAGTGCTCATCATCCTTACTTAGATAGCATTGTTGTTGTCCTTCTTCAAATATGTATAGATTGTTTGGAGTTCTTTCACCTTTGATCACTGTTTTACCTGTATCAAGATCACGAACAAGACATCCATTTGATCTAAATATCACCTCGGTTCCTTGATCACACATCTGGCTGACACTCAGAAGATTATGCTTCAATCCATCAACATACAAAACATTTCCAACTTTGAACTTTTCTTTTAACTGAGCAGTGCCTTTTCCTTTTATAGCTGTAGAAGTATCATTTCCAAAAGAAACTTTCTTTCCCTTTTCTAAAGCAGAATATGATTCAAGTTTTTCTTTATGACCTGTCATATGCTTCGAACATCCACTGTCAATGTACCATAGATTTTCATGTCCCTCTGCATAAAATGCTATCCCACATCTTTCTGTTTGTGGTTCCTTTATTCTCCATGTTTTGGTGCTTGAGGGTTGTTCCTTTGTCTGCTGAAACCTGCTCCTGCATTCAGAATCTTCATGACCAAAGTTATTGCAAATAGAACATTCAACTTCATTTTCAAGAGCCGAAAAGTTGTTATAGGTCCTTTTTGTAATCCCGGTCATACTTATTTGTTTTTGAGCTTCTCTAGTCATGATTGTTTTATATGCAACACATTGAGCTGCTTTGTGACCAAAGTTATGGCAAGAGAAACATTGTCCATTGAAGAAACTTCTGCGGTTATCAAATCTACCGGCCAAATGATTGTAATTTCTATTGTCATCCATTCTTGAACCAAATTGAGAAGATTTTACCTGTGGCTGGTTGTAGCTTTTGTTCACACTTAAGACGGATTGCCCCTGATTTACCTGATAGTCTTTGTTTGTTCTTGATGTAATTCGTCCCTGCTTTACCTGGTGATCTCCATTGTGCTTTTGCTCATTCCTTCTTGCTTCATCAAGATAACTTTTTGAGGTGGATGCTTGAGAAGTTTCTCCATTATACCCCAGACCTGTATTATTTAGTCGAGAACGCTGAACATTGATGATCTCATCCAAAGTTTCAGATCCTTTGACAAACTTAAGATTAATAGCCTTTGTTTTCTCAATCTCTTTTCTAAGACCAACAATTTCACCTTCTAACTTTTCAAGATATTTTTCTTTTTCATCAATTTGAAATTGTAGAGTATCAATGATCATATTCTTTTCTTCTATACATGTCTTGAGTCTAGAAATTTCTTCATGAAAGCTATCCACATCTATAGCATCCATGTAATCATCATCTTCAAATGCCATTAAAAGTTTATAGTCATTACCTCGTTCATCTTCATCACTATTTGATAGACCATCACTATCTTCATGAGTGTAGTAGCTTTTCTTATTTGCATTCTGTTTCTTGTTCCATCTAGCAGGTTCCTTTCCTTTGTCAATCTTATCCTTATGAGGACATTTCACAGCATAATGACCTACTCTTCCACAAGCAAAACATTTAAAAGGTAACTTACCTCTGAACCTTCCAGTACCTCGTTGAAGATTTCTGACAAAATTTGATTCTTCTTCTGGTACGTGACTTGCTTCATAGTAGTCTCCTTTGCCTGAATCCTTGAAGGCAACTTCTCTCCTGTCTGATGGACCTCCCTTTCTCATTTCATTAGCAGTTAGAATTCCGTGTAGCTGAGACATAGTAAGAGTTCGTAGATTTTCTTTTTCTTCTATTGCAGACACTTTAGATTCAAACTTGGGGGACAATGATCTTAGAACTTTTTCAACCACAATAGCCTCTTTTATTTCTTCACCTAAGTTTTCATGCAATTAACAATCTCGTCTACCCGAAGGAAATAGTTAGCCACACTTTCATCATTATACATTCTGAGATTCTCATACTGAATCCTGAGGGTTTGAAGTTTAGCACGCTTTACCTGTTCATCTCCTTCGTAGCTTACGACAATCTTGTCCCATATTTCTTTTGCGGATTTATATTGCATAACCTTCACGAATTCTGTTTGAGATAAGCATCCTAGCAGAGTATTGACTGCTTTAGCATTTGTTTCATATTTCTTCTTTTCGGCCGTATCTGTAGGAGTAGCTGAAGGAAAAGTGTAGCCTATATCTATGATATCCCAAACTTCTGTACCAAGAGATTGAAGATAGGCAGTAACTCTTACCTTCCAATAATTGAAGTTTGTCCCATCAAAAATTGGTGGCCTGATTGATGCTTCCCTCTCGTAGTTGCTCATGATGAATGATCTTCCTTCAAGCGATCAAGCTTCTCTGAAGGACCTGCTCTGATACCAATTGTTGGAAATAATACTGAGAGGGGGGGTGAATCAGTATTATCAAGTTCTTTTAATAAATCTTCCTTATTTATACTTTGAATTATTTTTGCATGTCAGTACCATAAAATAATGAGCATGAACAAGAAAAAACAGATAGTCACACCAAAGAACACCAAATGTAAGGTGGAAACCCAATGTGGGTGAAAACCACCTGCTGCAATATGTCTCTATCTTCTTTCAAATTAGAAACTCCTTTTACAATGGTTTTGTACTGGTGCAGTCCTTTACTAGTACGCAGGCTGCAACCTGCAGAGAGCTACAACTCTCTCTCGTTTTCCAGTCTCTCCTGGAAGGGAGCTACAACCCCCTACTTCTTTTCTTTCAAGGACCACTTTTCATAAATTTTCAAACTGGATCCATAAACATCAAGAGATCATCAAGTACAAGTAAATCACCCAGTCAACTGCAGTAACCAGATCAACAATAACAGTAAACTAAACCCAGAACATCTTATCAACAGAAAAATTCAGCCAACAAAAAGTCTTAAGACAGATCCGCAGTTTTTCTTTATCTGGCCTGCGTGGCAGCGCACTTCACCTTCTGCTCCCTTGCGTATACCCGCAGAGAGTCTTCTGCTGTACTGCGTATCTACGCACCTGCACCTTCTGTCGCGCCGCGTACATATACTGTAGCTCTGCACCTGCGGCTTCTATCGCGTCGCGTACCTCTACTGTAGCTCCGCACCTACTGCTACTGTCGCGCCGTGTATCTACACACTTGCGGCTTCCGTAGCGCCACGTACTTTCACTGTGCCTTCGCACCTGAACCTCTATCGCGCTGCGTACCCACGCACTGCGCCTTCTTCTGCTCTGCGTACCCACGCACTGCGCCTTCTTATGCTCTGCGTACCCACGCACTTGCACAGTTAATTACCTGCGTACCTCTGATTAGGGCCAAATTGGCAGTCCACTAGTGTGCCACAGATAGTCAGATGCCCAAATCTGATCATGCGCCTGAGAGATCACGCTTCATAGATTTACTTTCAACTTCACTTTTATATAGATCAAGCTTTTAAACCGATGACCCAATATTTCAGATCTTAAGATATTCAATTTGCAAAGATACGTTAGCCAAGTGATCTCTTTCCCTATTTATAGTCAAGTCCTTATTCACACCATGGGACAAAACCATCAATAACCAATACAAGGGATCCAAACCGGGGCAAAATTAGATCCTATACCACGAGCCAAAACCATAGAATCAAGAATGGCGGGCTAAATACCACGAGCCAAACATAAGAAACCCCACGTGAGGGAGCTTCTCTGCCTTGAAGTGAGTGAACTGGGGGTACGCACCTCATGAACGGGTGACCTGCGTGTATGAACACACTTCCTGGCCGCGTATCTGCGGGTACACACCTTTTGAACCATTCACCTGCGTACCTCTTAATTTCCAACATTTTGAGAGTCTGATCAGAGCATTGCCACTTGAGGGTGTTGCCATCAAGTACAACATTTGTAACATAGAGCCATACCAGAATCATAATGCCAACAAAAAACAATCACATATAATTCAATCCATTTAGTTAATTTATTATAAACATTAAATGTTAAATTTGTTGATTAAATTGAATTTAAAAATATACATCATTAATATATACAATTCATGTAAAAGTTCTAATCTCTCACATAGATTAATGAATTATATATACATTCCCATGGACAATAGGAAAGCATTCATATCGAGGCTACAATAGTTAAATGTATATTGGAGCATACTGTAAATAACTTTTTTCATTTAAAATACAACACGTGCATGGGCACTGGGCATTTCCATGTTAAGTTCATTTGTAGAGCTTTGAGATAGAAGAAGGTTTGAAAACAGTGAATCTCCCCTCATATAAATTTTAAGTGCATTATCTAAACCATTCTCAATTGAAAAGATTGGTTTAACCTTCTGCATGATAATTGTAAACCATGCAATGCTTTTTGTCTCCATGTGTGGTATTTACTAATTATTAACCGAGAAGAAACTAAGCTTTCGTTAATAATTCTGAGTCACTGGAAAGACTAAGTATCTAATATATGTTAATTTTTATTATTCTTAGTCACTGTAAAGACTAAGTGTGTTAAATTATTTTATCAATACGAGTTGATATATGTGCAAATTTACTTACTAATTAGAAAAAACTTCCAATAAATATATTTATATTTTATGTTTGTAATGGTTTAACAAACATATATTGATTTTCTATTTTTAAAATTGTCATTACTTCCGTAAACTTTTAGAAAAATAATTGTGAAATAAAGACACATGTATTACTTACAATTTTCATTTATTTTATAATTTGAAAAATTTATTAGGGAACATATGAACCTTCAATCAATATAATACTTAAGATCAATGCAAGAATATAGTTCAACTTGATTATTTTCATTTTGTATTAAATTTAACTCAATATTGTATAAAACAATACAAGATCACTGCAAGAATATAGACTAGCTTGACTGTTCTCATTTTGTGTTCAATTTAACTTAACAATGTACAAAACATACCATATGCAAATAAATCAATTAAAATGCAACAATAAACCCATGAATTATAAACAAGTTTATGATGATGTTTCCCTTAAGAAATGAAATTTTGTTAATTCAAGGGAATCCATCGTGCGATATTCTTGAAAAGTGGTAATCACTCAATAAAAGATATATCAGGTAGAGGCAAGCAGCAGAAAAAACAAACACGCAGAGTGAGATAGAATCAAGAACTCATTGACGCTAATTAATGGAGATTGGTACCTTGTCCTTGAAATTATTTCTATTTATGAATATTCTTATACGCTGAGGATTCTTCCAGGCATTGAATAATGAAGCTAATTGTGCCCATTCAACCAAATGTTGTTATTCTTGCGCTTTAATAAAACTATCATTTTCGACCCAACATTAAATTCTCAAGAGATTCTTCATGCAGAAACCTTTGAAAATATCTTAGCTAGGAATAATCATGATTTTCACAATTCCACAGTATATTTATAGTCGATATGTTTTGTATAAGAAGGTTCTTAATTTTATATTCTTGTAAAAAATGAAAACTACAATCATAGATCTTCATAATAACAAAAAAATTAATAATTTTATATCATCGAGGAAAAAATAACAAAATTAAAAACCTTCAAGGAGTTGAAAACTCGACATAACATGAAACATATGAATGTTTGTTGGAGAGATTTTTCCAATCTACTAAATCAAAGATTTGTTGACATACTAACCGTACCAAACTAGACTCATCCATGGCACCTGAAATGTCATCAATTCTTTCTCTTGCTTGACCTTGGCAATGGTAGAAACAATTCTGATCCTCTCTAACAACGATAATGACCGTCGATTTGAAACAATGATTACAACAGTAATCACCTACATTAATGTGCTACATATAAACCAACCACAATATGCTACATATAAACCAACCACAATAGTCATCCACATTAATGTGTTGTGTAGAAACCAACCACAATAATCACCTAGAAGTATAATGAAACCATTCATTTGAGGTGTTGCACACACAGATGAAATTGAATCTGTTGGTTCGATATAATGGTAGGTAGGTAGAAGAATGGAAGCGCCATGATCTTTTGATATAATGGTAAGGAGGAAAAGAAGTGTCATTATCTAATTGGTTGAAGAAGAGAATGGAAGCAACACTTGTTCCTTTTCTAGTTACTTATTGATGTGTTCTCCCATTTTTTATTCTCTTATTAAAAAATATTTTTAAACATGGTAACACATAAGATAATAGTCCTCAGTGACATCATATCCTTGTTTATACGAGAAAGGATATTCCACCTAGATTAAAGCTTGTCCATTCATTTAAAAAATAAAAAAATATGCTAGATGTGTTTAGAAATAAATATGGCTATAGACATATCTGAAAAGCTTTATTAAATTATATCAATTTATAATCGGTAGAAAATTATTTTTCCTACACAATTATTTACTCCAATACATTATTATATTATTATTTAAGTATCTATTCTTTAAAAATAATCTATAGAACTTTTATTGGTAATATAAAACAATCACTATAATATAAGATAATTAATTTAATTTTTATTTAATTTAATTATAACTATAAATTTTAATTATTTAATTAGCCTTGTAATTATTTTTTAAGTACATATTATATTATATTATATTATTTAATTCAAATTGGTTCAGATTGGTTCCTGCCAAAATTTCAATGTGGTTTATTTAATGGTCCCTCGGGCTTCATGGGGTTTGTACGGTCAATCTCCATTGCTAGCTTAGGTGGACAACTCTGTTTTGTTGGTGCACCTTCATACTATTTTCAGTGACTTTCTCTAAGTATGGCGGAGCCTCCGTTAAATTCGGATTATGATGATGACGCTTTTGATGGACAAGGTCCTAGGATTGGCAAAAGCTCTGTTGGAAGCTAGGAAAAGACACGATGATATGGTGGAATGTGAAAGGAAATCCTTCCAGTTTCTATTAGAAGCTAAATTTCTCCATCATCTGAGCAATATGGAACATACTATAAATGATTTGCGTAAGGAGGTTTTTCCCTTACCAATAATCTCTGATTTTGTTCAGCTCGGCTTCAACAACTACGGTCCCAACACTGCTCACGAATCAAAGAATCCCCGTCACTTGATGCGGCTAAAGGATGGAAGTTTCGTATTTTATGACGATCATTTTTAGTTCTATGTTATCCTGAAAAAACTCTCTTCGTCTTGGTTCTTTCTGTCAAGTACTGAGTACAAGTTTCTCTGTAAAAAGATTGATTTGCAGCCCTAGAGTTGGAATTTTGTATAAGTGGATAGGTGTGAATCTTTATAGACAAAATTTAGGATGCCTATGCCCACTCTTTAGCTATTATTAATATAATCTTCTTAATTATTTCTTAAAAAAATAAAAAATAAAACAAGTTTTAACAAATATAATATATATATATATATAAAACAATAATTAAAGGATTCGTCGCTCCCTGGAAGGAAGTTTAAAGTTCAGCGCATATCAAAACATTTGAGATAGCCAAACCCGACGTGACGTAAACATGATATCAAACGGGGGCGTGAGTATATAATACAAAAGACACAAAGGCGGAGGAATTGCCTCATATAATACAAAAGACAGAAAGGTATTTTTTTGGAGTCGTATATTGAGGCGGGGAATTATTTGGAGGCCAAAAGTGGTCGGAATCGGGGCAAAAAAATTCAAAAAATATTGTAGAGGCAGTGTTTGAATTGTGTTTTTTGATGGTGGAAATGGATTCAGCACCTCAAAAACCTCCAAGAAACCTAAAATTTTGAAATTTAACTATAACTTGGATTTACAAAAATCCTTGCCAAATTTTATCTAAATATAACCGAAATTTCCATAACTTTCTAGACAATTCCTCCAGCTAATTAGACTACGGCTATTTTTTTTGGTTGAGTTTTAAACGATGGCGGGAGGCTCCCACTCTCCCTGCGGTCCCCCTCCTCCATACTAACCCTTTACGTATTCCATATTAAACACTCCTCCGACATTGATTTTAAATCATTAAAACCAACCCGCCCTCTCTTTATAATATTATATATATATTTTTGTTTTATTTGTAATTTCCTTTTTATTATATATTTTTGTTTTATTTTACTTATTTTTCAATATTTTTTAAATACATTAAGATCAGAATATTAAGAAATTTTTCTTAGTATTTTTTAGCAAACAAATAATTTAGAACTCAAAATTTGACAAGTGATAGCATGAGTTTTACTCAACAAAATGAGGCAAATGAGGGTTTGTTAGAAATATATTTCCATGCACAACAATCTAACAACATCGAGTCAGGTAGTTCTATTCATTTACTATTCCAAAAAATCAGCAGAAGTGAAGGCTACGAATTTTCAACTAAAAGTAATTTCTTGTGTTTGTTTTGGAAGAAAGCCAGGAAGATTCTTTTGCTAACTCATCCTAAGATTATTCAATTAATATTTTCTCCAAAGAAAAGTGAGGGAAAGCATAAATTAAATTTCATTAATTTATCGAATTATATTTGAATTTGTTAATTTTTTTTTCACAGTTTTAGAAATATGAATTTTCTCTTCCTTTTTTTAAATAATTTTTAGCTTTAATTTTGATTTGTTTTGGCAGAATTTGTTTCAAGATATCATAACCAATATTATTGGAGAAATTATATTGAGGATAAGAGAAACCAATAGTATTGGAGAAATTATATTGAGGATAAGAGAAAGAAAAAATATTTTTACAGCTCCAAAATTAGATATCTAAACTGCCTTGCAACAAACTCCTTTTTGGAGATTTCATTTCTAAATTTATAAATAAAAGCTTTGTAAGAGAGTAGGAGGTTCCTCTTTCCTGCAAATAGGATACTCTTTGCACTATTTCAAGAGAATTTGTAGGATTAGTGGGGTTCTTCTTTTGAGATCAAATTTCTGTCAAAGAAGCAGATCATGCAATATTGCAACTCTATTCACTCTTAGCGGATTTGAATGTCTTGGGAGGACTGTTAAAGAAATTCATTAAAAAAATAGAGCATGAGATCCAAGTTTATCATTGTATTTCAAATACTATTGTTTAAAAATACAATTTCATTCTTTTGTGACAAATTTGTGCCAATAATTCTATGTTGTAGCACTCTAGTTAAATATGTGAATTGTTGTTTATTTGACCAACTATATGATCTCATACTTACATAGATATACTATTTATTTCTCAATTTTATCTTGCATTTAATCAAATTTATGAGTAACTATTTACTTATAATTTTTCCATCATTAATTAATTTAAGAATCATTAAATAATGTGATTTATTTCCATGTTTTAATGGCTCATCTTTAATCATTTTTTAATCTCTAAAATAGAGCATGTCTCACACTTATAGATCTAGCTATTAGAACTACTTCAATAGCTTGGTATTGATCACAAAATGTATTTTAAATCCCTATTATATTTAATATTTTCACTTGGTATTTAAGAGCTATCTCCTAGGTATCAAGTTAGAGTAGTTTTCTTTGTTTTTCCGCACTACATTTAGATTTATATCTAGATTAATTTACTACATTTTTAGAAGTCTCATTTCATAGGAGAAACTACACTGGTGGCTTGGCTAAGCCCTTATGTCAGCGTAAGAATTGGTTTCTTGGAAGTGCAATGCAAGAAGTTAAGTATGATTTCCTATTGTTGTTAATAAATATTTAGGAATACAACAAGTTGGCAAGGAGCATGAGGGGTAATTGAACCCATTTGAACCATTCAGAATCATCGTCCAAAATGGACAAGGACCTAATTGGGGCCTTGGTTGGGTGATCTCCCAGTTTTCGATTTCAACATTTTTGGCCATCAATAATTTTGGTGCTAGAAGGAGGGTCAACAACAAGTTGTTCCTTTGGAGTTTTGTATTTTTAATGTTTTGTATTTATTTGCAATGACTCCTTCTAAACTTCCCATTTGGAGTTGCATTTCTGGACACGCAACTTCCACTACTCCCATGAAAATCATAAGATACTTGTTGAAGGTAAATTGTTATGGTACAAGTAATTCTTCTGCATTTTTCAATTTATTCAAAGTTTTACAAATTGTTATTTCACTGATATTAATGAAAGTATTCTATGTAGGATCTTTACTCTAACTTTGACAAGAAAATATAAAATATGGTGTGAATCTCTTCCAGTTGCCTCTATCCACAATTGGGACCAATTTATCACAAAGTTCCTTACAAAATTCAATAGTTATGACTAAAACATGTATGCATTGAACTTGGAAACTTACAAAAATTTGAAAATGAATCTACAATATATTTTAGACTTAGATTCAAATTAATTTTTCTAAGATTTAAATCTAAAGATAAGCTCTCATAGATCGAATTAATGGAATGGTATCAACAAGTACTTATTCTTCCTTGTATTCCACATGAAATCAATGAACTTGAAGTGATTATTTTTCTTAGCACATTCGCCACTGTTGAAGAGCCACTTGTTATTGATAGAATGACTGAGTACCTTCAACAAGAAAATGCAGACATTGCTAATGGACCATCTCAGTAAGACATAAGAACATTCTATCATTTTTTTTAAGTTTAGCGTTGGTGAGACTATATTATGGTCATGTCCAAGAATAACACCTGAAGAGGGCAGAGAATTGAACTAGTGAGTTAACATCTAGGAGTTCCTTAACAATGCACCTGATCAACATTTATCCAAGATCCCATAAGCAAGCACATCCTATCAAGTTAATACTAATCCCAAGAGTGCTTTAAATCATGCTAGTATTGTGGAATCAACTGCTAATAAATATGCCATTTATAATTTTACTAAAAATTAACAAGCAACAAAATCAACAAACAATAATAAAAAATAAAATAAACAAGAATCAATGCATATTTTAAAGAAAGACCCTTCTAATAACATGCTTCCTACAACAATTTATTTTAATTCTTCTAATGCTGTCCATAATTTTCACCCATATGATTAAAGATCATTTAAATATCCACTCTCATAAATATGTAGTCAAGATAACTGCGATCATTTTAAATTTCGAAAAATCTGAGTCTTTCCTTTAAAAAAATAATGTTTTAGTGACATAATTGGAAACTTAAGAATTATTTTATAATGGTTATTCTAAACGGAAACATTCTATCTTATTTATTCAAATAACCGTTTCTCTCTTTATCTTGATCTTTTTCCTAAACTTGATTAATTTATTAATCATTTAACATTTTCTTCTCATACAAACGCAATTTTAGAAAATAGGGGAGATGCACTAGAATTATTAAGAGTGGAGATGCATTAGATTTAACAAATAACGAACTTCCGATTAATTTTGATCAAAATAATGAATTATTAATTGATTACATCTTCAACCACTTTGAACTTCTCATGTTTTTAAATTTAATCATTTTTCTAGTTCTAATTTACTTTTTGAAAAGGAAGAGAGTGATCTTCGGAATTATGAATTCATTTATGACAATGATTTTGAAGTTGAGAATAATGAGTTATTTTATCCTCTACCAAATTTTCATGTTCGTAATTCTCAAAGTCAATTTATATTTCATGCTAGGAGATTTTTTTTTGCTCACACTCCTCATTCTAAATCTGTTAAATCTCATAATGAGTTCATTTCTTTAAAAGAAGATTCCATTCCAATTTATGTTTATGATATTATTCAAGTTTCCATTCTTTCTCATAGTCCTGAACCTCATTCACATTTACAAGTAGATGTTAGTTTCAATTCCAATTGCATTATCTCGGCTAATACATGAAAAAAGAAATTATTTCAAATAAATCCAACTGACTTGTAACACTAAATGTAAATGATAATATATGAAATAAATCCAACTGACTTGTAACACTAAATGTAAATGATAATGTAATATATATATATATATATATATATATATATATATTCATCAAATTTGTATACCATTTTTATTTTTCAATATTTGGATATTTTACGCTGGTATATTAAGCAGTCAAATGTTGCATACTCATTAAATGCATTAACAGAAGAACAGAAAATGAACTTCAAAGTATAAATTATGAGAAAGAAGAACTTTAAATTTTTATTCTGCATTTTATGTTTATAATATACGAACTTATTCTTTCTTCTGAAATAAATCTTCCTCAAGCTTCGACACTTGAAAGTTTACCATTACATTTTCTCCAACTATCTAATCTATCTAAAAATATTCTTGAAAATTCATTAGAATTCCACTCTCATTTTAACGATCCATTTGAAAAGTGTTTGAAAAATTCAATCACATAGAAGATTTTTTATATTCCTTTTATTGTACATACTACTAACTTGTGTCTGTACACAGAGAAAGTCATGATATTGCTTGGCAAAGTGCTATTCCTGCCATGATTTCATTTCAATGGTTACATATTGGTTTTCATGAAAGGATTGAAATGTGGTTATAATTCATTTCTAGTAAGGTTTCATGTAGATGATAAATTTATTTTTCTTGATTTATTAGAAATTCATGTACATAATTGGTTGAATATTTTGTTAGTAGTTTAATAATAATTTTGTTTCTATTACTAATTTTTTTTTTATCTACATATGTGCGTAGGGATTAAGATAATGGAATAAATCCATTCGGAATATGAGTTCACTTAGTTTTAGTCTATTCGGTTAGACTAGATTAGAGTATTAATAGTTTAGTTTGGATTGTTTTTCTTTTCTGTTGTCTTTTAACAATGTAGTTATGAAATAATAAAGCGAAGGGCCTTTAATTTTTCCCAGTGCAAAAACTATCCCAAATAAAATCTTCTTGTGAACATGTTTAGAGAAGCATTTCGTCACTCATTAGAATTTCAATTTTTACAAGTTGTGTTTTGGTTAGATATGAACAATGAATCTACACATTTGCTACTCAACATTTGTCTGGCATCGCAAATTAGCAATATTCCTCTCCATCAGCACCGGTACTAAGGTAATTTGAGAATCTTCTGCAATTTGGTTATATATATTGCTTCATTCAAATATAAAAAAAGGCCCATAATACAAAATGATTGATTCCTTCAAATATATATAGAAGATGCCAGCCATCATCATTATCATCAAATAAAAATAAGTTGAAACATTTAAATTTAACTAGTTTTAGTTAATTAAATTTATTTAATATATTTAAGTTAATTTTTATTTAATTAAACTGTAAATAAAATTTTTAATTATTTAATTAGCCTTGTAATTAAATTTTTAATGTAATTATTATAATATTTTATTTAATTCAGCAAACTATGGATTAAATTATATATATAAAACCAATTTTAAAAAATATCAAATATATAAAAGATTAATTAAAAGATTCATTGGTTCCTCGGCTCCCTCGCTCCCTAATTTTTTTAAGTTTAGTTCATATCAAAACCTTTGGGGTGGCCAAGCACAGGGAGACATAAATGTGACATCAAGTGGGGGCGTGAGCATATAATACAAGATGCACGGAGGGATTTTTTAGTTTCAAATGATGGTGGGGAAGGATTCCCACTCTCCACATGGGCCCCCTTCTACTCCATGTATTCCATATGAAACTCTCCTCCAACATTGAATATAAACCATTAAAACCAACCCATCCCCTTTTTATAATACTTTATTATGATTTTTTTTATTTGTAATTTAATTTTTTATTATATAATTTCATTTTATTTGAGTGTGTGCATTTTTTTATACTTTTTAAATATATTAAGATGAAAACATTGATGAAATTTTACTGTTATTCTTTTAGCAAGCATATATTTTTAGACCCAAACTTTGACAAGCGATAATTTGAGTTTTACTCAACAAAATGAGGAAATTGGGGTTCATTAGAAATTTATTTTTATTGAGAAAAATATGAGAGCATTAATTAAAGCATATCTAGTCATTTATTATTCCAAAAAATCAGCATAAGTGAAGGCTACAAATTCACATCTAAAATTAATTTCTTGGGTTTGTTTTGGAAGAATTTATTTGGCCAAGAATATTTGTTGTCGCTAACTCATTCCAAGATTGTTCAATTGCTAATATTTTCTTCATAGGAAAGAAAAAGAAAACATAAATTTAATTTTGTTAATTTATCAAATTAATATAAATTTAGTTCTATTAATTTACCAAATTAGATTTGAATTTTTTACTTTGTCTTTCACATTTTTAGAAGTCTAAATTTTATCTTCAGTTTTAATTGTTTTTAATTTTAATTTTGATATGTTTTGGAAGAGTTTGTTTCAAGAGATCATGCCAACAAGTCTTGAAGGAATTAGATTGGAGGAGAAGAGAAAAAAATATAGGTTTACAACTCAAAAAATTAGAGATCTAAATTTTCTTGCAACAAACTCCTTTTTAGAGATTTCATATGTAAATTTATAAATAGAATCTCTGTAAGAGAGTAGAAGGTTCCTCTTTGCTGCAAATATAATACAATTTGCACTATTGCAAGTGGATTTTTGGCTATAGGATTAGTGGGAATACTCATATCTAATTTTTTTTGGGGTTTCCATTTTGAGATCAAATTTTCGTCAAAGAGGCATATCATGCACTAATGCATATTTATTCACTACTCATAGATTTGAATACCTTGGGAGGACTATTGGAGAAATTCATTAAAAACACATAAAATGAGATCCAAGTTTATCATTGTTTTTCAAATACTTTTGGTTTCAAATATAATTTCATTCTTTTATGGCATATTTGTGCCAATAATTCCATGTTGTAGCACTATTGTTAAATATGTGAATTGTTGTTTATTTGATCAGCTAGGTGAGCACATGGAGCTGGGTTATACTTTTTGGCAAGAGAGGGTGCATTTTGGGTGAAAAAAACAGCTCAATCGAGCAATATTTGAGCCCTCGATTGAGTTGTTTAATGGCTTAAACAATGTAACCCAAGGTTATCTAGGAGCTTGATTGAGCCATGTTTTTGAAATTTCCCACAACTAAAACCTAGGCATTGAATTAAAAAAAGTTGCTCGATTGAGCCTTAAAGATGGATCAAGCCTTAAAGCCGAATCGAGTTAGAGGCTAGATCAAGCTTTAAAGCTAGATTGAGCCTTTATTTAACCATGTTAAGGGCTCGATTGAGGGTTTCTTAATCCTCGATCAAGCTATTTTAATTTCAAAATCAAGCACTTGATTGAGTGTTTTAAGTGTTTGATCAAGCTTCTGAGGACCTAAAAATCACAACTTTAGCACCCCTTATGCAGATTTCTCTAACCTCATTTTGTACCCCAACGGATTTAAGGCATAATTTTTCCATAAGTGGCAAAGTTGAGTATGTTGGATTCGTGAAAGAGTTCTCTATCCAATGGTATATGAGTTTGACACTTTCAAATGTATATGATATTTTTCATCTAATTTCTTTTAAATATAATGCTTTAAATTCTTTTACACAATTTCAAAGGGGATGATAAAAAATCAATAACATAAAATATACACAATGAATTAAAAGAAAAATACCAGTATATTTGTTTACGAGTCCTCTTCTAAAGGGTACCCTTGGGTTTTAAATTTATTTAAAAATTTGAAAAAAAATATTACGTGAACATATGTGTCTCCAAAATTCAATTGAAATATTTCTTTGTGAGCTTCGAAAAATAATAAAAAATATAATTTTGAATAAAAAATATTTTTTAATATGAAAATTGGTTATCTCCATGTAGATCATGCTCATTTATATATTTTTTTAAAATCACACACTTTAGACTAAGTTACGCAACATGAACACACACATAACTCTTAAGATGTGCAAAAATTTGCAAGGAAAAGTATTGCATTTAATGGAAAATTGAGAGATAGTACAACACTAGAATATTTTGCAAAAAAAACATTAGGACAACAAAATAATTCTCCGCATATTATATTTTTACTTCGAATCAAAATTCAAAACGCTTATATGAATTTTGAGGACTTCAATTTGATAAGAGGAAAAAATTGAAATTTCATCACCACATTTGGCCCAAAAGTGTAGCCCATCTTCATGCATTCTGTAGGAATTTACAGGGTAAGTTCCTCAGAAAGAACACCAAAAGGACACCGCTCACAACCAGATCACAGATCAATACACCAGTATTTTTGACGTGGTTAAAACCCTCAAAGAGGGAAACAGTCCACGGCCTGCGCCAACGTGGCTACTACAGGCAATTTATTAATCAAAGAATGAAAATTTACATAAGCTTCTCTCATGCACGGATTACCCGAACAATGACCCTCCATGCGCTTTAAATAGAACTCATGGACCAATCGGGTGTCAAGCCATGAATCAAGTGTCGGTAATACAGAGGAGAGAGTGAACAGTCGGATCACTACATATCGTGACCGTCGGATTGTAAGTTACAAAATGTACAACGGTAAAGAAACACACTTTACCTAACTCTATACCTAACTCTACACTAGACCAAGTTGAACTTAACTATATCCTATGTTTCGGAATATCCTAACACATTCACCCAGCTAGACAATCTTATTGTTACATAGATCTGCTATTGATTTATTAATTTGATCTTGTAATTAATCAATTTTTTGAGTCACTATTTACTGAGAATTTTTCCATCATTAATCAATTCATCAATCCTTAAATTGTGTGAATTATTTCCATTTTAATGGTTCATATTTAATTATTTTTTAATCTCTAAAATTGAGCATGTATTTCACTCATAATACCAGTTGTTAAAACTATTTCAACAACTTGGTATTGATCATAAAGTGCATCTTAAATCCCCATTATATTTAATCTTTGCACTTGGTATTTAGGAGTTATCTCCGCCAAGGATGCTACAGCAGGCTCGACCACCGGGAGAGGTAATGAGCCAAACTCAGAGGGCCCTTACTTCTCTTATTGGCAGCGCATCCTTTAAACGGCATCAGAAAGCAGTTGGGAAAGTGAATAAAATAGAGATTCAGATGCTGCCGTAATGACATATATAATGAGAGTGATTTCCTAAGGAGCTTGCTCTCTGTTTCAGTTCCGGGGCAGAATTATTGTATTCTTGCAAAAAAGGGCGCCCCCCATCCATCAGTTCGGGGTGGGTAATTCCATCCGATGAACAGAGAGAGGTAGTTCTCCTCCCCGTGAGTTGATTATCTCCTAGGTATTGAGTTAGAGTAGTTTTATTTGTTTTTCCGAATTGCATTTAGATTTATATCTAGATTAATTTATAGCATTTTTAGAAGTCTCCTTTCATAGGAGAAACTAGATTGGTGGCTTGGTTGAGCCCCTATGTCGGCTTAAGAACTTCTCTCTAGCAAGTGAAATGCAGGAAGGTAAGTCTGGTTTCCTTTTCTTGTTGATAAGTAATTAGGAATACCACAACTCGACAAGGAGAGTGAGGGGTAACTTGAGCCATTTGAACTAGTGAGAATCACCATCCCAAACAACTAACGACCTAATTAGGGCCTTGACCAGGTGATCTCCCAATTGTTTATTTCAGTTAGTTTTTTCCATCAACACCAATATAGGTCCTTTTTAAACATTGATCTAACAAGCTTTCAGAGGGATCAAATCCCTTGAGGTGCAAACCTCTCTTTAGAGTTAAGAGTTTGAAAAACGAATTGCACCTAAACAAAATTGAACCTTGGGTGCTTGATAAATATGTGATAAGATATATCTATACAGTTTCTACACACATACACACATCATGTATAATTTTTCATTTCTTTAAATTATGTTTTTGAATGCATAAATGGATTCAACACATAAATTGAAATTTTTAATGCATATATGAGTTCAATTCCAACAAATTTTCTACCCAGCTTAAACATGTAATTCCAACAAATATTTACTACATTTAAAACAAAAAAACCAAAAATATAACTTTAAAGGGTCCAAAATGTAGAATAGTGAGAGTGATTGAATGTTCTAACATGTGATTTTTTTTTCAATTACTTGTATGTGTGTGTGTGTTCTTGTAAACATATCTAATGTATAGATATTTGGCATTAAAATATGTTATTTACAGATCAGTTTAAATATATATCCCAGAGGAACCCAACAACATGCCTAACATGTAGCTACTAGTAAACCTTTAGGGGTCTACAACCTGTTCTCCTCTTTGCAAACTGGGTCACAACCAGGGGGATTTGAACCTTTGATCTCTCAATTTTCTCAAAATTCACATTACTTCGATCATCAATTGAGTTCCCCCCTTGGTACTTTGTTATGCATATATTATAAACACACATCAGTATTACTTAATCATTCATACTAAAAATATCATTTATTTACGATTGATAATGAATATTTTTTAAATGTCATATACCAATTTTATATTAAGAATTAAATGAGTTATTGATATGTATCTTATTAAAAGTAATTTACTTTTTTTACTTTCATTTACAAAGTCCCATGGACACGCGTAGTTACTTACTTACTTATAATTACTCTCTTTATCCATATACATAATGTATTAGTTAAGATGGATATTTGAGTGGTTCATCTAAGATGTATATTGATATATATATTTTTAATTATAATAATTATACATATTTCTTTAAAAATATAAGTTTTCTTTTGAATTATTTTATTTTCTTGTAATATCAATAACTAATTAAGCGAGCACATTTAGGGTGGAATTATTGATGTTTTATAATGTTTTTAATTAAAAATAACGAATATTTATAGTCATCTTTTAAAATTACAGCTGACATTGCCTTTTAATTTAGAGGATATTTTATTTTTATTTAAAATGAACATGTATCAACTCCACATTGAGCACGAACATAATCACACATCGCCCTCATGTTGAGTTGTAGAATGAGCCTCTCGATGCAATGATGGAATCTTTTGAAACAAATTGGCATGATTGTAGATAACATATGGATCTTGTGCATCAATATTTTTCCATAATTTTTAATGTTTATTTTATTTTATTTTTAAACATAGTGAAGCCCTAAAATGACTAGGTTCACTGTTAGGCCTCAGTATGAGGGTCTTAATATATTCATTATTTTATTATTATTATTATTATTAACAGCTGTGAAAGTCTTGAATTGTTTTAATGTGGGTTCTTTTCTGATTTCAAAATACGTTAACTAATCAAAATTTGTACTAGAAATAAAAGACCCGCTTTTTTATAAATTTAGTACAATCCAAAAAAATTAAATAAAACTAATAAGTAATTTCCAAAAAATATATATCTTTAAAATATGCACAGAGATCTATATAAGTTTGTTCATTTTTGTTAGCAACGAATGCATAAAGCATATAGAAAATCATGATTGAAAATTAGGAAGTTGTAAAAAAGGATGTGTTTTTGGTTTATGGAGATAAAACCAAGAGGTTTTTCAATTTGAACATAAGACTAAAATAGCTAGATCATCCACCACGTAATTGAAAAAGGTGTTCCTGCCAATTGCTTTTGAAATTAATAACATGTGTACATTATTAACACACATCCATTTTATTAACATGCATACATCCTAAAATGTGCACACATTATTTAACATGCATACATTATTTTTTCCATCTCTCATCATCTTTCCCAACTCTTTCTCCCTATTTTCCCCAACCTTCATCTCTCTCTCTATCTCTCTCTCTCTCTAACTTTTTCTCTTCTTATGTCTCCTTCCTTTCTCTCTCTCTGCACCCTCCTAAGCCCCCCTTATATCCCCCTCTCCTTATCCATTTTTCTATCTTTGTCATGCTTTCAGGTGGATATGTGAAGATGGTTTACACTTTTGGGCCAAATGTGGCAATGAAATTTCAAAATTTTACTCTTTTATCGAATTGAAGCCCTCAAAATTCATATAAGCTTTATGAATTTTGATTTGGAGTAAAAAGAAATTTGTGGAGAATTATGTTTTTGTCATAATGATATTTTTTGCAAAAAATATTAGTATCAAATAATCTGTGAATTTTCCATTAAAATTAATATTGTCTTTGTAATTTTTCAGACATCTTAACAGGTATGCATGTGTTCATGTGCAATAACATAATCTACTATATATATATACACAAGCATGATCTACACACAGAGCACTAAATATATTTTTTATTATTTTTTGAAGTTGACAAATTGAAGTTTTAACTGAATTTTTCAAACACATGTGCTCGTGCATGAATTTTTTCTACTATTTAAAAATTTCAAAAACCAATAGTACTGTTTTGAAGAGGACGCACAAATGAACATGATGAAATTTTTTTCATTTTTTCATTTTGTATATTTTATGTTATTGATGTTTCATTCATCCAAATTGAAACTATCCAAATTTTTTTTTCAAGAATAAGGTTTATATGAAATTAGATGAAAAATATCATATGAATTTGAAAATTTCAAACTAATATTCCATTAAATAGAGGATTCCTTCATAAATCCAATGTGATCAACTCCACAAACTAAGGAAAAATATTGCCTTAAGTTTGCCATGCTACAAGATGATGATGCAAAGAAATATGTGGAAGGGGAGGTAAAACTCTATTTTTTAGGCCCTTAATAACTCAATCAAGTTCTTTAGGTAAAATTTGAAATAGATCGATCAAGGGTTCAATAAACCCTTGATCGAGCTTCTTACAGGGTTAAAGAAAATATCTTGATCGAGAAAACTCTTAATCGAGCCCTTGTTTTCACTGGGAGTGAAAAGCTAGATCAAGTTATAACTTGATCGATATTTTTAATCATTAACTACCACCAAAAACCAAATATTAATTAATAATTAAAAAATTTAAAGATCTTGATTGAGCCTATAGCTCGATTGAGCTATGTTTTCAAATATCCTGCCAAAACCAACAAGTCGCCCAATTGAGTGCCTAAGTAACCACATGTTACATAGGAGCTCGATTAAGAGTTTGTTTTATAGCTTGATCGAGCAATATTTATACCCTCAAATAGCTTGATCGAGCTCTTAAAAATTTCTTTATCAAGTTGTTTTTCTTCACCCCCAAGTCCACGTGCTTGCCAAAAATTGTAAATGACCTTCACAACCACACAGTTTCCCTATTTGTCACCCCTCTTTGTTATTCCCTTTCCCCATCACTCTCTCTATCACTATCCCTTTCTCTCTATATCCCCCCATGTCTCCCTTTATCTCTCTCTCCATCCCTTTCTATCTCTCTTCCCTTTTCAATATATTTTTTCCTATATCTCTCTTTCTATCTATATGTCTCCATCTAATATCCCTCTCTCTATCACTTTATATATCCCCCCTCTCTACCCCTCTTTTCTAACCTACCCCATTTCTCCTTTATCTCACCCTTTTCCCCCTCTCTCTCTCTCTCTCTCTCTCTCTCCTTCCCCCCTTTCATCCTCTCTCCCTCTCATAACCGCTCTTCATCTTTTTCTCTCTATCCCTATTCATTTCTCTTTTTTCCATAATTCTCCCTCTTATATCCATCTCTCTCCCCTTTTCTATGCCCCATTTCTCTCCCTCCATCCCATCCCCTCTCTTCATCCTTCCATTTTTCTCTTAATCCTTATATCTTTGCCATATATCCCTTTCTCTCTCCTTCACTAAACCCCTACCCCACTCTCCCTAACCCCCACTTCCTTTCTCTTATTTCACTATCCCTTTCTCTCTCTTTCACTCTCCTTGCATTTCCATCCCCTCTCTCCTCCTTTCCCTACCCCATCCTTTATCTCTTTCTCCCTATGTCTTCCTCTTTCTATCTCTCTCCCCCTTTCCCTATTTCCTAATGTCTCTCTCATGCTCTCTTCCTTTCCCCATCTCCCTCTCTCCTCTTTCTCTCTTCCCCTTTATATGTCACCCTCATATATCCTCAATTTTATCTCTCTCATTCTCCCCTGTATGTATCCATAGTACATCTCCCCCCCGACCCCCTCCTCTGTCTCTCTCTCTCTCTCTCTCTCTTGTCCTAAGCACCACCTATCTCTACCCATTTTTCTCTCTCTCAGTATCCCTAACCATATTTTTATCTCTCTCCCTTTCCGTACTTTTTCATATCTATCTCTTCCTTTCCCCATATATTTCTATCTCCCTCTCTCTCTCTCTCCCCCTACTATCCTCGCCTCCTCATCTATTATTCTTTCGTTCTATTTATATATCTCTCCCCTTTTTCCTATTTCCTTATCTATTTCTAGGTCTCTATCTTTCCCTCTTTCTTCCTACCCTCTTGTCTCTCCCCCATGTATGTGTCCCTACTATATCGCTCTATCCCCTCTATAGGTGTCCCTCCTACATCCCTCTCTCTCTCTCACCTCCATCTCTCCCCATTTTTTTCTCTATGTCTCTCTATCTAACCCCCTCTTTTTCCTTCTATCTCCCTATCTCTCCCTACCCATTTCTTCCTCTCTCCTTATGTCTCCCCCTATATCCCTCTCTCTATGCTTCCTTAAGCCTCTCCTCTCCACCTCTTTCTCTCTCCCTCCCTAACTCCTCCTACCTCTTTCTATCCCCCCCCTCTTTCCCCCATCTCTCTCTTTGAATCCGTTTTCCTCCCCCTAACTCTCTCCATCACTACATGTCTCCCTCCCATCTCTCCCTTCCCCCCATATGTTCCCTTTATCTCCCCCCCCCACATATCTCCTTAACTCACCCCCCTCCTTTTTTGTCTCTCAATATCCCTTTCTTTCTCTATCTCCCTATGTATTCCCTATCCCAGTCCTTATGTTTCCATTTTTATATCTCTCTCCCACTTTCCCTAATTCCCTCTCTCTCTCTCTCTCTCTCTCTCTCTCTCTCTCTCTCTCTCTCTCTCTCTCTCTCTCTTCTCTCTCTCTCTCTCTCTCCCCATTTTCCCTCTCCCTCTCTAGATATTTTTCCTTGAACCTCTCTCTCTCGACCCATTTCCCTATCTCTTTCTATCTCCCCCCTCTTCCTCTTTCTATCTCTCCATCATTTTCTCTATTCATCCCCTCCACTCTAGCTTCATTTCTCATTTATTCTCTCTCTATACCCCTATCGTCCTCTCTCTCTCTAAAAAAAACATACACTCTATCACCCCTTCCCTTTCTCCCTCTATCTCATTTCCATAGTTCTCATCCCCTCCCTCCCACCATCCCTCCTTTTCTCTATCTTTCCCCTTCCCTAATTCACCTCTCCCCATCCATTTCCCTATCCATTTCTATCTCTTTCCACATCTCTTCCTTTACTTGTCTCTCTCTCCCTCCCCTATATCTCTCTCTCTCTCTCTCCCTAAGTCTCCCCCTATCCCTCCCCCTCCTCTCTCCCCTATATTCCTCTTTCTATCTCTCCCCCTTTCCCTATTTCGTCATCTTTCTCTCTCTCTTCCTTTACCCATATCCCTCTCTATCTACCCCCTGTATGTCCCCATGTATCTCCCCCCCTATATATCTCCCTTCTAAATACTTATCTCTCTCTCTCTCTCTCTCTTCCTAACCTATCCCCCTTCCCCCTCTCACTCTAACACACACTTTATCTCCCTCTCACTTTATGCATTTCCCTATCTCTTTCTCCTCCCCCCATCTCCTTGTCCCTATTTCTATCTCTCTATCCCTTTCCCTTATCCCCATATTCCTTTCCCCATCATGCACTTTCTCTCTATCTCCCCATATCCACCCTCTCTCTATCCTCATCCCTTTTTCCCTCTATCTCCATTTACCTATCCCTTTCTCTCCCTCCCACCCTCCCCCTTTGTTAGGTGAACTAATCACTCTCGTGAACAAGACGGATATTTTTAAATCTCAAATGAAATCTAATAACAAACAAGAAAGAACTACTACCTTTCCTTAGATTGCAATTTATTGAAACAAACAATATGAGAGAGATCACTTACTACTTTATCGAAATGCCTATTGAAGTCCCTTTCAATACCTTCGATAGTTAACTTCCCTTTGATGCTTTAGAGACCATTCCTGTGCTTTCCACAACTTCTCGATGATGTCTTGAAGGAGATCTACATAGACAAAACCACATAAAGGATCAAATCATCTAGTATATAGAACAAAAGATAAATGAAATTCTTAACTCATCATATATCATCAATTGAATCAATAACTAATCATAACCTATGTGAGTGATCAAGGAATCCCACAAATGATATCAGAAAATACATAATTAGGAAAGAACAATTTATTTTTATTAAATAAAATACAGAATAAACTTACAACCTCAAAGCCCTGATGTTACAAGCGTCTTCCCATAATATCGAACCCTATCCTTGGATGAAAATCCTCCTAGCCTGATTTCTATAGTGTAAGCCTACCTTCCATCGTCCTCCCCAATCCTCTGGCCTGTGTTTGATTTATAGGCCAAGAGGAGGAGGTTTGGCATCCTATTCCTAAGGGATGAGATCCACAAATGGTGGTGATACAGGTGGCTCCAAAGACACACATAGGACAAAGAGGGCTTATGAAAGCTCAAAAATCAAAGTGTTTGGATTATTCTCTAACTAGGTTCATGTTAAATATCTTGTTGTCGTGATCGTGGTGGTGCAAACGGTTCGTCAATCTGAGTCCGGATGAGGAGGATAGAGGCAGTCAAAGTTTTGGTTGACTTTTGTTGACTATGCAGGTTAATGGAGACACAATATTGGACTTTTTCTGGCAGAAGGAATCCGGCCAACTCTGGCCAAATTCTGGGCAAACATTTTTCCTCGTTAAAGTGACTCCTATGCTCAAAATTTCGGAAAAAAAAAAGGCTATGGTATATTAAAATTTAAAAAATTATATAGGAGATGGTGGGCCACCACCCCCACCACCCCAAACCTCATATAACAATACGTATTAGTTTGAGGGGCCGGTGGGAGTTGAACCCATGACTGGCAGGAGGGCTTGCCCCACCCACATGGCAGCTCCATGTGACATAAAACTTAACAGTCCCCACACAAAACCTTAATACATGTAACCACAACCAAATGCGCGTCGTTCCAAAACATGTGCCCTCATACCATCATTATGGGAGTTATGGGGGAGGGCCACCCAATGCGGACCCGACCCCCCATTCAAATTCATTTCAGTTTAGAAAACAGTAATGTAATAAAAATAGGGAGGGGCGGGGTTTGACCACCTAACCCCTCCTCAACCATTTACCAATTTTACCACTGCACCAAACCATTTCATTGGGTAATCTACCTAAAATTTTTTATAAGAACCCAGTTTTATCAGTGCGGGAGGAGATGGAGGAACCAAAAGTGGGCATGGAAAACGAGGTAGAGTCAATGTTTTATTGATTTTTATGTAGTTGGAACCACGACTGAGCCAAATTTTCAGGAGGGTAAAATTTTCGCAACGTCCAAATTGGAAAAAAATTATGTTGATCTTACACCTCTCAGTGACACGAACCTGATGGCACGGTCAGTTTCCTGATCTGAGCAGCCGATTTGCAGAGGACTCAGAGGAGGGAATCTTTGAGGAATCAAGGGGGAATCTAAAAGATTCCTTGAGCCCCAGATTTCCACTTTCTCAGAATTCAGAAATTTGACAGTTGATTTTGCACTATTCGACACCACCAATCTGATGGTGCATTCGGATTTTTCATTTTCTCATTTCGTTTTTCGGCCACTTTTCTAAGTGGAGTGTAGGAGTCAGCGTTCAACATGCGAGCAGTCATTCCATGAGATGCGACACAACGATATGGATGGTACAAACAACTTTAGCAGCTTGACATCCTTTTCTTTAGATGGCCCTTAGATGTGAGGTATATGCAGTATGTTCATGTACTTCTTTTGATATGCATTTTGCTACACAGATCAATGTTTGATGTTTGATGTGGGATCTTGTTTCTTACTTGTTTTCATGATTCCTGCTTGATGTGATGCATAATCATTCGTGATATGTACTTGTTGTCATGATTAATCATGTTTTGTTTGAGATCCCTTTGTCGTTATGTTGATGGGATACTCATGTGTCACCATGCATGTTTGCAATGAGAACCCTTTTATGCCATGTTGGTAGGATGATCATCATGCATGAGTTTTGTGTCATACTGATAGGAGTATTTTGACTAAGAGTTCCTGTAGTGGAACATCTCTTGGAGCCACTCCTGCGTGAGGGCATTTTCCTTCTATGATAGCAACATCACCTCTTATGTACATCATCACTATTGACAACACGTAATGCAACGGCCTACACCATCTTGACACCGGGGCTTGGAGACGTAGTCCCTCCTGGACAAATTCCATTATCAACGTCTTATGTTTTCATGCACCGATGATTGTCATGTTCCTCTTCTTTACAACATGCATATGCATTCATTTATGTTCTTTTAAAAATGAAATTTAACACATCACGAAAGTAAAAGGTCTTGGAAGGGTCCTTCGTCACACCCAAACCTAGATTAGGTGGGATAGGGAATACATAAAGAGAGGGAAGTAGCTCCATGATGGGAGGGATCATGCTTGAGTAGATATCCATTCGAAGCTGTTAGTTGGGAAATATTTGGCTAAACAATCTTCTAGATTTTTATTTTTATTTTTACTTGCATTAAGTCATGTACACAGGCCATAGTGTGAGACAGAACACATTTTTTCACAGTTTCTAATGATATCTTCTGTGTATGCACAGAAATGGACTAGGTAACTCTGTAGGAAGCTAAAAATAGGTTTTTGAGTCTTGAGATCTAGTAATTTCATTATATTTGGGATGGTTTGGGTTCTAGCCTTGTAGGGGGGTGATTTAGAACACTTTGATGGATAACGAAAGATCCAAACTGACGGTCACTTGCCTAATGTGACAAAATGATGTGTAACAGATTCCCCCTAAAGTACAAAGTTAGAAAATATGTTTGATGAAAAGAGCACTTTATAATGCCAAGGTGCGTGTTAGAGACTGGAGTCAGAGACCTGAAAAAATCAATCAAATTTTACAATAAAATATATAATCATCACTGAGGTAGGTATTCCCATACTTAGAGCATAAATGTATCAAAGAACCATTACGTAAATACATGTGAAGATCCATGTCAATAAACGATATAGTATGGATGCAACCATCAATAGATCTATGTTTACAATCATGAATATTTAATAACTCCATGCACCCTTGATGGATGAAAATAGATCTAGGATCTTGATCTCCATCTCTCGATTCATAGTATGAATCTAGCCATGCGATTGAATGTCTCATAGTTGAACATGGTAGAAACCACTTGATTACCAGTTAATTATGTGAACCGTTAACAAGCGTGAGAGAAACCACCAATAATGAAAATGGTTCTCAAGGAAATTCCAGTACAATATATGAAGTATGAATAGATGTCCTGAAGTCGAACACTCATAGAACCATTCGATTGAAGGTGAGAAACCTGCCATTAGGCCATGCAGGCTCCAAGGTACTGAAGAAGGTTTCTAGATGAACTTCCTAGATAATGAGCTGAAGTCGATGGGAAGTGATCTATTGCAGGAGGGCCTATGACACGATGATCATGTCAAGCTTTGAAGAACACCAATTTGGAGTAATCCAGGAATGACTCAAGGATTTTCGATGTGATTGAAGGCTATGAATGGAAAAGTAATTTTGACTGAGGTTGGACTTCTCTTTAACATATTGGAAATTCAACATTCTGACTTGGCAGCATTTGACTCAAAAAATAATACCCAAACCAACTGAAGACTTTCAATGTGGTATGGTCAACAGAGAAGAAAATGGATTTCCCAACTCGGATACAAAAGTTATGGAGTGTCATGTTCAAGAGAGACATACTACCTTTTACAATACAAAACATAGGTTCTTTCCAAATTCCCCCCCACCATTACTGGAAAGTACCTCCGTATTTTTGGTAAGCTTGAGGAGAATAACATATTCTTTTCCTGTAAGCTCATCCTTTGAAGTATTTTTAATGAACAATAAGAAGGAGTGGTTTGGTATCATCATGATTTATGAGTCCTACACTGTTTAAATTTTACGAGTCCAGTGAAGGGGTAACTTGATGTCGTTTTCATGAGTTTGAAAATACATGAAAAGAAAACTCGTTCAGTTCTTTCAACATAAAATTTTAACGAGCCCAGAGAAAGTAAAGCTCAGTGTTTTTCAGTTTTAGGGAGTCAAGAGAAAAAAAAAGAAGTAAACTCCACAGTGTCCTTTTTCATAAATTTAGTCCCTCAAGCCCAAAAAAGGGTAAAATAATGCAGGAGAGAACTTTATTGACCATGATTAGTCAACGCATACCTTTTTCATAAGTAGTCTAGTTTAGTCCATAAAAGGGGTAAACTTATACTGAATAGACGACTGTTCATTTAATTTTACAAGTTCGAATAGTCAAGTACTCAACGATCTTTCCATGTTTAGGGAGTCTAAAAAGGGCATAAAGAGAACTCCTGGTCTCGTTTTTTTGTAAGTTTTTAATGAGTTTGAAAAAGTGATAAAAATGTACTCATCACCAAAATGATTCATTTTCATAAATAACCTGTGTTCTACATGCTTAAACTAAAAAATTATTGTCACGCTAAAAAATATAGTCAAAAAAATTAAAATTTTGGATTTCAGAGGCTAATAGGCAAAAAATAATCTTTTAATGGGCCTAAAAAACTCGTAAAAATCCAAAAAGTAAAAAGTTTTTACCATTTGTGTTTTTCACCATTTGAGAGTGATAGAGTGCATTTTTCACCAACAACTTTAGAGATAGCTTCTTGTCAAAACGTTGGACCAAATCACGAGTCGTCTTCTCTAGGTAAACCATCTCTCCAATATCTTCATTTTCATTGTTTTTATTTTGCATTTGACTATGTATTTTGGTTTTTTTGGGGGGTTTATCAAATAAAAAATTGCCCTCGGTGTGCACAGTTCACCTTCATCAGGCCTACGCATACAGAATAATATTTTAACATAGAAAAATGAGATTTGTGTGGTTTCTAGGGCTAGAACTGTGCAAATTTTCACTGGTCTTCACATGTGAACGCACATAGCACGCAAGGGTTTAAAAAATTAATTGAAAACCCAATTTTTTGCAAAAATTTACCACAATTTCTTCTAATGATCCTCCATGTTTATTTGCAGGGTTTCTAGCTGCAAAAATGGAATGGAGAGAGTGTGAACATGAAGATAAAGGTATAGATGCTTTGAACAATCCAGAGACAATACAGGGACTAAGAAAATGTGGCCTATAGAATTTTTTCACAATTTCAGGCATGAATGCCCAGGTAGACTTGCTAGAGTGGATGGTGAGAAAGTGGAATGTACAAGAAGAATGCTTCGTTATTGGAAACCATAGACTCACTATCGATGTTGATGAAATTTATTTGGACATTTCTCTGTATGGACATAGATGAGGTGGTGAAACAACTGCCACCTATCTAGTGCAACATTGCTTTCGAGGAGATCCTCTCAAATACGGGAGAATTGATATCAAAACCATTGTGAGGCTTCCTTTGAGAGCTATTGGCTTCATTGTTGCATGATTATGTAGAAGTGCAGTTATTCATTTTCTTACCAAGGCTCAAATGAAAATCTCTGTAGAGTGTTTACAACCTACAATATTCAACTAGTGCAAAGGGGTAGTTTCCAACCTGAAAGGGAAACTAACTAGAGTGAAAACTGAAAATCTCAAGAATTTTGGGTATGGTTGCTTTGTCATCTCGTTCTCTCTAGAGAGGATGCCCCTTCTTGCCCCATAGGTACCCATAGATGGAGGAGGATAGCAAGATCCTCACATGCTGAAGTGGGTCACATTAATGACATGCCACGGAGGTGGTGAAGGGCCAATGATTCGATATACTCCTGATTTCTTTGGATGGCTGAAACACCAAATCATCATGATTGAAGTCTCTCCATATGCAGGCATCGATCACATAGGTGAGCCAGATATTCTACTACCAGCTGGAATGCAATGGGGTGACCTAGGTAAAAACTTCACATTTTGGTTGTTTTGTGTTTTTAATCTTTTTAATTTTTTTCATCCAAAACTAACTATTCAAAATGATCATGCAGATGTGGGCCTGGTGTGATTGACAAGGCTACACATATGTGATAGGTGTGGTGATAAGCCAATAGCTCCCACAATGCATAACCTCGATGTAGAAGAGGCATTGAATGAGATGGAGCACAACCTAGAGAGATTGACCATAGACATCCCAGTTGTTGGGATTGATGACTTGCCTCTCTGCTATCAGAGACACATTGGGGGGGGGTTCTTGGACCGATTAGTCGCTTGCTATGATGAGTAGCTAGCCCTATTGTCTCCTACCATGATCATCATGTGTAGTTGTTGTCTTAGGGCTAGATTTTGTTTTTTGATGATGTATCGACATGCTTGGAAAATAAAGGCCACGAGGTCTCATGTCTTTGGATGACAGTTTTGTAAAAACCACACTTTTTACAGACATTTGACTTAATGAAAACTAGTACTTATATCTCAATCTATCTTGTACAATATATGGATGAGTATTTTTTTTTCTTTCTTACATATGTTTACCAATGTCAATGCATCAATAATAAAATGTAACGCAAGATAGATAGGAAAAGTAGTAAAAATTTGTAAAAAGATGCTAAAAAAATTGTTGCACACAAAAAATAATTACAATGTATCCATGGAGAGGCACATGCTCCCCGAGATTTGTTTGATCTGCTTAAGTAAATGTTAAATTATGATTAGCAAGATGAAATAAAGGTTAATTGATATAATCACATAAAATAATCGGTTTAAAAGGGACTTGTTTCATTTTTTAACGAGCTTGAAATAGAACTATGCTCATGAACTTCATAAATTGGTTTCATTTTTCTGCTGGCTTGAAACAAAAATAGTTATGCTCACAGGAACTTTATTTCATTTTTTAACGAGGTTGACATAGTAAAATAACTATCCTCATAATCAATTATTTCATTTTTTAACGAGATTGAAATAGAACTATGCTAATGAACTTCATAAATTCGTTTCATTTTTATGCAAGCTTGAAATAGAAGTAACTATGCTCACAGGAACTTTATTTGATTTTCTAATGAGGTTGACGCAATAAAAGAACTATCCTCATAGTCAATTGTTTCATTTTTTAACAAGGTTGACACAATAAAAGAAGCATCCTCTCAAGGACTTGTTTCATTTTTAATGAGGTTGACACAGTATAAGAACCATCCTCAAGGATATTTGTTTCATTTTTAACGAGGTTGACACAGTAAAATAACTATCCTCACGGGTATTTGTTTAATTTTTTAACGAGGTTGACACAATAAAAGAAGCATCCTCTTAGGCACTTGTTTCATTTTTTACGAGGTTGATACAGTAAGAGAACCATCCTCAGGGGTATTTGTTTCCTTTTTAACGAGGTTAACACAGTAAAAGAACTATTTTCAAGGGTTGTTTCATGTTTATGCAAGCTTGAAAGAAAAATAACTGTGCTCTTACAAACCTGTTTCATTTTTAACGACGTTGACACAGTAAAAGAACTATCCTCATGGGTATTTGTTTCATCTTTTAATGATGTTAACATAGTAAAAGAACCATCCTCTTAGTGACTTGGATCATGGCTTCCATTTGGAAGAAACACATGCCAAGGGATATTTCTTGACCATGGCTTCCAATAGATCTTCATTAGAAGGAAGAATAACTCTCTGGAAGGAAGACATGTGAAGAGAATCAAAAGGGGTAAGAAAATCCATTTCAAATTCCCCCATATGGTTCCCTATGTCAATTGCTAGATATAATTCATAAGAAGTCAAGCAAACAATGAGAGGATTGCTTGCATTGGTAACTGAAAAAATGGGACGGGTTGCCACATAATTATCTCGTGGCGGGGTAGATACCACTTATATATAAGGAACATTTAGGGATTTCAGATGATTTGTAGTCAAATTAAGATCAACAAATGAAAGTTGGTCAATAGTCACAATGTTTCCATTGTGAGGATAAGACACCATGCGAAAGAGTGTCAATACAACAACTTTCATGGCATAGACATAGTCTTGCCCAAGGAGAAAATTTAAATCCAAGGGACCTTGGGCTACCATAATATCAATATAGATAATTTTACCTTCCAGAGTAATAGGTAACTTAGGAAGGATCCCTAAAGGCTCACTAATGGTTCTATTAAGAGCTGAAATATTGTGTAACATGTACAAGCTTAGGGGAACCCAAAGCTTGCCAAGCAGATGGGGATAAAACACCAACAGAAGCGCCTTCATATACATTTGTGCATTGTACATTCTTACCATACACTTTCACAATGATTTGGAAATCGGTGGAAGCACGAAGACGAGATCCTATCAGTCTACTCGAATCAAAGGAAATAGCCTCATTACTTGGATGGGGGTCAATGAAAACAGGTGAAATGCCCCCATGTGTAGAAGAATATGAAGTAACAAGAAGAACCTCAATGTTATTGTTTTCACTCTCTAAAAGAGGGGTGGGATTAACTGAAAATGGTATCAAGTTGACAACTTGATCAACCAATGGATCATCAACCTGAGTGATATGTGCTTTACTCTCTAATGGAAGAGTGGGATTGACTGCAGTTGGAATTAGATCAATCACTTTGTCAACTAACGGTAGGTTGGGAGAAAGTTTACAATAACTAGTTGGAAGTTATTGCTATGGAAAAACAAGTTTTTCCAACAATTTTGAGGCTTTTTCCATATGAGGGAAAAGGTGACTATGATGAATCCCTTTGCATAACCTACAAGGAAACCTAACTTTACTCTTTTTCCTAGGAACCTCACAATCACTGATTGATGGATCAAAATAGGTTGATAAGAATTTTCTGACCATACTTCCAATACCTTAGGAATACCATGACAATGGATAACGAAGTGGTCACCCTTACAAATCTTGAAAGGGTATCTAGGCTTTCAATGCATGTTTGAAGTTTCCTAAACATTACCATTACCTACAACCATAGTTGTTTTGTTGACATCTTTCTTATCTTCATTCTTCATATTCTTCTTCCCTTTCTTCTTCTTCTTCTTAGTCATCTGGTTACTAGCATCAAGGATTTTAATAAGCAAAGAAGAAGAATGGGAGGAGGACATGTTGGGTGAATAAGGTAAAGGGTAAACATGAGGTTGGTGATGTTGAGAGGATGAAATTAGTTGAGGTGGAACTGTTTGGGTATTTTGAATTAAAGAAGTTGAAAACAACCACATCAGTAAACCTATCATGAATCGGGGAAGTGACAACGTAGCCATATAAGGAGGACTAACATTTGCAAATTCAAGAAAAGGAATAGGATTCCAATTAAAATGGGTTTCTTTATCAGTAACTTCTGACATTTTTTCCATTAGATTCAACTTAGATAAATTTAAAAGAAATATTAATAATTGAAAATCACAATCCACACCTAAGGTCTATAAAAAGTAAAAACAAGCAAATAACACGTGCTAGTAAATCTAAGGAATCAAACCATGCAAACAAGATTTTCATAGCGAAATCACTAGTTCATGATCAAACCCAACACCACAGAGGTTAATGTGGAAAGTGGCTAAAGATAAAGTGGGTGGAACCAGTTACAATGACAACCGGTTTAATGTACGCGATCTAGTGCAAGTAATCTTCATTTATGCCATCTCAGATGAAGAATACCCTACAAAAAATGTCCAGGTGAGTCTAACCAACATTTGTTCTAGGTACAATAGAGACTTCCCCTCTATCGTCACCTTGGGTAATAGCCATAATATTATGGTCTCTAAGGTTACCACGTAAAACAATTTAACCTTGGGGGATAGTCACAGATCAGGTTTACACACAAGGGAAAAGTAACAAAGCTCAATCCCCTTGAAAGTTCCTCAACATGCTTAATTTGAGGTTTAATTCCAAGTGATTCCCAAGTACCCTTTCGTCACCATTTTTAATACGTGTAAATCACTCTACTGTAACAAATGACGTGGGTTCGATCACTCCACAGGGTCCAACATGATCTTGTGCTTAACTCCTTTGTAAGGGGAGCTTCCCAGAACCAAATTGCAGTAAATGGATTTAGTTCCTATTGCAAGAGGTTAATTTTTGTTTACAACTTTGGAAAGTTAACTCACTTCCCTATTCCAAATACCTACAACCTAATCTAATGTAGGTGGAAAGAAAAACCATAAATTAATAAAAAATTCTATATTGATTTTATTAGCGCTATTTTTAAGAGTTCTTACTTACTCAGGGGGTAAATGGATGTGAAACGGATGGTGTTATGACTTGAATCAAAACCTAATGCAATTGAACATGATATTGTAATATTTTCATTTCGATCAACTATAACTAAAATAAGGGAAGATGTTTCATTAACTTTTCAAAATACAAGAATCAATGAATCATTTTCAAGACACAAATCAAATAGAATGCAGAATACATGATTTTTGGCTCTTCTTCGAGAAATGCAACCTAACTTTCTCAAAATCTAAGCTACAAGAAGAAAATTTTTTATCTCATCAACTTCTTACATACCCAAAAAAAATCAATGAATTTTTCTTTCAACATACACAAGCTATAATTTCAATTTCATGTAATGTGATGCAAATCACTATAAGTAGAAGGTTATGTTATCTTATAGAGAGAAATAATCAGTAATAACTTTGATAAAACAACAAAATTACAACCATAAGTGATCTCTTGAGAAACCCTAAATTTTCCTAATACCAATGACGCTTTTCAATTTAGAAAACAAAGTACTTAATCTAATGTTTTGACATAAAAAAGGACCAAGTCAAACTATCCAACAATGGCTAGTCCTTTCGTTGATTAATTAGCAATTCACTAGATCAAACTTCAAACCCTAATGTCAAAAACTAAAGAATTCTTCAAAAATAAACCCAAAAAGTCAAATCAAATTAAGGAGGATATTTTTAGAAGGTAAACAAGTGTAATTAAATAGGAAAAACAAAAATTTATGGACTTCATGAAGAGAAAACTAAAATTTTCAAAAATTCCAGGTATGTGCACAGGAAATAGATCAATCCAATGCGCATACACACTGCTGGAAAGGGAAAGCTGCATAGAAATATGCTCTGTGCCTAAATATTAAGTGCACACAACGAGAAAGTTTTAGAATAAATAAAAACAAGTCAAATAAATCATAAAATCTAGACTTTCAATATTTCTAAACACTTAGAGAGGGATATGAAAGAAGGATCAAAGGTCAAAACAAAGAGAATGATGGAGAGTGAGGTGTTCTCTAGTATGGTCGCCAATTTACTAGGAAAACTAATCCCTCTCGCAGACAAGTCAGATCTCTGTAAATTTCAAATGAAATCTAAGAACAAAGAAGAATGAATTTCTACCTTTTCTTAGCTTACGATTGATTGAAACAAGCAATATGAGAGAGATCACTTACCATTTTATCGAAATGGTTGTTGAAGTCCCTTTCAATACCTTCAACAGTTACCTTCCCATTGATGCTTTAGAGATCATTCCAGTGCTTTCCACAACTTCTACATGATGTCTCAAAGGAGATCTGCATATACAAAAACAAACAAAGAATCAAAGCATCTAGTATATATAATGAAAGATAAATGAACTACTTAACTCGACATATATCATAAATTGAATCAATAACCAATCATAACCTATGTGGGTGATCAAGGAATCCCATAAATGATATCAGAAAATACATAATTAGGAAATAACATTTTTTTTATTAAATAAAATGGATAACAAACTTACAACCTCAAAGCCTTGATGTCACAAGCCTCTTCTCACAATCTCCAACCCTCTCCTTGGATGAAAAGCCTCCTAGCCTTATTTTGTAGTGCCTCTCTCTCTCCACCCATTTTCTTATCTCTTTCTATCTCCCCCCCTCTCCCTATTTCTATCTCTCTATCCTTTTCTCTATTCACCCCCTCCACTCTAGCTTCATTTCTCATTTATTCTCTCTCTATCCCCCTTGTCTCCCTATCTCTCTCTAAAAATAAATACACTCTCTTACCCCTTCCCTTTCTCCCTCTATCTAATTTCCCGATTTCTCATTCCCTCCCTCCCACCATCACTCCTTTTCTCTCTTTCCCCTTCCCTAATTCACCTATCCCTCACCCTTTTCCCTATCCATTTCTATATTTTTCCACATCTCTTCCTTCCCGTCTCTCTCTCTCTCCCTCCCATATCTCTCTCTCTCTCTCTCTCTCCCTCCCATATCTCTCTCTCTCTCTCTCTCTCTCTCTCCCTATGTCTCCCCCTATCCCCCTCCCTCCTCTCTCTCCCTATGTCTTCCTCTTTCTCTATTTCCCCCCTTTCCCTATTTTCTCATCTCTCTCTCTCTCTTCCTTTACCCACATCCCTCTCTATCTACCCCCTGCATGTCCCCATCTCTCTCCCCCAATATATATATCCCTTCTAAATACTTCTCTCTCTCTCTCTCTCTCTCTCTCTCTCTCTCTCTCTCTCTCTCTCTCTCTCTCTCTCTCTACCTAATCTCTCCCCCTTCCCCCTCTCACTCTAACACACACTTTATCTCCCTCTCACTTTATCCATTTCCCTATCTCTTTCTTTCTCCTCCCATCTCCTTGTCCCTATTTCTATCTCTCTATCCCTTTCCATTACGTTCATATTACTTTCCCCATTGTGCACTCTCTATCTATCTCCCTATATCCCCCCCTCTCTATCCCCATCTCTTTTTCCCTCTATCTCCCTTTACATATCCCTTTCTCTCCCTCCCACCCTCCCCCTTTGTTAGGCATATTAATCCCTCTTGTGAACAAGACATATCTTCCTAAATCTCAAATGAAATCTAGTAACAAACGAGAAAGAACTAATACCTTTACTTAGCTTAAGATTTATTGAAACAAACAATATGAGAGAGATCACTTACTGCTTTATCGAAATGTCTGTTGAATTCCCTTTCAATAACTTCGACAATTAACTTCTCCTTGATGCTTTAAAGGCTGTTTCAATCCTTTCCACAACTTCTCCATGACATCTCGAAGGATATCTACATAGACAGAAACACACAAAGGATCAAAGCATCTAGTATATAGAATGAAATATAAATGAACTTCTTAACTCATCATACATCATAAATTGGATCAATAACCAATCATAATGTATGTGGGTGATTAAGGAATCCCACAAATGATATCAAAAAATACATAATTAGGAAATAACAACTGCTTTTTATTAAATAAAATGGAGAACAAACTTACAACCTCAAAGCCTTGATGTTACAAGCCTCTTCTCACAATATCCAACCCTATCCTTAGATGAAAATCCTCCTAGCCTTATTTCTATAGAATAATCCTACCTTCCATCGTCCTCCACAATCCTCTAGCTTGTGTTTGATTTATAGCCCAAGAGGAGGAGGTTTTGGATCCTCTTACTAAGGAATGAGATCCACAAATGGTGGGATAGGGGATCCAAAAAGAGAGGGAAGTAGATCCATGATGGAAGGGATGGGGCTTGAGTAGGAATCCATTTGAAGCTGTTAGTTAGGAAACATTCGACTAACTAAGCTTCTAGACTTTACATTTTATTTTTACTTGCATTAAGTCATGTGCGCAGGCCATAGTGTCAGACAAAGCAAACTTTTGTGCAGTTTCTAAAGGTCTCTTCTACGTATGCGCAGAAATGGACTAGGGAACTGTGGAGGAAGCCAAAAATAGCTTTCTGAGCTTTGAGATCCAGGAATTTCATTCTCTTTGGATTGTTTGGGTTCTAGCCTTGTAGGGGGGTTCTTTGGAACACTTTGATGGATAACGAAAGGTCTAAACTGACAATCATTTACCTAATGCGACAAAATGTCGTGTAACACCCTTGTATCTCATTTTATATCTCTCCATATCCCTTTCTATTTCTCTATCTCCCTTTCACCATCCCTTTCTATCTCTCCTCCTCTCCCCGTCCCTCTTTTATCTCTATGATCATTTGGGATTCAAGGAAAAACCAAGGGGGGAGATAGAAGGAGAGGAGAAATGGGAGTGGTGCATCCCATAATTATTATCTCTCTCTTATCCTGTCCCTTTATATCTATGCCTAAGATCCCCTCTTGCTACCCATTTTGACTATATCTTTTTATCTCTAATCTTGTGTGGGGGTTTCCATTTACAGATTTATGGAGGAAAACCCTAGATCTATATCCCAACGACACAAAATTGTAAACTCGTACATTGGATCTACTAGGAACATACTTTTGTGCAAGGTCTGGGAGAGTTTAGATGGATTCCACCCAAATCTTTGAAGTTGTGAGATGCTTCAAAAAATATGAAGGAAAATTACAATCGTATACCAGATTTGGCAACGAGAGTATATTTTCAATTTTTTGTTAAAACCCCTATTTGGAAATCAATAATCATAAGTGTTAGGGTTTGGGATCTGGTGCAAGATCTTAAACAAAAGATTCAAGAACAACTAGATACTCCTACAAAGCTTCAAAGTTTGATTTATGTATGGAAATCATTATAAGATGACACCAAGCTACAAGATTATGGCATCGATGGTGATTCATCCATGATATTAAACCTAAGGTTACGAGGAGGATGTCCTGGATCAAGTAACACTAAAGGTCCTATCTCTTTCAAGGATGCAGTAAAAGGAAGGTCTGAAATGAATAACAAATCTGACCAATCCTCTAATATCTCTGGTTCCTATATTGTGGAACAGGTGAATCAGGTGTCGACCTTGACTATAAATCTTTTAGAGATCAATGATATTTATTCTAATTTTCATTCTCATGAAATCATATGCAAATTTAACGATTTCTAGCCCAACTCGGAGGACCTTCATTAGTGGATTTTATCCACCTGGATGGAAAATTGTGATATTCATTTATGTTCCAAGGGATTTTTTATTATAAAATTTGATACATCAAAAGATTTGGATTATGCCTTAAAAGAGGGACCATGGTTTTGGGGTAGTGTAGGTCTTTTTATGATTCCATGGTTTTCGGGTTTTGATGTTAATTCTATGGTGGTGTCCATAATGCTAGTCTAGGTCATGTTACATAATCTCCCACTGCATTTTTGGCATCATAAAGTTTTAGAAGGGGTCGACAATTCATTAGGGAAGTTTCTAAAGGAGGATTCAAATAGAGTTGCAAAAGAAAATTTTACTTTTGCTAGGATATGTGTAGAGGTATACCTTAGTAAAGGTTTTCCTGATCGCATAATCTTGATTCATAATAACATTTGGTGGTCCCAACCTTTAGACTTTGAAGATACAACATTTAGATGTCATATTTGTTAGAAAACACAACTCGTACAAAATATGTGTCCTTAGGCAAAGAAATATCCCAAAAGAAAAAAGAGCTAGGCCCAAAAGCTAAAGGGTTGGCAATTATTAGATCAACATGTTTTTGAACTAGAGGAGGAAGAAAACATAGAGAATAATACAGATCTTGACGAAAATAATTACCAAGAAGTTTCTATGAAAGGGAGGGTTGAGGAGACATGAAATGTGGCTCTAATTTCAACCAATGTGATAATGGATACAATTCATCAGCAGTAGAATGTGGATATTCCCTCTGAAAGAGAGGTGAGTGGCACAAAATGAACCCATGGTTTAGAAAGTTCATATTTTGATAAAGAAATCCCTTTAAATGTGGAAAAAAATAAAATGGCTATTATAACTACCACTCCCAACTATGGTGGTTGGTGAAAAGTGGAGAAAAAGAAGGGCATAAAATGGAAGTTTAGTGTTTTTATACTAAGCTCCCAAATGTATTTTCTCTTTTTTTGTGTTTTTCTTTTCTTTTACTTGGCACTAGGAAATGAATCGTACGATTGAATGCTTATTAACATCTACAAAATGTAATTTTTCTCTTTTGAATAAAATTGCAATTTCTCCTTGGGGAAAAACAAATATTGACGATGCAATGCTATAAAAAAAGGTTGACATTGAATGTGACAAATAAATATCAATATCACAATCCCATGAACAAAATTAGACATCATAATCTGTTGAAAATAAAGTGTCCCTATGCATGTGATGAACTAAATTAAACGTCATAATGTGACAAATAGAAATTGATATCACAATGTGATAAAGAAAATTGACATCATATTTGATGAACAAATATTTCCATCACATTATGATAAACAACTAGCAATGTCACAATGTAACAAACAAAAATAAATGTTGCATTTTGAAGAACAAAAATCAACATCACAACACAGTGGACAACATGGATGACACACATAACCACATGGCAAATTCGATGTCAATGTTGTTCAACTATAATTTTTGGTTAACCATGGTCAACCATTTTTAATTATGTCAAACATGTTCACCCATCATTTACCATGGCCAAACTTGGTCAACATGTTCATTCATGCTTAACCATAGACAACAATGTCAACCAAAATGAACTTGGTCAAGCATGCTTAACCATGGAAAACATTCCCAATCTTATTAAACATGTCAAGTAGCATATATGATGAACTATGATAAAATATAATTAACCATAGTAAACATGGTTAACCATAGCCATCTATAGTTAAACATTAACGACCATGTTCACCCATAATGAACTATAGGTGACCATAGTCAACCATGGTCAAATAATCTCAACCATGGTCAAACTTGCTCAACATGGTTGAACATGGTCAACAAGTTCAACCATAATCAACCATGCTCAAACTAGCTCAACTATAGTCAACCATGGTCACCATGGCCATACATACTTTAGTTGGTCAACCATGGTCAACCATGTTTGACAATGGTTAAATATGGTCAATGTGTTCATCCATTATCAACCATAAACAACATGGTCAACCACAATGAACTTGGTTAAATTATGCTTAGCCATGGTCAAGATGGCTAACATAATTAACCATGGTCAAACATGGTTGAGTGGTCTACATGGTTAGCCATGGTCAACCATAATCATTTATAGTTAAATGTTTACAACTATGGTCAACAAAGTTCCCGTGTGGTCATCCATAATTGACCATAGTCAAACTTTGTCAAAGAAGCTCATCCATGGTCATTTTTAGTGTACCATAATCTATCATTTACATCCCTAGTCAACCATGGCAATCATGGTCAACCATGGTAATCAAGGTCAACTATACCAAACCATGGTCAACCAAGGTAAACTTTAGTTAACCAATGTCTATTTTGATCAACCATGGGCAACCTCATAAACTATGGTGAAGATTGTCAACCCTCTTCAACCATTATTATAATAATAATGTAATATTAACATTAACATTAATATAACATCAACCATGGTCAACATTAATGTAATGTGAATGTAACAATCATAAAAATCATCAATATTAATGTAATGTTGTTAGATTAGTGTAACGCAAATATATTGTTACATTAAGGGTTATGTTGTCTTCTGAGATAATTCTAGGTTAATTAATCATGCGAGATCATCTAAAATGCTTTGTTGTTATAAGGTTTTTTAGATGGCCAATGTTATGAACAGTTAAACATAGGTGCTTAAACTTTAATAATGTTGAATTTAATGAAAGGGCTGTTTGTTTGTCTCTAAACAATTAATTGATTTTAGTTGAATGAATAACAGAGTTGAAAGGGTTATAACTTACTAAATATTCAAACTGAGTATTCAGTTGCTCAACAAAACATATTTAATTTTATGAATATGTGTGTGACAATTTATAGATATAGAGGAGTTTATAATAATAAACAGTTCTATAAACTAATCTCTAATTATTGATTATAATGTCACTAGGAATTTATGATAAATTGACACTCAGTTTAATCTTACCCAGGGTTCTTCATTAAAACTTAAATACATGAAGAATAACATAATGAAATGAAAACAAGAGAAAACTCATAAGGAGACAAACTATTTGAGGTAAATCTAGAATCCTTTCATTAATTCGAAGCAAATCTCCAGTTTGATTACAATTATGCTTTGAAAGGCTCATCCAAGGGTTCAACCCATAATAACTCGAAGGAAGAGTTATTTATACAAAATATTGATTTTCTAGAAAGATCCTTTAACAAAATATAAAAATAGTACAAAAATATAGGAATCCGAAAACTACTAAGCTACTGGCACTATCTTTAAGGAAGTTGTTGCTGACATGGCCCCCAAAATGTGTTGCCTCGCTGTCTGTCCGTTGGTGATGAAAGTTACTCAATGATTTCACACAAGTGATCCCATCTATCTTCACTTGGTGTAGAAAGATTAATTAATTTCCTGTAGACTTCATCCACCTCGATATACTTTTCAAAAGTAGGCTTATTGACAAAGATATGTTTAATTTCATGTTTGATCATTAAATCAAAATTCAAAGCTTCTAAAAGCCTTCCCTGTAAGATGACCTTTGATAACTGCAAATTTAGGTTTATCAGTTGCAATTGTGTAAAGCTTTTGGAAACACTCCTCCAAACTGATCAATTTGTCATTTGGTGTTACTAGTCCTGGAAATCCTCTTTGGTTGAGCAAGTTGAACTTAAAATGGAACCTTTGGACAATAGTTTTCAAATTCTAACACTTTGTCTCCAACTGAGTGATGAGATTTTTCTTCTCCAAAACTTTCTTAATCTCAAGAATGGTTTTTGTCTTGTCTACAATCTGATTTTCTTCTAATTCATCTATGGTTTTTGAATTGAGAACCTTAATCATATATGTGGCCTCACTTGGTTCCTCTTTAAGGGCTTCTCTGACCTCTTCAATAGCTGTCTGGAATCTAGTAATAAGCTCTTCTTGTTCAAAAATAATTTGTATAAAGGGCCAAATTTCAGTTATAGCTTGACTTATATCTGCCCAAATATTTTCCTTGGCTTGGGCCAAGGTCTAAGCCATTAATGACTCATCTTATAACTCTTGAATCTTCTTGGTCAACCTGTGGGTCTTCTGCATCTCTTCAAGATAAAGAGTATCATTCTTCATCTTTTGTGTCTCAAGATTTTTGAATTTCTTCTAAAGCTTTTCATTTTCCTGTCTTTGGAGAGACAACTCCTGTATAAATTTATTTAGATCACCTGTAGTTGATGTAGACTCTGTTGTTGCCGATGTTGATTCCCCTGCTGTCCCTGCCACTTTGATTAGTATAGTTTTGATTGGAGCTATGGACACTTGTGCAGAATGTTCCTTTTCCTTGAGCAAAGTTTCTATTTGTTCCTCCATCTTGTTTATTTGTATATTCTGCTCAATGATTAGTTTGAGCATTTCTTCTTTATGTTTCTCACTTTATTCAATCTCCTTAGTTTTGGGATCCTATGTAGAAGGTAATTTGAGCTTCTTCCTTAATGCTGTGATGTCTGCATTCTTCTTCTTGATGATGTCCTATGAAGCTTTAACATCAGTAGGATCATATCCAATCTTGATCACTAAATCTTCTAACGATTTTACCCCGTTATCTTTTGCCAAGGAGGATATCTTCTCTATCTTCAACCGTGACTACACATTTGAAAGATTTGTTCTCAACTTTGACAGTGCCATGGCAGTGTTAGTCATGGTAGAGAAAAGCATCTCCCTAGACTATCTATGCATGTCTATTTGGTAAATAGGATGTATTTGATTCACATCAAAAGAAAATATGGTTTACTTATAGTCTGAAGAAGCTTTTGGAAAAGGAACTTGATCTTGTAAGAATGCCATTTGCATCCTTCCCTTTTCACTGTCAAATGTTGTTAGCAATCTATGCTGTGAAGTAGATGTCTGCTTCCAGAATTGAGCATAGACATTGGCCTTCAAAGATTCATTCTTTTGCTTAATTTCAAGAAAATTAGTGAAAATGTTTGGTTCCTCTTGTTCACCTTCTCCTGTTGACTGTGTAATTTCCAATAAATTTTGTGAAACTGAAGAGGAAGATGGAGTGTTAAGGACAATTTCCTCTGATCCTATAGAAACCTGTGAATCATCCAGATTAATAACTATGGGCTCTTTCTGACCATGAACAATGGTAACTTTAGAGTCAATCTTGTGTTTCTTTTGATAAATGAGAAACTCCTTTGCACCCTTTGCTGAAGATGATGATTCTTCTCTCGGCCTCTTTTCCTGCTTGCTTTGAGAAGTGGGAGTCTGGAGGGTAGAAGGAGGTAAAATTTTCTCTTCTGCTTCCTAAAGTGTATTCTCCTCTGACTATTCTTGATTCCTATTTTCCTCAATCTATGGTCTTGGAGTGTGATTATATGGTGTGGTTTTAAGTCCCACCCTTAAATTAGAGATTATGTTGAATGGGTCATAAGACCAGGTAAAACTTGGTTGAAATCCCATCTGCTTCAATTCTTGTTGATCTGGTATTAAAAATAAAGGGTCCTACTTGGGACTTGATCTTGAACTGAGATTTCCTTTTCCCTGAAACAAAATGTGGCTTGTCCATGTTGATCATTTTCCTTATATATTCCAGAGAGAAAATTCTGATTGGAACATAGTTAGGCAATTTGTATGGAGCTAACTCACAACCATATACCCTAATCTCTCTGTAATTCTGGTAAAGTTACCAGTCTCTAGTCTTAGCTTGGTCACTTAGGTTCAGGATTCTTTTTATCTCTTGGTTTATTCTTGGTTCACTCTGGCTGCTAAGAATCTGTGCAACTGGATAAATGAAATAGTCAATGAAATCTGAAAATTTAAACTCAGTTGAGTTTCTCCTGACCAATGAGGTCCATTGTGTAACTGATTGATTTATTTTCTAATCATCCTAATTGTGTAAGGTTATTGGTAGCATGTTTCCTTGTTGAAAAAGGAACATGTGAACTAGCACAAAAGAATACTTGAATACACACTCAATAGTGATTTTCATTAACCGTTCATGCATATTTTCAGCCAAAAATTGACTGTAATTATACATGAATGTTGGCTTGTGTTCTTTGGAGAAGATGGATAGATAACCCAGGATAGGTTCATCTACCCATTGGTCTGTCTGGTAACCTAACAGGGAAGAAACTAGAGAGATAATGTATTTAAATATTTATGGGAACATTGAGGCTATGTATGGAGGGTTCTTTTTGGGAAGCTCAGCATCTTCTGGAAGAAAGATCTCAAAAAATTGAGCTCTTTGGGGGAATGTAAGCTTATGGTATAGATCCATGAGGAAATCAACATAAAAATGGCTAAGGGAATCATTCTTAGGAATCAAACTCATTTTGTTTATGGTTTAGGGTGTGATAGATATCAGAATGTCTCCATTCTGAGCTACCACAATTATCTATAGGGGATTATACCTAGCCTGACACCACATAACTAAATTAAGGAATGGATGAGTTTAAGGAAACATGAAAATGGGAAATAGTGATTCCCATAGGTTAATTTCATCCTCTGAGTCTTGATAGGTTTGTTTTAACCAATGGTACAATTTGAAAATATCGAATTCGTACTCTGCATCCACAATATTAGAAAAATGGCCAGCTAAGGGGATGTGGTTAAGATTTAGGGTATCAATGGCTTTTAAATTTTCCCAAGTTGGGGTTTTGCTCAGAGGGATGGTCCTTTATTTTTGGTGCAATGTTCTAATAGGTAAGGAAGAAGAGTAACACGATTTTGATGAAATGGGTACCTGAATAGAGAGCAGTCCTTGTAAAAAACTAGTGAGTGCATTGTTAGCTTGAAATATAGGCGCAATCTGTGACAGAATTTAACCAAATCCAAGCTTAAAAACCTACAATTCAAATAGTGGCAATGAAAACAAGGGAGTCACGCAAAAGGGATGGAGGGTTTATTTATAACAACGTAGCGATTACCGTTAAGATCACACTGTTATCCTACGGGATTGGTGTGCATTAATGGACAATGAGAGGTGGGTAATGGGTAGGAGGAAAGAGTATGAGTGTAACGGATAGGAGAATGGGTAGGGATACGTGGAGGAAAATGATTAGTGGGAGGAAGGTGCGGGAAATGATGATAGCCATTGGTGGAGTGATGTATAGATGAGATGGGATGAGTGGATTTCGGAGGGGGGTAGTGGTAAATGGTATTGTGGGGGGGGGGGGGGGGGGTGGCAGGGGTGCGAAGTGATGAGGAGGTGACACATTGCAATGGGCCCTCTGAAAAGGAAACCACTTTTCAGACACCCCCCCCCTTTCTGTTAACATGAAACGGTAGAAGAGGGTGCGAAATGGCTTACCCGCCATTGATCTAGGCAGGTAAGAGGATCACCGTCGAAAAGTATCCACTTGATAGCACTTCATGAAAAATTTCTTTTGTCATTTTATGACTTTATTCTAAACTTTATAAAGCTTTGTTTATACTATATTAATCACTTATAAAAGGTAATTAACCCTAATTAAAGAAAATTTTATCATGAATTGGCGCATTTGATCTAGCGACCATTTATTTTCCCTAATCCTATTCTAACCCTATTTTAATACATCATTTGGCCATGTTTTGAGCATATGAGGCCAAATTTTTTTCTATTCTATCATATCTAATAATGTTCTACCAAGATTAAACAATTTGGTGAACTTATTCACTAATATAGAGACATAAATTTAAATGATTGGATCATGGTTAAGCTATATGATTCAAATCAAAACATCAGGCTGCGAAATTTTAAACAAGATGAACACAAAAACCTAGTTTATTTGTAATGTAATTTTACCTTTTTCTAGTGGCATTTAAATTTTCTCACTTTATACAATTTTTTTTCTTTTGATGGGGTTTCATTTCATCATTTTTTTATATTGCATTTTCATTTTTTATTCTATTTTTTATACCCTCTTTTCTAAGCAAAAACTAAATTATCAAAACCAAATATATTACAACATCGTCTCCAACTAGGGACTGCATCCTCCTGCAGGATGCAAAGAACTTGTAGATCCATGTTCCTTCTCCTCGGGCTAATGGAGTCTCTATTGAAAATAATTACACACTTCATGTAAAATAAAAGATTTCGCTGATACAAAAATAGTGAATGAATGAGGAACTCCTCAATATTGAATATAATGCTTCAAGTATTTCCCATTGACAGGAAATGAGGAATACTTTCCTTCCAAGTTTTGCAACATAAAAGTATTGTTGCCTTTAACCTCTGCAATGTTAAAAGGTCCGAACCAAAGATTATTAAAATTTGGATGTTTCCCTTTATCCTCTCTCCTAGCATCCCATATTAACACTAAATATCCTTCTTTAAAATCTCTTTCTCTAGCCTTTCTATCAAACAAACTTTTCATTTTGTTCTGATATTTTCGAATCTTATAATGAGCTTCATATCTGTTTTCATTAAGCTCTATAATTTGATTTATTCTTCTAGAAATATCATCAGGTTCTTCATTTTATTCTTGTAAAAACCTCATGACAGGAAAACCTATATGTGTAGGAAATATGTCTTCCTTGCCATAAACAAGCTGAAAAGGAGATTTACCTATTGATCTCTCTGGAGAGATCTTGTTTTCCCAAATTGCATATATGAGGTGGTTGTCCCAACTCCTTTTGTGGTCCTCCAACGTTTTCTTAATGACTTTAACCAAACTCTTGTTTGAGGACTCTGCCAGTCCATTTCCTTATGGATAGTAAGGGGTAGAATGATGCAATAAAATTTGATATTTTTGACAGCATTGAATCATCTTGACACTGCTGAACACTGCTGCATTATTTATAACTATCTGTTGGGGGCATCCAAACATGGATAGTATATTCTCTTCAATAAATTTAATAACTACAGTAACAGTTGCATTCTAACTGGAATTGCCTCTACCCATTTGGTAAAGTAATCTGTGACAATCAATATCCATCTGTGTTGGCCACTTGATGGTGGATGAATTTCCCCATTAAATTCAATCCCCATTGTAGGAAAGGTGCTTGAACTAGTACTGGAACTAGAGGAAGTGCTGCTAATCTCTATTTTCCAGCAAACAATTGACATTGGGTACAACTTCTAACCTTTGCTCCTACTTGTGCAAACAATGTGGGCCAATAAAATCCTTCTCTTAAAATCTTATATGCCGTAGCCCTCCAAGCATAGTTTCCTCCACAAATACCTACATGAAATTGATCAATTATTCCTTTTGTCTCACTTTCTGTCAAGCAAAGTAAAAGGATGTTGAGTCCAATACAAATTTGCATTGATAATACAATTTTTTATGGTCTTCAACTTCAGTGTTTTACACTGATTCTTTGTAAATTAAGATGGACACTCAAAATATCTAAGAAAATGCACAATATTAGTGTACCATTCAGATGACAAAAATTTCTCCACAATGTGAATCGGAGTTGGTTGGATTGAAGAAGAAGGTTCTTGTGGATTCTTCTCTACTGAAATTTCAAAAAAAAAAATTAATTCCCGAGGCTTTACAATTTGACTCAACTAAGAGTTTAGCAAAGCACAGACCTTTTACTAATTTTGTAGTTTTGATAATAAGATCAAATTCCAATATCTTGGTAATCCATCTCCCTCTGCTTTCATCAGTATCAGGTTGAGTTAACATAATTTTAACAAAACTATTAGGAACATAAGCAATAATGGAAGAGTGAAGGACATAGAGTCTAAAAGCTTTCAGAGCTTGGACTAAGGAATAGGCCTGTTTTTCAATGATATCATATTTAATTTCAACATATCTCATGACTTTACTGAAAAAGAAAATAGGTTGGTCATCTCCATCCTCATTCTTTTGCAAAAGAACAACAACTAGGGTAGTTTCAGAGGCAAAGGAAAAGATGCTAAATCGTTCAAAGTAGTTTGGAATGGCCACTATGGGGGCTTCTAAAATGGCCTTATTGATCTGATCAAAAACATATCTTATTGGAATGGTCCATTTAACATGATGATTATTTCTTAACATATCAGTGATATCCTTAACTATTTCAACATAATTAGGTATAAACCTTCTTAAAAAAAATATTTTCCCAAGAAAAGCTTGAATTTACTTCTTATTTCTTGGTAATGAAAGTGCTTGTATAGCTGAAACTCTTTTAGGACCAATGATTACTCCTTCCTTGGAAATAATATGGCCAAGCAATTTTCCTTCCTTGAGCGCAAACATGGACTTTTTGGGATTAAGAGAAATCGCAAACTTCCTACACCTGTCAAAAATTTTCCTCGAGTGCTTTAAATGTTTTTTATTAGAATTAGAAAAAACAGTCAGATCATCAAGATGAATGACAAAAAAATTATTTGTCTTACCTACAAATGCTAAATCCATAGCTCTTTAAAAGGTAGCTCCAGCGTTGGTTAATCTGAAAGGCATCCTTGCATACATAAATCTAACCCAAGGAGTTGCAAATGTTGTCTTTTCTCTATCTTCTGGACTCACCATGATCTGATTGTAACCAAAAAAACCATCTAACATGGAAATTCTATTAGCACCTGAAACGTTTTGAAGCAATTGGTACATCTTGGGTAATGGATAATTATCTTTCAAAGAAGATTTATTCAAGTTCCTAAAATCCACACGTAGTCTAATTTCACCATTTTTCTTTCTTACTGGAATTAAATTAGCTACACAATCAGAATATCTCAATGGAACTATAATCGTGGCATCAAGTAACTTTTCAAGTTCTTTTTAAATGGTAGGAAGAAGGACAAGATTAATTCTCCTTAACTTTTTCTTAAAAGGTTTAGCTTCTGGTTTTTAAGGGATTTTATGCTCAATGAGAGATGTATCATGTGTCTTCTACTCACTATAAGACCAAGAAAAAAAATCTTTATAAGCTTTAAGGAGAGCTAAATATTTATCTTTGATTTCCACTAGTAAGGATGCAACGATCTTAATATTTCTGATTTCTTCTAAAGTTCCAATATTACATTGTTCTGTATCTTCTTCTGGTGAATTTGATAATGGATTTTTAGGGACATCATTTTGATCAAACAACTTTTCAAGTGGGACCAAACCCTTAGGAATGAAATTATTGGATAACTGAATAATACTGTGATCACCAATTTTTGAGTCAAATTGAGAAGTTTGACTTTCCTTATTTGACTCATTGTTATCTAGTTGTTCTTCTTCAATTTGCAAAGCTTGAAAATTCATCAATTACTTGCAAAAAGGATTTTAACTACTCATCATCATCAAATATTTGCCAATATTTAAGATTTTCAGGAATTGATGGTCTATACTTAACTTGAATTTGATATTGGACAAGCATTTGATCAGGAATTTTAAAAGAACTGGCTGAAACAACTAAAGAATTTGCATGAATATTTTCATCCCTAGGAATAACAATGATATTAAATGCTTGAAATAAATTATCCACTGAATCCCACACTTCATTCCTATAATATCTAAGTCTAGGATGCTTGGTTTGAAAAAGATTCCTTACTTGTTTGACAATGAGTTATGAGTCACTGAATACACTTAGATTTTGTACTTTAAGACTTTTGGCTAATTCCAATCCTAGTAGGAAGGATTCATAGTTTGCAACATTATTTGTCACATCAAATTAAAGTTTATATGATTGAGTAATATTCTCTTTATATGGTGAAATTAATACAATTCCAGCTCGGGCTCCTTCCTTTGAGTAAGAACCATCAAAGTATAATATCCAAATATCAGCCTTGATGGTTTTTGGCTTGTCTACAATGTTTTCAATACTAAGATGAGTGTTTTGTGAATTATTTGATGATAATTAAAAACATCCAAATTCTTGATCCGCTTCATAAATGGGATGATTCCTTGCTTGATCAAATTTACAAACAGTATTCATGAATCTTACTTCTTTGTATAATCTAAGATGTTTACAAGAATAGTAGCATAAGACATGTCCATTTGAAAACTTCCTCCTAATTTGGCACAAAAGTATCTTGATAATAACATGCCAAATTTAGGAGGGATATCAGTGACTACAATGTCTAAAACCACACTCTTAATAGGGATTTGAGCTAAAGTGACCCCTACATCCTTTATAAGTCCAAGACAAGGTACTTTCTTGGAGTCAAAAGTGTAAAGATCGTTATAAGTTCTGGTAACTTCTAATTTAAGTTGGTCCATGATAACCTTTGGAATCATATTATGGGAGGCTCCAGAATCTAACATGCAATTATATAACAAGAAATCATGAACCTTTAGAGTCACATAGAAAGGTGGTACTTTTTCATCAATCATATCTGAGTTGGAACCAAAGCCTATTGAAGGCTTTTCATCTTGTAAACTTATTACATCTCCTTCAGCATCAACACTTGATGAATCGATCCATTTAGAAACTTGATTTTTATATCCTAGATTCTTTGAAAGTTTAGATAAAGGAATGGGTATTTTGACTCTTTATAACTCCTTTTCAACATTGAAAGTGATTAAAGTAGTTTTATCAATTGAATTTGCTTCAGTTGATTGTTTCAATGGTTGAATTTTTGTTGTTTGAGATTCAATAGTTTTAATTTGTGGTTCATTTACAATGGGATTTTTGGGAGGTTTATCAGGCCCTGACCTAGTTCTTAAGTCATATCTCCTATTCAGTTCAGAAATTAAAAACTCAGAAAAGGCCTGATACTTTGAAACTTTTGAGTCTTCTTGATCTTGTTGAGAAGACTAATTTAAAGGAACATAGATAATAACATTTTGTACAGATGAATGATCAATATTATTTATATCCTCAGTAATCAAAGGGCTAGTGTCTTTAGGTTGTTGATCATCACTCATCAATGGAGGTTGAATTTGTTGATCAACATTTGGTCTTTGTAATATTTGGGTTTGTGGAGCTCTCCTAAATTGGGTTTAAGGTCTAGCAACAATTAGTTGAATTATTCTAGGCTGAGTTTCTATTTTTGAAATTCTATTTGAAAGGTTTCTAAGTAATGACGTGATTTCATCTATATTTTGATCTTCATTTTTAATTTTTGAGGAAGAACCTTCTTCCTTATCTTTCATTTTCCTTTCAACTTTTTCTGCCTTATCTTTAAGTTTAGCTGATGCTGACCTATTGGCTTCAACTTCTATAGCATTTGTTTTCATGGCTTCTAGGGTATGAGATGTCCTTTCCCTAAGAATAACTGCAAAATCATCTTCAAATGCTTTAGAAAATCTAACTTTGGCTGCCACTACTAATGGTTTACAGTGAGGTGGCATCGTATGATAAATTTTATTGAATCTTTTTATGAAATCTATCACTGGCTCATGATGGTTTCTTTGCAGTTCCTCAAATTCCGTGAGATAGTAAACATGATCTTTCTTAACCCCCCACCGATTCTTAAATATGGTAGTTAATTCAATCCAAGAACGAATTAAATTATCTCTCAGTTGTCTAAATCAAATCCTAACATTCCCTTCTAGTGATTGAACAAACAATCTCATATATACATCTTCATGTTCTATGTTCATGTTATCAACAAAATCCAAGAAGGCAGCTAAATGATCTTGAACAGATAAACCAATTTCTCCATTAAACGTTGGTAGGTGTTTTGAATACCCATCAGGAAAATTATTTAGTACATTTGGAAGTTGTAAATCAATGTACCTAGCTTGAATAATAGGTTGAAAAGCAACCATAGTAGAAGATGAAGATGAATTAGTAGAATATGTGGTAGATGATGAGGTAGAGGATAATGAAGTTTTAGGTGAAGATGGAGTTTTAAAAGTAGGAGGAGGAGGAAAAGAGGGTAGAGGATCTCTAAAAGTTTTAAAAGGTGTTTTGATAACTAACTTTTGAACCTCTTTTTCAACTTCATCTTTATTTTCAAACAAAGGATTTGAATATACAAAAGAAGTTTCCTCGGGTTGGGTAGAACTAGATGGAAATGTATAATGAGTGGGGCAGATAAAATCAATAGGTTTTAACTCCGGTAAATGTACATCCAATTCTTCTTCTGACATGGGTGAATCTGAAAATATTTTAGGGATTTTATATGATTCCAATGGATGGGCTAAAAGAGCTCACTATAGATCAACTCCTTTGGATAGTAGTTCTAAAACCCTAGGTGTTAAATCAGCCAAATCTAATGGAGATGGAACATACCTAAAGGGATCAGAAATTGAAATATCTTCAGGTTGTAAGGGTACAAAAGAAGAAGTAGAAGCCTCAAGTCTCCTTGTTAAAGATGCTTCTCTTACCAGTCTCTCTAGGTCAGATAATAGAGAGACAATTTAAGAGTTAGAATGAGACCTGGTATGTCTTAAAGGAGCCAGTTTGGGTTTGTGAAATATTTTAACCTAATACTCCCTTATTCACCTTAAAGGAAAAGTTTTATCGTTGTCCCAAGGAAAAATACTTCAATTTTCATTCCCCGACAATGACGCCAATCTGATGTTGTCCTCTGAGATAATTCTAGGTTAATTGATCATGCCAAAGCATCTAAAATGTTTTGTTGTTTTAAGGTTTTTGGATAACAAATGTTATGAATAGTTAAAGACAGGTGCTAAAAGTTTAACAATGATGAATTTAATTAAAGGGTTGTTTGTTTGTCTCTAAATAGTTAATTGATTTTAATTGAATGAATAACAGAGTTGAAAGGGTTATAAATTACTAAATATTCAAAATGAGTATTCAGTTAATTATAAGACAGAGTGTAGGTAAACAATGTTTACCTGCTCAACAAAATTTATTTATTTTTATGAAGATGGGTGTGAAAATTTATAGATATAGAGGATTTTATAATAACATACAGTTCTATAAACTATACTCTAATTATTGATTATAACTTCACCAGGGATTTCAGGTAAACTGACGTTCAGTTTAATCTTACCCAAGGTTCTCCATTAAAACTTAAATACATGAAGAATAACATAATGAAATGATAACATGAGAAAAACTCACAAGGAGACAAACTATTCGAGGCAAATCCAAAATATTTTCATTAATTCGAAGCAAATCTCTACTTTGATTACAATTTTTCTTTGAAAAGCTCATCCAAGGGTTCAACCCATAATAACTCGAAGGAAGAGTTATTTATACAAATATTGATTTGCTAGAAAGATCCTTTAACAAAATATAAAAATAATACAAAAATATAGGAATCCAAAAACTGTTAAGCTGTTGGCACTATTTTCAAGGAAGTTATTGATGATCTGGGGGCCAAAATTTGTTGCCTTGCTGTCGGTCAGTTAGTGATGAAAGTTACTCAATGATTTCACACAAGTGATCCCATCTATCTTCACTCAGTATAAAAAGATTAATTAATTTCCTGTAGACTTCATCCACCTCGGTATACTTTTCAAAAGTAGGCTTATTGACAAAGATATGTTTAATTTCATGTTTGATCATTAAATCAAAATTCAAAGCTTCTAAGAAAGTCTCCCCTATAAGATGACCTTTGATACCTGTTATCACTCAGGTTGTCCTTTAAGCTCCGGAAAAGGATACGGCCGAGGTAACCACAGACCAACTTTGGACTGCAGGTTCTAGCCAACCTGCAATCAGAGAGGGCTCTCTCTTTTAGGTTTAGCTTTGTTTGGAAAGGATTTTAGGCTAGGTCTTGAGTTCAGAGGGTTTTTGTTTTTTTTTTGGCAGGAAGGAAGATGTCTCAAGTAAAGAGGCAAAACATAGTCTGGTAAGTTTCAAACCATTGGGCGTGGAGTCAAGGAGTGGGACTGCTGGTGCGTTTTCTTGGTCACAAGAGAAATAAGGAGCAAGGTAGCTGCTCATGAAACAACACTTAAAGCTTAAAAGGATGGAATGAAGGGATAAGGAATGAGAGGCAACAAAGAATCTGTCACTTGGCTTAAAAGGGGGAAGGTGAATGAGCTCTGTCTAGGAGCAATTAAGAATTCCTAGACAACTGTCAAAGATGAATGGATTAGGGGGAAACATGAGCCATAAGGAATTCATATTCATTTCTAACCCAGATGAAAACATAAAGAAATAGCAGAAAATGAGCATAGAGGTCAGTTAAACCAATTCTAGACTATTCTTTCTTTCTACTATTTTAGACGGTGTATCAAATGGAAAAACAGAGGTAGGAAAACTTATTGTTTCAGGGTGCAGCACAAGAATTCCAAATTCACTTCTTCAAAACCATTAGACACACAACAGACAGTCTTTCCTCCAAGCCTTTCAGCAGTCTTTGATTACAGAAAACATATCAGGTATACAGTGCGAGTCTCTACTGAAGACTATCAACCAACCGACCCTTTAACAATACAGAGGGTGGTATATATAGGGAAGATTTATCCAAAATTATCTATTATAGCCGACCTAACAGGTCTGGCAGAAAACTGATTACTTTTAACCTAATCTTATCCATAAATAAATGCAAGAAAATATCTTTGGGCTATGCTGGGGGCAACTGTATCAAAATGAGTTGATGTCTGTCCTGGTGGCTCTGTGTTGTTCATATGTCATAACTGTGCATTGGTCTTTGCACCCTTGCTGTTCGGCGGCATTGAATGCTTTGACTGTGATTTGAGAGCTAGGATGTGCTTACTCCTTCTTGATTTGACTTTCTGGGGGGCTCATTAATGTTCAGGTGCTTCGAGCCTCCAAAAAATCTTCGGCTGATACTCTTTGGCAATCAATTGATGCTGTTCTGACGTGCTGTGGGTTAAATCATCATTTAATGGTCGTTGTTCAGCCTCTGTTTCCTTCAAAACTGTTTTTTGCTCCTTCCTGAGTGCCTCGCAAAGAAAAACGACCCTTTCGGCGCCTTTCGGGCTTGCTGGGGGCCGCAGAATAAAAAGATTCCCTGAAGATTCCCCATTCAGGCCCAAAAAATCTAGCGGGTGCAAATCGCTCATCAAAAACTGCCTCAGAATCTGATTCTGGGGCCCGAATTGCGATTTTTGCCCTTCGCGCCAGAAAAGTGCTGATGACGTCAACATGACGTGGCGTTGTACGGCGGGTGACGTCAGCGATGACGTCAACATGATGACGTGGTGGGATGACATCAGCATGACGTCATCATGTACGGACGGTGACATGGCATGACACGTGGCAAGGGGCCACGCAGTCAGATGACTCGACATGTGACTGGGTAGAGGGGGGGTGACGTAGGGGGGTGACTGTGCAGGGGGGTGACGTAAGCGGCGACGTCACCGGGTAGGAGGCGGTAAGTGGTTTTGTGGCGCACCACCTTTGGGGGGGGAGCGGTTTTGTCAGAGGGGGCTCTGCCACTGCCCAGCGCTTGACGCGTGGCAGGAGGTACGGCGGCAATACCGCCCATCTCCCGGACGCTAAAACCCGGGCTCTTTGGATATGGGATGGCCCGCCAACCGTCGATCTGGACGCAGGACGATCGGACGGCTGGCGCGAATGTGAAGCGGCGGAAAGTTAGGGCGGGGAATATTCTGAAGTTAATATGTGCGCGGCGGGGTTTTAGACTTTAGGGAATGGGGGTTATGGGGTTTGAAAATGCGCGGGGTTTTGAGGGTTTTTAGGGCTAGGGAAGAGGCTATTAGTCTGACGAGGTGTCAGATTAATCCCTGTTATGACTCGGATGGGCTAAAAACAGCCCCAGATGGACTATTTTTCCCCAGACTTAGAAAAAGATGGCTATATTGCCAAGGAGGAGATATTTACATAGGGGAGTTATATGTACATAACTTTAGTAGAGGAATGGAAAAAATGATAGGGAGTTATATAATACCGTTAGTAGTTAATATGAAAGTGATAAGCAGGCGCCAAGGTCAGGGACCTTAGGCTAAATTTGGGGAAAAGAACTTGTAGAGAAATGAACTCCTTGAGTGAAGCAGATCTTCACCAAGGTGACTGATATGGATGATGATGAAGCTAAGAGGAATCAAGCAGATCTTGACCTCTTTGGGGAAATTAGTAAGTGACTTGGGGAATTAGAAGAGGGGAAGTTAGTGATGTCCAGCTTTGAGCTCTCTTGAATGAAAACTGCCTGCACTGTGATCTGTTAAGATAAAGCACTTCGAAACACAAAATTGATTATCAATCATCATTCTGCAACCACAGCTACCTACCTAGCCTAGTCACCTAACATTTTTTCTTTTTCTTTGGGTGCACTTAGACTTGCAGACCCAGATTTACAATTTTCTTTTGAATTCCTCCTATCTAGATCTACACTTATTTCTGCCAGGGCCCAGATTAAACAGTTGGGTCCCTTTGATTTTCTACCTATCTACAAATCTGCCAAGATTAAACTGTTTGGACAGATACATTCTCTATATTCTAAAACAGGAAATTGAAACCTAGGGAGACCAAGATTAAGCTGTTTGGCTCTCCCTTAACTGAAAAACTCATCAAAAATGGAATACAGCAGTGGCATTTGGACCAGCACACTTCATGGCTCTTGTGGAAATATGGAACACTGTAGCTTGCAAAGTATGACATATTTGGCATGTAAAAATGTCAATCATGAAAAATGAATACTTGCTGCAGCAGGAGGCTAACAATACCTGTAAATTTATCTTTATTAGTTGCAATTGTGTAAAGATTTTGGCAATACTCCTCTAAACTGATCAATTTGTCATTTGGTGCTATTAGTCTTGGCAATCCTCTTTGGTTGAGCAAGTTGAACTTAAAATGGAACCTCTGGACAACAATTTTCAAAGTCTAGCACTTTGTCTCCAACTGAGTCATGCGATTTTTCTTCTCGAAAACTTTCTTAATCTCAAGAATGGTTTTTGTCCTCTCTGCAATCTGAATTTCTTCTAATTCAACTCTAGTTTTTGAATTGAGCCCCTTAATCATATATGTGGCCTCACTTGGTTTATCTTTAAGGGCTTCTCTGACCTTTTCAATAGCTGTCTTGCATCTAGTAATAAGCTCTTAATTTTTTATTCTATTTTTTGATACCCTCTTTTATAAACAAAAACTAACTTATCAAAACCAAATATGTTACAAGAAGTTAAACATGGTCAACCTCAGTCAACCCTCTTCGACCATTGTCATCCATCAACAACCCTCAACAAACTTCAACAACCATGGTTAATCCTCGTCAACAATTCTTAACCATAGTTAGCTAATGCAAACTACATTCAATCATGGTCTATGAATCATATTTGTTGATACATGATTAATGACATTTTCCACTTTTTATATGCTAATTGGTGTCCTAAAATGATATTGATCAATATATATCAAACACATTTACTAATATAATTATATTAAAAATATAATAATTATATGTACTTTTATATCCCAATTATAACCCTTTTAATAAATACAATTTTTTTTAAATTAATAATATACACTCAACATGATATCATATATGTTTTTTTCTGCTGTTGTGTTAATCATTTTATTTTCGAGCGACGAAAAAATGAGAAACATAGAAAATAGGTATGTTGTTAAGTAATGGGCAAAGCACAAGTGGCTAAAGTGAAAGATACACATGATTCTTAAAGAAAAGCCCCCACACAATAACTAAAGTGGGGTTTGCGGAAACTGTCAAAGCGATCACAATGGAATACACGCTTTAAGGCAGAGAATCATAAGAGTAAGAAAACCCCAAAGATAGAGAATCAAAGTCGTAAAGGCAAGCAACACTAAATATGGAGGCGAGTACATACTAAAGCACACGGGTAACACACCATCCATCAGACACGCAGAACGGAAAGACAACGGGGATGTGCAACATGCAATCATGAAAGCCTAAAAAATCACAATGAGCACCCCGATCACAGCGCAAAGTGCAAACCATGCATTCATGGAAAACATAATAGAGCAAGGTGCGGTAGGAGTATAATAAGGCCACGAGCGTGCAAGCCGATTCATGTCAATCGGTGTTGGTGCGGCACACTCATACAATTTTTTTAAGTGAGGGCAGGTGATGCAATAGGGAGAAATAATCCATACCTCAAAACCGTGTTATTACCATGAAATGTAAAATATAAAATGAACATCGAAATTCGTTTCTTAACTACAACCAGAATCTCGAAGCTTCAAACCAGCCAGAGTGACATAACGTCCCCTTCCCATTACTCGGTTGCGGGGAATGGGAGTCCGGACTCGTCGTATACTTACACCTTAACACCCAATACGAGTGACGTGAACTCCGACGGTGGCGACGTGTATTTTCCCCTCCAGTGAGATAATTGCGGTTGAACCCGAGGAGGTAAGTCGACATGCTTATGGACATTAAGGTGGCGATTGTCAAATCACTTCCAATTCATTTTACAAATTTGTTCGCGTTGGCTTTACAAATTTCTTTTATGATGCAGTTGGTAACGCCAAATTCCATTTTAGAACATTCCTATTTGCTTTGGCCTAATTGTTGGTAAAGCAAATTTAGCACATTCCTACATCATAGGATGATATTTATTGAAAATGTTTTCAGCTTTATGGTCGTCTCTAGGCCTACCCACCTATATTACTGGAAGATATTTGCGAGTGGAGATAAGTACTAGAATTCTATGGGACCGAGCCGTATTTTAACATTAGCTTCGTGCTGCAAGTCCATAAAGGAATTTCAGTGGGCTGGATTAGCCACCGAAGTCAAAGCCATTACTGCACAACAATCACATTTTCCTGAATGATATATCTACATGAAATGAACAATCCATTATCTCCGTGGGATTCATTTTAAGTGAATTTTTTTTGGAGTTTCTGTTTAATTGATCGTGTAAAGTTCACTAGTCAACTTAGAATTTCCATAAATATCTATTTAGATAAAAAATAAATAAATAAATCACACTTATATAACGTGATCCGAATTTTGGTCCAACAGTCAATCCATTAATGCGTGTCCGTCTGTCAATCCATAAATATGGTAGGGTTGGTACGGTGTTCATTGACTTTCGAATCTACACCATAGAAGTTTGGCTATTAAATGCTCATTTGCAAATTTTAATAGGCACTGCCTTCACTTCTCATTGCGGGAATTCCCGATTATTCTAGTTTGTGTACATAGGCACTGCCTTCACTTCTCATTGCACTCTGTTTAGTAATTACTAGCTCTCTGTCAAATGGTTATTTAATTTAAGTGGAAGTAAATAATTTTTGTTTAATAAGGTTAACCAAATGAGTATAAGTATAAAGCTCTTATAACCTCATCCTTATAAAAATTAATTGAACCCAAATTCTCGACTCACATCACATGCCTTCATGGAATTAAAATGTTTGACGAATACAAATAGCATAGTATCTTTCCTTTGGATTTGCTGATTATTGAACATTGTATACATGTAAATCTTAATATTCTTAAAGTGTCTATTTAATATTTCCATTTATACTTTTATGCTATGTGATAAAGCATGATCTTTCATGCTAACTTGGAAATCAAAATTCAAAGAGGAGAAAATAATTTCATGAAATTTTAAAATTTTTGAAATAATAATAATAATAATAATAATAATAATAATAATAAAATAAATAAAAAATAAAGAATCTATATTTATAATAACTAAATAATTTTGAATTTTATCACTATTAGTTAAAGAGTATAAAAATAGGAAATATTAACAATAATAAAAAAAGAATTAAAAAACAAGTTACAAATCGAAATAATTTATCTCATGTAACAAAAAGTTGGAAGTTGGGAAAGATAATTGAGTATGTAGATAGATTGATCTAGGTTTAATTAATTGGATGTAGCTCAAGTGATTGAGAGAAATGTAGTTATCCTCATCATCTGGGTTTAATTCTTTCATGTGACATGTTGAGTTTATAATGAGTATATCCTTGTTGTGTGAGAGCCCCTCAATGATCAAAACAATTTTATTCCTCAAGATGCGTCTAAAGTATTTCACATTAACGAACTCATCTCGTGGTTATCATGGAACAAAAAATCTTATTGCAAAGGGATTGGGGGAATAGCCGGTCACATAAAAAATAATGTTTCTCCTCACTTTGAGCTTCATAAGGTAGACACATAATGTTTCTCCTCACTTTTAGCTTCATAAGGTAGACACATAATGTTTCTCCTCACTTTTAGCTTCATAAGGTAGACACATAATCAATACATTAACGGTAAGAGGATTTATATTGCAATTTTTTATTTCACACTTATCAACACAATCTTTTATAAGAAAAAAAATCTAGATAAAAATTTCCCTTATAATACCCTAGAACATGATATTCACAGTCAGGTAATATTATCTTGTTATGACACTTTAGTTCTAGAACCATAACTAACCAGACTATTCTTCTAAGCAATAATTCCAATCATAATCAACTTTGGCTAGATGAGGACCTTGTTTCAGTTAGTAGATACAAAAGAAACTCTGAAGAGCTCATTGAGAATTTATTTGATATTGAGTTATTCAAGGTCTATAGTTCTCAAGACCTTCTAATTTGCAATGGCTTAATCAAGTAATCAACATCTAATCAGATGACATGTATTCATGGGCTTGGTAGTAGTGTTGTGGATTATGTGATATTAGTATCCTTATATTCAACCAAATTGAAAATTTTGTTGTGTTAAATGACCATGAGCCTAAATTTGATCATAGACCTTTAACCTTAACTCAAAATATTTTCATGCACAAAAGCCACATGCAACAAAATTGTGAGAAGCAAAGGCACTTATTTTTCAACAAAAGAAAAATTGATCTCTTTTTAAAAGATTTAAATAGGGATTTACACCTCTTAACTTATACAGATAACATCTAAAACCTTTATCATAATTTTACTATAACCCTCTTTGATTCCATTAACAAGTTCTCCACTGAAGTTCCATATAAAATGAATAATAGAACTACTAACCCTTGATATAGAAAAGAAATTAGAGAAGCTCCTTATGAATCATTAAAGCTTGATAAGATAAATATGTACAATTGTCTTATTAAAAAGAAAAAAAAAGTAATATATAAATATAAAGAGAGAGTAGTTGTTGTACATATATAAATATGATCCTAGAAAGTTTTGGAAGATAATTCTAATTGATAAAACTAAATCAAATACTCCAATTCCCTTAAAAGACTAGAATTCCTACATTAAAAACATTTATAAGTCCCCTAATACAATGAACATAATTTTGAATTCCCCCATAGAGAATGATATCTTTTATCTGGAAGACATTTAGTTTGGGGTTCATAAACTATCTAATGGGAAAGCAAATGATATTGAATGCTACCAAGTTGAATTTTTTTAAATAGAAGGGTCTACTCTCATCAATCACATATACAAGTTCTTTAATTTTTCAATGAATGAAGACTTCAATAACCCTTGGACACAAAACCTCATTGTGTTTATCTTCAAAAGTGGGGATAAAGACATACCATGTAATTATAGTGTCAATATGATTAGCCACATTTAACCCAAGCTATTGAAAATTATTTTGAAAATGGAGATTAGCCAATGGATATAAATCCATGGTAAAAGAGCTAATAGCCAAGCTAGGTTTAGGAGATATCATTCAGCTATGGACCACCATGTTACTCTTAGGATCATTGCAGAAGAATGTCTCAATAATAAAAAGGTGATATTTTATGTTGTTTCATTGACTTTAGAAAACATTTTGACATTGTTCTTAGGACAAAACAACAGAAGATGTTGGAAGAGATAATGGTTCCTCTCAAGTTGAGGGTTGTTGTGACAAGGCTATATGAGAATGTTATTACCAATTTTAGGACCATTGAGAGCTGGCAAAAAAAAAATTAATGAACAATTGGAGTCAAGCAAGTGTGTCACTTATCCCTACTCTTTTTGACATATATATTACTAAGCTATAGATCAATGTTTGGAAGATATAGGTTGTGCTACCCATGATCACTAGTATCATAACTCTTCTTCTTTATGCTAGCAATACTGTTCTTTTGGGAATATGGGAAGCAACTAAGAATTGCTTAGCATTTTTGCTTGAAGATGGGAATAACTATTAATATTGACAAAACTAAAGTCATGATAATTAAATACTAAAATATTACATATGATACTTTCTTATATTACAACAACAAATAGGGAAGTTCCTCGATATGAATATCTTGGATTTGATATCCATCACAAGCTCAATTGAAATTATAACATTGCAAAAAAGATAAATAGATAATGGAAATCTTATTATGGGCTTGAAATTAATTGTAAATCAACAATTCTTTGATATTTCATTTAAAAAAAACCGTCCTCTTTGAAGTTCTCGTCACTCTTATAATTTTATATATATGAATACTATTTTATGTATATGGATGTGAGGTTTGTGGTTACCGTTTCTCTAAAAATATGTGAAAGAAGATAAAATAAATACAAAAATAGTTTATAACTTTCAATACTCTTTATACACTCCTCTTGATTAAAATAAGTCTTCCCCTACTAAAAATACAAGTCTTAATTGAAAATTTAGAGAAATTTAAATTTAATGATTTGATATTAGTTGAGATGTTAATAGGTTTTATAAATCATCATCTTTGATATAAATACTATATTCTGAGATCTATCACATTTTATTGACATTAAGTTGTTGTGAAAAAAAGGTAAGCAAAATCGAACAAGTACATTTATAGATTCAAGAAAAAACAAAGAAATTATATAAAAAGGGAATTTATACACGATCACATAAGATTAAAAAACCTAAATACAAAATTAGAATTTAGTTTAACCATAATAAGGAAAGGATTAAAAACTCATTAAAATATTAAAAATACACCAGGATACTTACAAAATCAATTTTCTACTTTAGGTGTGTATATATATATATATATATATATATATAGTGAAGAAAAGTTTATATATAATATTAAAAGTGAAGAAAAGGTTGTTGAATAGCATACACGGTTCTTCCGTAGAGTTCTGTCGAGCTCTGGCTCAAATATATTTCTAGATCTGGGCAGTATGCAATCGAGCTCTGGCTCAAATCTGAGGATTATGAGAATGGGATCGTAGGAGAGAATTGGCGGCACTCCTTTGGATCAAATGTCTTCGATTATGAAAGCAACGTGCCCAACGACATGCTTTTTCCTCTCTTATCAAAGCAAGGATTAAAAGGCTTACTGAGACTTTGCAGCTGGGTTCTAGATCTAATCTTATGTGGCTAGATCTAGACCTATATCTAATCTTCTGCCATATTTCTCTGCGGCTGGGTTCTAGATCTAATCTTTTGTTTCATAGACGAACCACCTGTTCAATCTTCTGTGGCTAGATATAGATCTACCTTATTTCTCTGCCACTGGGTTCTACGAGCAAGTAAAATATGGCTCCCAACTTCGTGAAAATAACTACTGGCTCAGTTCCGTCCGCTTCTGGAGGGCAAGCTCCTGCCCATATCGTCAGTGAATCCCCAGCTCCAACTGTCCACTTGGTCTAGGCCTCACTCGATGAGGCTTTGAAGTTTTCCGAAAGTGCCCTAATCTGCCGGTTCAATAGTTTTTGGCCGCGGCTAACAACTCTCCACAATTGGATCTCAGAGGTATGGAAGTGTGTCTTTTCTGATGAAATTAATATCTAACCCTGTTCTAGAGGTTTCCTTATAGTAGATTTTGAAAATATTGAAAGCAGACAATGTATTCTAGATTCTGGCCCTTGATTTTGGGAAAACTTAGGCCTATTCATGAAGCCATGGAACCCATCATTCGATCCCTCAACAACAGTCATAACCTCAGCACTAGTTTGGGTGAGATTTCCAAGCCTACCTTTTCATCTCTAGAATCTCTCCTCGCTAAAAGCCATTGGAAATGCAATTGGGAAATTTTACTGCAGGTGCCCAGAAACAGAGGAATATGCTAGAACCACTTATGCACGCATCTATGTGGAAATGGACTTCAGCACCGGATTCCCAGCTAAAATAAACCTAACAGGTAAAGACTATGTGTGGAACCAAAAACTTGATTATGAAAGTGTCCTCTTCAGATGTCGATCCTGCTTTGAGACAGGCCATCTAGCCAAAAATTGCCCAAAAGTCTCCCAGAAAAATTTTGCTAGAAAAAACCACCACAGATCTACATGGTGGGAAGGAGCACAAAAAGAACACTACACTATCATCAAAGAAGAATACTCTAGAGAAAACTCTGAATCACAAGAAATCGGGCAAGAAAGAAACAACTCTCAAGACAAGCAGGGAGAAAGCCCCGCCCAACAACAAAAAAGTGAACTCAACGACCCCTCAAGCATCAACAGTTATGAGGATTCGAATACCGCACAAAATAAATCTTCATTTAACAGCAAAGTAGATCTCCTAGACCAAACTTCTTCTCCGACTATCTTCAAAAGGACGAACACAATAGATGGTGAAGCTAAGACACCAATGTCCCAAGAACCAAAAGAGATGAAGGAGATGCAAGATAAAGGAAGTTGGAAGACCATAGAGAAAAAAAAAGAAAGCTACAACACCAATCTCGCCAAAAAAGACGAGGAGCCAGACAATTAAAAACTAAGAAAATTATAGGTCTGATAGACCAATTTGGTCTCAGTAGACATTAACTACTTTCATCATCATCATCGTCATCGTCGTCGTCGTCGTCGTCGTCGTCGTCGTCGTCGTCGTCGTCGTCGTCGTCGTCGTCGTCGTCATCATCATCATCATCATCATCATCATCATCATCATCATCATCATCATCATCATCATCATCATCATCATCATCATCATCATCATCATCATCATCATCATCATCAAAATATAAAATATAGAAATAAATTTAAAAATTTTAAAGTTAGTTTAATTTGTTGAGCTTTTTTGTTAATAAAAAGTTAAGGAGTTAATTTTTATTTTTATTTTTATCTTTTGGCTTTAAGTTCTATTAATAAATCATACACCTAAAATTCTAAAAAATCACACTTAAAGACTATTAAAATTTTAGTTTAGTATTTAAATGATTGAATTCGCAACTATTTAAATGATTGAATTCACATTTGAAGACTATTAATTCTTTAATTTGGTATTTAAATGATTAAATTTGTTTGAAACAATAATTTATAGGTCTGTATTAAGTCCTTGGTTTGGTATTTAAATAATTAATTTTTTTGGAACAAATTAGTACGATTATATGGATGGATTTAGTGCATCACTATTTTTCAATTTTAATGCTAAATATTTATTTAAGCATAATGGAGCGCTAAAATGACTAGGTTAATTGTTACGCCAAGTGTAAAGGTCTTAAAATATACATAATTTTATTATTATTATTCTTCCTAAAAATCTTGTAAGTCTTCAATTTTTTTTAGCCAAAAATAATTAAGAACCTCATTATGAAACTAATGCATAAAACTAGTTGACTAAATGCATTATTTAAATATTTGCTTAATCTTAACGCTATGATGAGATGTATTGTGATGCATAAGATATATAATTTTTTTTTTTCGACATAGTTAAAATTTTATAATACAAAAATTAATGACATTTTTTATTATTTTATTAAATTATTAATAATTTATATATATATAAGTGATTCGTCATTTAAAAAAAAAATTGATGTTCCATGTATGAAATTGTGAAAACTATATTATGTAAAATTATATTTATATTGAATTTTTTATTAAATTTAATTAATTTATAATGAGTAGAAAAATCAATTATATATATATATATATATATATATATATTACTGTAAAATAATTTATTTTTATTTTTACTATATTTACTATAGAATATATATTAATTGTAACTAGAAAATAATTATGAGAGGTATTTAAATAATTTTTTCGGACATTGTGTAAAATGATGAAAAACATACAATCAAGTTATTTTTTGAATATATAACTTTTATATATTGAAAATTTGTATAACTGAAAAAATAGTGTTTTTCTAAGATTAACTAGTTATTTTTTCGGTAGTAGTCTTTAAGTTCGATTTTTTGGAAAATTTTCTTATTTATTTTTTGATCTAATTTCTCTAGAATTTAGCAAGGATTCATTAAAACCACGAGTTTGATAGGTGAACTCTTCATAATTGAAGTGCCCCATTGGTTTTTGAGGGTGTCGAATCCATATATGCAGTCAAAAAACTACACAAATCAAGATTTGGACACTATTGTTTTCGCCAAATTCTCTCGAAACAAAAAAAAAAAAAAAAAAAAAAAAAATTACACTTAAAGACTACTCTTCTTTTCCCTCTAAAACATAATTCATATGTTCATGTTAGGTCTTTGATTTGGTATCTAAATGTTTGATTTTGTTTTAAACAAATTGGTACGATCGTAGATAACAAATACATCTTTTGCATCATTATTTTTTCATAAATTTTAATTGTTGATTTTTTTTAAAGCATAGTGGATCCCTAAAATGACTAAGTTGACTGTTAGGCCCTAGTATGAGGGTCTTAAGATGTTTTTAGAAAATTATATAGTACAGAGCAATGGTACACATAAAATATTGCAGAAACACAAACATAGAAAATGCATAAAACAAGAGAGACACAGATATACATGGTTCACCCAGTTTGGGTTGCGTCCATGGAGAAACAACTAGTCCTTCCTTTTATATTATCCAACAAAATGAAGATATAAAACCTACAACAGATCCACTTTAATTTCCTCCTCGCTCTCACATTGTCTCCTCTCTCTTTCTCGCTCAGAATACACATATACACAACCGCAATACAATTCCCTCATATATAGTGAGGGGTTGCCTTCTAGGGAAAAAACCCTAAATTAAACATACCTTCTACTATCAAATAATCTATCTAATGAAAGGCCCAGATTGACTACGAAATTACAATATTTTACAAGGCAATTTTACATCTATTTTTAGCTTTGGGGGCACTGCTTCTGAACCCCCGCCGGGGGGGCTCATAAAATCGTCATCGCCCCCCATAGACCCCCCTAATGGCGATTAAATGGGAAACATTACCGCTAGTTATGAACTGGGGTCCAACATGATGATACCTTTGAATAAAGAAGATAATCAAGCTTCGCACCCAATAATTCATAATTTTATTATTATTATTCCTAACAATCTTGTAAGTCTTCGTTTGTTTACAGTCCAAAAAAAATGAATAATTAATTGATGAAAACAAAATATATTTAGAATCCGAACATAGATATCTATAAGTGTGTTTAGCAATGAATGTGTAGATATACAAAATCATGGTTAAAAATAACGAAGTTGTAAAAGTGGATGTGTTTTTGGTTTATCTAGACCAAACCAAAGTGAGTACATAGAAAAGGTGTTGAAAAGGTTTAATATGCAAAATGCAAAACCAATTAGTATACCTTTGGTTAGCCATTTCAAATTAAGTAAGGAGGCGTGTCCAAAGACTTAGGAAGAAATGGCTCATATGTCTAAAGTTCCATATGCATCAACAGTTGGAAGCTTAATATATGTAATGGTCTGCACAAGGCCTGATATTGTACATGCAGTGGGAGTTGTAAGCAGGTACATGAACAATCCAGGAAAAGAACATTGGATGGCAGTGAAGTGGATTCTCAGGTATTTGAGAGGTACCACAAATCAAGCATTATGCTTTGGTGGTTCAAACATTGCTCTACAGGGATATGTTGATGCAGATATGGCAGGTGACAGAGATAATAGGAGGAGCACTACAGGATATGTATTTATTGTAGGTGGAACAACTTTCAGTTGGGTTTCAAAAATCCAAAGCGTTGTTGCACTTTCGACAACAGAAGTAGAGTATGTTGTTGCTACATAGGCTAGTAAAGAAATGATATGGTTACAAAGGTTTCTGGATGAATTGGGTAAGAAGCAGGAGTTGGGCAGGTTATACAGTGACAGCCAGAGTGCCATACATCTTGCAAAGAACTCTGCATTTCATTCCAAGACTAAACATATACAGCTCAAGTACCATTTCATACAGTCAGCATTGGAAGATGGACAGTTGAAGCTGGAAAAGATACACACTAGCCAGAATCCTGCAGATATGCTAACAAAAGTTGTAACTAGGGAGAAACTGAGAATTTTCTTAGTTTCAATTGATCTTCAAGTATGATGAAGAAGATGAGAAATAGCCAGGTCGAAAGTGGAGTCATTGTCTAGCAAATGAAGCAGCGATGGAGTTACTATAATCAGTCTCCAAGTGGGAGATTGTTGGGTGTGGAGCCTGATTATCTTCTGTCTTCAAAGATTTCAGCTGGATGTATACCCCTGGAAGACTGTACACCCCTCCACACGGGGGGGGTGGGGGGGTGCGGGGGCCAGTGGTCTCCAGGCGGGGGTTCGAGGGCAGCTCCCCTGAAGCCAAAAATAGATGTAAAATTTCCTTGTAAAAGTCTAGTAATTTCTAGTCAATCTGGGCTATTCATTAGGCGGATGATCTGACGGTAGAAGTTATGTTTAATTTAGGGTTTTTTTCCCTAGAAAGAAACCCCTCACTATATATGAGGGAATTGTATTTCGTCTATGTAGATCTGTATTCGGAGTAAGGAAGAGAGAGGAGATTTAGAGCGAAGAGGGTGTTACAGTGGATCTGCTATAGGTTGTGTCTCTTCAGTTTGATGGATAATATAATAAAAGAAGGACTAGTTGTTTCTCCGTGGATGTAGCCCAAACTAGGTGAACCATGTATATCTTTGTCTCTCTTGTTTTATGCGTTTTCTGTGTTTATATTTCTGCAATATTTTTATGTGTTCCATTGCTCCATAATATATAATTTTCTAACATTGAGGAAGAACTTAATTCAAAAATTATTCAGCCAGTTTTGACAATAGCCCAAGCTATGGGCCTTAAAGGAAACAGTGGGGATAATTTAATTAATTGCTTTATTTCAAACCCTGATTTTTCCCAACACTTAGAGGGGCAGTCAAATCATGAGATAGATGTCATTGATGAGCATAAATTCCAAGACCATAGTACAACATCTGAATTAGATTCATCCCTCCTCTCTGTATTTCTTGCAGAATCAACGACTGATGGTGGAAGCAAGGTAATTGAGATCTTTCCCTGAAAAACTTTAATGGTGGTGGTTTCCCCGGGACCCTTCCCCACTGCTTTATCGATACCAGACTGGCAGGACCTTATGAAGAACACCACTTACTGCCTTCTTACCGCTTACCTTTACAACCACAGGTTGACGTCACAACATACCAGCTTGATTTAAAACAGACCGAGAGGAGGAAGCAGCTTACCTTCTTAACCGCTGGCCTTACTATCAATTCTGCTCTAACTTATGAACAGGAAAACCGATTAAATCAGATATTGAAAGATTTTTCAAACACATTTTCTTGGGAATATGCAGATACGGATATGATACTTGGTATTTTCTATGATCTTTTATATGATTGCATAGAGGTTTATATGGATGATTTTACGGTGGTGGGTGATACTTTTGAAGAGGCTTTACTTAATCTTAGGAAGGTTTTACAAAGATGTACAGAGATTAATATTTCATTAAGTAGTGAAAAGTGTTTTCTAATCATGCATGAAGGCGTTATCTTGGATCATCATGTTTCTGTTGCAGGAATTAAAGTTGACCCGACAAAAATCGAAGTGATTTTGAAGAAGAAAGAGCTGGAAATGGTGGGAAAGGGGGTCATTCCTTTCACTACCTCTTCTTGATCTTCTGCTGCAATAAACTGAGCTTACTTTGTTCCTTCTTGTGCTCATTAAACCATGAGAGGAACGTCTATTGGGTACAAGTTTATTCCTTTTTCTGGGCCCAATGGACTAATTATGGAAAAGGATCCCCCTTGGACTCTAGAGTCTTGTTTTCCAGTATTAGACTCTCTAAAATTGAAATCTGGCGAGCATGGAGTGTCCTGGGCTCATTAAAATAATAGGTTAGTAGATCCTTCTGGATCCTTAGAATAAATTTCATTTTTCAAGACAATTTTTGGTTTTCTCGTGTTGGACTGATGTGGGATTTCTTAAGGCCCTCCTTCCAATGATCTTGGCCCATCGACATCAGAAAATTATCTGGGTTTCAAGATTAGAGACTGGTGATGCCTTGAAGCTTGTATACCTTAATGACAGGCTATCTTGTCAGCAACAATGGGGATTCATTATGGCTCCTTGACTATTGGATCCTACAGGGGGTTCGACAACAACTCATACATTCACACATGAAAGGATGCATCAGATGTACCTTGGTCCTCACTCTCATCATCGGTGATGGGCCTCACATTGGTTAACAACTGACCTTAATGGCTGGTAATCTAGCGATTCCACTATACATTTGACCTCAACGCATTTATTCGTGTGTAGTGAACTGTACAAGAAGGGGAAAATATGGTTTCCTATAGATGTATTTCCTCTAGAAAATTCTAGCAGTTGCATTTCCTGTAGAAAACAATTATTTCCTGAATAATGAGCTCAAGCAGAGCATATTATACATAATCTGGAAAGTACCATCATTATTATTTGAGGCTACATAGCTACATGATCTTTCCTCTGACATGATTTTGAAGTGGTTTATAATTTCAAGGTAGGAACAAGCATCATCAAAATTATTGACCGTTGTAAGCTAAGATCAAAGGTACGTTTTGACGTCATAATACTTAGGGTAAGAAAAGGTAATGGTACAAAAATTCTAAATTTGCATAAGTACGAGTCATGGCCACCATCGCGGAATAAAGTGGCTACGAGCCATTTGTGTAAGAACATGAATCCCAATTCCCAATTATTATCTTGATGTGTATGTTGGTTATCTTCCCGATATTTATTCCGCAGAACGGATCATGATGGAAATCATGATCACGTTCTGTGTCTCTCGGAGTTGCAGATTGCTCCTGAGTCTTTCCTAACTAAGCCTTTTTGTGAAACCTATCAGTGAATGAAATTGAGCTCTGCTCCCTCTTCTGCTCCTAGTTATGGTAAAAATGAGGTATGCTGTAGGATATGAGCCGCAGGGTCCCGCACTACTTGACGCCTACCCATAGAATAAGGCGAGGTTGGAGAAGGCAGGTTGGTTGCCCTGTTCATGAAATATAGCCATCACAAATCGAACGCTACAAATTCCTTCGCCTTAAACTTAAATGGTGACAAGGCGCAAGTGGGGAATGTGAGATTTAAGTTGACAGAGGAACTGGTAGCACGAGCATGCGAGAATACGAGATTTAACAGGATGGAGAGCACCGGTTCAATAACTAGCGATTTAACAAGGAAATATGTGCGCCCTTTCTTAAGAAATAACACGCAAACCCGGATTGGAGTAAAGGAATTTCCCAGGAACTCCTTAGAAGTAAGTACCACCAACTTTTGTTTTTTCTGCAGAAATATATCACTTGTGAGGGTCGCTATGGTTTAGCGTTTCTGTTTCATATTCATCTTTTAGGCCATTTTAGAGACAAGCCCCTAAATTTACCCTACTATCTTAGAATGTTTCTCATGAAAATGGATACCTCTGCTAAGGAGAGGGCTGCCCATATAGAGGGGAACCTCTGTCATCATGGACAGGTAAAAATCATTATGACAGAGGTTTTGCAGAAACAAGGAAAAGCATGGGATGAGTTCTTGACTGAGAATTATTTTGTTGACGATGAGAAGGAGCCTGATGTACCTAAAACTAAAGAAGCAGAACTGGTGGAGAGGCCTAAAAAGAAACCCTGGACCCATGGTTAGCTAATTGAGGAGGTGAAGAAAGATGAAGAAGTGGTGGTAGTCAAGGAAACTATGGGGAAAATGCCTAAGGCATCAAAGGGTACGTACTCTTGCTAGGAATTTTACGAGAAGCTAGTGACAAAGGAAATTTCAGAGGAGAAGGAACAACAAATTAAGACTAAAAATAAGGATAATAAGCCCTGGGACTTGTCTAAGGGGAACAAGAGAAGATTGAATTGGCTGAGTTTATCAACAGAGAAGAGTGGGAAACTACATCTTTCCAAGAACCACTGCTGCAGGAAAGTGGGGAGAAAACAATTGAAGATGGCCGAGAACGGGAGGAACCAAGTCCACCTCAGTCCTCTCAAGGATAGAATGGGGATGAAGGAACCTCTAAGAAAAAGAAATCTCGGAAGGAGATGGAGGAGACCATTAATGAGCTCACTGTGTCTAAACGGGTGCTCCGGATAAAAAGTAAGACCTTGGAGGAGAATAGTTTGCGATTGCAGAAAGAGGTGGAAGAATGGAAAGAAAAACATCAGAAGTGTTAGAAAATTATATATTACGGAGCAATGGAACACATAAAATATTGCAGAAATATAAACACAGAAAACGCACAAAACAAGAGAGACACAGATATACGTGGTTCACCCAGTTTGGGCTACGTCCACCCCGAACAGCCAGTCCTTCCTTTCTATTATCCAGCAAAATGAAGAGACACAACCTATAGCAAATCCGCTGTAATATCCTCTGTTTTCTCTCACAGTCTCACCTCTCTATTCCTCGCTCACAGAATACACATCTATCTCACAGCCTCAAATACAATACCCTCATACAAAGAGAGGGGTTGCCTTCTAGGGCAAAAAACACTAAACTAAACATAAGTTCTACCGTCAGATCATCTGCCTAATGAACGGCCCAGATTGACTAGAAATTACTATACTTTTACAAGGCAATTTTACAGTTGTTTTTAGCTTCGGGGGCGCTGCCCCCGAAACCCCCCACCAGGGGGGGCTCCCAAAGGTCGCAGCCGCCCCCCCCTAGACCCCCCCTGCAGCGAATATTTTACGGGCGGCGTTGCCGCCCCCATTTCGAACTGGGGTCCTATGTGGCGATACCTTTGAATATAGAAGATAATCAGGCTCCACACCCAACAATCTCCCACTTGGAGACTGATTGTAGCAACTCCACCGCTGCTCCATTTGCTGGACAATGACTCCTCTTTGGACCTGGCTGTTTCTCATCTTCATCGTCATCCTTGAAGACCAACTGAAACTGAGCATATTCTTAGTTTCTCCCTGGTTACAACTTTTGTTAGCATATCTGCGGGATTCTGGCTAGTGTGTATCTTTTCCAGCTTCAACTCTCCATCTTCCAACACTGATCGTATGAAATGGTACTTGAGCTGTATGTGTTTAGTCCTGGAATGAAACGCTGAGTTCTTTGCAAGATGAATGGCACTTTGGCTATCACTGTATAGCGTGCTAATATCATGCTCCTTACCCAATTCACCCATAAACCTTTGTAACCAAATCATTTCTTTACTAGCCTCTGTAGCAGCAACATACTCTGCTTCTGTTGTTGAAAGTGCAACAACACTTTGGATTTTTGAAACCCAAATGACGGCTGTTCCTCCAACAGTAAATACATATCCTGTAGTGCTCCTCCTGTTATCTCTGTCACCTGCCATATCTGCATCAACATATCCTTGTAGGGAGATGTTTGAACCACCAAAGCATAATGCTTGATTTGTGGTACCTTTCAGATATCTGAGAATCCATTTCACTGCCATCCAATGTTCCTTTCCTGGATTGTTCATGTACCTACTTAGAACTCCCACTGCATGTGTAATATCAGGCCTTGTGCAGACCATTGCATACATTAAGCTTCCAACTGCTGATGCATATGGAACTTTAGACATATAATCCATGTCTTCTTGGGTCTTTGGGCACATTTCCTTGCTAAGTTTGAAATGGCTAGCAAAAGGTGTACTAACTGGTTTTGCATTGTGCATGTTAAATCTTTTCAACACATTTTGTATGTACTCATTCTGAGACAATGTTAATTTACGATTTTTCCTGTCTCTAGTTATTCTCATACCAAGGATTTGTTTCGCAGCTCCCAAATCCTTCATTGCAAATGGATTTGCCAATTTTCTTTTGAGTACATTTATTTCCTGCATGTTAGATCCTGCAACAAGCATGTCATCTACATACAATAACAATATAATATAACTGCCATCATTTTGCTTTTTCAAATAAACACAATGATCAGAGTGACATCTAGTATAACCTTGTTCAGACATAAACTTGTCAAATTTTAGATACCACTGCCTTGGAGCCTGTTTTAAGCCATACAAGCTCTTCTTCAACCTGCACACTAGTTTCTCCTTCCCTTTCACCTCATATCCTTGTGGTTGCTGCATATATATCTCTTCCTCCAAATCCCCATGGAGAAAGGCTGTCTTTACATCTAACTGCTCAAGATGCAAATCTTCAGCTGCTACAAGACTTAAAATAGTTCTGATTGAAGTCATTTTAACAACAAGAGAAAATATTTCATCAAAATCAATACCTTTCTTCTGTGCAAACCCCTTCACCACAAGTCTATCTTTATACCTCTGTTTTCCTCCATCTTCTTCCTTCAGCATGTAAACCCATTTATTCTTCAATGTAGTTTTTCCTACAGGAAACCTGACTAAATCCCAAGTCTGGTTATGCATTAAGGAGTCCATCTCTTCTTCCATGGCTACCTCCCACTTCTTCTTGCTTTCAACCTGCATTGCTTCTTCGTAACATTCGGCTTCACCGGAATCAGTCAACAATAAATAATATAATGAAGGAGAGTATTGTTCAGGGGGTCTACCTATCCTGGTAGATCTTCTAACACCACTTTCAGGTGTTTGGGGTGCCTGTTGTTGTTGTGGTGGTTGTTGTTGTTGTGGTTGTTGATTATTATTATTTTCAGGCACCTTTACTTTTTCAGTGATTTCATCAAGAACTGCATATTCCTTGTTTTCCTTTTCCTGTTTCTTTTCCTGCAACTGATTCTTATACAAGACCTTTTCATTGAATATTACATCTCTACTCCTAATGATTTTGTGATTTTCGTAATCATATAAGCGATAACCAAAATCATTAACACCATATCCAATAAAGGTACATTTCTTTGACTTTGCCTCAAGCTTTGTTCTATTTTCTTTATCAATATGGACAAAGGCCTCACAACCAAAAGGCTTTAAAATAGAGTAGTTTACCTTTTTACCTGTCCATGCTTCCTCTGGAACACCACCATCCAAGGAACTTGAAGGCCCTCTGTTTATCAGATAAACAACTGTATCTACAGCATCTGCCCAAAACTGTAAAGGCAATCCTACATGCAATCTCATGCACCTTGCACGCTCCATGATTGTTCTATTCATCCTTTCTGACACACCATTTTCTTGTGGTGTTCTTGGAACTGTCTTCTCTCTGCGAATTCCATGCTCTGAACAATACCTATCAAACTCTTTGCTGCAATATTCACCTCCATTGTCTGATCTAAGACACTTCAATTTCTTTCCTGTCTCAATCTCAACCAAAGCTTTCCATTTCTTGAAAGTATCAAATACATCAGATATATTCTTAATACAATAAATCCAAGTTTTTCTAGTTGCATCATCAATAAAAGTAACATAATAACGAGAGCCACCAAGAGATGATACCTGAGCAGGTCCCCATACATCTGTATGCACAAGCTCTAATTTTTCATTCTTCTTTTCTTTCCCAACTCTGAGAAATCTGACTCTCTTCTGTTTTCCATAAATGCAATTCTCACAGAAGTCCAAATCAACATTCTTCAAACCCGGCAACAAATTCCTTGAGTGAAGAATGTTTATCCCCTTTTCACTCATGTGTCCGAGCCTATGATGCCATAATGCTGCATCTGCTCCTTTGGAAGTTAAAGCATTAACAGAGTTAGAAATACCATTGCATAAATACAATGTACCAACCTTTTCACCTTTTTCTATTACCAGGGCTCCTTTGGTGACCTTCCAAGCTTTATCTGTGAAGGTTGTCACACAACCTTCACCGCCTAACTGCCCTATTGAAATCAGATTTTTCTTTAGATCTGGAACATGCCTTACCTCCTTTAATAGCCATTGGTTTCCATTATGCTGTTTTACAAGAACCTTACCCATTCCAACGATTTTACAGGGTTTATCATCACCCAGACGAACTTGTCCAAAATCTCCTTGAACATAGTCATGAAAGTATTTCTTATCAGGTGTGGCATGGAATGAAGCCCCTGAATCTACCACCCAGGAATCAGTAATATTTTCGAAAGAAAGAATCAAAGCATCTTGTAACACCTCACCTGTCACATTTTCTTCATTATTGTTTTCTTGCTGTGCATCTCCTTCTTTTCCCTTTCGAGATCTACAGTCTTTCTTCAGGTGTCCTTTCTTTCCACATTTCCAGCACACTATCCCCGATCTGGACTTGGATCTGCCTTTCCTTGATTTACTGCGATATCCTGAGCTCTTTCCTCTTTCCATTTTTCTTCCTCTAGACTCTGCACTCAAAGCATTTCCCGATGTCTCACCGGAGCTTTTCCGACGCATTTCCTCGCTAAGGATAGCACCGACAACATCATCAAACTTTAAAGTACTAGATCCAGAAACGGAGTTACTAATGGCCATTACCAAACCATTCCAACTTTCTGGTAATGAGCACAAGAATAACAGAGCCCTAACTTCATCATCAAAGTTTACCCCTACAGAGCTTAACTGACTTGTAACTGTATTAAAATCATTTAAATGGTTTGCAACAGATCCACCTTCCGACATATTCATATTAAATAATCGTTTCATAAGAAATACCTTGTTTGAGGTCGAGGGTTTTTCATATAGTTTCGACAACGTCTGCATCAAACCCTCTGTCATGGTTTCCTTCGAAATGTTGAAGGCGACTGACGCAGCAAGGCACAACCGTATTGTTCCGAGTGCCTTTCTATCGAGAAGGTTCCATTCTTCGTCTTTCATACCCGTCGGCATCTTTGTTTTTCCACCCAATGGTAGGTATAGATCTTTCTGATACAGATAATCTTCCATCTGCATCTTCCATAGCGAGAAGTTTTGGCCGTTAAATTTCTCGACCCTAAACTTACCATCTTCCGCCATTGCTCCCACTCGAACCAGGAACCCTTCTTTCCTGCGGGTTTATCAGCCAAATAGACCTTCAACTCTGATACCAGTTGTTAGAAAATTATATATTACGGAGCAATGGAACACATAAAATATTGCAGAAATATAAACACAGAAAACGCACAAAACAAGAGAGACACAGATATACGTGGTTCACCCAGTTTGGGCTACGTCCACCCCGAACAGCCAGTCCTTCCTTTCTATTATCCAGCAAAATGAAGAGACACAACCTACAGCAAATCCACTGTAATATCCTCTGTTTTCTCTCACAGTCTCACCTCTCTATTCCTCGCTCACAGAATACACATCTATCTCACAGCCTCAAATACAATACCCTCATACAAAGAGAGGGGTTGCCTTCTAGGGCAAAAAACACTAAACTAAACATAAGTTCTACCGTCAAATCATCCGCCTAATGAACGGCCCAGATTGACTAGAAATTATTATACTTTTACAAGGCAATTTTACAGCTGTTTTTAGCTTCGGGGGCGTTGCCCCCGAAACCCCCCGCCAGGGGGGGCTCCCAAAGGTCGCAGCCGCCCCCCCTGGACCCCCCCTGCAGCGAATATTTTACGGGCGGCCATTTCGAACTGGGGTCCTATGTGGCGATACCTTTGAATATAGAAGATAATCAGGCTCCACACCCAACAATCTCCCACTTGGAGACTGATTGTAGCAACTCCACCACTGCTCCATTTGCTAGAAAATGACTCCTCTTTGGACTTGGCTGTTTCTCATCTTCATCGTCATCCTTGAAGACCAACTGAAACTGAGCATATTCTTAGTTTCTCCCTGGTTACAACTTTTGTTAGCATATCTGCAGGATTCTGGCTAGTGTGTATCTTTTTCCCCGCTGGACCCCCCCTGCAGCGAATATTTTACGGGCGGCGTTTCCGCCCCCATTTCGAACTGGGGTCCTATGTGGCGATACCTTTGAATATAGAAGATAATCAGGCTCCACACCCAACAAGAAGACCTATCGTATTATGAAAAAACATCAAGTTCAGATTGATAATTTGCAGAAGAAGAATGAAGAGTATCGTAACAAGGTACAGAAAGCAGAATCTAATAGGGCACACCTAGACCACCTAGCTACAGTAGCTGCGGCCTAGAGCAAGGACTGAATTTTCTTCCTAGAGGAACATTTTTTCTTGCATAAGGGACATGAAAGAATCTATGTGTGGGGGAGATGTTGAGTACCAGTTTTTCTCATTTCTGATGGCATTTCTAAGGTCTTAAACCCTTTATTTTGAACCTTTCTTAATCCTTGAACACCCTCTTTTACCATCTTTTGTGTATTTTGACCAAGAAGGTGCTGTGAACTTGACAATATGAAAATTATTTTAAAATGTATCATTTTACTTTAATTCCTAAGCATTTTTGAAGTTAAAAAATTATATATTGAATCACCTACAATGTCAAAGGGGCTAATCACATATTGTGCAAATCAACCATTTTCTAAAGCAGTTCCGAGATTCCTGCAGCTACTCCGCAATTTCCTGCAAGTTCACCGATTTCCTGTAGATGCGGATATTTCCTGTAACCGCCCTGATTTCTTGCAATGATATCCATGGTTGAGCATGTTCCAGTCAGCCTCGAGGAGAATGAAGACATGGGTTTTGTTGAGAAAGTCACTAATATGGATGTTGTCCTATTGGTCGCCTTAGAACTGCCATTGAAACTGCCCAGACCTTCATTCCTTTTTCAGATGGCCGTATTAAGAGGCAGTTCTAGCAGCTTCATGAAATTTGTTCGATCCATGCTTTCAATCATGGATCGAACTCATCATGCTTATTTCTGCTATCTTTGTCAGATATTGTTAGCCAGCAGTTGTAGGATGTTATATTTTCTAATTTGAGGTAGATTATGCCCATGTATTTGTATAAAAGACCTTTATGTTTATTGGGGGGGATAGAGAGGATATGGAGAGAAGAAGGACATATTGAATATATTAGACCTGTATTACTATATATTTTCCAGATTAATATAATACTTGATGTTCTGTTGAATTTCATTGAGTAACTCCTTTCGTAGTTGAAGGGGTTGTGAGTAAGGGAGGGGCCCCTTTACTCACAAGTCATGTAGCTGCAGATTTGTTTTATTTCCATTTATTCTTGTCATGCATCAATAGAATTAGTACACAGTTTTTAGTTCTCTTTTCTAATTTGTAACAACTTGTGAATGATGGTTAAATGTGAGCTTATTTGATGAATGATTTGGAATTGTTGAATAGGCTTCCATTTCTGTTATGCAAAGTTTGAATCAAGTTAATTGATTTTGTTTGGGTTTGTATCTTTTCTTGATCTGCATCAACAATTCTAGGTGCTATAGAGAGATGAATTATCTACTCCATAGCCTTTGTTGCTAAGTGTTGATGAGGAAAAGAGTTCTTGAAGCTGTGTGTGTGTGATTTTATTTAGAGCAACACTTACAATTAGCTTGCATATATTTTTCGCAACATCTCACAATCTTACCTACCCCTGGTCGATAATTCATGTCTATCAAATTATAATTCTATAATTTTCCCAAATATTACTAGATCCAGATCATTGTTATATTACAGATGACTATTACATAGATATTTGTATTATTTCAAAGTTACTATATCACATGCGGGCCACAAAGTATACAATACATACCATAGTAATGTATAATGTGTACTATAGGTATAGAGTAATGTTAACTCTAAGACACAAATATATATTGACTAGCCACATATAATGTCAATGATCAATGAACCACATATAAAGTCAATAATCAATGAGCCATTGATAAAGTATGTGAGCTACTGTGATTTGAGAGACACAGTAATATCGAGCCACATAGCGCTGATGATATAGAGTATAAATATGATCCATATAGGAATAATATGCCACATAGTGATGATGATATAGATTATAAATATGACCCATATAGAAATACTATGCCACATATAGAGATATGATAACATTGTGTATAGATATATGTGATCGCATGGTGTATGATGCATATCACAGATAAATGCGATACAACATATGTGATGCTAATGTATACAAACATATGTGATGTCACACATGTGATGCCAATACGTACAGACATATGCGATGTCATATATGCAATGGCAATGTGTACATACATATGCGGTGTCATATATGCGATGCCATGATGAATTTCCATCGAACCACTGTAAAGTATCAGAGTCATAGAATATAATATTAAAGCTACTAAGGTAGCGACCAACATGCCATAGAGAAAGTCAAGTCATGGAAATTATGTGAATTATAGAGATAGTTGAACTTGTAATCTTCACGTGACAGAGACTACGGCTAAGAATGCTGATTAACCCATAGATATAAGAATGTTGATTAACCCATAGATAAAATTTATCCTTGATGCCCATAAATTCAACCAAGAAGAACCACCTTTACGAGTTGTTTCTACCTCATAAATCACCACAAAATATCATCGAATAATACTACTGAAAGGAGGAATAAGAGAGCTAATATATAGAAGTTTTATCACATCTTAGGATGAGCCAAATTGAAGTTAGAGGCCAACTTATGGAGGGAATTTCAAATTCAAAACTTTTCTAAATAATTTCTTTCTCACATTGTCATTAAATAAATAATAATATTATTTCATTTTAATCTAATTAAAATTTTCATTATGATCTTCTTTAGGACTCAAGGGGTTGCTCTTGGGGACTTAGGGGTTGTATGGAATTCATCCCATAATTTCCCCACTTTTCAACACTTCCTCTCACCTTAGGAGGAATTTCCATCTGCATCATAAGACTCTTATCGGAGGACATATCTCAATACAATAAGGCAAGAAATTGCATCATCATAACATCTCGTCTTGTCTCATAAAAGAAGAATAATGCATATTTAATGATAGGGGAGTTCAATCCTCCAAACCCTACTAGTCTCCAAGTCAAATCTCATGACCTTCATCTCAGCTACATCAACAGGTCATCCATCTCATTAAATCTTGTCTCAACTTGATTCCTTTGATCATTAGCTGAAAAATGATTTCTTAATAGGGCAACTCCCATACCACCCTATATCCACAAACAATAGGAGGGATATCACTTACCATGATGGGTCAAGATCACACCTATCCTAATTCCTCTTGATAATAGGTAGGATACACTCATCACAAAAGGTAAGGATCACACTTTATCCTTTTTTCTATTGATATGCCCATCTTGACCCTCAAGTCAGAGGTAAAACACTTGCATCCCTAACTTGAGCGGGATACCACTTACCATGATGCATGAATCATACCTAACTCAAGTAGCTAGCACCCATTGGCCAGATGGGTGGGAAGCAATCCCAATAAGCCTAACTTGTGAGTAGGATTCCAACTAGGGTATACTTTTTCAAGACCAAGAGAGACAATAGGCATGATACAACTTACGATGGAAGGTAAGGATCACAAATTATCCAATGGCTTGATAATAGGTAGGATAGGAATTATTGTACATGGTAAGGAACACAAACTATCCTATTGCACAGAGTTCCCTCAACCCCAGGAGTTCTCTAGCTCAATTCCTCTCTTTGTGAGCTCAAACAAAGTGGAAGAAAATAGCTCAATGTTCTCAATCAACCTGGGACCCCTCCTTCTCATTAGTGCTTTCACTAGGCATACGACTATTATTCCTAGCCATAGTGCATGACACCTAGAGAATATTGGGTCAACCAAAAGCTTCCATGCTGCAACACAAGGATCCTATTGTCTACCTATTCACCAATCAAAATGTGATGGAGTCTCATAACTCCTTTCTGCATCATATCCCATATATAGTAATATTTGATCTCAATGTTCTTTAACTTGTCATGGAACACATGATTCTCTACATGTCATATCCCATAATTTGTCACAGCATATAATAGTCTTGCCTAACATATCCTTAAATAACTTTCCAAAGAGATTTATCAACCATACTATCCCACAACCAACCATGCCAGAAAAAATGCACACTACCTCTCAAAGCAATATATTTCTATGCTAGGAAATCATCTAAGAACTAGGGTAGACCTAAGGCAACACTCAGATGTGCTCTTCTAGTCAACAATATTCTTAGCATTATTATATCCATAAAGTCTCAAGTATCTGATAGTGTGTCTCAGCCCAACTTCACAACATTCCATTATATCTAGTCTCTATAAGGCTCAAAGAACATACTGCAAATTAAGAATCCACATAACTATCAGCTTATGATTGGAATCCATCAAAAATGAATCTGGAGAGGAGGCTCTCTTAGCTTCTTTAGTGTAAACCATCATGAAAAGTCTTTGACAACATGCTTCTCTTGGTAAGGAAGTCCTCATTTTTTCTCTGTTACACTTCTAATCTCAAGAAGTAGATCATCAATTTTCTGAGGTTAGCTTCCTCTAGCACTGAATACTGAGATGGTATGTCCCTATCATAGTTAAATCATTAGCATACAAAACCAAATATCAAAGACATACCTTCAATGTAAAGAGAAGTTGATGTCAGCATCAGATGACCATCAATCTAAGTATGCTAAGACCAGAGGGCTTATTTGAGTCCATATGAGACTTTCTTTCATCTGTAATGATGAATCTAATCTCATGTCACTAAAATCATTAAAGTAGTTCCAACTATACTCCTTCCTTATGTACATCATGGAGGAAGTCATCTTCACATACGTTTGATTAGTGCATTCTATAGTAGGAGCTACAATCCTTTTCATCTGAGTATTCCTTATCACTAATTCATATAATGGAAGCCTCTGATATTGCAATAATAAGAATGGTCCTTTCATGGAGGATATATCTCTCTCAACATCATATCAAATTGTTGCACTCAATCTACTCCCTCTGAATAATAATCCTCTTCAACCATAGATGTCAACTTGAGAGATGGAATTCTTCCTTTAATATTTGTGCTCTTATCCATTTATCAAGTTCCACTCTAATCATGGGATGGACCGATATTATTCTCAATATCAATGTAGAGAATTTGATCTTCACATTTGTGAAATGTTTCTATTGATTCCAAAACAAGAGTAAGAGTACTCGTGGAATAATAAACATAATAAAAATGTACCTGGTGATGACGAAAGACTGGTTTTCTTCTTTAGATGTAAGGGTGGCTCTTATATTATTCTACTCCAACTCCCTCTGAATTTTCCTGTACTGACTTCCTATAGGAGCTTTCACTTCCTGCTCTCCTTTGCATACGACTGATACTCAAGATGGATCACATCCTCATCCAAGAAGTTAGTGAAACAAATAAAATGCTCATGCAAGAAGAATAAAAAATAATAATAAATTTGACAAGAATAGTGACATAAAGAAATGACATAAGTCTTGAAAGTACTTAACTTTAATATAGATTGTAGGAAGCTCTCATCTCCTTCTGAGTGCTAACTCTTCCTGTAATTCTCCACATCATGATGATATTTAAGAAGGATCAAATTTCTCTATCCAAAAAGTTGGTAAAAAGGGTATTCAAATATTCGTGTAGGAGGAATAAAAAATAATCTAAAAATGAAAAATCTAAATAAGAGAATGTCATAACATAATATTTAAAGAAAAATACGAAGGAAGTTATTAGATCCTTCTTGATCTTACCTCCATGAGTCTAAACTATCCATCAACCACAGGCCATTGCCAAAAGAAATGTCACTTGTATCCTTGATCGTCTTTCATCGACAACCAAGTCCAACCATCAAGGTATATGATGACCACACGATTCCTAGGGTTTCTCTGAATCTATTGAGGGATTCTCATTGATTATGTCATATTAGGAAGATTCACACTAGGGTTTTTCTGAATTTTTTTGGTATTTGAATAGCTAAATGACATCTTACAGTTCATGTCATATCAAGAAAATTCTGAATCATACTAGGCTTATTTCATATGAAGGACACTCCTAGGGTTTCTCTCAAATGCTATCTTCTTTTAGGTATATTCCATGTTCATCTCTTTCACTTTGTTTGATCCATCATAAGTGTCGTTATGGGTGTGATATGTCAATGACTTTTCTTCGGCCCAACTCTGATACCATGTTAATTTTTCATAGGGCTAGATTGTTCTATGTTGTAGGTAGTTGCATTTATAAACTTTTCAACATTTACATATTACATTTTTCATATAACATTCATCCCATATCATATCATCAGTAAAAATTATGTATAGATAACAATAAATATCAACAATGAAACGAAACAATAAGGAACAACAAAAGAAAAAAATACCCAATAGAGACACCAGGAGTTAGGTCAGAGACCTAGGAAAAACCCCACAAGGGGAAAAGCCCATCCAAATTCTTCTTCTATTATATATTCATCAATTATTTAGCTGAGATACAAAGTACATCCATAATGAAAAACATTGATTACATTAGGCCACCTAAGGCCAACTCAAGTTAGTTCACAACTTCATTTGTGAACTGAATGAGACAAGTTTAGGAGAGTTTCTATCACATGACAATCTCACTTCTGCCATAGAGACACAATCACATTTGTCATAAGATAAATTTTATCACTATGATAGCAACACTGCCATCGTTTTGATAGGATCATTATCATCATTGTCATATTTCACTACCGTAAACAAAGAGCATACACCAAAGGTCATTGCCAAGTCTATAATATCAAGATTTATGCCATAATGAGGTTGCAACCATTAGGGGAATTTTGAGCTCTAAAATGAGCCTCCTAATGAAATTATAAAATAATAGTGGAAATAATAAAATAAGTTTTGATTACATCATCAAATTTTAGAGGGAAAAAAAAACTATTTTTTCAACTCGTATTTTCAACTTATCTCCCTATGGGTTTACTCAAATTTAGAGTGAGAGAACTCATTAGATGCAGAATTTGATTCCTCATCCAATGAGTACCCATGTTGCATGCTTTTGATGGACCGTGCTACATGAAAAATGAGAAATACATGAAAAAACATGATTACAATCACGTTTATTCATGTATTTCTCATTTTTCGTGTAGCAAGGTCCATCAAAAGTATGCAACATGGTTACTCCTTGGATGAGGAATTAAATTTTTCATCCAATGAGTACCCTCGCTCGAAATTTGAGTAAAACCTTAGGGAGGTAAGTTGAAAAAGTAGTTTTATTATTTTTTTATTTTTTAATCTCTTTACTTTATTAACCAAAAAATGGTGAATCATCCCCCATAGTTGACATCATCATCTTGAATCCTATTGGTTCTTATAAAGTTTATTTTGGCTGTACATTTTTCTTAGGAGGCCATTTAAGACCTCAAAAGTTCTCTAATGCATGTATGCCATAATAAGGTTTCTGTTGTATAACATTGACACATCACTACACACAAATTTCTGTCTGCTAAACATCACTTATTATGAGGCCTGTCATACTGGGTCATATGTGTTTTTATACACATAATTGTATATCAGAAATACACTACAATACATAGGTCATTGTTATGTCGATATCCCTTTAGGTCTCTACCACATCAATAGGTTTATGCTATGACAATGTTGTTACTAGATCTAAATCACTGTTATACTATAGATGATTTTTATATAGATCTCTATATTATGTCAAAGTTACTGTATCATGTGCAATCCACAAAATATATAATACATGCCATAGTAATGTATAGTGTGTACTACAAGTACAAAGTAATGCATACTCTGTGCTACAAATATATATCGACTAGCCACAAATAATGTCAACGATTAATGAACCATAGATAAAGTCAACAATCAAAGATCCACATATAAAGTATGTGAGACACTATGATTTGAGAGACACAATAATATAGATCCACATAGTGATGATGATATAGAGTATAAATATGATCCATATAGAAATACTATGCCACATATAGAGATGCGATAACACTTTGTATAGATATATGTGATACCATGGTGTATGATGCGTACCACAGATAAATGCGATACATCATATGCAATGCCAATGTGTACAAACATTTGTGATGTCATGCATGCGATACCATGTGTAAAGACATATGTGATGCCAATGCATACAAACATATGCGATTTTATATATGTGATGCCATGATGACTCTCCATCAAAAAACTGTAAAGTATTTGAGTCCACTGAGGTAGCATCCAACATGCCACAAAGAAAGTCAACAAGTCACGGGAATTATGTGAATTACATAGATCATTGAACTTGTAGCCTTCACATCACAGATACTAGTGTTAAGAATGTTGATTAATCTATAGAGATAATTTATCCTTAGACACCCATAAATTCGACTAAGAAGAACCACCTTTATGAGTTGTTTCTACCTCAGAAATGACCACAAAATATCATCGAATAACACCATTGAATGGAGGAATATGAGAGCCAATATATATATATATATATATATATATATATATATATATATATATATATATATATATATATACATATATATATATATATATATATATATATATATATATATATATACATATATATATATATATATATATATATATATATATATATATATATATATATATATATATATATATATATATATATATATATATATATATATTATCGCATCTTAAGATGAGTCGCCTTGATGTTAGAGGCCAACTTATGGAGGGAATTTCAAATTCGAATTTTTTCTAAATAATTTCTTTCTCACATTGTCATTAAATTACTAATAGTAATATTTAATTTTAATCCAATTGAATTTTTCGTTATGATATTGTTTGGGGCTGAAGGGGTTACTCTTGGGGACTTAGGGTTTCTATGGGAAATTCATCCCATAACTACCCCACTTTTCAACATTCCTGAGAGTAGAGGGCATGTTATAACCTATAGGTGGATTTATTGAATTGCCCATGCACTTAGATTAATTCCATGAGCATTTTCTATGGGTTTTTCACATGATATTTGGTTAAATAGTTCGAGGAAGGTCGCTCCACACTCTAGAAGGTGATCAAGTCAAATATAATGAGGATTAGTGATTTGTATTAATTGCATCTTTCTTCATTGATAAAATGCCAAAGTGTGAAGTAGAAGGGGTTAGATACAGAGAGAATGTGAGCTACAACATTGTAGATACAGTGAAAATTAGAGATCATATTTGGAGCAATATTGTAGACATGTTGAGAGTTATTATGGAGAATATATTATCAAAATTTGCATGCAAATTCTAGTATTATGTTGTTGCTCATATGGAGAATGGATTGTTGTTGTAGCTACTACTAGAGAGACTTTGGATCAAAGTTCATATTGCTTATATATTTGTGTTGTTGGGGTTCTATTGGAGATTTTATTGTTGTAGTAGATGTTTGATACTCCTGTATTAGAGAGTGCATGGATTAGTTGTAGAGACAGAGCTTGAGTTTTGTGTAGAAGTCACGACAGATTATATATTGTATGCATAGTTAGAGCGATGGCATTACTATAGAGTTACTGACAAGTTTGTGATTGCAGGGTTTACATCTTCATGAGTAACTATTCTATGTAATCAATATATTTTTGGATGAGTGATATTATTAGGTTGATGTATATATGCTACGGAGGTGAAGAAAGTTAATATATTGGGGTTTGTTGAGTGTGTTGTTGAGTTGGTTTGAGGGAAGATTATTTGTTATGCTATAGATTGTATTCAATTGTATGAGCATAGATATTATTGTGAGTCCAATATGAAAAAGGAAGAAATGTGGCTCACAAATGTTTGATTGCAGAGAGAAGTGGATCCAATATAAAACATTGTGAAACATGGTGTTATTAGGAAATCTAGTGTCTATGCATAGATGCTAGTCCCACTAAGACGGGTAGCTATCTTAGAAACAAACAGATTAAAGTTACTTTCGTTTTCCTTTATGAGAAGTAGATAGGAGAAGATCAAAGAATACCAACCTCGATCTTTCACTCGGTTCTTTGCTTGTTCCTTCTCCTCACCGATAGGTCTTTGCCGCTTCTCCCTTGACCACTCCGCTTCAAAGAGTACTTGTAAAGTCAAAGCAGCATAATACCTTCAAAGTGCAGAGATCTACAATCATAAGCAATATAGGACCAGATATATATTGACCACACAAATGCATATACTATCAAACATACAAGAATGTGGAGGAAAACTTGAATAGCTTTATTGATGTAAAGATTAGAAGAGAGGATTACAACCCATTGATTTGATCCAGCGTCATCCTCCAAGCATGAAATCCCTTCTTCACCTCATGAAAAGCTTAGATCAACCAACACTATGATATTCCACCTGGAAACCAACAACACTTCCTTACATGATACAAAATTCCAGCCTCTGGATCTCTGGGATGAGGGATCCATATATAGATGATTGAAGGGAGGTGAGTCAGCTTCTGGGATTTTGATTAGTGTATTCTCTCTGATAGTTCTTGATTCCACTTGGAGATTGATGATCTCTTACTCATCCTTGGGCGAATTCAGAGAGGCAAGTGTCACAGGAGAAGTTTCTGGAAGATTCCATGATCATCCACCTCGCAAACTGTCTCTGCCATTTGTCCATTCTTGCCCATCGCACCCTACAGAAGGGCTTTCCAGTATGCATTGCACCTTTTACACTGGGCAGGTGAGATGCATCGCACCCTTAGCACTGAGAAACCTGTATGGTCTAGTTTTGACCAGTTCTGAGCAATTTTCTGTGGAGAACTTCTGGGAGATGATGTAATCAGCTGACCTTGTTCCTTTATGGCATGAAACAAAACATTTAGGGACTCAGAAGCCCTTGGTTTATGGACATATATGATTAGGGCTGCAGTGCCCAAAAATGTCTATAAAAGTTGCCCCCTAAAGCATGAGGTCGTTAATCTTTTGATGTCGGGTGAAATGCTTTATCATGAGGATTCAAGGTTTTTCAAACTAGAAGGCGACCTGTAATAAGATACAATACAATACGTTATCTTCATAAAATTTTCATGATCTAGCTGAGGTGGGCATTCCCATGCTCAGCTTTATAAATTCATTTTCATGTACATAGGACAGACAACCGTCTGTGAGGCAGACTGATGATTATGATAGAGCCATCATCCTTTGATTCAGATGATCATCTGTGCAGCAATGATGTACATTTGATGTCTTTATTTTCCTAAATATATCGCAGCCCAAATGGATGAAACTAGATCCGGGGTCTTCAAACACATCCAATCTTCGCCCGAAGTACAAGTCGATCCATGTGAAAAATGTTCTGGAGTCGAACATGGAAAGACATCGCCTGATTACCAGCCAATGAATGTAAGTTGTTAACAGGCGCGAGAGGAATCACTGATAATGATGATGACCCTCAAGGCACGACATTACAATTTGCGTGGTGTGAAAATGGGACTTGGCGTCGAACACCATGCAAAATCTCTTGGTCGAAGGCCATTGATGTAAACCTGTCGCCGAAAGTGAGAAACTTGCCATTGAGGCATGAAAGCTTCAAAGTACTGAAAGGGTTGTTCCTAGGTCGACTTCTTGGATAATGAGCTGATGTCGACAAGAAGTGACCCGTCGTAGGAGGGCCTTAATGAATCCCACACCTATGACACAGAATGGAGCAAATGACTTTTGGAGGTGAAAACGATCTAATGATATAGGGTTTAGGGTGGTGGTCATGAAAGAATGAAGCGTAAAGGTATTGCAACAGATGAGACACAAGATGGGTTGGTGAATTCTCTGACTGACTTCTCTTGAACATATTGGTGACACTAAAATGGATTGGTAGCATTAACCCCAAAGATGGATGGTACGGTGGACCAATGGTAATATGACCAGTGAACAGAATAACCCAACCCGACTCAATCATGGTGATGGAGTGAAAGTGTCATGTTCAAGAGCGACTCACTACCAATAAATTTTCTTCAAGTTTTCTTCCCAATTTTTCCCAGTCATTGCTGACCAGTACCTCTTTACTTTTATCAAGCTTGAGGAGGATAACATATGCTTTTTCTATAATTTTCCCTTCGGGCAAACCGTCGCTATGTTTTAACGAGCCTAGCAACAGTGAAACTCGTTCTTGTCTGCATGGACAAGTTTGTCGCTATTGGTTTTAACGAGTTTAACGACAAAGACAACTCAGCCCTTTTTCAATTTTAAAGAGTCTGAAAAGGGATGGAAAGGAAACTCCAGTGATCATTTTTCGTCATGTAATCCCTTAAGTTCGAAAAAGTATAAAATAATACAAAAGGGATGAATTTTCGATAGTTTTAACGAGCCGAACAAGACAAGCGCTCGATCTTTTTGTGTAATAATCCCTCAGGTCCAAAAAGATTAAAATCTAGAGGAGGGATAGCACTCCCGGTAGCTTTAACGAGCTGGAGAGGCCAACTGCTCGGCAATATTTTCATAGCTTACGAGGCAGATGAAAAGAGCTTAAAGGAGACTTGCCTCTTGAGGAACGAGTGATATTTCCAGGTAGCAGCTGATTCCAGGTAAGGTTTGGAATTTTCCAATCATGGCAGTGTCACAAGGATGGCTAACAGAATCACTCTTCACAGCTATTCCTCAAAAGGGTAAACAATCAAATGGAGGTGAATGATCAGCTAAAACAGAGTGGAGGTGATGGTAAGAACACGACCAGGGCTCAAAAAGCTGATGATAATGCATTCGCAATGGTTATTTACCAGAAATTGGTTCATTTTTTAATGAGCTTAAACTCTGGGGGGAAAATTTGCTCATTTCTTAGGTTTAATTTTTAACGAGCTTGAACTTCACATAAAAACTGCTCGTGCTAGTCGTATAATAAGGATGTCTCATCGATAGGTTCAATTTTTAGGGAGCTTGCACCATTCAAAACTTTGCTCTGCTGCCTCTTGCATGCAAGCTAGGAATGGCCAACTACTATCCTAGGGGTAGTTAACTACTAAGGTTTGGTAGGAAAATTTTTCCTTTATTTCGCTGGTGCCATTTGGCCCCTGCGAAGGTGAACGGTCGATTCGACCACTCACCCAACTTAAGTAGTTGTAGTTAGCGAAACTATGGAGTTAGCGTTACGCTGGTAAATTTTCACTTGCACACAAAAGGTTTGCATGTCCCCAGGTATAGCGAAGTAGAGATTTCCAGGTTACCCCTCAATTTGCAGACAAAACAATTGTTCTATTGGGAAAGGCCTACCTTTTCTAGGTTAACCTTCAATTTGCAGACAAAACATTCGTTCTATCGGGAAAGGCCTACCTTCTAACAGAGGTACCTTATTCCGGTCTAATCCCATTTTCCTATATGGATGGGTGTGTCAGACTAGTCATATATCCTCTACGGAAACCTACCCTATACTTGAAGTTTTTCTGCCGAAGTAGACCAGGGTGCATGCCCCCTGGGTTTCAGTCATGGCCACTGAATTACTTGCGTTCTTCAAGTGGACGGACTAGAGATTGATGAAACATTCCTTGCATGAAAAGACCATGTAGGGATGGTATTTGACTATTAGCTATGTGTGAGCCGGGGAACGAAAGCTAGTCTATGAGCTGGACCACTCAGCATTCATGCAGAAAACACATTACTCAAAAGAGTGAGGAGACAATGGCTCCCATGCTATAAATATAGTCGCGCCCAAGGAGAAGATTATAATATAAAGGATCTTGGACTACCATTACGTTCAGATACATGGTTTTCCCTCTCAAGGTTATAGGAAAACTTGGAAGGATCCCTAATGGTCGACTGGTTCCTTTATCAAAGCTGGTTAGATTTTGCATCTCAGGCAGAAGCGATGGTGAACCAAGCACTTTTCAAGCAGTTGAGGAAAAGATACTCACAGAAGCCCCCTCATCTATGATGGTACCGACCATGACCATTCTGTAGGTTTGAACAATGATTCAGAATGGTACACTAGCCGGTAAACGGGGTCTGCCTAGTAGATTCCAATCGAAGGAAATGACTAGGTTGCTCGGAGGTGGGACCAAATAAATGGCCGGGTATGACTCTGATGAAATTCCTTCCTGCGGTAAAGGAACAGGTAGATTTCCCCCATGTTCATTGGAGTCTGTGTTTACGAAAAGAATTTGAACGGTGTCGTTCTCATTCTCTTCAGTGATTGTATCATCTGAAGATGGACCTTCCAAAAACAAGACCGGATCGACTGCTGCCTCAACCTTTTGAATTTCATTTGGTATGGATTCAGCGGGTTTATATTCAATGATAGATGCTTCGATCGACCAAAAAGTTGTGTTGGCCGGATTTTCAACTAGCGATGGACTCGGCAAGAGTTTCTTGTATCCAGGAGGAAGCTGCAGTGGTGAAGCGGGACAGTTATCCAAGACTCTTTTAGCTTCGTCCAAGAAGGGACAACGGTGGACGGCATGATTGCCTTCGCACAGTTTGCAAGGAAATTTACATCTTCCTTTCTGTCCAGAGACTTCGTTTTCACTAGTTGATGGTGTGCTTTCAACATGATCATCAGAGGTTGATGATGTGCAAACGAGGAGACCAGTCCCTTAAGATTTGGGGGATACACGGACAATCTCAATGATAGTGGTCCCCTTTGCAAATGACACATGGAGATTTAGGTCTGGATGGTGCCATGTGTGGATTTTCGCTAGGTGATGCATGGTTACCCATTTTTGCCTTTGGCTCCTTCTTCTTCTTTTCCTTCTTCTCCTTCCCCTTCTTCTCCTTCTTAGTTACTTGTTTTTTTGCTTTACCAACTTCATCAAGCGAAGAAGAATGAGGAGAGGGAGAAACAGATGAAGTAGAAGGCTGGGCGGTAACTCTAGTATCATCTAGTTGCTGACTTGATTATTCAGGAATCACGGTATTCTAAATGACGGAGGTCGAGAAGAGCCATATTGGCAAGCCAATCGTCAATCCTGGAAGTGACAATGTGGCCATATGAGGTGCACCAACATCTCCCCAAGAGGAGAAAGGACCAGGATTTCCTCCAAGGGGAAATCCTTCGTTGGTGGACTCCATTTTCTTAACCTAAGACCAACGAGGGAACAGTGACATTATTCCGATTAAAATAAATTTTAGACGCTTTGACACAACTTGATTTTTCAATTTTTAAGAGTCGAGAAAAAATAAAAGATGACTCTAGTCACCTTCGATTTTTCATGAGCCTAAAGTGACAAGTGCTCAGATGGAACTTTTCCTTTAAGGAGTCTAAAAAGGAATGAAAGAGACTACTCTGGAAATCTAGATAGAGGGACTACCAAACCAATTGCAAAACTACAGAATACTTTTTACGGTACGACAGTCAATCTTCCCGAATGCTGTGTTCAGTGCATTGCGATCGATAGGGTGGCAGACACGGCTTCCTATGGATAAAGGATATAGCCTATTGTGGTCTCCCAATATATACTCGATGGTACGTGGGAGCACAAGTCCGTACTGGCACTTGTCGTCTCAAAGAGGAGGAATCACCCAACCAACAATGAAAGCAATAGTTACCAGGCTTTACGACGCCGGAATACGTCTCTAGCCTAGACTTCTAAATGTTGTGCGTTAGGTTCCAAAGCGTTTTTATGTTCATTGAATTTATTTTACAGTTGATATTTCTTAAGAAGTTTTCCTTTCAGGTTCATCACGTGATGTAGATATATAAGTCCTAAAATGTAATCTAAGATGATAAACAATCGTTTAATCTTCTTTTTGCAATGAAAATCCTAGCTACTAAAGAAAGAGAGATGATATTCTTTCAACATAGAGCAGAGAGCACACACTATATGCACTGTCCTAAATAAAACCAACAAGCAGTCTAAATGAAAATGCACATGCATGTATTTGTTTTCCGCTTTCTTAATGTGTGAATGACATAAAGAATGTTGAGTACAAATCTGAATTATCTTTTCAAAGCGATAGTACTATCAAATTTCTCTTCAAAACGAAAGGAAGATAATGACGAAACTTTGCGACTTTGAATTGAAAACTGCTTTTGACACTTGAAGAACTATAATTCAAATCAAATACAAGAGTAATCAGTATAATCGACCATCAAGAACAATAGGATTCTTTTCTTCGACAGAAAACGACACTTGCGACACTTTCAAATCAAGAAACGATAGTTCGATTACGCTACTTCTTGTAAAAGAGAACTGTAAGTGGCACACAATACATAAAAACATTCACAATTATTTGTACTATGGAGGTGGAATCATGCAAAGGAAGGGAGTTTCCACAGTGGTATACTGATCACAGACAACAAAACTCCTGAATAAAGCTGAAGAGAGTGAACAAAGAAACCAAAATCTGGAAGTAGAAGAGGTCTTATCTGATCAGCGCACCTGCAACATAGGGAAAGTGCGATGCAGCACACCTACTGCACACGGGAGGTGCGATGCATCCAGATTCCCAAGAGGAGAAAGTGCGATGGTCCAGGGATGAGACTTCAACTTGGTTCTTGGTCACAGTTTGCAGCTTAGTTCAGGGATTTAGGCCAAGCTAATGATAGTCAGTAAATAGAAATCACAGGGGCTGATCTAATGAGGTTACTAGAGCCACCACCAGGGAAATTAGGATGTTTGCAAATCGATTGTTCAGTTTATAAACAAAACCTGGAGATAGACTGAAGCAGCATTGATCTACTTTGCACTTGCATAGCAAATGCAGTTCGAAGGCTAGCTGGCTTGACTTCAGGCTCCATCTGTAAGTTTATAAAACAAACAAATATAGACAAGAAAACAATCTATTCACTCCCTAGCGGAGTCGCCATTTTGTTATTGGGAAATCTAGTGTCTATGCAGAGCTGCTAGTCCCACTAAGATGGGTAACTATCTTAGAAACAAATAGATTAAAGTTACTTTCATTTTCCTTTATGAGAATTAGATAGGAGAGGATCAAAGAATACCAACCTTGATCTTTCACTTGGTTCTTTGCTTGTTCCTTCTCCTCACCGACAGGTCTTTGCCACTACTCCCTTGACCACTCCGCTTCAAAGAGTACCTGTAAAGTCAAAGCAGCATAATACCTTCAAAGTGCAGAGATCTACAATCATAAGCAATACAAGACCAGATATATATTGACCACACAAATTTATATACTATCAGACATACAAGAATGTGGAGGAAAACTTGAATAGCTTTATTGATGTAAAGATTAGAAGAGAGGATTACAACCCATTGATTTGACCCAGCGTCATCCTCCCAGCATGAAAGCCCTTCTTCACCTCATGAAAATCTTAGATCACCCAACACTATGATATTCCACCAGGAAACCAACAACACTTCCTTACATGATACAAAATTCCAGCCTCTGGATCTCTGGGATGAGGGATCCATATATAGATGATTGCAGGGAGGTGAGTTAGCTTCTGGGATTTTGATTAGTGTCTTCTCTCTAATAGTTCTTGATTCCACTTGGAGATTGATGATCTCTTACTCATCCCTGGGCAAATTCAGAGAGGCAAGTGTCACATGAGAAGTTTCTGGAAGATTCCATGATCATCCACCTCGCAAATTGTCTCTCCCATTTGTCCATTCTCATGCATCACACCCTAAAGAAGGGCTTTCCAGTATGCCTCCCACCTTTTACACTGGGCAGGTGAGATGCATCACACCCTTAGCACTGAGCAACATGTATGGTCCAGTTTTGACCAGTTATGAGCCGTTTTCTGTGGAGAACTTCTGGGAGATGATGTAATCAGCTGACCTTGTTCCTTTAGGGCATGAAACAACACTTTTAGGGACTCAGAAGCCCTTGGTTTATGGACATATATGATTAGGGTTGCAGTGCCCAAAAATGTCTATAAAACATGGTCCATAGGAGAGCTTGAGGTTGGGGCTTTTAGTGAGGCAAGTGGTTGCTTGCTGTGACAAGATGTAGCAACATCCTTCAGGTAAAGCCTTGGGAAATTGGGAGCGGTGGCTGGATAGACTATTGGGCATTGGGGCATCCAATAGGTGGTGGTCTAAAATTCATGGGAATGGTGGCTTCCAGTAGGTGGTTGCCTGCAAAGTTCATACATGTAGTGACATGGAGCGAGTATCGACTCATGTGATTAGTAAGTTGTGACTTGCACACTGGTGGTGGTTAGTGATCATATGTAAAAGAATATTTGATGATTAATAGAAAGACGAAGATGAAGACTATCCGTTGACAATGGTTTTTACTCTTTTGGTTTCCACCTTACATCTTGTGTCTCATGTGTTGATTGATGTGTTGTTTCTCATGGTTATTTGTTTATATTTAGTTGATCACATGTTTTATGTTTATATGATCTACTAATTTGTTGTTGGTTAATTAATGCAAGATTCAATTATTTGTGCAATAACAGTAAAAAGTGGTAAAAATGATACATAGAGCACAACACTGATTCACCCCCCCTCAGTATTGTTCATTCTTCTAACAACACCTCAATATTTCTCCTTAGTTTTTTTAAATTTTCAGTATATGAAGCTTCGAAGAAAATAATTATAGAAAATATTCCAAGATGTCTTGAATGAATGAGAAAAACCCTAGCATCATAGCTTTGATACCAAGTGTTAGGAAAACAAACACCAAAATAACATTATAATATAGAAAAAAGTAACTCCACATTTGGAGAAACAAATATAAGAATGAAATATAATCCTCTTTTAGGGGGAAACCTCATTTTTACCATAGAACAAATGTACAAGTTTATTTGTTTCTAAAACTAGTTTTCATTAGTATATAAAGTATACAAGGGATACAATTAATAATAAAGGATCTAATTAACATAAAAACCTAACATTCAAAGTATAATAACTCAATATCTAGGGCTACACACAAGGCCTTTTTTATATCTTAACACTCACTACTTTCTAGACCTCTAAATATGGCACTAACCATATTTTTCAATACTCGAGGACATGAGAATTTAGAATTATTCCATTTCTATTGAAATGATCCTCACTTTACATTTTCATACTTGATACTCATTACTAGTAAAATATTTTAGGGTTTCATGTCTAAGATGGGATGTTTTTCTCCATATAGGCCATGCTTTTGATTTCTCTTAGGGTAACATGATAATATGATTTTGGTGGGAAACTACAATTGGGTGATATGGGTTTTTTGTAATACCCCATGTTATAAATAACAAATAAATAAATAAACAAATAAATATAAAGTGTTAACATAATCCAATTTAAGTTCAAGACGAAGTTCCTTGAATGGATAGAATATGTAATATCCCATATTATAAATAATAAATAATAAATAATAAAATAAATTGAAGGATTGTTGGAGCCTACAAGTATGATTGAAAACATTCCTTTTTCTATGTTGACTAATTTTGGTGCCACTAATATCTTTTTTCCCCTTGTTCTTTGATTAGATGTTAGATTTTACAATTTTAGGGTGGTAAATAGGTTGCAATGTTGCATAAGAATATATATTAGCTAAGTATCCAACATGTTGTGTGTGTGTGTGTGTAGATATATATATATATATATATATATATCTATATCTATATATATATATATATATATATATATATATATATATATATATATATATATATATATATATATATATATATATATATATATATTAGATCATGCATTGTATGCACCATCATTAAACTTTCAATAAAAAAGAAGACACTATACTATCCTTTGCCTCTCTAAATAATCCATGAGTGTTATTATCCATGGATTTATGTCATAAGTAGCCTCAACTAATCATGGTAATAAGTTTTTTTGTGTGGTTTTTTGTTAGTTCTCTAAGATGACAACTTTGGCAACTTGCAAGAAGAGTTCACAAAATAAACCTTTTCTCGGCTCTTCCCCAAGCATGTTTAGGTTCATTTTGGGTTGCAAAAGACCATCTTTTATAGACACAATTAATTACTAAGTATACTTTGTTCCATTATTTATCCCATGAAAATGGAAACCATATGAACCAAATTGACTTCCCTTGACCCATAAATTGATGACGAAACAAAAGTAGTCAACATATATGTAAAATCCCAATTTTTAACCTATTGTATGTATCAACATGTGTAAATTTTAAATTCATGGTTGTGTTATGTATCAAGATAAAAAATAAGACGAAAACATAAGAAAAGATAGATCAATGACAAGATAATAAGACACTTTGAGGGGGCAACCTCCTACACCACATATATGAATAAATATTAGATGATTCAAATGACAAGAACTCCTTGGTATATATAGGAGTCTAAAGGGTTAAAATATAATTAGGACCTACATAAAAATAATAATATAAGGGCACATTAATAAAAATAATGGGATTCTATGGGGAAGAACAATAACAATACGGAGGCTACACTAATATTATAGGGACATAACATGTCCCTCTCCTTCAAAAAAGTGTTGTCCTCAACGCTTGAGTAGTTTTGGATGTTTATGAATAAAATACCCATCCTCCCATGTGGAATATTCAACAGTTAACTTCTTCCACTTAATGATATTCTCTGAAATTGATCTATTCTGTGGCTGCCAAATTATTATTTTTGTGATTACTTTCATCTCCAATATGATTTTCCTTCTTCATAAAGTTCTAGAAATATAATTTCAACTAGGAGCTTGTCACATATAACCTTCTTTAAGAATGAAACATGGAAAATTGGGTGTGCTCGTGAAGATGCTGGTAACTTTAATATGTATGCCATAGTACCAATCTTTTGCAAAACCTTGTAAGGACCATAGTACTTGGGTGATAATTTCTTGCTTGAGGGACCTTTGTCTGTATGGTTGTAACTATAAAAATACCCAATCGCCCACACCAAAACTTCTTTCACTGTGATGTTGATTTGACTATTGTTTCATTTGATTATGTGTCCAAGTCAGGTTATCCTTTAAGAGTTGGAGATGATCGATGTGATCTTCGATTTCTTGAACCTTAGAATTGTCTCTTAAAGACGACGTGATGGACGGTGTATGATATCCATAAAGAACCATAAATGGGGTCCTTTTTGACATGGTATGGAAGGAAGTGTTATACCACCGTTTTTCCATAGGTAACCACTTGATCCATTGTGTTTGTTTATCATATACAAAGCAACGAAGATATCCTTCCAAACATGTGTTCACTGTATCTATTTTCACATCAAATTGAGGATGATAAGATGAGCTATGATCTAATTGAGTACCAAGACAATAAAATAATTTTGTCCAAAAATTTCCAGTGAAAATGGGATCACTATCACTTACAATAGTCTTAGGGTTTCCATGTAGCTTTTGAACTATTTCCACAAATGCACTAGAAATTGCACTAGATTTAGAAGGATGAGATAGTGCACAAAAGTTTTCATAATTGGTTAGTCTATCAACTACCACCATGATGACACTCTTTCCTTCGGACTTGGGTAAACCTATGATAAAATCCATTGGTACCTCCTCCCAATTCCGACATTCCAATTGTTGTATCTTTATGATTTTGGCCTCCCAAGGTCTGAAATTGTGTTCTATGGTAGCCCTCTGAGTATTATTTCCAACCCCACCAGTTATACCGATATTGGATTCTTCATGATAAATTTATGCCAATTCTCCCATGCTGACATGATTATGGGATAGTTTAGTAGATAAAAAATGAATGGAATTCCACGTGTCACTATTTTAACATTCGAGCCTGAAACTAGTACCCAAGTAACTGAAGTCCATGCAATTTTATTCACTTTTTACGATATTCAATTCCGATTCTTGAAGATAAAGTTATGATGATTCCCCCCCAAACATATGTTTGAGAATAAATTTTGGAGCATGAAAAAAACCTAACTTCCTTAGACCATATCTCTGAAAATATAGTGAACCGAGGTATGAAATTGTAATAAGATGTAAATCAATGATATATCTTTCTTGCAACTTATGTGTACATATTATCAAGATGGTTGTTCTTGTTCACATATTGTCAAGAAGAATTTTATATGTTATTTTCACTTATTTTTAGACTTATTGAAATTTTGTTAAGAAGAAAGATTTTGGGAACTTATGTGCACATAAGTTTCTATGCTATGTGCACATATTTTCAAGTGGTTTATTGCTTATGAAAATAGCATAGAAGCATAAGAAAATATAGATCATTGATAATAAATTAACAATTCTTGGATGATTCAAATGACAAGACCTCCTTGGTATATAAAAGAGTCTAAATGGGAAAAATATAATTAGGCTATACATAAAAATAATAATGTAAGGGCACAATGATAACAATAGTGGGCTTCTATGGGGCACAAAAAAAAATACGGCTACACTACACTAATATTATAGGGACCTAACATACTTACCAAATTGATCCACTATTTATCCCATGAAAATGGAAACCATATGAACCAAATTAACTTCCTTTGACCCCTACATTAACGAAGAGACAAAAGTAGTAAACATACATACAAAATCCCAATTTTTACCTATTGTATGTATCAATATGTATACATTTTAAATTCATGGTTATGTTTATGATATTAAACCTATATGAGACTAAATAAATGATCTCATGGATAAATAATGTTAATAGGTTTATATGGATCCTAATGTGGAGCTCAACACCACAACTCAATTAGGGAACAAATAGGCATACATGTGATGTAAATATACTTATATGGATTATGCAGTAATATTCACACACACACACACACACACACACATTAGTGTTATAATATAATACTTAACGGTACATGATGAATATGGAGAGTGTGTAAATGGTTATGATTTCACTAGAGTGGAAGATGAAAGGGGGTCATACAAAAGTAATCCTACATAAATAAGTGTCAACATATGATCTCAACTCTTTTTCCAATATCATGTGCCTTAAGTGAAGTCACTGGCCTCTAATGACTTAGATAACCAATCATTAAATTGTTGTAGAGTTTGGTGGGGAGTATGCTCATGTAGTTATTGAAGCATAGTTTGAGTACAATCTGATTAGGGCTGATAAGAGTATTTCATTTTCTATCCAAAAAAGATTAGTCATTATTTCCCTCAACCCTATTATTGTCATTCACTCTATCATTTTATTATAGACACGTTCACTCTCTACACTTATCATGCTAGATTATTCACTTGCTAACCATTAATTATTTTGAAAATAACAAGATCAACATAGTGAAAGAGTAATTATAAGCCTTGGATAATGGATAAATGCCTTTATGTAAGCATGTAGGCTAAGTTAGGAATCCTTCACCTAGAGTGTATTTGTTTCTCACTGGATGTTTGAGAACCAAATGTCATGCTTGAAAGCTATTATTTTGAAGGAATACAACAAATTGGATTTTTTTTCCTACACCAAAGAGAACCAAAAGGGAATATACTTAACATACTATTGTGCAGAGAAAGATATTATCTTTCATTTGTTATATAAAGAAGTGGAAAATAATTCCATGGCACTTTTATGGTTGGATGAGATGTTTGGATTGTTATGTAGTGAGAATATTTACATATCCATGAGAGAAAATTCATTTGAGCAAGTGAGCTAGAAACACCTGGCTTGGTTCCTTTGCCATGGTGGGTTCATAAGTCACCTTGTGGGCCAGATTTTCATTTTATTTCTATGGTTGAGTGGAAAATTTCTTGTACACAACCAATTCCTTGTACTATATTATGTTAAAATATAACCCTACAATGTTTTTATTTATGAATCAAGAGTGAATGCCATTTATTACTATGAAATGTATTTTTTTTGTATGTGGTCATGATTTGTTTAAATCTAATCATGAGAACCTGGTTGCCTTGAATTCTTGTTAGGAAAATTCCTTTGTGTTTCATATTTTATACCAATCATGAATTTAATTCATATTGGCATATTTGTGTTAAATTATAGAGAAAAGGTCTCTTTAGGGCTAAAATTTTAATGGTTGGTTTAGTGGCTATCCATCCCATGTCTAGAAGAGCTAGGAAAATACACTACAAAATGATGATTGTACATATACTTAGAATGTAAAAATCCAAGCACCATGTATATCGGATGGAAATATTCCTTATGTTGAATATAGTTATAAGAAAAATCTTTAGGGTTATGTTTCCCATAACTATGAAAATCCCTTTCGCTATCCCTGTTGTAAATATTGCTATGAATTGCAATTCTTGTAAATAATTTGGAAATGTAAACATTGAATAGTTGAAATAAGTGGACACTAATTCGGAGGTCCGAGGGGGAGGAGTTTCTTGCAAACCCAAGCCATTGCATTTAGTTCATCACCTATATCCCTAATGAATTTATGGAATTGGTGGTGCAAGCATTGAATTTAGGCATGGGATTCCTATGTAAAGGATGAGCCCATGAAGTCCCAGTTCTCATGGAATGTGTGGGAGTGGTGAACACACAAAGAAGGGATGTGAAGCAAATTCCTAATGGGAGACGAGGGAGATAGTATGCAAGAATATGTGGAAGACTATGTAGGTGTGGTAGTATGCTCATCGAAGCGACAAGAATGCAAAGGATCTTGTAGAAGGAAAGAACAACAAACTTTGAAGAAAAAGTGAATGCAGAGCATGGAATTTGCATTAGACATGAGTTCTAGGGATAAATAACCTTTTCTATCCTACATCATGTTTTTGGGATAATATTCCTTGTGTTTTTTTGAGGCCAATGTGAATGCCTGTGAATCATTTCACCAATGAGATTTCAATAGAATTGAATCATTCAATGCAAACCTTGGGGTTGATAAACCACTAAGGTGCTAGATAAAAGGGTCTGATAAACCATTAAGTTCACATCTTGGGGATGATAAACCACTTATGTTCTAGTTTCATAAGCCAATAAACTGCTTGACACCATAAGACACCTAGGTTCTAGCTGAAAGGAACCGATAAACCATTAAGTGCTCACCTTGGGCCTGATAAACCACTTATGTGCTAGTTGCATACGCTGATAAACCACTTAATAGGCTGAGACACCCAAGTTCTAGATGAAAGGAACTGATAAACCACTCAATGCTTACCTTGTGGCGAATAAACCAGTTATGTGCTAGTTTAATAAGAAGCCGATAAGACACCTGGATAGTGGGATCTTGAATCATATAGTGCTATATGTTAGGAAAAATACCAAGGATGGGAGGGTGAATCAATAATTTTAATTCACTTTAACTTTCAATTTCACATTCAAAAATCTATATGCTATTTTTATTCATGCACCCATGTGTGTACGTGACTTCAAAGAAATAAAATATACAATTTATTTATTTTTCATACTTTCCATGAGATGATTAACTTTACCATTGCATTATTAATTCATTAGTCATTAAGAATGCAGTAAATACTAGTAGAAAAAAAAACCACAACACATGAGAAACACATCAAAACATGAGAACACCGAGATTTTAGGTGGAAACCCATTGTGGGAGAAAACCACTATTGTTGTCGTATATGTCTTCTTATTTTATTATAAATAAAAATTTTATTACATCTTGTATTGACGTAGACTCTTACCAGCATGTAGACACCCACCTATGGGAGGATACAACCTCCACTTGTTCTCCAACACCTACTGGAAGGGAGATACAACCCCCAAATCATGCTTATCAGCTCCTACCAAAAAGGGGCTCCTACACCCTGACTAAAGGATGTAACCCTCCACACCTTGTGGGCCATGTTTCATAATGTTTCATATTGGATCAACCTATCAATTAATCATCATAACGTGCAAGACACCTTTCATCAAATTTTCACACTGGACCCACACCAACAATAAGCCTAAACCAATATGCCAAACTAAAATATTGAATCTTAAAATTTAAATAACTGAAGCACTATAAACCAATTGAATTAGTGAAACATCAAGTCACTAAATAATTAAGCAAACCAATCATAGAATTGAATCTCAACCAATGCAATCAGATCAAGTCAATGCAATACCAAATAATAATATCACACATCAACCATTCAACCATTCACTAATTAATCACATTATTGTATTAGAGACAATCATAAAAAAATGTGCAGTCATTGCAAACCTTGATCATTATTAATTCCAGAATATATACACATTTATTATGAATTATATCCATGCATATACGCACTTACTATTTATAACACCTGCAACTGACATACTAATTCATAGTAGAAACTAATCACAGATTGAAACTCTGTAGCATCATCAATACCCAATATTCCAATCCAAAACCAAATCAACACTACCAAACATAGATCATCATGATTAAGACATCATTGGCATACACCAACAAATAGAACATACATCATCAACCATCATCATCAAGTATCAATTCAAACCCTGATCAAATTCTAATTAGAATGTATACCCAACTGTCTTTAACCAGCTATGCATATATACACGCTTATCATGCATAAAAACCACGTATATCTTTCAACATATTGAATACCAAAACCCAAATTAGACACTGATCTAAAAATAATATTTTAGAATATATATGCGACCTCTGTGAAGCATATCGACGTATGTACATGACTATCCCGAAGAAAACTTGTGTATAAATCTTAAATTACTAAATCAAATCTTTGCTGCAAATCATAACATACGAAAAACCTAGATCTTGGCACATATATTGTTAAAGTCAAATATCACTACAAACACATTCATATTATACCATCACTACAACTACAGTTCTAACAAACATAAGTAGATTAAGTAAGTATATCAATTAGTCTTCAATATGGTTTCAAATCTATTAATTAGGAGCGATCGCCTTGCTCCCTAATGCACACCTATTTCAAATAAGATCACACATGAATAAACCATTCCATTGCACATATAACACATTATCTCCATCTCCTTATATAGATTTTTCCTTAGCTAATACCATAGGAAAATCCTTTGGTAATGTTGTTAGTATTCGTTGATGAGATCAGATAGACATTGACGACACAATTAATATGGGAAATTACCATGGTAATGACCCATATCCATTTTTCCATTCTTTGGGTTATGTACACGAATTTTGTTCACATGACCTGTGTATGTACACGACTCTTCTTCATAGGGGTCGTGTATAATTTTCAAACTTCACAATTCTCATATTTTCTCAAGTGAAACTTGTACCAAGGATGCCAACATACTTCCTCAATTCTGAAATACCTATACCAACATTCCTATTATCCGCAATATTTCTATAGTCATCAAGTTGAAATCAATAACATATTTATCAAGCAAGTGAACATCAAGGACAACAATTTAGTCATAATTCCAAAAATCTCCCCCTTTGGACTTTGATGGCAACCACTTTAGTGTTTGGAAACCACTTGAAAACACCTGTAAACACCAAGTATTCTCTCCCATTTTGATTGCAAGAGAAAAGGGAAAAACCAAATTGAATGCAGTATTTCCTTTGTATCACTCATCACTATAAGTCTGATCGCATGATATGAAAAATGAGATCTACATATTGACCATGCTACCCCTGAGAATATGTCGGACCTTCTAAATATATACAATAAAAGTACAGGGCTATATGACTCAAATATATGGATATCCATAAACAAATATGTTATTTCCTATCGCTAATGACTTTATGCTCCCATGATTACATCAATCACCCAACATAACAGGGTTACACATTTGACCTAATAGGCCATACATGACTGAATTTTATAATGATCGCAAAGTGGGTCCTTTCATGATCTTTACATCAAGAGACATATATGCCATTCATAACCATAACAAGGATCTCAAATATGAAGTATCTTAGTAGCAAAACCATGATAACCATCAATAACCATCATGCTCCAAATGGGCACATTCAATATGATCATTTGACATTAGTAACATACAATGAAATAATAACAACAAAATGAACATCCTCATCATCAATAAGCAATGTAAGATAAAACATTGTAGCATCAACTCCAATATCATCAACACATGACCAAATATGCAATCCTTCTAAGCATTTACAAGTAACTTTAGTAGAAGCATAAGGTTGTGCAATAAAGCTCTTTCAAAAAATCATCTCCTTGACCTCATGTCATCAAGGTCAGCACACTTTCTCCACATATAGGAAGACCCACAATCCTCAAGAAACGATATCACTCTCTTGAACCACAACACTATAGGTAGCATATACATGCATCAACAACATATGTGCAAACAAAGAGTGCCTCCAACATAATAAGCCATTAAGTAGAATAGAACTGATCAACAACATCATCAACCAACATATTTAGAGAACATAGCATACATATCTTCTTTATCAAGTGTATCAAGTAGGATTAAGACACCATTAACAACTTCACCAAATGCAACTCAAGCAACATATAAGAATCATCCATAACTTCACCACATGTAATCCAAACATCCATGACATAGAGACAATAACATGCATTTTCAATAGTGAGCAAAGAAATAATACTGATGAAAACAATAATGAACTCATCATAGACACCATCATGCAACAAGGAGTACTCAAGAATACCATAATGCTAACAATGAACTATTAGAAGCATAGAACATGCCCCCCCCACCACCCCCCCCTCCCCCCCCACCTTGTGCCACCTCTTCATTATCAATTATGATCACATCATATCCATGAACCAACATCATTTCTAAGCATCATATAAGCATTATTAATGAAATATATTAAATCAATGTCAGTGCCAAAATGCCAATAATCGGCTGATGAAAACACATGAGAAGATTCCCCTAAATTTGTGCCACACCTTTTCTATCATAGAAAACCATACATGACTATCTAAGTCATTAACCACATATACACGTGACTATCCTTCATGAAGAATGCGTACAAAATGCAAAATGATGATTTTTCATAAACACAACTCCCCCTTAACATGTCATGTATGTTCTTGATCATTGTTACTTCATCAGATGCAATATTAGTAATATAAACATCATGAAAAGAATATCAAAACAACATAGAGAATCAACATCAAGATACACATGCATAGCTCCCCCTGAGATCATCCACAACTGATCCAGTGGACCTGATAATCATGACCTGTTTTCCATGAGGCTATATACCTCACATTTACTTCTACAGTCTCTGTTAGAAGAACACATTAAGTAAAATAGATTGCAGTGGGGGGCACCTTCTTTTACTTAGAATCTGAAGAATAAGAACTATACCTCTTATTTCTGCCTGAATTATTCTTTAGCACATATAACTTGTCTGCATTTCTGAATACTCTTCAAATGATCACAAAGAAAGGACACATTTAACTTGTTCTTCTTCCTTTTGTTTAATATGAGAAGTGCTGGTGGATCCATATTTATCAGGGAATTTGGTAACAATATTCTTGTCTAGTTGCTTGCCTTAGAGGAAATCAACTTGTCATCTGTGTGAATCCATTGACTTGCTCCTGCATTCTTTTGATACATGTCCAAACTTGTTACAAGTATAACATTACATGAATAGAAAATGGAGGAGAGACATCATAATATTTCTATTTCAGATTCCTCCTATTGCAATCAATATATTTGTGATTAAACATGTTGCGAGAAAAACGATATCCCTTAAAGAAACTTGAGTACTAGGGAGATGATGATCTTCCTGTGAATCTTCTTCTGAAATTGGCTGCAAAGTATCCAAATTTATGACAGATAAAACATTCAACATCATTGTCCAGAGGAGATAATTGATTGATACTTCTATAGTTAGGAGAAAATTTTTTCCTTTCATTTTTTTTCTTTGGTTGCTGGTTTGGTTTACTAGGTCTTTCAGATTTTTCTTTGTTAACCTCATAATTTATTGCACAAGCTTGTGAGCTAGATTCTCCTTTTACAGTTTCATGAAAACCAAGACCATATTTAATGGAGGGAGACCTTTGAGAATTTTATCCAAAATGCTAATACTATCTTGAAATATCAAATGTTTATCATTTTCTTCTAATTTACCTTTTAGAATTTTTACCTGAACCTCCATTCTTTGACCCTGTTCTTCCTTTTCCAGATACTGCTTCCTCATTCCTTCTTCAAACTTTCTTCCTTCTTCTAGTTTCACTCTTAATTCAATAATCTTTTCCTTAAGCCCATTCTCTTGTTCTTAAAATACTTGGAGTATCTATTCATTTTGTTTGTTTGACTTTTCAAGATTTGATCTTAGAGAGATGATCTCAACTTCAAGTCCTTCACAATATAGTTTATATTCTACTCCAGTATTTAATGATTTATCATGGTCCCTATTCTCATATGCCAACAAATTATTCTTAAGATTGTTAATTATTTTCAAATCATAAGCAAGTTTTCTTCTAAGATTAAGTACTTCCTCTAACATGTTTTCTTCTGAATTAGTAACTCCATCTGACATAACAAAGATTGTTTCATTATCATACTCATCTTCTGACACATCATTATTTCCTTTAGAAACAATATTACCTATTGTTTCTTCTGATGAATAATATTCCTCTGTTTTTCCTTCATGGATTGCCTGCATATTATCCCATACTTCCTTTGCAGTTGCATAATGCATAGCCTTCTATAATGTTGAATAAGGTATGCTACAAATGATTTCATTTAATGTTTGATTATTCTTTTGCAATTATTCACTTGATGGGGGGAGTTTTAGTGCAACCATTACATACTAAATGCCAAAAATAATATCCAAGGTCCATTAACTTATACTTCATCTTTTCTTTCCATTCCTGATAGTTACCATCACTGAGCATAACTATAACTTTATTGTCCATTATTTATGACCTGCCTTGTTCTTCTGTTGTAGATTGTCCCTAACTTATAAATGTAGATATTTCCACAAAATCATATGCATCACTATCACTACCTTCCTAACTTAACTTCTTCCTTTGTTATGTCTTCTTCTTTTGCTTCCTGCCCATTGTCCCTAATCCACTCTCAAGCAAATAAGCTTCTGCCGGAGCGACCTGCTCTGATACCAATTGTTAGGAAAAATACGGGGGGGGGGGGGGGGGGGGGGTTGAATCAATATTTTTAATTCACTTTAACTTTCAATTTCACATTTAGAAATATGTATTCTACTATTATTCATGCAAACCACATGTATACACAACTTCAGAGAAACAAAATCGTGTATATACAATTTACTTAATTTTCATACTTTCCATCAGATGATTAACTTTACCACTGCATTATTAATTCATTAGCCATTCAATATGCAGTAAAGGACAATAGAAAGAAGATGAAATAAAACACATGAGAAACACATCAACACATGAGAACACCGAGATTTTAAGTAGAAACCCAATGTGGGAGAAAACCACCACTAGTGCTGTCTCTGTCTTCTTCTTTATTATAAAGAAAAACTTCATTACATCTTGTACTAGCGCATACTCTTAGCAACACGTAGGAATCCACCTACAGGAGGCTACAACCTCACATAATTCTCCAACACCTACTGGAAGGGAGCTACAACCCCTTAATCTCGTTTACTGGCTCCCACCAGAAAGGAGATCCTTCTACCTCACTGAATGCTGCAACACTCAAGACCTTATGGAACGTGTTAATAATGTTTCATACTAGATCCATCTACCAATTAATCATCAAAACATTCATGCCACCCTTTATCAAATTTTCACACTGGACCCACACCAACAATAAGCCTAAACCAATATTCCAAAATGAAATACTGAATTTCAAAATCTAAATCATTGAAGCACTATAAACCAATTGCATCATTGAAACATCAAGTCATTGAATACTGAATCAAACCAATCACTGAAATGAATCTAAACCAATGCAATCAGATCAAATCAATGTAATGCCAAATAATACTGTCACACGTCAAACATTCACTAATTATTCACACTATTGGATATCAGACAATCATCACACAAATAATGTGTAGTCACTGCATACCCTGATCAATATTATCTTTAGAATATATACGCAAATGTCTTGAAGTATACCCATATATATATGTGCTTACTGTGTATAAATCTTGCATACAAATCTCAATTCATTGAATTCTAAAACTGAATCATTGCATCACCCATTGAGTTATGACATATTGAGTCACAATAGAAACTAATCACAAATCAACACTTTGTAGCATCATCACTACCCTATATTCCAATCCACAAGCAAATCAACCCAATCAACATTGACAGGGAGAGATCATCATGATCAAGAAATCATTCAAAGACAACAACAAATAGAACATACATCATAAACTATCATCATCAAGCAACAATTCAAACCCTGATCAAATTCTACTTATAATGTATACATGACTGCCTTTAACCAAATCTACATATATATGCGCTTATCACACATAAAACCCACGTTTATCTTTCAACATAATGAATACCAAGACCCAAATCAGACAACAATCTAAAACAAATAATTTCAGAATATATATATATATGTGACCTCTATGAATCATATTTGCGCATGTATGCGACTATCCCGAAGAAAACCAACGTATAGATCTTAAATTACTAAATCAACTCTTCGCTACAAATCATAACACTTGACGAACCCAGATATCAACACACATACTGTTAAAGTCACATATCACTACAAACACATTCAGATTGTACCATCACCATAGCTACAAATATAAAATAAATAAATAGAGTAAGCAAGTATATCCATTAGTATTCAATATGCTTTCAAATCTATCATATCTGAGCCATATCCTTGTTCATTGGTGCACACCTATTTCAAATAAGATCACACATGAATAAAACATTCTATTGCACACATAACAAGTTGATCTCCATCTCCTTATATAGATTTTTCCTTAGCCAATACCATAGGAAAATCCTTTGATAATGTTATTAGAATTCATTGATGGGATTAGATAGATGTTTTTGCCAACAATTAGTATGGGAAATTACCATGGCAATGACCCCCTGGTGTCTAGTTTTCCATAGTTCAAATTATGTATGCGACTTTTTTTCATAGGACTTACATGTGTATGCAGCTCTTCTTCACATGGGCCATGTATACTTTTCAATCTTCACAATTACCATATTTTCTCAAGTGAAACCTGTACCAAGGTTGTCGACATACTTCCTCATTTATGAAATACCTGTACCAACATTCCCATTATCTACAACATTTCTATAGTCATTAAGTTGACATCAATAACATATTTATCAAGCAGGTTGCCATCAAGGACAACACATTATCCATAATTCCAACACTATCTTAGAGAAGCCATTGATAAACCACCTAGGTAGTGTATTCATCCTCATGGAACTTCACTGCATCTCACTCAGCCTTGGGTGAATCCCTGTGATTGAAATCAGCTCGGGAGAAGGTCATTGTTTTTCTTTCTATGGGAGGCAGTTGATAAACCACCCAGTTGGTCGGCTCCCTTTCTTGATTATTTGGTTGATGGTTATTGGTGTGAATACCCTTGAGAACTTAACTCCTCAAACTCTAAATTCGACTTGGGGGTGGTCAACCACAAGAAATATTGCACTACAGTTGGCATATGGTTGGATGGAGAGTTGAAGTTCCTCCCTTAGTTTCCAATCACTCAAAGTTATAAAAATAAGTGTGTTTAGTTATAATTATGTTGCACTGTGAATAATGGGTGATGTTGTTATGTGTTTTAACATTGCATGTTTATTAACACTGATTGAAAACGAACACATTATTCCTAGTTATCTGTAATGAGATGGTTATGTAAATGAATCTCATGTTTGTTAAAGGTTGGAAGCCTTTATATGGATGTGATGACACTATTATGAGCATGGATTTATTTATATGATCATATATGAATGTTTAATATGATCTATTCAATTGTTATAGTGTATGGAGTCTATAGTTTAACATGATATGGCTCTTGTGGATTTCTTTGCTTAAGATTGTTGAAATGATCTAATTGATGTTGTGCATGGTATGTTGTATCAATAGATTTGATTGGGACCCATTATGCGGTTGTTATTGTGTTGTTGCATTGAAGTTACAAAGCACTGTTAGCTATGATTTAGCTAAGTATTTAAGCCTGATAGTAGGCATGTTATTGAATCTATTTATTATATTTCTAGGTTGAATCAATGTCAAAAATATCAAAGTTGTAATGAAGGTTTCAATATTGTAGAAATCAGTGTTTTGAGTAACACTTTTTATTAATAAGATTATGGACTAAGTTCCTAGAAATGCCTTAAAATTTCTAAGTCTACATATCATAGAGATATGGACTTGTATCCAAGGACAAATGAGCCTTTAGTGTGTTTTTTGTTTAGGGCAGATACACTATGGGCTTGGTGGATGTATATGAGAGTTTTCACATTTGGGATGATTTCCATTTTCATTTACGTGGATGATCGAAATTTAGTTCGATCTAGATATGTGCTTGGGCAAAATTTCTAATATAATTTGGGGTAGGGCCTTGTTACCACTCAAACTAGCGGGGGACCTAAAAGGGGTTCCTAAGAGGGAAAATGCTAGGTTAAGGGCAATGGTGGAGACTTAGCCCACTGTCACCACAACTAAGTGTCCCTGCTTTTTATGGACTTTCACCGTTGGGAGGAGTCCTAGTAGTATAGGGATCACTTGTAAAGTATATATCAATGGATAGGCGGAAAGTGACCCTGAAACCCTTTCCCAAGGATGGAGTGAAGAATGGAACTTGCTTTCTCTTTAAGCAAGGGAATTTGTCCTTTAGGGGTAAGGGGTGAGGATTGAAGGGTTGAGGGAGAAAGAATAGGCTTATAGACGAGGTTCTTAATCCCTACAATACTTGGGAAACTTGGATTCCCAAATGATCCTTGACAAATAATATTTATCGAGAAGTGGGACCACATGGGGCCAAGTGGACCCAGTCCAGGTTCGGGGATGGAATGTAGCAACTAATGATGTTCCTATCCTAGACAAGGTGAAAAGAAAGGGCCAAACAAGAATATTTAATTCAAAAGGTTGAATTGATCCTATTGAGGTCTAGCCTTGGGGATGCCTGGGAAAAATTTGATCCTAGAGATAGGGCTTGGGATTCCCAGAGATTCAACTATTAGAATTGCCTGAATTTTGGAGGAGAGGGAGGGGACCCACTAGCGCAGTAACTTGTAGGAGAATGAAATTTTTCCTTGGGTCAATTCTTGGGAAATTGATGTCATAGCTGACCTAATGGGGCTAGACCTAGGGAAAACTGGGAAAAGGGTAGAAAGAGGGTTAAAATGATCACCCTTTTTAAGGAATTAGTTCCTAATTCACTTGGGGATATGGAGTCAAGGATGATGATGAGTAAGAACTTGGATTATTGATCAAGGAGGCCCGAAAAGTCAGCTTCATCTAATGTTGAGAGAAAGACAAGAAAAGTGGCCTTAAAGCATTTATACTTCAAAGAAAATGATGCAAGCTTATCAAGACAAATAATATCTTGGACATTTCATTCATATAACATTGTCCCATACATTAAATTAGCTAAAACATGCTTAATTATACATTTCAATTATGTAGCAACTAGCCCTAATTTTAGTAGTATGCAATGACAAGAATTAAAATATCAAAATTTACTCACAATGTTATAGAGTATATCCAACCAAAATTTTGTTTGCAAGACAAAGCTCCATGACAAGAAAAATAACCCAAATCCTACGTCAAAGTTCATCCATCTCCCAAAAATATCCTCCAAGGAAAAATCCAAAGTTCTCTATGATTAGAGAGATCCCAAGTCAAGTGATAAATAAGTGGAATGGAATAGGGAATGAGAAGGGAAACCTTGAGCCACATATTGGGGCATAGGGGTAGTCGGATAAGGGGAAGCCCACACCTGGGTATGTAATGTGTAGGACGGAACAATTGTGGTACATGATGTTCCCCGACCTTGATTTTTCCACCCTTCTTTATATGCCTTTTGCCTTTTATGATTTTTCTTTAATTAAATGCTCAGGTCTCAAAGTGCAAGAGAAGGATGTGTAACATAAAGCATTGGTTACCCCCTTTTAGGTAGGGAAATTCATTGCCCTCCATAGGTTAGGACAATCATGGGTTCTTGAATGATAAAGGAGGCTCATCTAGGGCCTATGGAACCAGGGTGATGACCATGGATTGGGGTAGAGATTGTGTTTCCACTTTTTCCCACATGCTAATTATTTTGTCCTGGCCATATTTTGAATTTTGTGGTACAATTTCCTATTAAATGTGACCAATTATGCTTTTTTCTTTTTATTTTAGCTTCTTCAACCTTCAGGGCATCATTCCAGGCCTAACCCAAGGTGGGGACAAGGGAATAGGGAGGTTGGTCCTATGTGGACCTAGAATGGAAATGTGGACCTACATGGAAAAAATTATGAATGGGTATAGTGAGTGGAAAAGGAGTAATATATGAAGATAAAGGAGTGGGACCATGCACCCAAAGTCGGGGTTTCCCAAGTAGTATCACCCTAGAACCAAATGGTCAATAAAGGAGATCCTATGGGACTAAGATCCAAGGGTAACATCCAAAATAGATCAAGGGGACAAGAGAACAAACTAAGCCCACCCTTTCTATCAAATCCCCGCATCAATCCATACCAATAAGTATCCATGATAAGTAAACCCAATACTCAATTACCAAATGAAAATACATACCTTTATATTTAGGAGGCCCACCTTCTGGGAGTGGGCTCCATAAGGATTTGTTGGCACGAAGTCCTAGATGTAGGCTAGGCTCAGATAAGTGTTATGGAATGGTGGTGAGCCAAATGCATCTAGGGATTCGGGGGTCCAAGAGGTATTCCAAACACACACTACTTACACACCTGAATATCCCTTGTGGCTAGATATAAAGGAAATTCATGATCTGTATGAGAGGTCATGTTAAGTGGGACCCACGAGTAAAGTTGATATGGAAATCACCACATATGAATTGATAAGACACATAAGTGCCATGTGGGTGTCATTTTCGACGTGGCAACGCCATGTGGAAACTCTTTGATCATGTGGCAAGATTAAATTGGGTAATCTCTAAAAGGGCATAACTTTTGAGATAGCAATAGGATTGAAAGGCTCTCGATGAGCTATATGCGATGGTTTCATCCAAAGTTAATTACACTACCTTTGGGAAGGAAGGGAATTTTATAACCCCATCTTCATAATGAGACTATGGTGGTGGGGTTAATGAAGGGGGTGGGAGGGATTGTTACAGAGTGGTATCAAAGCATCTAGGTTCAACAATTGGACTGGATGGGCTCAAGAATAAATGAAATGAAAAGTGAAGGTTCTCCACTTGCCCTTTGTAGATAAATTTAGAGATCTATTATAGAGAGTGACATTTAAAGGGTGATTGTGTTTTTTATGCCTGTGATGATATCAAAATTTTGAAATGATAGGAATGGCAGATTTTGATATGTTAGTTTGTTTTCTAACTGAATTTTAAGCTTATAATTGTTTTGGCTACTAGTTTTGGTAAAAGGTTGATTTCAAACTTAGTGATGATATGGTTATAAACATGATGACATGCACTTTTTGATTCTTGGAATATGTGATTGACATAGGTTCTAGATATGTGAACAACAACATATCAACATACTTCAATTCAACATGCTTACTGTTGGCATGGCAAGGTAACAATTCGAATTTTTTATGATGATGTAACTAACAATTTTGTGTGTGTGACAACACATAAGAAGACTCAATTTCAATAAGAAATAGTAGCATGGACATGAATATGGTGCAGCACAACATGGGCCAAGTCCATCATGAGTAGGAAAGGGAAAGTTCCCTTGAAAGAGCATGATCCTTTAGGAGCTTCAAAGCCGAGCTAAAGATTTTCAAGGTGGAGAATGAAAGGCTCATTAGAAAGAAAAAAAAACATGCAAGGTTGAACACAATGTTGCTATAGAACCCATCATACATGCAAGAATTGCTGCAACAAGAATTAACCTACGGAGATGTAAAGGAATGTCATAATGACAAGGCCATAAAGAAACATCACAAGGCTTGTAAGAAAATAAATCCAATTTCATGTTGGTACTATGGAGAGGCACATTTGAAGAAATACTTCCCTAACAGACAATGGAACAAGAAGAAGAGCTCATGCAAACCCTAGACATCTGAACCAACAACCTATAATGAAGAAAGAGATGAGAGAGCATCCCATCAAGCTCCTTTAAATATTGAAAAGCCCTTCTTGAATTATTTAGAGGGATGTTGAAAATTTGAGGCTACTATAGACCTTAGAAATCACTGACTAAAAATTTGTGCATATGTTGGTAATGGACATAGCGGAGACTAGAGATCAAGGGATTGAATTTGTTGGGAACTAATGAGTGATGGGGGTGTTTTATATGAATATGTTATTATTGTTAGCTTCATATTTTCTCTTTTTGTATTCTTTGTTGACTTTGATCATGGCCATGTTGCTTTATATTTTGTCATGTGTCTTCTATTGTGGTTTTTCTCTGTTTTCATCCTTTCTTCTTTCCTTTTATGGTTTGGTCTTGGTGAGTTTTTTGGGTTTGGGAAAGGAAACAAAAAGGAGCTCTGGAAAAGCGTTGAATATAAATCCAACCACATGTGCAAGAGATTGATTGAACCCTTTCCATTAGATGGATGGCAATAGAAGGCAGAAAAAGATGATAAAACAACTAGGTGGATTGGCTAGGTCCACATGAACAAAATGGATAGTGACATGAAAACTATGAAAATAGCATGAGAAGGAAGTTTCCTTAACTGAAATTGTGCATGGTTGATATATGTGTGCGCACATATTTATTCTATCCTCTATGAATATGAGAAACATGAGAAAATGAAATAAAGGCATAACGATATTGTATGGTTTGATAGGCCATTAGTTAAAAACCATCATAGTAGTAAGATAAGTGATTAATCTTAAAAAAAAAATATGATCACTATGTGAATTGTATGAAAATAATATTGGTACTTACCATGCTTTGAGTAACAAAATGAAGTTATTGAATGGATTCCATGCCATGTGGAATGTCCATTGGAAAAGTGGGCAAGAATGACCTACTGCTAAGAATTATCATTATTAATTCATTATGCTTATGCTTTTTACATTGTTGTGAGAATGAATGAAAATGATAAAGGCTAGAAATCAACAATGTATGCTTAGCATGGATGAGTACATGCTATAATTGAATGTAAATGAGGATTTCTTTATGAGGTTTTCATTGAAATCTATGAATGGTTGAGTTAATGAATTTATGAATAATGTGTGACGATGAGATCATTTCAGGAATTGTTGAGTATTGCAACATCAAGGGTGTTATAAATCAGAGATACACATCAAAAGGATTCAACTAAAAGTGCTAGTAGTGATAGAAAAGTAAATAATGCAGTAGTAAACTAAGGCAAAAGGGTAAAGGAAATGAATTGCGTAAGAATTCCTTCAGCTGAATGCAAAAATTATTGTTTCAAATTAATGCATGCTTTGCATGGATACCAAGAAGTGGTATGGTGAAGGTGGAGAGCCTTTGGTATGAGATATTTTAATGACTTTTGCGATGAATGAATGAGTGAAATGAAGAACTTAAATGCTAACAAATTTATAGATATACATTTCTCGATTTTGACTTATTAGCCTATTGGAATGAATGTTTAATTACATTATGAAAGGCTTGGAATAAGTATGATGCACATGTATAGTGAAATAACAACACTATTTCAGTTTATATGAATTTAGTTGGAGTGATAGAATTATTGTACTCATAATAATTTTGAGGTTACTTCAGGGTGCTGTGAATTTTTGTAAATAAAAGATATTGCATATAGATGTATATAAAAAATGACACGTGTTGCGTGATTGAAAGATCAAGTTGCATGAAAAAGTGTTGGAATGGTGTGAGAGATCAAATACACCATGAAAAATCAACAATACCTACAAGGGATCCCAATGACATGACTACAGATCTCATGCCTATGATATCAGGCTTCTAGGTGAAGCAAAGATTGTGTAATTAAAATTTCTCGTTTGAAATTTTTGAGTATATCTCACAAGAAACTAAATGTTGTGACATAGGTGAAATGTTGGAGTTGGGACCTCAGGAAGAATATTGTCTTGAGGGGATTGCATCCTATGGAACTTTTTTTTATCTCATGTGAGTAAGTCATAACCAATATATTAGCTATTAGACTCCATGAGTAGTGTAGTGGAGCACACCAGGCAGGTACTTAGCCATAAGACTCCATGCACATGTCATTAGAGCATTCTAGATGGTAGCCTATAAGACCCTAATGAATACCCCATGTAGCAAAGCCTTAGGATAGGTAGACTACCCAAAATGGGGGTTCCAAGGCTTGGATAGGCGAATAGATGATGGGGGCCCATGTAGGAAACCCTTGGTCAGGTAGACTGCCTTGGATGGGGGTTTCCTAGGACAATAAAGGTGAGTAGCTAGTGGGAGAAGAAATATGACCATGCTCACTTGAATGTGAGCACTAGGAAACCTATTTGGAGCTGTAAAAAAAGACTACATGGAGTAGTGTAACTGCCATTGAGTGTTTACTTCAACTAAGAACTACTCAGTGAGATGGATTTAAGGATGGGGTTGTACAAAAAGACTGCGTGGAGTATACATAACTGTCACTGAGTTATTTCCTTAGGGCTTCAAACCACTCAGTGAGATGGGATTAAATACAAAGCTAAAGAATATGTGGAGCTATGGAGCATACATAGCACTGAGAGCTTGCCAAGTCTAATAAACTACTGAGTGCTTGCAAGGTCAAGGAAGCAAAGAATAAACAAAGAGATACATATTAATTACCAATTGAAGAATTTCTCTATTAAAGTTGTGATTTGAAGTAAATTTAAATTTTATGGTTAACTTCATAAATGAATCTGTTGATGAAAGTATGTTCTAGATTGATTTAAAATTCTTCTGATGAATCTCATAAGACTCATATGCTTATTATGTAGGATAACCACTAAACCGACCAACACAATGTCTGAAGTTGATTAGAAAACAAAGAAATCAATATCAACTTAAATTAGAGTGTGCAACAACAACATGATGGAGATGAAATACTTTAAGAACTAGACCATTGCAGTGTCATTGGAAACCTGTGATATGTATTTATTTCCATGAGGTATGCCATGACAGATGTGATGTGTTACAAAAACAAGATAGAGGGATGCATTGGGTGAGAAGATTCTTTCTGTGTGAGGAAGCCTTGCTAAGGTATGAAATCCTTGAGGTACTGAGGAAGAATATAAGGGGATGGATAGAATTGCAAGGTGAGTGACCTCACATAAGAGGAAAATGGATCACTCGAAGGACTGATGAAGGAAATAAGGGTATGTTGGAACTTGAAAAATTAATTGGTTTTCATAAAATCATGCGCATACTCATTGAGATCATAAATGAATCGAGTGCATCCTAAAAACAATGAGATGAATTATTTCGTGAAGGATCACTGTGTGTAGTGGATGATATGACCAAACATTGTAGGTAAATTTCACTCCGGAATCAATTCATCAAGTAGTTCAAGGTGCAATGGAAGTTTTATGGACGAAATAGAGCAATTTAGGAAATGGTTGATCAAATGAGGGTATCTTAGCCATTTTTGTTTACTATGTAAGTAAATGTAAAAAGAGTCGTGCATACAAAGATTTCTATTAAATTTTATGTTCTAAAATAGAAAACTATTGAATGTGTGTCTAGGTATAGATCATTGAGGACGATGTTCCTCTAAGAGGGTGGGGTCTATGATAACCCTTTTTCCTATCCATCCTGTAAATATTTCTATGAATTGTGATTCATATAAATAATGTGGAAATGTAAACATTAATTGGTTGAGAGAAGTGGCCATGAATATTAAAGGTTTGAGGAGGAGGAGTTTCTTGTAAACCCAAGCCACTATATTTATTTAACCACCTATCTCTCTGATAAATTTATGGCATTGATGGTGCATGTATTAGATTTAGTTAAAATCTTCCTGAGTTGAGGATGAGCCCATGTTGTCCCGGGTCTCATGGAACATGTGCGTGTGGTTAACACACAAGGAGGGGACATGAAGCAAAGTCTCAATGGGATATAGGGAGATATTATGCAATAGTATGTGGAAGACTGTGCAAGTGTGTTGGTATGCTCATCAGAGAAACAATAATGTGAAGAATCTCACAAAAGGAAAGAATAATGGACACTAAAGAGCAAGAGAATGTAGAGCATGGAATAGGTAGTGAACGTGAATCTACCAGGGAGAAATAACATTTTCTAGCATTTGTTCTATTTTTGGGATAATATTCCCTATGTTTTGCTAAGGCCAATTTTCATGTTTGTGAATCGGTTGGAAAGTGCAATTTCAATGGAGTTAAATCATTTAGTGCTAGCCTTAGGGTTGATAAACCACGAGGTGATAGTTAAAAGGAACTAATAAACCATTAAGTTCTCTCCATGGGATTGATAAACCACTTATTTTCTAGTTCTCTTTGCCGATAAACCAAGGTGCTAGTTGAAAGGAATAAATAAACCGCTAAGTTCTTTCCTTGGGGCCAATAAACCACTTATGTGTTGGCTCCATAAGCTAATAAACCACTTGACTAGATGAGACACCCATGTACCAGCTAAAAGGAATTGATAAACCCCTATGTGCTCACCTTATGGTTACTTACCAATTATGTGCTAGTTCAATAAGTCGATAAACCACCTTGATAGTGGGCTCTTGACTCCTACATTGCTAGATTAGAGAGACAACTGATAAACCACCTATGTAGTGTATTTATCCTCTTGGAAATTAGCTTCCTCTTATTGAGCCTTGGGTGAATCGCTGTAATTTATTTTTTCTGGGGTAGAGGTCACTGTGGTGCTTACTGTAGGAGGTAGTTGATAAAGCACACATAGAGTGGGCTCCTCTTCTTGATTATTTGGTTGAGTATTATCAATGCGAATAACCTTGAGCACTTAAATCCTAAGACTTTGAATTCGGCTTGAGGGTTTTCAATTGCAAGAAATATTGTAGTGTAATTGGCCTATGGTTGGGTGGAGAGTTGAAGTTCCTCCCTTATTTTCCTTCCATTCAAATCTATACAGATCATTGTTCTTACTTATACTTATTTTGCATTATGAATAGTGGATGATGTTGTTATGTGTTTTAACACTACATGTATTCATCACTGGTTGTAAAAGAATGTATTGTTCCTAGTTGTCTATAATGAGAAGGTTATGTGAATGATTCTCATGTTTTGAAAAGATGGAAGCCTTTGCATGGATGTGTTGGAATTATTCCGAGTATGGAGCTATTTATACGATCATGTATGAATGTTTAATATTCTCAATTCAATTGTTGCAACGTATGGAATTTACAGTTTATCATGATATGGATCTTATGGATTTATGTGCTTAAGAATGTTGAAAGTTTGTGATTGATGTTGCACATGGTATGTTGTATCTATTGAAAATGCAACAAGAAAATCCCGATTTAATTTTCCCTTGAATTAAATTAGGAGAAAAAATTGTAATTCCACATCACAAGACAACTTGTACAAGTTAACTAAGTTAATTTTACTTAGTTGGTTTAGTTAATTCTAGTTGAGGATCTAACTTGAGTCATGTAGTGTGTCTCCTACTTTATAGGAGCTTTGGTTGAGTTTATTTTGAGTTGTAATTAATTAATTTAGTCTAACTGATTTAAAGTTAGTTAAAGTAGTCCGAATTGATGGAGGAATTAGTAGGATGTCTAACATTGGAGTGCTGCTTCATGTTTTCAACCAGTTAACTCATAATTCAACCATAAATAACCCATGCATGTCAGATTTGAGAGTTACCCAGTTGATATTGGAGTTCAAGGGCAATGTACTATCAATTGTATAATCTTCCAAATTATACAGGTGGTGCATGCAGTCAGCGGAAGGCCTATGATGGATTTCACAATTCCAATTGAGGAATTTCCCTAATTAATAGGGGATAATTCCCAAGGAAACAATGCAAGGAAATATGGACTTGGGCAAGAAGAAAGTTGGTTAAGTATTGGCCAAGGTTTGTCTAGGAAGTTGTGAGATAGATAGAGAGAGTGCATAGGTTACTCGGGCTTGAGAAAAACATTGTAATCTTCTCATACTTTATGACTAATCCAATATATAGATAGGAGGGGATTTTATTTGTGGCTTTCCCCAGGAAATCATTGTGTAATGTGTTGATTGAATTATTTCTCTTGTATGTTTAGTGATTTCTTGATTGATTAATTGTTTCCGCTGATGGGAAGAGTAGATTCAAGTCTTTTATTTTAGCAAATTACATAAGCAGTTTGAATCTACAAGGAATTTCTACATGGTATCGGAGTTGAAATCACACCAGAAGAGAAGAATTCAATTTTGTCTTTTCAATTGAAATTGAATTTGTAGGATCATTCTTTAGAGCCAGTAGGATTTCGTTCTATGGATTAAGACTTGAGTATGCCCTTGAGGGTAGCTCGAATTAGATTGCTTGGAAAGATAGGATGGAGGAAGTGTTGGAAGACAATGGATTGAAGGAATTGATAAGCAATGATATTCCTAATTAGCCTCCAACAATCGATGCTCAAGATTTGGCAGAGTGGAAGAAACGTGTTGCAAAGATGAGGAGGATCATACTAGAAGGAGTTCAAGATCATATTGTCTCAAATATCCATGGGAAGGATACACCATATGCAATATGGAAAGCCTTGATAGACTTTTTTAAGAACATCAGTGATCATAGGAAGCTGCCATTGAAGGATAAGCTTCGGAAGATCAAGATGGAGAAGAGTGACACAATACTACAATACCTGAGCAGGTTTACCCGATGTCTGGATGAGCTTAGGATCATTGGTATTACAATTTCTGAAGATGATTTGGTGAGCCTAGAACTTCTAGGCCTTCCCAAGAGCTGGCACAACTACCAAGATTTGGTAAATGGGAGGGAGCATCTAGCAAAGTGGGAGTGTTTATGGTGCAAGAATAGATAAGGTGAAACACCATAGATGGAACCTCATCCAAGCAGGATGATGAGGAGAAATATGCCTTGGATGGAAAGGAAAAGAAAGGGAAAGGGAATAAATCCCAATACAAAGGGGATTCTAGTCAGGGCGGCATGAAGAAGGACTTATCGAAGATTAAATGTTTTCACTCTCATGAGCTAGGACATTATGCCACAAAGAGTCTGCACAAGAAGAAGGACAAGAATCCCTAAGGAGGAGGGATAGGTGAAGCTCTATCTTTACAATTCAAGTTGGATCTCAACCTCATTACATGCATGGTGACAACAGTGATGGGTAGTGTGTGGTATCTAGATAGTGGAGCCTCATTTCATATGATGGGAAATATAGAATGTTTTAGTAACTTGGAGGAGAAGGACCTCTAGATGCACATCGAGATGGGATATGATGGAAGGTATAGCGCAAGTGGCATCGATATTGTTACTTTTTAGAGGGAGTCTAGTTCTCCTCTCACATTAAAAGATGTCATGTATCTTTCGGGTGTTACAGGATAAAACACCCTAGGGTCTGGGTTGAGAACCCCAATAGATAGAAGGGCATTTACCAACAAGAAGCAATCAAACAAGAAATCCTAATGCTTAAAATACTAAAGTGGGATGAAGAGATAGTACATGTAGGTCCTACATTTGAGGATGTTCCCATAGGGTCCAAACCCTCTGCTTCCTCCAATGCTTCAAAACTTGCAACTCATTCCAGAAAAGCATATATATTAGCATTAGTTCAAAGCATGTTCAAGATATGAATGTTATATCATAGAAGCATATAGATATAAAACATGAAATCATACATAATTAGATCATAACATGAGTTAAAGCATAAATATCATCACATCAGGAATAAGACAGAGCTTCTTTATTGATGTTTGCAAATAATGTGGAAGAATATAACCTGATTCGACCATGGATCCAAGCAAAACCTTCCTCTGGATCCGTCCAACCCAAGCCTCAACAATCCTCTTTCAAATGCATACACATAAATGGAATATAAAGGAGATGGACATCTCTATGAGGAAACACGAGTTTCCTATAGTTGGGAGTGCAGGAGGTACATGGATAAATTAGACTTGATCAGGGACCAATTAGATATAATATCAATATCCTATCTTTCTCTCCCTTAGGCCTTCCCATGAGGTGTATTTATACCACCTCAAAAAAATTGTTTTAGTTGGGATACAATTAGGCCATGGGCTCCTATAAGTGGGCTTCCGGTGTAACCTGTAAGCCCCACCCATAAAATAAGGATTTTATATTTTTTTTTATATTTCAAATTATATACACGGGTTGGATATAGATGGACCCATGTGTGTACACACGTTTTGAAGGATAGAGTCGTGTATGGAATTTAAAATAATGTTTTTTAGTAAAAGGACCAAGCCTGAAGAGAAAGGGCTGCCCAAGGCCATGACTCAGAGCATCAAGCATACAAGGGTGATAAATGATGCTATAACAGATGCTCCCTAATATATGAGGTCAGAATGGGTACATGATGGCCGAAATGTATTAAGTGTATCGAAAGAATCATGTGAGGACTTGGGAGGAGATCACCAGATTCCAGCCTGTCAAACCAGTGGAAGAGATCAGAAAGAAAGATCATGTCATAGGTGGGCATATCCATTCTCAGAGATAGTAAATCATGTCCATATATCAAGTGTAGATTGGATCCAATATGTATACAAGTACAAAGGAAACTGCGAAATACATAGTGGATCATCTGATCATAGCTGCAAAAGTACATATCAAGGCCATGTTGCAATATCACATATAAAAGAATTGATCAATGATGCTGAAGGAGATATCTGATCACTGATGTCACATAAATGATCATCAAAGTACCAAGTCAAAAAGTGGAATAATGGTATTACATGCAACTCGGGTGCCAACATATAAAATGCTGTTGTGATGAACTGCAACATATAAGGTGGATGGTGTCACTGGCAGCAAACTGGAGGAACTGACAAGTGAACCAAAAAATGTTGATACAACCCGAGGTCTTCACCAATTGCCATGGTACATTTCTACACTATGGGAATAAATGAGCTGAAGTTGACCATGTGAAAAATCCTTTGATTACCAGTCATTGATGTATACCGTTAACAAACACGAGACAACTCACTGATAATGATGATGAGAGTCAAGGTACCCCCGTACATTCTAACAAGTGTGAATAAATGAGTTGAAGTCGAACAATTGAGAGTATCTACCAATTAGGAGACATTGATGTATTCTCACAGTCGATAGCGAAGGAGTCTGCCACTGATGACTACAAACCATAAGGTACTGAAAAAGGACTCTATACCTTATTCCCATAGCAATAAGTTGGAGTCAATGGGAAAATATCTGCTGGAAGGAATGCATTAAGGCATACCACATCAATCCAACACGAGTGTAACCCGCAGGCCAATAATTTGGAAGGAATCAAACGAAGAAAGATGAAGTAACCATACTGAAGCACGTTTTTAGTGTACACAAAATGTGGCTAGTGCATGAAAGAAACCCTCTGAACCAACCAATAATTAAATCTGGCACAGAGGAAAGGAATCCACCAATAAGGTCAAATCAAAACCAAGGTACTGTCCAAATACCAATGTGTGATAATGTAAGCTGACATCGAACACAAGGGAAACCACTCAGTCAAAGACCCATGCTACTGATTGATACTGAGTACAAGGTCACCTATCAATGATAGAAATAGGGTGAGGGTGAGGCTCTAGGCCTACTCAGAGAAAATTGTCGAAGCCGATAAGAGCAGACCCACCAACAAGAAGTCGTCGAAGACCTTCTTAACTAGCACGAGAAAAGGACCAAATAAGTGATGTGATACTAAACATAACTCTCACAGACCAGGTATGGCCAATGGAAAATGAGTCAAGAGACACCGCAGAAACACTGACTCAAGTTTACTTCCCTTGAACAAAAGCACGACTCAAATGTGACTGTATGGAAGCATATGATAACTTTGTATAAGTTTGTCATGCAGGAGGCATAAAAAAACTCTCCATATGATTGGAAGAGATAACCAACCGGAGGAGTACTGACTCAATGACAAGGTTATGGCTCTCCTAAGTCAAACTAAAGCCCATCTTGATGGAGGAAAGACTTGCTTTGAGTGCTTTGTTCAAGGGTGACACAACTGACTCTTGCTGCCATCAATTATGGAAGTAAAGTCTCATTCCCGCTCTTTTTTGCAATATATAATTTTTTTGTCTTTTTCATATTTAAAAAGCCTGAAAAAGAATAAAAGAATTCCTATGGTACAGTGGAAAGAATGAGTGTCTAAATACAAATGTGCTAGTTCCTGGGAGTGGAACATTCCTATGCTCAATGCAAGGTGACAAAACTGGTCAATGACACTCAAAGGAATGTTCTTTCCATGGGCATAAGGTGTCAAGTTGCAGAGGCTAAGTGATTGCAAGGTTGATTTTGTAGAAAGACATGGTCAAAAAGTGGCTTATACACGAGTCCAAGTGAAGCCAGATTAAGGCCAAAAGGTACAAATAGTCAACATGCAATGCAACAGTACAACTCAACATGTGGGAGCCTCTAGGGTATAAATCCAAAATGATAGAGAAGAAGAAGGAGAACGAATCTTCATCACAAAAGTCATGGTGGGACTAAAGAGGACTCCTGAGCCTGCTAAATCATTGCAACATGGGAAACATATGCTAGTGAGGATCTAACTAAGAATCCCATGTAAAGGATGGCTCTACCATCATGTCATGATTTTATAAGTCAGCGGATGAAAATGATTTAAGCATCATAACACAATGGGGTTGACCCTATGGCAATATATCACAGTATGGAGGCTAGAATGCATAATGTAACAGAAAAAGTGATCTTCCCTAACCTATATGCTAGTGATGAAAACATTACCTGCCATGATGGGTCATCGATCATGGAATTGAAGTGGTAAAAACATCTCAAAGTCTCCAATTTAACCTGAAAAACAACCTATCCCAGCACTCAAAGCCAAAAGGTCACAAATTTTATAAAATAAAAAATAAATAAAACATAAGCTTTGCAAAAGTGGGTTTTTAAAGTTTTTGAAATTACAACTAATAAAAGACCTTTTGACTTACTAAGACTCATTTGTGTTTTAGAAAATTGAGTGCAAGAGCTCTGGATCAAAACCCGACAATCACAATCCACAAAATTTCTAAGCTAGAACAACTATCAATATTCCAGGTAATCTCCTAATTCGATTTCTTAATGAAATTTCGTGCATTTCACATATTGTTTCAATAATTTTATCATAAGAAAATTATTTTTTGGATTATTACTCTGCACGTATGTGGGTTGGGTATATTGAAGTCAAGTATTTGGAAGCCCTATACACGACTGTGTATGAAGTGAACCTACATGTGCACAATCAAATATTTTAAATCATGGATTTTAATGGATCAAAATACTTGAAACTGTAGGATGAAAATTAGTTTGAGGGAAAGAGAGCATAGTACAGTAGATAATGAAGTTATGAATGATCTATTAGCACTGCATGCACTGAGAGGATGTGTATTGTTAAAGATTTTCAAAATGCCAAATATGAAAACCAATAAAAAATTGTTGGAAATGCTCGTCAACTACTGGGATCTGGAAGAAGATGCATTCATGATTGATCAAATGCCCCCGCGTATTGAAGTAGAAGACATATACTTCATTACTGGACTTTCTTGGAGAGGAGATCTAGTCAATTTGCAAGGGAAGGCCCGAGCAAGCCTTAATGTGGATGATTACATTCGTATTTATTTCCCTGGAAACCCTGAGAAGGTAGGGACACAGATCCCAATCAAGCATGTAGAGATTCTTCCCCTAAGGTTTCTCCTTTTTACCATTGTGAGGGTAGCTAGATCAGCCTCATTGCATTGAGCTTCTCATGCTAGAATGAGCTTAACAATAGATATCCTTACCACAATTTTTGACTGGTGCAAAGCCCTTCTAACCAACATGAAAAAACAACTATCTTCCATCAAGAATAATAATACAAAACATTTTGGGTATGGTACTATTATTTGTACTTTCTTCTTTGAGAGACTACCAAGACTTCGACCCAAAGTGATTTCCACCATCAACAACCCAAGTGATCCACATATAGGTAGATGGGTTGACTTAATGAAGAGACTAGGGCGTGGTTAGGTCCCTAGAACGACATTCGATGACGATTTTTTCCTTTGGTGGGAAGAACAAGTCATTGCTATTGAGGACTACCCATAAGCATGTATGGATTTCAAAGAAGATCTAGATCTGGTGCTTCCAATCGTCGCTGTAGGGGGTGTCATTGGTAATTTTTTTTTATGCTTTTTAATATTATTTGATTTTTCTTTTGGATTTGAAAAATATGAATTGAAATTCTTTTTTATTAGACAAAAATTCGTACAAAAATGTTTGATCATGATACATATGTGGGACCGGTAAGACCTGAGCGTCTACCCAGGCATAGGCATTGTGGAAGATACGTGGAGGGTGCCACAACTGAGACTGAGAGAGTTCTCCATGCTGTACAAAGGAACTTGGAGAGATTGACTGACTAGGTACCTATGGCAGCATTAAAGGATCTATCAGAGGCAATGCAGAGATGCGTGGTAGGAGTACCATGAGATTGGGTGTGGCTTTTCCAACGGGTGGCTACTGCCATCGTCTTCTTTTGAGATGCACATCCAGGGAAGGGCCCACATATATAGATTAGAGATGTCCTGATCTTTTTGATAGACATGATTGGGCTTAAGCCCTAATTTTGTAGGACATTTTTGTCCTAATTTTGTATAATATTTTGAACATATAAATGCTATCTATATACAAATGGTTTCATAATGTGACAACTATATATACAAATTATTTTTTATTTTAATGTGATGAATGATTAATATGCCAATCTAATGCTTGATTAGCTATGGAATCAGCAAATTAATTTTTTGATCATGGAATATGAATAAATGTGATAAAATTAAATGATCTTTGTAATAAACACACTCTCAGAAATTAGCGATATAAATAAGGATCTCTCACAAAATAGATGTTTAACTGAGACACCACCAGTTTTGAATCCAAGTATACTACTAATGAATCAATAGCAAGAGATATTGCTTCATATATATTCGGCAACATTGTTTGAAGCAAGGTCAATACATATGCCTCTTGAAGCTAACAATTGACAGAATGGATAGTAAATCACCCAAGCTGCAGAAGCCAAATTCTAGGTATGTTGACTAGCACCATCGATGAATCCTATATATACCGGATCATCCATCGATACCTGCCAAAGAAGATAAAAAATATTGATATAATTATGAAACCTATAGAAAGATATGCACAAATATATACAATATCTACAAGACCAATAAAATTCTAGGAAAAATCTTATGAGTAATACTTTTTAAGATAAAGCCCATTTCTGGGCTCCACCAGCTATTTTCCATCAAAATCAACCAATTTATAAGCTCCTTTTTTCAAGACCTTTTTAATGATAAAAGGACTGTACCACATGGGATTGAACTTTCTTGCCCCCAAGGTGTCTTTGTCTTAGTGATAGAACAAGACAAGGTCACCTTCAGAGAAAACCCTAGGGCGCACAACCTTATCATATTGGATCTTCAATATCTTTTTATGATCTTCGTTGATTCTGGCTACATCTAGACACTGATCATCAAGACGTTCCAAATAAACGAGGTGTTCGTTAAGACTAGAAGTGTTTGGAATAAGTTCTACAACTAATTTAAGAGAAGGAATTTCACATTCCACAGGGAAGATCGATTCCAAACCATAAAATATTTGAAAATGAGTGAAACCCATAGTGGTCTTTACTGACATTTGATATGCCCAAAGCACAGGATATGACATGATATTCGTATTGGATTGATCTTTATTAATTTTCCTTTGCAAGATAACTTTCAGGGATTTATTCATGGCTTCCACCTGACCATTGGCCTGAGGATAGTAAGGAGACGAATACTCTTGCTGGAAACCCAACTTGAGAGCCAATTCAACCATCATCTTGTTCTGGAAATGATTGCCATGGTCCGTGACAATCTCCTTTGGAATACCAAAATGAGAAATGACTTGGTTGAATAGAAACATGGCTGCTATTTCACCATCATTCGCAAAAGTGGGCATAGCTTCGACCCACTTAGTAAAGTAGTCCACTGCTACAATAATATACTTATGAACCTTTGCTGAAGGCAGGCTACAAGTTGTAAAATCAATGCCCCACTTTTTGAATGGACTGACGGTAATAACAGGAAAGATCAAAGCTGGATGAGTGTGCATTTTCCGAGTATAAACCTGACAAGGATGGAATTTTTTTTACTGCTTCAACACAATCTTTGAAAATCGAAGGTCAAAAATACCCTGTGCGCAAGATTTTTTGGGCTATAGCAAGCCCAAATAAATGATTACCACAAGCTCCATTGTGGCAATCATTCAACTGACTCAACTATTCTAAGGTTAAGCAACGTCTAAGGATTGAATCAACCCCGTGAAGATATAAAGTGTCACTGATAATAACATAACGTTTAGCTAAGTGACCCAATTTTCTTCTCTCATCCTTTGAAAAAGTGAGAGGAAACTTTGAAGTCTGAAGATATATTGTAATATGTTCATACCAAGGATCTTGTGAAGAAATAAGGAAAATATGTTCATCAGGGAATGATTCCTCATAAACCATTTCTTCTTCACAAGGAAACTCTAAGATTAATTCCAAAAATACTAAAGATTTCTTAGATTTGGCTGACAAGAACTCGAGATAAAATTCTTATAAAATAAAAATCCATCTATTATATTTTCCCCCAATCACTCACCTACTAAGAACAAATTGAAATGGGTTGACAACCACTAAGACAAAAGTTTTTCTAAGAAGAATATAGTGTTGAAGTCGCTAGACAACATGAACAACTGCCAAAGCTAATTTCTCTACAGGAGAGTATCATAATTCAGACCTACCAAGCCTCGACTTAGATAATAAATCACATGCTCATGGAGAGCATCGTCTTCCTGAACCAAAACCATACCGATGGTTGATTCTGCCGCAACGAGATATAAGAGGAAATCCCTGCTATAATCAAGTGGACTTAGTAAAGGAGCAGAGGTCAATGATTTTTTCAAAGCATCAAACGAGTGCTGAGCGAAATTGTCCCATAGAAATGGAACTCCTTTTTTCAGCAATCTCATAAATCCCTTTGTGATCTTAGCATAATTGATGATAAATCTCCTCAAGAAATTGGCTTTTCCTTAGAGACTTTGAAGTTGACGGATGGTAGATGGGGGAGGAAATTGAAGTATTTCCTCAACCTTGAAAGGATCTACGTGAATCCCTTCATTAAACACTATGAATCCAAATAATCAACTAGACGTGACAACAAAAACACATTTATTTGGATTCAACCAGATTTTATAATGATGACATTGCTAAAAAATTAATTGAAGATGATGAGGATGATCAATTCTCTTTCGAGAATGAGCAACTAGGTCATCCAAATAAGCTTTGATGATATGTTTGATATCATGGAAAGTGTAGGACATGGCCCGCTGAAAAGTCACTCCAGCATTTTTAAGGCCAAAAGGCATCTTTTTGTATGCAAAGGTACCCCAGGGGCAGATAAAAGTTATCTTATGCTGATATTCAAGGACATATAGTAATTTGATTATAACCCAAGAAACTGTCCATGAAGGAGAAAATCTCATTTCCCGCACATTCATCAATAATATGATCAATAAAAGGTGTGGGGAAATTATCTTTTGGACAAGCCTTATTTAGATCCCTAAAGTATATGCATACGCAGATCGTTCCTTTTTTTTTATCAACTGGGACTGGATTTGAGACCCACTCAGTCAATAGAATGGGGTATATGAAACTGGCCTTAAGCAACTTCTCAACCTCAGCTTTGATAGTTTCTTCTTTTCTAGGGTTTACTGGCCAAAGATTTATTCATGTAGGCTTTGCATTTGCGTAAGTCTTGATCTCATGCTGGACTATTGATGTATCAATTCCAAGCATTTCCTCATAAGACCAAGCAAAAACATCACGAAGCTCTTTAAAAAGATCGGTATAAATTTGAATTTCTTCAGGGGAGTATTCGACTTCATGAAAACATTCTCAATTATATTAGGATCCCCAGATATGTTCACGTGAACTATTTTAGAAATGATAGACATGTTACTTTCGACATAAATATATGTTGGAGCCAAAGGGTTTAAAATTGTGTGAACACCACCAGTTGAAAAAGGGCTAGACAAACTTGATTCTACTTCATGCAAGTCTGGGAGAAAATATGACCGATGATGCAAATCATCCCACAGTCTTTCTATACCTGTCATTTCTTCTAGGATTTCTTCTTTAGATGGTAAAATAGTATCAAGGTAGTCCATAGAAGAAGTAGAGTCAAGAGTCCAAGCGGGAGCCACATCTCCATCCAAATCCTTCGGTGAAAGAGGAGTAGGATCAGAATATGCAGTGTTAACTATAAATTCATAAGCAATTTCAACTGCAGACATGGGATATCCATTCCACCCACTTTCCCTTCTTCTAATGTGGTTGTAGAAGAGGGTAAGGGCCAAGGATCCAAAAAATAATGAGTTCTGAAGAAATCTCTTCAAGAAGGGGCCTTGGATGATGAAATGGCATTTATTCGAGCAATAGGAGAAGGAATATCAAAAGTACCCATCAACGAGGAATACATTCCAACTCCTAAATTCTCAACAAGCTACTTGGAATTCTTCAACAAGGGAACAATAGAATCAACTGATGCATTGGATTCCTTTGGAGAATAATCCATTTGATCAACAGTAACAATTCTCCCTTCATGGGGAAAGCACAAGATGCGAAGTAATGATGATACAATGGCATCCATTTCATAAATCCAATTTCGTCCCAATCGAAGATTATAATCCAAATTCAAATCGACTATTTTCACCTTACCCCCAACACAGACAAGAAAGGCTGGAATAATTCCATGCGTCCTATGAGAATGACCATCAAATGCAGTCAAGAGAGTAGATGAAGGAACAACTTGAGGAGATCTGATAGCTTTCCAACATGCAATCGACATGACACATGTGGAAGCTCCCTCATCAACTACAGTTCGAAAGATATTGGTCTTTCAATATGTAGATTTAATCTAGAAAGCCATATGATGAGGGAGTCTCTTCTTAATATTTGACATGTAAAATGTAATAATAAGATAGTTTTTCAGATCTATTGCCCTGATCACAGTGAGAAGCACACTCCTTTGTGATGGAAACAACTGGAGTACCTCTAACGTAGACATTGGAAAGGACTTTGAGCCAGATATTCAACAATGGAGTAGTTCTGGGAAACCTTGGCATTAGGGTTGATCGTTGAACATTTTGCAGAGCCTTTCAACATCCGAGGTATAGGCTCAACTGTAGGCCTCTCAATATGGAGTGACTCTAGAACATCGAGAGCAGCCTTAGCCTTAGAGGATTTCGGTTCACCATAATCATGTGATCTTGTAGCAACATCAACATGAGAACTCATCATGTATACATTCAATGGATTTCCCCTTCCTGGTTTCCCCCTGTGGGGTTCCAGTATGAGAAAACATTTTCTACCCTTTGGGAAAAGGCTTAGTCAAAATAGCCTCGGAGCTAGAACAATCGTGCTGCACTAACAAGCGCTGAGCATCCTAATCTTAGGGAAAAAATGAGTTAAATGGTCTCCATTGCATAATTTGCAAGGAAACTTAACTTTCCTTTTGACTCCTTTTTACCCTCCCTAACATTATTATTGGGGTTGTTCACATTGCCCTTCCCATCCTTATCTTTCTTCTTACCATGTCCCTTTTTCTTCCCATCAGATTTTTGATTTTCTTTGGGGTTAGAAGATTGGACAACATTAATAGTTAAAGGTTGAGAAGGCATAGGCACTGAAGTAGTTTGTAAGGAAAACTACTGCAATTTACTTAACAGGTTAGCCGTGTTGTTATGGATCGATCCGATTATCATATCGGCATGGGGACTTGGCTTCGGTTTGGATAAATCAATCTTAGATTGAGGAGCATCAAGCAAAACCTTTTCAAGAATCCTAGACTGAGAATATATAAGTTCAAACTGATAGGCTCTAATGATAGTCTGTTCTTCAGTGAATACCTTGGAGAGTGATACATCCTTAGAAATTTATGGCTGTAGAGATTTTAAAAACCATTTGAGAAGGAATTCATTAGGAATATAGGCTTTGATGAGCCTCTTACTTCTTCTTCATTCCTAAATATGGTCAGAAATGTGAGTTGTCTTATCTTGTTGGAAACTAGCCAATAGCTTAGTTCCAACATCATATCAAATGGGCAACTGAAAATGGTTCAAAGGAATAGTAGCCAATTCACCAAAGGAAGCAAATTTACCCCCACTAAGCTCTATATACCACTTGGCAACATTTCCAATTAAGGTGCATTGGAACAATCTCAATCTAATTGAATCATCAATTAGGGAGTTAGATGAACACCATAAATGGAATGTTGTCACATGGTCAGTAAAATCCTCCCCAGACTTTACTTTGAATTTTGGAATATTTGATGGAAGTTTTTTGGGAACCGGAGGCTAAGCTGGATTGCATCAGATCGGATCATTTGTCAATTTTGCAAGATCTCACAAATTTAGAGTTGTTAGGAATGGTAAGTGTGAAGGAGCCTGAGAATTCCACCCACCATGAGTAGGATTCCCAACATTTTGAAATGAATATCCTGGATTTGTGGAGGCACCAGGTTGTTGAGGAGTGTTCATAGAAGAAAATTAACCGTAAGGAAATCTTGTGGTCAAGAAAAATTTAGAGTTTGACCACCTCTCACCCAAGGGTTACCATAGCCAGAAAAATTTCCCCCAAGAAAAGTATTGAAAGGAGAGGAGAGCCCTTGGTAAGGGTTCCACGCATTGGCGAAGGGAGAATAACCTTGAAAGGTTTCTACGGAGGAGTAAGGCATGTTCCCCTGTTGACCAAAAGAAAACTGATTTCTGGCTCCTAAACCACTAAAAGTAGGGTTAGTCCATCCTTGAAAAGGATTATAACCTTGACCTTGAGTAGAGAAAGGGAGTGATCCTAAAGAAGGGTTAGAATGAGGTATATGACCACTTCCAAAAGGAAAACCCTAGAAAGAGGCTGAACCACTAGCCATAGAAGTCATAGTTGTGGAAACAACGGATGAGACAGTTAGAGGAACTGAGGGAATTGCACTAGAAGGCATCCCAAAGGGGAAGGAACCAGTGTGGGAAGAAAAATCTTGGGTGCCCCCACTCGAAGATGGAATGGAGGTAGAGCCAAATATTGTAGTATTAGGAGTGATAGCAGATATAGAAATGGTACCTCCTCCTTGAACTGAAAGAGTATGCACACTAGTAGCACTCATAGACGAAATCGTGCTCCCAGCCGTGGCCATTAGAAGAAAAGAACGAGAAAGACAAGGGCTTGCTGACCTGCGAGTCAAGGTCCCAACATATAATAGAATGTATGGATAATTGGGAGGAAGAGGTGAAGGAGTCACATGAGGCTTAAGAATCTCTTCAACCTAAACTTTGTCTTCCAATTGGAAGAGAACCCTAGAAAGGACTAGAGCATTCCTATCCAAGTCACAACTTATACTAGGTCCACCCTGTGAAACTATAGCCTGAAGCAGAAGATAAATCTCTGATGTATTCACTGCTACCGATTGAAAATCATGAACAGAATTGCTCCTACACCTTCTAGAAGAAGGCTTGGCACTTGTAGGTGAGAGCCCACAAAGCCTCCTGGACTGATGAACTAGTTGATCAACCACTTTTAATTACTAAGAGAACTTGTAAAGACTCAAAAAATTATAAATCTATGGCAATCTAGGAGCGAAGAGAACTCACTGAAATGTCCCTAAATATGAAACCAATCAAGCTACTTTCAAGTATTTCCACTCCGAGTGATTAGGACAAGACACCAAAATACAAGAAAGCGAAGATAAGGACCTTCCGAAGATAGTTTGGGATAATTACAACCAAGGCCTAGCAACAAAGGTAACATAAACAGTTACTTCGACCCCCAGACAAAAGTCTTTGTTGGTGCAAGTACCCAAGCTTCACAAGGGCACCCTCCAAAAGTACTAATGAGAGTGATACAATGTCTGCCTCAAGTACCATGGGTATTCTCCCCCATAGTCACCTATGTGGTCCCTAGGAATGGAAACTAAGGTCACTAGTTCGTATCGGAAGCTGAGCAGAACAATCTTTGGTCAGGATCCACAAAGTAGGAGAGGGGGTATCTCTCTTTCCTGCCTTCATTCGCCCTCGTGCTTAGCACCCAGAAGAGAAGAGCTTTCCCAGACAACTTAATGACACTAGATTTCACTCTTTTAATAAACTTCTATGTTTAAATTCAGAGTGGCCTTGGAGAGTTAACTCTCCACACACCTATTCCAAGGATCTAAATGACCTAGACTAGTTGACGTAACTATGACAAATCAAAAAATTCTAGTTCATTTTAGTTTTAGCGCTTGATTTTAATGGCTATTCTTAAGTCAAGGAAAAATGGAAGTGCAACTTAGGATGTTATTTGACACAAGAAGAAATCAATAGAAAACCTGGCTACATGCACATGCAAATCTTTTATCTTTGATTAAAGAGATTTCTGCAGGGTTCTGCGAACAAACTACGAAAGCAAAAATTCTCTTTTCGTTTTCAAAACACATGCTCACACACTCAAAATCTACAAAAAGACTAAAAATTCTTACAGTGCAACTATCCTAATGCAAACTAAAATTGATTAATGCAAGATTCTAAGGATTAATCTTAAAGCAAGAAAATGTCTTTCTCAAAGAGATCAAGAGGCCAAAACTTGACAAAAAGGAGGAACAAATTCCATCACAAACTTTTTCCCAAAATCAAGCAAATTCAACGTAATGAAAAAATAATTCACACTTGCTCTAAAATGATAACAAGACAAAAAAAGTCAAAAAGAAAAAAAAAAAGGGCAACAAAAATATGTTTTTGTCTTTTTCCTTTTTAAGGGCACAAAAAGTTCTTGAGAAAACAAAAAATACTAAAGACTTCAAGATCAATATTCAAGCATAAAGAACCTAAAATTTCACAAGCCATAGGAATCATTAACATGATATTAAGACTTAAAGTGAAAAGAGGCTGCAAACTCAAACAAACTAATCTGAACAGTAGCATAAAAACTCGAGCAAACAATAAATATTTCAAGAAGACCAAGATTTTTTTTTCAATATTGCAAGGACTTTCTAAAAAAGCAAGAAAAAACTAAATATGTCATCTTTCAAGAAAGAAAGGCAAAACAATATAAAGGCTGGGTTATAAGTGAATTGAGAGAAATTCCCAGTTCCAAATCGTAGAAAAACTAAGAACTTCACTAAGAAACTTTGAACCCAAACACAAAAAACTAACACTTCACCAAGAAGAAAACCCTAGGTTGACTAGGATTTCCACAAAGAGAGAGGAAAATGAAAGTATGTAAGAAGCAAGACTCTCCCAGACAATCAATAACTAAACATAAGCAATAAAAATCATCAAAACCATTTACTGGACTTAGAATCTGAAAAATTCATTCAAAACCAAGCATACGCAACTGTGCAATGACATACCTGCGTTTATATGTGACTGTACTCAAGGAAACACATGTATACACATGTTTCTTTGGAAAAAAATGCATCTATATGCAACTGTGTGAATTAAAAACCATGTATACAAAATCCAACAAAGAAAAAATAAGAATTTACGCCTGATCCAGAAGATCAGACCTTTTGCCCGATTGTAAAGAAATCAAAGATACTGGAAAAACCAAGAAACCAAACAAGAAGGCCCAGATCAATATAGAAACAACCCAAACAAGGAAATACAAGATTATAGTCCCCAACAAAGTCATCAATTTTGTTATGGGATAAAACACCCTAGTTCTGGATTGAGAACCCCAATAGATTGAAGGGAATACACCAACAAGAGGCACACAAATAAGCAGTCCTAATGCTTAAACTGCTAAAGTGGGATGAAGATATAATACACGTAGGTGCTACGTTTGAGGATGTTCCTATAGGGTTCAAACCCTCTACTTCCTCCAATGCTTCAAAACCTACAACTCATTCCAAAAACTAATATATACTAGCAGTAGGTCAAAGCATGTTCAAGATATGAATGTTAGATCATATAAGCATATAGATATAAAACATGAGATCATACATGAACAATACAAAGCTTCTTTATTGATGTTTGCAAAGAATGTGTGAGAATACAACCTGATTCGACCACGGCTCCAAGAGAAACCTTCCTCCAGATCCGTCGAGACCAAGCCTCAACAATCCTCTTTCAAATGCATGCACATAGATTCCATATAAAAGAGATGGACATATCTAGGAGGAAAAAATGGTTTCCGATAGCTAGGAGTGTAAAAGGCATAGGGATAAATCAGACTTAATTAGGGACCAATTGGATATAATATCAATATCCTATCTTTCTCTCCCATTAGGCCTTCCCATGAGGTGTATTTCTACCACCTCAAAACAATTGTTTCAGTTGGGATATAGTTAGGCCAAAAGTTCTTGTAGGTGAGTTTCCAGTGTAACCTGTAAAGCCCGTCCATAAAATAGGGATTTTATATTTTTTTCTATTTCAAATTATATACGCGGGTTGGCTATAGGTGGACCCGCGTGTGTACATGCTTTTTGAAGGGCAGAGTCATGCATGGAATTTAAAATAATGTTTTTTAGTAAAAGGACGAAGTCTGAAGGGAAAGGGATGCCCAAGGCCATGACTCAGAGAATCAAGTATACAAGGGTGATAAATTATGCTATAACATCGAGTCTGAAGAAGAATTTAGTTTCAGTTGCTATGTTGGAAGATCATGGCTATGAGGTGATATTTAGCAAAGGAAAGGCTTTCCTTCATCACATAGCCATAGGAAAAGTAAAGAAGATCAAGGTTTGGATGAAGAACCTATACAAATTGGATGTAGAGATTGTGCCGCTTTAGGCACGAAAGTAAATAAAGTGTAGACCCGAGACATAAATTAATTATGGCATAGAATATTGGGCCGTTTTCACCATGACGATTGGAATATCATGTCATATATTTCTACAACACTTCCCAAGGGTGCACTAGAGTAGCGAGATATATGCAAATGGTGTACATTTGGGAACTACACTAAAGCCACCTGTTGACGGTGCTGGACCTACCAACATGTAAGGGGATCTCCCCAGTAAGAAGTCCCAATTAGACCTCAAACTGTTTGGTGTAGGAGTCCCAGCAGTGGGTCGTACAGTAATGCCTTAACCATGATTTCGCACAGAGGCAAGTAAGATAACTCTATTGGTAGCAAGGGTGTGATAATTGTAGTGAGCCAAGGAAGGTGCACGAGAGGTTCTAACACACAAAGGTTGAGATGAGTGCGCCCCTTGGAAACCTGTGATAACACATAGTTAAGAAGGGAACACATGAATGAAGATGCATCACAATATGGAAGGCGAGTTAGCGAGCAATCCAAAGTGATGGTTAAACCAACATCACATTTTAGAAAGATTCATACATACATACATAGATAGTTATACATGCATGCGTAAGTAAATAGATACATATACCATTTAGAGTAAACAAGATAACATAGAATATAATACAACATATGCATGAAACGTGCTGGCTCTTGTTATATTAAGAAGTGTAAGTTCGAGTCATATAATACATCCATGTCCAACCACTAGTTTTGATAGAAAAATGTTATAGTGGAGAAGCCAAGGCTCATTACAATACTATCCAAGCTCTCCCCAAGATAGTCTTATCGGAAGCTTGGCTGACCAAAAGCCTTTACAATGAGTTATGAGGTTCTATTTATAGCAAAGGGTGGGGTGACCCTTGGCCCTCCCCTTTGTGACAATTCATCTACCCTCATGACTCTTCATCTACTCTATGGCTGTTACATCCAACTATCGACACTTGAACTTCCACTTGAAAAGACGTTACATTACAATGCACATGTGCCCATGTGAGACAAAATGGCTTGAGAAAGCCATGCAAGACATCACTGACACTCGGTCCATTGTGGTGAGACCAACTCTTTGACATGCTTGTGATGGTGAAGGTGGTGAGATGATGCCAAGCTTGGTCATCCATGATGGTGTGCATGCGCTCCATGGTGACATATTGCTGAAGCGAAATCTTGCCTCCATTGCATCCGGGTGCATTGGTGTGGCTCCTCCATCCAACTCGTTTGCTAACATGCACATGGTATTCTGGGGTGCAGCCAAATCGGCAACAAACTGATGCATAGTGTCTGTGTTTATCTTTCAGCGTGTGCTAGTGGTCATGCACATCAATTGTCAACTACATGTTCAGCTTCAGTTGGACTTGCTTCTTTTCTTTGCCTCGATGAGTGTCCTAAATGGGTGGGATCACATGCGTGCACATGATGAAATGCATGTTGTTGAATTCCCTTGCATGTAATCACCAACACTATTCACCATGTCTACTCTGTGCTAGCTGCTGGGATGGATCTTTAACTTGTACAGGTGCAATTTCATTCATGAGTGCATGTTGTGTCTGCTGCTGTACCTGTTCTTACTGCAACTCATTCTCTTCTCTATGAAACTCATGTTCTTCCTTGAGTTGCTTCTTGAGCACATGCAACTCCTCTTTGTTCCATTCTCTGCCTTTGCGTGATCTTCATGTTGCATCGTCACCTCATAGCCTCAGTCTCCAAAGTTTCTTTCACCACAAGTGGATCTGCTTGAGCTTGCAACTTTGTTCCACCTCTGTGTAGTCAACAACCTTCCTCTTGCATTCATTGCATTCGGTATGCTGCCTTCAGCTGCTATTCATGATGTTGTTGACTATGATGCTGCTTCCTTCATAACTTGATGTCCTTGTCTACGAACAACTCGATGTCTTCGTGGGTAGGCAAGTCCATAGACACTTAATCAACTACATCCCAGAGTGTGCTCTGAATGGTGTCTTTGACTCTGTTCTCTTGGAAATCATTGTACCTATACTGTTGAGTGGTAGATGAACACCTACGATACTTGGAGACATGGAAACACTTATGGCAAGCAATCCTTCAGTCGAAAAGCAAAATGAACTTGAGAACTGACTTGCAACATACCTATGTGACTGATCATGAAGGTTGCACAGCTTCCTCTTGGAGGTCAGGAGATTGACTGCCAATACTACACAAGGCACAGTCTAGGTTGTTGGGAGGCTAACCAACTGCTAGAACTATTCAATGCACAGTCCATTATGGCTGCTAACTGCTGGAATTGCGCAATGCACAATCTCAACTAGCAATGGCTGCAGGCTCAGTGATTTCATTGTGCAATTTTCTGGGCCTGCAGTCACTATCCCTCAAAATTGCATAATGCAAGACTGGAGGATAGTCACTGGGCATAAATTCACATTTCCTGAGAGGAAGATAGAACCTTCTCTCTTAGGATTGTGCAATGTTGTCTTGGTGAGGCAGAGTCCGAGCCAAGGCTGCTCAGACTCACCGATGAGCAACTGAAAGTGAATGTGAATGTGAATGCATGGTGATATTGAGTGTAAGCATAAGTGAATGATCATGCATGCAAACATGAATGAAAGATTCATAAAATGGAACAACATTCATGTGGGTGAGGCGAGTCACCGAATCGACGATTGTTCGTGCAAAACAATTTCATGCATGCGATAACAGTGAGATGTTAATGAAAACTGAAATGGTGCTAGTACAAGGTAGTATGTATCAAAAAGACAACAAGCGCTCACTGAAATCAAGCAGAGAACATTCGTACGAAGCAAAACACAAAAAGCTCTAGAAATGCAACACAAGACATGGAAAGCGAGCTTACCCAAAAACAGTTGATCTGAATGTGCCGACGGTTCCTAGATGTGATGTGGGATGTCATAGCTGCAAGATTGATGTTAGGAATGAGATATACAGTGTCTGGTTCATTATTTTTGATAAAATTGAAGATGTGATGCGCATGCCACAAATCTAGGAAGAGCGACACTTGATGGAAGGCTTCCGAAATGATCCTTGCATGCAACCTCCAATAGCTAAAAGTAGATCCCTGAATCAAGGGATTCCTTTGCATGATACCTTAGGAGAAGAAGCCGATGCATGAAAATTGGTTTTTCTCGGTCCCAGAGGGAGCCAGTGAACTCAACTACACATGCAAGAGGTTGCTCAACTACTGGGAGAAAATGCGCATTTCTGGAAGGGAACTGGACTGGCTACCTAAGAGATTTGCACAATTTCTGGGCAGAGCAGCTAATTGTTGCCCATGAATGCACAATTCATGGGCTGAGCAGCCCTACTGGGAGGAATTGCGCAATTTTCTGGATGAAGCCTTCCTAGCATAATTGTGTAATTTTGGAGCCCAACAAGCTACCATACTGAATTTTGCAATTTTGGAGGCAAAGCTAGTTTCCCTCCAGAATTGTGCAATTCCTTGAGGGAGCTGCTTAGCCTGTAGCTGGACCAAGGCCGAAGAAACATCCTGTGACGGGGATGCATCAAGCTCTGATAAACAAGCTGCTTTTCTACAAGAAAAACACTGAATCTTGTGTACTTAACGAAGCAAGACATGTTGCTATGAAAGGTTGGTAGGGAGGCTCCAAAACAAGCTAAGGAAAAATTTTGGAGGGTGGTTGTAGTCGCTACAACACTTGGTGACACACTGGTAGAACTCCAGCTCTCTAAATGGACCTTGTTCATGAAAAGCAAGTCTAACACCTCCGGAAGTATTGTTCAGTTCTCAGTTCGTCTTGGTTTCCACACTTGCTTGATTGTAAGATGTAGCATCTGCCAAGCTCTTGGTCGATTGACACACATTCCAAGCCAAGTCAACACAGTTGTTTCGACTGGCGTCGAAGGGTATATTGGTGCACAAGCAGTATAGTCTTGAGAGTCTTAGTTTCATCTCAGGTGTTGCTCCACGCCAGCAGGCCTGGACAGTACCCTAGCGGAGTCACATAGGAACACAAGCATGGCTCCATTGCCAGCGAGCCTGGTCAGTACCCCGAAGCAGTTACTTGCATCAAATCTCTATGTAGGAAGCCTTTCTCTTCTTTTGCCTTATTCCTTTTTTTTCACCTTCATAAATGTGCATAACACTTATTCATTTCAGAGGCGAAAGAGGGATCCCAACTTATTGAGAGTAGAAGAGGTTGTTCCTGCAGAGAAGTAGTTTATTATACCTTTGACGTGCCTGTGAAGGTTTTCCCCCTCACCTTACTCTACTTGACTGGGCTGACAAGGGTTAACCCAAAAAAATCGATTAGAGTATGTGATACTAGTTAGGGTGCAAGCGTTGTGTTTTCACCAAGGTTTACTTCGAACAATTCATATTTTTCATTGATGTATCATGGACTGAAGACAACAAGTTCTTACATAAGAGAGTGGACAACAGATAACCAAATTTTGATAGTTGTACAAGTCCTCTTGTACTTTACCGAACTTGTTTCAAGAGTCATACATGGTTTCATGTGAAACTAACCTACAAACAAAATAAGAAAACAAACAATAAAGAAAAGCAGAAGCAAATGCAAAAGCGAAACCGAAGCGAGTAAGCAAACAAGAAAGAAAGAAAACAAACCAACAAAGAAAGTAAGCAAACAAGCATGCAAGAAAACAGACTAAATGAAAACACTACTCCTACTCCTAAGTTAACGGTGCATGGGCCATCTCACGTGAAGTGATACTTCCAATGCAGCCACCAGTGCATTGGTTGACCCATGTTGGTGAAGGCATGGTTCGCGAACAAGACAGCTGTGTGAACTAGCAAACAAGAAAGATGTAACAGTGAAGAAAAACAAACTCTGAGTTTAAAAGTGTCCACAGAACAAAAATGAGTGAAAGTGCATGACATGCACTCTGTGGACTTGCCATGGTGTTGTGCTATACTATGTGCAGATGTCGAGTGTATGCATTCTCTTGACTGTGACAAGCAAGCAAACATGAGAAAGGTAGACCACATACGTTGTGCATGTGTGCTTGTTGTGTAAGATTCCTCTAATGCATGAGCGATTGGATCATGTAGTTTGAGTGGAGGAAGCGAAATATGGGTGTTTGGTTGATCTTCAATGCAAAGAAGAAAGTGATGAGGAGCCTTGAGTGTTTCAACAATTTCCTGACCGGAAGTGAAACCAACCTCAGGACAATGAGGGCCTGACATAACCATCAACTCGGGCTGAAGTGCCTCAAAAACCTGCGGGGTTTCGACTTCGTTGATAGATAGATTAGCGTAGACCAGTGTCTATGATAGATTAACAACAGTTGAATCAACATTGTGATTAGATGAGGAAGTAGAAAGATCACAACAACCAAGATTAGAAGATTCAAGATGTTTGTCGGCATCCTCATGATTTGGTGAATCGGGCAGAGGGGCAGATGAGAAGCAAATGTGTTCACCCTTGTGTTTTCAGAAATGACAAATGATAGACTGGACAGATTTTCAAAGGAAGATGTGTCCTCTCCACAATGTAATGACAGGCTGACATCTGACGTGTCTTGTGAATGATCGGAAGTAGAAACATCTAGAAATGAGTTTTCACAGGGGAAATCAACAGTGACAGAATCACAAAGGATGTTAGGATAAAGCGGATGAGGCACAACTGGAAGGGAGTCATCCTTCACCATGGGTTCTTCTTTAGATTCCTGCACACACTCATCATGAATGGTGGCGTAGGTTGGCTGCACAACACCAACTTCGTCTACAAGTTGATCCTCGTTCACAGCAGGTGAGGAGTCCAAAATGGAAGAGACCATGACAGTACAATCCGGAGGATCAACAGAACATGGGGATGGAGGTTGAGGGAAGGAATCCACATGAAAACCAACAAGCTTGCAAGCCAAATCTGCACAAATATCAAGAGAAGGTGGGGTGGGAGGATGTGACAGTTCAACAGATGTGTGTGCATGTTCTCCCACATCACTCTGTAGTGGTGGAGCTATTTGATGAGGTGAAGGCAGACAACAACTATGCCTGCCTGTGATTGCAAAGTTCCATCACTGAAGTGTGCTGAGCGGGGTTCAGATATGTGAAGAAGATACTCAAATCTTCCATCAAGAAATTCACAATCAATATCATCTTCATGGAATCAGTATGCAGGATTACAAAAGTGTGTGTAAAACTGATCAATGGATTCATCGGGTGCTTTTCGTAATTTCAGAATTTCTTTATCGAGTGCTTTATGGTTATAGTGATTGAAAGCATGGTCTATCTTTGCGACCAGATGAGAAAGAGAATAAATAGATTTTCCAGGAAGCATGGCACACCAGTGCATTGGTTGCTCTCGAAGTGTGTAGATGAACATCGCACATGTCATGTATTCTTCAAAGATTCCATGTCTTTCACATGAGCCTACAATGCCGACCACGTGCCTAACCAAGGCTACGTGGCCTCCACCATCATATGTTTTATGAGACAAGTTATCCAAGAGATTTTCCAAGATAATGAAATCATTTCCATAAGACATACACTCCGGAAGAGCAACTCAGTAGTTAGTCATGATACATATATAGAGATTCAAAACAGATGTGTGGACTCAACTTGTCATCTGACCCTCCTTCTAGCACCAGAATGTTGATGGTGCTAGACCTACCAACATGTAAGGGGATCTCCCCGGTAAGAAGCCCCAATTAGACCTCAGATTGTTCGATGTATGAGTCCTAGTAGTGGGTCGTACGGTAATGCCTTGACCCCAATTTCGCATAGAGGCAAGTAAGATAACTCTATTGGTAGCAAGGGTGTGACAGATGCAGTGAGACAAGGAAGGTGCATGAGAGGTTCTAACACATGGGGGTTGAGATGAGTGTGCCCCTTGGAAACCTGTGATAGCACATAGTTAAGAAGGGAATACACGAGCAAAGATGCATCACAACATGGAAGGAAAGTTAGCGAGCAATCCAAAGTGATGGTTAAACCAACAACACATTTCAAAAATATTCATACATACATACACAAATAGCTATACATGCATGCATAAGTAAACATATACATATATCATTTAGAGTAAACTAGATAACATAGACTACAATACAACATATGCATGAAACATGCTGGCTCTTGTTATATTGAGAAGTGGTAGTTCCAGTCATACAATAGATCCATGTCCAACCACTAATTTTGATAGCGGAACGTTACATCCACAATCGCCCGCTCCTTCAAAGAGATGTACAAGCTCTGCACAATGGAGAAGCCAAGGTTCGTTACAATATTGTCCAATCTCTCCCCAAGATGGTCTTATTCGAAGCTTGGTTGAGAAAAATCATTTACAATGAGTTATGAGGTTCTATTTATAGAAAAGGGTGGGGTGACCCTTGAAATTCCCCTTTGTGACAGTTCATCTACCCTCATGACTCTTCATCTACTCTATGGTTGTTACATCCAACTATCAACACTTGAACTTCCACTTGACAAGACGTTACATTACAATGCACATGTGCCCATGTGAGACAAATTGGCTTGATCAATCCATGAAATACATCACTGGCACTCGTTCCATTGTGGTGAGACCAACTCTTTGACATGCTTGTGATGGTGAAGGTGGTGAGCTGATGCCAAGCTTGGCCATCCATGATGGTGTGCATGCACTCCATGGTGACATCTTGCTGAAGTGAAATCTTTCCTCTGTTGCATCTGGGTGCATTGGTGTGGCTTCTCCATCCAAATCGTCTGCTAACATGTGCATGGTATTCTTGGTTGCGGTTGAACTGGTAACATACTGATGCATAGTGTCCGTGTTGAACTTCCAGTGTGTGCCGATGGTCATGCGCATCAACTGTCAACTACATGTTCAACTTCAGTTGGACTTGCTTCTTGTCTTTGCCTCGGTGAGTGTGCTAAATCGATGGGATCGCATGGGTGCGCACAATGACATGCATGCTGATGAATTCCCTTGCATGCGATCGATAACACTACTCAGCATGTATGCTCCGTGCCAGCTACTGGGATGGATCTTTAACTTGTATGGGCGCAGTTTCATCCGTGATTGGATGTTGCGCCCGCTGCTGTACCTATTCTTGTTTCAACTCATTCTCTTGTCTATGCAGCTCCTGTTCTTCCTTGAGTTACTGCTTGAGCACATGCAACTCTTCTCTATTCTGTTATCTACCTTCGCTTGATCTTCATGTCACGCCGTCACCTCATAGCCTGAGTCTCAAAAGTTGCTTTCACCACAAGTGGATCTGCTTGAGCTTACAACTTTGTTCCACCTCTGTGTTGTCAACAACCTTCCTCTTGCATTCGTTGCATCTCGTATGCTGCCTTCAGCTTCTATTCATGATGTTGATCGCTGTGATGCTACTGCCTCCATACCTTGATGTCCTTGTCTACGAACAACTTGATGTCTTTGTGGGTAGGCAAGTCCATAGACACTTGATCGATTGCATCCCAAAGTGTGCTCTAAACGGTGTCTTTGACTTTTTTCTCTTGGAAACCATTGTATTTGTATTGCTGAAAGCGAGATGAACACCTGGGATACCTCGAGACATGGAAACATGAACACCTGGGATACCTTGAGACATGGAAACACTCATGGCAAGCAATCCATCAGTCAAAAACCAAAATGAACTTGAGAACTGACTTGCAACATACCTGTGTGATTGATCATGAAGGTTGGAAATTTTCCTTGGGAGGTCGGGAGACTAACTCCCAAGACTATGCAAGACACAATCTGGGCTATTGGGAGGTTGACTAATTGCTGGAACTACGCAATGCATAGTCCAATCTGGTTGCTAAGAATTGCGCAATGCGCAATCTCAACTGGAGATGGCTATAGGTTCAGTGACTGCATTACACAATTTTCTGGGCCAGCAGTCACTGTCCCTCAGAATTGTGCAATGCAAGACTGGAGGATAGTCATTGGGTAGAAATTCACATTTCTTGAGAGGAAGACAAAGCCTTCCCTCTTAAGATTGCACAATGTTGTCTTGGTGAGGCAGAGTTCGGGCCAAGGCTGCCTAGACTCGCTGACGGAAACTAAAAGTGAATGTGAATGTGAATGCATGGCGATACTGAGTGTAAGCATAAGTGAATGATCATGCATGTAAACAGTGAATGAAAGATTCATAAAACATAACAACATGCATGTGGGTGAGGCAAGTCGCTGAATCAACGATCGTTCGTGAAAAACAGTTTCATGCATGTGACAATAGTGAGATGTTAACGAAAACTGAAACGGTGTTAGTACAAGTTAGTATGTATCGAAATGACAAAAATTTCTCGCTGAAATCAAGCAGACAACATTCATACAAAGAGAAACACAAAAAGCACCAGAAATGCAACACAAGACATGGAAAGCGGGCTTACCCAAAAGCATCTGAGCTGAATGTGCCGACGACTCCTAGATGCGATGTGGGATGTCAGAGCTGCAAGGTTGATGTTATGAATGAGATTTGCAGTGCTTAGTTCATGATTTTTGATAAAATCGAAGATGTGACCCGCATGCCACAAATCTAGGAAGAGCGACACTTGGTGGGAGGTTTCCGAAATGATCCTTGCATGCAACCTCCAACTACTAAAATTAGATCCCTGAATCAAGGGATGCCTTTGCATGCTACCTTGGGAGAAGCATTCCATGCATGCAAATCGGTTTTTCTTGGTACCGGAGGGAACCGACTAATTCAACTGCACATGCAAGAGGCTGCTCAAGTACTGGGAGAAAATGTACATTTCTGGAAGGGAGATGGGCTGGTTGCCCAAGCGATTTGCACAATTTCTAGGTAGAGTAGCTGATTGCTGCCCAGGACTATGTAATTCCTGGACTGAGAAGCCTTGCTAGGAGGAATTGTGCAATTTTTTGGATGAAGCTTTCATGGCAAAATTACGCAATTTCTAGAGGGAAGGTTGGTTTCCCTCCAGAATTGCATAATTTCTTGAAGGAGCTGCTCAGCCTACAGCTAGACCAAGTCCAAACAAACAACCTGTGAGGGGGATGCATCAAGCTCTGATAGACATGCTGCCTTTTTGCAAGGAAAACACTGAAGCTTGTGTACTTAATGAAGCAAGACATGCTGCTGTGAAAGGTTGGTAGGGAGGCTCCAAAACAAAGCTAAGGAAAATTTTTGGAGGGTGGTTGTAGCCGCTACAACAACACCCTTCATTATAAGGACAATCGAGCACAAGCGATCCTTGAAAGAGTTCACTCAAATGTGTGTGGATCATTATTGATAGCCTCCACGACCAAACACATGTTTTATGTGATATTCGTAGATTATTTCTCACATAAATACAAGATTTTCTTCATGTAGAAGAAATATCAAACATTCTCTAAATTTTGTGAATTTAAAGCACTTGTTGTGAAAGATGCTGGTAGGAAAGTGAAGGCTCTCAAGAGTGATAATGGTGGATAATATGTGTACAATGAGTTCAAGAACTTCCGTGCATCATAAGGAATTTGACTTCAGTGAATAACACCCCATAACCCACAACATAATTGGGTGGAAGAAAGGAAGAAAGGAAGAAAAGAAGTATTGTGGGAGCTGCACAAGTGATGTTACATAATCAGGGCCTATCGTTGCACTTTTGGGCTAAAGAATGCAACACAACTGTATATGTGTAGAATATGAGTCCTCATCAGATTCTTGGGATGAGTACACCAGAAGAAGCCTTTTCGGGGAAGAAACCAGATGTTTCACTTTTCATAATCCTTGGTTCATCAGTTTACTATCATTTAACCAAGGATGCAAGGAAAAATCTAGCACCGATAGCTGAGTTGGGCAAATTTGTGTGGTACACTAATGCAACCTCATAACTGTCGAGTGTACCTGCCATCTCACAGGATGACAGTTATTCGTAGAGATGTGAAGTTCAATGAAGAGAAGGCCATGAGATTTTCCCTTGAGAGGGAGCTTTAATTACATGTAGATGAGGAGATTTTAGCTCTAAAGGAAGAACCTCAGGATGACATGGAGGAGCTACAAGCAAAGGACTAGAGAGTGGAACCACCCACTCATGCGGAGACATCGAGAGATGGAAGGAAGCACACCATAGAATTTGAAAAATTGATGGATGATGCTAGAGATAATGTGGGAGCACGCACATCATAGCGTAGGAAGAGGAGGTCACCAGATCAGTAAACTGGCTACATGAATCTGATAAGCGAGAGTGTAGAGATTGAGCCATCCTCATTTGAAGAAGAAGTGCAACAACTAGTGTGGGTTGATGCCATGGTAGAGGAGTATCACTCCATTATTAGGAACAATGCTTGGGAAGTTTTCCCAAGGCTAGAGGACAAGTTAGTGGTAGGTTCCAGGTGGATCTACAAGGTGAAGCGAGAAACAAATGGTGTGAAAATTCTACTGCAGCATTTGATTTGATTTTCCTACTTATTTTCAGTAAGTTATTTATGAAATTCCTTCAATAAAAATTAAAATAAATTCTTTTGTAAATATCACACCATAATACAAAAATAAACACATGCACAAGAATCAGCATATCGACATAGATATTTTGGACAACAGTCCCCGGAAAAACCCAATGTTGGAAAACTGGTGCAGCAAGGGAGGATTTTATTATTCAACGATTCTTCAGTACAATCGGGTGCCAAACTGGCTTACCCAACAAAGAGAAAAATTCTCCAACACTTCTCCCAGTCTCAGTGTTAGCCTAGCTGACCTCTGCGTAGCTCCCAGACACTTTGCGTTAGCCCTAGGCCTCTCTGCGTCACCCATGTAGGCCCTCTAGTGATTGCGCAGTCTCTAGCTGCCTTAGCATCTGCCTCTCCTTCCTCTACGCTAGTCTTCTATTGCTGATCCTGACTCTCTGCTCCGTACTAGCTACCTCTTACAACTCTCCAGACCACTAGTTCAAATTTCTCAGCTAACCCTGCTCCAGAAATTGAACTGAATAGTCTCCCTCAGTGTGTTCTCCAATTGACCCTCAAGCCTCTCTTTATAGTTTTCTCATTTGTCCATCAATGACTGCCAAACTTCCAACCCTAGGAAGTAATGCATTAGTCCCAAATCCTTCATATTGAATTCTATGGCTATATTCTTCTTGCAATCCCCAATGAGCTTGGATGATCCTGTTATAAAGAGATCATCCACATACAATACTAATATTAGCAGCTCATTCTCTATAACCAGATAGTAGAGTTTCGGATCCGCATCACTCTTGAAAATCCCATCTTCTACAAGTAGCCCTTGATTCGACCATACCATGCTCTAGGTGTCTGTTTCAGCCAATACAATGCTTTCTTCAACTTGCATGCATGGGACTTCTTCTCATGTGTCTCAAAGCCCTTTGGTTGTTCAATGTATACCTCTTCTTCTATTACCCCTTTCAGAAAAGTCGTTTTGACATCCATATGATGAATCTCCCATCCCATCTGAGCCACAAGAGATATCACGATCCTAATAGATGTATACTTGGCTACTGGGGCAAAGGTCTCCTCGTAGTCAATTCCTTCCTTTTGAGCATACCCCTTAGCCACAAACTTGGCCTTGTATTTCTCAACACTGTCATCTGCAACATATTTGATCTTATAGATCCATCTCAAACGTACCACTGATCTGTCTTGAGGCATCGGCACTACCTCTGAGACATCGTTCACCATTATGGAGTTGTACTCCTCTACCATCACATCCAGCCAAACCTGACGTTGAGCTGCCTCCTAGAAATTGGCAGGCTCCCTATCCTGAGCTACTAATGCATGATATCTATCCGGCTATTTTCACTCCCTCTTACTGTTTCTTGGCGCACCGATGAAGTCCTCTGCATCTCACACAATCTGACGAAGTTGCGTGCCAGTTCTTCCTTTTCCAGTAGGTGCCTCTGTTAGCTCCTCCTCATCCTATGAATCTTCCTAATCCTGGGATGAATTATTTACGTCTGTTGGTTGAAGAGGTTTAACCGACAACTCTTCTTTTGACTGCTCCTCGGAAGGCATCTCATGAGATTTTCTGAAAAGCCTGTCCTCCATTAACTTTGCATCTCGTCCAACCACTACCTTCCTACTCCCTGGAAGATAGATTTTGTATGCCTTAGTGTTCTCGCTATGTCCCACTAGATATCCCTTTTCTGTAGTTTGATCCAACTTTTTTCTCTTTTCTTCGGTTATGCGATAATATGCTAAACTCCCAAATATCGTTAAATGATTGACTTCAGGCATCTTCCCTGTGAAAAATTTCTCTGGATTAATCTTGCCCAACACTCGATGAGGAGTCCTGTTTTGAACATAGACTGATATGTTGGATGCTTCTTCCCACATGAATTTTGGCATATCCTGATCATACATCATGGACCTAGCTACTTCTATAATAGTCATGTTCTTCCTTTCTGCTACTCCATTCTGCTCCGAATTGTATGGAGTTGTCCATTCTCTTCTGATGCCCTCCTTAGTGCAAAAATAAATCAAGTCCTTATCGACATACTCTCCTCCATTATCTGAGCACAAAACTTTTATTTTCTTCCCAGTTAGATTCTCCACTAGAGCCTTTAACTCTTTGAAGCGACATAAAACCTCGTCCTTGGTTTTCATAAAATAAATCCAAGTTTTCCTTGAGTGGTCATCAATGAAGGTAAGGAACTAATCGACACCACTAAGAGCTTTGGTGGACATAGATCCGCAGATATCTGAGTGTATCAATCCTAGTACACTCTTGGTCCTGTGTTTACTCCTAGGAAATGTTGCCAAGTGGCATACTTTCATAGAGCACATCCTCTGCATACATCATCTCATTTTGTACTAAGGTGTGGAACTCCTATTACAGTGCTCTTGAGAATTCTCAGAGCCCGATGGTGCAAATGTCCCATTCTTCTATGCCATAGTTTGTTCAAGTCCTTGTCTCCATGACTGCCTATTAGTGCCATTGGTGATTCTAGTTGTAATTTGTACAACCTGTTACTTTTGATCCCAATCTGCACTTTCTTTTTCCAGATTGGGTGTTTGACATATACCTTCTCCTTGATGAAGTAGACGTCATAGCCCTTGCCCTGAATTTGCGATACGGAAAGTAAGTTCATCCCCAATCCTGGTACATGCAGCACATTTGTAGTGCGGAACCATTCTCCCGATTCTATTTGAAAAACTATGGTACCCTTCCCTATAAGAGTACACTTTGCCTTGTTCCCCATGGTGATCTAAAAGTTCATCTTCTCTTCTCAATACTCTGAGAAACATTCCCTGATTCCCGTCATATGCCAAGAGGCTCCACTGTCTATATACCATACTTCTGATGATGTACAACTAGTCATACAAGCCACTTCTTCTTCCATCCTCGAAGACAACATGGAGAAATTGAAATCTCTTGTGCAATTTTCTAAAAATCTGTGCAAGTCCCCTGACGTGGATGCCTTTGCATCATGGTCTTGACCCATAACTGATTTTCCCTTTTTGTCTCTGATCACTTGCTTTGATACCATGTGAAAATTCTACTGCAACATCTGATTTACTTTGCCTACTTATTTTCAAAAAGTTATTTACGAAATTCCTTCAATAAACATTAAAATAAATTCTTCTGCAGATATCACAGCATAATATAGAAACAAACACATGCACAAGAATCAACACATCAACACAAATATTTTGGTCAACAATCCCCAAAAAAACCTAATGTGGGAAAATCAGTGCAGCAAGGCAGGATTTTATTATTCAAAAATTCTTCAGTATAATTGAGTGCCAAACTAGCTTACCCAATAGAGAGAAAAATTCTCCAGCACTTCTCCAAGTCCCAGCGTTAGCCTGATTGACCTTTGCGTAGCTCCCAAACACTCTGTGTCAGCCCTGGGCATCTCTGCGTCATCGACGCAAACCCTCTAGTGAATGCACAGTCTCCAGCTACCTCAACGTCTTCCTAAAAGGCCCTACGTTTTCCTCTCTTGCCTCTGCGCTAGTCTTCTATTGCTAATCTTGACTCTCTGCTCCGTACTAGCTGCTTACTGCTAATCTCCGGACCACTAGTTTGAATTTCTCAGCTAACCTTGCTTCAGAAATCGAACTGACTAGTCTCCCTCAGTGTGTTCTCTAACTGACCTTCAAGCCTCTCTTTATACTTTTCTCGTTGGTCCATCAATGGCTGAGATTAAGTCCCTTATCAATGACTAAGATTAGATCTAGCTCGATCCATGACTTTTGGACCATTCTAACTCAACTTTATATTAATTCACATTAATATTTTATTTTCTTTGAGTTTGGACTTAGGGACTCCATTAAAAATATTAATTATTTTAATATCTTCCAAACTGTTTAGATTCTACCCAAACCATTTCTGGGTCTTGGAGATCTCATGTGTTTTAGTCTCTCCACCAAGTCTCGTGGCTAGAGCACATCCAATGCTACCCCAAATCAACATATGGGAGTGTTGAGAAACATAAGGCTAGATTGTGGCCAAAGGGTTCTCTCAAGTGGAAGGAATTGATTACAAGGATAACTTTTCTATAGTAGAAAGGTACTCTTCAATCAGATCTATTCTAGCACTTTCAACGTAGATGGGATGGAAGATACATCAGATGGATGTGAAGACAACCTTCCTCAACAAAGTGATTGAGGAAGAGGTGTACATTGAGAAACTGAAAGGTTTTGCTACCATCAACCTAGAGAGTCGCATGTGTGAAGACTCAAGAGAGTGTTGTATGGATTGAAACAAGCACCTCGTACTTGGTACACCAAGATCAACAACCATTTCACTAGGTTTGGATTCACCAAAAGTGAAGAAGATGCAAACCTTTACCATATTGTGGTTGAAGGTAAATTATGGATTATAGTATTACATGTCGATGATTTAATTCTAATAGGCGATGATAAGCTAGTCAAATCTTGCAAAGAGGATCTTGTAAGAGAATTCAAGATGAAGGACCTAGGGCTCATGCATCATTTCCTTAGTATGGAAGTATGGCAAGGAGATGAGGAATTGTTTGTCTCTCAGGGCAAGTATGCCAATGATATACTGAAGAAGTTCCACATGGAGAGAAGCAAACCCATGGAGACTCCTCTACTAGGGAATTGGAGGAAGGAAGATGCTGCTTCAGGCGAAGTGGTAGAGGCTACTATTTATAGGAAACTTGTGGGTGTACTTATGTACTTGGTGAACACATGATCGTACATGTGTTTTGCAGTTAACGAACTTAGTCAAGCAGTTGTTAAGCCAACCAAACTCTACTGGAAAGGAGTTAAACATATGTTGAGATACCTCAAAGGCACCACTCAGTTTGGTCCTTGATACATACAAACAAAGGGAGTGAAAATTCATGGCTTCACAGATGCAGATTGGGCAAGGTGTCAATCATAAAGGAAGAGCACATGGGGGGGAATATTCAGTATTGGGTCAACAACAGTTTCTTGGTGAAACATGAAGCAAAGATTAGTTGCACTCAGTTCAACAGAAGCAGAGTACATGGATCCTAGTTAAGCAACTTATGAGGAAATCTAGATGAGGATGATCCTTATTGGGTTATTTGGTTAGCAGATGGATCCTACAATGATTTACTGTGACAATCAGAGTTGTATCAAACTCTCTAAGAATCTAGTTTTTCATGATCGGTCCAATGATATCGACATTCGATATCACCATCTCAGAGATTGTGTGCAGAGGAGAATCATGTTGCTGCAATACATTCCTACAGAGGAACATGATGAAAACATATTGACTAAGGAACTATCAAGAGGAAAACTCGAGTTACATAGAGGAAGGATTGGGGTCTCTGAGAGTCCCTTTCTTGTTCAGAGGGAGTGTTGAAAATGCAACAAGAAAATCCTGATTTAATTTTCCCTTCAATTAAATTAGGAGAAAAAATGGTAATTCCACATCAAAAGACAACTTGTATGAGTGTTAACTAAGTTAATCTGACTTAGTTGGTTCAATTAATTCTAGTTGAGGGTGTAACTTGAGTCATGTAGAGTGTCTCCTATTTTGTAAGAGCCTTGGTTGAGTTGATTTTAAGTTGTAATTAATTAATTCAGTCTAACTGAGTTAAAGTTAGTTAAATTAGTTTGAATTGATGGAGGAACTAGTAGGAGGTCTTACAGTGGGTTGTTGCTTCATGTGTTGAACCAATTAACTGATAATTCAACCATAAATAACTCATGCATGTCATATCTGAGAGTTACCTAGTTGAGATTGGAGTTCAAGGGTAGTGTACTATCAGTCTATAATCATCCAAATTGTACAGGTGGTGCATGCAGCCAAAGGAAGGTCTATGATGGATTGTGAAATTCCAATTGAGGAATTTCCCTAATTAATAGGGGCTAATTCCCAAGGAAACAATGCAAGGGAATAGGGAATTGGGTAAGCATAAAATTGGTTAAGTATTAGCCAAGGCTTGTCTAGGAAGTTGTGAGATAAATAGAGATAGAGCAGAGGTTACTCAGGCTTGAGCAAAGCATTGTAATCTTCTCATATGTTCTGACTAATGCAATGTACAGATAGCAAGGGTTTTTAGTTGTGGTTTTCCCTCGAAAATCATTATGTAATATGTTGATTAAATTCTTTCTCTTGTATATTTAGTGATTTCTTGATTAGTTGATTTTTTCCACTGATGAGTAGAGTAAATTCAAGTCTTTTGTTTTAGCAAATTACATAAGCAGTTTGAATCTACAAGGAATTTCTATAGTATCAATAGATATGATAATCTATGATTGGGACCCATTGTGGGGTTGTTATGGTGTTGTTGTGTTAAATTTATAGAGCACTACTAGCTATGGTTTAGCCGAGTGTTGATTCTTGCTAGTAGGAATGTTATTGGATCTATTTATTATACTTTTAGCGTGAATCAATGTCAGACATATTGTAGTTGGAGTGAAGGTTTCATTATTGTAGACATCAGTGTTTTGAATAACATTATGTATCAATGGGCGTCCAGACTAAGTCCCTCGAAATTCTTTAAAGTTTCTAAGTTCACATATCACAAAGATCCAAACATGTATTCGGGGTTGAATGAGCCTTCAAAGTGATTTATATCTGCGCTAGACACACTGAGGGCTCAACAAATATATACACACATTTAGACATCCGAGCTGATTTCCATTAGCATCTGTGGAGGAGTTTTGATCCAGATATGTGCATGTGATATATTTATAATAAAATCTAAAGTGGGGTGATTTAGCAACAACTGGTCATAGGCGCAAAGTCGGATGCACTTTATGTCCATTGGATGTATCCGGGAATCCAGACATCTAAGACTTTCATTTATGCATTTCATGGAAGCATCAGTTGTGAAAAGATCGAGATATGTCATGTGAAAGGGTTATATCTAGGGTGGGGCTCATCGAGATGTTCACAACTTCGAGCTAGGTCTCATATGATATTGAGAGTGGGCTCCACAAGGAGTTGTTGTTGCGAGGTCTCATATGTTGTCCAAGCCTGGATAAATGTTGTGGAATGGTAGTGAGTCCGGATTCAAGGGTATGGGAGGTTTTCCAAGTGCAAACTACATGCACACTCAGATATCCCCTGTGGTAGGATATAAAGGAAATTCATGATTTGCATGAAAAGTGAGGTCAAGTGGGACTCATGAATAAAGTTGATGTGGCAAGCGGCTTGGATGTGCCGATAATCTGTATAAGTGCCATGTGGGTGTCATGGTTGATGTGGCAAGGCCATGCGGGTCTCGTGTGGGTGCCACGTGACAACTCTTAATGATGTAGAAAGAGTTAATTGGGTAATCTTTTAAGGGGCATACTTTTGAATCCAAGGGTCAGATTTAGATAACATTTATAACGCCAGAAACCTCTTGATGAGTTGGATGCGATGGTGTTATCCAAAGGAAATTTTATAACCCCATCTTCATAATGAGACCATGGAGGCCGGGTTACTCCCATTCATCTTGGAAAGTCCAATGGGGTGACACAGAAAATTACAATAACCTTTTTCCTTTTTCCCTAGGGTTCTAAACACTTGACCCAATTGAAGAACTTATTCCCTTTGCATCAAAATGTGAAGAGTCTCCTCATACACAATATGAGGTAAGCAGTGAAACAAATTTGTTGAATAGATATAATTAATGCAATAATGAGTTCACTATATTTCATTAAAACCTAATGCCAAATACAAATAGTGGCACAATCAACATCAAGTTCCACATAAGTTTTAGGTTGGTGAGAAGGTATGGTTACACTTTTAAAAAGAGTGACCCATGGGTCCCCTTTGGAAGCTTAAACCACTGAGATACATGCCTTACACCATCACCAAGGCCATGGGAGAAAATTCATTTGAATTGAATACTCCATGACTTCTTGATCTACTCTCTATTTAATGTGGTGTTGCTTCTACGATATAAATTTTCACCTCTATTGAACACCTTGAAGGTGGAAGAGTACTTGGACACTAAGCTCAAGCTTATGTGCATTGATAAATCTACAATGGGCTAGATCATGGACACTACATTGAAGAGCATCCAACGATAGATAATAAATCTATCAATTTCTCAAAGCAAAGGAAATCCTTCACTGGAAACTAGTTCTAATAAAAGTTCTTCGAATTAGCATAAAACCTTACATAAAAAACCATTGTTAAGGAAAATATTGAGAAAAACATAATATTAATATTATAATTTTTTCAATATTTCTTCTCATTCCAATTAAAACATCTGGCTAATAAAAAGAAAAACTCTAATCCCAAAGGGAAAGACGCTAATCCACATGGACATCTCATGGTGATGATATTGGTAAGTTTTGAATTATAATTATTTACAACAAAACACGTCACTAAAAACGAAGGCCAGCTTCATATGATTCATAAAGAAAACCTTCACACAAGTGGTTTGTAGACGGTGTAAAAGAACCACAATGAAATACATGTGCAAAAGTCGAAATTCAAAGTTGTAAAGACAAACACAAAGATAGAAAAGTCCGTGACACTAATATAATAGATTAGAACAACCACATTAGTAAATAACTAGGCACGAAGATAGAACGACCCATAACACTAATATAATAGATTAAAACAATCGCATTAATAAATGACTACCTACGTAAATAAGTGAGCATATACATATGTGCATAGATGAAGATATACAAAATCAAATAACAGACCTTGAATAAAACAAAAAACGGAAATAGGTGAGCATATACAAAATCACATAACACAGCTTCAATCAAACACAAAACGGAAAGACAACGGGGATGTGCAACATGCAATCATGAAAGTCTTAAAAACCACTAAGAGTGCCCTGATCATAGAGCAGATCATGCATCCATAACCATCATTCATTTATTTTTTAACCATAAGAATGAAAATGCATATATATACCTCATACATTTTTTTAAAAGCAAAGAAAGGTGATGCAATAGAGACAAACTATTCAAACCTCAAAACGGTGTTACCACCATGAAATGCAAACCATATAATGAATGTCGTATTTTGTTTCTTCGGCATCAACCACAACCAGAACCTCGAAGCTTTAAACCGATAAGAGTGACATAGCGTCCCCTTCTCGGTTGCAGGGAATGGGAGTCCGGTCTCGTCGTGATACTTAGATCTTAATTGCGACTTGCCCAAAACATGACGTATGAATGACGTGAATTCCAATGTTGGTGATGTGTATATTGTCGCCCATTGAGATAAATGCGGCGCGATAAATGCGCTACCATCCGACGATGTAAGTCGTTCGTTGAATGCTCCTCTACTATATTGAAACGATTAAGTATTCGGACTTCAGCTTTTTTTAGGAGTTGTTTTCGATCGTTGAAGACTCCCTACTATTAAGTATTTGGACTTCCAGCTTGTGTTTTTATTAGGAGTTGTTTTTTTTTTTTTTTGATTTTTTTAGTGTTGGAATTTAGTTTTTTTTAGGTTAAATGTTGATTTGTATCATTTAAACTAGTTTTTTTAACTATATATGGATTCAGTGCCCCTAAAAATCTTTAAAACACTTTAATTGTATAGAAATTACCCATCAAACTTGTGATTTCAATAATTCTTATAAAAAATTTTAAAAAATTAAACCAAATAAATTCACCCAAAAAAAACTTAAAAATCTATTAAATATAACTAATTCTTATTATACCAACATTTTTAAGCTCTAAAGTCTAGAGCAAACTTTCGTCAAATAACCTTAAAAACCTATTAAATATAACTAATTCTTATTATACCAACATTTTTAAGCTCTAAAGTCTAGAGCAAACTTTCGTCAAATAACCTTACGCAATTTTGTCAGATCACTTCACAATCATTTTAACACGTTTCTTCTCATTTATTTCACAAATTTGTTTTATGGTGGAGCTGCTAATCCCAAATATCAATCTAGGGAATTGCTATCTGCTTTATCTGAGTAGGGTTGGTAAAGCCAATGTAGCACATTCCTATTTTATAGTTTAAAAGTTATTGAAATGTCTTCAGTTCACAGGTATAAGTGGAGCAGCATTCTAGAATTCTATGGGGCCAAGTCTTATTTTTACATTACCTCGTGCTACAAGTTGATAAAGCAATACTGGTGGAATGGATTAGCAAACGAAGTCAAAGTCATTACTCTGCAACAACGACATTTCCCCGAATGATGTCCAGATCGAATGTAAAATCCACTATCCCCCGTGGAATCCAACAATTTGATTATACTTCGGTCAGTCAATTCGTTAATGCGGTAGGGTTGGTAGGGTGTTCGTTGACTTTGGAAGCTACACCATGGCAGTTTGGCTATAAAACGCTCATTTGCAAATTTTAGTAGTCACTGCCTTCACTTGCATTGCTGAATTCCTGATAATTCTAGATTTCTCTACTCCATGAGAATGAAGCAGAGCATGAAGACCTGTTCAAATATTAATGCAATTGCATTTAGGGTATTTATGCTTATTTATGTTTGCTCCAGCGTTGCTCATGTCTTTGGAGAAGCGCAGGGGACTAGAGTCGGATTTTACTCCTACACTTGTCCTAGTCTTGAATATTTAGTAAAATCCACCGTTCAATCACATTTTGCTTCTGACCAAACCATTGCACCAGGATTGCTGAGGCTTTTCTTTCACGACTGCTTCATAAACGTATGGATTTATTTTTGATTTACTTTATTTAAAAGAAATGGATTTGATAAGTGTATGATGATGCGAGTGTCTTAATTGCAGGGCTGTGATGGATCCATATTGATTACTGGTCCGTCTGCAGAGAAAAACGCGCTTACAAATCTTGGGTTGCGAGGATTCGAAGTTATCGAAGATGTGAAGACCAAAGTAGAAGCTGCATGTCCAGGAGTTGTTTCATGCGCTGACATTCTCGCACTTTCTGTCCGTGACGCAGTAGTTCTGGTATTCATCACTTTTCCCACCTGCATTTCTCAATTCATAGCAACACTCTAAAGTCTAAACTTTCTTTCCACGGCAATATTTCATGATATGTAGCTGCATGTTTTGAACTTTGGTTACATTACATTTTAATATGGGTTCGGGGAATGAAAGTGTTAATGTTATTGGCATTACAGACGAATGGACCGAGCTGGTCTGTCCCGACAGGAAGGAGAGACGGGTTGGTATCGTCTTCATCCGACGCCGCTAATTTGCCGACACCGTCCGATTCCGTTACCGTACTGAAGCAGAAGTTCTCAGACAAAGGCCTCACAACCGAAGATCTTGTCATCCTTGCTGGTGAGAGCTCTGCATGCTCTTTTCACTACATAGCTGCGGCTATTGATGTTGCCGGTATAATTAACTTATTTGGGTTTTATATTCTTACATTCAGGGGCTCATACAATCGGAAAGACCGACTGCCAGTTTTTCAGCTACCGCCTTTACAACTTCACATCGACAGGGGACGCGGATCCGACAATCAATACAGCATACCTGAGCGATCTTCAAACGCAGTGCCCTTCGGGTGGTGACGGATCGAAGAGAGTTGATTTGGACAAGGGAAGCTCCACGACATTCGATGCGACTTTCTTCAGCAACGTGAGAGAAGGAAACGCTGCCCTTGAATCAGGTCAGAGGCTTTGGGGGGACAATTCCACCAAACCTTTCGTGCAAAACTACGCAGGAGGGACTTTCGGTGTATCGAGCTTCAACTTGGCTTTCACAAAATCTATGGTGAAGATGAGCAACATTGGAGTGAAGACAGGCACGAATGGCGAGATTCGTAAGGTCTGTTCTGCATTTAATTAATAATCAAACAGCAAATGTAATGGTATCGTTCTAGTAGGCAGATAAGATCGTTGCTTTGATTCTATTAATAAGGCCGAATATGACTGCAGCCGCGACCAATCACGCAGACTGCAAGCGGCAATTTATAATAATGTATTCATAATTTCTGTAATGTCTGTTATAAGAGTGCAGCCGTGACTGATCACTCAAGTTGCAAGCTCTAATAATGTAGGCATGATTTGTCTAATGTCTGTTATAAGACTGCAGCCGTGATTGTTTACGCAGAATGCACGCTGCACCCTCTTATTAATGTATTCATAGTTTGTAAGTCAAATACGTTAATTACTAGCTTTCTGTTAAATGGTGATTTAATGTATGTGGAAATATTTTTTGTTTAACAAGATTTAACCAAATAGGTTTAACCATAAAGCCATCACATTATCACCCTTCTAAAAATTACTTGAACCCAAATTCTCTACTCACATCACGTGGCCTCCTGTAATTAAAATGTTTGACGAATACAAATAGCATAGAATCTTTCCATCGAACCTTATATACACGTAAATCTTATATTTATTAAGAGTCTATTTAACATTTCAGCGCATACTTTTATATTATGTGAGAAAGCATGATCTCCTACTAACATGAAAATCAATGAAACTCAATAAGGAGAAAATAAGTTCGGTTAGATTTTAATATTTTATGATTTATATTGATAATGGGATTGCCCTTCATATTAATTACATCATGAATATTTGCTCGATGTTTGGAATCATTTAATATGGTTTATTTTTAGGACAAAGGTGAAAAATCAAAATTTTCAAATATTTAAATAGCATAAATACATTTCAATTAGCCATTATGAATTAGTTAGGAATTCACTGTTAGGAATTAGATGCTAGAAATTAGTGGAAAAAATGATTTTATTATCTTCAAATATTTTTTTGAATATGAAATATGGAAAAAATAAAAAATTAATTTTTAAAATATGTAAATTAATAGAATGAAGATTCTCATAGTTATTCATATTAGTAAAAAATTTCAAAATCGAACTATGTATAGTATATTTAATCTTGTGTGACATTATAGGTGGACACTCCACCCATCAGCGTGGACTAAGGAGAAGAAGAAGGAGGCAATTTGTTTTTAGAGTAAAAATTATGGTCACACAGTGTTTATTCCAAAAGCAATGAGTAATATATTGTTTTTTTGAAAGTTTAATGATAAATGATAATTTTACAGCCATATTTATTGTAATAAAAGAGTCTTGAATCTTATGCTTATCGGTTAAAGAGCATAAAGATGAGAAAGCACTAGCAATAGTAAAAGAATAATTTAAAAATATGTCACAAATTGAAACAACTTATCTCATGTAATCAAGAAGGTTATAATCTAGCAATTGCCCCTAAAGGTGCAAAGATACACCGAAGGAATTGAACATGCCTATGATGTTACTGCAAAAATGTTGCAACAAAGGAAAGATAACAACCTAAAGGGTGGAGGATGGAGGGGAGGAAATGTGTTCATGCTTGCAATAGTCTTGCACTTGTACCAATGCCTATGTGACATATGTTGCTCAAACCACCTGGTTAAATCATTCTTTTCCAATCATACAACTATGTCAAAATATTATATACATATTATATTCAAGCACCTGGTTAAATAAATTTTTTCAATCATACGACTATGTCAAAATCTTATATACATATTATATCCAAGCTATAACATGCAAGCTAATGATGACAAACATTATTTTTTTCCAGTCATACCAGTATGTCAAAATCTTATATACATATTATATCCAAGCTATAACATGCAAGCTAAACATTATCATAGGTCTTAGTGGGCATTAGCACACAAAAAATTTAATTTCACAGGAAATGACTAAAGTAAGTATGTGTTGATAATGAGATTAAATAAAGAGCATATTTCATATTCTAGGATATATATTCTGCAATCAACATAAAAAAGTGGGATTTTTTTAGAATTTTAGCTATATCTTTTTAGAATTTTTAAATTAATTTTGATCCATTTTCCTGGAGCCATTAATTCCAATTTTAAATTTAAATTTAAATTTTGTTTAGAAAAGATTTGTTGGAATTGCAAATTTATGTGGTGTAATTTACATAATCCAATACAATTTTAAAAATGAAAAGTTACACATGCTATATGCATATCTAGAACAAATATAGATCCATTTTGAAGAGGATTAAATCTCTTGAGGTGCGTACTTTTTTTTCAAAATTTTCACTCTAAAAGAGGTCTTATAGGTTATCTTTAACCTTGTGTATGTTAATATTTTCTTTCTACAACAAATATAGATCCATTTTGAAGAGGGTTAAATCTCTTGAGGTGCATACTTTTTTTCAAAATTTTCACTCTAAAAGAGGTCTTATAACCTTGTGTATGTTAATTTTTTCTTTCTTTCTTTCTCATCTGTCCAGAAGTAAATACGTTGCCTTTGCACAGCTCGTGTGAGACCCACAATAATGAGTGACCATGTAAGTTAATCGTAGTTAAGAAGTCTTTATGTCAAGTATAGCCATTCGTAAACAAAAAAATTCCCAATAACTTCTACAGTTAAACACGATTTAAGGAGGAAATTTATCATAATTAGCTAAAACAAATTTATGTGGGTGTTATCTTAAGAATTTTGATTTGAAATAGTACCTACTAAGTATATGAAATGCATTTATAGTTTGGAAGATTTTCACATTATTCAATTATTTATTTTACATATATTTGTTTTGTATGTGGAATGGAGAAATTATAAATTTTAATTTCATATTAAAAAAGTATAAATATAAAGGAGATAAATTTAATATACAGAGAAATTATATATATATATATATATATATATATATATATATATATATATATATATATATATATATAGATAAACTTTAAATGAAAATATCTCATATATCAATTTAATATTTAATTTAGCCAATAATATTAAAATTAAATTATCATCATTATTATTTTTTTTTTCAAAAACATTAAAAATAAATAAATAACAAACTTAATTTTAATTTAAATATTAAAAATATATTAGATATATTTAGATTTGTGCCACGGGCTCCCCACCCACCAATTTCTTAGGGATTTGAGATTATTCCAATTATAATAAGTTCCTATATGCTATGTTCTTCATTATTATTTATAACATTTATTTATATATAAATAGATTTTATTTAGCAAAATGGTCCATTTTACAATAAGATGTGCAATTTTTTTTTTCTTAAGTTAAAGTTGACCCATGTCAAAAGAGCAGACCGACAAATGTCAAATGGAGATGAAAAAGGTAGACCATTTTTTTTCTTTCTTAAGTTAAAGTTGACCCATGTCAAAATAGATGAACGAATGTCAAATGAAGATGAAAAATGTAGACAATGCCTAGCCTAACCAATTTCAGAAAGGGACACCTTCAGTGTAAAGATATTTGAGTAGAAAGATAGATTTATCCAGGCTAATCAATTGGATGTAGCTCAAGTGGTTGGGAGAAATGTTGTTATCCTCCCTATCTAGGTTCAATTCCTTCCTGCAATATCCTGAGTTCATAATGAGTATATTTTTGTTGTCTAAGAGATTCATGTTATGGTAAGTTGTGGTGAACACGAATTTGTCATAGGAAACCATTATAAATAAGAAAGATATTTCTATTGAGAGATATTGTTTTTGAAATGTCATGGGTTTTCACGGAATAAAGGTCCTATTTTAAGTTAAATCTCAAGTGAAATTGACATCTTTTTAGTGAAAACTAGTGAAAACTTGGGAACCTAACGAGATCATAATGAGTATATCTTTGTTTTCTGAGAGATCTATGTTATGTTAAGTTGTATTGAACATGAATTTGTCATAGGATACCATTATAAATAGGAAATATATTTCTAATGAGAGTAATAAGTATGAATTTGTAACACTCTGGATATCATTTTGAAATGTCATGGATTTTCATGGTATAAAGGTCTTATGTTAAGTTAAATCTCAAGTGAAATTGATATTTTTTTTAGTCAAAACTTGGGAACATGATGAGTCTAAAGTCTTTCACATAGATGCATCCATCTTATGGTTACCAAGGAACAAGATATCCTCTTGCAAAGGGATTGAAGGAATATCCCATTACATAAAATATATTGTTTCTCCCTACACTCAAGTTCATAAGGTATACCCTCTTAATCAATACATTTGGATCGAAATATCTAACATTAAAACTAAGAGGATTTATATTTCATTTTTTCATTCACACCTATCAACTCTACATTTTATAATAAAAAATATAGGTAAAAATTGCCTTTATAATACCTTAGAAAAAGATATTCATAGTCTAAGAAATGAAGGTGATATTCTCTTGTTAGGACAAGTTAATGCTAAAACCATAACTAACCAAGCTATTCTTCTAAACAATGATTCCAATTATAATCAACTTTGGATATATGATCACCTTGATTTAGTCAGTAGATACAAAAGAAACTTGAAGACCTGATTAAAAATTTATTTCATACCGATTTATTCAAGCTCTGTAGTTCTCAAGACCTTATAATTTGCAGTGGCTTAATCAAGTGGTCAAAATCCAATCGGGTGACATGTATTCATGGGCTTGGCAGTAGAGTAGTGGATTGTGTGATATCAATATCCATGTTTCCAACCAAATTAATAATTTTGATGTCTTAAATGACCATGAGCCTAGGGAAAATTTTAGGGGCAAAACTTCGAAAATGGGCTATCTTTTGGACATTTTTTCAATTTCTTTTTGCTAATTTGGTTAAAAATTCACCTATTTTTTACATATATGTGGTTAAATGGATGATATACGCTAAAAAATGCCATTTTCAATAGTAAATTACATATTTTTTTATTGAATATTTGTTTACATTATATATGTATGAATTTTCAATCTAGAATAGTCGCCTACAATACTATATATGGGAAAAAAATTAAATCCTTAAAAAATACCCTGAATGAGCTTGAATTTGATCATAAAACTTTAACCTTAACTATACACTTTTCCATGCAAAAAAGCCACATGCAAGATAATTGTGAGAATCAAAGGTACCTGCTTTTAAAAAAAAGAAGTAAAATTGATCTCTTTGTAAAGGATTTAACTAGGGACTTACACATCTTAACTTATAAGGATACCTCGAAAGCCTCTATCATAATTTTACTATAGCCCTATTTGCTTCCATTAAGATGTTCTCTATTGAGGTGTCATATAAAATGAATAATAGAACTATTAACCCTTGATATAGAAAGAAAATTAGGGATGTTCCTAATGAATCATTAAAGTTTGATAAGATAAATATGTACAAATTTATTATAAAAAGAAAGAAAAAGTACTATATAAATATAAATCAACAATAGTTATTGTACCTTTATAAATTTGATCTTAGAAAGTATTGGAGGAAAGTTCTAATTCATAAAACTAAATAAAATACTTCAATTCCGTAAAAGAATTGGAATTCCCACATTAAAAACCTTTATGAATCCCCTAATGCCGCGGAAAACATTTTGAATGCCCTTATAGAGAATGCTATATTATCTCTAAAAGACATTGAGTTTGGGGTTTAACAACTCTCTAATGGGAAAACTAATGATATTATAGGCTACCAAGTTGAATTTTTTTAAATAGGAGGGTTTAGCCTCATCCCTCAAATACATGAGTTCTTCAATTTTTCAATGATTAAAGGCTTCTATAATCCTTAGACACAAAGCCCCATCGCACATATCTTAAAAAATGGGGATAGAAACATTCCCTCTAATTATAATGCCATTATGATTAACCACATCTTATGCAAGCTATTCAGAATTATTTTTAAAAGGGAGATTAGCCTATGGATATAAAGCCATGGTAAAAGAGCTATTGACCAAGAAAAATTTAGGATATATCATTAACTACCTTGTTACCCTTAGGCTCTTTACATAGGAATGTCACAATAATAAAAAGCTTATATTTTATGTTGTTTTATTGACTTTAGAAAATATTTTGACATTGTTCCCATGAAAAAATCATATAAGATGTTGAAAGAGATAATTGTTCCTCTCAAGTTGAGGGTTGTTATGACAAGGCTATATGAGAATGCTATTTCAAAATTTAGGATCACGGAGAGTTGGCCAGAAGAAATCAAATGCAATATTAGAGTCCCCTAATCTTTTTGGCATATACATTGATATGTTAGATGAGTGTTTGGAATATCTAGGTTGTGCTAGCCCCATGTTCATTGGTATAGACGTAATATTCTTTTGGCAAGGAGCCATTGCGATCTTGGAAAATAACGAAGAGTCATCAAACATTTTTTCTTGAAGATGGGAATAACTATTAATATTGACAAAATTAAATTCGTGATAATTAAATGCTAAAATATCAAATATGATACTTTCATATCGACAACAACAAACTCGAAGGATTCCTCCATACAAATATCTTGAAATTGATATCCATCACAAGCTCAATTGAAACTATAACATTGAGAAAAAAATAAATGGACGCCATCAACCTTATTATGGGCTTGAAATCAATTGTAAGCCAAAAAATCTTTGGATATTTCATTAAAAAAAACTCCTCTTTGAGACTCTCGTCACTCCTATTATTTTATATGGATGTAAAGTTTGTGGTTGCAGTATATCTAGAGACATGTTGAGGAATATATCATATATCCAAAAGTAGTTTATAACCTTCAACCTTCAATCGCAAGATTAAAGGGAATACTCCCTATCCTATCCTCCTAATTGAAGCAAGCCTTCCCCCATTAAAAGCATGTCTATGATTAGTTGTCATATGTATAAGAAAAAGTTAAACAACATGGAAGGAAAGATGTTCCTAAAAAATCTTCTAACTCTATCCAAAACCCCATCTTTGTCTCAAGTAGGGATGGCATAAGGATATGTAGCTTTGTCTATACCATTTGGAACAAAGGAGGAGATCATTTTGTAGAACAAGGATGATATGAACAATATTATTACACCAAAATTTAAGGAAAAATTATGAGGTGATAAAGAGTTAAATGGAAAAATGAAACTAAGATATTATAAGGTGGTGATTAAGCCCACACTCGAAAATAAAAAATATCTCTATCTTAACTAATGTTAAGAAGAAAATAAGAATTGATAAAACAAGAACAAATTCTCATTAGCTTCATAGAGAAACTCGGCATTGGTCAATTCCTAAACACCATGGGATGAAAGAATATATCACCTTTGCAACATGAAGAGGGTTGAAAATGAAAGCAATTTCTCTTAAATTATCCATATTACACTAATATTTGATCAAATTTTCAAAATATTTGTCAGGCTACCAACATTCCTGGCCTTTTAATTCAACAAAAGACTATGCTAATCATATAAAACTTCTTTTAATACTTTTAGAATATATAAATAAAATGCACAAAAATTCTAAATAATCTCTTACATTCCTAAAATCTAATAAAACATATAAATCTTAAAATTTACTTTATAAACCTTTCACATCAAAATTTTTATTTATAATATATTAGAAACGATGGTCATCTTTTATAAATAAATATACTTTTAATTTTATTATATAAAAATACTTTTCAATAAATATCAATAAATTATCTATTTTTCACCCTCTCTTTCTTTCTTTCTTTCTCTTTTTTCTTTTTTTTTTAATTCTCATTATAATTACTCCCCTCCTTTACTTTCACAAATAAATATAAATATTTTCTTTCCTATATAGGATTGGCTTTCCATTCCATTTATCTTAGAAAAATACTTATATGCATTACTTTTATCTATGAAAATTATTTATATACATATCAATAAATGAATTAAAATACAACTTACCACTACCTATATCCATAGGTATACTGAAAACCTCTCTCAACAATTCCCATATGAATACTTCACATGTTTAAAAAGGGTTAAAAACATTATGTAAAGGAAATCATAATTGTTAATTAGGTATAAATAACAACCCAAATTGAGAGTGGAGTCCATTCATGAGTCGCGCTTGAAAATGTAGGGGATACTAAGTTCAATGATTTGGGGTTAGTTGAGGTGTTAAACAGGCTTTATAAAACATCATATTTATAGAAATACTAAATTTGAATTTTATTATGAAAAAATCGAGTGTTAACTAAAAGCGGTCTACTGCATTCAATTCACAAAAATAAGAAGTGATCAAGATTCACATAATTTGGACGGATACATTTATAGATTCAAGAAAGAGAAAAAAAAAAAATATTAATTATATACTATTAAGATTTAAAAATCTAAATAAGAGATAGAAATTAGTTTAACAAAGGATTTAAAAAATAAATATTTAAATGGTTAAAATACTAAAAATAAAAATTGATAATAACGCTTATAAAATCAAATTTTTACTTTAGATTTGTAATGCAATATATTATATAATTTAAATATTTTTATTTTTTATATTTAGATATTTGTATTCTTATTTTTATATATATATCTATATCTATATATTTGTGGGCAATTAAAATTTTTGTTGTTTCAAAATGTTATTTTTAATAAATGGATATCATAATTTAGATTGAATTTTGTTGCAGTTTGTCACACGGGAAACTAGAATTGTTAAAGTCTATGTTTATCAAATTAAAAATATTTATTACTACTAGATATATAGTTGTTAAAATAAAATATTTTACTGAACGTAAAATGCATAAGCTAAGAGTTTGAATGAAACATCATGTGTCTAATGAAGTGATTGGGGTCAGATATTGGGTGCTTGTACCTGTTGGGGATGGAGGCTTTAGACAAAACTGAAGATGGAACTCTATGTGGGCAAAAAAAACATCTAGATTGACGAGATTCGAATGCTAATGGCGTTGGACTTGCTGAATTTCATTCAGAAAGGAAATAATATCGTTGTAGTCCTCGTGCTTCTCCTTCAGGACCCTGGCTAGAAGTGCCTTCATTTTCCAATGAAGGTCAATGGAATTAAGGTATTAGCTCCATCATCCTCTAGTATGCCCAGAGTCAGGGACAAAATTGGCTACTTTGGCTCGGATTAAATAATGATAGCATTGTTGGTGGTCATTAATAGTCAAAACTTTAACTTGGTGAATTTCCTCTTGGATTTCCACAGGAGTGGAAGAATTGGAAATGGTCATAGTGTTATGAGTCTAGGATTAATGCCAGAACCAAACTTGAGGGCCTTTGCCTATGAACCCCTGAAAACAACACATCCATTAGTAGTGCATGGTATTATGAGATACAATAGACTGGATTACGAACAACCCCTAGTAAATAGATAAACTGATAAACCAAGATGATAGGATTCTTAACATAATGGAAAAAATTTTAACACTCATCTTCTAGGAAAGTTTAGAGTGTAATCTAGCTAGATGTAGTAGGGGATAAGAAAAAAGAGAAGATCTTTGGGAATGATTGAACAGCCATATGAATCTAGTGACATCGATAAAAGTACACACCACCAAGACACTTCATAAATTATGAACCAAATTCCACCCTACAAAGACTAACAAATTGACAAAGTTGAAGGAGCTAAATATTGGACATAGAAAAAATACCATGCAATGTATGACCCACCGGTCTTCGAAATGCTACAAGAAGAGGAAAAGTATTTTCTAGTCACCTCCCACCACTATTCTATCCTCTATTATCATCACTACCAACGTTCTATATGTCACCTCCTTGGCAATTGTTGTCTTGCTCCTCATGCGAATAATCAACACTAGGAGGATGAACAAAAGGTCCACTTCCCAGGAGCCAAGACTATCATGCAATAGAATTCTATTAGGACCAACTCTGTGGGATAGATCTTCCTCCTATATGAGAGGAGGTGAGCCATAAGGAATACCATAGAACACGGGACCACGAAAAAAAAGTATGGACTCCTCAAAGTTAGTGTCTTCGGGGAAATATATCACCTATAGCAACGGGATGTTGCAAAGGCTATGAGAAAAAGTGAAACAGAGGTTACTAAACTAAGAGCTCACACACATAATATAAACTACCATCTTAATGTGAAGGGAATCAATATCATTTAACATGTGTGGTTGCATGGGGTGAGATAACCACCTCTTTATCCCTTCTTAAATACAATTAAAAATAATATAGTCACATACTATCTTCCTCCATTAACACACTTTCTCATATATCTATATATATATGTATATATATAAATCTTTCTTTTTAAATAAATATAATATGATAAAAACTTATATACTATAAAATATTAAAAAAAACTTACTCCAACCTAAAAACTATATCACGGCATTGTAAATACATACGGAAGAACTAAGTAAATCTACATAGAAAATCAATCCATCAACGTTTAAAATAAATTTAAAAACATCCTACTAACGTGATACACGTTAAGAAAATCATAATGGAACCAATGTATAAACCTAATTGATTAAATTCATTATTTAAATATTCTCTCAATCTTAACGTTATTATGAAATGTATAGTGATGCATAAGATACATAAATTTATTTGATTTTGTAAGTTGTTATTGTTTTTTTTGTTTTAATATTTAATAATATAAAAGTAATGTTATTTTTCATTATCTTAAGTTGTGATAATAGTTTAAATTAATTTTTTTAATTAATTTCAAACGGGATTAAATTATTAATAATTTAAATTGATTTAAAATAAAAAATTAATGTTTCATACAAAAAAAATTATGTATAGAATTATATTTATATTAGCATAGTTATATTAAAAAATATGGTTGATATACGTTGATAGGTATATATCAATCACATACACAACTACATTAATAAATGTAATTGATATACACCAATAAACATACATCAACCACATTAGTAATTAAAACATGTATAATAAAAATTTAATTTTAATATTAATATTGACATTAATTAATACATAAATATAATAATAATAATAATAATAATAATAATAATAATAATATAATTATAAGAATTAATAATAATTATATTATAATAGTATTAATTTTAAGATTCAATATATTAAATCCTGAGATTAATATTGTAAACCCTAATATAATATTATATATATTAGAGTTTGTAATCTTAATATAATAATAATTTTTTTTTTATAATAATAATAATAATAATAATAATAATAATTAATATTATTATATTATAATTATAAAATTTATATCTATTAACATATAATTATAATAAAAGTTTATTATGCAAGGTTTTAGTATTTAGTATTGGGTTTTAATAGTGAATTGTTGGATTAGTATAGGTTTTTAATATAATGGCTTTAATATCAGGATAAGTTAAATATTCAATTAAGCGATTAAGTTTAAACTAATATTGAAATCTTCTATTAAATCTAATATCTATACCTAATTTTGAATTCCAATATTTAATAAATTTCAATATAATGTAACATTGTGATAATGATTATCAAATTGTTTGTCACTTTGCAATAATGTTTGTCACAATGCAATGCTGGATATATTTCTATACAATTCCAACATCACAATAATAAACCTTGATATTAAATCAAATATTATACACTCTAACATTAAACTAAATATTATAAATTCTATTATTAAAACCAATATTATAAACCCGATATTAAAACTTGATATTAAATACAATATTATAAGTCCTAATATAAAGTCCAATATTATAAACTTTAATATTAAACCCAATGCTATAAACCCTAATATTAATCCCAATATTATAAACCGCAATATTATAAACCCACTATTAGAAACCCTAATATTATAAACCCAATATTGAAAACTTTAATGTTATAAACCCTAATATTAAACTCTAATTTTGTAATGTCACAATGCAACATTGAATAAATTATAATGCCATGTAACATTGCAACAATGATTGTCACATTAAGACAATGTTTGTCACAATGTGAGATTGGATAGATTTTTGTATCATTCCAACATCATAATATTAAAGCCTAATATTAAACGAAATTTTATAAACCCTAACATTATAAAACCCAATATTATAAACCCTTAGATTAATATTAAGTCTTAATATTACTATTATATACCCTAAAATTAATATTGTAAACCCAATATTAAACCCCAGGATTAATATTATACACCCTATGATTAATATTATAAACCTAATATTAAACCCTAATATAAACCCAATATTATAAACCCTAACAATTAACCTAAATTTTGTAAAGTCGTAATGCGACATTGAATAAATTTTAATGTAATGTAATATTGCGACAATGACCGTTAGATTGATTGTCTCATTGAGACAATGTTTGTCATAATGTGATGTTGGATAGGTTTTTGTACCAATCCAATGTGACAATATTAAACCAAATATTAAAAATCCTAACAATATAAAACCCAATATTATAAACATTAGGATTAATATTATATACCTTAAGATTAATATTATAAGCCATATGATTAATATTAAACCCTAAGATTAATATTATAAACCACAAGATTATAAAACCTAGGATTAATATTACAAATCCTCATATTAAACTCTAGTATTATAAATTATAAACTTGATATTAAACCCCAATATTCGAAACCCTAATAATAAACCCCCATTTTGTAATGTTGTAATGCGACGTTGAATAAATTGCAATGTAATGTAACATTGCGACAATAATTATCACATTGATTGTTGTGTTAAGAATATGTTTATCACAATGTGACATTGAATATATTTATGTACCATTCCAATGTCACAATATTAAACCAAATATTGTAGATCATAACATAATAAAAACCAATATTATAAACCCTAATATTAATATAATAAACTATAAGTTTAAAATATTAAACCCTAAGATTATAAATCCTAGGATTAATATTATGTACCCTAAGATTAATATTATAAACCCTAAGAATAATATTAAAACTTAACATTAATATTATAAATACCAATACTATAAATCCTAATATTAAACCTTAATATTATAAATTATGAACCTAATGTTAAACCCTAATATTATAAACCCTAATAATAAACTCCAAATTTTTAATATCACAATACAACATTACATAAATTGCAATGTAATGTAACATTGTGTCAATGATTGTCAAATTGATTATCACATTGAGGCAATGTTTGTCACAATGTGACATTGAATAAACTATTTCCAACTTTAAAATATTAAACCATATACTATAAACCCTAACATTATAAAACTCAATATTATAAACTTTAAGATTAATATAATGAACCCTAATTTTAATATATAAAACCTTAGGATTATAAACCCTAAGATTAATATTATAAACCCTAAAATTAATATTGTAAACCCTAGGATTAATATTTTAAACCTAAGTTTAATATATTAAAGGCAAGGATTATAAACCCTAAGATTAATATTATAAGCCCTATGATTAATATTATGTCCTAGGATTACTATTATAAACCCTAGTACTATAAAAACCTAAGATTAATATTATAAATCCTAACATTAATATTAAACCCTAAGATAAATATTATGAACCCTAGGTTTAGTTTTAACCATAGAATTAATATTATAAACTCTAAGTTTAATATATTAATGTTATAAAACCTAATATTATAAACCCTATGATTATAACCCGTAAGTTTCATATATTAAACCTTAAGATTATAAACCCTAAGATTAATATTATAGACCCTAGGATTAATATTATAAACCCTAACATTAATATTAAACCCTAAGATTAATTTATAACCCCTATAATTATAAACCTTATGATAAATTTTATAAACCCTAGGATTATAAACCCTAGAATTAATATTATATACTTTAAGATTAATATTATAAACCGTAAGATTAATATATTAAACCTTAAGTTTAATATATTAAACCTTAATATTAATATATTAAACTTTAAATTTAATATATTATACACTCATATTATAAACTTTAAGATCAATATTATAAACCTAAGATTGTAAACCTCAATTTAATATATTAAACCCTAGTTTTAATATATTAAATTTTAAGATTAATATTATAAATCCTCATATTTATATATTGATATTATAAAGCCATAACATCATAAAACCTAATATATAAACACTAAAATTAAGATTATAAACCCTAACATATAATATATCAAACCCTAAATTTAATATATGAAACTTTAGTGTTATAAACCCTACGATTAATATTATAAACCTTATGGTTACAAACCCTATAATTAATATTATAAAACTTATGGTTATAAACCCTATGATTAATATTATACAACCGAGGATTAATATTATAAACTCTAAAATCAATATATTAAAGCCTAAGTTTAATTAATTAAATCTTAAAATTATAAACCTTAAAATTAATATGGTAAACCATACAATTATAAATCTTAAGTTTAAATTGTAGTTTGCCTTATTTTTTAAAGGAGGTTCAACAAATTTCTGTGAACGTTAACTTTATTTACTTGGCATAAAATTCCAAATTTTTTTGAAATCTCATTTTTAGAATATTTTCTCATTTTTAGAATATTTTAGAAAATAAATAAGTTTATTTTTTATTGATTTTGTCCGAATTTAAAATATTCGGGAAATCCATAATAATATTAATTTCAACACTTGACATATGAGATGTTTGACTATAAGTAGGTTACATTGTAGAAATGTTCGCCTTTGCAATGGTGATGTCCCTGTCCCTGTAGTTTATAATAAAATAAGTAGACGACAATATCTTGCACATTATCATATTGGATACTTTGGTCATGAAAATATTGGAATCATGTCAAGGCTTAATGAAATCAATCCTTTATGGGTTATGAAGATTATTGGCTTTTTGGGTTTCTTCATATTTAATTTGAAGAAATATTTAATTTAAATGAAATATATATCCTGTAATTTATGGAAATAGTGCTAGTGTATTTGTAGATGTGATTTTGTTGTTTGACTAGTAATTTAGTATAATTTAATTAATATTTTCATTATTGTATAATAACATTAAAAAAAAAATTACGTATAATTTAATTCATTTAATTTATTTATTTATCATAAAAATTAAATATTAATTTTAAACATTAAACGCTAATTTTTTAATCAAATTGAATTTAAAAATACACATCATTAATATATACAAATAATTCAGGTGAAATTTCTAATCTCTCACATAGATCAATGAATTATATAGACATTCCCATGAACAATATGAAAGCATTGATATCGAAGCTACGATAGTTAAATGTATATTGGAGCATACTGTAAATAACTTTTTTCATTTAAAATAACGCTTAAATACAACACATGTGCATGGGCACTGGGTATTTCCAAGTTAAGTTTATTTGTAGAGCTTTGAGATAGAAAAAGGTTTGAAAACAGTTAATCTTCTCTCCTATAAAGTTTAAGTGTATTATATAAAACATTCTAAATTGAAAAAAATGGTTTAACCTTTTGCATGATAACTATAAACCATGCAATGTTTGTTTGTTTCCATTTATGGTATTTACTAACTATTAACTCGGAAGAAACCAAGCTTTTGTTAATAATTCTTAGTCACTTGAAAGACTAAGTATCTAATATATGTTAATTTTTTTATTCTTAGTCACCGTAAAGACTAAGTATTTAATAGATGTTAAATTGTTTTATCAAGACCAGTTAATACATGTGTAAATTTATTTATTAATTAGGAATTTTTTTTTTTTTATATTAAGTAACTATTAACTCAGAAGAAACCAAGCTTTTGTTAATAATTCTTAGTCACTTGAAAGACTAAGTATCTAATATATGTTAATTTTTTTATTCTTAGTCACTGTAAAGACTAAGTATTTAATAGATGTTAAATTGTTTTATCAAGACCAGTTAATACATGTGTAAATTTATTTATTAATTAGGAAAAACTTTTTATAAGTATATTTATATTTTATCTTTATAATGGTTTAACTGGTGGCTGATTTGTCTCTGGAGGGCAATCTCCTACCCATATCGTCAGTGAAGCCCCAACTCCCACTACCCAAGTAGTCCAGGCCTCACTCGATGAAGCTTTGAAGTTCTCCAAAAGTGCCCTAATTTGCCGGTTCAATGGTTTTTGGCCGCGGCTGATAGCACTCCACAATTGGATCTCGGAGGTATGGAAGCCTGTCATTTCTGATGAAATTAATATCTACCCCTGTGCTAGGGGTTTCTTCATAGTAGATTTTGAAAATCCTGAAAGAAGACAATGTATTCTAGATTCCGGCCCTTGGTTTTGGGAAAAATCAGGCTTATTCATGAAGCCATGGAACCCATCATTCGATTCCTCTACATCAGTGATAACCTCAGCACCAGTTTGGGTGAGATTGCCAAGCCTACCCTTGCATCTCTGAAATCTCTCCTCGCTAAAAGCCATCGGAAATGCAATTGGGAAATTTTACTGCAAGTGCCCAGAAACAGAGGAATATGCCAAAACCACCTATGCACGCATCTGTGTGGAAATGGACTTTAGCACCGGATTCCCAGCTGAAATAAACCTAACAAGTAAAGACTACGTGTGGAACCAGAAACTTGATTATGAAAGTGTCCTCTTCAGATGTCGATCCTGCTTTGAGATAGGGCATCTAGCCAAAAATTGCCCAAAAGCCTCTGAGAAAAATTTTGCTAGAAAAAACCATCACATATGTACATGGTGGGAAGGAGCACAAAAAAAACACTACACTGTCATCAAAGAAGAATATTCTAGAGAAAACTCTGAGTCACAAGAAATCAGGGAAGAAAGAAACAACTCTCAAGACAAGCAAGGAGAAAGCCCGCCCCAACAAATCAACAGTTATGAGGATTCGAATACCGCAGAAAATAAATCTTCATTTAACAGCAAAGCAGATCTCCTAGACCAAACTTCTTCTCCGACTATTTTCAAAAGAATGAACACAATAGATCGCGAAGCTAAGACACCAATGTCCGAAGAACCAGAAGAGATGAAAGAGATGCAAGATAAAGGAAGTTGGAAGACCGTAGAGAAAAAAAAGAAAGCTACAACACCAATCTCGCCAAGAAAGACAAGGAGCCAGACAAGTAAAAATTAAGAAAATTGTAGGTCCGATAGACCAATTTGGTCTCAGTGGACGTTAACCATCATCATCATAATCATCAACAACAAATATATATTTATTTTCTATTTCTAAAGTTGTCATTACTTCAGTAAACTTCCAGAAAACTAATTGTGAAATAAGGACATATTTATTATTTATAATTTTATTTATTTTAAGATTTGAAAATTTCATTAAGAAACATGTTAACATTCATTCAATAAAATGCAAGAATATGGTTCAACTTGACTATTTTCATTTTGTGTTAAATTTAACTCAATAATGTACAAAACAATACAAGATCACTGCAAAAATATAAATTAGTTTAACTGTTTTCATTTTGTATTCAATTTAACTTATCAATGTACAAAACATACAATATGCAAATAAATCCATTAAAATGCAACAATAAACCCATGAATTATAGACAAGTTTATGATGATGTTTCCATTAAGAAATGAAATTTTGTTAATTCAAGGGAATAATCCATCGTGCGATATTCTTGAAAAGTGGTAATCACTCAATAAAAGATATATTGGGCCGGGGCAAGCAACAAAGAAAACAAAGAAGCAGAGTGAGATAGAATCAAGAACTCATTGATGCTAATTAATGGAGATTGGTGCCTTGTCCTTGAAATTATTTCGATATATGAATATTCTTATAGGCTGAGGATTCTTCTAGGCATTGAATAGCGAAGCTAATTGTGCCCATTCAGCCAAAAGTTGTTATTCTTGCGCATTAATAAAACTATCATTTTCGACCCAACATTAAAATCTCCAGAGACTCTTCATGTAGAAACCTTTGAAAATATCTTAGCTAGGAATAATCATGATTTTCACAATTCCAAGATATATTTATAGTCGATATGTTTTTTATAACAAGGTTCTTAATTTTATATTCTTGTGAAAAATGAAAACTACAATCATAGATTTTCATAATAACAAAAAAATGCAATAATTTTATATCATCGAGGAAAATATAACAAAATTATAAACCTTTTTTTTTTTGCTTCAGAGAACAAAATTATAAACCTTCAAGGAGTGGAAAACTCGACATAACATGAAACATTTGAATGTTTGTTGCAGAGACTTTTCCAATATACTAAATCAAAGATTTGTTGACATACTAACCCTACCAAACTAGACTCATCCATGGCACCTGAAATGTCATTAATTCTTTCTCCTGCTTGACCTTGGCAAACGATAGAAACAATTCTGATCCTCTCTAACAACTACAACGACCGTCAATTTGAAACAATGAATACAACAGTAATCACCCACATTAATGTGCTACATATAAACCAACCACAATAGTCATCCACATTAATGTGTTGTGTAGAAACCAACCACAATAATCACCTAGAAGTATAATGAAACCATTCATTTGAGGTGTTGCACACACAGATGAAATTGAATCTGCTGGTTCGATATAAGGGTAGGTAGGTAGAAGAATGGAAGCGCCATGATCTTTTGATATACTGGTAAGGAGGAAAAGAAGTGTCATTATCTAATGTTGAAGAAGAGGATGGAAGCAACACCTGTTCCTCTTCTAGTTACTTGTTGATGCGTTCTTCCATTTTTTATTGTCTTATTAAAAAATATTTTTAAACATGGTAACACATAAGATAATAGTCCTCAGTGAAATCATATCCCTGAAAGGGTTTATACGACAAAGGATATTCCACTTAGATGAAATCTTGTCCATTTATTTAAAAAATAAAAATATGCTAGATGCCTTTAGAAATAAATATGGCTATATGAAATAAATATGGCTATAGACATATCTGAAATTTTTTATTTAATTTTATCAATTTATAATCGGTAAAAAAATATTTTCCCTACATAATTATCTACTCCAATATATTATTATATTATTATTTAAGTATATATTCCTTAGAAATAATCTTCATAACTTTTATTGGTAATATAAAACAATCAATATAATATAATATCATTAATTTAATTATAAATATAAATTTTAACAAGCCTTTCTGGTGGGTTTTTATGGTCAAAATCCGGCAGCAATTTATTGCAATCGCAAGCTTGATAGCTAGTTTCTGCACAATCAAAGCGTCCCAGGGGTTTTTCAGGGTGCTGAATTCAAATATGCAGTTAAAAAACCATTTTAACTGCAACAAATCAAGATTTAACCTCAATTTCTTCCGCCGGATTCTGTCACCGGAATCTCCAAAAAGACGCATTATAGACAACTCCTTTAATTAGGCAGTTGTCTATAATGAGACTTTTTGGAAGCCTTTCTGGTGGGTTTTTACGGTCAAAATCCGGCAGCAATTTATTGCAATGGCAAGTTTGATAGCTAGTTTCTGCACAATCAAAGCGTCCCAAGGGTTTTTCATGATGCTGAATTCAAATATGCAGTTAAAAAACCATTTTAACTGCAACAAATCAAGATTTAACCTCAATTTCTTCCGCCGGATTCCGTCATCGGAATCTCCAAAAAGTCGCATTATAGACAACTCCTTTAATTAGGCAGTTGTCTATAATGAGCCTTTTTGGAAGCCTTTCTGGTGGGTTTTTACGGTCAAAATCCTGCAGCAATTTATTGCAATCGCAAGTTTGATAGCTAGTTTCTGCACAATCAAAGCGTCCCAGGGGTTTTTCAGGGTGCTGAATTCAAATATGCAGTTAAAAAACCATTTTAACTGCAACAAATCAAGATTTAACCTCAATTTCTTCCGCCGGATTCCGTCACCAGAATCTCCAAAAAGTCACATTATAAACAACTCCTTTAATTAGCCTTGTAATTATTTTTTACGTAAATATTATAATATATTATTTAATTCAAATTGGTTCAGATTGGTTCGTGCCAAAATTTCAATGTGGTTTATTTAATGGTCCCTTGGGCTTCATGGGGTTTGTACGGTCAATCTCCATTGCTAGCTTAGGTGGACAACTCTGTTTTGTTGGTGCACCTTCATACTATTTTCAGTGACTTTCTCTAAGTAGGGGGAGCCTCCGTTAAATCCGGACTATGATGATGACGCTTTTGATGGACAAGATCCTAGGATTGGCAAAAGCTCTGTTGGAAGCTAGGAAAAGACACGATGATATGGTGGAATGTGAAAGGAAACCCTTCCAGTTTCTATTAGAAGCTAAATTTCTCCATCATCTGAGCAATATGGAACATACTATAAATGATTTGCGTAAGGAGGTTTTTCCCTTAGCAATAATCTCTAATTTTGTTCAGCTCGGCTTCAACAACTACGGTCCCAACACTGCTCATGAATCAAAGAATCCCCGTCGCTTGAGGGAGGTTGACTCGAAATGGATGGGGCTAAAGGATGGAAGTTTCGTATTTTATGACGGTCATTTTTTAGTCCTATGTTATCCTGCAAAAACTCTCTTCGTCTTGGTTCTTTCTGTCAAGTCCTGAGTACAAGTTTCTCTGTAAAAAGATTGATTTGCAGCCCTAGAGTTGGAATTTTGTATAACTGGATAAGTGTGAATCTTTATAGACAAAATTTAGGATGTCTATGTCCACTCTTTAGCTATTATTAATATAATCTTCTTACTTATTTCTTTAAAAAAAAAAAAAACAAGTTTTAAGAAATATAATATATATAAAATAATAATTAAAGGATTAGTCGCTCCCTGGAAGGAAGTTTAAAGTTCAGCGCATATCAAAACATTTGAGATAGCCAAACCCGAGGTGACGTAAACATGACATCAAATGGGGGCGTGAGTATATAATACAAAAGACACAAATGCGGAGGAATTGCCTGATATAATACAAAAGACACAAAGGTATTTTTTTTCCCGAGAAATTATTTGGATGGCCAAAAGTCTGGACAAAAAAAAATTCAAAAAATATTGTAGAGGCAGTGTTTGAATCGTGTTTTTGATGGTGGAAACGGATTCATTACCATCAAAAACCTCTAAAAAACCTAAAATTTTGAAATTTAACAACTATAACTTAGATTTACAAAAATCCTTGTCAAAATTTCTCTAAATATAACCGAAATTTCCATAACTTTCTGGGCAATTCCTCCAACTAATTAAACTAAAGCTATTTTTTTTATTGAGTTTTAAACGATGGCGGAAAGAGTCCCACTCTCCATGCGGTCCCCCTCCTCCATACTCACCGCTTACGTATTCCATATTAAACACTCCTCCAACGTTGATTTTAAACCATTAAAACCAACCCACCCCCTCTTTATAATATTATATATATATATATTTTTGTATTATTTGTAATTTACCTTTTTATTATATTTTTGTTTTATTTTACTTATTTTTCAATACTTTTTAAATACATTAAGATCAGAATATTAATGAAATTTCTTAGTATTTTTTAGCAAACAAATAATTTTATAACTCAAAATTTGACAAGTGATAGCTTGAGTTTTACTCAACAAAATGAGGCAAATGAGAGTGTGTTAGGAATATATTTCTATGAACAACAATCTAACATCCAGTCAGGTAGTTTTATTCATTTACTATTTCAAAAAATCAGCAGAAGTGAAGGCTATGAATTTTTAACTAAAATTAATTTTCTATGTTGGAAGAATTTCTTTAGCCAGGAAGATTTTTTTGCTAACTCATCCTAAGATTATTCAATTAATATTTTCTCCAAAGAAAAGTGAAGGAAAGCATAAATTAAATTTTATTAATTTATCAAATTATATTTGAATTTGTTAATTTGTTTTTTACAGTTTTAAAAATATGAATTTTCTCTTGCTTTTTAAAAATCATTTTTAGGTTTAATTTTGATTTGTTTTGGCAGAATTTGTTTCAAGATATCATAACCAATAGTATTGGAGAAAATATATTGCGGATAAGAGAAAGAAAAAATATTTTTACAGCTCCAAAATTAGATATCTAAACTGCCTTGCAACAAACTCCTTTTTGGAGATTTCATTTCTAAATTTATAAATAAAAGCTTTGTAAGAGAGTAGGAGGTTCCTCTTTGCTGCAAATAGGATACTCTTTGCACTATTTCAAGAGAATTTGTAGGATTAGTGCGAATACTCAGATATGATTTTTTTGGGGGTTTTTCTTTTGAGATCAAATTTCTATCAAAGAAGCAGATCATGCAATATTGCAACTCTATTCACTCTTAGTGGATTTGAATGTCTTGGGAGGACTATTAAAGAAATTCATTAAAAAAATAGAGCATGAGATCCAGGTTTATCATTGTATTTCAAATACTATTGTTTAAAAATATAATTTCATTCTTTTGTGACAAATTTGTGCCAATAATTCTATGTTGTAGCACTCTTGTTAAATATGTGAATTGTTGTTTATTTGACCAACTATATGATCTCATACTTACATAGATATACTATTTATTTCTCAATTTTATCTTGCATTTAATCAAATTTATGAGTAACTATTTACTTATACTTTTTCCATCATTAATTAATTTAAGAATCATTAAATAATGTGATTTATTTCCATGTTTTAATGGCTCATCTTTAATCTCTAAAATAGAGCATGTCTCACACTTATAAATCTAGCTATTAGAACTACTTCAATAGCTTGGTATTGATCACAAAATGTATTTTAAATCCCTATTATATTTAATATTTTCACTTGCTATTTAGGAGCTATCTCCTAGGTATCAAGTTAGAGTAGTTTTTTTTTTTTTTCCCGCACTACATTTAGATTTATATCTAGATTAATTTACTGTATTTTTAGAAGTCTCATTTCATAGGAGAAACTACACTGGTGGCTTGGCTAAGCCCTTATGTCAGCTTAAGAATTGGTTTCTTGGAAGTGCAATGCAAGAAGTTAAGTATGATTTCCTATTCCTGTTAATAAATATTTAGGAATACAACAAGTTGGCAAGGAGCATGAGGGGTAATTGAACCCATTTGAACCATTCAGAATCATCATCCAAAATGGATAAGGACCTAATTGGGGCCTTGGTTGGGTGATCTCCCAGTTGTTGATTTCAACATTTTTGGCCATTAATAATTTTGGCGCTAGAAGGAGGGTCAACGACAAGTTGTTCCTTTGGAGTTTTGTATTTTTAATGTTTTGTATTTATTTGCAATGACTCCTTCTAAACTTCCCATTTGGAGTTGTATTTCTGGACACACAGCTTCCACTACTCCCATGAAAATCATAAGATACTTGTTGAAGGTAAATTGTTATGGTACAAGTAATTCTTCTGCATTTTTCAATTTATTCAAAGTTTTAAAAATTGTTATTTCACTGATATTAATGAAAGTATTCTATGTAAGATCTTTACTCTAACTTTGACAAGAAAATATAAAATATGGTGTGAAACTCTTCCAGTTGCCTCTATCCACAATTGGGACCAATTTATCACAAAGTTCCTTACAAAATTCAACAGTTATGGTCCTACAAACATGTATGCATTGAACTTGGAAACTTACAAAAATTTGAAAATGAATCTACAATATATTTAAACTTAGATTAAAATTAATTTTTCTAAGATTTAAATCTAAAGATAAGCTCTCATAGATCGAATTAATGGAATGGTATCAATAAGTACTTATTCTTCCTTGTATTCCACATGAAATCAAAGAACTTGAAGTGATTATTTTTCTTAGCACATTCGCCACTGTAGAAGAGCCACTTGTTATTGATAGAATGACTGAGTACCTTCAACAAGAAAATGCAGACATTGCTAATGGACCATCTCAGTAAGACATAAGAACATCCTATCATTTTTTTTAAGTTTAGTGTTGGTGAGACTATATTATGGTCATGTCCAAGAATAACACCCGAATAGGACAGAGAATTGAACTGGTGATTTAACATCTAGGAGTTCCTTAACAATGCACCTGATCAACATTTATCCAAGATCCCATAAGCAAGCACATCCTATCAAGTTAATACTAATCCTAAGAGTGCTTTAAATCATGCTAGTATTGTGGAATCAACTGCTAATAAATATGCTATTTATATTCTTACTGAAAATCAACCAGCAACAAAATCAACAAACCATAATAAAAAATAAAATAAGCAAGAACCAATGCATATTTTAAAGGAGGACCCTTCTAATAACATGCTTCCTACAACAATTTATTTTAATTCTTCTAATACTATCCATAATTTTCACCCATATGATTAAAGATCATTTAAATATCCACTCTCAGAAATATGTAGTCAAGATAACTGTGATCATTATAATGTTTTAGTGATATAATTGGAAACTTAAGAATTATTTTATAATGGTTATTCTAAACAGAAACATTCTCTCTTATTTATTCAAATAACCATTTCTCTCTTTATCTTGATCTTTTTCCTAAACTTGATTAATTTATTAATCATTTAACCTTTTCTTCTCATACAAACGCAATTTTAGAAAATAGGGGAGATGCAATAGAATTATTAATAGGGGAGATGCAATAGATTTAACAAATAACGAATTGCCGATTAATTTTGATCAAAATAATGAATTATTGATTGATCACATCTTCAACTACTCTGAACTTCTCATGTTTTTAAATTTAATCATTTTTCTAGTTCTAATTTACTTTTTGAAAGGGAAGAGAGTGATCTTAGGAATTAATTCATTTATGACAATGATTTTGAAGTTGAGAATAATGAGTTATTTTATCCTCCATCAAATTTTCATGTTCTTAATTCTCAAAGTCAATTTATATTTTATGCTAAGAGATCTTTTTTGCTCACACTTCTCATTCTAAATCTGTTAAATCTCCTAATGAGTTCATTTCTGTAAAAGGAGATTCCATTCCAATTTATGTTTATGATATTATTCAAGTTTCCATTCTTTCTCATAGTCCTGAACCTCTTTCACATTTACAAGTAGATGTTAGTTTCAATTCCAATTGCATTATCTCGGCTAATACATGGAAAAAGGAAATTATTTCATATAAATTCAACTGCCTTGTAACACTAAATGTAAATGATAATGTTATATATATATATAGATACATCAAATTTGTATACCATTTTTATTTTTCAATATTTAGATATTTTACGCTAGTATAATAAGCAGTCAAATGTTGAATATTCATTAAATGCATTAACAGAAAAACATGAAAATGAATTTCAAAATATAAATTATGAGAAGGAAGAACTTTAAATTTTTATTCTGCATTTTATGTTTATAATATATGAGCTTATTCTTTTTTCTGAAATAAATCTTCCTCAAACTTCAATACTTGAAAGTGTATCATTACATTTTCTCCAACTATCTAATCTATCTAAAAATATTCTTGAAAATTCATTAGAATTCCACTCTCATTTTAACGATCCATTTGAAAAGTGTTTTGAAAAATTCAGTCACATAGAAGATTTTTTATATTCCTTTTATTGTACATACTACTAACTTGTGTCTCTACACGGAGAAAGTGCTATTCCTGCCATGATTTCATTTCAATGGTTACATATTGGTTTTCAGGAAAGGATTGAAATGTGGTTATAATTCATTTCCAGTAAGGTTTCATGTAGATGATAAATTTATTTTGCTTGATTTATTAGAAATTCATGTACATGATTGGTTGAATATTTTTCAGTAGTTTAATAATAATTTTGTTTCTCTTACTAATTTTGTATCTACATATGTGCGTAGGGATTAAGATAATGGAATAAATCCTTTCGGAATATGAGTTCGCTTAGTTTTAGTCTATTCTGTTAGACTAGATTAGAGTATTAATAGTTTAGTTTGGATTGTTTTTCTTTTATGTTGTCTTTTAACAATGTAGGTATGAAATAATAAAGAAAAGGGCCTTTAATTTTTCCTAGTGCAAAAACTATCCCAAATAAAATCTTCTTGTGAACATGTTTAGAGAAGCATTTCGTCACTCATTAGAATTTCAATTTTTACAAGTTGTGTTTTGGTTAAATATGAACAATGAACCTACACATTTGCTACTCAACATTTGTCTGGCACCGCAAATTAGCAATATTCCTCTCCATCAGCACTGGTACTAAGGGAATTTGAGAATATTCTGCAATTTGGTTATATATATTGCTTCATTCAAATATAGGGCCCAGAATACAAAATGATTGATTCCTTCAAATATATATAGAAGATTCCACATAGGTTGGAACTTCAACATTGTTTTAGTGGAATTACAATTTTTTTTGGGTTGATATAAAATCAAAAGACTTTCAACTGATCTACATTATACAAACCTGAATTTGCAAAAGAATATGAACAACAAAAATTCAAAGCAACCAACACTGGAATATTTTCATTGTTCCCATTTATGCATTATTAATTAAAGCACAAATCTTGAATTTATAATGATTCTTATTCATTGTTGATATCTTAAACATGAAACCATCTCTTTCCCGGTACATATTTTTTTATTTGTATACTTAATGCTTTCCTTAGTTTAGATTGAATAATTAAATGATCTTGAACATATGCAACTTTTGAGAAAAATGCAACTTTTTCTTGCCTATTTTATATATATTCAGTGGAAGAATGTAAAGATCTCTAAGATAAACTTTCAATCAAATTCTTCTAGGTTTGTGTACATATGTTGATTTTCATCTACGGTTAGTTTTTATTTCAACCCTCATTTTCTAGTTTATTCACATTTTGTTTCCCATCTTTGTTGTTCTTTTTCTTGCCGGTCTTCATTGGTTTAATGGGAAGACTTAACTTTTCTGGTGGATTAAATTAGATTTAGAATAAATAATTTTTGAAAACATGTTAATGCTAAAAAGGAGCAATCATTAGGACATATTCAAGGAAGTTTCATTTTTCTTTCTGAGTTTTTTTATTATTTTGCATATACTTTTTCGAAATTTATTGTAAGTCTTATCTCTAAAATTTGTTCGTAGAGACCTGCAAATTTTGGAGCAATATTTGAAAAAAAAAAAAGAAAAAAGAAAAAAAAAGAAAGTAGAAACTAGATGAAACACTTATTTGCAAATATTTATCACAACTATGCTTTAGATTGTAGATATTGCTTTGAATAAAAGCCTTGAATAACGAACCCACCAAGCGAAACAAAATTTTAATACACTTGACATAATTGAAAGAAAATTAGAAGATCTCGCTTCTTTTTGTATGCTTCTTCTATTTTGTTTGATTTGAGGTTTGTTTATTTCACGACTTCTCTTTTTATTTCAATATTGTGAGATATATTGTAGCTTATAGTTGTTTATTTTTGTTTTGAGTGCTTTTGGCTTTGATTACTTTGACTTGAATCTCAGTTTTGGATTTGATTTCATGGCATTTCCAAAGTATTTATGGGGAATGTTTCCTACGCAACACCAGTTGGTTTATATGGGGAATTATTTACTTTATACTTTTAGTAATATTTCATTTATCTAAAGGTCATCTATGCCAAGTTTTCAGTTTATTGCACACCCACTATTAAATATGGGGAAATTTTTTATATGGATCAGGTATTGTAAATTCACCTTTATAAAAGAACAAATTGTTTCCATTATTTTCATTTATCCATCCCATACCCCTCCATAATTAAATTCTCTACTTTGGTGGATGAAGAAAATACTAGTCGGGTCAAACTTAACCAGCATTGCATCTATTTCTTTAAGTATAAAGCCTCTTGTATCACCTTGCTCTCTTCACCCAATTTCCTAACACAATTCTTAAAATATGTTAATAAAAAGGGTGGCACATAAGAGAATTGAAATCACATATGTGTGGGAAGCGTATACAAACTCGTCTAGTGTACTGAACAGGGTCGCTTCCAGCAGGTCAATGCATACATGGTATTAAGAAAATTTCATTGGGGTACTGAATAGACCTACTGGAAATAAAGCAATGTCATGAAAAAGAGGTAATTTCATATTTAATAGATGCATACTAATCCTTAAAAACCTCCTAGTTGTATTTCCTATCGAATAGTAGAGAGAAATAATAATAATAATAATAATCATTCCCTATATTAGGATTCTTTGTTTTATAGCTAAGCATTCAAGTACTTTCATTTTTCAAGAGCTTATCTTACTTCGATTCATCTTATGTGAGACCTTTGGAAAATCATGTACTATGCAAGAATATTTTGGAAGCTTTTATTTTGACCTTTGATAAATTTTTCTCTATTATTCTAAATTAGAGATAACTGCTTCATCCCCATGTGTCATCGATTGTTGTGGCCACAACACCTGCCCATAATTTTTCAAAAATTATGGGGCCCTCTATATGAATTTTGTTAATGTTGCTTCTTGAATGTTTTGATTTCCCTGGTTTTGCGACATTTACATTTTTCTTGCATTTTTATTTTGATGACTTCATTGCTTTCATTTTGTTGCTAGCTTTCGAGTGGTTCAAGTTATGTTTCATTCAAAGTTATTGTTTGAAAGATATCCTTCATCCTATTTTAGTCAGTTTCACTTCCTAAGAATTAAAATATGTAAATATGTATTTAATAATGTTTTATTAATTATATAAATTTAATTTAATTGAAACATTTAAATTTAATTAATTTTAGTTAATTATGTTTATTTAATTTATTTAATTTTAGTTAATTATATTTATTTAAGTTCATTTTTATTTAATTAAATTGTAAATATAATTTTTAATTATTAAATAGTCTTTCAATTGATTTTTTTAATGTAAATAATGTAAAATTTTATTTAATTCAAAAACCACAACATTCTAAGCGCAATATATATATATATATATATATATATATATATATATATATATATTGTCTATATTTACATAAGGTAATATTTTATTTAATTCAAAAACCACAACATTCAAGCAATATATATATATATATATATATATATATATATTACAAAATGATTTTTTTATTTTTTTTCCTTTGTAAAAGCTAATTCTATTAAAAGGAAGGAAAAATAAATTTACAATGAGGCTGTAGCCTCAGCCGAGAACCACTAAGTTCCTTCTAGGAAGCATAACTGCCCTAGATTTGGGTCAACCAGTTTGGATTTTAAAAAAACCAAGCTAAATACCGGGAGAACAACAACAAAATCGGAATGAAGTTTTGAGTTTCACCATCTGGAACAGTTGAGAAACAAGATAGAAATGCCTAACCAGAGCACTAGACACAAAACCACAGATAACAAGACCTAACCAGTCAACAACAAAACTCTGAGGTGGCTCTTGGGAGGCCACGTGGTGTTACATTTGGAAGTCCTGGTCAGGAGCCTCCTCGACAACTGGACACTCTCTCCCATACCAAATCTCGCCTTCCTTTGCCACGTTGCTGTCCACTCTTCCAGTTGGAGGACCCGTCGCCTGAGGGATGCCGCTCGAGTGGCTAGCAATGGTCAGCGCAGTGGTGGCACCATGAACATTACCACCTGGAAAATCCATAGCCGGAGGAGTGCCACTCGAGCTGCCAACAAAAGCCAACGAAGTTGTGGCACCATGAACGCTGCCACCTGGGTGCCGAGTGTTGCCTCTAGAGTCACCTGCAACATTTAGAACGCCACACCTGGTTTCCCTTCCTTCATCCGACAGAGGCCTCTTAGAGCCCAAACAAACTTCCATTCTGCTAATGTTCTGAGGTAGCTCTGCAGAGATACACGCAGGAGCACTGGGATGGTCTTCTTCTTCAGAGAAGGTGATAGTGATATTGGCCGCAGTGTTGTTAAAATCGCGATTTTATCAGAAAATCGCGATTTTTTCCTCTGCCCGATCAAATCGCGATTTTTATCCGTAAAAATCGCCACTTTTTTTTTATACCGATTTTTATCGAAAAAATCGCGATTTTTAATGAAAAAATCGGCAGAGGCGTGGGCAGCGGGCTTTTTATATGCAAAATCGATTTTTTTTTTTATTCATTGTGCTGTCCGCGGGGAGGAGGAGGAGAAGAGGTGAGGGAGAGGAGCTGAAGGGTTTCCGTCGGATTTGGGAGCGAATCCAAGTGTTTTTAGGAGGAATCCAAGCCAAGATCACCAATTTGTCCATAAAAGAGGTATGTAGATTAATTTTTTTTGGTTTTGCTTCTATAAAAACTTTGGTTTTCATTGTTTTTAAAGAATTTTTTGAAATTTTTCATTGATTTGGGATGGGTAATTTGTTATGACTATGAGAACCAATTTTTTATTTTTATTTTCTCATTTTTTTTAAACATTGTTTATTTTTTTTTTAATTTTCATTGTTTTTTGGCATTTGCCATTGGCATTTGGTTGGGTAACTTGGGTTTAGAAATTGGGATTTTGGAAATAATTAACTTGTAATTTTGTAAATGCTAAATTGTAATTTGTATTATGTAATCCTAAATTCCTATTTCCTAATCCTTATTTTTCCATAGGTTTGCAAATTCAAAATTCAAAAACAAACATGCCAAGGAAATTGGATCCTTTCTGGGAATATGGTGACCCTAAAACTCCGAATGATAGACAAAACTTGTATTGCAAGTTGTGTGGAAAGGAAATATTTGGGGGGGTGTACAGGTTGAAGTTCCACCTTGCACAAATCCCTGGACATGATGTGGGGCCCTGTCTAAATACAAATGCTGAAATTATCCAAAAAGCCATGAGAGCATTGGGAGAATTAGAGCACACTAGAGAGGCCAAAGAAGAACTCAAAAGGCAACTAAAAAGGTCAGTTGAAGGAAGTGGGCCAAGTGGCACTGGTTCTACTGCAGCGTCAGTCAATCCGGTAGCTGCATCATCATATTTTGTTCCTCGAACCACACCTGGTTCACAACCAACTATTGGTTCAATGCTAAAAAGAACTGAAAAAGAACAAGCTGACAAGTTGATGACAAAATTTCTCCTCTGGAGTGATATTCCTTTCAGCATTATAAGGAATAATCCATTTTTCCAACCTACTGTTGATGCTATTGCCAGTGTTGGCCCGGGGTACAAAATCCCTTCTCTTCATGATTTCAGAGGCTGGCTTCTTCAAGATGAAAAGCGTGACTGCACCCAAAGATTGGAGGATTTTAGGGCATCATGGGCACAAACAGGATGCACTGTTATGTCAGATGGTTGGACTGACCAAAAGGGGAGAACCCTTATAAACTTCTTGGTTAGTTGTCCCAAGGGGACTATGTTTATCAAATCTATTGATGCAACTCATCAAATCAAAGATGCAAGAACTTTATGTGATTTGCTGGATGTGTTTATTTTGGAGGTGGGTGCAGAAAATGTTGTCCAAGTCATAACGGACAATGTTGCAAATTATGTTGATGCTGGTAGAATGCTTATGGACAGGCATCCTGCTTTATTTTGGACACCTTGTGCTGCCCATTGTATTGATTTGATGTTAGAGGACATAGGGAAAATTCCCTTTGTCAAAGAGGTTGTTGACTCATCAAAAAGCATCACAAAATTTATTTACAATCACACATCTGTGCTTAGCTTGATGAGAAAATGCACCAACAACAAAGAGTTGGTGCGCCCCGCCATTACACGGTTTGCGACGAGTTTCATATCTCTTCAATCCCTCTTGAATTGTATGTGGGATTTGAAGAGAATGTTTCTTTCAGAGGAGTGGCGTGCTTCGTCAATGAGCCGCAAACCAGAAGGAGAGGCCGTCTGCAGACTAGTTTCATACCAGGAAGACTTCTGGGTGGGAGTGCAGGAGGTGTGCGCTGTTACAGAACCTTTGGTAAAGGTTCTTCGGTTGGTTGATGGTGAGAAGCCCGCAATGGGCTATTTGTATGAAGCCATGGACAGGGCCAAAGAAGCCATTCGGTCCTACTATGATGATAAGGGAGATGATGGGTTTCAGAGACAACTCCTTCTATGGGAAGTCATTGATGAGCGATGGAACAACACACTCCATCGTCCCATTCATGCTGCTGGGCTTTTCCTGAACCCTGCATTTTCTTATGCATGTGGGTTTAATTTTGATGTTGAGGTCATGGAAGGATTATTAACCTGTGTCCAGAAGATGGTGAGATCTCCAGAAGAACGTATGGAGATCTCTAGACAAATTGAGCAATATAAGTTGTCAGGTGGCACATTTGGCTTTGAGATGGCTGTCATTGATAGGACGATTAAAATGCCAGGTATTTTTTAGTTTGTAGTATGTACTTTGTAACTTTGTTTCAAATTTCATTGTTTCTTCAAATTCCATTTTTTTCTTATGTTTATTTAAAATTTTATTTGTAATTTTGTTGTAGACGCATGGTGGAAGATGTATGGTGGCAGAGTACCCCTTTTGCAAAATCTTGCCGTACGCATCCTCAGCCAAACATGCAGCTCCTCGGGATGTGAGCGCAATTGGAGTGTATTTGAAAAAATACACAACAAGAAGCGCAATAGGTTAACACTTAAACATTTAAAATATTGCAAATTTCCAAATAAATTTTTGAATTCATTAAAGTTTTAAACAATATTTTTTTTATAATATTAATTATTAATTATTAATTTATTATTTCATGAACTTTGTACAGGTTGGAGTCCCATAGACTTAATGACATGGTCTATGTCTACTACAATCTTCGATTGTGGGTGAAACAACTAGAGAAGACACCTGATACGGAAGCCATCTCATTGGATGGGATTGACACCACTGCTGAATGGAGGGTTGAGACCGAGAGGCCTCTCATGGATCCCACTGAGGATTGGTTAGTGCAGGATGAGGGGGAGGGGAGGGGGAGGAGGAGGAGGAGGAGGAGGAGGAGCAGCAGCAGCAGGAGGAGGAGGAGTTGGAGGAGCAGGAGGAGGAGGTGACACCGCCTACCCGGGCTACCTGGGCTACCACTACCACCAGTAGAGGACGTGGTCTCCGTCCACCTCAGCCTCCTGTAGCTACTACTACTAGTTCTTCAGCTTCTAGAGCACGTCAAACTCCACTACCATTTCCACCAGCACAGGCACCAACTTCTACATCTAGAGGGAAAGAGAAAGCTGTGCCATTTTCTCGCAAGAGGGGAAGAGGAAATCAATAGGATTAGACTTTCATTTTATTGTATATGACATTATGACATGATGAGATACATTATCATATTTTTTGTTGATATTTTGAGGCTGAGTTGGACTTGGGACTCAGGACTTACTATTCAGGACATGATTCAATGTTATGTGTGATTTTAGCGCTAGAAATGATATTAAACATCTTATATATTAGTTTTTTTATCATATTTATGTGTCAATGTATTTATTTTATGTTGTAGATGGTTTAGATATTAAAAAAATTGAAAAAAATTGAAAAAAAATGAATATTTTTGTGCCAAACGCTTTTTTCCCGCTTTTGTCGATTTTTTCCGCTTTTTTCCCGGCGCCGATTAAATCCTGATCGCACTTTGTGCAACATTGATTGGCCGTAATAATAGGCCGATTCAGGTTGCTCTAGAACCTGAAATGGTTTGAATGGAAAGCAGAGTGAGGGTAGTGACTGCTAGGTGGACTGGGAGGGAGAGAGCTGGCCTGAGAGGGAGGCGGCGAAACAGGTGGTGGTGGCTGGGCTTCATTGTGTGTTGCTTGAGAGCGGGCACTACCTCCACGAACACCTCCACTGTGACTCTGCATGCAGTGACGAACCATTGTGCTGTAGCGGATGAGAAGCTCTGGAGAATTGGGGGCTTGGAAGGAAAACAAAGGCTGCATAGAGGGCTCCTGGATAGGGTTCAAAGGGTAGTGCTTGGAATGGGAAAAATGGAACCCATTGCCAAAGGCAAGACAATAGAGCAGGCAACAAAATTTTCCAGTAGCAGTTCTGTTGTAGGGAATATCTGCTTGGAGTGGGCAAACGCTGAAGGACAGAGGGCAAGGATATGGATTGATGGGTGCCATAATAAATTGATCTTTCTTCATTTCTCAGCTGGATCATTTATGATTTTCTATAGGCTGGCTTGTTCTCGCCTAAGGTGAGTTTGCAGGTGCCAAGGTAGAGCCTGGGAAGGAGCGCTGGCCACCAGCTGGCTGGGCCGAGCTCCGACATTCCCGTCTCCTTCGCATTAATGAACTAGAGTTTCACCCGCATCCAGGTAAATGATTTTATTTTTTAATAATAATAATTAAATTAATTAAAAGATTCCTTAGTTCTTTGTATGCTTAGCGCCCCGAAAGTTTTTAAGTCCAGCTCATATCAAAACCTCTACGGTGGCCAAGCTCGGGGTGAGGTAAACCTGACATCAAGTAGGGTGTGAGCATATAATACAAAAGGCACACATTTTTTCGGTTGAGTTTTAAATGATTGTGGGAGGGGTTCCCACTCTCCATGATGTCCCCCTCCTTCTTCTCCTCCGTATTAACACAATATGCATTCCATATAATTAAACACTCCTCCAACATTGATTCTAAACCATTAAAACCATCCTGCCCTTATTTTTATAATATTTTATTATATTCCCTCCTTTTTAATTTTGTTTTATTTGTAAAATATATATAGTATTTGCATTCTTTTTTAATTTTGTTTTATTTGTAAAATATATATAGTATTTGCATTTTAATTATTACTGTTTTACTTATTTCGCAATACTCTTTAAATATATCAGGATAATAACATTAATCAAATTTCCTAACACTATTTTTATTTTATTTCCAGTTAGTAGATATTTTTCGAACCTAGACTTTGACAAACGATAACTTGAGATTTACTCAACGAAATGGGTTAAATGAGAGTTTTTTATAAATCTATTTCTATGGAGAACAATATGATAGAATTAATTCAAGAAGATATGATTATTTTTTATTCTAAAAAATTAGTAGAAGTGAAGGCTACAAATTAGCAACTAAAATTAATTTCCTAGGTCTGTTTTGGAAGAATTTCTTTGGTTACAAAGATTTGTTGTCGCTAACAGTTCCAAGAATGATCAATTGCTAATATTTTCTACCAAAAAACAATAGAAAACATAAATTTGGTTTTATTAATTTATCAAATTAGATTTGAATTTATTAATTTGTTTTTCGCAGTTTTAGAAAATTAAATTTTCTCTTCATTATTAATTGTTTTTAATTTTATTTGTTATTTGTTTTGGCGTAGTTTTTTTCAAGAGATGAGTTCCAACAGTCTTGGAAGAATTATATCAGAGGAGAAAATAAAGAAAAAGAATTTTTACAGCTCCAAAAATCAGAGATCTAAAATTTCTTGCAACAAACTCCTTCTTGGAGATTTCATTTATAAATTTATAAATAGAAGCTTTGTAAGAGAGCAAGAGGTTCCTCATTTCTATAAATAGGATACTCTTTGCACTATTTCAAGAGTTTTTTTTGGCTAGAGGTTCCTTTTGATATATATATATATATATATATATATATATATATATATATATGCCAGAGAGACAGATCATACACTATTGCAGCTCTATTCACTATCGACATATTTGGATATCTTGGGAGGACTATTGGAGAAATTAATTAAGAACATAGAGCATGAGATTCATGTTTATCATTGTATTTCAAATACTACTGTTTACAAATACAATTTCATTATTTTATGGCAGATTTGTGCCAATAATTCCATGCTGTAGCACTACTATTAAATATGAGAATTTTCATTTATTTGATGCAAAATGTCCTATTATATATGTACATAGATTTTCTATTGATTTCTCACTTTTCTCTTGCATTTAATAAATTTCTTTTGAGTAATTGTTTGCTCAAAATTTCATTATCATTAATCAAATTAATAGTCATTAAATTTTGTGAATTATTTCCATGTTATAATGACTCATATTTAATTATTTTTTAATCTCTAAAAAAAAGCATGTCTTCCACTTATAATATTAGTTGTTATAACTATTTTAAAAATTTGTTATTGATCACAAAATATGCATTAAATCCCGATTATATGTAATATTCACACATAATATTTAGGATCTATCTCTTAGGTTTCGAGTTAGAGTAATTTTTTTTCTTCCACACTGCACTTATATTTAGATCTAGATTAATTTATTATATTTTTAGAAGTCTCCTTTTGTAGGAGCATATGCATCAGTGGTTTGGATGAGACCTTGTGTTAGCTTAAGGATTGCTTTCTTGTAAGTGCATTATAGGAAGGTATGTTTGATTTCCATTTATTGTTGATAAGTAATTAGGAATACAATAAGTCGACAAGGAGAGTTAGTGGTAATTGACCCATTTGAACTAGCCAAAGTCACTATCCCAAACAGATAAGGGCCTAATTGGGACCCTAACCGATTAGTCACCCAATTGTTGATTTTGGTGATTTATGGACATCAACAATTTTGAAACTAGGAGGGCTATGGACAAGTTGTTCTTTCGGAGTTTTTTATTTTAAAGTTTTTTATTTATTTATAATGGATCATTCTAAACTTCTTATTTAAAGTTGCATCTCAGGACATACATCTTCCCCCACTCCCATGAAAATTGAAAGACACTTGTCGAAGGTAAATTTTAATTGTAAAAGTAATTCTTCTGCATATGATCTTTTTTTTTTCAATTTATTTAAAGTTTTATAAATTGTACTTTCACTGATATTGATGAAGGTATTCTATGGAATATCTTTGTTGTAACCTTAACAAACAAAGCCAAAAGATGGTGTGAATCTATTCCAATTGTTTCTATTCATAGTTAGGACCAATTTATCACAAAGCTATTTCACAAATTCGATAGCTATGACTAGCACATGTATGCATTGAACTTGAAAACTTCTGAAAATTTGAAAATGTATCTACAATAACTTTTCCAATTAGATTTAAAGTAATTTCTCTAATATTTAAATCTAAATATAGACCCTCAATGGTCGATCTAATGGAATGGTATCAACATGTACTTATTATTCCTTGTATTCCACATGAAAGCAATGAAATTGAAGAGATTATTTTTCTTAGTACACTTGTTGTTGTTGAAGTGCCACTTGTTATTGATAACATGACTGAATATCTTCAAGAAGAAAATGTAGATATTGTTAATGAAGTATCTCAAAGAAACATAAGAACATAATATCAAATTAGTATTGATCCAAGAGTGTTTTAAATCATGCTGTTATTGAAGAATCAACTAATAATAAATCCATTGTTTATAATTCTGTTGAAAATTGACAAGCAATAAAGTCAACAAACAATAATATGGAATAAAATCAACAAGCAACAATTCAAATTTTAAAAAAGGATCCTTCTAATAATATCCTTTCTACTAACAATTTATTTTGAGTCTTCTAATATTATCGAAATTTTTTAGCCATATTATTAAGATCATTTAAATATCCACTCTCAGGAATATGCAGCCACTTTGATTGAGATCATTTTAAATTATAAAAAATTTAAGTCTTGCCTTTAAAAAAAATAATAAATTAGTGACATAATTAGAAACTCAAGAATTATTTTACGAGGATAATTCTAAAAGGGAATAATTTTCTCTTATTTATTCAAACAACCATTTCTTTCTTTATCTCGATTTTTTTTCTAAACTTAATTTGTTTATTAATCATTTAAAAATTCCTTCTCATATAAATGCAATTTTAGAAAATATGAGAGCTGCAATAAATTTAACAATAAAGAAAAATATGAGAGCTGCAATAAATTTAACAATAAAGAAAAATATGAGAGCTGCAATAAATTTAACAATAAAGAATTGTTGATTAATTTAAGTTAGAATCTGAATTATTAATTAATTACATATTCAACATCTCTAAACATTCACATTCTTTTAAATTTAATAATTTATCTAGTTCTAATTTACTTTATGAAAAGAAAGAGAATGCTCTTAAGAATTATGAATTTATTTATTACAGATTCAACATCTCTAAACATTCAGATTCTTTTAAATTTAATAATTTATCTGGTTCTAATTTACTTTATGAAAAGAAAGAGAATGCTCTTAAGAATTATGAATTTATTTATGAGGGTGATTTTGAAGTCGAGAGTAATGAGTTATTTTGTCCCCTATCAAATTCTCATGTTCTTAATTCTCAATGAAAAGATATATTTCATGATGAGAGATATTTTTATGTTCATACTCCTCATTTCGAATCTGCTAAATATCATAATGGGTTCATCTCCTTAAAAGGGGATTACATTCCAATTTATGGTTATGATATTATTCACGTTTCCATTCTTGTTCAAGGAATAAATTAGGAGCATCAAGAACATAATTTTTTTTAATTAATGCTTATAACATACGATCTTACTCTATCTTCCGAAATAAATCTTCAGAAATCTTTGGCACTTGGAAATATACCATTACAATCTGGCCAATTATCTAATCTATCTAGAAATATTTTAAAAAGTTCATTAGACTTCCACTCTCATTTTAACCATCCTTTAAGAGCTGTTAGAAAATTATAGTCATAGAGAAGATTGCTTATATTTTTTTATTTTACATACTATTAACTTGTATGTGTAGGGAGAAATTCATGATATTTCTCGGTAAAGTGCTATTCCAACCATGATTTCATCTCAATAGTTATATAATGGTTTTTATGACAGGATTGAAATGTGGTTAGAAAATTCTTTTTTAATAAGGTTTTTTAGATGGTAAATTTCTTTTTCTCAACTTATTAGAAATTTATGTACATAATTGGTTGAAATTTTTTTTAGTAATTAAGTAATAATTTTTTTCCTCTTACTATTTTATTTTTTGATATACATATTTGTGCAAAGTTTAAGTTAATGGAATGGCTCCATTGGAATTGTGATTTCACTTAGTTTTAATCTGCCTGTTAGACTAGATTAGACTAGCAGTAGTTTAGATTTGATTGTTTTTATTTTCTCTCATATTTTGTATGACATAAGCAATCGAAGAGCCTTTATTTTTTCCTGGTGTAGAAACTATCCCAAATAAAATCAGCGTGCGAACATGTTCAAAGAAGCATTTCATCATTCCTCGGAATTTTAATTTTAACCAGTTGTGTTTTGGTTAATGACGAACAACGAATTTACACGTGCTACTCAACATTTATTTGGCATCACAAATTAGCAAGATTCCTCTCCATCAACATTAATACTAAGCTAATTTCAGAATCTTCTATGATTTGGTTATATATATTGCTTCATTCAAATATCAAAAAAGGCCCACAATGCAAAAGGCTCGAGTCCTTAAAATACAAAAAGGTTGCCACCTAGGTTGGGACTTCGACATTGTTTTAGTGGAATTTTAAAAAGTTTTTGGGTTGATATATAATTGAAGGACTTTCAACCAGTCTACACTATACAAACCAGAATTTGCAAACGAATAGGAACAACTGAAACACAAAGAAATGCACACTACAAATTTTCATTGTTCTCATTTGCATTGTTAGTTAAAGCATAAATATTAAATTTATGATAATTCTTATTAATTCCTGATATCTTGAAGGTGAAACAATTTCTTTCCTTGTAAGTATTTTTTATATACTTGATTCTCACCTTAGTTTAGATTGAATAATTAGATGATCTTGAACAAATGCTACTTTTAATTGCCTATTTTATATATCCTCTATGGAAGAATGTCATTATTGTAAAATTACAATCAAATTCTTATATGTATGTGTACATATGTTGATGATCTTCATACACTGTTAGTTTTCATTTTAAACCTCATTTTTGCGTTTAGTCACATTTGGTTCTTCATCATTATTGTTTTTTTTCTTATAGCTTTTCATTGGCTTAATTGGAAGACTTGACTTTTTGAGCGGATTAAATTAGCTTTATAATAAAAAAGTTGTGAGAAAATCTTAATGATGAAAAGGAGCAATCAGCAAGACACACTCATGGAAGTTTCGTTTTCCTTTCCATGTTTTGCTTATTTCTTATGCTTTCTCGAAACTTATTGTAAGTCTTATCTCTAAAAGTTAATTATAGAGACTTACAAATTTGTTTTTTGAGCAAAATTTCAAAATAAAGTAGATTTTTTTTTCATAACCATTCTTTAGAATGTAGAGCCTGCTTTGAATAAAAGGCATGAATAAGAAACCCACCAAGCATGACAAAATTTTAATATGCTTGACATAATGGCAAGAACATAACAATATTACGCTTCTTCTATCTTGTTTGACTTGAGGTTTGTTTATCTCATGGCTTTTTTATTTTTATTTTTTTATTTCAAGATCGTGATATTTATTGTAGCTTATAGCTGTTTGTATTTTTGAGTTATTTTGGTTTTGATTGATTTTACTTGATTTTTAGTTTTGGATTTAATTTCATGGAATTTCATAAGTATATATGGGGAATCATTTCTACACAACACCAGTTGGTTTACATGGGGAAATATTTACTCTATGTTTCAATAATATTTCATTTATCTTATGCTAAGTTTTGAATATCTCGTACACCCACCGTTAAGTATGGAGAACATATGAATCAAGCATTATAAGTTCACATTTATAAAAATAATTAATTTTCTCCACTCTTTTCTTTGATACCCTCCCATACCCTTCCACAATTTTGGTGGATGAAGAAAAGACTAGTGGGTTCAAACTTAACTAGCATCAGATCAATTTCCTTAAGATGAAAGCCTTTTGTATCACCTTGCTTTCTTCACCAATTTTCTAAATTCAATTATTCAAATATACTAATCAAAAGGGTGACACATAAAAGAGTTGAAAGAAAATATGTGTGGGAAGTGTATGAAAATTTGCGAGGATACTGAACAAACTTACTAGTAGCGGGTTAATGCATACATGGTATCAAGGAAAGTTTGTTGGGGTACTTAACAAACCTGTTGGAAGTGAAGTAATGCCAAGGAAAAAAAAAGGTAATTTCATATTTAATAGATGCATATTGACCCTTAAAAACCTCCTATCTATATTTTCTATCCAATAGTAGAGAGAAAATTTAGAAAAAAAATATTAACCATTCCCTATATTTTGATTCTCTATTTTAGAGCCGAGCATTCAAGTACTTTCATTTTTTAAGAGCTTATCTCACTTCGATTTGCCTTATGTAGGACCTTTGGAAAATGTTGTAATATACAAGAATATTTTAAAATTTTTATTTTGATCTTTGATAATTATAAGACTCAATATAATTTGGGGAGATTAATAATTTCATTCCTATTAATATAAACTAGAGATAATTGCTTCATCCTCATGTGTCATCAACATCTCCCCTCTATATGAATTTTGTTAATGTCACTTCTTGAATGCTTTGGTTTGCTTCGTTTTTTGAGATTTTCAATTTTCTTAACTTTTCATTTTGACAACTTCATTTTTTTATTTTGTTGTCATCTTTCCAATGTTCAAGTTTCACTTCATTTTTACTTATGATTTCAAAGATATCCTTGGTCAAAATTTGGTCAGTTTCATCGCCCTAACATTAAAATATGTAAATATGTATTTTATATTGTTTTATTAATTGTATTTGGCATTTACATCGATAAGATCGAAGGCTATTTACAAGAAGCAGGATGTGATGGCACGATCTTAGCTGGGATAGTCGTCATCCTTCTTCTCTATGCTGACGATATTGTTATTTTCGCAAGGTGCCCATCTGATCTTGATAAGCAACTCAGGGTTCTTAAGGATTTCTTCTCTACCATGGGTATGATTGTTAACACTGACAAAACAAAAGTTATGATTATCAAATCCAAGAAGGATACTTACGCTAATTTTATGTATGACAATAATAACTAGGAGGAAGTGTATTCTTACAAGAGGAATTGATATTCATCACAAGCTCAACTGGAACCATAGCATTGAGAAAAGGATTAATAGGGGGTGGAAAGCTTATTTTGGTCTTGAAAATAATTGTAAAACAACAAACCTCGTAATGTGGGATAAAAAGAAGTTCCTCTTTGAAACTTTAGTCACTCTTGTTATCTTATATGGCTGTGAGGCTTGAGGTTGCAACATCTCTAGAGAATAATGGAGAAAGATTGAGCAAATCCAGAAGCGTTTTATAACTTATAACCTGAAAATTAAAAGTAATACACCCTATCCTATTCTCATTATAGGAGCAGGTCTTTCCCCTATTGAGAGCCTAGCTATGATTAGGTTTCTGCTATACAAGCACAAACTCAATAACATAGACGATCATAGACTTCCTAAGCTAGCTTTAAATTCCATCCAAAACCACTTAAGGCTCAATCGGGGGTGACATGAAGACACAAGGGCCTGGTTAAACTATTGGGAGATCAACGAGAATGATACATTGCAAAACATTAATAACATTAAAGATATTGTTACCTTTAAGTTGAAAGAAAAAATGTGGTGTGAGAAAGATCTAGCGGCTAAAAAAAATAAAGTTATTATAAGAAGGTCATCAACCCCACCCTAGAAGATCAAAATTATCTCTCTATTTTAACTAGCTCAAAGAAGAAAATTAATATAGCAAAGATTTGAATGAATTCTCATGAGATCCATAGTGAAACAAGTCGTTGGGTAGTTCCTAAAACACCATGGATGGAAAGGATCTGTCATATCTGTGAGAACAGGAACATCGAGGATGAAAACCACTTCCTCTTAGAGTGCCCCCTGTACAACCACATTAGATCTTAGTTTCACAATCTTTGTTACAACACTGACCTTCCTAGTGTTTTATAATGTCAGAAGTACAGTGAGCTTGGGAGGCTTCTCTCCAAGCTTTTTGAGCATAGGAATAAAATCTTAAATCAAAATAAATAATATGTTTCTTTAGGTCCAATAGACCAATATTTGGTCTTAGCGGACGTTAACCACCACCACTACCATCACCACCGCCACCATCATCATCATCATTTAAATTTAATTAGTTTTAATTAATTAAATTTATTTAATATATTTAAGTTAATTTTTATTTAATTAAATTGTAAATATAATTTTTAATTATTTATTTAGTCTTGTAATTAAATTTTTAATGTAATTATTATAATATTTTATTTAATTCAGAAAACTCTGGATTAAAAAATTATATATATAAAACAAATTTTACAAAATATAAATATATAAAAGATTAATTAAAAGATTCATTGGTTCCTCGGCTCCCTCGCTCCCTAATTTTTTTAAGTTTAGTTCATATCAAAACCTTGGGGTGGCCAAGCACAGGGAGACATAAATGTGACATCAAGTGGGGGCGTGAGCATATAATACAAGATGCACGGAGGGATTTTTTAGTTTCAAATGATGGTGGGGAAGGGTTCCCACTCTCCACATGGTCCCCCTCCTCCTACTCCATACTAACCCCCGTATGTATTCCATATGAAACTCTCCTCCAACATTGAATATAAACCATTAAAACCAACCCATCCCCTCTTTATAATACTTTATTATGATTTTTTTTATTTGTAATTTCATTTTTTATTATATAATTTCATTTTATTTGAATGTGTGCATTTTTTTATACTTTTTAAATATATTAAGATGAAAACATTGATGAAATTTCCTAATATTGTTATTTTTTTCTAGCAAGCATATATTTTCAAAACCCAAACTTTGACTAACGATAATTTGAGTTTTACTCAACGAAATGAGGTAAATGAGGGCTCATTAGAAATTTATTTGTATTGAGAAAAATATGAGAGCATTAATTAAAGCATATATAGTCATTTATTATTCCAAAAAATCAGCATAAGTGAAGGCTACAAATTCACATCTAAAATTAATTTCTTGGATTTGTTTTGGAAGAATTTATTTGGCTAAGAATATTTGTTGTCGCTAACTCATTCCAAGATTGTTCAATTGCTAATATTTTCTTCATAGGAAAGAAAAAGAAAACATAAATTTAGTTTTGTTAATTTATCAAATTAATATAAATTTAGTTCTATTAATTTACCAAATTAGATTTGAAAATTTTACTTTGTCTTTCACATTTTTAGAAGTCTAAATTTTATCTTCAGTTTTAATTATTTTTAATTTTAATTTTGATCTTTTTGGAAGAGCTTGTTTCAAGAGATCATGCCAACAAGTCTTGAAGGAATTAGATTGGAGGAGAAGAGAAAAAAAATATAGGTTTACAACTTAAAAAATTAGAGATCTAAATTTCCTCGCAACAAGCTCCTTTTTAGAGATTTCATATGTAAATTTATAAATAAAATCTCTGTAAGAGAGTAGAAGGTTCCTCTTTTTTGCAAATATGATACTCTTTGCATTATTGCAAGAGGATTTTTGGCTATAGGATTAGTGGGAATACTCATATCTGATTTTTCTTTGGGGTTTCCATTTTGAGATCAAATTTTCGTCAAAGAGGCATATCATGCACTATTGCATATTTATTCACTACTCATAGATTTGAATACCTTGGGAGGACTGTTGGAGAAATTCATTAAAAACACATAAAATGAGATCCAAGTTTATCATTGTTTTTCAAATACTTTTGGTTTCAAATATAATTTCATTCTTTTATGGCATATTTGTGCCAACAATTCCATGTTGTAGCACTATTGTTATATATGTGAATTGTTGTTTATTTGATTAGCTAGGTGAGCACATGGAGCTAGGTTATACTTTTTGGCAAGAGAGGGTGCATTTTGGGTGAAAAAACAGCTCAATCGAGCAATATTTGAGCCCTCGATTGAGTTGTTTAATGGCTTAAACAATGCAACCCAAGGTTATCTAGGAGCTTGATCGAGCCATGTTTTTGAAGTTTCCCGCAAATAAAACCTAGGCATGGAATTAAAAAAAGTTGCTCGATCGAGCCTTAAAGATGGATCAAGCCTTAAATTTGAATCGAGTTAGAGGCTAGATCAAGCTTTAAATCTAGATCGAGCCTTTATTTAACCATGTTAAGGGCTCAGCCGAGGGTTTCTTAATCCTTGATCAAGCTATTTTAATTTTGAAATCAAGCACTTGATTGAGTGTTTTAAGCATTTGATCAAGCTTCTGAGGACCTAAAAATCACAACTTTAGCACCCCTTCTGTAGATTTCTCTACAACCTCATTTTGTACCCCAACTGATTTAAGGCAAAATCTTTCCATAAGTGGCAAAGTTGAGTATGTTGGATTAGTGAAAGCGTTCTCTATCCAATGGTATATGAGTTTGACACTTTCAAATGTATATGATATTTTTCATCTAATTTCTTTTAAATATAATGCTTGAAATTCTTTTACACAATTTCAAAGGGGCTGATAAAAAATCAATAACATAGAATATACACAATGAATTAAAAGAAAAATACCACTATCTTTGTTTACGAGTCCTATTCAAAAGGGCACCCTTGGGTTTTAAATTTATTTAAAAATTTGAAAAAAATATTACGTGAACATATGTGTCTCCAAAATGCAATGGAAATATTTCTTCGTCAGCTTCAAAAAATAATAAAAAAATATAATTTTGAATAAAAAATATTTTTTTAATATGAAAAAATTGGTTATCTCCATGTAGATCATGCTCATTTATATATTTTTTAAAATTCACACACTTTAGACTAAGTTATGCGACATGAACACACACATACCTCTTTCTTAAGATGTGCAAAAATTTGGAAGGAAAAGTATTGCATTTAATGGAAAATTGAGAGATTATACAACACTAGAATATTTTTCAAAAAAGATCATTAGGACAACAAAATAATTCTCCATATATTATATTTTTACTTTGAATCAAAATTCAAAATGCTTATATGAATTTTGAGGACTTCAATTTGATAAAAGATGAAAAACTTGAAATTTCATCACCACATTTGGCACAAAAGTGTAGCCCATCTTCATGCATTCACCCAGCTATATGATCTTATTGTTACATAGATATGCTATTGATTTATTAATTTGATCTTGTAATTAATCAATTTTTTGAGTCACTATTTACTGAGAATTTTTCAATCATTAATCAATTCAACAATCCTTAAATGGTGTGAATTATTTCCATTTTAATTGTTCATATTTAATTATTTTTTAATCTCTAGAATTCAGCATGTATTGCACTCATAATACCAGCTATTAAAACTATTTCAACAACTTGTTATTGATCATAAAGTGCATCTTAAATTCCCATTATATTTAATCTTTGCACTTGGTATTTAGGAGTTATCTCCTAGGTATTGAGTTAGAGTAGTTTTATTTGTTTTTCTGAATTGCATTTAGATTTATATCTAGATTAATTTATAGCATTTTTAGAAGTCTCCTTTCATAGGAGAAACTGCATTGGTGGCTTGGTTGAGCCCCTGTGTCGGCTTAAGAACTTCTCTCTAGCAAGTGCAATGCAGGAAGGTAAGTCTGGTTTCCTTTTCTTGTTGATAAGTAATTAGGAATACCACAACTTGACAAGGAGAGTGAGGGGAAACTTGAGCCATTTGAACTAGTGAGAATCACCATCCCAAACAACTAACAGCCTAATTGGGGCCTTGACCAAGCGATCTCCCAATTGTTTATTTCGGTTAGTTTTTTTCCATCAACACCAATATAGATCCTTTTTAAACATTGATCTAGCGAGCTTTCAGAGGGATCGAATCCCTTCAGGTGCAAACCTCTCTTTATAGTTAAGAGTTCGAAAAAGGAATTGCACCTAAACAAAATTGAACCTTGGGCACTTGATAAATATGTGATAAGATATATCTATACAGTTTCTACACACATACACACATCATGTGTAATTTTTCATTTCTTTAAATTATGTTTTTGAATGCATTAATGGATTCAACACATAAATTGAAGCTTTTAATGCATATATGAATTCAATTCCAACAAATTTTCTACCCAGCTTAAACATGTAATTCCAACAAATATTTACTACATTTAAAACAAAAAAACCAAAAATATAAATTTAAAGGGTCCAAAATGTAGAATAGTGAGAGTGTTTGAAATGTTCTAACATGTAATTTTTTTTTCAATTACTTGTATGTGTGTGTGTGTGTGTGTGTTCTTGTAAACATATCTAATGTATAGATATTTGACATTAAAATATGTTATTTACAGATCATATTACTTATATATATATATATATCTATATATATATATATATATATATATATATAGATCCCAAAGTAACCCAACAACATGCCTAACATGTAGCTACTAGTAGACCTTTAGGGATCTACAACCTGTTCTCCTCTTTACAAATTGGGTCACAACCAGGGGGATTTGAACCTTTGATCTCTCAATTTTCTCAAGATTCACATTACTTCGATCATCAATTGAATTCCCCCCTTGGGACTTTGTTATGCATATATTTTAAACACACATCAGTATTACTTAATCGTTCATACTGAAAATATCATTTATTTACAATTGATAATGAATATTTTTTAAATGTCATATACCAATTTTATATTAAGAATTAAATGAGCTATTGATATGTCTCTTATTAAAAGTAATTTATTTTTTTACTTTCATTTACAAAGTCTCATGGACATGCGTAGTTACTTACTTACTTATAATTACTCTCTTTATCCATATACATAATGTATTAGTTAAGGTGGATATTTGAGTGGTTCATCTAAGATGTATATCTATATATATATTTTTTAATTTTTTTAATTATACATATTTCTTTAAAAATATAAGTTTTCTTTTGAATTATTTTATTTTCTTATAATATCAATAACTAATTAAGCGAGCACATTTAGGGTGGAATTATTGATGTTTTATAATGTTTTTAATTAAAAATAAAGAATATTTATAGTCATCCTTTAAAATTATAGCTGACATTGCCTTTTAATTTAGAGGATATTCTATTTTTATTTAAAATGAACATGTATCAACTCCACATCGAGCACGAACATAATCACACATCGCCCTCATGTTGAGTTGTAGAATGAGCCTCTCGATGCAATGATGGAATCTTTTGAAACAAATTGGCATGATTGTAGATAACATATGGATCTTGCGCATCAATATTTTTCCATAATTTTTAATGTTGATATAGTGAAGCCCTAAAATGACTAGGCTGATTGTTAGGCCTCACTATGAGGGTCTTAATATATTCATTATTTTATGATTATTATTCTTAACAAGTGTGAAAGTCTTCAATTTTTTTAATGTGGGTTCTTTTCTGATTTCAAAATACGTTAACTAATCAAAATTTATAGTAGAAATAAAATACCCACTTTTTTATAAATTTAGTACAGTCCAAAAAAATTAAATAAAAATAATAAGTAATTTCCAAAAAAATATATCTTTAAAATATGCACAGAGATCTATATAAGTTTGTTCATTTTTGTTAGCAACGAATGCATAAAGCATATAGAAAATCATGATTGAAAATCAGGAAGTTGTAAAAAGGGATGTGTTTTTGGTTTATGGAGATAAAACCAAGAGGTTTTTCAATTTGAACATAAGACTAAAATAGCTAGATCATCCACCACGTAATTGAAAAAGGTGTTCTTGCTAATTGTTTTTGAAATTAATAACATCTGTACATTATTAACACACATCCATTTTATTAACATACATACATCCTAAAATGTGCACACATTATTTAACATGCATACATTATTTTTTCCATCTCTCATCATCTTTCCCAACTCTCTCTCCCTATTTTCCCCAACCTTCATCTCTCTGTCTATCTCTCTCTCTCTCTATATATAACTTTTTCTCTTCTTATGTCTCCTTCCTATCTCTCTCTCTGCACCCTCCTAAGCCCCCCTTATATCCCCCTCTCCTTATCCATTTTTCTATCTTTGTCATGCTTTTAGGTGGATATGTGAAGATGGTTCACACTTTTGGGTGAAATGTGGCAATGAAATTTAAAAATTTTACTCTTTTATCGAATTGAAGCCCTAAAAATTCATATAAGCTTTATGAATTTTGATTTGGAGTAAAATGAAATTTGTGGAGAATTATGTTTTTGTTATAATGATATTTTTTGCAAAAAATATTAGTGTCAAATAATCTGTGAATTTTCCATTAAAATTAATATTGTCTTTGTAAATTTTCAGACATCTTAACAGATATGCATGTGTTCGTGCACAATAACATAATCTACTATATATATATATATATATATATATATATATATATATAAGCATGATCTACACACAGAGCACTAAATATATTTTTTATTATTTTTTGAAGTTGACAAATTAAAGTTTTAACAGAATTTTTCAAACACATGTGCTCGTGCATGAATTTTTCTACTATTTAAAAATTTCAAAAACCAATAGTACTGTTTTGAAGAGGATGCACAAATGAACATGATGAAAAATTTTGAATTTTTTTCGTTTTGTATATTTTATGTTATTGGTGTTTGATTCATCCAAATTGAAACTATCCAAAAAAAATTCAAGAATAAGGTTTAAATGAAATTAGATGAAAAATATCATATGAATTTGAAAATTTCAAACTAATATCCCATTAGATAGAGGATTCCTTCATAAATCCAACGTGATAAACTCCATAACCTAAGGAAAAATATTGCCTTAAGTTCGCCATGCTACAAGATGATTTTGCAAAGAAATATGTAGAAGGGGAGGTAAAACTCTATTTTTTAGGCCCTTAACAACTCAATCACGTTCTTTAGGTAAACTTTGAAATAGATCGAGGGTTCAATAAACCCTTGTTCGAGCTTCTTACAGGGTTAAAGAAAATATCTTGATCGAGAAACTCTTAATCGAGCCCTTGTTTTCACTGGGAGTGAAAAGCTAGATCAAGGTATAGCTTGATCGATATTTTTAGTCATTAACTGCCACCAAAAACCAAATATTAATTGATAATTCAACAATTTAAAGATCTTGTTTGAGCCTATAGCTCAATCGAGCTACATTTTCAATTATCCTGCCAAAACCAACAAGTCGCCCAATTGAGTGCCTAAGTAACCACATGTTACATAGGAGCTTGATTAAGGGTTTGTTTTATAGCTTGATCGAGCTCTTAAAAATTTCTTGATCAAGTTGTTTTTCTTCACCTCCAAGTCCACGTGCTTGCCAAAAATTATAAATGACCTTCACAGCCACACCATTTCCCCATTTGTTACCCCTCTTTGTTATTCCCTTTCCCCATCACTCTCTCTATCACTGTCCCTTTCTCTCTATATCCCCCCATGTCTCCCTTTATCTCTCTCTCCATCCCTTTCTATCTCTCTTCCCTTTTCAATATCCTTTTTCCTATATCTCTCTTTCTATCTATATGTCTCCATCTAATATCCCTCTCTCTATCACTTTATATATCCCCCCTTTGTACCCCTTTTTCCCCTCTATCTCTCTCTCTCTCTCTCCTTCCCCCTTTTCATCCTCTCTCCCTCCCATACTCGCTCTTCATCTTTTTCTCTCTATCCCTATTCATTTCTCTTTTTTCCATAATTCTCCCTCTTATATCCATCTCTCTCCCCTTTTCTATGCCCCCCTTCTCTCCCTCCATCCCATCCCCCCTCTTCATCCTTCCATTTTTCTCTTAATCCTTACATCTTTGCCATATATCCCTTTCTCTCTCCTTCACTAAACCCCTACCCCACTCTCCCTACCCCCCACTTCCTTTCTCTTTATTTCACTATCCCTTTCTCTCTCTCTCACTCTCCTTGCATTTCCATCCCCTCTCTCCTCCTTTCCCTACCCCATCCTTTATCTCTTTCTCCCTATGTCTCCCTATTTCTATCTCCCTCCCCCTTTCCCTATTTCCTAATGTCTCTCTCATGCTCTCTTCCTTTCCCCATCTCCCTCTCTCTTCTTTCTCTCTTCCCCTTTATATGTCACCCTCATATATCCTCAATTTTATCTCTCTCATTCTCCCCTATATGTATCCATAGTACATCTCCCCCTGACCCCTTCCTCTCTCTCTCTCTCTCTCTCTCTCTCTCTCTCTCTCTTGTCCTAAGCACCACCTATCTCTACCCATTTTTCTCTCTCTCACTATCCCTATCCATATTTCTATCTCTCTCCCTTTCAATACTTTTTCATATCTATCTCTTCCTTTCCCCATTTATTTCTATCTCTCTCTCTCCCCCCCTACTATCCTCGCCTCCTCGCCTCCTCATCTATTATTCTTTCATTCTATTTATATATCTCTCCCCTTTTTCCTATTTCCTTATCTATTTCCAGGTCTCTATCTTTCCCTCTTTCTTCCTACCCTCTTGTCTCTTCCTCGTGTATGTGTCCCTGCTATATCCCTCTATATCACTCTATCCCTTCTATATGTGTCCCTCCTACATCCCTCTCTCTCTCTCACCTCCATCTCTCCCCATTTTTTTCTCTATGTCTCTCTATCTAACCCCCCTCTTTTTCCTTCTATCTCCCTTTCTCTCTCTCTCTCTCATCTATCCCTACCCATTTCTTCCTCTCTCCTTATGTCTCCCCCTATATCCCTCTCTCTATGCTTCCTTAAGCCTCTCCTCTCCACCTCTTTCCCTCTCCCTCCCTAACTCCTCCTACCTCTTTCTATCCCCCCCCTCTTTCCCCCATCTCTCTCTTTGAATCATTTTTCCTCTCCCTAACTCTCTCCATCACTACATGTCTCCCTCCCATCTCTCCCTTCCCCCCATATGTCCCATTTATCTCCCCCCCCACATATCTCCTTAACTCACCCCCTCTCCTTTTTTGTCTCTCAATATCCCTTTCTTTCTCTATCTCCCTATGTATTCCCTATCCTAGTCCTTATGTTTCCCTTTTTATATCTCTCTCCCACTTTCCCTAATTCCCCCCCCCCCCTCTCTCTCCCCTTTTCCCTCTCCCTCTCTAGATATTTTTCCTTGAGCCTCTCTCTCTCGACCCATTTCCCTATCTCTTTCTATCTCCCCCCTCTCCCTCTTTCTATCTCTCTATCATTTTCTCTATTCAACCCCTCCACTCTAGCTTCATTTCTCATTTATTCTCTCTCTATACCCCTATCATCCTCTCTCTTTCTAACAAAAAATACACTCTATCACCCCTTCCCTTTCTCCCTCTATCTCATTTCCATATTTCTCATCCCCTCCCTCCCACCATCCCTCCTTTTCTCTCTCTCTCCCCTTCCCTAATTCACCTCTCCCCATCCATTTCCCTATCCATTTCTATCTCTTTCCCATCTCTTCCTTTCCTTGTCTCTCTCTCTCCCTCCCCTATATATATATATATATATATATATATATATATCTCCCTATGTCTCCCCCTATCCCTCTCCCTCCTCTCTCCCCTATATTCCTCTTTCTATCTCTCCCCCTTTCCCTATTTCCTCATCTTTCTCTCTCTCTTCCTTTACCCATATCCCTCTCTATCTACCCCCTACCTGTCCCCATGTATCTCCCCCCCTATATATCTCCCTTCTAAATACTTCTCTCTCTCTCTCTCTCTCTCTCTTCCTAACCTATCCCCCTTCCCCCTCTCACTCTAACACACACTTTATCTCCCTCTCACTTTATGTATTTCCCTATCTCTTTCTCCTCCCCCCATCTCCTTTTCCCTATTTCCATCTCTCTGTCCCTTTCTCTTATCCCCATATTCCTTTCCCCAACATGCACTTTCTCTCTATCTCCATATATCTACCCTCTCTCTATCCCCATCCCTTTTTCCCTCTATCTCCCTTTACCTATCCCTTTCTCTCCCTCCCACCCTCCCCCTTTGTTAGGCAAACTAATCGCTCTCGCGAACAAGACAGATCTTCTTAAATCTCAAATGAAATCTAATAAAAAACAAGAAAGAACTACTACCTTTCCTTAGATTATGATTGATTGAAACAAACAATATGAGAGAGATCACTTACTACTTTATCGAAATTCCTATTGAAGTCCTTTCAATACCTTTGATAGTTAACTTCCCCTTGATGCTTTAGAGACCATTCCTGTGCTTTCCACAACTTCTCGATGATGTCTTGAAGGAGATCTACATAGACAAAACCACATAAAGGATCAAATCATCTAGTATATGGAACAAAAGATAAACGAAATTCTTAACTCATCATATATCATCAATAGAATCAATAACTAATCATAACCTATGTGATTGATCAAGGAATCCCACAAATGATATCAAAAAATACATAATTAGGAAAGAACAATTTATTTTTATTAAATAAAATGCAGAACAAACTTGCAACCTCAAAGCCTTGATGTTACAAGAGTCTTCTCACAATATCAAACCCTATCCTTGGATGAAAATCCTCCTAGCCTTATTTATACAGTGTAAGCCTACCTTCCATCATCCTCCCCAATCCTCTAGCCTATGTTTGATTTATAGGCCAAGAGGAGGAGGTTTGGGATCCTCTTCCTAAGGGATGAGATCCACAAATGGTGGTGATACAGGGGGCTCCAGAGACACACACAGGACAAAGAGGGTTTATGAAAGCTCAAAATTCAAAGTGTTTGGATTATTCTCTAACTAGGTTCATGTTAAATATCTCATCATCGTGATTGCGGTAGTGCAAACAGTTCGTCAATTCGAGTTTGGATGAGGAATATAGAGGTAGTCAAAGTTTTGGTTGACTTTTACTGATTGGGCAGGTTAATGGAGACACAATATTGGACTTTTAACGGTGGACAGAATCTAGCCAACTCTGGCCAGATTCCGGGAAATTTTTTTTCCTCGTTAAAATGACTCCTACACTCAAAATTTCAGAAAATTAAAAAAAAAAAGGCTATGGTATATTAAAATTAAAAAAATTATATAGGAGGTGGTGGGCTACCACCCCCACCACCCCAAACCTCATATAAAAATACGTATTAGTTTGAGTGGCTAGTGGGAGTTGAACCCACGACCACCTGGAGAGCCTGCCCCACCCAAATGGTGGCTCCATGTGACATTAAACTTAACGGTCCCCACACAAAACCTTAATACATGTAATCACCACCAAATGCATGTTGTTCCAAAAAATGCGCCCTCGTACCAGCATTACGGGAGTTATGCGGGTGGGCCACCCAATGCGGACCCGACCCCCCATTCAAATTAATTTCAATTTAAAAAACAGTAATGTAATAAAAATAGGGAGGGGCAGGGTTTGACCACCTGACCCCTACTCAACCATTTAGAAATTTTACCACTGCACCAAACCATTTTATTGTGTAATCTGCCTGAATGTTTTTATAAGAACCCAATTTTCTCAGTGCGGGAGGAGATGGAGGAACCAAGAGTGGGCACGGAAAACGAGGCAGAGTCAATTTTTTATTAGTTTTTATGCAGGTGGAACCACGACTGAGCCAAATTTCTAGGAGGGTGAAATTTTTGCAATGTCCAAATTGGAAAAACTTTATGTCAATCTTACACCTCTCAACGACATGAACTTGATGGTGCAGTCAGTTTTCTGATCTGAGTAGCCGATTCTCAGAGGACCCGAAGGAGGGAATCTTTGTGGACTCTATGGGAAATCTAAAATATTTCTTGAGCCCCAGATTTCCACTTTCTCAGAATTCAGAAATTTGATAGTCGATTTTGCACTATTTGACGCCACCAATATGATGGTGCATTCAGATTTTTCATTTTTTCATTTCATTTTTCGGCAACTTTTCTAAGTGGAGTGTAGGTATCAGCATTCAACATGCGAGCAGTCATTCCATGAGATGAGACGCAGCGATATGGATGGTATGAACATCTTCAGCAGCTTGATATCCTTTTCTTCAGATGGCCCTTAGATGTGAGGTATATGTAGTATGTTCATGTACTTCTTTTGATATGCATTTTGCTGCATAGATCCATGTTTGATGTTTGATGTGGGATCTTGTTTCTTATTGATGTTTGATGTGGGATCTTCTTTCTTACTTGTTTTCATGATTCCTGCTTGATGTGATGCGGAATCATTTGTGAGATGTACTTGTTGTCATGATTCATCATGTTTTGTTTAATATCCCCTTGTCGTTATGTTGATGGGATGCTCATGTGTCACCATGCATGTTTGCAATGAGAATCCTTTTATGCCATGTTGGCAGGATGATAATCATGCATGATTTTTGTGTCATACCAACAGGAGTATTTTGACTAAGAGTTCCTGTAGTGGAACATCTCTTGGAGCCACTCCTGCATGAGGGCATTTTCCTTCTATGATAGTGACATCACCTCTTATGTACATCATCACTATTGACAACACTTAATGCAATAGCCTACACCATCTTGACATCGGGTCTTGGAGACGTAGTCCCTCCTGGACGAACTCCATTATCAACGTCTTATGTTTTCATGCACTGATGACTGTCATGTTCCTTTTCTTTACAACATGCATATGTATTCATTTATGTTCTTTTAAAAATGAAATTTAACACATCACGAAAGTAAAAGGTCTTAGAAGGGTCCTTCGTCACACCCGAACCTGGATCAGGTGGGATAGGAATACATAAAGAGAGGGAAGTAGCTCCATGCTGGGAGGGATCACACTTGGGTAGGTATCCATTCGATGCTGTTAGTTGGGAAATATTTGGCTAAAAAATCTTCTAGATTTTTATTTTTATTTTTACTTGCTTTAAGTCATGTACGCAGGCCATAATGTGAGACACAACACATTTTTTCATAGTTTCTAATGATATCTTCTATGTATGCACAAAAATGGACTAGTTAACTCTGCAAGAAGCCAAAAATAGGTTTTTGAGGCTTGAGATCCAGTAATTTCATTATATTTGGGATGGTTTGGATTCTAGCCTTGTAGGGGGATGATTTAGAACACTTTGATGGATAGCGAAAGATCCAAATTGATGGTCACTTGCCTAATGTGACAAAATGACGTGTAACAGATTGCCCCCTAAAGTGAAAAGTTAGAAAATATGTTTGATGAAGAAATCACTTTATCATGCCAAGGTTCGTGTTAGAGACTGGAGTCAGAGACCTAAAAAATCAATCAAAGTTTACAATAAAATATATAATCATCACTGAGGTAGGTATTCCCATACTCAAAGCATAAATGTGTCAAAGAACCATTACGTAAATACCTATGAAGATCCATGCCAATAAACGATATAGTATGGATGCAACCATCAATGGATCTATGTTTACAATCATGAATTTTTAATAACTCCATGCACCCTGGATGGATGAAAATAGATCTAGGGTCTTGATCTCCATCTCTCGATTCATAGTATGAATCTAGCCATGCGATTGAAGTCTCATAGTTGAACATGGTAGAAACCACTTGATTACCGGTTAAGGATGTGAACCGTTAACAAGCGTGAGAGAAACCACCAATAATGAAAATGGTTCTCAAGGAAATTCCAGTACAATATATGAAGTATGAATAGATGTCCCGAAGTCGAAGACTCATAGAATCATTTGATCGAAGGTGAGAAACCTGCCATTAGGCCATGTAGGCTCCAAGGTACTGAAGAAGGTTTCTAGATGAACTTCCTAGATAATGAGCTGCAGTCGATAGTAAGTGATCTGTTGTAGGAGGGCCTACGACACAGAGATCATGTCAAGCTTTGAAGAACACCAATTTGGAGTAATCCAAGACTGACTCAGGGATTATCGATGTGATTGAAGGCTATGAATGGCAAATTAATTTTGACTGAGGTTGGAATTCTCTTTAACATATTGGAAATTCAACACTCTGACTTGGTAGCATTTGACTCAAAAAATAATACCCAAACCAACTGAAGACTTTCAATGTGGTTTGGTCAACTGAGAAGAAAATGGATTTCCCAACTCAGATACAAAAGTGATGGAGTGTCATGTTCAAGAGAGACATACTACCTTTTACAATACAAAAACAAAGGTTCTTTCCAAATTCCCCCCCACCATTACTGGAAAGTACCTCTTTATTTTTGGCAAGCTTGAGGAGAATAACATATGCTTTTCCTGTAAGCTAATCCTTCGAAGTATTTTTAACGAACACTAAGAAGGAGTGGTTTGGTCTCGTCATGATTGATGAGTCCTACACTGTTTAAATTTTATGAGTCCAGTGAAGGGGTAACTCGATGTCGTTTTCATGTTTAAAGAGTTTGAAAATACATGAAAAGAAAACTCGTTTAGTTCTTTCAACATAAAATTTTAATGAGCCCAGAGAAAGTAAAGCTCAATGTTTTTTAGTTTTAGGGAGTCAAGAGAAAGAAAAAGCAAAATCCACAGTGTCCTTTTTCAATAAATTTAGTCCGTGAAGCCCAAAAAAGGGTGAAATAATGCAAGAGAGAACTTTATTGACCATGATTAGTCAATGCATACCTTTTTCGTAGATAGTCTAGTTTAGTCCATAAAAGGGGTAAACTTATACTGAATAGATGACTGTTCATTTACTTTTACGAGTTCGAATAGTCAAGTACTCAACGATCTTTCCATGTTTAGGGAGTCTAAAAAGGGCGTAAGAGAACCCCTGGTCTCGCTTTTTCGTAAGTTTTTAATGAGTTTGAAAAAGTGATAAAAATGTACTCATAGCCAAAATGATTCATTTTCGTAAATAACCTATGTTCTGCACACTTAAAATAAAAAATTATTGTCACACTAAAAAATATAGTAAAAAAAATTAAAATTTTGGATTTCAGAGGCTAATAGGAAAAAAAAATCTTTTAATGGGCCTAAAAAAACTCGTAAAAATCCAGAAAAGTAAAAAGTTTTTACCATTTGTGTTTTTCACCATTTGAGAGTGATGGAGTGCATTTTTCACCAACAACTTCAGAGATAGCTTCTTGTCAAACCATTGGACCAAATCACGAGTCGTCTTCTCTAGGTAAACCATCTCTCTAATATCTTCATTTTCATTGTTTTTATTTTGCATTTGACTATGTATTTTGGTTTTTTTGGGGGATTTATCAAATAAAAAATTGCCCTCAGTGTGCGCAGTTCACCTTCATCGGGCCTACACATATAGACTAATATTTTAACATAGAAAAAAGAGATTTGTGTGGTTTCTAGGGCTAGAACTGTGCAAATTTTCACAGGTCTTCACATGTGAACGCACATAGCACGCAAGGATTTAAAAAATTAATTGAAAACCCATTTTTTTTGCAAAATTTTACCACAATTTCTTCTAATGATCCTCCATGTTTATTTGTAGGGTTTCTAGCTGCAAAAATGGAATGGAGAGAGCGTGAACAGGAAGATAAAGGTATAGATGCTTTGAACTATCCAGAGACAATACAGGGACTAAGAAAATGTGGCCTATATAATTTTTTCACAATTCCAGGCATGAATGCCCAGGTAGACTTGCTGGAGTGGATGGTGAGAAAGTGTAATGTACAAGAAGAATGCTTCGTTATTGGAGACCATAGACTCACTATCGATGTTGATGAAATTTATTTCTTGTCTGGGCTACCACACTGTGGAGTGGACATTTCTCTATATGGACATAGATGAGGTGGTGAAACAACTGCCACCTAGCTAGTGCAACATTGCTTTCGAGGAGATCCTCTCAAATACGGGAGAATTGATATCAAAACCATTGAGAGGCTTCCTTTGAGAGCTATTGGCTTCATTGTTGCATGATTATGTCGAAGTGCAGTTATTCATTTGCTTACCAAGCCTCAAATGAAAATCTCCCTAGAGTGTTTATAACCTACAATATTCAACGGTGCAAAGGGGTAGTTGCCAACCTGAAAGGGAAAATAACTAGAGTGAAAACTGACAAACTCAAGAATTTTGGGTATGGTTGCTTTGTCATCTCATTCGCTCTAGAGAGGATGCCCCTTCTTGCCCCATAGGTACCCATAGATGGAGGAGGATCGCGAGATCCTCACATGCTGAAGTGGGTCACATTAATGACATGCCACGAAGGTGGTGAAGGGCCAATGACTCGATATACTCCTTATTTCTTTGGATGGCTGAAACGCCAAATCATCATGATTGAAGTATCTCCATATGCAGGCATCGATCACATAGGTGATCTAGATATTCTACTACTAGCTGGAATGCAGTGGGGTGACCTAGGTAAAAAATTCACATTTTGGTTGTTTTGTGCTTTTAATTTTTTTAAATTTTTTGCGTCCAAAACTAACTATTAAAAATGATCATGCAGGTGTGGGCCTGGTGAGATTGACAAGACTACACATATTTGACAGATGTGGTGATAAGCCAATAGCTCCTACAATGCATAACCCCGGCGTAGAAGAGGCATTGAATGAGATGGAGCATAACCTAGAGAGATTGACCGTAGACATCCCAGATGTTGGGATTGATGACTTACCTCTCTGCTATCAGAGACACACTGGGGGGTTCCTGGACCGATTAGTCACTTGCTACGATGAGTAGCTAGCCCTATTGTCTCCTACCATGATCATCATGTGTAGCTGCTAGTATTAGGGCTATGTTTTGTTTTTTGATGATGTATCAACATGTTTGGAAAATAAAGGCCACGAGGCCTCATGTCTTTGGACGAAATTTTTGTAAAAACCACACTTTTTATAGGCATCTAGCTTGATGAAAACTACTACTTATATCTCAATCTATCTTTTACAATATATGGATGAGTATTTTTTTTGCTTTCTTACATATGTTTACCAATGTCAATGCATCACTAATAAAATGTAACGCAAGATAAATAGGAAAAGTAGTAAAAAATTGTAAAAAGATGCTAAAAAAATTGTTGCACACAAAACATAATTACAATGTACCCATGGAGAGGCACATGCCCCCCGAGATTTGTTTGATATGCTTAAGTAAATGTTAAATTATGATTAGGAAGATGAAATAAAGGTTAATTGATATAATCACATAAAATAATAAGTTTAAAAGGGGCTTGTTTCATTTTTTAACGAGCTTGAAATAGAACTATGCTCATGAACTTCATAAATTGGTTTCATTTTTCTGGGAGCTTGAAACAAAAATAGCTATGCTCACAGGAACTTTATTTCATTTTTTAACGAGGTTGACATAGTAAAATAACTATCCTCATAATCAATTATTTCATTTTTTAACGAGCTTGAAATAGAACTATGCTAATGAACTTCATAAATTGGTTTCATTTTTATGAAAGCTTGAAATAGAAATAACTATTCTCACAGGAACTTTATTTCATTTTTTAATGAGGTTGACACAATTAAATAACTATCCTCACAGTCAATTGTTTCATTTTTTAACAAGGTTGACACAATAAAATAAGCATCCTCTCAGGGACTTGTTTCATTTTTAACGAGGTTGACACAGTATAAGAACCATCCTCAAGGATATTTGTTTCATTTTTAACGAGGTTGACACAATAAAATAACTATCCTCATGGGTATTTGTTTAATTTTTTAATGAGGTTGACACAATAAAAGAAGCATCCTCTTAGGCACTTGTTTCATTTTTAACGAGGTTGATACAGTAAAAGAGGGTATTTGTTTCCTTTTTAACGAGGTTAACACAGTAAAAGAACCATTTTTAGGGGTTTTTTCATGTTTATTCAAGCTTGAAACAAAAATAACTATGCTCTTACAAACCTCTTTGATTTTTAACGAGGTTGACACAGTAAAAGAACTATCCTCATGGGTATTTGTTTCATCTTTTAATGAGGTTAACACAGTAAAAGAGCTATCCTCTTAGTGACTTCGATCATGGCTTCCATTTGGAAGAAACACATGCCAAGGGATATTTCTTGACCATGGCTTCCAATAGATCTTCATTAGAAGGAAGAATAACTCTCTGGAAGGAAGACATGTGAAGAGAATCAAAAGGGGTAAGAAAATCCATTTCAAATTCCCCCATAAGATTCCCTATGTCAATTACTGGATATAATTCATAAGAAGTCAAGCAAACAATGAGAGGATTGCTTGCATCGGTAACTGAAAAAATGGGACAGTTTGCCACATAATTAACTCATGGCATGGTAGATACCACTTATATATAAGGAACATTTAGGGATGTTAGATGATTCGTAGTCAAATTAAGATCAACAAATGAAAGTTGGTCAAAAGTCACAATGTTTCCATTGTGAGGATAAGACATCATGCGAAAGAGTGTCGATACGACAACTTTCATGGCATAGACATAGTCTTGCCCAAGGAGAAAATTGAAATCCAAGGGACCTTGGGCTACCGTAAGATCAATATAGATAATTTTACCTTCCAAAGTAATAGGTAACTTAGGGAGGATCCCTAAAGGCTAACTAATGGTTCTGTTAAAAGCTAAAAGATTATGTGTAACATGTACAAGCTTAGGGGAACCCAAAGCTTGCTAAGCAGATGGGGATAAAATACCGACAGAAGCACCTTCATCTACATTTGTGCACCGTACATTCTTACCATACACTTTCACAATGATTTGGAAATGGGTGGAAGAAGGAAGATGAGATCCTGTCAGTCTACTCGAATCAAAGGAAATAGCCTCATTACTTGGAGGGGGGTCAATGAAAACGGGTGAAATGCCCCCATGTGTAGAAGAATCTGAAGTAACAAGAAGAACCTCAGTGTTATTGTTTTCACTCTCTAAAAGGGGGGTGGGATTAATTGAAAATGGTATCAAGTTGACAACTTGATCAACCAATGGATCATCAACCTGAGTGATATGTGCTTCACTCTCTAATGGAAGAGTGGGATTGACTGCACTTGGAATTAGATCAATCACTTCATCAACTGATGGTAGGTTGGGAGAAAGTTTACGGTAGCTAGTTGGAAGTTATTGCTATGGAAAAACGAGTTTTTCCAACATTTTTGAAACCAAGGTTTACTTCAAACAATACATATTTTTCATTGATGTATCATGGACTGAAGACAACAAGTTCTTACATAAGAGAGTGGACAATAGATAACCAAATGTTGATAGTTGTACAAGTCCTCTTGTACTTTACCAAACTTGTTTCAAGAGTCATACATGGTTTCATGAGAAACTAACCTACAAACAAAACAAGCAAACAAATAACAAAGAAAAGCAGAAGAAAAATCAAAAGAGAAAGCGAAGTGAGTAAGCAAACAAGAAAGCGAAAAAAACAAACCAATAAAGAAAGTAAGAAAACAAGCATGCAAGAAAACAGACTGAAAGAAAACACTACTCCTACTCCTAAGTTAACGATGCATGGGCCATCTCACGTGAAGTGATACTTCCAATGCAGCCACCGGTGCATTGGTTGACACATGTTGGAGAAGGCATGGTTCACGAACAAGACAGTTGTGTGAACTAGCAAACAAGAAAGATGTAACAGTGAAGAAAAACACACTCTAAGTATAAAAGTGTCCACAGAACAAAAATGAGTGAAAGCACATGACATGCACTCTATGGACTTGCCATGGTGTTGTGCTACACTACGTGCAGATGTCGAGTGTATGCATTCTCTTGATTGTGACAAGCAAGCAAACATGAGAAAGGTAGACCACTTATGTTGTGCATGTGTGCTTGTTGTGTAAGATTCCTCCAATGTATGAGCGATGGGATCGTGTAGTTTGAGTGGAGGAAGTGAAATATGGGTGTTTGGTTGATCTTGAATGCAAAGCAGAGAGTGATGAGGAGCCTTGAGTGTTTCAACAATTTCCTGACCAGAAGTGAAACCAACCTCAGGACAATGAGGGCCTGACATAACCATTAGCTCAGGCTGAAGTGCCTCAAAAACTTGTGGGGTTTTGACTTTGTTGACAGATAGATCATCATAGACCAGTTTCTGGGATAGATTAACAACAGTTGAATCAACATCGTGATTAGATGAGGAAGTAGAGAGATCACGACAACCAAGATCAGAAAATTCAGTATGTTTGTTGGCATCCTCATGATTTGGTGAATCAGGTAGAGGGGTAGATGAGAAGAAAAGATGTTCACCCTTTGTGCTTTCAGAAATGATAGATGATAGATTGGACATATTTTCGGAGGAAGATGTGTCCTCTCCACAACGTAATGACAGACTGACATCCCGCGTGTCCTATGAATGATCGGAAGTAGAAACATCTGGAAATGAGTTTTCACAGGGGAAATCGGCAGCGACAGAATCACAAAGGATGTTAGGATAAAGAGGATGAGGTACAACTGGAAGGGAGTCATCCTTCACCATGGTTTCTTCTTTAGATTCCTGCACACACTCATCATGAATGGTGGTGCAGGTTGGCTGCACAACACCAACTCCATCTACAACTTAATCCTCGTTCACAGCAGGTGAGGAGTCCGGAATGGAAGAGAACAAGAAAGTACAATTTGGAGGATCAAAAGAACGTGGGGACGGAGGTTGAGGGAAGGAATCCACATGAAAAACAACAAGCTTGCAAGCCAAATTTTCACAAATATCAAGAGAAGGTGGGGTGGGAGGATGTGATAGTTCAACAAATGTGTGTGCATGTTCTCCCACATCACTTTGCAGTGGTGGAGCTGTTTGATGAGGTGACGGTGGACAACCACTTATGACAGAAATTATGCCTGCCTGTGATTGCAAAGCTCCATCACTGAAGTGTGCTGAGAGGGGTTTAGATATGTGAAGAAGATACTCAATTCTTCCATCGAGAAATTCACAATCAATTTCATCTTCGAGGAATCGGTATGCAAGATTACAAAAGCGTGTGTAACACTGATCAATGGATTCATCGGGTGATTTTCGTAATTTCAGAATTTCTTTATCGAGTGCTTTATGGTTATAGTGATTGAAAGCATGGTCTATCTCTGCGACCGGATGAGCAAGAGAATAAATAGATTTTCTGGGCAGCGTGGCACACCAGTGCATTGGTTGCCCTCAAAGTGTGTAGATGAACATCATACAGGTCATGTATTCTTCAAAGATTCCATGTCTTTCACACGAGCCTACAACACTGACCATGTGCCTAACCAAGGCTACGTGGCCTCCACCATCATATGTTTTATGAGACAAATTATCCGAGAGCTTTTCCGAGAGAATGAAATCGTTTCCATAAGACATACACTCTGGAAGAGAAACTCGATAGTTAGTCTTAATAGATATATAGAGATTCAAAGCAGATGTCAAGACTTAACTTGTCATCTGGCCCTCCTAGTTCCAGAATGTTGATAGTGTTGGACCTGCCAACATGTAAGGGGATCTCCCTGGTAAGAAGTCCCAATTAGACCTCAGACTGTTTGGTGTATGAGTCCTAGCAGTGGGTCGTACAGTAATGCCTTGAGCCCGATTTCACATAGAGGCAAGTAACATAACTCTGTTGGTAGCAAGGGTGTGACAGATGTAGTGAGACAAGGAAGGTGCATGAGAGGTTCTAACACACAGGGGGTTAAGATGAGTGCACCCCTTGGAAACCTATGATAGCACGCAGTTAAGAAGGGAATACACGAGTGAAGATGCATCACAACATGGAAGGAAAGTTAGCAAGCAATCCAAAGTGATGGTTAAACCAACAACACATTTCAGAAAGATTCATCCATACATGTACAAATAACTATACATGCATGCATAAATAAACAGATACATATATCATTTAGAGTAAACCAGATAACATAGAATACAATACAACATATGCATGAAACGTGTTGGCTCTTGTTATATTGAGAAGTTTAAGTTCCAGTTGTACAATACATCTATGTCCAACCATTAGTTTCGATAGTGGAACGTTACATCCACAACTGCCCGCTCCTTCAAAGAGATGTACTAGCTCCGCGCAGTGGAGAAGCCAAGGTTCGTGACAATATTGTCGAAGCTCTCCCCAAGATAGTCTTATTGGAAGATTGGCTAAGAAAAATCCTTTACAATGAGTTATGAGGTTCTATTTATAGAAAAGGGTGGGGTGGCCCTTGACATTCCCCTTTGTGACAGTTCATCTACCCTCACGACTCTTCATCTACTCTATGGTTGTTACATCCAACTATCGACACTTGAACTTCCACTTGACAAGACATTACATTACAATGCACATGTGCCCATGTGAGACAAATTAGCTTGAGCAATCCATGAAAGACATCATTGACACTTGTGCTGTTGTGGTGAGACCAACTCTTTGACATGCTTGTGATGGTGAAGGTGGTGAGACGATGCGAAGATTGGTCGTCCGTGATGATGTGCATGCACTCCATGGTGACATCTTGTTGAAGCGAAATCTTGTTTCCGTTGCATCTGGGTGCATTGGTGTGGCTCCTCCATCCAATGCTAACATGTGCATGGTCTTCTTGAGTGCGGCTGAACCGGTAACATACTGATGCATATCGTCCATGTTGAACTTCCAGTGTGTGCCAGTGGTCATGCACATCAACTGTCAAATACATGTTCAGCTTCAGTTGGACTTGCTTCTTGTCTTTACCTCAGTGAGTGTGCTAAATCAGTGGGATCGCATGCGTGTGCACGATGACATGCATGCTAATGAATTCCCTTGCATATGATCGACAACACTGCTCACCATGTCTGCTCTGTGCCAGCTACTGGGATGGATCTTTAACTTGTACGGGGCAGTTTCATGTGTGATTGGATGTTGCGCCCATTGCTGTACCTATTCTTGCTACAACTCATTCTCTTGTCTATGCAGCTCATGTTCTTCCTTGAGTTGCTTCTTGAGCACATGCAACACCTCTCTATTTTGTTCTCTACCTTCGCGTGATCTTCATGTCGCGCCATCACCTCATAGCCCGAGTCTCAAAAGTTGCTTTCACGACAAGTGGATCTGCTTGAGCTTACAACTTTGTTCCACCTCTATGTTGTCAACAATATTCCTCTTGCATTTGTTGCATTTGGTATGCTGCCTTCAACTTCTGTTCATGATGTTGCTCGCTGTGATGCTGCTGCCTCCATACCTTGATGTCCTTGTCTACGAACAACTTGATCTCTTTGTGGGTAGGCAAGTCCATAGACACTTGATCAATTGCATCCCAAAGTGTGCTCTGAACGGTGTCTTCGATTCTGTTTTCTTGGAAACCATTGTATCTGTACTGCTGAGAGTTAGATGAACAACTGGGATACCTGGAGACATGGAAACGCTCATGGCAAGAAATTTGTCGGTCGAAAACCAAACTGAACTTGAGAACTAACTTGCAACATACCTGTGTGATTAATCTTGAAGGTTGGCAATTTTCATCGAGAGGTTAGGGGATTGACTCCAAAGACTGTGCACGGCACAGTCTGGGCTACTAGGAGGTTGACTGACTACTGGAACTACAAAACGCATAGTCGAGTGTAGCTGCTAACTGCTAGAATTGCGCAATGCGAAATCTCAACTAGAAATGGATGTAGGCTTAGTGACTGCATTGCCCAATTTTCTGGGCCAGCAGTCACTGTCCCTTAGAATTGTGCAATGCAATACTGGAGGATAGTCACTGGGTAGAAATGTGTATTTCTTGAGAGGAAGACAAAGCCTTCCCTCTTAAGATTGCACAATGCTATCTTGGTGAGGCAGAGTCTGGGCCAAGGCTGCCCAAACTCGCCGACGGGCAACTAAAAGCGAATGTGAATGTGAATGCATGGTGATACTAAGTGTAAGCATAAGTGAATGATCATGCATGCAAACAGTGAATGAAAGATTCATAAAACAAAACAACATGTATGTGGGTGAGGCGAGTCGCCGAATCAATGACCGTTCGTGAAAAACAGTTTCATGCATGTGACAACAATGAGATGTTAACGAAAAATGAAATGGTGTTAGTACAAGTTAGTATGTATCAAAATGACAACAAGCACTCACTGAAATCAAGCAGACAAAATTCATACGAAGAGAAACACAAAAAGTGCCAGAAATGCAACACAATACATGGAAAGCGGGCTTACCCAAAAGCATCTGAGATGAATGTGGTGATGGCTCCTAGATGCGATGTGGGATGTCAGAGCTGCAAGGTTGATGTTATGAATGAGCTCTGCAATGTCTGGTTCATGATTTTTGATAAAATAAAAGATGTGACGCGCATGCCACAAATCTAGGAAGAGCGACACTTGGTGGGAGGTTTCCGAAATGATCCTTGCATGAAACCTCCACCTTCTAAAAGTAGATCACTAAATCAAGGGATGCCTTTGCATGCTGCCTTGGGAGAAGTAGTCCATGCATGAAAAGCAATTTTGCTTGGTACCAGAGGGAACCGACTAACTTAACTACACATGCAAGAGGCTTCTCAACTGCTGGGAGAAAATGTACATTTCTAGAAGGGAGATGGGCTAGTTTCCCAAGATATTTGCACAATTTCTGGGCAAAGAAGTTGATTTCTGCCCAAGACTGTGTAATTCCTGGGCTGAGCAGCCTTGCTGGGAGGAATTGTGTAATTTTTTGGATGAAGCTTTCATGGTAGAATTGTGCAATTCTAGAGCCCAACAGGCTTCCAGACTGAATTGCGCAATTTCTGGAGGTAAGGTTGGTTTCCCTCCATAATTGCACAACTTATTGAAGGAGCTACTCAACCTACAGCTGGGCCAAGTCCAGGAAAACAACCTGTGAGGGGGATGCATCAAGCTCTGATAGACATGCTACCTTTCTGCAAGGAAAACACTAAAGCTTCTGTACTTAATGAAGAAAGACATGCTGTTGTGAAAGGTTGGTAGGGAAGCTCCAAAACAAAGCTAAGGAAGAATTTTGGAGGGTGGTTGTAGCCGCTACAACAACATCCTTCATTATAAGGACAATCAAGCACAAACAATCCTTGAAAGAGTTCACTTAGATGTGTGTGGATCATTATAGACAACCTTCACGACCAAACACATATTTTATGTGATATTTGTAGATTATTTCTCACATAAGTACTGGATTTTCTTCATGTAGAAGAAATATTAGACATTCTCTAAATTTTTTGAATTTAAAGCACTTGTTGGGAAAGACGTTGGTAGGAAAGTGAAGGCTCTCAAGAGTGATAATGGTGGAGAATATGTGTTGAATGAGTTCAAGAAATTTCGTGCATCATAAGGAATTTAACTTTAGTGAATAACACCCCATAACCCACAACATAATCGGGTGGTAGAAAGGAAGAAAAGAAGTATTGTGGGAGCTGCATAAGTGATGTTACATAATCAGGGCCTACCGTTGCACTTTTGGGCTGAAGAATGCAACACAACTGTATATGTGCAGAACATGAGTCCTCGTCAGATTCTCGGGATGAGTACACCAAAAGAAGGTTTTTTCGGGGAAGAAATGTGTCACACTTTAGAATATTTGGTTCATCAGTTTACTATCATTTAACCAAGGATGCAAGGAAAAAGCTAGAGCCGATAGCTGAGTTGGGCATAAATTAAGTCGTTATCGACATACTCTCCTCCATTATCTGAACGCAAAACTTTTATTTTCTTCCCAGTTAGATTCTCCACTAGAGCCTTTAACTCTTTGAAGCGACAGAAAACCTCGTCCTTGGTTTTCATAAAATAAATCCAAGTTTTCCTTGAGTGGTCATCAATGAAGGTAAGGAAGTAATCGACACCACTAAGAGCTTTGGTGGACATAGGTCCGCAGATATCTGAGTGTATCAATCCTAGTACACTCTTGGCTCTGTATTTACTCCTAGGAAATGTTGCCTTGGCATACTTTCCTAGAGCACATCCTCTGCATACATCATCTCGTTCTGTACTAAGGTCCGGAACTCCTATTACAGTGCTCCTGAGAATTCTCAGAGCCCCATGGTGCAAATGTCCCATTCTTCTGTGCCATAGTTTGTTCAAGTCCTTGTCTCCATGACTGCCTATTAGTGCCATTGGTCATTCTAGTTGTAATTTGTACAACCTGTTACTTTTCATCCCAATCTGCACTTTATTTTTCCAGATCGGGTGTTTGACGTATACCTTCTCCTTGATGAAGTAGACATCATAGCCCTTGCCCTGAATTTGCAATACGGAAAGTAAGTTCATCCGCAATCCTAGTACATGCAACACATTTGTAGCATGGAACCGTTCTCCCGATTCTGTTTGAAAAACTATGGTACCCATCCCTACTAGAGTACACTTTTCCTTGTTCCCCATGGTGATTTGAAAGTTCATCTTCTCTTCTCAATACTCTGAGAAACATTCCTTGATTCCCATCATATGCCAAGAGGCTCCACTGTCTATATACCATACTTCTGATGATGTATAACTAGTCATACAAGCCACTTCTTCTTCCATCCTCGAAGCCAACATGCACAAATCAAAATCTCTTGTGCAATTTTCTGAAAATCTATGCAAGTCCCCTAATGTGGATGCCTTTGCATCATGGTCTTGACCCATAACTGATTTTCCCTTCCTTTGTCTGATTACTTGCTCTGATACCATGTGAAATTTTACTACAACATCTGATTTACTTAGCTTACTTATTTTCAATAAGTTATTTATGAAATTCCTTCAATAAACATTAAAATAAATTCTTCTGCAGATATCACACCATAATATAGAAACAAACACATGCACAAGAATCAACACATCGACACAGATATTTTGGACAACAGTCCCCAGAAAATCCCAATGTGGGAAAACCGGTGCAGCAAGGGAGGATTTTATTATTCAACAATTCTTCAGTATAACTGAGTGCCAAAGTGGCTTACCCAATAGAGAGGAAAATTCTCTAGCACTTCTCCCAGTCCCAGCGTCAGCTTGACTAACCTATGCGTAGCTCTCAAACACTTTGCTCATCCCTGGGCCTCTCCACGTCACCCATGCAGACCCTCTAGTGACTGCGCAGTCTCCAGCTGCCTCAGCGTCTTCCTAAAAGGCCTTGTGTCTACCTCTCTTGCCTCTACGCTAGTCTTCTGTTGCCGATCTTGACTCTCTGCTCCATACTAGCTACCTCATACTGATCTCCAGACCACTAGTTTGAATTTCTCAGCTAACCCCGCTTTAAAAATTGAACTGACTAGTCTCCCTCAGTGTGTTCTCCAACTGACCCTCAAGCCTCTCTTTATACTTTTCTTGTTGGTCCATCAACGGCCGAGATTAATTCCCTAATCAATGGCTAAGATTAGATCTAGCTCGATCCATGACTTTTGGACCATTCTAACTCAACTTTATATTAATTCACATTAATATTTTATTTTCCATGAGTTTGGACTTAGGGACTCCATTAAAGATATTAATTATTTTAATATCTTCCAAACTGTTTAGATTCTACCCAAACCATTTCTGGGTCTTGGAGATCTCATGTGTTTTAGCCTCTCCACCAAGCTTCGTGGCTAGAGCACACCTGATGCTACCCCAAATAAACATATGGGAGTGTTGAGAAACATAAGGCTAAATTGTGGCCAAAGGGTTCTCTCAGGTGGAGGGAATTGATTACGAGGATAACTTTTCTATAGTAGAAAGGTACTCTTCAATCAGATCTATTCTAGCACTTTCAACGCAGGTGGGATGGAAGATACATCAGATGGATGTGGACAACCTTCCTCAACAGAGTGATTGAGGAAGAGGTGTACGTTGAGCAACCGAAAGGTTTTGCTACCATCAACCTAGAGAGTCGCATGTGTGACGACTCAAGAGAGCGTTGTATGGATTGAAAGAAGCACCTTGTACTTGGTACACCAAGATCGACAACCATTTCACTAGGTTTGGATTCACGAAAAGTGAAGTAGATGCAAACCTTTACCATATTGTGGTTGAAGGTAAATTATGGATTATAGTATTATATGTCGATGATTTAATTCTAACAGGCGATGAGAAGCTGGTCAAATCTTATAAAGAGGATCTTGTAAGAGAATTCAAGATGAAGGACCTTGGGCTCAAGCATTATTTCCTTAGTATGGAAGTATGGCAAGGAGATAAGGAATTGTTTGTCTCTCAAGGCAAGTATGCCAATGATATACTGAAGAAGTTCCACATGGAGAGAAGCAAACCCATGGATACTCCTCTATTAGGGAATTGGAGGAAGGAAGATGCTACTTCAGGTGAAGTGGTAGAGGCTACCATTTACAGGAAACTTGTGGGTGCACTTATGTGCTTGGTGAACACATGATCGTACTTGTGTTTTGCAGGTAAACAACTTAGTCAAGCAATTGTTAAGCCAACCAAACTCTACTAGAAAGGAGTTAAACATATGTTGAGATACCTCAGAGGCACCACTCAGTTTGGTCCTTGGTACATACAAACAAAGGGAGTGAAACTTCACGGCTTCATAGATGCAAATTGGGCAAGGTGTCAATCATAAAGGAAGAGTACATGGGGGGGAATATTCAGTATTGGGTCAACAACAGTTTCTTGGTAAAACATGAAGTAGAGATAAGTTGCACTTTGTTCAACAAAAGCAAAGTACATGGCTCCTAGTCAAGCAACTTATGAGGCAATTTGGATGAGGATGATCCTTGTTGGGTTATTTGGTCAGAAGATGGATCCTACAATGATTTACTGTGGCAATTAGAGTTGTATCAAACTCTCTAAGAATCCATTTTTTCATGATCGGTCCAAGGATATCAATGTCCAATATAACCATGTCAGAGATTGTGTGCAGAGGAGAATCATGTTGCCGGAGTACATTCCTACAAAGGAAAATGATGAAAACATATTGACTAAGGAATTGTCAAGAGGAAAACTCGAGTTCCATAGAGGAAGGCTTGGGGTATCTGAGAGTCCCTTTCTTGTTCAGAGGGAGTGTTGAAAATGCAACAAGAAGATCCTGATTTAATTTTCCCTTCAATTAAATTAGGATAAAAAATGGTAATTCCACATCAAAATACAACTTTTATGATTGTTAACTAAGTTAATTTGACTTAGCTTGTTCAATTAACTTTAGTTGAGGGTGTAACTTGAGTCATGTAGAGTGTCTCCTATTTTATAAGAGCCTTGGTTGAGTTTATTTTATGTTGTAATTAATTAATTCAGTCTAACTAAGTTAAAGTTAGTTAAATTAGTTTGAATTGAAGGAGGAACTAGTAGGAGGTCTTACAGTGGGTTGTTGCTTCATGTGTTCAACCAGTTAACTGATAATTCAACCATAAATAACCCATGCATGTCAAATATGGGAGTTACCTAGTTGAGATTGCAGTTCAACGACAGTGTACTATCAGTTGTATAATAATCCAAATTGTACAGGTGGTTCATGTAGTCAAAGGAAGGCCTATGATGGATTGTGCAATTCCAATTAAGGAATTTTCCTAATTAATAGGGGCTAATTCCCAAGGAAACAATGCAAGGAAATAGGGACTTGGGTAAGCAGAAAATTGGTTAAGTATTGGCCAAGGCTTGTCTAGTAAGCTGTGAGATAGATATAGATAGTGCAGAGGTTACTCGGGCTTGAGCAAAGCATTGTAATATTCTCATATGTTTTGACTAATGCAATATACAGATAGAAAGGGTTTTTAGTTGTGGCTTTCCCTCGGAAATCATTATGTAATGTGTTGATTAAATTCTTTCTCTTGTATATTTAGTGATTTCTTGATTGGTCAAATTTTTCTGCCGATGAGTAGAGTAAATTCAAGTCTTTTGTTTGAGCAAATTACATAAGCAGTTTGAATCTACAAGGAATTTTTATAGTATCAATATATATGATAATCTATGATTAGGACCCATTGTGGGGTTGTTATCGTGTTTTTGTGCTAAATTTATAAAGCACTACTAGCTATGGTTTAGACAAGTGTTGATTCTTTCTAGTAGGAATGTTGTTGGATCTATTTATTATATTTTTAGCTTGAATCAATGTCAGAAATATTGGAGTTGGAGTGAAGGTTTCATTCTTGTAAACATGAATGTTCTGAATGACATTGTGTATCAATGGGTGTCTAGACTAAGTCCCTGGAAATTCTTTAAAATTTCTAAGTTCACATATCACAAAGATCCAAACATGTATTCGGGGTCGAATGAGCCTTCAATGTGATTTATATCTATGATGGACACACTGAGGGCTCAACAAATATATACACACATTTAGACATCCGAGCTGATTTCCATTTTCATTTGTGGAGGAGTCTTGATCCAGATATGTGCATGTGATATATTTCTAATAGAATCTAAAGTGGGGTGATTTAGCAAAAACTTGGCATAGGCGCAAGGTCGGATGCACTTTATGTTCATTGGATGTATCCGAGAATCTAGACATCTGAGACTTTTTCATTTATGCATTTCATGGAAGCATTAGTTGTGAAAAGATCGAGATATGTCATATGAAAGGGTTATATCTAGGGCGGGGCTCGTCAAGATGTTCACAACTTCGAGCTAGGTCTCATATGATATTGAGAGTGGGCTCCACAAGGAGTTGTTGTTGCGAGGTCTTATATGTTGTCCAAGCCTGGATAAATGTTGTGGAATGGTAGTGAGTCGGGATTCAGGGGTATGGGAAGTTTTCCAAGTGCAAACTACATGCACACTCGGATATCCCCTGTGGTAGAATATAAAGGAAATTCATGATTTGCATGAGAAGTGAGGTCAAGTGGGACTCATGAATAAAGTTGATGTGGCAAGTGCCTTAGATGTGTCGATAAGCTATATAAGTGCCATGTGGGTGTCATGGTTGATGTGGCAAGGCCATGTGGGTCTCATGTGGGTGCCACGCGATGACTCTTAATGATGTAGAAAGAGTTAGTTGGGTAATCTTTTAAGGGGCATACTTTTGAATCCAAGAGTCAGATTCAGATAACATTTATAACACCAGAAACCTTTCAATGAGTTGGATGCGATGGTGTTATCCAAAGGAAATTTTATAACCCCATCTTCATAATGAGACCATGGAGGCCGGGTTACTCCCATTCATCTTGGAAAGTCCAATGGGGTGACACAGAAAATTACAATAACCTTTTCCTTTTTCCCTAGGGTTCTAACCACTTGACCCAATTGAAGAACCTATTCCCTTTGCATCAAAATGTGAAGAGTCTCCTCATACACAATATGAGGTAAGCAGTGAAACAAATTTGTTGAATAGATATAATGAATGCAATAATGAGTTCACTATGTTTAATTAAAACCTAATGCCAAATACAAATAGTGGCACAATCAACATCAAGTTCCACATAAGTTTTAGGTTGGTGAGAAGATATAGTTACACTTTTAAAAAGAGTGACCCATGGGTCCCCTTTGGAAACTTAAACCACTGAGATAAATGCCTTACACCATCACCAAGGCCATGGGAGAAAATTCATTTGAATTGAATATACCATGACTTCTCGATCTACTCTCTATTTAATGTGGTGTTGCTTCTACCATATAAATTTTCACCTCTATTGAACACCTTGAAGGTGGAAGAGTACTTGGACACTAAGCTCAAGCTTATATGCATTGATAAATCTGTAATTTGCTAGATCATGGACACTACATTGAAGAGCATCCATCAATAGATAATAAATCTATCAATTTCTCAAAGCAAGAGAAATTCTTCACTAGAACAAGTTCTTCACTGAAAACTAGTTCTAATAAAAGTTCTTCGAATTAACATAAAACCTTTCATAAAAAAACCATTGTTAAAGAAAATATTGGGAAAACATAATATTAATATCATAATTTGTTCAATATTTCTTCTCGTTCCAATTAAAACATCTTGCTAATAAAAAGAAAAACTCTAATCCCAAAGGGAAAAACACTAATCCACATGGACTTCTCATGGTGATGATATTAGTAAGTTTTGAATTATAGTTATTTACAACAAAACACGTCACTAAAAACGAAGGTTAGCTTCATATTATTCATAAAGAAAACCTTTACACAAGTGGTATCACACAAGTGGTTTGTAGACGGTGTAAAAGAGCCACAATGAAATACATGTGCAAAGGTCATACCACACAAGTGGTTTGTAGACGGTGTAAAAGAGCCACAATGAAATACATGTGCAAAGGTCGAAATTCAAAGTTGTAGAGACAAACACAAAGATAGAAAAGTCCGTGACACTAATATAATAGATTAGAACAACCACATTAGTAAATAACTAGGCACGAAAATAAAACGACCCATAACACTAATATAATAGATTAAAACAACCGCATTAATAAATGACTACTTACGTAAATAAGTGAGCATATACATATGTGCATAGATGAATCAAATAACATACCTTCAATAAAAACACAAAACGGAAATAGGTGAGCATATACAAAATCGCATAACACAGCTTCAATCAAACACAAAACGGAAAGACAACGGGGATGTGCAACGTGCAATCATGAAAGTCTTAAAAACCACTAAGAGTGCCCTGATCATAGAGCAGATCATGCATCCATAACAATCATTCATTTATTTTTTAACCATAAGAATGAAAATGCATATATATACCTCATACATTTTTTTAAAAGCAAAGAAAGGTGATGCAATAGAGACAAACTATTCAAACCTCAAAACGGTGTTACCACCATGAAATGCAAACCATATAATGAATGTCGTATTTTGTTTCTTCGGCATCAACCACAACCAGAACCTCGAAGCTTTAAACCGATAAGAGTGACATAGCGTCCCCTTCTCGGTTGGAGGGAATGGGAGTCCGGTCTCGTCGTGATACTTACATCTTAATTGCGACTTGCCCAAAACATGACGTATGAATGACGTGAATTCCAATGTTGGTGATGTGTATATTGTCGCCCATTGAGATAAATGCGGCGCGATAAATGAGGTACCATCCGACGAGGTAAGTCGTTCGTTGAATGCTCCTCTACTATATTGAAACTATTAAGTATTCGGACTTCAGCTTGTGTTTTTATTAGGAGTTGTTTTCGATTGTTGAAGACTCGCTACTATATTCAAACTATTGAGTATTTGGACTTCCAGCTTGTGTTTTTATTAGGAGTTAGTTTTGTTTTTGTTTTTATTTTTTTTATTTTTTTAGTGTTGGAATTTAGTAATTTTTTTAGGTTAAATGTTGATTTGTATTATTTAAACTGGTTTTTTTGATTATATATGGATTCAGCATCCTCAAAAATCTTTAAGATACTTCAATTGTGCAGAAATTACTCATCAAACTTGTGATTTCAATAAATTCTTATCAAATTTTAAAAAAATTAAACCAAATAAATTCAAAAAAACTTAAAAAACTATTAAATATAAATAATTCTTATTATAAAACTTAAATAACTAGATATCATTTTTGGGATTCAACTGCGTTAAGTAAGTCATTCAAAGTATGACCATTTCCATGAGAGGTAGTTGTAAAGTGACTAATTTCTCATGATTTTTGAATAGTTCACTTAGCACTCATTGCATCGGTGATGCTCACAGGGGTGAAGAAGTGGGATTGAAACTAGTGAAATGTGGAGAACGAATCACATAGCATCAATCATCACTTCCGGGCTTGCACCCGGTAACCAAGACTTCCAGGAGGTCACCCATCCCAGAACTCCTCTGGCTCAAGCGCGCTTAACTGTGGAGTTTTTCCCCACAATCAAGCCCACTTAGCTTGCTACCCCACTTAAATAACTATTAAATATAACTAATTCTTATTATACCAACATTTTTAAATATAACTAATTCTTATTATACCAACATTTTTAACCACTAAAGTCTAGAGCAAACTTTCGTCAAATAACCCTCCGCAATTTTGTCAGATCACTTCACAATCATTTAACACGTTTCTTCTCATTTATTCACATTTTATGGTGGAGCTGGTAATCCCAAATATCAATCTAGGGAATTGCTATTTGCTTTATCCGAGTAGGGTTGGTAAAGCCAATGTAGCACATTCCTATTTTATAGTTTAAAAGTTATTGAAAATGTCATCAGTTCACAGGTATAAGTGGAGCAGCATTCTAGAATTCTATGGGGCCATCTTATTTTTACATTATCTCGTGCTACAAGTTGATAAAGCAATACCGGTGGAATGGATTAGCAAACGAAGTCAAAGTCATTACTCTGCAACAACGACATTTCCCCGAATGATCCCCCGTGGAATCCAACAATTTGATTATACTTCGGTCAGTCAATTCGTTAATGCGGTAGGGTTGGTAGGGTGTTCGTTGACTTTGGAAACTACACCATGGCAGTTTGGCTATAAAACGCTCATTTGCAAATATTAGTAGTCACTGCCTTCACTTGCATTGCTGAATTCCTGATAATTCTAGATTTCTCTACTCCATGAGAATGAAGCAGAGCATGAAGACCTGTTCAAATATTAATGCAATTGCATTTAGGGTATTTATGCTTATTTATGTTTGCTCCAGCGTTGCTCATGTCTTTGGAGAAGCACAGGGGACTAGAGTCGGATTTTACTCCTACACTTGTCCTAGTCTTGAATATTTAGTAAAATCCACCGTTCAATCACATTTTGCTTCTGACCAAACCATTGCACCAGGGCTGCTGAGGCTTTTCTTTCACGACTGCTTCATAAACGTATGGATTTATTTTTTATTTACTTTATTTAAAAGAAATGGATTTGATAAGTGTATGATGATGTGAGTGTCTTAATTGCAGGGCTGTGATGGATCCATATTGATTACTGGTCCGTCTGCAGAGAAAAACGCGCTTACAAATCTTGGGTTGCGAGGATTCGAAGTTATCGAAGATGTGAAGACCAAAGTAGAAGCTGCATGTCCAGGAGTTGTTTCATGCGCTGACATTCTCGCACTTTCTGTCCGTGACGCAGTAGTTCTGGTATTCATCACTTTTCCCACCTGCATTTCTCAATTCATAGCAACACTCTAAAGTCTAAACTTTCTTTCCACGGCAATATTTCATGATACGTAGCTGCATGTTTTGAACTTTGGTTACATTACATTTTAATTTGGGTTTGGGGAATGAAAGTGTTAATGTTATTGGCATTACAGACGAATGGACCGAGCTGGTCTGTCCCGACAGGAAGGAGAGACGGGTTGGTATCGTCTTCATCCGACGCCGCTAATTTGCCGACACCGTCCGATTCCGTTACCGTACTGAAGCAGAAGTTCTCAGACAAAGGCCTCACAACCAAAGATCTTGTCATCCTTGCTGGTGAGAGCTCTGCATGCTTTTTTAAGTTTTCACTACATAGCTGCGGCTATTGATGTTGCCGGTATAATTAACTTATGTGGGTTTTATATTCTTACATTCAGGGGCTCATACAATCGGAAAGACCGACTGCCAGTTTTTCAGCTACCGCCTTTACAACTTCACATCGACAGGGGACGCGGATCCGACAATCAATACAGCATACCTGAGCGATCTTCAAACGCAGTGCCCTTCGGGTGGTGACGGATCGAAGAGAGTTGATTTGGACAAGGGAAGCTCCACGACATTCGATGCGACTTTCTTCAGCAACGTGAGAGAAGGAAACGCTGCCCTTGAATCAGATCAGAGGCTTTGGGGGGACAATTCCACCAAACCTTTCGTGCAAAACTACGCAGGAGGGACTTTCGGTGTATCGAGCTTCAACTTGGCTTTCACAAAATCTATGGTGAAGATGAGCAACATTGGAGTGAAGACAGGCACGAATGGCGAGATTCGTAAGGTCTGTTCTGCATTTAATTAATAATCAAACAGCAAATGTAATGGTATCCTTCTAGTAGGCAGATAGGATCGTTGCTTTGATTCTATTAATAAGGCCGAATATGACTGCAGCCGCGACCAATCACGTAGACTGCAAGCGGCAATTTATAATAATGTATTCATAATTTCTGTAATGTCTGTTATAAGAGTGCAGCCGTGACTGATCACTCAAGCTGCAATCTCTAATAATGTAGGCATGATTTGTCTAATGTCAGTTATAAGACTGCAGCCGTGATTGTTTACGCAGAATGCACGCTGCACCCTCTTATTAATGTATTCATAGTTTGTAAGTCAAATACGTTAGTTACTAGCTTTCTGTTAAATGGTGATTTAATTTACGTGGAAATATTTTTTGTTTAACAAGATTTAACCAAATAGGTTTAACCATAAAGCCATCACATTATCACCATTCTAAAAATTACTTGAACCCAAATTCTCTACTCACATCACATGGCCTCTCTTGTAATTAAAATGTTTGACGAATACAAATAGCATAGAATCTTTCCATCGAACCTTATATACACGTAAATCTTATATTTATTAAGAGTCTATTTAACATTTCAGTGCATACTTTTATATTATGTGAGAAAGCATGATCTCCTACTAACATGAAAATCAATGAAACTCAATAAGGAGAAAATAAGTTCGGTTAGATTTTATTATTTTATGATTTATATTGATAATGGGATTTCCTTTCATATTAATCATGTCATGAATATTTGATCGATGTTTGAATCATTTAATATGATTTATTTTTAGGACATAGGTGAAAAATTAAATTTTCTAAATATTTAAATAGCAGAAATACATTCCAATTAGCCATTATGAATTAGTTAGGAATTCACCGTTAGGAATTAGATGATAGAAATTAGCGGAAAAAATGATTTTATTTTCTTCAAATAATTTTTTAAATATGAAATAAGGAAAAAATAAAAAATTAATTTTTAAAATATGTAAATTAATAGAATGAAGATTCTCATAGTTATTCATATTAGTAAAAAATTTCAAAATGGAACTATGTATAGTATATTTAATCTTGTGTGACATTATAGGTGGACACTCCACCCATCAGCGTCGACTAAGGAGAAGAAGAAGGAGGCAATTTGTTTTTAGAGTAAAAATTATGGTCACACAGTGTTTATTCCAAAAGCAATGAGTAATATATTGTTTTTTTTGAAAGTTTAATAATAAATGATAATTTTAAAGCCATATTTATTGTAATAAAAGAGTCTTGAATTTTATGCTTATCGGTTAAAGAGCATAAAGATGAGAAAAGACTAGCAATAGTAAAAGAATAATTAAAAAATATGTCACAAATTGAAACAACTTATCTCATGTAATCAAGAAGGTTATAAACTAGCAATTGCCCCTAAAGGTGCAAAGATACACCGAAGGAATTGAACATGCCTATGATGTTACTGCAAAAATGTTGCAGCAAAGGAAAGATAACAACCTGAAGGGCGGAGGATGGAGGGGAGGAAATGTGTTCAGGCTTGCAATAGTCTTGCACTTGTACCAATGCGTGACAGATGTTGCTCGAACCACCTGGTTAAATCATTTTTTTCCAATCATACAACTATGTCAAAATATTATATACATATTATATCCAAGCACCTGGTTAAATAATTTTTTCCCAATCATACGACTATGTCAAAATCTTATATACATATTATATCCAAGCTATAACATGTAAGCTAATGATGAGAAACATTATTTTTTTTCCAATCATACCACTATGTCAAAATCTTATATACATATTATATCCAAGCTATAACATGCAAGCTAAACATTATCATAGGTCTTAGTGGGCATTGGCACACAAAAAATTTAATTGCATAGGAAATGACTGAAGTAAGTGTGTGTTGATAATGAGATTAAATAAAGTGCATCTTTCATATTCCAGGATATATATTCTGCAATCAACATACAAAAGGGGGATTGTTTTAGAATTTTAGCTATATCTTTTTAGAATTTTTAAATTAATTTTGATCCATTTTCCTGGAGCCATTAATTCCAATTTTAAATTTAAATTTGAATTTAATTTTTTTTTAGAAAAGATTTGTTGGAATTGCAAATTTATGTGGTGTAATTTACATAATCCAATACAATTTTAAAAATGAAAAGTTACACATGCCATATGCATATCTAGAACAAATATAGATCCATTTTGAAGAGGATTAAATCTCTTGAGGTGCATACTTTTTTTTCAAAATTTTCACTTTAAAAGGGGTCTTATAGGTTATCTTTAACCTTGTGTATGTTAATATTTTCTTTCTAGAACAAATATAGATCCATTTTGAAGAGGGTTAAATCTCTTGAGGTGCATACTTTTTTTCAAATTTTGCACTCTAAAAGAGGTCTTATAGGCTATCTTTAACCTTGTGTATGTTAATATTTTCTTTCTTTCTTTCTCATCTGTCCAAAAGTAATTACGTTGCCTTTGCACAGCTCGTGTGAGACCCACAATAATGAGTGACCATGTAAGTTAATCGTAGTTAAGAAGTCTTTATGTCAAGTATAGCCATTCGTAAACAAAAACATGCCCAATAACTTCTGCGGTTAAACACGATTTAAGGAGAAAATTTATCATAATTAGTTAAAACAAATTTATGTGGGTGCTATCATAAGAATTTTGATTTATTTATTTTACATATATTTGTTTTGTATATGGAATGGAGAAATTATAAATTTTATTTTCATATTAACAAAGTATAAATATAAAGGAGATAAATTTAATATAGAGAGAAATTTAATATATATATATATATATATATATATATATATATATATATATATATATATATATATATATATAAACTTTAAATGAAAATATTTCATATATCAATTTAATATTTAATTTAGCCAATAATATTAAAATTAAATTATCATTATTATTATTATTCTTTTTCAAAAACATTAAAAATAAATAAATAACAAACTTAATTTTAATTTAAATATTAAAAATTAATTAGATATATTTAGATTTGTGCCACGTGGCTCCCCACCCACCAATTTCTTAGGATTTGAGATTATTCCAATTATAATAAGTTCCTCTATGATATGTTCTTCATTATTATTTATAACATTTATTTATATATAAATAGATTTTATTTAGCAAAATGGTCCATTTTACAATAAGATGTGAATTTTTTTTTCGTAAGTTAAAGTTGACCCATGTCAAAAGAGCAGACCGACAAATGTCAAATGGAGATGAAAAAGGTAGACAATTTTTTTCTTTCTTAAGTTAAAGTTGACCCATGTCAAAATAGATGAACGAATGTCAATGAAGATGAAAAATGTAGACAATGCCTAGCCTAACCAATTTCAGAAAGGGACACCTTCAGTGTAAAGATATTTGAGTAGAAAGATAGATTTATCCTGGCTAATCAACTGGATGTAGCTCAAGTGGTTGGGAGAAATGTTGTTATCCTCCCTATCTAGGTTCAATTCCTTCCTGCAATATCCTGAGTTCATAATGAGTATAATTTTGTTGTCTAAGAGATTCATGTTATGGTAAGTTGTGGTGAACACGAATTTGTCATAGGAAACCATTATAAATAAGAAAGATATTTCTATTGAGAGATATTTTTTTTGAAATGTCATGGGTTTTCATGGCGTAAAGGTCCTATTTTAAGTTAAATCTCAAGTGAAATTGACATCTTTTTAGTGAAAACTAGTGAAAACTTGGGAACCTGACGAGTTCATAATGAGTATCTCTTTGTTTTCTGAGAGATCTATGTTATGGTAAGTTGTATTGAACATGAATTTGTCATAGGATACCATTATAAACAAGAAATATATTTCTAATGGGAGTAATAAATATGAATTTGTAACACTCTGGATATCATTTTGAAATGTCATGTATTTTCATGGTATAAAGGTCTTATGTTAAGTTAAATCTCAAGTGAAATTGATATTTTTTTTAGTCAAAACTTGGGAACATGATGAGTCTAAAGTCTTTCACATAGATGCATCCATCTTATGGTTACCAAGGAACAAGATATCCTCTTGCAAAGGGATTGAAGGAATATCCCATTACATAAAAAATATTGTTTCTCCCCACACTCAAGTTCATAAGGTATACCCTCTTAATCAATACATTTGGATCGAAATATCTAACATTAAAACTAAGAGGATTTATATTTCAATTTTTCATTCACACCTATCAACTCTACATTTTATAATAAAAAATATAGGTTAAAATTGCCTTTATAATACCCTAGAAAAAGATATTCATAGTCTAAGAAATAAAGGTGATATTCTCTTGTTAGGACAATTTAATGCTAAAACCATAACTAACCAAGCTATTCTTCTAAAAAATGATTCCAATTATAAACAACTTTGGATATATGATCACCTTGTTTTAGTCAGTAGATACAAAAGAAATTTGAAGACCTGATTAAAAATTTATTTCATACTGATTTATTCAAGCTCTGTAGTTCTCAAGACCTTATAATTTGCAGTGGCTTAATCAAGTGGTCAAAATCTGATCGGATGATATGTATTCATGGGCTTGGCAGTAGAGTAGTGGATTGTGTGATATCAGTATCCATGTTTCCAACCAAATTAATAATTTTGATGTCTTAAATGACCATGAGCCTAGGGAAAATTTTAGGGGCAAAACTTCACAAATGGGCTATCTTTTGAAAAAAAAAATTGCTAATTTGGTTAAAAATTCACCTATTTTTCACATATATGTGGTTAAATGGATGATATATGCTAAAAATGCCATTTTCAATAGTAAATTACATATTTTTTATTGAATATTCGTTTAAATTATATATGTATGAATTTTCAATCTAGAATAGTCGCCTACAATACTATATATGGGAAAAAAATTAAATCCTTAAAAAATACCCTGCATGAGCTTGAATTTGATCATAAAACTTTAACCTTAACTATACACTTTTCCATGCAAAAAAGCCACATGCAAGAGAATTGTGAGAATCAAAGGTACCTACTTTTAAAAAAAGAGTAAAATTGATCTCTTTGTAAAGGATTTAACTAGGGACTTACACATCTTAACTTATAAGGATACCTCGAAAGCCTCTATCATAATTTTACTATAGCCCTATTTGCTTCCATTAAGATGTTCTCTATTGAGGTGTCATATAAAATGAATAATAGAACTATTAACCCTTGATATAGAAAGTAAATTAGGGATGTTCCTAATGAATCATTAAAGTTTGATAAGATAAATATGTACAAATTTATTATTAAAAGAAAGAAAATGTACTATATAAATATACATCAACAATAGTTATTGTAACTTTATAAATTTGATCTTAGAAAGTATTGGAGGAAAGTTCTAATTCATAAAACTAAATAAAATACTTCAATTCCGTAAAAGAATTGGAATTCCTACATTAAAAACCTTTATGAATCCCCTAATGCCACGGAAAACATTTTGAATGCCCTTATAGAGAATGCTATATTATCTCTAAAAGGCATTGAGTTTGGGGTTAAACAACTCTCTAATGGGAAAACTAATGATATTATAGGCTACCAAGTTGAATTTTTTTAAATAGGAGGGTTTAGCCTCATCCCTCAAATACATAAGTTCTTCAATTTTTCAATGATTAAAGGCTTCTATAATCCTTAGACACAAAGCCCATCACACATATCTTAAAAAATGGGGATAGAAACATTCCCTCTAGTTATAATGCCATTATGATTAACCACATCTTAGACAAGCTATTCAGAATTATTTTGAAAAGGGAGATTAGCCTATGGATATAAAGCCATGGTAAAAGAGCTATTGACCAAGAAAAATTTAGGATACATCATTAACTACCTTGTTACCCTTAGGCTCATTACATAGGAATGTCACAATAATAAAAAACTTATATTTTATGTTGTTTTATTGACTTTAGAAAATATTTTGACATTGTTCCCATGAAAAAATCATATAAGATGTTGAAAGAGATAATTGTTCCTCTCAAGTTGAGGGTTGTTGTGACAAGGCTATATGAGAATGCTATTTCAAAGTTTAGGATCACAGAGAGTTGGCCAGAAGAAATCAAATGCAATATTAGAGTTCCCTAATCTTTTTGGCATATACATTGACATGTTAGATGAGTGTTTGGAATATCTAGGTTGTGCTAGCCCCATGTTCATTGGTATAGACATAATATTCTTTTGGCAAGGAGCCATTACGATCTTGGAAAATAACTAAGAGTCATCGAACATTTTTCCTTGAAGATGGGAATAACTATTAATATTGACAAAACTAAATTCGTGATAATTAAATGCTAAAATATCAAATATGATACTTTCATATCGACAACAACAAACTTGAAGGATTCCTCCATACAAATATCTTGAAATCGATATCCATCACAAGCTCAATTGAAACTATAACATTGAGAAAAAAATAAATGGACGACATCAATCTTATTATGGGCTTGAAATCAATTGTAAGCCAACAAATCTTTGGATATTTCATTAAAAAAAACTCCTCTTTGAGACTCTCGTCACTCCTATTATTTTATATGGATGTAAAGTTTGTGGTTGTAGTATATCTAGAGACATGTTGAGGAATATTTCATATATCCAAAAGTAGTTTATAACCTTCAATCGCAAGATTAAAGGGAATACTCCCTATCCTATCCTCCTAATTGAAGCAAGCCTTCCCCCATTAAAAGCATGTCTATGATTAGTTGTCATATGTATAAGAAAAAGTTAAACAACATGGAAGGAAATATGTTTCCTAAAAAATCTTCCAACTCTATCCAAAACCCCATCTTTGTCTCAAGTAGGGATGGCATAAGGATATCTAGCTTTGTCTATACCATTTGGAATAAAGGAGGAGATCATTTTGTAGAACAAGGATGATATGAACAATATTATTACACCAAAATTTAAGGAAAAATTATGAGGTGATAAAGAGTTAAATGGAAAAATGAAACTAAGATATTATAAGGTGGTGATTAAGTCCACACTCGAAAATAAAAAATATCTCTATCTTAACTAATGTTAAGAAGAAAATAAGAATTGATAAAACAAGAACAAATTCTCATTAGCTTCATAAAGAAACTCGACATTGGTCAATTCCTAAACACCATGGGATGAAAGAATATATCACCTTTGCAACATGAAGAGGGTTGAAAATGAAAGCAATTTCTCTTAAATTATCAATATTATACTAATATTTGATCAAATTTTCAAAATATTTGTCAGACTACCAACATTCCTAACCTTTTAATTCAATAAAAGACTATGCTAATCATAGAAAACTTCTTTTAATGCTTTTAGAATATATAAATAAAATGCACAAAAATTCTAAATAATCTCTTACATTCCTAAAATCTAATAAAACATATAAATTGTAAAATTTACTTTATAAACCTTTCACATCAAATTTTTTATTTATAATATATTAGAAACGGTTGTCATCTTTTATGAACAAATATACTTTTAATTTTATTATATAAAAATACTTTTCAATAAATATCAATAAATTATCTATTTTTCACTCTCCTCTCTTCTTTCTTTCTTTTCTTTTTTAATTCTCATTATAATTACTCCCCTCCTTTACCTTCACAAATAAATATAAATATTTTCTTTCCTATATAGGATTGGGCTTTCCATTCCCTTTATCTTAGAAAAATACTTATATGCATTACTTTTATCTATGAAAAATATTTATATACATATCAATAAATGAATTAAAATATAACTTACCATTACCTATATCCATAGGTATACTGAAAACCTCTCTCAACAATTCCCATATGAATACTTCACATGTTTAAAAAGGGTTAAAAACATTATGTAAAGGAAATCATAATGGTTAATTAGGTATAAATAACAACCCAAATTGAGAGTGGAGTCCATTCATGAGTCGCGCTTGAAAATGTAGGGGATACTAAGTTCAATGATTTGGGGTTAGTTGAGGTGTTAAACAGGCTTTATAAAACACCATATTTATAGAAATACTAAATTTGAATTTTATTATGAAAAAATTGAGTATTAACTAAAAGCGGTCTACTGCATTCAAATCACAAAAATAAGAAGTGATCAAGATTCACATAAATTGGACAGATACATTTATAGATTCAAGAAAGAGAAAAAATAAAAAAATATACGAATAAAAAAATTATTAATTATATACGATTAAGATTTAAAAATCTAAATAAGAGATAGAAATTAGTTTAACAAAAGATTAAAAAAATAAATATTTAAATGGTTAAAATACTAAAAATAAAAATTGATAATAACGCTTATAAAATCAACTTTTTACTTTATATTTGTAATGTAATATATATTATGTAATTTAGATATTTTTATTTCAAACTTTTTACTTTATATTTGTAATGTAATATATATTATGTAATTTAGATATTTTTATTTTTTATATTTAGATATGTGTAATCATATATATATATATTTTCGTGGGTATTTGTAATGTAATATATATTATGTAATTTAGATATGTGTAATCTTTATATATATATATATATATATTTTTGTGGGTAATTAAAATTTTTGTTGTTTCAAAATGTTATTTAAAAAAAATGGATATCATAATTTAGATTGAATTTTGCTGCAGTTTGTCACACGAGAAACTTGAATTGTTAAAGTTTATGTTTATCAAATTAAAAATATGTATTACTACTAGATATATAGTTGTTAAAATAAAATATTTTACTGAACGTAAAATGCATAAGCTAAGAGGTTGAATGAAACATCATGTGTCTAATGAAGTGATTGGGGTCAGATATTGGGTGCTTGTACCTGTTGGGGATGGAGGCTTTAGACAAAACTGAAGATGGAACTCTATGTGGGCAAAAAAAATCTAGATTGACGAGATAAGAATGCTAATGGCGTTGGACTTGCTCAATTTCATTCAGAAAGGAAATAATATCGTTGTATTCCTCGTGCTTCTCCTTCAGGACCCTGGCTAGAAGTGCCTTCATTTTCCAATGAACAATGGAATTAAGGTATTAGCTCCATCGTCCTCTAGTATGCCCAGAGTCAAAAACAAAATTGGCTACTTTGGCTCGGATTAAATAATGATAGCATTGTTTGTGGTCATCAATAGTCAAAACTTTAACTTGGTGAATTTCCTCTTGGATTTCCACAGGAGTGGAAGAATTGGAAATGGTCATAGTGTTATGAGTCTAGGATTAATGCCAGAACCAAACTTGAGGGCCTCTGCCTTCGAACCCCTGAAAACAACACATCCATTAGTAGTGCATGGTATTATGAGATACAATAGACCGGATTACGAACAACCCCTAGTAAATAGATAAATTGATAAACCAAGATGATAGGATTCTTAACATAATGGAAAAAAATTTAACACTCATCTTCTAGGAAAGTTTAGAGTGTAATCTAGCTAGATGTAGCAAGGGATAAGAAAAAAGAGAAGATCTTTGGGAATGATTGAACAACCATAGGAATCTAGTGACATCGATAAAAGTACACACCACCAAGACACTTCATAAATTATGAACTAGAGTCCACCCTACAAAGACTAGAAAATTGACAAAGTTGAAGGAGCTAAATATTGGACATAGAAAAAATACCATGCAATGTACGACCCACCGGTCTTCGAAATGCTACAAGAAGAGGAAAAGTATTTTCTAGTCACCTCCCGCCACTATTCTATCCTCTATTATCCTCACTACCAATGTTGTATAGGTCACCTCCTTGGCAATTGTTGTCTTGCTCCTCATGCGAATAATCAACACTAGGAGGATGAACAAAAGGTCCACTTCCCAGGATCCAAGATTATCATGCAATAGAATTCTATTAGGACCAACTCTGTGGGATATATCTTCCTCCTATATGAGAGGTGAGCCATAAGGAATACTACAGAACACGGGACCACGAAAAATAAGTATGGACTCCTCAAAGTTAGTGTCTTGGGGGAAATATCCCACCTATAGCAGCGGAATGTTGCAAAGGCTATAAGAAAAAGTGAAACAGAGGTTACTAAACTAAGAGCTCACACACATAATATAAACTACCATCTTAATGTGAAGGGAATCAATATTGTTTAACATGGGTAGTTGCATGGGGTGAGATAACCACCCCTTTATCCCTTCTTAAATGCAATTAGAAATGATGTAGTCACATACTCTCTTTCTCCATTAACACACTTTCTCATATATATATATATATATATATATATATATATATATATTTCTTTTTAATAAATATAATATAATAAAAACTTATATACTATAAAATATTAAAAAACTTACTCCAACCTAAAACTATATATATATATATATAAAAAACTGCATTGTAAATACATACGGAAGAACTAAGTAAATCTACATAGAAAATCAATCCATCAACGTTTAAAATAAATTTAAAAACATCCTACTAACATGATACATGTTAAGAAAATCATAATGAAACCAATGTATAAATCTAATTGATTAAATGCATTATTTAAATATTCTCTTAATCTTAACATTATTATGAAATGTATAGTGATGCATAAGATACATAAATTTATTATTTATTATTTTATTTTTTTTAAGGTTTTAATATTTAATAATACAAAACTAAGGTTATTTTTCATTATCTTAAATTGTGATAATAGTTTAAATTAATTTTTTTTAATTAATTTTAAATGGGATTAAATTATTGATAATTTAAATTGATTTAAAATAAAAAATTAATGTTTCATATAAGAAATTATGTATAGAATTATATTTATATTAGCATAGTTATATTAAAAACTATGATTGATATACATTGATAGATATATATCAAACACATACACAACTATATTAGTAAATGTAATTGATATACACCAATAAACATACATCAAACATATTAATAATTAAAACATGTATAATATAAATTTAATTTTAATATTAATATTAACATTAATTAATACATACATAATATTATTATAATAATAATAATAATAATATAATTATAAGAATTAATAATAATTATATTATAATAATATTAATTTTAAGATTCAATATATTAAGATTAATATTGTAAACCCTAATATAATATTATATATATTAGAGTTTGTAACCTTAATATAATAATAATTTTTTTTATCATAAGTATTATTATATTATAACTATAATAATAATAATTATTATTAATATAATTATAACATTTATATCAATTAACATATAATTATAATAAAAGTTTATTAGGTAGGGTTTTAGTATTTAGTATTGGGTTTTAATAATGAATTGTTGGATTAGTATAGGGTTTTAATATAATGGCTTTAATATCAAGATAAGTTAAGTATTCAATTAAGCGATTAAGTTTAAACTAATATTGAAATCTTCTATTAAACCCAATATTTATACCTAATTTTGAATTCTAATATTTAATAAATTGCAATATAATGTAACATTGTGATAATGATTATCAAATTGTTTGTCACTTTGCAGTAATGTTTGTCACAATGCAATGCTCGATATATTTCTATAAAATTCCAACATCACAATAATAAACCTTGATATTAAATCAAATATTATACACTCTAACATTAAACTAAATATTATAAATCCTAATATTAAAACCAATATTATAAACCCAATATTAAAACTTGATATTAAATACAATATTATAAGCCCTAATATAAAGCCCAATATTATAAACTTTAATATTAAACCCAATGCTATAAACCCTAATATTAATCTCAATATTATAAACCGTAATATTATCAACCCACTATTAGAAACCCTAACATTATAAACCGAATATTGGAAACTTTAATGTTATAAACCCTAATATTAAACTCTAATTTTGTAATGTCCCAATGCAATGTTGAATAAATTATAATGTCATGTAACATTGCAACAATGATTGTCACATTAAGACAATGTTTGTCACAATGTGAGATTGGATAGATTTTTGTATCATTCCAACATCATAATATTAAAGCCTAATATTAAACGAAATTTTATAAACCTTAACATTATAAAACCCAATATTATAAACCCTTAGATTAATATTAAGTCTTAAGATTACTATTATATACCCTAAGATTAATATTATAAACCCAATATTAAACCCCAGGATTAATATTATAAACCCTATGATTAATATTATAAACTTAATATTAAACCCTAATATAAACCCAATATTATAAACCCTAAAAATTAACCTAAATTTTGTAATGTCGTAATGCGACATTGAATAAATTTTAATGTAATGTAATATTGCGACAATGACCATTAGATTGATTGCCTCATTGAGACAATGTTTGTCACAATGTGACGTTGGATAGGTTTTTGTACAATTCCAATGTGACAATATTAAATCAAATATTAAAAATCCTAACAATATAAAACCCAATATTATAAACATTAGGATTAATATTATATACCTTAAGATTAATATTATAAGTCATATGATTAATATTAAACCCTAAGATTAATATTATAAACCACAAGATTATAAAACCTAGGATTAATATTACAAATCCTCATATTAAACTCTAGTATTATAAATTATAAACTTGATATTAAACCCCAATATTCGAAACCCTAATAATAAACCCCCATTTTGTAATGTTGTAATGTGACGTTCAATAAATTGCAATGTAATGTAACATTCCGACAATAATTATCACATTGATTGTTGTGTTAAGAATATGTTTATCACAATGTGACATTGAATATATTTATGTACTATTCCAATGTCACAATATTAAACCAAATATTGTAGATCATAACATAATAAAAACCAATATTATAAACCCTAATATTAATATAGTAAACTCTAAGTTTAATATATTAAACCCTAAGATTATAAATACTAGGATTAATATTATGTACCCTAAGATTAATATTATAAACCCTAAGAATAATATTAAAACGTAACATTAATATTATAAATACTAATACTATAAATCCTAATATTAAACCTTAATATTATAAATTATGAACCTAATGTTAAACCCTAATAATAAACTCCAAATTTTTAATATCACAATACAACATTACATAAATTGCAATGTAATGTAACATTGCGTCAATGATTGTCAAATTGATTATCGCATTGAGACAATGTTTGTCACAATGCGACATTGAATAAACTATTTCCAACTTTAAAATATTAAACCCTAATATTAAACCATATATTATAAATCCTAACATTATAAAACTCAATATTATAAACTCTAAGACTAATATAATGAACCCTAATTTTATTATATAAAACCTTAGGATTATAAACCCTAAGATTAATATTATAAACCCTAAAATTAATATTGTAAACCCTAGGATTAATATTTTAAACCTAAGTTTAATATATTAAAGGCAAGGATTATAAACCATAAGATTAATATTATAAGCCCTATGATTAATATTATGTCCTAGGATTACTATTATAAACTCTAGTACTATAAAAACCTAAGATTAATATTATAAATCCTAACATTAATATTAAACCCTAAGATAAATATTATGAACCCTAAGATTAATTTTAACCCTAGAATTAATATTATAAACTCTAAGTTTAATATATTAATGTTACAAAACCTAATATTATAAACCCTATGATTATAACCCCTAAGTTTAATATATTAAACCTTAAGATTAGAAACCCTAAGATTAATATTATAGACCCTAGGATTAATATTATAAACCCTAACATTAATATTAAACCCTAAGATTAATTTATAACCCCTATAATTATAAGCCTTATGATAAATTTTATAAACCCTAGAATTAATATTATAAACTTTGAGATTAATATTATAAACTGTAAGATTAATATATTAAAATACTTAATTTTAATATATTAAACCTTAATATTAATACATTAAACTTTAATATATTAAACACTAATATTATAAACCTTAAGATCAATATTATAAACTTAAGATTGTAAACCTCAATTTAATATATTAAACCCTAGTTTTAATATATTAAATCTTAAGATTAATATTATAAACCCTCATATTTATATATTGATTTTATAAAGCCATAACATCATAAAACCTAATATATAAACACTAAAATTAAGATTATAAACCCTAACATATAATATATCAAACCCTAAATTTAATATATTAAACCTTAGGATTATACACCCTATGATTAATATTATAAATTCTAAAATTAATATATTAAAGCTTAAGTTTAATTAATTAAATCTTAAAATTATAAACTTTAAAATTAATATTATAAAGCGTACGATTATATCTTAAATTTAAATTGTAGTTTACCTTATTTTTTAAAGTAGGTTCAACCAATTTCTGTCAACGTTAACTTTATTTACTTGGCATAAAATTCCAAAATATTCTCATTTTTAGATTATTTTAGAAAATAAATAAGATTATTTTTTATTGATTTTGTCCGAATTTAAAATATTCGGGAAAATCCATAATAATATTAATTTCAATACTTGACATATGAGATGTTTGACTATAAGTAGGTTACCTTGTAGAAATGTTAGCCTTTGCAATGGTGATGTCCCTGTCCCTGTAGTTTATAATAAAATAAGTAGACGACAATATCTTGCACATTATCATATTGGATACTTTGGTCATGAAAATATTGGAATCATGTCAAGGCTTATCAATGAAATCAATCCTTTATGGGTTATGAAGATTATTGGCTTTTTGGGCTTTTTCATACGTAATTCTAAGAAATATTTAATTTAAATGAAATATATATCATGTAATTTATGGAAATAGTGCTAGTGTATTTGTAGATGTGATTTTGTTGTTTGACTAGTAATTTAGTATAATTTAATTAATATTTTCATTATTTTATAATAACATAAAAAACAATTACATATAATTTAATTCATTTAATTAATTAATTTATTTATGATAAAAATTCAATATTAATTTTAAACATTAAACGCTAATTTTGTTAATTAAATTGAATTTAAAAATACACATCATTAATATATACAAATAATTCAGGTAAAATTTCTAATCTCTCACATAGATCAATGAATTATATATACATTCCCATGAATAATATTAAAGCATTGATATCGAGGCTACAATAGTTAAATGTATGTGGGAGCATACTGTAAATAACTTTTTTCATTTAAAATAACGCTTAAATACAACACATGTGCATGGGCACTGGGTATTTCCAAGTTAAGTTTATTTGTAGAGCTTTGAGATAGAAAAAGGTTTGAAAACAGTTAATCTTCTCTCCTATAAAGTTTAAGTGTATTATATAAAACATTCTAAATTGAAAAAATTGGTTTAACCTTCTGCATGATAACTATAAACCATGCAATGTCTTTTTGTCAACATTTATGGTATTTACTAACTATTAACTCGCAAGAAACTAAGCTTTTGTTAATAATTCTTAGTCACTTGAAAGACTAAGTATCTAATATATGTTAATTTTTTTTATTCTTAGTCACTGTAAAGACTAAGTATTTAATAGATGTTCAATTTTTTTATCAAGACCAGTTAATACATGTGCAAATCTATTTATTAATTAGGAAAAACTTTCTATAAGTATATTTATATTTTATCTTTATAGTGGTTTAACAAATATATATTTATTTTCTATTTCTAAAATTGGTAAATTTCCAGAAAACTAATTGTGAAATAAGGACACATTTATTATTTATAATTTTTATTTATTTTATGATTTGAAAATTTCATTAAAAAACATATTAACATTCAATCAATATAATGCAAGAATATGGTTCAACTTGACTATTTTCATTTTGTGTTAAATTTAACTCAATAATGTACAAAACAATACAAGATCACTGCGAGAATATAGATTAGCTTAACTGTTTTCATTTTGTGTTCAATTTAACTTAACAATGTACAAAACATACAATATGCAAATAAATCCATTAAAATGCAACAATAAACCCATGAATTATAAACAAGTTTCCCTTAAGAAATGAAATTTTGTTAATTCAAGGGAATAATCCATCGTGCGATATTCTTAAAAGTGGTAATCACTCAATAAAAGATATATCAGGTCGGGGCAAGCAGCAGAAAAAACAAACATGCAGAGTGAGATAGAATCAAGAACTCATTGACGCTAATTAATGGAGATTGGTACCTTGTCCTTGAAATTATTTCCATTTATGAATATTCTTATAGGCTGATGATTCTTCCAGGCATTGAATAATGAAGCTAATTGTGCCCATTCAACCAAATGTTGTTATTCTTGCGCTTTAATAAAACTATCATTTTCGACCCAACATTAAATTCTCAAGAGATTCTTCATGCAGAAACCTTTGAAAATATCTTAGCTAGGAATAATCATGATTTTCACAATTCCACGGTATATTTATAGTTGATATGTTTTGTATAAGAAGGTTCTTAATTTTATATTCTTGTAAAAAATGAAAACTACAATCATAGATCTTCGTAATAACAAAAAATGCAATAATTTTATATCATCGAGGAAAAAATAACAAAATTAAAAACCTTCAAGGAGTTGAAAACTCGACATAACATGAAACATATGAATGCTTGTTGGAGAGATTTTTCCATTCTACTAAATCAAAGATTTGTTGACATACTAACCCTACCAAACTAGACTCATCCATGGCACCTGAAATGTCATCAATTCTTTCTCCTGCTTGACCTTGGCAACGGTAGAAACAATTATGATCCTCTCTAACAACGACAATGACTGTCGATTTGAAACAATGATTACAACAGTAATCACCTACATTAATGTGCTACATATAAACCAACCACAATAGTCATCCACATTAATGTGTTGTGTAGAAACCAACCACAATAATCACCTAGAAGTATAATGAAACCATTCATTTGAGGTGTTGCACACACAGATGAAATTGAATCTGTTGGTTCGATATAATGGTAGGTAGGTAGAAGAATGGAAGCGCCATGATCTTTTGATATAATGGTAAGGAGGAAAAGAAGTGTCATTATCTAATTGGTTGAAGAAGAGGATGGAAGCAACACTTGTTCCTCTTCTAGTTACTTACTGATGTGTTCTTCCATTTTTTATTCTCTTATTAAAAATTATTTTTAAACATGGTAACACATAAGATAATAGTCCTCAGTGACATCGTATCCCTCAAAGGGTTTATACGACAAAGGATATTCCACTTAGATGAAATCTTGTCCATTCATTTAAAAAATAAAAAAATATGCTAGATGTGTTTAGAAATAAATATGGCTATAGACATATCTGAAAAACTTTATTAAATTTTATCAATTTATAATCGGTAGAAAATTATTTTTCCTACAGAATTATTTACTCCAATACATTATTATATTATTATTTAAGTATCTATTCTTTAAAAATAATCTATAGAACTTTTATTGGTAATATAAAACAATCACTATAATATAAGATAATTAATTTAATTTAATTATAAATATAAATTTTAATTATTTAATTAGCCTTGTAATTATTTTTTAATTAAATATTATATTATATTATTTAATTCAAATTGGTTCAGATTCGTTCCTGCCAAAATTTCAATGTGGTTTATTTAATGGTCCCTTGGGCTTCATGGGGTTTGTACGGTCAATCTCCATTGCTAGCTTAGGTGGACAACTCTGTTTTGTTGGTGCACCTTCATACTATTTTCAGTGACTTTCTCTAAGTATGGCGGAGCCTCCGTTAAATCCGGATTATGATGACGACGCTTTTGATGGACAAGGTCCTAGGTTTGGCAAAAGCTCTGTTGGAAGCTAGGAAAAGACACGATGATATGGTGGAATGTCAAAGGAAATCCTTCCAGTTTCTATCAGAAGCTAAATTTCTCCATCATCTGAGCAATATGGAACATACTATAAATGATTTGCGTAAGGAGGTTTTTCCCTTAGCAATAATCTCTAATTTTGTTCAGCTCGTCTTCAACAACTACGGTCCCAACACTGCTCATGAATCAAAGAATCCCCGTCGCTTGAGGGAGGTTGACTCTCCTGGAAATGGATGCGGCTAAAGGATGGAAGTTTCGTATTTTATGACCGTCATTTTTTAGTCCTATGTTATCCTGCAAAAACTTTCTTCGTCTTGGTTCTTTCTGTCAAGTCAAGCCCTGAGTACAAGTTTCTCTGTAAAAAGATTGATCTGCAGCCCTAGAGTTGGAATTTTGTATAAGTGAATCTTTATAGACAAAATTTAGGATGCCTATGCCCACTCTTTAGCTATTATTAATATAATCTTCTTAATTATTTCTTTAAAAAAAAAAATTAAATAAAACAAGTTTTAACAAAAATATATATATATATATAATAATAATAATAATAATAAAGTTTAAAGTTCAGCTCATATCAAAACATTTGAGATAGCCAAAGCCGAGGTGACATAAACATGACATCAAATGGGGCGTGAGTATATAATACAAAAGACACAAAGGTATTTTTTTGGAGTTGTCTACTTAGGCGGAGGAATTGCTCGATATAATATAAAAGACATAAATGTATTTTTTTGGAGTCGTCTATCGAGGTGGAGGAATTACTCAGAAGGCCAAAAGTGGCCAGAATCCAAGCAAAAAAATTTCAAAAAATATAGTAGAGGCAGTGTTTGAATCGTGTTTTTGATAGTGGAAATGGATTCAGCACCATCAAAAACCTCTAGGAAACCTAAATTTTTGAAATTTAACAACTATAACCTGGATTTACAAAAATCCTTGCCAAATTTTCTCTAAATATAACCGAAATTTCCATAACTTTCTAGGCAATTCCTCCAGCTAATTATACTACGGCTATTTTTTTTTGTTGAGTTTTAAATGATGGGGGAGAGGGTCCCACTCTCCATGTGGTCCCCCTCCTCCATACTAACCCCTTACGTACTCCAACATTGATTTTAAACCATTAAAACCAACCCACCCCCTCTTTATAATATTATATATATATATATATATATATATATATATATATATATATATATATTTGTTTTATTTGTAATTTACCTTTTTATTATATATTTTTGTTTTATTTTATTTATTTTTCAATACTTTTTAAATACATTAAGATCAGAATATTAATGAGATTTCTTAGTATTTTTTAGCAAACAAATAATTTAGAACTCAAAATTTGACAAGTGATAGCTTGAGAACTCAACAAAATGAGGCAAATGAGGGTTTGTTAGAAATATATTTCCATGAACAACAATCTAACAACATCGAGTCAGGTAGTTTTATTCATTTACTATTCCAAAAAATCAGCAGAAGTGAAGGCTACGAATTTTTAACTAAAATTAATTTCCTGTGTTTGTTTTGGAAGAATTTCTTTAGCCAAAAAGATTTTTTTGCTAACTCATCCTAAGATTATTCAATTAATATTTTCTCCAAAGAAAAGTGAGGGAAAGCATAAATTAAATTTCATTAATTTATAAAATTATATTTGAATTTGTTAATTTGCTTTTCACAGTTTTAGAAATCTGAATTTTCTCTTCCTTTTTTAAAATCATTTTTAGCTTTAATTTTGATTGGTTTTGGCAGAATTTGTTTCAAGATATCATAACCAATAGTATTGGAGAAATTATATTGAGGATAAGAGAAAGAAAAAATATTTTTACAGCTCCAAAATTAGATATCTAAACTGCCTTGCAACAAACTCCTTTTTGGAGATTTCATTTCTAAATTTATAAATAAAAGCTTTGTAAGAGAGTAGGAGGTTCCTCTTTCTTGCAAATAGGATACTCTTTGCACTATTTCAAGAAAAATTGTAGGATTAGTGGGAATACTTATATATGATTTTTTGGGGGTTTTTCTTTTGAGATCAAATTTCTGTCAAAGAAGAGGATCATGCAATATTGCAACTCTATTCACTCTTAGTGGATTTGAATGTCTTGGGAGGACTGTTAAAGAAATTCATTAAAAAAATAGAGCATGAGATCCAGGTTTATCATTGTATTTCAAATACTATTGTTTGAAAATATAATTTCATTCTTTTGTGACAAATTTGTGCCAATAATTCTATGTTGTAGCACTCTTGTTAAATATGTGAATTGTTGTTTATTTGACCAACTATATGATCTCATACTTACATAGATATACTATTTATTTCTCAATTTTATCTTGCATTTAATCAAATTTATGAGTAACTATTTACTTATAATTTTTCCATCATTAATTAATTTAAGAATCATTAAATAATGTGATTTATTTCCATGTTTTAATGGCTCATCTTTAATCATTTTTTAATCTCTAAAATAGAGCATGTCTCACACTTATAAATCTAGCTATTAGAACTACTTTAATAGCTTGGTATTGATCACAAAATGTATTTTAAATCCCTATTATATTTAATATTTTCACTTGGTATTTAGGAGCTATCTCCTAGGTATCAAGTTAGAGTAGTTTTCTTTGTTTTTCCGCACTACATTTAGATTTATATCTAGATTAATTTACTACATTTTTAGAAGTCTCATTTCATAGGAGAAACTACACTGGTGGCTTGGCTAAGCCCTTATGTCAGCTTAAGAATTGGTTTCTTGGAAGTGCAATGCAAGAAGTTAAGTATGATTTCCTATTCTTGTTAATAGATATTTAGGAATACAACAAGTTGGCAAGGAGCATGAGGGGTAATTGAACCCATTTGAACCATTCAGAATCATCGTCCAAAATGGATAAGGACCTAACTGGGGCCTTGGTTGGGTGATCTCCCAGTTGTCGATTTCAACATTTTTGGCCATCAATAATTTTAGCGCTAGAAGGAGGGTCAACGACAAGTTGTTCCTTTGGAGTTTTGTATTTTTAATGTTTTGTATTTATTTGCAATGACTCCTTCTAAACTTCCCATTTGGAGTTGCATTTCTGGACACGCAGCTTCCACTACTCCCATGAAAATCATAAGATACTTGTTGAAGGTAAATTGTTATGGCACAAGTAATTCTTCTGCATTTTTCAATTTATTCAAAGTTTTACAAATTGTTATTTCACTGATATTAATGAAAGTATTCTATGTAAGATCTTTACTCTAACTTTGACAAGAAAATATAAAATATGGTGTGAATCTCTTCCAGTTGCCTCTATCCACAATTGGGACCAATTTATCACAAAGTTCCTTACAAAATTCAACAGTTATGACTACAAATATGTATGCATTGAACTTGGAAACTTACAAAAATTTGAAAATGAATCTACAATATATTTTAGACTTAGATTAAAATTAATTTTTCTAAGATTTAAATCTAAAGATAAGCTCTCATAGATCGAATTAATGGAATGGTATCAATAAGTACTTATTCTTCCTTGTATTCCACATGAAATCAATGAACTTGAAGTGATTATTTTTCTTAGCACATTCGCGAATGTTGAAGAGCCACTTGTTATTGATAGAATGACTGAGTACCTTCAACAAGAAAATGCAGACATTGGTAATGGACCATCTCAGTAAGACATAAGAACATCCTATCATTTTTTTTAAGTTTAGTGTTGGTGAGACTATATTATGGTCATGTCCAAGAATAACACCCGAATAGGGTACATAATTGAACTGGTGAGTTAACATCTAGGAGTTCCTTAACAATGCACCTGATCAACATTTATCCAAAATCCCATAAGCAAGCACATCCTATCAAGTTAATACTAATCCCAAGAATGATTTAAATCATGCTAGTATTGTGGAATCAACTGCTAATAAATATGCTATTTATAATTTTACTGAAAATCAACAAGCAACAAAATCAACAAACCATAATAAAAAATAAAATAAGCAAGAATCAATGCATATTTTAAAGGAGGACCCTTCTAATAACATGCTTCCTACAACAATTTATTTTAATTCTTCTAATACTGTCCATAATTTTCACCCATATGATTAAAGATCATTTAAATATCCACTCTCAGAAATATGTAGTCAAGATAACTGCGATCGTTTTAAATTTCGAAAAATCTGAGTCTTTCCTTTAAAAAAATAATGTTTTAGCGACATAATTGGAAACTTAAGAATTATTTTATAATGGTTATTCTAAACAGAAACATTCTCTCTTATTTATTCAAATAACCATTTCTCACTTTATCTTGATCTTTTTCCTTCACTTGATTAATTTATTAATCATTTAAACGCAATTTTAAAAAATGGGGGAGATGCAATAGAATTATTAATAAGGGAGATGTAATAGATTTAACAAATAACGAATTGCCAATTAATTTTGATCAAAATAATGAATTATTAATTGATCACATCTTCAACAACTCTGAACTTCTCAGGTTTTTAAATTAATTTACTTTTTGAAAGGGAAGAGAGTGATCTTAGGAATTATGAATTCATTTATGACAACGATTTTGAAGTTGAGAATAACGAGTTATTTTATCCTCCATCAAATTTTCATGTTCTTAATTCAATTTATATTTCATGCTAAGAAATCTTTTTTTGCTCACACTTCTCATTCTAAATCTGTTAAATCTCCTAATGAGTTCATTTTTTTAAAAGGAGATTCCATTCCAATTTGTTTATGATATTATTCAAGTTTCCATTCTTTCTCATAGTCCTGAACCTCTTTCACATTTACAAGTAAATGTTAGTTTCAATTCCAATTGCATTATCTCGGCTAATACATGAAAAAAGGAAATTATTTCAAATAAATCCAACAGCCTTGTAACACTAAATGTAAATGATAATGTTATATATATATATATATATATATATATATATCAAATTTGTATACCATTTTTATTTTTCAATATTTGGATATTTTACGCTGGTATATTAAGCAGTCAAATGTTGAATACTCATTAAATGCATTAACAGAAGAACATGAAAATGAACTTCAAAGTATAAATTATGAGAAAGAAGAACTTTAAATTTTTATTCTGCAGTTTATGTTTATAATATACAAGCTTATTCTTTCTTCTGAAATAAATCTTCCTCAAACTTCGACACTTGAAAGTGTACCATTACATTTTCTCCAACTATCTAATCTATCTAAAAATATTCTTGAAAATTCATTAGAATTCCACTCTCATTTTAACGATCCATTTGAAAAGTGTTTGAAAAATTCAGTCACACAGAAGATTTTTTATATTCCTTTTATTGTGCATACTACTGACTTGTGTCTCTACACGGAGAAAGTCATGATATTGCTGGGCAAAGTGCTATTCCTGCCATGATTTCATTTCAATGGTTACATATTGGCTTTCATGAAAGGATTGAAATGTGGTTATAATTCATTTCTAGTCAGGTTTCATGTAGATGATAAATTTATTTTTGTTGATTTATTAGAAATTCATGTACATAATTGGTTGAATATTTTTTAGTAGTTTAATAATAATTTTATTTCTATTACTAATTTTTTATCTACATATGTGCGTAGGGATTAAGATAATGGAATTAATCCATTCGGAATATGAGTTCACTTAGTTTTAGTCTATTCTGTTAGACTAGATTAGAGTATTAATAGTTTAGTTTGGATTGTTTTTCTTTTCTGTTGTCTTTTAACAATGTAGGTATGAAATAATAAAGCGAAGGGCCTTTAATTTTTCCTAGTGCAAAAACTATCCCAAATAAAATCTTCTTGTGAACATGTTTAGAGAAGCATTTCGTCACTCATTAGAATTTCAATTTTCACAAGTAGTGTTACTCAACATTTGTCTGGCATCGCAAATTAGCAATATTCCTCTCCATCAGCACCGGTACTAAGGTAATTTGAGAATCTTCTGCAATTTGGTTATATATATATGGCTTCATTCAAATATAAAAAAAGGCCCATAATACAAAATGATTGATTCCTTCATATATATATAGAAGATGCCACATAGGTTGGGACTTCAACACTGTTTTAGTGGAATTACAATTTTTTTTTTGGGTTGATATAAAATCAAAGGACTTTCAACTGGTTATAGAAACCTGAATTTGCAAAAGAATATGAACAACTAAAATTCAAAGCAACAAACACTGGAATATTTTCATTGTTCCCATTTTAGCATTATTAATTAAAGCACAAATCATGAATTTGTAATGATTCTTATTCATTGTTGATATTTTAAACATGAAACCATCTCTTTCCCGGTACATATTTTTTTATTTGTATACTTAATGCTTTCCTTAGTTTAAATTGAATAATTAGATGATCTTGAACATATGCAAATTATGAGAAAAATGCAACTTTTTCTTGCCTATTCTATATATCTTCAATGGAAGAATGTAAAGATCTATAAGATAAACTTGCAATAAAATTCTTCTAGGTATGTGTACATAGGTTGATTTTCATCTACTGCTAGTTTTTATTTCAACCCTCATTTTCTAGTTTATTCACATTTTGTTTCCCATCTTTGTTGTTCTTTTTCTTGCCGGTCTTCATTGGTTTAATTGGAAGAATTAACTTTGCTAGTGGATTAAATTAGCTTTAGAATAAATAATTTTTGAAAACATGTTAATGCTAAAAAGGAGCAATCATTACGACATATTCAAGGAAGTTTCATTTTTCTTTCTGACTTTTTCTTATTATCTTGCATATACTTTTTCGAAACTTATTGTAAGTCTTATCTCTAAAATTTGTTCATAGAGACTTGCAAATTTTGGAGCAATATTTGCGAAAAAACGTAGAACCTAGATGAAACACTTATTTGCAAATATTTATCACAACTATACTTTAGATTTTAGATATTGCTTTGAATAAAAGCCTTGAATAACAAACCCACCCAGCGAAACAAAATTTTAAAAGACTTGACATAATTGAAAGAAAATAAGAAAATCTTGCTTCTTTTTGTATGCTTCTTCTATTTTGTTTGATTTGAGGTTTGTTTATTTCACGACTTCTCTTTTTATTTCAATATTGTGAGATATATTGTAGCTTATAGTTGTTTGTTTTTGTTTTGAGTGCTTTTGGCTTTGATTACTTTGACTTGAATCTCAGTTTTGGATTTGATTTCGTGGCATTTCCAAAGTATTTATGGGGAATGTTTCCTACGCAACACCAGTTATGCAACACCAGTTGGCTTATATGGGGAAATATTTAATTTATATTTTTAGTAATATTTCATTTATCTAAAGGTCATCTATGCCAAGTTTTCAGTTTATTGCACACCCACTGTTAAATATGGGGAAATTTTTGATATGGACCATGTATTGTAAATTCACCTTTATAAAAGAACAAATTGTTTCCATTATTTTCATTGATCCATCCCATAACCCTCCATAATTAAATTCTCTACTTTGGTGGATGAAGAAAATACTAGTCGGGTCAAACTTAACTAGCATTGCATCTATTTCTTTAAGTATAAAGCCTCTTGTATCACCCTGCTCTTTTCACCCAATTTCCTAACGCAATTCTTAAAATATGTTAATCAAAAGGGTGGCACATAAGAGAGTTGAAATCACATATGTGTGGGAAGCGTATACAAACTCATCTAGTGTACTAAACAGGCTCGCTTCTAGCGGGTCAATGCATACCTGGTATTAAGGAAATTTAATTGGGGTACTGAATAGACTTACTGGAAACAAAGCAATCCCATGAAAAAGAGGTAATTTCATATTTAATAGATGCATACTAATCCTTGAAAACCTCCTAGTTATATTTCCTATCGAATAGTAGAGAGAGAAAAAAATAATAATAATCATTCCTTATATTAGGATTCATTGTTTTATAGCTCAGCATTCAAGTACTTTCATTTTTCAAGAGTTTATCTTACTTCGATTCGCCTTATGTGGGACCTTTGGAAAATCATGTAATATGCAAGAATATTTTGGAAGCTTTTATTTTGACCTTTGATAAATTTTGCGCTATTATTCTAAATTAGAGATAACTGCTTCATCTCCATCTGTCACTGATTGTTGTGGCCACAACACCTGCCCATAATTTTTCAAAAATTATGGGGCCCTCTATATGAATTTTGTTAATGTCGCTTCTTGAATGTTTTGATTTTCCTGGTTTTGCGACATTTACAATTTTCTTGCATTTTTATTTTGATGACTTCATTGCTTTCATTTTGTTACTAGCTTTTGAGTGGTTCAAGTTTTGTTTCATTCAAAGTTATTGTTTGAAAGATATCCTTCATCCAATTTTAGTCAGTTTCACTGCCTGAGAATTAAAATATGTAAATATGTATTTAATAATGTTTTATTAATTATATAAATTTAATTTAATTGAAACATTTAAATTTAAATAATTTTAGTTAATTATGTTTATTTAATCTATTTAATTTTAGTTAATTATATTTATTTAAATTCATTTTTATTTAATTAAATTGTAAATATAATTTTTAATTATTAAATAGTCTTCCAATTGATTTTTTCCTTTTAAGATAAATAATGTAAAAGTTTATTTAATTCAAAAACCACAGCATTCAAGTGCAAATAAATAAATAAATAAATATATAACAAAATGATTTAATTCTTTTTTAATAATAATAATAATAAAATTAATTAAAAGATTCCTTAGTTCTCTATATGCTTAGCTCCCCGAAAGTTTTTAAGTCCAGCTCATATCAAAACCTCTAAGGTGGCCAACCTCGGGGTGAGGTAAACATGACATCGGGGTGTGAGCATATAATACAAAAGGCACACATTTTTTTGGTTGAGTTTTAAATGATTGTGGGAGGGGGTCCCACTCTCCACATGGTCCCCCTCCTTCTTCTCCTCCGTAGTAACACAATATGCTTTCCATATAATTAAACACTCCTCCAACATTGATTCTAAACCATTAAAACCATCCCGCCCTTATTTTTATAATACTTTATTATATTCTCTCCTTTTTAATTTTGTTTTATTTCTTTTATATATATATATATTATTTGCATTTTTATTATTACTATTTTACTTATTTCACAATACTCTTTAAATATATCAGGATAATGACATTAATCAAATTTCCCAACACTATTTTTTTTCCCAGTAAGTAGATATTTTTGGAACCTAGACTTTGACAAGCTTTGACAAGCAATAACTTGAGTTTTACTCAACGAAATGGGTTAAACGAGAGTTTTGTATAAATCTATTTCCATGGAAAACAATATGATAGAATTAATTCAAGAAGATAGGATTATTTTTTATTCCAAAAAATCAGTAGAAGTGAAGGTTACAAATTTGCAACTAAAATTAATTTCCTGGGTCTGTTTTGAAAGAATTTCTTTGGCTACGAAGATTTGTTGTCGCTAACACATTCCAAGAATGATCAATTGCTAATATTTTCTACTCAAAAAAAAAATGGAAAACATAAATTTGGTTTTCTTAATTTATCAAATTAGATTTGAATTTATTAATTTGTTTTTCGCAGTTTTAGAAAATTGAATTTTCTCTTCATTATTAATTGTTGTTAATTTTATTCTTGATTTGTTTTGGCATAGTTTTTTTCAAGAGATGAGTTCCAACAGTCTTGGAAGAATTATATCAGAGGAGAAAATAAAGAAAAAGAATTTTTACAGCTCCAAAAATTAGAGATCTAAAATTTCTTGCAACAAACTCCTTGGAGATTTCATTTGTAAATTTATAAATAGAAGCTCTGTTAGAGAGTAAGAGGTTCCTCATTTCTACAAATAGGATACTCTTTGCACTATTTAAAGAGTTTTTTTGGCTATAGGTTTAGTGAGAATTCTAATATATGAGTTTTTGCGGATTTTCCTTTTGAGATTTTTTATTTTTTATTTTTATTTATTTATTTATTATTATTATTATTATTATTATTATTTTAATTTTTAATTTTAATTTTTTATTTTTTATGTCGGAGAGACAGATCATACACTATTGTAGCTCTATTCACTATCGACATATTTCGATATCTTGGGAGGACTATTGGAGAAATTAATTAAAAACACAGAGCATGAGATTCAAGTTTATCATTGTATTTAAAATACTATTGTTTACAAATATAATTTCATTATTTTATGGCAGATTTGTGCCAATAATTCCATGTTGTAGCACTACTATTAAATATAAGAATTTTCATTTATTTGATAAAATATGTCCTATTATATATGTACATAGATTTTCTATTGATTTCTCACTTTTCTCTTGCATTTAATAAATTTTTTGAGTAATTGTTTGCTCAAAATTTCATCATCATTAATCAAATTAATAGTCATTAAATTCTGTGAATTATTTCCATGTTATAATGACTCATATTTAATTATTTTTTAATCTCTAAAACAAAGCATGTCTTTCACTTATAATATTAGTTGTTATAACTATTTTAAAACTTGTTATTGATCACAAAATATGCATTAAATCCCCATTATATGTAATATTCACACATAATATTTAGGATCTATTTCTTAGGTTTCGAGTTATAGTTTTTTTTTCTTCCACACCACATTTATATTTAGATCTAGATTAATTTATTACTTTTTTAGAAGTCTCCTTTTGTAGGAGCATATGCATTGGTGGTTTGGATGAGACCTTGTGCCAGCTTAAAGATTGCTTTCTTGTAAGTGCATTATAGGAAGGTAAGTTTGATTGCCATTTATTGTTGATAAGTAATTAGGAATACAATAAGTCGACAAGGAGAGTGAGTGGTAATTGACCCATTTGAACTAGCCAAAGTCACCATCCCAAACAGATAAGGGCCTAATTGGGACCCTAAACGATTAGTCACCCAATTGTTGATTTTGGTGATTTATGGACATCAACAATTTTGAAACTAGGAGGGCTATGGACAAGTTGTTCTTTTGGAGTTTTGTATTTTAATGTTTTTTATTTATTTATAATGGATCATTCTAAACTTCTTATTTGAAGTTGCATCTCAGGACATACATCTTCCCCCACTCCCATGAAAATTGCAAGACACTTGTCGAAGGTAAATTTTAATGGTAAAAGTAATTCTTCTGCATATGATTTTTTTTTCAATTTATTTAAAGTTTTATAAATTGTACTTTCACTGATATTGATGAAGGTATTCTATGGAATATCTTTGTTGTAACCTTAACAAACAAAGCCAAAAGATGGTGTGAATCTATTCTAGTTGTTTCTATTCATAGTTAGGACCAATTTATCACAAAGATATTTCAAAAATTCAATAGCTATGACTACGCACATGTATGCATTGAACTTGAAAACTTTTGAAAATTTGAAAATGTATCTACAATAACTTTTACAATTAGATTCAAAGTAATTTCTCTAATATTTAAATCTAAATATAAGCCCTCAATGGATGATTTAATGGAATGGTATCAACATGTACTTATTATTCCTTGTATTCCACATGAAAGCAATGAACTTGAAGAGATTATTTTTCTTAGCACACTTGTTGTAGTTGAAGTGCCACTTGTTATTGATAACATGCCTGAGTATCTTCAAGAAGAAAATGCAAACATTGTTAATAAACTATCTCAAAAAGACATAAGAACATAATATCAAATTGATATTGATCCCAAGAGTGTTTTAAATCATGTTGCTATTGAAGAATCAACTAATAATAAATCCGTTGTTTATAATTCTGTTGAAAATTGACAAGCAATAAAGTCAACAAACAATAATAAAATCAACAAGCAACAATGAAAATTTTAAAAGAGGACCCTTCTAATAATATCTTTTCTATAACGATTTATTTTGATTCTTCTAATATTGTCCAAATTTTTTAGCCATATGATTAAGATCATTTAAATATCCACTCTCAGGAATATGTAGCCAATTTTTTAGCCATATGATTAAGATCATTTAAATATCCACTCTCAGGAATATGTAGCCAACTTTATTGAGATCATTTTAAATTATAAAAAATTTGAGTCCTCCTTTTAAAAAAAATGAATTAGTGACATAGTTAGAAACTCAAGAATTATTTTATGATATAATTCTAAAAGGGAATAATTCTCTTTTATTTATTCAAACAACCATTTCTCTCTTTATCTCGATCTTTTTCCTAAACTTAATTGGTTTATTAATCATTTAACAATTCCTTCTCATATAAATGCAATTTTAGAAAATATGGGAGCTGCAATAAATTTAACAATAAAGAATTCTTGATTAATTTAAATTAGAATCTGAATTATTAATTGATCACATATTCAACATCTCTAAATATTCACATTCTTCTAAATTTAATAATTTATCTGGTTCTAATTTACTTTATGAAAAGGAAGAGAATGCTCTTAGGAATTATGAATTCATTTATGAGGGTGATTTTGAAGTTGAGAGTAATGAATTATTTTGTCCCCTATCAAACCCTCATGTTCTTAATTCTCATGATGAGAGATATTTTTATGTTCATACTCCTTATTTCGAATCTTCGAATCTGCTAAATATCATAATGGGTTCTTCTCCTTAAAAAGGGGATTACATTCCAATTTATGATTATGATATTATTCAAGTTTCCATCCTTGTTGAAGGAATAAATTATGAGCATCAAAGAATTTTTTTTTTTTAAATTGATGCTAATAACATACGATCTTACTCTATTTTCCGAAATAAATCTTCAGAAATCTTTGGCACTTGGAAATATATCATTACAATTTGGCCAATTATCTAATCTATCTAAAAATATTTTTAAAAGTTCATTAGATTTCCACTCTCATTTTAACAATCCATTTGAAAACTGTTAGAAAATTATAGTCATAGAGAAGATTGCTTATATTCTTTTTATTTTACATACTATTAACTTGTATTTATAGGGAGAAATTCATGATATTTCTCGGTAAAGTGCTATTCCAACCATGATTTCATCTCAATAGTTACATAATGGTTTTCATGACAGGATTGAAATGTTGTTGGAAAATTCTTTTCTAATAAGATTTTTTTTTGCAGATGATAAATTTCTTTTGCTCAACTTATTAGAAATTTACATACGTAATTGATTCAGTTTTTCTTTTAGTAGTTTAGTAATAGTTTTTTTCCTATTACTATTTTTGATGTACATATTTGTGCAAAGCCTAAGTTAATGGAATGGCTCCATTGGAATTGTGATTTCACTTAGTTTTAGTCTACCCTGTTAGACTAGGTTAGAGTAGGAGTAGTTTAGATTTGATTGTTTTTATTTTCTATCCTATTTTAACAATGCATGTATGAAATAAGCAAGCGAAGAGCCTTTAATTTTTCCCGGTGAAGAAACTATCCCAAATAAAATCAGCGTGCGAACATGTTCAAAGAAGCATTTCATCATTCCTCGGAATTTTAATTTTAACAAGTTGTGTTTTGGTTAATGACAAACAACGAATCTACACATGTGCTACTCAACATTTATTCGGCTCCACAAATTAGCAAGATTCCTCTCCATCAACATTAATCATAAGCTAATTTGAGAATCTTCTATGATTTGGTTATATATATTGCTTCATTCAAATATCAAAAAAGGCCCACAATGCAAAAGGCTCGAGTCCTTAAAATATAAAAAGGTCGCCACATAGGTTGGGACTTCGACATTGTTTTAGTGGAATTTAAAAAAGTTTTTGGGTTGATATATAATTAAAGGACTTTCAACCCGTCTACACTATACAAACCAGAATTTGCAAACGAATATGAACAACTGAAACACAAAGAAATGCACACACTAGCAAATTTTCATTGTTCTCCTTTGCATGGTTAGTTAAAGCAATTTATGATAATTCTTATTAATTACCGATATCTTGAAGGTGAAACAATTTCTTTCCCTGTAAGTATTTTTTATATACTTGATTCTCACCTTACTTTAGATTGAATAATTAGATGATCTTGAATATATGCAAATTTTGAGAAAAATGCAACTTTTAATTGCCTATTTTATATATCCTATATGGAAAAATGTCAAGATCTATAAAGTAAAATTGCAATCAAATTCTTATAGATATGTGTACATATGTTGATCTTCATACACTATTAGTTTTCATTTCAACCCTCATTTTTGCGTTTAGTCACATTTTGTTCCTCATCATCATTGTTTTTTTTCTTATAGCTCTTCATTGGCTTAATTGGAAGGCTTGACTTTTCGAGCGGATTAAATTAGTTTTATAATAAAGAAGCTGTGAGAAAATCTTAATGATGAAAATGAGCAACCAACGAGACACATTCATCGAAGTTTCATTTTCCTTTTGCATGTTTTGCTTATTATCTTGCTTATTTCTTACGCTTTCTCGAAACTTATTGTAAGTCTTATCTCTAAAAGTTAATTATAGAGACTTACAAATTTGTTTTTGGAGCAATATTTCAAAATAAAGTAGATCCCCGATGAAACACTCATTTGGAATTTTTTTTCATAACCATTCTTTAGATGGTAGAGCCTGCTTTGAATAAAAGGCTTGAATAAGAAACCCACCAAGCATGACAAAATTTTAATATGCTTGACATAATGGCAAGAACATAAGAATATTACGCTTCTTCTATCTTGTTTGGCTTGAGGTTCGTTTATGTCATGGCTTTTTTTTTTTTCAAGATTGTGATATTTATTGTACCTTATAGTTGTTTGTTTTTTTGAGTTATTTTGGCTTTGATTGATTTTACTTGATTCTTAGTTTTGGATTTAATTTCATGGAATTTCAGAAATATATACGGGGAATCATTTCTACACAACACCAGTTGGTTTATATGGGGAAATATTTACTCTTTGTTTCAATAAGATTTCATTTATCTTATGTTAGGTTTTGACTTTCTCGCACACCCACCATTAAGTATGGAGAACATATGAATCAAGCATTATAAGTTCACAATTATAAAAGAATTAATTTTCTCCAGTCTTTTCTTTGAACCCCTCCCATACCCTTCCACAATTAAATCCTCTACTTTGGTGGATGAAGAAAAGACTAGTGGGTTCAAACTTAACTAGCATCAGATCAATTTCTTTAAGATGAAAGCTTCTTGTATCACCTTGCTTTCTTCACCAATTTTCTAAATTCAATTATTCAAATATACTAATCAAAAGGGTGACACATAAGAGAGTTGAAAGAAAACATGTGTGGGAAGTGTATGCAAATCCGCCAGGATACTGAACAAGCTTACTTTTAGCGGGTTAATGCATACATGGTATCAAGGAAACTTTGTTGGGGTACTTAACAAACCTGTTGGGAGTGAAGTAATGCCAAGGAAAAAAAAAGGTAATTTCATATTTAATAGATGCATATTGACCCTTAAAAACCTCCTATCTATATTTGCTATCCAATAGTAGAGAGAAAATTTAGAAAAAAATAATTAACCATTCCCTATATTTGGATTCTCTATTTTAGAGCCAAGCATTCAAGTACTTTCATTTTTTAAGAGCTTATCTCACTTCAATTCACCTTATGTAGGACCTTTGGAAAATGTTGTAATATACAATAATATTTTAAAATTTTTATTTTGATCTTTGATAATTATAAGACTCAATATAATTTGGGGAGATTAATAATTTAATTCTTATTAATATAAACTATAGATAATTGCTTCATCCTCGTGTGTCATCAACATCTCCGCTCTATATGAATTTTGTTAATGTCACTTCTTGAATGCTTTGGTTTGCTTTCTTTTTTGAGATTTTCAATTTTCTTAACTTTTCATTTTGACAACTTCATTTTTTTATTTTGTTGTCATCTTTCCAATGTTCAAGTTTCACTTCATTTTTACTTACAATTTCAAAGATATCCTTGGTCAAAATTTGGTCGGTTTCATCACCCTAACATTAAAATATGTAAATATGTATTTTATATTGTTTTATTAATTGTATTTGGCATTTACATCAATAAGATCGAAGGCTATTTAGAGGAAGCAGGATGTGATGGCACGATCTTAGCTAGGATAGTCATCATCCTTCTTCTCTATGCTGACGATATTGTTCTTTTCGCAAGGTGCCCATCTGATCTTGATCAGCAACTCAAGCTTCTTAAAGATTTCTGCTCTACCATGGGTATGACTGTTAACACTGACAAAACAAAAGTTATGATTATCAAATCCATGAAGGACACTTACGCCAATTTTATGTATGACAATAATAACTTGGAGGAAGTGTATTCTTACAAGTACCTAGGAATTAATATTCATCACAAGCTCAACTGGAACCATAGCATTGAGAAAATGATTAATGGGGGGTGGAAAGCTTATTTGGTCTTGAAAATAATTGTAAAACAACAAACCTCGTAATGTGGGATAAAAATGAGTTCCTCTTTGAAACTTTATTCACTCCTGTTATCTTATATGGATGTGAGGTTTGGGGTTGCAGCATCTCTAGAGAATAATGGAGAAAGATTGAGCAAATCCAGAAGCGTTTTATAACTTATAACCTGAAAATTAAAAGTAATACATCCTATCCTATTCTCCTTATAGAAGCAGGTCTTTCCCCTATTGAGAGCCTAGCTATGATTAGGTTTCTACTATACAAGCACAAACTCAATAACATAGACGATCATAGACTTCCTAAGCTAGCTTTAAATTCCATCCAAAACCACCTAAGGCTCAATCGGGGGTGGCATAAAGACACAAGGGCCTAGTTAAACTATTGGGAGATCAACGAGAATGATACATTGCAAAACATTAAGAACATTAAAGAGATTGTTACCACTAAGTTGAAAGAAAAAATGTGGTGTGAGAAAGATTTAGTGGCTAAAAGAAAATTAAATTATTATAAGAAGGTCATCAACCCCACCCTAGAAGATCAAAAGTATCTCTCTATTTTAACTAGCTCAATGAAGAAAATTAATATAGAAAAGATTTGAACAAATTCTCATGAGCTCCATAGTGAAACAGGTCGTTGGGCAGTTCCTAAAACACCATGGATGGAAAGGATCTGTCATATATGTGAAAATAGGAACATCGAGGATGAAAACCACTTTCTCTTAGAGTGCCCCCTGTACAACCACATTAGATCTCAGTTTCAAAATCTTTGTTACAATACTGACCTTCTTAGCCTTTTACAATGTCAAAATTATAGTGAGCTTGGGAGGCTTCTCTCCAAGCTTTTTGAGTATAGGAATAAAATCTTAAATCAAAATAAATAATTTGTTTCTTTAGGTCCAATAGACCAATGTTTGGTCTTAGTGAACATTAACCACCACCACCATCATCATCATCAAATAAAAATAAGTTGAAACATTTAAATTTAATTAGTTTTGGTTAATTAAATTTATTTAATATATTTAAATTAATTTTTATTTAATTAAATTATAAATATAATTTTTAATTATTTAATTAGTCCTCTAATTAAATTTTTAATGTAATTATTATAATATTTTATTTAATTCAGAAAACTCTAGATTAAAAAATTATATATATAAAACAAATTTTACAAATTATAAAATATATAAAAGATTAATTAAAAGATTCACTGGTTCCTCGGCTCCCTCGCTCCCTAATTTTTTTAAGTTTAGTTCATATCAAAACCTTTGGGGTGGCCAAGCACAGGGAGACATAAATGTGACATCAAGTGGGGGCGTAAGCATATAATACAAGATGCACGGAGGGATTTTTTAGTTTCAAATGATGGTGGGGAAGGGTTCCCACTCTCCACATGGCCCCCCTCCTCCTACTCCATACTCACCCCCGTATGTATTCCATATGAAACTCTCCTCCAACATTGAATGTAAAACATTAAAACCAACCCATCCCCTTTTTATAATACTTTATTATGATTTTTTTTATTTGTAATTTAATTTTTTATTATATAATTTCATTTTATTTGAGTGTGTGCATTTTTTAATACTTTTTTAATATATTAAGATGAAAACATTGATGAAATTTCCTAATACTGTTATTTTTTTCTAGCAAGGATGTATTTTCAGAACCCAAACTTTGACAAGCGATAATTTGAATTTTACTCAATAAAATGAGGTAAATGAAGGCTCATATTGAGAAAAATATGAGAGCATTAATTAAAGCATATCTAGTCATTTATTATTCCAAAAAAAACAGCATAAGTGAAGGCTACAAATTCACATCTAAAATTAATTTCTTGGGCTTGTTTTGGAAGAATTTATTTGACCAAGAATATTTGTTGTCGCTAACTCATTCCAAGATTGTTCAATTGCTAATATTTTCTTCATAGGAAAGAAAAAGAAAACATAAATTTAGTTTTGTTAATTTATCAAATTAATATAAATTTAGTTCTATTAATTTACCAAATTAGATTTGAGTTTTTTACTTTGTCTTTCACATTTTTAGAAGTCTAAATTTTATCTTCAGTTTTAATTGTTTTTAATTTTAATTTTGATCTGTTTTGGAAGAGTTTGTTTCAAAAGATCATGCTAACAAGTCTTGAATGAATTAGATTGGAGGAGAAGAGAAAAAAATATAGGTTTACAACTCAAAAAATTAGAGATATAAATTTCCTTGCAACAAACTCCTTTTTAGAGATTTCATATGTAAATTTATAAATAGAATCTCTGTAAGAGATTAGAAGGTTCCTCTTTTCTGCAAATATGATACTCTTTGCACTATTGCAAGAGGATTTTTGGCTATAGGATTAGTGGGAATACTCATATCTGATTTTTTTGGGGTTTCCATTTTGAGATCAAATTTTCGTCAAAGAGGCATATCATGCACTATTGCATATTTATTCACTACTCATAGATTTGAATACCTTGGGAGGACTCTTGGAGAAATTCATTAAAAACACATAAAATGAGATCCAAGTTTATCATTGCTTTTCAAATACTTTTGGTTTCAAATATAATTTCATTCTTTTATGGCATATTTGTGCCAATAATTCCATGTTGTAGCACTATTGTTAAATATGTGAATTGTTGTTTATTTGATCAGCTAGGTGAGCACATGGAGCTGGGTTATACTTTTTGGCAAGAAAGGGTGCATTTTGGGTGAAAAAAACAGCTCAATCGAGCAATATTTGAGCCCTCGATTGAGTTGTTTAATGGATTAAACAATGTAACCCGAGGTTATCTAGGAGCTTGATCGAGCCATGTTTTTGAAATTTCCCGCAAATAAAACCTAGGCGTGGAATTAAAAAAAGTTGCTCGATCGAGCCTTAAAGATGGATCAAGCCTTAAAGCCAAATCGAGTTAGAGGCTAGATCAAGCTTTAAAGCTAGATCGAGCCTTTATTTAACCATGTTAAGGGCTCGATCGAGGGTTTCTTAATCCTCGATCAAGATATTTTAATTTCGAAATCAAGCACTTGATTGAGTGTTTTAAGCGTTTGATCAAGCTTCTGAGGACCTAAAAATCACAACTTTAGCACCCCTTCTGCAGATTTCTCTGCAACCTCATTTTGTACCCCAACAGATTTAAGGCATAATTTTTCCATAAGTGGCAAAGTTGAGTATGTTGGATTCGTGAAAGAGTTCTCTATCCAATGGTATATGAGTTTGACACTTTCAAATGTATATGATATTTTTCATCTAATTTCTTTTAAATATAATGTTTGAAATTCTTTTACACAATTTCAAAGGGGCTGATAAAAAATCAATAACATAAAATATACACAATGAATTAAAAGAAAAATACCAGTATCTTTGTTTACGAGTCCTCTTCAAAAGGGTACCCTTGGGTTTTAAATTTATTTAAAAATTTAAAAAAAATATTACGCGAACATATGTATCTCCAAAATGAAATTGAAATATTTCTTTGTCAGCTTCAAAAAATAATAAAAAATATAATTTTGAATAAAAAATATTTTTTTAATATGAAAAATTGGTTATCTCCATGTAGATCATGCTCATTTATATATTTTTTAAAAATCACACACTTTAGACTAAGTTATGCGACATGAACACACACATACCTCTTAAGATGTGAAAAAATTTGCAAGGAAAAGTATTGCATTTAATGGAAAATTGAGAGATTATACAACACTAGAATATTTTGCAAAAAAAATCATTAGGACAACAAAATAATTCTCCGCATATTATATTTTTACTCCGAATCAAAATTCAAAACGCTTATATGATTTTTGAAGACTTCAATTTGATAAAAGAGGAAAAACTTGAAATTTCATGACCACATTTGGCCCAAAAGTGTAGCCCATCTTCATGCATTCACCCAGCTATACGATCTTATTGTTACATAGATCTGCTATTGATTTATTAATTTGATCTTGTAATTAATCAATTTTTGAGTCACTATTTACTAAGAATTTTTCCATCATTAATCAATTCAACAATCCTTAAATTGTGTGAATTATTTCCATTTTAATGGTTCATATTTAATTATTTTTTAATCTCTAAAATTGAGCATGTATTGCACTCATAATACCAGTTGTTAAAACTATTTCAACAACTTGGTATTGATCATAAAGTGCATCTTAAATCCCCATTATATTTAATCTCTGCAATTGGTATTTAGGAGTTATCTCCTAGGTATTGAGTTAGAGTAGTTTTATTTGTTTTTCCGAATTACATTTAGATTTACATCTAGATAAATTTATAGCATTTTTAGAAGTCTCCTTTCATAGGAGAAACTACATTGGTGGCTTGGTTGAGCCCCTGTGTCGGCTTAAGAACTTCTCTCTAGCAAGTGCAATGCAGGAAGGTAAGTCTGGTTTCCTTTTCTTGTTGATAAGTAATTAGGAATACCACAACTCGACAAGGAGAGTGAGGGATAACTTGAGCCATTTGAACTAGTGAGAATCACCATCCCAAACAACTAACGAAATAACTGGGGCCTTGACCAGGTGGTCTCCCAATTGTTTATTTTAGTTAGTTTTTTCCATCAACACCAATATAGATCCTTTTTAAACATTGATCTAGCAAGCTTTCAGAGGGATCAAATCCCTTGAGGTGCAAACCTCTCTTTAGAGTTAAGAGTTTGAAAAAGGAATTGCACCTAAACAAAATTGAGCCTTGGGTGCTTGATAAATATGTGATAAGATATATCTATACAGTTTCTACACACATACACACATCATGTGTAATTTTTCATTTCTTTAAATTATGTTTTTGAATGCATAAATGGATTCAACACATAAATGGAAATTTTTAATGCATATATGAGTTCAATTGCAACAAATTTTCTACCCAACTTAAACATGTAATTCCAACAAATATTTACTACATTTAAAACAAAAAAACCAAAAATATAACTTTAAAGGGTCCAAAATGTAGAATAGTGGGAGTGTTTGAAATGTTCTAACATGTGATTTTTTTTTCAATTACTTGTATGTGTGTGTGTGTGTTCTTGTAAACATATCTAATGTATAGATATTTGGCATTAAAATATGTTATTTACAGATCATATATATATATATATATATATATATATATATATATATATATATATATATATATATATCCCAAAGGAACCCAACAACATGCCTAACATGTAGCTACTAGTAAACCTGTAGGGTCTACAACCTGTTCTCCTCTTTGCAAACTGGGTCACAACTAGGGGGATTTGAACCTTTGATCTCTCAATTTTCTCAAGATTCACATTACTTCGATCATCAATTGAGTTTCCCCCTTGGGACTTTGTTATGCATATATTATAAACACACATCAGTATTACTTCATCATTCATACTGAAAATATCATTTATTTACGATTGATAATGAATATTTTTTAAATGTCATATACCAATTTTATATTAAGAATTAAATGAGTTATTGATATGTCTCTTATTAAAAGTAATTAACTTTTTTTACTTTCATTTACAAAGTCTCATGGACACGCGTAGTTACTTACTTACTTATAATTACTCTCTTTATCCATATACATAATGTATTAGTTAAGATGGATATTTGAGTGTTTCATCTAAGATGTATATTGATATATATATTTTTAATTTTTTTAATTATAATAATTATACATATTTCTTTAAAAATATAAGTTTTCTTTTGAATTATTTTATTTTCTTGTAATATCAATAACTAATTAAGCGAGCACATTCAGGGTGGAATTATTGATGTTTTATAATGTTTTTAATTAAAAATAACGAATATTTATAGTCATCTTTTAAAATTATAGCTGACATTGCCTTTTAATTTAGAGGATATTTTATTTTTATTTAAAATGAACATGTATCAACTCCACATTAAGCACGAACATAATCACACATCGCCCTCATGTTGAGTTGTAGAATGAGCCTCTCGATGCAATGATGGAATCTTTTGAAACAAATTGGCATGATTGTAGATAACATATGGATCTTGTGCATCAATATTTTTCCATAATTTTTAATGTTTATTTTATTTTATTTTTAAACATAGTGAAGCCCTAAAATGACTAGGTTGACTGTTAGGCCTCACTATGAGGGTCTTAATATATTCATTATTTTATTATTATTATTATTAACAAGTGTGAAAGTCTTGAATTGTTTTAATGTGGGTTCTTTTCTGATTTCAAAATACGTTAACTAATCAAAATTTATAGTAGAAATAAAAGACCCACTTTTTTATAAACTTAGTACAGTCCAAAAAAATTAAATAAAAATAATAAGTAATTTCCAAAAAAATATATCTTTAAAATATGCACAGAGATCTATATAAGTTTGTTCATTTTTGTTAGCAACGAATGCATAAAGCATATAGAAAATCATGATTGAAAATTAGGAAGTTGTAAAAAAGGATGTGTTTTTGGTTTATGGAGATAAAACCAAGAGGTTTTTCAATTTGAACATAAGACTAAAATACCTAGATCATCCACCACGTAATTGAAAAAGGTGTTCTTGCCAATTTCTTTTGAAATTAATAACATGTGTACATTATTAACACACATCCATTTTATTAACATGCAAACATCCCAAAATGTGCACACATTATTTAACATGCATACATTATTTTTTCCATCTCTCATCATCTTTCCCAACTCTTTCTCCCTATTTTCCCCAACCTTCATCTCTCTCTCTCTCTAACTTTTTCTCTTCTTATGTCTCCTTCCTATCTCTCTCTCTACACCCTCCTAAGCCCCCCTTATATCCCCCTCTCCTTATCCATTTTTCTATCTTTGTCATGCTTTCAGGTGGATATGTGAAGATGGTTTACACTTTTGGGCCAAATGTGGCAATGAAATTTCGAAATTTTACTCTTTTATCGAATTGAAGCCCTCAAAATTCACATAAGCTTTATGAATTTTGATTTGGAGTAAAACGAAATTTGTGGAGAATTATGTTTTTGTCATAATGATATTTTTTGCAAAAAATATTAGTGTCAAATAATCTGTGAATTTTCCATTAAAATTAATATTGTCTTTGTAATTTTTCAGACATCTTAACAGGTATGCATGTGTTTGTGGGCAATAACATAATCTACTATATATATATATATATATAAAAGCATGATCTACACATAGAGCACTAAATATATTTTTTATTATTTTTGAAGTTGACAAATTGAAGTTTTAACTGAATTTTTCAAACACATGTGCTCGTGCATGAATTTTTCCTACAATTTAAATTTTTCAAAAACCAATAGTATTGTTTTGAAGAGGATGCACAAATGAACATGATGAAAATTTTTGAAATTTTTGAAATTTTGTATATTTTATGTTATTGATGTTTCATTCATCCAAATAGAAACTATCCAAAGAAAATTCAAGAATAAGGTTTAAATGAAATTAGATGAAAAATATCATATGAATTTGAAAATTTCAAACTAATATTCCATTAAATAGAGGATTCCTTCATAAATCCAACATGATCAACTCTGCAACCTAAGGAAAAATATTGCCTTAAGTTTGCCATGCTACAAGATGATGTTGCAAAGAAATATGTAGAAGGGGAGGTAAAACTCTATTTTTTAGGCCCTTAACAACTCAATCAAGTTCTTTAGGTAAAATTTGAAATAGATTGATCGAGGGTTCAATAAACCCTTGATCGAACTTCTTACAGGGTTAAAGAAAATATCTTGATCGAGAAAACTCTTAATCGAGCCCTGGTTTTCACTGGGAGTGAAAAGCTGGATCAAGTTATAACTTGATCGATATTTTTAATCATTAACTGCCACCAAAAACCAAATATTAATTGATAATTCAACAATTTAAAGATCTTGATTGAGCCTATAGCTCGATTGAGCTATGTTTTCAAATATCTTTCCAAAACCAACAAGTCGCCCAATTGAGTGCCTAAGTAACCACATGTTACATAGGAGCTCGATTAAGGGTTTGTTTTATAGTTTGATCGAGCAATATTTATACCCTCAAATAGCTTGATCGAGCTCTTAGAAATTTCTTTATCAAGTTGTTTTTCTTCACCTCCAAGTTCGCATGCTTGCCAAAAATTGTAAATGACCCTCTCAGCCACACCATTTCCCTATTTGTCACCCCTCTTTGTTATTCCCTTTCCCCATCACTCTCTCTATCACTGTCCCTTTCTCTCTATATCCCCCCATGTCTCCCTTTATCTCTCTCTCCATCCCTTTCTATCTCTCTTCCCTTTTCAATATCTTTTTTCCTATATCTCTCTTTCTATCTATATGTCTCCATCTAATATCCCTCTCTCTATCACTTTATATATCCCCCCTCTCTACCCCTCTTTTTTAACCTACCCCATTTCTCCTTTATCTCACCCTTTTCCCCCTCTATCTCTCTCTCTCTATCTCTCCTTCCCCCCTTTCATCCTCTCTCCCACCCATAACCGCTCTTCATCTTTTTCTCTCTATCCCTATTCATTTCTCTTTTTTCCATAATTCTCCCTCTTATATCCATCTCTCTCCCCTTTTATATGCCCCCCTTCTCTCTCTCCATCCCATCCCCCCTCTTCATCCTTCCATTTTTCTCTTAATCCTTATATCTTTGCCATATATGCCTTTCTCTCTCCTTCACTAAACCCCTACCCCACTCTCCCTACCCCCCACTTCCTTTCTCTTTATTTAACTATCCCTTTCTCTCTCTCTCACTCTCCTTGCATTTCCATCCCCTCTCTCCTCTTTTCCCTACCCCATACTTTATATCTTTCTCCCTGTGTCTCCTTATTTCTATCTCCCTCCCCCTTTCTCTATTTCCTAATGTCTCTCTCATGCTCTCTTCCTTTTCCCATCTCCCTCTCTCTTCTTTCTCTCTTCCCCTTTATATGTTACCCTCATATATCCTCAATTTTATCTCTCTCATTCTCCCCTGTATGTATCCATAGTACATCTCCCCCCCGACCCCCTCCTCTGTCTCTCTCTCTCTCTCTCTTGTCCTAAGCACCACCTATCTCTACCCATTTTTCTCTCTCTCACTATCCCTATCCATATTTCTATCTCTCTCCCTCTCCGTACTTTTTCATATCTATCTCTTCCTTTCCCCATTTATTTCTATCTCCCTCTTTCTCTCTCCCCCTACTATCCTCGCCTCCTCATCTATTATTCTTTCGTTCTATTTATATATATCCCCCTTTTCCTATTTCCTTATCTATTTCTAGGTCTCTATCTTTCCCTCTTTCTTCCTACCCTCTTGTCTCTCCCCCATGTATGTGTCCCTACTATATCCCTCTATATCACTCTATCCCCTCTATATGTGTCCCTCCTACATCCCTCTCTCTCTCACACCTCCATCTCTCCCCATTTTTTTCTCTATGTCTCTCTATCTAACCCCCCTCTTTTTCCTTCTATCTCCCTTTCTCTCTCTCTCTCTCCCTATCTCTCCCTACCCATTTCTTCCTCTCTCCTTATGTATCCCCCTATATCCCTCTCTCTATGCTTCCTTAAGCCTCTCTTGTCCACCTCTTTCTCTCTCCCTCCCTAACTCCTCCCACCTCTTTCTATCCCCCCACTCTTTCCCCCATTTCTCTCTTTGAATCCGTTTTCCTCCCCCTAACTCTCTCCATCACTACATGTCTCCCTCCCATCTCTCCCTTCCCCCCATATGTCCCCTTTATCTCCCCCCCCCACATATCTCCTTAACTCACCCCCTCTCCTTTTTTGTCTCTCAATATCCCTTTCTTTCTCTATCTCCCTATGTATTCCCTATCCTAGTCCTTATGTTTCCCTTTTTATATCTCTCTCCCACTTTCCCTAATTCCCTCTCTCTCTCTCTCTCCCCTTTTCCCTCTCCCTCTCTAGATAATTTTCCTTGAGCCTCTCTCTCTCTCGACCCATTTCCCTATCTCTTTTTATCTCCCCCCTCTCCCTCTTTTTATCTCTCTATCATTTTCTCTATTCATCCCCTCCACTCTAGCTTCATTTCTCATTTATTCTCTCTCTATACCCTTGTCGTCCTCTCTCTCTCTAAAAAAAAAAGACACTCTATCACCCCTTCCCTTTCTCCCTCTATCTCATTTCCATAGTTCTCATCCCCTCCCTCCCACCATCCCTCCTTTTCTCTATCTTTCCCCTTCCCTAATTCACCTCTCCCCATCCATTTCCCTATCCATTTCTATCTCTTTCCACATCTCTTCCTTTCCTTGTCTCTCTCTCTCCCTCCCCTATATCTCTCTCTCTCTCTCTCCCCCTATGTCTCCTCCTATCCCTCTCCCTCCTCTCTCCCCTATATTCCTCTTTCTATCTCTCCCCCTTTCCCTATTTCATCATCTTTCTCTCTCTCTTCCTTTACCCATATCCCTCAATATCTACCCCCTGCATGTCCCCATGTATCTCCCCCCCTATATATCTCCCTTCTAAATACTTCTCTCTCTCTCTCTCTCTCTCTCTCTCTCTCTCTCTCTCTCTCTCTCTTCCTAACCTATCCCCCTTCCCCCTCTCACTCTAACACACACTTTATCTCCCTCTTACTTTATGCATTTCCCTATCTCTTTCTCCTCCCCCCATCCCCTTGTCCCTATTTCTGTCTCTCTATCCCTTTCCCTTATCCCCATATTCCTTTCCCCATCATGCACTTTCTCTCTATCTCCCTATATCCACCCTCTCTCTATCCCCATCCCTTTTTCCCTCTATTTCCCTTTACCTATCCCTTTCTCTCCCTCCCACCCTCCCCCTTTTTAGGCGAACTAATCACTCTCGTGAACAAGATGGATCTTCTTAAATCTCAGATGAAATCTAATAACAAACAAGAAAGAACTACTACCTTTCCTTAGATTACAATTGATTTAAACAAACAATATGAGAGAGATCACTTACTACTTTATCGAAATGCCTATTGAAGTCCCTTTCAATACCTTCGATAGTTAACTTCCCCTTGATGCTTTAGAGGCCATTCCTGTGCTTTCCACAACTTCTCGATGATGTCATGAAGGAGATCTACATAGATGAAACCACATAAAGGATCAAATAATCTAGTATATAGAACAAAAGATAAATGAAATTCTTAACTCATCATATATCATCAATCGAATCAATAATAATCATAACCTATGTGAGTGATCAAGGAATCCCACAAATGATATTAGAAAATACATAATTAGGAAAGAACATTTTTTTTTATTAAATAAAATGCAGAACAATCTTACAACTTCAAAGCCCTGATGTTACAAGCATTTTCTCATAATATCGAACCTTATCCTTGGATGAAAATCCTCCTAGCCTTATTTCTACAGTGTAAGCCTACCTTCCATCATCCTCCCCAATCCTCTGGCCTATGTTTGATTTATAGGCCAAGAGGAGGAGGTTTGGCATCCTCTTCCTAAGGGATGAGATCCACAAATGGTGGTGATACAGGTGGCTCCAGAGACACACACAGGACAAAGAGGGCTTATGAAAGCTCAAAAATCAAAGTGTTTGGATTATTCTCTAACTAGGTTCATGTTAAATATCTTGTCGTCGTGATCGTGGTGGTGCAAACAGTTCGTCAATCTGAGTCCGGATGAGGAAGATAGAGGTAGTCAAAGTTTTGGTTGAATTTTGTTGATTGGGTAGGTTAATGGAGACACAATTTGGACTTTTTCCAGCGGACGGAATCCGGCCAACTCTGGCCAGATTCTGGGCAAAATTTTTCCTCGTTAAAATGACTCCTACGCTCAAAATTTCAGAAAATCCAAAAAAAAAGGCTATGGTATATTAAAATTAAAAAATTATATATAGGAGGTGGTGGGCCACCACCCCCACCACCCAAAACCTCATATAACAATACGTATTAGTTTCAGGGACCGGTGGGAGTTGAACCCACGACCGGCGGGAGGGCTTGCCCCACCCACATGGCGGCTCCATGTGACATAAAACTTAACGGTCCCCACACAAAACCTTAATACGTGTAACCACAACCAAATGCGCATCGTTCCAAAACATGTGCCCTCATACTAGCATTATGGGAGTTGTGGGGGAGGGCCACCCAATGCGGACCTGGCCCCCCATTCAAATTAATTTTAGTTTAGAAAACAATAATGTAATAAAAATAGGGAGGGGCGGGGTTTGACCACCCGACCCCTCCTCAACCATTTACCAATTTTACCACTGCACCAAACCATTTCATTGGGTAATTTGCCTAATTTTTTTATAAGAACCCAGTTTTATCAGTGCTGGAGGAGATGGAGGAACCAGGAGCGGGCACAGAAAATGAGGTAGAGTCAATTTTTTATTGATTTTTATGCAGGTGGAACCACGATTGAGCCAAATTTTCAGGAGGGTGAAATTTTTGCAATGTCCAAATTGGAAAAACTTTATGTTGATCTTACACCTCTCAACGACACGAACCTGATGGTGTGGTTAGTTTCTTGATCTGAGCAACCGATTTGCAGAGGAATCGGAGGAGGGAATCTTTGAGGAATCAAGGGAGAATCTAAAAGATTCCTTGAGCCCCAGATTTCCACTTTCTTAGAATTCAAAAATTTGACAGTCGATTGCACTATTCGACGCCACCAATCTGATGGTGCATTCAGATTTTTCATTTTTTCATTTCGTTTTTCGGCCACTTTTCTAAGTGGAGTGTAGTTGTCAGCGTTCAACATGCGAGCAGTCATTCCATGAGATGCGACGTAGTGATATGGATGGTATGAACAGCGTCAGCAACTTGACATCCTTTTCTTCAGATGGCCCTTGGATGTGAGGTATATGCAGTATGTTCATGTACTTCTTTTGATATGCATTTTGCTACACAGATCCATGTTTGATGTTTGATGTGGGATCTTGTTTCTTACTTATTTTCATGATTCCTGCTTGATGTGATGCGGAATCATTTGTGAGATGTACTTGTTGTCATGATTCATCATGTTTTGTTTGAGATCCCTTTGTCGCTATGTTGATGGGATACTCATGTGTCACCATGCATGTTTTCAATGAGAACCCTTTTATGCCATGTTGGCAGGATGATCTATAGTTCCTGTAGTGGAACATCTCTTGGAGCCACTCCTGCGTGAGGGAATTTTCCTTCTATGATAGCAACATCACCTCTTATGTACATCATCACTATTGACATCACTTAATGCAATGGCCTACGCCATCTTGACACCGGAGCTTGGAGACGTAGTCCCTCCTGGACGAACTCCATTATCAACGTCTTATGTTTTTGTGCACCAATGATTGTCGTGTTCCTCTTCTTTACAACATGCATATGTATTCATTTATGTTCTTTTAAAAATGAAATTTAACACATCACGAAAGTAAAAGGTCTTGGAAGGGTCCTTCGTCACACCCGAACCTGGATCAGGTGGGATAGGGAATACATAAAGAGAGGGAAGTAGCTCCATGATGGGAGGGATCATGCTTGAGTAGGTATCCATTCGAAGCTGTTAGTTGGAAAATATTTGGCTAAAAAATCTTCTAGATTTTTATTTTTATTTTTACTTGCATTAAGTCATGTACGCAGGCCATAGTGTGAGACAGAACACGTTTTTTCACAGTTTCTAATGATATCTTCTGTGTATGCACAGAAATAGACTAGGTAACTCTGTAAGATGCCAAAAATAGGTTTTTGAGTCATGAGATCTAGTGATTTCATTATATTTGGGATGGTTTGGGTTCTAGCCTTGTAGGGGGATGATTTAGAACACTTTGATGGATAACGAAAGATCCAAACCAATGGTCACTTGCCTAATGTGACAAAATGATGTGTAACAGATTGCCCCCTAAAGTACAAAGTTAGAAAATATGTTTGATGAAAAAAGAACTTTATCATGCCAAGGTGCGTGTTAGAGACTGGAGTCAGAGACTTGAAAAAATCAATCAAATTTTACAATAAAATATATAATCATCACTGAGGTAGGTATTCCCATACTCAAAGCATAAATGTATCAAAGAACCATTATGTAAATACATGTGAAGATCCATGTCAATAAACGATATAGTATGGATGCAACCAACAATAGATCTATGTTTACAATCATGAATATTTAATAATTCCATGCACCCTGGATGGATGAAAATAGATCTAGGATCTTGATCTCCATCTCTCGATTCATAGTATGAATCTAGCCATGTGATTGAATGTCTCATAGTTGAACATGGTGGAAACCACTTGATTACCGATTAATGATGTGAACCGTTAACAAGTGCGAGAGAAACCACCAATAATGACAATGGTTCTCAAGGAAATTCCAGTACAATATATGAAGTATGAATAGATGTCCCGAAGTCGAACACTCATAGAATAATTCGATCGAAGGTGAGAAACCTGCCATTAGGCCATGCAGGCTCCAAGGTACTGAAGAAGGTTTCTAGATGAACTTCCTAGATAATGAGCTGAAGTTGATAGGAAGTGATCTATTGCAGGAGGGCCTACGACATGAAGATCATGTCAAGCTTTGAAGAACACCAATTTGGAGTAATCCAGGACTGAATTAGGGATTGTCGATGTGATTGAAGGCTATGAATGGCAAAGTAATTTTGACTGAGGTGGGACTTCTCTTTAACATAGTGGAAATTCAACATTCTGACTTCGCAGCATTTGACTCAAAAAATAATACCCAAACCAACTGAAGACTTTCAATGTGGTATGGTCAACAGAGAAGAAAATGGATTTCCCAACTCGGATACAAAAGTTATGGAGTGTCATGTTGAAGAGAGACATAGTACCTTTTACAATACAAAAACAAAGGTTCTTTCCAAATTCCCCCCCACCATTACTGGTAAGTACCTCTGTTTTTTTGGTAAGCTTGAGGAGAATAACATATGCTTTTCCTGTAAGCTTATCCTTTGAAGTATTTTTAACAAACAATAAGAAGGAGTGGTTTGGTCTTGTCATGATTTATGAGTCCTACACTGTTTAAATTTTACGAGTCCAGTGAAGAGGTAACTCAATGTCGTTTTCATGAGTTTGAAAATACATGAAAAGAAAACTTGTTCAGTTCTTTCAACATAAAATTTTAACGAGCCCAGAGAAATTAAAGCTCAAAGTTTTTCAGTTTTAGGGAGTCAAGAGAAAAAAAAAAAGTAAACTCCACAGTGTCATTTTTCATAAATTTAGTCCCTCAAGCCCAAAAAAGGGTAAAATAATGCAGGAGAGAACTTTATTGACCATGATTAGTCAACGCATACCTTTTCCGTAAGTAGTCTAGTTTAGTCCATAAAAGGGGTAAACTTATACTAAATAGACGAATGTTCATTTACTTTTACAAGTTTGAATAATCAAGTACTCAATGATCTTTCCATGTTTAGGGAGTCTAAAAAGGGCGTAAAGAGAACTCCTGGTCTCACTTTTTCGTAAGTTTTTAATGAGTTTGAAAAAGTGATAAAAATGTACTCGTCGCCAAAATGATTCATTTTCGTAAATAACCTGTGTTCTACACACTTAAACTAAAAAATTATTGTCATGCTAAAAAATATAGTCAAAAAAATTAAAATTTTGGATTTAAGAGGCTAATAGGCAAAAAATAATCTTTTAATGGGCCTAAAAAACTCGTAAAAATCCAAAAATGTAAAAAGTTTTTACCATTTGTGTTTTTCACCATTTGAGAGTGATAGAGTGCATTTTTCACCAACAACTTCAGAGATAGCTTCTTGTCAAACCGTTGGACCAAATCACGAGTCGTCTTCTCTAGGTAAACCATCTCTCCAATATCTTCATTTTCATTGGTTTTATTTTGCATTTGACTATGTATTTTGGTTTTTTTGGGTGGTTTATCAAATCAAAAATCGCCCTCGATGTGCACAGTTCACCTTCATCGGGCCTACGCATACAGACTAATATTTTAACATAGAAAAGTGAGGTTTGTGTGGTTTCTAGGGCTAGAACTGTGAAAATTTTCACTGGTCTTCACATGTGAACGCACATATAACGCAAGGATTTAAAAAATTAATTGAAAACCCATTTTTTTTGCAAAAAATTACCACAATTTCTTCTAATGATCCTCCATGTTTATTTGCAGGGTTTCTAGCTGTAAAAATGGAATGGAGAGAGTGTGAACATGAAGATAAAGGTATAGATGCTTTGAAAAATCCAAAGACAATACAGGGACTAAGAAAATGTGGCCTATAGAATTTTTTCACAATTTCAGGCATGAATGCCCAAGTAGACTTGCTGGAGTGGATGGTGAGAAAGTGGAATGTACAAGAAGAATGCTTCATTATTGGAGACCATAGACTCACTATCGATGTTGATGAAATCTATTTCTTGTCTGGGCTACCACACTATGGAGTGGACATTTCTTTATATGGACATAGATGAGGTGGTGAAACAACTGCCACCTATCTAGTGCGACATTGCTTTCGAGGAGATCCTCTCAAATACGGGAGAATTGATATCAAAACCATTGAGAGGATTCCTTTGAGAGCTATTGGCTTCATTGTTGCATGACTATGTAGAAGTGCAGTTCTTCATTTGCTTACCAAGGCTCAAATGAAAATATCCGTAGAGTGTTTACAACCTACAATATTCAACTGGTGCAAAGGGGTAGTTGCCAACCTGAAAGGGAAACTAACTAGAGTAAAAACTGAAAAAATCAAGAATTTTGGGTATGGTTGCTTTGTCATCTCGTTCGCTCTAGAGAGGATGCCCCTTCTTGCCCCACAGGTACCCATAGATGGAGGAGGATCGCGAGATCCTCACATGCTGAAGTGGGTCACATTAATGACATGCCACGGAGGTGGTGAAGGGCCAACGATTCGATATACTCGTAATTTCTTTGGATGGTTGAAACGCCAAATCATCATGATTGAAGCCTCTCCATATGTAGGCATCAATCACATAGGTGATCCAGATATTCTACTACCAGCTAGAATGCAGTGGGGTGACCTAGGTAGAAACTTCACATTTTGGTTGTTTTGTGTTTTTAATTTTTTAATTTTTTTCATCCAAAACTAACTATTCAAAATGATCATGTAGATGTGGGCCTAGTGTGATTGACAAGACTACACATATTTGACAGGTGTGGTGATAAGCCAATAGCTCCCACAATGCATAACCTCGACATAGAAGAGGCATTGAATGAGATGGATCACAACCTAGAGAGGTTGACCATAGACATCCCAGATGTTGGGATTGATGACTTACCTCTCTGCTATCAGAGACACACTATGGGGGGGGGGGCGTTCCTGGACCGATTAGTCGCTTGCTACGATGAGTAGCTAGCCCTATTGTCTCCTACTATGATCATCATGTGTATTTGTTGTCTTAGGGCTAGATTTTGTTTTTTGATGATGTATTTACATGCTTGGAAAATAAAGGCCACAAGGCCTCATGTCATTGGACGACATTTTTGTAAAAACCACACTTTTTACAGACATTTGACTTATTGAAAACTACTACTTATATCACAGTCTATCTTGTACAATATATGGATGAGTATTTTTTTTCTTTCTTACATATGTTTACCAATGTCAATGCATCAATAATAAAATGTAACGCAAGATAGATAGGAAAAGTAGTAAAAATTTGTAAAAAGATGCTAAAAAAATTGTTGCACACAAAAAATAATTACAATGTACCCATGGAGAGGCACATGCCCCCCGAGATTTGTTTGATCTGCTTAAGTAAATGTTAAATTATGATTAGGAAGATGAAATAAAGGTTAATTGATATAATCATATAAAATAATCGGTTTAAAAGGGACTTGTTTCATTTTTTATCGAGCTTGAAATAGAACTATGCTCATGAACTTCATAAATTGGTTTCATTTTTCTGCGAGCTTGAAACAAAAATAGCTATGCTCATAGGAACTTTATTTCATTTTTTAACGAGGTTGACATAGTAAAATAACTATCCTCATAATCAATTATTTCATTTTTTAACGAGCTTGAAATAGAACTATGCTAATGAGCTTCATAAATTGGTTTCATTTTTATGCGAGCTTGAAATAGAAATATCTATGCTCACAGGAACTTTATTTCATTTTCTAATGAGGTTGAGGCAATAAAAGAACTATCCTCACAGTCAATTGTTTCATTTTTTAACAAGGTTGACACAATAAAAGAAGCATCCTCTCAAGGACTTGTTTCATTTTTAACGAGGTTGACACAGTATAAGAACCACCCTCAAGGATATTTATTTCATTTTTAACGAGGTTGACACAGTAAAATAACTATCCTCACGGGTATTTGTTTAATTTTTTAACGAGGTTGACACAATAAAAGAAGCATCCTCTTAGGCACTTATTTCATTTTTTACGAGGTTGATATAGTAAAATAACCATCCTCAGGGGTATTTGTTTCCTTTTTAACGAGGTTAACATAGTAAAAGAACCATTTTCAAGGGTTGTTTCATGTTTATGCAAGCTTGAAACAAAAATAACTATGCTCTTACAAACCTGTTTCATTTTTAACGAGGTTGACACAGTAAAAGAACTATCCTCATGGGTATTTGTTTCATCTTTTAATGAGGTTAACATAGTAAAAGAACCATCCTTTTAGTGACTTGGATCATGGCTTCCATTTGGAAGAAACACATGCCAAGGGATATTTGTTGACCATGGCTTCCAATAGATCTTCATTAGAAGGAAGAATAACTCTCTGGAAGGAAGACATGTGAAGAGAATCAAAAGGGGTAAGAAAATCCATTTCAAATTCCCTCATAAGGTTCCCTATGTCAATTACTAGATATAATTCATAAGAAGTCAAGCAAAAAATGAGAGGATTGCTTACATCAGTAACTGAAAAAATGGGATGGGTTGCCACATAATTATCTCGTGGCGGGGTAGATGCCACTTATATATAAGGAACATTTAGGGATTTAAGATCATTCGTAGTCAAATTAAGATCAACAAATGAAAGTTGGTCAATAGTCACAATGTTTCCATTGTGAGGATAAGAAACCACACAAAAGAGTGTCGATACGACAACTTTCATGGCATAGACATAGTCTTGCCCAAGGAGAAAATTGAAATCCAAGGGACCTTGGACTACCATAAGATCAATATAGATAATTTTACCTTCTAGAGTAATAGGTAACTTAGGAAGGATCCCTAAAGGCTCACTAATGGTTCTATTAAAAGCTAAAAGATTATGTGTAACATGTACAAGCTTAGGGAACCCAAAGCCTACCAAGCAGATGGGGATAAAACACCAACAGAAGCGCCTTCATCTACATTTGTGCATTGTACATTCTTACCATACACTTTCACAATGATTTTGAAATCGGTGGAAGAAGGAAGATGAGATCCTATCAGTCTACTCGAATCAAAGGAAATAGCCTCATTACTTGGATGGGGGTCAATGAAAACAGGTGAAATTCCCCCATGTGTAGAAGAATCTGAAGTAACAAGAAGAACCTCAACGTTATTGTTTTCACTCTCTAAAAGAGGGGTGGGATTAACTGAAAATGGTATCAAGTTGACAACTTGATCAACTAATGGATCATGAACTTGAGTGATATGTGCTTCACTCTCTAATGGAAGAGTGGGATTGACTGCAGTTGGAATTAGATCAATCACTTTGTCAACTGACGGTAGGTTGGGAGAAAGTTTACAGTAACCAGTTGGAAGTTATTGCTGTGGAAAAACAAGTTTTTCCAACAATTTTGAGGCTTTGTCCATATGAGGGAAAAGGTGACTATGATGAATCCCTTTGCATAACCTACAAGGAAACCTAACTTTACACTTTTTCCCAGGAACCTCACAATCACTGATTGATGGATCAAAAATAGGTTGATAAGAATTTTCTGACCATACTTCCAATACCTTAGGAATACCATGACAATGGATAAGGAAGTGGTCACCCTTACAAATCTTGAAAGGGTATCTAGGCTTTCAATGCATGTTTGAAGTTTCCTAAACATTACCATTACCTACAACCATAGTTGTTTTGTTGACATCTTCCTTATCTTCCTTCTTCATATTCTTCTTCCCTTTCTTCTTCTTCTTAGTCATCTGGTTACTAGCATGAAGGATTTTAATAAGCGAAGAAGAAGAACGGGAGGATGACATGTTGGGTGAATAAGGTAAAGGGTCAACATGAGGTTGGTGATGTTGAGAGGATGAAATTAGTTGAGGTGGAACCATTTAGGTATTTTGAATTAAAGAAGTTGAAAACAACCACATCAGTAAACCTATCACGAATCGGGGAAGTGACAACGTAGCCATATAAGGAGGACTAACATTTGCAAATTCAAGAAAAGGAATAGGATTCCCATTAAAATGGGTTTCTTTATCAGTAACTTCTGACATTTTTCCATTAGATTCAACTTAGATAAACTTAAAAGAAATATTAATAATTGAAAATCACAATCCACACCTAAGGTCTATAAAAAGTAAAAACAAGCAAATAACACACGCTAGTAAATCTAAGGAATCAAACCATGCAAACAAGATTTTCATAGTGAAATCACTAGTTCATGATCAAACCCAACACCACAGAAGTTAATGTGAAAAGTGGCTAAATATAAAGTGGGTGGAACCAGTTACAATGACAACCGGTTTAATGTACACGATCTAGTGCAAGTAATCTTCATTTATGCCATCTCGAATGAAGAATACCCTGCAAAAAAGGTCCAAGTGAGTCTAGCCAACATTTGTTCTAGGTATAATAGAGACTTCCCCTTTGCCATCACCTTGGGTAATAGCCGTAATATTATGGTCTCTAAGGTTACCATGTAAAACAATTTAACCTCGGGGGACAGCCACAGATCAGCCTTACACACAAGGGAAAAGTAACAAAGCTCAATCCCCTTGAAAGTTCCTCAACATGCTTAATTTGAGGTTTAATTCCAAGTGACTCCCAAGTACCCTTTCGTCACCATTTTTAATACGTGTAAATCACTCTACTGTAACAAATGACGTGGGCTCGATCACTCCACAGGGTCCGACATGATCTCGTGCTTAACTCCTTTGTAAGGGGAGCTTCCCAGAGCCAAATTGCAGTAAATGGATTTAGTTCCTATCACAAGAGGTTAATTTTTGTTTACAACTTTGGAAAGTAAACTCACTTCCCTATTCCAAATACCTACAACTTGATCTAATGTAGGTGGAAAGAAAAACCCCAAATTAATAAAAAATTCTATATTGATTTTATTAGCACTATTTTTAAGAGTTCTTACTTACTCAGAGGGTAAATGGATGTGAAAAGGATGGTGTTATGACTTGAATCAAAACCTAATGCAATTGAACATGATATTGTAATCTTTTCATTTCGATCAACTGTAACTAAAATAAGGGAAGATGTTTCATTAACTTTTCAAAATACAAGAATCAATGAATCATTTTCAAGACACAAATCAAATAGAATGCAGAATACATGATTTTTGGCTCTTCTTCGAGAAATTCAACCTAACTTTCTCAAAATCTAAGCTACAAGAAGAAATTTTTTGATCTCATCAACTTCTTACATACCCAAAAAAATCAATGAATTTTTCTTTCAACATACACAAGCTATAATTTCAATTTCATGTAATGTGATGCAAACCACTATAAGTAGAAGGTTATGTTATCTTATAGAGAGAAATAATCAATAATCACTTTGATAAAACAACAAAATTCCAACCACAAGTGATCTCTTGAGAAACCCTAAATTTTCCTAATACCAATGGCACTTTTCAATTTAGAAAACAAAGTACTTAATCTAATGCTTTGACATAAAAAGGACCAAGTCAAACTATCCAACAGTGGCTAGTCCTTTCGTTGATTAATTAGCAATTCACCAGATCAAACTTCAAACCCTAATGTCAAAAACTAAAGAATTCTTCAAAAAGAAACCCAAAAAGTCAAATCAAAATAAAGAGGATATTTTTAGAAGGTAAACAAGTGTAATTAAATAGGAAAAATAAAAATTTATGGACTTCATGAAGAGAAAACTAAAATTTTCAAAAATTCCAGGTATGTGCATAGGAAATAGATCAATCCAATGCACATACACACTGCTGGAAAGGGAAAGCTGCATCGGAATACACTCTGTGCCTAAATATTAAGTGCACACAACGAGAAAGTTTTAGAATAAATAAAAACAAGTCAAATAAATCATAAAATCTAGACTTTCAATATTTCTAAACACTGAGAGAGGGCTATGAAAGAAGGATCAAAGGTCAAAACAAAGAGAATGATGGAGAGTGAGGCGTTCTCCAGTATGGTCGCCAATTTACTAGGCAAACTAATCCCTCTCGCAGACAAGTTAGATCTCTGTAAATCTCAAATGAAATCTAAGAACAAAGAAGAATGAATTTCTACCTTTTCTTAGCTTACGATTGATTGAAACAAACAATATGAGAGACATCACTTACCATTTTATCGAAATGGTTGTTGAAGTCCCTTTCAATACCTTCAACAATTAACTTCCTATTGATGCTTTAGAGATTGTTCCAGTGCTTTCCACAACTTCTACATGATGTCTCGAAGGAGATCTACATATACAAAAACAAATAAAAAATAAGCATCTAGTATATATAATGAAAGATAAATGAACTACTTAACTCGACATATATCATAAATTGAATCAATAACCAATCATAACCTATGTGGGTGATTAAGGAATCCCACAAATGATATCAGAAAATACATAATTAGGAAAGAACATTTTTTTTATAAAATAAAATCGAGAACAAACTTACAACCTCAAAGCCTTGATGTCACAAGCCTCTTCTCACAATCTCCAACCCTCTCCTTGGATGAAAAGCCTCCTAGCCTTATTTCTGTAGTGTTCCTCTCTCTCCACCCATTTTCTTATCTCTTTCTATCTCCCCCCCTCTCCCTCTTTCTATCTCTCTATCCTTTTTTGTATTCACCCCCTCCACTCTAGCTTCATTTCTCATTTATTCTCTCTATATCCCCCTTGTCTCCCTATCTCTCTCTAAAACACAAATACACTCTCTTACCCCTTCCCTTTCTCCCTCTATCTAATTTCCCTATTTCTCATTCCCTCCCTCCCACTATAACTCCTTTTCTCTCTTTCCCCTTCCCTAATTCACCTATCCCCCACCCTTTTCCCTATCCATTTCTATATTTTTCCACATCTCTTCCTTCCCGTCTCTCTCTCTCTCCCTATGTCTCCCCCTATCCCCCTCCCTCCTATCTCTCCTTATGTCTTCCTCTTTCTCTATTTCCCCCCTTTCCCTATTTTCTCATCTCTCTCTCTCTTCCTTTACCCACATCCCTATCTATCTACCCCCTACATGTCCCCATCTCTCTCCCCCAATATATATATCCCTTCTAAATACTTCTCTCTCTCTCTCTCTTTCTCTCTCTCCCTAATCTCTCCCCCTTCCCCCTCTCACTCTAACACACACTTTATCTCCCTCTCACTTTATCCATTTCCCTATCTCTTTCTTTCTCCTCCCATCTCCTTGTCCCTATTTCTATCTCTCTATCCCTTTCCCTTACACTCATATTCCTTTCCCCATTGTGCACTCTCTCTCTATCTCCCTATATCCCCCCCTCTCTATCCCCATCTCTTTTTCCCTCTATCTCCCTTTACCTATCCCTTTCTCTCCCTCCCACCCTCCCCTTTTGTTAGGCAGATTAATCCCTCTTGTGAACAAGACATATCTCCCTAAATCTCAAATGAAATCTAGTAACAAACAAGAAAGAACTAATACCTTTACTTAGCTTAAGATTGATTGAAACAAACAATATGAGAGAGATCACTTACTGCTTTATTGAAATGTCTGTTGAATTCCCTTTCAATACCTTCGACAATTAACTTCTCCTTGATGCTTTAAAGACTGTTCCAATGCTTTCCACAACTTCTCCATGACGTCTCGAAGGATATCTACATAGACAAAAACGCACAAAGGATCAAAGCATCTAGTATATAGAATGAAATATAAATGAACTTCTTAACTCATCATACATCATAAATTGGATCAATAACCAATCATAACATATGTGGGTGATTAAGGAATCCCAAAAATGATATCAAAAAATACATAATTAGGAAATAACAATTGCTTTTTATTAAATAAAATGGAGAACAAACTTACAACCTCAAAGCCTTGATGTTACAAGCCTCTTCTCACAATATCCAACCCTATCCTTGAATGAAAATCCTCCTAGCCTTATTTCTATAGAATAATCCTACCTTCCATCGTCCTCCCCAATCCTCTGGCTTGTGTTTGATTTATAGCCCAAGAGGAGGAGGTTTGGGATCCTCTTACTGAGGAATGAGATCCACAAATGCTGGGATAGGGGATCCAAAAAGAGAGGGAAGTAGCTCCATGATGGAAGGGATGGGGCTTGAGTAGGAATCCATTTGAAGCTGTTAGTTAGGAAATATTCAACTAACAAAGCTTATAGACTTTACTTTTTATTTTTACCTGCATTAAGTCATGTGCGCATGCCATAGTGTCAGACAAAGCAAACTTTTGTGCAGTTTCTAATGGTCTCTTCTACGTATGCACAGAAATGGACTAGGGAACTGCAGAGGAAGCCAAAAATAGCTTTTTGAGCTTTGAGATCCAGGAATTTCATTCTCTTTGGATTGTTTGGGTTCTAGCCTTGTAGGGGGGTTCTTTGGAAAACTTTGATGGATAACGAAAGGTCTATACTGACAATCATTTACCTAATGTGACAAAATGTCGTGTAACACCCTTGTATCTCATTTTATATCTCTCCATATCCCTTTCTATTTCTCTATCTCCCTTTCACCATCCCTTTATATCTCTCCTCCTCTCCCCATCCCTCTTTTATCTCTATGATCATTTGGGATTCAAGGAAAAACCAAGGGGGGAGATAGAAGGAGAGGAGAAATGGGAGTGGTGCATCCCATAATTATTATCTCTCTCTTATCCTATCCCTTTATATCTATGTCTAAGATCCCCTCTTGCTACCCATTTTTACTATATCTTTTTATCTCTAATCTTGTGTGGAGGTTTCCATTTACAGATTTATGGAGGAAAACCCTAGAAATATACCACAATGACGCAAAATTGTAAACTCATACATTGGATCTACTAGGAACATACTTTTGTGCAAGGTCTGGGAGAGTTTAGATGGATTCCGCCCAAATATTTGAAGTTGTGAGATGCTTCAAAAAATATGAAGGAAAATCACAATCGTATACCAGATTTGGCAATGAGAGTATATTTTCAATTTTTTGTTAAAACCCCTATTTGGAAATCAATAATCATAAGTGTTAGTGTTGGGGATCTAGTGCAAGATCTCAAACAAAAGATTCAAGAACAACTAGATACTCCTACAAAGCTTCAAAGTTTGATTTATGTAGGGAAATCATTATAAGATGACACCAAGCTACAAGATTATGGCATCGATGGTGATTCATCCATGATATTAAACCTAAGGTTACGAGGAGGATGTCCTGGATCAAGTAACACTAAAGGTCCTATCTCTTTCAAGGATGCAGTAAAAGGAAGGTCTAAAATGAATAACAAATCTGACCAATCCTCTAATATCCCTGGTTCCTATATTGTGGAATAGGTGAATCAAGTGTCGACCTTGACTATAAATCTTTTAGAGATCAATGATATTTATTCTAATTTTCATTCTCATGAAATCATATGCAAATTTAACGATTTCTAGCCCAACTCGGAGGACCGTCATTAGTGGATTTTATCCACCTGGATCGAAAACTGTGATATTCATTTATGTTCCAAGGGATTTTTTATTGTAAAATTTGATACATCAAAAGATTTGGATTATGCCTTAAAAGAGGGACCATGGTTTTGGGGTAGTGTAGGTCTTTTTATGATTCTATGGTTTTCGGTTTTTGATGTTAATTCTATGGTGGTGTCCATAATGCTAGTCTAGGTCATGTTACATAATCTCCCACTGCATTTTTGGCATCATAAAATTTTAGAAGGGGTTGAAAATTCATTAGGGAAGTTTCTAAAGGAGGATTCAAATAGAGTTGCAAAAGAAAATTTTACTTTTGCTAGGATATGTATAGAGGTATACCTTAGTAAAGGTTTTCCTGATCACATTATCTTGATTCATAATAACATTTGGTGGTCCCAAACTTTAGACTTTGAAGATACAACATTTAGATGTCATATTTGTCAGAAAACACGACTCGTACAAAATATGTGTCCTTAGGCAAAGAAATATCCCAAAAGAAAAAAGAGACAGGCCCAAAAACTAAAGGGTTGGCAATTATTAGATCAACATGTTTTTGAACTAGAGGAGGAAGAAAACATAGAGAATAATACAAATCTTGACGAACATAATTACCAATAAGTTTCTATGAAAGGGGGGGTTAAGGAGACATGAAATGTGGCTCCAATTTCAACCAATGTGATAATGGATACAATTCATCAGCAGTAGAATGCGGATATTCCCTCTGAAAGAGAGGTGAGTGGCACAAAATGAACCCATGCTTTAGAAAGTTCATAATTTGATAAAGAAATCCCTTTAAATGTGGAAAAAAATAAAATGGCTATTATAACTACCACTCCCAACTATGGTGGTTGGTGAAAAGTGGAGAAAAAGAAGGGCATAAAATGGCAGTTTAGTGTTTTTATACTAAGCTCCCAAATGTATTTTCTCTTTTTTTTTGTGTTTTTCTTTTCTTTTATTTGGCACCAGGAAATGAATCGTATGATTGAATGCTTATTAACATCTACAAAATGTAATTTTGTTCTTTTGAATAAAATTGCAATTTCTCCTTGGGGAAAAACAAATATTGACGATGCAATGCTATAAAAAAAAGTTGACATTGAATGTGACAAATAAATATCAATATCACAATCCCATGAACAAAATTAGACATCATAATCTGTTGAAAATAAAGTGTCCCTGTGCATGTGATGAACTAAATTAAACGTCATAATGTGACAAATAGAAATTGATATCACAATGTGATGAAGAAAAATTGACATCATATTTGATGAACAAATATTTCCATCACAATATGATAAACAACTAGCAATGTCACAATATAACAAACAAAAATAAATGTTGCATTTTGAAGAACAAAAATCAACATCACAATGCAGTGGACAACATGGATGACACACATAACCACATGGCAAATTCGATGTCAATGTTGTTCAACTATAATTTTTGGTTAACCATGGTCAACCATTTTTAATTATGTCAAACATGTTCACCCATCATTTACCATGGCCAAACTTGGTCAACATGTTCATTCATGGTTAACCATAGACAACAATGTCAACCAAAATGAACTTGGTCAAACATGCTTAACCATGGAAAACATTCCCAATCTTATTAAACATGTCAAGTAGCCTATATGATGAACTATGATAAAAGATAATTAACCATAGTCAACATGATTAACCATAGCCATCTATAGTTAAACATTAACAACCATGTTCACCCACAATAAACCATAGGTGACCATAGTCAACCATGGTCAAATAATCTTAGCCATGGTCAAACATGATCAACATGTTCAAACATAGTCAACAAGTTCAATGATAATCAACCATTATCAAACTAGCACAACTATAGTCAACCATGGTCACTATGACCATACATACTTTAGTTGGTCAACCATGTTTGAAAATGGTTAAATATGGTCAACGTGTTCATCCATTATCAACCATAAACAACAGGGTCAACCACAATGAACTTGGTTAAATTATGCTTAGCCATGGTCAAGATGGCTAACATAATTAACCATGGTAAACATGGTTGAGTGGTCTACATGGTTAGCCATGGTCAACCATAATCATTTATAGTTAAATGTTTACAACTATGGTCAACAAAGTTCCCGTGCGGTCATTCATAATTGACCATAGTCAAACTTTGTCAAAGAAGCTCATCCATGGTCATTTTTAGTGTACCATAATCTATCATTTACATCCCTAGTCAACGATGGAAATCATGGTCAACCATGGTAATCAAGGTCAACTATACCAAACCATGGTCAACCAAGGTAAACTTTAGTTAATCAATGTCTATTTCGATCAACCATGGGCAAACTCATAAACTATGGTGAAGATTGTCAACCCTCTTCAACCATTATTGTAATAATAATGTAATATTAACATTAACATTAATGTAACGTCAACCATGGTCAACATTAATGCAATGTGAATGTAACAATCATAAAAATTCATCAATATTAATGTAATGTTGTTAGATTAGTGTAACACAAATATATTGTTACATTAAGGGTTATGTTGTCCTCTGAGATAATTCTAGGTTAATTAATCATGCGAGATCATCTAAAATGTTTTGTTGTTATAAGGTTTTTTGGATGACCAATGTTATGAACAGTTAAACATAGGTGCTTAAACTTTAATAATGTTGAATTTAATGAAAGCGTTGTTTGTTTGTCTCTAAACAATTAATTGATTTTAGTTGAATGCATAACAGAGTTGAAAGGGTTATAACTTACTAAATATTCAAACTGAGTATTTAGTTGCTCAACAAAATGTATTTAATTTTATGAATATGGGTGTGACAATTTATAGATATAGAGGAGTTTATAATAATAAACAGTTCTATAAACTAATCTCTAATTATTGATTATAACGTCACCGAGAATTTCTGATAAATTGAAACTCAGTTTAATCTTACCCAGGGTTCTCCATTAAAACTTAAATACATGAAGAATAACATAATGAAATGAAAACAAGAGAAAAACTCACAAGGAGACAAACTATTTGAGGTAAATCCAGAATCCTTTCATTAATTTGAAGCAAATCTCCAGTTTTATTACAATTATGCTTCGAAAGGCTCATCCAAGGGCTCAACCCATAATAACTCGAAGGAAGAGTTATTTATACAAAATATTTATTTTCTAGAAAGATCCTTTAACAAAATATAAAAATAGTACAAAAATATAGCAATCCAAAAACTGCTAAGCTACTAGCACTATCTTTAAGGAAGTTGTTGATGACGTGGCCCCCAAAATGTGTTGCCTCGTTGTCTGTCCGTTGGTGATGAAAGTTACTCAATGATTTCACACAAGTGATCCCATCTATCTTCATTTGGTATAGAAAGATTAATTAATTTCCTGTAGACTTCATCCACCTCGGTATACTTTTCAAAAGTAGGCTTATTGACAAAGATATGTTTAATTTCATGTTTGATCATTAAATCAAAATTCAAAGCTTCTAAAAGCCTTCCCTGTAAGATGACCTTTGATAACTGCAAATTTAGCTTTATCAGTTGCAATTGTGTAAAGCTTTTGGAAATACTCCTCCAAACTGATCAATTTGTCATTTGGTGTTACTAGTCCTGGAAATCCTCTTTGGTTGAGCAAGTTGAACTTAAAATGGAACCTCTGGACAACAATTTTCAAATTCTAACACTTTGTCTCCAACTGAGTGATGAGATTTTTCTTCTCCAAAACTTTCTTAATCTCAAGAATGGTTTTTATCTTGTCTACAATCTGATTTTATTCTAATTCAACTATGGTTTTTGAATTGAGAACCTTAATCATATCTGTGGTCTCACTTGGTTCCTCTTTCGGGGTTTCTCTGACCTCTTCAATAGCTGTCTGGAATTTAGTAATAAGCTCTTCCTGTTCAAAAATAATTTGTATAAAGGGCCAAACTTCAGTTATAGCTTGACTTATATCTGCCCAAATATTTTCCTTGGCTTGGGCCAAGGTCTGAGCCATTAATGACTCATCTTATAACTCTTGAATCTTCTTGGTCAGTCTATGGATCTTCTGCATCTCTTCAAGATAAAGAGTATCATTCTTCATCTTTTGTGTCTCCAGATTTTTGAATTTCTTCTGAAGCTTTTCATTTTCCTGTCTCTGGAGAGACAACTCCTATATAAATTTATTTAGATCACCTGTAGTTGATGTAGACTCTGTTGTTGCCGATGTTGATTCCCCTGCTGTCCCTGCCACTTTGATTAGTATAGTTTTGATTGGAGCTATGGACACTTGTGTAGACTGTTCCTTTTCCTTGAGCAAAGTTTCTATTTGTTCCTCCATCTTGTTTATTTGTATATTCTACTCAATGATTAGTTTGAGAATTTCTTCTTTGTGTTTCTCACTTTATTCAATCTCCTTGGTTTTGGGATCCTCTGTAGAAGGTAATTTGAGCTTCTTCCTTAATGCTGTGATGTATGCATTCTTCTTCTTGATGATGTCCTCTGCAACTTTAACATCAGTAGGATCATATCCAATCTTGATCACTAAATCTTCTAACGATTTGACCTCGTTATCCTTTGTCAAGGAGGATATCCTCTCTATCTTCAACCGTGACTACACATTTGAAAGAGTTGTTCTCAACTTTGATAGTGCCATGGCAGTGTTAGTCATGGTAGAGAAAAGCATCTCCCCAGACTGTCTATGCATGTCTATTTGGTAAATAGGATGTATTTGATTCACATCAAAAGAAAATATGGTTTTCTTATAGTGTGAAGAAGCTTTTGGAAAAGGCACTTGAGCTTGTAAGAATGCCATTTGCATCCTTCCCTTTTCAATGTCAAATGTTGTCAGCAATCTATGCTGTGAAGTAGATGTCTGCTTCCAGAATTGATCATAGACATTGGCCTTCAGAGATTCATTCTTTTGCTTAATTTCAAGAAAATTAGTGAAAATGTTTGGTTCCTCTTGTTCACCTTCTCCTGCTGACTATGTAATTTCCAATAAATTATGTGAAACTGAAGAGGAAGATGGAGTGTTAAGGACAATTTCCTATGATCCTGTAGAAGCCTTTGAATCATCCAGATTAATAACTATGGGGCTCTTTCTGACCATGAACAATGGTAATTTTAGAGTCAATCTTGTGTTTCTTTTGATAAATTAGAAACTCCTTTGCACCGTTTGCTGAAGATGATGATTCTTCTCTCGACCTCTTTTCCTGCTTGCTTTGAGAAGTGGGAGTCTGGAGGGTAGAAGGAGGTAAATTTTCTCTTCTGCTTCCTAAAGTGTGTTCTCCTCTGACTATTCTTGATTCCTATTTTTCTCAATCTATGGTCTTGGAGTGTGATTATAAGGTGTGGTTTTAAGTCCCACCCTTAAATTAGAGATTATGTTGAATGGGTCATAAGACCAGGTAAAACTTGGTTGAAATCCCATCTGCTTCAATTCTTGCTGATCCGGTATTACAAATAATGGGTCCTACTTGGGACTTGATCTTGAATTGAGATTTCCTTTTCCCTGAAACAAAATGTGGCTCGTCCATGTTGATCATTTTCCTTATATATTCCAGAGAGAAAATTCTGATTGGAACATAGTTAGGCAAATTGTATGGAGCTAACTCACAACCATATACCCTAATCTCTCTGTAATTCTGGTAAAGGTACCAGTCTCTAGTCTTAGCTTGGTCACTTAAGTTCAGGATTCTTTTTATCTCTGGGTTTATTCTTGGTTCACTCTGGTTGCTAAGAATCTGTGCAACTGGATAAATGAAATAGTCAATGAAATTTGAAAATTTAAATTTAGTTGAGTTTCTCCTGACCAATGAGGTCCACTGTGTAACTGATTGATTTATTTTTCGATCATCCTAATTGTGTAAGGTTATTGGTAGCATGTTTCCTTGTTGAAAAAGGAACATAGGAACTAGCATAAAAGAATACTTGAATACACACTCAGTAGTGATTTTCATTAACTGTTCATGCATATTTTCAGCTAAAAATTGACTGTAATTATACATGAATGTTGGCTTGTGTTCTTTGGAGAAGATGGATAGATAACCCAGGATAGGTTCATCTACCCATTGGTTCGTCTGGTAACCTAACAAGGAAGAAACTAGGGAGATAATGTATTTAAATATTTATGGAAACATTGAGGCTATGTATGGAGGGTTCTTTTTGGGAAGCTCAGCATCTTTTGGAAGAAAGATCTCAAAAAATTGAGCTCTTTGGGGGAATGTAAGCTTATGGTATAGATCCATGAGGACATCAACATAAAAATGGCTAAGGGAATCATTCTCAGGAATCAAACTCATTTTGTTTATGGTTTAGGGTGTGATAGATATTAGAATGTCTCCATTCTGAGCTACCACAATTATCTGTAGGGGATTATACCTAGCCTCACACCACATAACTAAATTAAGGAATGGATGAGTTTGAGGAAACATGAAAATGGGAAATAGTGATTCCCATAGGTTAATTTCATCCTCTGAGTCCTGATATGTTTGTTTTAACCAATGGTACAATTCGAAAATATCGAATTCGCACTCTGCATCCACAATATTAGAAAAATGGTTAGCTAAGGGGATGTGGTCAAGATTTAGGGTATCAATGTCGAGCTAGGTTGTCATTGATGTAAATATGGCAATATTCTGGATACTAGAGGATGACATGAAGCCAAGGGGATGCAGAGCAGATTCATGAAGAGACAGGAGCAAAGCCATCAGGATAGTCGAGCCATATATATATATATATATATATATATATATATATATATATATATATATATATATATATATATATATCATATTTATATGCGGAAACAGACTTATATGCATGGAGGTCTTTTGAAAGGCACTGCCAGGCCAGAGGAGCAGATGGAGACGAGAGGAGCAGACAGAGCCACCAAAGGAGCAAATGGAGCAGACAGACCGAGAGGAGCAGATGGAACAAGAGGAGCGCACAGAGCCATCAGAGGAGCTAACAGAGCATGAAGCACCACTAGAGGAGCCATATATATATAGATATATATATACATATATATCATAAATATGCAGAAACAAAGCAAATAGGGCCATCGGAGTCATCAGAGAGCCATATCAGAGCAAGAGGAACGTTGCTTGTAATATATGCCAAAGTAGAGCTATCGGAGCCATACTTATAGACCATACATATATGCCAAATAAGAGGAGCAATGGAACAGACAGAGTTAGCGGAGCTACAGGAGCAAATAGAGCAAATGGAACAGAGCATATATATATGCCAAAGAAGAGGAGCAAACGGAGGACATCAAAGAAGAGGAGCCATATCGGAGAAGTGCTGCATGTAATACATGCCCATGAAGAACTTACAAGAGGAGAACACAACTATCTGGAGCCATATATCTATGGGACGCAGCAATCACAGCCATCGGAGTAATAGTGCTTAAGGAATACTGTATCGGATGCGGAAGACTTAGATACATATTGTTTAACACTATCGGGCTTGTAAAACTATGCATATATGTGTTTAACACTACCAGAGGCACAAACGGAGGCTAAAGGGAAAATACACTATCGCAGGTGGACGTGAATTCTTATTAAGATTGGTCCAGACCCATATCGGGTCCGAAACCAATATCGCATTGGAGGAGTGGAGCCTTTCGGAACCGTCGAAGTGTATGCTCCAAAATCCCGGAGCCGAAGTATTATAAAGTGCAGCGGATAAGGATTTCGGGTCCAAAAGGAACCTTTGATATGGCTACACGGGAGAGCTCCGATAATTGGAGCCGAAATATTATAAAATAGAGCCTAAAGGAGCGTTGGGTCCACAGACCCATTACATTGCAAATCTGCCGATAGGGAACTGCTGATAGGCCGGACCCGAAATCTCTTTAGAAGGGAGCTTAATGTGCATTGGGTCCGCAGACCCTTTGTATTACAAAACCACCGATGAGAACCTGCTGAAATGACGGACCCGAAATCATTAAGAAGAAGAGTATAAAGGGCCGTAGGGTCCGCAGAACTATCACATCACAAGAGGCCACGATAACCCCGATATCTCGGATCCGAAGTCATTATAGGAAGGGATGTAAGAGGTGTTGGGTCTGCGAGGGCATCGGGGGTTGGAGTCAAGTGGTTATTTCAACCGCTGAACGGACGAACCCGCCGATGAGTATAGAGGCGGGTGTATAATATTTGGGATCCGCATATGTGAACTGGAGCGGGACTTACGTGTTTTCTCGTGTATAATATATGTGCATGTCCACGGGGATTTAAAGCTTAGCCCAATAGTTAACACAGCAGATGGGTGGTGGCTTCCGATAGTATTAAAAGCGTTGATAAAAAAAAAAAAAAAGGTGGCTCCGATTCTAAAGTGTGGAGGCAAAAATACTGTAAGGAACAGTCCCGATATTGCGGGAGACCAAATCATGGCGATTATGATTGAGATAAGATGTGGCTATCTGTTAAATGAAACAAAACCCTATGTCTGCTTGCTATTATTGTCGAAAGGACGTGGCTGTCCGTTAAATAATGCCATCCCTGTGTATGCCCACAATCATTGGCAAAGCAGCGCTGTTACAATTTTAGCCGAGAAGATATGTTCTCCGGTGGATTGTTTTGGACCTGGCCATTGATTCAACGTGTCCCATGAGCATGAATAAACAAAGGATACAGAAATTCGGGAAGCCGAAGAAGCAAGCAAGAGAAGAGGAAATGACAGTGAGCGTTGAGGAAGTCTAAGAGGCCGTGTAAGAGGAAACGAATGGACAGAGGCACGGGAATGCATAAAAACAGCAAGAACAGAAGACTGTGGTTGCTGTTGTTATTGCAAACAAAATGAGAATGTGAGATAGCAGAAGCAACAGCGGTGAATGCTGTTGAAGGCTATTGAACGCTGTGGAAATAAGCTGGAGGAGACAGAGGCAGTGAGAGGATCCAGCAGAACAAAAAGAGGGTCGCGGGGCTAATAAGACAACCGACAGTCAAAGGGGAGAAGCAGCTAGCAGAAAACATAAACTTGAGCAAGAAGTTGTTCTTTATGCAGAACTTAGTGCAGCTAACAACAGACTGACTAGAGCTATGTGAAGACATTATCAAAAAGTATGAAGGCTATTGGAGACTATGCGTGTGTGCAGAGATGTGAAGACTCATCCATAAGAAGACATGGTTTTCATTGATACTGGAGTTTGGAGATTACAGTGAAGCTGTAAATAGATAGAACTCAGCAGAGAAGAGTTCTGAGAATAGAAGGATAGGAGTCCTTGGGGTTGGTGCCTCAAAACTGAGAAGGATAGGAGTCCTTGGGTGTTGGTGCCTCAGAAGCAAGAAGGATTGGGGTTGGTGCCTCAGAAGTATGGAAGGATTGAAGTCCTTGGGAGTTGGTGCTCCTAAGTCCAAGATTGGTGTCTTGGCAAAATAGAGTTGGTGCTCTGGAGGTTGGAGCCTAACCAAAGTCCAAGTTGGAGCTTGGCAACTAATTGTGACCATCTATATATTGTATTTATTTTACTGCACAGTTATATTAATAAAATCATTTATTCTTGCTGTTCATTTTGTGTTCTGAATATATATATGTTTTAACTGGTAAAACAATAGTGGGAAAAAGAAATACTGATTCACCCCCCCTCAGTATTTCCAACAATTGGTATCAGAGCCGGTTCCTTCATTCAAAGATTAACAACTTGAAGGTCGAAATTTAGAACACAAATGGCAAGGTCAAGGAAGAAAGTCTCCAATCCTCCTAAGGATGTGTCTCCCTCTACTACTAAAACAGAAGACAATCAATTTGAGGAAGCTCCAAGGCTCAATGGTAACTTTAATATATGGGAAGCAAGAATGAGGAATTTCTTACAGACTCAAGGCTTTGAAATCTAGAAATCAGAGATTGATGATAGCAGGATGGATAGAGAATCCAAGGAGTATAATGCAAAAGCAGTAAATGCAATCTTGAATGGGCTCCCTAATTCTGTAAAGAACAATCTAGGAAAATATTCATCAGCAAAGGATATATGGGACAAACTTCATGACCTTCACTCAAAAGGAGCACTGACCATGACCATCAATCAAGAAGGAAATCTAGAACCCATCATAGAAGCTGAACATGAGAATGATGATGTCAAGGCTAAAGCAGACTTAGAAGATGAAGAGAATGAAAAAGACTTTGTAGAAGAACTCCTCGCTCAACTTATGACTTCCATGGAAGAGATTAACAATTTGAAAAAGGAAAATGAGAAACTTAAGAATATAGCTCCAGTTGGTGACCAAGATCAAACAAGGAAGAAATTTGATCTCATCAAGCTTCAAGTACAAGAAAGGGATGAAGAGCTTGCCAAGCTTAAGAAGGAGTTTCATCAAAGAAAAAGAGAGCATCATGAAGAAGTCATATCCATGAAAAATCAATTGAATAAAGCAAAGAAGCAGGAAGATATCTTTTCAATCCAACTTGAACAAAGGCACAAGAGCTTGAACAAACTTGAAGAAGAGATTGGTCAGTACAAGGTAGAGGTCTCCTCCCTTAAGTCTCAATTACAAGAAGCCAGGAAACAAGCACAAGGAGCTGAGAAGGAAATGGAGAGCAGTCAAGTAAAGAATGAAGAAATCTTCAAAATGAAGTCAGATATCATCTCCCTTAAAATAGTAGCAGCTGAAGCTACTCGTAGCAAGGAAGAAACTGAGGAACAACTCACAAAGAAGAATAGTGAGTGTGAAAGACTGGAAGAAGAGATTGTCCTCCTGAGAAAAAAAGGTTGAAGGGATGAACAAAATCTTGAAGAGCTCTCAGGCCTTGGATGACATGCTCAGCTATCATAGAAATCCATCTGATAAATCAGGTCTCGGGTATGCAGGTGAATCCTCAAACAAGAATGAAAATGCTTCAAACAAAAGAGATATGAAGAAGACAGAAAGAAATGGTGATGCTCCCAGCTCCAGCGAAGGCAAGGAGAAGAATCAAGATTACAATAGAACAAATCCTGCTCCAAGAAGAAAACCAGCTCCAAGAAGAAATATAGATGATGACAAAGATGCGAGAGGTAATGGTTATCATCAAAGGATCTCAAGGCAGAAAGGCTTCAGATGTACATCAAGGAAACCTCCATCTCCCAGGTACCAAAGTTCATTTTTGGTTATTGTTATTCCTATTCAAACTTGGTCACATGGCAAAAGACTGTAAGGCATATCATAAAGATAAATGGTATGGTGCCCAACCATTGCATAGAGATAGATGTTATAGTCTCCGACAACCTCCAAGAAACAACTTTGCAGAAAGAAATCATGAATTCTTATTCATGAACAATGTAGAATGCTTCAAGTGTCATAACATCGGTCATATGGCACGTGATTGTAACTTAACATGGGCTCTTACACAAGCTAGAACCATGCAAAAGAATAAAGTTACACAAGTATGGAGAAGGAAGGAAATACAATCCGAAAGTCCCTTGAGTTCTTCAGCCAACAACATGTGTCATTGGCCTAAATTTTGACAATCTAAGCATTTTATAAGAAGACTCTGCCAAGAGGAGATGATGAATACAGTTAGGGGGAGCCTATCATGTTCTCAGGAGCACTCCATTGAAGCATATGATCTTGTAACCATGCTTTGGACTATTGTTAAAGAAATAGGGCAAACAACCATGGTGTTGTTATGATAGAAGTTTATGTATTAACTCAGGAATTAAATGTGAGAACAGATAAATTCTGGACACTGATAGAGGCAGTCTTCAAACAAACAGATACATCTGGAATGGAATTTGAAGTAAGAATAGCTGGCAGCCTATATCAAAACTGAAGCATTGCAAAAAGATGCAGATCAGCAATTGTATTTAAAAGACAATCACAGATTGGATATCTGAATCTGCAGAGATATGTACAAGAACGCAAGGAAAAGATGGCTCATAGGAAGAAGAATGTTGTGCAGTCAAGCATAACTTAAGCTGATATAGATCACTTAAGGAATATAGCAACAACAAGGCACAACCCCTCACATTTTTTTCCAAATGCAATGATGATTGAATACTAGATGGCAGTAACTTAAAGGGAAGCACAAAAACACAAATAAACTCAGATATGAAGAAAGACAATCTCAGTAGCAGTCTCTCTCTTGATTCGAACTATGAAGGTCTCTCAATTCTGCCTATGGAGACATCAATATGGATTGAGCATGAAAGCCTGGACTTGGACACTTGTGTATGGCCATTTGCAATCTGAATGAAAGCATTAAAGTAGAGCATCCTTAAGCATTGTTGAAGCCATGATAAAGCAGTTCTGAGACATGAAGATGATAAAGCATCAATCCTTCTATCTTGAAGAAGAAGAGCACTATGACAGGGGGAGTCACAGACCCATGAAGATCTACCATTCATGAAGAACAAAAGCAGTTTGATAGGGGGAGTCCTAGAGCACTCCTTTGCCATTGATGTCAAAGGGGGAGAGAAGAAGAATATTGCCATCAATAACAAAGGGGGAGATTGCTGACCTAGGTTGTCATTGATGTAAATATGGCAATATTCTAGATACTAGAGGATGACATGAAGCCAAGGGGATGTAGAGCAGATTCATGAAGAGACAGGAGCAAAGCCATCAGGATAGCCGAGCCATATATATATATATATATATATCTATATATATATATATATATATATATATATATATATATATATATATATATATATATATATATATATATATATATATATATATATATATATATATATATATATATATATATATATATATATATATATATATATATGCGGAAACAAACTTATATGCAAGGAGGTCTTTTGAAAGGCACTGTCAGGTTAGAGGAGCAGATGGAGACGAGAGGAGCAGACAGAGCCACCAAAGGAGCAAATGGAGTAGACGGATCGAGAGGAGGAAATGGAACAAGAGGAGCTAAGAGGAGACGGACCGAAAGGAGCAGATGGAGACGAGAGGAGCAGACAGAGCCACCAAAGGATCAAATGGAGCAGACAGACCGAGAGGAGCAGATGGAGATGAGAGGAGCACGCAGAGCCATCAGAGGAGCTAACAGAGCATGAAGTACCACCAGAGGAGCCATATATATATATATATATATATATATATATATCATACATATGCGGAAACAAAGCAAATAGCGCCATCGGAGTCATCAGAGAGCCATATCAGAGCAAGAGGAACATTGCTTGTAATATATGCCAAAGCAGAGCTAGCGGAGCCATACTTATAGACCATACATATATGCTAAAGAAGAGGAGCAAACAGAGGACATCAAAGAAAAGGAGCCATATCGGAGGAGTGCTGCATGTAATACATGCCCACGAAGAACCTACAAGAGGAGCACATAGCTATCTGGAGCCATATATCTATGGGACGCAACAATCACAACCATCGGAGCAATAGTGCTTAAGGAATACTGTATCGGAGGCGGAAGACTTAGGTACGTATTGTTTAACACTATCGGGCTTGTAAAACTATGCATATATGTGTTTAACACTACCAGATGCGCAAACGGAGGCTAAAGGGAAAATACACTATCGCAGGCGGACGTGAAATCTTATTAAGATTGGTCCAGAACCATATCGGGTCCGAAACCAATATCGCATCGGAGGAGTGGAGCCTTTCGGAACAGCCGAAGTGTATGCTCCAAAATCCCGGAGCCGAAGTATTATAAAGTGCAGCGGATAAGGATTTCGGGTCCGAAAGGAACCTTTGATACTGATACATGGGAGAGCTCCGATAATCGGAGCTGAAATATTATAAAATAGAGCCTAAAGGAGCGTCGGGTCCGCAGACCCATTACATTGGAAATCTGCCGATAGGGAACTGCCGATAGGCCAGACCCGAAATCTCTTTAGAAGGGAGCTTAATGTTCTTCGGGTCCGCAGACCCTTTGTATTACAAAACCGTCGATGCGAACCTGCCGAAATGACGGACCCGAAATCATTAAGAAGCAAAGTATAAAGGGTCGTTGGGTCCGTAGAACTATCGCATCACAAGAGGCTGCGATAACCCTGATATCCCAGACTCGAAGTCATTATAGGAAGAGATGTAAGAGGTGTCGGGTCCGCGAGGGTGTCGAGGGTTGGAGTCAAGTGGTTATTGTGATTGCCGAACAGACAGACCCGCCGATGAGTATAGAGGCGGGTGTATAATATTTGGGATCCGCATATGTGAACTGGAGTAGGACTTACGTGTTTTCTCGTGTATAATGTATGTGCATGTCTGCGGGGCTTTAAAGCTTAGCCCGATAGCTAACATAGCGGATGGGAGGTGGCTTCCGATAGTATTAAAAGCGCCGATAAAAAAAAAGGGTGGCTCTGATTCTAAAGTGTGGAGGCAAAAATATTGTAAGGAAAAGTCCCGATAGTGCGGGAGACCAAATCATGGCGATTATGATTGGGATAAGATGTGGCTATCTGTTAAATGAAACAAAACCCTGTGTATGCCTGCTATTATTGTCGAAAGGACGTGGCTGTCTGTTAAATAATGCCATCCCTGTGTATGCCCACAACCATTGGCAAAGCGGCGCTGTTACAGTTTTAGCCGAGAAGATATGTTCTTCGGTGGATTGTTTTGGACCTGGCCATTGATTCAACGTGTCCCGTGAGCATGAATAGACAAAGGAAACGGAAATTCGGGAAGCCGAAGAAGCAAGCAAGCAAAGAGGAAATGACAGCGAGCGTTGAGGAAGTCTAAGAGGCTGTGTAAGAGGAAACGAATGGACAGAGGCACGGGAATGCATAAAAACAACAAGAACAGAAGACTGTGGTTGCTGTTGTTATTGCAAACAAAATGAGAATGTGAGATAGCAGAAGCAGCAACGGTGAATGCTGTTGAACGCTGTGGAAATAAGCTGGAGGAGATAGAGGTATCGAGAGGATCCAGTAGAACAAAAAGAGGGCTGCAGGGCTAATAAGACAGCAGGCAGTCAAAGGGGAGAAGCAACTAGCAGAAAACATAAACTTGAGAAGGAAGTTGTTCTTTATGCAGAACTTAGTGCAGCTAACAATAGACTGACTAGAGCTGTGTGAAGACATTATCAGAGAGCATGAAGGCTATTGGAGACTATGCGTGGGCAGTTTGCAGAGCTGTGAAGACTCATCCATAAGAAGACATGGTTGTCATTGATACTGTAGTTTGGAGATTACAGTGAAGCTGTAAATAGATAGAACTCAGCAGAGAAGAGTTCTGAGAATAGAAGGATAGGAGTCCTTGGGGTTGGTGCCTCAAAAGTGAGAAGGATAGGAGTCCTTGGGGTTGGTGCCTCAGAAGCAAGAAGGATTGGGGCTAGTGCCTCAGAAGTATGGAAGGATTGAAGTCCTTGGGAGTTGGTGCTCCTAAGTCCAAGATTGGTGTCTTGGCAAAATAGAGTTGGTGCTCTGGAGGTTGGAGCCTCACCAAAGTCCAAGTTGGAGCTTGGCAACTGATTGTGACCATCTATATATTGTATTTATTTTACTGCACAATTATATTAATAAAAACATTTATTCTTGCTGTTCATTTTGTGTTCTGAATATATATATGTTTTAACTGGTAAAACAATAATGGGAAAAAGAAATGTTGATTCACCCCCCCCCCCCTCAGTATTTCCAACAATCAATGGCTTTTAAATTTTCCTAAGTTGGGGTTTTGCTACTAGAGGGATGGTCCTTTATTTTTGGTGCCATGTTCTAATAGGTAAGGAAGAAGAGTAACACGATTCTGATGAAATGGGTACCTGAACAGAGAGCAGTCCTTGTAAAAAACTAGTGAGTGCTTTGTAAGCTTGAAATATAGGCGCAATCTGTGACATAATTGAACCAAATCCAAGCTTAAAAACCTGGAATTCAAATAGTGGTGATGAAAACAATGGATTCACGCAAAAGGGATGGAGGGTTTATTTATAACAATGTAGCGATTACCGTTAAGATCACACTATTATCCTACGGGATTGGTGTGCATTAATGGACAATGAGAGGTGGGTAATGGGTAGGAGGAAAGAGTATGAGTGTAACGGATAGGAGAATGGGTAGGGATACGTGGAGGAAAATGATTAGTGGTAGGAAGGCGCGGGAAATGACGATAGCCATTGGTCAAGTGATGTATAGATGAGATGGGATGATCGGATTTCGGAGGGGGGTAGTGGTAAATGGTATTGCGTGGGGGGGGGGGTGCAGAGTGATGAAGAGGTGACACATTGCAATGAGCCCTCTAAAAAGGAAACCACTTTTCAGAACCCCCCCCTTTCTGTTAACATGAAACGGTAGAAGAGGGTGCGAAATGGCTTCCCTGCCATTGATCTAGGCAGATAAGAGGATCACCGTCGAAAAGTATCCACTTGATAACGCTTCATGACAAAATTCTTTTGTCATTTTATGACTTTATTATAAACTTTGTAAAGCTTTGTTTATACTATATTAATCACCTATAAAAGGTAATTAACCCTAATTAAAGAAAATTTTGTCTATGAATTGGCACATTTGATCTAGCGACCATTTATTTTCCCTAATCCTATTCGAACCCTATTTTAATACATCATGTGGCCATGTTTTGAGCATATGAGGCCAAATTTTATTCTATTCTATCATATCTAATAACGTTCTACCAATATTAAACAATTTGGTGAACTTATTCACTAATATAGAGACATAAATTTAAATGATTTGATCATGGTTAAGCTATATGATTCAAATTAAAACATCAGGCTGTGAAATTTTAAATAAGATGAACACAAAATCCTAGTTTATTTGCAATGTAATTTTACTTTTTTCTAGTGGCATTTAAATTTTCTCACTTTATACAAATTTTTTTCATCAGATGGGGTTTCATTTCATCATTTTTTTATATTGCATTTTCATTCTTTATTCTATTTTTTTATACCCTCTTTTCTAAGCAAAAACTAACTTATCAAAACCAAATATGTTACAACATCGGCTCCAACTAGGGACTGCATCCTCCTGCAGGATGCAAAGAACTTGCAGATCCATATTCCTTCTCCTCAGGCTAATGGAGTCTCTGTTGAAAATAATTACACACTGCATGTAAAATAAAAGATTCTGCTGATACAAAAATAGTGAATGAATGAGGAACTCCTCAATATTGAATATAATGCTTCAAGTATTTCCCATTAACAGGAAATGAGGAATACTTTCCTTCCAAGTTCTGCAAGATAAAAGTATTGTTGCCTTTAACCTCTGCAATGTTAAAAGGTTCGAACCATAGATTATTAAACTTTGGATGTTTCCCTTTATCCTCTCTCCTAGCATCCCATATTAACACTAAATATCCTTCTTTAAAATCTCTTTCTCTAGGCTTTCTATCAAACAAACTTTTCATTTTGTTCTGATATTTTCGAATCTTATAATGAACTTCATATCTGTTTTCATTAAGCTCTATAATTTGATTTATTCTTCTAGAAAAATCATCAAGTTCTTCATTTGCTTCTTGTAAAAACCTCATGACAGGAAAACCTAGTTGTGTAGGAAATATGGCTTCCTTGCCATAAACAAGCTGAAAAGGAGATTTACATGTTGATATCTATGGAGAGATCTCGTTTTCCCAAATTGCATATATGAGGTGGTTGTCCCAACTCCTTTTGTGGTCCTCCAATGTTTTCTTAATGACTTTAACCAAACTCTTGTTTGAGGACTCTGCCAGTCCATTTCCTTATGGATAGTAAGGGGTAGAATGATGCAATAAAATTTGATATTTCTGACAGCATTGAATCATCTTGACACTGCTGAACACTGTTGCATTATCTGTAACTATATGTTGGGGGCATCCAAACCTGGATAGTATATTCTCTTCAATAAATTTAATAACTACAGTAACAATTGCATTTCTAACTGGAATTGCCTCTACCCATTTGGTAAAGTAATCTGTGGCAGTCAATATCCATCTGTGTTGGCTACTTGATGGTGGATGAATTTCCCCAATGAAATCCAATCCCCATTGTAGGAAAGGTGCTTGAACTAGTATTGGAACTAGAGGAAGTGCTGCTAATCTCTATTTTCCAGCAAACAATTGACATTGGGTACAACTTCTAACCTTTTCTCCTACTTGTGCAAACAATGTGGGCCAATAAAATCCTTCTCTTAAAATCTTATATGCTGTAGCCCTCCAAGCATAATGTCCTCCACAAATACCTGCATGAAATTGATCAATTATTTCTTTTGTCTCACTTTCTGTTAAGCAAAGTAAAAGGATGTTGAGTCCAATACAAATTCGCATTGATAATACAATTTTTTATGGCCTTCAACTTCAGTGTTTTACATTGATTCTTTGTAAATTAAGATGGACACTCAAAATATCTAAGAAAATGCACAATATTAGTGTACCATTTAGATAACAAAAATTTCTCCTCAATGTGAAGCGGAGTTGGTTAGCTTGAAGAAGAAGATTCTTGTGGATTCTTCTCTACTGAAATTTCAAAAACAAAATTAATTCCCAAGGCTTTACAATTTGACTCAACTAAGAGTTTAGCAAAGAACTGACCTTTTACTAATTTTGTAGTTTTGATAATAAGATCAAACTCCAATATCTTGGTAATCCATCTCCCTATGCTTTCATCAGTATCAGGTTGAGTTAACATAATTTTAACAAAACTATTAGGAACATAGGCAATAATGGAAGAGTGAAGGACATAGACTCTAAAAGCTTTCAGAGCTTGGACTAAGGAATAGGCCTGTTTTTCAATGATATCATATTTAAGTTCAACATATCTCATGACTTTACTGAAAAAGGAAATAGGTTGGTCATCTCCATCCTCATTCTTTTGCAAAAGAACAACAACTAAGGTAGTTTCAGAGGCAAAGGAAAAGATGCTAAATGGTTCAAAGTAGTTTGGAATGGCCAGTATGGGGGCTTCTAAAATGGCCTTTTTAATCTGATCAAAAACATATCTTGCTGGAATGGTCCATTTAACATGATGATTATTTCTTAACATATCAGTGATATCCTTAACTATTTCAACATAATTAGGTATAAACCTTCTTAAAAAAAATATTTTCCGAAGAAAAGCCTGAATTTACTTCTTATTTCTTGGTAATGAAAGTGCTTGTATAGCTGAAACTCTTTTAGGATCAATGCTTACTCCTTCCTTGGAAATAATATGGCCAAGCAATTTTCCTTCCTTGAGCGCAAACATGGACTTTTGGGATTAAGAGAAATCGCAAACTTCCTACACCTGTCAAAAATTTTCCTCAAGTGCTTTAAATGTTTTTTATCAGAATTAGACAAAACAGTAAGATCATCAAGATGAATGACAAAAAAATTATTTGTATTACCTACAAATGCTAAATCCATAGCTCTTTAAAAGGTAGCTCCAGCGTTGGTTAATCTGAAAGGCATCCTTGCATACATAAATCTACCCCAAGGAGTTGTGAATGTTGTCTTTTCTCTAACTTCTAGACTCACCATGATCTGATTGTATCCAAAAAAACCATCTAACATGGAAATTCTATTAGCACCTGAAACTTTTTGAAGCAATTGGTCCATCTTAGGTAATGGATAATTATCTTTCAAATAATATTTATTCAAGTTCCTAAAATCCACACATAGTCTAATTTCACCATTTTTCTTTCTTACTGGAACTAAATTAGCTACACAATCAGAATATCTCAATGGAACTACAATCTTGGCATCAAGTAACTTTTCAAGTTCTTTTTAAATGGTAGGAAGAAGGACAAGATTAATTCTCCTTAACTTTTTCTTAAAAGGTTTAGCTTCTGGTTTTTAAGGGATTTTATGCTCAAAGAGAGATGTATCATATGTCTTCAACTCACTATAATACCAAGCAAAAAAATCTTTATAAGCTTTAAGGAGAGCTAAATATTTATCTTTGATTTCCACTAGCAAGGATGCAACGATCTTAATATTTCTGATTTCTTCTAAAGTTCCAATATTACATTCTTCTATATCTTCTTCTCGTGAATTTGATAATGGATTTTTAGGGACATCATTTTGATCAAACAAATTTTAAAGTGGGAACAAACCCTTAGGAATGAAATTACTAGATAACTGAATAATACTGTGATCACCAATTTTTGAGTCAAATCGTGAAGTTTTACTTTCCTTATTTGACTCATTGTTATTGAGTTGTTCTTCTTCAATTTGCAAAGCTGGAAAATTCATCAATTACTTCCAAAAAGGATTTTAACTGCTCATCATCATCAAATATTTGCTAATATTTAAGATTTTTAGGAATTGATGGTCTATACTTAACTTGAATTTGATAATGGACAAGCATTTGATCAGGAATTTCAAAAGAACTGGCTGAAACAACTAAAGAAATCTGCATGAATATTTTCATCCCAGGAATAACAATGATATTAAATGCTTGAAAGAAATTATCCACTGAATCCCGCACTTCATTCCTATAAGATCTAAGTCTAGGATGCTTGGTTTGAAAAAGATTCCTTACTTGTTTGACAATGAGTTATGAGTCACTGAATACACTTAGATTCTGTACTTTAAGACTTTTGGCTAATTCCAATCCTAGTAGGAAGGATTCATAGTCTGCAACATTATTTGTCACATCAAATTAAAGTTTATAGGATTGAGTAATATTCTCTTTATATGGTGAAATTAATACAATTCTAGCTCGGGCTCCTTCCTTTGAGTAATAACCATCAAAGTATGATATCCAAATATCAACCTTGATGGTTTTTGGCTTGTCTACAATGTTTTCAATACTAAGATGAGTGTTTTGTGAATTATTTGATGATAGTTCAAAACATCCAAAGTCTTGATCCACTTCATAAATGGGATGATTCCTTGCTTGATCAAATTTACAGACAGTATTCATGAATCTTACTTCTTTGTATAATCTAAGATGTTTACGCCCATATACAAGAATAGTAGCATAAGACATGTCCATTTGAAAACTTCCTCCTAATTTGGCACAAAAGGATCTTGATAATAACATGCCAAATTTAGGAGGGATATCAGTGACTACAATGTCTAAAACCACACTCTTAATAGGGATTTGAACTAAAGTGACCCCTACATCCTTTATAAGTCCAAGACAAGGTACTTTCTTGGAGTCAAAAGTGTAAAGACCGTTATAAGTTCTGGTAACTTCTAATTTAAGTTGGTCCATGATAACCTTTGGAATCAGATTATGGGAGGCTCCAGAATCTAACATGCAATTATATAACAAGAAATCATGAACCTTTAGAGTCACATAGAAAGGTGGTACTTTTTCATCAATCATATCTGAGTTGGGACCAAATACTATTGAAGGCTTTTCATCTTGTAAACTTATTACATCTCCTTCAGCATCAACACTGGATGAATCGATCCATTTAGAAACTTGATTTTTATATCCTAGATTCTTTGAAAGTTTAGATAAAGGAACGGGTATTTTGACTCTTTATAATTCCTTTTCAACATTGAAAGTGATTAAAGTAGTTTTATCAATTGAAGTTGCTTCAGTTGATTGGTTCAATGGTTGAATTGTTGTTGTTTGAGATTTAGTAGTTTTGATTTGTGGTCCATTTACAATGGGATTTTTGGGAGGTTTACCAGGCCCTGAACTAGTTCTTAAGTCATATATCCTATTCAGTTCAGAAATTAAAAACTCAGAAAAGGCCTGATACTTTGAAACTTTTGAGTCTTCTTGATCTTGTTGAGAAGACTAATTTAAAGGAATATAGAAAATAACATTTTTTACAGATGAATGATCAAGATTATTTATATCCTCAGTAATCAAAGGGCCAGTGCCTTTAGGTTTTTGATCATCAATCATCAATGGAGGTTGAATTTGTTGATCAACATTTGGTCTTTGTAATATTTGGGTTTGTGGAGCTCTTCTGAATTGGTTTTAAGGTCTAGCAACAGTTTGTTGAATTATTCTAGGCTGAGTTTCTATTTTTGAAATTCTATTTGAAAGGTTTCTAAGTAATGAAGTGATTTCATCTATATTTTGATCTTCATTTTTAGTTTTTGAGGAAGAACCTTCTTCCTTATCTTTCATTTTCCTTTCAACTTTTTTTGCCTTAGCTTTAAGTTTAGCTGATGCTTACCTATTGGCTTCAACTTCTATATCATTTGTTTTCATGTCTTCTAGGGTATGAGATGTCCTTTCCCTAAGAATAACTGCAAAATCATCTTCAAATGCTTTAGAAAATCTAACTTTGGCTGCCACTACTAGTGGTTTACAGTCAGGTGGCATCTTATGATAAAGTTTATTGAATCTTTTTATGAAATCTATCACTGGCTCACCATGGTTTCTTTTTAGTTCTTCAAATTCCGTGAGATAGTAAACATGATCCTTCTTAACCCCCCACCGATTCTTAAATATGGTAGTTAATTCATTCCAAGAATGAATTGAATTATCTCTCAATTGTCTAAACCAAATCCTAACATTCCCTTCTAGTGATTGAACAAACAATCTCATATATACATCTTCATGTTCTATGTTCATGTTATCAACAAAATCCAAGAAGGCAGCTAAATGATCTTGAACAGATAAACCAGTTTCTCCATTAAACTTTGGTAGGTGTTTTGAATACCCATCAGGGAAATTATTGAGTACATTTGGAAGTTGTAAATCAATGTACCTAGCTTGAATAATAGGTTGAAAAGAAGCCATAGTAGAAGATGAAGATGAATTAGTAGAATATGTGGTAGATGATGAGGTAGAGGATAATGAAGTTGTAGGTGAAGATGGAGTTTTAAAAGTAGGAGGAGGAGGAAAAGAGGGTAGAGGATCTCTAAAAGTTTTAAAAGGTGTTTTGATAACTAACTTTTGAACCTCTGTTTCAACTTCATCTTTATTTTCAAACAAAGGATTTGAATATACAAAAGAAGTTTCCTCGGGTTGGGTAGAAGTAGATGGAAATGTATAATGAGTGGGGCAGATAAAATCAATAGGTTTTAACTCCGGTAAGTGTACATCGAATTCTTCTTCTGACTTGGGTGAATCTGAAAACCTTTTAGGGATTTTATATGATTCCAATGGATGGGCTAAAAGAGCTCACTACAGATGAACTCCTTTGGATAGTAGTTCTAAAACCCTAGGTGTTAAATCAACCAAATCTAATGGAGATGGAACATACCTAAAGGGATCAAAAATTGAAATATCTTCAGGTTGTAAGGGTACAAAAGAAGAAGTAGAAGCCTCAAGTCTCCTTGTTAAAGATGCTTCTCTTACCAGTCTCTCTAGGTCAGATAATAGAGAGACAATTTAAGAGTCAGAATGAGACCTAGTATGTCTTAAAGGAGCCAGTTTGGGTTTGTGAAATATTTTAACCTAATACTCCCTTATTCACCTTAAAGGAAAAGTTTTATCGTTGTCCCAAGGAAAAATACTTCAATTTTAATTCCCCGACAACGACGCCAATCTGATGTTGTCCTTTGAGATAATTCTAGGTTAATTGATCATGCCAAAGCATCTAAAATGTTTGTTGTTTTAAGGTTTTTGGATAACCAATGTTATGAATAGTTAAAGACAGGTGCTTAAAGTTTAACAATGATGAATTTAATTAAAGGGTTGTTTGTTTGTCTCTAAATAGTTAATTGATTTTAATTGAATGAATAACAGAGTTGAGAGGGTTATAAATTACTAAATATTCAAACTGAGTATTCAGTTAATTATAAGACAGAGTGTAGGTAAACAATGTTTACCTGCTCAACAAAATTTATTTAATTTTATGAAGATGGGTGTGACAATTTATAGATATAGAGGAGTTTATAATAACATACAATTCTATAAACTAATCTCTAATTATTGATTATAACTTCACCAGGGATTTCAGGTAAACTGACGTTCAGTTTAATCTTACCCAAGGTTCTCCATTAAAACTTAAATACATGAAGAATAACATAATGAAATGATAACATGAGAAAAACTCACAAGGAGATAAAATATTCGAGGCAAATCCAAAATCTTTTCATTAATTCGAAGCAAATCTCTAGTTTGATTACAATTCTGCTTTGAAAAGCTCATCCAAGGGTTCAACCCATAATAACTCGAAGGAAGAGTTATTTATACAAAATATTGATTTTCTAGAAAGATCCTTTAACACAATATAAAAATAATACAAAAATATAGGAATCCAAAAACTGTTAAGCTGTTGGCACTATCTTCAAGGAAGTTGTTGATGATCTGGGGCCCAAAATTTGTTGCCTCGTTGTCTGTCAGTTTGTGATGAAAGTTACGTAATGATTTCACACAAGTGATCCCATCTATCTTCACTCAGTATAGAAAGATTAATTAATTTCCTGTAGACTTCATCCACCTCGGTATACTTTTCAAAAGTAGGCTTATTGACAAAGATATGTTTAATTTCATGTTTGATCATTAAATCAAATTCAAAGCTTCTAAGAAAGTCTTCCCTATAAGATGACCTTTGATACTTGCAAATTTATCTTTATCAGTTGCAATGGTGTAAAGATTTTGGCAATACTCCTCCAAATTGATCAATTTGTCATTTGGTGCTATTAGTCTTGGCAATCCTCTTTGGTTGAGCAAGTTGAACTTAAAATAGAACCTCTAGACAACAGTTTTCAAAGTCTAGCACTTTGTCTCCAACTGAGTCATGTGATTTTTCTTCTGGAAAACTTTCTTAATCTCAAGAATGGTTTTTGTCCTCTCTGCAATCTGAATTTCTTCTAATTTAACTCTGGTTTTTGAATTGAGCCCCTTAATCATACATGTGGCCTCACTTGGTTTATCTTTAAGGGCTTTTCTGACCTTTTCAATAGTTGTCTTGCATCTAGTAATAAGCTCTTAATTTTTTATTCTATTTTTTGATACCCTCTTTTATAAACAAAAACTAACTTATCAAAACCAAATATGTTACAAGAAGTTAAACATGGTCAACCTTAGTCAACCCTCTTCAACCATTGTCATCCATAAACAACCCTCAACAAACTTCAACAACCATGGTTAATCCTCGTCAACCATTCTTAACCATAGTTAGCTAATGCAAACTATATTCAATCATGGTCTATGAATCATACTTGTTGATACATGATTAATGACATTTTCCACTTTTTATATGCTAATTAGTTTCCTAAAATGATATTAATCAATATATATCAAACACATTTACTAGTATAATTATATTAAAAATATAATAATTATATATACTTTTATATCCCAATTATAACCCTTCTAATAAATACTTTTTTTTTTTTAAATTAATAATATACACTCAGCATGATATCATATATGTTTTTCTGCTATTGTGTTAATCATTTTATTTTCTAGCGACGAAAAAATGAGAAACATAGAAAATAGGTATGTTGTTAAGTAATCGGCAAAGCACAAGCTAAAGTGAAAGATACACATGATTCTTAAAGAAAAGCCCCCACACAATAACTAAAGTGGGGTTTGCGGAAACTGTCAAAGCGATCACAATGGAATACACGCTTTTAAGGCAGAGAATCATAAGAGTAAGAAAACCCCAAAGATAGAGAATCAAAGTCGTAAAGGCAAGCAACACTAAATATGGAGGCGAGTACATACTAAAGCACACGGGTAACACACAATCCATCAGACACACAGAACGGAAAGACAACGGGGATGTGCAACATGCAATCATGAAAGCCTAAAAAATCACAATGAGCACCCCGATCACAGCGCAAAGTGCAAACCATGCATTCATGGAAAACAGAATAGAGCAAGGTTAGGTAGGAGTATAATAAGGCCACGAGCGTGCAAGCTGATTCATGTCAATCGGTGTTGGTGTGGTACACTCATACAATTTTTTTAAGTGAGGGTAGGTGATGCAATAGGGAGAAACAATACATACCTCAAAACCGTGTTATTACCATGAAATGTAAAATATAAAATGAACATCGAAATTCGTTTCTTAACTACAACCAGAATCTCGAAGCTTCAAACCAGCCAGAGTGACATAACGTCCCCTTCCCATTACTCGGTTGCGGCGAATGGGAGTCCGGACTCCTCGTATACTTACACCTTAACACCCAATACGAGTGACGTGAACTCCGACGGTGGCGACGTGTATCTTCGCCTCCAGTGAGATAATTGCGGTTGAACCCGAGGAGGTAAGTCGACATGCTTATGGACATTAAGGTGGCGATTGTCAAATCACTTCCAATTCATTTTACAAATTTGTTCGCGTTGACTTTACAAATTTCTTTTATGATGGAGTTGGTAACGCCAAATTCCATTTTAGGACATTCCTATTTGCTTTGGCCTAGTTGTTGGTAAAGAAAATTTAGCACATTCCTACATCATAGGATGAAATTTATTGAAAATGTCTTCAGCTTTATGGTCGTCTCTAGGCCTACCCACCTATATTACTGGAAGATATTTGGGAGTGGAGCTAAGTTCTAGAATTCTATGGGACCGAGCCGTATTTTAACATTACCTTCGTGCTGCAAGTCCATAAAGGAATTTCAGTGGGCTGGATTAGCCACCGAAGTCAAAGCCAGTACTGCACAACAATCACATTTTCTAATGATATATCCACATGAAATGAACAATCCATTATCTCCGTGGAATTCAACAATTCGATTCGGAGTTTTTTTTAAGTGAATTTTTTTTTGGGAGTTTCTGTTTAATTGATCGTGTAAAGTTCACTAGTCAACTTAGAATTTCCATAAATATCTACCAGATTCCAGACCATTTAGATTAAAAAAAATAAAAAAAATCACACTTATATAACGTGATTCGATTATATTTTGGTCCAACGGTCAATCCATTAATGCGGGTCCGTCTGTCAATCCATAAATGTGGTAGGTTTGGTACGGTGTTCATTGACTTTCGAATCTACACCATATTTTAATAGGCACTGCCTTCACTTCTCATAAGTACTGCCTTCACTTCTCATTACACCGGAATTCCTATTTCCGCCACAGTTTTTTAATTAATGCCCCTGACATGGGGGCGCGATAAGGAAATATAACGCGAGAAAAAAAATTGAAGGAGAAAAAAACAGTCTCGCGTTATATTTCCCTATCGCGCCCTCATGTCAGGGGGCATTAATTAAAAAACTGTAGCGGAAATAGGAATTTGCACTCAAATGGTTATTTAATTTCAGTGAAAGTAAATAATTTTTGTTTAATAAGGTTAACCAAATGAGTATAAGTATAAAGCTCTTATAACCTCATCCTTCTAAAAATTAATTGAACCCAAATTCTCGACTCACATCACATGCCCTCATGGAATTAAAATGTTTGACGAATACAAATAGCATAGTATCTTTCCTTTGGATTTGCTGATTATTGAACATTGTATACATGTAAATCTTAATATTCTTAAAGTGTCTATTTAATATTTCAATGGATACTTTTATGCTCTGTGATAAAGAATGATCTTTCATGCTAACTTGGAAATCAAAATTCAAAGAGGAGAAAATAATTTCATGAAATTTAAATTTTTTTGAAATAATAATAATAAATAAAGAATCTATATTTATAATAACTAAATAATCTTGAATTTTATAATTATTAGTTAAAGAGTATAAAAATGAGGAAATATTAACAATAATAAAATAAGAATTAAAAAACAAGTTACAAATCGAAATAATTTATCTCATGTAACAAAGGTTGGAAGTTGGGAAAGATAATTGAGTATGTAGATAGATTGATCTAGGTTTAATTAATTGGATGTAGCTCAAGTGATTGAGAGAAATGTAGTTATCCTCATCATCTGGGTTTAATTCTTTCATGTGACATGTTGAGTTTATAATGAGTATATCCTTGTTGTGTGAGAGCCCCTCAATGATCAAAACAATTTTATTCCTCAAGATGAGTCTAAAGTATTTCACATTAACGGACTCATCTCGTGGTTATCATGGAACAAAAAATCTTATTGCAAAGGGATTGGGGGAATAGCTGGTCACATAAAAAATAATGTTTCTCCTCACTTTGAGCTTCATAAGGTAGACACATAATGTTTCTCCTCACTTTTAGCTTCATAAGGTAGACACATAATCAATACATTAACGACAAGAGGATTTATATTGCAGTTTTTTATTTCACCCTTATCAACACAATCTTTTATAAGAAAAAAATCTAGATAAAAATTTCCCTTATAATACCCTAGAACATGATATTCACAGTCAGGTAGTATTATCTTGTTATGACACTTTAGTTCTAGAACCATAACTAACCAGACTATTCTTCTAAGCAATAATTCCAATCATAATCAACTTTGGCTAGATGAGGACCTTGTTTCAGTTAGTAGATACAAAAGAAACTCTAAAGAGCTCATTGAGAATTTATTTGATATTGAGTTATTCAAGGTCTATAGTTCTCAAGACCTTCTAATTTGCAATGGTTTAATCAAGTAATCAACATCTAATCAGATGACATGTATTCATGGGCTTGGTAGTAGTGTTGTGGATTATGTGATATTAGTATCCTTATATTCAACCAAATTGAAAATTTTGATGTGTTAAATGACCATGAGCCTAAATTTGATCATAGACCTTTAACCTTAACTCAAAATATTTTCGTGCATAAAAGCCACATGCAACAAAATTGTGAGAAGCAAAGGCACTTATTTTTCAACAAAAGAAAAATTGATCTCTTTTTAAAAGATTTAAATAGGGATTTACACCTCTTAACTTAGATAGATAACATCTAAAACCTTTATCATAATTTTACTATAACCCCCTTTGATTCCATTAACAAGTTCTCCACTGAAGTGCCATATAAAATGAATAATAGAACTACTAACCCTTGATATAGAAAAGAAATTAGAGAAGCTCCTTATGAATCATTAAAGCTTGATAAGATAAATATGTACAATTGTCTTATTAAAAAGAGAAAAAAGTAATATATAAATATAAAGAAAGAGTAGTTGTTGTACATATATAAATATGATCCTAGAAAGTTTTGGAAGATAATTATAATTGATAAAACTAAATCAAATACTCCAATTCCCTTAAAAGACTAGAATTCCTACATTAAAAACATTTATAAGTCCCCTAATACAACGAACGGAATTTTGAATTCCCCTATAGAGAATGATATCTTTTATCTGGAAGACATTTAGTTTGGGGTTCACAAACTATCTAATGGGAAAGAAAATGATATTGAAGGCTAAAAAGTTGAATTTTTTTAAATAGAAGGGTCTACTCTCATCAATCACATATACAAGTTCTTTAATTTTTCAATGAATGAAGACTTCAATAACCCTTGGACACAAAACCTCATTGTGTTTATCTTCAAAAGTGGGGATAAAAACATACCATGTAATTATAGTGTCAATATGATTAGCCACATTTAACCCAAGCTATTTAAAATTATTTTGAAAAGGGAGATTAGCCAATGGATATAAATCCATGGTAAAAGAGCTAATAGCCAAGCTAGGTTTAGGAGATATCATTCAGCTATGGACCACCATGTTACTCTTAGGATCATTGCAGAAGAATGTCACAATAATAAAAAGGTGATATTTTATGTTGTTTCATTGACTTTAGAAAACATTTTGACATTGTTCTTAGGACAAAACAACAGAAGATGTTGGAAGAGATAATGGTTCCTCTCAAGTTGAGGGTTGTTGTGACAAGGCTATATGAGAATGTTATTACCAATTTTAGGACCATTGAGAGCTGGCAAAAAAAAATTTAATGAACAATTGGAGTCAAGCAAGTGTGTCACTTATCCCTACTCTTTTTGACATATATATTACTAAGCTATAGATCAATGTTTGGAAGATATAGGTTGTGCTACCCATGATCACTAGTATCATAACTCTTCTTCTTTATGCTAGCAATATTGTTCTTTTGGGAATATGGGAAGCAACTAAGAATTGCTTAGCATTTTTGCTTGAAGATGGGAATAACTATTAATATTGACAAAACTAAGGTCATGATAATTAAATACTAAAATATTACATATGATACTTTCTTATATTACAACAACAAATAGGGAAGTTCCTCAATATGAATATCTTGGATTTGATATCCATCACAAGCTCAATTGAGATTATAACATTGCGAAAAAGATAAATAGATAATGGAAATCTTATTATGGGCTTGAAATTAATTGTAAATCAACAATTCTTTGAATATTTCATTTAAAAAAAACTGTCCTCTTTGAAGTTCTCGTCACTCTTATTATTTTATATGTATGAATATTCTTTTATGTATATGGATGTGAGGTTTGTGATTACCATTTCTGTAAAAACATGTGAAAGAAGATAAAATAGATACAAAAATAATTTATAACCTTCAATACTCTTTATACACTCCTCTGGATTAAAATAAGTCTTCCCCTACTAAAAATATAAGTCTTAATTGAAAATTTAAAGAAATTTAAATTTAATGATTTGATATTAGTTGAGATGTTAATAGGTTTTATAAATCATCATCTTTGATATAAATACTATATTCTGAGATCTATCACATTTTATTGTAAAGTTGTTGTGAAAAAAAGGTAAGCAAAATCGAACTAGTACATTTATAGATTCAAGAAAAAACAAAGAAATTATTTAAAAAGGGAATTTATACACGATCACATAAGATTAAAAAACCTAAATACAAAATTAGAATTTAGTTTAACCATAATAAGGAAAGGATTAAAAACTCATTAAAATATTAAAATACACCATGATACTTACAAAATCAATTTTCTACTTCAGGTGTATTTATATATTTATATATATATAAAAAGTGAAGAAAAGTTTATATATAATATTAAAAGTGAAGAAAAGGTTGTTGAATATCATACACGGTTCTTCTGCAGAGTTCTGTCGAGCTCCAGCTCAAATATATTTCCAGATCTAGGCAGTATGCAGTCGAGCTCCGGCTCAAATCTGAGGATTATGATAGTGGGATCATAGGGGAGAACCGACGACACTGCTTTGGATCAAATGTCTGCGATTATGAAAGCAATGTGCCCAATGGCATGCTTTTTCCTCTCTTATCAAAGCTAGGATTAAAAGGCTTACTGAGACTCTGCGGTTGGGTTCTAGATCTAATCTTCTGCGGCTAGATCTAGATCTAGATCTAATCTTCTGCCTTATTTCTCTGCGGCTGGGTTCTAGATCTAATCTTTTGTTTCATAGACAAACCACCTGTTCAATCTTCTGCGGCTAGATCTAGATCTACCTTATTTCTCTGCCACTGGGTTCTACGAGCAAGTAGAATATGGCTCCCAGCTTCGCGAAAATAACTACTGGCTCAGTTACGTCCGCTTCTGGAGGGCAAGCTCCTACCCATATTGTCAGTGAAGCCCTAGCTCCCACTGTCTAGTTGGTCTAGGCCTCACTCGATGAGGCTTTGAAGTTTTCCAAAAGTGCCCTAATCTGCCAGTTCAATGGTTTTTGGCCGCGGCTAACAGCTCTCCACAATTGGATCTCAGAGGTATGGAAGCCTATCATTTCTGATGAAATTAATATCTAACCCTGTGCTAGGGGTTTCCTTAGAGTAGATTTTGAAAATCCTGAAAGCAGACAATGTATTTTAGATTCTAGCCCTTGGTTTTGGGAAAACTTAGGCCTATTCATGAAGCCATGAAACCCATTATTCGATCCCTCAACAGCGGTCATAACCTCAGCACCAGTTTGGGTGAGATTGCCAAGCCTACCTTTGCATCTCTGGAATCTCTCCTCGCTAAAAGCCATTGGAAATGCAATTGGGAAATTTTACTGCAGGTGCCCAGAAACAGAGGAATATGCTAGAACCACTTATGCACGCATCTATGTGGAAATGGACTTCAGTGCCGGATTCCTAGCTGAAATAAAGCTAACAAGTAAAGTCAATGTGTGGAACCAGAAACTCGATTATGAAAATGTCCTCTTCAGATTTCGATCGTGCTTTGAGACAGGCCATCTAGCCAAAAATTTCCCAAAAGTTTCCCAGAAAAATTCAGCTAGAAAAAACCACCACTAATCTACATGGTGGGAAGGAGCACAAAAGGAACACTACACTATCATTAAAGAAGAATGCTCTAGAGAAAACTCTAAATCACAAGAAATCGGGCAAGAAAGAAGAAACTCTTAAGACAAGCAGGGAGAAAGCCCCGCCCAACAACAAAAAAGTGAACTCAATGACCACTCAAGCATCAACAGTTATGAGGATTTGGATACCACAGAAAATAAATCTTCATTTAACAGCAAAGCAGATCTCCTAAACCAAACTTCTTCTCTGACTATCTTCAAAAGGACGAACACAATAGGTCACGAAGCTAAGACACCAATGTCCCAAGAACGAGAAGAGATGAAGGAGATGCAAGATAAAGGAAGTTGGAAGACCATAGAGAGAAAAAAAGAAAGCTACAACACCAATCTCGCCACAAAAGATGAGGAGCCAGACAATTAAAAACTAAGAAAATTATAAGTCTGATAGACCAATTTGGTCTCAGTAGACATTAACTACTTTTATCCTAATCATCATCATCATCATCATCATCTTCAAAAAATTATAATGAAATATCTATATTATATAAATATAAAATATATTAAAATATAGAAATAAATTTAAAAATTTTAAAGTTAGTTTAATTTGTTGAGTTTGTTTTGTTAATAAAAAGTTAAGGAGTTAATTTTTATTTTTATTTTTATCTTTTGACTTTAAGTTCTATTAATAAATCATACACCTAAAATTCTAAAAAAATCGTACTTAAAGACTATTAAACTTTTAGTTTAGTATTTAAATGATTGAATTCACATTTGAAGACTATTAAGTCTTTAATTTGGTATTTAAATGATTAAATTTGTTTGAAACAATAATTTATATGTCTGTATTAAGTCCTTGGTTTGGTATTTAAATAAATAATTTTTTTGGAACAAATTAGTACGATTATATGGATGGATTTAGTGCATCACTATTTTTCAATTTTAATGCTAAATATTTTTTTAAGCATAATGGAGCGCTAAAATGACTAGGTTAATTGTTATGCGAAGTGTAAAGGTCTTAAAATATACATAATTTTATTATTATTCTTCCTAAAAATCTTGTAAGTCTTCAATTTTTTTTAGCCAAAAATAATTAAGAACCTCGTAATGAAACTAATGCATAAAACTAGTTGACTAAAACTAGTTGGCTAAATGCATTATTTAAATATTTCCTTAATCTTAACGCTATGATGAGATGTATTGTGATGCATAAGATATATAATTTTTGTTTCCGACATAGTTAAAATTTTATAATACAAAAAATTAATGACATTTTTTATTATTTTATTAGATTATTAATAATTTATATATATATATAAGTGATTGGTCATTTAAAAAAAAATGATGTTCCATGTATGAAATTGTGAAAACTATATTATGTAAAATTATATTTATATTGAATTTTTTATTAAATTTAATTAATTTATAATGAGTAGAAAAATCAATTATATATATATTTCACTGTAAAATAATTTTATTTTTTTATTTTTATTATATTTACTATAGAATATATATTAATTGTAACTAGAAAATAATTATGAGAGGTATTTAAATAATTTTTTCGGACATTGTGTAAAAATGATGAAAAACATACAATCAAGTTATTTTTTAAATATATAACTTTTATATATGGAAAATTTGTATAACTGAAAAATAGTGTTTTTTTAAGATTAACTTGTTATTTTTTCGGTAGTAGTCTTTAAGTGCGACTTTTTGGAAAATTTTCTTATTTATTTTTTGATCTAATTTGTCTAGAATTTAGCAAGGATTCATTAAAACCATAAGTTTGATAGGTGAACTCTTCATAATTGAAGTGCCCCATTGGTTTTTTTGGGTGCCGAATCCATATATGTAGTCAAAAAACTAGTTTAAACAACACAAATCAAGATTTGGACACTATTGCTTTCGCCAAATTCTTTGGAAACAAAAAAAAATTACACTTAAAGACTACTCTTTTTTCCCCTCTAAAACATAATTCATATGTTCATGTTAGGTCTTTGACTTGGTATCTAAATGTTTGATTTTGTTTTAAACAAATTTGTACGATCGTAGATAACAAATACATCTTTTGCATCATTATTTTTTCATAAATTTTAATGTTGATTTTTTTTAAAGAATAGTGGAGCCCTAAAATGACTAGGTTGACTGTTAGGCCCTAGTATGAGGGTCTTAAGATGTTGCTAGAAAATTATATATTATAGAGCAATGGTACACATAAAATATTGTAGAAACACAAACATAGAAAAGGCATAAAACAAGAGAGACACAGATATACATGGTTCACCCAGTTTGGGTTGCGTCCATAGAGAAACAACTAGTCCTTCCTTTTATATTATCCAACAAAATGAAGATATACAACCCACAACAGATCCACTTTAATTTCCTCTTCGCTCTCACATTGTCTCCTCTCTCTCTCGCTCAAAATACACATATACACAACCGCAATACAATTCCCTCATATATAGCGAGGGGTTGCCTTCTACGGAAAGAAACCCTAAATTAAACATAACTTCTACTATCAAATAATCTATCTAATGAAAGGCCCAGATTGAGTACGAAATTACAATATTTTACAAGGAAATTTTACATCTATTTTTAGCTCTGGGGGTGCTGCTTTTGAACCCCCGCCGGGGGGGGGGGTGGGCTCATAAAATCGTCATTGCCCCCCGTAGACCCCCCTAATGGCAATTAAATGGGAAACATTACCGCTAGTTATGAACTGGGGTCCAACATGATGATACCTTTGAATAAAGAAGATAATCAAGCTTCACACCCAATAATTCATAATTTTATTATTATTATTCCTAACAATCTTGTAAGTCTTCGTTTGTTTATAGTCCAAAAAAAAATGAATAATTAATTGATGAAAAAAATATATATTTAGAATCCGAACATAGATCTCTATAAGTGTGTTTAGCAATGAATGCGTAGATATACAAAATCATGGTTGAAAATAACAAAGTTTTAAAAATGGATGTGTTTTTGGCTTATCTAGACCAAACCAAGAGGTTTGTCATTCTGAACATAAAACTAAAGTAGCCACCTCATCCACCACGTAATTAAAAAAGCTGTTCCCCCCCATTTTTTTCGAAATTAATAACATGTGCACATTATTAACACACATGCATTTTATTAACATATACACATCGTAGAATGTGCACACATTACATAACGTGGATGCATTATTTTTTTCCATCTCTCATCATCTTTCCCCTCTCTCTCCCTATTTTCCCTAACTCTCCTACATCTCTTTCTCTCTCCCCCCTTCTCTCTTCCTATGTTTTCCTCCTAACTCTCTCTCACCTCCTATGCCCCCACTCTCAATAGCCCTTTCTATCTTTGCCCCTCTCTTCCTTACCCTTTCCCCATCACTCTCTTTATCTCTATCCATTTCTCTCTTTATCCCACAATGTATCCTATTATCTCTCTCTCCCTCCCTTTCTATGTCTCTCCCCTTTTCACTATCCTTTTGTTTTTATATCCCTTTGTCCTTATGTCTCCATATGATATCCCCCATCTTCATCCTTTTCTCTCTTTCCCTATACATTTGTCTCTTTGTCCTCAAGTCTCCCTCTTATATCCCTCTCTCTCTCTCTCCTTTGCTAAGCCCCTCCAACTCTCCCTCTACCCCATCCCCCCTCTCTATCCTTTTATTTCTCCCTATCCCTTTCTTTCTATCCTTATATCTCCCCCCTATATCCCTTTCTCTCTCCTTTACTAAGCCACCACCACTCTCTCCCTACCCCCCACTCCCTCTCTCTTTCTTTCCTCATCTATATATCTCTCTCACTCTTCTTGTGTTTCCCTCCCTTCTCTACCAATTTCACTATCTCTTCCTTTCTTTATCTCCCTATGTCTCCCTCTTTCTATCTCTCTACCCCTTTCAATATTTCCTCATATCTCTCCCTCTTCTCTCTCTTCCTTCCCATATCTCTCTCTTCCTCCTTGTATGTCTCCCTCCTTTATCCATCTATTTTTCTCTCTCCCATTCTCCCCTGTATGTATCCCTCCTACATCCTTCTCTCTCTCTTTCTTAACCTAAGCTCTCCCCTCTCTCCACACCTTTCTCTCTCCCCCATCCCTAACCCTCTTTATATCCCTTTTCCCATTTTCTCATTTCTCTCTCTTCCTTTCCCATTTATCTCTCTCTCTCTCTCTCTCTCTCTCTCTCTGCTATGCCTTACCTATTTCCTCATCTTTCTACATCTATATCTTTCCCTATTTATTCCTTTCCCATACTCTCCCCACCATGTATGTGTCCCTCCTATATCCCTCTTCTCTCCCTCTCTCCCCTGATATGTCTGTCTCCTATACCCCACCTCTCTCTCTGTTCCCCCTATATGTATCCCTTTTATATCCCTCTCTCTCTCTCTCCTCTCCATCTCTCCCCCTTTTCCCCTATCTCTCTCACTCCCTTCTTTTTCCTTATATTTACCTTCCTCTCTCTTCTATCTATCCATCCTTTTTTCTCTACCTACCCCTTTTTTTCTCTCTTCCTATGTCTCTCCCTATATTCCTATCTCTCTGCTTCTTGAAACCTCCACTCTTTGTCTCTTTCTCCCTCTCTCCCTAACTCCCTCCCACATCACTCTCTCCCCTTCCCCCATATCTATCTTTGCTCGCCCCAGATTTCCCCCATCTCTCTCTTTATATCTCTCTTCCTTACCTTATATATATCTCTCTCCCCGCACCACATAAGTATCCATCCAACATCCATCTCTCCCTCTTCCCCCCACCTACCCTTTTCCTCTCCCCCCCATCTATCTCCATTGCCCTTTTCCTCTCCCCCATCTATCTCCATTGCCCTTTTCCTCTCCCCCATCTCTCGCCCTCCCTCCCCCCTCTCCCTCATTTTTTGTCTCTCAATATCCCTTTCTCTCTATCTTCCTATGTCCCCCCATCTCTCTCTCTCTCTCTCTCTCTCTCTCTCTCTCTCTCTCCCACCACCTCCCCATTTTCCTCTTCACCCCATATCTTTCCCTCCCTCCCCCATCTCCCTCCATTTTTGTCTCTCAATATCCCTCTCTCTCTATCTTCGTGTGTCCCCCCATCTATCTCTCTCCCCCCCGTCTGTATACATATCTCCATCCCCCTATATATATCCCTCTTACATACCTCTCTCCTTCCCAACCTTCTCTCTCTAACACACACTCTCTTCGTCCCCTTCTCTCTCTCCCCCCGTCTCTTTGTTGCCCATGTATGTCTCCATTTTATATAACTCTCTCTAGATTTTTTCCATGAGCCTCCCTCTCACTCTACCCCTTTCCCTAAACCCCATTTTCCTTTCCCCATCATGCTCTCTATCTCTCTATCTCCTTGTCTCCATCTCTCTCTCAAACACACACACACACACACACACTTTCTAACCCTTCTCTTTTTCCTTCTATATCCCTTTCCCTATCCCTTTCTCTCCCTTCCTCTCTCCCCTTTGTCCCTCCTTTTCTCTCTCTCTCCATATCCCTCTCTCTCTCTCCCCCCTTTCCTAATTCCACTCTCTCCACCACTTTCCCCATCCCTTTCTATCTCTCCCAACAAAAAATTAATCGAGATATATCAAATCCAATAGAATATTATGCAGAAATTATCTTTAATCTTACTCCAAAATATTAATATAATATTTTATTTTTCTTTATAAATAAAAAATCCTAGTAGGGGCTATACCAAGGTGTAGTTGTAGGGTAATTCTCTTGGAGGGTATTGAATTTGACAAATTTTAAAACGTCATATTAAGATCATTAAGGAACCTAGGCAGTTGTTTGAAATGGTGAGAGTATCTTAGAAAACAATGGTAGTTTGTGCACAAAGACAATGAAGGAATCAATGAAAGCATACTTAAGAACCTAACCTAATAATGAATGATATGATGAAACCATATTGGGCAAAATAGATGATTAGAAATAATATTAACAAGACGTATTTGACAAAGCTCCTTTAACAATTCACAAACTCAGAGCCATAATCAACATCAATTGTGAGAATGAAGTTCTAGCCTAGGATAATGACTTATATATTAATATAAAAGAGTGAAAAAAATTAAATGAAGCCAAGAAATGTAAACATGACCACTTGCAAAATCCATATATTGAAAGACAAAATAAAGCGACTTCTAAATTTCCCTGAAAAACCACAAATTCAAAAAATTTAGCCATAACTCATAACTTAAAACTTAATAGAAAAACCCTTTACAAATTAATCAAAAAATGTAGCTAACATACCAAAGATGTTGTTTATTAGAGAAGATCCTTCAAGTTATAGGACTTTTTTGAGTTGATGAGTTTAAGAACTATGCAAGCAGTTGATTAGGTTCAACAACAAGCAAGGTATATACTCCGACAAGCATTCCTTATAATGAACAAGACAACGTGCATTCTTATGGTAAATACGATAGCATTAGAGTGAAACCCAAAGTGAGAGATAGCAGGAAGCTTTGATTTTTATTTAAGGGTTAGGGAAAAAGATATAATGGGAGGTAGGGGAAAGCTTTAATTTTGGTTAGGGATTGTGGAAGTGTTTTTGGATGATGGTTATAGGGGTTTATGATGATTAGAGGTATTATAGGGGTTAATCATTATAATATTTTAGGGTGGATATATTGGTTAAATATGATTGGGTTAGGGTTGATTATGCTTAAATAGGGGTGCTAGGTGTTATAAATTTTACACTAAAAATGGTATATGGGCTAAAGGAGTTAGATATTGCATATGGTAAAGGACATACAAGATATGGATATAGGGCTATAAAGTTATGATTTCCAACTATAGATGTTAGGATTAAGAGGTTGTAATAGTTAATATTTATACAAGCTATAAGGATTAAGCACTAGGTATGATATTAATGTCTATGGATGATAAATGATTATGGTTTAGTGGTGATTTCCATTAAGCCTTGATGTTTATAATCCTTATAACAAATGTAAAGATTATATAGATATATATATATATATATATATATATATATATTATATATATATATGAGGATGACATTATTTAAGTTGGGGGTTCCTTTTCTTTTCCTTTTGAAGTTTATTTATAGTTATTTTTGGTATATCATGTCTGTATGAAACAATGACAAAGTAATCCCTTTAAGAATTATGTTAAATGATATATGAAATGAAAAACAACCTTCTTCTACTCTTTATTGGACAACATTCCCTTGTGATTAGATTTATATATCTATACAAGTAATTAGTAAATAGCTTCTCTTCCTTGCCTTATTTTTGGGAGTGTTATTTTACGGAATCTTTTATATAATTATACTTAAAATATGATTAAATTAGACCAAAAATATGTGAAAAATCATAAAATTCCAAGGTCTTTAAATTCTTACTATTTTTTATATTATTTATGCTAACTACTTTAAAAACAAATAGTAATGAAAATTTCCATATCTTTTATAATTCTTTAATATTAAAATCGCCTCTACACTAATACTTTATTAAACATGTCATCCATTGAACTATAATTTTTCATTCTAAAATACTTTTTCCTAATGACCATTACGCTTCAAGCCATGTGTAAATGTTATATATTATAATTGATAATTGTCATATATATAGATATAAATATAGATATATATCATCTACCAAAACATCACCTTAGTTTGAGACTTAAATTTGTTATTTTTTTCATTGCACTTACTAACTATTATTATCTACAAAATTTTACACTTGGCTCAACATTCATTCCATTGATAAAGCTATATTGGTATAGATCATGGATGCCATGTTGAAGAGCATCCACCAATAGAGAATATAGTTTTATCAATTTATCAAAGGAAAGGAGCTTCGTCACTTAGACAAGTGCTTCTCCTTCTTTGTAAAGAGTTCTAATAGAAATTCCCCAAACTAGTATAGTACTTCGACACAATGGGAAGCATTGCTTAAAGAGAAGAGCACTAATACCATATTAGAATTTTCATATCGTAACATTTTTCAAATTCTTCACGTGTTTTCCATGATTTGTCACCTAATACCCAAATTATCAACTCAATTTGTTAATTCTCTTTTTAATCAGCTAAGAACGTGCAAAACTAACGCGAAAAATAAAGTTATCATCCTCATGAGGCTCCCCAATTTTTTTGGACAACTCATATTCATCCAACTTGCCACATAAATGTAACTATATACAAATTTTAAAGTTTTTTTTTAGTGTTCGAGTCTTCATTTTTAGAAAAAACATTTATCACAGCTATATAATATAGTTTAATCATGCTAAAAGAAAATAATAAATCCATAAAATTTTACATAAATAAAATAATAAGCCTCTTGTTTTGGAAATTTTGCTAATTCACTTTGGGACTCTTGTTATAGAAATAATTTTGCTAGTTCACTTATGGGCGTCCTTATAGTGGAACAAGCTTTCTAAAATTTATGTTCCTTAACTGAACAACATTATACAATCATGCTAAAAGAAAATAGTAAATCCCTAAAATCTTACATAGATAAAACAATAAGCCTCTTGTTATTGAAATTTAGCTAATTCAATGATGGGTGTCCTTATATTGGAACAAGCTTTCTAAAATTTATGTTCTTTACCTAAAAAATTATAACGACGAGATTTAAAGCTGAGCAAATATTCTTCATCATCTGCACAATCAGAGAAATGAAACCACGACCTTGGAAAATGAAGCGATACGATTGTCTGTTTCTCTCCGTGGCGTAGCTAGGTGTTAAGATGGCAATGGAATAATCATTTCAATTCATGGAATTGTTCCAACCCTCCGACTAGATTCGATTCGATTCTCTGATGATATATATCAGCTTCAACATGCCCGCCTACATCCATTTCCCCGACGATTCATCATGCTTCTCTGGTCTGACTCTGTTACCACACAGTTTTCAAATGAATTAATTGAAAATATATTAAATTTCTAATATGAAAATAAAAATCATTAAAATATACAATTTTCTAAGCTAATATTCAATTTTAATTTTTTTAAACAAAAGTAAAAGTATTTATAATAATAACTACTTTAATAATCTAAAGGTTAATAATATAATTTACATCATAATTTAAATATAGAGGCTAACCATTATCAATACAGATTTCAAAGATATATTTTAATAAAGTGGAGACGTAATTATATTTTTATTAAAGTGGTTTTTAACTATTTTGTTTACTTAAATTTTTGTGAAACAAAAATATCTTTAAACAATATGAGTTATCTAAAATTTAAGATAATATCAAAAATATTTAATTAATTAATATTTATGTAAATATATATTGTGAAAGAATAATATAATATGTGAAGGAAAAAAAAATTTTCAATCTAGAACTAGAGTAGAAGGATATGATTAGATACATAACCATGCATCATTTTAGGAAAGAAGATCTTAAAATGTGGGGAAACTCATTATCATAGAGTTTAATAATACAATAATCTATACATTAATATACACATTAACAAATTCATGTACATATTAATAACATATTAACACATTCATGAAATAATATCACAATTTGATGAACAAGAAATGACATCGCAACATGATGAACAAGAAACAATTTCATAATGTGACAACATTCACCTATGTTTGCTAGATTGATCTACATTTACTAGGTTGACTTATAGTTTACTAGGTTGACCTATAGTTTACTAGGTCTACTAAGTTGACCTAGATTTGTTAGGTTTACTAGGTTGACCTAGGTTTATCACGCTAACTTAGGTTTGTTAGATTTACTAAGGTTTTTTAGGTTTACCAGGTTTAGTAGGTTAACTTAGGCTTACTAGGCTTATTAAGGTTTATTAGGCTTAGTGATTATCCAAATATTAGGAAAATGCGAAAAATACTTAATCAATATTTATGTAAAATATATATTGTAAAAAGACAATATTAAGGAAAGAAAAAAAAATCAATCTAGAACAAGAGCAAAAGGAAAATGTTAGACACATAACCATGCATCGTTTTATGAAACACGATCTTAACATGTGGAAAAACCAATAATCATGGAGATGAATAATACATTGTTCTACACATTACCCTACACAATAATACATTAATAACATATTAATCTACACATCAATACATTCATCTATAAATTAATAACACATTAATAAGACATTAATGATACATTAACATATTCATCTACACATTAATAACACGTTAACACATTGATAAGACATTAATAATACATTAATTCACATATTAACACATAGATAACATATTAATTCTAAATTAATCTATACATTAACACATGTCACGAGTGGTTGACTATAGTTGGCTATGGTTAACATGGTCAACTATAGTCAACATGAGTGCCATTGTTAACTATAGTCACCGTGGGCATTAATTTTAATATAGTTCCCAATGTGACAACCAATAAACAATGATGCAATTTCACTAACAACAAACAACATCGCAATGTGATAAACAACAAATGATATCACAATGATGAATAATAAACAATGTCACAATTAGACAAAACATTGAATGTTGCAATGTCACGAACAAGAAACAATGTTGCAATTAGAGAAAAAATGACATTGTAATGTGCTAAACAAGAAATGACAACACAAATTTGATGAACAAGAAATGATATCACAATGTGATGAATAAGAAACAATGTCATAATGTGGCAACATTGAACTATGTTTACTAGGTTAACTAGGTTTTCCTATGTTTACTAGGTTAACTAGGTTTTCCTATGTTTACTAGTTTGACCTAGGTTTATTAGGTTTACTGGGTTGCTCTAGGTTTACTAAGTTAACCTAGATTTATTGGGGTTTTTAGGCTGACCTAGGTTTATTACTAGGTTGACTTAGGCTTACTAGGGCTAGGTTTACCTAGGTATATAAGCTTCACTAGGTTAACATGTGTTCACTAGGTTTACTACATTGACCTAGGCTTACTAGGTTAACCTACGTTTATTAGGTTTATTAGATTTATTAGGTTCACCTAATTTTATTGAATTACCAACCACATTAATAAAGTGAATGACAACCATATTAAAAGTGGTTTACTAGGCTTACAACCACATTAACATTATCCATAGTTAAACATTGAAAACCATGGTTAATCGTTGTTAAACATAATGGAAGAGGTTTCATTAAATTTTCAAAATACAAGAATAAATGAATCATTTTCAAGACACAAATCAAAGAGAATGTAGAATACATGATTTTTGGCTCTTCTTCAAGAAATGCAACCTAGCTTTCTCAAAATCTAAGCTACAAGAAGCAAAATTTTGATCTTATCAACTCTTACATACCCAAAAAAAATCAATGAATTCTTTCAACATACACAAGCTATAGTTTCAATTTGACATAATGTGTTGCAAACCACTGTAAGAAGAAGGTTATGTTGTCTTATAGATATAAATAATCGGTAATCACCTTGGTAAAACAACAAACTTCCAACCACCAGTGATTTCTTGAGAAACCCTAAATTTTCCTAATACTAATGACACTTTTCAATTTAGAAAACAAAGTACATAATCTAATGCTTTAACATAAAAAAAGACCAAGTCAAACTATCCAATGATGGCTAGTCCTTTCGTTGATTAATTATAAATTCACCAGATCAAACTTCAAACCCTAATGTGTAAAAGTAAAGAATCCTTCAAAAAGCAATCCAAAAAGTCAAATCAAAATAACGAGGAGATTTTCAGAAGGTAAACAAGTGTAATTAAATAGGAAAAAAAAAATTATGGACGCGATGAAGAGAAAACTAAAATTTTAAAAAATTCTAGGTATGTGCACAGATAATAGATCAATCCAATGCCATACACATTGATCCAAAGGGAAAGTTGCATAGAAATACACTATGTGCCTAAAGATTAAGATCACACAATGAGAAAGTTTTAGAAAAAATAAAAACAAGTCAAATAAATCATAAAATCCAGAATTTCAATATTTCCAAACACTCAGAGAGGGATATGAAAGAAGGATCAAAGATCAAAACAAAGAGAATGATGGAGAGTGAGGTGTTCCCCAGTATGGTCGCCAATTTACTAGGCAAACGAATCCCTCTTGCAGACAAGTCGGATTTCCCTAAATCTCAAATGAAATCTAGTAACAAAGAAGAAAGAACTGCTACCTTTTCTTAGCTTATGATTGATTGAAACAAACAATATGAGAGAGATCATTTACCATTTTATCGAAATAGATGTTGAAGTTCCTTTCCATACCTTCGAAAATTAACTTCTCGTTGATGCTTTAGAGATCATTCCAGTGCTTTCCACAACTTCTCCATGATGTCTCAAAGGAGATCTGCATAGACAGAAACACACAAAGAATCAAAGCATCTAGTATATAGAATGAAAGATAAATGAACTACTTAACTCAAAATATATCATAAATTGAATCAATAACCAATCATAACCTATGTGGGTGATCAAGGAATCCCACAAATGATTTCAGAAAAGACATAATTAGGAAAGCACCATTTCTTTTTATTAAATAAAATGGAGAACAAACTTACAACCTCAAAGCCTTAATGTTACAAGCCTCTTCTTACAATCTCCAACACTCTCCTTGGATGAAAATCCTCCTAGCCTTATTTTTGCGGTGCCTCTCTCTCTCTACCCATTTCCTTATCTCTTTTTATCTCCCCCCCTCACCCTCTTTCTATCTCTCTATCCTTTTCTCTATTCATCCCCTCCACTCTAGATTCATTTCTCATTTATTCTCTCTCTATCCCCTATCTCCCTCCCTCTCTCTAACAAACAAATACACTCTCTCACCCCTTACCTTTCTCCCTCTATCTAATTTCCCTATTTCTCATCCCCTCCCTCCCACCATCCCTCCTTTTCTCTCTCTCTCCCCTTCCCTAATTCACATCTCCCCCACTCTTTTCCCTATCCATTCTATCTTTTTCCACATCTCTTCCTTCCCCTATCTCTCTCTCCCCCCCTATGTCTCCCCCTATCCCTCTCCCTCCTCTCTCTCCCTATGTCTTCCTCTTTCTCTATTTTCCCCCTTTCCCTATTTCCTCATCTCTCGCTCTCTCCTTTCTTTAGCCATATCCCTCTCTATCGACCCCCTGCATGTCCCCATGTCTATCCCCCCATATATATATCTCCCTTCTAAATTATTCTCTCTCTCCCTCTCTCCCTAACCTCTCCCCCTTCCCCCTCTCACTCTAACACACACTTTATCCCCTATCACTTTATCCATTTCCCTATCTCTTTCTTTCTCCCCCCATCTCCTTGTCCCTATTTCTATCTCTCTATCCCTTTCCCTTACCCCCATCTTCCTTTCCCCATCGCGGACTCTCTCTCTATCTCTCTATCTCCCCCCCTCTCTATCCCCATCTCTTTTTCCCTCTATCTCCTTTTACCTATCCCTTTATCTCCCTCCCACCCTCCCCCTTTGTTAGGTGGACTAATCCCTCTTGCGAACAAGACAGATCTCCCTAAATCTCAGATGAAATCTAGTAACAAAAGAGAAAGAACTTCTACCTTCCCTCATCTTAATATTGATTGAAACAAACAATATGAGAGAGATCACTTACTTCTTTATCGAAATGTCATTGAAGTCCCTTTCAATACCTTCAACAATTAGCTTCCCCTTAATGCTTTAAAGACCGTTCCAGTGCTTTCCACAACTTCTGCATGATGTCTCGAAGGATATCTGCATAGACAAAAACACACAAAGGATCAAAGCATCTAGTATATAGAATGAAAGATAAATGAACTGCTTAACTCATCATATATCATAAATTGAATCAATAACTAATCATAACCTATGTGGATGATCAAGGAATCCCACAAATGATATCAGAAAGGACATAATTAGGAAATAATAGTTTCTTTTTATTAAATAAAATGGAGAACAAACTTACAACCTCAAAGCCCTGATGTTACAAGCCTATTCTCACAATATCCAACCCTATCCTTGGATGAAAATCATCCTAGCTTTATTTCTAGAGAATAAGCCTACCTTCCATCATCCTCCCCAATCCTCTGACTTGTGTTTGATCTATATCCCAAGAGGAGGAGGTTTGGGATCCTTTTACTAAGGTATGAGATCCACAAATGGTGGGATAGGGTATCCAAAAAGAGAGGGAAGTAGCTCCATGATGGGAGGGATGGGGCTTGAGTAGGAATCCATTTGAAGTTGTTAGTTAGGAAATATTTGACTAACAAAGCTTCTAGACTTTACTTTCTATTTTTACTTACATTAAGTAATGTGCGCAAGCCATAGTGTGAGAAACAACAAATTTTTGTGCAGTTTCTAATGGTCTCTTCTGTGTATGTGCAAAAAAAGACTAGGGAACTTTGCAGGAAGCCAAAAATAGGTTTTCGAGCCTTGAGATCTAGGAATTTAATTCTCTTTGGGATTGTTTGGGTTCTAGCCTATTAGGGGGATTCTTTGGAACATTTTGATGGATAACGAAAGATATAAATTGACGGTCATTTTCCTAATGTGAAAAAATTATGTGTAACACCCTTGTCTCTCATTTTATATCTCTCAGTATCCCTTCCTATTTCTCTCTCCCCCTTTCACCATCCCTTTCTATCTCTCCTCCACTCCGCATCCCTCTTTTATCTCTATGATCATTTGAGATTCAAGGAAAAACCAAGGGGGGAGATATAAAGAGAGGAGCAATGGGAGTGGTGCATCCCATAATTATTCTCTCTCTCTTATCCTATCCCTTTCTTTCTCTCCCTTTATATCTCTATCTAAGGTCCCCTCTCGCTACCCATTTTCACTATATCTTTTTATGTCTAACCCTGTTTGGAAGTTTCCATTTACAAATTTATGGAGGAAAACCCTAAAACTATATCCCAACAACGTGAATTTGTAAACTCATACATTAGGTCTACTAGGAAAACATACTCTTGCACAAGATCTGGGAGAGTTTAGATGGATTTCGCCCAAATATTCAAAGTTATGGGATGCTTCAAAAAATATGAAGGAAAATGATAATCGTATACTAGATTTGGCAACGAGAGTATATTTTCAATTTTCTTTTTAAAACCCCTATTTGGAAATCAATAATCATAAGTGTTAGGGTTGGGGATCTAGTGCAAGATATCAAGAAAAATATTCAAGAACAACTAGGTATTCCAACAAAGCTTCAAAGTTTGACTTATGTAGGGAAATCATTGCAAGATGACACCAAGCTACAATATATGGCATCGATGGTGATTCATTCATCATCTTAAACCTAAGGTTGTGAGGAGGATGTCCTGAATCCAGTAACACTAAAGGTCCTATCTCTTTCAAGGATGCAATAAAAGGAAGGGATGAAATGAATAACAAATATGACCAATCCTCTAATATCCCTAGTCCCTATATTGTGGAATAGGTGAATCAGGTGTTGACCTTAACTATAAATCTTTTAGAGCTCTATGATCTTTATTCTAATTTTCATTCTTGAGCAATCATATGCAGATTTAATGATTTGTGGCCCAATTTGGAGGATCTTCATCAATGAATTTTCTCCACTTGGATACAAAATTGTGATATTCATTTATGTTCCAAGGGATTTTTTATTAAAATTTGATACATCAAAAGATTTGGATTATGCCTTAAAAGAGGGACTGTGGTTTTGGGGTAGTGTAGGTCTTTTTATGATTCCATGGTTTTTGGGTTTTGACGTTAATTCTATGGTGGTGTCCATAATGCCAGTCTAGGTCACGTTACATAATCTCCCACTGCATTTTTGACATCATAAAGTTTTATAAGGGATCTACAATTCATTAGGGAAGTTTCTAAAGGTGGATTAAAATAGAGTCACAAAAGAAATTTTTACTTTTGCTAGGATATGCATAGAGGTATACCTTAGTAAAGGTCTGCTAGATCGTATTATCTTGATTCATAATAACATTTGATAGTCCCAACATTTAGAATTTTAAGATACAACATTTAGATGTCATATTTGTCATCAAACGTGACTCTTACAAAATATGTGTCCTTAGGCAAAGAAAGATCCCAAAAGAAAAAAGAGATAGACCCAAAAGCCAAAGGGTTGGCAATTATTAGATCAACATGTTTTTGAACTAAAGGAGGAAGAAAACATAGAGAATAATACAAATGTTAACGAACATAATTACCAAGAAGTTCCTATGAAGGGGGGGGGGGGGGGGTTGGGGAGACATGAATTGTGTCTCCAATTTCAACAAATGTGATAATCGCTACAATTCATCAGTAGTATGATGAGAATATTCCCTCTGAAAGAGAGGTGAGTGGCACAAAATGAACCGTTGCTTTAGAAAGTTCTAATTTTGATAAAGAAATCCCTGTAAATGTGGAAAAAAATCAAATGGCTATTATAACTACCACTCCCAATTATGGTGGTTGGTGAAAAGTGGAGAAAAAGAAGGGCATAAAATGGCAGTTTCGTGTTTTTATACTAAGCTCCCAAATTCATTTTCTCTTTTTTGGGTATTTATTTTATTTTATTTGGCACCAGGAAATGAATTGTATGATTGAATGCTTATTAACATCTACAAAATGTAATTTTGTTCTTTTGAATAAAATTGCAATTTCTCCTTGGGGAAAAACAAATATTGACGATGCAATGCTATAAAAAAAGGTTGACATTCAATGTGAAAAATAAATATCAATATCACAATCCGATGAACAAAATTAGACATCATAATCTGTTGAAAATAAAGTGTCCCCTATGCATGTGATGAACTAAATTCAACATCATAATGTGACAAATAGAAATTGACATGACAATGTGATGAAGAAAAATTGACATCATATTTGATGAACAAATATTTCCATCACATTATGATAAACAACTAGGAATGTCACAATGTAACAAACAAAAATCAATGTTGCATTTTGATGAACAAAAATCAACATCACAATGCAATGGACAACATGGATGACACACATAACCATATGGAAAATTCAATGTCAACGTTGTTCAACTATAATTTCTGGTTAACCATGGTCAACCATTCTTAAGTATGTCAAACATGTTCACCCATCATTTACCATGGCCAAACTTGGTCAACATGTTCATTCGTGGTTAAACATAGACAATAATGTCAACCAAAATGAACTTGGTCAGACATGCTTAACCATGGACAAAATTCACAATCTTATTAAACATTTCAAGTATTCTATATGATCAACTATGATAAAATATAATTAACCATAGTCAACATGGTTAACCATAGTCATCTATAGTTAAAAATTAATGACCATGTTCACCCACAATGAGCTATAGGTGACCATAGTCAACCATGGTCAAATAAGCCCAGCCATGGTCAAACTTGCTCAACATGGTTAAACATGTTCAACAAGTTCAACCATAATCAACCATGCTCAAACTAGCTCAATTATAATCAACAATGGTCACCATGGCCATACATACTTTAGTTGGTCAACCATGGTCAACCATGTTTGACCATGGTTAAATATGGTCAACATGTTCATCCATTATCAACCATAAACAACCATAGACAACATGGTCAACCACAATGAACTTGGTTAAATGATGCTTAGCCATGGTCAACATGGCTAACATAATTAACCATGGTCAAACATGGTTGAGTGGTCTACATGGTTAACCATGGTCAACCATAATCATTTATAGTTAAATGTTTACAAATATGGTCAACCAAGTTCCTCTGTGGTCATCCATAATTGACCATAGTCAAAATTTGTCAAAGAATCTCATCCATGGTCATGTTTAGTTTACCATAATCTATCATTTACATCCCTGGTCAACCATGGAAATCATGGGAAACCATGGTAATCAAGGTCAACTATACCAAACCATGGTCAACCAAGGTCAACCTTAGTTAACCAACGTCTATTTCGATCAACCATGGTCAACATCATCAACTATGGTGAACATTGTCAACCCTCTTCAACCATTATTGTAATAATAATGTAATATTAACTTTAACATTAACATTAATGTAACATCAACCATGGTCAACATTAATGTAATGTGAATGTAACAATCGTCAACAATTTTCAATATTAATGTAATGTTGTTAAATTAATGTATCATAAATATTTTGTTACATTAAGGGTTATGTTGTCCTCTGAGATAATTCTAGGTTAATTCACCATGCCACAACATCTAAAATGTTTTGTTGTTTTAAGGTGTTTTGGATGGCCAATGTTACGAATAGTTAAAGACATGTGCTTAAACTTTAGCAATGTTGAATTTAATGAAAGGGTTGTTTGTTTGTCTCTAAACATTCAATTGATTTTAGTTGAATGAATAGCAGAGTTGAAAGGGTTATAACTTACTAAATATTCAAACTGATTATTCAGTTAATTATAAGATAGAGTGCAGGTAAACATTGATTCCCTGCACAACAAAATGTATTTAATTTTATGAATATGGGTGTGACAATTTATAGATATAGAGGAGTTTATAATAACAAACAGTTCTATAGGCTAATCTCTAATTGTTGATTATAACTTCACTGGGGATTTTAGATAAACTAACATTTAGTTTAATCTTACCCAAGGTTCTCCATTAAAACTTAAATACATGAAGAATAACATAATGAAATTAAAACATGAGAAAAAATCACAAGTAGACAAACTATGTGAGGCAAATCCAGAATCCTTTCATTAATTTGAAGAAAATCTCTAGTTTGATTACAATTCTTCTTTGAAAAGCTCATCTAAGGGTTCAACCCATGATAACTCGAAGGAAGAGTTATTATACAAAATATTGATTTTCTAGAAAGATCCTTTAACAAAATATAAAAATAGTACAAAAATATAGGAATCCAAAAACTACTAAGTTGCTAGCACTATCTTCAAGGAAGTTGTTGATGATATGGCCCCCAAAATGTCTTGCCTCGCTGTCTGTGGGTTGGTGATGAAAGTTACTCAATGATTTCACACAAGTGATCCCCTCTATCTTCACTTGGTATAGAAAGATTAATTAATTTCTTGTAGACTTCATCCACCTCGATATAGTTTTCAAAAGTAGGCTTATTGACAAAGATATGTTTAATTTCATGTTTGATCATTAAATCAAAATTCAAAGCTTCTAAGAAATCCTTCCTTGTAAGATGACCTTTGATACCTAGGAATTTAGCTTTATTAGTTGCAATTGTGTAAAGTTTTTGGAAATACTCCTCCAAATTGATCAATCTATCATTTGGTGCTACTAGTCCTGGAAATCCTCTTCGGTTGAGCAAGTTGAACTTAAAATGGAACCTTTGGACAATAGTTTTCAAATTCTGTCACTTTGTCTCCAACTGAGTCATGAGATTTTTCTTCTGCAAAAATTCTTTAATCTCAAGAATGGTTTCTGTTCTATCTGCAATCTGAATTTCTTCTAATTCAACTCTAGTTTTTGAATTGAGCACCTTAATCATATCTGTGGCCTCACTTGGTTTATCTTCAAGGGCTTCTCTGACCTCTTCAATATCTATTTGGTACCTAGTAATAAGCTCTTCCTATTCAAAAATAATTTGTATAGAGGGCCAAACTTCGGTTTTAGCTTGACTTATATCTACCCAAATATTTTCCTTGGCTTGGGCCAAGGTCTGAGCCATTAATGAAGCATCTTACAACTCTTGAATCTTCTTGGTCAGTCTCCGGGTCTTCTGCATCTCTTCAACATAAAGAGTATCATTCCTTATCTTTTGTGTCTCCAGATTTATGAATTTCTTTTGAAGCTTTTCATTTGCCTGTCTCTGGAGAGACAACTCTTATATAAATTTATTTAGATTACCTGTAGTTAATGTAGATTCTGTTGTTTCCGATGTCGATTCCTCTACTGTCTCTACCACTGTGATTGGCATAGATGTGATTGGAGCTATGGACACTTGTGTAGACTGTTCCTTTTCCTTGAGCAAAGTTTCTATTTGTTCCTCCATCTTTTTTATTTTTATATTCTCCGCAGTGATTAATTTGATCATTTATTCTTTATTTTGCTCACTTTATTCAATCTCCTTGGTTTGGGCATCCTATGTAGAAGGTAATTTGAGCTGCTTCCTTAATGTTGTGATGTCTGCATTCTTCTTCTTGAAGATGTCCTCTACATCTTTAACTTCAGTAGGATCATATCCAACCTTGATCACTAAATCTTCTAACGATTTGACCCTGTTATCCTTTGCCAAGGAGGATACATTCTCTATCTTCAACTTTGACTGCAAATTTGAAATAATTTTTCTTAACTTTGATAGTGGCATGTAAGTGTTAGTCATGGTAGAGAAAAGAATCTCCCCATACTGTCTATGCATGTCCATTGATCATATGATGTATTTGATTCATATCAAAATAAAATATGGTTTTCTTATAGTTTGAAGAAGCCTTTGGAAAAGGCACTTGAGCTTGTAAGAATGCCATTTGCATCCTTCCCTTTTCACTGTAAAATGTTGTCAACAATTTATGTTGTGAAGTGGATGTCTTCTTCAAGAATTGAACATAAAAATTGGCCTTCAAAGATTGATTCTTTTTTCTTAATTTCAATAAAATTAGTGAAAATTTTTGGTTCGTCTTGTTCACTTGCTCCTACTGACTGTGCAATTTCCAACAAATTTTGTGAAACTAAAGTGGAAGATGGAGTGTTAAGGTCAATTTCCTCTGATCTTGTAGAAACCTGTGAATCATCCAAATTAATAACTATGGGCTCTTTCTGACCCTGAACAGTGGTAAATTTAGAGTTTGCTGAAGATGATGATTCTTCTCTCGACCTCTTTTCCTGCTTGATTTGAGAAGTGGGAGTCTGGAGGGTAGAAGGAAGTAAAATTTTCTCTTCTGCTTCCTAAAGTGTGTTCTCCTCCCACTGTTCTTGATTCCTATATTTCTCAATCTCTGGTCTTGGAGTGTGATTACAAGGTGTCGTTTTAAGTTCCACCCTTAAATTAGAGACTATGTTGAATGGGTCATAAGACAAGGTAAACCTTGGTTGAAATCCCATCTGCTTCAATTCTTGCTGCTCTGGTATTACAAATAAAGGGTCCCACTTGGGACTTGATCTTGAACTGAGATTTCATTTTCCCTGATAGCTAGTCCATGTTGACCATTTTCCTTATATATTCCAGAGAGAAAATTCTCATTGGAACATATTTAGGCAATTTGTGTGGAGCTAACTCACAACCATATACCCTAATATCCGTGTAATTCTGGTAAAGATACCAGTCTCCAGTCTTAGCTTGGTCACTTAGGTGCATGATTATTTTCATCTCTGGGTTGATTCTTGGTTCACTTTGGCTGCTAAGAATCTGTGCAACTGGATAAATGATACATTCAATGAAATATGAAAATTTAAACTCAGTTGAGTTTCTCGTGACCAATGAGGTCCATTGTGTAACTGATTGATTTATTTGTTGATCATCCTGCTTGTGTAAGGTTATTGGTAGCATGTTTCCTTGTTGAAAAAGGAACATATGAACTAGCATAGAAGAATACTTGAATACACCCTCAGTAGTTATTTTCATTAACTGATCATGCATATTTTCAGCGAAACATTGACTGTAATTATAAATGAATGTTGGCTTGTGTTCTTTGGAGAAGATGGATAGATAACCCAAGATAGGTTCATCTACCCATTGGTCTGTCTCGTAACCTAACATGCAAGAAAATAGAGAGATAATGTGTTTAATCTTTCTGGGAACATTGAGACTTGATATGGAGGGTTCTGTTTGGGAAGCTCAACATCTTCTAGATGAAATATCTCAAAAATTTGAGCTCTTTGGCTGAATGTAAGCTTATGGTATAGATCCATGAGGATAGCAGGAGAAAAATGCTAAGGGAATCATTCTCATGAATCAAAAGCATTTTGTTTATGGTTTTAGGTGTGATAGATATCTGAATGTATCCACTCTGAGCAACCACAGTTCTCTGCAGGGGATTATACCTAGCCTAACACCACATAACTAAATAAGGGAATGGATGCGTTTGAGGAAACTTGAACATGGGAAATAGTGATTCCCATAGGTTAATTTCATCTTTTGAGTCCTGATAGGTCTGTTTTAACCAATGGTGCAATTTGAAAATAGCGAATTCGCACTCTGTGTCCACAATCTTAAAGAATTGGTCAGCTAAGGGGATGTGGTCAAGATCTAGGGTATTAGTGGCTTTTAGATTTTCCTGAGTTGGGGTTTTTCTACGAGAGGTTTGGTACTTTATTTTTGGTGCCATATTCTAATAGATAAGGAAGAAGAGTAACATGACGATGATGAAACGAGTACCTTAACAGAGAGAAGTACCTTGAGTGCATTGTCAGAGAATATGTGACAAAATTTAACCAAAGCCAATGCAATTCAAATAGTGGTGATGAAAACAAGGGATCCGTGCGAAAGGGATGGTTTATGTATAACAGTGTAGCGATTACTGTTAGTATCTCATCGTTATCCTACGAGATTGGTGTGCATTAATGGACAACGGGAGGCAGGTAATGGGCAGGAGGAATGGGTATGAGTGTAAAGGACATTAACGTGAAATGGTAGAAGGGGGTGCAAAATGGCTTCCTCGCCATTGATATGGGTGGGGAAGAGGATCGTCGTCGAAAATTGTCCACTTGATAATGCTTCACGACAAAATGCTTTTGTCGTTTTATGACTTTAATATAAACTTTATAAAGCTTTGTTTATACAATATTAATCACCTATAAAAGGTAATTAACCCTAATTAAAGAAAAAATTATCTATGAATTGGCGCATTTGATCTAGTGGCCATTTATTTTCCCTAATCCTATTCTAACCCTATTCTAATACATCATTTGGCCATGTTTTGAGCATATCAGGCCAAATTTTATTCTATTCTATCCTATCTAATCATGTTCTACCAAGATTAAACAATTTGGTGAACTTATTCACTAATCTAGAGACATAAATTTAAATGATTTGATCATGGTTAAGCTATATGATTCAAATCAAAACATTAGGCTGTGGCATTTTAAACAAGCTGCACACAAAACCCTAGTTTATTTGCAATGTAATTTTACTCTTTTCTAGTGGCATTTAAATTTTCTCACTTTATACAATTTTTTTCTTTTGATGGGGTTTCATTTCATCATTTTTTTTATATTTCATTTTCATTTTTTATTCTATTTTTTATACCCTCTTTTATAAACAAAAACTAACTTATCAAAACCAAATATGTTACAACATCGACTCCAACTGGGGACTGCTTCCTCTTGTAGGATGCAGAGAACTTGCAGATCCATGTGCCTTCTCCTCGGGCTAATGGAGTCTCTGTTGAAAATAATTACACACTGCATGTAAAATAAAACACTCTGGTGATGTACAAATGATGAATGAATGAGGAACTCCTCAATATTGAATATAATGCTTCAAGTATTTCCCATTGACAAGCAATGAGGAATACTGTCCTTCCAAGTTCTGCAAGATAAAAGTATTGTTTCCTTTAACCTTTTCAATGCTAAAAGGTCCAAACAAGAGATTATAAAACTTTGCATGTTTCCCTTTATTCTCTCTCCTAGTATCCCATATTAACACTAAATCTCCTTCTTTAAAATCTCTTTCTCTAGCCTCTCTATTAAACAAACTTTTCATTTTTTTATGATATTTCCGAAGCTTATAATGAACTTCATCTCTATTTTCATTAAGTTCTATAATCTGATTTGTTCTTCTGGAAAAATCATTAGGTTCTTCATTTGCTTCTTGTAAAAACCTCATGACAAGAAAAACTAGATGTGTAGGAAATATGGCTTTCTTGCCATAAACAAGCTCAAAAAGAGATTTACCTATTGATCTCTTTAGATAGATCCTGTTTGCAGAAGCTTCATATATGAGATGGCCATCCCAACTAATTTTGTGGTCCTCCAGTGTTTTCTTAATGAATTTAACCAAACTCTTGTTTGAGGACTCTGCCAGTCCATTTCCTTGTGGATAGTAAGGGGTAGAATGATGCCATAAAATTTGATATTTCTAAAAAAATTGAATCATCTTGACACTGATGAATGCTGCTGCATTATCTGTAACTATCTGTTGGGGGCATGCAAACCTGGATATTATATTCTCTTCAATAAATTTAATAACTACAGTATCAGTTGCATTTCTAACTAGAATTGCCTCTACCCATTTGGTAAAGTAATCTGTGGCAGTGAATATCCATCCTTGTTGGCTACTTGATGATGGATGAATTTCCCTAATGAAATCCAATCCCCATTGTAGGAAAGGTTCTTGAACTAGTACTAGAACTCGTTCAATAAAATCCTTATTTAAAATCTTATATGTTGTAGCCCTCCAAGCATAGTGTCCTCCACAAATACCTGCATGAAATTGATCAATGATTCCTTCTGTCTCACTTTCTGTCAAGCAAAGTAAAAGGATGTTGAGTGGATCCTTCCAATACATATTTTCATTGATAATATAGTATTTTATGGCCTTCAACTTTAGTGTTTTACATTGATTCTTTGTAAATTCAGATGGACACTCAAAATCTCTAAGAAAATGCACAATATCAGTGTACCATTCAGATAAAAAAAAATTCTCCTCAATGTGAATTAGAGTTGGTTGGATTGAAGAAAAAGGTTCTTGTGGATTCTTCTCTACTGGAATTTCAAAAACAGAATTAATTCCCAAGACTTTACAATTTGACTCAGCTAAGAGTTTAGCCAAGCCTTGACCTTTTACTAATTTTGTAGTTTTGATAATAATATCAAACTCCAATATCTTGGTAATCCATCTCCCTCTCCTTCCATCAGTATCAAGTTGAGTTAACACAATTTTAACAACATTATTAGGAACATAGATAATAATGGAAGAGTGAAGGACATAGACTCTAAAAGCTTTCAGAGCTTGGATTAAGGAATAGGCCTGTTTTTCAATGATATCAAATTTAAGTTCAACATCTCTCATGAATTTACTAAAAAAGGAAATAGGTTGGTCATCTCCATCCTCATTCTTTTGCAAAAGAACAATAGCTAAGGTAGTTTCAGAGGCAAAGGAAAATATGGTAAATGGTTCATAATAGTTTGGACTGGCCGATATGGGGTCTTCTGAAATGGCCTTTTTAATCTGATCAAAAGAATATCTTTCTGGAATGGTCCATTTAACTTCATGATTCTTTCTTAACATATTAGTGATATCCTTAACTATTTTAGCATAATTAGGTATAAACCTTCTTAAAAAATCATTTTCCCAAGAAAAGCCTAAATTTCCTTCTTATTTCTTGGTAATGAAAGTGCTTGTATAGATGAAACTCTTTTAGGATCAATGATTACTACTTCCTTGGAAATAATATGGCCAATCATTTTTCCTTCCTTGAGTGCAAACAGGGACTTTTTGGGATTAAGAGAAATCCCAAACTTCCTGTGCCTATCAAAAACTTTCCTCAAGTGCTTTAAATGTTTTTTAACAAAATTAGAAAAAACAATAAGATATCGAAGATAAATGACAACAAATTTGTTTGTCTTACCTACAAATGCTAAATCCATAGCTCTTTGAAAGGTAGCTCCAGCATTGTTTAATATGAAAGACATCCTTGCATACATAAATGTACCCCAAGGAGTTGTGGATGTTATCTTTTCTCTATCTTCTGGGCTCACCATGATCTGATTGTATCCAAAAAAACCATTTAACATAGAAATTCCATTAGCACCTGAAACATTTTGAATCAATTGGTCCATCTTGGGTAGTGGATAATTATATTTCAAATAAGATTTATTCAAGTTCCTGAAATCCACACATTGTCTAATTTCACCATTTGTCTTTCTTATTGGAACTAAATTAGCTACCCAATTAGAATATCTCATTGTAACTATAATCTTGGCATCAAGTAACTTTTTAAGTTCTTTTTCAATGGTAGGAAGAAGGATAGGATTAATTCTCCTTAACTTTTGCTTAAAAGGTTTAGCTTCTGGTTTTAAAGGGATTTTATGCTCAATGAGAGATGTATCATATGTATTCAACTCACTATAAGACCAAGAAAAAACATCTTTATAATCTTTAAGGAGAGTTAAATATTTATCTTTGACTTCCACTGGCAAGGATGTAGAGATCTTAATATTTTTTATTTCTTCTAAAGTTCCAATATTACATTCTTGTATATCTTATTCTAGTGAATTTGATAATGGATTGTTAGGGACATCATTTTGATCAAACAACTTTTAAAGTGGTACCAAACCCTTAAAAATGAAATTATTGGATAACTGAATAATATTGTGATCACCAATTTTTTATTCAAATTGAAAAGTTTGACTTTCCTTATTTGAATCATTTTATCCAGTTGTTTTTATTCAATTTGCAAAGCTGAAAATTGATCAATTAATTTCAAAAAGGATTTTAACTGATCGCCATCATCAAATATTTTCCAATATTTAAGATTGTCAGGAATTGATGGTCTATACTTAACTTGAATTTGATATTGGACAAGCATTTGATCAAGAATTTTAAAAGAACTTGCTGAAACAGCTAAAGAATCTGCATGAATATTTTCATCCCCAGGAATAATAGTGATATTAAATGCTTGAAAGAAATTATCCACTGAATCCCACACTTCATTCATATAAGATCTAAGTTTATGATGCTTGGTTTGACAAATATTCCTTACATGTTTGACAATGAGTTCCGAGTCATTGAATACAATTAGATTCTGCACTTTAAGACTTTTGGCTAATTCCAATCCTAGTAGGAAGGCTTCATGCTCTGCAATATTATTTGTCACATCAAATTCAATTTTATTGGATTGAGTATTATTCTCTTTGTCTGGTGAAATTAATAGAATTCCAGCTCCAACTCCTTCCTTTGAGCAAGAACCATCAAAGTATAATATCCAAATATAAGTCTTGATGGTTTTTGGCTTGTCTACAATGTTTTCAATACTAAGTTTAGTGTTTTGTGAATTATTTGATTATAATTCAAAACATCCAAAGTCTTGACCCACTGCATAGATGGGATGATTCCTTGCTTGATCATATTTACAAACAATATTCATGAATCTTACTTTTTTGTATAATCTGAGATGTTCACCCCCATATACAAGAATAGTAGAATAAGACATGTCCATTTGAAGACTTCCTCCTAATTTGGCACAAAGGGATCTTGATAATAACATGCCAAATTTAGGAGGGATATCAGTGACTACAATGTCTAAAACCACACTCTTAACAAGCATTTGAGCTAAAGTGACCACTAGATCCTATATAAGTCCAAGACAAGGTACTTTCTTGGAGTCAAAAGTGTAAATATCATGATAAGTTCTTGTAACTTCTAATTAAATTTGGTCCATGATAACCTTTGGCATCAGATTATGGAGGCTCCAGAATCTAACATGCAGTTATATAAACAGAAATCATGAACCTTTAGAGTCACATAGAAAGGTGGTACATTTTCATCAATCATATCTGCGCTGGGGCCAAAGACTATTGAAGGCTTTTCATCTTGTAAACTTATTACATCTCCTTTAGCATTAACATTGGATGTCTGGATCCATTTAGAAACTTGATTTTTGTATCCTCGATTCTTTGAAATTTCAGATAAAGGAATGGGTATTTTGACTCTTTCTAATTCCTTTTCAACATTGAAAGTGATTAAAGTAGTTTTATCAATTGAAGTTGCTTCAGTTGATTGGTACAATGGTTGAATTGTTGTTGTTTGAGATTCAATAGTTTTGATTTGTGGTTCATTTACAATGGGATTTTTGGGAGGTTTACTAGGCCTTTACCTAGGTCTTAAGTCATATCTCCTATTCAGTTCAACAATTAAAAACTTAGAAAAGGCCTGATACTTTGAAACTTGTGAGTCTTCTTAATCTTGTTGAGAAGACTGATTTAAATGAAAAAATACAATAACATTTGTACAGATGAATGATCAAGATTATTTATATCCTCAGTAATCAAAGGGTTAGTGTATTTAGGTTGCTGATCACCAATCATCAATGGAGGTTGAATTTGTTGATCGGTATTTGGTATTTGTAAGATTCGGCTTTGGGGAGCTCTCCTGATTGAGTTTTGGTCTAGCAACAGTTTGTTGAATTGTTCTAGGATGATTTTCCATTTTTGAAATTCTATTTGAAAGGTTTCTAAGTAATAAAGTGATTTTATCTATCTTTTGATCTTCATTTTTAGTTTTTGAGGAAGAACCTTCTTCCTTAGCTTTCATTTTCCTTTCAACATTTTCTTCCTTAGCTTTAAGTTTAGCTGATGCAGACCTATTGGCTTAAACTTCTATAACATTTGTTTCCATGTCTTTTAGGGTATGAAATTTCCTTTCCCTAAGCATAACTACAAAATCATCTTCAAATTGTTTAGAAAATCTACCTTTGGCTGCTGCTACTGGTGGTTTACAGTCAGGTGGCACCTTATGATAAAGTTCATTGAATATTTTTATGAAATTCGCCACTAGATCACCATGGTTTCTTTTCAGTTATTCAAATTCTGTGAGATAGTAAACAAGATCCTTCTTAATCCCGCAATGATTAAATATGGTAGTTAATTCATTCCAATAACGAATTGAATTAGCTCTCAGTTGTTTAAACCAAATCCTAACATTCCCTTCTAGTGATTGAACAAACAATCTCATATATAAATCTTCATGTTCTATGTTCATGTTATCAGCAAAATCCAAGAAGGAAACTAAATGATCTTCAACAGAAAAACCAGTTTCTCCATTAAACCTTGGTAGGTGTTTTAAATACCCATCAGGAAAATTATTGAGTACATTAGGAAGCTATAAAGCAACATACCTAGCTTGAATAAAAGGTTGAAAAGCTGCCATAGTTGAAGATGAAGATGAATCCGTAGAAGATGCGGTAGATGATGAGGTAGAGGATAATGAAGTTGTAGGTGAAGATGGAGGAGGAAAAGAGGGTGGAGGATCTCTAAAAAATTTAAAAGGTGTTTTGATAACTAACTTTTGAACCTCTGTTTCAACTTCTTCTTTATTTTCAAACAAAGGATTTGAATATACAAAAAAGTTTCCTTAGGTTGGGCAGAAGTAGATGGAAATGTATAATGAGCGAGGGAGATAAAATTAGTAGGTTTTAAATCCGCTAAATGTACATCCAATTCTTCTTCTGACTTGGGTGAATCTGAAAATATTTCAAGGATTTTATATGATTCCAATGAATGGACTAAAAGAGTTGACTACAGATCAACTCCTTTGGATAGTAGTTCTAAGACCCTAGGTGTTAAATCAACCAAATCTAATGGAGATGGAACAGACCTAAAGGGATCAAAAACTGAAATATCTTCATTTTGTAAGGGTAAAGAAGAAGAAATAGAAGCCTCAAGTCTCTTCTTAAAGAGGATTCTCTTACTAGTCTCTCTAGGTCAAATAATGAAGAGATAATTTTGGAGTTAGAATGATACGTGGTATGTCCTGAAGTCGAAAGTTTAGATTTGTGAAGTTTCCACGTGAAAGATTTTAACCTACTATTCCCTTATTCACCTTAAAGGAAAAATTTTATCGTTGTCCCAAGGAAAAATACTTCAATTTTCGTTCCCCAGAAATGGCGCCAATCTGATGTTGTCTTCTGAGATAATTCTAGGTTAATTAATCATTCCAAAGCATATAAAATATTTTGTTGTTTTAAGGGTTTTTGGATGACCAATGTTATGAATAGTTAAAGACAGGTGCTTAAACTTTAACAATGTTGAATTTAATGAAAGGGCTGTTTGTTTGTCTCTAAACAATTAATTGATTTTAGTTGAATGAATAGCAAAGTTGAAAGGGTTATACCTTACTAAATATTCAAATTGAGTATTCAGTTAATTATAAGACAAAGTGAAGGTAAACAATTTTTACCTGCTCAACAAAATGTATCTAATGTTATGAAGATGGGTGTGACAATTTATAGATATAGAGGATTTTATAATAACATAAAGTTCTATATACTAATCTCTAATTATTGATTATAACTTCACCAGGGATTTAAGATAAACTAACATTTAATTTAATCTTACCCAAGGTTCTCCATTAAAACTTAAATACATGAAGAATAACATAATGAAATGAAAACATGAGGAAAAATCACAAGGAGACAAACTATTTGAGGCAAATCTAGAATCCTTTCATTAATTCAAAGCAAATCTCCAATTTGATTACAATTCTTCTTTGGAAAGCTCATTCAAGGGTTCAACCCATAATAACTCGAAGGAAGAGTTATTTATACAAAATTTTGATTTTCTAGAAAAATCCTTTAACAAAATATAAAAATAGTACAAAAATATAGGAATCCAAAAACTGCTAAGTTGCTGGCACTATATTCAAGGAAGTTGTTGATGATTTGGCCCTCAAAATGTGTTGCCTCGCTATCTGTTAGTTCGTGATGAAAGTTACTCAATTATTTCACACAAGGGATCCCATCTATCTTCACTTGATGTAGAAAGATTAATTAACTTCCGATAGACTTCATCCACCCCGGTATAGTTTTCAAAAGTAGGCTTATTGACAAAGATATGTTTAATTTCATGTTTGATCATTAAATCAAAATTCAAAGCTTCTAAGAAAGCATTCCCTATAAGATGACCTTTGATACCTACAAATTTAGCTTTATCAGTTGCAATTGTGTAAAGCTTTTGGCAATACTCCTCCAAATTGATCAATCTGTCATTTGGTGCTACTAGTCCTAGCAATCCTCTTTGGTTGAGCATGTTGAACTTAAAATGGAACCTCTGGACATCAGTTTTCAAAGTCTGGCGCTTTGTCTCCAACTAAGTCATGATATTTTTCTTCTGCAAAACTTTATTAATCTCAAGAATGGTTTATGTCTTGTCTATCTGAATTTATTCTAATTTAGTTTTGGTTTTTGAATTGAGCACCTTAATCATATATGTGGCCTCACTTGGTTTATCTTTAAGGGCTTCTCTGACCTCTTCAATAGTTGTCTCGAATCTAGTAATAAGCTCTTCCTATTCAAAAATAATTTGTATAGAGGGCCAAACTTCAGTTATAGCTTGACTTATATCTGCCCAAACATTTTTCTTGGCTTGGGCCAAGGTCTAAGCCATTAATGACTCATCTTCCAACTCTTGAATCTTCTTGGTTAGTCTGTGGGTCTTCTGCATCTCTTCAACATAAAGAGTATCATTCTTCTCCAGATTTTTGAATTTCTTCTGAAGCTTTTCATTTTCCTATCTCTAGAGAGACCACTGATCCAGGTGGCTCTAGAGATACACACAGGACAAGGAGGGCTTATGAAAGCTTTAAAATCAAAATGATTAGAACACTTTCGAACCAGGACTAGAGCATAGATCTCTTTGTCCTAATCGCGGCAATGTGAATGGTTCATCAATCCAAGCTCGTATGAGGGAGAACGAGCCAGTGAAAGTTCTTGTCAAAGTTGGGCTGTGGGCTAGGTTGAAGTGTCCTACAATTTGACCGACCCTGGGGCATGAAACCTAGCTCCCAAAAGCGGTCGAAATTGTGGCCTCATTAATTTTCCCAATATCCCTTATTTTTGTAAAATTTAAAAATGACTATTTATTTATTTTTAAATAAAAAAAATATATAAAAAAATTGGTGGCAGACCATGACCCTCGCCACTGTCGTCACACCCAAACTAAATCATAACAAAAAAAATATTTAAATGGATCGGCGGCCATTACCCTGCCGAGCCCCCCACCTTCCAACCAAATATTAAACTAATATTGGGGTGGGCTCGGGCCACCTCCAGTGGACCCGACCCACACCCCCAAACCACCACATAACACATTTCCATTTTATGTGAGGTCGGCGGGGATTGAACTCGCCCGGCCCACGTGGGTCGGGCCCCACTGGGTGGTCCCATGTGATATGTACCACCTCCCTGCACCATAAATACACAACCCATATCACATAAAACAACGCGCCATCAAACAGTTTAATATGCCAGCCCAACTTTAATGCATGACTACGGAGGATTATGGGGCGGGCCACCCAATGCGGACACGACCCCACAACAAAAAAGTATTTATATGCGGTTGTTAAAACAAAAGGGTATTAAAAGGAAGGGGTCGAGATTTGACCACCCAACCTCGTCCTTATAATTCATACCTCATACCAATCCGCCTAAATGGCGTTTCTTGTTTAATCCACCCAAGAAAAATTATATAAACCTTCATTTCACTAGTGCGCCCAGGAAGTATGGAGGAACCAGGAGCGGGCATGGAAATCAAGGCAAATTTTTAATTAATTTATTTGCAGGTGGAACCATGACTGAGCGAAATTTTTAGGAGGGTGAAATTTTTGCAGTGTCCAAATTGGACAAACTTTATGTCGATCCTACACCTCTTATCGACATGAACCCTATGGCACAGTTAGTTTCCTGATCTGAGAAGCCGATTTACAGAGGACCCGGAGGAGGGAATCATTCAGCCTCAGATTTCCACTTGTTCAAAATTCAGAAATTTGACAATCAATTTTGCACTATTCGATGCCACAAATCTGATGGTGTGTTCATATTTTCCATTTTCTCATTTCATTTTTCGACCACTTTTCTAAGTGTAGTGCAGGTGTCAACATTTGATGTGCGAGTAGCAATTCCATGAGACTCGATGCCGCGAGATTGATGGTACGAACAACTTCAGCAACTTGACATCCTCTTCTTCAGATGGCCCTAGGATGTGAGGTATATGCAATGTGTTCATGTAATTCTTTTGTTATGCATTGTGTTGCACAGATCCCCGTTTGATGTTTGATGTTGGATCTTGTTTCTTACTTGTTTTCATGATTCCTGCTTGATGTGATGTAGAATCATTTGTGGGATGTACTTGTTGTCATGATTCTTCATGTTTCGTTTGAGATCCCTTTGTCGTCATGTTGATGGGATACTCATGTTATCGCCATGTATGTTTGCATTGAGATCCCTTTTATGCCAAATTGGCGAGATGCTCATTATCATGATGCATGAGTTTGTGTCATACAAATAGGAGTCCTTTTGACTAAGAGTTCCTGTAGCGGAACATCTCTTGGAGCCACTCCTGCGTGAGAGAATTTTCCTTGTATGATAGCGACACCACCTCTTATGTACATCATCACTATTGACAACACTTAACATAGTGGCCTACACCATCTTGACACCGGGGCCCGGAGACGTAGTCCCTCCTGGACGAACTCCGTTATCAACAACTTATGTTTTCAAGTGTTGATGAATTTCATGTTCCTCTTCTTTACAACATGCAGATGTTTTCATTTATGTTCTTTTAAAAATGCAATTTAACACATCACGAAATTAAAAGGTCTTGGAAGGGTCCTTTGTCACACCTACACCTGGATCAACAACTCTTGTGTAACTTTATTTAGATCACCTATAGTTGATGTAGACTCTTCTATTGCTGATGTTGATTCCCTTGATGTCCCTGCCACTGTGATTGGTATAGCTGTGGTTGGAGCTATGGACACTTGTGCAGACTGTTCCTTTTCCTTGAGCAAAGTTTCTATCTGTTCCTTCGTCTTCTATATTTTTATATTATACTCAATGATTAGTTTGAGCATTTCTTCTTTGTGTTGCTCACTTTCTTCAATCTCCTTGGTTTGGGGATCCTCTGTAGAAGGCAATTTGAGTTGCTTCCTTAATGCTGTAACATATGCATTCTTCTTTTTGATGATGTCCTCTATAGCTTTAACATTAGTAGGATCATATCCAATTTTGATAAGTAATTCTTCTGAAAATTTGACTCTGTTATCCTTTGCCAAGGAGGATATATTCTCTATCTTAAACTGTGACTGCACATTTGAAAGAGTTGTTCTCAACTTTGACAGTGCCATGGCAGTGTTAGTCATGGTAGAGAAAATAATCTCCCTAGACTGTCTATGCATGTCCATTTGGTCAATAGGATGTATTTGATTTGCATCAAAAGAAAATATGGTTTTCTTATAGTCTGAAGAAGCCTTTGGAAAAGGCACTTGAGCCTGTAAGAATGCCATTTGCATCCTTCCCTTTTCACTGTCAAATGTTGTCAACAATCTATGTTGTGAAGTAGATGTCTGCTTCCAGAATTGAGCATAGACATTGGCCTTCAGAGATTCATTCTTTTGCTTAATTTCAAGAAAATTAGTGAAAATGTTTGGTTCCTCTTGTTCACCTGCTCCTGTTGACTGTGTAATTTCCAATAAATTATGTGAAACTAAAGAGGAAGATGGAGTGTTAAGGACAATTTCCTCTGATCCTGTAGAAACCTGTGAATCATCTAGATTAATAACTATGGGCTCTTTCTGACCCTGAACAGTGGTAACTTTAGAGTCAGTCTTGTGTTTCTTTTGATAAATGAGAAACTCCTTTGCACCCTTTGCTGAAGATGATGATTCTTCTCTCGACCTCTTTTCCTGCTTTCTTTGAGAAGTGGGATTTTGGAGGGTAGAAGGAGGTAAAATTTTATCTTCTTCTTCCTGAAGTGTGTTCTCCTCCCACTGTTATTGATTCCTATATTTCTGAATCTCTGGACTTGGAGTGTGATTATAAGAATTGGTTTTAGGTTCCACCCTTAAATTAGAGATTGTGTTGAATGGGTCATAAGACCAGGTAAAACTTGGTTGAAATCCCATCTACTTGAGAATTGAATCTGCTTCAATTCTTGCTACTCTAGTATTACAAATAAAGGGTCCCACTTGGGACTTGATCTTGAACTGATATTTCCTTTTCCTTGAAACAAAATGTAGCTCATCCATGTTGATCATTTGGCTTATATATTCCAGAGAGAAAATTCTCATTGGAACATATTTAGGCAATTTGTATGGAGCTAACTCACAACCATATACCCTAATCTCTGTGTAATTCTAGTCAAGATACTAGTCTCTAGTCTTAGCTTGGTCACTTAGGCCTAGGATTATATTTATCTTTGGGCTGATTTTTTGTTCGCTCTGGCTACTAAGAATTCGTGCAACTGGATAAATAAAACATTCAATGAAATTTGAATATTTAAACTCAGTTGAGTTTCTCCTGACCAATGAGGTCCATTATGTAACTGATTGATTTATTTGTTGATCGTCCTGCTTGTGTAAGGTTATTGGTAGCATGCTTCCTTGTTGAAAAATGAACATATGAACTAGCATAGAACAATACTTGAATACATCCTCAGTAGTGATTTTCATTAACTTTTCATGCATATTTTCAGCCAAAAATTGACTGTAATTATACATGAATGCTAGCTTGTGTTTGGAGAAGATTGATAGATAACCCAGGATAGGATCATCTACCCATTGGTTTGTTTGGTAACCTAATAGGAAATAAACTAGAGAGATAATGTGTTTAGCTCTTTCTAGGAACATTGAGGCTGGATATGGAGGGTTCTTTTTGGGAATCTCAACATCTTCTGGAACAAAGATCTCAAAAAATTAAGCTCTTTGGGGGAATGTAAGCTTATGGTATAGATCCATGAGGACAACAACAAAAAAATGGCTAAGGGAATCATTCTCAGGAATCAGAAGCATTTTTTTTATGGTTTTAAGTGTGATAGATATCAGAATGTCTCCATTCTGAGCTACCACAGTTCTCTACAGGGGATTATACCTAGCCTGACACCACATAACTAAATGAGTAATTGTATGAGTTTGAGGAAACATGAAGATGGGCAATAGTGATTCCCATAAGTTAATTTCATCTTCTGAGTCCTTATAGGTCTTTTTTAACCAATGGTGCAATTCGAAAATATCAAATTCGCACTCTGTGTCCACAATCTTAAAAAATTGGTCAGCTAAGGGGATGTGGTCAAGATCTAGGGTATCAGTGGCTTTTGGATTTTCCTGAGTTGGGATTTTTCTACCAGAGGGTTGGTGCCATATTCTAATAGATAAGGAAGAAGAGTAACAGGATGCTGATGAAATGGGTACCTAAACAGAGAGCAGTCCCTGTAAAAAACTGGTGAGTGCACTGTCAGCTTGAAATATAGGCGCAATCTGTGACAAAATTTAACCAAAGCTAAGCTTAAAAACCTGCAATTCAAATAGTGGCAATGAAAACAAGGGAGTTGCGCGAAAGGGATGGAGGGTTTATTTATAACAGCATAGCGATTACTGTTAAGATTGCATCATTATCCTATGGGATTGGTGTGCATTAATGGAAAGAGAGAGGTGGGTAACGGGTAGGAGGAACGAGTATGAGTGCAATCGATAGGAGAATGGGTAGGGATACGTGGAGGAAAATGATTAGTGGGAGGAAGGCGCGGGAAACAATGATAGTCGATGGTGGAGTGATGTATAGATGAGATGGGATGAACGAATTTCGGAGGGGGGGGCAGTAGTAAATGGTATTGCGCAACGGGGGGAGGGATGCGAAGTGATGAGGAGGCGACATGTTGCAATGGGCCTGCTGAAAAGGAAACCACTTTTCAGACCGCCCCCTTTCCATTAATGTGAAATGGTAGAAGGGGGTGCGAAATGGCTTCCCCACCGTTGATCTGGGTGGGGAAGAGGATCACCGTCGAAAAGTATCCACTTGATAACGCTTCACGACAAAATGCTTTTGTCATTTTATGACTTTAATCTAAACTTTATAAATATTTGTTTATACAATATTAATCACCTATAAAAGGTAATTAACCCTATTTAAAGAAAAAATTATCTATGAATTGGTACATTTGATCTAGCGACCATTTATTTTCCCTAATCCTATTCTAACCCTATTTTAATACATCATTTGGCCATGTTTTGAGCATATTAGGCCAAATTTTAATCTATTATATCCTATCTAACCATGTTCTACCAAGATAAAACAATTTGGTGAACTTATTCACTAATCTAGAGACATATATTTAACTGATTTGATCATGGTTAAGATATATGATTCAAATCAAAATGTCAGGTCCTAGCATTTTAAACAAAACCCTAGTTTATTTGCTATGTAATTTTACTTTTTTTCTAGTAGCATTTAAATTTGCTCACTTTATACAATTTTTTTCTTTTGATGGGATTTCATTTCATCATTATTTTATATTGCATTTTCATTTTTTATTCTATTTTTTATACCCTCTTTTATAAACAAAAACTAGCTTATCAAAACCAAATATGTTACAACATGGTCAACCTCAGTCAACCCTTTTCAACCATTGTCATCCATCAACAACCCTCAACAAACTTCAACAACCATGTCAATCCTTGTCAACCATTCTTAACCATTGTTAGCTAATGCAAACCATATTCAATCATGGTCTATGAATCATACTTGTTGATATATGCTGATTGATAACATTTTCCACCTTTTTATATGCTAATTGGTATCCAAAAATAATGTTGATCAATATATATCAAACACATTTACAAATATAATTATACTAAAAATATAATAATTATATATACAAATTATAACCCTTCTAATACATACATTTTTTTTTCTAAATTAATAATATACATCCAACCTTATATCATATATGTTGAATTATGTCATATATATGTTTTTTCTGATATTGGGTTAATCATTTTATTTTCGAGAGACGAAAAAATGAGAAACATAGAAAATAGGTATGTTGTTAAGTAATGGGCAAAACACAAGTGGCTAAAGTGAAAGATATCATGATTCTTAAAGAAAAGCCCCCACACAATAACTAAAGCGGGGTTTGAGGAAACTGTCAAAGCGATCACAATGGAATACACGCTGTAAGAAAAGCGCAAAGATAGAGAATCAAAGTCGTAAGGGCAAGCAACACTAGGATAACAGAGAACCATTAAATATGGAGGCTAGCATAACAGAGAACCATTAAGTATGGAGGCGAGTACATACTAAAGCACATGGGTAACACACTATCCATCAGACACACCGAACGGAAAGACAACGGGGATGTGCAACATGCAATCATGAATGCCTAAAAAATCACAGTGAGCACCCCGATCACAGCGCAAAGTGCAAACCATACATTCATGGAAAACATAATAGAGCAAGGTTAGGAGTATAATAAGGCCACGAGCGTGCAAGCCGATTCATGTCAATGGGTGTTGGTGCGGCACACTCATACAATTTTTTTAAGTGAGGGCGGGTGATGCAATAGGGAGAAACAATACATACCTCAAAACCGTGTTACTACCATGAAATGCAAAATAAAAAATGAACATCGTATTTCGTTTCTCGAACCAGAATCTCGAAGCTTCAAACCAGGCAGAGTGACATAACGTCCCCTTACCATTACTCGGTTGCCGGGAATGGGAGTCCGGACTCGTCGTATACTTGCACCTTAACACCAATATGTCGCGTGAACTCCGACGCTGGCGACGTGTATCTTCGCCTCCAGTAAGTCGACATGCTGATGGACATTGAGATGGCCATGGTAGGATGGACATTAAGGTGGCGATTGTTGGTGAGTTAAATCGTTGAACGATTTTTATACTCGCGTAATATATGGGCCTACCGGTATATAGTATTTGGATTTCCGCCTTGTGTTTTTATTATACCAAAATCTCTTTAACTTAGTAAACTATAGAACAAATCTTTGTCAAACAGTCTCCGGAAATATTGTCAAATCACTTCCCATTCATTTTACAGATTTGTTCATGTTGACTTTACAAATTTGCTTTATGGAGTTGGTAACGTTCCATTTTAGGACATTGCTATTTGCTTTAGCCTAGTTGTTGGTAAAGCAAATTTAGCAAATTCCTATATCATAGGATGATATTTATTGTAAATGTCTTCAGCTTTATGGTCGTCTCTAGGCCTACCCACCTTTATTACTGGAAGATATTTGGGAGTGGAGCAACGTTCTAGAATTCTATGGGGCCGAGCTGTATTTTAACATTACCTTCGTGCTGCAAGTCCATAAAGTAATTCCAGTGGTCTGGATTAGCCACCGAAGTCAAAGCCATTACTCCGCAACAATCACATTTTCCTGAATGATATGTCCACATGAAATGAACAATCCATTATCTCCGTGGAATTCAACAATTCGATTCGGAGGTTTTTTTGAAGTGAATTTTATTTTTGGAGTTTCTGGTTAATTGGTTGTGTAAAAGTTCACCAGTCAACTTATAATTTCCATAAATATCTACCAGATTCCAAATCATTTAAAAAATATTCAAAAATCACACCTATATAGCGCGATTGGATTATATTTTGGTCCGACGGTCAATCCATGTGATATGCGTAGTCTAACGAGGAGCGGAAGAATGGCCTAGAAATTTACAGAAATTTTAGTTATATTTAAAAAAAAATTGGCAAGGATTTTTTTAAATTTAATTGTTAAATTTCAAAATTTTAAGTGTCCTAAATATTTTTGATGGTGCTGAATCTATTTCCCAAAAACACAATTCAAATACTGCCTCTACAAGATTTTTTGAATTTTTTTACTCAGATTCCAATATTTTTGACCGTCACATCCTTAAACAACTCCAATGTAATAAGGTTGGTTCGGTGTTCATTGACTTTGGAATCTACACAATAGCAGTTTAGCTATTAAATGCTCATTTGCAAATTTTAATAGGCACTGCCTTCACTTCTGATTGCAGTCTGTTTAGTAATTACTAGCTCTCTGTCAAATGGTTATTTAATTTAAAGTGGAAGTAAATAATTTTTGTTTAATAAGGTTAACCAAATGAGTATAAGTATAAAGCTCTTATAATCTCATCCTTCTGAAAATTAATTGAACCCAAATTCTCAACTCACATCACATGCCCTCATGGAATTAAAATGTTTGACGAATACAAATAGCGTAGTATCTTTCCTTTGGATTTGTTGATTATTGAACATTGTTACATGTAAATCTTAATATTCTTAAAGTGTCTATTTAATATTTCAATGGATACTTTTATGCTACGTGATAAAGCATGATCTTTTATGCTAACTTGGAAATCAAAATTCAAAGAGGAGAAAATAATTTCATGAAATTTAATAATAATAATAATAGTAGTTGTTGTTTTGAATCTCATAATTATTAGTTAAAGAGTATAAAAATAGGAAATATTAACAATAGTAAAAGAATAATTAAAAAACAAGTTACAAATCGAAACAATTTATCTTATATAACAAATGTGGGAAGTTGGGAAAGATAATTGAGTATGTAGATAGATTGATTTAGGTTTAATTAATTGGATGTAGTTCAAGTGATTGAGAGAAATGTAGTTATCCTCATCATCCGGGTTTAATTCTTTCATGTGACATGTTGAGTTTATAATGAGTATATCCTTGTTGTGTGAGAGCCCCTCAATGATCAAAACAATTTTATTCCTCAAGATGAGTCTAAAGTATTTCACATTAACGGACTCATCTCGTGGTTATCATGGAACATAAAATCTTATTGCAAAGGGATTGGGGGAGTAGCTGGTCACATAAAAAAGAATGTTTCTCCTCACTTTGAGCTTCACAAGGTAGAAACATAATGTTTCTCCTCACTTTTAGCTTCATAAGGTAGACACATAATCAATACATTAACGGTAAGAGGATTTATATTGCATTCTTTTATTTCACACTTATCGACAAAATCTTTTATAAGAAAAAAATATAGATACAAATTTCCCTTATAATACCCTAGAACATGATATTCATAGTCAGGTAATATTATCTTGTTATGACACTTTAGTTCTAGAACCATAACTAACCAGACTATTCTTCTAAGCAATAATTCTTTATCATAATCAACTTTGGCTAGATGAGGACCTTGTTTCAGTTAGTAGATACAAAAGAAACTCTGAAGACATCATTGAGAATTTATTTGATATTGAGTTATTCAAGGTCTATAGTTCTCAAGACCTTCTAATTTGCAATGGCTTAATCAAGTAATCAACATCTAATCACATGACATGTATTCATGGGCTTGGTGGTAGTGTTGTGGATTATGTGATATTAGTATCCTTTTATTCAACCAGATTGAAAATTTTGATGTGTTAAATGACCATGAGCCTAAATTTGATCATAGACCTTTAACCTTAACTCAAAATATTTTCGTGCACAAAAGCCACATGCAACAAAATTGTGAGAAGAAAAGGCACTTGTTTTTCAACAAAATAAAAATTGATCTCTTTTTAAAATATTTAAATAGGGATTTACACCTCTTAACCTATAAAGATAACATCTAAAACCTTTATCATAATTTTACTGTAACCCTCTTTGATTCCATTAACAAGTTCTCCATTGAAGTGCCATATAAAATGAATAATAGAACTACTAACCCTTGATATAGAAAAGAAATTAGAGAAGCTCCTTATGAATCATTAAAGCTTGATAAGATAAATATGTACAATTGTCTTATTAAGAAAGAAAAAGAAAAAGTAATATATAAATATAAAGAAAGAGTAGTTGTTGTACATATATAAATATGATCCTAGAAAGTTTTGGAAGATAATTCTAATTGATAAAACTAAATCAAATACTCCAATTCCTTTAAACGACTAGAATTCCTACATTAAAAACATTTATAAATCCCCTAATACAATGAACACAATTTTGAATTCCCCCATAGAGAATGATATCTTTTATCTGGAAGACATTTAGTTTGGGGTTCATAAACTATCTAATGGGAAAGCAAATGATATTGAAGGCTACCAAGTTGAATTTTTTTAAATAGAAGGGTCTACTCTCATCAATCACATATACAAGTTCTTTAAATTTTCAATGAATGAAGACTTCAATAACCCTTGGACACAAAACCTCATTGTATTTATCTTCAAAAGTGGGGATAAAAACATACCATGTAATTATAGTGTCAATATGATTCGCCACATTTAACCCAAGCTATTTTAAATTATTTTGAAAAGGGAGATTAGCCAATGGATATAAAGCCATGGTAAAAGAGCTAATAGCCAAGCTAGGTTTAGGAGATATCATTCAACTATGGAGCACCATGTTACTCTTAGGATCATTGCAGAAGAATGTCACAATAATAAAAAGGTGATATTTTATGTTGTTTCATTGACTTTAGAAAACATTTTGACATTGTTCTTAGGACAAAACAACAGAAGATGTTGGAAGAGATAATGGTTCCTCTCAAGTTGAGGGTTGTTGTGACAAGGCTATATGAGAATGTTATTACCAATTTTAGGACCATTGAGAGCTGGCAAAAAAAAATTAATGATCAATTGGAGTCAAGAAAGGATGTCACTTATCCCTACTCTTGTTGACATCTATATTGCTAAGCTATAGATCAATGTTTGGAAGATATAGGTTGTGCTACCCATGATCACTAGTATCATAACTCTTCTTCTTTATGCTAGCAATATTGTTCTTTTGGGAATATGGGAAGAAACTAAGAATTGCTTAGCATTTTTGCTTGAAGATGGGAATAACTATTAATATTGACAAAACTAAAGTCATGATAATTAAATACTAAAATATTACATATGATACTTTCTTATATTACAACAACAAATAGGGAAGTTCCTCGATATGAATATCTTGGATTTGATATCCATCACAAGCTCGATTAAAATTATAACATTGCGAAAAAGATAAATAGATAATGGAAATCTTATTATGGGCTTGAAATTAATTGTAAATCAACAATTCTTTGAATATTTCATTAAAAAAAAACTGTCCTCTTTGAAGTTCTCGTCACTCTTATTATTTTATATATATGAATATTATTTTATGTATATGGATGTGAGGTTTGTAGTTACCGTTTCTCTAAAAACATGTGAAAAAAGATAAAATAGATAAAAAAATAGTTTATAACCTTCAATACTATTTATACACTCCTCTGGATTAAAATAAGTCTTCCCCTATTAAAATTATAAGTCTTACTTGAAAATTTAAAGAAATTGAAATTTAATGATTTGATATTAGTTGAGATGTTAATAGGTTTTATAAATCATCATCTTTGATATAAATACTATATTCTGAGATCTATTACATTTTATTGTTAAGTTGTTGTGAAAAAAAAGTAAGCAAAATCGAACAAGTACATTTATAGATTCAAGAAAAAACAAAGAAATTATTTAAAAAGGGAATTTATACACGATCACATAGGATTAAATACCTAAATAAAAAATTAGAATTTAGTTTAACCATAATAAGGAAAGGATTAAAAACTCATTAAAATATTAAAAATACACCATGATACTTACAAAATCAATTTTTTACTTTATATTTATATTTATATATATATATATATATAATAAAGTGAAGAAAAGTTTATATATAATATTAAAAGTGAAGAGAAGGTTGTTGAATATCATACACGGTTCTTTCGCATAGTTTTGTCGAGTTCTGGCTCAAATATATTTCCGGATTTGGGCGGTTTTTCCGCAGATTTCTGTCGAGCTTTTCCCTTGTTGGAATAAGGGTAAGGGTTCTTCCATGAGAGAGTTATCTTTCATAGGTTGATAAGTTCTTCTGTAGAATTCTGTCGAGCTCCGGCTCAGATCTGAGGATTATGACAGTGGGATCGTAGGGGAGAACCGGTGGCACTGCTTTGGATCAAACGTCCGTGATTATGAAAGCAACGTGCCTAATGACATCCTTTTTCCTCTCTTATCAAAGCTAGGATTAAAAGGCTTACTGAGACTCTGCGGCTGGGTTCTAGATCTAATCTTCTGCGGCTAGATCTAGATCTAGATCTAATCTTTTGCCTTATTTCTATGTGGCTGGGTTCTAGATCTAATCTTCTGTTTCATAGACAAACCACCTGTTCAATCTTCTGCGGCTAGATCTAGATCTACCTTATTTCTCTGCCGCTGGGTTCTACGGGTAAGTAAAATATGGCTCCGAGCTTCGCGAAAATAGCTGCTGGCTCAGTTCCGTCCGCTTCTGGAGGGAAAGCTCCTGCCCATATCGTTAGTGAAGCCCTAGCTCCCACTGTCCAGGTGGTCCAGGCCTCACTCGATGAGGCTTTGAAGTTTTCTGAAAGTGCCTTAATCTACCGGTTCAATGGTTTTTGGCCGTGGCTAACAGCTCTCCACAATTGGATCTCAAAGGTATGGAAACCTGTCATTTCTGATGAAATTAATATCTACCCCTATGCTAGGGGTTTCTTTATAGTATATTTTGAAAATCCTAAAACCAGATAATGTATTCTAGATTCCAGCCCTTGGTTTTGGGAAAACTCAGGCCTATTCATGAAGCCATGGAACCCATCATTCAATCCCTCAACAGAAATCATAACCTCAGCACCAGTTTGGGTGAGATTGCCAAGCCTACCTTTGCATCTCTGGAATCTCTCCTCGCTAAAAGCCATTGGAAATGCAATTAGGAAATTTACTGTAGGTGCCCAAAAACATAAGAATATGCTAGAACCACCTATGCACGCATATGTGTGGAAATGGACTTTAGCGCCGGATTCCCAGCTGAAATAAACCTAACAAGTAAAGACTATGTGCGGAACCAGAAACTCGATTATGACAGTGTCCTCTTCAGATGTCGATCCTGCTTTGAGACAGGCCATCTAGCCAAAAATTGCCCAAAAGTCTCCAAGAAAAATTCTGCAAGAAACCACCACAGATCTACATGGTGGGAAGGAGCACAAAAAGAACACTACACTGTCATCAAAGAAGAATACTCTAGAGAAAACTCTAAATCACAAGAAATCGGGCAAGAAAGAAACAACTCTCAAGACAAGCAGGGAGAAAGCCCCGCCCAACAACAAAAAGTGAACTCAACGACCCCTCAAGCATCAACAGTTATGAGGATTTGAATACGGCACAAAATAAATCTTCATTTAACAGCAGAGAAGATCTCCTAGACCAAACTTCTTCTCCAACTATCTTCAACAGGACGAACACAATAGATCGCGAAGCTAAGACACCAATGTCCCAAGAACCATAGGAGATGAAGGAGATGCAAGATAAAGGATGTTGGAAGACCATAGAGAAAAAAAAAGAAAGCTAAAACACCAATCTCGCGAAGAAAGACGAGGAGCCAAACAATTAAAAACTAAGAAAATTATAGGTCCAATAGACCAATTTGGTCTCAGTAGACATTAACTACTTTCATCATCTTCTTCATCATCATCATCATAATAAAAATTATAATGAAATATCTATATTATATAAATAGAAAATATATTAAAATATAAAAATAAATTTAAAATTTTTGAAGTTAGTTTAATTTGTTGAGTTTTTTGTTAATAAAAAATTAAGGAGTTAATTTTTATTATTATTTTTATTTTTTGGCTTTAAGTTCTATTAATAAATCATACACCTAAAATTCTAAAAAATCACACTTAAAGACTATTAAATTTTTAGTTTAGTATCTAAATAATTGAATTCACATTTGAAGACTATTAAGTCTTTAATTTGGTATTTAAATAATTAAATTTTTTTGAAACAATAATTTATATGTCTGTATTAAGTCCTTGGTTTGGTATTTAAATAATTAAATTTTTTGGAACAAGTTAGTACGATTATATGGATGGATTTCGTGCATCACTATTTTTCAATTTTAATGTTAAATATTTTTTTAAGCATAATGGAGCGCTAAAGTGACTAGGTTAATTGTTACGCCAAGTGTAAAGGTCTGAAAAATCTTCTTAAAGGTCGTTTATTATTATTCTTCCTAAAAATCTTGTAAATCTTCAATTTTTTTACAGCCAAAAATAATGAAGAACCTCATAAACGTTAAGAACCTGATAATGAAACTAATGCATGAAGCTAGTTGACTAAATGCATTATTTAAATATTTGCTTGCATAAGATATATAAAATTTTTTTCCGACATAGTTAAAATTTTATAATACAAAAAATTAATGACATTTTTTATTATTTTATTAAATTATTAATAATTTATATATATTTATATATATATATATATGTGTGAGTGATTGGTCATTTAAAAAAATTGATGTTCCATGTATGAAATTGTGAAAACTATATTATGTAAAATTATATTTATATTGAATTTTTTATTAAATTTAATTAATTTATAATGAGTAGAAAAATCAATTATATATATATATATAAAATAATTTTTATTATTTTTATATTTATTATAGAATATATATTAATTGTAACTAAAAATAATTATGAGAGTTATTTAAATAATTTTTTCGGACATTGTGTAAAAATGATGAAAAACATACAATCAAGTTATCTTTTGAATATATAACTTTTACATATGGAAAATTTGTATAACTGAGAAAATAGTGTTTTTCTAAGATTAACATGTTATTTTTTCGGTAGTAGTCTTTAAGTGCGACTTTTTGGAAATTTTTCTTATTTATTTTCTGATCTAATTTGTTTAGAATTTAGCAAGGATTCATTAAAACCACAAGTTTGATAGGTGAACTCTTCATAATTGAAGTGCCCCATGGGTTTTTGAGGGTGTCGAAGCCATATATGTAGTCAAAAAACTAGTTTAAACAACACAAATCAAGATTTGGACATTATTGTTTTTGCCAAATTCTCTGGAAACAAAAAAAAAAAATACACTTAAAGACTACTCATTTTTTTCCCTCTAAAACATAATTCATATGTTCATGTTAGATCTTTGACTTGGTATCTAAATGTTTGATTTTCTTTTAAACAAATTGGTATGATTGTAAGTAACAAATACATCTTTTGCATCATCATTTTTTCATAAATTTTAATGTTGATTTTTTTTAAAAGCATAGTGGAGCCCTAAAATGACTAGGTTGATTGTTAGGCCCTAGTATGAGGGTCTTAAGATTTTGTTAGAAAATTATATATTACAGAGCAATGGTACACATAAAATATTGCAGAAACACAAACATAGAAAATGCATAAAACAAGAGAGACACAGATATACGTGGTTCACCTAGTTTGGGTTACGTCCACGGAGAAACAACTAGTCCTTCCTTTTATATTATCCAAAAAAATGAAGATATACAACCTACAACAGATCCACTTTAATTTCCTCTTCGCTCTCACATAGTCTCCTCTCTCTTTCTCGCTCAGAATACACATATACACAACCACAATACAATTCCCTCATATATAGCGAGGGGTTGCCTTCTAGGGAAAAAAACCTAAATTAAACATAACTTCTACCATCAAATAATCTATCTAATGACAGGCCTAGATGGACTACGAAATTACAATATTTTACAAGGCAATTTTACATCTATTTTTAGCTTTGGGGGTGCTGCTTCTGAACCCCCGCCAGGGGGGGCTCATAAAATCGTCGTCGCCCCCCATAGACCCCCCTAACGGCGATTAAATGGGAAACATTACCGCTAGTTATGAACTGGGGTCCAACATGATGATACCTTTGAATAAAGAAGATAATCAAGCTTCACACCCAATAATTCATAATTTTATTATTATTATTCCTAACAATCTTGTAAGTCTTTGTTTGTTTATAGTCCAAAAAAAAAATGAATAATTAATTTATGAAAAAAATATATATTTAGAATCCGAACATAGATCTCTATAAGTGTGTTTAGCAATGAATGCGTAGATATACAAAATCATGGTTGAAAATATTGAAGTTGTAAAAGTGGATGTGTTTTTGGTTTATCTAGACCAAACCAAGAGGTTTGTCAATTTGAACATAAAACTAAAGTAGCCACCTCATCCACCACGTAATTGAAAAAGCTGTTCCCCCCCATTTTTTTCGAAACTAATAAATGTGCACATTATTAACACACATGCATTTTATTAACATATACACATTGTAGAATGTGCACACATTACATAACGTAGATGCATTATTTTTTCCATCTCTCATCATCTTTCCCCTTTCTCTCCCTATTTTCCCTAACTCTCCTACACCTCTTTCTCTCTTCCCCCTTCCCTCTATATTCTCTCTTCCTATGTTTTCCTCCTAACTCTCTCTCACCTCCTATGCCCCCACTCTCGATAACCCTTTCTATCTTTGCCTCTCTCTTCCTTATCCTTTCCCCATCACTCTCTTTATCTCTATCTATTTCTCTATTTATCCCACAATGTATCCCATTATCTCTCTCTCCCTCCCTTTCTACGTCTCTCCCCTTTTCACTATCCTTTTGTTTTTATATCCCTTTGTCCTTATGTCCCCATATGATATCCCCCATCTTCATCCTTTTCTCTCTTTCCCTATATATTTGTCTCTTTGTCCTCAAGTCTCCCTCTTATATCCCTCTCTCTCTCCCCTTTGCTAAGCCCCTCCAACTCTCCCTCTATCCCATCCCCCCTCTCCATCCTTTTATTTCTCCCTGTCCCTTTCTCTCTATCCTTATATCTCCCCCCATATCCCTTTCTCTCTCCTTTACTAAGCCACCACCACTCTCTCCCTACCCCCCACTCCCTTTCTCTTTCTTTCCTCATCTATTTCTCTCTCTCACTCTTCTTGTGTTTCCCTTCCTTCTCTGCCAATTTCACTATCTCTTCCTTTCTTTATCTCCCTATGTCTCTCTCTTTTTATCTCTCTACCCCTTTCAATATTTCCTCATATCTCTCCCTCTTCTCTCTCTTCCTTCCCATATCTCTCTCTTCCCCCTTGTATGTCTCCCTCCTTTATCCATCTATTTTTCTCTCTCCCATTCTCCCTTGTATGTATCTCTCCTACATCCTTCTCTCTCTCTTTCTTAACCTAAGCTCTCCCCTCTCTCCACACCTTTCTCTCTCCCCCATCCCTAACCCTCTTTATATCCCTTTATCCCTTCCCCATTTTCTCATTTCTCTCTCTTCCTTTCCCATTTATCTCTCTCTCGCCTCTGTCTTCTTATGTCTTCCTGCTTTTATCTCTCTTCCATTTTACCTATTTCCTCATCTTTCTACATCTATATCTTTCCCTATTTATTCATTTCGCATACTCTCCCCCCCATGTATGTGTCCCTCCTATATCTCTCTTCTCTCCCTCTCTCCCCTGATATGTCTGTCTCCTATACCCCACCTCTCTCTCTGTTCCCCCCTATATGTATCCTTTTTATATCCCTCTCTTTCTCACCTCTCCATCTCTCCCCCTTTTCCCCTCTCTCTCTCACCCCCTTATTTTCCCTTATATTTACCTTTCTCTCTCTTCTGTCTATCCATCCTTTTTTCTCTACCTATCCCTTTTTTTCTCTCTTCCTATGTCTCTCCCTATATTCCTATCTCTCTGCTTCCCAAAAGCTCCACTCTTTGTCTCTTTCTCCCTCTCTCCCTAACTCCCTCCCACATCACTCTCTCCCCTTCCCCCATATCTATCTTTGCTTGCCCCAGCTTTCCCCCATCTCTCTCTTTATGTCTCTCTTCCTTCCCCTATATCTCTCTCTCTCCCCCCACCACATAAGTATCCATCCAACATCCATCTCTCCCTCTTCCCCCTACCTCCCCCTTTTCCTCTCCCCCCCATCTATCTCCTTTGCCCTTTTCCTCTCCCTCCATCTCTCGCCCTCCCTCCTTTTTTGTCTCTCAATATCCCTTTCTCTCTATCTCCCTGTGTCCCCCCATCTCTTTCTCTCTCTCTCTCTCTTCCCACCACCTCCCCCTTTTCCTCTTCACCCCATATCTCTCCCTTCCTCCCCCATCTCCCTCCCTTTTTGTCTCTCAATATCCCTCTCTCTCTATATATTCTTGTGTCCCCCCATCTATCTCTCTCCCCCCCGTCTGTATACATATCTCCATCCCCCTATATATATCCCTCTTACATACCTCTCTCCTTCCCAACCTTCTCTCTCTAACACACACTCTCTTCGTCCCCTTCTCTCTCTCTCTCTCCCCCATCTCTCTGTTGCCCATGTATGTCTCCATTTTATATAACTCTCTCTAGATTTTTTCCATGAGCCTCCCTCTCACTCTACCCCTTTCCCTAACCCCCATTTTCCTTTCCCCATCATGCTCTCTATCTCTCTATCTCCTTGTCTCCGTCTCTCTCTCAAACACACACACACACACACTTTCTAACCCTTCTCTTTTTCCATCTATATCCCTTTCCCTATCCCTTTCTCTCCCTTCCTCTCTCCCCTTTGTCCCTCCTTTTCTCTCTCTCTCTCCCCCCTTTCCTAATTCCACTCTCTCCACCACTTTCCCCATCCCTTTCTATATCTCCCAACAAAAAATTAATTGAGATATATCAAACTCAATAGAATATTATGTAGAAATTATCTTTAATCTTACTCCAAAATATTAATATAATATTTTATTTTTCTTTATAAATAAAAAATCCTAGTAGGGGATATACCAAGGTGTAGTTGTAGGGTAATTCTCTTGGAGGGTATTGAATTTGACAAATTTTAAAAGGTCATATTAAGATCATTAAGGAACCTAGGTAGTTGTTTGAAGTGGTGAGAGTATCTTAGAAAACAATGGTAGTTTGTGCACAAAGACAATGAAGGAATCAATGAAAGCATACTTAAGAACATAACCTAATAATGAATGAGATGATGAAACCATATTTGGCAAAATAGATGATTAGAAATAATGTTAACAAGACGTATTTGACAAAGCTCCTTTAACAATTCACAAACGCAGAGCCATAATCAACATTAATTGTGAGAATGAAGTTCTAGCCTAGGATAATGACTTATATATTAATATAAAAGAGTGAAAAAAATCTAAATGAAGCCAAGAAATGTAAACATGACCACTTGCAAAATCCGTATATTGAAAGACAAAATAAAGCGACTTCTAAATTTCCCAGAAAAACCACAAATTCAAAAAACTTAGCCGTAACTCATAACTTGAAACTTAATAGAAAAACCCTTTACAAATTAATCAAAAAATGTAGCTAACATACCAAAGATGTTGTTTATTAGTGAATATCCTTCAAGCTATAGGGCTTTTTTGAGTTGATGAGTTTAAGAACTATGCAAGCAGTTGATCAGGTTCAACAACAAGCAAGGTATATACTCCAGCGAGCATTCCTTATAATGAACAAGACAACGTGCATTCCTTATGGTAAATATCGATAGCATTAGAGTGAAACCCAAAGTGAGAGATAGCAGGAAGCTTTGATTTTTATTTAAGGTTTAGGGGAAAAAGATATAATGGGAGGTAGGGGAAAGCTTTAATTCTAATTTATAAGTTAGGGATTCTGCAAGTGGTTTTGGATGATGGTTATAGGGGTTTATGATGATTAGAGGTATTATAGGGGTTAATCATTATAATATTTTAGGGTCGATATATTGGTTAAATATGATTGGGTTAGGGTTGATTATGCTTAAATAGGGGTGCTAGGTGTTACAAATTTTACACTAAAAATGGTATATGGGCTAAAGGAGTTAGATATTGCATATGGTAAAGGACATACAAGATATGGGTATAGGGGCTATAAAGTTATGATTTCCAGCTATAGATGTTAGGATTAAGAGGTTGTAATATTTAGTATTTATGCAAGCTATAAGGATTAAGCAATAGGTGTGATATTAGTTAATGATATTAATGTCTATGGATGATAAATGATTATGGTTTAGTGGTGATTTCCATTAAGGCTTGATGTTTATAATTGTTATAACAAATGTAAAGATTATGATTATATATATATATATATATATATATATATATATATATATATATATATATATATATATATATATATATGAGGATGACATTATTTAAGTTGGGGGTTCCTTTGCTTTTCCTTTTGGATTTTATTTATAGTTATTTTTTGTATATCATGTTTGTATGAAATAATGACAAAGTAATCCCTTTAAGAATTATGTTAAATGATATATGAAATGAAAAACAACCTTCTTCTACTCTTTATTGGACAACATTCCCTTGTGATTAGATTTATATATCTATAAAAGTAATTAGTAAATAGCTTCTCTTCCTTGCCTTATTTTTGGGAGTGTTATTTTACGGAGTCTTTTATATAATTATACTTAAAATATGACTAAATTAGACCTAAAATATGTGGAAAATCATAAAATTGCAAGGCCTTTAAATTCTTACTATTTTTTATATTATTTATGCTAACTACTTTAAAAACAGATACTAATGAAAATTTCCATATTTTTTTGTAATTCTTTAATATTAAAATCGCCTCTACAATAATACTTTATTAACCATGTCATCCATTGAACTATAATTTTTCATTCTAAAGTACTTTTTCCTAATGACCATTACGCTTCAAGCCATGTGTAGATGTTATATCATTTATAATTGATAATTGTAATCTAAAAAAACCCAAAAAAATAAAATTACGATTAATGATAAAAAAAAAATCAATCTACCAAAACATCACCTTAGTTTGAGACTTAAATTTGTTATTTTTTTCATTATACTTACTAACTATTATTATCTACAAAATTTTACACTTGGCTCAACATTCATTCCATTGATAAAGCTATATTGGTATAGATCATGGATTCCATGTTGAAGAGCATCCACCAATAGAGAATATAGTTTTATCAATTTATCGAAGGAAAGGAGCTTCGTCGCTTAGACAAGTGCTTCTCCTTCTTTGTAAAGAGTTCTAATAGAAATTCCCCAAACTAGTATAGTACTTCGACACAATGGGAAGCATTGCTTAAAGAGAAGAGCACTAATCCATATTAGAATTTTCATATAGTAACATTTTTCAAATTATTCACGTGTTTTCCATGATTTGTCACCTAATACCCAAGTCATCAACTCAATTTGTTAATTCTCTTTTTAATCAGCTAAGAACGTGCAAAACTAAGCGCGAAAAAAAAGGTTATCATCCTCATGAGGCTCCCCAATTTTTGTTTGGACAACTCATATTCATCCAATTTGCCACATAAATGTAACTATATACAAATTTTAAAGTTTTTTTTAGTGTTCGACTCTTCATTTTTAGAAAAAACATTTAGCATAGCTATAAAATATAGTTTAATCATGCTAAAAGAAAATAATAAATCCATAAAATTTTACATAAATAAAATAATAAGCCTCTTGTTATGGAAATTTTGCTAATTCACTTTGGGCCTCTTGTTATAGAAATAATTTTGCTAGTTCACTTATGGGCGTCCTTATAGTGGAACGAGCTTTCTAAAATTTATGTTCTTTAACTGAACAACATTATATTATCATGCTAAAAGAAAATAGTAAATCCCTAAAATCTTACATAGATAAAACAATAAGCCTCTTGTTATAGGAATTTAGCTAATTCAATGATGGGCCACCTTATATTGGAACAAGCTTTCTAAAATGTATGTTCTTTAACTAAAAAATTATAACGACAAGATTTAAAGCTGAGCAAATATTCTTCATCATCTGCACAATCAGAGAAATGAAACCACGACCTTGTAAAATGAAGCGATACGATTGTATGTTTCTCTCCGTGGCCTAGCCGGTTGTTAAGATGGCAAAGGGATAATTATTTCAATTGCTGGAATTGTTCCAACCCTCCGACAAGATTCGATTCTCTGATGATATATATCAGCTTCAGCATGCCCGCCTACATCCATTTCCCCGACGATTCATCATGGCTTCTCTCGTCTTACTCTGTTACCACACAGTTTTCAAATTAATTAATTGAAAATATATTAAATTTCTAATATGAAAATAAAAATTATTAAAATATACAATTTTCTAAGATAATATTCCATTTTAATTTTTTTAAACAAAAGTAAAAGTATTTATAATAATAACTACTTTAATAATCTAAAGGTTAATAATATAATTTACATCATAATTTAAATATAGAGGCTAACCATTATCAATACAGATTTCAAAGATATATTTTAATAAGGTGGAGACATAATTATATTTTTATTAAAGTGGTTTTTAACTATTTTGTTTACTTAAATTTTTGTGAAACAAAAATATCTTTAAACAATATGAGTTATCTAAAATTTAAGATAATATCAAAAATATTTAATTAATTAATATTTATGTAAATATATATTGTGAAAGAATAATATAATATGTGAAGAAAAAGAAAAATATTCAATCTAAAACTAGAGTAGAAGGATATGATTAGATACATAACCATGCATCATTCATTTTAGGAAAGAAGATCTTAAAATGTGGGGAAACTCATTATCATAGAGTTTAATAATACAATAATCTATACATTAATATACACATTAACAAATTCATGTACATATTAATAACATATCAACACATTCATGAAATAATATCATAATTTGATGAACAAGAAATGACATCGCAACATGATGAACAAGAAACAATTTCATAATGTGACAACATTGACCTATGTTTGCTAGATTGATCTACATTTACTAGGTTGACTTATAGTTTACTAGGTTGACCTATAGTTTACTAGGTCTACTAAGTTGACCTAGATTTGTTAGGTTTACTAGGTTGACCTAGGTTTATTAGGCTAACTTAGGTTTGTTAGATTTACTAAGGCTTTTTAGGTTTACCAGGTTTAGTAGGTTAACTTAGGCTTACTAGGCTTATTAAGGTTTATTAGGCTTAGTGATTATCCAAATATTAGGAAAATGTCAAAAATACTTAATCAATATTTATGTAAAATATATATTGTGAAAAGACAATATTAAGGAAAGAAAAAAAAAATCAATCTAGAACAAGAGCAAAAGGAAAATGTTAGACACACAACCATGCATCGTTTTATGAAACACGATCTTAACATGTGGAAAAACCAATAATCATGGAGATGAATAATACATTGATCTACACATTACCCTACACAATGATACATTAATAACATATTAATCTACACATCAATACATTCATCTATAAATTAATAACACATTAATAAGACATTAATGATACATTAACATATTCATCTACACATTAATAACACGTTAACACATTGATAAGACATTAATAATACATTAATTCACATATTAACACATAGATAACATATTAATTCTAAATTAATCTATACATTAACACATGTCACGAGTGGTTGACTATAGTTGGCTATGGTTAACATGGTCAACTATAGTCAACTTGAGTGCCATTGTGAACTATAGTCATCGTGGGCATTAATTTTAATATAGTTCCCAATGTGACAACCAATAAACAATGATGCAATTTGACTAACAACAAACAACATCGCAATGTGATAAACAACAAATGATATCACAATGTGATGAATAATAACATTGTCACAATTAGACAAAACATTGAATGTTGCAATGTCACGAACAAGAAACAATGTTGTAATTAGAGAAAAAAATGACATTGTAATGTGCTAAACAAGAAATGACAACACAAATTTGATGAACAAGAAATGACATCACAATGTGATGAATAAGAAGCAATGTCATAATGTGGCAACATTGAACTATGTTTACTAGGTTAACTAGGCTTTCCTATGTTTACTAGGTTAACTAGGTTTTCCTATGTTTACTAGTTTGACCTAGGTTTATTAGGTATACTGGGTTGCTCTAGGTTTACTAAGTTGACCTAGATTTATTGGGTTTTTTAGGTTGACCTAGGTTTATTACTAGGTTGACTTAGGCTTACTAGGGCTAGGTTGACCTAGGTATATAAGCTTCACTAGGTTAACATGTGTTCACTAGGTTTACTACGTTGACCTAGGCTTACTAGGTTAACCTACGTTTATTAGGTTTATTAGATTTATTAGGTTCACCTAATTTTATTGAATTACCAACCACATGAATAAAGTGAATGACAACCATATTAAAAGTGGTTTACTAGGCTTACAACCACATTAACATTATCCATAGTTAAACATTGAAAAAAATGGTTAATCGTTGTTAAACATAAGGGAAGAGGTTTCATTAAATTTTCAAAATACAAGAATTAATGAATCATTTTCAAGACACAAATCAAAGAGAATGTAGAATATATGATTTTTGGCTCTTCTTCAAGAAATGCAACCTACCTTTCTCAAAATCTAAGGTACAAGAAGCAAAATTTTGATCTTATCAACTCTTACATACCCAAAAAAATATCAATGAATTCTTCTTTAAACATACACAAGCTATAGTTTCAATTTGACATAATGTGTTGCAAACCACTGTAAGAAGAAGGTTATGTTGTCTTATAGATATAAATAATCAGTAATCACTTTGGTAAAAAACAAACTTCCAACCACCAGTGATTTCTTGAGAAACCCTAAATTTTCCTAATACCAATGACACTTTTCAATTTAGAAAACAAAGTACTTAATCTAATGCTTTAACATAAAAAGGGACCAAGTCAAACTATCTAATGATGGCTAGTCCTTTCGTTGATTAATTAGAAATTCACCAGATCAAACTTCAAACCCTAATGTGGAAAAGTAAAGAATCCTTCAAAAAGCAACCCAAAAAGTCAAATCAAAATAAGGAGGAGATTTTCAGAAGGTAAACAAGTGTAATCAAATAGGAAAAACAAAAATTTATGGATGCGATGAAGAGAAAACTAAAATTTTAAAAAATTCTAGGTATGTGCACAGATAATAGATCAATCTAATGCGCATACGCATTGATCCAAAGGGAAAGTTGCATAGAAATATGCTATGTGCCTAAAGATTAAGATCACACAATGAGAAAGTTTTAGAAAAAATAAAAAACAAGTCAAATAAATCATAAAATCCAGAATTTCAATATTTCCAAACACTCAGAGAGGGATATGAAAGAAGGATCAAAGATCAAAACAAAGAGAATGATGGAGAGTGAGGCGTTCCCCAGTATGGTCGCCAATTTACTAGGCAAACAAATCCCTCTTGCAGACAAGTCGGATTTCCCTAAATCTCAAATGAAATCTAGTAACAAAGAAGAAAGAACTGCTACCTTTTCTTAGCTTATGATTGATTGAAACAAACAATATGAGAGAGATCATTTACCATTTTATCGAAATAGATGTTGAAGTCCCTTTCCATACCTTCGAAAATTAACTTCTCGTTGATGCTTTAGAGATCATTCCAGTGCTTTCCACAACTTCTCCATGATGTCTCAAAGGAGATCTGCATAGACAGAAACACACAAAGAATCAAAGCATCTAGTATATAGAATGAAAGATAAATGAACTACTTAACTTAAAATATATCATAAATTGAATCAATAACCAATCATAACCTATGTGGGTGATCAAGGAATCCCACAAATGATTTCAGAAAAGACATAATTAGGAAATAACCATTTCTTTTTATTAAATAAAATGGAGAACAAACTTACAACCTCAAAGCCTTAATGTTACAAGCCTCTTCTTACAATCTCTAACACTCTCCTTGGATGAAAATCCTCCTAGCCTTATTTCTATAGTGCCTCTCTCTCTCTACCCATTTCCTTATCTCTTTTTATCTCCCCCCCTCACCCTCTTTCTATCTCTCTATCCTTTTCTCTATTCGTCCCCTCCACTCTAGATTCATTTCTCATTTATTCTCTCTCTATCCCCCTATCTCCCTCCCTCTCTCTAACAAACAAATACACTCTCTCACCCCTTACCTTTCTCCCTCTATCTAATTTCCCTATTTCTCATCCCCTCCCTCCCACCATCCCTCCTTTTCTCTCTCTCTCCCCTTCCCTAATTCACATCTCCCCCACTCTTTTCCCTATCCATTCTATCTTTTTCCACATATCTTCCTTCCCCTATCTCTCTCTCTCCCCCTATGTCTCCCCCTATCCCTCTCCCTCCTCTCTCTCCCTATGTCTTCCTCTTTCTCTATTTTCCCCCTTTCCCTATTTCCTCATCTCCCGCTCTCTCTTTCTTTAGCCATATCCCTCTCTATCGACCCCCTGCATGTCCCCATGTCTATCCCCCCATATATATATCTCACTTCTAAATTATTCTCTCTCTCCCTCTCTCCCTAACCTCTCCCCCTTCCCCCTCTCACTCTAACACAAACTTTATCCCCCTATCACTTTATCCATTTCCCTATCTCTTTCTTTCTCCCCCCATCTCCTTGTCCCTATTTCTATCTCTCTATCCCTTTCCCTTACCCCCATCTTCCTTTCCCCATCGCGGAATCTCTCTATATCTCCCCCCCTCTCTATCCCCATCTCTTTTTCCCTCTATCTCCCTTTACCTATCCCTTTATCTCCCTCCCACCCTCCCCCTTTGTTAGGTGAACTAATCCCTCTTGCGAACAAGACAAATCTCCCTAAATCTCAGATGAAATCTAGTAACAAAAGAGAAAGAACTTCTACCTTCCCTCAGCTTAATATTGATTGAAACAAACAATATGAGAGAGATCACTTACTTCTTTATCGAAATGTCATTGAAGTCCCTTTCAATACCTTCAACAATTAGCTTCCCCTTAATGCTTTAAAGACTGTTCCAGTGCTTTCCACAACTTCTGCATGATGTCTCGAAGGATATCTGCATAGACAAAAACACACAAAGGATCAAAGCATCTAGTATATAGAATGAAAGATAAATGAAATGCTTAACTCATCATATATCATAAATTGAATCAATAACTAATCATAACCTATGTGGATGATCAAGGAATCCCACAAATGATATCAGAAAGGACATAATTAGGAAATAATAGCTTCTTTTTATTAAATAAAATGGAGAACAAACTTACAACCTCAAAGCCCTAATGTTACAAGCCTATTCTCACAATATCCAACCCTATCCTTGGATGAAAATCATCCTAGCTTTATTTCTAGAGAATACGCCTACCTTCCATCCTCCTCCCCAATCCTCTGGCTTGTGTTTGATCTATATCCCAAGAGGAGGAGGTTTGGGATCCTTTTACTAAGGGATGAGATCCACAAATGGTGGGATAGGGGATCCAAAAAGAGAGGGAAGTAGCTCCATGATGGGAGGGATGGGGCTTGAGTAGGAATCCATTTGAAGTTGTTAGTTAGGAAATATTTGACTAACAAAGCTTCTAGACTTTACTTTCTATTTTTACATACATTAAGTAATGTGCGCAAGCCATAGTGTGAGAAACAACAAACTTTTGTGCAGTTTCTAATGGTCTCTTCTGCGTATGTGCAAAAATGGACTAGGGAACTTTGCAGGAAGCCAAAAATAGGTTTTCGAGCCTTGAGATCTAGGAATTTAATTCTCTTTGGGATTGTTTGGGTTCTAGCCTAGTAGGGGGATTCTTTGGAACATTTTTATGGATAACGAAAGATATAAATTGATGGCCATTTTCCTAATGTGAAAAAATTATGTGTAACACCCTTGTCTCTCATTTTATATCTCTCAGTATCCCTTCCTATTTCTCTCTCCCCCTTTCACCATCCCTTTCTATCTCTCCTCCTCTCCCCATCCCTCTTTTATCTCTATGATCATTTGAGATTCAAGGAAAAACCAAGGGGGGAGATAGAAAGAGAGGAGCAATGGGAGTGGTGCATCCCATAATTATTCTCTCTCTCTTATCCTATCCCTTTCTTTCTCTCCCTTTATATCTCTCTCTAAGGTCCCCTCTCGCTACCCATTTTCACTATATCTTTTTATGTCTAACCCTGTTTGGAAGTTTCCATTTACAAATTTATGGAGGAAAACCCTAAATCTATATCCCAACAACACGAATTTGTAAACTCATACATTAGATCTACTAGGAAAACATACTCTTGCACAAGATCTGGGAGAGTTTAGATGGATTTCGCCCAAATATTCAAAGTTGTGGGATGCTTCAAAAAATATGAAGGAAAATGATAATCGTATACTAGATTTGGCAACGAGAGTATATTTTCAATTTTCTTGTTAAAACCCCTATTTGGCAATCAATAATCATAAGTGTTAGGGTTGGGGATCTAGTGCAAGATCTCAAGCAAAATATTCAAGAACAACTAGGTATTCCAACAAAGCTTCAAAGTTTGACTTATGTAGGGAAATCATTGCAAGATGACACCAAGCTACAATATATGGCATCGATGGTGATTCATTCATCATCTTAAACCTAAGGTTGTGAGGAGGATGTCCTGAATCTGGTAACACTAAAGGTCCTATCTCTTTCAAGGATGCAATAAAAGGAAGGGATGAAATGAATAACAAATATGACCAATCCTCTAATATCCCTGGTCCCTATATTGTGGAATAGTGAATCAGGTGTCCTCCTTAACTATAAATCTTTTAAAGCTCTATGATCTTTATTCTAATTTTCATTCTTGAGCAGTCATATGCAGATTTAATGATTTGTGGCCCAACTCGGAGGACCTTCATCAATGAATTTTCTCCACTTGGATGGAAAATTGTGATATTCATTTATGTTCCAAGGGATTTTTTATTAAAATTTGATACATCAAAAGATTTGGATTATGCCTTAAAAGAGGGACTGTGGTTTTGGGGTAGTGTAGGTCTTTTTATGATTCCATGGTTTTTGGGTTTTGATGTTAATTCTATGGTGGTGTCCATAATGTCAGTCTAGGTCACGTTACATAATCTCCCACTGCATTTTTGGCATGATAAAGTTTTATAAGGGATCTACAATTCATTAGGGAAGTTTCTAAAGGTGGATTAAAATAGAGTCACAAAATAAATTTTTACTTTTGCTAGGATATGCATAGAGGCATACCTTAGTAAAGGTCTGCTAGATCGTATTATCTTGATTCATAATAACATTTGATAGTCCCAACATTTAAAATTTTAAGATACAACATTTAGATGTCATATTTGTCATCAAACGTGACTCTTACAAAATATGTGTCCTTAGGCAAAGAAAGATCCCAAAAGAAAAAAGAGATAGACCCAAAAGCCAAAGGGTTGGCAATTATTAGATCAACATGTTTTTGAACTAAAGGAGGAAGAAAACATAGAGAATAATACAAATGTTAACGAACATAATTACCAAGAAGTTCCTATGAAAGGGGGGGAGGTTGAGGAGACATGAATTGTGTCTCCAATTTCAACAAATGTGATAATCGCTACAATTCAGCAGTAGTATGATGAGAATATTCCCTCTGAAAGAGAGGTGAGTGGAACAAAATGAACCGATGCTTTAGAAAGTTCTAATTTTGATAAAGAAATCCCTGTAAATGTGGAAAAAAGTCAAATGGCTATTATAACTACCACTCCCAATTATGGTGGTTGGTGAAAAGTGGAGAAAAAGAAGGGCATAAAATGGCAGTTTCGTGTTTTTATACTAAGCTCCCAAATTCATTTTCTCTTTTTTGGGTATTTCTTTTATTTTATTTGGCACCAAGAAATGAATTATACGATTGAATGCTTATTAACATCTACAAAATGTAATTTTGTTCTTTTGAATAAAAGTGCAATTTCTCCTTGGGGAAAAACAAATATTGACGATGCAATACTATAAAAAAAGTTTGACATTCAATGTGAAAAATAATTATCAATATCACAATCCGATGAACAAAATTAGACATCATAATATGTTGAAAATAAAGTGTCCCCTGTGCATGTGATGAACTAAAGTCAACGTCATAATGTGACAAATAGAAATTGACATGACAATGTGATGAAGAAAAATTGACATCATATTTGATGAACAAATATTTCCATCACATTATGATAAACAACTAGGAATGTCACAATGTAACAAACAAAAATCAATGTTGCATTTTGATGAAGAAAAATCAACATCACAACGCAATGGACAACATGGATGGCACACAACCATATGGCAAATTCAATGTCAACGTTGTTCAACTATAATTTCTGGTTAACCATGGTCAACCATTCTTAAGTATGTCAAAAATGTTCACCCATCATTTACCATGGCCAAACTTGGTCAACATGTTCATTCGTGGTTAAAAATAGACAACAATGTCAACAAAAATGAACTTCGTCAGACATGCTTAACCATGGACAAAATTCACAATCTTATTAAACATTTCAAGTATTCTATATGATCAACTATGATAAAATATAATTAACCATAGTCAACATGGTTAACCATAGTCATCTATAGTTAAAAATTAATGACCATGTTCACCCATAATGAGCTATAGGTGACCATAGTCAACCATGGTCAAATAAGCCCAGCCATGGTCAAACTTGCTCAACATGGTTAAACATGTTCAACAAGTTCAACCATAATCAACCATGCTCACACTAGCTCAATTATAATCAACAATGGTCACCATGGCCATACATACTTTAGTTGGTCAACCATGGTCAACCATGTTTGAAAATGGTTAGATATTGTCAACGTGTTCATCCATTATCAACCATAAACAACCATAGACAACATGGTCAACCACAATGTACTTGGTTAAATTATGCTTAGCCATGGTCAAGATGGCTAACATAATTAACCATGGTCAAACATGGTTGAGTGGTCTACATGGTTAGCCATGGTCAAACATAATCATTTATAGTTAAATGTTTACAAATATGGTCAACCAAGTTCCTCTGTGGTCATCCATAATTGACCATAGTCAAAATTTGTCAAAGAATCTCATCCATGGTCATGTTTAGTTTACCATAATCTATCATTTACATCCCTGGTCAACCATGGAAATCATGGGAAACCATGGTAATCAAGGTCAACTATACCAAACCATGGTCAACCAAGGTCAACCTTAGTTAACCAACATCTATTTCGATCAACCATGGTCAATATCATCAACTATGGTGAACATTGTCAACCCTCTTCAACCATTATTGTAATAATAATGTAATATTAACTTTAACATTAACATTAATGTAACATCAACCATGGTCAACATTAATGTAATGTGAATGTAACAATCGTCAACAATTGTCAATATTAATGTAATGTTGTTAAATTAATGTATCATAAATATTTTGTTACATTAAGGGTTATGTTGTCCTCTGAGATAATTCTAGGTTAATTCACCATGCCACAACATCTAAAATGTTTTGTTGTTTTAAGGTGTTTTGGATGGCCAATGTTACGAATAGTTAAAGACATGTGCTTAAACTTTAACAATGTTGAATTTAATGAAAGGGTTGTTTGTTTGTCTCTAAACATTCAATTGATTTTAGTTGAATGAATAGCAGAGTTGGAAGGGTTATAACTTACTAAATATTCAAACTGATTATTCAGTTAATTATAAGATAGAGTGGAGGTAAACATTGATTCCCTACACAACAAAATGTATTTAATTTTATGAATATGGGTGTGACAATTTATAGATATAGAGGAGTTTAATAACAAACAGTTCTATAGGCTAATCTCTAATTGTTGATTATAACTTCATTGGGGATTTTAGATAAACTTTCATTTAGTTTAATCTTACCCAAGGTTCTCCATTAAAACTTAAATACATGAAGAATAACATAATGAAATTAAAACATGAGAAAAAATCACAAGTAGATAAACTATGTGAGGCAAATCCAGAATCCTTTCATTAATTTGAAGAAAATCTCTAGTTTGACTACAATTCTTCTTTGAAAATCTCATCTAAGGGTTCAACCCATGATAACTCGAAAAAAGAGTTATTATACAAAATATTGATTTTCTAGAAAGATCCTTTAACAAAATATAAAAATAGTACAAAAATATAGGAATCCAAAAACTACTAAGTTGCTCGCACTATCTTCAAGGAAGTTGTTGATGATATGGCCCCCAAAATGTCTTGCCTCGCTGTTTGTGGGTTGGTGATGAAAGTTACTCAATGATTTCACACAAGTGATCCCCTCTATCTTCACTTGGTATAGAAAGATTAATTAATTTCTTGTAGACTTCATCCACCTCGATATAGTTTTCAAAAGTAGGCTTATTGACAAAGATATGTTTAATTTCATGTTTGATCATTAAATCAAAATTCAAAGCTTCTAAGAAATCCTTCCTTTTAAGATGACCTTTGATACCTAGGAATTTAGCTTTATTAGTTGCAATTGTGTAAAGTTTTTGGAAATACTCCTCCAAATTGATCAATCTATGATTTGGTGCTACTAGTCCTGGAAATCCTCTTCGGTTGAGCAAGTTGAACTTAAAATGGAACCTTTGGACAATAGTTTTCAAATTCTATCACTTTGTCTCCAATTGAGTCATGAGATTTTTCTTCTGCAAAAATTCTTTAATCTCAAGAATGGTTTCTGTTCTATCTGCAATCTGAATTTCTTCTAATTCAACTCTAGTTTTTGAATTGAGCATCTTAATCATATCTGTGGCCTCACTTGGTTTATCTTCAAGGGCTTCTCTGACCTCTTCAATATTTATCTAGTACCTAGTAATAAGCTCTTCCTATTTAAAAATAATTTGTATAGAGGGCCAAACTTCGGTTTTAGCTTGACTTATATCTGCCCAAATATTTTCCTTGGCTTGGGCCAATGTTTGAGCCATTAATGAAGCATCTTACAACTCTTGAATCTTCTTGGTCAGTCTTCGGGTCTTCTACATCTCTTCAAGATAAAGAGTATCATTCTTTATCTTTTGTGTCTCCAGATTTATGAATTTCTTTCGAAGCTTTTCATTTGCCTGTCTTTGGAGAGACAACTCCTGTATAAACTTATTTAGATTACCTGTAGTTAATGTAGATTATGTTGTTTCCGATGTCGATTCCTCTACTGTCCCTACCACTGTGATTGGTATAGATGTGATTGGAGCTATGGGCACTTGTGTAGACTGTTCCTTTTTCTTGAGCAAAGTTTCTATCTGTTCCTCCATCTTTTTTATTTGTATATTCTACTCAGTGATTAATTTGATCATTTATTCTTTGTTTTGCTCACTTTATTCAATCTCCTTGGTTTGGGGATTCTTTGTAGAAGGTAATTTGAGCTGCTTCCTTAATGTTGTGATGTCTGCATTCTTCTTCTTGAAGATGTCCTCTACATCTTTAACTTCAGTAGGATCATATCCAACCTTGATCACTAAATCTTCTAACGATTTGACCCTGTTATCCTTTTCCAAGGAGGATATATTCTCTATCTTCAACTCTGACTGCAAATTTGAAATAATTGTTCTTAACTTTGATAGTGGCATGTAAGTGTTAGTCATGGTAGAGAAAAGAATCTCCCCATATTGTCTATGCATGTCCATTGATCAATATGATGTATTTGCATCCTTCCCTTTTCACTGTAAAATGTTGTCAACAATTTATGTTGTGAAGTGGATGTCTTATTCAAGAATTGAACATAGAAATTGGCCTTCAAAGATTGATTCTCTTTTCTTAATTTCAATAAAATTAGTGAAAATTTTTGGTTCGTCTTGTTCACTTGCTCCTACTGACTGTGCAATTTCCAACAAATTTTGTGAAACTAAAGTGGAAGATGGAGTGTTAAGGTCAATTTCCTCTGATCTTGTAGAAACCTGTGAATCATCCAAATTAATAACTATGGGCTCTTCTGACCCTGAACAGTGGTAAATTTAGAGTTTGCTGAAGATGATGATTCTTCTCTCGACCTCTTTTCCTACGTGATTTGAGAAGTGGGAGTCTGGAGGGTAGAAGGAAGTAAAATTTTCTCTTCTGCTTCCTAAAGTGTGTTCTCCTCCCACTGTTCTTGATTCCTATATTTCTCAATCTCTGGTCTTGGAGTGTGATTACAAGGTGTCGTTTTAAGTTCCACCCTTAAATTAGAGACTACGTTGAATGGGTCATAAGACAAGGTAAACCTTGGTTGAAATCCCATCTGCTTCAATTCTTGCTGCTCTGGTATTACAAATAAAGGGTCCCACTTGGGACTTGATCTTGAACTGAGATTTCATTTTCCCTGATAGCTAGTCCATGTTGACCATTTTCCTTATATATTCCAGAGAGAAAATTCTCATTGGAACATATTTAGGCAATTTGTGTGGAGCTAACTCACAACCATATACCCTAATATCCGTGTAATTCTGGTAAAGATACCAGTCTCCAGTCTTACCTTGGTCACTTAGGTGCATGATTATTTTCATCTCTGGGTTGATTCTTGGTTCACTTTGGCTGCTAAGAATCTGTGCAACTGGATAAATGATACATTCAATGAAATATGAAAATTTAAACTTAGTTGAGTTTCTCTTGACCAATGAGTCCATTGTGTAACTGATTGATTTATTTGTTGATCATCCTCCTTGTGTAAGGTTATTGGTAGCATGTTTCCTTGTTGAAAAAGGAACATATGAACTAGCATAGAAGAATACTTGAATACACCCTCAGTAGTTATTTTCATTAACTGATCATGCATATTTTCAGCGAAACATTGACTGTAATTATAAATGAATGTTGGCTTGTGTTCTTTGGAGAAGATGGATAGATAACCCAAGATAGGTTCATCTACCCATTGGTCTGTCTCGTAACCTAACATGCAAGAAAATAGAGAGATAATGTGTTTAATCTTTCTGGGAACATTGAGACTATATATGGAGGGTTCTTTTTGGGAAGCTCAACATCTTCTAGATGAAATATCTCAGAAATTTGAGCTCTTTGGCTTAATGTAAGCTTATGGTATAGATCCATGAGGATAGCAGGAGAAATATTCTAAGGGAATCATTCTCATGAATCAAAAGCATTTTGTTTATGGTTTCAGGTGTGATAGATATCTGAATGTATCCATTCTGAGCAACCACAGTTCTCTGCAGGGGATTATACCTAGCCTAACACCACATAACTAAATTAGGGAATGGATGCATTTGAGGAAACTTGAACATGGGAAATAGTGATTCCCATAGGTTAATTTCATCCTTTGAGTCCTGATAGGTCTGTTTTAACCAATGGTGCAATTTGAAAATAGCGAATTCGCACTCTGTGTCCACAATCTTAAAGAATTGGTCAGCTAAGGGGATGTGGTCAAGATCTAGGGTATTAGTGGCTTTTAGATTTTCCTGAGTTGGGATTTTTCTACGAGAGGTTTGGTACTTTATTTTTGGTGCCATATTCTAATAGATAAGGAAGAAGAGTAACATCATGATGATGAAACGAGTACTTTAACAGAGAGGCTTAAAAACCTGCAATTCAAATAGTGGTGATGAAAACAAGGGATCCGTGCGAAAGGGATGGTTTATGTATAACAATGTAGCAATTAATGTTAGTATCTCATCGTTATCCTACGAGATTGGTGTGCATTAATGGACAACGGGAGACAGGTAATGGGCAGGAGGAATGGGTATGAGTGTAAAGGACATTAATGTGAAATGGTAGAAGGGGGTGCAAAATGGCTTCCCCGCCATTGATCTGGGTGGGGAAGAGGATCGTCGTCGAAAATTGTCCACTTGATAATGCTTCACGACAAAATGCTTTTGTTGTTTTATGACTTTAATATAAACTTTATAAAGCTTTGTTTATACAATATTAATCACCTATAAAAGGTAATTAACCCTAATTAAAGAAAAAATTGTCTATGAATTGGCGCATTTGATCTAGTGGCCATTTATTTTCACTAATCCTATTCTAACCCTATTTTAATACATCATTTGGCCATGTTTTGAGCATATCAGGCCAAATTTTAATCTATTCTATCCTATATAATCATGTTCTACCAAGATTAAACAATTTGGTGAACTTATTGACTAGTATAGAGACATAAATTTAAATGATTTGATCATGGTTAAGCTATATGATTCAAATCAAAACATTAGGCTGTGGAATTTTAAACAAGCTGCACAAAAAACTTTAGTTTATTTGTAATGTAATTTTACTTTTTTCTAGTGGCATTTAAATTTTCTCACTTTATCTAATTTTTTTCTTTTGATGGGGTTTCATTTCATCATTTTTTTTATATTTCATTTTCATTTTTTATTCTATTTTTTATACCCTGTTTTATAAAAAAAAACTAACTTATCAAAACCAAATATGTTACAACATCGAATCCAACTGGGGACTGCTTCCTCTTGTGGGAGGCAAAGAACTTGCAGATCCATGTGCCTTCTCCTCTGGCTAATGGAGTCTCTGTTGAAAATAATTACACACTGCATGTAAAATAAAACATTCAGGTGATGTACAAATCATGAATGAATGAGGAACTCCTCAATATTGAATATAATGCTTCAAGTATTTACCATTAACAAGCAATGAGGAATACTGTCCTTCCAAGTTCTGCAAGATAAAAGTATTGTTTCCTTTAACCTTTTCAATGCTAAAAGGTCCAAACAAGAGATTATAAAACTTTGCATGTTTCCCTTTATTCTCTCTCCTAGTATCCCATATTAACACTAAATCTCCTTCTTTAAAGTCTCTTTCTCTAGCCTCTCTATTAAACAAACTTTTCATTATCTTATGATATTTCTGAAGCTTATAATGAACTTCATCTCTATTTTCATTAAGTTCTATAATCTGATTTGTTCTTCTGGAAAAATCATTAGGTTCTTCATTTGCTTCTTGTAAAAACCTCATGACAAGAAAAACTAGATCTGTAGGAAATATGGCTTTCTTGCCATAAACAAGCTCAAAAAGAGATTTACCTGTTGATCTCTTTAGATAGATCCTGTTTGCAGAAGCTTCATATATGAGATGGCCATCCCAACTGATTTTGTGGTCCTCCAGTGTTTTCTTAATGAATTTAACCAAACTCTTGTTTGAGGACTCTCCCAGTCCATTTCCTTGTGGATAGTAAGGGGTAGAATGATGCCATAAAATTTGATATTTCTAAAACAATTGAATCATCTTGACACTGATGAATGCTGCTGCAATATCTGTAACTATCTGTTGGAGGCATGCAAACCTGGATATTATATTCTCTTCAATAAATTTAATAACTACAGTATCAATTGCATTTCTAACTAGAATTGCCTCTACCCATTTGGTAAAGTAATCTGTGGCAGTGAATATCCATCCTCGTTGGCTACTTGATGATGGATGAATTTCCCTAATGAAATCCAATCCCCATTGTAGGAAAGGTTCTTGAACTAGTACTAGAACTCGTTCAATAAAATCCTTATTTAAAATCTTATATGTTGTAGCCCTCCAAGCATAGTGTCCTCCACAAATACCTACATGAAATTGATGAATGATTCCTTCTGTCTCACTTTCTGTCAAGCAAAGTAAAAGGATGTTGAGTGGATCCTTCCAATACATATTTTCATTGATAATATAGTATTTTATGGCCTTCAACTTTAGTGTTTAACATTGATTCTTTGTAAATTCAGATGGACACTCAAAATCTCTAAGAAAATGCACAATATCAGTGTACCATTCAGATAAAAAAAATTTCTCTTCAATGTGAATTAGAGTTGGATGGATTGAAGAAAAAGGTTCTTGTGGATTCTTCTCTACTGGAATTTAAAAAACAGAATTAATTCCCAAGACTTTACAATTTGACTCAGCTAAGAGTTTAGCTAAGCCTTGACCTTTTACTAATTTTGTAGTTTTGATAATAATATCAAACTCCAATATCTTGGTAATCCATCTCCCTCTCCTTCCATCAGTATCAAGTTGAGCTAACACAATTTTAACAACATTATTAGGAACATAGATAATAATGGAAGAGTGAAGCACATAGACTCTAAAAGCTTTCAGAGCTTGGATTAAGGAATAGGCCTGTTTTTCAATGATATCAAATTTAAGTTCAACATCTCTCATGAATTTACTAAAAAAGGAAATAGGTTGGTCATCTCCATCCTCATTCTTTTGGAAAAGAACAATAGCTACGGTAGTTTCAGAGGCAAAGGAAAATATGGTAAATGGTGCATAATAGTTTGGACTGGCCGATATGGGGTCTTCTGAAATGGCCTTTTTAATCTGATCAAAAGAATATCTTTCTGGAATGGTCCATTTAATTTCATGATTCTTTCTTAACATATTAGTGATATCCTTAACTATTTTAGCATAATTAGGTATAAACCTTCTTAAAAAATCATTTTCCCAAGAAAAGCCTAAATTTCCTTCTTATTTCTTGGTAATGAAAGTGCTTGTATAGATGAAACTCTTTTAGGATCAATGATTACTTCTTCCTTGGAAATAATATGGCCAATCATTTTTCCTTCCTTGAGTGCAAACAGGGAATTTTTGGGATTAAGAGAAATCCCAAACTTCCTGTGCCTATCAAAAACTTTCCTCAAGTGCTTTAAATGTTTTTTTAACAAAATTAGAAAAAACAATAAGATATCGAAGATAAATGACAACAAATTTGTTTGTCTTACCTACAAATGCTAAATCCATAGCTCTTTGAAAGGTAGCTCCAGCATTGTTTAATATGAAAGACATCCTTGCATACATAAATGTACCCCAAGGAGTTGTGGATGTTATCTTTTCTCTATCTTCTGGGCTCACCATGATCTGATTGTATCCAGAAAAACCATTTAACATAGAAATTCCATTAGCACCTGAAACATTTTGAATCAATTGGTCCATCTTGGGTAGTGGATAATTATATTTCAAATAAGATTTATTCAAGTTCCTGAAATCCTCACATTGTCTAATTTCACCATTTGTCTTTCTTATTGGAACTAAATTAGCTACCCAATTAGAATATTCATTGTAACTATAATCTTGGCATCAAGTAACTTTTTAAGTTCTTTTTCAATGGTAGGAAGAAGGATAGGATTAATTCTCCTTAACTTTTGCTTAAAAGGTTTAGCTTCTAGTTTTAAAGGGATTTTATGCTCAATGAGAGATGTATCATATGTATTCAACTCACTATAAGACCAAGAAAAAAACATCTTTATAATCTTTAAGGAGAGTTAAATATTTATCTTTGACTTCCACTGGCAAGGATGTAGAGATCTTAATATTTTTTATTTCTTCTAAAGTTCCAATATTACATTCTTGTATATCTTATTCTAGTGAATTTGACAATGGATTGTTAGGGGCATCATTTTGATCAAACAACTTTTAAAGTGGTACCAAACCCTTAAAAATGAAGTTATCGGATAATGAATAATATTGTGATCACCAATTTTTTATTCAAATTGAAAAGTTTGACTTTCCTTATTTGAATCATTTTATCCAGTTGTTTTTATTCAATTTGCAAAGCTGAAAATTGATCAATTAATTTCAAAAAGGATTTTAACTGATCGCCATCATCAAATATTTTCCAATATTTAAGATTGTCAGGAATTGATGGTCTATACTTAACTTGAATTTGATATTGGACAAGCATTTGATCAAGAATTTTAAAAGAACTTGCTGAAACAGCTAAAGAATCTGCATGAATATTTTCATCCCCAGGAATAATAGTGATATTAAATGCTTGAAAGAAATTATCCACTGAATCCCACACTTCATTGATATAAGATCTAAGTTTATGATGCTTGGTTTGACAAATATTCCTTACATGTTTGACAATGAGTTCCGAGTCATTGAATACAATTAGATTCTGCACTTTAAGACTTTTGGCTAATTCCAATCCTAGTAGGAAGGCTTCATGCTCTGCAATATTATTTGTCACATCAAATTCAATTTTATAGGATTGAGTATTATTCTCTTTGTCTGGTGAAATTAATAGAATTCCAGCTCCAACTCCTTCCTTTGAGCAAGAACCATCAAAGTATAATATCCAAATATAAGTCTTGATGGTTTTTGGCTTGTCTACAATGTTTTCAATACTAAGTTTAGTGTTTTGTGAATTATTTGATTATAATTCAAAACATCCAAAGTCTTGACCCACTGCATAGATGGGATGATTCCTTGCTTGATCAGATTTACAAACAATATTCATGAATCTTACTTTTTTGTATAATCTGAGATGTTCACCCCCATATACAAGAATAGTAGAATAAGACATGTCCATTTGAAGACTTCCTCCTAATTTGGCACAAAGGGATCTTGATAATAACATGCCAAATTTAGGAGGGATATCAGTGACTACAATGTCTAAAACCACACTCTTAACAAGCATTTGAGCTAAAGTGACCACTAGATCTTATATAGTCCAAGACAAGGTACTTTCTTGGAGTCAAAAGTGTAAATATCATGATAAGTTCTTGTAACTTCTAATTAAACTTGGTCCATGATAACCTTTGGCATCATATTATGGAGGCTCCAGAATCTAACATGCAGTTATATAACAAGAAATCATGAACCTTTAGAGTCACATAGAAAGGTGGTACATTTTCATCAATCATATCTGCGCTGGGGCCAAAGACTATTGAAGGCTTTTCATCTTGTAAACTTATTACATCTCCTTTAGCATTAACATTGGATGTCTGGATCCATTTAGAAACTTGATTTTTGTATCCTCGATTCTTTGAAATTTCAGATAAAGGAATGGGTATTTTGACTCTTTCTAATTCCTTTTCAACATTGAAAGTGATTAAAGTAGTTTTATCAATTGAAGTTGCTTCAGTTGATTGGTACAATGGTTGAATTGTTGTTGTTTGAGATTCAATAGTTTTGATTTGTGGTTCATTTACAATGGGATTTTTGGGAGGTTTACTAGGCCTTTACCTAGGTCTTAAGTCATATCTCCTATTCAATTCAACAATTAAAAACTTAGAAAAGGCCTGATACTTTGAAACTTGTGAGTCTTCTTAATCTTGTTGATAAGACTAATTTAAATGAAAAAATACAATAACATTTGTACATATGAATGATCAAGATTATTTATATCCTCAGTAATCAAAGGGTTAGTGTATTTAGGTTGCTGATCACCAATCATCAATGGAGGTTGAATTTGTTGATCGGTATTTGGTATTTGTAAGATTCGGCTTTGGGGAGCTCTCCTGATTGAGTTTTGGTCTAGCAACAGTTTGTTGAATTGTTCTAGGATGATTTTCCATTTTTGAAATTCTATTTGAAAGGTTTCTAAGTAATAAAGTGATTTTATCTATCTTTTGATCTTCATTTTTAGTTTTTGAGGAAGAACCTTCTTCCTTAGCTTTCATTTTCCTTTCAACATTTTCTTCCTTAGCTTTATGTTTAGCTGATGCAGACCTACTGGCTTAAACTTCTATAACATTTGTTTCCATGTCTTTTAGGGTATGAAATTTCCTTTCCCTAAGCATAACTACAAAATCATCTTCAAATTGTTTAGAAAATCTACCTTTGGCTGCTGCTACTGGTGGTTTACAGTCAGGTGGCACCTTATGATAAAGTTCATTGAATATTTTTATGAAATTCGCCACTAGATCACCATGGTTTCTTTTCAGTTATTCAAATTTTGTGAGATAGTAAACAAGATCCTTCTTAATCCCGCAATGATTCTTAAATATGGTAGTTAATTCATTCCAATAACGAATTGAATTAGCTCTCAGTTGTTTAAACCAAATCCTAACATTCCCTTCTAGTGATTGAACAAACAATCTCATATATAAATCTTCATGTTCTATGTTCATGTTATCAGCAAAATCCAAGAAGGAAACTAAATGATCTTCAGTAGAAAAACCAGTTTCTCCATTAAACCTTGGTAGGTGTTTTAAATACCCATCAGGAAAATTATTGAGTACATTAGGAAGCTATAAAGCAACATACCTAGCTTGAATAAAAGGTTGAAAAGCTGCCATAGTTGAAGATGAAGACAAATCCGTAGAAGATGCGGTAGATGATGAGGTAGAGGATAATGAAGTTGTAGGTGAAGATGGAGGAGGAGGAAAAGAGGGTGGAGGATCTCTAAAAAATTTAAAAGGTGTTTTGATAACTAACTTTTGAACCTCTGTTTCAACTTCTTCTTTATTTTCAAACAAAGGATTTGAATATACATAAAAGTTTCCTTAGGTTGGGCAGAAGTAGATGGAAATGTATAATGAGCGAGGGAGACAAAATTAGTAGGTTTTAAATCCGCTAAATGTACATCCAATTCTTCTTCTGACTTGGGTGAATCTGAAAATATTTCAAGGATTTTATATGATTCCAATGAATGGACTAAAAGAGTTGACTACAGATCAACTCCTTTGGATAGTAGTTCTAAGACCCTAGGTGTTAAATCAACCAAATCTAATGGAGATGGAACAGACCTAAAGGGATCAAAAACTGAAATATCTTCATGTTGTAAGGGTAGAGAAGAAGAAATAGAAGCCTCAAGTCTCTTCTTAAAGAGGATTCTCTTACTAGTCTCTCTAGGTCAGATAATGAAGAGATAATTTTGGAGTTAGAATGATACGTGGTATGTCCTGAAGTCGAAAGTTTAGCTTTGTGAAGTTTCCACGTGAAAGATTTTAACCTACTATTCCCTTATTCACCTTAAAGGAAAAATTTTATCGCTGTCCCAAGGAAAAATACTTCAATTTTCGTTCCCCAGAAATGGCGCCAATCTGATGTTGTCTTCTGAGATAATTCTAGGTTAATTAATCATTCCAAAGCATATAAAATATTTTGTTGTTTTAAGGGTTTTTAGATGACCAATGTTATGAATAGTTAAAGACAGGTGCTTAAACTTTAACAATGTTGAATTTAATGAAAGGGTTGTTTGTTTGTCTCTAAACAATTAATTGATTTTAGTTGAATGAATAGCAAAGTTGAAAGGGTTATACCTTACTAAATATTCAAATTGAGTATTCAGTTAATTATAAGACAAAGTGAAGGTAAACAATTTTTACCTGCTCAACAAAATGTATCTAATGTTATGAAGATGGGTGTGACAATTTATAGATATAGAGGATTTTATAATAACATAAAGTTCTATATACTAATCTCTAATTATTGATTATAACTTCACCAGGGATTTAAGATAAACTAACATTTAATTTAATCTTACCCAAGGTTCTCCATTAAAACTTAAATACATGAAGAATAACATAATGAAATGAAAACATGAGGAAAAATCACAAGGAGACAAACTATTTGAGGCAAATCTAGAATCCTTTCATTAATTCAAAGCAAATCTCCAATTTGATTACAATTCTTCTTTGGAAAGCTCATTCAAGAGTTCAACCCATAATAACTCGAAGGAAGAGTTATTTATACAAAATTTTGATTTTCTAGAAAAATCCTTTAACAAAATATAAAAATAGTACAAAAATATAGGAATCCAAAAACTGCTAAGTTGCTGGCACTATATTCAAGGAAGTTGTTGATTATTTGGCCCTCAAAATGTGTTGCCTCGCTATCTGTTAGTTCGTGATGAAAGTTACTCAATTATTTCACACAAGGGATCCCATCTATCTTCACTTGATGTAGAAAGATTAATTAACTTCCGATAGACTTCATCCACCTCGGTATAGTTTTCAAAAGTAGGCTTATTGACAAAGATATGTTTAATTTCATGTTTGATCATTAAATCAAAATTCAAAGCTTCTAAGAAAGCATTACCTATAAGATGACCTTTGATACCTACAAATTTAGCTTTATCAGTTGCAATTGTGTAAAGCTTTTGGCAATACTCCTCCAAATTGATCAATCTGTCATTTGGTGCTACTAGTCCTAGCAATCCTCTTTGGTTGAGCATGTTGAACTTAAAATGGAACCTCTGGACATCAGTTTTCAAAGTCTGGCGCTTTGTCTCCAACTAAGTCATGATATTTTTCTTCTGCAAAACTTTATTAATCTCAAGAATGGTTTATGTCTTGTCTATCTGAATTTATTCTAATTTAGTTTTGGTTTTTGAATTGAGCACCTTAATCATATATGTGGCCTCACTTGGTTTATCTTTAAGGGCTTCTCTGACCTCTTCAATAGTGTCTCGAATCTAGTAATAAGTTGTTCCTATTCAAAAATAATTTGTATAGAGGGCCAAACTTCAGTTATAGCTTGACTTATATCTGCCCAAACATTTTTCTTGGCTTGGGCCAAGGTCTAAGCCATTAATGACTCATCTTCCAACTCTTGAATCTTCTTGGTTAGTCTGTGGGTCTTCTGCATCTCTTCAACATAAACAGTATCATTCTTTATCTTTTGTGTCTCTAGATTTTTGAATATCTTCTGAAGCTTTTCATTTTCCTATCTCTAGAGAGACGACTAATCCAGGTGGCTCTAGAGATACACACAGGACAAGGAGGGCTTATGAAAGCTTTAAAATCAAAATGATCAGAATACTTTCGAACCAGGACTAGAGCATAGATCTCTTCGTCCTAATCGCGACAATGTGAATGGTTCATCAATCCAAGCTTGTATGAGGGAGAACGAGCCAGTGAAAGTTCTTGTCAAAGTTGGGTTGTGGGCCAGGTTGAAGTGTCCTACAATTTGACTGACCCTGGGGCATGAAACCTAGCTCCAAAAAGCGGTCGAAATTGTGGCCTCATTAATTTTCCCAATATCCCTTATTTTTGTAAAATTTAAAAATGACTATTTATTTATTTTTAAATAAAAAAAATATATAAAAAAATTTGTGGCAGACCATGACCCTCGCCACTGTCGTCACACCCAAACTGAATCATAACAAAAAAAATATTTAAATGGATCGGCGGCCATTACCTTGCCGAGCCCCCCACCTTCCAACCAAATATTAAACTAATATTGGGGTGGGCTCGGGCCACCTCCAGTGGACCCGACCCACACCCCCAAACCACCACATAACACATTTCCATTTTATGTGAGGTCGGCGGGGATTGAACTCGCCCGGCCCACGTGGGTCGGGCCCCACTGGGTGGTCCCATGTGATATGTACCACCTCCCTGCACCATAAATACACAACCCATATCACATAAAACAACGCGCCATCAAACAGTTTAATATGCCAGCCCAACTTTAATGCATGACTACGGAGGATTATGGGGCGGGCCACCCAATGCAGACACGACCCCGCAACAAAAAAGTATTTATATGTGGTTGTTAAAACAAAAGGGTATTAAAAGGAAGGGGTCGAGATTTGACCACCCAACCTCGTCCTTATAATTCATACCTCATACCAATCCGCCTAAATGGCGTTTCTTGTTTAATCCACCCAAGAAAAATTATATAAACCTTCATTTCACTAGTGCGCCCAAGAAGTATGGAGGAACCAGGAGCGGGCGTGGAAATCAAGGCAAATTTTTAATTAATTTATTTGCAGGTGGAACCATGACTGAGCGAAATTTTTAGGAGGGTGAAATTTTTGCAGTGTCCAAATTGGACAAACTTTATGTCGATCCTACACCTCTTATCGACATGAACCCTATGGCACAGTTAGTTTCCTGATCTGAGAAGCCGATTTATAAAGGACCCGAAGGAGGGAATCTTTGAGGAATCTAGGGAGAATCTAAAAGATTCCTTCAGCCTCAGATTTCCACTTTTTCAAAATTCAGAAATTTGACAATCAATTTTGCACTATTCGATGCCACAAATCTGATGGTGTGTTCATATTTTCCATTTTCTCATTTCATTTTTCGGCAACTTTTCTAAGTGTAGTGCAGGTGTCAACATTTGATGTGCGAGTAGCAATTCCATGAGACTCGATGCCGCGAGATTGATGGTACGAACAACTTCAGCAACTTGACATCCTCTTCTTCAGATGGCCCTAGGATGTGAGGTATATGCAATGTGTTCATGTAATTCTTTTGTTATACATTGTGTTGCACAGATCCCCGTTTGATGTTTGATGTTGGATCTTGTTTCTTACTTGTTTTCATAATTACTGCTTGATGTGATGTAGAATCATTTGTGGGATGTACTTGTTGTCATGATTCTTCATGTTTCGTTTGAGATCCCTTTGTCGTCATGTTGATGGGATACTCATGTTATCGCCATGTATGTTTGCATTGAGATCCCTTTTATGCCAAATTGGCGAGATGCTCATTATCATGATGCATGAGTTTGTGTCATACAAATAGGAGTCCTTTTGACTAAGAGTTCCTGTAGCGGAACATCTCTTGGAGCCACTCCTGCATGAGAGAATTTTCCTTGTATGATAGCGACACCACCTCTTATGTACATCATCACTATTGACAACACTTAATGTAGTGGCCTACACCATCTTGACACCGGGGCCCGGAGACGTAGTCCCTCCTGGACGAACTCCGTTATCAACAGCTTATGTTTTCAAGTGTTGATGAATTTCATGTTCCTCTTCTTTACAACATGCAGATGTATTCATTTATGTTCTTTTAAAAATGCAATTTACCACATCACGAAAGTAAAAGGTCTTGGAAGGGTCCTTTGTCACACCCAGACCTGGATCAACAACTCCTATGTAACTTTATTTAGATCACCTATAGTTGATGCTGATGTTGATTCCCCTGATGTCCCTGCCACTGTGATTGGTATAGCTGTGGTTGGAGCTATGGACACTTGTGCAAACTGTTCCTTTTCCTTGAGCAAAGTTTCTATCTGTTCCTTCGTCTTCTATATTTTTATATTATACTCAATGATTAGTTTGAGCATTTCTTCTTTGTGTTGCTCACTTTCTTCAATCTCCTTGGTTTGGGGATCCTCTGTAGAAGGTAATTTGAGTTGCTTCCTTAATGCTGTGATGTATGCATTCTTCTTCTTGATGATGTCCTCTATAGCTTTAACATTAGCAGGATCATATCCAATTTTGATCAGTAAATCTTCTAAAAATTTGACCCTGTTATCCTTTGCCAAGGAGGATATATTCTCTATCTTAAAATCAAGGATAATTTTAGGGGCGAATGTTCGCCCTTTGACGAAATTAAGGGGTTTTAAATTTTTAGTGGGCGAATATTTTGTATCATAGTACATTTTTACAAATCACCTCAAATAGCCCACCTTATTTTAAGGGAGAGGGTAAAAAAGGTAAATTTAGCCCTTGAAATTAGGAGTTACAACCTTCCATTCGCCCATTTTCAAGAATAGGTTTTATTTAAGTGAATCCATTCGCCCATTTTCAAGAATAGGTTTTATTTAAGTGAATCCTATGGGCCAAATACCATATTTATAAAAGAGGTATGGTAAATTAATAAAAATATAAATAAATGAGAGGTATGGTAAATAAATAAAACATTTTTTATATTTACTCCATAAGTCACTTGGTGTAAACAAATAAAAATATAAGTGGAGGTATGGTAAATAAATAAAACGTCTTTTTATACTTACTCAAAAGGTATGGTAAATAAATAAAAATAAAAATAAACTAGACGTATGGTAAATAAATAAAACCTCTTTTTATATTTAGTCCATAACCCTCATTCTATTTATGAAGGCTCAAGAAAGAGGTTTTATTTAAGTGAATCCTATGGGCCAAATACCATATTTGTAACAAAGGTATGGTAAATTAATAAAAATATAAATAAACAAGAGGTATGGTAAACAAATAAAACATTTTTTTATATTTACTCCATAAGTCACCTTATATTTAAGGACACTCAAAAAATGCGTTATATTTAGGTGAAACCTATGGGCAAAATACTATGGGACAAATACCATGCACTAGATTGTTTTTAATACCATACAAAAAACCATTATTAACCCTAATATTAGAATTAATAAAAATAAAAATGGCACATGGTATTGACCCATGGTATTCACCAAAATGGCACATGGTATTGACCCATGGTATTCACCTGGAATGTAGCCTATTTAAATGGGGGAATTAATTAAACCAGCATAGATCCATCTCCCCGAGAGCTATCAAATATCGTGATATGCAAACTAGCATAGAGTGAAAAAATATTTGATCCTCTTGGGGCTTGGTCAAGAGTAAAAATGGATGTTGTAATTTAATGTAGGTTAAACATTTTAGCTTGGTTAAAATAAAAAATAAAATAAAACTCAACTATTAATTTTATTAATTTTTATAAATTACTAATAGTAATTTTTAAGCTCCAGGTTTATGATAACCCATGGTATTGACCCATGGGAATACCATGGTATTCATGTGAGCATAGACTATTTAAAGGGGAATTCTATCGTCTTAGATTCATACAAAGTTTTATTATTTAGTGAAAGACTTGCCAAGATCTTACAAGATTTTATAATTGAGTAAAATATTCGCCATGCCTCATGAGAGATTCGCCAAAAAATTATATATACATATTATATTATTGATAAAATGGCCTTCCATTTTTCCTATATACCATGGAGATTCGCCCATTTATTATATTTATAAATTTAGGGGGGGTTCTTAAAATTTTCCCTGCTTAAAATGTGACTACACATTTGAAAGAGTTGTTCTCAACTTTGACAGTGCCATGGCAGTGTTAGTCATGGTAGAGAAAATAATCTCCCTATTCTGTCTATGCATGTCCATTTGGTCAATAGGATGTATTTGATTTGCATCAAAAGAAAATATGGTTTTCTTATAGTCTAAATAAGCATTTGGAAAAGGCACTTGAGCCTGTAAGAATGCCATTTGTATCCTTCCCTTTTCACTGTCAAATGTTGTCAACAATCTATGTTGTGAAGTAGATGTCTGGTTCCAGAATCGAGCATAGGCATTGGCCTTCAGAGATTCATTCTTTTGCTTAATTTCAAGAAAATTAGTGAAAATGTTTGGTTCCTCTTGTTCACCTGCTCCTGTTGACTGTTTAATTTACAATAAATTATGTGAAACTAAAGAGGAAGATGGAGTGTTAAGGAGAATTTCCTCTGATCCTGTAGAAACCTGTGAATCATCTAGATTAATAACTATGGGCTCTTTCTGACCCTGAACAGTGGTAACTTTAGAGTCTGTCTTGTGTTTCTTTTGATGAATGAGAAACTCCTTTGCACACTTTGCTGAAGATGATTATTCTTCTCTCGACCTCTTTTCCTGCTTTCTTTGAGAAGTGGGATTTTGGAGGGTAGAAGGAGGTAAAATTTTATCTTCTTCTTCCTGAAGTGTGTTCTCCTCCCACTGTTATTGATTCCTATATTTCTGAATCTCAGGACTTGGAGGGTGATAATAAGGAGTGGTTTTAGGTTCCACCCTTAAATTAGAGATTTTGTTGAATGGGTCATAAGACCAGGTAAAACTTGGTTGAAATCCCATCTACTTGAGAATTGAATCTGCTTCAATTCTTGCTACTCTAGTATTACAAATAAAGGGTCCCACTTGGGACTTGATCTTGAACTGATATTTCCTTTTCCTTGAAACAAAATGTAGCTCATCCATGTTGATCATTTGGCTTATATACTCCAGAGAGAAAATTCTCATTGGAACATATTTAGGCAATTTGTATGGAGCTAACTCACAACCATATACCCTAATCTCCGTGTAATTCTAGTCAAGATACTAGTCTCTAGTCTTAGCTTGGTCACTTAGGCGTAGGATTATATTTATCTTTGGGCTAATTTTTTGTTCGCTCTAGCTACTAAGAATTCGTGCAACTGGATAAATGAAACATTCAATGAAATTTGAATATTTAAACTCAGTTGAGTTTCTCCTGACCAATGAGGTCCATTATGTAACTGATTGATTTATTTGTTGATCGTCTTGCTTGTGTAAGGTTATTGGTAGCATGCTTCCTTGTTGAAACATGAACATATGAACTAGCATAGAAGAATACTTGAATACATTCTCAGTAGTGATTTTCATTAACTGTTCATGCATATTTTCAACCAAAAATTGATTGTAATTATACATGAATTCTAGCTTGTGTTCTTTGGAGAAGATTGATAGATAACCCAGGATAGGATCATCTACCCATTGGTTTGTTTGGTAACCTAATAGGAAATAAACTAGAGAGATAATGTGTTTAGCTCTTTCTAGGAACATTGAGGCTGGATATGGAAGGTTCTTTTTGGGAATCTCAACATCTTCTGGAAAAAAGAATCTCAAAAAATTAAGCTCTTTGGGGGAATGTAAGCTTATGGTATAGATCCATGAGGACAACATCAAAAAAATGGCTAAGGGAATCATTCTCAGGAGTTAGAAGCATTTTTTTTATGGTTTTAAGTGTGATAGATATCAGAATGTCTCCATTCTAAGCTGCCACAGTTCTCTACAGGGGATTATACCTAGCCTGACACCACATAACTAAATGAGTAATTGTATGAGTTTGAGGAAACATGAAGATGGGCAATAGTGATTCCCACAAGTTAATTTCATCTTCTGAGTCCTTATAGGTCTTTTTTAACCAATGGTGCAATTCTAAAATATCAAATTCGCACTGTGTCCACAATCTTAAAAAATTTGTCAGCTAAGGGGATGTGGTCAAGATCTAGGGTATCAGTGGCTTTTGGATTTTCCTGAGTTGGGATTTTTCTACCTGAGGGTTGGTGCCATATTCTAATAGATAAGGAAGAAGAGTAACAAGATGCTGATGAAATGGGCACCTAAAAAGATAGCAGTCCCTGTAAAAACCTTGTGAGTGCACTGTCATCTTGAAATATAGGCGTAATCTGTGACATAATTTAACCAAAGCTAAGCTTAAAAACCTGTAATTAAAATAGTGGCAATGAAAACAAGGGAGTTGCGCGAAAGGGATGGAGGGTTTATTTTTAACAGCATAGCGATTAGTGCTAAGATTGCATCATTATCCTATGGGATTGGTGTGCATTAATGGAAAGAGAGAGGTGGGCAATGGGTAGGAGGAACGAGTATGAGTGCAATGGATAGGAGAATGGGTAGGGATACGTGAAGGAAAATGATTAGTGAGAGGAAGGCGCGGGAAACAATGATAGTCGATGGTGGAGTGATGTATAGATGAGATGGGATGAACGAATTTCATGGGGGGGGGGGTAGTAGTAAATGGTATTGCGCAACGGGGGGAGGGATGCGAAGTGATGAGGAGGCAACATGTTGCAATGGACCTGTTGAAGAGGAAACCACTTTTCAGACCGCCCCCTTTCCATTAACGTGAAATGGTAGAAGGGGGTGCGAAATGGCTTCCCCACCGTTGATCTGGGTGGGGAAGAGGATCACCGTCGAAAAGTGTCCACTTGATAACGCTTGACGACAAAATGCTTTTGTCATTTTATGACTTTAATCTAAACTTTATAAATATTTGTTTATACAATATTAATCAGCTATAAAAGGTAATTAACCCTGTTTAAAGAAAAAATTATCTATGAATTGGTACATTTGATCTAGCGACCATTTATTTTCCCTAATCATATTCTAACCCTATTTTAATACATCATTTGGCCATGTTTTGAGCATATTGGGCCAAATTTTAATCTATTATATCCTGTCTAACCATGTTCTACCAAGATTAAACAATTTGGTGAACTTATTCACTAATCTATAGACATATATTTAACTGATTTGATCATGGTTAAGATATATGATTCGAATCAAAACGTTAGGTCCTGACATTTTAAACAAAACCCTAGTTTATTTGCTATGTAATTTTACTTTTTTTCTAGTAGCATTTAAATTTGCTCACTTTATACAAATTTTTTCTTTTGATGGGATTTCATTTCATCATGATTTTATATTGCATTTTCATTTTTTATTCTATTTTTTAATGCCCTCTTTTATAAACAAAAACTAACTTATCAAAACCAAATATGTTACAACATGGTCAACCTCAGTCAACCCTTTTCAACCATTGTCATCCATCAACAACCCTCAACAAACTTCAACAACCATAGTCAATCCTTGTCAACCATTCTTAACCATTGTTAGGTAATGCAAACCATATTCAATCATGGTCTATGAATCATACTTGTTGATATATGCTGATTGATAACATTTTCCACCTTTTTATATGCTAATTGGTATCCAAAAATAATGTTGATCAATATATATCAAACACATTTACAAATATAATTATACTAAAAATATAATAATTATATATACCTTTAAATGCAAATTATAACCCTTCTAATAAATACATTTTTTTTTCTAAATTAATAATATACATCCAACATTATATCATATATGTTGAATTATGTCATATATATGTTTTTTCTGATATTGGGTTAATCATTTTATTTTCGAGTGACGAAAAAATGAGAAACATAGAAAATAGGTATGTTGTTAAGTAATGGGCAAAACACAAGTGGCTAAAGTGAAAGATATCATGATTCTTAAAGAAAAGCCCCCACACAATAACTAAAGCGGGGTTTGAGGAAACTGTCAAAGCGATCACAATGGAATACACGCTGTAAGAAAAGCGCAAAGATAGAGAATCAAAGTCGTAAGGGCAAGCAACACTAGGATAACAGAGAACCATTAAATATGGAGGCTAGCATAACAGAGAACCATTAAGTATGGAGGCGAGTACATACTAAAGCACATGGGTAACACACTATCCATCAGACACACCGAACGGAAAGACAACGGGGATGTGCAACATGCAATCATGAATGCCTAAAAAATCACAGTGAGCACCCCGATCACAGCGCAAAGTGCAAACCATACATTCATGGAAAACATAATAGAGCAAGGTTAGGAGTATAATAAGGCCACGAGCGTGCAAGCCGATTCATGTCAATGGGTGTTGGTGCGGCACACTCATACAATTTTTTTAAGTGAGGGCGGGTGATGCAATAGGGAGAAACAATACATACCTCAAAACCGTGTTACTACCATGAAATGCAAAATAAAAAATGAACATCGTATTTCGTTTCTCGAACCAGAATCTCGAAGCTTCAAACCAGGCAGAGTGACATAACGTCCCCTTACCATTACTCGGTTGCCGGGAATGGGAGTCCGGACTCGTCGTATACTTGCACCTTAACACCAATATGTCGCGTGAACTCCGACGCTGGCGACGTGTATCTTCGCCTCCAGTAAGTCGACATGCTGATGGACATTGAGATGGCCATGGTAGGATGGACATTAAGGTGGCGATTGTTGGTGAGTTAAATCGTTGAACGATTTTTATACTCGCGTAATATATGGGCCTACCGGTATATAGTATTTGGATTTCCGCCTTGTGTTTTTATTATACCAAAATCTCTTTAACTTAGTAAACTATAGAACAAATCTTTGTCAAACAGTCTCCGGAAATATTGTCAAATCACTTCCCATTCAGTTTACAGATTTGTTCATGTTGACTTTACAAATTTGCTTTATGGAGTTGGTAACGTTCCATTTTAGGACATTGCTATTTGCTTTAGCCTAGTTGTTGGTAAAGCAAATTTAGCAAATTCCTATATCATAGGATGATATTTATTGTAAATGTCTTCAGCTTTATGGTCGTCTCTAGGCCTACTCACCTTTATTACTGGAAGATATTTGGGAGTGGAGCAACGTTCTAGAATTCTATGGGGCCGAGCTGTATTTTAACATTACCTTCGTGCTGCAAGTCCATAAAGTAATTCCAGTGGTCTGGATTAGCCACCGAAGTCAAAGCCATTACTCCGCAACAATCACATTTTCTAATGATATATCCACATGAAATGAACAATCCATTATCTCCGTGGAATTCAACAATTCGATTCGGAGGTTTTTTTGAAGTGAATTTTATTTTTGGAGTTTCTGGTTAATTGGTTGTGTAAAAGTTCACCAGTCAACTTATAATTTCCATAAATATCTACCAGATTCCAAATCATTTAAAAAATATTCAAAAATCACACCTATATAGCGCGATTGGATTATATTTTGGTCCGACGGTCAATCCATTAATGCGGGTCCGTCCGTCAATCCATAAATGTGATATGCGTAGTCTAACGAGGAGCGGAAGAATGGCCTAGAAAGTTATAGAAATTTTAGTTATATTTAAAAAAAAATTGGCAAGGATTTTTTTAAATTTAATTGTTAAATTTCAAAATTTTAAGTGTCTTAAATGTCTTTGATGGTGCTGAATTTATTTCCCAAAAACACAATTCAAACACTGCCTCTACAAAATTTTTTGAATTTTTTTACTCAGATTCCAATATTTTTGACCATCACATCCTTAAACAACTCCAATGTAATAAGGTTGGTTCGGTGTTCATTGACTTTGGAATCGTTTGGCTATTAAATGCTCATTTGCAAATTTTAATAGGCACTGCCTTCACTTCTGATTGCAGTCTGTTTAGTAATTACTAGCTCTCTCAAATGGTTATTTAATTTAAAGTGGAAGTAAATAATTTTTGTTTAATAAGGTTAACCAAATGAGTATAAGTATAAAGCTCTTATAATCTCATCCTTCTGAAAATTAATTGAACCCAAATTCTCAACTCACATCACATGCCCTCATGGAATTAAAATGTTTGACGAATACAAATAGCGTAGTATCTTTCCTTTGGATTTGCTGATTATTGAACATTGTTACATGTAAATCTTAATATTCTTAAAGTGTCTATTTAATATTTCAATGGATACTTTTATGCTACGTGATAAAGCATGATCTTTCATGCTAACTTGGAAATCAAAATTCAAAGAGGAGAAAATAATTTCATGAAATTTAATAATAATAATAATTGTTGTTGTTTTGAATCTCATAATTATTAGTTAAAGAGTATAAAAATAGGAAATATTAACAATAGTAAAAGAATTAAAAAACAAGTTACAAATCGAAACAATTTATCTCATATAACAAATGTGGGAAGTTGGGAAAGATAATTGAGTATGTAGATAGATTGATTTAGGTTTAATTAATTGGATGTAGTTCAAGTGATTGAGAGAAATGTAGTTATCCTCATCATCCGGGTTTAATTCTTTCATGTGACATGTTGAGTTTATAATGAGTATATCCTTGTTGTGTGAGAGCCCCTCAATGATCAAAACAATTTTATTCCTCAAGATGAGTCTAAAGTATTTCACATTAACGGACTCATCTCGTGGTTATCATGGAACATAAAATCTTATTGCAAAAGGATTGGGGGAGTAGTTGGTCACATAAAAAAGAATGTTTCTCCTCACTTTGAGCTTCACAAGGTAGAAACATAATGTTTCTCCTCACTTTTAGCTTCATAAGGTAGACACATAATCAATACATTAACGGTAAGAGGATTTATATTGCATTCTTTTATTTCACACTTATCGACAAAATCTTTTATAAGAAAAAAATATAGATACAAATTTCCCTTATAATACCCTAGAACATGATATTCATAGTCAAGTAATATTATCTTGTTATGACACTTTAGTTCTAGAACCATAACTAACCAGACTATTCTTCTAAGCAATAATTCTTTATCATAATCAACTTTGGCTAGATGAGGACCTTGTTTCAGTTAGTAGATACAAAAGAAACTCTGAAGACATCATTGAGAATTTATTTGATATTGAGTTATTCAAAGTCTATAGTTCTCAAGACCTTCTAATTTGCAATGGCTTAATCAAGTAATCAACATCTAATCAGATGACATGTATTCATGGGCTTGGTGGTAGTGTTGTGGATTATGCGATATTAGTATCCTTTTATTCAACCAGATTGAAAATTTTGATGTGTTAAATGACCATGAGCCTAAATTTGATCATAGACCTTTAACCTTAACTCAAAATATTTTCGTGCACAAAAGCCACATGCAACAAAATTGTGAGAAGAAAAGGCACTTGTTTTTCAACAAAATAAAAATTGATCTCTTTTTAAAATATTTAAATAGGGATTTACACCTCTTAACCTATAAAGATAACATCTAAAACCTTTATCATAATTTTACTGTAACCCTCTTTGATTCCATTAACAAGTTCTCCATTGAAGTGCCATATAAAATGAATAATAGAACTACTAACCCTTGATATAGAAAAGAAATTAGAGAAGCTCCTTATGAATCATTAAAGCTTGATAAGATAAATATGTACAATTGTCTTATTAAGAAAGAAAAAGAAAAAGTAATATATAAATATAAAGAAAGAGTAGTTGTTGTACATATATAAATATGATCCTAGAAAGTTTTGGAAGATAATTCTAATTGATAAAACTAAATCAAATACTCCAATTCCTTTAAACGACTAGAATTCCTACATTAAAAACATTTATAAATCCCCTAATACAATGAACACAATTTTGAATTCCCCCATAGAGAATGATATCTTTTATCTGGAAGACATTTAGTTTGGGGTTCATAAACTATCTAATGGGAAAGCAAATGATATTGAAGGCTACCAAGTTGAATTTTTTTAAATAGAAGGGTCTACTCTCATCAATCACATATACAAGTTCTTTAAATTTTCAATGAATGAAGACTTCAATAACCCTTGGACACAAAACCTCATTGTATTTATCTTCAAAAGTGGGGATAAAAACATACCATGTAATTATAGTGTCAATATGATTCGCCACATTTAACCCAAGCTATTTTAAATTATTTTGAAAAGGGAGATTAGCCAATGGATATAAAGCCATGGTAAAAGAGCTAATAGCCAAGCTAGGTTTAGGAGATATCATTCAACTATGGAGCACCATGTTACTCTTAGGATCATTGCAGAAGAATGTCACAATAATAAAAAGGTGATATTTTATGTTGTTTCATTGACTTTAGAAAACATTTTGACATTGTTCTTAGGACAAAACAACAGAAGATGTTGGAAGAGATAATGGTTCCTCTCAAGTTGAGGGTTGTTGTGACAAGGCTATATGAGAATGTTATTACCAATTTTAGGACCATTGAGAGCTGGCAAAAAAAAATTAATGATCAATTGGAGTCAAGAAAGGATGTCACTTATCCCTACTCTTGTTGACATCTATATTGCTAAGCTATAGATCAATGTTTGGAAGATATAGGTTGTGCTACCCATGATCACTAGTATCATAACTCTTCTTCTTTATGCTAGCAATATTGTTCTTTTGGGAATATGGGAAGAAACTAAGAATTGCTTAGCATTTTTGCTTGAAGATGGGAATAACTATTAATATTGACAAAACTAAAGTCATGATAATTAAATACTAAAATATTACATATGATACTTTCTTATATTACAACAACAAATAGGGAAGTTCCTCGATATGAATATCTTGGATTTGATATCCATCACAAGCTCGATTAAAATTATAACATTGCGAAAAAGATAAATAGATAATGGAAATCTTATTATGGGCTTGAAATTAATTGTAAATCAACAATTCTTTGAATATTTCATTAAAAAAAACTGTCCTCTTTGAAGTTCTCGTCACTCTTATTATTTTATATATATGAATATTATTTTATGTATATGGATGTGAGGTTTGTAGTTACCGTTTCTCTAAAAACATGTGAAAAAAGATAAAATAGATAAAAAAATAGTTTATAACCTTCAATACTATTTATACACTCCTCTGGATTAAAATAAGTCTTCCCCTATTAAAATTATAAGTCTTACTTGAAAATTTAAAGAAATTGAAATTTAATGATTTGATATTAGTTGAGATGTTAATAGGTTTTATAAATCATCATCTTTGATATAAATACTATATTCTGAGATCTATTACATTTTATTGTTAAGTTGTTGTGAAAAAAAAGTAAGCAAAATCGAACAAGTACATTTATAGATTCAAGAAAAAACAAAGAAATTATTTAAAAAGGGAATTTATACACGATCACATAGGATTAAATACCTAAATAAAAAATTAGAATTTAGTTTAACCATAATAAGGAAAGGATTAAAAACTCATTAAAATATTAAAAATACACCATGATACTTACAAAATCAATTTTTTACTTTATATATATATATATATATATATATATATATATATATATATAAATAAATAAAGTGAAGAAAAGTTTATATATAATATTAAAAGTGAAGAGAAGGTTGTTGAATATCATACACGGTTCTTTCGCATAGTTTTGTCGAGCTCCGGCTCAAATATATTTCCGGATTTGGGCGGTTTTTCCGCAGATTTCTGTCGAGCTTTTCCCTTGTTGGAATAAGGGTAAGGGTTCTTCCATGAGAGAGTTATCTTTCATAGGTTGATAAGTTCTTCTGTAGAGTTCTGTCGAGCTCCGGCTCAAATCTGAGGATTATGACAGTGGGATCGTAGGGGAGAACCGGTGGCACTGCTTTGGATCAAACGTCCGTGATTATGAAAGCAACGTGCCTAATGAAATCCTTTTTCCTCTCTTATCAAAGCTAGGATTAAAAGGTTTACTGAGACTCTGCGGCTGGGTTCTATATCTAATCTTCTGCAGCTAGATCTAATCTTCTGCCCTATTTCTTTGTGGCTGGGTACTAGATCTAATCTTTTGTTTCATAGACGAACCACCTGTTCAATCTTCTGCAGCTAGATCTAGATATACCTTATTTCTCTGCCGCTGGGTTCTACGGGTAAGTAAAATATGGCTCCCAGCTTCGCGAAAATAGCCGCTGGCTCAGTTCTGTCCTCTTCTAGAGGGAAAGCTCCTGCCCATATCGTTAGTGAAGCCCTGGCTCCCACTGTCCAGGTGGTCCAGGCCTCACTCGATGAGGCTTTGAAGTTTTCCTAAAGTGCCCTAATCTGCCGGTTCAATGGTTTTTGGCCGTGGCTAACAGCTCTCCACAATTGGATCTCAGAGATATGGAAACCTGTCATTTCTAATGAAATTAATATCTACCCCTGTGTTAAGGGTTTCTTTATAGTATATTTTGAAAATCCTAAAAGAAGATAATGTATTCTAGATTCCGGCCCTTGGTTTTGGGAAAACTCAGGCCTATTCATGAAGCCATGGAACCCATCATTCAATCCCTCAACAGAAATCATAACCTCAACACCAGTTTGGGTGAGATTGCCAAGCCTACCTTTGCATCTCTGGAATCTCTCCTCGCTAAAAGCCATTGGAAATGCAATTAGGAAATTTACTGTAGGTGCCCAAAAACATAAGAATATGCTAGAACCACCTATGCACGCATATGTGTGGAAATGGACTTTAGCGCCGGATTCCCAGCTGAAATAAACCTAACAAGTAAAGACTATGTGCGGAACCAGAAACTCGATTATGACAGTGTCCTCTTCAGATGTCGATCCTGCTTTGAGACAGGCCATCTAGCCAAAAATTGCCCAAAAGTCTCCAAGAAAAATTCTGCAAGAAACCACCACAGATCTACATGGTGGGAAGGAGCACAAAAAGAACACTACATTGTCATCAAAGAAGAATACTCTAGAGAAAACTCTAAATCACAAGAAATCGGGCAAGAAAGAAACAACTCTCAAGACAAGCAGGAAGAAAGGCCCGCCCAACAACAAAAAGTGAACTCAACGACCCCTCAAGCATCAACAGTTATGAGGATTTGAATACGGCACAAAATAAATCTTCATTTAACAACAGAGAAGATCTCCTAGACCAAACTTCTTCTCCAACTATCTTCAACAAGACGAACACAATAGATCGCGAAGCTAAGACACCAATGTCCCAAGAACCAGAGGAGATGAAGGAGATGCAAGATAAAGGAAGTTGGAAGACCATAGAGAAAAAAAAAGAAAGCTAAAACACCAATCTCGCGAAGAAAGACGAGGAGCCAGACAATTAAAAACTAAGAAAATTATAGGTCCAATAGACCAATTTGGTCTCAGTAGACATTAACTACTTTCATCATCTTCTTCATCATCATCATCATAATAAAAATTATAATGAAATATCTATATTATATAAATAGAAAATATATTAAAATATAAAAATAAATTTAAAATTTTTGAAGTTAGTTTAATTTGTTGAGTTTTTTTGTTAATAAAAAATTAAGGAGTTAATTTTTATTATTATTTTTATTTTTTGGCTTTAAGTTCTATTAATAAATCATACACCTAAAATTCTAAAAAATCACACTTAAAGACTATTAAATTTTTAGTTTAGTATCTAAATAATTGAATTCACATTTGAAGACTATTAAGTCTTTAATTTGGTATTTAAATAATTAAATTTTTTTGAAACAATAATTTATATGTCTGTATTAAGTCCTTGGTTTGGTATTTAAATAATTAAATTTTTTGGAACAAGTTAGTACGATTATATGGATGGATTTCGTGCATCACTATTTTTCAATTTTAATGTTAAATATTTTTTTAACCATAATGGAGCGCTAAAATGACTAGGTTAATTGTTACGCCAAGTGTAAAGGTCTTAAAAATCTTCTTAAAGGTCGTTTATTATTATTCTTCCTAAAAATCTTGTAAATCTTCAATTTTTTTACAGCCAAAAATAATGAAGAACCTCATAAACTTTAAGAACCTGATAATGAAACTAATGCATGAAGCTAGTTGACTAAATGCATTATTTAAATATTTGCTTGCATAAGATATATAATTTTTTTTTCGACATAGTTAAAATTTTATAATACAAAAAATTAATGACATTTTTTATTATTTTATTAAATTTTTAATAATATATATATATATATATATATATATATATAAAAGTGATTGGTCATTTAAAAAAATTGATGTTCCATGTATGAAATTGTGAAAACTATATTATGTAAAATTATATTTATATTGAATTTTTTATTAAATTTAATTAATTTATAATGAGTAGAAAAATCAATTATATATATATATATATTAATATAAAATAATTTTTATTATTTTTATATTTATTATAGAATATATATTAATTGTAACTAAAAATAATTATGAGAGTTATTTAAATAATTTTTTCGGACATTGTGTAAAAATGATGAAAAACATACAATCAAGTTATCTTTTGAATATATAACTTTTACATATGGAAAATTTGTATAACTGAGAAAATAGTGTTTTTCTAAGATTAACATGTTATTTTTTCGGTAGTAGTCTTTAAGTGCGACTTTTTGGAAATTTTTCTTATTTATTTTCTGATCTAATTTGTTTAGAATTTAGCAAGGATTCATTAAAACCACAAGTTTGATAGGTGAACTCTTCATAATTGAAGTGCCCCATGGGTTTTTGAGGGTGTCGAAGCCATATATGCAGTCAAAAAACTAGTTTAAACAACACAAATCAAGATTTGGACATTATTGTTTTTGCCAAATTCTCTGGAAACAAAAAAAAAATTACACTTAAAGACTACTCATTTTTTTCCCTCTAAAACATAATTCATATGTTCATGTTAGATCTTTGACTTGGTATCTAAATGTTTGATTTTCTTTTAAACAAATTGGTATGATTGTAGGTAACAAATACATCTTTTGCATCATCATTTTTTCATAAATTTTAATGTTGATTTTTTTTAAAAGCATAGTGGAGCCCTAAAATGACTAGGTTGATTGTTAGGCCCTAGTATGAGGGTCTTAAGATTTTGTTAGAAAATTATATATTACAGAGCAATGGTACACATAAAATATTGCAGAAACACAAACATAGAAAATGCATAAAACAAGAGAGACACAGATATACGTGGTTCACCTAGTTTGGGTTACGTCCACGGAGAAACAACTAGTCCTTCCTTTTATATTATCCAAAAAAATGAAGAGATACAACCTACAACAGATCCACTGTAATTTCCTCTTCGCTCTCACATAGTCTCCTCTCTCTTTCTCGCTCAGAATACACATATACACAACCACAATACAATTCCCTCATATATAGCGAGGGGTTGCCTTCTAGGGAAAAAAACCCTAAATTAAACATAACTTCTACCATCAAATAATCTATCTAATGACAGGCCTAGATGGACTACGAAATTACAATATTTTACAAGGCAATTTTACATCTATTTTTAGCTTTGGGGGTGCTGCTTCTGAACCCCCGCCAGGGGGGGCTCATAAAATCGTCGTCGCCCCCCATAGACCCCCCTAACGGCGATTAAATGGGAAACATTACCGCTAGTTATGAACTGGGGTCCAACATGATGATACCTTTGAATAAAGAAGATAATCAAGCTTCACACCCAATAATTCATAATTTTATTATTATTATTCCTAACAATCTTGTAAGTCTTTGTTTGTTTATAGTCCAAAAAAAAAAATGAATAATTAATTTATGAAAAAAATATATATTTAGAATCCGAACATAGATCTCTATAATTGTGTTTAGCAATGAATGCGTAGATATACAAAATCATGGTTGAAAATATTGAAGTTGTAAAAGTGGATGTGTTTTTGGTTTATCTAGACCAAACCAAGAGGTTTGTCAATATGAACATAAAATTAAAGTAGCCACCTCATCCACCACGTAATTGAAAAAGTTGTTCCCCCCCATTTTTTTCGAAATTAATAACATGTGCACATTATTAACACACATGCATTTTCTTAACATATACACATCGTAGAATGTGCACACATTACATAACGTGGATGCATTATTTTTTCCATCTCTCATCATCTTTCCCCTTTCTCTCCCTATTTTCCCTAACTCTCCTACACCTCTTTCTCTCTTCCCCCTTCCCTCTATATTCTCTCTTCCTATGTTTTCCTCCTAACTCTCTCTCACCTCCTATGCCCCCACTCTCGATAACCCTTTCTATCTTTGCCTCTCTCTTCCTTATCCTTTCCCCATCACTCTCTTTATCTCTATATATTTCTCTATTTATCCCACAATGTATCCCATTATCTCTCTCTCCCTCCCTTTCTACGTCTCTCCCCTTTTCACTATCCTTTTGTTTTTATATCCCTTTGTCCTTATGTCCCCATATGATATCCCCCATCTTCATCCTTTTCTCTCTTTCCCTATATATTTGTCTCTTTGTCCTCAAGTCTCCCTCTTATATCCCTCTCTCTCTCCCCTTTGCTAAGCCCCTCCAACTCTCCCTCTATCCCATCCCCCCTCTCCATCCTTTTATTTCTCCCTGTCCCTTTCTCTCTATCCTTATATCTCCCCCCATATCCCTTTCTCTCTCCTTTACTAAGCCACCACCACTCTCTCCCTACCCCCCACTCCCTTTCTCTTTCTTTCCTCATCTATTTCTCTCTCTCACTCTTCTTGTGTTTCCCTTCCTTCTCTGCCAATTTCACTATCTCTTCCTTTCTTTATCTCCCTATGTCTCTCTCTTTTTATCTCTCTACCCCTTTCAATATTTCCTCATATCTCTCCCTCTTCTCTCTCTTCCTTCCCATATCTCTCTCTTCCTCCTTGTATGTCTCCCTCCTTTATCCATCTATTTTTCTCTCTCCCATTCTCCCTTGTATGTATCTCTCCTACATCCTTCTCTCTCTCTTTCTTAACCTAAGCTCTCCCCTCTCTCCACACCTTTCTCTCTCCCCCATCCCTAACCCTCTTTATATCCCTTTATCCCTTCCCCATTTTCTCATTTCTCTCTCTTCCTTTCCCATTTATCTCTCTCTCGCCTCTGTCTTCTTATGTCTTCCTCCTTTTATCTCTCTTCCATTTTACCTATTTCCTCATCTTTCTACATCTATATCTTTCCCTATTTATTCATTTCGCATACTCTCCCCCCCATGTATGTGTCCCTCCTATATCTCTCTTCTCTCCCTCTCTCCCCTGATATGTCTGTCTCCTATACCCCACCTCTCTCTCTGTTCCCCCCTATATGTATCATTTTTATATCCCTCTCTTTCTCACCTCTCCATCTCTCCCCCTTTTCCCCTCTCTCTCTCACCCCCTTATTTTCCCTTATATTTACCTTTCTCTCTCTTCTGTCTATCCATCCTTTTTTCTCTACCTATCCCTTTTTTTCTCTCTTCCTATGTCTCTCCCTATATTCCTATCTCTCTGCTTCCCAAAAGCTCCACTCTTTGTCTCTTTCTCCCTCTCTCCCTAACTCCCTCCCACATCACTCTCTCCCCTTCCCCCATATCTATCTTTGCTCGCCCCAGCTTTCCCCCATCTCTCTCTTTATGTCTCTCTTCCTTCCCCTATATCTCTCTCTCTCCCCCCACCACATAAGTATCCATCCAACATCCATCTCTCCCTCTTCCCCCCACCTCCCCCTTTTCCTCTCCCCCCCATCTATCTCCTTTGCCCTTTTCCTCTCCCCCCATCTCTCGCCCTCCCTCCTTTTTTGTCTCTCAATATCCCTTTCTCTCTATCTCCCTGTGTCCCCCCATCTCTTTCTCTCTCTCTCTCTCTTCCCACCACCTCCCCCTTTTCCTCTTCACCCCATATCTCTCCCTTCCTCCCCCATCTCCCTCCCTTTTTGTCTCTCAATATCCCTCTCTCTCTCTATATTCTTGTGTCCCCCCATCTATCTCTCTCCCCCCCGTCTGTATACATATCTCCATCCCCCTATATATATCCCTCTTACATACCTCTCTCCTTCCCAACCTTCTCTCTCTAACACACACTCTCTTCGTCCCCTTCTCTCTCTCTCTCTCCCCCCATCTCTCTGTTGCCCATGTATGTCTCCATTTTATATAACTCTCTCTAGATTTTTTCCATGAGCCTCCCTCTCACTCTACCCCTTTCCCTAACCCCCATTTTCCTTTCCCCATCATGCTCTCTATCTCTCTATCTCCTTGTCTCCGTCTCTCTCTCAAACACACACACACACACACACACACTTTCTAACCCTTCTCTTTTTCCATCTATATCCCTTTCCCTATCCCTTTCTCTCCCTTCCTCTCTCCCCTTTGTCCCTCCTTTTCTCTCTCTCTCTCTCCCCCCTTTCCTAATTCCACTCTCTCCACCACTTTCCCCATCCCTTTCTATATCTCCCAACAAAAAATTAATTGAGATATATCAAACTCAATAGAATATTATGTAGAAATTATCTTTAATCTTACTCCAAAATATTAATATAATATTTTATTTTTCTTTATAAATAAAAAATCCTAGTAGGGGATATACCAAGGTGTAGTTGTAGGGTAATTCTCTTGGAGGGTATTGAATTTGACAAATTTTAAAAGGTCATATTAAGATCATTAAGGAACCTAGGTAGTTGTTTGAAGTGGTGAGAGTATCTTAGAAAACAATGGTAGTTTGTGCACAAAGACAATGAAGGAATCAATGAAAGCATACTTAAGAACATAACCTAATAATGAATGAGATGATGAAACCATATTTGGCAAAATAGATGATTAGAAATAATGTTAACAAGACGTATTTGACAAAGCTCCTTTAACAATTCACAAACGCAGAGCCATAATCAACATTAATTGTGAGAATGAAGTTCTAGCCTAGGATAATGACTTATATATTAATATAAAAGAGTGAAAAAAATCTAAATGAAGCCAAGAAATGTAAACATGACCACTTGCAAAATCCGTATATTGAAAGACAAAATAAAGCGACTTCTAAATTTCCCAGAAAAACCACAAATTCAAAAAACTTAGCCGTAACTCATAACTTGAAACTTAATAGAAAAACCCTTTACAAATTAATCAAAAAATGTAGCTAACATACCAAAGATGTTGTTTATTAGTGAATATCCTTCAAGCTATAGGGCTTTTTTTGAGTTGATGAGTTTAAGAACTATGCAAGCAGTTGATCAGGTTCAACAACAAGCAAGGTATATACTCCAGCGAGCATTCCTTATAATGAACAAGACAACGTGCATTCCTTATGGTAAATATCGATAGCATTAGAGTGAAACCCAAAGTGAGAGATAGCAGGAAGCTTTGATTTTTATTTAAGGTTTAGGGGAAAAAGATATAATGGGAGGTAGGGGAAAGCTTTAATTCTAATTTATAAGTTAGGGATTCTGCAAGTGGTTTTGGATGATGGTTATAGGGGTTTATGATGATTAGAGGTATTATAGGGGTTAATCATTATAATATTTTAGGGTCGATATATTGGTTAAATATGATTGGGTTAGGGTTGATTATGCTTAAATAGGGGTGCTAGGTGTTATAAATTTTACACTAAAAATGGTATATGGGCTAAAGGAGTTAGATATTGCATATGGTAAAGGACATACAAGATATGGGTATAGGGGCTATAAAGTTATGATTTCCAGCTATAGATGTTAGGATTAAGAGGTTGTAATATTTAATATTTATGCAAGCTATAAGGATTAAGCAATAGGTGTGATATTAGTTAATGATATTAATGTCTATGGATGATAAATGATTATGGTTTAGTGGTGATTTCCATTAAGGCTTGATGTTTATAATTGTTATAACAAATGTAAAGATTATGATTATATATATATATATATATATATATATATATATATATATATATATATATATATATATATATATATATATATATGAGGATGACATTATTTAAGTTGGGGGTTCCTTTGCTTTTCCTTTTGGAGTTTATTTATAGTTATTTTTTGTATATCATGTTTGTATGAAATAATGACAAAGTAATCCCTTTAAGAATTATGTTAAATGATATATGAAATGAAAAACAACCTTCTTCTACTCTTTATTGGACAACATTCCCTTGTGATTAGATTTATATATCTATAAAAGTAATTAGTAAATAGCTTCTCTTCCTTGCCTTATTTTTGGGAGTGTTATTTTACGGAGTCTTTTATATAATTATACTTAAAATATGACTAAATTAGACCTAAAATATGTGGAAAATCATAAAATTCCAAGGTCTTTAAATTCTTACTATTTTTTATATTATTTATGCTAACTACTTTATAAACAGATACTAATGAAAATTTCCATATTTTTTTGTAATTCTTTAATATTAAAATCGCCTCTACAATAATACTTTATTAACCATGTCATCCATTGAACTATAATTTTTCATTCTAAAGTACTTTTTCCTAATGACCATTACGCTTCAAGCCATGTGTAGACGTTATATCATTTATAATTGATAATTGTAATCTAAAAAAACCCAAAAAAATAAAATTACGATTAATGATAAAAAAAAATCAATCTACCAAAACATCACCTTAGTTTGAGACTTAAATTTGTTATTTTTTTCATTATACTTACTAACTATTATTATCTACAAAATTTTACACTTGGCTCAACATTCATTCCATTGATAAAGCTATATTGGTATAGATCATGGATTCCATGTTGAAGAGCATCCACCAATAGAGAATATAGTTTTATCAATTTATCAAAGGAAAGGAGCTTCGTCACTTAGACAAGTGCTTCTCCTTCTTTGTAAAGAGTTCTAATAGAAATTCCCCAAACTAGTATAGTACTTCGACACAATGGGAAGCATTGCTTAAAGAGAAGAGCACTAATCCATATTAGAATTTTCATATAGTAACATTTTTCAAATTCTTCACGTGTTTTCCATGATTTGTCACCTAATACCCAAGTTATCAACTCAATTTGTTAATTCTCTTTTTAATCAGCTAAGAACGTGCAAAACTAAGCGCGAAAAAAAAGGTTATCATCCTCATGAGGCTCCCCAATTTTTGTTTGGACAACTCATATTCATCCAATTTGCCACATAAATGTAACTATATACAAATTTTAAAGTTTTTTTTAGTGTTCGACTCTTCATTTTTAGAAAAAACATTTAGCATAGCTATAAAATATAGTTTAATCATGCTAAAAGAAAATAATAAATCCATAAAATTTTACATAAATAAAATAATAAGCCTCTTGTTATGGAAATTTTGCTAATTCACTTTGGGCCTCTTGTTATAGAAATACTTTTGCTAGTTCACTTATGGGCGTCCTTATAGTGGAACAAGCTTTCTAAAATTTATGTTCCTTAACTGAACAACATTATATTATCATGCTAAAAGAAAATAGTAAATCCCTAAAATCTTACATAGATAAAACAATAAGCCTCTTGTTATTGAAATTTAGCTAATTCAATGATGGGCCACCTTATATTGGAACAAGCTTTCTAAAATGTATGTTCTTTAACTAAAAAATTATAACGACGAGATTTAAAGCTGAGCAAATATTCTTCATCATCTGCTCAATCAGAGAAATGAAACCACGACCTTGGAAGATGAAGCGATACGATTGTCTGTTTCTCTCCGTGGCGTAGCTAGGTGTTAAGATGGCAATGGAATAATCATTTCAATTCATGGAATTGTTCCAACCCTCCGACTAGATTCGATTCGATTCTCTGATGATATATATCAGCTTCAACATGCCCGCCTACATCCATTTCCCCGACGATTCATCCTGGCTTCTCTGGTCTGACTCTGTTACCACACAGTTTTCAAATAAATTAATTGAAAATATATTAAATTTCTAATATGAAAATAAAAATCATTAAAATATACAATTTTCTAAGCTAATATTCAATTTTAATTTTTTTAAACAAAAGTAAAAGTATTTATAATAATAACTACTTTAATAATCTAAAGGTTAATAATATAATTTACATCATAATTTAAATATAGAGGCTAACCATTATCAATACAGATTTCAAAGATATATTTTAATAAGGTGGAGACGTAATTATATTTTTATTAAAGTGGTTTTTAACTATTTTGTTTACTTAAATTTTTGTGAAACAAAAATATCTTTAAACAATATGAGTTATCTAAAATTTAAGATAATATCAACAATATTTAGTTAATTAATATTTATGTAAATATATATTGTGAAAGAATAATATAATATGTGAAGAAAAAAAAAAATTTTCAATCTAGAACTAGAGTAGAAGGATCTGATTAGATACATAACCATGCATCAATTTAGGAAAGAAGAAACTCATTATCATAGAGTTTAATAATACAATAATCTATACATTAATATACACATTAACAAATTCATGTACATATTAATAACATATTAACACATTCATGAAATAATATCACAATTTGATGAATAAGAAATGACATCGCAACATGATGAACAAGAAACAATTTTATAATGTGACAACATTGACCTATGTTTGCTGGATTGATCTACATTTACTAGGTTGACTTATAGTTTACTAGGTTGACCTATAGTTTACTAGGTCTACTAAGTTGACCTAGATTTGTTAGGTTTACTAGGTTGACCTAGGTTTATTAGGCTAACTTAGGTTTGTTAGATTTACTAAGGGTTTTTAGGTTTACCAGGTTTAGTAGGTTAACCTAGGCTTACTAGGCTTATTAAGGTTTATTAGGCTTAGTGATTATCCAAATATTAGGAAAATGTCAAAAATACTTAATCAATATTTATGTAAAATATATATTGTAAAAAGACAATATTAAGGAAAGAAAAAAAAAGTCAATCTAGAACAAGAGCAAAAGGAAAATGTTAGACACATAACCATGCATCGTTTTATGAAACACGATCTTAACATGTGGAAAAACCAATAATCATGGAGATGAATAATACATTGATCTACACATTACCCTACACAATAATACATTAATAACATATTAATCTACACATCAATACATTCATCTATAAATTAATAACACATTAATGATACATTAACATATTCATCTACACATTAATAACACGTTAACACATTGATAACACATTAATAATACATTAATTCACATATTAACACATAGATAACATATTAATTCTAAATTAATCTATACATTAACACATGTTACGAGTGGTTGACTATAGTTGGCTATGGTTAACATGGTCAACTATAGTCAACATGAGTGCCATTGTGAACTATAGTCATCGTGGGCATTAATTTTAATATAGTTCCCAATGTGACAACCAATAAACAATGATTCAATTTGACTAACAACAAACAACATCGCAATGTGATAAACAAATAATGATATCACAATGTGATGAATAATAAACAATGTCACAATTAGACAAAACATTGAATGTTGCAATGTCACAAACAAGAAACAATGTTGCAATTAGAGAAAAAAATGACATTGTAATGTGCTAAACAAGAAATGACAACACAAATTTGATGAACAAGAAATGACATCACAATGTGATGAATAAGAAGCAATGTCATAATGTGGCAACATTGAACTATGTTTACTAGGTTAACTAGGTTTTCCTATGTTTACTAGGTTAAATAGGTTTTCCTATGTTCACTAGTTTGACCTAGGTTTATTAGGTTTACTGGGTTGCTCTAGGTTTACTAAGTTGACCTAGATTTATTGGGTTTTTTAGGTTGACCTAGGTTTATTACTAGGTTGACTTAGGCTTACTAGGGCTAGGTTGACCTAGGTATATATGCTTCACTAGGTTAACATGTGTTCACTAGGTTTACTACGTTGACCTAGGCTTACTAGGTTAACCTACGTTTATTAGGTTTATTAGATTTATTAGGTTCACCTAATTTTATTGAATTACCAACCACATTAATAAAGTGAATGACAACCATATTAAAAGTGGTTTACTAGGCTTACAACCACATTAACATTATCCATAGTTAAACATTGAAAACCATGGTTAATCGTTGTTAAACATAAGGGAAGAGGTTTCATTAAATTTTCAAATTACAAGAATAAATGAATCATTTTCAAGACACAAATCAAAGAGAATGTAGAATACATGATTTTTGGCTCTTCTTCAAGAAATGCAACCTAGCTTTCTCAAAATCTAAGCTATAAGAAGCAAAATTTTTATCTTATCAACTCTTACATATCCACAAAAATCAATGAATTCTTCTTTCAACATACACAAGCTATAGTTTCAATTTGACATAATGTGTTGCAAACCACTATAAGAAGAAGGTTATGTTGTCTTATAGATATAAATAATCAGTAATCAATTTGGTAAAACAGCAAACTTCCAACCACTAGTGATTTCTTGAGAAACCCTAAATTTTCCTAATACCAATGACACTTTTCAATTTAGAAAACAAAGTACTTAATCTAATGCTTTAACATAAAAAAGGGCCAAGTCAAACTATCAAATGATGGCTAGTCCTTTCGTTGATTAATTAGAAATTCACCAGATCAAACTTCAAACCCTAATGTGGAAAATTAAAGAATCCTTCAAAAAGCAACCCAAAAAGTCAAATCAAAATAAGGAGGAGATTTTCAGAAGGTAAACAAGTGTAATTAAATAGGAAAAACAAAAATTTATGGACGCGATGAAGAGAAAACTAAAATTTTCAAAAATTCTAGGTATGTGCAAAGATAATAGATCAATCCAATGCGCATACACATTGATCCAAGGGAAAGTTGCATAGAAATACACTATGTGCCTAAAGATTAAGATCACACAATGAGAAAGTTTTAGAAGAAATAAAAACAAGTCAAATAAATCATAAAATCCAGAATTTCAATATTTCGAAACACTCAGAGAGGGATATGAAAGAAGGATCAAAGATCAAAACAAAGAGAATGATGGAGAGTGAGGCGTTCCCCAGTATGGTCGCCAATATACTAGGTGAACGAATCCCTCTTGCAGACAAGTCGGATTTCCCTAAATCTCAAATGAAATCTAGTAACAAAGAAGAAAGAACTGCTACCTTTTCTTAGCTTATGATTGATTGAAACAAACAATATGAGAGAGATCATTTACCATTTTATCGAAATAGATGTTGAAGTTCCTTTCCATACCTTCGAAAATTAACTTCTCGTTGATGCTTTAGAGATCATTCCAGTGCTTTCCACAACTTCTCCATGATGTCTCAAAGGAGATCTGCATAGACAGAAACACACAAAGAATCAAAGCATCTAGTATATAGAATGAAAGATAAATGAACTACTTAACTCAAAATATATCATAAATTGAATCAATAACCAATCATAACCTATGTGGGTGATCAAGGAATCCCACAAATGATTTCAGAAAAGACATAATTAGGAAAGAACCATTTCTTTTTTATTAAATAAAATGGAGAACAAACTTACAACCTCAAAGCCTTAATGTTACAAGCCTCTTCTTACAATCTCCAACACTCTCCTTGGATGAAAATCCTCCTAGCCTTATTTCTGCAGTGCCTCTCTCTCTCTACCCATTTCCTTATCTCTTTTTATCTCCCCCTCTCACCCTCTTTCTATCTCTCTATCCTTTTCTCTATTCATCCCCTCCGCTCTAGATTCATTTCTCATTTATTCTCTCTCTATCCCCTTATCTCCCTCCCTCTCTCTAACAAACAAATACACTCTCTCACCCCTTACCTTTCTCCCTCTATCTAATTTCCCTATTTTTCACCCCCTCCCTCCCACCATCCCTCCTTTTCTCTCTCTCTCCCCTTCCCTAATTCACATCTCCCCACTCTTTTCCCTATCCATTCTATCTTTTTCCACATCTCTTCCTTCCCCTATCTCTCTCTCTCTCCCCCTATGTCTCCCCCTATCCCTCTCCCTCCTCTCTCTCCCTATGTCTTCCTCTTTCTCTATTTTCCCCCTTTCCCTATTTCCTCATCTCTCGCTCTCTCTTTCTTTAGCCATATCCCTCTCTATCGACCCCCTGCATGTCCCCATGTCTATCCCCCCATATATATATCTCCCTTCTAAATTATTCTCTCTCTCCCTCTCTCCCTAACCTCTCCCCCTTCCCCCTCTCACTCTAACACACACTTTATCCCCTATCACTTTATCCATTTCCCTATCTCTTTCTTTCTCCCCCCATCTCCTTGTCCCTATTTCTATCTCTCTATCCCTTTCCCTTACCCCCATCTTCCTTTCCCCATCGCGGAATCTCTCTCTATCTCTCTATCTCCCCCCCTCTCTATCCCCATCTCTTTTTCCCTCTATCTCCCTTTACCTATCCCTTTATCTCCCTCCCACCCTCCCCCTTTGTTAGGTGGACTAATCCCTCTTGCGAACAAGACAGATCTCCCTAAATCTCAGATGAAATCTAGTACCAAAAGAGAAAGAACTTCTACCTTCCCTCAACTTAATATTGATTGAAACAAACAATATGAGAGAGATCACTTACTTCTTTATCAAAATTTCATTGAAGTCCCTTTCAATACCTTCAACAATTAGCTTCCCCTTAATGCTTTAAGGATCGTTCCAGTGCTTTCCACAACTTCTGCATGATGTCTCGAAGGATATCTGCATAGACAAAAACACACAAAGGATCAAAGCATCTAATATATAGAATGAAAGATAAATTGACTGCTTAACTCATCATATATCATAAATTGAATCAATAACTAATCATAACCTATGTGGATGATCAAGGAATCCCACAAATGATATCAGAAAGGACATAATTAGGAAATAATAGTTTCTTTTTATTAAATAAAATGGAGATCAAACTTACAACCTCAAAGCCCTGATGTTACAAGCCTATTCTCACAATATCCAACCCTATCCTTGGATGAAAATTATCCTAGCTTTATTTCTAGAGAATAAGCCGACCTTCCATCATCCTCCCCAATCCTCTGGCTTGTGTTTGATCTATATCCCAAGAGGAGGAGGTTTGGGATCCTTTTACTAAGGGATGAGATCCACAAATGGTGGGATAGGGGATCCAAAAAGAGAGGGAAGTAGCTCCATGATGGGAGGGATGGGGCTTGAGTAGGAATCCATTTGAAGTTGTTAGTTAGGAAATATTTGACTAACAAAGCTTCTAGACTTTACTTTCTATTTTTACTTACATTAAGTAATGTGCACAAGTCATAGTGTGAGAAACAACAAACTTTTGTGCAGTTTCTAATGGTCTCTTCTGCGTATGTGCAAAAATGGACTAGGGAACTTTGCAGGAAGCCAAAAATAGGTTTTTGAGCCTTGAGATCTAGGAATTTAATTCTCTTTGGGATTGTTTGGGTTCTAGCCTAGTAGGGGATTCTTTGGAACATTTTGATGGATAACGAAAGATATAAATTGACGGTCATTTTCCTAATGTGAAAAAATTATGTGTAACACCCTTGTCTCTCATTTTATATTTCTTAGTATCCCTTCCTATTTATCTCTCCCCCTTTCACCATCCCTTTCTATCTCTCCTCCTCTCCCCATCCCTCTTTGATCTCTATGATCATTTTAGATTCAAGGAAAAACCAAGGGGGGAGATAGAAAGAGAGGAGCAATGGGAGTGGTGCATCCCATAATTATTCTCTCTCTCTTATCCTATCCCTTTCTTTCTCTCCCTTTATATCTCTGTCTAAGGTCCCCTCTCGCTACCCATTTTCACTATATCTTTTTATGTCTAACCATGTTTGGAAGTTTCCATTTACAAATTTATGGAGGAAAACCCTAAATCTATATCCCAACAACGCGAATTTGTAAACTCATACATTAGATCTGCTAGGAAAACATACTCTTCCACAAGATCTGGGAGAGTTTAGATGGATTTCGCTCAAATATTCAAAGTTATGGGATGCTTCAAAAAATATGAAGGAAAATGATAATCGTATACTAGATTTGGCAATGAGAGTATATTTTCAATTTTCTTGTTAAAACCCCTATTTGGCAATCAATAGTCATAAGTGTTAGGGTTAGGGACCTAGTGCAAGATATCAATAAAAATATTCAATAACAACTAGGTATTCCAACAAAGCTTCAAAGTTTGACTTATGTAGGGAAATCATTGCAAGATGACACCAAGCTACAATATATGGCATCGATGGTGATTCATTCATCATCTTAAACCTAAGGTTGTGAGGAGGATGTCCTGAATCTAGTAACACTAAAGGTCCTATCTCTTTCAAGGATGCAATAAAAGGAAGGGATGAAATGAATAAAAAATATGACCAATCCTCTGATATCCCCGGTCCCTATATTGTGGAATAGTTGAATCATGTGTCGACCTTAACTATAAATCTTTTAGAGCTCTATGATCTTTATTCTAATTTTCATTCTTGAGCAGTCATATGCAGATTTAATGATTTGTGGCCCAACTCGGAGGACCTTCATCAATGACTTTTCTCCACTTGGATGGAAAATTGTGATATTCATTTATGTTCCAAGGGATTTTTTATTAAAATTTGATACATCAAAAGATTTGGATTATGCCTTAAAAGAGGGACTGTGGTTTTGGGGTAGTGTAGGTCTTTTTATGATTCCATGGTTTTTGGGTTTTGACGTTAATTCTATGGTGGTGTCCATAATGCCAGTCTAGGTCACGTTACATAATCTCCCACTGCATTTTTGGCATCATAAAGTTTTATAAGGGATCTACAATTCATTAGGGAAGTTTCTAAAGGTGGATTAAAATAGAGTCACAAAAGAAATTTTTACTTTTGCTAGGATATGCATAGAGGTATACGTTAGTAAAGGTTTGCTAGATCGTATTATCTTGATTCATAATAACATTTGATAGTCCCAACATTTATAATTTTAAGATACAACATTTAGATGTCATATTTGTCATCAAACGTGACTCTTACAAAATATGTGTCCTTAGGCAAAGAAAGATCCCAAAAGAAAAAAGAGATAGACCCAAAAGCCAAAGGGTTGGCAATTATTAGATCAAAATGTTTTTGAACTAAAGGAGGAAGAAAACATAGAGAATAATACAAATGCTAACGAACATAATTACCAAGAAGTTCCTATGAAAAGGGGGGGTGGGGGTTGCGGAGACATGAATTGTGTCTCCAATTTCAACAAATGTGATAATCGCTACAATTCATCAGTAGTATGATGAGAATATTCCCTCTGAAAGAGAGGTGAGTGGCACAAAATGAACCGATGCTTTAGAAAGTTCTAATTTTGATAAAGAAATCCCTGTAAATGTGGAAAAAAATCAAATGGCTATTATAACTACCACTCCCAATTATGGTGGTTGGTGAAAAGGGGAGAAAAAGAAGGGCATAAAATGGCAGTTTCGTGTTTTTATACTAAGCTCCCAAATTCATTTTCTTTTTTTTGGGTATTTCTTTTATTTTATTTGGAAATGAATTGTATGATTTAATGCTTATTAACATCTACAAAATGTAAATTTGTTCTTTTGAATAAAATTGCAATTTCTCCTTGGGGAAAAACAAATATTGACGATGCAATGCTATAAAAAAAGGTTGACATTCAATGTGAAAAATAAATATCAATATCACAATCCTATGAACAAAATTAGACATCATAATCTGTTGAAAATAAAGTGTCCCCTGTGCATGTGATGAACTAAATTCAACGTCATAATGTGACAAATAGAAATTGACATGACAATGTGATGAAGAAAAATTGACATCGTATTTGATGAACAAATATTTCCATCACATTATGATAAACAACTAGGAATGTCACAATGTAACAAACAAAAATCAATGTTGCATTTTGATGAACAAAAATCAACATCACAATGCAATGGAAAACATGGATGACACACATAACCATATGGCAAATTCAATGTCAACTTTGTTCAACTATAATTTCTGGTTAACCATGGTCAACCATTCTTAAGTATGTCAAACATGTTCACCCATCATTTACCATGGCCAAACTTGGTCAACATGTTCATTCATGGTTAAACATAGACAATAATGTCAACCAAAATGAACTTGGTCAGACATGCTTAACCATGGACCAAATTCACAATCTTATTAAACATTTCAAGTATTCTATATGATCAACTATGATAAAATATAATTAACCATAGTCAACATGGTTAACCATAGTCATCTATAGTTAAAAATTAATGACCGTGTTCACCCATAATGAGCTATAGGTGACCATAGTCAAACTTGCTCAACATGGTTAAACATGTTCAACAAGTTCAACCATAATCAACCATACTCACACTAGCTCAATTATAATCAACAATGGTCACCATCGCCATACATACTTTAGTTGGTCAACCATGGTCAACCATGTTTGAAAATGGTTAGATATTGTCAACGTGTTCATCCATTATCAACCATAAACAACCATAGACAACATGGTCAAGCACAATGAACTTGGTTAAATTATGCTTAGCCATGGTCAAGATGGCTAACATAATTAACCATGGTCAAACATGGTTGAGTGGTCTACATGGTTAGCCATGGTCAAACATAATCATTTATAGTTAAATGTTTACAAATATGGTCAACCAAGTTCCTCTGTGGTCATCCATAATTGACCATAGTCAAAATTTGTCAAAGAATCTCATCCATGGTCATGTTTAGTTTACCATAATCTATCATTTACATCCCTGGTAAACCATGGAAATCATGGGAAACGATAGTAATCAAGGTCAGCTATACCAACCATGGTCAACCAAGGTCAACCTTTGTTAACCAACGTCTATTTCGATCAACCATGGTCAACATCATCAACTATGGTGAACATTGTCAACCCTCTTCAACCATTATTGTAATAATAATGTAATATTAACTTTAACATTAACATTAATGTAACATCAACCATGGTCAACATTAATGTAATGTGAATGTAACAATCGTCAACAATTTTCAATATTAATGTAATGTTGTTAAATTAATGTATCATAAATATTTTGTTACATTAAGGGTTATGTTGTCCTCTGATATAATTCTAGGTTAATTCACCATGCCACAACATCTAAAATGTTTTGTTGTTTTAAGGTGTTTTGGATGGCCAATGTTACGAATAGTTAAAGACATGTGCTTAAACTTTAACAATGTTGAATTTAATGAAAGGGTTGTTTGTTTGTCTCTAAACATTCAATTGATTTTAGTTGAATGAATAGCAGAGTTGAAAGGGTTATAACTTACTAAATATTCAAACTGATTATTCAATTAATTATAAGATAGAGTGCAGGTAAACATTGATTCCCTGCACAACAAAATGTATTTAATTTTACGAATATGGGTGTGACAATTTATAGATATAAAGGAGTTTATAATAACAAACAGTTCTATAGGCTAATCTCTAATTGTTGATTATAACTTCACTGGGGATTTTAGATAAACTAACATTTAGTTTAATCTTACCCAAGGTTTTCCATTAAAACTTAAATACATGAAGAAACATAATGAAATTAAAACATGAGAAAAAATCACAAGTAGACAAACTATGTGAGGCAAATCCAGAATCCTTTCATTAATTTGAAGAAAATCTCTAGTTTGATTACAGTTCTTCTTTGAAAAGCTCATCTAAGGGTTCAACCCATGATAACTCGAAGGAAGAGTTATTATACAAAATATTGATTTTCTAGAAAGATACTTTAACAAAATATAAAAATAGTACAAAAATATAGGAATCCAAAAACTACTAAGTTGCTCGCACTATCTTCAAGGAAGTTGTTGATGATATGGCCCCCAAAATGTCTTGCCTCGTTGTCTGTGGGTTGGTGATGAAAGTTACTCAATGATTTCACACAAGTGATCCCGTCTATCTTCACTTGGTATACAAAGATTAATTAATTTCTTGTAGACTTCATCCACCTCGATATAGTTTTCAAAAGTAGGCTTATTGACAAAGATATGTTTAATTTCATGTTTGATCATTAAATCAAAATTCAAAACTTCTAAGAAATCCTTCCTTGTAAGATGACCTTTGATACCTAGGAATTTAGCTTTATTAGTTGCAATTGTGTAAAGTTTTTGGAAATACTCCTCAAGTTGAACTTAAAATGGAACCTTTGGACAATAGTTTTCAAATTCTGTCACTTTGTCTCCAACTGAGTCATGAGATTTTTCTTCTGGAAAAATTCTTTAATCTCAAGAATGGTTTTGGTTCTATCTGCAATCTGAATTTCTTCTAATTCAACTCTAGTTTTTGAATTGAACACCTTAATCATATCTATGGCCTCACTTGGTTTATCTTCAAGGGCTTCTCTTACCTCTTCAATATCTATCTGGTACCTAGTAATAAGCTCTTCCTATTCAAAAATAATTTGTATAGAGGGCCAAACTTCGGTTTTAGCTTGACTTATATCTACCCAAATATTTTCCTTGGCTTGGGCCAAGGTCTGAGCCATTAATGAAGCATCTTACAACTCTTGAATCTTCTTGGTCAGTCTCCCGGTCTTCTGCATCTCTTCAACATGAAGAGTATCATTCCTTATCTTTTGTGTCTCCAGATTTATGAATTTCTTTTGAAGCTTTTCATTTGCCTGTCTCTGGAGAGACAACTCCTGTATAAATTTATTTAGATTCCCTGTAGTTAATGTAGATTTTGTTGTTTCCGATGTCGATTCCTCTACTGTCCCTACCACTGTGATTGGTATAGATGTGATTGGAGCTATGGACACTTGTGTAGACTGTTCCTTTTCCTAGAGAAAAGTTTCTATCTGTTCGTCCATCTTTTTTATTTGTATATTCTACTCAGTGATTAATTTGATCATTTATTCTTTGTTTTGCTCACTTTATTCAATCTCCTTGGTTTGGGGATCCTCTGTAGAAGGTAATTTGAGCTGCTTCCTTAATGTCGTGATGTCTGCATTCTTCTTCTTGAAGATGTCCTCTACATCTTTAACTTCAGTAGGATCATATCCAACCTTGATCACTAAATCTTCTAACGATTTGACCCTGTTATCCTTTGCCAAGGAGGATACATTCTCTATCTTCAACTCTGACTACAAATTTGAAATAATTTTTCTTAACTTTGATAGTGGAATGTAAGTGTTAGTCATGGTAGAGAAAATAATCTCCCCATACTGTCTATGCATGTCCATTGATCAATATGATGTATTTGATTCATGTCAAAATAAAATATGGTTTTCTTATATTCTGAAGAAGCCTTTGGAAAAGGCACTTGAGCTTGCAAGAATGCCATTTTCATCCTTCCCTTTTCACTGTAAAATGTTGTCAACAATTTATGTTGTGAAGTGGATGTCTTCTTCAAGAATTGAACATAGAAATTGGCCTTCAAAGATTGATTCTTTTTTCTTAATTTCAATAAAATTAGTGAAAATTTTTGGTTCCTCTTGTTCACTTGCTCCTACTGACTGTGTAATTTCCAATAAATTTTGTGAAACTAAAGTGGAAGATGGAGTGTTAAGGTCAATTTCCTCTGATCTTGTAGAAACCTGTAAATCATCCAAATTAATAACTATGGGCTCTTTCTGACCCTGAACAGTGGTAAATTTAGAGTTTGCTGAAGATGATGATTCTTCTCTCGACCTCTTTTCCTGCTTGATTTGAGAAGTGGGAGTCTGGAGGGTAGAAGGAAGTAAAATTTTCTCTTCTACTTCCTAAAGTGTGTTCTCCTCCCACTGTTCTTGATTCCTATATTTCTCAATCTCTGGTCTTGGAGTGTGATTACAAGGTGTTGTTTTAAGTTCCACCCTTAAATTAGAGACTATGTTGAATGGGTCATAAGACAAGGTAAACCTTGGTTGAAATCCCATCTGCTTCAATTCTTGCTGCTCTGCTATTACAAATAAAGGGTCCCACTTGGGACTTGATCTTGAACTGAGATTTCATTTTCCCTGATAGCTAGTCCATGTTGACCATTTTCCTTATATATTCCAGAGAGAAAATTCTGATTGGAACATATTTAAGCAATTTGTGTGGAGCTAACTCACAACCATATACCCTAATATCCGTGTAATTCTGGTAAAGATACCAGTCTCCAGTCTTAGCTTGGTCACTTAGGTGCATGATTATTTTCATCTCTGGGTTGATTCTTGGTTCACTTTGGCTGCTAAGAATCTGTGCAACTGGAAAAATGATACATTCAATGAAATATGAAAATTTAAACTCAGTTGAGTTTCTTGTGACCAATGAGGTCCATTGTGTAACTGATTGATTTATTTGTTGATCATCCTCCTTGTGTAAGGTTATTGGTAGCATGTTTCCTTGTTGAAAAAGGAACATATGAACTAGCATAGAAGAATACTTGAATACAACCTCAATAGTTATTTTCATTAATTGATCATGCATATTTTCAGCAAAACATTGACTATAATTATAAATGAATGTTGGCTTGTGTTCTTTGGACAAGATGGATAGATAACCTAAGATAGGTTCATCTACCCATTGTTCTGTCTCGTAACCTAACATGCAAGAAAATAGAGAGATAATGTGTTTAATCTTTCTGGGAACATTGAGACTTGATATGGAGGGCTCTTTTTGGGAAGCTCAACATCTTCTAGATGAAATATCTCAAAAAGTTGAGCTCTTTGGTTGAATGTAAGCTTATGGTATAGATCCATGAGGATAGTAGGAGAAAAATGCTAAGGGAATCATTCTCATGAATCAAAAGCATTTTGTTTATGGTTTCAGGTGTGATAGATATCTGAATGTATCCACTCTGAGCAACCACAGTTCTCTGCAGGGGATTATACCTAGCCTAACACCACATAACTAAATCAGGGAATGGATGCGTTTGAGGAAACTTGAGCATGGGAAATAGTGATTCCCATAGGTTAATTTCATCCTTTGCATCTTGATAGGTCTATTTTAACCAATGGTGCAATTTGAAAATAGTGAATTCGCACTCTGTGTCCATAATCTTAAAGAATTGGTCAGCTAAGGGGATGTGGTCAAGATCTAGGGTATTAGTGGCTTTTAGATTTTCTTGAGTTGGGGTTTTTCTACGAGAGGTTTGGTACTTTATTTTTGGTGCCATATTCTAATAGATAAGGAAGAAGAGTAACATGATGATGATGAAACGAGTACCTTAACAAAGAGAAGTCCTTGTAAAAAAATGGTGAGTGCATTGTCAGCTTGAAATATAGGCGCAATATGTGACAAAATTTAACCAAAGCCAATCTTAAAAACCTGCAATTCAAATAGTGGTGATGAAAACAAGGGATCTATGCGAAAGGGATGGTTTATGTATAACAGTGTAGCGATTACTGTTAATATCTCATCGTTATCCTATGAGATTGTTGTGCATTAATGGACAACGGGAGGCAGGTAATGGGTAGGAGGAATGGGTATGAGTGTAAAGGACATTAACGTGAAATGGTAGAAGGGGGTGCGAAATGGATTCCCCGCCATTGATCTGGGTGGGGAAGAGGATCGCCGTCGAAAATTATCCACTTGATTATGCTTCACGACAAAATGCTTTTGTCGTTTTATGACTTTAATCTAAACTTTATAAAGCTTTGTTTATACAATGTTAATCACCTATAAAAGGTAATTAACCCTAATTAAAGAAAAAATTGTCTATGAATTGGCGCATTTGATCTAGCGACCATTTATTTTCACTAATCCTATTCTAACGCTATTTTAATACATCATTTGGCCATGTTTGGAGCATATCAGGCCAAATTTTAATCTATTCTATCCTATATAATCATGTTCTACCAAGATTAAACAATTTGATGAACTTATTCACTAATATAGAGACATAAATTTAAATGATTTGATCATGGTTAAGCTATATGATTCAAATCAAAACATTAGGCTGTGGAATTTTAAACAAGCTGCACACAAAACCTTAGTTTATTTGTAATGTAATTTTACTTTTTTCCAGTGGCATTTAAATTTTCTCACTTTATACATTTTTTTTCTTTTGATGGGGTTTCATTTCATCATTTTTTATATATTTCATTTTCATTTTTTATTCTATTTTTTGTACCCTGTTTTATAAACCAAAACTAACTTATCAAAACCAAATATGTTACAACATCGACTCCAACTGGGGACTGCTTCCTCTTGCTGGATGCAAAGAACTTGCAGATCCATGTGCCTTCTCCTCTGGCTAATGGAGTCTCTGTTGAAAATAATTACACACTGCATGTAAAATAAAACATTCAGGTGATGTACAAATCATGAATGAACGAGGAACTCCTCAATATTGAATATAATGCTTCAAGTATTTACCATTGACAAGCAATGAGGAATATTGTCCTTCCAAGTTCTGCAAGATAAAAGTATTGTTTCCTTTAACCTTTGCAATTCTAAAAGGTCCAAACAAGAGATTATAAAACTTTGCATGCTTCCCCTTATTCTCTCTCCTAGTATCCCATATTAACACTAAATCTCCTTTAAAATCTCTTTCTCTAGCCTCTCTATTAAACAAACTTTTCATTTTGTTATGATATTTCCGAAGCTTATAATGAACTTCATCTCTATTTTAATTAAGTTCTATAACCTGATTTGTTCTTTTGGAAAAATCATTAGGTTCTTTGTTTGATTCTTGTAAAAACCTCATGACAGGAAAAACTAGATGTGTAGGAAATATGGCTTTCTTGCCATAAACAAGCTCAAAAAGAGATTTACCTATTGATCTCTTTATATAGATCCTGTTTGCAGAAGCTTCATATATGAGATGGCCGTCCCAACTGATTTTGTGGTCCTCCAGTGTTTTCTTAATGAATTTAACCAAACTCTTGTTTGAGGACTCTGCCAATCCATTTCCTTGTGGATAGTAAGGGGTAGAATGATGCCATAAAATTTGATATTTCTAAAAAAATTGAATCATCTTGACACTGATGAATGCTGTTGCATTATCTGTAACAATCTGTTGGGGGCATGCAAACCTGGATATTATATTATCTTCAATAAATTTAATAACTATAGTATCAATTGCATTTCTAACTAGAATTGCCTCTACCCATTTGGTAAAGTAATATGTGGCAGTGAATATCCATCCTTGTTGGCTACTTAATGATGGATGAATTTCCCCAATGAAATCCAATCCCCATTGTAGGAAAGGTGCTTGAACTAGTACTAGAACTCATTCAATAAAATCCTTATTTTAAAATCTTATATGTTGTAGCCCTCCAAGCATAGTGTCCTCCACAAATGCCTGCATGAATTTGATGAATGATTCCTTCTGTCTCACTTTCTGTCAAGCAAAGTAAAAGGATGTTGAGTGGATCCTTCCAATACATATTTTCATTGATAATATAGTATTTTGTGGCCTTCAACTTTAGTGTTTAACATTGATTCTTTGTAAATTCAGATGGACACTCAAAATCTCTAAGAAAATGCACAATATTAGTGTACCATTCAAATAAAAAAAAATTCTCCTCAATGTGAATTAGAGTTGGATGGATTGAAGAAAAAGGTTCTTGTGTATTCTTCTCTACTAGAATTTAAAAAACAGAATTAATTCCCAAGACTTTACAATTTGAGTCAGCTAAGATTTTAGCTAAGCCTTGACCTTTTACTAATTTTGTAGTTTTGATAATAATATCAAACTCCAATATCTTGGTAATCCATCTCCCTCTCCTTCCATCAGTATCAAGTTGAGTTAACACAATTTTAACAACATTATTAGGAACATAGGTAATAATGGAAGAGTGAAGGACATAGACTCTAAAAGCTTTCAGAGCTTGGATTAAGGAGTAGGCTTGTTTTTCAATGATATCAAATTTAAGTTCAACATCTCTCATGAATTTACTGAAAAAGGAAATAGGTTGGTCATCTCCATCCTCATTCTTTTGCAAAAGAACAATAGCTACGGTAGTTTCAGAGGCAAAGGAAAATATGGTAAATGGTTCATAATAGTTTGGACTGGCCGATATGGGGTCTTCTGAAATGGCCTTTTTAATATGATCAAAAGAATATCTTTCTGGAATGGTCCATTTAACTTCACGATTCTTTCTTAACATATTAGTGATATCCTTAACTATTTTAGCATAATTATGTATAAACCTTCTTAAAAAATCATTTTCCCAAGAAAAGCCTAAATTTCCTTCTTATTTCTTGGTAATGAAAGTGCTTGTATAGATGAAACTCTTTTAGGATCAATGATTACTCCCTCCTTGGAAATAATATGGCCAATCATTTTTCCTTCCTTGAGTGCAAACAGGGAATTTTTGGGATTAAGAGAAATCCCAAACTTCCTGTGCCTGTCAAAAACTTTCCTCAAGTGCTTTAAATGTTTTTTAACAAAATTAGAAAAAACAATAAGATATCGAAGAAAAATGACAACAAATTTGTTTGTCTTACCTACAAATGCTAAATCCATAGCTCTTTGAATGGTAGCTCCAACGTTGTTTAATATGAAAGACATCCTTGCATACATAAATGTACCCCAAGGAGTTGTGGATGTTATCTTTTCTCTATCTTCTGGGCTCACCATGATCTGATTGTATCCAGAAAAACCATTTAACATAGAAATTCCATTAGCACCTGAAACATTTTGAATCAATTGGTCCATCTTGGGTAGTGGATAATTATATTTCAAAGAAGATTTATTCAAGTTCCTGAAATCCACACATTGTCTAATTTTTCCATTTGTCTTTCTTATTGGAACTAAATTAGTTACCCAATCAGAATATCTCATTGTAACTATAATGTTGGCATCAAGTAACTTTTTAAGTTCTTTTTCAATGGTAGGAAGAAGGATAGGATTAATTCTCCTTAACTTTTGCTTAAAATGTTTAGCTTCTGGTTTTAAAGGGATTTTATGCTCAATGAGAGATGTATCATATGTATTCAACTCACTATAAGACCAAGAAAAAACATCTTTATAATCTTTAAGGAGATTTAAATATTTATCTTTGACTACCACTGGCAAGGATGTAGAGATCTTAATATTTTTTATTTCTTCTAAAGTTCCAATATTACATTCTTGTATATCTTATTCTAGTGAATTTGATAATGGATTGTTAGGGACATCATTTTGATCAAACAACTTTTAAAGTGGTACCAAACCCTTAAAAATGAAATTATTGGATAACTGAATAATATTGTGATCACCAATTTTTTATTCAAATTGAAAAGTTTGACTTTCCTTATTTGAATCATTGTTATCCAGTTCTTTTTATTCAATTTGCAAAGCTGAAAATTGATCAATTAATTTCAAAAGGGATTTTAACTGATCACCATCATCAAATATTTTCCAATATTTAATATTGTCAGGTATTGATGGTCTATACTTAACTTGAATTTGATATTGGACAAGCATTTGATCAAGAATTTTAAAAGAACTTGCTGAAACAGCTAAAGAATCTGCATGAATATTTTCATCCCCAGGAATAATAGTGATATTAAATGCTTGAAAGAAATTATCCACTGAATCCCACACTTCATTCATATAAGATCTAAGTTTATGATGCTTGGTTTGACAAATATTCCTTACATGTTTGACAATGAGTTCTGAGTCATTGAATACAATTAGATTCTGCACTTTAAGACTTATGGCTAATTCCAATCCTAGTAGGAAGGCTTCATGCTCTACAATATTATTTGCCACATCAAATTCAATTTTATAGGATTGAGTATTATTCTCTTTGTCTGGTGAAATTAATAGAATTCCAGCTCCAACTCTTTCCTTTGAGCAAGAACCATCAAAGTATAATATCCAAATATAAGTCTTGATGGTTTTTGGCTTGTCTACAATGTTTTCAATACTAAGTTGAGTGTTTTGTGAATTATTTGATTATAATTCAAAGCATCCAAATTCTTGACCCACTGCATAGATGGGATGATTCCTTGCTTGATCAGATTTACAAACAATATTCATGAATCTTACTTTTTTGTATAATCTAAGATGTTCACCCCCATATACAAGAATAGTAGAATAAGACATGTCCATTTGAAGACTTCATCCTAATTTGGCACAAAGGGATCTTGATAATAACATGCCAAATTTAGGAGGGATATCAGTGACTAAAATGTCTAAAACCACACTCTTAACAAGCATTTGAGCTAAAGTGACCACTAGATCCTCTATAAGTCCAAGACAAGGTACTTTCTTGGAGTCAAAAGTGTAAAGATCATGATAAGTTCTTGTAACTTCTAATTGAAGTTGGTACATGATAACCTTTGGCATCAGATTATGGAGGCTCCAGAATCTAACATGCAGTTATATAACGAGAAATCATGAACCTTTAGAGTCACATAGAAAGGTGGTACATTTTCATCAATCATATCTGTGTTGGGGCCAAAGACTATTGAAGGCTTTTCATCTTGTAAACTTATTACATCTCCTTTAGCATTAACATTGGATGTCTGGATCCATTTAGAAACTTGATTTTTGTATCCTCGATTCTTTGAAATTTCAGATAAAGGAATGGGTATTTTGACTCTTTCTAATTCCTTTTCAACATTGAAAGTGATTAAAGTAGTTTTATCAATTGAAGTTGCTTCAGTTGATTGGTACAATGGTTGAATCATTGTTGTTTGAGATTCAATAGTTTTGATTTGTGGTTCATTTACAATGGGATTTTTGGGAGGTTTACCAAGCCTTTACCTAGGTATTAAGTCATATCTCCTATTCAGTTCAAAAATTAAAAACTTAGAAAAGGCCTGATACTTTGAAACTTGTGAGTCTTCTTAATCTTGTTGAGAATATTGATTTAAATGAAAAAATACAATAAAATTTGTGCAGCTGAATGATCAAGATTATTTATATCCTTAGTAATCAAAGGGTTAGTGTATTTAGGTTGTTGATCATCAATCATCAATGGAGGTTGAATTTGTTGATCGGTATTTTGTTTTTGTAAGATTCGGCTTTGGGGAGCTCTCCTGATTGAGTTTTGGTCTAGCAACAGTTTGTTGAATTGTTCTAGGCTGAGTTTCCATTTTTGAAATTCTATTTGAAAGGTTTCTAAGTAATAAAGCGATTTCATCTATCTTTTGATCTTCATTTTTAGTTTTTGAGGAAGAACCTTCTTCCTTAGTGTTGAGGGCTCGGAAATCGGGTCAACAACAAGGGGGATACCCACCCGGTCCGGAACTTGGTTGGTAGCTCCTTGTCCGTTTGGTATAGTGGGTCCGACTGGGGATAATGGGACCAGTTTCCCAATGTAAGGGGGTGTGTGTGTGTGTAGAGTTTGATGATGCTGATCTAGAAGTAATTTAAGCTAATTTAATTCTAACTTCTAAATTGACTCTATGCTACTGTAATCTAACAAAAAACAACACATCTAATCTACGCTAACCCGGGGTAGATTTCCTCTATTATGCGATCTAAAAAGATTTCGAACAATAACTGGTAATAAAGATCATTCATCTATCATAAGAATAGAAATCAATTAAGATAAACCATTCTGCATAAAAAGTTAGGCAAAACAGTTGTGAACAACATATCGCATAATAAGTTTTTCATATGTCAAGCACAAATAAATGACTCCACCGTACAGAAGTGCCAAATGGTAACCCACACATTCATACATTAACATATAAACAACTCAGCTGCATATCACTCTAAGAATATAAGCAGAAATTGGTCAAGAGATAAAAGTACCATTTATGACTGATTTCACTCACAAACTTCAAGCAATAACGATTTATCTCTACTTGTTCTAATATCTACTAAGAGTACAGAAGTGCAACATCAGTAGCAGACATTAAAATGCAAACATAAATAAATCTCGATCCATCCATTCATCAAAAACCCCCTCCGAGGGTGCAAAAGTGCATGTTCTGAGGACAAGTTTTTTGACAAATTTACGGAACCTTCTCCAAATGCCATGAGAAGGGTTAAATACTACTAACTAATTAATCTTAATTACACAAATTTAGGAAGCGGCTTCAAATGACCGCCCTTTTACTAAAACAAATTTATTTCTAAAAATTGAATCTAATTTCTAACCATTTCTGTATCTGCTCCTTAGTGTTGTAAGCAATGCAACATTCGCCTGGAAAGAGTCGGCTGGTTGTCTTTTCCTTTCGTTCGAGCGATAAAAGTAGAAATAACAAAAGCTGGCACCTCATTCTGACAAACTAGAAGATATTTTCGAAAATCTTCCTCTAGCTGGGTGTATTCGCTGTGTGTATACTTAGTATAACCCAGATTTCTTTCAAAACTGATTGTGTTGTTGCTATTTCAGTTTCCGGCCGTGCGAATGACTCAATGAGTTAGGGATTTCGTTGCCTGAACAATCTTCCGTATTGAAAATTGCTTCCGTTCTTTGTTCTAGGCTTTTCTGGAGCATCCAACCTCTTTAGCGTTTTTTCTTTTTGCTTTACCCAGTCTGAGCTTCAGGATCTTTTGTAAACATGCTGCTTTTGTGTGCCTTTGACTCTGAGTCTTGGATAGTCTATTTTCATCAGTGTCTGTTGAGTGATAGTCTGGAATCCGCGGTCCTGCTGCATGCGGCATCCATTTGCGAAGGCATGTCCTCTCTGTTCTCCTAGTATTGGAGCTTTCCCCTTTTCCTTAGATGTTTCCTGCATATTGATTTATATTAGTTGCTGCCTTACAGTTTACGCAAGGGAAAAGAGAAATGACGAAAAGATTGACATGAAAGCTTTAAGTTCTAATGAATGCATAATCATGAAACTCATAATGACTTGACTCTTCGAAAAATGCAACACAATCATTCTTGGATATTTTGGCGTACAATCATTAATTTCCCTTAAGGTGCGCGCTCAATTTTGGGTTTACAGACTATGTCGAGGAAATCTTGCGATGAGTGGCTCCTGCGATTTGCATCGTAGTATCGAGGATTGCGATGTCAAGAAGTGTCATCGCAGGAATTGATAGTCTCATTCATCGCAGATCGCAAGATCGCAGATCGCAGATTTGTAAGATCGCAGATCGCGTTTTTCATTTACTGTGTGCTGTTTATGCGATGTTGCGATATGCGACGTCGCATATCGGCCGTCGGCGATTCCTTAAGTTTTTTCTTTTAAGGACGCTTTCAATATATGTGATGCGATGAATTTCGCGTCGCTTCTTCTCAGCTTATTTATGCGCATAGGAAACGCTTCACTCTCTCTTCGCAATGCGATCTAGCTTTAGGGAGTTGAAATACAAAAAAATTGATAAAAATATTTTTGGATTTTTTGTTAAGGGTCCCCCTTTGCTTGGTGTTATTGCTAATATCAAACAAAGAGGGGGGTTGTTGGTGACCACAACAATGGCGATTCACTGTGAAGAACCAGTTATCTCTGCTTTTCTATTGAATTTTCACTTCCGAAACAGAAAATTTTTCATATGCCTAAATTTTGTTATGGACAGATAGAGTACATTACTCCTTATCCTGTCAATGATACTTTGTCACAACCTTTTCATATTCCAATTGTCGGCTTCCTCAGGCTTAGTTCTTGCATTCATACCAGACATTACTCGGTCTTTTTAAAGATAAAATAAGGTCTTCTCTGCGTACTGGCTTTTAAAATATGCTCATTTGTCGTAGGTAGAGCCTCTGCTGCCCGCAAGCGTCCATAGCCTCGACAGGGGTTACCTGTTATCCAACAATGATCCTTTATCCTGCTTGAGGTTATTTACAACATTTCAGAGAAAAATCCTTTTTGACACTTTTTCCTTTTTTATTCTCTAAAGAACAATGTCTTGGTTTGGTGGCGAAATTATGACACAGTCATTCACTTGATATACACTTTTGCTGAACAAGCTGGCTCGTGATGAGACCCCTTGTCTTTTGATTTCAACAATCTTGAGTCGTTGCCCTGTTTTGATAGACAGTATTGGCAAAGTCAGCAAGTTATAATATCTGTGATCATGATAAGCCGGCTCGTGATGATACCTCTTATTCTTTGAGATATAGTGTTTTCTCGGATTGTTTCTCTGAATGCTGGGGTTTCCTTTAGCAGGGAGGAAGTCATTGTTTTTCCTTAAGAAAGCTCTGGACGACAATAATAGAGTTTGAAAACAGCAGCTTTACAGAGAATATTTATTTTATTATTGATGATACCTTTCATTGTGCTGACATAAAACAATTTTTTACCAAAGGTTGCTTTCATCAAAGTTTTTTGAGGTTGAAACTAACATCATATTTAGGCTAAAGTTAACTCTATTTGTCAATAATAAAAATCAGATTTTTCGAAAAGTTTTGCTACTTGTACAAGCGAAATCAAAATCTGATAGAGAATTGGTGTGCTCTTTCATGAATCCTTTTTGATGATCATTTACAACCGGTTTTATTTATAAGAAATAGAAAAACAAATAAACTAAAACTATCCTACAAAAATAGAAGAATGATCTTCTTATGGAAAATACATTTTAAGAATCTGTCCATTCACAGGCAAAGAATCTCTTCTACCTGCCAAATCCTACAACACAAATGTCGATGGGCCTATGACTTCTACAATCTGAAAAGGACCAAGCCACAACTTCTGAAATTTCGTATGTTTTCCCTTTTCTTCATGAGCCTTATCCCATTTTAAAACTAAATCTCCCATCTGAAAGCTTTTTCTGGTCATTATGCTTGAGTCAAAAGAGGATTTTATTAGCGCTTGGTGGTGAGCATGGGTTTTCTTAGCTTGTTCTCGTCGTTCTTCTAGTTTGATTATTTCCATTTGTCTCAATTGTAAGGAGGAAGTAGATTCTTCATCGATGTATTGTACTAAAGACAAAGAGGGAATGACTAATTGAGTTGGAAGAACCACTTCTTTCCCATAAACTAAATTAAAGGGAGAAGTGCCGATTGAAGCTTTCTTCGTAATTCTATCTGCCCATAAAGCATTTACCAGCGCTTTGTGCCAATTCTTTTGGTTCTGGTCGACTGTTCTTTTAATAATCCTGATTAGGTTTTTGTTTGTTGATTCAGCCAACCCATTACCTTGCGGATAGTAGTTGGCAGAATACTTCAGTTTGAACCCTCTTTTAAGTGCAAACTCAGTCATTGTATTTCCAGAAAAGTATGATGCATTATCAAACATTAAGGCCATTGGCAATCCAAACCTAGTGATGATAAATTGATCTATGAATTCAATAATGTTTTCAGAATTAGCTGTCTTGAGAGGAACTGCTTCTACCCATTTAGTAAAATAATCTGTTGCCGTGAGGATATACCTATGCTGCTTAGAAGAGTGAGGAACGATCTCACCTATTATGTCCAAGCCCCATTGGCTGAATGGTTGCTCGATGTTAACCGGCTGTAGTGGCATGGACGATTTCTTTTGTTTCCCTGCAGCAGTCTGGCAGATTTGGCATTTCCTTACGTAATTGTATGAGTCTTTGAACAGCGTGGGCCATTAATATCCTGCACGTAAGATTTTATGTGCAGTAGCTTCTCCAGCATAGTGTCCACCTGCTGGTCCATTGTGGAGTTCCTGCAAAACCTTTTCGGCTTCAGTTTTCTCAAGACACCTAAGAAGTACATAATCGTAATTCCTTTTAAACAGAACATCATTTATGATCTGGTATTGTTTAGCTTTCAATCTCAGAGCTCTTTTCTTGGTGTGGTCCAGGTGTGATGGAGCATACCCGTTCTTAAGATAATAAATGGTGTTCGTATATAATGATTCTGCGTCGTTTAGGCTTACCTCATATGTATGTACCTCTTCAGATGAGTTCTCAGGAATTTGCGATGCTCCAGCTAACATCTTGCAGAAGCCTTGACCTCTTACGATGTTTGCTGGCTTGATCTCAAGATCGTATTCTTGTAAGGCGGTAATCCAATTTGCTCTCTTTTCGCCCACATCCTTCTGTATCAGAAGGTTTCTTACTGCTGGAAACAGTACTACGACTTTGGTATGGGCTTTAAGTAAGAAAGGTCTGAAATATTTGATTGCTTTGAAAATGGCATATGCCTGTTTCTCCACGTCTGAATAATTGAGTTCAGCACCTTGTAAGTTCGAGCTAAAAAATGCGATTGGAGCTTCCGCCTTCTCTTGATTTGCTTGAGTTAAAATCGCGGCATAAGATTTCTTTGAGGCAAATGTGTATAAGATAAAAGATTCTGAAAAATTTGGGGTCGCTAAAGATGGGGCGTTGATGATAGCTTGTTTGATCAAGTTGAATGCTTCTTGCTCATCTTGACCCCATTTAAAATTTGAATTATTTTTTATCATATTTTGTAAAGGAGAAATAATACGTGAAAAATCCGAGACAAACCTGTTTACAAAATTGATTTGACCAAGGAAAGATTGCATGGCCTTTTTGTTATGGGGCATGGATATTTCGGAAATTTCTTTGATTTTGTCAAGTTCAATGTGAATACCAGACTTTGACACTATGAATCCTAGCAATTTCCCTTCACTTAATGTGAAAAAACATTTCTTTGGGTTAAGTGAAATCCCATACCTTAAACATCTTTGAAAGATTTGTTTCGAGTCTTTGAGATGGTCGCTTCGCTTCTTGGAGTACACTGTTATATCATCCAGGTAAATCACTACCGATTTATTGACTAAACCTTTAAACGCGATGTCCATGGCTCTCTGAAAGGTAGCGCCGGCATTGATCAGACCAAATGGCATCTTCCGATATGCGTATGTGCCCCATTTAGTTCGGAATGTGTTTTTTAACTGATCATCGGGATGTACCAGCACTTGATTGTATCCTGAAAATCCATACAGAAAAGACATTAATTCTGAGCCTGCTACTGCGTGTAATATTTGCTCCATAGGTGGGAGGGGAAAATTGTCTTTTTGACAGGCTTTGTTGAGATTCCGGAAGTCGATACAGATCCTGATATCTCCGTTTTTCTTTCTAACGGGCACCATATTGGATACCCATTTGGAATGTCTGACGAGGAAAATTATTCTGGCTCTCAACAACTTATTTAGCTCAGTCTTTATCTGATTTTCTGAGTTGGGGTGGATTTTTTTGAGCTTCTGCTGGACAGGTTTTTCATTGTCAATCATAGGGATAGTGTGTTGAATGATAGAAGTGTTGTATGTCTTCAGCTCATCTTAATTCCAGGCAAAAACGTTTTTGTATTGTCTCAGAAGACAAATATATGCTGATTTTTCTTCAGGGGCTAGGCCGTGGCCTAGATTAACATTTTGTGGCTTCTCATCGGTTCCTAGGTTCACTAATTCATAGTTCAGAGTTGAACTGTAGAGTTTAGAATTGGCAGACCTTTTAAACCGACTTTTTAAATCAAATAAATATTCTAACTTAACCACTGATTTAGGTATAGAATTATCAGTGCTATTTTGCTGTATTTGGTGATCATGATGGTCTTCGTCAATTATTTGATTTGAGTAGGATCCTTCAGAAGTGAGGAAATTTACAATGTCAGGATCGTCGTTGAATACTCTCCATTTGGTGATGTTGTCAGGGATGGATGGTCTAAAGATTAATTCTATTGAGAATCTATCTGGACTAAAATCTTCGGAGGGAATAAGTCTAGAGGCTACGTTAGCTAACAGGTCTGCACTCGCATTTTGGAGTCTTGGGATTGAAGAAATATTGAATGCTATGAAATGTGCAATCAGATCTTGTACTAAAGATTGATAGTGCTTCAAATGGCTTGACAGGCAATGTATGGTGTTACGTACCTGTTTGACGACAATATCAGACTCTCCAAAAACTTGAAGATACTTAACGTTTAGTCCGATTGCTTTGTATAGGCCTTGCACCAAGGCCTCGTACTCCGCTGTATTGTTTGTGCAATCGAACTCAAGTCTGCACGTAAGCATGGTATTATTTCCGTCTGGGCTAATCAGAACGCATCCTGCTCCTGCTCCCTCGTTAGATTTAGAGCCATCAAAATATAATTTCCAAAACAAAGATTTATTTACAGGGTCATCTAAAAAATTAACACATTTTGAATTATCAGTTTGAGAAAAATTTCGACTTGGGACAAAATTGAATTTTCTAAGTAAGGTGAAATATGAGCATTGAAATTGCCGAGGAAAGAATCTACCGAGTAATTGCCTATGATACTATTGTTGTATGCTATTGCTTCATTCTCTCCTTCCAATTCCGTCACTATGTACTTTTGGTGCAACTCTCGTTCAACCTTTATTTGATTCGGTTTACCGTTGTAGGGTAACCACATGTGCGACCAGTCGCTTGAGAAATATCCGTGGAGTTTTTCGGACCAATCCCTGCTAAGAATTAAACCATAGAATTCAGGGATATCAGCTACTAGAATGTCGATAACCTGGCATACTTTCAGGTTAGACAACAATCTTATGGTCACCTGATTAAGTTCACCAATCACTTCGACTTGAGATCGATCAAGTTGAACTATGCGCACTGCGGATTTTTGTGGTTGAACATTCAATTTGGCACATATTGATCTGGGTAAAATATTCGTTGAAGCACCAGAATCAACCAAGCAATTGTGCACGTTTTTATTGAAAATTTCATAAGTGAGAAGAAAAGGAGGAGTATGAGATCTTGATCTTCCTCCAATCAAGGCAATGTCATTTGGATCAATCTTATTGATCATGTTGGTTGGAGGTATTCCCATGTTGTGGGAAGCTACAGCTGTAGGTAAAGATGTAGTAGGCACGACATGTAATTATTTCATCATTATTTTCTGTTGATGTTTCAATTTGCTCAACTCGTAAAGAGTGAGATTAGCCCTAGTCTTTTTCATGTCATTGATAATGTTATACTCCATTTCATCTGACACTATCAGTGCTCTTGATGGAGGTGCTTGATCTGATTGGACTGGGCTAAATTGGGTCGCTCTAGCGGTTGTTTTCTTTGTTGCGACCTTATCTTTTGTTGCAGGGCTTGCGCCCTTCTGTTTAGGGGTAGTTTGGGGAGGATCAAGTTGATTTTTGCTTCGTGTGCTAACCGGAAATGCTTCTTGATCTTCTTCTTGTGGGAGGATGAAATCCCACATTCCTTGTAGTTCCACAACTTCTTCATCATCGGTCTGCCCTTCAGTGGTATTCTCTTCTTCTTCTTCTTCTTCAGATTCGACGTTTGAGACAGCATTGGGTGGTTTCACCTCCATGGGAGGATTTCTTTTAAAAGCTCTGTAGGGCTTTTTTGAAGAAGTTTCTGCTACTTGTTTTCTTATGTCAATCATCTCATTGGACATGGCCTTTAACACTTTTTGTAATCCTTCCATATCGAAAGGATCTTTCGTTTGTTTCTTCTTGGTGTCTTCTTTGAAAGAGATTTTCTTAGATTTGCGTTCCTCTATTGCAGATCTCTTTTCTAGGGCTACTACGCACTTTTCTACTGCTAACACCTTTGTCAAGTTTTCAACTAAGGTCGTCTTGTTTTCCCTATCTATGAAGATAGCCAAGTTTGATGGTAAGGCCGTGATATACCATTCACATCTTACTTCCTCGCTGGGTTGAGAAGCAGCGGGAATTTTGTTGAGGATCTTATTGAACTGTAAATTGAAATCTTTAATGGGTTCTCTAGCCTCAGCTTTAAGATTGGATAGGTCACTGATCAATGTCGCTGTTGACCTGTCATCACCAAACTTGGTAAGGAATTGACTTTGAAAAATGTCCCAACTTGTGATAGACCCGGAAGGTAACGAAAAGTACCATGACCCGGCTGTTCCTTGCATTGTATAGGGAAAAAGCCGGACAACAGCATCCTCGTTGGTAACTCCATTGAGATTAACAGAAAGCATGAAATTATTGATATGATCTTCAGCTAGCATGCTTGTTTCTGGATTGAATTTAGGTAGCCATTTCTCAGGATGGGCCGGTATTGGGTTCAGGGGTGGAGGCATTAAAACCGCCCCAGGATTGTTCCATGGAGACTGGGCCATCGTTGAGCTGCTAGTTAATGAAAGTGCAGAGGATGGTCCCTGATGTTAAGAAGATGAAGATATTATGATCTTTGATGATTGAAGAGGAAGGGTTGTGGAAGATGGATGAGTGATTTGGGATGAAGATGTGGGTGGTTGACTTCGCGGTGAGGGGGTTGAAATGGACGAAGTAGATGAAAGAGTCTCACTGTCAGACTCTGGTGGTGTTTTCCTTGCTCTTTTCCTAGTAGGGAGAGGGAGTTCACTTGGTTGGATGCCAAATTTTTCACTCTTCAATCTGGTCAGGGGATGAGCAGGATTGTACTGCGAAGTCACGCTGCTGTGAGATTTATCAGACCTTTGAGTAAAAATATAGAATCCCTGGAGTTTACGAATCAATTTTTGAATTTCAGGGGGTTCAATGATAAGTTGGTCTGATATATTAGGGTAGGTAGCAGCGGTGGATACTCGAGCGACTTCTAACTCCGGGTTTAACCGTATTGGAGAAGTCGGGGTAGTTGATGAGGGTGATTTACTCTGAGAATGGTATTTAGATTTTGATTTAGGTGCCATTCATAGTTCGGCCCTCCTTCTAGCGCCAAATATGTTGAGGGCCCGGAAATCGGGTCAAAAACAAGGGGGATACCCTCCCGGTCCGGAACTTGGTTGGCAGCTCCTTGTCCGTTTGGTATAGCGGGTCCGACTGGGGATAATGGGACCAGTTTCCCAATGTAAGAGGGTGTGTGTGTGTGTGTAGAGTTTGATGATGCTGATCTAGAAGTAATTTAAGCTAATTTAATTCTAACTTCTAAACTGACTCTATGCTACTGTAATCTAACAAAAAACAACGCATCTAATCTACGCTAACCCGAGGTGGATTTCCTCTATTATGCGATCTAAAAAGATTTCGAACAATAACTGGTAATAAAGATCATTCAACTATCATAAGAATAGAAATAAATTAAGATAAACCATTCTGCATAAAAAGTTAGGCAAAACAGTTGTGAACAACATATCGCATAATAAGTTATTCATATGTCAAGCACAAATAAATGACTCCACCGTACAGAAGTGCCAAATGGTAACCCACACATTCATACATTAACATATAAAAAACTCAGCTGCATATCACTCTAAGAATATAAGCAAAAATTGGTCAAGAGATAAAAGTACCATTTATGACTGATTTCACTCACAAACTTCAAGCAATAACGATTTATCTCTACTTGTTCTAATATCTACTAAGAGTACAGAAGTGCAACATCAGTAGCAGACATTAAAATGTAGACATAAATAAATCTTGATCCATCCATTCATCAAAAACCCCCTCCGAGGGTGCAAAAGTGCATGTTCTGAGGACAAGTTTTTTGACAAATTTCCAGACCCTTCTCCAAATGCCATGAGAAGGGTTAAATACTACTAACTAATTAATCTTAATTACACAAATTTAGGAAGCGGCTTCAAATGACCGCCCTTTTACTAAAACAAATTTATTTCTAAAAATTGAATCTAATTTCTAACCGTTTCTGTATCTGCTCCTTAGTGCTGTAAGCGATGCAACATTCGCCTGGAAAGAGTCGGCTGGTTGTCTTTTCCTTTCGTTCGAGCGATAAAAGTAGAAATAACAAAAGCTGGCACCTCTTTCTGACAAACTAGAAGATATTTTCGAAAATCTTCCTCTGGTTGGGTGTATTCGCTGTGTGTATACTTAGTATAACCCAGATTTCTTTCAAACTGATTGTGTTGTTGCTATTTCGGTTTCCGGCCATGCGAATGACTCAATGATTTAGGGATTTCATTGCCTGAACAATCTTCTGTATTGAAAATTGCTTCCGTTCTTTGTTCGAGGCTTTTCTGGAGCGTCCTCCCTCTTTAGCGTTTTTCTTTTTGCTTTACCCAGTCTGAGCTTCAGGATCTTTTGTAAACATGCTGCTTTTGTGCGCCTTTGACTCTGAGTCTTGGATAGTCTATTTTCATTAGTGTTTGTTGAGTGATAGTCTGGAATCCGCGGTCCTGCTGCATGCGGCATCCATTTGCGAAGGCATCTCCTCTCTGTTCTCCTAGTATTGGCACTTTCCCCTTTTCCTTAGATGTTTCCTGCATATTGATTTATATTAGTTGCTGCCTTAAAATTTACGCAAGGGAAAAGAGAAATGACGAAAAGATTGATATGAAAGCTTTAAGTTCTAATGAATGCATAATCATGACACTCATAATGACTTGACTCTTCGAAAAATGCAACACAATCATTCTTGGATATTTTGGCGTACAATCATTAATTTCCCTTAAGGTGCGTGCTCAATTTTGGGTTTACAGACTATGTCGAGGAAATCTTGCGATGAGTGGCTCCTGCGATTTGCATCGTAGTATCGAGGATTGCGATGTCAAGAAGTGTCATCGCAGGAATTGATAGTCTCATTCATCGCAGATCGCAGATTGTAAGATCGCAGATCGCGTTTTTCATTTACTGTGTGTTGTTTATGCGATGTTGCGATATGCGACGTCACATATCGACCGTCGGCGATTCCTTAAGTTTTTTCTTTTAAGGGCGCTTTCAATATATGCGATGCGATGAATTTCGTGTCACTTCTTCTCAGCTTATCTATGCACATAGGAAACGCTTCACTCTCTCTTCGCAATGCGATCTAGCTTTAGGGAGTTGAAATACAAAAATTTTGATAAAAATATTTTTGGATTTTTTGTTAAGGGTCCCCCTTTTCTTGTTGTTATTGCTAATATCAAACAAAGAGGGGGGTTGTTGGTGACCACAACACTTAGCTTTCATTTTCCTTTCAACATTTTCTTCCTTAGCTTTAAGTTTAGCTGATGCAGACCTATTGGCTTAAAATTCTATAGCATTTGTTTCCATGTCTTTTAGGGTATGAAATTTCCTTTCCCTAAGCATAACTACAAAATCATCTTCAAATTGTTTAGAAAATCTAACTTTGGCTGCTGCTACTAGTGGTTTACAATTAGGTGGCACCTTATGATAAAGTTTATTGAATATTTTTATGAAATTCGCCACTAGATCACCATGGATTCTTTTCAGTTATTCAAATTTTGTGAGATAGTAAACAAGATCCTTCTTAATCCCGAAATTTCCCTTCTAGTGATTGAGCAAACAATATCATATATAAATCTTCATGTTCTATGTTCATGTTATCAACAAAATCCAAGAAGGAAACTAAATGATCTTCAGCGGACAAACCAGTTTCTCCATTAAACCTTGGTAGGTGTTTTAAATACCCATCAGGAAAATTATTGAGTACATTAGGAAGCCATAAAGCAACATACCTAGCTTGAATAAAAGGTTGAAAAGCTGCCATAGTTGAAGATGAAGATGAATACATAGAAGATGTGGTAGAGGATAATGAAGTTGTAGGTGAAGATGGAGGAGGAAAAGGAGGAGGAGGAAAAGAGGGTGGAGGATCTCTAAAAAATTTAAAAGGTGTTTTGATAACTAACTTTTGAACCTTTGTTTCAACTTCTTCTTTATTTTCAAACAAAGGACCTGAATATACAAAAAAATTTCCTTAGGTTGGGCAGAAGTAGATGGAAATGTATACTGAGCAAGGGAGACAAAATTAGTAGGTTTTAAATATGGTAAATGTACATCCAATTCTTCTTCTGACTTGGGTGAATCTAAAAATATTTCAAGGATTTTATATGATTCCAATGAATGGACTAAAAGAGTTGACTACAGATCAACTCCTTTGGATAGTAGTTCTAAGACCCTAGGTGTTAAATCAACCAAATCTAATGGAGATGGAACAGACCTAAAGGGATCAAAAACTGAAATATCTTCATGTTGTAAGGGTATAGAAGAAGAAGTAGAAGCCTCAAGTCTCTTCTTAAAGAGGATTCTCTTACTAGTCTCTCTAGGTTAGATAATGAAGAGATAATTTTGGAGTCAGAATGAGACGTGGTATGTCTTGAAGGAGAAAGTTTAGCTTTGTGAAGTTTCCACGTGAAATATTTTAACCTACTATTCCCTTATTCACCTTAAAGGAAAAATTTTATCGTTGTCCCAAGGAAAAATACTTCAATTTTAGTTCCCCAGAAATGGCGCCAATATGATGTTGCCTCCTGAGATAATTCTAGGTTAATTAATCATTCCAAAGCATATAAAATATTTTGTTGGTTTAAGGGTTTTTGGATGACCAATGTTATGAATAGTTAAACATAGGTGCTTAAACTTTAACAATGTTGAATTTAATGAAAGGGTTGTTTGTTTGTCTCTAAACAATTAATTGATTTTAGTTGAATGAATAGCAAAGTTGAAATGGTTATACCTTACTAAATATTCAAATTGAGTATTCAGTTAATTATAAGACAAAGTGCAGGTAAACAATGTTTACCTGCTCAACAAAATGTATCTAATGTTATGAAGGTGGGTGTGAAAATTTATAGATATAGAGGATTTTATAATAACATAAATTTATATATACTAATCTCTAATTATTGATTATGACTCCACCAAGGGTTTAAGATAAACTAACATTTAATTTAATCTTACCCAAGGTTCTCCATTAAAACTTAAATACATGAAGAATAACATAATGAAATGAAAACATGAGGAAAAATCACAAGGAGACAAACTATTTGAGGCAAATCTAGAATCCTTTCATTAATTCGAAGCAAATCTCCAATTTGATTACAATTCTTCTTTGGAAAGTTCATTCAAGGGTTCAACCCATAATAACTCGAAGGAAGAGTTATTTATACAAAATTTTTATTTTCTAGAAAAATCCTTTAACAAAATATAAAAATAGTACAAAAATATAGGAATCCAAGAACTGCTAAGCTGTTGGCACTATATTCAAGGAAGTTGTTGATGATTTGGCCCTCAAAATGTGTTGCCTCGCTATCTATTAGTTCGTGATGAAAGTTACTCAATTATTTCACACAAGGGATCCCATCTATCTTCACTTGATGTAGAAAGATTAATTAACTTCCGATAGACTTCATCCACCCCGGTATAGTTTTCAAAAGTAGGCTTATTGACAAAGATATGTTTATTTTCATGTTTGATCATTAAATCAAAATTCAAAGCTTCTAAGAAAGCATTCCCTATAAGATGACCTTTGATACCTGCAAATTTAGATTTATCAGTTGCAATTGTGTAAAGCTTTTGGCAATACTCCTCCAAATTGATAAATCTGTCATTTGGTGCTACTAGTCCTAGCAATCCTCTTTGGTTGAGCATGTTGAACTCAAAATGGAACCTCTGGACATCAGTTTTCAAAGTCTGGCGCTTTGTCTCCAACTAAGTCATGAGATTTTTCTTCTGCAAAACTTTATTAATCTCAAGAATGGTTTATGTCTTGTCTATCTGAATTTATTCTAATTTAGTTTTTGTTTTTGAATTGAGCACCTTAATCATATATGTGGCCTCACTTGGTTTATCTTTAAGGGATTCTCTGACCTCTTCAATAGTGTCTCGAATCTAGTAATAAGCTCTTCCTATTCAAAAATAATTTGTATAGAGGGCCAAACTTCAGTTATAGCTTGACTTATATCTGCCCAAACATTTTCCTTAGCTTGGGCCAAGGTCTAAGCCATTAATGACTCATCTTCCAACTCTTGAATCTTCTTGGTTAGTCTGTGGGTCTTCTGCATCTCTTCAACATAAAGAGTATCATTCTTTATCTTTTGTGTCTCTAGATTTTTGAATATCTTCTGAACCTTTTCATTTTCCTATCTCTAGAGAGACCACTGATCCAGGTGGCTCTAGAGATAGACACAGCACAAAGAGGGCTTATAAAAGCTTTAAAATAAAAAATGATCAGAATACTTTCGAACCAGGACTAGAGCATAGATCTCTTCGTCCTAATCGCGACAATGTGAATGGTTCATCAATCCAAGCTCGTATGAGGGAGAACGAGCCAGTGAAAGTTCTTGTCAAAGTTGGGCTGTGGGCCAGGTTGAAGTGTCCTACAATTTGACTGACCCTGGGGCATGAAACCTAGCTCCCAAAAGCGGTCGAAATTGTGGCCTCATTAATTTTCCCAATATCCCTTATTTTTGAAAAAATTTAAAATGACTATTTATTTATTTTTAAATCAAAAAATATATATAATAAAATTGGTGGCAGACCATGACCCTCGCCACTGCCGTCGCACCCAAACTAAATCATAACAAAAAAAATATTTAAATGGATCGGCGGCCATTACCCTGCCGAGCCCCCCACCTTCCAACCAAATATTAAACTAATATTGGGGAGGGCTCAGGCCACCTCTAGTGGACCCGACCCACACCCCCAAACCACCACAATACACATTTCCATTTTATGTGAGGTCGGCGGGGATCGAACTGGCCCGGCCCACGTGGGTCGGGCCCCACTAGGTGGTCCCATGTGATATGTACCACCTCCCTACACCATAAATACACAACCCATATCACATAAAACAACGCGCCATCAAACAATTTAATATGCCAACCCAACTTTAATGCATGAACATGGAGGATTATGGGGCAGGCCACCCAATGCGGACACGACCCCGCAACGAAAAAGTATTTACATGCGGTTGTTAAAACAAAAGGGTATTAAAAGGAAGGGGTCGAGATTTGACCACCCAACCTCGTCCTTATAATTCATACCTCATACCAATCTACCTAAATGGCGTTTCTTGTTTAATCCACCCAAGAAAAATTATATAGACCTTCATTTCACTAGTGCGCCCAGGAAGTATAGAGGAACCAGGAGCGGGCATGGAAATCAAGGCAAATTTTTAATTAATTTATTTGCAGGTGGAACCATGACTGAGTGAAATTTTTAGGAGGTTGAAATTTTTGCAGTGTCCAAATTGGACAAACTTTATGTCGATCCTACACCTCTTAGCGACATGAACCCGATGGCATAGTCAGTTTCCTGATCTGAGAAGCCGATTTACAGAGGACCCGGAGGAGGGAATCTTTGAGGAATCAAGGGAGAATCTAAAAGATTCCTTCAACCTCAGATTTCCACTTTTTCAAAATTAAGAAATTTGACAATCAATTTTGCACTATTTGATGCCACAAATCTGATGGTTTGTTCATATTTTGCATTTTCTCATTTCATTTTTTGGCCACTTCTCTAAGTGTAGTGCAGGTGTCAACATTTGATGTGCGAGTAGCAATTCCATGAGACTCGATGCCGCGAGATCGATGGTACGAACAACTTCAGCAACTTGACATCCTCTTCTTCAGATGGCCCTAGGATGTGAGGTATATGCAGTGTGTTCATGTCATTCTTTTGTTATGCATTGTGTTGCACAGATCCCCGTTTGATGTTTGATGTTGGATCTTGTTTCTTACTTGTTTTCATGATTCCTGCTTGATGTGATGTAGAATCATTTGTGGGATGTAATTTCTGTCATGATTCTTCATATTTCGTTTGAGATCCCTTTGTCGTCATGTTGATGGGATACTCATGTTATCGCCATGGATGTTTGCATTGAGATCCCTTTTATGCCAAATTGGCGAGATGCTCATTATCATGATGCATGAGTTTGTGTCATACAAATAGGAGTCCTTTTGACTAAGAGTTCCCGTAGCGGAACATCTCTTGGAGCCACTCCTGTGTGAGAGAATTTTCCTTGTATGATAGCGACACCACCTCTTATGTACATCATCACTATTGACAACACTTAATGTAGTGGCCTACACCATCTTGACACCGGGGCTCAGTGATGTAGTCCCTCCTGGACGAACTCCGTTATCAACAACTTATGTTTTCAAGTGTTGATGAATTTCATGTTCCTCTTCTTTACAACATGCAGATGTATTCATTTATGTTCTTTTAAAAATGCAATTTAACACATCACGAAAGTAAAAGGTCTTGGAAGGGTCCTTTGTCACACCCAGACCTCGATCAACAACTCCTATGTAACTTTATTTAGATCACCTATAGTTGATGTACACTCTTCTATTGCCGATGTTGATTCCTCTGATGTCCATGCCACTGTGATTGGTATAGTTGTGGTTGGAGCTATGGACACTTGTGCAGACTGTTCCTTTTCCTTGAGCAAAGTTTCTATCTGTTCCTTCGTCTTCTATATTTTTATATTATACTCAATGATTAGTTTGAGCATTTCTTCTTTGTGTTGCTCACTTTATTCAATCTCCTTGGTTTGGGGATCCTCTGTAGAAGGTAATTTGAGTTGCTTCCTTAATGCTGTGACGTATGCATTCTTCTTCTTGATGATGTCCTCTATAGCTTTAACATTAGTAGGATCATATCCAATTTTGATCAGTAAATCTTCTAAAAATTTGACCTTCTTATCCTTTGCCAAGGAGGATATATTCTCTATCTTAAAATGTGACTGCACATTTGAAAGAGTTGTTCTCAACTTTGACAGTGCCATGGCAGTGTTAGTCATGGTAGAGAAAATAATCTCCCTAGTCTGTCTATGCATGTCCATTTGGTCAATAGGATGTATTTGATTTGCATCAAAAGAAAATATGGTTTTCTTATAGTCTGAATAAGCATTTGGAAAAGGCACTTGAGCCTGTAAGAATGCCATTTGCATCCTTCCCTTTTCACTGTCAAATGTTGTCAACAATCTATGTTGTGAAGTAGATGTCTGGTTCCAGAATTGAGCATAGGCATTGGCCTTCAGAGATTCATTCTTTTGCTTAATTTCAAGAAAGTTAGTGAAAATGTTTGGTTCCTCTTGTTCACCTACTCCTGTTGACTATTTAATTTCCAATAAATTATGTGAAACTAAAGAGGAAGATGGAGTGTTAAGGACAATTTCCTCTGATCCTGTAGAAACCTGTGAATCATCTAGATTAATAACTATGGGCTCTTTCTGACCCTGAACAGTGCTAACTTTAGAGTCTGTCTTGTGTTTCTTTTGATGAATGAGAAACTCCTTTGCACACTTTGCTAAAGATGATTATTCTTCTCTCGACCTCTTTTCCTGCTTTCTTTGAGAAGTGGGATTTTGGAGGGTAGAAGGAGGTAAAATTTTATCTTCTTCTTCCTGAAGTGTGTTCTCCTCCCACTGTTATTGATTCTTATATTTCTGAATCTCTGGACTTGGAGTGTGATTATAAGGAGTGGTTTTAGGTTCCACCCTTAAATTAGAGATTTTGTTGAATGGGTCATAAGACCAGGTAAAACTTGGTTGAAATCCCATCTACTTGAGACTTGAATCTGCTTCAATTCTTGCTACTCTAGTATTACAAATAAAGGGTCCCACTTGGGACTTGATCTTGAACTGATATTTCCTTTTCCTTGAAACAAAATGTAGCTCATCCATTTTGATCATGTGGCTTATATACTCCAGAGAGAAAATTCTCATTGGAACATATTTAGGCAATTTGTATGGAGCTAACTCACAACCATATACCCTAATCTCTGTGTAATTCTAGTCAAGATACTAGTCTCTAGTCTTAGCTTGGTCACTTAGGCGTAGGATTATATTTATCTTTGGGCTGATTTTTTGTTCGCTTTGGCTACTAAGAATTCGTGCAACTGGATAAATGAAACATTCAATGAAATTTGAATATTTAAACTCAGTTGAGTTTCTCCTGACCAATGAGGTCCATTATGTAACTGATTGATTTATTTGTTGATCGTCCTGCTTGTGTAAGGTTATTGGTAGCATGCTTCCTTGTTGGAACATGAACATATGAACTAGCATAGAAGAATACTTGAATACATTCTCAGTAGTGATTTTCATTAACTGTTCATGCATATTTTCAACCAAAAATTGACTGTAATTATACTTGAATTCTAGCTTGTGTTCTTTGGAGAAGATTGATAGATAACCCAGGATAGGATCATCTACCCATTGGTTTGTTTGGTAACCTAATAGGAAATAAACTAGAGAGATAATGTGTTTAGCTCTTTCTAGGAACATTGAGGCTGGATATGGAGGGTTCTTTTTGGGAATCTCAACATCTTCTGGAACAAAGATCTCAAAAAATTAAGCTCTTTGGGGGAATGTAAGCGTATGGTATAGATCCATGAGGACAACATCAAAAAAATTGGCTAAGGGAATCATTCTCAGGAGTCAGAAGCATTTTTTTTATGGTTTTAAGTGTGATAGATATCAGAATGTCTCCATTCTAAGCTGCCACAGTTCTCTACAGGGGATTATACCTAGCCTGACACCACATAACTAAATGAGTAATTGTATGAGTTTGAGGAAACATGAAGATGGGCAATAGTGATTCCCACAAGTTAATTTCATCTTCTGAGTCCTTATAGGTCTTTTTTAACCAATGGTGCAATTATAAAATATCAAATTCGCACTCTGTGCCCACAATCTTAAAAAATTTGTCAGCTAAGGGGATGTGGTCAAGATCTAGGGTATCAGTGGCTTTTGGATTTTCCTGAGTTGGGATTTTTCTACCTGAGGGTTGGTGCCATATTCTAATAGATAAGGAAGAAGAGTAACAAGATGCTGATGAAATGGGCACCTAAAAAGAGAGCAGTCCCTATAAAAACCTGGTGAGTGCACTGTCATCTTGAAATATAGGCGTAATCTGTGACATAATTTAACCAAAGCTAAGCTTAAAAACCTGTAATTAAAATAGTGGCGATGAAAACAAGGGAGTTGCGCGAAAGGGATGGAGGGTTTATTTTTAACAGCATAGCGATTACTGTTAAGATTGCATCATTATCCTATGGGATTGGTGTGCATTAATGGAAAGAGAGAGGTGGGCAACGGGTAGGAGGAACGAGTATGAGTGCAATGGATAGGAGAATGGGTAGGGATACGTGAAGGAAAATGATTAGTGGGAGGAAGGCGCGGGAAACAATGATAGTCGATGGTGGAGTGATGTATAGATGAGATGGGATGAACGAATTTCGTGGGGGGGGGGGGGGTAGTAGTAAATTGTATTGCGCAACGGGGGGAGGGATGCGAAGTGATGAGGAGGCGACATGTTGCAATGGGCCTGCTAAAGAGGAAACCACTTTTCAGACCGCCCCCTTTCCATTAACGTGAAATGGTAGAAGGGGGTGCGAAATGGCTTCCCCACCGTTGATCTGGGTGGGGAAGAGGATCACCGTCGAAAAGTGTCCACTTGATAACGCTTGACGACAAAATGCTTTTGTCATTTTATGACTTTAATCTAAACTTTATAAATATTTGTTTATACAATATTAATCAGCTATAAAAGGTAATTAACCCTATTTAAAGAAAAAATTATCTATGAATTGGTACATTTGATCTAGCGACCATTTATTTTCCCTAATCATATTCTAACCCTATTTTAATACATCATTTGGCCATGTTTTGAGCATATTAGGCCAAATTTTAATCTATTATATCCTATCTAACCATGTTCTACCAAGATTAAACAATTTGGTGAACTTATTCACTAATCTATAGACATATATTTAACTGATTTGATCATGGTTAAGATATATGATTCGAATCAAAACGTCAGGTCCTGGCATTTTAAACAAAACCCTAGTTTATTTGCTATGTAATTTTACTTTTTTTCTAGTAGCATTTAAATTTGCTCACTTTATACAAATTTTTTCTTTTGATGGGATTTCATTTCATCATGATTTTATATTGCATTTTCATTTTTTATTCTATTTTTTAATGCCCTCTTTTATAAACAAAAACTAACTTATCAAAACCAAATATGTTACAACATGGTCAACCTCAGTCAACCCTTTTCAACCATTGTCATCCATCAACAACCCTCAACAAACTTCAACAACCATGGTGAATCCTTGTCAACCATTCTTAACCATTGTTAGCTAATGCAAACCATATTCAATCATGGTCTATGAATCATACTTGTTGATATATGCTGATTGATAACATTTTCCACCTTTTTATATGCTAATTGGTATCCAAAAATAATGTTGATCAATATATATCAAACACATTTACAAATATAATTATACTAAAAATATAATAATTATATATACCTTTAAATGCAAATTATAACCCTTCTAATAAATACATTTTTTTTTCTAAATTAATAATATACATCCAACATTATATCATATATGTTGAATTATGTCATATATATGTTTTTTCTGATATTGGGTTAATCATTTTATTTTCGAGTGACGAAAAAATGAGAAACCTAGAAAATAGGTATGTTGTTAAGTAATGGGCAAAACACAAGTGGCTAAAGTGAAAGATATCATGATTCTTAAAGAAAAGCCCCCACACAATAACTAAAGCGGGGTTTGAGGAAACTGTCAAAGCGATCACAATGGAATACACGCTGTAAGAAAAGCGCAAAGATAGAGAATCAAAGTCGTAAGGGCAAGCAACACTAGGATAACAGAGAACCATTAAATATGGAGGCTAGCATAACAGAGAACCATTAAATATGGAGGCTAGCATAACAGAGAACCATTAAGTATGGAGGCGAGTACATACTAAAGCACATGGGTAACACACTATCCATCAGACACACCGAACGGAAAGACAATGGGGATGTGCAACATGCAATCATGAATGCCTAAAAAATCACAGTGAGCACCCCGATCACAGCGCAAAGTGCAAACCATACATTCATGGAAAACATAATAGAGCAAGGTTAGGAGTATAATAAGGCCACGAGCGTGCAAGCCGATTCATGTCAATGGGTGTTGGTGCGGCACACTCATACAATTTTTTTAAGTGAGGGCGGGTGATGCAATAGGGAGAAACAATACATACCTCAAAACCGTGTTACTACCATGAAATGCAAAATAAAAAATGAACATCGTATTTCGTTTCTCGAACCAGAATCTCGAAGCTTCAAACCAGGCAGAGTGACATAACGTCCCCTTACCATTACTCGGCTGCCGGGAATGGGAGTCCGGACTCGTCGTATACTTGCACCTTAACACCAATATGTCGCGTGAACTCCGACGCTGGCGACGTGTATCTTCGCCTCCAGTAAGTCGACATGCTGATGGACATTGAGATGGCCATGGTAGGATGGACATTAAGGTGGCGATTGTTGGTGAGTTAAATCGTTGAACGATTTTTATACTCGCGTAATATATGGGCCTACCGGTATATAGTATTTGGATTTCCGCCTTGTGTTTTTATTATACCAAAATCTCTTTAACTTAGTAAACTATAGAACAAATCTTTGTCAAACAGTCTCCGGAAATATTGTCAAATCACTTCCCATTCATTTTACAGATTTGTTCATGTTGACTTTACAAATTTGCTTTATGGAGTTGGTAACGTTCCATTTTAGGACATTGCTATTTGCTTTAGCCTAGTTGTTGGTAAAGCAAATTTAGCAAATTCCTATATCATAGGATGATATTTATTGTAAATGTCTTCAGCTTTATGGTCGTCTCTAGGCCTACCCACCTTTATTACTGGAAGATATTTGGGAGTGGAGCAACGTTCTAGAATTCTATGGGGCCGAGCTGTATTTTAACATTACCTTCGTGCTGCAAGTCCATAAAGTAATTCCAGTGGTCTGGATTAGCCACCGAAGTCAAAGCCATTACTCCGCAACAATCACATTTTCCTGAATGATATGTCCACATGAAATGAACAATCCATTATCTCCGTGGAATTCAATAATTCGATTCGGAGATTTTTTTGAAGTGAATTTTATTTTTGGAGTTTCTGGTTAATTGGTTGTGTAAAAGTTCACCAGTCAACTTATAATTTCCATAAATATCTACCAGATTCCAGATCATTTAAAAAATATTCAAAAATCACACCTATATAGCGCGATTGGATTATATTTTGGTCCGACGGTCAATCCATTAATGCGGGTCCGTCCGTCAATCCATAAATGTGATATGCGTAGTCTAACGAGGAGCGGAAGAATGGCCTAGAAAGTTACAGAAATTTTAGTTATATTTAAAAAAATTTAGCAACGATTTTTTTAAATTTAATTGTTAAATTTCAAAATTTTAAGTGTCCTAAATGTCTTTGATGGTGCTGAATCTATTTCCCAAAAACACAATTCAAACACTGCCTTTACAAGATTTTTTGAATTTTTTTTGGTCAGATTCCAATATTTTTGACCGTCACATCCTTAAACAACTCCAATGTAATAAGGTTGGTTCGGTGTTCATTGACTTTGGAATCTACACAATAGCAGTTTGGCTATTAAATGCTCATTTGCAAATTTTAATAGGCACTGCCTTCACTTCTGATTGCAGTCTGTTTAGTAATTACTAGCTCTCTGTCAAATGGTTATTTAATTTAAAGTGGAAGTAAATAATTTTTGTTTAATAAGGTTAACCAAATAAGTATAAGTATAAAGGTCTTATAATCTCATCCTTCTGAAAATTAATTGAACCCAAATTCTCAACTCACATCACATGCCCTCATGGAATTAAAATGTTTGACGAATACAAATAGCGTAGTATCTTTCCTTTGGATTTGCTGATTATTGAACATTGTTACATGTAAATCTTAATATTCTTAAAGTGTCTATTTAATATTTCAATGGATACTTTTATGCTACGTGATAAAGCATGATCTTTCATGCTAACTTGGAAATCAAAATTCGAAGAGGAGAAAATAATTTCATGAAATTTAATAATAATAATAATAGTTGTTGTTGTTTTGAATCTCATAATTATTAGTTAAAGAGTATAAAAATAGGAAATATTAACAATAGTAAAAGAATAATTAAAAAACAAGTTACAAATCGAAACAATTTGTCTCATATAACAAATGTGGGAAGTTGGGAAAGATAAGTATGTAGATAGATTGATTTAGGTTTAATTAATTGGATGTAGTTCAAGTGATTGAGAGAAATGTAGTTATCCTCATCATCCGGGTTTAATTCTTTCATGTGACATGTTGAGTTTATAATGAGTATATCCTTGTTGTGTGAGAGCCCCTCAATGATCAAAACAATTTTATTCCTCAAGATGAGTCTAAAGTATTTCACATTAACGGACTCATCTCGTGGTTATCATGGAACATAAAATCTTATTGCAAAGGGATTGGGGGAGTAGCTGGTCACATAAAAAAGAATGTTTCTCCTCACTTTGAGCTTCACAAGGTAGAAACATAATGTTTCTCCTCACTTTTAGCTTCATAAGGTAGACACATAATCAATACATTAACGGTAAGAGGATTTATATTGCATTCTTTTATTTCACACTTATCGACAAAATCTTTTATAAGAAAAAAATATAGATACAAATTTCCCTTATAATACCCTAGAACATGATATTCTTAGTCAGGTAATATTATCTTGTTATGACACTTTAGTTCTAGAACCATAACTAACCAGACTATTCTTCTAAGCAATAATTCTTTATCATAATCAACTTTGGCTAGATGAGGACCTTGTTTCAGTTAGTAGATACAAAAGAAACTCTGAAGACATCATTGAGAATTTATTTGATATTGAGTTATTCAAGGTCTATAGTTCTCAAGACCTTCTAATTTGCAATGGCTTAATCAAGTAATCAACATCTAATCAGATGACATGTATTCATGGGCTTGGTGGTAGTGTTGTGGATTATGCGATATTAGTATCCTTTTATTCAACCAGATTGAAAATTTTGATGTGTTAAATGACCATGAGCCTAAATTTGATCATAGACCTTTAACCTTAACTCAAAATATTTCCGTGCACAAAAGCCACATGCAACAAAATTGTGAGAAGAAAAGGCACTTGTTTTTCAACAAAATAAAAATTGATCTCTTTTTAAAATATTTAAATAGGGATTTACACCTCTTAACCTATAAAGATAACATCTAAAACCTTTATCATAATTTTACTGTAACCCTCTTTGATTCCATTAACAAGTTCTCCATTGAAGTGCCATATAGAATGAATAATAGAACTACTAACCCTTGATATAGAAAAGAAATTAGAGAAGCTCCTTATGAATCATTAAAGCTTGATAAGATAAATATGTACAATTGTCTTATTAAGAAAGAAAAAGAAAAAGTAATATATAAATATAAAGAAAGAGTAGTTGTTGTACATATATAAATATGATCCTAGAAAGTTTTGGAAGATAATTCTAATTGATAAAACTAAATCAAATACTCCAATTCCTTTAAACGACTAGAATTCCTACATTAAAAACATTTATAAATCCCCTAATACAATGAACACAATTTTGAATTCCCCCATAGAGAATGATATCTTTTATCTGGAAGACATTTAGTTTGGGGTTCATAAACTATCTAATGGGAAAGCAAATGATATTGAAGGCTACCAAGTTGAATTTTTTTAAATAGAAGGGTCTACTCTCATCAATCACATATACAAGTTCTTTAAATTTTCAATGAATGAAGACTTCAATAACCCTTGGACACAAAACCTCATTGTATTTATCTTCAAAAGTGGGGATAAAAACATACCATTTAATTATAGTGTCAATATGATTCGCCACATTTAACCCAAGCTATTTGAAATTATTTTGAAAAGGGAGATTAGCCAATGGATATAAAGCCATGGTAAAAGAGCTAATAGCCAAGCTAGGTTTAGGAGATATCATTCAACTATGGAGCACCATGTTACTCTTAGGATCATTGCAGAAGAATGTCACAATAATAAAAAGGTGATATTTTATGTTGTTTCATTGACTTTAGAAAACATTTTGACATTGTTCTTAGGACAAAACAACAGAAGATGTTGGAAGAGATAATGGTTCCTCTCAAGTTGAGGGTTGTTGTGACAAGGCTATATGAGAATGTTATTACCAATTTTAGGACCATTGAGAGCTGGCAAAAAAAAATTAATGATCAATTGGAGTCAAGAAAGGATGTCACTTATCCCTACTCTTGTTGACATCTATATTGCTAAGCTATAGATCAATGTTTGGAAGATTAGGTTGTGCTACCCATGATCACTAGTATCATAACTCTTCTTCTTTATGCTAGCAATATTGTTCTTTTGGGAATATGGGAAGAAACTAAGAATTGCTTAGCATTTTTGCTTGAAGATGGGAATAACTATTAATATTGACAAAACTAAAGTCATGATAATTAAATACTAAAATATTACATATGATACTTTCTTATATTACAACAACAAATAGGGAAGTTCCTCGATATGAATATCTTGGATTTGATATCCATCACAAGCTCGATTAAAATTATAACATTGCGAAAAAGATAAATAGATAATGGATATCTTATTATGGGCTTGAAATTAATTGTAAATCAACAATTCTTTGAATATTTCATTAAAAAAAACTGTCCGCTTTGAAGTTCTCGTCACTCTTATTATTTTATATATATAAATATTATTTTATGTATATGGATGTGAGGTTTGTAGTTACCGTTTCTCTAAAAACATGTGAAAAAAGATAAAATAGATAAAAAAAATAGTTTATAACCTTCAATACTATTTATACACTCCTCTGGATTAAAATAAGTCTTCCCCTATTAAAATTATAAGTCTTACTTGAAAATTTAAAGAAATTGAAATTTAATGATTTGATATTAGTTGAGATGTTAATAGGTTTTATAAATCATCATCTTTGATATAAATACTATATTCTGAGATCTATTACATTTTATTGTTAAGTTGTTGTGAAAAAAAAGTAAGCAAAATCGAACAAGTACATTTATAGATTCAAGAAAAAACAAAGAAATCATTTAAAAAGGGAATTTATACACGATCACATAGGATTAAATACCTAAATAAAAAATTAGAATTTAGTTTAACCATAATAAGGAAAGGATTAAAAACTCATTAAAATATTAAAAATACACCATGATACTTACAAAATCAATTTTTTACTTTATATTTATATTTATATTTATTTATATTTATATTTATATATATATTTATATATATATATATATAAAAAGTGAAGAAAAGTTTATATATAATATTAAAAGTGAAGAGAAGGTTGTTGAATATCATACACGGTTCTTTCGCATAGTTTTGTCGAGCTCCGGCTCAAATATATTTCCGGATTTGGGCGATTTTTCCGCAGATTTCTGTCAAGCTTTTCCCTTGTTGGAATAAGGGTAAGGGTTCTTCCATGAGAGAGTTATCTTTCATAGGTTGATAAGTTCTTCCGTAGAGTTCTGTCGAGCTCCGGCTCAAATCTGAGGATTATGACAGTGGGATCGTAGGGGAGAACCGGTGGCATTGCTTTGGATCAAACGTCCGTGATTATGAAAGCAACGTGCCTAATGAAATCCTTTTTCCTCTCTTATCAAAGCTAGGATTAAAAGGTTTACTGAGACTCTGCGGCTGGGTTCTATATCTAATCTTCTGCAGCTAGATCTAGATCTAGATCTAATCTTCTGCCCTATTTCTTTGTGGCTGGGTACTAGATCTAATCTTTTGTTTCATAGACGAACCACCTGTTCAATCTTCTGTAGCTAGATCTAGATATACCTTATTGCTCTGTCGCTGGGTTCTACGGGCAAGTAAAATATGGCTCCCAGCTTCGCGAAAAAAGCCGCTGGCTCAGTTTTGTCCTCTTCTAGAGGGAAAGCTCCTGCCCATATCGTTAGTGAAGCCCTGGCTCCCGCTGTCTAGGTGGTCCAGGCCTCACTCGATGAGGCTTTGAAGTTTTCCTAAAGTGCCCTAATCTGCCGATTCAATGGTTTTTGGCCGTGGCTAACAGCTCTCCACAATTGGATCTCAGAGATATGGAAACCTGTCATTTCTAATGAAATTAATATCTACCCCTGTGTTAGGGGTTTCTTTATAGTATATTTTGAAAATCCTAAAAGAAGATAATGTATTCTAGATTCCGGCCCTTGGTTTTGGGAAAACTCAGGCCTATTCATGAAGCCATGGAACCCATCATTCAATCCCTCAACAGAAATCATAACCTCAGCACCAGTTTGGGTGAGATTGCCAAGCCTACCTTTGCATCTCTAGAATCTCTCCTCGCTAAAAGCCATTGGAAATGCAATTAGGAAATTTACTGTAGGTGCCCAAAAACATAAGAATATGCTAGAACCACCTATGCACGCATCTGTGTGGAAATGGACTTTAGCGCCAGATTCCCAGCTGAAATAAACCTAACAAGTAAAGACTATGTGCGGAACCAGAAACTCGATTATGACAGTGTCCTCTTCAGATGTCGATCCTGCTTTGAGACAGGCCATCTAGCCAAAAATTGCCCAAAAGTCTCCAAGAAAAATTATGCAAGAAACCACCACAGATCAACATGGTGGGAAGGAGCACAAAAAGAAAACTACAGTGTCATCAAAGAAGAATACTCTAGAGAAAACTCTAAATCACAAGAAATCGGGCAAGAAAGAAACAACTCTCAAGACAAGCAGGGAGAAAGGCCCGCCCAACAACAAAAAGTGAACTCAACGACCCCTCAAGCATCAACAGTTATGAGGATTTGAATACGGCACAAAATAAATCTTCATTTAACAGCAGAGAATATCTCCTAGACCAAACTTCTTCTCCAACTATCTTCAATAGGACGAACACAATAGATCGCGAAGCTAAGACACCAATGTCCCAAGAACCAGAGGAGATGAAGGAGATGCAAGATAAAGGAAGTTGGAAGACCATAGAGAAAAAAAAAGAAAGCTAAAACACCAATCTCGCGAAGAAAGACGAGGAGCCAGACAATTAAAAACTAAGAAAATTATAGGTCCAATAGACCAATTTGGTCTTAGTAGACATTAACTACTTTCATCATCTTCTTCATCATCATCATCATAATAAAAATTATAATGAAATATCTATATTATATAAATAGAAAATATATTAAAATATAAAAATAAATTTAAAATTTTTAAAGTTAGTTTAATTTGTTGAGTTTTTTTGTTAATAAAAAATTAAGGAGTTAATTTTTATTATTATTTTTATTTTTTGGCTTTAAGTTCTATTAATAAATCATACACCTAAAATTCTAAAAAATCACACTTAAAGACTATTAAATTTTTAGTTTAGTATCTAAATAATTGAATTCACATTTGAAGACTATTAAGTCTTTAATTTGGTATTTAAATAATTAAATTTTTTTGAAACAATAATTTATATGTCTGTATTAAGTCCTTGGTTTGCTATTTAAATAATTAAATTTTTTGGAACAAGCTAGTACGATTATATGGATGTTTTTCGTGCATCACTATTTTTCAATTTTAATGTTAAATATTTTTTTAAGCATAATGGAGCGCTAAAATGACTAGGTTAATTGTTACGCCAAGTGTAAAGGTCTTAAAAATCTTCTTAAAGGTCGTTTATTATTATTCTTCCTAAAAATCTTGTAAATCTTCAATTTTTTTACAGCCAAAAATAATGAAGAACCTCATAAACGTTAAGAACCTGATAATGAAACTAATGCATGAAGCTAGTTGACTAAATGCATTATTTAAATATTTGCTTGCATAAGATATATAATTTATTTTTTCCGACATAGTTAAAATTTTATAATACAAAAAATTAATGACATTTTTTATTATTTTATTAAATTATTAATAATTTATATATATATATAGAAGTGATTGGTCATTTAAAAAAATTGATGTTCCATGTATGAAATTGTGAAAACTATATTATGTAAAATTATATTTATATTGAATTTTTTATTAAATTTAATTAATTTATAATGAGTAGAAAAATCAATTATATATATATATTAATATAAAATAATTTTTATTATTTTTATATTTATTATAGAATATATATTAATGGTAACTAAGAATAATTATGAGAGTTATTTAAATAATTTTTTCGGACATTGTGTAAAAATGATGAAAAACATACAATCAAGTTATCTTTTGAATATATAACTTTTACATATGGAAAATTTGTATAACTGAGAAAATAGTGTTTTTCTAAGATTAACATGTTATTTTTTCGGTAGTAGTCTTTAAGTGCGACTTTTTGGAAATTTTTTTTATTTATTTTCTGATGATGATGATGATGATGATGATGATGATGATTGAAATCTTATAATTATTAGTTAAAGAGTATAAAAATAGGAAATATTAACAATAGTAAAGAAGAATTAAAAAACAAGTTACAAATCGAAACAATTTATCTGATGTAACAAATGTGGGAAGTTGAGAAAGATAATTGAGTATGTAGATAGATTGATTTAGGTTTAATTAACTTGATGTAGCTCAAGTAATTGAGAGAAACGTAGTTATCCTATTCTTAAAGTGTCTATTTAATATTTCATGGATACTTTTATGCTACGTGAAAATTAATTGAACCCAAATTCTCAACTCACATCACATGCCCTCATGGAATTAAAATGTTTGACGAATACAAATAGCGTAGTATCTTTCCTTTGGATCTGCTGATTATTGAACATTGTATAAATCTTAATATTCTTAAAGTGTCTATTTAATATTTCAATGGATACTTTTATGCTACGTGATAAAGCATGATCTTTCATGTTAACTTGGAAATCAAAATTCAAAGAGTTGATAATGATAATGATAATGATAATGATAATAATAATGATAATGATAATGATAATGATAATGATAATAATAATAATAATAATAATAATAATAATAATAATTATTATTATTATTATTATTATTATGAATCTTATAATTATTAGTTAAAGAGTATAAAAATAGGAAATATTAACAATAGTAAAGAAGAATTAAAAAACAAGTTACAAATCGAAACAATTTATCTCATGTAACAAATGTGGGAAGTTGGGAAAGATAATTGAGTATGTTGATAGATTGATTTAGGTTTAATTAACTGGATGTAGCTCAAGTGATTGAGAGAAACGTAGTTATCCTCATCATCCGGGTTTAATTCTTTCATGTGACATGTTGAGTTTATAATGAGTATATCCTTGTTGTGTGAGAGCCCCTCAATGATCAAAACAATTTTATTCCTCAAGATGAGTCTAAAGTATTTCACATTAACGGACTCATCTCGTGGTTATCATGGAACAAAAAATCTTCTTGCAAAGGGATTGGGGGAATAGCCGGTCACATAAAAAAGAATGTTTCTCCTCACTTTGAGCTTCATAAGTTAGACACATATTGTTTCTCCTCACTTTTAGCTTCATAAGGTAGACACATAATCAATACATTAACTGTAAGAGGATTTATATTGCATTTTTTTACTTCACACTTATCGACACAATATTTTATAAGAAAAAAAATTTAGATAAAAATTTCCCTTATAATACCCTAGAACATGATATTCATAGTCTAAGAAATGAAGGTAATATTAGCTTGTTACGACACTTTAGTTCTAGAACCATAACTAACCAGGCTATTCTTCTAAGCAATGAGTCCAATCATAATCAACTTTGGCTAGATGAGGACATTGTTTCAGTTAGTAGATACAAAAAAAACTCTAAAAACCTCATTGAGAATTTATTTGATAATGAGTTATTCAAGCTCTATAGTTTTCAAGACCTTCTATTTCAATGACTTAATCAAGTCATCAAAATCTAATTAGATGACATGTATTCATGGGCTTGGTAGTAGTGTTGTAGATTATGGGATATTAGTATCCTTATCTTCAACCAAATTACAAATTTTGATGTGTTAACTGACCATGATCTTGAATTTGATCATATACCTTTAACCTTAACTCAAAATATTTTTGAGCACAAAAGCCACATGCAACAAAATTGTGAGAATCAAAGGCACTTGTTTTTCAACAAAAGAAAAATTGATATCTTTGTAAAATATTTAAATATGGATTTACCCCTCTTAACTTATAAAGATAACATATTAAACCTTTATCATAATTTTACCATAACCCTCTTTGATTCCATTAGCAAGTTCTCCACTGAAGTGCCATGTAAAATGAATAATAGAACTGTTATAGACATTTTTGTGCCTTACAGCATGAAGCATGAAATGTCCATAATCTAAGGGATCCAAAGTCCCTAAACATGTTGTTCCTACCCCTAGAGGAACAAGGCCAGCAAACCACAACACTTAATAAAAGTTCTCCACTTGAAAACACTCAAAAACAAGGCAATTCTGGATCATGTCAACTGCACCACTGAGCATCTGCGCTGAATGTCAACTGCTCCACTGTCTACCTACGTTGAATGTCAACTGCAAAGAAGGCTACCTGCGCTGGGCGAGTTTGGACATGTGGCACAGTCATTCCTCAAGGTGTCAATGCCCAGGAAGCTTCCAAAATGACACTTAGATCAAGGAATTCGACTGGTGATGAGTAAGAGGTTCTAGATCTCCAAGTGGAAGCAAGAACCTCGAAGTGGACTTAAGAACTGAAGTGGGAGAGGACACTAGTCAGCTTCATGCCAGCCTCAAGCTGACTCATCCTTTCTCCAAAACTCCTATATATAGATCTCTCTCATGAGGTCTAGGGAGGCTAGAATCTTGTGAATGTAAAGAATTGTTGTTGGTTTGAGTTTAGAACTATTGGGTGATTTGCTTTGAAGGAGGTGAAGAGGAGATTTCTTTCTGCTGGGAAGGTGATGCTGGATTGGGCCTCTTATGGTTGTATCACTTCCTGAACCTTACTTCTTCCATTAATAAAGCATTTGAGGTTCTTCTATATGCATGTGTCTCAATGGTGTATTGTTATACTTGTGTATTTGATTTATTCTAATCCTTGAATCAATTATGAATGTATGCTTCTTGTAGTTTCCCTCTCTTGCCATTTTGCAGGATCTTGGTGTAGCTGGGCCAGTGAAAGAGCAAGGAGCTGGGGGCAAGCAGCAAGGAGAGAAGATTGGATCAACCATTAGCGAAAGACATCGGTTAGTGGATCTCTTTCTCCCCTCTTTTACATCTCATAAAGAAGTAATCTTAGATAGCTTTGCTTTGATTGTTGCTAAGGAACTATCACCCTTAGAGTGGGATAGGGTCATTCCGTATTGGATACTTTTCCCAACAACAAATTGGCGACTCCGCTGGGGATCGTATCTTGTTGGTTGTTTGTGTTTTTTCTATTCATTTCCTAAACACAGGGAGTACCGAATCGAACTGCATTTGGATCTTTCAAATGCAAAGTAGAGGGCAGCTACTCTAGCTCAGTTTCTGGGCATGTTTATGATTTGAAGAGCTGATCCACAAGGACTCTGAACAGCTCTTAGTGATAGCTTTTCATCCTCCTTTGAATCATCCTTTAGTGTGTACTTGATTGGTAGCTTTGATTTGGCCAAAAACTGTTGATTTTTGAGCAATCTGTGACCCAGAACCCAGAGAAACGAGAGTTTCTCTCTTCATTGCAGGAACTGTGAAGGCAGTCTGCATTTCATCGCAGGTCCCGAAGGGGCTACCTACGCTGAATGTCAAATTGACAGTATTCTACCTGCGCTGAACCAGTGTGGCCTTGTGCAACTGGGGTTCTCTACTATCTGTTGCCCTGTTTTCATCCTTGTTTTTGCAGCCTGTTATCGTCAATGTACCTATCTGAAACCACCTTTCTTTGCCACTATTCCGCCTCGGTTGTATAAAGAAACTGTATTTGTTCTTTGTGTATTTCTTACATCATTTGCAGTTTCCCATAACGAAAGTGAACTAGTCTTGCTGTGGCCTCTTAGATCTAGACCTGTGATAAGTGTCGTTCTGATCTTAAGAGTTAGTTTGTTTGCTGTTCATAGCTGATTGAGTTTTTGCTTTCGTCATATGGTTTGAATTTATGTATTTCTAGTGTTGAAACAAGTAAATCTTAAGGTGTCTTTTGATTTTGGACAAAAGCTTGTTTGCTTTCACTTGAAATTGAATTCAAAGTTATACAACAACTTTCTTTTTGTAGTACACCAACATTAAGAAAGAGAAAAGAAATACCTGCATTGTGCATGTGCATTTTGACAGCTTGCATGTTGATTTAGGAAAAAGTGCATTAGTGTGTGCTCTATGATCTGTGTGAAAAGATGATGTCTTTCTTTTCCCTCAGTAGTTAAGATTTTCATAAGTTGAAAAGATTGAAAAAGCTTGCTTCTCATCTTTAGACTGCATTTAGGAGTTGTACCATACATCTCGTGGTGATCCATAAAGGCAAACTGCTAAACAAGATCAACCTAAAATAAATTGAATTTACATAACAACGCTTTGAAACATAACGCAAACACATAGAGGTCTAAGCTAGAGATGTGTTCCGGCGTCGTTAAACGTGATATCTTAGCGTTGAGTGGTTGGGTGATTCCTCCACGGTGAAGCGATAAGTATCAATACGGACTTGTGCTCCCGCGTACCGTCGCGTATATATTGGGAGACCCCTATAGGAATAAAGCCTTTATCCATAGGAAGCCGTGTCAGCCGCCCTACTGATCGCAATGCAGTGAACACAGCATTCACGAAGATCGACCACCCGTACCGTAAAACGTATTTTGTGGTTTTGCGAAAGGTTTGGCACACCCTCTGCCTAGATCTCCAGAGCAGTTTCTTTTGGCCTTTTTCAAACTCTATAACTGAAAAAGTCCATCCGAGCATTTGTCACTTCGGGCTTGTTAAAACATCGAAGGAGACTAGAGTCATCTTTAGCTTTTTCTCGACTCTTAAAAAGTGAAAAAGCAAGTTGTGTCTAAAGCGTCGTTATAAAATTTATTTTAAAACGGAACATAATCACCTCCTATTCCTGCGTTGATCTGTAGGTTGAGAACATGGAACGCACCAACCAAGGAATTCCCCATGATGGAAATCCTAGTCCTTTCTCCTCTTGGGGATAAGTTGGCGCGCCCCACATGGCCACATTGTCGCTTCCAGGACTGACAATTGGCCTACCAATCTGGCTATTCTCAACCAATGTAGTTCAGAACACCATGGTTCCTGAACAGTCGAGTCAACAGTCAGATCAGTCTAGAGCTGCCCACCAGCCTTCTACTTCCTATAACTCTTCCTCCAATCCTTCATCTTCGCAAGGTAGAGCCGGCAAAAGCCAAGCTCCCATGGAGAAGAAGGAGAAGAAGAAGAGAGAGAAGAAGAAGAAGGAGCCTAAGGCGACTGGGGGCAAGCAAAAGACATCTGACAAAAATCCACACACAACACAGACCGGGCCTAAATCGCCATGTGTCATATGTAGAGGAGACCACTTCCATAGAGATTGTCCCTGTATTCCCCGAATACTAAGGGACTGGTCCCCTCGTTTGCACAGTTCGGGAGCATCAACCTCTGATAGCCATGTTGAATGCTTACCGTCAACCAGCGAAAGTGAAGGTTCAAGATAAAGAGGGGGAGCAACATCCCCCTGCAGACTGTGTGAAGGCGATCACGCCATCCACCGTTGTCCCTTCTTAGACGAAGCGAAGAGAGTTTTGGAAGATCGTTCGGTTTCACCGTTGAGACTTCCTCCTGGATACAAAAAACTCGTGCCAAGTCCTTCGTTGGTTGAGAATACAGCTGGCCCACTCAAGTGGTCAGCTGAAGCGTCAGTCATTGAAAATGAACCTACTGAATCCAGACCGGACGAAAGTCCAAAGGTCTAAACGGCAGTTGACCCGGTTCTCCCTTCAGAAGTTTCATCTTCAAATGACACCGTCATTGAAGATTCATCTTCAAATGACACCCTCACTGAAGAGAATAAGGATGACACCATCCAGATTCTTTTCATCAACACAGACTCTGACGAGCGTCAGGGCAATGCGCCCATTCCTTTATCGCAGGAAGGAACATCATCAGGGTCATATCCGACCGTGTATTCGGTCCCACCACCAAGCAACCTGGTTGTGTCCTTTGATTGGAACCAACTAGGCAGACCCCGGTTGCCGGACAGTATACCATTCAGAATCATAGTCCAAATATACAGAATGGTAATGGCTGGCACTATCATTGATGAAGGGGCATCTGTGAGTATCCTTTCCTCTGTTTCTTGGAAAGCACTGGGTTCCCCGGCACTTTTGCCTGAGATAAGAAATCTCTCGGGTTTCGATAAAGGAACCAGTCGACCATTAGGGATCCTCCCCAATGTGCCCATTACATTGAAAGGGAAGGCCGTTCAAATGAACGTGATGGTCGTCCAAGGACCCTTGGATTATAACCTACTCCTTGGACGAGACTATATATATTGCATGGGAGCAATAGTCTCCTCACTCTTTAGAGTAATGTGTTTTCCACACGAAGGAAGAATGGTCAAGCTCGTAGACCAACTTTCATTTCCGGGATCATGCATCGCAAATAGTCACATACCAACCCTGAATGGTCTATTCAATCAAGAAATGTCTCCACCCCCAGTCCTTCTTCCCGATGAATGCGAGTGATTCGGAAAGATGGGACTGGAACCCAGGGGGCATGCGTCCTGGCCTACTTCGGGCAGAGAAAACCTTGGGTATAAGGTAGAATTTCCGCGTGAGAATATGACTAGTCCGTACCCCGTCCGTGGTTGGAAGAGGGGTTGTTCTAGAATAAGATTCTTTTGTCAAAGTTACGTGTTTGGCACCAGTCATTCACCCTTGTCTATTTTGGTAGATATTGCCGAGGAAGTGTTTTGTTTGAAAGATTAACGAGACAATCTTTGGGTAACCAGAAAGAGGTAAGCCTCCCTCAGTAACACAAATGTTTTGTCTTTGAGTAGTGTTCTTCTCTTGTCGCAAGTAGCTGCTCTCTTGCGATCTTGCGAAAAATCTGTTGAAAGTTGGGCTGACGAGAAGACAAGTATCGTATAGACCCGTTAAAATTGACGAGAAGACAAGTATCGTTAAAATTGAACTAGCAAGACGACAAGTAGCTGTGAACACCCAAAGAAAAGCAGAGGTGGGAAGGAGGAGGGGCAAGCTCGAAATTGTATTTTATACCTGGGGGCATGCAACCCTTTTGGAGTGCAAGAAAAGAGCGGTTATTTATCTGTTTTTTAGATTAGCCGTTTCCGAACTTGCATAAAGAAAGGAGCGGAGCAAAGCTTAGTGAGATGAAGCTCCATAAAAAATAGAATCTTGAGGGGACATTTCTTATCTTATGACTGGTAATTCGAGCAGTTTTAGCATAAAGTTCATGCTCGTTAAAAAATAAACGCAAGATCCGAGCAGTTTTAACGTGGTCTTCATGCTCGTTAAAAAATAAATATAAGCAGTGAGCAATGTTTCCTCCAGAGTTTAAGCTCATTTTTAAATAAAAAATGAACCTATCCCGGTAAATAACCACTGTGATCGTAAATTTATCAGCCATAAAAGCCTTGGTCGTGTTTGCACCTGCCACCTCCACTTTCATTTGGCCGATCGTTCACCTCCATATGATTGTTTACCTATTTTGAGGAACAGCTGTGAAGAGTGATTTCACCTAGCCATCCTTGTGACACTGCCGTGATTGGAAAATTCCAACCTGTACCTGGAATCAATTGCTATCCCTGTTTATCACTCGTTCCTGAAAAGACGAGTCTTCTTTAAGCTCTTTTCAACTGACTCGTAAAATATGAAAAGATTGCCGAGTTTTGGCCTTCCAGCTCGTTAAAGGACCGGAAGAGCTATCCCTCCTCTAGATTTTAATCTTTTTGGACCTGAGGGATTATTGCACAAAAAGGTCGAGCGCTTGTTTTATTCGGCTCGTTAAAGTTATCGAAAACTCATCCCTTCTGTATTGTTTTATACTTTTTCGAACTTAAGGGATTAGATGACGAAAAAGGAATTTTGGAGTTAACTTTATGTACCTTTTCAGACTCTCTAAAAATGAAAAGGACCGAGTTATCCTTGTCGTTAGACTCGTTAAATTGATTAAATAGCGACAAACTTGTCTTTAGACGAGAACGAGTTTCCCTATCGCTAGGCTCGTTAAAACATAGCGATGGGCTTGCCCGAAGGGCAGGTTATAGAACAAGCATATATTATCCTCCTCAAGCTTGACAAAAATAAAGAGGTACTGGTCAGAAATGACTGGGGAAAAATTGGGAGAACCTCAAAGCTTTAATGGTAGCAAGTCGCTCTTGAACATGACACTTTTCCTCCGTACCACATCGGGTTGGGTTGTTTCATTCACCGGTCTCATCACCATGGTCTCGCCAAACCATCCACATTTGGGGTAATGCTACCGATCCATCGCATCAGTGTCGTTATATGTTCAAGAGATGTTGTTCAGAAAGAGTCAACCGTGTCCCATCCGCTGCCATACATCATCTTTCATCCTTTCATGACCGCCACCCTGAATCATATTTCACAGATCGTTTTCACCTTCATCACAATCATTAGCTCCGTTCCGTGTCACTGATGTGGGATTCATTAAGGCCCTCCTTTGACGGATCGCTCCTTGTCGACATCAGCTCATTATCCAAGGAGTTGATCTAGAACACCCCCTTTCAGTACTTTGAAGCTTGCATGCCTCAATGGCAAGTTTCTCACTTCCGGCGACAGGTATACATCAATGAACTTCGACCAGAAGATTTTGCGTGGTGTTCGACGCCAAGTCCTTTATTCACACCACGTGATTGTACTGCAGTACCTTGAGGGTCATTATCATTATCGGTGATTCCTCTCGCGCTTGTTAACGGTTTACATCATTGACCGGTAATCAAGCGATGTCTTTCCATGTTCGACTTCAGCGCAATTCTCACATGGATCGACTTGTACTTAGAGTGAAGATTGAACGAGTTTGAAGACCCCGGATCTAGTTTCATCCATCCGGGCTGCGATATATATTCAGGAAAAATAAAAACATTTGACATGTACATCATTGCAGCAGATGATCATCCTACTCAAAGGATGATAATTTTCACCAAAATTATCAGTCTACCATCAGACGATCGTCTGTTCTATGTACAAAAATGTATTTATAAAGCTGAGCATGGGAATGCCCGCCTCAGCTAGATCATGAAAGCAGTATGAAAAATAATGTATTGTATTGTATCTTATTACAGGTCACCTCTCAGCGATTGAATGAACTTCGGATCCTCCTGATAAAGCATTTCACCTGATAAACGACCTCATACTTTAGGGGGCAACTGTTATAGACATTTTTGTGCCTTACAGCATGAAGTATGAAATGTCCATAATCTAAGGGATCCAAAGTCCCTAAACATGTTTTTCCTACCCCTAGAGGAACAAGGCCAGCAAACCACAGCACTTAATAAAAGTTCTCCACCTGAAAACACTCAAAAACAAGGCAATTCTGGATCATGTCAACTACTCCACTGAGCATCTGCGCTGAATGTCAACTGCTCCACTATCTACCTGCGTTGAATGTCAACTGCAAAGAAGGCTACCTGCGCTGGGCGAGTTTGGACATGTGGCACAGTCATTCCTCAAGGTGTCAATGCCCGGGAAGCTTCCAAAATGACACTTAGATCAAGGAATTCGACTGGTGATGAGTAAGAGGTTCTAGATCTCCAAGTGGAAGCAAAAACCTCCAAGCGGACTTAAGAACTGAAGTGGGAGAGGACACTAGTCAGCTTCATGCCAGCCTCAACCTGACTCATCCTTTCTCCAAAACTCCTATATATAGATCTCTCTCATGAGGTCTAGGGAGGCTGGAATCTTGTGAATGTAAAGAATTGCTATTGGTTTGAGTTTAGAACTATTGGGTGATTTGCTTTGAAGGAGGTGAAGAGGAGATTTCTTTCTGCTGGGAAGGTGATGCTGGATTGGGCCTCTTATGGTTGTATCACTTCCTGAACCTTACTTCTTCCATTAATAAAGCATTTGAGGTTCTTCTATATGCATGTGTCTCAATGGTGTATTTTTATACTTGTGTATTTGATTTATTCTAATCCTTGAATCAATTATGAATGTATGCTTCTTGTAGTTTCCCTCTCTTGCCATTTTGCAGGATCTTGGTGTAGCTGGGCCAGTGAAAGAGCAAGGAGCTGGGGGCAAGCAGCAAGGAGAGAAGATTGGATCAACCATTAGCGAAAGACATCGGTTAGTGGATCTCTTTCTCCCCTCTTTTACATCTCATAAAGAAGTAATCTTAGATAGCTTTTCTTTGATTGTTGCTAAGGAACTATCACCCTTAGAGTGGGATAGGGTCATTCCGTATTGGATACTTTTCCCTACAACAAGAACTACTAACCCTTGATATAGAAAAGAAATTAGAGAAGCCCCTTATGAATCATTAAAGTTTGGTAAGATAAATATGTACAATTGTCTTATTATAAAAATGAAAAAGTAATATATAAATATAAAGAAAGAGTAGTTGTTGTACCTATATATATATATATATATATATATATATATATATATATCCTATAAAGTTTTGTAAGACAATTCCAATTGATAAAACTAAATCAAATACTCCAATTCCCTTAAAAGTCTAGAATACCTACATTAAAAACATTAATAAATCCCCTAATACAATGAACAAAATTTTGAATTCTCCCATAGAGAAGGATATATTTTATCTGGAAGACATTTAGTTTGGGGTTTAGGAACTATCTAATGGGAAAGCTAATGATATTGAAGGCTACCAAGTTGAATTTTTTTAAATAGAAGGGTCCACTCTCATCAATCACATATACAAGTTCTTTAATTTTTCAATGAATAAAGACTTTAATAACCCTTGGACACAAAACCTCATTGGGTCTATCTTCGAAAGTGCGGATAAAAACATACCATGTAATTATCTTGCCAATATGATTAGCCATATTTAACCCAAGCTATTTGAAATTATTTTGAAAAGGGAGATTAGCCAATGGATATAAATTTATGGTAAAAGAGATAATAGTCAAGCTAGGTTTAGGAGATATCATTCAACTATGGGACACCTTGTTACTCTTGGAATCATTGCAGAGGAATGTCACAATAATAAAAAAGTAATATTTTATGTTGTTTCATTGACTTTAGAAAACATTTTGACATTGTTCTTAGGACAAAATAGTGGAAGATGTTGGAAGAGATGATGGTTCCTCTCAAGTTGAGGGTTGTTGTGACAAGGCTATATGAGAATGTTATTGCCAATTTTAGGACCATTGAGAGATCACCAAAGAAAAAATTAAATGAACAATTGGAGTCAAGCAAGGGTGTCACTTATCCCTACTCTTCTTGACATATATATTGATAAGCTAGATCAATGTTTGGAAGATACAGGTTGTGCTAGCCCATTAGTATCATAACTCTTTTTCTTTATGCTAGCAATCTTGCTCTTTTGGGAATATGAGAAGCAACTAATAATTGTTCAACATTTTTGCTTGAAGACGGTAATAACTATTAATATTGACAAAACTAAAGTCATGATAATGAAATACTAAAATATCACATATAATACTTTCTTATATGACAACAACAAACAAAGAAGTTCCTCGATATGAATATCTTGGATTTGATCTCCATCACAAACTCAATTGAAATTATAGCATTGCGAAAATGATAAATAGATGATGGAAATATTGTAAATCAATAATTCTTTGAATATTTCATTTAAAAAAAAATTGTCTTCTTTGAAATTTTCGCCACTCTTATTATTTTATATATATGAATATTATTTTATGTATATAGATATGAGATTTGTGGTTGCAATTTCTCTAAAAACATGTGAAAGAAAATGAGATAAATACAAAAATAATTTATAACCTTCGGTAGTCCCTATACACTCCTCTATATTAAAATAAGTCTTCCCCTGTTAAAAATATAAATCTTACTTGAAAATTTAAAGAATTTTAAATTTAATGATTTGAAATTAATTGAGATATTAATAGGCTTTATAAATCATCATCTTTGATATAAATACTATATTCTAGGAAAAAAAAATAGAGATCTATTACATTTAACTTGTTATTTTGGAAAAAAAAAATATGAGATCTATTATAATTGAGCAAAATCGAACAAGTACATTTATAGATTTAAGAAAAAACAAAGAAGTTATTTAGAAAGAGAATTTATACACGTTCACATAAGATTAAAAAACCTATATAAAAGATTAGAATTTAGTTTAACCATAATAAGGAAAGGATTAAAAACTTATTAAAATACTAAAAATACACAATGATATTTACAAAATCGATTTTCTAATGTGTGTATATATATATATGAAATAAAAATTACAATGAAATATCTATATTATATAAATATAAAACATATTAAAATATGAAGATAAATTTTAAAATCTTAAAGTTAGTTTAATTGGTTGAATTTGTTTTATTAATGAAAAGTTAAGATGTCAATTTTCTTTGACCTTCTTTACGTTAGGCTTTATTAATAAACCATACACCGTAAACTCTAAAAAAATCACACTTGAAGACTATTGAGTCTTTAGTTTGGTATTTAAATGATTGAATTCACACTTATTAAGTCCTTAATTTGGTATTTAAATGATTATTTTTTTTGAAACAATAATTCTTATCTCTGTGTTAAGTCGTTGCTTTGGTATTTAAATGATTAATTTTTTTGGGAACAAATTAGTACGATTGTAAATAATAGATGGATTTTTTAACCCTAATGGAGCCCTAAAATGACCAGGTTAATTTGTTACGCCAAGTGTAAAGATCTTAAAATATTTATAATTTTATTATTATTCTTCCTAAAAATCTTGTAAGTCTTCAAATTTTTTTTATAGCCCAAAAAAAATTAAGAACCTCATACACGTTAAGAACCTCATAATGAAACTAATGCATAAAACTAATGGACTAAATGCATTATTTAAACATTTGCTTAATTACACCTATAGGCGTCACCCCTATTAGAATTGGCAAGTAATCATTTTCTTAATTAATCTTTTTGATTAGATGGCCTGAATTGAAAGATGCTGGTATATTCTTGTAGTCGTCAGTAAATCAATGGATGAAATTAGCTACAATAACTTTCTTGCATGTCTAGAACACATACTTAGACCATACTTAAATTAATTTTTTACAAAGCATGATTAAAAATTTACTGTGCCTCTCGTTGATAACCACATATGTAGGATTAAGAAAAAATGAAATAAAAAAATTACTGTCGAACACCTGTCTTTCACAGTGGCTTTGAAAGTGGTCTCTTTGCATTCTGAAATGTATGCATGGTTGAAGCATAAGGACACGTTTTGATCGATTACAATGACGGTTGAAGGATTTATGCCCGACAATCATCCATAACCATGACAATGAGGTATGTAGGCATAAATTCGAGTAATAAGGAGACGTTTCATGCATTACAATGAGGGTTGAACCATTTGTGCCTGACAATCATCAATAACCATGACAATGAGGTATGTAGGCATCGATCGATGAAACATTTCTTTAATTCAGTTAAGTACAGTCAAAATGTGAAACGTTCTGCCTATTCATATTCTCCTCGACTAGGCATTTTGAGTTTTTAGTTACATTACAAAAGTTCGAACCTCATACTATGGCCCATTCGATATATTATAATCAAACGCTTTGTGGATGCATGCATTTCTTTGTTAGTGCTTAAGGTTGTTGGAATTGTTGAAGGATAACTGGAATGTTGGCTTCTCTTGGCTTCTATCTGGTAAAAAAGGTGGCAAATCTCATTGCGTTTTTAATTGTTTCCAAGCTCTCGCGAGTGTCTTTGATAATTTGGTGTAATTTGTGTTTGATTGAATTATTCCCTACTATTTTTTCAGGTTTTAGCATTGGAGAAACGCTTTCTTAGTGATTGTCAAACACTCCGTGGATGCATGCATTTCTTTCTTAGCACTTAAGGTTGTTGGAATTACTATTTTTTCAGGTTTCAAAGGCGTTCAGAAATCGATCTTACAGGTATGTACAATTTTTCTTTCTGCGATATTTTTCCAGTTTAATTCAAATGAGATGACTAGCCTGTGCAAAAAAAGAAGGGAATCGATTGTGTATAAACCATTTACAAAGGAAAATGCCTGCATAAACATACCTTTCCACCCTTCCATACAACCTTGTCACATTTCCCGAGGTTTAACCTCATCGCAATCGGCCATCGGTCCTACCACGGTCATACGTATATATATGTATCTTCATCGCCCCTTCCACTTCGATATGCGATATCAGAGTGTTAACATATGTTTTAGCATTAAACCACTTTAACGAAAATATATGGATTGCACAGGAAACATGCTTGGAATCATATATATAACGGATGTCAAATTTTATAGATTCGCCACTATACGCCCATTAGTTCTAGGTCTCCAAGGCTTTGCATTGCGCACTTCGATCTACGCTTCCTCTGATTGCGATTTGTGATCAGATCTTGACCGTCGATCCGATCCGCGATCCGATGGTTGAGATTAAGTCGCGTGATCGCATATCGCTCAAGCTCAATGCCAGACTCCTTTTACTTCCATATGCCGATGCGATATCTTTATGATCCCGATAAGGATATAAACCATTCCCTATAATATTTCAAGTCCGGCAGTTGATTCCTACTGTGTTTTTCACCGTTTGTTTGTGTAATTGGGTTTTCCACTTGCGGGAGTTAAACTGTATAATGAGCCCGCCGATGCGATATTTTGCCTTCCCGATTCGATCTGCGATCTGACGGTTCAGATTAACTTGTGCGATCACATATCGCTCAACCTCAATGCCTTCGTGATATCCTGGCCTGTAGAAAAAAGAAGGTTTTGGTCTTTTTTTAAATGCTCTCCCAAAATTTATTGCTTCTCTGGCGTTGATCTTCTCCCGAAAGATCGGGACTTAAAACCACTTCACAACCTTTATAAAACCTTAAATCACACATATATAAGCTTCCCCTTACAAAAACTTTGGTTACATATGTTTTTAACACATAAATCTCTTATCGGCGCATATTTCCTTATAAACGATTCACAATGAAAAATGCCTGCATAAACATAGCTTTCTGCCCTTCCATACAACCTTGTCATGTTTCTCGAGGTTTAACCTCATCGCAATCAACCATCGATCCTTCCATGGTGATACGTATATATATGTATGTTCATCGCCCCTTCCGCTCTGATATGCGATATCGGAGCGTTAACATATGCTTTAGCATTAAACCACTTTAATAGAAATATATGGATTACACAGGAAACCTACTGCGAATCATATATATAGCGGATCTCAAATTTTATAGATTTGCCAATATATGCCCATCGGTTCCAGGTATCCAAGCCTTTGCATTGCGCACTGCGATTTGGGCTTCCTACGATTGCGATTTGCGATCAGATCTTGACTGTCGATCTGATCCGTGATCGGACACTTGAGATTAAGTCGCGCGATCGCATATCGCTCAAGCTCAATGCCAGACTCCTTCCGCTTCCATACGCCGATCCAATATCTTTATTGAGCCGATAGGGATATAAACGATTCCCTATAATATTTCAAGTCCTTCAGTTGATTCCTACTGTGTTTTTTCACCGTTTGTTTGTGTAATTGGGTTTTCCACTTGCGGGAGTTAAACTATATAATGAGCCCATCGATGCGATATTTTGCCTTCCTGATTCAATCTGCAATCCAACGGTTTAGATTAATTTTCACGATCGCATATCGCTTAACCTCAATGCAAGACTCCTTCCACTTCCATACGCCGATCTGATATCTTTACGGACCTCATAGGGACATAAACCATTCCCTATAATATTTCAAGTCCGACACTTAGTTTCGACTGTGTTTTTCACCATTTCTTAGTGTAATTGGGTTTTTGCTCAGGGGAGTTAAACTGTATAATGGGCCCGCCGATGTGATATTTCTCATTCCCGATTCAATCTCAGCCATTGATCTTCCCAGATCTAAGGGTTCCTGAGCATCTGTCTTCACTCTTGCGCTCATTCCTTTAACATAGAATTTATGCTAAGTCTTCATTTTTGCTCTTCTTTAAAGGTTTCATCTTGCTGTTCCTATATTGTCACAGTTTCAAATATCAATGTATTATCAATTTTTTTCTGCTGCAATATATCACTACTTGTCTCATTTAACAGACATTCTTCATCCTCCTTTACTTCAGAATTTTTTTATCTTCTAAAAGATACTTTTGCATACTTTTGACAGCTTCGAAAGATTGGTCATCCTCTGTTACTGTTTGTTCTCCCAGGGTTAAATTGTCTGCATAGATTCCTTCCTTCTTAATATCTTTTAGTAGAAAATGGAAAATTGCTTTGCAAAATGGAAAATTGTGTGTGGTAAATTATGTATTTATGTTACTTTTAACTTTATTCAACATTAAATTTTTTTGTTGATATAAAATGCTTGTTTTTTTACTATTAGGTGGTTTCACTATTTCATCATGGATCTAGCTATTTGGATTTCTCTTCCATTCGAAGTTCTTGAACTTGTGTTGCTATGGCTCCCTTTATCGGTTGTGATAAAGTTTGGCACTGTGTGTAAAAAATGGAAGAATGCTTCACGGGACCCTTCTTTCTTGTTACGTTGCAATAATGTCTCCACGAACCAATTTGGATTTCTTGTTCATTTTCTCAATAGTGAAGACAATTGTTTTACTGTGCAATACCTTAATCAGAATGGCCACATATATCAATTTCATTTGGGATTCATAGATTCAAGATACAGAGTAGAGTGTGTCGTTGGACCAATGGTGGTTTTATCCTTATCAACAGAATGCTCCCAAACACACAACTATTTTGTAGCGAATCCATTTACAAAGTCATTTAAAAACATAGGGCTAGTACGAATTGGAGACTCGGGATTCTTTTCATTATTGGAAAATATAAGCAGTAGAAAATATGACCGGGTTGTTCTAAAACATATTTATGATGAAATGAAGTCTGAATTTTATGTTTGTAGTAGTCTTGATAGGGTATGGCAAAGGGCTGGTGTTCCATTTGGTGGCACTTCACCCCCCAAGAATGTAGTGTTATATAAAAGTAAAATGTTTTAGCTGTATCTCGACAACGAGTATGAATATTATCCTAGGTACGGGTATACAATCTACTGGTTTGATGTAATAAAAAATGAGTGGGGTTTTTCATTTGTTCCAATCACTCACATACGTTGTATGTCGTTAGCAATATACATGAATCAATTGACATGCCTTATCAATGATGGGTCCACTTATGTATGGTCAATTGAAGAATTAGATCATTTCCAATTTGGTCAACCATGTTTTGAACAAAGAATTCACTACTTTGAAGATGATTGGGGTTCCAGATGGAAGTTGTTGGAAGAAATTCCTGCAGATATAAATAGCAAATGTCCTGGCTATCTTCCGTTCTGAACAATCCATGGTATGGTTCTTATGTGCAACAGAAGTGAAGTTCCTTTCCTATTATATGACATGGTGACTTGCATTTGTTTTCCAATAGGTATTGATAGTTCAACTAATGGGCAGATGTCTCGGTTTTGGTACCCAGCACAAGAGGACTGCAATGATCTGATTGAGTATGGAGATGTTTTTGCAATTGCTGCCCGTATGGATTCTGTTGATGAGATTCCACCATTGGATATGGTGATGGATTCTTAGGATATTAGTATTGTTGGGGGTTCTTGTAAATATTTCCATTTTGGCCTCTATACATACTGTGTGTCTTTATGGTAATAATTTAAAATTATGTTTGTATCAATCTTTGTGACGTAAAATATTTAATATTGTTTCCGCTAAAGTTTTCTTATTTACATGTAGATGTTTGTCGATGTTATGATTTTTTCTTTGTTTGTATAATGATAATTTTTATGATTTATGTTATACATTATATTTGTAATGGTTTTTGTCATTGATTCTCAAATGGTTTTATGTGTTTGTGTTCATTTTAATATTTATATTTATATTTTGAGAGTATATATAGTTCCAAATTTTTAGATTCTTGTGTCGCAATAGTGTGGCTTCCATTTTCATTATAATATGATACATGGAAATTTAGGCTTCTTTTTTTGTTTGGGCCATTTGGAAGAATTCATTTGTTTTTTTTTTGCATTTTGAAATTATTTGTTTTTATTTTTAGGCATTTGGAAAAAACCTTATACATTTTCATAAGTTCATATACTTGGAAAAAAAAAAAACGATATACACTTTTTATGTTCAATGTTTATGATTGCATAATGAATACTTATTATTCATTGTAGACATGTCATCTGAAGGCACAAGCGTGCGTGCAAGAAAAATAACTTTGTCATCACAGTCACCTGAGAGGTCTAATGAAAGTTGTCGTTTGCGGTATCAACAATGAAGGATGTGATAAATGAGCGTAGGAGATCTACATATAAGAGAAAAACGAGTGAAGCCACTCTTCAAAATGATTCTATAGTTCCTTGTAATTATCATAGTACGAACGATATAATGGAAAGAACATTTCCTTTTGATAGTTCATTATCAGGATATGCTCCTCCTCAAGATAGCCTTGTTGTTCGATGCTCATCTAAAAATGTTCATAACATTGGGGAAACATCTTACAATCAGGAAGAATGCCATATCGATATTGTGCATGCAAATGTCCACCCTAACCCTTTCGTGTGTCCAATTGCATGTTCTGATGGCCAAAGGTTGCAAATAAGCGATGGTCGAGGTAATGATGACATTTTCTGTGATGATTTGAATGATAGTTTACTTGGCCATTTGTTTGATAATTTGGATTCAACTGCTCAAAACAAAATAAATTCAAATATTGCTTCTCAAAATAATGTGGTCCCACTAAGAGAATCAGTCATCCCTAATAGCATTTCACGTGGCACAATGGAGGTAACACAATTATATTTTGGTTTTCGCTACAATAGTGGTTGTTTAGCTACATTCCAGACTGATGTAAATTTTCAGTGTTTTTTGATTTGCTTTTCGTTTTTTATATTTCTAATTGCTTAGACAATGAATTTTATTTTCTTTGGACAGGACAGAAGTTATTCCAATAGAGGCATAGAAATTAACTTCATAGATGTTACATCTACTGATGTTAGAAGTGAAGAGGAACTATCTCATAGCGTTCATCCACATCGCCAAACAAAAGTAAATGTTGAGTGGATTTGACATTTTTCTCATTTTCTCATTTACAGTTGCCTTGAAATTGTGTTTTCTAAAATTTCATGGAGAAACCATGATGTCATCTCGTTAGGTTGGCCAATTGGAATCCAAAAGATAAAATTGTAAAACTATTGTAGATGTATTCGATTTAGTTTCAATTTTTGAATCTTTTTGTTTGGACATTTAGTTTTATAACGTATTTTATTTCTTCGAAACATGAAACAACTCATTTGAATAGAGGCAAAGAAACTACATGCAAAAATGTTGCGTCCACTGTTCTTAGAATCCAAGAGCAACCATCTAATAACCCTCATCCACATGAAGACATAAATTTGATTCTTTTTCATTTTCTTCATTTATAGTTAGTTGCAAATTAAATTTTAAAGTCTTTTATGATAGAGAGACCTTTACATCCTCTTAGATTTGTGAAATGCACACCATAAATTTGGAAACACATTCTCATAGATGCATTCCATGCGGTTCAAATTTGCGAAGGGAATCTCATGTTATTGAAGATGAAGTAAATGTTAGAAGAGATTTTACTCATCAAAATGGTTTTCAACATGGTTCGGCAAGTAGAGATCATATTCATTTTTATGAAAACATGATTGCAGTGCATAAAAGGTTTCGAGCAAAGATAGATAGCTTGTCATTTGTCCAGATGTGCCACATTTGCCAAGAATCATATCCCGGAATCCTTGTTGTCAGACATTCTAAGGGACTTATTTGTAGATGATGTAAGAGTGAAAGAGGAGCCCATTGTTTTTGTTGGTATAATAACATGGATCCTAGTGAGCAACCTCATATTTTAAGAATTCTTACTCAAGTTGAAGAAATGCTAATAGCACATGTGAATCCCATTTTGCAAGTGACACATGCTCGAGGTGGGCAATATAAGTATAGTGGTCATACAATTAGCTTTCCTCAAGATATTTCTACAATTGTACGAAGCCTTCCCCGACGTGTTGAAGATATTGACTTTCTAATTGTGAGGAGACATGGCGCTGAGTCTAAATATTATGAATGTTATGTCAAAAGATATCGAGTGATGGATGCATTGCTTTTCAAAATCCAGCGTGATCAATACTATTGAGATGTTGTAATTGATTATGATTCATTGAATGCTCTGCCCGAAGTTCAATAGATGTCTTTTCCAGGCTTAAATTTGTCGATTGTCATATTGAAGAATCTGAGGTCAATGAAACTAATAATGAACAGTTTCATGCTGAGCATTTTCCCTCTCATCCTTCTTCCTTTGTTGCTCGCCTACCAAATGAACACAGAGAAGTGGAAGAAATTAAAGCATTTCTTGATAATGTTCATTCTTCACATGTTCAAGACATGGATTGGCCCACTGTTGGAACCTCTCCTCTGAATGAATATAATACAGAGGGGCTGTTTGATATGGCATTCCCAACATTGCTCCCCACTGGTGATGCTGATTGGTTGCAACCACGTGTTTGTAGTGTTGAAGTTCATGAGTATGCATTGCATCTTCTTAGGTACTATGATTAGATATTTGGAAGCCATCCTCAGTTTCGATATTACCTATTAAACATGATAATGCGACATCGGAGCCAAGAAACTACTGCAGTTTTTGCAAAGAAACATTTACATGATAACTCACCTACAACAGTTGAGGAGTTGTGTCACCAACTATCTGATTTACCAGATAATAAGTTGGTTGAGCATCTTATGTGGTTTGGTTCTTCTCTGAGAGGTACAAGGGCATACTGGACTAAGTGTCGATCTGAATTGACGGACATGATTACTCAGTTAGGATGTCCATATTCATTTTTACTTTGAGTGTTGCTGACACAAAGTGGCCAGAGTTGCATAACCTCATGCCCATGAATTCACATTCTCATTCTTCAAATGAGGATCGTATGAAAATTGAGAATGTTATCTAGTACCCTCATATTGTTGCAGCATTTATGTACCATGGATTCAATATTTTTCGAGAGGAAGTTATCCAAAAATACCTTAAAGCTAAAGACTTTTGGTACAAGTTTGTGTTGAATTTTTCTTCTATAATTTTTCAACTTTGATTTTGGTTCTATTTATGTTGTTTGAAGTAAATATATGTTCATTTATTTCAGATATGAGTGGCAACACAGAGGTTCAGTGCATATCCACGGTTTCATATGGTTAGAAGGTGCTCCTGACATGGAAATACTTGATTGGTCAAATAGTTCTCATGTACATCTTGCAAAGATGTTCTTTGACAAATATGTAACTGCATGGAATCTGCGTGACATCCATCATCACAACATAATGGTTCCACAAGGCCTCAATGATGACCCTTGCCTGTTGAATACTGGTCAGGTTTTCTCTTGTGATCCTCATAATGATTACGAAGAATTGTTAAATCGTGTCCAAAGGCACACAAAGTGTACTGTGGGTTCTTGTTTGCGCAAAAAAGGTGCTATTCTAACATGTCAGTACAATGCTCCATGGGATCTTTGTGGTCAATCAATATTGTTCATAGATGATCAGGAAAGAAAAAATATGAGCCAGCAAGAAATGATGATAGGCTTAATGTACATAACATTGACCTTCTAATAATGTGGCGTGAAAATGTTGATTGCCAGCTAGTTCTTTCTCGCTATGCTGTGTTGAAATACATTGCTAAGTATGCATCGAAAGAAGAAAAACAGTCTGAAAGTTATCATCATATGTTAACTAGAATTTCAAATTTTATTGGCCCTAAGTATCCTGCTTTATGTGCATATAGAAAGTTTCTTTCAAAAATGATTGTTGACCGTGACATTGGAGCACAAGAAACATGCCATATGTTGCTTAAGCTACTTCTTGTTGTTTGTAGTCGAAAATTTATTTCCTCAAATGTTGGAAGAAAAGTTTTTAGGAAAATATCAAGGGATGGCTTGCGATGTTCATCTGAGAATACTTTCGTTCAACATTATCAGAAGAGACCTTTTTTCCTTGAACATCTATCTTTGATAGAAACAACAAGATATTGTACATTTGATAGCAAGCGTAAACAAGATCAATGGAAGGCTATAGATTTTCATGTTATTGTTCGGGTTTGGCCACGGTTTTATTCTATTCTTGGTGAGGCTTCAAAGGAATTTGAAACCTTTTGCTAGTCAGAATTGCTATTTTACAAGCCATTTCGTGACATTTCTACAGAAATTGGCCTTTCAGCTGAAGTTATTATTGAAAGCTGGAGGAATTTTTGATATTGAGCATGGCATGTTGATCGACAACCATCAATTATAGACAATATTGAAGACGAAGAAGATGGTGATTTTTCTAACCACGAAATGAATGTTGAAGATGATTTTCAAGAATGACAGATTTTTTCTCGTTTGGTTCCACCAAACAATGTGAATGTTTTTTATCTTCACACCCTTGGTCGAAGGGACTTTGATATATCCTTTGACTGGGAAAGTACAACTATTTCTGATGATGTTCCAGAGGAACTCCTAATTTTATAATGATTGCAAAATTAGCAGGTGATATTGTTGACCTTTCAAACAGGACATTTGCATCTCCAGGTTCTTTGTTTGAAAAACAACGACTTGATTTTGAGATTTTGTTAAGGAACTTTGCTGAATATGAAATTCGTGAAGCTCTTCTTATGATTATTTAGGGCACTGTGGGCACTAGGAAGTCTTTCCTTATCCATTGTATTTTTGAAGCTCTTTCTCATTCCTCAAGTGATGGAAGAAGCCCTTTTCTTCTTCTTATGCCAACAGGAATAACTGCTTTTAATATACATGTAAAAAAAATACACTCGGATCTAAAAATCCTAATTAAAGATATGCAGCCACTAAAGGGGCAGTCACTTGCAGTGTTCCAAGAAGAAATGTTACATGTTAGATATATATTGATTGATGAAATAAGCTTTCTGGGATCAAGGTTGTTTATGTAGATAGATGCTCAGTTACGAGAAGCATTTCCACAAAAAAAGGATTGTCCTTTTGGTGGGAGATCCATCATCCTTGTGGGTGACCTTGGCCAACTGCCTCCTATGAGAGATAAGCCTTTGTATGCAGGTAATATAGTAGGGAAAGTCTTGGGGAAAAAATTCAACATTGTTGTCACTCTTGACACAATTTTTCGCCAACAAGGGAATAATCAGAAACAATCTTATTTTCATAGAGTCCTCAATAGCATAAAAAACATAGAACTTGTTCTTGAAGATTGGGAATTTCTTATGTCTCGGGCTGATATGAGGTTGCATCCTATAGAAAGAGATTTATTTAATGCAGCAGTTCACATGTTTCCAACAAATAATTTGGTGTCTTTGCATAATAGGCATATGTTAAAATCATTAAATTCTCTAATTGCATGATGTGTTGCTGAATATTCAAGGTGTTCATAAGTCAGTGGTGTTGATGATGATCAATTGGACCGTGAAGTTTTGTTGTGTCGTGGTCAGCGTGTTATGTTGACATGTAATTTATGGGTTGATGCTGGCTTGGTGAATGGTGCACTTGATTTTGTTAAGGATATATTCTATGCGCCTACCTATAAGCCACTTGCACTTCCAATGTTCACAACTATTGTTTTTGATAAGTATGTTGGTGTTCCATTTGATGCAAGCAATCCAAACATTGTCCCTATCACCCCAGTGATAAGAGGAAATCAAAAACAAATTCCTTTGAAGATGGAATGGGCTCTTACAATCCACAAGTCACAGGGATTGACTTTAGAATGAGCATCAGTTGATATCAGGAATAAAGAGCAGCAAGGCCTTACCTTCACAGCCATATTAAGAGTGAAATCAATAGATGGTTTATGCATTGCACCACCTTTTACATTCCAGCGTTATTCCAACATGAAATATAGCACATATGTTACAATTAGGGAGAAGGAAGAGGAGCGATTGAAGTCCATATCACTATGAAATACAACTAATAACATTGTGGCCTTCTTTATAGTTCTGAACTTCAATTTTGTAGTGGATTATTTGATGTAGACAAAACAAAAAATATATGTTAAGGCTCAATGTTCTTTCTGTGGTTGCAATGTTGGTTAAATTGTGATTATTTTAAACACTAGTGTTGTTTTTATGTGCAAAATTGTATATCTCTGGTCTTAGAGTGTCCTATTATGTTGTTCTTCTTTAAATCCAATGTGTCCAATTTAGATGTTTTTTTTTTCATTTATGTTGCTTTGCTCCAATGGGAGTGTTACTATTTTATATCTTTCTCTTGCATTTCTGATTGTTGTGGTCTTCTATGTGGATCCCTTCACTTTGTTCACTAGGATCCATAAATGAAAATATTGCTTACATTTATAATATTGTTGTTGCAATTTCATGTTCTAGATGTTTATATCAATATTCTTGGCATTTATAGTATTAATACATTCATGTATTTATATCAATGTATTTATGGCCTAAATTCTATTTACTGTTTACAATGTAGTGTGTTATATAATGTAGTCATGGTCTATCATTATTGCATTCATTATATATATGTATATATATATATATATATATATATATATATATATATATATATATATATATATATATATATATATATATATATATATATATATATATCGCTGACATATATCCTTTGAAATATAACAATTTTGAATGTTCAGAAATGTTATGATAAATAATTATTTGAGAAAAAATACATATATCAACAATAGCAATTCTTAAATAAGTGTTCATTCACATAAGGAAATAAGACAAAAACAATGATAAAAGTACCGCATGCATTTGAATCCTTCCGATGTGGACAACACTTCGATTCCACTTTCATATTTGAGAAAACCTCCAGAAGATGCAAAAGTGCAAGTCTTGAAAAGGCTTCTTGGTTTGAAATGTGGTTATTATATTGGTTTTGGTTTATATCACCATTGAACTAATCTATTTTGACTCTTCTGTAGGAAATATTAATATTGGCACAAGCATCTTAAACAGCAAAGTAACATTTAATTCATTTTCAAGAACATGAGATTCACTTCGCAAATTTGAAGCATGTGGAATGGGTCAATGATAATGTCTTTATCCTACAACTGAAAAATATATAAATATTCTTATCTAAGTCAAGTGATTTATAAACAATGCGATCTTTGATTATTCCTAAAAGAGAAATAAGCATATAGATGGCTTACTTATCAAATAGACAGATGCATTCATATAATGGTTACTTTGTTTAAGAAACTAAACAAAGTAGTCATAAAAACATTATCGCATTCATCAATATATATATATATATATATATATATATATATATATATATATATATATATATATATATATATATATATATATATATCGCTGACATATATCCTCTGAAATATAACAATTCTCAATCTTCAGAAATGATATGATAAAGAATTATTTAAGAAAAAATACATATATCAACAATAGCAATTTTTAAACAAGTGTTCATTCACATAAGGAAATAAGACAAAAACAGTGATAGAAGTACCGTGTGCATTTGAATTCTTTCGGTGTGAACATCACTTTGATTCCACTTGGCTATTTGAGAAAAACCTCCAGAAGATGCAAAAGTGCAAGTCTTGAAAAATCTCTTGATAAAAAATGTGAAACCTTGATGCACTTTTTGATAAAATTTTTTTTTTTATAAGTAAAGCATATAGATGGCTTACTTATCAAATAGAAAGATGCATTCATATAATGGTTACTTTGTTTAAGAAATTAAACAAAGTAATTATAAAAACATTGTCGCATTCATCAATATATATATATATATATATATATATATATATATATATATATATATATATATATATATATATATATATATATATATATATATATATATATCCTCTAAAATATAACAATTCTCAATCTTCAGAAATGATATGATAAAGAATTATTTGAGAAAAAATACATATATCAACAATAGAAATTTTTAAACAAGTGTTCATTGACATAAGGAAATAAGACAAAAACAGTGATGGAAGTAGCGCATGCATTTGAATCCTTCCGGTGTGAACAACACTTTGATTCCACTTTGTTATTTGAGAAAAACCTCCAAAAGATGCAAAAGTGCAAGTCTTGAAAAAGCTTCTTGATAAAAATGTGAAACCTTGATGCAGTTTTTGATTAATTTTTTTTTTTTAAAGTACAGTAGTGCAACTTCCCAAGTAAAATTTTTATACAAATTGAGGACCCTTTCTAAATACATGAAAGTGTCTTAAATAATAAAAATAAAAACTACTATCAACAAAAATCGGTATAAGGTGTTCAAAATGTGACATGAAAATCTGGAATTTGGTATAAAATTAGTAGTGCGATGGTAGTTGAACTAATTCATTGAATCGACCTCTTCACTTGTGCTTGTAGGTCACAGATTGCGAGCATTGGTTGGATTTCCGGAGGCTGGCTCATCCTAGAATGTAGCTGGGCAGTGTAGGTGGCATAAGAGAGTTCGAGAACCATGCAATTGACCGCGTGAGACAGGCATTTCATGGCCATCTGTTGGCTATGAGGCTTGACTAGAAGAAACTAGAATGCATCCCATGTCAAGTTTTGAACTTCTCCAATCTATTTTTCTCTGCTTGCCAACTCCTGTCTCCATTGATGTTCCAGTTCCTTTGCTTTTGGGAGTTTTCTTGGAGAGCAATCGGAAATCAAATTAGACATATATAAATTGTTATTTACTAATTCGATTACAACATTCATTGTAGCTCTGGCTCTAGAAGTTTCCCTTTCGGCTTTCATTAGCTGAGATTCCCATTTTTAAAATAGGATTTCCTTGTGCGATTCTTGTATTTTTGGCAGATTTGCAGCCATTCCTTCCTCTGAATTTTGCCAAGAGAGAAAGTTTGTTATTTTTTCATCTGCTTTCTCCACTTCCAATCTCCTGTCAACTGCCTTGTCAATCAATGATGTAGAGATGTCGCACAATAGGTCGGCCAATGATATATTATGGGAAAGGATGTTCAATTGCCAGGACAAGGCTTTAGTTATCTCCAAGGCTTCTTTTTTGAATTCAGTAACCTGTGGATAACCATTGTATTTTTCTATCTGTAATTGTAGTTGTGCAATTTGATCATCCTTGGCCTTCTTTTCTTTCTCAATCACTATCTGAAGGCTGCTTAGTTCTTGAGACAACTTCTGTTGTTTCTGGAGAGCCTGCTTATCAATTTTGCGTTTCTCCAGATTCAACTGTTCTTTAAGTTGCTCATTTTGTTGCCTTTGTTCTGCTAGCTGCTGTTCTAGTTGATTAATATTTTGTTGTTCTTCTGCCGATTGCATCTCAAGCTCAGTGATCCTTTGATCTTTATCCCTGATTAGTTGACTAACCTCTGAGGCTTTGTCCATTGTTGTTGTTGTGTAAGCCCCTGCATACTGAGATAATTTTGTTAAATCCTCGGAAGGATTGACTTCTGACTTCCATACCACATTCATGATTTCATCGTGAGGAGTTAAAAGAGGTGCTTGATTGGTTTTCCTCTTTTTCCTCTGTCTTTTAACTACAACCCTGTGCTTTGGACTGTAGAATACATCAAGGGGTGGTATTTCCTCTATTTTTAGTACAATCCCTTCTGTGGGATTTTCGGGAATGATTTCTATATCCTGCTGGATTTTGGGTGGGCCGCTTGTCCCTTCAATCAGAACACTAATAACCTCAGACTGTTGTGTTGTGGGCGGTTTTGGTGTAGTGAGGTTTTGGGAGTCCTTTGGGATTTTTATGATTAGCTCGAATTTCTCCCATTCCTTGGTTAAAGTTGGATCAATATTTATATCAGTATGAAGGACCTCACTAGTTCCTTGCTTTGTCCTTTGCCTTTCAGGGCTCTTCTACTTTTCAGGAATCTTCTGGGTAGTTTTTCCTTCACTTTGCCCTTCATGTTGTAGCGTAGGGGTGGTATTTAATAAGTGCATCGATAGAGTTTCCAACCTCCTTGTTTTGAACTGTAGAAATTCTTCTACTCCCTCTGCTCCCAATTTGATTTTTGCAAGTTGTTTTACTTGAGAAAATAAGTCAGCTGAGGTGAAAAAATCATCATAATCATATATATCATGTTCAAACTTGGCAATTTTGACAAGAGAGGTGAAGATATAGGCTATTGCTTTTGGATCATATTGCCTCTTTGGAATGGTTGCTAACTTTAGCGCTTTTATTTTCTCTACTTCTTTCTCTGCATGTTTGAAGTCATGCAGTGTGAAAGTACTACATGGGAGGGGGAATGAAGGCCACATTTGCTTTTTGGACTCCTTTAGGTTTTTGGACATCCCTGCTTCTGCGATTTGATAAGCTATTTCCCTGGAAAATAGTTTATCGAGAATGTATAAGGGGAGAACATGTGGAGTAGAAGTGCTTCCAAAAAGTCTAATGTAGGTGAAGTTTTCTTCACCAAACCAATTACCAATTGATGTTAAGTCGACAGTGGCTTCATCAGATAACCAAGGAGCGGGTTTATTGAATATAGCATAATGAACAGGAAAAACAAAACCATGACAGATTCTATAAAGATGGTTTTTATAATGGGTTTTCCACAATTCCTTATGATAGATGTGAATGGGGTTTGGGTCTTGTGGAGTCCATTTCTAACCTAGAATGGGGTAGTCAGAATTGAAACAGATAGTGTCCATAATGTAGGCACTCATATAAAATGGGGGTATTACTCGGGTAGTCACAAACCTATTTCTTTTATAATCAAGGATATGGTTGGCCATTTTATCAGAAAAAATGGTTGCCCAATCCATGATATACGAATTAACCGATGCCTCCATTAAAGGAATCACTTCAATTGAAAACCTAGTGGAATCGGAGACTCCAAAGAGTCTACACATCATAGCACCAACATAATAGTAAGGAGATGCTAAGGAGCCAATAGAATACATACCCAATGATTCATGCTTGTGTTTTTTTGGGTAATGCCTCCACTGCCTGATAGGATCCGATTCCACGACATTTTCTTTGGCAAAGGCTTTGACAAATGCCTTGTTGTAATGCTTCTGCGGTTCTACCAAATGGTACATCTTTTTGATATCTTCTGCCCTGGACGACCCGAACATCCTTCCATCAACTATAAAAAATGCTTTGTTTGTAATGTTGATACTCTTGATTACCCATCTAACTAAGTCATTATAGGGTAATGTTCTGGCGTGGGCAGCTACTCTGTGGAGAAAAGAGCTGGCCAACTCCTTGAGAGTATTCTCTGATTTCTGAGTGGAGTCAGTTGTTCCCTTTTCTTCTTCAATTTCTTCTGGCTCTTCAGCTTCCAATAAATTGTATATGCTTTCCCATGAAGCTTTGCCCAGGCCGACGCAGGTAGTATCACCTATCAAGACCTTCTTTACTGGTTCCTCTTTGGGTAAGACTGGAATCTTTAATTTCTTTGATTTCTTCAACATTTCTGCTGAATTGATGAATTCAACGTTACTCTACAAAAGAAATAGATGAATGAAATAGAGGAGAAAATATGTTCCAAGATAATGCACAATACAGAAGATTAACAACAAATAAGCACAATAAGTGATATGAATTTGATATATTATGTTACCACGGATGAAATCCTCGAAGGATTCAACCATAACTGCTTTATTAATGATTTCGACAACTACCAATCGTGATCATTAAATGCCATAATTATATGTCGCATTGCACATATTAATAATGGTTCTTTAAAGTAAATATCATGACTTTCCCGATGAGCGATTAGCAATAATCACATATGGCAGATTGATAGGCCCAACTTTATGCTTTAGCCATTTCCTTGGTATGGCTCCAATTGTGATAAAGAGTGAGTTGTCATAGGGAGGTGGGATAATGTTTAAGAAATCAATAAATCATTTATTTCTCATTTACTAATGATTTATGCTCTTAAAACCCGCAAGCATTCGTTTAACTGTCCTATTTCCACTTTATTGAAAAGTGCGCCTTTATTTATCATGATGAAATCACATCGATAGATCTCAAATGGGAATTCGTTATGTGTTTCGGGACCTTACCGATGTGTGATTGCGATCGGCTTGTCGCATCGGCAGAGTTGTATGACCCCATGGAATGTTTCCTTAAGAAATTTGCGATATGCGCTTTCCGATTGTGTTATCGCATCGGGGAATGCCAAAGGAAATGTTAAGTCCATATTTTAGCCAAAGGATGTGCGCGATGCGATATGTTTCATTTATAGTTTATCTTATGACAAGGTTTTTGTTTCGTGTTTACATTGGATCGAACCTCATCATAAGGATTTTCATGTATCATATGGATTTTTTGCAAAATGCGATTGTTATTGAAGTTATCCTAAAAGCAAAAAGACTTATTATTTAGAACTATTGATTTTAGCTAAGTTTATTAAAAAAGGGACCCATTTCTTGTTAAAATTTTTATATAAAAATTTTGAAATGGAGGGGGAGGGGGTTGTTGTATAGCACAAGAAGTTTCTAATATTTTTCCCTTGGGTTTATTAATTCCTAATGGTTTATAATATCAAATTATTGGTTTTCTTCATTCTTCAACTTTTTAATATTAATAATTCCTTGTCTTTATAATCCCTTGAGGTTTTATTATTAATCCCTTGGGTTTATTTTTCATTTGGATTTATTATATCAATCCCTTGGGTTCATTATTCGCTTGGGTTTATATTATTAGTCCCTTTTGTTCAATAATATTGCCTTACATTCATAATAGCTTGGGGTTTTAGTATTAATCCCTTGGGGTTATAATATCAATTGATTGGGTTTTATTCGTGAGTCAAACATGGTTTATTATAATTTTGGCCATGGCACAACATGGAATTGTGATACGAATTGTCTCAATATGTAAATCAATGATGGTCGATCATGTTTATAATATTAGTCCCTTGGATTTAATATTATTCCCTTGAGTCCATAATCCCTTGGGGTCTTAGTATTGATTGCTTCGTTTTATTATTCCTTTGGGTTTCTCATATTAATCCCAAGGGTTTATTATTCCCTTAGGTTTATAATATCAATCATGGTAAACCATGGTTGACTCTCACATTCTGACAATGATTATCTCACCATCAAATTAAATCATGTTTATTTTGATGTTTGTAGTATTTACATTTGGGTTTACCATTGTTGGGTTTATAGTATTAGTCCCTTTGGTTTAATACGATTCCATTGGGTTCACAATCCCTTGGTATTTTAGTATTAATCCCTTGGGTTTATAGTTCATTGGGGTTTTAGTATTAATCCCTTGGGTTTATTGTTCATTTGGGTTTATAATATGAATCCCTTGGGTTCCTTATTCCGTTTGGTTTATAATATCAATCATTGTAGTATTTACATTTGGGTTTACCATTGTTGGGTTTATAGTATTAGGCCCTTTGGTTTAATATTATTCCATTTGGTTCATAATCCCTTGGGCTTTTAGTATTAATCCCCGGGGTTTATTGTTCATTGGGGTTTTAGTATTAATCCCTTGGGTTTATTGTTCATTTGTGTTTATAATATCAATCCCTTGGGTTCATTATTCCGTTTGGTTTTTAATATCAATCATTGTAAACCATTGCCGATCATAGCCAAACGTGGTCAATCATGGCTGAATGTCACATTGTGACAAGAATTGTCTCACCATCAAAATAAACCATGTTTATTTTAGTGTTTGTAGTATTTATATTTGGGTTTACCAATGTTGGGTTTATAATATTAGTCCCATGCTTCAATGTTGTTGGGTCTATAGTATTAGGCCCTTTGGTTTAATATTATTCCATTGGGTTCATAATCCCTTGGGTTTATTGTTCATTGGGGTTTTAGTATTAATCCCTTGGGTTTATTGTTCATTTGGGTTTATAATATCAATCCATTGGGTTCATTATTGCATTTGGTTTATAATATCAATCATTGTAAACCATTGTCAATCATAGCCAAACATGGTCAATCATGGTTAAATGTCGCATTGTGACAAGAATTGTCTCACCGTCAAAATAAACCATGTTTATTTTAGTGTTTGTGGTATTTATGTTTGGGTTTACCAATGTTGGTTTTATACTATTAGTCCCTTGGTTGAATGTTGAATTTTGACAAAGATTGACTCACCATGAAAATAAACCATGTTTATTTTAGTGTTTGTAGTGTTTATATTTGGGTTTAACAATGTTGGGTTTATAATATTAGTCCCATGGGTTTAATATTATTTCCTTGGGTTCATAAACCCTTGGGGTTTTAGTATTGATCCCTTTGTTTATTATTCATTTAGGTTTATAATATCAATCCCTTGGGTTTATTATTCCCTTTGGTTTATAATATAGATCATGGTAAACCATTTTCAATCATAGCCAATCATGGTTCAATGTCACATTGCGACAATGATTGTGTCACCATGAAAATAAATAATAATCCCTTGGGTTTATTATTCCTTTGGGTTTATTATATCAATACCTTCGGTTTATTATTCCCTTGGGTTTATAATCCCTTAGGCTTTTAGTATTAATCCCTTGGGTTTATTGTTCATTGGGATTTTAGTATTAATCCCTTGGGTCTATTGTTCATTTGGGTTTATGATATCAATCACTTGGGTTCATTATTCCATTTGGTTTATAATATCAATCATTGTAAACCATTGCCCCTTGGGTTTATTATTACATGGGTTTATTATATCAATACCTTGGGTTTATTATTCCCTTGGGTTTATAATCCCTTGGGTTTTTAGTATTAATCCCTTTGGGTTTATTGTTCATTGGAGTTTTAGTATTAATCCCTTGGGTTTACTGTTCATTTGGGTTTATGATATCAATCCCTTGGGTTCATTATTCCGTTTCGTTTATAATATCAATCATTATAAACCATTGGCCCTTGGGTTTATTATTCCTTTGGGTTTATTATATCAATACCTTGGGTTTATTATTCTCTTGGGTTTATAATCCCTTGGGATTTTAGTATTAATCCCTTGGGTTTATTGTTCATTGGGGTTTTAATATTAATCCCTTGGGTTTATTTTTCATTTGGGTTTATGATATCAATCCCTTGGGTTCATTATTCCATTTGGTTTATAACATCAATCATTGTAAACCATTTCCCCTTGGGTTTATTATTCCTCTGTGTTTATTATATCAATACCTTGGGGTTTATTATTCCCTTAGGTTTATAATCCCTTGGGCTTTTAGTATTAATCCCTTGGGTTTGTTGTTCATTAGGGTTTTAGTATTAATCCCTTGGGTTTTTTGTTCATTTAGGTTTATGATATCAATCCCTTGGGTTCATTATTCTCTTTGGTTTATAATATCAATCATTGTAGACCATTGCCCCTTGGGTTTATTATACCAATACCTTGCGTTTATTATTCCCTTGGGTTTATAATCCCTTGGATTTTAGTATTAATCCCTTGGGTTTATTGTTCATTTGGGTTTATGATATCAATCCCTTGGGTTCATTATTCCATTTGGCTTATAATATTAATCATTGTAGACCATTTCCCCTTGGGTTTATTATATAAATACCTTGGGTTTATTATTCTTTTGGGTTTATAATCCCTTCGGCTTTTAGTATTAATCCCTTAGGTTTATTGTTCATTGGGGTTTTAGTATTAATCCCTTGGGTTTATTGTTCATTTTGGTTTATAATATCAATCCCTTGGGTTCATTATTGTGTTTGTTTTATAATATCAATCATTGTAAACCATTGTCAATCATAGCCAAACATGGTCTATCATGGTTGAATGTCGCATTGTGACAAGAATTGTCTCACCATCAAAATAAACCATGTTTATTTTAGTGTTTGTGGTATTTATATTTGGGTTTACCAATGTTGGTTTTATAATATTAGTCCCTTGGTTGAATGTCGCATTTTCACATAGATTGACTCACCATGAAAATAAACCATGTTTATTTTAGTGTTTGTAGTGTTTATATTTGGGTTTAACAATGTTGGGTTTATAATATTAGTCCCATGGGTTTAAAATTATTTCGTTGGGTTCATAAACCCTTGAGGTTTTAGTATTGACCCCTTTGTTTATTATTCCTTTAGATTTATAATATCAATCCCTTGGGTTCGTTATTCCCTTCGGTTTATAATATCAATCATGGTAAACCATTGTCAATCATAGCCAACCATGGTTCAATGTCACATTGTGACAACGATTGTCTCACCATGAAAATAAATAATAATCCCTTGGGTTTATTATTCCTTTGGGTTTATTATATCAATACCTTGGGTTTATTATTCCCTTGGGTTTATAATCCCTTGGGATTTTAGTATTAATCCCTTGGGTTTATTGTTCATTTGGGTTTATGATATCAATCCCTTGGGTTCATTATTCCGTTTGGTTTATAATATCAATCATTGTAAACCATTGCCAATCATAGCCAAACATGGTCAATCATGGTTGAATGTCGCATTGTGACAAGAATTGTCTCACCATCAAAATAAACGATGTTTATTTTAGTGTTTGTAGTATTTATAAACCCTTGGGTTCATAAACCCTTGGGGTCTTTTCCCACTTTTAATATTGTTAGCACGACTATCGAGGCATACCCCTCATCGCAATCGGCGTTTCCCCATATATATATATATATATATATATATATATATATATATATATATATATATATATATATATATATATATATATATATATATCATTGATATGATGGACCCACCACAATCATGAAACGTAATACATAGGCTCTCAGGTTCGGCTTACCCATATTGCAATCGGCAATAATTTCTATTATAATCTCTCTATAATTGAAATATATAAAATGCGCAATCATAAAAATACTTTTCGACCTTCCAGACCTAACATGACTTAAAACCATAATGAACATACCTTTCGGGTCTGGCCCGGGATCGCAAATTGCAATCGCTGATCATTGAATGCACCAACATACGTATTCAACGTTTTACGAAGTCATTGGGCTGTTAAAACATAACGTAAATATATTTTAGGTTCGGCTTACTCGGATCACAATCGGCAATCATTGAATGCACCAACATATGTATTCAGTGCCTTACGGACCCGCCGGGGTTTTAAACAAAGCGTAAATATGTTTAAGGTCCAATAGCATTAATCACAATTAGCAATCTTTATATATGTAGATACATATAACTGTGGACCTGCGAGGACTTTACAACAAAATATAAATGTGTTTCGAGTCTGCACTACTCATCACAATCAGGAATTGGTGATTCCTATGCTAATAACCTGCTCGCTGCACTTTTGCGATTGCGATTTATTTTCATTAGTAATATATATATATATATATATATATATATATATATATATATATATATATATATATATATATATATATAGATAAGGGGACCACTCCATATAAATTCTTATATTATGAGTTGATTTAATTCTTGCCTACATTCAGTGCCTTACGGACTTGTCGGGCTTTTAAACATAACGTAAATATGTTTTGGGTCCGGCACCATTAATCACAATCGACAATATTTATATATGTACATGCATATAATTGCAGACCCGCCGGGACTTTATAACAAAATATAAATGTGTTTTGGGTACGCATTGCTCATCGCAATTGGGAATCGGTGATTCTTGTGGTAATAACCTCCCCACTGCACTTTTGCGATTGCGATTTATTTGCATTAGTAATATATATAGAAGGGAACCACTCCATATAACTTCTTATATTATGAGTTGATTTAATTCTTGCTTGTATTCAATGCCTTACGGACCCATTGGGCTTTTAAACATAACGTAAATATGTTTTGGGTCTGCCACCATTAATCGCAATCGACAATCTTTATATATGTAGATACATATAACTGTGGACCCGCCGGGACTTTACAACAAAATGTAAATGTGTTTCGGGTCCACACTACTCATCGCAGTGAGGAATCGGTGATTCTTGTGGTAATAACCTGCCCGCTGCACTTTTGCGATTGCAATTTATTTGCATTAGTAATATATATATATATATATATATATATATAAGGGGACCAGTCCATATAACTTCTTATATTATGAGTTGATTTAATTCTTACCTATATTATTATAATATTATAATATTATAATATTATTATAATATTATAATCAAATATTATTATTATTATGATTGTTAATAAATTTTTTATAATTTTATATTATTAGATTATTTAAATAATATAATGGTAATATAATATTATTAATAATCCTATATAGTTATTTATATAATTAATAATCCTAAATTTGTTGAATAATATTTATATAGTTATTAATAATCTTAAACACTGATAATAATTAACCCTATGTATACAAACGCTAAGATAAATGTTAAAAATACTAATATTATTATGAGTTTATATTATTATAATAATATTAATATAATAATCATAAATATATAAGAATATAAGAATATAGTTGCTATTATTTTTTATGAATGATCATAAATAATAAATAATTGATTTTTATTGTTCCTATTATAATAATATATTATAATAATGTTGATTATATTATTATTATAATAATAATTATATTTGTATATTATTATAATAATATTATAATAATAATATAATATTATTATAATATTATAATCACCAATTATTATTATTATTGTTATTAGTTTTTTTATAATTTTATATTATTAGGTTATTTAAATAATATAAAAATAATCTAATATTATTATGAGCTATTCTTACCTATATTATTATAACATTATAATAATATTATATTATTATAATATTATAATCAAATATTATTATTATAGTTGTTAATAATTTTTTATAATTTTATATTATTAGATTATTTAAATAATATAATGATAATATAATATTATTAATAGTCCTATATAGTTATTAATAATCCTAAATTTGTTGGATAATATTTATATAGTTATTAATAATTTTAAACACTGATAATACTTAACCCTATGTATACAAACGCTAAGATAAATGTTAAAAATACTAATATTATTATGAGTTTATATTATTATAATAATATTAATATAATAATCATAAATATATAAGAATATAAAAATATAGTTGCTATTATTTTTTATTAATGATGATAAATAATAAATAATTTATTTTTATTGTTCCTATTATAATGATATATTATAATAATGTTGATTATATTATTATTATAATAATAATTATATTTGTATATTATTATAATAATATTATAATAATAATATAATATTATTATAATATTATAATCCATTATATTATTATTATTATTATTATTATTAGTTTTTTTTATAATTTTATATTATTAGGTTATTTAAATAATATAAAAATAATCTAATATTATTATGAGCTATTCTTATTATTAATTAATATATATTAGGAGTATATATAATTATTATAAGATTAATATAATATTTATACAGTAATATATATAAATAATCTGGTTGCTAATATTTATATAGTTATTAACAATCCTATATAGTTATTTACATAGTTATTAATAATTCTAAATACTCATAATCATTATTAATGTGGTTGATATAAGTCTTTCGGCGTATATCAACCACATTAGAAAATGTGGTTGATATATATACTTGATATATGCTTATTGGCGTATATCAACCTTGGTAAATATGGCTGTGTTAATCTTAGCATTATTATGAAACATATTATGATTCATAATATATATAAAAATAAATAAATAAATAAATTCTGACAAATTTAAAATTTTATAATACAGAAAATTAATGACATTTATTATTATTTTATTTTTATTACATTATCAATAATTTATATATAAAAAGGTTATTGGTCATTTAAAAACAATTGACGTTCTATGTATGAAATTATGCAAACTATATTATGTTAAATTATATTTATATTGAATTTTTTATTAAATTTAATTAATTTATAATAAACAGAAAAATTATAATATCTATATATATATATATATATATATATATATATATATATATTACTGTAAAATAATTTTTAATACTTTTATTATATTTAATATAAAATATATATTAATTGTAATTAAAAAATGATTATGAGAAGTATTTAAATAATGTTTTGGGACATTGTGTAAAAATGATGAAAAACATACAATCGAGTCTTGTTTTGAATATATAACTTTTATGTATGGAAAATTTGCATAACTTAAAAAGTAGTGTTTTTCTAAGATTGACATGTTATTTTTTTAGTAGAAGTTTTTAAGTGTGATTTTTTGGATTTTTTTTTTTTTTCAATCTAATTTGTGTAGAATTTGGTAATAATTCATTAAAATCAGAAGTTAGATAGGTGAACTCTTCATAATTGAAGTAACTGAGGGGTTTATGAGGGGTCAAATCCATATGTGCGGTCACAAAGCTAGTTTAAACAACACAAATCAAGATTTCGACAAAAAAAATTGCCAAATTCTTCGGAAACACCAAAAATTTACAGTTAAAGACTATTTTGTTTTTTTCCCTCTAAAACATAATTGATATGTTCTTGTTAGGTCTTTGGCTTGGTATCTAAATGCTTGATTTTTTTTAAACAAATTGGTACGATTGTAGATAACAAATGGATCTTCTGCATCATTATTTTTCCATAAATTTTAATGTTGATTTTTTTTTAAAGCATAGTGGAGTCTTAAAATGACTAGGTTGATTGTTAAGCCCTAGTATGAGGGTCTTAAGATGTTGTTAGAAAATTATATATTACAGAGAAATGGTACACATAAAATATTGCAAAAACACAAACATAGAAATTGCATAAAACAAGAGAGACACAGATATACGTGGTTCATGCAGTTTGGCCTGCGTCCACGAAGAAACAACTAGTCCTTCCTTTTATATTATCCAATAAAATGAAGATATACAATGTACAACAGATCTGTTGTAATTTCCCCTTCGCTCTCACATTGTCTCCTCTCTCTTTCTCTCTTAGAATACACATATACACAACCTCAATAATATTCCCTCATATATAGTGAGGGGTTTCCTTCTAGGGAAAAAAACCCTAAATTAAACATAACTTCTACTATTAAATCATCTGCTTAATGAAAGGCCCAGATTGACTACGAAATTACAATATTTTAGAAGGAAATTTTACATCTATTTTTAGCTTTGGGGGCGTTGTTTCTGAACCCCCACTAGGGGGCTCATAAAATCATCGCTGCCCCCCCCAAGACCCCCCTAATGGTGATTAAACAGGTGACATTGCCGCTTGTTACGAATTGGGGTCCAACACGACGATACCTTTAAATATAGAAGGTAACCAAGATTCACATCCAACAATTCATAATTTTATTATTATTATTCCCAACAATCTTGTAAGTCTTCATTTGTTTATAGTCCAAAAAAATAAAATAAAAATCAATAATTAATCTATGAAAAAAATATATATTTAGAATCTGAACATAGATCTCTATAAGTGTGTTTAGCAATGAATATGTAGATATACAAAATCATGGTTGAAAATAAGGAAGATGTAAAAGTGGACGTGTTTTTGGTTTATCTAGACCAAACCAAGATGTTTGTGATTCTGAACATAAAACTAAAGTAGCCACCTCATCCACCACATAATTGAAAAAGGTGTTCCCCACTATTTGTTTTTGAAATTAATAACATGTGCACATTATTAACACATGCATTTTATTAGCATATAGACATCATAGGATGTGCACACAGTACATAATGTGCATGCATTATTTTTTCCATCTCTTATCATCTTTCCCCTCTCTCTCTCCCTATTTTGCCTAATTCTCCTACATCTCTTTCTCTCTTCCCCTTTCTCTCTACCTTTTCTCTTCCTATGTTTTCCTCCTAACTCTCTCTCACCCCCTATGCCCCCACTCTCTCTAGACCTTTCGATCTCTGCCCCTCTCCCTTTTTTTTTGTTTTTGTTTGTTTGTTTTGTTTTTGTTTTTGTTTTTTGGTTTTGTTTTGTTTTTGTTTTTGTCTTTGTTTTTGTTTTTGGTTTTATGTTTTTTTACTTTCCATATTTCCGACCCCTCTCTTTCTTATCCTTTCCTCATTACTCTCTTTATCTTTGTCCATTTCTCTCTTTATCCCACAATGTATCCCATTATCTATCTCTCACTCCCTTTCTATGTCTCTCCCCTTTTCACTATCCTTTTGATTGTATATACCTTTTTCCTTATGTCTCCATATGATATCCCCCCTCTTCATCCTTTTCTCTCTTTCCCTATACATTTTTCTCTTTGTCCTTAAGTCTCCCTCTTATATACCTCTCTTTCTCTCTCCTTTGCTAAGCCTTTCCAACTCTCCCTCTATGCCATCCCCCTCTTCATCCTTTTCTTTCTCCCTATACCTTTCTCTTTATCCTTATATCTCCCCCCTATATCCCTTTTTCTCTCCTTTACTAAGCCACCACCACTGTCTCCCTACCCCCCACTCCCTCTCTCTTTCTTTCCTCATATACTTCCCTCTCTCACTCTTCTTGCGTTTCGCTCCCTTTTTTACCCATTTCCCTATCCCTTCCTTTCTTTCTCTCCCTATGTCTCCCTCTTTATATCTCTCTACCCCTTTCAATATTTCCTCATATATCTCCTTCTTCTCTCTCTTTCTTCCCCTATCTCTCTCTTCCTCCTTGTATGTCTCCCTCCTATATCCATCTATTTTTCTCTCTCCCATTCTCCCCTGTATGTATCCCTCCTACATCATTCTCTCTCTCTCTTTCTTAACCTAATCTCTCCCCTATCTCCACACCTTTCTCTCTCCCCCATCCCTATCCCTCTTTCTATATGTTTATCCCTTTCCCCATTTTCTCATTTATCTCTCTTCCTTTCTCATTTATCTCTCTCTCTCTCTCTCTCCTCTCTCTTCTTATGTCTTCCTCTTTCTATCTCTCTTCCATTTTACCTATCTACTCATCTTTATACGTCTCTCTCTTTCCCTATTTATTCAATTCCCATTCTCTCCCCCCATGTATGTGTCCCTCCTATATCTCTCTTCTCTCCCTCTCTCCTCCCATATGTATCTCTCCTATACCCCACCTCTCTCTCTCTGTTTCCCCCTATACGTCTCCTTTTTACATCCCTCTCTTTCTCACCTATCCATCTCCTCCCCTTTCCCCTCTCTCTCCCACCCCCTTATTTTTCCTTATATTTCCCTTTCTCTCTCTCCTATCTATCCATCCTTTTTTCTCTGCCCACCCCTTTTTCTCTCTTCCTATGTCTCTCACTATATTCCTATTTCTATGCTTCCCAAAACCTCCACCCTTTATCTCTTTCTCCCTCTCTCCCTAACTCCTTCCCACCTCACTCTCTCCCCTTCCTCTATATCTATATCTGCTCGCCCCGTCTTCCCCCATCTCTATCATTATATCTATCTTCCTTCCCCTATATCTCTCTCTCCCCCCACCCCATAAGTCTCCATCCAACATCCATACATCTCTCTTCCCCCCACCTCCCCCCTTTTCTCTCTCCACCATCTATCTCCCTTTCCCTTTTCCTCTCTCCCCCATCTCTCTCCCTACCTCCCCACTCTCCCTCCTTTTTTGTCTCTCAATATCCCTTTCTCTCTATCTACTTGTGTCCCCCCATCTCTCTCTCTCTCTCTCTCTCTCTCTCTCTCTCTTCCCACCACCTTCCCCTTTTCCTCTTCACCCCATCTCTCTCCTTCCCTCCCCCCTCTCCCTCTCTTTTTGTCTCTCAATATCCCTCTCTCTCTCTATCTTCATGTGTCCCGTCATCTCTCTCTCTCCCCCCCATATGTCTACCTTTATCCATCCCCCTATATATATCCTTCTTACATACCTCTCTCTCCCCCACCTCTCTCCTTTCCAACCTTCTCTCTCTAACACACACTCTCTTTGTCCCCTTTTCTCTCTCTCTCCCCCCGTCTCTCTCTCGCCCATGTATGTATCCATTTTATATCACTCTCTCTATATTTTTTTCCATAAGCCTCCCTCTCACTCTACCCCTTTCCCTACCCCACATTTTCCTTTCCCCATCATGCTCTCTCTCTCTCTCTCTCTCTCTCTCTCAAACACACACACACACTTTCTAACCGCTCTCTTTTTCCCTCTATATCCATTTCCCTATCCCTTTCTCTCCCTTCCTCTCTCCCCCCTTTCCTAATTCCACTCTCTCTAGTCACTTTCCCTACCCATTTCTATCTCTCCCAACAAATTATCTTTAATCTTACTCCAAAATATCAATACAATATTTTATTTTTCTTTTTAAATAAAAAATCCTAGTAGGAGTTATACCTAGAACCTAGGCAGTTGTGTAAAGTGGTGAGAGTATCCTAGAAAACAATGGTAGTTTGTGCACAAAGATAATGAAGGAATCAATGAAAGCATACTTAAGAACATAACCTAATAATGAATGAGATGATGAAACCATATTTGGAAAAGTAGATGATTAGAAATAATATTAACAAGATGTATTCGACAAACCTCCCTTAACGATTCACAAAGGAAAAGCCATAATTAACATCAATTGTGAGAATGAAGTTATAGCCTAGGATAATGACTTGTATATTAATATAAAAGAGTGAAAAAAAAAATGAAGCCAAAAAATGTAAACATGACCACTTGCAAAATTCATATATTGAAAGACAAAAGAAAGCAACTTCTAAATTTCCCAGAAAAACCACAAATTCACAAAATTTTGCCATAGCTCATAACTTAAACCTTAATAGAAAAACACTTTACAAATTAATAAAAAAATGTATCTAACATATGAAAGATGTTGTTTATTAGTGTAGATCCTTCAAGTGATAGGATTTTTTGAGTGGATGAGTTTAAGAACTATGCAAGCGGTCGATCAGGCTCAACAACAAGCAAGGTATATACTCTGACAATCATTTCTTATAATGAGCAAGATAATGCGCATTCCTTATGGTAAATACCCATAGCATTAGAGTGAAACCCAAAGTGAGAGCTAGCAGGAAGCTTTGATTTTTATTTAATGGTTAGGGGAAAAAGCTATAATGGGAGGTAGGGGAAAGCTTTAATTATGATTTATAGGTTAGGGATTGTGGAAGTGTTTTTGGATGATGGTTATAGGGGTTTATGATGATTAGAGGTATTATAGGGGTTAATCATTATAATATTTTAGGGTGGATATATTGGTTAAGTATGATTGGGTTAGGGTTGATTATGCTTAAGTAGGGGTGCTAGGTGTTATAAATTTTACACTAAAAATGGGATATGGGCTAAAGGAGTTAGATATTGCATATGGTAAAGGACATAAAATATATGGGTATAGGGCCTATAAGTTATGATTTTCAGCTATAGATCTTAGGATTAAGAGGTTGTAATAGTTAATATTTATGCAAGCTATAGGGATTAAGCATTGGGTATGATATTCATTAATGATATTAATGTCTATGTATGATAAATGGTTATGGTTTAGTGGTTATATCCATTAGGGCTTGATGTTTATAATCATTATAACAAAAGTAAAGATTTATATATATATATATATATATATATATATATATATATATATATTAATATTAGGATGACATTATTTAAGTTAGGGGTTCCTTTTCTTTTTCTTTTAGAGTTTATTTATAGTTATTTTTGATATTATATCATGTCCATACGAAAAAAAGACAAAGTAATCCCATTTAAGAATTATGTTAAATGATATATGAAATGAAAAACAACTTTATTCTACTCTTTATTGGACAACTTTCCCTTGTGATTAGATTTATATATCTATTAAAGTAATTAGTAAAGAGCTTCTCTTCCCTATCTTATTTTTCGGAGTGTTATTTTATTGAGTCTTTTATATAATTATACTTAGAATATGATTAAATTAGACCAAAAATATGTGGCAAATCATAAAATTCTGAGATCTTTAAAGTCTTACTATTTTTATATTATTTATGCTAACTATTTTAAAACAAATATTAATGAAAATTTCCATATTTTGTTATTCTTTAATATTAAAATGCCCTCTACCATAATACTTTAATAACCATGTTATCCATTGAACTATAATTTTTCATTCTAAAATACTTTTTCCTAATGACCATTACACCTCAAGCAGGTATTATATCATTTATAGTTGTAATCTATTAAAAGAAACTAAAAGGACAACAACTATTTTGTTGATTAAGTTAAATGTTACAAACTCCAATTAATTGCTCACGTGTCACTAATTTCATCATCAAATACTTCATGCTTATAAAGTTCTGCTTATGTGAAAAAAATCTATCTACCAAAACATCACCTTAATTTGAGACTTAAATTTGTTATTTTTTTCATTACTTACCGACTATTATTATCCACAAAATTTTACACTTGCTCAACATTCATTGCATTGATAAAGCTATATTGGTATAGATCATGGATGCCATGTTGACTAGCATCTTTGAAGAGCATCCACCAATAAAGAATATAGTTCTATTAATTTATCCTGTCCACCAATAGAGAATATAGTTCTATTAATTTATCCTTTCCACCACTAGAGGATATAGTTCTATCAATTTATCAAAGGAAAGGAGCTTCGTCACTAGGACAAGTGCTTCTATGGGAAAATGTTCTAATAGAAATTCCCCAAACGAGTATAGTACTTCGACACAATGGGAAGTATCGCTTAAAGGGAAGAGCACTAATCCAAGTATCAATCTTAGAAATGATCCTGATATTAGAATTTTCATATCATAATTTCTTTTGAACATTTTTCAAATCCTTCATGTGTTTTCCATGATTTGTCGCCTAATCCCCAAATTACTACTCATTGTGTTGTTAATTCTCTTTTTAACCAGCTAAGAACGTGCAAAACTAAGCGTGAAAAAAATGTTATCATCCTCATGAGGCTCCGCAATTTTTTGGACAACTCATATTCATCCAACTTGCCACATAAATGTAACTATATACAAAGTTTAAAGTTTTTTTTAGTGTTCGAGTCTTCATTTTTAGAATTTTTTTTAGCAGAGCTATAATATATAGTTTAATCGTTTAATCATGCTAAAAGAAAATAATAAATCCCTAAAATTTTACATAAATAAAATAATAAGCCTCTTGTTATGGAATTTTTGCTAGTTCACTTTGGGCTTCTTGTTATGGAAATAATTTTGCATGTTCACTTGTGGGCGTCCTTATAGTGGAACAAGCTTTCTAAAATTTATGTTCTTTAACTAAACAAAATTATACAATCATGCTAAAAGAAATATTAAATCCCTAAAATCTTACATAGATAAAACAATAAGCCTCTTGTTATAGAAAATAGTAAATCCCTAAAATCTTACATATATAAAACAATAAGCCTATTGTTATAGAAATTTAGCTAATTCAATGATGGGTGTCCTTATATTGGAACAAGCTTTCTAAAATTTATGTTCTTTAACTAAAAAATTATAACGACGAGATTTAAAGCTGAGCAAATATTCTTCATCATCTGCACAATCAGAGAAATGAAACCACGACCTTGTAAAATGAAGCGATACGATTGTCTGTTTCTCTCCTTGGCGTAGCTAGGTGTTAGGATGGCAATGGAATAACAATTTCAATTCATGGAATTGTTCCAACCCTCCGACTAGATTCGATTCGATTCTCTGATTATATATATCAGCTTCAGCATGCCCGCCTACATCCATTTCCCCGACGATTCATCATGGCTTCTCTGGTCTGACTCTGTTACCACAGTTTTCAAATGAATTAATTGAAAATATATTAAATTTCTAATATGAAAACAAAAATGATTAAAATATACAATTTTCTGAGATAATATTCAATTTTAATTTTTTTAAAATAAAAATAAAAGTATTTATAATGATAACTACTTTAATAATTTGAAGGTTAATAATATAATTTACATCATAATTTAAATAGAGAGGCTAACCATTATCAATACAGATTTCAAAGATATATCTTAATAAGGTGGAGAAGTAATTATATTTTTATTAAAGTGGTTTTTAACTATTTTGTTTACTTAAATTTTTGTGAAACAAAAATATCTTAAAACAATATGAGTTATCTAAAATTTAAGATAATATCAAAAATATTTAATTAATTAATATTTACGTAAATATATATTGTGAAAGGGTAATTTAATATGTGAAGAAAAATAAATAATTTTCAATCTAGAATTAGAGTAGAAGGATGTGATTAGATACATAACCATGTATCATTTTAGGAAAGAAGATACTAAAATGTGGGGAAACTCATTATCATAGAGTTTAATAATACAATAATCTACACATTAACAAATTCATGTATATATTAATAACATATTAACACATTCATGAAATATTATCACAATTTGATGAACAAGAAATGATATTGCAACATGATGAACAAGAAACAATTTCATAATGTGACAACATTGACCTATGTTTGCTAGGTTGATCTAGGTTTACTAGGTTGACCTAGGTTTATTAGGCTAACTTAGGTTTGTTAGATTTACTAGGGTTTTCTAGGTTTACTAGGTTTAGTGGGTTAACCTAGGCTTACTAGGCTTACTAAGGTTTATTAGGCTTAGTGATTATCCAAATATTAGGAAAATGTCAAAAATACTTAATCAATATTTATGTAAAATATATATTGTAAAAAGACAATATTAAGGAAAGAAAAAAAAAATCAGTGTAGAACAAGAGCAAAAGGAAAATGTTAGACACATAACCATGCATCGTTTTATGAAACACGATCTTAACATGTGGAAAAACCAATAATCATGGAGATGAATAATACATTGATCTACACATTACCCTACACAATAATACATTAATAAAATATTAATCTACACATCAACACATTCATCTATAAATTAATAACACATTAACACATTAGTAAGACATTAATGATACATTAACATATTCATCTACACATCAATAACACGTTAACACATTGATAAGACATTAATAATACATTAATTCACATATTAACACATAGATAACATATTAATTCTAAATTAATCTATACATTAACACATGTCATGAGTGGTTGACTATACTTGGATATGGTTAACATGGTCAACTATAGTCAACATGAGTGCCATTGTGAACTATAGTCATTGTGGGCATTAATTTCAATATAGTTCCCAATGTGATAACCAATAAACAATGTTGCAATTTGACTAACAACAAACAACATCGCAATGTGATAAGCAACAAATGATATCACAATGTGACGAATAATAAACAATGTCACAATTAGACAAAACGATGAATGTTGCAATGTAACAAACAAGAAATAATGTCACAATTAGAGAAAAAATGGCATTGTAATGTGCTAAACAAGAAACGACAACACAAATTTGATGAACAAGAAATGACACCACAATGTGATGAATAAGAAGCAATGTTATAATGTGGCAACATTGAACTATGTTTACAAGGTTAACTAGGTTTTCCTATGTTTACTAGGTTGACCTAGGTTTGTTAGGTTTACTGGGTTGCTCTAGGTTTACTAAGTTGAGCTAGATTTATTGGGTTTATTAGGCCGACCTAGGTTTATTACTAGGTTGACTTAGGTTTATTAGGTTTACTAGGTTTATTAGTTTGACCTAGCTTTATTAGGTTGACTTAGGCTTACTAGGGCTAGGTTGACCTAGGTATATAAGCTTTACTAGGTTAACATGTGTTCACTAGGTTTACTACATTGACCTAGGCTTACTACGTTAACCTATGTTTATTAGGTTTACTAGATTTATTAGGTCACCTAATTTTATAAAATTACCAAACACATTAATAAAGTGAATGACAACCATATTAAAAGTGGTTTACTAGGCTTACAACCACATTAACTTTATCCATAGTTAAACATTGAAAACCATGGTTAATCATTGTTAAACATAACCATGAAAAAGACAAGAGTGTGAAGGATAAGCCTTGAATGCATTATTATTCACAATGATACATATTTATAATACACTGGAGTGACCCTTGGTTTCATATTCCAAGTGGTTTCTTGGACTCCCTTTGATTGTTCAACTTTGACACCAACCCTTAGAGGATTAGGTGTCCAACATTCCCCCCCTAAAAGGATTAGGTGTCCAACATTCCTCTCCTCCTCCCCCCCCCCCTCCCCTTGAAAGGGTATGTATGAGTCCAATAAGAGAGTTGTAATACAAAATGTGCAAAAATGCATGGCAACACTAGGTTGAATGTGCTCTATTAAATGTTGGTATAACGGGGTGGTTTAAGGATAACCACCAACATTGGAATGCTTAGTGTAGTTCCCGTAATTCTTCCATCTTTGGAAAGAAGTAGAAACCTTTTTTTAGAGGAAGTGTCCCTAATGATTTGGAGAGGGAGACCTTCAACCTGGAAAAGGGAGGTCTACAACTTGCTATGGTTTAAGGATGACCAACAACTCTAGAATGCTTAATGCAATTCCTAGAACTCTTCCAAAATTTGCAAGAAGCTCAAGTCTTCTACTACAGGAAGTGCCCCCAATTCTTTGAAGAGGGGGAAGCTTAGCTTGAAAAGGGAGGTCTCACCCCACATAGATGGTTTAAGGTTGACCACCAACCAATGGCATGCTTAGGGGCATCTCTGTCTCTAGCTACAACTCTGAATCTGGTATGGCAAGTTGTGGCTCAAGCTTGCTTGATGTGACTTTGAAGCTTGTATATGACCATGACTTCCCCTCTATTAGATACAAGGTGAGAATATGGCGAAAAATAAACTGTAAGACTGTTCAATAATCTAGAACAAGTTCTAACATATTACTGAAATATCTTCTTGGCTATTGAAGCTCATTTCCAGGTAGTGATCCATCCAAGATGAATCTTTGTTTTTGCAGGAAGCTTGTTTTTGGATTATCTATTTTAAGAATGAGTGGTTTTATGAAATTTCTCACATGGATAAAGATCAAAACAGTGATCTTTCATATGGCCAACTTAGTCACAGTGTTGGAATTTAACATTATGTTGTTGCTGTTGTGGAAGAGGAGCAGAATCTGGAAAATATGAAGGTGAATTGTCATGAAGGAAACCAACACTTTGAAACTAAATGGGATTTGAGTAATATGAAATATGACAGGTTGCATCCTTTTCATATCCAAGATCATTTTTGTGCTTGTTATGGACAAGCTCTTCTTAAGGTCTGATAATGGGCCTGGGAAATATAGATTGAACTTTTGCATCTGCATGCAAATTTGCTCTTGAACTAGACACTGAATGTGAATCAACCTCAACTTTATATTCTTGTCGCTGATGGGAGTTTGTTTCAATGTTATGAACAAAAACAGATTCAAAATGATGAGTCGACTGTTGTAATTCTTCTCGCTTAAGCTGAGATTCAAGCTCCAAAAATTATATTTTTTACTGTGTATTATGTAGACAAGTTTTAATATCACATATAGTGTTATTGCTGATTTTCATTGTATCATGATCATTGTAATGTATTAGAGTTTTCATGAACTCTAATACCTCAATGCTTTTGGCCATTTTATTAACAACTCAAGTTTATGATATAAGGGGTGTCAGCTTCTCAATGGCGCCTATATTGAACATAATTCATTACAAGTGATAGTGCTAACGTTGATAAAGACAATGTTGGCCAACAAACTAGTTCAGACTAATGAAAGATAACCTTCTTCTGATTCTTTCAAAGTTACCTTTTAACACTAAAGTGAAAATTCCTCTTATGAAAATTTTCACATCTCTTCTTGGCTAGCAAATCAATTATATTGATATATGGCAGCTCTATAAACAACACAACTTTATAAATAATAGCAACAATATAAACAACACACAGAGAATGAAGTAACACACATATAAAATTCAACCTGTGTATACCACACATTGTCACATACCAAGCTCGAGTCAAAAGTAATATTGTCCCACTCCTTACTCTTCTTCTCATATGGGTCTCGACCTCTCATGCAAGAAAATGATTTCGAGCATTTCTTAGCTCTAAATCAATTGTGTGTATACCACACATTGTCACATACCAAGCTCGAGTCAAAAGTAATATTGTCCCACTCCTTACTCTTCTTCTCATATGGGTCTCGACCTCTCATGCAAGAAAATGATTTCGAGCATTTCTTAGCTCTAAATCAATTGTTCTTACATTGAAAGAAATCTGAGATACCTATGAATAATCCAACCACGACACACAATATCACAACACCAACAGATTCAAATAGGGTTTGCCTGTTCTCTAGATGGGACAGGATGCTCCCTCATCGTCTCTACAACAAAACACCACATAAAAAATAATTTATATAAAAAGTGGCTGCGGACATGGATCTACCGCTTCCACTTCTCCTCCACTCTCCATGAATTTTGTCGTTTTGGAAAAGAGTTTTTCCCAAATACTTACAACTCATTAACCATTCTTGGACAGACTTCCCTCTCGACTTAGAAACAAAACATGCACACAAAAATTTATCTTTCACCGGTGTACTGTTGTGGGGACAAAACCTTTAGCGGTGAGGGTGAGAACCCATATGCAGAAGTCACTTATCTATCTACCCATCTCCATAAAATCTCAGCTTTACCAACCATTTTACTGGATTTCCATGCTCTTTTCATGGGTTTTGGTTGCAATTTATTTTATTATTTTCTCTCCCTTTCCATATTCACTGCATAGTTAAATGGACTGGCACACAAAATCGGGCACACTGTCCATTGTGTCACAGAGACTTTCTGAATTGATATTCACATTTTCATTCTAATTCAATTCGGCAATTTTGGTTTACGTTTGGATCTTGATTCCTATTCGGTGATGCCTTTTAATACAATGAAATAATTTTATGCTCTTGTATATGTGCTTGGAGAGTTCTACTGCAATAGGTGTATAGATTGGTGTATAGGTGGCTAATTTACTGGATTCGCTACTCTTCTCCGGTGAGGCATGGGGTTTCCTCGTAGCTTACTTCTCATGAAATCAATTGACATTGTCTCATACGATGATACTATGAACTGTAACAATGCATATTCTAACTGTACCTAATTCACATGAACAGAAAGAAAGCATTTCTCTCTTATAAGTGTTTGGCATATCGGATGATCTAGAGGGGTTCCTCAATGCTCCAATTTTCTCATACTTGTGTGACACGAAGGCCAAGATTCGAAATTTATGCTTGACACTTTACGGGGGTGCCTACAAGTAGCTCTCCTTTTTTATTGAAGGAAATTTTTGATGGTGTAATCCCTTCAAACTGTAAGCCCTTGCTGCAACAGTCCATCTACGAGAAATCTGGGATGAATGGCACGAGACTCCATACCTCTCTACTGCAATAATGCAATGCACAACCTCATAATGCACAGTCTCTCAATTTCTGGAACTGAAGCAATGTGGCTAGCCATGGGAAGAGAAACTATCGAGGATAATGCGAGGAGATTTCAGGGCTGGCAAAATCAGATAAATGGTTGCAAATATACTAGGGATATAAAAATAGCTCATAACGGTTTGAGAGAAAATATCAGTTGGAAATAAACATTGGTTTAAAGGTTAGTGCCGATATTTTAGACCAATCTCTCTTGAAGGTAGAATCAGGTACTGATTATCATGCAGAGAAACGATGGGTCAGGGATCGCAGGACTGAAGCAGGGAAGGAATTCACTTGTAGCTCTTATACCATGTTAAATATAACCATGGTGAAGACAAGAGTGTGAAGGATAAGCCTTGAATGCATTATTATTAATAATGATACATATTTATAATACATTGGAGTGACCTTTGGTTTCATATTCCAAGTGGTATCTTGGACTCCCTTTCACTATTCAAATTCCACACAAACTCGTAGAGGATTAGGTGTCCAACAATCGTGTCAGCTCATAGTCAACTTTAGTTATCCATATTTAATCATGGTCAAATAATCTTAGTCATGTTTAAACATACTCACGATGGAGATTTGTGGAACAACGTTGTCAACAAGTTCATCCATGGCCAAACTAAGTTAGAAATGGTCATCCATAGTCATTCATGGTAAACTAGGGTCACCATGGTGAATGTGATCAACCATCGTCAATATGGTTACCCATATACATCTACAATTACACGTTGAAAACTATGGTCAAACTAAATTTTCAATGTTTGGCCATAGTTAGACCAACTCAATAATTTTAAACCATGATCAACTATTTCATCTAGAGTTAAACATTAACAATTATGGTCAAACATTTTTGCCTATAGTCACCCATGGTTAGCCATGTTCACCCATTGTCACCCATGGTTGATGATAGTTAACTGTGGTCAACGAAGCTAAACCATGGTCAAAGAATTCAATATCTTAATAATTTAATGAACAAAAGTCGGTGTTATAATGTGATGAAAAAAAGTTGATGTTGTAATGCGATGAATGATAATCAATGTCATTATGTGATGAATAATAATTGACTTTCAATGTGATTAACAAATATTAATGATTCAATGTGATAGAAAAAGGTCAACATTACAATATGAAAAATAAGTATAAACATCATAATTCGATGAAGAAAAATAGAGATTACAGTGTGTTAAACAAAATGTGTCCCCTATGCATGTGATGAACTAAATTCAACTTCTCAAGGTGCCAAAAGAAAGTGATGTCACAATATGATGAAGATAAATTGACATTGCATGTGATAAACAAAAATTGAACTTGCATTGCGACAAATGACTACCAACATGATAATGTAACATAAAAAAATCAATGTTACATTGTGATGAACAAAAATCAACATCGTAATGAAATGGAAAACATGCACAATCACATGAAAAATTCAATGTCAAGGTTGGTCTACCATAGTTAAGTGAGACATGTTCACCCATGGTTTAATATGGAAAAACTTGGTCAACATGTTTATCCATGGGCAAGAATAGTCACCAATAGACAATAACATCAACCATATTGTACTTGGTCAAACATGCTTAGCTATGGAAAACATGCACAACAAAAACAACCCTTGCCAAACATGTCAAGTATTCAATATGAATAATCATGGTAAAATATAATTAACCATAGTCAACATGGTTAACCAGACTCATTTGGAGCTAAATATTGACAACCATGTTCACCCGCTATAAAGAATAGGTGACCATAGTCAACCATGGCCAAATAAGCTCAGTCATGGTCAAACATGCCATTATGGTCAAGCATTGTCAACACGTTCAACCATATTCAACCATGCTCATACTCATTTATTGTTAACCATGAAGATACATACTTTAGTTGGTTAACCATGTTTGACCATCGTTAAACATGGTCAACATGTTCATCCATTATAGACCATAAGCAACTGAAAACAACATGGTTAACCACAATGAATTTGGTTAAACGATGCTTGGCTAATGTCAACATGGTTAACATAATTAACCATGGTGAAACGTGGTTGAGTGGTCTACATGGTTGATCATGGTCAACCATAGTAATTTATAGCTAAACATTGACAACCATGGTCAACCATGTTCCCCCATGGTCATCCATAGTTAACCATAGTCAACCTTTGTCAAACAATCTTAACTATTGTTAAACAAGTTCAACCATGGCCACCGAGTTAAACATGGTCATCCATGGTCATGTTTATTCCACCATAACCTATCATTTTCATCCCTAGTTGACCATGGTAATCATGGTCAACCATGGCTAACTATGGTCAATTAAGGTCAACAATTGTCAACCAAGATCAACCACAACTAACCATACTCCACCAAATTCAACTTGAGCCAACCAATGTCTACCTCGATCAACCATGGTCAATCTCATCAACCATTGTCGTTTTCAACCCTCTTCAACCATTAATTTAATGTGTAGTCTAACTTATAAACAAAATAACCTTTTTCACCGGAATTTGGCGATACAATTTCAAGCAAGCTTGTGATTTTTTTGTTTAATTTTTTTTTTTGAATGCATAAATGGATTCAACATCGTGGAAAACCCTTGGGGCACTTGGATTCTACAAATTAAACAACTTAAACTCAAGTTTTTAAAAATCTTTGTTTGATTTTGGTTAAAAATAACAAAAAAAAAATGCTCTGAAAAATGTCATTTTGTCTATAAGTTAGATTACATCGTAATTCAACCATTATCATAACATTAATGTAACCTCAACCATGGTCAATGCTAATATAAGGAGAATGTAAAAATGTAACAATTGTTACCATTAATGTAACATATTTATATTAATGTGACATACATACATTGTTACATTAATGATTGACTATGGTCAACCATCTTCAACCTTTGTCAACCATGGTCAACTGACATCAACCCTCGTCAACCAATTTTAACCATAGACAATCAATGTGGATGATAGTCGATTACAATCTATGAATCTACTACACATGTTAATTGTTAACAAGCAAAACCACATTAGTAAAAGTGGTTGATATATGCCAATCAATGACATTTTCCACATTTTTTACACCCATTGATGTATGAACATGATGCTAATTAATGTATATCAAACAGATTATTAACGTGGCTTTGTTAGTAAGCATAATAATTGTATATCTTTTTATACATAAAATTATACCCATCATAGATCTATTTTAACTTTGAATCTAACAAGTGTCGAAAAGGATCAAATCTCTCAAGGTGCATACATCTTCTTGAGTGCAAAACATGAGGAAATGTTTGCACCTTGAGAGATTTGATTTCTCTTAGCATTTGGTAAGCCGAGAGTTAAAATGAATCCATGCAAACTCTTAATAATATTATTTATATTTATATAAATTTCACATCTCTATATATAAAATTATTATTATTTTTATTTTTGTAAAACTTTGACAATACATATAGTTACATATATGTGTAATTTTCTTTAACATGTTTTATAATTTTTTTTTTTTTTTTTTATGTGATGTGGATAGGATTGTTGATGGTGGTGGTGATATAATGAAAAAAATTGTATAAATATTGAATTTTTATATGCTTACCAATTAAATTTAAGTTTTAAACTATAAAATATCATGATTATGAATATAAATTAATATTTTATGAATATAAATTAATATTTTAATTTGTATAATCAATGAATCTTATTTTATAAATATATATAATTTCATATTTTTATAACTAAAAATATTTTTACTTATAATCATACTTTTATTAATTAAATTCATTAAATTTTGTAAGTTTATTAATTATATGTTTTGAAATATCGTGTTTACCAAGATGAATCATTATTATTCAAATTCTTTAAAAAAATTGTGTGTAATTTTGTTAATAAAAATAAAATTACCATATAATAAATTGAATTAAATAGGTTTTTTACTTTTTTAATTGACTAGACATTATCTATCTTAACTTAGGATTTACCAAAGGCCTATATGGATCAAATCTTTCAAGATACAAACCTCTTTTTTAGTTCAAAACTTGAGAAAACTAGATTTGATCCTTTTAGACTTTTGGTAGATATATAGTTTTATGCTTATTTTAAACAATACACTAATAAAATATATTTGCTATAAGTGTTTTTTTTTTTCACTAGTTTTATAAATATATAGTTGACATCTAAATATTTTATTTTTGATTCATAATCTCTATTTAAAATATTAATACATGTCCTTTTATATTTGAAGTAAAAAATCAGATATCCATAGGATATAATCTCATTCCTATACCATCATATCCATATTAAACATTGACAAAATTACAAAATTCTTTATATTTAAATTAGAAAATAACTTAACAATAAAATAAAATCTAGTGTTAAAATATTTTACTCAATATAAATATTAAAATATTTGATATATATATTAATATTTTATTAATATATATTAAAAATGGAATAAGTTAAACCTCTCTTTCGTAATATATATATATATATATATATTAATTTAAATTACTTTATTTTTCTTTATTTACTATAAACTATCATTATGTTATTTAATATCGGCAAATAGTAAAATGCGTTTCTTAGGGATCAACCACAACCAAGACCTCGAAACTCCGAACTGATATAACGTCCCATTCACACCGGTCTACGCCTTTACTCGGTTGCCGGGAATGGGATGCCGGACCCGTCGTGATGGTTAGACCTTAAAACCAATACTGTCGCGGCTTGCGCAATACCAGTGACGTGAACTCCGATGCTGGCGACGTGTATCCTCTCGTACATTGCGATAATTGCGGTTGAATGCAACGAGGTAAGCCGACATGCTGATGGACATTGAGGTGGCTATGGTCGATGATGATCTTTCCCGTAATATATTGAGACTGCCAGTATTCAGTATTTGGACTTCTGGCTCCTGTCTTTATTATACCAGAATCTTTTTAACTTACTAATAAAGTATAGAGCAAACCTTTGTCAAACAATCGTCGGCAATATTGTCAAATCACTTCACATTCATTTTACAAATTTGTTCACAGTCACTTCACAAATTTGTTTTATGATGGAGTTGGAAACGTCAAATTCCATTTTAGGACATTCCTATTCGCTTTATCCGAATGGTTGGCAATGCAGATTTAGCACATTCCTATAAAATTTATTGAAAATATCGTCGACTCTATGGTCGTCTCTAGGCCTACCCACTTATATTACTCTAAGAGAGGCTAATGCTATTTCCAAATGCTATTTCCAACTCTACAGTATTATTATTAATGTAGTTGACAAGAGAGAGAAATAGCGCTCACCCTCTCTCTCCACGCTCCATCCATTTTCCATTTTTTTCACGTGCTGTAGAAAGAGAAAGCGAACACTATTTCTTTCACTTATCAGCACGCATTTATAATACTATGAGGTTAGAAATAGGAATCCCGTGTAAAAGATATGTGAGTGGCCCAAAATTCTAGAATTCTATGGAGCCGAGTCTTACTTTTACATTACCTTCGTGCTCCTAAGTCCATAAAGGAATTCCGGTGGGGATGGATTAGCAACCGAAGTCAAGTACATTACTCCGTAACGATCATATTTTCGTGAATGATATGTCCACATAAAATGAACAATCCATTATCCCCATGGAACCCAACAATGGGATTACCTTGGTCAGTCAATCCGTTATTGCGGTAGGGTTGGTAGGGTGTTCATTGACTTTGGAAGCTACACCATTGCACTTTGGGTATAAAGTTCTCATTTACAAATTTTAGTAGTAAATACTTTTTCATTAGTTTTAATTTAAATTAGTCATTCAGATTAGTTATTTTAGTTGTATTAGTTATTAGCTATTTATTAGCTACTTGTATATTTTAACTCAGAATTAAATTAGTCATTTTTAGTTGAGTAACTTAAGATTGCTTATTTTTGTTAGCATTTTATTTGGAAAAGTTGTGGTGACTAACTCTTTTAGTCACCTAGTCACTAATTTCTCATTTTCTACTTGTGAATAATTCTTCTTGATATTGTATGCTGCTACACAAGGGGTTTAGGCCTTCATCTAGGTGGACAAGGACCTAGTGCTAAGTTACACCTAGAATTCGCTCTATCTTGAGTAGAACTACAAGTCACCCCTTGGAATTGTCCCATGTCAAATTAGTTGACATGAAGACCTAGCTTGAACTTTGCCCATAATTTCCTTAAGAGATATAGAAGAACCTCCCTATTATTACAAGGAGATTTATCAAAGACCATGCCCCACATATTCATCCAATGGTCTCAAAATGGTTAGTAGGTGCACTGGTCCATACAAATGTGTTTCTTTTTGGCTAATATTTGTTGGGTGTTTCTTAGTTCAATGAACCATGATAGCAAAATTTCTTAGTAAACTTCAAGTCTCTAATGTCGTATTTATTTAGAGCAGTTTTATAGTATTCATACATCCTATCGCTATAATTAGAAATATTATTCAATAACCCTTGGGAATTACAAATGGATGATAGGATTGGATTTAGCGAACTTGCTAGAAATAATCATCTCTAGTGTTTTTGAGATAATGTATGAGTGCCCACGAAGTAGTTAAGGATGCATCTATTTTGACATTAATATTTCCTTGTTCAAGGTTGGGATTTGGTTTTCTAAGATGGGGTACGAGGATGGTGTTTTTTCATTCTCATTATGTTCCATGGTAACCTAGTGTTATGAAATATAATAAGTTCTTTTGTTTAGGGCATGATTTAGGTTTTTCTTCAATTTTAAACCAAATTTAAAGAAACAAAAAAAAAAAGGAAAAAAGAAATTGCACTAGAATACTTACCTAGAATGTGAAGGAGGTCAAATCTATTGACTTGGCTCTTGATGTAAACCATGGAGGTAATAATTAGCTTAATGGGATCCCAAAAGCACACTAATCTAATTTATTATCCTTCTTTTATTGCTTGAGGGAAATTTGTTTGTATGGATGTAGCCTTATAAATACATAATCCCACACTTCAAATTCATTTTCACTATAATTTTGATCTACTTGTTATTTCATCTTATTTTGTGTTGTAACCAAGTTCTCCTTCAAAGTTTTTGAACCTATTGTTGGTGTTTTATATGGTCTTCCATTGCTTGAACCCTTTATTTCCATTTCAAAGGTGACATGTTGAATGCAGGGTGATATCCATAAAGTGCTATGAATGGGAACATTTTTGGTGAAGTATGGAAGGACGTGTTCTACCACGATTTTTCGAAGGGAAACACCATGACCCATTACGTATATTTATTATATCTAAAACAATTAAATATATTTCTAGACATTTATTTATAATCTCATTTTTCCTATTATAATGAGGATGGTAAGAGGAGATGTGATCAAATTGGATACCCAAACAATAACTTGATTCAAACATAAAACTTCTAGTCAAAATTACATATTTTCCACTTATAATAACCATAGAGATTCCATGTAGCTTTTTAGTTGTTTCCATGAATTTTGTGGCTATTTTAATTGCTTTATAGGATGTGAAAAAGAACATAAATGGAATACTTTTTGAGTTGATCCATTACAACTAGTGTGACATTCTTTCTTTTAGACGTGTAGACTTGTAATAAAATCCACCAAAACCTCTTCCTAATGTTGAATATGTATAGGTAATGGTTGTAGGAGACTTGGGATCTTGATTGTCTCTCCATTATTCTATTGGTATACCACACATTTAGCCATAAATTCTTGAACACCAATTTAACAAAAAAAGTCCTTCTTAATCCTATGGTAAGTTTTCAAGAACCTTACATCTCCTCTTATAAGAGAAGTGTGCATTTCCAAAGGACCTTTTGTTTAAATTCATAATTCTTACATAAATATAGGAGATCTTCATATCATAGCATATCATTTTTTCACAAAATTTATCCAATGTTGTTGGGCCTTATTGTAGTTGTCAAACTATTTTGTATACTATTGATGGTGTTGGACCCGCCAACATTTAGGCGATCTCCCCAATGTGAAGTCCCAACTAGATCTAACATTGTTTGGAGTAGGAATCCCAACAGTGGGCGGTAATATTATGCCTTGATCGTGGAAATCTGCACAGGGCAATATGATAACTTTAGCTGAAAGCAAGTGTGTGACGTTGCGAAGAGTCAAATGTGATGCATGAAGGTTCTAACACATGAAGGGAGAAGGAAGTGCACCCCTTGGAACCTTGTAATAGTACACATCTTGAAAGGAACACACGAGAAAAATGACGTCACAAGCTAAGATGCAGAATAGTATGCAAGTTAAAGCGATGAATTAACACAACAACCCACATTCAACAAGATTCATACAAATGCCAATGAAATAGTTCAAAAGCATAAGGGTAAGTTAAATAACATACATTGAAAATACAATAAGAATAATCCTATTATATTAACAACATATGCATGAAAGCATGTTGGCTCTGATTTTATTATTATAAGTGAAAGTTCCATTCATACATACACCATTGATGACCACTAGCCCAGATAATGGAACGTTACAGTCAAGAACACATGCTCCTCCAAATAAGTATACTCACTCTTCGCTATGGAGAAGCCACGACTCTTCACAATATTCCCAAGCTCCTCCTAAGCCTAAGCCTAGCCAAAATCTTGGCTCCCAAAATCCCTTTACATGAGTTATGAGGTTCTATTTATAACAAGAGGAGGTGAATCTTCAACTCCCCTTTGTGACCTTTAGACTCCCCTCTTAACTCTTCAAATTCTTTACAAAATGACTCATTACATTACCTCACGACTCTTCATATTGCAATATTGACACTTGGAATTTAACTTACAACATAATTACAAATAATATTACAATTTACACTGATACCCATATAGGAAAAAATAGGGTAGACACAACTTGACAACCTAACAAGACAAAACATTATGATGCTTGACTTTGGGAACACTCTAGCTCGAAAACTTCCACTTGATGCTTCTTGGTCACGTATCGATTTCAAGCTTGGTACTGTGTGATGACATTCCTAAACTGCATGATGTTGTCAGGCTAGAAGAATACTCTAGACTCCATAGCATCTGGGTACCATTATTTGGAACCAATCTTAACTTCTTTCTCGAGCACCAAAAATGTGGTTATGATCTGGATGGGACCACCAATGTGGTTCTACATGTTTTTTCTATTCAACTCTAAATCCTCCTTGGTGGCAACCAGTCTCAGCTGCTCCAAGTAATTTTCAATATCTTGCCTAACTTGGTGTTTTCATTTAGCTTTGGTAAGTGCGTGGCTGATGGGATCTTTTGGGTTCTCACCATGAAATCCATATTGTTGTACAATAGTGCATATGAGGCCTAAATGTTTACAATGAATGGGTGAGCTGCTTGATGTTATGAATCAATGTTCAAACTCTTGTTTTCTCCAGCTCTGCCTGGGGATTCATCTTCTTTAACAAAGTGAGTGGTGTCCCTTTGTATCACATTATCCAATATTGCATGAGGGTGATGGAAATTCTCCCTTTCATAAGAGTCTCAACAAATTCCTCGTTTTGCTGCTTTGAGTTATGCAAGTACAAAATTACCATATGTGTGGTCATGAGCTCCTCATAAAGGTCTTGCATGGTCTCTCCAAGTGTTGATACTTCACCAAGTATTGATTCTCTCATTCCCCCCAAGTAGACCTATGTGGACACTGCATTTTGTGTTGTTCCATAGAGTTGTTCTATCTCTTGCTAAGAAACTTGTAGATTTTTCATCAATTGCTTACTCTCGGCCCTCAAATAATTAGTGTTTGATCTCATCGCACCCGCGAAGGCCAATTTGACTTCAACATTGGCATTTGGATTCTTATTGGTGTCCACCACTATCACCCTTTCTCTAATGAATGCAAGTGATGCATGACCATCCGAAAAATTCTCTCTCCGCGCTTGTACAATCCTCTTCGAAAGTTCATTATATGACAGATTACACACATCCATTATTGGATCATCATCAAGAGGAATTATGTCCCCTTCCTTGCTCGGGGATAACTCTGTGGCTGGAGTTGTTCGAGATTGAACAATGACCTGTGGTGCACTACACATTATATCAGCATCTTCATCCTATGGCTTTGGTTCCAACTCCATGTCCACAAATTCATTCAAGTTTTCAATTTGCTGAGCAAGCTCTCGATCCTGCCTTTGTTCGCTCTCCCCCTCTATTGTTGGTTGGTTCTATCATCGGACTTCAACTTGAATCCACATTGTTTCTCCTGACATTGTGCCTTTCCTTTCTTCTTCTTCCTGCTTCTACTTCTCCTCTTGTTCTCTCCTTCTCTGTTCATATTATTTCCCCTGTTCTTCTTTTGTTTTCTAGGTCATTAGTTCCATTTCCTGCAAGCTTTATTTTCTGTCTTCCTCCGCTTTTCTCTTTGTATCCTCCTCTTCCTCTTTGCTTCCACAGCCAAACCTACTTGCATAAGGATTGAATATGCTTTCAATTTACAACTTTGTTCTCCCTCTAGACTATCAACCACCTTTCTCTTTCCCTTATCTTGCATGGGATTGTTGCTTTCTGTTGGGGATGCTTCTTGAGTTGTCCTCTAGATCTTCCCTAAGGCTCTCTATTTAAAGAGCTTCATTAACTTGTTGCCATGTTAAATAATGTAAACTTTTAAACGGGAACTGATACAATTACCTGTTTTATTGAGGTGGAAAAATAATCAATCAATTTTGAAAAGTGTTGATTCATAATACACACACACACACACACACACACACACACATATTATAATATTTTTGACACTTTAAATTTTCTTATATATCAAGTATGAACATTTGTTTTTACGTGTCAGTGATTTTCATGCTAATTTTGAAAAGTGTTGATGTGGTGTCAACCCTTTTCTTTAGAGGACTTATTTTTGACACTTTAAATTTTGTAATGTATTAAGTGTGGATAATTTTTTTAAATGTTGGTGATTTTCTTTCAAATTTAGAAAAACATCAATAATTTTTTTTTTGATTATACATATTATAGAAAAACATCAATAATGTCCTAAGTATACATTTTTTTTTAAATGTTGATTATTTAACCATTTTTCAAGTTCTCATTCGTCTTCATGTTTTTCGTCCTTAAATATTTATTTTTTAAGGGTTTTCTAATTTTTTGTTTTTTGTTTTCCTTTGCACTATTTTTTTATAATGAAAATTTTTATTGTTTTTTCAAAGCTTAAAAATAGTAGTAAAAATAATATTTTGAGATTAGATTTTTTTTTTTTTCCGGGGAAAATAGAGTGCGTAATTTTATTCATATAATGAAGAAAATTACATGTTGTAGATGCTAGAAGCATATGCAAATTGCCGTCCATGAGAAGGACAAAAACAAATAAAAAGTAAATAATTACAAAATGCCGCAATCCTAATCTTTGCGGCCCTTTTTCTTCTCTACTCTACGCCAACCTTGAGTGTCCGGGGAGGGGACAATGAGAGCCCGCGAGGATTCCAGATTGTTCACTGGTGATTCCTTGTCGGATTCAGAGCCTTCCGAACCATGAGTTCTTTTTATGCCCCCTACATCCAGCTGTGGATTTTGCTGAGGTTGAAATATGGGCGGTTCCGGGTGGGGGTCAGGGGAGATATCCTGATGTGTAGCCTGCTGTTCCATATTTGTGTCCGATTCCTCTAGGTTGACTGCCTGTTCTGAATGTATGTCCTCTTCTTCCAGCGGTTCCGTGTGTTGCCATCCATTGGGCTTTTTTTTCCTGTTCTTGTTTCCTTTGGAATTCTTTTTAACCAGAGGGCAGTCAAAATGTAGGTGTCCTGTTTGCCTACAGCCACGACATCTGAAAGCGGTATTTTCATAATCTAGGGGCTGAATCCGCTGAGAGTTGTTGAAATTCAGTGTGATATGTTCAGGCAGCCCCTGACTCATATCCACTTCGATGCAGATTCTGGCGAAGGAGAAGATACCTCTGCTTAATCTGTCCTCGTCCATTTTTATGAATTTCCCTAAGGTATTCCCAATGGCTGCTAAAGCTAAGTGATGCCAAAAATGTAGTGGGAGATTATGAAGCCGCACCCAAACCGGCATAGTTGTGATTTTCATAGTGTTTGCATCAAAATCAGCGAACCAAGGGGTAACAAAAAGACCAGCATTACCCCAAAACCAAGGCCCATCAGTAATGATACTATCCCTTTCTTCTTCTGTATGGAAGCTAACAATGAAGAAGCCTTTTGAGCATAGATGTATATCGCATTCTGTAGTCCAATTGGAATAAATCCACTGATGTAATGCATCTGATTTTGGCCAGAATCCATTGAATCTACATATGAGTTTAGATTTTATTATTATTATTTATATATCATTAATTAATATTTTAATACACATAAAATAATTGTCACTAAAAATAATAATTTAAAAAACTCGACAGAAAATACACATTTTGCATATAGATATAATTAAAAAAATATGTATTTTAGGACATTTTTGCTAAAAAAGGCACATTAATTAAAAAAATATGAAGATTTTGAATAATTTTTTTTCAAAAAATAACGAATTTTATTAATTTTATATAAAAAATAAAGACATTTGAAAAACAAAAATTAAAAAAAAAATGATTATATTTTAAGTAAAAGAAAAATAAATTAAAATTAAAAGATAGAATTAAAAAAATAAAATAAAATAAAATAAAATAAAATCTTACACACAAAGAATTTAAAAATAAAAATATAATTAAGTTATAAAAATCCATTAAAAATAGAAAAATAACATTGAAATAAAAAATTATATAGAAATAAAACATTCGAAAAAAAAAGAAAACATATATAATAAAAAATAGTAAATAAAAACCATATCTAATAATAACAAAATTAAATTAAATATAAAAAATTTAAAAAATATAAACATTATAAAAAAAATATATACAAAAAGAAAATAGGCTTCCTTTAGGCTTCTTGGTGGGCTCAACCCAATTCTGAGAATCAGGTGAGGTGCTCATCCGATTCTCGGAATCAGATTGAGCCCACCTAGGGGTCGTGACCATGGGCAAGCAGTGTTGCGTGCAACTCCACCCGCATAGGGTCGTGGCCCCTTAGGCCCCTGGGTGGGTTCAATCAGATTCTGAGAATCAGGTTGAGACAACTAAGGGGCCTGAGGGGTCGTGGCTCTGGGCAGATGGAGCTACGTGCAACTCTGCCCACTCAGGATTGTGACTCCTTAGGCCCCTCGGCGGACTCGCCTGGTTCCCACCCAGGGCCAAGGCCCCTCCGGCCCCTGGGCAGGCCCACCCAAGGAGTGGCCACTCTGGCCCCTAGGTGGGCTCAATCTAATTCACAACTTTTCCCACTAAGGGCCACGACCCCTCAGACCCCTGGGCAGGCTCAATCTGATTCCGAGAATTGGATCGAGCCTGCCCAAGGGCATGAAGAGCACTATTTTTTATTTTTATTGTTATTTTTTAAAATTTGTTTTTATAATAATTATTGTTTTTTTTATAATTTTTTTTTGGTTTTATGGTGTTTTTTTTAAATGTGTTTTTTGTTATTTTCATCTTTTTTGTGTGTGTATATATATATATCTAGATATATATATATATATATATATATATATATATATATATATATATATATATAGGTAATGCTTTTTCATATTGTTTGTTTGTTTGTTTTTTTTTTTCAATGTTTTTCTTATTTTATTTTCATGTTGTTTTTTATTTTTTTAATTTGATTTTTTTTATTAAGTTTTTTAATTTTTTTTTTTAAATTTAAATTTTATTAATTTTTTAAATGTGTTTTTTTTAATGTATTTTATTTTTTTATTTTTTATGTTTTCTTTCTTTAGTTGTCCAATGATGCATTTATTTTTATTTTGTTTCTTTTAATATTTTTTTTTCTTTAGTCATGATTTTTTTCTTTTATAATTTTTTTGGTTTTATGGGTTTTTTTTTTAATGCATTATTTGTTATTTTAATATTTTTTTTTGTATATTATGTTTTTTTTAATGTTTTTCTTTTCCAGTTGTTTATTGTTTTTTATTTTTTTAGTTTGATTTTTTTTATTACGTTTTTTTAAATTTAAATTTTTTTATTTTTTTAAATGTGTTTTTTTAATGTATTTTATTTTTTTTTTTTATGTTTTCTTTCTTTAATTTTCCAATGATGCATTTATTTTTATTTTGTTTCTTTCAATATTTTTTTTCCTTTAATCATATATATATATATATATATATATCTTTTATTGGATAATTTTGTTTTTTTTTAAGGTTTTTATGATTGATTTTTTCTTTTTTCCTTTTTAGGTTAATTTTGTTTTTGTATTTTTTACATTTTTATGTTTGATTTTTTTTGTCTTTTTAATATATTTGATTTTTTTTTGTCATTTTATGTTTCTTTAAATAGATATTTTTATTTTCTTTTATTATTATTTTTTTACCTTTATTTACTTTTTTTTTTTTTTTTTTTACCTTCTGTTTTTTCTTGTTTTTTTTCGTTGTTTTAATTTTTGTTTTAATTTTTAAATTTATTTTTTCATTATTCTTTTGAAATTTTAATGTTTTCCGGTGTCATGATAAAATAGTTTATGCCATTATTTCAAAATGTTGAAAATTTATCCTTAAAAAAAACAGACGTTATTTCAACATCAATACACCAACACTTTAGTTTTTAGTGTGTTTTTGGCACAAAAAAATTGGTTCTCATTGCCATTTTTAAAACATGTTGAAAAATTACCCTAGAAAACAAAAGCGTTATTCTAGCATTAACACTTTTCATTTTTGAGTTGAATTTTCATGTTTTTTGGGGTTTTTTTGGCTAGAGTTCTCGTATTGAGTTTACAGTTCTCATTTCAAAGTTTACATTGTTGTTAGTGTTGAATCCTTTTCTATAAAATTTACGAGTGTACTGTTGTTTGCTAAACTGCTTCCCTAGTACTTCTTTCTGTGGTCCCTGTTGAAGCAATGCTCTTTAGTGTCATGGTAACAATGTTTGGTAGGAGAAAGTGCTTCACAAGTGTGGTACTTTTGGGACAAAAAGGAAACTAATGGAAAGGAAACATTAGCTTCATCAAATCTACCTTTAAATCATGATCCAACAGCAAACTAGGCATTTGATGGGAAGGATTGTACAATTTTCATTGGCAAGAGGGATTGGATGCTTGTGGGAATTGTACACTACGCGGTCCCAATGGCCAAGTATGAAGCTTGAGGCATGCGACTGCATAATTCGCACTCCCAGCCTAAGTAGAGACTGGGAGAGATTGTGCATTGTGCAGTCTTAGTGGCCAAGGTGACAGGATGACCCCTAGAACTGCGTAGCGAGTAGTTGGAGCTAGACTTACTACGCACTACGTAGTTCCAGAGGCCAAGCTTGGGGCTTGAACCTTAGGATTGCACAGTGCCCAACTGGTCAAGGCAAAAATGACCAAGGAAAGTGTAGAACTACCTAAGGAAAGTGTGAAAAACAAGCATATCTAAGTGATGGTGTGAGCTTGAGTGCGGATATGACTAAGTGTGAATGAATCATGATAAATCAAGTGCAAACACTGAATTAATGGGAAGAGAATCAAATCGGTGAGGAGAGTCGCCGCAACAACAACCATCGGTGCAAAAACAAAGAAACCGATGTGACACTTGTGAAAGGAAAATGATAACTTGAAACAACACTTGTACAAGCTAAAATATGTTGAAACACCAACAACCATGAAAAGAAACAAGAAAAAACACTCACACAATCGAAACGATAAAAAGTGATAGAAAAAATGACAAAAGTTGATAAAAGAAAAACTCACAAAAACTCCACCGAAGGTTCCTTGATCTCCTCAGGAACACTAGAGATCCAATATCAAATGTGAAAATGAGCTCTAGAGGTGTCGATTAACTAGATTTGAGAAAATGAGTGTTTATGATGCGCATGATTGAAATCAAGGAAAAGCGACACTTGGCAAAAACTTCTAATAATAACAATGTCCCACCTTCGTGAAAGTAATAATGGATCCCTATTTCCTAGGGATGATTTTCTCACTTTAGTTTTCATTCCTTTATTGGGAAATGTTTCATGCATGCTACTGGGAAAGGTTGCGCAGTTCTGGGGAACTGGGCAACTTGTCGGCTCAGTGCACTGCACAGTTTTTGAGTTTGATGAGGGTTGTGTATTTTTTGGGCTTAGTGTTAGGCTTCCTTCCATGACTGCATAATTCATGAGCTCAAGGATGACTTCCAGTCAGGACTGCACAATTCCTATCATCAAGGTTGCTTTCCCTCAAGGATTTTGTAGTTTCTACAGTCAAGCCCAGAACTGCTGTGAGAGTAAGGTGGGAGATTGTCTTGTGACTTAAAAGAATGGACTAAGTGAGCAAACACAAGCGAAAATGAAAAGATGAGTCTCGGTCAAAGAATGAATACCTGGATCAACACAAGATGAGCTCGTATGGAAAAGAAGGGAGGCTTCAAAATCGAAGCATAGGAAAAATTTTGGAGGGTGGTTGTAGCTACTACAACACTGGAGACACATTAGTAGAAACTCTAGCTCTCTATACGGACCTTATCTCATTCAAAACAAGTCTAACTCTTCTAAAATTATTGTTCAATTCATTAATTATCACAACCTCTTCGCTTAGCTTGAGTTAAAGATATAGTCCTTATCATTCTCTTCATCAGAAGCACACATACCAAGCCAAGTCAGACTACATTGTTTCGATTGGGGATGAGGAGTATATAAATGCTCAAGTGAGAAGATTTTTAGAGTCTTAGTTTTCATCTTTGGTGTTTCTCCGCTGCCAATAGTCTTGGACAGTACCTTGACAGAGTCACTTCAGGAATAAAAGAATTTCTCCACTACTAGTGAGCTCGAACAATACCCCGATGGATTTCCTTGCTTCACCTCTCTAGACAAGAAGCCTTTCTCTTCTTTCGGCCTTTATTTCATTTTTTTGTTCAAAGAACTGTGCATAGGCACTTATTTATTTCACGAGGCAAAAGAGAGATCCCAACTTATTGAGAGAAGAAGAAGTTGTCCCTTCAAAGAAGGATATTTATATATACCTCTAACATACTTGTTAGGGCTTTCCCCCTCTCCTTACTCTACTCAACTTTGTTGACAAGGGTGAACCGAAAATAGAAGACCGATTAGAGTAGGTGGTATTAGTTAAAAGTGTAAGAATCATGATTTCACTATGATCTCTTTGAAAGGAGCGCATTTTCCATCGGGGTATCATCGACCAGAAGAAATTAAAGATTCACATAAAGATAGGGAATAGTTAGATAGCCAAGCATTGATAGCATTCCAATTCCCTCTTGAACTTCACCCAACTTTCCTAGGAGCCAAACAGGGTCTCATGCAAAAGCTAACCTATAACTAAAAATAAAACAAATGAAAGGAAAGAATCAGGGTAAAAGCTAAAAAAAGTAAATAAAATAAAAGGAAACAAAAAATAAAGTAAGATTACTCCTACTCCTAACCTAAATAGAGTATACGCCAAACTTACACAAAGTGATACTTCCAATGTAGCCATCGATGCATTAGTTGGCCTATGTAGGCGAGGGAATGTGTGTCAAGAAAGATATACAAGCATACCAATAAACAAAAAATATAATACAATACAAATCAAAACGTTCGAAGTTTGAAAGAACCCACAAAAAAATAAAAATCAAAACTGTATGAAAGGCACGCTGTGGATGTGCCATGGTAGTCAAGCACATTGCAAGTTGAAGACATGCATGCACAAACTTTCGAACTTGAAAAAAGAGAAAAATAGGAAGAAAGAAGAAAATTTATGTTTTGCAATAGTGCTCGCTACATACAATTCCTCCAATGACTTAGCAATAGGATACAAATGGAGGATCCAACAACCGTAAGACATATTGATTTTCAATATTAATGATAGAGTCACGAGGAACCTCAAAATATTCAACACTATTTTCATCAGAAGCGGAAGTAACCTCAAGTCTACGAGAACCTGACATAACCATTAGCTGGCACTGAAGTGCCTCGACAGCTTGAGGAGATTCCAACTCATCAAAAGGTAGATCGACACATCTCGGTGGCTGGGAAATTTTATCAGTGGAAAAATCAGGATCATGACTGAATGAATAAATGAAGAGGTCGTGATAGCCACGATAAAAAAGTTCATGATCACAGATGGAGGTATCCTCATGATTTGATGAACCGCAAACAGGGGAAGATGAAAAACGATAAATTTTACCATGTAAGTTTTCAGAATGATGAGATGAGAGATTAAGAAGATCAAGTGTAGAGTATTCATCCTTTTCGCATTTAGATGAAAAACTGACATCCCACGTGTCATGTGAATGATTGGAAGTACTAACATCAAAAGAAACTAAATTTTCACAAGATTCAATAGAAATGAAAAAATCATGTGGAATGTGAGGATGATGAGGGAGAGGTGCGGAAGGAAGAGAATCATCCTTCATCACAGATTCTTGTTTAGCCATGGTCTCCCCCACATAATCATTATGAATGATATCGCAAGTTGGCCGCTCAACACCAACTCCATCCAACACTTGATCCTCGTGAACATCAAAAAAGAGATTTGAAATAGGTGAACACAATACATCATGGTCCGGAGGATCAGAAGGACCAAAGGATGGAGGAAGAGGAGATAGAACTTCATCACAATCATTAGATTGATAGTCCAAACCTGCACTGAAATTATGAGTATGTGAGGTGGGAAAATATGGTGGTAGATAAATAGATGAATTTTCAACTTCTCCTGCCTTAGCCTATAGGACTAGAGCTATTTGATGAGAGGAGGACAGGGGGTCACTTGGAATAACAACCTTGTTTTTCACAAATTTATAAGCTCTAACACCGTGGTATGTTGGGAGCGGTTAGAAATATTCTAACTTGTCCAGATTTTATGAAATGTGAACAAAATATTGAAATATTCCTGTCAAGAACTTCCAATCAATTTCATCTTTCGGATTTTCAAAACACAAATTCATAAAACGATTGTGAAAATGATGCAATGATTCATCAAGTGATTTTCACAATTCTAAAATTTTCTTCCCGAGACATTTACGATCGTACATGTCAAAATCATGACATAATTTTATGACAAGATGTCCAAAAGAGTGTTTCGAGGCATCGGTCAATGTGTGACACCATTGCCTTATGCACCCTTTGAACATGAGGATTAACAACCTACAAGAAACATCCTTATAGTGTTGCGCTCTATGCATAATTCAAAAAAATGAGTAGTATGCTCTAGTAAGGTTATCTTACCCTCACCATCGAAGTCAAGGGTTGAAAAGTCATTTATAATGCTCGTCAGTACTTGCATACCTATTTCTATGGAAAAACATGTCAGGATTATGATTGTGGAAGAAGTCATTAAATGAGTGCAGAAATTCAAAAGAGAATTCAAGGGCTCAACTTGTCATCTGACCCTCCTTCTAGCACCAAAAATGTTAACGGTGTTGGACCTCCCAACATTCAGGGTATCTCCCCAATATGAAGTCCCAAATAGACCTCACACCATTTGGAGTAGGAGTCCCAACAATGGGTGGTAATGTTATGCCTTGACTACGGAAACATACAAAGGGAAGTATGATAACTTTGGTGAGAGCAAGTGTGTGACCTTGCGGAGAGTCAAGTGAAATTTACGAAGGTTCCAACAGATGAAGGGAGAAGGAAGTGCACCCCTTGGAAGCCAGTAATAGTATACAACTTGAAAGGAACACATGAGTTAAATTACATCACAAGCTAAGATGTAGAATAGTCCACAAGTTAAAGTGAGGGATTAACACAACAACAAGAATTTAACAAGATTCATACAAATGAAAATGAAATAGTTCATAAGCATAAGCATAAGTTAAATAAAATACATTACAAATACAACAAGAATAGTCCTACTATATTCACAACATATGCATGAAAGTGTGCTGGCTCTGATTTTATTATTATAACTGAAAGTTTCATTCATACATACACCATTGATGACCACTAGTCCCAATGGTGGAACATTAAAGTCAAGAACATCTGATACTCTAAATAAGCATACTCGCTCTACGCTATGGAGAAGCCAAGGCTCTTCACAATACTCCCAAGCTCCTTCTAAGCCTAAGCCTAGCCAAAAGCTTGGCTCCCAAAATCCCTTTACATGTTATGACATTCTATTTATAACAAGAGTAGGTGACTCTTCAACTCCCCTTTGTGACATTTGGACTACCCTCATGACTCTTTAACTTCTTTACAAAATGACTCATTACATTACATCATGACTCTTCATATTCTAATATTGACACTTGGAATTTCACTTACAACATAATTACAAATAATATTACAATTGACACTCATACCCATATAGGATAAAATAGGGAAGAGACAACTTCATATGCTAACAATACAAAAAACTATGATACTTGAGTTAGGGAACACTCTACCTCAACAACTTCCACTTGATGCTTTTTGGTCACGTATTGATGCCAAGCTTGGTAATGTGTGATGACATCCCCAAACTACATGATGGTGTTAGGAAAGAAGAGGACTCTAACCTCCATAGCATCTAGGTACAATGATTTGGAACCAGTCTTAACTTCTTTCTCGAGCAAGAGAAATGTGTTTCTGATCTAGAGGAGACCACCACTGTAGTTCTGCATGTTTTTTCTATTTAGCTCTAAATCCTCCTTCATGGCAAGTTGTCTTAGTTGATCCATGTACCCTTCAATATCCTTCATGACTGGGAGTTTATGTTTAGCTTTGGTGAGTGAGCTAGATGATGGGATCTTGTGGGTTCTCATCATGAAATCCAAACTTTCGTATAATCATACATATGAGGCCTGAATGTTTTGCAATGAACGAGGCAAGTTGCTTGATGTTCTGAATGAACGTTTGAACTGTTGCTTTCTCCAACTCTGCCTGTAGCTTCATCTTATTTACTAAAGTAAGTGATTCCCCTTCGTATCGCATTATCCATTCTTGCATAGAGGTGATGGGAGTTTTCCCATTCCTAAGAGTGTTGAGAATTTCATCGCTCTAATGTTGCAAGCTACACAACCGAAAAAATGCCTCATGTATGGTCATGATCTCCTCATAGAGGTCCCGCATGGTCTCTCCAAGCTTTGATACTTCACCAAGTATTACTGCTCTCATTTCCCCCAAGTAGACCTACGCAAATAATGCATTATGTGCTTCTTTACAAATATTTTCTATCTCTTTCCAGGAAACCTGTAGATTTTGTATAAATTTATTACTCTCGGTCATCAAATATTGAGTGTTTGATCTCATCGCACTTGCGAAGGGAATGTTGGCTTCAACAATGGAATTTGGATTCCTCCTGCTGTCCGCCACTATCACCCTTTCTCTAATGAATCCAGGTGACGCGTTACCATCCGGAAAATTCTCTCTCAGTGCTTGTACAATCCTCTTCTGAAGTTCATTATATGACAGATTGTACACATCCATTACCGAATCATCATCAAGAGGAACTATGTCCCCTTCCTCGCTCGGGCTAACTCTGTAGCTAGAGGTGGTGGAGACTGAATGGTGACTTGTGTTGCACTGGGAATTTTATCAACATCTTCATCTTGTGGTTCCAATTCCAACTCCATGTATGCAACTTCAATCAAGTCTCCAATTTGTTGAGCAAGCTCCTGGTCCTGCATCTGTTCGCTCTCCCCCTCTTCTGTTGGTTGGTTCTATCCTTTCTCTTCAACTTTAATTGATGTTTCTTCTACTCACATTGCGCTTTTCCTTACTTCTTCTTCCTGATTATGATTCTCCTCCTGTTTTATCCTTCTCTGTTCTCGTTCTTTGCCCAGTTCTTGTCATGTTTCCTACAAGCTCTATTTTCTCTCTTCCTCCACTCTGATATATGTATCCTTTGCTTCCTCTTTACTCCCATGGCCAAATATTCTTGCATAAGGATTGAATCTGCTTTCACTCTACATCTTTTTTCTCCCTCTAGACTACCAACAACCTTTCACTTTCCCTTATCCTACATAGGATTGCTGCTTTCTGCTAGTGTTTCTTCCGGACTTGTCCTCTAGATCTACCCCAAGACTCTTTTCTGAAAGTGCTTCATTAACATGTTTCCATGTTTATGTTGAATCCTTTTCTATAAACAGTTGAGTGTCCATATATACTGACGAGTCCACTGGTGTTTTCTCAATTGCTTCCCCAGTACTACTTTCAGTGGTCCCTATTGAAGAAACTCTCTTTGGTGTCATGGTAAGAATGACTGTTGGGAGAAAGTGCTTCACAAGTGTGGTACCTGTGGGACAAAAAGGATACTCATGGCAAGCAAATATTAGCTTTAACAAATCTACCTTTAAAGCATGATCAAGAAAAAAACCGAGCATTTGATGGGAAGGATTGCACAATTTTCATTAGCTAGAGGGATTGAATTCCTATGGGAACTATGCACTACACAGTTTCAATAGCTAAGGATGAAGCTTAAGGCCTAGGACTACGCATTGTGTAGTCCTAGCTTGGGCAGAGACTTGGAGAGGCTACGCATTACACAGTCTTAGTGGCTAAGGTGACAGGTTGAATCTTCGAACTACGTAGTGTACAGTTAGAGCCAGCCTATAGTATGCAATGTGTAGTTCCAGAGGTGAAGCTTGTGGCTTGAACCTTAGGATTGTGCAGTGCCCAGTTGGGCAAGGAAATATTGACCAAGGAAAGTGCATATCTACCCAAGGGAAGTGTGAAAAATGAGTAAATCTAAGTGATGGTGTGAGATTTACTACAGATATGACTAAGTGTGAATGAATCATGATAGATCAAGTGCAAAAATTGAATGAATGGGAAGATAATAAAATCAGTGAGGAGAGTCACCGCAACGATGACCATCGGTGCAAAAACAAAGAAACTGATGCGACACTTGTGAAAGGAAAATGATAACTTGAAACAACACTTATACAAGATAAAATATGTTGAAATGCCAACAACCATGAAGAGAAACAAGAAAAATAGCACTCATACAAGTGAAACGACAAAAAATATCTGAAAAAGTGGTAAAAGATGATAAAATAAAACATCTCATTATGGTTGAAAACATCTCTAAAAAAAAAACTCATCTAGATAAGCAATGAAAACTCCACCGAAGGTTCCTTGATCTCCTTGGGAATGTCAGAGCTCCAAGATCGAATGCACAAATGAGATCTAGAGGCATCGATTAACTATATTTGAGCAAATGAGGGCTTATGACGTGCATGCCTAAAATCAAGGAAAAGTGACAATTGGAAAAAGTTCTAAAAATAACAATGTGCCACCTTCGGGAAAGTAATAATGGATCCCTACTTCGGAGGGATGCTTTTTTCACTTTATTTTTCTTTCCTTTCATGGGAAACGTTCCATGCACATTACTGAGAAATATTGCATAGTTCTAGGGAGCTAGGCAATTTTTTGTCTCAGTGTGCTCCACCATTTCTGAGCTTAGTGAGGGTTGCGCAATTTCTAGGCTCAATGTTTGGCTTCCTTCCATGACTACACAGTTCTTAAGCTCAAGGATGATTGCTAGTCAGGACTGCACAATTCCTATCATCAAGGTGACTTTCCCTCAAGGATTGCGTAGTTTCTGGAGGCAATCCTAGCACTGCTGTGAGACTAAGTTGGGACCCTAGCTTATGACTTAGAAGAATGGGTGTATGTTTCTTTATTTGGGCCTAGGAATCCCTTGGCCGCTAATGGTGGGATTGTGGTAAAGCCTAGTTGTATAGATGAGGATTTCAGGCCTAGAAATACCTTGACCGATAATGGTGGTATATGTAGTAAATCCTGAGGAATCCCTAGTTGTTTTTTTGTGAGTCCCTCATTCATGCTTGGAATATGTAAAAGGGGTGATTAGATGAAATAAATATGGGTTCAACCCAATTTATGGTCGGGTGGTATGTGGAAGTCCCTGACTTGGTTGGCTTTTTCATATGTTAGTAAGAGATATTTTTTCCCTTGTATTTCATGAGTATTTATACTTGTTATTATGTGGTTTTGATGGTTGTCCTATCATTGTTATTATTCTAGTTATATGTTGGTGATAAGCATGGTTTTATGGCAAAATTTAACTATGTCTCTCATCTTGTTTTGATTAGTAAATGAATGGTTAATGAATGCATGACCTATTGGATGGAATTGTAGTTATTGAGAAAAGGCATCAAACCTTCTTGATGATTCTCAGATATGTATGAGACCCCTATGTTTAGATATGTAATTATGGCATGTAGATTACATGTTCATGATGTGTTTGACTAAATGTATGCCATGGTTAGGATGGGTCAGGTTAAGTCCTTAATAAAGTTTTGAATTTAAGGCTTTTTCTTTGTGTCATTTATCATTTTTGAGATTTTCATCAAATTCTAGGCAGAGGTCTGGGTCCTAGCCTAAAAAATTGGCTAAGATCTCGGGGTCATTGGCATAGAACTCGGTAATTTAGTCTATAGTCGCTCAGAAACATGCTTATGGGAGTGAATGGAGGGTTACAGTCACTAGCTTTCCATGTCATGGGAACGAACGAGATTCCAAATCATTAAAAAGTCAATTTAACTTAGGGGTTGGGAACCTGGAGCGGTTGGTTATCTCTTGGGGGTCTTGTAGTTCCTGAGAGTGGTCAATAAAGTTTTGGTTGGATGATTTCACTTCCTTAACTTTACCTAGGAGTTTGAGTCACATCATAGTAACTCTCTGTCACATATTTACCCTAGTGAACCGATGAACTTGGTTAAGTGTGGGAGGAGGGTGTTACAGAAGATATTCTTTTTGAAAAACCTCCATGCGATCAATATGAAATATTATGGTGTAAATTCCCTAAACAATTGTATCATTGGATAAGTAGATTGAAGCATACATTGGGAATTGGGAGTGTTGGATGAATATTTAGAACTTGGACCATAAACAATGTGGTTTCCTTACATTGGATAGATAATGAAATAACTAGGGATGTTAAGTTTTGGTAGAAAGACAAGTTGGAAGGCTATATTATTGAGTTCAATATGGAGAATCAACAGTCATTCTCTAAGGCTAAATTACTGTTTAAGTATGAATTGAGATGTAGTTTGCTAAAAAAAAAAATTGTTTTCGATGAAGGTTCTTATGGTAGAAGAAACTCTTTTTCCATCTTGACAACCCAATATGGCAGCATAAAATTATTGTATTGGGGGGTAGGGTTTGTGGGAGAGATGTTGGCTAGTTTTGGAAGACGAGAGGAAGTTGTGATTGATGGGGAGGAGTTATGAAAGGCTTGAGATTTTAGAGCACTTAGAAGGGCATGACTAGATGATGAATGGAAGGAGCGTAAGTTGTGTGAGATTAAGATAATACATAGAGAGTTACAATAGATAGGTGAAGTGTTGAGGAGTCTGAGGTTGCAAATAGAGGGAATGAGAAACCAAAAGTTGCAGAATTTGGAAGGAGCCGAAGGATCAAGTTATAGTGTGATAGGAGGATCTAGAATGAATGATATAGGAGAGAAAAATAGGGATAGTGGAGCCCTCCAGGAATCAGAGGGAATTTGAACACTAGAAATTCCAAGACAGATGATTATAATGACTAATCTGAATACTCTCGTGGATGAGGAGATGCACTTTTCCATGAGGAAATTATTTCATGAAGATGATTCCTTCCCTAAAAATAGCAATATGTAAGATAGTAGTTTGGTTATCTCTCTCCCTAACCTCCCTCTGGTACTTTATCAAAATCCTGTTAGTTTTATTTCAAAGTTAGTTAAAACATTGATGTTTCAGAAAGTTAAAAAGGTATACATAGCTGGTGGTTCTGGTAGTTATATTAGTTCTGGTGTAAGTGGTACTTAGTTGCATTCTATAAATTTTTCACAACCTAGTTCCTGAGGCTTAATTCTAGTTCCACCTAGTCATACATCAATGGTTGGGAATGTAGCGGATCATTTACTTTATATCCTAAGTTTTCAGGCTGAGGATCCCAAGATTCATAACAACATTGGTACTTGTGTGAGGCCATTTGAAGGGCTAGACAAACTCCATATGATTCCAAAATAATATAGTTTTTGATTATTTTGAGGGATAGATCTATCAAATGGTTTGTTAAGTGGTCTATGAAAAGTCAAAATCCAACTCTAGATATAGTTATACAAGAATTTATTAAGGAGAGAAAACTTCCTCAAACAAAGTAACTGGGTTTAGCTCAGTTATGGGATATTAAATAGTGAGAGGGAGAGACTAACAAGGAATGTATGCAATGGTTTAAGGATGAAGTTAGAAAATTTACTTATGCTATTCATTTGCATCACCGAAAGGAATGATTCATTAAAGCATTATTACCACTAACCAAAATTCCTCTAATGTAATAAAATATTGACACTATACAAGATGAATTGGAGCATGCTATGAAGATCGAAGCACTGGAAATGTATGCTCATGACTATAAAACATATTTTTCTTTTAGTGACCCTATTATCGTTAGGTTACAACATCAATTTTTTGATCTAACCAAAAGGCTAAAGGATATGAGTGTTGCTACACCAAGTCATCCGCAAGTTTGGTGTACCATTTATCATGTTGAAGGGAATCACACTACAAAATTCCTAGGTCAAGAAGTGAAATACCTTCTACCCACATGTGGGACCACCTCTTCCACATCTAAGACCTTCTAGATGAGTCACACAAGTTTAAACTAGTGTTATTTATCAAGGACATACTCAATATCACACATTCCCTAATCAATAAGGTATGTCCATTAATGAATATTGTGAAATATGTCGCACTTATGGCCATGCACCTAGACATTGTTTTGTGTTATAAAAATATTCTAACATTCAGAACAATATGTATTGTGAGTTTTGTGGATCTCTGACTCACCATACCAACCAATTCAGAGCCTTGGATTCTTCGGCTAATTGTCTAGACCATACTGCATTTCAGGTCAATGAGACACCCTAAGGGAGAGGGGGAGGTGGATATAGACGAGGAAGAAATGGAAGTAGAAGCCTAATACAATGCTATAATTGTTATCAAGAAGGGCATGTTTCTTGGGATTGTCCACTACCCAGCAGGTCTTAGTGTTCTCATTGCCAAGTAAATACTCATGCCACTGAATATTTTCCAAAGCTGATTTCCCATTGGGAAGAACAAAATAGACAAATATTTTCTAACTTGATTAGTGTAGAACCAAGGGAACCTTGGCTCTATAGCCTAATATTAATATTATTACTAGAGTAAACAAGAGCATAGGAGGTGACATGGAGATGCGTGAACAACATGTTGTTATAAAAGTTGCATATCCGCAGAAACTATATGATCCAATTCAATAGAAGGACTATTACAAGGATGTTGCTAAAATTTTCAAGCAGCTAAGTTCTTATTCTAGTGCTAGAGCATAACAATAAGAAAGCAGTTAGGTGAAGAGTCCCCAACTTCCACAAGAGACATATTAGCCTATCATGGAATGGTTCAAGTATTTTTTTCATATTATGAATGATGACCAATTGTCTAGTCAATTGCATAAGAAATTAACGAATGTTGTAAAAGATGAAGAGCTTTCATAGTGGCCCATTTTTTCCAATTTTCCAAAGAGACATTCTAGATGAGTTTGTTGCAATAAGCATATAACAAGAAGGGAGTTCCTTATTGATGATGAGATCCATGGATACCATATCAAATCCACTATGTTAGATATAGTTTTTGATTGGAATATTTTTCCATGGAAGACATGGGAAGCATTAGGAAGGCCCAAACTAGTCTTCTCTCTGATCCAATTGTGTATGGCCAACCCATGACCAACTAGTACCAACTAGTACTTAATTTTCCATGTAACAACTTCCCCCCACATTTACCTTTACGAGAATATATTGTGATGTGATTAAAATCCCCATGTATAGTTAAGGAAACGGAATAAACAAAAAAAACCATTCTGACCTTTCACACATGTTATGGAACCTTCAGGAGCCAACCAACCCTTCTAGGTGACCAACCAATGAGACAACCTGACATTTAACTGATCTAGACCAAAATTTTCTCCCATGTCAAGCCATGCATGTGATTGAGGCCTTATAGTCACTCCCACAACAAGGCATGCAAATGATTATGGAAATTTTTAGCTAGTTTTGAGCCAACGAGCTTAGATTTTGTGCCACTTTTTTAGGGCTAGGACTTAGGCCACTGCCTAGAACTTCATAAAACTTTTAGAAATGATAAATAAAAATGGAATAAGTCTAATAATATAATAGTTGGTATAAGTAATTTATATAAACCCTACTAGTCATGATAGGAATTTCGTCAAACATGTCACCAATATGTAATCTAATGGTCAAAACAATAGATTTGAGAAGATGGGTCTCATCCTTACCTGAGATTCATAAAGAAGCATTGTTTCTCTATCTAAATAGATACATTATCATCTATTAGGTCATATATTAATTGTACATTCATTTTCAAATCAAAACTTGATGAGATCCATACATCAAGTTTGTCATAGAACATACTCATAATTAGCATACAACCAACAAAAATAACAAGGATATAACAGCCATAAGAATCACATATGGGCCAATATATTTACACATAAGCCAACTAGGTTTGGGACTTCCACAAACCACCTTACCATAGATTGATTGAACCAAATATTTCTTTCAGCCAATCACCCTTGTGACATATTCCAAGCATGAATGTGGGACACAAAAAAATCAATCCAAGTTTCCTCAGGCTTTAGCATAATCCCCAAGGATCACTAGGCCCTAAACAGGCATGGATGCCACTCTATTTCTCCACCTACACCATGAGGATTGTTTTTGCCTCCTAGTCTCTGGGCTTTACCATATATCTCGTCATTCACCGGTCGAGGATTCCTAGACCCAATCAAGACTCCACCCTCCAGGCTTTACCGTATATCTCATCATTCACTGGTCAGGGATTCCTAGGCTTGATCGAGGGTGAACACCTCTATGATTTACCTTATATCTTGTCATTCACTGGTCAAGGATTCCTAGGCCCACCGAGGTACAAAAAATATGGCTTTACCACAATCCCACCTTCTCTAGTCCAAGGATTCCTATGCCATGTGTTCTTCTTCAGAGACCACCTCACTTAGTTTCGAAACCATTTGAAAATCTAGCTTTACCAAATAAAAGAGAAACCATAACATCGTGGCTATCCAGAAATGGAAAGGGAAGGCTAAAAATCACTATCACACATAGCAAAATCCACGCCAATGACAACAATAGAACCAAATACTCACATGCATGTACCACACATACCAAATCTAGCAAGAAAATCACACATTCAAATAGATACCTACAAGTAATCCTGATGTAGTTGCTTGATCTTGCTCTTCCTTGCTTGACATTTTGTTCTGTTTGCCTTCTTTGTCATTCATTTTATTTCCTTGATCTAATGATAGATTGCTCCAAGAATGCTCTAAGTGTCCAAGAGTGAATGAGAGAGAGAGAATAGAGAGAGCTCCAAAAGTGAACTAACAAAAGGTACCAATTGATCCTCAGAATCCATTTTATTAATGAGGCCTCTATTTTATTCAACTTTCCATTATTTTCCTTCATTTTCCTCCTCACATGAAATACGTGACATTTCACCTTCCCTTTCTCCTAATTTCCATTATTTTCATAAATAAAATGTCAATTATTGTGTCATGCCTTCCCAAAGCCTTTTCCTTTGCCGTTGCCAATTTCCTTAACCATAATAAACCAAATGAACACCCACACTAGTATGTTTTTCCCAAAACTCATCTTGGAATATGTTTCCCATGTCCTTGGTTATTATTTTTCCTTCATTAACTTTATTACATGGAATTTTGACCATGGATGTTACAGAACCCTCCGCCTTGGGGGAACACTATCCTCAATGTTCAATGAAACCTAAAACCAACAAGACTACTAAGAAGCAAAACATACTTCCCATGGAGATTTATAGCTTAGCTTGATGCAATATTTACAATCATCAACCTACTGAGAATCAAACAAACATGACACATAACAACATAACAACCATAACAACATGACACCCATACTACATATTAGAGATTTATAACACAACTCATCGTGGTATTTACATCCATATACATATGTACATATACCAAAAAATCACACCAAAACTTATAACAAAAACATTCTGTCAACCAGCGAATAGAGAAGGATACATAGCCCGCATCTGACCTGCCAGCTCCCATGTAGTTTCACCGGGCCCAAAGTGCTTCCAGTGCACTTTAACCTGATTGATTGCTTGGTTTCAAAGCATTAGCATATATTTTTGCAATATACATAGAGGTTTTGGTTGGAATTTTCCATCTGACTCCACCTACAATACAGACCATTCAATCACATGATCAACATCTTTAACATAATTCTTCAACAATTACACATGGAAAACATCATGAAATTTCACTATCGAAGGCAGTGCAAGTCAATAGGCTACTGGTCCAATCCTTTGAAGAATCTTGGAAGGTCCACAAAACCGAGGTGATAGCTTAGCACATCATCCAATCCTCAAGGAGTTCTTCTTTAGCTTCATGTGGATGTACACATGTTTTCCAACCTAAAACTCCTTAAAACAACATGTTTCAATTTTTTTGCCTATCCTGTGTTACCTTTAGATTCTTCTTGATAATGTGAATTTCCTATTCAATCTCTGCAAAATTGTCCAATCCTATCAATACCATGTTCACTGGATCAATCCAACTGATGGGAGTATTACAACTCTGCCCATATAGTGCCTTAAACAGGCTCATCCTCAGTGAATATTGATAGCCATTGTTGTAAAAAAAGTCAACTAATGGAAGGTATTCCTCCCATATCCTCTGTTGATACATCACATACATCCTCAACATGTCCTCTAATATCCTGTTGACCCTCTTTGTCTATTCATCTATCTGTAGATGATAAGTTATGTTGAAGGCCAACTCTGTCCCCAAACCTACAAACAAGTCCTTCCAAAACTTGGAAGTGAACTTAGCATCCCTATCTGACACTATCTTTCTTGGAACACCATGAAGCCTCACTACATCTCTCATGAATACCTGTGCCATACCACTAGCTAAATATGTAGTCTTCACTGGAATTGAGTGTGCTACCTTAGTCAACCAGTCCACCAAAACCATGATGGAATCATGCTGTCTAGATGTCCTCGAAAAACCTGTGATGAAGTCCATGGAAATGACCTCCAACTTGCACCTTGGAATCATAATCTCCTGTAGTATTCCATCTGTATGCTTACATATGAATTTCACCTACTGATAGTCCAAACATCTAGCCACAAACTCTGCCACTTCCTTCTTCATATTTGATCAATAATAAAAATTCTTCACTATTGTCAATGTCTTCGGGTATCCTAGGTGAACTGAATATCATTTTTCACATAACTCTCGCAATATAGTCTTCTTGAGCTCACTGTCATTTGACACATATATCTTGTCCCTAAATCTAACCAAACCATATGTAGTAAGAAAATTGTCCACATCCTGATTAGGTGTACCCTATTGTAATTTGTGCATAAGCTACATGTACATGCCATCCTGTTGTACTTTCATAAGATATGATCCTGTAAGATTATCCCATAAGAAATCATAACTTCTATGTGATTCACTTGTACTCTCCTTCTAAGAACATCTACAACCATGTTCTCCTTACCCTTGATGTACCTGATCTCAAATTCAAACTCACTAATCGTGGCCAACCATCTAGCTTGTCTGGCTGAAACTACCCTCCTCTCACATATACCCAAGTAATCGGTCAACCAATGTAGAAATGTGACGAGAGAGGCAAAGATAAGGGATTCAATATCCTTAGTGACCTTAAGGAAATGGAATCGAGGGAACACATCAACCAAACCTTACACATCAGGAACAACAACCTCGAGAGACATCTCAGCCACTTAGACGTCCTGCCCCTAGGTGCCAATGATCTTTTATGCCTCTTGACCTCTTCACGCTCTCATGCTATAGTCATGCGAACATCTAGGGACCTATGGACACTCTCGCAGGCCTGCAAGCAAGTGTCCAGGGACTTTTCCCAACATACTTGTGCTAGTGTCTGCCGAATTAAAGGCACTTTTCTAGCCCAGAATTTTGGCCACTGCCTAGAACTTGTTATAACTTTTAGAATCCATCAAAGACATGATGACAAGACTACTAAACCAAAAATCAACCTTAGGACTAGGCCTAGCCATCCCCAACTAGGACTGACATTCTGTCAAACACTTGGCATGAATGCAATCTATAGATATCAGATATAAGATAGAGCATGAATGACTGAAAATACTTATGAAACATGAAAAAAAGGATCACCACCTTCTCCACTGAACTATTATAACATCAATTAGTTCTTGCATCCATCAATTTAATAATTACAAGTAAATACATGAGATAACCATGACATGAACCAGTCAATTAACCAAGCTTATAACCAGCATAAAACCATGTAAATAATAGAGATATAACAACTATTAAATCCATATATAAAATAGCACAAAATAAAGAGAACTTAACTTTCATAAATCATAGGAAAATCCAACCATGTTCAAGACTTCCACGTACCACCCAACCGTAGACATGGTTGAACCAAATCTTTCTTTCATCCAGTCACCTTGATGCCATATTCGAAGCATGAATGTGGGATCTCATGGGTAAACCAATCCAAAAACAACCAAGGGGATCCATAGGTTAAACCACTTCCACCCTCACCAAACTGGGATCACACCAAAATTGGTGCTCCGATAATAACTAAACCGAACTTGGAATTCCATCCGGAATCCATCACTATCCTTGAGGAATTTCCTGTCTCCTTGTCTCTCAGGATTTACCACAATAAAATCTCAAATCACTAGGCCCTATACTGAGACCAATATCTCAGGCTTTACCACAATCCAAACCCATATCAATAGGCGCTAAATCGAGACTTATCCCTTAGGATTTACTATTTATCCCACAAAAACCAGTCAAGGGATTCCTAGGCCTTTGGGAATGAACCTTGAGACCACCTCTGCCCCAGATTCCAAAATCCATCTGGCAAACCAAATCTAGAAACCAAGATAAACATCCCAACATAACATGGCATTTAGAAAAAGGCAAGGCTAGGCTTAAAACCAATATCATAACTCAACAAAACCATGCCACCGACATCAAGAGTACAATACACCAACATGCAAAGCCATGCATGTCAAAACCAGTGAGGAAATCACACATGAAATGTGTTACCTACAAGTATTCCTTCTAAAACTACGTGGTCCTACTTTTCCTTTATCCTTTCTTTCCTTCCTTTCCATTTGCTTTCTTTTCCTTCCTTGATCCAAAGGTAGAGTGCTCCAAGAAAACTCTAAGCAACCAAGAGTGATAGAGAGAGAGAATAATGAGAGAGCTCAAAAAATTGAACTGACCAAAGGTTACCAACTAATCCTCAGAAGTCTTTTTATTAATGAGGCCTCTATTTTCTTCATTTTCCATTATTTTCCTTCATTTTCTTCCTCACATGCAACCTATGACCTTTCACCTTACTTTTCTCCTAATTTCCTTTATTTCCATAAATAAATGTGCCAAAAATGCCTTTTTTCCTTTTAATACCTTTGCCTTAGACTTTGCCAATTTCCTTAGCCATAAACACATCCAGTGATGCCCACTAGGATATCTTTTCCCAACATTCAACTTGGAATACATGTCCCTTAACCATGGTTTTATTTTTCCTTTATTTAAAGTTATTACATGGAATTTTTACCTGGGCTATTAGAGCACCCTCCCCCTTAGGGAACATCATCCTCGGTGTTAAACCACACCTATACCTTAGCAAAAATGCTGAAAAGAAAACATACTACCCATGGAAATTTATAACTTAGCTCATTGCAATATTTACAATGAATGGCCTACTCAAAAGAAAAACATCATGACAACATGACAAGATAACAATGATACCATTTATTGGAGCTTTATAACATAGCTCATTACGGTATTTACAATAACCACATATACACATATGCACATTTTCTAAACCAACAAATAAAGAATATGATGCCCGTATCAATCAAAAAGGGAGTCTAGAGGCTCACACCTCAACCCTCAAAGTAATATTAGGATTCACCTCCTTCCCAATAAATCCAAAATCCATTGCCACAATCAAAGCTACATCCAATGTCCAACGCTATAATCCTATGCCACTTGTCCTATCAGTGAATAGTTACCAGCTCATTGTTCCAGGGCACACTCCCAATGTGCATTTAATTCCATTTGGTAATGCTCATGACCAAAACAAATATATCTCCTAGCTTCCCTTCTTTGCTACACAGTCCCTCGGGAAATCTGGTCACCCCCTTCCATGTAGTCACTCACCTTCCAAATTCCCCAGAGTCCCCTATCTTGAGTGATCCATCCCTTGGCAAGGCTTCCTTGCATTGGAAGGTCAAAAACAAGGCATATACCTACCTCAAAACTATCATATCGATCATAGCATGCTCATGGAAATCAATGGCTATATTTGGTACTAGTGTCTCGTAATGGTGCTGCTCCTGAAGTGCCCTGTTCCAATTCCTTTTGTTGTTATTGCTAATAATTGCAGCTAGTTTGAACCACCCAATAGAGCATTTATGTTTCTCGTATCAAGCACATAATTTCCATTAGATTCAAAATATATTGAAATAACTTCAAATCATACCTCATTGGTGGCTTGCCAATAAGGTATACTTGCAATTTTTCCCTCTTCCTGTCATAGCAAGTTAAACTAATTGTTTGATCAAATCATTATGTATAAAAATATTACATCAGGTTAGCTTAAAACACAACCATCATAGACTAACATATGTAACCATCATAAACCAGAATCATGGATCACATGTAATAATCATATTCCAGAATCATATGCATAATAAAACTAAAATAAAATATTGATACTTATCCTTTAAACAATCCTTAGCTTCTACCTTTGATCTTATTCCGTACACAACCTAGATCGATTTCCAGACCTGAAAAACACCCAGTGCCTTCTCCTCAACCATGTCCACATATACATAGTGTGCATCACACACATACAACCACACATGGCATACAACCATGAAATACATGCACCTACACCTGGCACACAACACATACACCTACACCTAGTGTACAACACAACATAATACATATGCCTACATTTGGTGTACAACACAACACATGCATCTATACAGGATGTAAAACACCACACAATACATGTACCTACACCTGGTGTATGACACAACACAATACCTATACTACATAGAGTATAACACAATGAATACACATGCCATAATACCATAACTACACAATGCACATACATAGTACTGCATTCCTGCAACACAACATGTAACACATGCACACCATACCACATGTATACCAATACCATGGGTACAACATGTACTCCATACCACCTCTACACAAGACCACCTACACAACGTGTAGACAACATCACATGTATGACATGTACTCGACACCACATGTACACAACACCATATGCATGACATGTACACATCACCACTTCCACACAACACCATATGTACAACATGTACAGGACACCACATGCTCACAACACCACTTATACAATCATGCACATGACTCCATATGTACATAGCACCATATGTACAACATGCACACAATCACCATATGTACGTAGCATTACATATACAACATGTACATAGAACCCTATGTACACAACTCTACATATCCAACATGTGCATAGTACAATATGTACAAAGCACTGCATATTCAAGATGTACATAGCACTATCTATACCCAATGTTTCATATGTAATATGCACACGACAACATATATACCACCTTGTACATACATTTCATAAACAACATGTACACACACTATATATACACAATACCGCATGAGCACAACATCACAGATGCAACATGTACAACATATGCAACATATGCAAGATATGCACAATAGTAGTACCACACATCAAAAACCACACTATCTCTACCAAGCAACCTTGCTTCTAGTGTCTCTCTGCCATTCATGCTTATCCTAACATGTCGCAAAGCACATTTTTTTAATTCTGCTAATGTATCCTTCAACGCTAACTGTCATAACATAAACATTGGCCTAATACAGGCATACAATATCAATTCATATCCATGTGATATTGACCTCATATATTCATCATGACTAATCTTCCCATGTGATTCCCATAAGATCAGGAACCTTGTTATGCCATTCTCCTACATAAGCAATACATAAACAATCATTCTTCCATAAGAATGATCCTTGATTCCTTGATGACCTTTTCAGACAGATACATAGATACATACATATATATATAAACATTAGCATAAACAATCATGATCCCCTACGACCTGTCATAAATGACATACATAAATACAAACATGTACGCATATGTAGTCATCAACATCATCATGATCATAACATAATTACCATATAAAATAAGGTCTAGGTTAATAGAACTTCCTTATTTGTGCACAACATTCACAACATTGAGAACCACAGTTCCTAGCTTAGCCAAGGCATCTGACACCTCCGATCCATTTACTTTATCTTTTTTGGTTACCTTTCCCATAACTATACTGCCATTGTCTATTTACACCAATGGACCCAACCAATCCAACTTGACGTCATAGGCTTACCTTCCGTTGCGCTTACTCATGCACTAAGCTTCATCCATGTCTTACATTACCTACTAGATTTCATTCAACTCTCTCTGAGCTCCACTCACTTTCCTATTTCCCAAGAAATTCCCAAGACTCAAAACATAAAGGCAAGCCAATGAACAAACAAGAAGAAAATCATGAAAACCAATAACAATAATATGACACCACAATCAAAGTGGCATGGCCATGCAAAATATGCAAACAAAACCACAAATCAAGCACAATAAAATCACAAAAGACCAAAATCACAAGACTAACAATAGACACCATGACTCAATCCCTATGGTTCCCAAGGAAAGCTCAACCAAAGGCTTCTTCAAGATTTCATTGCAACCTCTGTTACCATGCAACTCCCTGCAATATTGCCATAAACACATAACTGTTAGTGCACAATTAAACATAACAATACTCTGGTCAACTTACCTTGTTGTGCCAAGCACATTGCTTGCAACTAAACACATCCATGCCATCTCTCAAGGGACTCCAATTCCCTTGACGTATCGACCTGTAAGTAGAGACTAGATAATATACCGGTCAAGTACGTGTTCATGAGTATAACACATACCCACAAAATTTTAGGCAAGATTAAGGTTAAGAAGACTTCATGTATGCAAAGAAATCATTCATTTGGAATTAGGGTTTCCAATCATAGCCAAAGGAATTATTTCCCAATTCCTCTCTTTTACCTTTTTACCTTGTTGCAATCGAGGCTTATTGCGTACTATCACATCACCCAACTGTTATTTATATAAACACATAGACTATTACCTTGTCATGCTAATACCAAGCATGTTCCCCTGCAACTGCTCACACATGTCAACTACATGTTCCAAACATCAAGAAAATCATATGTATGAATTTAAAATCAACCTTTACCAAGACTAACAATCATGTCATAATCATTAATCAACTCATAGTCATTAGACATAATGCTACAAAAATCACCTATTACACTCAAGTACATATCAACTATCTCAACATGTATGTGTGAGTAAAAACAACTTAAAACAAGATCATGTATTGATGAAATCTTATAGAAACGTACTCATATCATGCGATTAGTAAAAAATTCGATTACAGATAAATGAAATAATATACACCAATGCTCAAACACCAAATAGATGACATAATCAAACATTCAAGCACAAAGTAGATGACATAAGCAAGCTCATACCTTAATGTATCTCAGGGGAGGCTATCGTGTCTTCACAATCAAGCTAGGCTAGCACAATATAACTTCACATCATATCAAATCAACCATAGATAAGGTCATGATATCCATAATAGTCACTAGGTAACATGTTCACATCATAATCTCATAAACATTTTCCATTCATACATAATAATCACATCTGCATAGTCAGTCTAGATTAGTACAACAAAATTTCACAATAAGTCGACTCATACTTGAATGTTATAACCCTAGCCATTTGCATAGACCAATCCAAATTAGTATGATACATATAACATCAATATCTTAATGTAATAACCCTAATCATGAATTTACTAGCATATAACAACAACATGTTATATATCATGCTCATTAACAACATATAACCTAATCATCAAGATAACTATCTTATAGCAACAAAATGTTAACCTATAACATACTCATCAACAACATATAACATAATGATCAAGATAACTAACGTAAGACAACAATAGAAATGCATACAATGACAAGTTACTATCATTCATGACTATCCGACACATGTGCATATGACTATACTAATCAACTAGCACCTATCATGTATGTAATGATAACGTCAATAGACATGTAAATAGACCTAATGTATATAACCCTAATGCATATAACAATCCATTAACCAAGCTACCTACATGAAAAACATACCATACCTGTATGATGATCTGCTCTTACCCCAATTTCCATTGTTGCAGCTTCACTTTAATGATCTTCATCTCTGGTTCTATCTCAACGAGCTCATTAGCATCATAACATACCAGTAACATCATGATGACCTAATTGTATACAATGAACTCACAATGCATGTATGACCTACCATACATGCATGACCATAACCATGAAAATGCATGCATAACTATATATAGACACTAACATCAATAGAAAATGCATATACAACCATACACTCATTACGACACATTCCACAACAACCCAAAACCATGATCAACGCCATGAAAATGCAACAAGAACATGGTATTGCAACACAAGAAACACATATGCAACTGACATGAATCCATGACCAACACAAAACCCATCCAGTCTGAGGGGTGAACCATGCTTGGTATCACTCTGTAACTACCGTCCTCCCACATCTACCCAAGTTACTAGCCAGCTGGGGTAAAAATGCGACGTGAGGGGCAACTATAAGGGATTCAACCTCCTTGGTGAAATTAAGGAAATGGAATCGATGAAACACATCAACCAAACCTTACACGTCAACAAAAACAACCCCAGGAGACATCTCATCCACTCAGACGTCTTGCCCCTGGGTCCCACTGATCTTTTATGGTTGTTGACCTTTGCATGCTCTTATGCTATAGGCATGCCAATGTCCAGGGACCTCTAGATGCTCTCATAGGTCTGTAAGCCAATGTCTAGGGACTTTTCCCAGCAGACCTGTGCCAGCGTCTGCAAAATTCAAGGCACTTTTCTAGCCTAGAATTATAGCCACTACCAAAAACTTGTTATAACTTTCAAAATCCATCAAAGACATGATGAGAAAATTGCTAAGACAAAAATAAAACCCGGGAATAGGCCTGACCATCCCCAACTGGGACTAACATTCTGTCAAACACTTGGCATCAATACAATCTACAGGTATAAGATACAAGATAGAGCATGAATGTCTGAAAACAATTATGAAACATGACAAGAAGGATCACCACCTTCTCCATTGAACTGTTATAACATAAATTAGGTCTTGCATCCATCATTTTAATAATTACAAGTAAATACATGAGATAACCATGACATGAACGAGTCAATTAACCAAGCTTATAACAAGCATAAAACCATGTTAATAACAGAGATATAACAACCATTAAATACATATATAAACAAGTGCAAAAGGAAGAGAAATTAGCTTTCATTAATCATAGGCATATCGGTCCTGGTTCGAGACTTCCATGTACCACGCGACTGTAGACATGGCTGAACCAAATCTTTATTTCAGCCAGCCACCCACGTGCCATATTCCAAGAATGAATGTGGTATCTCATGGGTAAACCAATCCAAAAATAACCAAGGGAATCGAGAGGTTAAACCACCTCCACCCTCACCAAACTGTCATCACACCAAAACCATTTCGCCAATTACAACTGAATTAGACCTGGAATGCCATCTAAAATCCATCACTATCCTTAAGGAATTTTTCGTCTCCTTATCTCTCAGGATTTATCACAATCCAATCTTGGATCACTAGGCCCTAAACTGAGACCATTCTCTTAGGCTTTATCACAATCCAAACCCGGATTGCTAGGCCCTAAACTGAGACTTCTCCATCAGGCTTTACCATGTATCCTGCCAAAACTGGTCAAGGGATTCCTAGGCCTCTGGGAATGAACCTTGAAATCCATCCGGCAAACCAAAGCTCAAAATCAAGATAAACATCCCAACATACCATGGCATCTAGAAAAAGGTAAGGATAGGTTTAAAACCACTGTCATAACCTAGCAAACCATGCCACTAATAGTAAGAGTACTATACACCAGCATTCAAAGCCATGCATGTAAAAACTAGTGAGGAAATCACAAATGAAATGTGTTACCTACAAGTATTTCTACTGAATCTACATGATCCTACTCTTCCTTCCTTGATCCTTGCTTTCCTTCCTTTCCCTTTGCTTGATTTTTCTTTCTTGATCCAAAGCTAGAGTCCTCTAAGAAAACTCTAATAGACCAAGAGTGAGAGAGATAGAGAATAATGAGAGAGGTCCAAAACTTGACCTAACCAAAGGTTATCAATTGATCGTAAGAATCCTTTTTATTAATGAGGCCTCTATTTTCTTCATTTTCCATTATTTTCCTTCATTTTCCTCCTCACATGAAACTTGTCACCCTTCACCTTACTTTTCTCCTAATTTCCTTTATTTTCATAAATAAATGTGCCAAAAATTCCTTTTTTCCTTTTACTGCCTTTGGTTTAGCCTTTGCCAATTTACTGAGCCATAAACACATTCAGTAATGCCAATTAGGATATATTTTCCCGACATTAAGCTTGGAATACATGTCCCTTAATCATGGTCTTATTTTTCCTTTATTTATTTTTATTACATGGAATTTTCACCAAGGTTGTTACACTAAAATTTAGATTTGGTTGGTCAAATAGATACCTCAATCCACTGTGATCACTCATCAATAGAACTTCATGCCAATAAGATAGTGTCTCTACATCTTCAATGCATGGATGATTGCTACCAACTCAAGATCACGTGTCAAATCATTTTCTCATGCTCATTCAGGTTTTGCAACTCATAGCATACTACTTGTTCTTCCTGCATCAGGACTCCACCAAGTCCTCTCTTACAAGCATTTGTACACACCACAAACTCTTCTTCCGGATCTGCAATTTTTAATGTTGGAGCATTTGTCAACAACTACTTCAATTGCTCAAAATTGGTTGAACATTCCTTCATCCATTCAAATTTATTTCCTTTCCTCTATCATGACATAATAGGATATGCAATGCAAGAGAATTTCCTAATGAACCTCTTATAATAACCTGCTAGCCCCATAAATGATATTACCTCATCGACATTTCTAAGAGCTACCCACTCCATGATAGCCTTTACCTTCTCTGGATCCATTGCTATTCATCCTTGGAAACAACATGTCCAAAGTAATTTACCTTTGTTTGAAAGAAACTGCATTTTCTAAGCTTTGAATACAACTGATTCTCTCCCAGTAATCTCAACACTATTGCTAACCTCTTAACATGATCTTCCTCATTTTTAGAATATATCAAGATGTCATCAATGAATATAATAACAAACTTGTCCAAATAAGGACACAATACATTATTCATCAAGCACATAAAAGTAGTTGGAGAATTATTCAAACCAAATGGAACTACAAAAAACTCATAATGCCCATACCTGGTCCTAAAAAAAGTATTTTATATGTCCTCTTCCTTGATGTATACTTGATGGTATCCTAATCTCAAATTAATCTTCGATAATGCAACGTCTCCCTTTAATTGATTGAACAAGTCATCAATCCTCATAAAAAGATACCTGTTCTTGATGGTCACCTTGTTCAATTTCCTATAATCAATGCATAACCTGAGAGTACCATACTTCTTCACAAAAACATCGATGAACCCCAAGGTGATACACTTGGCCTAATATATCCCTTGTAAAGCATTTCCTGCAATTGTAATTTCAGCTCTACTAACTATGGTGTGCTAATCCTGTATGATGCCTTCGATGCTGGTGCTACCCCTAGTACTAACTCAAGGTTAAAATGCACTTCTATGTGAGGTGGAAACTCTGAAATATCTGCTGGAAACACATCCTAAAACTACTGCAAGATTGGGTACCTATTCAATACCTTCGCATCCTCAACATCCTTACCTTTATCACTAGAAATATGCACTACAAATAACACACAACCTTTTCTATTCTAACTGATGTCTCCTTCTTCTTACCCTGCAAGATCCTCTGTTCTCCATTATCATCAAAGCAGTCAGAGACCTTGTAATAACAATCCACTTTGGTCCTATAAAGATAGAACCGGTCCATACCCAAAAGCATACTATATTATTCCAATGACAATAAATTCAAATATGATGAGGTAGGCATACAATTCAACTCGAATGCACAAGATCTTACCTAGTGATACACTCTTTTCTTTGTACCTATAGCCAACTGCACTAACAAAGATTATGCATGCACTTCTTTATTCAAAACACACTTATCCACCAGGTCAAGACTAACATAACTGTAATTAGATATAGAGTCAATTAAAATATAAACAACTTGATCACAAAGCTTACCTTACATCTCGATAACAATTTCTCGGTGATCTATCTACTTGTTATCCAACATTTCATAAATCTGTGGAATGATCTTCCCAACATCCCAAACTGTCTGCGCTTCCTATGCATTGTAAATATGATGCCTACCAACCTTATTCTATGGACAATCCCTCTTAAGATGCTCCTTACCACATGCCCAACACTAGAATTGTCCTGTACCATCACATTTATTCTGTTTCTTTCCATGTTGTGACCCATTAAACTTCTTGTAGGGTGCAACATTTTCTTTCTCACCTGCATCTTAGGGCCTTGTTATTTTTGGCTACCATTTACCTTTAGTTTTCTCTTTTCCTTTCCAACCTTGCTGGGATTTTGTCTTGTGCTTTGACTGCTCATAACAATGCTTCAATTTCCCAACAACTTCCTCAAGCAACCAAGGCTCATCATACCCAATATGATCTCTAAATGCTAATGGAAATCTAATGAAAAATCTCTAAACTTTGGCCTTCTCATCCTCAAGATATAGTACATACCTCAATAACTCTAGGAAATTATTTGTGTACTCCTCATCTATCATCAATCCCATCTTTAGCTCATAGAATTCCTTGGGTTTGATACTGTAGTACCTCTCTTCCAAGTACTTCTTCCTGAAAACTCTCATGAATTCATGCCAACTCAAGTATTTTGTCTTGATGTATCTAACTTGCTTCATATCTTCCCACCAGACGTATGCTTTCCCTTTAAGGGTGAAGATAGTTATTATGTCCTTCATATTCTCTGTGTATTCATGCAATTCAAAGAATTTCTTCATCCCAAGTAGCCATGCTTATGCATCCTCTGGCTTCTTCAAATCTCCATCAAATGTAGGTGGTTTCAATTTCTTGAAATCATTTGGAAAATATCCTCTGTCACTCCTCATGTAAGGATGATAACGATGATGATCATAGTGCTTGTTAGAACCAAAACTAGAATAGAACCTGTGTCCATCACCTCTCCTATCCAAGATATCCAAGAGCCTCCATCTCGGATCGCTTCATCCCTATATGACTTGTGTCAATCATGAGACCTACTGCCATATGTCTCATTGATTCTATCCTCCTACCCATTGCTGATCTTAAGTTGTCACTGTCTTTGCAATTCTGACAAACTCTAATTGATGACAACATTAAATTATACTTGTTTGTCTTGTGCTTGCATGATTTTGTCATTACCTGCATTGCAACTTCTTATTTCTGCCTTCAAGCTTCTCAATGTGTCCTCTATATTAGAAGAGTGCCGAACACCACGCTACCCATCTGATCCATAGGGAGAGTCTCACGAATTGTAGTCTACCATCTTTCTAGTCCTCACTGATCTTCTTCCTGCAAGTATACCATGCCGACTTAAACTATACTATAGCATAATCAACATACCTCAATATAATTCAAGGGAGGATATCTCGTCTGCGAGATCAACTAGATTAGCACAATACATGTATAATCATAATTATATCAATACATAAACATCATTTCAACCATAAGCCAATTACCATGCATGACCATACCAACTACATACCATGATCTCATGCATGGAAACTATAACCATGTCAATATATGCATAACAACGTATAAGCACTGACATTCATAACCAATGCATGCCCGAAATACACTCAGGACAAACACTTCTGACAACAACACCATCAACTTTCACATCACGACACAACTGCAACCATGACCAACACCATGCATACAAAAAAAGCACATAGACCACAAGCATGATGAACACATATGCAACTAATATGTATGGATTTCAAACGCACACCTCCCATCCAGTCGAAGGGGTGAACCATGCTTTGATACCAATCTGTAACACCCTCCTCCCACATTTACCCAAGTTAACCAGTCAACTAGGGTAAACATGAGACAAGAGGCTACTATGATGTGATTCAACTCCCCACCTATAGTTAAGGAAGTGGAACCAACAAAAAAAACCATTCTAACCTTCCACACATGCTGTAGAACCTTCAAGATCCAACCAACCTTACAAGGTGACCAACCCCTAAGATAACTTGATATCTCACTAATATGGACCCTCAACCACTCCCATGACAGGCCACGCATGCAACTGAGGCCTTCTCGTTTCTGCAATAGCAAGGAATGCCAATGACTATGGACTTTGTTAGCTAGTTGTGAGCCATAGACCCTAGCTTTTCTGCCACTTTTTTAGGGCTAGGACTTAGGCCACTGCCCAGAACTTCATGAAACTTTTAGAAATGATAAATAGCAATGGAATAAGGATACTAATGCAATCATTGGTACAAGTACTTGATCCGACACCTACTAGCCATGATGGGAATTTCTTAAAACATGTCACCAATATGTAATCTATGGGTCATAGCAATAGATCTGAGCATAGGGGTCTCATACTTACCTGAGATTCGTAAAGAAACATTGTTGCTCTATCACTAATCCAGGTGGCTCCAGACACATGTAGAAGTCCCAGAGTACTCTGAAAGGGTCAAAATTAAAAGTGATCATAACACTCCCAAACTAGCACTAGATCGAAGTACTCATCGCCCTAATTCCAACGGTGTGAATGACGCTCAAATCCGAGCCCATATGAGGGAGATAGAGAAAGTCAAAGTTTTGGTCAAAGTTGCCACCTGGGCCAGGTTTAATGGTCCTACAAATTGATTGAGTCCTAGACATGGAACCTGGTTCCCGAGGAGTGGGTGAATCTTTTGGATACTTAATTTGTCTAATATCCCTTCTATTAGACAAAATAAAAAAAATGGCATATCATAAAAATAAATAAATAAATATATTAAATTAGGTGGTGGGCCATGACCCCTGCCACCTCCATCGGGCCATATATATATTATTAAAAACGAATTTTAACGGGCCGACAGGCCGTGACCCCCGCCGACCCAACCAACCTTACCTTCATATTAATATCAAACAATATATATAAATGGTGGTGGGCGGGCCACCTTCGGTGGACCCGACCCACGCCCCACCATACAACACTTGTCAACATTGTAATGAGGGTGGTAGGGCTTGAACCCGCTTGGCATGTGTGGCCATCCTGCCTCCCAGGCGCCCTCAGACCACCACCACAACGGCTACGACTCAAAACAAAACTCCGCCGAATTTAAATCAAATCATAACCATGCCTCTATTTTAAAACAAAAAAAATATTTAATGGTTATGTCCAATATAACAGTGTGACATTTTTGGGAGGGGTGGGATTTGATCAGCTGACCCCTTGTTAAAAAACTGTCGGTGTTAGCCATTGCGCCAATGGTTTCATTGGTAATTCCACCTTCCACCATTACATATAACCTTCCAAAACCATTTGACGGGGTGAACAAAGGTGTGGAACGGAGAACATAACCATGTTTTGCATGCACTGCAAAACCATGAGTAATGAAACTAGGAGCCGAACCTTGACACAGATGTTGAGGTGGAACATTGACACAATTTTCGAGACAATTTTTTAATTGCAGGTGGAACCATGAGCATGGCGCAGAGGCTGGAGGAACCATGATTGAGCCCAGCTTTCAGGAGGGCGAAATTTTTCTAGTCTCCAAATTGGACAAAATTTATGTCAATACTACACCTCTTGGTGATACGAACCTAATGGTGTAGATAGAATTTTGATCTGAGCAACAGATCTTCTGATGACCCTAAGGAGAGAATCTTTGAGGAATATAGGGGAATCTAAAATATTCCTGTAGCACCAGATTTTCACTTAGTCAGAATTCAGAAATTTGATAGTCGATTTTCCACTATTCGACGCCACAAATTTGATGGTGCAATCAGATTTTCCATTTGATCATTCCATTTTTCGGCCACTTTTCAAAGTGGAGTACATGTGTTAGCATTCAATATGTGAGTAGTCATTTATATGCTATTCGATTCCACGAGATTGATGGTACAACAAGATCCAACAGTTTATCATTCTCTTCTACAGATAACTCCTTGATGTGAGGTATATGCAGTGGGATCATGTACTTCTTTGTCTCTTTGCTTGAGATGCATTGTGCTATATAGATGCTTGTTTGATGTTTGATGTGGGATATTGTTTTTTTCTTGATGTGAGATGTACTTATTGTCATGTTTTGATTGAGATCCCTTTGTTTCCATGTTGATGGGATACTCATGTGTCACCATGTATGTTTGAATGAGATCCCTTTGATGCCATGTGGCAGGATGCTCATTATTGTCATACGTGAAATTATGTCATGTTGATAGGAGTCCTTTTGTGAATGAGAGCTCCCACAGTGGAACATCTCATGGAGCCACTCCTACATGAGGGAATATTCCTTGAATGATAGAGAAAACACATTCATGTACATCATCACTCTTTACAACACTTAATTCAGTGGCCTACACCATCTTGACACCGGGGCGCGGAGATGTAGTCCCTCCCGGACAAACTCCGTTATCAACGTCTTGTGTATTATGTTGTTGATTCTTGTCATGTTCCCTCTTATTTATAGCATGCATATATGTTCCTTTATGCTCTTTTAAACAAAATTATAACCACATCATGGAAGTAAAAGATCTTGGTTAAATCCGAGAGTTAAGTCAACTCGGATCAAGTTTGGCATCAGAGCGGTCTTCGCGTTTATGTGAATTGTGAGCGTGAACAATGGAACGTGCAACGATGGAGATGAAAAAGCAATGTATGAGATCATGCTCATAATTTCCCAAAAGGTGTAAATAATGTATGAAGCTCTGCAAAAAGAGACAAAGGAAAAGCAGCGATTGCAGCTTCAATTGCGAGCCACGGAAGAGGCCCTGGAAGAACTGAAGCACAACAACCAAAAGTATTCAAGCAGATAATGTTGAATTGAAGATGCTTCTACAAGAAGAGAAAGAGAAGAAACATAATTTGCTATGACAGCTGCAAGCTAAGACGAGGCCTTGGAAAAGCTGCAGCGTGACCCATGTGAGGTAAAAAGTAATTCTCTGTCTTCATGTATGATTCCTGACGATGATTTCACTTTTTTTGAAAACCATACCATAGGAATTGGCTCCAAACTTCTGAAGAGAATGGGGTATGAAGGAAAAGGCTTGGGCATTAATGGCCAAGGCATTGTCAACCCCATCAAAGTAGAGGAATTTCCCCACTAGACAGGACTTGGGTATGTCAAGAAGGAAGATGGGGAATGCATCAGGCCAGACAATGAACCACCAACAACAGATGATGAGAAGCCCTCATTAGTTCTTTCCAAATCGATAGTGGAGGTAAAAGATGATGATTTCCCTTATGTTTCATCTTCACATAGTATGATTTCTATTGGAAATGTAAAGATACCAATTACGGGGACAAACATGAGGCTCCTTACCAGGATGAGGTACAAGGAAGGAGAAGAAATTGGTGTTAATAACCAAGGCATAACTCAGCCATTGGAGGTTGTGCATAAACCTCAATTTGTAGGTTTAGGATATGTTGGAAATAATACTGAGAGGGGGGGTGAATCAGTATTATCTAATCAATTAAAACTTTTTCAATTTCATACTCAGATTCATATACGCTACTTCAATTAAGTATACCCGCGTATATACACGACTGTGTCTATTGCAACTAGCGTATAACCATTAAACCCATGATTCAGTTATGTGATCTTCAATGGATGCATCAGAACATTATTAGCCATATTAATAGTCAACAGTAGCAGTAAGACAGATAGATCAACACACGTAAGCAACACACATGAACACCATGATATAAGGTGGAAACCCAATGTGGGTGAAAACCTCATGCTGCAATTCTTTTCTATCTTCCTTTATTAAGAAACTTCTTTTACAATGTATTGTTGCAGTCCTTTACTAGCACACAAGCTACAAGTTGCAGAAGGCTACAACCTTCTCTCGTTCTCCGGACTTTCCTGGAGGGGAGCTCCAACCCCCTTTGCTCTTGTACTAGCTAAGATACTAGTACGTAGGCGTCGACCTACAATCTTCTCTCCTCTGGTACCACATTTCATACATTTTCAGACTGGATACTCCTGAAGCACAACACTATAATCTGAAGGCCACGTTTCATCAAATTTTCATATTGGACCCATAAATATCATTGAAGCACAAAACAATCAATACTAGCATCATCAATCTCTGAATCTCTGAAACACTGAAACCCTGTCAACAGCACAGTCACCAGAACACAGAGCAGACATAGAACTCTGCAAAATCAATCAGACCCAACTGCAACTTCAAACATCAAACTTCAAAATGTATACGCTACTATGATGAATCAAACCCACGTACATACGTGCTTTTTCAAAGGCCAACCTGCGTACATATCTAAAAATATTTTCTTATAACTTTGCAGCTGTACCAGACATCAGTCATAATCATAACATTTATAGAACATCACATGCGTCAGTATGCAGATCTAGAATAAGCATAATCAACCATATAAAGATAGTTCATTTCAAACCATTTGATCCCGATCTCTCCTTAGTTCTTGTTCTCCATCAACCGGTGAGATCCCTCCTTAACTCAGATCAAGCAATGCATCATCAACCCATAACCTGCATACTGGATCTCATACTTCTTTAGATATTCAAGACTATTTCAATGCATTTGCCTAATGATCTTCTTCTCCTTTTATAGTCTTAGGCCTTGCTCAATACCACAGTCCAAAACCATAATAAATCAATACCACGGACCCAATACTTGGGATCAACACTTCTGACGAGACACCATGGTCCAAAACCATAGGTTCAAATACCGAGGACTAACTACGACGGACCAAAAGTAAGTTCTCCAACATATACGCGCTTTTCCTTGCATGAAAGTGCGTGTATACGCATACACGCCTTTGTAACATCTAACCGGCGTGTATACGCGCCTTGGTCACAATGAACCTGCGTATATGTGTTTTCTCTTCATACTTGTAGTCTGATCATCAATTCCTTGTTGCTAACCTTCTGCTCATCAATTCCTTGTTGCTGACCTTCTGCACTATGATTTGTCATCTGTGTGATTTTCCATCAAGGACAACACTTGTCTCATAATGCCAACAATCTCCCCCTTTGGTCTTGATGGCAAAGCTAACTTGTCACACTTATAACTTGATCTTCTTATTCCTTTGAGCTGTCCTGCATCCCATGCATTTAGTCACATCTGTAGATTCATCTAGTTATATGTAAGTGAGATGTTCTTCTATGATAGGGTTGCCATCAAGTAAAACACATGCATCATAATGCCAACAGGATACACCAAAGGAGAATTCTCAAAGGTGTCAGATGCTTCCGAGACATTGTTGAAATTTGCGAGGAAAGAGAATGATGGGAACACATCACCATCATCCCATGGCAGTGCCCATTGCAGGGAAAGAGTTGAGGCAAGCTCTCATTGCCATAATGACACCAGAGATAGTAAGGAAATGTATAACAAGTCTCAATACTCCAATTTTCATTTCGATTACAATCATGTTGTTAATGATGAATGTAAAATGAGGCATCAAAAAACATGTACTTTTTGTGGTTTATATAACCATGTATTTTCCGAGTGTTGGAAAAGAATAGGAGCACACAAAAGGATGAGGCATGGAATACCCTCTCAATAGTAGGAAAAGAAGAAGGTAAAGCAGATCTGGAGGAAGAAGACCTATTACAGTCATTGCGACAGAAGTGGTCATCAAAGAGCCATGTGTTGGAGGTTCCATCCAGAGCAGCGCCTTAAAGACAAAATGTCGGTGCATGAACTAGGTGAAACAATTGTTTGACAAACAAAGCCACCACAGGGGGTGACCCATTCACAATGATAAGTGAAAAATGGTTTCTAAATATGTTAGCTTGTCATGGTTTTTATTTTGTAAATCGTTTGTTGCATTTTAAAATGTAAAAGTGATGATGTGTTTTCCATCACCTGTTAAGAAACAATGATGTCTGGTCTTATTTTGTGTTGCATTTTAAACTGTGAAAGTGATGTTGTGTTTTCCATCACTTGTTAAAGCAACTATAGTGTTTTGCCTTATTTTTGTAAATCATGTGTTGCAGTGATGTGTTTTCCATCACTTGTTGAAGCAACAATGATATGTTGGCCTTGTTTTCATAGTTCGGGTATGGTTTCCATTTTGATGTAAACTTGACCACCGAATATGTGTTAGAAACTCATGGAAAGTATGGGATGCTTGGGTCATTAGTTGGTTTGGTAAGTCAAGCATGTAATTTGCAGAATTGTACTATAGGATATGAGAGGCTACAGGTGTCGACTCATCACTTATGGCTTCGAAGGACAAAGGTGAAGGAGAAGGAAGGGTGACTTATCAGACACTTGTGATGTAGAGAAGGTACAAAGAAGTGGTAGATTATTTTTCATGCTTTTGGAGGACCAAAAGCTCCTCAGTGGGGAGGATTGATTTAGGTGGCTCCAGACACATACATAAGTCCTAGAGGACTCTGAAAGGGTCAAAATTCAAAGTGGTCATAACGATCCCAAACTAGCACCAGATTGAAGTACTCATCGCCCTGATTCCAATGGTGTGAATGACACTCAAATTCGAGCCCGTATGAGGGAGATAGAGCCAGTCAAAATTTTGGTCAAAGTTGCCATGTGGGCCAGGTTTAATGGCATATTATAAAACTAAATAAATATTATACATAATATATATGTTCCTTTATTCTCTTTTAAATTCAATTCTAACCACATCATGAAAGTAAAAAATCTTGGTTAAATTGAGAGTTGAGTCAACTCGGATCAATCACAATAGTTACATTATCATTTATTAGGTCATATATTCATTGTACATTCATTTGGAAATAAAAACATGATGAAATTTGTACATCACACATGTCATAAAACATATTCATAACTAGCATATAACCAATAGGAATTAATAAGGATACAACATCCATAAGAATCACATATGAACGAGTATATTTACACATGAAATACCAAGGATAAAGGTCTCTTATTAATGAATGCATAAGCCAACCAGGTCTAGGACTTCCATGAACCACCCGACCATAGATTGGTTGAACCAAATCTTTCTTTCAGCCAGCCACCCCTGTGCCATATTCAAAACATGAATGTGCGACTCACAATAAAACGATTCCAAATTTCCTCGGGCTTTACCATAATCCCCACTGGATCAGTAGGTGCTAAACATGCATGGATTCCACTAGAGTTCTCCACCTACACCATGAGGAATTTGTCTACCTCCTAGTCATTAGGCTTTACCATATACCTTATCATTCACCAGTCAATGGTTCCTAGGCCTAATCATTAGGGGAATTTTGAGGTCTAAAATGGGACTCCTAAGAAAAATGTACAACCAAATAAAATTTATAAGAACTAATAGGATTGAATATGATGATGTCAAGCATGGGGGATGATTCACCATTTTTGGAGTAAAAAAGTAAAAAGAAATAATAAAATAATAAAACTTCTTTTTCAACCCCAATCCCACCTTCTCCGGTCTAGGGATTCCTAGGCCTTGCGTTCTTCTTAAGATACCACCTCACTTAGTTTTGAAACCATATGGAAATCCAACTTAACCAAATAAAAGAGAACCCATCACACCATGGCTATCTGGAAATGGAAAGGAAAGGTTGAAAATCACTATCACACCTCAAAAAACCCATGCCAATGACAACATTAGAACTAAATACTACCATGCATGTACCATGCATGCCAAATCTAGCAAGAAAATCACACATGAAAATTGATACCTGCAAGTAATCTTGTTATAGTTGTGTGATCCTGATCTTCCTTTCTTGATATTTACTTCCCTTTGACTTCTTTGTCCCTCCTTTTCTTTCCTTGATCCGATGCTAGAGTGTTCCGAGAATGCTCTAAGTGTCCAAGAGTGAGTGAGAGAGAGAAAATAGAGAGAGCTTCAAAATTGAATTGACAGAAGGTACCAACTGATCCTCAGAAGCCTTTTTATTAATGAGGCCTCTATTTTCTTCAATTTTCAATTATTTTCCTTCATTTTCCTCCTCACATGCAACCTATGACTTTTCACCTTCCTTTTCTCCTAATTTCCATTATTTTCATAAATAAAATGCCAATTAATTCTTCATGCCTTCCCAGAACCTTTTCCTTTTCCTTTGTCAATTTCCTTAGTCATAATAAACCAAATGAACACCCACACTAGGATGTTTTTCCCAAAACTCAACTTGGAATATGTGTCCCATGAACTTGGTTATTATTTTTCCTTCATTAACTTTATTACATGGAATTTTGTCCAGGGTTGTTACACTCCCAATTATCCTGTTGGGGGATGTAGAAGTTGATATTGCGAGAGTAAAGGCATATGCATACTTTGAGGTCATTGATATTATTGGTGACAAGAATCCTTATCCAACTTTGTTGGGAGTTGATTAGGTGTTAAAAAAATTATGTTTTCATTGACCTCAAGTGAGAGACTATGACATTCAAGGTGGATGGAGTTAGGGTCATACAACCTTTGGATCCTTATTGAAGTCCTAGATTCACAGAGCACATTGATGACACTGAGGAGACTAATGTCCTAGATCAGTTATATCAATTAACTATAGAGAAGAGGGAGGATTACATTAATCCTATAGTATATGGTTCTCTTAGTTAGAGTAATTTTCAACATACTAAGGTTGGTTCAAAAGCTGTGTTAGAAGAATGGCAGTAGGGTGATCATGAACTACACTCTAGATGTTCCGTAACTATTCAATGTGCTAGATATATCCGTTAATAGGTAAGGAAATATACTAATCTTAATGGAACTAGAACTTTTTAAAATTTCATTAAAGAAGTTGAGTTACACAGTAATCATAGTCAGAGAATCCCTTTAATGGAAGTTTCTTTGCAAGCCACTCTTGCACAATGGTGGGGTGCCTATCGTAACAAGTTACAAACTTCAGACTCTATTAATATTCTATGATATGCTAGTTTACTACACTTGAAAATATCCCTAATACAATCCTTATGGATGAGGGTTATACCAGTCTCCAATATCATATTTAGACATGCAACACTAGTTGGAAGAATTCTAGGTTTCTTTCTGAGTTATAAGTGCATCAATTTATTTATACTTTGGGTACAATTCCAAAAGCTTGGCATTTGAAGGAAGAGATGAAGGGGTAGATAGTTTTTTGGGATGCATTGATAGCACAATCATGTATTGATTTTTCCATCTTAGACGAGGATGAACAAATAGTTGAATCTTTGAAAGCGATTAAGAGGCTATTGTTTCCTACTAAGAAACTAATTGCTAAAACTGGTAGTAATACCAATTGTAGAGTCTTATCTGATTCTGGTTTCTAAGAAGATATTGCTTAGGACAAAGTAAAAAGACCATTGTTTATAGAGAAAATGGATTACTAATTATATTTTGGTCCACTTTTTGTCCCATGAAAACAAAAACCATACTAACCAAGTTGATTTCCTTCCACCCCTACATTGATGGAAAAATAAAAGTAGTTAAAATATATGTAAAATCCCAATTTTGACCTACTGTATGTATTGGTATGTATAAATTTTAAATTAATAGTTATATTAATATTATTCAACCTACATAATCTTAAATAAATAAGCTTATGCATAAATTATGTGAATAGGTTTGTATGGATCCTAGTGTAACGATCAAAGCCAAGGCTTAATTAGGGAATGGCTAGGCATACAAATGATGTAAATATACTTATATGGAGTATATAGTAATATTGACAAAATGAAATAAATCTATGTAGATATTAATGTTCTAATATAATATATAATGGTACAATCTGACTATGGAGAGAATTTGAATGTTTACAACTCCACCATAGGTGAAGAGAAGAGTGGGACATGAAAAAGTAATCTCACATTACTAAGTTTCAACCTATGAAATCAACTCTTTTCAATTGTGTTCCTTAAGTGAAGCCATCCACCTCTAATGACTTAGAGATAGCCAATCATTGAATTAATGTAGAGTTTGATTGGGAGGTATGATCATGTAGTTATTGAAGCATAGGTTGAGTACAATCTAGTTGGGGATGATAAGAGTTCTTTATTCTCCTATCCAAAAACTTTTATTCATATTTTCCCTCAACCCTATTATTTTCATTCACTCTATAATTTTATCATGTACATATTCACTCTCTACACTTGTCATACTAAATTCTTCACTTGCTAACCATTACCCATTTTGAAAATTAACAAAATCAACATAGTAAAAGAGGAATTATAAACCGTGGATGATGGATAAATGATTATATGTAAGCAAGGAGACTAATAAAGTTATGAAGCTTTCACCTAGAGTGTAGTTGTTGCTCATTGGATGTTTGAAAAACAAGTGTCATGCTTGCAAGCTATTCTTATAAGGCATACAACACGTTGGATTATTTTTTCCTACACCAAAGAGCACAAGAAGGGAATATCCTTAAGAGACTATTGTGTATAGAAAATTAATATCTTTCATATGTCATGTAAAGAAGTGGAAAAGAATGGCATGGAATTTTTATGGTTGGGTGAAATGATTGGAATGTTATGTAGTGAGGAGATTCACTAAGCCATGAGAGAAAATGTATTCAAGTGAGTGAGCTAGAAACTTAAGGCTTGGTTCCTTTGCCATGGTGGCTTCATAGCTCACCTTGTGGGTTGCATCTTAATTTTATTTTTATGGTTGCATGATATTATGTTAAAATATAAGAACATTGTTTTTATTTATGAATAATATTGAATGCCATTTATTACTATGAAATGTATATATTTTGCATGTGGTCATGATTTGTTTAAATCCAATCATGAGAATTTGGTTGCCATGAATTCTTGTTATTTCATGCTTGTATATTTCTTTGTATTATATATTTTATACCAATCATGCATTTAATTCATTTTGGCATTTATAGAAGACCATATTTGTATTGTTATGGTGAAAATTTCTCTTTAGGGCTATAAATTTAATGGTTGGTTTTGTGGCTATCCATCCCATGGGTAGACGAGCTAGGAAAATACATTATAACATGATGTATTACATATCCTTAGAATGTATAAATTCCAAGCACCATACACATAGAATGAAATATTCCTTATATTGAATATAGTTATAACAAAACTCTTTCGGGATAAGTTTTCCATAACCTTTTCTTTTGTCCCTAATGTTTTAACCATTTGACCCACTTGAAGAACTTATTCCCTTTGCATCAACATGTGAAGAGTCCCCTCATACATACTATGAGGTAAGCAATGAAAAAAATTTGTTGAATGGATTAAATGAATGCAACAATGAGTTCACTATATTTCACTAAAACCCAATGCTAAATTCAAATAGTGGCATAATCAACATCAAGTTCCACTTCAGTTTTAGATTGATTATAAGGTAACATGTTTAGTTACACTTATAAAAATGGTAATCCATGGGTCCCTATTAGAGACTTAAACCACTTAGATCCATCCCTTACGACATCACCAAATCCATGAGAGAGAATTCATATGAATTGAATAATCTGCCTCTCCTTGAATTACACTTTATTCAGTGTAGTGTTGCTACAACCATATAATTTGTCATCTCTATTAGACACCTTGAAAGTGGAAAAGTACCTAGACACTAAGCTCGATATTTCCTCTCCTCGACTTACACTTTATTCAGTGTAGTGTTGCTTCAATGATATAATTTTTCATTTCTATTGGACACCTTGAAAGTAGAAAAGTACTTAGACAATAAGCTCCAACTTAAGTGAATTAGTAAAGTTATAGTGGACTAAATAGTTAACACTAGATTGAAAAGCATCCACTAATAGATAATACAAGCCTCTTAGTTTTTCAAAGCAAAAAAACTTCTTCAGTAGCACAAATGCTTCACCAAAAATTAATTCTAATAAAATATTTCCAAAATAATATAAAACCTTGACATAATGAAACCATTATTAAGAAAAATATTAATAAAGACATAATATTTATGTTCCCACTCCACTCCAAACCTCATTGCTAATCCCAAATTAGCACTAATCCATATTGACATCTCATGATGATTATGATGATATTGGTAAATTTTAAATTATAATTATTTAAAACAAAACACATGTCACTAAAAATGAATGCTAGATGCATATGATTCATACATAAAACCTTCACACAGTTACAAAAGTGGTTTGTTAGCCGAAGGCTCCCCTATTTCAACCCGAGGTGGATGAGACGGTGTTGAAAAAGTCCCCTATTTCAACCCGAGATGGATGAGACGGTGTTGACTTTTTCATTTTGTTTTAATCAACCGTCGAGATTGTATGCGAAGCGAATATACTTCAAATATCTTTTGTCTTAGTCCCAAATCTCAAATCCATGGTTCTGGCATGAGGGACAACGAAACGATCGAAAAATATGTTGAGATTTTCTGTTTTATTATATTTGGGAAAAATTTCATGTATGTGACAACAATAGGATTAGTTGCTATATTAACTCCAGTATTTTTTGAGGAGGAGTTAATGCATCCTATATTTGTTGTGAGGGAATTTATGATTCAGTTTTATGCTCCAGCGATATAGAAATGTAATCCCGTAGAGGATTGTAAGAGTGTGTAGAGAAAGTAGAGAAAATAGGGGAGCGCTGAGAGTATGTGTGAATTATTAGATTTGTTGTAATCTCCTTTGAATAATAAGATTGCCGATGCCTCTGTTCTGGTGGACGTAGCCCAGATTGATTGGGTGAACCACGTTAAATCTCTGTGTTATGGTTTTGTCTGATTTTTGTATGTGCTGTATATGTTTATATTTATTTCAGCTGCGCTTTGTTTAGTCTATCAAAATAATATATTTAAAAGTTTTGACCGCTGTGACATTTGGTTGCCGCCCGTAACATGGAGTGTGCCCATGTGAAGTCGAAGAGCCACCACTTCGAGTCATAACTAATGTATATCGGACAGTTGGGGACGCTAGTAATGTAGAGGTGGTTGGTGTCTCCCCATTGATATTTTCCATCTTCCTTGGAATCTAAGGCTCATACTACATCCCTAACACCCTGAGGTTTCCTGCATTCAATGAATTTCCCTCTTTCGTACCAGTCATTCCCCAACACTCCCCAGCGGACTCATGAAACCTGATAGATTTTAATAGAAAGGTTTTTCCTCCCGGATTTGTATTTGGCACGACCTCCTCAACGTTCCAGGTTTAAAACATTTTTTAAGCAACTCTATGTTGCAGGATCATGATTCACTATAAAGTTGTTTAATTCTCAGGGTTCGAGTCTGTGTAAAATCGCCAAGCCAAAGTCATTGCCGAGCTCACGAGATCGCTGAGCTCACCAATGAGTAGTGAGGAACCCAACATTCAAGGAGTGTCCAATGTGCGATAAGGTTTAAATTCCATAGTCCGGGAAATGACGAAAGAGCCTTACATGGCAAGGGAGACACGACATAGCGGACATGAGAGTTGATGGTAAAAAATGATTACATGGCAATTGCTTTGCATATTGTCCAATGGAAATCATTTCGTGACAAATTACACATATCAATTTGTCACCATCACCACCTCTAGCAGCTACCAAATCGTGAGAAACTATAACAGATACAACGGCTAAATAAGAACCAACGAATCGGTTGGTGTAATGGCGGGTGATATATTTTTCTCTTAGAGTGATGATGAAGAGTAATTTTTTCACACACAATTTGTACAAAATTACTTTTATTCACGTTTTACAGGAGTTGAAGCACTCATTCATGATATGAGAATTTACCACTCCATAATTTTTGCATGCAAAAAAAAATTCTCCAATCCTTCACCGTTTGCCACCAAACAGTAACAAATTCCTGGTAGTGTTTTGTGTACAATTCATGTTACAGAGGGCAATCAAGAGTTTGGTCTCATATCCTACTCATAGTGAAGATTGAAACAAAATGATTAAGAATTCCAATGACATGGCTCACAATGAGGAAATTGAAGATTGAAAGGAAACCATTCCAATTTAATAATAAACATTAGTTTAATTTAATTTTCAAATTTCAAATTTTAATAATATTTATTAATTTAATATTATTTTTAATAATAAGTTTTTAAAATTAAAAATTTCTAAATTTATAGTGTTTAAATTAAATTAAATCAAATTTCATTTTTAATAATAAAGTTTTGAATTTCTGAAAATAGTAGTAATTAAATGAAATTAAAAGAGAAGAGAAATCTAATAATAATAATAATAATAATAATATTAATATTAATATTAATTACCAAGTTTAATATTAAAAATTAAAGTTAAAATTAAAATTACATTTATTATTAATATTAATAATAAGTGTAATTTTATGTTTTTAATTTTTATTAATAATAAAGTTAAATTTTCAATGATAATGTTTAATTTAGTTTTTCATTTTTCATTTAGTTTTTTAAAGTTTGGTGGGACTACATCTTCATCATGTCTAATACATCATTTTGATCAGGGCGGGGAATTGAACCAATGACTTTACATCAAGGAGTGTCTTAACAGAACACACGATCATAGTCTATTCAAGACCCCGTGGACTTTAATTTTTAAGTTTTAATAATAATTATTAATTTAATTTAATTTTTAATAATAAATTTTAAAATTCGCAATTTTGAAATTAGTAGTAATTAAAATAAATAAATAAATACTCATTATTAGTTTGTTAAATATTTGTTTAATTATTAATTATTACCATGGTTGACCATGTTTATTTTAGGGTTTATAATATTTAACTTAAGGTTTATATACCTTGGTTTTATAATATTAATCAATTGGGTTTAATATTATTCCCTTGGCTTTATAATCCCTTGGGATTTTAGTATTAATTCATTTGATTTATTACTCCCTTGGGTTTATAATCCCTTGGGATTTTAGTATTAATCCATTAGGTTTATTATTCCCTTGGTTTATAATATCAATGCCTTGGATTTATTAATCTAGGGTTTCATATTCCCAGGGTATAATATTTTTCATATGGTTTATAATATTAGTCTTAGGATTTAATGTAAATCCCTTGGGTTTATAATCATTGTCAACCATGGTATAATGTCACATTTTGACAAATATTGTCTCAATATGAAAATCGACCATGGTCAACCATCATCAACCATCATCAAGCATGGCCAATCATGGTCAACCATGGTCCAACGTCACATTCTGATAAAGATTGTTTTAATATGAAAATAAACCATGGTTAACCATGGTCCAACATTGCATTGTGATTAAGATTGTCTCAATATGAAAATCAACCATGGTCTAGCATCGAATTATGAGAAATATTATCTCAATATGAAAATAAATCATGTTCAGCCATGGTTAATAACCATGGTGAAATTGTGAAAAAGATTGTCAAATGGTCTAACGTCACATTGTGACAAGCAGGATCAGCTATGGTCAATCATGGTGACAAGTACTGTTTTAATATGAAAGTCAACCATGGTCAAGCATCTCATTCAACTTCAAGGTGGATGGAGCGGGGTTTTCTTTTAAATGAACTAACAGTTAATCATGGTAAACGATGTTTGACCATGGTTAAACATGGTCCAATGTCGCATTGTGATAAAGATTGTCTCAATATGAAAATCAACCTTGGTCAACCATGATCCAATGTTGAATTGTGAGAAATATTGTCTCAATATAAACATCAATCATGGTCAACCATGGTCACATTGTGATAAAGATTGTCTCATGGTCCAAAGTCACATTGTGACAAGCAACACCACCCATGGTCAACCATGGTCCAACATCCATGGTTGAGCATGGTTTATAATACCTTGGGTTTATAATATTAATCCCTTGGGTTTATAATCTCTTCAATTTTTAGTATTAATCCCTTGGGTTTATTAGTCCGTTGGGTTAATAGTATCAACCATGGTCAACAATGGTCAACCATGGTTACATTGTGACAAAGATTGTCTTACGGTCCAATGTCACATTGTGACAAACATTGTCAATCATGGTCAACCATGGTCTATTGTCACATTGTGATAAGGATTGTCTCTATGAATATCAATCATGGTCAACTATGGTCAACATTGTTTATTTCAGGGTTTAGAATATTTATCTTAGGGTTTATATACCTTGGGTTTAAAATATTAATCCTTGGGTTTAATATTAGTCCCTTGGGTTCATAATCCATTGGAGTTTTAGTATTAATCCCTTGGGTTTATTGTTTCCTTGGGTTTATAACATTAATCCCTTAGGTTTATTAATGTAAGAGTCCATATTCCTAGGGTTTAATATTATTCTCTTGGGTTTAATATTATTTCCTTGGGTTTATAATCCCTTGGATTTTTAGTATTAATCCCTTGGGTTTATAATATCAATAATGGTCAACCATGGTCTAATGTTCCATTGTGACAAGCATTGCCTCAATATAAAAACCAACCATGGTTTAAAGCCGCATTGTGAAAAATATTGTCTCAATATGAAAATCAATCATGCTTAAGCATGGTCCAACATCGCATTGTGACATTGATTGTCTCAATATGAAAATCAACCATGGTCAACCATGTTTATTTTAGGGTTTATAATATTTGGGCTTTATATACCTTGGGCTTATAATATTGATTCCTTGGGTTTAATATTATTCCCTTGGGTTCATAATTTTTTGGGATTTTATTATTAATCCTTTGGGTTTATTATTCTCTTAGGTTTATAATATGAAAGACTTGGATTTATTAATATAAGGGTTCAACCATGGTCAAGCATAGTCCGACGTCGCATTATGACAAAGATTGTCTCAATATGAAAATCAATCATGGTCAACCACGGTTAATCATGGTCATTCATTGGAAACCTTGGTTAATCAGAGTCAATATGAAAATCAACCATTGTCAATCATCTTCACATTATGACAAACATTGTGTCAATATGAAAATTAACCATGGTCAGCCATGGTCCGACGTTGCATTGTGACGAAGGTTATCTTGATATGAAAATCAGCGATGCTTAAGCATGGTCAAACATGGTCCAATGTTAGATTGTGACATTTATTGTCCCAATATGAAAAGCGACCTTGGTCAACCATGTTTATTTTAGGGTTTATAATATTTATCATAGGGTTTATATACCTTGGTTTTATATTATTAATCCCTTAGTCAACCATGGTCAATCATTCTCAACCATGGTGCAACGTCGCATTGTGACAAAGATTGTCTCAATATGAAAATCAACCTTGTTCAACGATGGTCCAACATCACATTGTGACAAAGATTGTCTTGATATGAAAATAAATCACAGTCAACCATTATCCAACATCGCATTGTGACAAGGATTGTCTATATGAAAATCAACCATTGTCAACATTATTTATTTTAGGGTTTATAATATTTATCTTAGGGTTTATATTCCTTGGGTTTATATTATTAATCCCTTGGGTTTAATATTATTCCCATGGGTTCTTAATCCATTGGGGTTTTAATATTAATCCCTTGGGTTTATTAATGTAAGGGTCCATATTCCTAGGTTTTAATATTATTCCCTTGGGTTTTTAGAATTAATCCTTTGGGTTTATTAATCACTTGGGCTTATAATATCAATCATGGTCAACCGTGGTTAACCATGTTTTGTAAAATCGATCATGCTCAACCATGGTCCAATGTTGCATTGTGACAAACATTGTCTCAATATGAAAACTAACGATGGTCAACCATGGTTCGATGTCACATTGTGAAAAATATTGTATCGACATGACAATCAATCATTCTTAAGAATGGTTCAATGTCGCATTGTGATATTGATTGTCTCAATATGAAAATCATCCATGGTCAACCACATTTATTTTAGGGTTTATAATATTTATCTTTGGGTTTATATACCTTGGGTTTATAATATTAGTCCCTTGGGTTTGATATTATTCCCTTGGTTCATAATCTTGTGGTTTCGTATTAATCCCCTGGGTTTATTATTCTCTTGGTTTTATAATATCAAATACTTGGATTTATTAATCTAAGGGTTCAACCATCATCAAGCATGGACCGATGTCTCAATATGATAATCAGCCATGGTTAACTATGCTTATTTTAGGGTTTCTAATATTTATCTTAGGGTTTATATACCTTGGGTTTATAATATTAATCCATTGGGTTTAATATTAATCCCTTGGATTGATAATATCAAACCCTTGGATTTATTAATCTAAGGGTTCAACCATGGTCGAGCATTGTCCAACGTCACATTGTGACAAAGATTGTCTCAATATGAAAATCAATCATGGCCAACCATAGTCAATCATGGTCAACCATGGTCTTTCATAGTCAATATGAAAATCAACCATGATCAGCGATTGTCAACCATGGTCAACCATAGTCACCCATGATCCTACGTTGAATTATGACAAAGATTGTCTCAATATAAACATCAATTATGGTCAACCATGGTCACATTTTGACAAGGATTGCCTCATGGTCCAACGTCACATTGTGATAAGCATGGTCAACCATGGTCCATCATTTCATTGTGATAACAATGGTTAACCATGGTCTAGCATTGCATTGTGACAAAAAATGTCTCAATATGAAAATCAACATTGGTCAACCATGGTCCAACATTATTTTGTGACAAAGTTTCTCACAATATGAGAATCAATCATGGTCAACCATGGTTCAACGTCATATTGTGACATAGATTGTCTCAATGTGAAAATCAACCATGATCAACCATGTTTATTCTAAGGTCTATATAAACCGTAGGGAATATAAACCATAAGGTTATTTATTAATCCATTGGGTTTATTGTCCCTTGTATTAATATTATTCCCTTGGGTTTATAATCCATTGGGGTTTTAGTATTGACCCCTTCGTTTTATTATTCTCTTGGGTTTATAAGATCAGTTCATTAGGCTTATTAATCTAAGGGTTCATATTCCTAGGGTATAATATTATTCATAGGCTTTGTAATTAACATTAATCCATAGGGCTTATAATTCCTTGGGTTTTTAGTATTAAACCTAATGGATTATAAAACTAAAGGGATAATATTAAACCCAAGGTAAATAAACCCTAAGATAAATATTATAAACCCTGGAATAAAGATGGCTGACCACGGTCAACCATGGTCCAACGTCGTATTATTACAAGGATTGCCTCAAAATGAAAATCAACCATGGTGAACCATGTTTATTTTAGTGTTTTTAATATTTATCTTCGGGTTTATATACCTTGGGTTTATAATATTAATCCCTAGGGTTTACTATTGTTCCCTTGGGTTTATAATTCCTTGAGGTTTTAGTATTAATCCCTTGGGTTAATATTACTGCCTAGGGTTTATAATCCCTTGGGTTTTAGCATTAAACCCTAGGAATATGAACCCTTACATTAAACCCAAGGGATTGATATTATAAACCCAAGGGTTAATACTAAAACCTCAAGGTATTGTAAACCCAAGTGACTAATATTATTAAACCCAAGGGACTAATATTATAAATCCAAGGTATATAAACCCTTGGATGACCATGATTTATATTGAACCTAAAGGATTAATATTATAAACCTATGAATAATATTATACCCTAGGAATATGAATCCTTAGATTAATATACCCAAGGGATTGATATTATAAACCCAAGGGATTAATACTAAAACCCAAGAGAATATAAACCTTAGGGTTTTTAGTATTAACCCCTTGGGTTTACAATATCAATTCTTAGGTTTTATTAATCTAAAGGTTCATATTTATATTACATAATTTAAAATTAAATTAAATTTTATATTAAATAATAATTATTATATAGAAATAATTATTATTAATTATAATCATAATAATAAATTTTTTATTGCAATAGTTTTTTTTTTTTTTTTTTACAAATGAAGCCTTCCTTATATTAACCACATTAATATATGTGCATGGGTAGAGAATCAATATCATTGAAACCAACAGCACTAAAATAATATATTAACACGATCACATTAGTAAATTATAAAACTACATATAGAAATAGAAAACTATATAAATAACACACCTTCAATCAAACACAAAAGTGAAAGACAACCAGACATGCATTCATGAAAGTCTTAAAAATCACAAAGAGTGCTTTGTTCATAGAGAAGATCATGTATCCATGACAATCATACATTTATTTTTTAACCATAAAAATGATATACCGAAAAAGAACATATGTACCTCATAAAAATGCTATACTGAAAAAGCACATATATACATATATATCGAATTCGACAATCAATATGGCATATCTGAGTTATCTTTGATCCTAGTGCCCTTCGGGTGGTGAAGGATCGAAGAGAGTTGAGTTGGACAAGTGAAGCTCCACGACATTTTATGCGACTTTTTTCAGTAATGTGAGAGATGGAAACGCTGCCCCTGAATTAGATCATAGGCTTTGGGGGCACAATTCCACCAAGCCTTTCATGCAAATCTATGTAGGAGGGACCTTCGGTTTATTGAACTTCAACTTGGCTTTCACAAAATCTATGGTGAAGATGAGCAACATTGGAGTAAAGACATACATGGATGGTGAGATTCGTGAGGTTTGTTCCACATTTAATTAATAATCAAACAAAAAATATAATGGTATCCTACTAGTGTGCTAATAAGAAGGTTGGTTTGATTCTATTAATAAGGCTAAATAAGAGTGCAGTCACGATCAATCTCACACAGTGCAAGCTGAAATTTACAATAATGTATTCATAATTTCTGTATTGTCTGTTATAAGAGTGTAACTATGACTGATCACTCAGAATGCAAGCTGCAACCTCTAACACTTTTATAGGAATGCAACTGTGATTGTTGATGCAGAATGCATGCTCCAACCACTAGTAATGTATTCATATATTGTCTACTATTTGTTATAAGACAAAAAAGTTGATTGGCCGTGTGAAAATAGGGTGAATATATTACCATTTATTCAACATTGAAATATTAGGGTTTATAATAGTAATGTTATAATATTGGTTTAATATTATAGTTTAATAATGTGGTTATAATATTGATTTTATAATATTAGGGTTTATAATACTTGGTTTAATATTGGATTAAATATTTAGGTTTATAATATTGGGTTTAATATTAAAATTTATAAAATTGGGTTTTTAATATTAAGGTTTACAATATTGGAATAAACTTTCCTGAATTTAAAATATTCATTTATGGATGGTATATGTGGTAATTTACAATTGTACAAGTTGTTAAATTTTATTTTATTGTGAAATAAATCTGATTGGATAAGCTCTCAGGTTGCGGTAACATGCTAATGAAATGTTTAAACAATTCATATCAACACAAATCATTATTGGAAAAAGAAAGAATATTTGATAACACAGATTAAAGAATATTTGATAACACAGATTATACCAATGATTGTGGAAAAGGGACCTCTTTTTTTATAATTAATGTACAAAGATTCAGATGAACATCAAATAGTTTGAGAAGCATTCCAAAAAGGAAAATTCAAATAAATTGTTTGTTATTGGTAAATTAGACGTAGAAAGTAATAGAGGAATTCTATATTACATATTGTTTTAGAGAAATTGAATAATATGTTCTATATGGTTAATATTAATATGTCAAACAATGTTAACCTTAGTCATCTAAGGTCATTCTTATTCATTGTTAACCTTAATCTAAACATTAACACACCATAATTATGATTGATTTTGTCAAACATAGTTAATATTTAGATCATGCTCAACCATGATTAACGATAGGAATTATGTTTAACATGTGTATAATTAACCGTAGACACATATCAAGAGTCAACATAATGACATAGTAAAAAACATTAACCTTTGTATTCAACCTGTATAATCAATGTATAAATAGTCAACCATGGTCAACCTTAATGAACCATATGTTTACCATAGTCAATGATAGTCAATATTGTTCACTCATAGGCATCCTTAGACAACCTTGTTTAACCATATAGTCAACCATATATTTAACCTTGGTGCGTATAGTTAACCATGCCCAACATGCCTATATTTTACCATAAACATGATGATTGGCATAACTAGAGTCAACATGATGATATAGTGAAACCATGAACAACCATAGTCAATGTTTAAAAATGTTTAATAATATTAATATTAATATGGTTTAAAACATATTGGTTTACTAATGTGGTTGACTATGTTTGACTATGTTTAACTATGGTTGACAGTCAACACTCTTCAACATCGACCAAACATAATCACCTATTCCTATTATTATTATTATTAGTATTATTGATTAATATTAATAGTTCAACATAGTTAACCACATTAGTCAAACAAAGTTAACCTTTATAATTATTGTCTAAATTTATGACCACGATCAAACTTGGGAAACCCTATATTTACCATATTTAACAATTTTCAACCTTGTTCACTCATAATCATCCCCATCCAACGTAAATCAACCATATTCAATTATAGTAAACCATAGTTCACCAAAATCAAACATTGCCAACCTTAGTCATCTAAGGACATCCTTGGTGAGTCATAATCAAGATTTAAAAATGTTTAATAATAATAATAATAATAATAATAATTGACAGTCAAAACTCATCAAATTCAATCAAACATATTCACCTATCATTATTATTGTTTAATATTAATAGTCAAACATAGCCATCCACATTAGACAACATAGGACAACAAAGTTAGCATTAATTTTAATTCTCTAAATAGTTGGCCATGATCAACCTTGGTGAACCTTATGTTTGCCATATTTATTATTGGGCTTTAATACTAGGGTTTTACTATTGGGTTTTGTTATTTGGTTATAATATAGAGTTTTAATATTTGGTTTTAAGATTAGGGTTTTAATATTCAAATGCATTGTGGTGTCAAAATGGTACACATATCTACCAAACGTCACATTGTGACAAACATTGTCACTCTTTTGAGTATGTTTGACAGTCAACACTCCTCCTTTGGTCAAACATAATATTCTACCATTATTATTCATTAATACTAATATTCAAACATAGCCAACCACATTAGTGAACATAGTCAAAGAAAATCGACCTTGATAGTCGTTTAAATAGACGACCACACTGATATTATAATATTGGGTTTACTATTAGGGTTTATAATATTGGGTTTAATATAGGGTTTATAATATAAGTTTTTTAATATTATGATTTATAATATTAGGGTTTAATATTGTGATGTTGGAATGATATATAAATCTATCCAACATCTTCGCAATGTGACAATCATTATCACAATGTTACATTACATTGCAATTTATTCAATATTGCATTATGGAATTACAAAATTAGTGTTTAATATTGACTTTAATACTAGGGTTTATAATATTGGGCTTGTAATATTGGGTTTAATATTAAGGATTATAATATTGAGTTTTATAATAGCGATTAATATTGAGTTTATAATATTGGGTTTAATATTAGGGTTTATTATTAAGGTTTAATATTGAGTTTATAATATTCAATTTAATATTGGTTTAATATTAGAGATTATAATATTAGGTTTATAATATTATCCTTTATAATGTTAGGGTTTATAATATTTGGTTTTATATTAGGGTTTAATTTTGTGAGGTGGGAACAAGAAAAAAATCTACCAATGTTAGATTGTGACAAACATTGTCGCAATATAACAATCATTGTCACAATGCTACATTACATCGCAATTATTCAATGTTGCATTGCAACATTGAAAAATTAGGTTTTGATATTGGGTTTAATATTATGGTTTATAATAGTGGATTCAACATTGGGTTTACAATATGAGTGTTTAATATTAGGTTTTATAATATTTGAGTTTATAATGTTAGGGTTTATAATATTTGGTTTAATATTCTAATGTTGGAATGGTACAAAAATTTATTCAATGTCACATTGTGACAAAGATTATCACAATGTGACAATTAATCTCACAATCATTATTGCAATGTTACATTACATTGCAACTTATTCAATGTCGCATTGTTGCATTGAAAATTCACATTTATAACAGTGCGTATAATATTTGGGTTTATAATATTGGTTTTATAATATTTAGGCTTATAAGATTTAGTTTAATACTAGGGTTTAATATGTTGACGGTGGAATAGTACATAAATTAATCCAACATCACATTGTGACAAACATTGTTGCATGGGTGACAATCATTTTCGCAATGTTACATTACATTGTAACTTATTCAACGTCACATTGTTACATTAGAAAATTAGGGTTTAATATTATAACTTATAATATCGAGTTTATAATATTAGGGTTTCAAATTAGAGTTTAATATTGGGTTTGTAATATTGTATTTAATATTATAATTTATAATATTGGGTTTGATATCAGGGTTTATAATATTGGTTTTAATATTAAGGCTTATAACAATGGGTTTAATATTGGGCTTATAATACTAGTTTTAATATTGTGGTTTGATATTAGGTTTAATATTATGATTTATAATATTTCGTTTAATATTAAGGTTATAATTTGGGCTTATAATATTAGGTTTTATAATGTTAGGGTTTATAATATTTTTTGTATTATTAACATTTAATATTGTAATGTTAGAATGGTATAGAAATTTACCCAACGTTGAATTGTGACAACATTGTCATAATGTGACAATCAATCTCACAATCATTATTGCAATGTTATATTACATTGCAATTCATTCAATGTTACATTGCGACAATTAAAAATTAGGGTTTAATATTAAGGTTTATAATAGGGTTTACAATATTGGTTTTATAATATTAAATTTTAGAATTTTGATTTTATAATATTAAGGTTTATAATATTGGGTTTACAATATTGAGTTTAATATTATGGTTTATAATATTGGGTCTAATATTAGGGTTTATAATAGTATTGTTTAGAATATAGCGTTTATATTATTGTAGTAGTAATGTTATGGTACATTATAATTTATTCAATGCCGCATTGTTACATTAAAAAAATAGGGTTTACTATTAGGGTTTATAATATTTGGTTTAATATTAGGGTCTAATATTGGGTATAGTATTAGGGTTTATAATATTAGGTTTTTGATAATGGGTTTAATATAAATGTTTATAATATTAGGGTTTAGATTATATGGTTTAAAATATTATCTCAATGTTACATTACATTGCAATTTATTCAACCTCTCATCACGACATTGAAATATTATGGTTTATAACAGTAGTGTTTATAATATTGGGTGTAATACTATAGTTTAATAAAGTGTTTATAATATTGGATTTATAATATTACGGTTTATAATATTGGGTTTATTATACTAGGTTTAACATTGGGTTTAATATTAAATTTTATAATATTGGGTTTTTAATATTAGGGTTTATAATATTGGGTTTAATATTGGAATAGGCTTTCATGAATTTAAAATATTCATGTATGGATGGTATATGTGGTTATTAACAATCCTACGAGTTGTTAAATTTTATGGTCTCCAAGTTGATGAGAATAAATGATATAAGCTCTTTTTTAATGTGAAATAAATCTATTTGGATAAGCTCTCATGTTGTGGTAACATGCTAATGAAGTATTTACACAACTTATATCAACACAAATCATTATTGGAAAAAGCAATAATATTTGATAACACGAATTATACTAGTGATTGTGGGAAGGGACCTATTTTTTTTATAATTAATGTGCAGAGATTCAGATGAACATCAAATAGATTGAGAAGCATTCCAAAAAGGAAAATTCAGATCAAGTGTTTGTTATTGGTAAATGAGATGTAGAAAGTAATAGAGGAATTCTATATTACATATTGTTTTAGGGAAATTGAATAATATGTTTCATATGGTTAATATTAATATGTCAAACATTGTTAACCTTAGTCATCTAAGGTCATCCTTGGTAGTTCACAGTTAAGATTTAAAAATGGTTGACAGTGTTTGACTTTGGTGAACTATGGTTGAGTATTAAAAATGTTTAATAGTCAACAATGGTTAACCAAACTAAAAAATTGTCAACCTTAGTCAGTCACAAATAAGATTTAAATATGCTTAATAGTAAAAATATTAATAATATTAAGGTTGACTAATAATAATATTGTTTGCAAGTGATATTTTGTTGATTAACAATAACCATAGTTAAGAAGACCTTGTTGGGGATCGAAAGACTGAGAACAACGGACAGATGACACAGACAAAGAGCTAGGGTTTCAGGTTTCTGAGCTCCACGGAGGCGCGCAAAGGGGGGAGCTCCACTCCCTCCTACAGGAAGGCAGTGGCCAGCTGAGGTAAGAAACCAATAGAATCTGTCAGAGGTCCTTTAGGAGAAGGGAAAAGGGACATGGAAGAGGATCAAGATTTAACCAAACCAAGGGACGACAACAACAGAAAATAAAATGAGGAAGAAGACAAGAAACAGGGAGTAGAAAACAAGGCGCAAAAAGGGCCATGTAAACCCAAGGCTAAGGTCACTCCTAGAGTAGTTTTAAATGATCCTGCTCTGCAGGCGCACAGGGACCACATGTGGACCTATGCTATCATTTTTGAATTCATGGGATTAGGGCCCACTGAAAAGTAATTACAAGTGTGGATTAAATACCACTGGAAACCAAAAGGAAGCATAGACCTACATCTTGGGTCAAAGGCTTTCTCACCGTGGTCTTTACAAATATTGAGGACAAAGACAGGGTGTTTGAAGGAGGACCCTACTTCTACGCAGTAGCAGGCCTCTACATGTGGTCGTGGATGATGGATTTTGTCCCAAAGCAAGAGACTTTCACTTTGGTCCTGGTCTAGGTAAGACTCTACTCCCTACCTCTTGATTACTGGTAAACGGAATCGTTATCTGCCATAGGAAATAAACTAGGACGTTTTTTCAAAGCCTCCGAGGCCACCAAAAGGGGAAAATACACTTTCTTTGCATGAATATGTGTGGAGATGGATCTCTCTGGAGCTCTACAGGATGAGGTCATCTTGGAAGTTTTTGATGAAGAATGGGTGCAAACAGTAGATTATGAACATATTCCTTTCAGATGTCGCAGGTGCCATGAGCATGGACACCTATTTAGAGACTGCCCTCTTAGTAAAATAGAGAAAAGAAGTAAAGAAACCACAATGAAAGATACTGAAAGCTTTCACAAAGTGGGATATAGAGGAAAAGGGGGCAAAGGGGGCCAAAGCAATAGCAAATAGAAGGGCAACAGGCTAGTCTGAATAGGTTCCACGTGCTCGAAGAAGAGGAAGAGATAACAAAAGTAGATCAGGTAATGGAAGGAATCCCAGGGGAGAAGGAGAAAAAAGAGGATAGGGAACAAACACAGGATATTAATAAATAGAAAAAGACTATGCTGAGCGATGGAGAAATTGAGATTGACCGCGAAATGACCTAGAGTGAGATGGAAATGGGGGATCATGAATTACAGGAGATTCTTGATAGAGAACACCTAGATCTGGAAGGGTTCTTGAAACAGGGAACCATGGAAGGGGTAGACTCATTACCTCAAGAAGAGTTCAACAGAGTACAATAGTTGTTCCTATGGAAAACTCAGGCTAAAGGGCTGGAAAGGCAAAGAAACAATGAAAGGCAAGGAAACAAAGGTGTGAAAACTATGAAGACAACACCAAGATTAGCTCCTAGAAACCTAGGAAAGAAAAGAGGCAGAAAAAAGCAGAACGAGTTATTGATGGAATGTGGAAAGCTAACGATAGATTCAGGTAAAAAATGAAAGACCTAACTAGTTACTCCTTTACAAATATTTAATAATGAAGTTCACATCTTGGAATATGAGAGGTCTAGGTAGTAAAAGAAAACAAAGAATACTTAGAAAAAGAATGAAACAAGAAGCTCCAGATATGATCTTTATCCAGGAAACTAAATGTTCCATTAAAAAAATAAAAGAAATTCACAGCACATGGCTCAATAGATTTGAGTTTCTAGAAGTTAAAGCAGATAATACAGCAGGAGGCATACTCACTCTTTGGAACCCCCAAAAGATGAGCATAATAGATGCTAAGGCATATAGGAATTATTTATCAGTGGCTATTCGGCCTGTGGGGGATAGGGAGACTTATCTAGTCACAAATGTTTATGGCCCTCAAAGAATGGATGATAAACTCAGGTTTCTAGAATTTCTTTTGGATCTAAGAGATAGACATGTAGGAGTACCATGGATCATGGGTGGGGACTTCAACATGATCAAATCACTTTCGGAGAAAAAAGGGGGAACCGAAACTTTAAGCAAAGACTCCATAGAATTTCAAAATTTTATAGATAATATGAAGCTAGTTGACACTGATATGAGTAATGGACTCTTTACTTGGAACAATAAAAGAGGAGGAGAGTCCCAAGTTGCCTCAAAGTTAGACAGATTCATAATCTCAGAGGACCTTATTCTCACCAACAAGGAAACAATAGCAAGAATTCTCCCCTTTGGAGGCTCGGACCATTGGCCTGTATAGCTTGAGGTTCAGGGCATCAATATCCCCAAGAATAGACCTTTTAGATTTGAGAATATCTGGCTCACACACCCAGAATTCATCAACAACATATGCAAAATGGTGGATAGAAGATCTGCATATTCAGGGTAAATAATGTTTCTGCTACACGAAAGACTAAAGCATATCAAGCTCAGACTTAAAGACTAGAACAAGAATGAATTTGGCAATATTTTTGAAGCGAAAAAATCTGTTGAAGACAAAATGCAGGAACTCAATTAAGCCCTTATCACGGATGGCTTTGAAAAAATTAGAAATGGTCAAGTTACCAAACACCATCAAGACTGGGAGAATTTATGTAAACAAGAGGAAATATTTTGGAGACAAAAATCTAGAGTTCAACGGCTAAAAGAAGGGGAGCGAAACACTAGATTTTTCCACAGATCTACCATGGCGAACAAATCACATAATAGGATCTCTTCGATCAAGGACAAGGGAGGTAATCTTATTAATTCACATGAAGATATAGAAACTGTGTTAGTTCAACACTTTTGAGGTATAGCAAAGAAAACCATTTCAGACAGAGATCATTTTATCATGGACTTAACAAGGCATATACCTAGGCTTGTAACAAGAGAGGATAACTTCAATCTTAATAGGCCATTGACTGAAGAGGAGGTTAGTGAGGTCATCAAAGAAATGCAGAATGGTAAAGTGCCAGGCCCTGATGGTTTCAATGCGGGTTTCTTTCAAGCCTGCTGGAACATTGTTAAACAAGACATTCTGAGTGTGGTGGAGGATTCTAGAATGAATAGAGCCATTTTGAAGGTGCTCAATACTTCCTTCGTCTACTTGATCCCCAAACAGGACAATGCTCAAACTCCAGACAGGTTCAAACCCATAGCTTTGTGCAATGTGGTGTACAAGATAATATCCAAGGTTGTTGCCAACAGACTCAAACCTCTTCTTCCTACTCTAGTTTCTCTGGAGCAATCTAGTTATGTGGAGGGCAGACAAATTCTCAATAACTCCATTCAAGTGCATGACGTGGTGCATTCGTTGTTAAGGAATAGGAAGGCTGGCATGATCATGCAATTGGACCTAGCCAAAGTTTACGATAAGTTGAATTGGACCTATATCAGGAAGGTCCTTATAGCCTTTGGGTTTGATCATAACTGGGTAAGATGGGTTATGGCCTTGGTAACTTCTAGCTTTTCAATTCTAGTTAATGGCTCCCCTTACAAGACTTTTACTCCTTCAAGAGGTCTCAGGCAGGGAGATCCGCAATCTCCCTTTCTCTTTATCCTCATGATGGAAGGACTGGGTCGGTCAATCAAACATGCGAAAGAAGTTGGCCACATAAAGGGTCTTCATCTTTCTAAGGCCAGACAGGCTTTGACCCATCAACAATTTGTTGATGATACCATGCTGCAGGGAATCCCCACGGTCAAAGAGGCTCTAGCCTATAAACAAATCTTGTGGGACTTTGCCATGGCTGCAGGTATGGAAGTTAATCTCTCCAAATCTAAGATTTTTTTCTTTAATACCAATATTGCTATTCAGAGAAATATCTTCAGAATTTTTGGCTTTCAAAGGGATGTCCTTCCCTCCAAATACTTGGGAGTTCCTCTTACTGATAAACCTTTGCACAAGAGCATTTGGGAGCCGCTGATTAATAAGATGCAGGATAAATCATGAAATGGACTATTAGATCTTTAAACTTGGTTGGTCGGTTAGTGCTTACAAAAGCTGTTCTTCAATCAATCCCCGTCTTCATGCTATCAGCCCTTCCAGCTCCAAAAGGAGTTTTGCAACAATTTAGAACCATTAAAAGAGACTTTCTTTGGGGTAAGGGGGAGCAGAGAAAGAAATGGGCCTTGGTAGCCTAGGATAATATTTGCAAACCTAAAAGCCATGGGCTCTAGGATTGGATGATCCGGAAGTACTAAGCAAAGTTTTAAGGGCAAAATTATGGTGGCGTTGGGTAAAAGATCCAAAGGCTTAGTGGGATAGTATCTGGAAGGAAAAATATGCCAAAACTTCGCAAGATAATGATCACATAAGGATGAATGGCATCATAAAAGGCTCACGCATTTGGAATAAGGCCTGGGAGAATAAAGGCTTAGTACAAATAAATAGCTTTTGGGAAATAAGAGAGGGAGATCTTGCTCTGTTTTGGGAGGATAAATGGCAATAGGAACCTACACTATTAAGAGAGGACTTTCTGGACCTCAAGAAAGAAATTGATACCAAAGGGTTCTTCAAGGTAAAAGATTTTTGGGATCAAACCAATAGTGAAGGAAAATGGAGAACTTGGAAGAATATAGAGTACAGGGATGACAACCCCTTGAAAGCAAAAGCTGAGGCACTTTTGAAAATGTTGGACCAAAGGAAAATTTTAGTAACAGGGGGGCATGACCAACTTAGATGGGGTAACAATAATGAAGGTACCTTCAATCTTAAGGAGGCAAAATGCATACTCCTTGAGCTAGACTCCAATGTACCGGATAGGGTTTGGCAGAACCTATGGAGGCATCAAGGATGGATGAAGATCAAACTCTTCATGTGGCTGGTTCATCATAAGAAAATTCTGACTTGGGAAAACATTCAGAAAAGGGGTGTTTTGGGTCCTTCCAGATGCCAACTCTATGAAGCCCAAGAGGAAACAATGGAGCACCTTCTCAATAATTGCATTTTCACCTCCAGTTTGTGGGATACTTTTTCCACTATTTTCCAACAGACAGACAGGGACAAAGGAAGCATTATCAACACCCTAAATAACTGGAGACGAAACTTCTCTGATTATGAATTTCTTTGCTCAGCTTGGGCTTTAACGCCAAGCTTCATAATATGGAATGTCTGGAAAGAAAGGAACAACATAATCTTCAAAAATGAAAAAAGTTCCTCCCAACGCATTTTTGAGTAGATCTTAAGACAGCTTAAGGAGACGGTAGGTACTATTGTGAGAACTTCCCCAAAGAATCCACCTTCAAAAGCTGAAATGCAGATACTTCTTCAGTTGGGTATGTAGGGGCTCATACCATAGGGCTTGGATAGGAAGGTAATGAAAATGGACACTAAGCAGGATTACTGGCATCCCCCCCCCCGTAGGTTTTTTTGAAATACAACATTGATGGGGCCTCAAAAGGCAACTCGAGTATTGCTGGCTTTGGAGGGGTGTTAAGGGATGAAAATGGCTACATCCTTTTTATTTTCCATTGCCATTTGGGAAGAGCCACTAATAATATGGCAGAATTAATGGCTCTTGAGCATTGTTTAGAATTCCTGAAGCAGAATAATCTCCAGAATATAATAGTTGAAGCTGATTCTGAGTTAATCATTAACTCATTCAAGAGAATCAGCTATGGCACGGAGCTAGAAAAAGTCTCAAAACACTGGAGGCTGCTTCAGGTCTTTCAACGGATTCAGCTTCACCTTCTGGGCTTACATACTATGAGCTTTACCCATGTGCTAAGGATGGCAAATAAATTGGTGAACATCTTGGCCAATCAAGGGGTGCTCTGCACCAAAAGCAGGGTTGAGCTGAGTTGGCAAGAGATGCCTCAGAATAGATTAAAGGTGCATTGTCAAGATTAGGCAGATGAGGATACAATGGTGTTTCATAACAGAGCCACAGAGATGGGGTCTAGTTGATTTGGTTTCTTTATGAAGTGTTATTTCCGTAGTGAGGTCTTTTTTGGGATGCAGGTCACTGTCGGCCTCCTCAACCCTGGCAAGAACAAACATAGAAGTCTCTGGAGGATGCTGCTCGGTAGCCGTTGTTTCTTAGATAAACGGCTAAACGGAGGAATTTTCATCTTCCTTTGGTCCAGTCACCTGAGGAGATGGGTTGGTGAGAGGGGCCGGAATCCTGGCTTTTGTGGCAGACTCAAAACCCCAGTTTTTCTTTCTGTGGTGGCTATACCACCAGCGAGGTGGTTTTTGGTTTATCGCAGGCCCTTCAAGCTGAAAGTGGTTTTTTGGAATTGGGAGTGATTCCACTCACAAAGCAACAAGTGGCCACTAAACGGGAAGGAATACCGCATGACAAATCTATAATCAAGAATAAGCGAGCATGTTGGTGGGTCCAGGGCATTTATCGCATGGTCATTTTCCAGGCTTTTAGGTTTTGCGATATTATCCTCCGACGTTGGATCTGGCGAGGAGATTCGATGATCGAGGAATAGTATGCAGGTCCGGGTGAACGTTATCTTCTGTGCTGGTTGCGCTTCTTGATGGGAATCAGTGGATTTCGAATGGGCTACATGCTCGAGGGTTATCCCCCCATTCAGACCCGAAATCCTTTTAGAATGGTCCCTATTTCCTCATTGGGTCCATTTCTCATTTTAAAGTGGATGCATGTTCTCGCCCCGATTTGAGCCTCATCCGACAGATCTCTGAGGGGGGATCGTACAGTCTTAGCTTTTGTTTGTATTTTGTGGGTTTTGTAGTTTTGTATGTGGGACCTTGGCTTAGCTTTTAAGCCTTTAGCTCAGTGCCCTAGGCTTTAAGTGGTTTGATATATCTTTGGCCCACAATTCCTTTGGGGCTGTTGTATTTTATGTAATTTTTTTCCGATTTAATGAAATAGAAGGTACAACTCTTGCTTTAGCAAATAATAATAATAATAATAATAACATTGTTTGGAAATCAACAATTGTCAACTTTAGTCAAACATAATCGCATATCATTATTATATTAATAGTCAAACAACGTTAACCTTGATAGTCATTGTTTAAATAGTTTACCATGATCAAACTTGGTGAACCACATGTTTACCATAGTTATTATTGGACTTTAATAATAAGGTTTTAGCATTAGGCTTTACTATTGGTATATAGTCTTAGTATTAAGTTTAATATTAGGATTTTAATATTGCATTTTAATATTGGGTTTTAATATTAGGGTTTTAATAATCAAACATATTTGGATGTCAAAATTATACATATATTTATCCAACATTGCATTGTGAGAAACATTGTTGCCATGTTGAGTATGTTCCACTATGGTTGACACTAAACACTCATCATCTTCAGTCAAACATAATGTCCTTTCATTACTATTTATTAATATTAATAGTTAAACATAGTTAACCACATTAGTGAACATAGTTAAAGAAAGTAAACCTTCATAGTCGTTGTTTAAATAGTTGACCATGATGATGTTATATTATTGGGTTTAATATTAGGGTTTATAACATTGGGTTTTTAATATTAGGATTTATAATATTGGGTTTATAATATTAAGGTTTAATATTCAATTTATAATATCGGGTTTAATATTGTGATGTTGGAGTGATACATAAATCTATTCAACATCATCACAATTTGACAATAATTATCACAATGTTAACCTACGTTGCAATTTATTAAATATCACATCGCAACATTAAAACAATAGGGTTTAATATTGGGTTTACAATATTAGGCTTATAATATTGGGTTTAATACGAGGGTTTATAATATTGGGTTTAATATTAAAGTTTATAATATCGAGTTTTATAATATGGTGTAATATTGGGCTAAATATTTCGATTTATAATATTTGGTTTAATTTTATGGTCTATAATATTGGGTTTATAATATTAGATTTAATATTAGGTTTAATATCAGGGTTTAATATTGGGTTTCTAATATTAGGGTTTATAATATTGGGTTTAATATTTTGGTTTATAATATTAGGCTTACAACATTAGGATTTAAAATATTAGGGTTTACAATATTTAGTTTAACATTAACATTTAATAATGTGATATTGGAATGGTAAAAAAATTTATCCAACATTGCATTATGACAAGTTACATTGTCGTAATATGACAATCATTACTGTAAGGTTACATTACATTGTAATTTATTCAACATCACATTACGAAATTACAAAATTAGGGTTTAATATTATGGGTTTTAATATTGAGTTTATAGCATTAGGATTCATAATATTGGGTTTAACGATAGCATTTAACATTGGGTTTATAATATAGAGAAGTAATAACAAGAATTCGGCCGCGAAGACCTCTGCCGCCATGGTTTCTCAGAACGCCCATGATGCAATCGGATGCGAGATCCGCAGGCACAGATCAAGGGATCTATCCCTCTCAGAAGACGCTCAGGCTGATTATTTGGGGATTGATGGGGCTGCAAAAAAGACTACGCATGCGGATCTCTGGGTAGAATGTCCTGAAGCAGTGCGGCATCAGGTCCTCGTTTACACAAAACGCCCATGGAGCCATCCTCTGACTGACGGCGCAGCAGCCAAGGGCGCTCCAGCAGAGCCCCTTGATGCGTATTCTCAGATACGGGTTACAGGGAAGGAAAAGACTGCGTCTAAGGGCGATATGCCTCCTCCGCAAATAAGGCAAATCCAAGATTCGAACACCAAACCTCTTGCATGCTGCCTCTCTTCACAGATCGGCAATGGAAAGGGGCATTCGGTTTTTTCTGCATCCTTTCAGATACAAATCAAGCTCATAACAGGTAAAACTATGCTACAATGGGTTAACCAGTCGGATCTAGTGCAGAATCTCAAGTATACACTGAGCATCAAACTGGGAATCCCCTCTGCAGCTCAACGGCTTCTCCATGAAGGTAAACAACTTGAGGACCCCTATCCCCTCTCTTTTTTCGGTATAAAGAAAGATGCATGCATTATTTTATCCCTTCGTTTGAGGGGAGGAGCGGCAGGAGAGTCATCCTCAGCTAAAGTATTCTCTTACAAAGAAGCAGTCCATGCTAATAAGCCTGAAAAGACAGATCCGCCAGTTCAGGCTCCTCCCAAGCCCTTTCTGGTTGACAAATCGGAAGAGGTCCCCTCTGTTGAGATCTCTTACCCTGACTTAGCAGATGACACCCAGCAATTTGCTGAAAGAGCCATCATTTGCAGATTCAATGGTCTATGGCCACGCTCAAAGGATCTTTATGACTGGATCAAGGACAACTGGACGCACCGATGCAAGATCTACTTCTGCGCAAAAGGGTATTTTATAGTATTGTTCAAAAATCTCGAGGACTACAATGATGCCTTAGAAGAAGGCCCTTGGTTCATGGGTTCGGCAGGCCTCTTCTTAACTCCATGGTTCCCAGACTTTGATCCAGTTTCTGCAGTTATCACAAAAGCTCCTGTCTGGATCAGACTCCCAAACCTTCCAATTCACCTGTGGCGCACTGAGGTATACAGGCAAATAGGAAACACTTTGGGTAGTTTCTTAATGGGAGATTACAAGAGGGAAATGCAGGGTCTTTACACATATGCCAGAATCTGTGTGGAGCTAGATTTAAGCAAGGGATTGCCAGAGCAAATCAATCTTAAAATCAAGGACTCAGTTTGGACTCAGTTTCTAGACTACGAGAACACTGCTTTTAGGTGTCGCCATTGTCACCTTACAGGACACCTGCAGAACTCTTGCCCATCGCTGACAGCAAGATCGAAAAAGGGACTCAATGCAAAAACCAAGCCCAAGCGTTGGGCTCCCTGCCCTCCTCAGCCGACTGGAAACCCCAGCTCCCCAGGTTCGAAGGATGGGGACAGCGATTCAGAACCAGACCAGGAACCTCAGCCGATGGATCCTCCCATGGATACCATGGGCCATTCCCCGGGCACAGCTATCGCCCTGAAGCGCAGCCATGAAACCTCCTCAGAATCCGAAAAGGAATTTCAGATATCAGAGTTTCCTAGTCTTCAAGTTGTCCTAGCTCACCCTCCCCAGGATGGCTGGACAAAAGTCAACAAAAAGAAAGGGAAAAAACAATGCGTTGCAGCTACTACCCCCATGGGGTAAAGATTATTTGATATGTTTGTAATTATTTGCTATCTGCTGTTGCCTTTAGTTTGAATCTTTTTACCGGGACCGAGGTTGATGGATACATCATTTCCGGTCTGCCGGTCTCTTGCTTCTCCTGATTGTACAATATTTTCTACCTAATAGAATTAGTCTTTACCAAGAAAAAAAAAAACATTGGGTTTATAATATAAGGTTCAATATTAGGGTTTAATATTCAATTTAATATTAGGGTTTATAATATTGAGATTAATATTGGCTTGAATATTAGGGTTTATCATATGTTAGTTTATAATGATATGGTTTATAATATTTGGTTTAATATTAGGGTTTAATATTCTTACATTAGAATGGTACAAAAAATTATCCAATGTAAGATTTTGACAAACATTATCGTAATGTGACACTCAATCTCACGATCATTGTCGCAATGTTACATTACATTGCAAATTATTCGACAATGCATTGTGACATTAAAAATATGAGGTTTAATGTTAGGAATTATAATATTAGTTTAAGATTAGGGTTTATAATATTGGGTTATAATATTTGGATTTATAATCTTAGGGTTTATAATATTTGGTTTAATATTTCGGTGAATGGCACAAAAATTTATCCAACATCACATTATGATAAACATTGTCGCAATGTGATAATCAATTTGATAATAATTGTTGCATTGTTACATTACATTGCAAATTATTCGACAATGCATTGTGACATTAAAAATATGAGGTTTAATGTTAGGAATTATAATATTAGTTTAAGATTAGGGTTTATAATATTGGGTTATAATATTTGGATTTATAATCTTAGGGTTTATAATATTTGGTTTAATATTTCGGTGAATGGCACAAAAATTTATCCAACATCACATTATGATAAACATTGTCGCAATGTGATAATCAATTTGATAATAATTGTTGCATTGTTACATTACATTGCAACTTATTCAATGTTGCATTGCGACATTGAAAAATTAGGTTTAATATTATGGTTTATAATATTGGGTTTAATATTAGGGTTTATAATATTCAATTTAATATTAGGGTTTATAATATATGGTTTATTGTTAGGTTGAATATTAGGGTTTAATATTGGGTTTAATAGTACAATTTATAATGTCGAGTTTAGTATTAGGTTTAATATTTAGGTTTATAATGTTGGGTTTAATATCAAGGTTTAATATTAGGCTTATAATATTGGGTTTATTATTAGATTTTAATCTTGAGAATAATATTATGGTTTTAATATTTTGATTAATATTAGCATTAGAATGGTATAGAAATTTATCCAAACTCGCATTGTGATATTGCTTACTATTATTTTATAAACCTAAGGGATTAATAAACCCAAGGGATTATTAATATTATAAACCTAAGGTATTAATAAATTCAAATAATTAATATTAAAAACCCAAGGAGTTAATATTTAAGTCAATGGATTAATATTATAAACCCAAGGGATTATTAATATTATAAACCCAAAAAATTAATAAACCCAAGGGATTATTAATACTAATAAACCGAAGATATTATTAATATTAATAAACCCAAGGTATTATTAATATTAATAAAACGAATGGATTAATAAACCCAAGGGATTAATATTACAAAGCCAAGGGATTAATATTATAAATGCAAAGATCATTAATGTTATAAATCTAATGGATTAATATTATAAGCCCAAGGGATTAATAAACCAAAGGGCTTAATAATATTAGAAACTGAAGGGATTAAAAACTAAGAGATTAATAATATTATAAACTCAAGGGAATAATATTGTAAATCCTTGGGATTAATACTCTAAACCCAAGGTCCCCCACCGCGGGTGATAATTCTTTCCATCTAGATTAACCACACAAATCACTCATAGATTTCACGACCACTTGTCTTATGCAAAATCCACAATAGGCTAACACAATTGGTTTTATTTCATAGTGATGTATGTACTCAATCACTCTAGGTTTTTGTATGATTTCTCTCTCGTAACTTGCAGGTTAATCATGACAGCTCAGGATTTTGAGGAATGGTATTCATTGAGGTTGTGTAAGGTAAGCGTCATGGCTAGCCCACACATTTCGTCAAGTATATTTATAGACCAAATTTGTTTCCCAGCTAAGTCATTTCTCCCTTTTGTAATATTTGTGCCTACCTCCTTCCATGCCCACCTTCTTGATTATCTCTCTTCATTTGTCGGTTGGTCCTTTCATTGGTTTTCATTGGTCCTTGCAAAGTTGGACTGTTATTATTGTCTTCATCTCTGCTTCAACACCTTTCAACCTCCTATGATAGCATGGGGAATATGGAGTCTTTCTTGTCCCTTTTCATTCTCTGTAATGGTGCATCTCTCATGGAGGGTGCTTGCTTCCTCTAGGTGAGTAGGGGGTTTTGAATATTCTTCAATTCAAGGGGTAACTCTCCTATTGATGAAAAATGGCCTTTGGTTTTTAAATTGGGTCTTAGTATTACAGGTTTGGCTCTATGAATTATGGAAATTAAAAGACTCCCTCTCTTGTCTCATGTAACTCATGGATCCTAGTGGGTGTATTTCTTGGTTCATGCTTGGCTTGCTTAGATGATGATCTGTTGCTTTGAGGATAGTGTAGGTGGGATGGACGAATCTCACAAGCTTACTACAACAGATTTGAGATGACTCAAAGTTGATGTCAGGTCTTTTGAATAACATATGGTTAGTGGTTCATCTACTTCTATATGGTTTTATAATGGTTCATCATAATTCTTCTTATTCTATAGCTACTTCTCGTCATAGGCACGCTTCTTGGTCAACCATTGATTCGAGGGTGGCACAGTTGAGACCGAATTCACAACTATGGCTTTCACTATGGTTCATCTAACTTAGTGGTGGTTATCCATACCAGTGGTTCTCTGCACGAGACTTCCAGGTTTTAGCAAAGCCTCATTCTATGTTTTAATTTCCAACTGGTAGCTCAATTTTGACACAATTTAGTCATATATACTCCACCAAGAAAAGCTCCCATAATTCTGCTCTCTTGGATTTCTATGTATTCAAGGGTTATGTTTTCTTTTTGTCATCCAAAATGTGAAAAGAGACACTTGTAATCTTAAAACTATCTATTTGTGCTATTCTTTTGGTTTCCCAGCTGGAAGACCAATACCACAGAGAAATATCTCATGTAAATATCTATTGCAGTAATAAAAAGGCGAGGTTCATAAAAAAAATTATAAACCCAAGGGACTAATATTATAAACCCTAGGATTAATGTTAAAACCTAGGAATATAAAACAAAAGATTAATATTACAATCTCAAGGGATTATAAAGTTGAGCGATTAATATCAAACCCAAGGTATTAATATTATAAACCCAAGCGACTACTAAACCAAATGGATTAATATTTTAAAAGAAAGGGCTTAATATTTAAAAACTCAAGGAATTAATAAACCCAAAGGATTATTAATATTAATAAAACGAATGGATTAATATCATAAACCCAAGGGATTAATAATATTATAAACTCAAGGGATTAATAAACCGAAGGGATTATCCATATTATAAAACCAAGAGAATAATGTTAAACCTAAGATTAATATTATAAACCCAAGGATTAATATTATAAATTTTAACATTACAAACCTTGTTGGTGCAGCGCAGTTATATAATTTTTTCAAATCACAGTGGGTGATGCATTATTGCATCCAAAAACATATTCTACAACCTAGTATGAGGGTGATGTGTAATTGCGTTTGTGCTCAAAGTAGAATTGGAACATGTCCAAAAAAATTAAATTAACTAATTAGCGTTGGGCTAAACAAAAATAACCCTATAAAATAAAAACTAAAACCAATTAATACAATAATTACAATACACATACATATACGATATAAAAAATTGATAAAAAATTGATCATTCACTGTGTGCATTGGATTATCTGATTTTGTTGTGTTCGAATTAATTTGTTATACTTCTTTGAATTGCTATATTTTTAGTTTGTAAATAGCAATAATAACTTTTTTTATATTTACTTTCAAACAAGTTGGAATTGGTTAGAATACAACCTAATTCATATTTGTAGATGTCTTATATAAATCTATATAGCGATCATAATAAGTGTCTTCGTCTAACAATTTAAATCATAACAAAATTCTAAGTTTTCTTCGAAATACTCGGGTTTAGAAGGTCCACTTTAAATCGTATCATATAGTTCTTCGCATTTGATCCTCAAATTTAGGTTACCGCAGAGAATGCAGTAACATTCACTAGAGACAATCAACACAGTCCATTCAAGTTTCTGTGGTTATATAAAAAAATCAACATGCGGACAAAAGATTGTTGAATGGGTTTCTTATTTTAATATTGTCTCTCACGCTAATAAAGGAAGAACAAAATGACTTTGACAAACTCAATCCTAATCCTAGATGGCCGAGGTTTGGAGTGTGGATTTAGTGGTTTGGTGCTATTATGGATCAATACAGAGATAATTTTGGCCTTCATGTATTGTGTGGCTTCCATGAATTTCAAATCAAGATACTACGAGTGCAATGTTGGGTTCAAGAAATTGTCCATGTGCAATATTGGTTTCAAGCAAATGTCCAACACCATATAAAATCCCACAATATAGGATGGATCCATGATGCTTATCACCTTTACATTCAATACTTTGTGTGAATACTTAATCTTAATGTAACTTTATTCTTCCTTTTTCATAATCACAAAACCCTGTCAGAGCACTTCGAATTTTGTTAACTGAAAGTCGCTTTGGACAAATGTGACAATTAGGTTTACGTATTTGCGGTTAATTTACATTAAAATGTTAAGATAAAGATTTTTGGCTGTTGGAAAATTAATCCCAACCACAGCGTGAAATAAATTGATAGCAGCTATACCTATCAATCAATCAATTAGATTTTTTTCCCGTTGCAAATTTTGTTTGCAGACTAAAGGACATGGCTTAAATGAAGTTCTGATCAAGAGTACAAATTTACCATTCCGCAACACATCATATAATTGAGTTTTGGCTATTGGAAAATTAAATTGATAGCAGCTTGCAAATCAACCAAGTAGATTTTTTGTGGGTTGCTGATTTGCGGGTTGCTGATTTTGTTTGCAGGCTGAAAAACATGGCCTAAATGAAGTTATGAGCATGATTACAAATTTCCCAGCAACACATCATATAATTAAGAATCGAATCTGAATTTAAGCAAGGTTGGTAAATACATATGATCAAACATTTATTTTTTAACTAATATAACTACTCCACAACATTGAAAATCATTTTTAAGAATCTAATGTGAATTTAATTCAAGGTTGGTAAATACCTATGGTCAAACATTTATTTCGCAATTGATATAATTAGTACTCTGCAACATAGAAAATCAGTTTTTTTTTTGGTACAATCACCCATCTCGGGTCTTAATATTTTGACTCTGTCATGAATTAATATATTAAAATGTATGTTTTGATAAAACATATATATAGAAGCCTTTTGCATAGTGGCTAAGGTAAGTCTCAGCTAGCTTTATATATTAAACTTCCTAAGCTAGCTTTAAATTCCAGCCAAAATCACTTAAGGCTCAAATGAGGTTGGTATAAAGACGCCAGGGCCTGGTTAAACCATTGGGAGATCGATGAGAATGTTGCATTGCAAAACATTAATAACATTAAAAATATTGTTACTTCTAAGTTCAAAGAAAAAATGTGGTGTGAGAAAGATTTAGCAGCTAAAAGAAAATTAAGATATTATAATAAGATCATCGACCCCACCTTAGAAGATCAAAAGTACTCTGTGTTTTAACTAGTTCAAAGAAGAAAATTAATATAGCCAAGATTAGAACGAACTCTCATGAGCTCCATATTGAAATGGGTCATTGAACAGTTCCTAAAACACCATGGAAGGAAAGGTTCTGCCATCTCTATGAGAATACGAACATCGAGAATGAAAATCATTTCCTCTTAGAGTTCCTCACATACAACCACATTAGATCTCAGTTTCAAAATCTTTGTTGCAATGCGAACCTTCCTAGCCTTTTACGTTTTCAAAATTACAGTGAGCTCAAGAGGCTTCTCTCCAAGATTTTTGAGCATAGGAATAAAATCTTAAATCAAACTAAATAATTCATTTCTTTAGGTTCGATAGACCAAAGTTTGGTCTCAGTGGACGTTAACCACCACCACCATCATCATCATCAATAATATAATTATTATTATATTATTATAGTAATAATAACAAAATTATTTATATAATAATATTATTATATAATTATTATAATAATAATATGGACTCATAATAACAACTATGATCCAATATTATTTAGAATTGTGATAAGGGAATTATTATGTGTATTTTTTTAAAGACCAATTATTTATGATTATTAATTACTATATAAATAATAACAACAATATTGTTATATATTTATATATTTATGATTATTATATTAATGTTAGTAATATTAATTAATAATAATAATAATTGATAATAATATTATATTATTATAATAATAATATATTATCTTATCGTGACGATGAACCACACTTAAATGCATCGACAAATGAATTTTGGTGTGATTACATGTCTAAAAAATTTGATATGGATCACAGAAGCCTCAATTCAATTAATTGTTATTATCTTAATAACAATAATAATAATAGTAATAATAATAATAATAATAATAATTATTATTATTATTATTATAATATTATATTATTATTACCCAAGGGATTAATACTAAACCCCCAATGGATTATGAACCCCACAGAATAATATTAAAAAAAGGGACTAATATTATAAACCCAAGGTATACAAACCCTAGGATAAATATTAAAAATACTGAAATAAACATGGTTGAATTAATAAATACTAAGAATTAATAATTTAAAATCAAGGGAATAATAAACCAAAGGAATTATTAATATTATAAACCAAATGAATTAGTGAACTCAAGGGATAAATATTAAAAACCCAACAGATCAAGAAGCGCAAGGGATCAATATTACAAACACAAGAGTGTTATAGACATTTTTGTGCCTTACAACTCCAAGCATGAAATGTCCATAAACCAAGGGCTCCTAAGTCCCTAAAATTGTTGCTCTAACCCCTAAAGGAACAAGGTCAATAGATTACAGCTTCTCCCAGAAGTTCTCCATGAAAAACTACTCAAAATTGGTCAAAACTGGATCAATGCACTTGCTCCATGGCCAGGGTGCGATGCATCACACCTTGTAAACACGGGAAGTGCGTTACAGTGCACCTAAATACACTGTGAGGGTGCGATAGACAAGAAAAGACAAGTGGCGGAGACAGTTTGCGAGGTGGATGATCATGGAATCTTCTAGAAACTTCTCCTGGGACACTTGCCTCTCAAAATCGCCCAAGGATGAGTAAGAGATCAATGAGATCTCCAAGTGGCATCAAGAACTATCAGAGAGAAGACACTAATCAAAAACCCAGAGCTGACTCACACCTCTGCAAATATCTATATATAGATTTCTCATCCCAGAGATCCAGAGGTTAGAGGCGGGAATTTTGCACATTGTAAGGAATTTCTGTTGGTTTAAGATACATATCAGAGGATTGGGTGATCTATGCTTTTTTGGGGTTGAAGAAGGGACTTCTTTGCTGGGAGGTTGATGCTGGGTCAGGAATCATCGGTTGTAACTCCTCCTGGATCTTCTTGTATATCAATAAAACTATTTGAGTTTCTTCTCCATGCTTGTGTTTCATTGATGCTTGTTACATTTGTATGGTTAACTTAAATCTGATCCTAAGTTATTTATGAATATAAATCCATGTCTTTGTATAGTTTCCTTCTTCTGTGATCTTACAGGTACTTGGTGAAGCTAGGCAGGTAAGGGAGCAGGTAGCTGGAACCTGTCGAAGAGGAGAGAGATTGGATCAAAGGACTAGCGCAAGGCACGGGTTGGTTCATCCTATTTCTCTTTGTTTATAGTTCATAAAGAAGAATACAAAAGTATTTTTCTCTGTTTGTTTCTAAGGTAGCTGTCACACCTTAGTGGGATAGAGCATTTCTAAATAGACACTTTTCCTAATAACAAAATGGCGACTCCACTGGGGACCGTGTCTAATTAGTTTGCTTTTGTTTCTCTTGTTGTTTGTTTCATAAAATTATAAGTAGCAATCGAACTGCATTTGCCATTAACAAATGCAAAGTAGACATCTGCTGCTTCAATCCATTCACTGGATCTGTTTATGATTTGAACAGTTGATTCATAGACTAGCTGATTGCCCTTGTGATAGCTCTTAGACCCCCCTTAGATCTACCTTTGATTGTGCATTACTGATTGCTTTTATTCGGCCAAAAACCAAAGATTAAACTGCAAACCGTGACCCAGAACCCGGATAGAATTCTCGTTTCTACCCCAGCGCAGGCTCTGGGAAGAGGCTCTGCATTTCAACGCACTTCCCGAGAGGGCTACCTACGCTGCAATGCAGTTTCTCTGTGTAACAGGTGAGCTAATCAGCCTAGCCCTGTGCAGCTGAGGTTCTTTGCTTCATTCTTTCCAGTTTTCTCTATGATTTTTGCAGCCTGTGATCAGTATATGACTGTTTCAGACCCCTTTTCCGTACTGATATTCCGCCTCAGTTGTACAAAAGAATTGTAGATGTTTTTTTATGTGTTTGTTGAGTCATTTACAGTTTTCCATTGCAAAAGTAGAATAGTCATACTGTCGTCCTTTGATTTAGATCTGTCGCAAGTGTCGATTTTGATCATAGGATAAAGTTTATTTGCTGTTGATGGTCGATTATGCTTTTACTTTTTCCTTTGGTTAGAATTTGTGACTTTCTAGTGTCGAAACGCGTATTTATTTCAAAATCATAAAGTGTCGTAATCTCTACCTTTTGATTTCGAAAAAAAGCTTGTTTGTGTTTGTCGCTTGAAAGCAAATTCAGATTTGTACATCAACTTTCTTTTTAGGCATCAGTATTAAGAAAGTGAAAAACAAATACATGCATGTGCATTTGCATATTGACAGTCTGTTTGGCTTGATTTAGGAAAGTGCATTTACAATGTGCTCTTTGCTCTTTGCGAAAAGATTGTGTCTTTCCTTTCCCCTAGTAGCTAGGATTTTCATTGCTGAAAAGAGATAAAAGTTTGTTTATCATATTTAGATTTCATTTTAGGAATTACATCTACATCTCGTGATGAACCCAAAAGGCAAACTTCATAAGAAAGATCAACTTAAAATAAATTCAATGAACCTAACAACGCTTTGGAACTTAACGCACAACATTTAGAGGTCTAGGCTAGAGACGTATTCCGACGTCGTAAAGCCTAGTAACTGTTGTCCTCACTGATGGTTGGGTGATTCCTCCACTTTGAGATGATAAGTGCCAGTACGGACTTGTGCTCCCATGTACCGTCGAGTATATATTGGGAGACCCCTATAGGCTTAAAACCTTTATCCATAGGAAGCCGTGTCGGCCGCCCTACTGATCGCAATGCACCGAACACAACATTCGGGAAGATTGACTGCCGTACTGTAAAAAGTATTCTATAGTTTTGCGATTGGTTTGGTACTCCCTCTACCTAGACCTCCAGAGCAGTCCCTTTCGTTCCTTTTCAGACTCCTTAACGGAAAATGTCCATCTGAGCACTTGTCACTTCAGGCTCATTAAAAATCGAAGGAGACTAGAGTCATCTTTTGTTTTTTCTCGACTCTTAAAAACTAAAAAAACAAGTTGTGTCAAAGCGTCTAAAATTCATTTAATTCGGAAACATACTTCCCCTTCATTTTTAGTTGATCGAGTAATTCGCGATCGTGGAAGAAAGTTAATCGAAATCGCTAGAAAATATTTTGGATAGACTAGATATGTCTGAACAACCGTCGACATCCAGGAATGTGTCATCCGATGCAGCAGCAGCAGAGCCTCCTACTGCTACTCCAACGATGTTCGCCGGTATACCATTTGTCCTGGCAAGTTGTCAACAACAAGCTGGAGTCCAATCAGGGACTATTTCGATGACATGGTTAGTTCCTATTTCTTCATCTGGATTATCATCTGGAATTTCTTATGTTGAAACTCAACAAATTGATCCAATGTGTCTTCAAAGGTCAATATACCCTTTAAGTACTGGATTTCCACCATATGGAGGGCAGTATGCCTTTTCATTGTTCCCTCCCGGAGAACAACCATATGGGAGTTTACAACAAAGTTCAGGTCAAACTGGAATTACATCCAGCGGTTGGGTACCAATACTGCCTCAGCAACCAAGGGTTGCATATTCAATGCAACCAGTCCACCCTGTGTCGAATATTCCCACTATACCTGGTATGGTGATTGCGTCAGAAGTACAAGCGCTACCTGTTGTATGTCAACCCCAAGTTTCTTAGGTTGCAATACAACAGCCCCTTGTCTCAACGACTCAATCACAACCTCAGGTTAGCGTCTCCTTATCTGGAGCGACTCGAGCTCAAACAAGTACTGTGACTCCTCATCTTGGTCAATCATCCAGTATTGGACAACAGCAAATGGTCCAACAACCAGAGCTGGTTCAATCTCAACAACCGCAATTCCAGCAATCATATCAAGGACCTGAGCAACAAGTCTTTGGAAGTAATGGGCAAATGCATTTCCAAAGCGGTTATCAACAACCATACTATAATGGTTATGCCCATCAAGCTTGTCAAGGTTGCCAGCATCAAATACATTATGATGGTATGCAAAGACCCACTGCTCAGGCGATTCCATCTTATCCTGGGTATGCTTCGCCTAACCTGAATCAACAGTTGCCCTTTGTAGCAACTCTAGAATTACCAGATCTAAACCAGCTGATGAATGATCCAATTGCTTATGCCCCTTGGTGGCCAGCGATTCCACATAAACTTCTGTCAGCTATTCCTAAATTTAATGGAAATCCGGGTGAAGACCCGTCGAATCATGTGATGACATTTCATCTGTGGTGTTCATCAAACACCCTAAATGATGATTCGATTAGGCTTCGCATTTTTCAGAGGATGTTAACTGGTCCAGTAGTAAAATGGTATATCGAATTGCCCAGAGCTTCGTTTGACAACTTCAGTACCCTAGCCACAACCTTTTTAACCCATTTTCAGTTACCGATAAGGTACGAAACGGGAACAAAACTTCTTACCAATTTCAAACAAACAACGGCCACTCACATATCTGATCATATTCATGACTGGCGACGTCGTCGTAGAATGGTAAAAACGTATGTTCCTGATCAGCTTTTGGATGAATGGTTTATTAACTCTTTGTTAACTTCCATTACAGAAGATGTGGCAAAAGGGGGAGTCGTCACCGAAGAGCAAGTTATTGCTCGTGCGCAATATTTGGACTTGATTTACACTCAGTCTGGCACACTCTATGACAAAATACCTGACGCTCCTAGACCGGAATTCTCAGTCCCTCCTCCTCCTAAATCAAACAATGACTCTCATGTCGGCGATGGCATGATTGGCACAACAGACACGAAATTGACAAAGGCTACATCTAAAAAGGCCCGTAAGATTTCCAGTCAAAATGCAAATGAGGAACTTCTTGCCTCGGAAGTAAATGCCATGTCGACCGACAAGGGCAAACAACTGAAGCAACCACGGGGCAAGAAGAAAAAGAAAGGGAGAAAAAAGAAGCAAGATGAGTCATCTCCTGAAAAACCTTCTACAAACCCTTCAGGCCAAAGGAAACCCCTTGTGGGGTGTCATATATGCGATGAGGATCATTGGACGAGAGATTGTCCACATAAAGCTGAAGTTAAGAAACTCTTTAAGAGTTCAAAAACCTCAGCAGTATTGACTGATCTGTTTCCAAACCCGGGAACCAAAATGGTTGCTAATCAAAATGCTTCCCGATCCCAAGTGCTTATGTTGTCTATCTAAAAGCATCAAAATGATGCTTTGACAAGGAATGAAGATTACGGAAATCCACAGCTGTCAAATAACAAGGCTAATGAACAACCTAGTCGTTCGACAACAACTTTCACCGAAGTTATGTCACCCATCATTCCTGAACCAATGATAAAGTCGCCAAAGGGAGTAGTACACAAATCGACATTTAATCCTCGTGCCAAAGTAGCACAGAATTATAATATAGTAGAGGACCTGGCCCAATCGCCGTCCGCTATGTCGACACTTGAGGTACCGCAAAATTGCCCCTCCCAAGAGAAAGCTTTATTATCAACAATAGGTGGGATTGACACAATGGATTCCAATCTTGTGGCCTTTAATCATAAAGGATATGACCCTCAGTTACCAGCTCAACTAGCTTTCCTTATTAAAGTGAAATCCCTCAACAAAACTATTCATCAAACAATTATTGATGTGGGGGCATCTACATGTATTATGTTGATGAGTTTCTGGAAAAATTTAGGCTCACCACCCTTGTCGAGATCGTCAACGACATTAAAAGCATTTGATGGACGATCATACACTCCATACGGGATTTTAAGTAACTTGCAAGTTGAACTGGGGGGAAAAACAGTGGAAATTGATGTTGAAGTAATCGATGGAGAACTCGATTACAACATCCTACTGGGAAGGCCCTGGATATATGCCATGGCCGCAGTTGTGTCGACCTGCTTCAGGAAGATTGCATTTCCCTTACAAGGAAGAATTACAATCGTCGACCAACAAACATTTCTCCCCAACAGTTCACAAGTTATGGGAAGCATTCCAATGGTCCATGGAAGCAATCATTCGCTTCAAAATATTGGAGTAGGCCTCCTAAAAGACCCTGCCTTAATGGGTACTTTTGCCCTACCGCCTCAAAGTAATCTAGCGGAAGTGGCCACAGTGGAAACCTACAATACGAAATCTTCTATATCTAATGGATTCAGAAGATTCCTGAACATTTTGTCAGCATGGATCATCGCCATTTTAGAAATATTGTGGCAATCAATTTTCTTGGCCTGGGGGGCAACCCCAAATCAACGCTCATCAAGTGTTTGGATAGATAGGTCTAAGGAATATGGCACCTCTTCAAATCCTTGGTCACATGTACATTCTACAAACGAAGGAATCATTCAATCAATGATGAAAGAAGAGGCACCATGGGAAGATTACCACCATCACTCCCATCTTCCGGATTACCACAAAGATTATTCCAGCAACCTTAATCATCCTTCAGTTTTTGATTTTCTATCAAATACTGTAAATACGGTGGACTCCGAGGACGGTTCTTATCTCATGTCGACCTCGTTAAAAAATGAAACAAGGAGTCATGAGGATAGTTCTTTTACTATGTCAACCTCATTAAAAAATGAAACAAATCCCCTTTCCAAATCTCAAAGGTAAACCTTCATTCCAACCACCGAGTTGAATGCAATGAAGCTTGGGGGGCATGCACCTCGATTTTTGTTATTATGCTGGGGGCATGCAAACTTATCACGAGAAGTGTTACTGTAGGGTTCAAGCTCGTTAAAAAATAAACCCACCACGAGCAGTGTTACTGCAGGGTTCAAGCTCATTAAAAAAAATAAACCTGCCAAGAGCAGTGTTACTACAGGGTTCAAGCTCGTTAAAAAATAAACCCGCATCGAGTAGTTTTAGCACATAGTTCAAGCTCGTTAAAAAATAAACATAAGACATGAGCAAATGTTTCCACCTGCGTTTAAGCTCGTTAAAAAATGAACTGTTCCCTGGTAAATAACCACCGTGAATGTAGTACTTCAGCCATTAAAGCTTTGGTCGTGTTTGCACTGTCACCTCCACTTTTTCATTGGCGGATCATTCACCTCCACTTGATTGTTTACCCATTTTGAGGAACAGCTGCGAAGAGTGATTTCACTAGCCATCCTTGTGACACTGCCGTGATTGGAAAATTCCAAACCTTACCTGGAATCAGCTGCTACCCATTTTATCACTCGTTCCTCAAAAGACGAGTCTTCTTTAAGCTCTTTTCAACTGACTCGTAAAAGATGAAAAGATTACCGAGTCCTTGGCCTTCCAGCTCATTAAAGGGACAGGAAGTGCTATCCCTCATCTAGATTTTAATCTTTTTGAACCTGAGGGATTATTGCACAAAAAGATCGAGCACTTGTTTTGTTCGGCTCGTTAAAACTATCGAAAATTCATCCCTTCTGTATTGTTTTATACTTTTTCGGACTTAAGGGATTAGATGACGAAAAAGGAATTTTAGAGTTACCTTTACGTACCTTTTCAGACTCTCTAAAATTGAAAAGGATCGAGTTATCTTTGTCGTTAAACTCATTAAAAAGATTAATAGCGACAAACTTGTCTTTAGAAGAGAACGAGTTTCACTATCGCTAGGCTCGTTAAAACATAGTGATGGGTTTGCTCGAAGGGAAAATTATAGAACAAGCATATGTTATCCTCCTCAAGCTTGACAAAAATAAAGAGGTACTGGTCAGCAATGACTGGGGAAAAATTGGGAAGAAAACTCAAAGAATCTTTATTGGTAGCAAGTCGCTCTTGAACATGACACTTCCGCTCCGTGCCCGAGTCGGGCTGGGTTATTTCATTCACCGGTCACATCGCCATGGTCACACCATACCATCCACATTTGGGGTTAATGCTACCAATCCATCACATCAGCGTCGCCGACATGTTCAAGAGAAGTCATCCAGAGAAGCCACCTGTGTCTCACCCACTACCATACATTATACTCCATTCTTTCATGATCACCACCCTGAACCGTATATCATTAGATCATTTTCACCTCCATCAAAATCATTTGCTCTGTTCCGTGTCATTGATGTGGGATTCATTAAGGCCCTCCTATGACGGATCACTTCTTGTCGACATCAGCTCATTATCCAAGAAGTTGATCTAGGAACACCCCATTCAGTACTTTGAAGCTTGCATGCCTTAATGGCAAGTTTCTCACTTCCGGCGATAGGTTTACATCAATGGCCTTCGACCGAAAGAATTTGCGTGGTGTTCAACACCAAGTCCTTTGTTCACACCACGTGAATTGTACTGCAGTACCTTGAGGGTCATTATCATTATCGGTGATTCCTCTCGCGCTTGTTAACAGTTTACATCATTGACTAGTAATCAAGCGATGTCTTTCCATGTTCGACTTCAAAACATTTCTCACATGGATCGACTTGTACTTCGAGTGAAGATTGGACGAGATTGAAGACCCTGGATCTAGTTTCATCCATCCGGGCTGCGATATATATTTAGGGAAATAAAGACATTAAATGTACAAGCATTGCAGCACAGATAATCATCCTACCAAAAGGATGATGGCTCTATCAGAATCATCAGTCTACGCTCAGACGATTTTCTGTCCTATGTACATGAAAATGAATTTATAAAGCTGAGCATGGGAATTCCCGCCTCAGCTAGATCATGAAAACAGTATGAAGATAATGTATTGTATTGTATCTTATTACAGGTCTCCTCCTAGCATTGAAAGAACTTTGGATCCTCATAATAAAGCATTTCACCCGACACCAAAAGGTTAACGGCCTCATACTTTAGGGGGCAACTGTTATAGACATTTTTGTGCCTTACAACTCCAAGCATGAAATGTCCATAAACCAAGGGCTCCTAAGTCCCTAAAGTGTTGTTCTAACCCCTAAAGGAACAAGGTCAACAGATTATGGCTTCTCCCAAAATTTCTCCATGAAAAACTACTCAAAATTGGTCAAAACTAGATCAATGCACTTGCTCCATGGCCAGGGTGCGATGCATCACACCTTGTACACACGGGAAGTGCATTGCAGTGCACCTAAATACACTGTGAGGGTGCGATGGACGGGAAAAGACAAGTGGCGGAGACAGTTTGTGAGGTGGATGATCATGGAATCTTCCAGAAACTTCTCCTGGGACACTTGCCTCTCAAAATCGCCCAAGGATGAGTAAGAGATCAATGAGATCTCCAAGTGGCATCAAGAACTATCAGAGAGAAGACACTAATCAAAAACCCAGAGCTGACTCACACCTCTGCAAATATCTATATATAGATCTCTCATCCCAGAGATCCGGAGGTTAGAGGTGGGAATTTTGCACATTGTAAGGAATTGTTGTTGGTTTGAGATACATATCAGAGGATTGGGTGATCTATGCTTTGTTGGGGTTGAAGAAGGGACTTCTTTGCTGGGAGGTTGATGCTGGGTCAAGAATCATCGGTTGTAACTCCTCCTGGATCTTCTTGTATATCAATAAAACTATTTGAGTTTCTTCTCCATGCTTGTGTTTCATTGATGCTTATTACATTTGCATGGTTAACTTAAATCTGATCCTAAGTTATTTATGAATATAAATCCATGTCTTTGTATAGTTTCCTTCTTCTGTGATCTTACAGGTACTTGGTGAAGCTGGGCAAGTAAGGGAGCAGGTAGCTGGAAGCTGTCGAAGAGGAGAGAGATTGGATCAAAGGACTAGCGCAAGACACAAGTTGGTTCATCCTATTTCTCTTTGTTTATAGTTCATAAAGAAGAATACAAAAGTAGTTTTCTCTGTTTGTTTCTAAGGTAGCTGTCACACCTTAGTGGGATAGAGCAGTTCTAAATAGACACTTTTCCCAATAACAAAGAGATTAATAAAGCTCACCATGATCGATATTATAAACCCAAGTTAATAATAAACCCATGGATTAATACTAAAATCCCAAGGGATTATGAACCCAAGGCAACAATATTAAACTCAAGAGACTAATATTATAAACCCAATATTGGTAAACCCTAATATAAATATTGGAAACACTAAGATAAACATGTTTTATTTTCATGGTGAGACAATCCTTGTCACAATATGACATTCAACTATGGTTGACCATGGTTGGCTATGATTGACAATGGTTGACCATTATTGATATTATAAACATAAGGGAATAATAAACCGAAGGGATTGATATTATAAGCCCAAAGGAATAATAAAAACAATGGATTAATACTAAAACCGCAAGGGGATTATGAACCCAAAGGAATAATATTAAACCCAAGGGACTAATATTATAAACCCAACGTACATAAACCCTAAGATAAATATTATAAACACTAAAATAAACATGATTGACCATCATTGATTTTCATATTGAGACAATCCCTATCACAATTCTATGTTGGACCACAGTTGACTTAATAATAAGCCATGGTTGATCGTAGAATAACAAACCCAAGCGATTGATATTATAAACCTAATGGAACAATAAACCCAAGGGATTAATACTAAAACCCCAAGGGGTTATGAACCTAAGGGAATAATATTAAACCCAAGGGGCTAATATTATAAACCAAAGGTATATAAACCCTAAGTGGAGACAATTTGTTTCATAATGTGAGATCGGACCATGATTGACCACAGTTGACCATGGTTGGTTATGGTTGACCATGATTGATATTATAAACCCAAGTTAATAATAAACCCAAGAGATTATGAACCCAAGGGAATAATATTAAACCCAAGGGACTAATATTAAAAACCCATCATTGGTAAACCCAAATATAAATATTACAAACACTAAAATAAACATGGTTTATTTTCATGGTGAGACAATATTTGTCACAATGCGACATTGAACCATGGTTGACAATGGTTGACCATCATTGATATTATAAACATAAGGGAATAATAAACCCAAGGGATTGATATTATAAACCCAAAGGAATAATAAAACCAAGGGATTAATACTAAAACCCCAAGGGATTATGAACCCAAGGGAATAATATTAAACCCAAGGGACTAATATTATAAACACAACATTGGTAAACCCAAATATAAATATTACAAACACTAAAATAAACATGGCTTATTTTCATGGTGAGACAATCCTTGTCACAATGTGACATTCAAACATGGTTGACCATGGTTGGCTATGATTGACAATGTTTGACCATGATTGATATTATAAACCTAAGGGAATCAAGGGGTTATGAACCTAAGGGAATAATATTAAACCCAAGGGGCTAATATTATAAACCCAAGGTATATAAACCATAAGTGGAGACAATTTGTTTCGTAATGTGAGATGAGACCATGATTGACCATAGTTGACCATGGATGGTTATGGTTGACCATGATTGATATTATAAACCCAAGTTAATAATAAACCCAAGGGAATAATATTCAACCCAAGGGACTAATATTAAAAACCTAACATTAGTAAACCCAAATATAAATATTACAAACACTAAAATAAACATGGTTTATTTTCATGGTGAGACAATCTTTGTCATAATGTGACAATGAACTATGGTTGACCATGGTTAGCTATGCTGACAATTGCTGACCATCATTGATATCATAAACCTGAGGGGATAATGATGAAAGGAGATTTTTGGGTAAGGAAAAATCCCTTTCATATCAATTTTTCGATCCTGAGGCCTGTGGGTTATGGCCCACAAACCTATCGGAAGCATTTATTTGAGGCCTTAAGCCTTTAAACCTAGGACCATTCAACTTAATCGATACACAGGAATGCACATAGAAACATGGAAACCTGACCATAACACTTAGGCCGGATTTCAAAAAGATTTCACCCACATCTATAAATCGTTAGGTCCACTCCTCCAATCCTTTCCACAACACTCTTCGACCTCTGCATTCTTCGATCTTCGATCTCCAATCGACGCTATATCGGCCTATTGACGATATTGCTTATCAACCATCGGCACATCGCATTCCCCGAAATGCGATCACTGATCAAATCAACTTGCATGACAATCCTCCACCTTGGATCTAACACACTTGATCCAACAACTATCAAAGATTTTGGGTGGACAAATAGCACGAGGATTACCCACCCAAAAAGCAGTTTCCTCTCTCCTCCCAAGTGCTACATGTTGCTCGGTTAGTGGATCGGGTGCTCACCCCAAATTACCACTTACCACTTAGAGCCCACACGAAATACCATTTCCTATTGCAAAACTACTTTCCTGGTGATTAATGCCCCACATCTAAGCATCTCGATGACCGTTAGACCTAAATGATTGATGGTTCTCGTTCTTTGCCACCTACGCCATTGATCTTCTGCTTATTAATGGATCTCTACACTTAATACGGATCTGCCACAATCTGAAAACACTCACATCACTCATATTATCATTGGATCGCCATCGATCTATTCAGTGATCGATGGTCGATCAAAACCGCAACACTAACACATTCAGATTATCTATGAACACACAAGCACACAATTTCAACACTTAAACACACTTTTATATTATACACGATATGAATACAGATCTAAGGCATTTCAGCCTTAGGAACAAGCTCCCTTCAATTACATTTTGACCACTCTGGTTTACACAAATTCTATTTGTCACTCTCTATCTTATTCTTGAACATGCAGGCTCATAATATATAAGGAAACCTTTGGATCAGATCACGAGAAGGATCTGATCAAATCCTTCCATGATTTCCTCTTGCAAATCACTCAACTAATCTCTCTATATGCATACATATGGCATATTACATTTAATTAAATCCATCAAAATAGATCTATTTTAATAGAAATGTCCCTTGTTTAGCTCCGATGGTCCACGTCCTCCTTGCTCCGCTTTGGATTCCTCGTTTAATTAAGAGTACCGGATGCTCCTGCATCAGATAATAAACCCAAGGGATTGATATTACAAATCCAAAGGAATAATAAAACCAAGGGATTAATACTAAAGCCCCAAGGGATTATGAATCGAAGGGAATAATTGTATAAACACAACATTGATAAACCCAAATATAAATATTAAAAACACCAAAAAACATGGTTTATTTTCATGGTGAGACAATCCTTGTCCCAATGGGACATTCAAACATGGTTGACCATGGTTGGCTATGATTGAAAATGGTTGACCATGATTTATATTATAAACCTAAGGGAATAATAAACCCAAGGGATTGATATTATAAAACCAAAGGAATAATAAACCTAAGGGATTAATACTAAAACCCCAAGGGATTAAGAACCCAATGGAATAATACTAAACCCAAGGGACTAATATTATAAACCCAACATTGGTAAACTCAAATATAAATATTACAAACACTAAAATAAACATGGTATATTTTCATTGTGAGACAATCCTTGTCACAATGCGACATTCAACCATGGTTAGCTGTGATTGAAAATGGTTGACCATGATTGATATTATAAACCTAAGGGAATAATAAACCCAATGGATTGATATCCGAAGCCCAAAAGAATAATAAGCCCAACTGATTAATGCTAAAACCCCAAGGGATTATGAACCCAAGGGAATAATATTAAACCCAAGGGACTAATATTATAAAACCAAGGGATTAATAAACCAAAGGGATTATTAATATTATAAACCCAAGGATAAATAAACCCAATGGATGAATACTAAAACCCCAAGGGATTATGAACCCAAGGATAAATAAACCCAATGGATTAATACTAAAACCCCAAGGGAATAATATTAATCCCAAGGGTCTAATATTATAAACCCAAGGTATATAAACCCTAAGTGGAGACAATTTTTTCCATAACGTGAGATCGGACCATGATTGACCACAATTGACCATGCTTGGTTATGATTGACCATGATTGATATTATAAACTCAAGTTAATAATAAACCCAAGGGATTGATATTATGATCCCAAGGGAAACATAAACCCAAGGGATTAGTACTAAAACCGAAGGGACTAATATTAAAATCCCAACATTTGTAAACCAAAATATAAATATTACAAACACTAAAATAAACATAGTTTATTTTCATGGTGAGACAATTCTTGTCACAATGCGACATTCTACCATAGTTGACCATGGTTGGCTATGATTGGCAATGGTTAACCATCATTGATATTGTAAACCTAAGGGAATAATAAACCCAAGGGATTGATATTATAAACCCAAAGGAATAATAAACCCAAGGGATTGATATTATAAACCCAAAGGAATAATAAACCCAAGGGATTATTACTAAAACCCCAAGGGATTATGAACCCAAGGGAATAATATTATACCCAAGGGACTAATATTATAAACCCAACATTGGTAAACCCAAGTATAAATATTACAAACATTACAATAAACATTGTTTATTTTCATTGTGAGACAATCCTTGTCACAATGCGACATTCAACCATGGTTGACCATGGTCTACTATGTTTGATAATGGTTGACCATGATTGATATTATAAACCTAAGGGAATAATAAACCCAAGGGATTGATATGAGAAACCCAAAAGAATAATAAACCCAATGGATTAATATTAAAACCCCAAGGGATTATGAAGCCAAGGGACTAATATTATAATCCCAAGGGATTAATAAACCAAAGGGATTATTAATATTATAAACCCAAGGGATTAATTCTAAAACCCCAAGGGATTTTGAACCTAAGGGAATAATATTAAACACAAGGGTCTAAAATTATAAACCCAAGGTACATAAACCCTAAGTGGAGACAATTTTTTCCATAATGTGAGATCGGACCATGATTGACCACAATTGACCATGGTTGGTTATGGTTGACAATGATTGATATTATAAACCCAAGGGATTGATATTATGAACCCAGGGCAAACATAAACCCAAGGGATTAGTACTAAAACCCAAGGGATTATGAACCGAAGGGACTAATATTAAAAACCCAACATTGGTAAACCAAAATATAAATATTACAAACACTAAAATAAACATGGTTTATTTTCATGGTGAGACAATCCTTGTCACAATATGACATTCAACCATGATTGACCATGGTTGGCTATGTTTGACAATGGTTGACGATCATTAATATTATAAACCTAAGACAATAATAAACCCAAGGGATTGATAATAAAAGCCCAAAGGAATAATAAACCCAAGGGATTAATACTAAAACCCCAAGGGATTATGAACCCAAGAGAATAATATTAAACCCAAGGGACTAATATTATAAACCCAACATTGGTAAACCCAAATATAAATATCGCAAACACTAAAATAAACATGGTTTATTTTCATTTTGAGACAACCGTTGTCACAATGTGACATTCAACCATGGTTGACAATAGTTGGCTATGATTGATAATGGTTGAACATGATTGATATTATAAACCTAAGGGAATAATAAACCCAAGGGATTGATATCAGAAACCCAAAGGAATAATAAACGCAATGGATTGATAATAAAACCACAATGGATTACGAACCCAAGGGAATACTCTTAAACCCAAGGGACTAATATTATAAACTCAAGGGATTAATAAACCAAAGGGATTACTAATATTGTAAACCCAAGGAACAATAAACCCATGGGATTAATACTAAAACCCCAAGTGATTGTAAACCTAAGGAAATAATATTAAACCCAAGGGTCTAATATTATAAACCCAAGGTATATAAACCCTAAGTGGAGACAATTTTTTCCATAATGTGAGATCGGACCATGATTGACAACAATTGACCATGGTTGGTTATGGTTGACCATGATTGATATTATAAACCCAGGTTAATAATAAACCCAAGGGATTGATATTATGAACCCAAAGGAAACATAAACCCAAGGGATTAGTACTAAAACCCAAGGGATTATGAACCCAAGGGACTAATATTAAAATCCCAACATTTGTAAAACAAAATATAAATATTACAAACACTAAAATAAACATGGTTTATTTTCATGATGAGAAAATCCTTGTCACAATGCAACAATCAACCATGGTTGACCATTGTTGACTATGATTGACAATGGTTGACTATCATTGATATTATAAACCTAAGGGAATAATAAACCCAAGGGATTGATATTATAAACCCAAAGGAATAATAAAACCAAGAGATTAAAACTAAAACCCCACAGGAAAAATATTAAACCCAAGGGACTAATATTATAAACACAACATTGGTAAACCAAAATATAAATATTACAAACACTAAAATAAGCATGGCTTATTTTCATGGTGGGAAAATAATTGTCACAATGCGACATTCAAACATGGTTAACCATGGTTGGCTATGATTGATGATGTTTGACCATGATTGATATTATAAACCTAAGGGAATCATATTAAACCTAGGGAGATAATTTTATAAACCCAAGGTATATAAACCCTAAGTGGAGACAATTTGTTTCATAGTGTGAGATGAGACCATGCTTGACCACAGTTGACCATGGATTGTTATGGTTGACTGTGATTGATACTATAAACCCAGGTTAATAATAAACCCAAGATATTATGAACCCAAGGGAATAATATTAAACCCAAGGGACTAATATTAAAAACCCAACATTGGTAAACCCAAATATAAATATTACAAACACTAAAATAAACATTGTTTATTTTCATGGTGAGACAATCTTTGTCACAATGTGACATTGAACCATGGTTGACCATGGTTAGCTATGGTGACAATCGTTGACTGTCATTGATATTATAAACTTGAGGGGATAATAAAGCCAGGAGATTGATATTATAAACCTAAAGGAATAATAAAACCAAGGGATTAATACTAAAACCCCAAGGGATTATGTACCCAAGGGAATAATATTATAAACATTGATAAACCCAAATATAAATATTAAAAACACTAAAAAAACATGGTTTATTTTCATGGTGCGACAATCCTTGTCACAATGGGACATTCAAACATGGTTGACCATGATTGATATTATAAACGTGGGGGAATAATAAACCCAAGGGATTGATATTATAAAACCAAAGGAATAATAAACCCAAGGGATTAATACTAAAACCCAAGGGATTATGAACCCAAGGGAATATTACTAAACCCAAGGGACTAATATTATAAACCCAACATTGTCAAACCCAAATATAAATATTACAAACACTAAAATAAACATGGTTTATTTTCATTGTGAGACAACCCTTGTCACAATGCGACATTCAACCATGGTTGACCATGGTTTGCTATGATTTAAAATGGTTGACCATGGTTGATATTATAAACCTAAGGGAATAATAAACCCAAGGGATTGATATCAGAAGCCCAAAAGAATAATAAACCCAAATTATTAATACTAAAAACCCAAGGAATTATGAACCCAAGGGAATAATATTAAACCCAAGGGACTAATATTATAAACCCAAGGGATTATTAATACTATAAACCCAAGGAACAATAAACCCAAGGGATTAATATTAAAACCCCAATGGATTATGAACCCAAGGAATAATATTAAACCGAAGGGCATAATATTATAAACCCAAGGTATATAAACCCTAAATGGAGACAATATTTTCCATAATGTGAGATCAGACAATGATTGACCACAATTGACCATGGTTGGTTATGAATGACCATGATTGATATTATAAAACCAAGTTAATAAACCCAAGGGATTGATATTATGAACCCAAGGGAAACATAAACCCAAGGGATTAGTACTAAAAGCCAAGGGATTATGAACACAAGGGACTAATATTAAAGTCCCAATAATTGTAAACCAAAATATAAATATTAAAAACACTAAAATAAACATGTTTTATTTTCATGGTGAGTCAATCCTTGTCACAATGCGACATTCAACCATGGTTGACCATGGTTGTCTATGATTGACAATAGTTGACCATCATTGATATTATAAACCTAAGGGAATAATAAACCTTAGGGATTGATATTATAAACCCAAAGGAATAATAAACCCAAGGGATTAATACTAAAACCCCAATGAATTATGAACCCAAGGGAATAATATTAAACCCAAGGGATTAATATTATAAACCCAACATTGGTAAACCCAAATATAAATATTAAAACACTAAAATAGACATGGTTTATTTTCATTGTGAGACAATCGTTGTCACAATGCGACATTCAACCATGGTTGACCATGGTATGCTATGATTGATAATGGTTGACCATGATTGATATTATAAATTTAAGGGAATAATAAACCTAAGGGATTGTTACAGATCCATTTGGGCACATCAAATCGCAACATTCAGATTAGTGTTTTAGGGCTCATCAAACCCTAATTTTAGTTGTTTCATGCCCTAAACAAGTCACCCCTTTGAATGCCTCCTTCCTAGAAAGTTTCATGACCTAAGACATCCAGAAATGGTCTCTAAAGGGACCAGAGAAGGTAGATACACTGCCAAGTTGCTCTGCAGCACAGGTAGATACACTGTCAGGGTGCTCTGCAGCGCACCTAAGCCCTCTTTAGGCCGCGCTAGGCGAATTTGAGAGAAATTCAATTGGGGTTTGGGGAATATTCTCATCTTTTGGAGTCATCTGGAAGTTTCCATGTCTTATCAACTGCTATGAGCTCGAAAATGGATGAGGAATGATTTAAGGAGCATCCTATCCTCTCATCCCTTCCTCCATGGAACTAATTCTAAGTATGGAAGGCCATTCAATGTCACCATTAATGAAAAAACCTCCTTCATCCTCCTATAAATTGACCACTCATCTAAGTGATCAGGGGCTGGCTGGATTATGTTGAATTGTAAGGAGATAATGTCGTAATGAGACTTAACTTTGGAGCAAATGATGTGATTCCACAAGATTGTCTTGCTTTTGATGTGATGTAAATGGGATCCAAGTTGGAGGAATGACTTTGAATTAGACACTGATGGTTGTAATTCATTCTTCTATATAATAAAGTGTTTGAACCTTTTTCCATGTGATGTGTTCTTTCATAATTTTCATATGTATGAACTGCTTCTGATTCCTTTCATTTATATTCAATGGATCGTATGCTTTGATCAGTTTTCATCTTCTGTTGTGTTGACAGGGTACCTTTCAAGAGAATTAAGTACGGGAAGGAGAGACAAAATCGATACAAGGGAGACGAGAGGAAAGCAAAACTACAGGTAAGCCTTCTATCCTCTCTTCTTATCTATTTCTTATAGGGGAAGTCTAAAACACTTTAAACTATTTTTTTGGCACAACTACTTGTCTAGTGAATTAGTGTTTATCCGTAGATGCTAAATTATACAAAACAAATTGGCGACTCTGCTGGGAATCGACTCCGCATGGAATCAACCCATTCACCTTTTTCCCTATCTCGATGAATCCAAAAAGTGTTGGATAACCATCCTGCTTCACCGCAACGACTTCCATCTGGTTACAAGAGACTCTCCCTTAATCCTTCACTAGTTGATGAATTGACTGACCAAAATCAACCGTCAGTCAAACCCACTCTCTCTAAAAGTGAATCCTATGAGTCTATACCCGACCCAAATCAATAGGTCGAGGTAATAGTTGACCCAATTTCACCTTCAGTTAATCGTACCTTTCCTGAAGAGAGTGAATATTATACCACTCAAATTCTTTTTGTTTCTTCAGATTCCAATGAGCTTAGGGGAAATCCTCCTGTTCCATCAAGACAGGAGGAAAATCCTCACACTCTCGTAACTCAAGGGATTAATTCTCCCATTTCTATGGTACCCCCTCCAAGTAGTCTAGTCACTTCCTTTGATTCGAATTGACTGGAAGGATTTTGTCTTCCTTCTTATGTGCCTTTCCAAATCATAGTACAAGTTTGCAATGTGATTGTATCTGGAACTATTATAGATGAAGGTGCACTTGTGAGTATCCTTTCCTCAACTTCTTGGCAAGCGCTTGGTTCGTCGCCGCTTGTGCCCGTTACCTAGAATCTGTTGAGTTTTAACAGAGGAACCAGTCAACCATTAAGGATCCTCCCTCAGTTACCTATTAATTTGGGAGGAAAAATCATTTATCTAAATTTGATGGTAGTCCCAGGCCCTTTAGATTATAATTTACTTCTTGGGTGCGACTATGTTTATGACATGGGAGCTATTGTTTCAACACTCTTTCGAGTGATTTGTTTCCCACATGAAGGTAGAATTGTCACCATTGACCAATGGTATCATCCCCACTACGGGTTAATTATGTGGCAACCCATTCCATACCTACATCAACTGACGATCAATTCAATGATGTTGTACATCATGTACTGGGGGCATTGGAACCAAATCTCTCCTTCATGACCTCTTATGAGTTGTGATCCAAGGTCTATGAGGATAGTTCCTTGTCTTGTGTCAACCTCATTAAAAAATGAAACAAGGGACATGAGGATAGTTCTTTTACCAACCTCATTAAAAAATGAAACAGGTCCATGAGGATGGTTCTTTTACTGTGTCAACCCCATTAAAAAATTAAACAAGTTCAAGAGGATAGTTCCTTGTCTTGTGTCAACATCATTAGAAAATGAAACCAAGGATATGAGGATAGTTTTTTTACTGTGTCAACCTCATTAAAAAATGAAACATCTCCCATGAGGATAGTTCTTGGTCTTGTGTTAACCTCGTTAAGAAATGAAACAAGGAATATGAGGATAGTTCTTTTACTGTGTCAACCTCATTAAAAAATGACATGGGTTCACGAGGATAGTTCCTGGTCTTGTGTTAACCTCGTTAAAAAATGAAACAAGGAATATGAGGATAGTTATTTTACTGTGTCAACCTCATTAAAAAAAGAAACATGCCAATGAGCATAGTTCCTTGTCTTGTGTCAAGCTCGTTAAAAAATGAAACAAGGAATCTGAGCAGAGTTCCTTGTCTTGTGTCAAGCTCATTAAAAAATGAAACAAGGTCCCCTGGAGAAAAGTTCCAAGTCAAGTCTTTGATTAGATCTCGTAAAATCCCAGTCGAATCTTTCACTTGATCTCGTATATGAACCTTCATTCCATCCACCTGATAGCCACGAGTAGTCTACTTAGGTGAATGTAATGAAGCTTGGGGAGCACGCACCTAGTGGTAAATTTAATTTTCCCTGTAGGATATGTGAAGGGAATCACGCCATTCACCTTTGTCCCTATATGGACGAAGCCAAAAAGGTGTTGGATAACTGTCCTACTTCACCGCAGCGACTTCCATCTGGTTACAGGAGACTCTCCCTTTCATCATGTTGGGGGCATGTAAACCAATCTCAAGCATAGTTTTTCATTTCAAGCTTGTGTAAACATGAAACTGAATCCAAGCATAGTTCCCTATGGTTCAAGCTTGTGTAAAAATGAACCCATTTCCTTTTTTAACCCTCATGATTGCAATTCTATCAGCCTCTTTCGTTAGATGAGCCTTGGTTGTTTTCATCCCATTTCCACCATACCTTTGGCCGATCATACACTTTCACTTGGTTGTTTTAGCCTTTTTGAGGAACAGTTGCAATGAGTGGTCTTATTAGCCAGCCTCTTCACACAAATCAACATGTTTTGAGAAGTTCCAACATCACCGGAACCAGTTGCTATCCTAGACACCACTCGTTCCTCAAAGTGGAGTCCTCTTTAAGCTCTTTTCAAACTCTCTAAATATGAAAAGGTTGTCGGGCGCTTATCCTTTCCAGCTCGTTAACGGATTGGAAAAGATATCTCTCTTGTATTATTTTACGCTTTTTCGAGCTTGAGAGATTAATTTATGAAAAAGAACTAGTGGAGTTTTCTTTTTGTACCTTTTATAACCCTCTAAACATGAAAAGGGCCAATTTATCTTTATTGTTAAACTTGTTAAAAACATCAAATAGTGACAAAATTGTTCATCTAGACAAGATCGAGTTTCACCTTCGCTAGACTCATTAAAACATAAAATAGCAATGGATTCGCCCGAAGGGTGAAATTATACAACAAGCATATGTTATCCTCCTCAAGCTTGATAAAAATAAAGAGGTACTGGTCAACAATGACTGGGGAAAATGGAAAAAGGGGAAAACCACTTTATGGTAGCAGGTCGCTCTTGAACATGAAACTTTCATGCCATCACCATGACTATCTAGCTTTGGTTATTAGCTTGATGGTTATCACACCATTGGTCTATCATACTATCCATTGCTTTGTTATGGGTCAATGCTACTAATTCACTTTAGCGTCGCCGACAGGGAAAATTTTAAGAACCCCCCCTAAATTTATATGTATAGTAAATGGGCGAATCTCCATGGTATATAGGAAAAATGGAAGGCGATTTTATCAATAATATAATATGTATATATAATTTTTTGGTGAATCTCTCAATAGGCATGGCGAATATTTTACTCAATGATAAAATCTTGTAAGATCTTGGTGAGTCTTTCACTAAATAATAAAACTTTCTAAGGTCCTAGTGAATCTTAGCATTGTGAACTCTTAGAGAATTTTTTGAAAAAGTATAAAACCATATATGACAAGAGCCACATGGTGGAAATATCACTGTTTTTTTCACATTTCCATGAAATGGAACTTGTTTATAAAATTATAAAAAATCCAACAAAGTCCCTTATAATATGCAGGTAAGCTTATAACAAATTCTGATACATCTACTATGCTTGTCTTCATTCAAGTGTCATAGCTACTATACTTAACACTGTGAATCACAACTCTCTCAGAACTCAACTCTATAGTGTAATTAAAACCTTTGGAAATTGAATCTGACAACTCTATAAAAAGGATTAGTGAAATAGAAGCTTTTGTGAATGAGCCCACTAATTATCACTGCTAAACAATCAATCCAGACTATGAAGTCTTCCATCTTGATCACAATCATGCTCACGATCAAGGGAGTGCGACCACCTAGCCTGACATAATAGCCATCATAGCTTCCAATAATCAACAACCACCTTGCAAGAATATCCTAGCTCATGTCTCATGAATTTTATTCATCAATCTTAACTAATATAAATCTTATAAAGATAATATTAGAATCCTCTCTGGATTCACTGTTAATACAAGGGTAAAGGAAATTTTCTAGTTCAAGGCACTAGCCAATACCAACTTTGGTATTTGTGACCCCTTTATGGGGATGCACCTACCCTGCCCCATTGGGTTTCTGCCTTGTAACATAGTTCAAGGATCACAAGACTTTCCAATCTTCCTACTCCATTAGACACACTTTATATGCTATACATAGTGAATGGAAAAGAAGCATTATAGAACACATAATTTCATAGAAGGAAGAAAAATCTTAGCCAGTTCAATATCAAAATCTTAACCACTGATTAATAAAGAATAACAAGTAGTGTAATGAATTGTTCCAAGTTATTTATTTACAAGATGTAAAGAATGTAGTGGAATGGAAAATATTACTTAGGCAACCCTTCAATATTTTCTATTAATATGTTTGTGCATGTACATATTAAATTAAGAGCATTGTTGAATACAAAGTTTCATTATCTCTTGCCTCCATTTTGACAAATTAGTGTGAAATTAGTGTCACTTTGAATCTCCTTTCCTATGTGGATGTTTTGACAAATCAATGTGAAATCAAAGTCACTTTGAATTTCCTTTCCTGCGAGGGATCACATCCACAGTTGATTAGTAAAATATAATCTACTATATATTATGTTCAAGAAACTGACTGCAATCTATAGTGGAAACGAGACCTCAATTTTTATTCTGAATTTGAATATCTCAGGACAACGTAAGAGATAAAAATGCATATGGCCTTAGTAGCTAGAAAACAATCACTCCATCATTACAAGACCACCTAGATTTCGGTACTTAATCTATGAAATAGTAAAGCGTAACCTCTATTTTCAAGCAAAAAAATCAAGACTTTGTTACATCAAGAGCCATAATTGATACATAATCAATGAATCAAGTCCTTGTATGGCAGAAGCTTGTTTCACAACCTCTATTTTCTCAATAACAAAATCAATACATTGTATGTGGTTATTGATAAAAGGAAACTGCGTTCTAATTTGGAAGAGGATCTTATCAAAAGACATGGATTTATTCAAAGCTACAAAGCCTAATGGGTTACTGAAAAATAAGTTGGAATATGGGATCATGATACTTAAATTGAAAAAATATGCTTTCCTTTTAGAAACATTACAGTTATACAATGTTTTTTGAAAGCATTAGAATTTGAAATTGGACCTTTCTATCAAGACAAATTGTCATTAACAGAGTGTACTTTCCTACCTGAAACGTTGTAGATATCCAAGAAAAACTTGAAAAGCATAAGAGAACTTAGCATAATTTACTTTCTTTCCTTCCTTAACATTCTTAAAGAGTTGAGGTTCCCCAAGTCATCAGGTGACTTTTGAAGGAAATGACAGTTAGTAATAGTCCAATTCACAACTGAAGATGTGTCACAAATACGAGGGGGCATCTCCTCCAAATCACAAAAGTGCTCCAGGTTAAAATCTAGCATTATTGGAAGCTTAATGCTCGACTGGTTTTTATTGAACCCAGACATTTTTCCATTCTTCACTAAAAGCTTAAAGATAGCTTCTCTAAGTTCTACATGACTTTACTATGCTCTTGAAGTGGGGGAACATGCAGGCTCTCCAAGTGAATAGTCTTAAACTAAGTGAAGATAAGGCCGATAGATCATTTAGTGTGGATCTCTTTAACCCATAATTGAATACTATGTCTCTCTTGAACCCATAATTGAATACTATTAGGACTTTCAAATTTTTCATGGAACTCAAAAATGTTGGAAGAAAGTATTTGCTTCCAAAAAGAGTAAAACTAAAGCCTCTGCTTGAGGACAATTGATGTCACACCACTAACACTTCTCCATGGAATCTATATAGGTAAAACACAAATGCAGAATTCCATTAGAATATGGTGTTTATTGAATACACAAATGAAATCGTTGCATTTCTTTAAAATATCTTTTGAAAACAAAATTACTGAAATTACATATCGATAACCTAGTGGGTGTAGGATAAAATTCACCCATGTCATTCACAGAAAGCATGAGAAAAAACCTAATATTATATATAAAACAAAGAAAAATTCAAATTCAACACTTCTAGGGACCTCGTAAACACCCTGCCAATACACAAGTATGTTCTTGTTTGCAGTTAGAAAAATTACCCAAATTACAATCTATTTACTCCAGCATATGTTGGAAAGTTATAGAAGGATGACTAGTGTAATCAATCCATTCCTTTTAGCCCTGGATTTGTTTCAGTTTAAAACAAAAGTATACAAATATACTTATCCAATGTCTATGTTTTAACCATTCACCTTAATATGTTTTTATAATATAATTTCCTAAGTCTATTTAATATCTTCATTATCATAAAAACCAACAAATATCCATCTTAACTCCACATCTACCACTCTTAGGGGGATGAAATCTATTTATCCCTCTCAGCACTTGGTAGACCCATAATTAAGATGGATCTAAGATGATAGAATTTCCCCTTTAAATAGTCTATGCTCACATGAATACCATGGTATTACCATGGGTCAATACCATGGGTTATCATAAACCTAGAGCTTAAAAATTAATATTAGTAATTTATAAAAATTAATAAAATTAATAGTTGAATTTTATTTTATTTTTTATTTTAACCAAGCTAAAATGTTTAACATACATTAAATTACAACATCCATTTTTACTCTTGATTCACCAAGCCCCGAGAGGGATCAAATATTTTTTCACTCTATGCTAGTTTGCATATCACGATATTTGATACCTCTCGGGGGTTAGTAGATCTAGAGTAAAGATGGATCTATGCTAGTTTAATTCCCCCATTTAAATAGGCTACATTCCAGGTGAATACCATGGATCAATACCATGAACCATTTTGGTGAATACCATGGGTCAATACCATGTGCGATTTTTATTTTTATTAATACTAATATTAGGGTTAATAATGTTTTTTTGCATGGTATTAATAACAATCTAGTCCATGGTATTTGTCCCATAGTACTTTGCCCATAGGTTTCACCTAAATATAACACATTTTTAGAGTGTTCGTAAATATAAGGTGACTTATGGAGTAAATATAAAAAAATGTTTTATTTGTTTACCATACCTCTCATTTATTTATATTTTTATTAATTTACCATACCTCTTTTACAAATATGGTATTTGGCCCATAGGATTCACTTAAATAAAACCTCTTTCTTGAGCCTTCATAAATAGAACGAGGGTTATGGACTAAATATAAAAAGAGGTTTTATTTATTTACCATATGCCTAGTTTATTTATATTTTTATTTATTTACCATACCTTTTGAGTAAGTATAAAAAGACGTTTTATTTATTTACCATACCTCCACTTTACTTATATTTTTATTTGTTTACACGCTTGCATGTATATAAGGTGACTTATGGAGTAAATATAAAAAATGTTTTATTTATTTACCATACCTTTCATTTATTTATATTTTTATTAATTTACCATACCTCTTTTATAAATATGGTATTTGGCCCATAGGATTCACTTAAATAAAACCTATTCTTGAAAATGGGAGAATGGATTCACTTAAATAAAACCTATTCTTGAAAATGGGCGAATGGAAGGTTGTAACTCCTAGTTTCAAGGGCTAAATTTACCTTTTTTACCCTCTCCCTTAAAATAAGGTGGCCTATTTGAGGTGATTTGTAAAAATGTGCTATGATACAAAATATTCGCCCACTAAAAATTTAAAACCCCTTAATTTTTCCAAAGGGCGAACATTCGCCCCTAAAATTTTCTATGGTCGCCGACATGTTCAAGAGAAGTCATCCAGTCAAAATCCATCTTTTGCAAGACCATAAACCTCCATTTTCATGACTGCTATTGCTGAACCTTGTATCATCAGTCAAATTCCATCTCTAATGTCACTACACTCATTTCGTGTCGTTGATGTGGGATACATCAAGGCCCTCCTGCAATGAGTTGCTTCTTGTTGACATCAACTCATTATCCAATAAGTTGACTTAGAAACACCCATTAAGTACCTTGAGGCTTGCATACATTAATGGCAGGTTTCTTGCTTTTGGCGATAGGCATACATCAATGGCCTTCGACCAAAAGACTTTGTATGGTGTTCGACATCAAATCATCCATTCACACCATGCAGAATGTATTGCAGTACCTTGAGGATCATTATCATTATCGGTGATTTCTCTCGCATCTGTTAACAGCTTACATCATCTGTTGGTAATCATATGGTGTCTTCCCATGTTCAACTTCAGATCACATATTCACATGGTTAGACTAGTACTTGAGCGAATGGTTGAACAAAATTGAAGACCTTAGATCTAGTTTCATCCATCCGGGATGCAATATCAGGAGTACTAAATCATATGTACAATGGCTTTATATTGATAGTCATTCCAATCATGGGTATATATCTGTAGACAATTGTTTATGTACATGTAATGAAAGTTTATAAGTTGAGCATGTGTATGCCTTCCCTCAGCAATTCATGTAAAATCAAATATCATGATATATGTATTGTAATTGATGCAGGTCACCTTCCACTTCAATACCTCCTCATTACATCGTAAAGAATTTCATTCGACATTGGCATTTTTCTAACTTCATGCTTTAGTGGGTAGCTATTACAGATCCATTTGGGAACATCAAATATGAACATTCAGATCATTGTTTTAGGGCTCATCAAACCCTAATTTCAGTTGTTTCATTCCCTAAACAAGTCACCCCTTTGAATGCCTCCTTCCTAGAAAGTTTCATGACCTAAGACATCCAGAAATGGTCTCTAAAGGGACCATAGCAGGTGGATAAACTGCTAGGGTGCTCTTTAGCGTAGGTAGATACACTGTCAGGGTGCTCTGCAGAGCACCTAAGCCCTTTTTAGGCTGCGCTGGGTGAATTTAGCGAAATTCGATTGGGGTTTGGGGAATATTCTTATTTGTTGGAGTCATCTAGAATTTTCCTTGTCTTATCAACTCCTATGAGCTCGAAAATGGATGAGGAATGATTTAAGGAGCATCCTATCCTCTCATCCCTTCCTCCATCTAACTAATTATAAGTATCGAAGGCCATTCAATGTCACCATTAATGACAAAACCTCCTTCATCCTCTTATAAATTGACTACTCATCTAAGTGATCAGGGGCTGGCTGGATTATGTTGAATTGTAAGGAGATAATGCTGCTATGAGACCTGACTTTGGAGCAAATGACGGGATGCCACAAGCTTGTCTTGCTTTTGATGTGATGTGGATGGGATCCAAGTTGGAGGAATGACTTTGAATCAGACGTTGATGGTTGTAATTCCATCTTCTATCTAATAAAGTGTTTGAACCTTTTTCCATATGATGTGTTCTTTCATAATGCTTATATGTATGAACTGCTTCTGATTCCTTTCATTTATATTCAATGGATCGTATGCTTTGATCGGTTTTCGTCTTCTCTTGTGTTGACAGGGTACTTTTCAAGCGGATTAAGTACAGGAAGGAGCGACGGAATCGATACAAGGGAGACGAGAGGAAAGCAAAACTACGGGTAGGCCTTCTATCCTCTCTTTTTATTTATTGCTTATAGGGAAAGTCTAAAACACTTTAAACTATTGCTCTAGACACAACTACTTGTCTAGTGAATTAGTGTTTATCCATAGATTCTAAATTCTCCAAAATAGGGATTGATATCAGAAACCCAAAGGAATAATAAACCCAAGGGATTATGAACCCGAGGCAATAATATTAAACCCAAGGACTAATATTATAAACCCAAGGGATTAATAAACCAAAGGCATTATTAATATTATAAACTCAAGGAGAAATAAACCCAAGGGATTAATACTAAAACCCCAAGGGATTCTAAACCTAAGGGAATAATATTAAACCCAAGGGAATAATGTTATAAACCCAAGGTATATAAACCCTAAGTGGAGACAATTTTTTCCATAATGTGAGATCAGACCATGATTGAACACAATTGACCATAGTTAGTTATGGTTGACCATGATTGATATTATAAGTTCCCAAGTAATAATAAACCCAAGGGATTTATATTATTAACCCAAGGGAAACATAAACCCAAGGGATTAGTACTAAAACCCAATGGATTATGAACCCAAGGGACTAATATTAAAAACCCAACATTGGTAAACCAAAATATAAATATTACAAACACTAAAATAAACATGGTTTTTTTTCATCGTGAGACAATCCTTGTCACAATACGACATTCAACCATGATTGACCATGGTTGGCTATGACTGAAAATGGTTGACCATCATTGCTATTATAAACCTAAGGGAATAATAAACCTAATGGATTGATATTATAAACCTGTTAGGCCCCTATACTACTAGTGTAACCCCTTATGGTTATTAGTACAACCCCCTTATTATATTGTTGTACCCATGTAGTCCCCATATTGTTATTATTGAGCCCCATAGAAGCCCACTATTGTTATTATTGTGCTCTTACATTATTATTGTTATGTCGGCTCTAATTATATTATGACCCCTTAGACTCCTATATATAGAAAGGAGGTCTTGTCATTTGTATCATCGAAGAATTGTTCATTTGTGTAATGTAAAGGAGGTTTCCCCCTCAAAGAGGCTAAATTCTAAGGTGTTCAACTATCTTTTCTATCTTTTTGTGAGTTGGTTTCATAACATTTGGTATTAGAGCTTTGGATTCTAGGGTTTCGCTACTCCAAATAGGTCATCGTGGCATTTGAGCTATAACTTTTTTTTGCAACGTTTCAGATGCTACAAAAAAAACCCATTTGAGAAGATATTGCGCTGAACCTCGGGTCCGAATTTCAGAGCTTTTCGCGCAATATTTGCGGAGATATGATCTGCGGAAGTTGGTATTTTTTCAGACTCCTGAATTACATTCCAAACAGGTGACCTGGGGAAAATAGTCATAACTTTTATTTTGAGCATCAGATTGCAATTTTGTAAGTCAAAAAAATAGGACGGACTGTAGTTTACTGTGTATAATTTTCAGATCCTAAGGTAAAAACAGTGACATGTAGCACTTCATACAAGTTCACTCTTCTGAAAAGGTATATAATCAGGTCATGTTGGGAGATTGTGCATAACTCTTTCTTGGAGAATCTAAATTCAATTAGACTAGTGGCATTGGAAAGAGGACGCAGAGGGCTATAGTAGGTCGCAATTTTAGAACTTAAAGATTCTAAAGTACATAGTTACAGTCATTTCAAGATCGAGCTCTTAAAATAAAGAAAAAGTGAGATGAGGAAGTTTGATGGCAAGGATCCGGTAAATTGGATACTACAGATGGAGAAATATTTCGATCTACATGAGCTGTAACTATTACAAAAGGTACGTATTGCATCTTCATATTTAGAACCAGAACAATTTTTATGGTATAAAGGGCTTTGTTCTCGTAAACCACTTGTTACATGGCCAATTTTCACAGACGAAATGATAGCACATTATGAGGATACAAAGAAAAACTCCTTCTTTAGAAAATTGATAAATCTCAAACAAAAGGGTTCAATGGAAGAGAACATTAAGGACTTTCAAAAATTGAATAGAAGGGTAAATTATATTCCAGAGAAGAAAATGATTGATGTCTTCATAGGGACTTTAAAGGATAATGTTCAACATGAGGTTCGTTTTTGGGAACCTGATTCATTGGAGGAGGCATTCAAGTTGGCAAGAAAAATTGAAAGTGAAATTATGGAAACAAGGAATCCCACCACTCATGACTATAATTATGAAAGTGTTTCTTCTCCTAGCCTTCCACAACCTACAAGGATTACACCACAACAATTGGAAGAGAAAAGAGAAAAGGGGCTTTGTTACAATTGTGATAGAAAATCCACTAAAGGTCATAAGTGTGCTGAGAAGAAATTACTTTACATAGAGTATGAAGAGGAGGAGGAAAAGGATCAAGAGACATCAAAAGAAGAGGATATACACCAGGAACAAACCCCAAAGAAAGAAGAAATGAATCTGACCATATCTTGTAAAGCATTGATAAGAATTACCACTCCTCAAACTCTTAAGATAGAAGGACATATCAAGAAGAAAAAGGTTCAAGATGTGAAAGATCATATCGAGAAAGCAGAAATGAATCCAACCATATCTTGTAATGCATTGGCTAGAATTACCACTCGTCAAACTATCAATATAGAAGGACATATCCAGAAGAAAAATGTTCAAGAAGTGAAAGATCACATCAAGCATCAAGAAATGAATCCGACCATATCTTGTAAAGCATTGGAATAAATTATCACTCCTCAAACTCTTAAGATAGAAGGACTATCAAGAAGAAAAAGGTTCAAGCAGTGAAAGATAACATCGAGCATCAACAACAAGTTCCCCAACTTTTAAAGGATAATGCCACTTTGGTGAAGAATCGAATGAAACAATAGGTAGATCAACATCGCAGTGAAAAAATTTTGATGTAGGTGATTGGGTATTTTTATGGCTACATCTCAAGAAAGCTATTTTTGAGAAGGAAATGTTGGCAATACTACATGCACTTAAGAAATGGCGACTGTTGGATACCTATAGTAATAGGTTTCATATTTCATGATTGATTATCGAAAATCCAAATATGCTCTGCTTTGTTACTACAAAGATCCCATATTTCCGGGAAATCAGAGGTGTGTGAAATTACTTCAGATATTGAGGACCTTATTACATTTTTGTGGATGATTCAACAGTCCAATCTGGATCATGCCATGTTTCAATTTTGAGTTGTAGAATAGAGAAAGAAGTCTGTCCAAACAGCTTAATCTTGGCAGATAAGTAGTTCAGCTAGAGAAACAAAGGTTCCCAAAAGCCTAATCTGGGACCTTGGAAGAGATAAGGGTAGAAACAGATAGAGTAAAAAAAAAAAAAAGGAAAAAGCCAAAGAAAAGAAAAGGCAATTGAGGGTTGCAAGTCTAAGTGCCCCTCCAAGAAGAAACTAAAAAATGTTAGGTGAAATAGTTGGGTAGGCAGTTGTGGTTGCAGAAAGGACAGGTTCACCATTACATAGTTGTCAAAGATATTTTGCCAAGGCAATGGACATATCAGCAGAAAAGGTGGTGAATTTCATGGATTCACAGCAGAAAGCATCACTAACTTCACTTTTTCCCCCTTACTCCATCATTAACATCCCCTTTCTCAAAGATTCCCCTCCTTCACTTCACTAACTCCTAATTCTACTATTTAACTCCCTTATTCTACCCCTTGCCCTAATAATAATAACACTAAGGTGTATAAAGCCCTAAATGTTATATATTCCCTCCCCTAGGCATAATAGCCGAGAAATCTGCAAAGAGGGATCATAGTGGCATCTGGCCACCATGGTGAACCTATCTCCGATACTCTCCCTTTGCTGCAGATCATTTCCCCTCAAAAAATACCTTTGCATGGGTAAAAACCCCTCTTTAAACCCCTCTAACCCACAAAACCCTCTGCAAACCTTACAAAAATCAAATCCCGCTTTCGGCACATTCCCAAAGGCAAGCGCGGGTGGGCAGAAAAAACATTTGAAAAACTATGCCAAAACCCATAAACGTTAAATTTTCCGCCGCCCTATCCGCCGTGCACCTTACACCTCCGCCAGCCGTCGGATCAAGCCCTCCAGATCCGACGGCCCATAACAATATCGGAACGCCGTCCACGTCCGCGCGTTAACTCCCGAGAACATGACGTTGCGCCTCGTCATGCCTCTGCCACGCGTCGCCCGTTAGACCGTCTCGGAGCTCCCTCTGACACCCTGGGCGCCGTACTCTAACCGCCCCGAGAGACCGTGACGGTTAGAGCCTTAACCGTAACCTTCACGGCTTAACCTCCGCCCGTCCGCTATTGACCGTTCTGCCACGTCCAGCTCACCGCTGACTGGACTGCCACCTCACCCCCGTTGACCTGTCGTCTTCAGCCACGTCCTCCCCGATGACGTCAGCTGACGTCACATCACCGTGACCCACCAATGACGTCATGCTGACGTCATCATAAAAAAGCGCCAAATGGGTAAAAAATTCATATTAACCGAATTTTGCGCGTTTTTTACCATTTCACTGTTATTTCGTCTGTACACTCTGCTCAGCCATTTCTGCCTGGATTTCCGCCAACCGGTACAATTAGCCCAAGCGACCATGTCAGCAGCTGCAGTACACCTTGCCACGACCTCTGCACGTCGAATTACAGGTATTTACCCTGCCCTGCCCTCCATACGGCCTGCATTCTGCTCTAATCTGCTCACAGGCATAATAGGACCGTAAAACAGACTTTTTCACCACTAGAACCGGGTTATATCTCCACCATTGTCTCTGTGAAGTCCAAAAATTCCCTGCAGAGTTGTAACAAACTGCAATTCATCTAAAAACCCCTCAGCTCTGCGTTTCCCCGGCAAATTCACTGCTAAATACCTCCGAACTACTACCAGAAGCTCACTTAGGCCCAAAGAGGCTCTGTTACCAATTACCAGCAGTATTTCAATTTCTAGCTGGTAAATTCCCCTCTGACAATTCAAAAAATCAAGTTATTTTCCCACTGAGGGCAGTCTGCAGTCTGTTTTTGCCAGTCACTTGTCAAATTGCAATATTTGCCCATTCAGAAGCTATGGAGACCCCTATTGCATTAAATATCAATCCTATCAATGCTCCTCACCGAGAACTAGCATGGCAAGCCCTGGGAGACATGGATTACCAGATGTTGGACTGGTTTCCTATGGGAACTAAGTATAATATCCAAATGTTAAATGAACTGAGAGCCCAGCACATGAGTGGAGCAGATATCCTGGGAATTTGGGAATCAAATTTGCCCATATACAACCTTCCCCAAGTTAATCCCATGCCAGAGCTTATCTACAGTTGCCAAGAGCGCTATGACCCCAGCCAAAGGGCAGTCATTAGCCCCACAGGCCTAGTCCTGTTTCAGATCACTCCAGAGAGTATAAATCAGATGCTGCATTTCCATACAGCCAAGAAGTTGACCCCTCTTTCCATGCAAGATTTGATAAAGAGAGGAAATAACCTGTCTAATGACCAGATTGTGAAGATTAACCAGCTATTTGTCACACCTAGCTCTGAAGCAGTCAGAACCCCTCCCATTGGATACCAATACCTGAATGAGTTGGGCAGGATGATGGTGGACTTGATTGGCTATGTCCTAGGATTCAGAGGACTAGAAGATGTAGATGACTGCATATTGGCAATGCTGTCCATATTTGCCCCAGGTAAGCCTCCAGCCATCCACTATGATTATGCAACTTATATAGCTGAGAAGATTCATGACCAGTTCATGAACTTGAAGAGGGAGAGGCTGTTCAGATACACCTCCTACATATACCATCTGTTCTTGTTCAACCAGCCAGCTACCTTCTCTGTCCCTTTGAGGCCACTCAACGCCCAAGGAACCCCAAGATCAGTTGTTTTTTGGACCCCTGTGTTCCATCGTACCTCACTATCACCTTATACATACTGTGAGTTTATTGATTTATTTGTTCATCCAGCCCTAGCAGTGCTGCAAGGTGCCCCTTCTCCTAGACTGACCGATGACATGAAAAGAATTCTTCATTTGAACAAGCTTTACAACATCGGCAACTGGTACTTCTACCAGAATCACACAGTCATTAGGGTGTATGGATGTGAATTAAATCCATTTAGGCTGCCAAGGTACGTTCCCATGAGACTGTTTGCCTTAGAATATTTCAGGCAATTTGGGAACTCAGATTATCTACACTTTCAGAGTAAAAACAAGAAATCACAGTTGAAAGTGAGAAATCAGCTAGGTCCCTTCTTATACAACAGGAAGGAAGAAGGCTGGAAAGAGGCAGACAGGATCCTGGAAGGACTCCAGTTGAAAACTAGTTTTGAGTGGATTCCATATGACCCTAACCACTCTATTTCCCTCAGGAGGATCAGGTATAAGTTAGGCAACTATGCTCATGCCAGATTACCTGAAATTGAAAAATATGCAAATGCACCAGATTGGGAAGAGGGCACATTAGTAGAGCAAATGACTAATGAAGAAATACTTGAGCAAGAGGCTAGAAATGTCCAAAAACAAGCTGACTTGGAAACTTGTGGACAGGTGCCTATTTCCTACAGGAGGCAAATTGGGGCAGCCACCACAACACCAGCAACACAACAGCGAGCTGCCGAGCAGACAACCCAAGCAGCAAGCAAGGACAAAGGCAAACAGGTGGAACAACCACCTATATTAACAGAAGAACAGGTTGACACCTTGCTACAGCAGCAAGAAGAAATGGAAGAACGGGAGTTGGGGCAGCAACAAGATAAACCACAAACTAGTGGGCAGCAGCCATTACAGCAAAATAAAGAGACAGATTTGCCCGGTTCTACAGAACAGCAGCCCCAAACAGAGTTGCCTCCAAGAACAGACATCAATGTGGACAGCTCAGTCCTCCAAACACCTCAGAAGGAGGACTTAACCAGAAAGAGAGAAAGAGAGACTCCCTAGACTTCATCCTTTATCAGAGGAGAGAAGAGACAAAGATTGAATGACTCCCAAGAGGAGGACATAGCAGTAAGGCAGGCCATGGGCATGGGCCCACCCAGTGGAGAACTCTCGGCCAGCTCATCTCAAAGAGGACCAGATATGACAATGGGAGGAGAGGTCAGCTCTTCTGGTCAGCATAGAGAGGGGCACTCAAGTATAAAGCAGCAGTTCATAGAAATCAAGAGAAGGAGTGATCCCATAAAAGTGCAACTCTATGATCACTTGTTAAAACTAGCTCCCAGCAACCAGCAGAGACTAATGTCTGCTTTTGATGTGAGTGAGGGAAAAATGATAATGAACCATTTCATGCCCACAACTCTACATCCTCAGTCCACCTCAGACTATTTGAGAACAAATATGGAGGTTCTGGCTAAAGATATTCACCCCATGGATAAGATAGAGTTACACAAACAAACGGGTGAAATGGTGTATGCCTCCCTGGCAGATGAGACACTGGAAAATTACAAGTTAAAGAGCAGCCTAGACAATACATCATCCCAGCTAGAATTGGAACGAGCATCCTCACAGGCCAAGGACAACAGGATCAAATCCTTGGAGGAGGTAATCATAGAGATAGGACATGATCCCAAGGATGTCAAAGGCATCCAAGAACTGCTGAAAATAAGGGATGCAGACATGGCAGCCCTAAGAAAGAAAATCAAACTCCCGGCCACCATCCATCCACAAACAGATGAAGTTGCCCAGCAACGGCAAGAAAAAGATACCACAGACCTGCTGGTATCCTTATACAAAGAGCTGGTTAGGACTCAAGACCAGCTAGGACAAACTGAAGCTGCAAAGGCAGCACTACAAGAAGCCATGAAACAGAAAGGGGAAGGTCAATCCTCCCAGCCTCCTCCATTAATAATAAATCTTGAGGAAACACCTCCGATCATCACTCCTCCTCCTCAGCAAACAGGAGCTACAGCACCATCCACAGCCCCCACAACAACATCAGAGCAAGCTGCTAGCTTAGACATGCAGAAGCTACAAGCAGAGATCCGAGCTATGGAAGCTCAAATGAAAGAGCTGGATGGGCTCAAACAGAACTTGGCTAATGTTAATGAGAAATTTGATAAAAGCAAACAAAATGAGGCAGCCAAGGAGAGAGAGGTGAAAACCCTTAAGAGAAGGATTGCTGAGCTGGAAAAAGAGCTTGCACTGGAAAGGGTGACAGCTGATATGAAAGCAGTGTTGTGGAGCAACATTGGGAGATCCATTGCCAAACAGTGGCAATACATTGAAACCATGGATGAACAAATGGTGCTCATCACCAAAGCAAACAAGGAAATACAGAGAGCAAGGGCAAGCCTTGGGCACATGCCAGAAGCAGCTACCAGGATGATCAATATCCTGAATTATAAAACCAGCACTCAATTGGCTAGCATGGGAATCAACAACAGGACAGAAACAATTGCCATAGCCAAGAGAGTTGTTACATTGAGAAACTTGATTGGAACCTTGGAGAGAAGGACACAGGACATGCAAACAGAAATTAACAGGTTCCTGGAGAAGTTTGTAACACTGCAGAACAGAGGCCTCCCCAACATTTTGAGCAGCGTGGGAAGACTGCTCACCCTGGACAACTATAACAAGAGAATTGATGCCCATGCAGTAGCAGAGATTGCAAAACCTCCCAGCACTTCAAAGGAGCCAGGGCCAGCTACAGGGCAAATGATGTATGACAGAGTGGAGAACCTGTTTTTTCTCATGAATGAGATAGAGCATCTGTTTGATACACCACCCAATTTCTTCAAGTTCACAGAAGCAGATGAGACTCTAGGGGCAATTTTGGCACATCAACTGCCCACACAGGATGTCTGGAGGCATTTGACCCAGACAATTTTGACAGGCCAGAACCAATAGCGCAGAAGGAAGAAGCAGGTACATACAGTGACAAATTTTGGGAATTAATACCCACATGAAAAGGCAGAGGCTGAGCCAACTCAGCCAGACCAGTCACTCGCCACCAGCAGCAGTCAAAGTCACAGCTGACAGGTCCGAGACATAGTGTACCAGCCTACAGTCGGGTTTTCTATGCATTAACTCCAAATATTCAGACCGACTTAGCTATTCTTATAAAGCTAAATATCTTCTGACAGAGCATTAAGATGCCTGTGCTGTGTATTAAATGTGTAATAAATTTTCGACATAATATCTTAGATAGTTGGTGAGAATGTAAAGACTGAGATAACGCAGAACTCAAATATTTCTGTAGACCACCGCTAGTATATATAGACCTTTCACAGATGCTGAAGGGGTTGCTGGAATTTTCTCTTGGATAACTTCCATCTGCTGTAATATTTTCAGAGAATTAATACAAAGGAGGAATGGAACTTCCAGAAGTTTGGTGTGTTTGATATCTTGTGGTGAAGGATGCATGTTACAGGATTCCATGGGTGTTGCATAAAACTATAAGTATTCTCAAATCTCTTTGTCGTGTCTGTTTTGAGTCTTTTGTTCTCTTTACTGTTCTTATGTTTACACTTGATAGCAAGGTGAAAGGATAGTACCAGGATTTAACTATGTTTACCCTGGACTCAAACTGAGCTATTATAAATGTTTTCCTCTTATACAGTAACAGAATTGTAATTCTTAAATGCTGCAATTCAAAACTGTGTTTTTATTATAACAGTCATTCTCAGGGATTCAACTTTGCCCCTAAGACCTCTGTTTTCTCTTCTTAAAGCTATCTGTTGGGAACACATAGATAAATAGTGGAAATTCTTGAATGCTTTCACTATTCGTGCTACCTGTTTCCAGTCTTTTAATCAAAAATCTGTTTTATTAAACTCCCAAATGGCCCTGTAAGTCCCATCTTTCATCTCAAAACTTCAAACACATACAGCTACAGACTCCATTGCCCAATGGTACTCAACTTCTCAGAAAACTACTTCACTAGAACCTAAAAGGAATTTCACCAACCAAACATAAACAAAACACAGTGCATAATAGCTAGCCTAAAACCCTACAACAAACAGTCACAAATCATAAAGAGAGAGCCCTCTCTGATCACTGTTAGGCTAGAAGCGGTGATCCAAAGATTGGTTAGTGGTTACCCCGGCCGTATTCCCTTGGGAGTCATAGGGAACAACCTGGGTGTTAACAGCGACCTTACCCAATGGGAGGACACTTCAAGGTAAAAATGGATCATGATAGTCTTAAATACTTTTTAGAACAAGTATTATCTTTAGAAGAACACAAAAAATGGGTCACAAATATGTTGGGTTATGACTTTGACATCATCTACAGAAAAGGGAAGAAAATTTTTGTTGCAGATGCACTCACAAGAAAGAATGAAGATGTGGAAGCATTGTTTTGTGCTATTTCTATTATCCAACTAGATTGGATAAACGAAGCAAGGGATGAATGGAAGAAGGACAAAGAAGTGTGGCCACTCATTCAAAAGTTGCAGAATATCCCAATTCAAACAATATTGCCAGAACTTGAAGAGGAAGGAAAAATCATATTGGAACCTAGAGTAGTCACAGAAACAAGAACCCGAAAGCTAGGAAATAGATCAATTTCAGAGTATCTCATCAAGTGGAAGAACTTACCCACTGAATATTCTACATGGGAGGAAAATAATTTTATACAGAAGCATCAAGAACTACTCAGGCGTTGAAGACAACACTTTTTGAAGGAGAGGGGCATGTTAGGCCCCTATACTACTAGTGTAACCCCTTATGGTTATTAGTACAACACCCTTATTATATTGTTGTAACCATGTAGTCCCCATATTTTTATTATTGTGCCCCATAGAAGCCCACTATTGTTATTATTGTGCCCTTACATTATTATTGTTATGCCGGCTCTGATTATATTATGACCCCTTACACTCCTATATATAGAAAGGAGGTCTTGTCATTTGTATCATCAAAGAATTGTTGATTTGTGTAATGTAAAGGAGGTTGCCCCCTCAAAGAGGCTGAATTCTAAGGCATTCAACTATCTTTTCTATCTTTTTGTGAGTTGGTTTCATAACAAAACCCAAGGGATTAATACTAAAACCCCAAGGGATTATGAACCCAAGGGAATAATATTAAACCCAAGGGACTAATATTATAAACCCAACATTGTAAACCCAAATATAAATATTACAAACACTAAAATAAACATGGTTTATTTTCATTGTGAGACAATCCTTGTCACAATGCAACATTCAACCATAGTTGTCCATGGTTGGATATGATTGACAATGGTTGACCATGATTGATATTATAAAACTAAGGGAATAATAAACCCAAGGGATTTATATCTGAAACCCAAAGGAATAATAAACCCAACAGATTGATAATAAAACCCCAAGGGAATAATATTAAACGCAAGGGACTAATATTATAAACCCAAGGGATTAATAAACCAAAGGGATTATTAATATTATAAACCCAAGGAAAAATAAACTGAAGGGATTGCTACTAAACCCCAAGGGAGTCTGAACCTAAGGGAATAATATTAAACCCAAGGGTCTAATATTATAAACCCAATGTATATAAACCCTAAGTGGAGACAATTTTTTCCATAATGTGAGATCGGACCATGATTGACCACAATTGACCATGGTTGGTTATGAATGACCATGATTGATATTATAAACCTAGGATAATAATAAATCCAAGGGATTGAGATTATGAACCCAAGGGAAACATAAACCCAAGGGATTAGTACTAAAACCCAAGAGATAATGAACCCAAGGGACTAATATTAAAAACCCAACATTGGTAAACCAAAATATAAATATTACAAACACTAAAATAAACATGGTTTATTTTCATGGTGAGACAATCCTTGTCACAATGCGACATTCAACCATGGTTGACCATGGTTGGCTATGATTGACAATGGTTTACCATCATTGATATTATCAACCTAACGGAATAATAAACCCAAGGGATTGATATTATAAACCCAAACGAATAATAAACCCAAGGGATTAATACTAAAACCCCAAGGGAATCATATTGAACCCAAGGGACTAATATTATAAACCCAACATTGGTAACCCAAATATAAATATTATAGACACTAAAATAAACATGATCGACCATCGTTGATTTTCATATTGAGATAATCCTTATCACAATTCGATGTTGGACCATGGTTGACTAGGGAATAATAAACCCAAGCGATTAAGATTATAAAGAGAAAGGAACAATAAACCCAAGGGATTAATACTAAAACCCGAAGGGATTATGAACCTAAGGGAATAATATTAAACAAACGGGACTAATATTGTAAACTCAAGGTATACAAACCCTAAGATAAATATTAAAAATACTAAAATAAACATGGTTGAATTAATAAACCCTAAAAATTATTATTTTAAACTCAATGGATTAATAAACCAAAGGGATTATTAATATTAGCAACCCAAGGAAATAATAAACCCAACCATTTAATATTAAAAACCCAACGAATAAGTGAACCCAAGGGATAAATATTAAAAACCTAAGGGATCAAGAAGCATAAAGGATTGATATTACAAACACAAGAGATTCATAAAACTGACCATGATTGATATTATAAACCCAACCTAATAATAAACACAAGGGATTAATACTAAAACCCCAAGGGATTATGAACCCAAGGGAATAATATTAAACTCAAGAGACTATACCCAACATTGGTAAACCCTGCTATAGATATTAGAAGCACTAAAATAAACATGGTTTATTTTCATGGTGAGACATTCCTTGTCACAATGTCAAATTCAACCATGGTTGACCATGGTTGGCTATGATTGACAATGGTTGAGAATGATTGATATTGTAAACCTAAGGGAATAATAAACCAAAGGGATTGATATTATAAACCCAACCTAATAATAAACCCAAGGGACTAATATTATAAACCCAACGTATATAAACCCAAGGTAATAATATTATAAACCCAACCACATTACTAAATCTAGTCTAAAAGCATCAATAAGCATTAATAAACCTTATGAATAATATTGCACCCTAGGAATATGATCCTGTAGATTAATAAAACTAAGGGATTGATATTATAAACCCATGATAATAATAAACCCAAGGGATTAATAAAAACAAACAAGGGATTATAAACCAAAGGGAATAATATTACACCCAATGGATTCATATTATAAACCCAAGGTATATAAAACCTAAGATAAATATTGTAAACCCTAGAATTATCATGGTTGACCATGGTTTATTTTCATATTGAAACAATCTTTATCATGGTTGACCATGGTTAACCGTGAACGGTTTTCATATGGAGACAATCTTTGCCACAATACGACATCGGACCATGTTTGATTTTCCTATTGAGAAAAACTTTGTCACAGTGTGATGTTCGACCATGGATGACCATGATTATAAACCAAGGGGATTTATATTAGATCCAAGGATTAATATTATGAATCATATGAATAACATTACACCTCAAGAATAACAACCCTTAGATTAATAAACCCAAGGGATTGATATTATAAACCTAAGGGAATAATAAACCAAAAGGTTTAATACTAAAAGCCAAAAAGATTATAAACACAAGGGAATAATGTTAAACCCAAGGGATAAGTATTATAAACCCAAGGTATATAAACTCCAAGGGATTAATAAATCCTAGCGATTGTTAATATTATAAACCCAACCACATTACTAAATATGGTAGAAAAACATTGATAAGTGTTAATGATATAAACCCAATGAATAAATTGTTGACAATGATTGTCACATTACGATGATGCTTATCCCACTGTCATGTTAGATAGATTTTCGTACCATTCCAACATCACAATATTAAACCTAAGGGATTATTGATTATTAAACCCGAGGGATTATTAATATTTTAAAACCAATGGGATAAATAAACCCAAGGGACTAATAATATTATGAACAAAAGGAATTAATATACCCAAGGGATTAATATTATAAACCCAAGGGATAATGAACCGATGAGAATAATATTAAACATTAGGATTTATATTATAAACCCAAAGGATTATAAACCCTAGGATCAATATTATAAATCCGAGGAATTAAATGTTGCAATGCGACATTGAATAAATTGCTAACAATGATTGTCACATTGTGACAAAAGGAATTAATATACCCAAGGGATTAATATTATAAGCCCAAGGGATAATGAACTGCTGAGAATAATATTAAACATTAGGATTTATATTATAAACCCAAAGGATTATAAACCCTAGGATCAATATTATAAATCTGAGGAATTAAATGTTGCAATGTGACATTGAATAAATTGCTAACAATGATTGTCACATTGTGACAATGCTTATCACACTACGACATTGGATAGATTTTCATACCATTCCAAAAACACAATATTTAACCTAAAGGATTACTGATTATTAAAACTAAGGGATTATTTATATTGTAAACCCGAGGGATTAATAAACCCAAGAAATTAATATTATAAACCCAAGGGATAATGAAGACATGAAAATAATATAAAACCCTATGATTTATATTATAAACCCAAGGGATTATAAATCCTAGGATAAATATTATAAATTCAATGGATTAAAAACCCTAAGAATAATATTATAAACCTTAAACACTAAATGCAATATTATAAATGAGAATACTAAACCCTATTTTATTCAACATCACAATGCAACATTGAATAAATTACAATTTAATTTATAATTGTGACAATGATTGTGAGAGTGCTTGTCTTATTGCAATGATGCATGTCACTATGCTTGACTTATTGCGATGATGTTTGTGACACTATGACATTGGATAAATTTTCGTACCATTCCAACATGAGAATATTAAACCTAATATATTAGTAAATACAAGGGACTAATAATATTATAAATTCAAGGGATTAATAAAGCTAAGGGATTAGTATTATAAACCGAAAAGATAATGAACCCATAGTTTCACTATGGCTAACCATAGTTGACTATATGTGTCGATGTTCACCATGTCTAAACATCACAAACTATGTTTTAAGTATGGTTGACAATTATATGTCTATGGTTGACAATTGTGTGGCTATGGTTGATCTTGATTGACCATGGTTGACCTACATTTTCCATGGCTAAACACGATTACCCATTGTTTCACAACATACTTTTCTATCATAGATTATGATTGTGCATTTTGAAAATGGTTTACCACATTCAATCATAAAATACATTGGCTGACCATATTCGGTCATTCTAATCTATAATTTTTTATTTTATTTTTTATTTTTTCTTATTTTTTATTTTTTTTTATTTTTTATTTTTTATCTAGCTGAATCGGCAACGGTAGTGGTATCATACTCGCATTACACGGCGTCAAATCCCACCAGATGCCACTATAACCGCTAGGAGGAACCGCCCAGCCAGCAAGAAACGACCCCTTAGGATAAGACGAGACTTGAACCTGTGACCTGCACAGCGGCACAAACAACTTAGCAGACTGTCTGCTCGCCACAAGACCAAACCCCTGCAAGCTTAAAGGTGAGCGGGCTTGGCCCAGGATAAGTCACTCCCACAACCAGTCAACGCCCTCGCTTAGGTTTGAGCACAAGACCTGACCATCTTCACGAGTTCGACTTTACCAACCAATTGCCTTCGCTGACCTTAAAAGGTGAGCAGGCTTGGCCCAGGATAAGTCACTCCCGCGACTAGTCAATGCCCTCGCTTAGGTTTGAGCACAAGATCTGACCGTCTTTACAAGTCCGACTTTACCAACCAGTCGCCTCCACCGACCTTAATAGGTGAGAGGGATTGGCCCAGGATAAATCACTCCCGCGACTAGTCAATGCCCTCTATCAAGTTCGAGCACAAGACCTGACCGTCTTTACGAGTTTGACTTTACCAACCAGCAGCCTCCGCCGACCTTATTCTAATCTATAATATTATTATCATTAACCTTAATACCTTTATTATTATCGTTAATTTTAATAATAATTCATATAAATTTTAATTAATAATAATAATAATAATATTAACTTTAATAACAAATATTATTATATGACTATGAAAGACTATAATTATTATTAATTATAATATTAATATTAATATATTTGTAATATTTAATATTAATACAATATACTAATATTACTATTTAATATAATAATATATTAAATATTTATTAATATTCAAATACAAATATATATTAAATACTAAATACAATTATATATTAAATATTAAATGCTAATATGAAGTATTAGTATAGAAATATTTTTATAACTATTATATAATAAAGTATAATAATACTTAAGTATAATAATACTTAACATATTAATAATATGAGTATACTAATATGTAATATAAATATTTCTTAATATTAATTTTAATAATAATAATAATTATTATTATTATTATTATTATTAAATTTAGTAGTAATTATTATTATATATTAATATTAATCTTAAGATCTGATTAGTATTAATATTAATAACATTTAATTAATATTAATTTTAATATTAATAGTCAAATTAATATGAGTACTTATTAATATTAACTTTAATAACAATATCAAAATTTATTATTAATCTTAATAAATCTTCAATAATAATAATAATAATAATAATAATATTATTATTATTATTATTATTATATGACTACGAATGATTATGTTTTACAATTGTTTCACCATTATAGTTTAACATACAATTAATGAAACACAATTTTTTTCCAGCTTAGGTGTGTAGAACATCAAAAGTATTTAAATTATTTTGATAAAACTAAATTAGAAATTAAATATCATATGAATGCAATAAAAGTATGTGTTTCTCAAACATCAATTTTTGAATAGTTAAATCAACTTAAATATAGAGTGTTATGTGTATCACCTTATACACACAAACACAACAACAACAACATAACATTTGACATTGACATTAAGAGGATACAACACAAAACACTACAACACATCACAACACAAATATATAGATTTAAGCTTCTGTTTATAATGTTCTACTTTATTAAATATATCAGATTTTAACATGAGGTTGTCTAAAGTTAACAAATGTAATTTTATAAATGTCATTGGAGTATATAACTATGTGTATAAGCATCAAATTTTAAGTAGTGGAATTGAAAATTAAATAGTACAATTGTCCAAGTAGTCAATGTTAAATGTGGTTGGCCTGGAAAATTGTCCTTGTATAAATTTTAGAACTTTGAAAATTCATTTCTATTAAAAATGCAATTGTAGATTTATCAAACATGGAAATTTTTAAATGTAATTTTACAATTGTTATTATTTAAATGCATCTCCATAGCTTGCTAAGATTTAAATTTTGAGATGGGAAATTTAAAATAAAGAGAAGTTTTACACATCCAAGTTTTAAAATGCAAAAATTAAATTTTTAAATGTGAGATTGAAAATTAAATATATCAAAAGATTTTACATAAAGAGTGCAGTAAATTTTAAAGGTAATATTTTGTTAGCAATTTTATTATAAAATTATTATGAAAAAAATCACTTCATTATATATATATATATATATATATATATATATATATATATATATATATATATATATATATATATATAAAAACTAATCTTTTAAGTTCAAAATAAATAATTTAAAAAACTGTTATTATAAAATGAATGATGGCAGAAATAAATTTAAATTTTAAATTTTAAAAACCAAAGCCATAGAAAAATAATAAAAAATTTAAAAACTAAAAACACACACTCCTCCATGATAGCTTTGGCGAAGGCTATCCATGAAGGTTGAGAGAAGGGGCAACCCATTGTCAAAAAGAAAATTCTTAATATATATCTATTCTAGTTTTTTTTTTTCCTTTTTGAGGTTTACATCAACAATAATAATATAATTGTCTTCGCTGATTACACTTCTTTGTATTAACCAATTACACTTCATCTACTTGCTACTCCTATATGGTTTGGACCTTGTCTAACACAATATCTTACTCTTGTAAAAATCATTTTCCATATAATTTGTTTCATATGATAAGAGAATTAAATATTTAGTAGCAATTTCATTGTCAATTAATAAAAACAAAAAGAATTACTTAAATATTCTTTCAAATCTAACTGTTATCCTATTGATCTATATTATGAATTGAATTGCATTCTTGTGTAGAACTTCCTTCTTAAGTTTCAACTCTGCTTTGCTCCTCCTATTTGTTTCATATCATAAGAAATTTAAATGTTTATTAGAAATTTCATCTTTATTATTGTAAAAGTGTGCTTGACTACAGTGTGATGTATTCAAATTGTCAAATTGTGTCGAAAATTGTGGTTAACACTTATGGTATTGGGCATTTAGCTAGAGTATGCATGTAACCATAGTTGTATGCATGTTGGTAGCAAAGGACAATAATAAATCTATTGTTGGCTGGTTCTTTCCAGTTGAGGTTTTCCAAAGTAAATCATGGTATACATGAGATAGGGTTTTTGAGAAAAACTCATGGTGTACATGATTTAAATATCTTGTTGCTATGTGTGCTTATTCTATTTATTTTTGTTACACCGTTGGTGTACATGATTTGAATGTCTTATTTGAAAATCGAGATCTACATGATTTGAATGTCCTATTTGTTACTATATGTGTACTTTATTGTATGAACAATAGTGTACATTATTTGAATGTATGTATTTTATTGTATGAAAAAATGAAAAAATAAAGCAAATATGTTAGATTTAAAATTTTAGATTTATCCCAAAACAATATTGATAAATGAAAAGACAAAATAAAAAGAGAACAGCAAAATATATCCATAGACAGAGAACACTAAAACTGAATAATAAACAAAAAGTGTGAAGATCAATCTCAAAAATATATCAATTACTTTATTAAATAAAAAATACCTAAGCAGCGAACCATTTCCTTGTGCAAAGAGACTACGGCTGACAAGGTTCTAGCAATCAACACTGTGATCCATTATTCTATTATACTGAACATAGTATCATCCAAGTGAAACTCAAGCTGTGGTCAGTAGATATCCTTCCACGGTCTTGAATATGCTGACTGTTGCTTCCTTAATTAGCTCTGTTGGGGGAATTTGGTTGCCTGCTGGCTCGAACTCGACTTTCCAACTTACAGTGCAAGAATTGGCATCAGCTCCTGGAATTACCTTCATGGTTGGCTTGAAGGCCTTGAATATGTTCAGCATCTCACCCTCGATCACAGTATAAGTAAGGGTCATATTTGTTTCGTCCCATGCTTCAATTTTCTCAGATACATGAGTCGCCCCTTTCATTCCTGCACCCAACAACGATTTTTTTCCCGTTATATTCTTGTATATAATTTTGGTTCGGGATCATAAAAAGGTAAAGAACAAGATACATGTTAAATCAAAAGAACAAGATTTATATAAATTTAAGTGGACTATATATTTCGAAAATATTTTGAAATGTAATGTATACAAATATAGTCTAAGTTTTGAAATATAATATATTCCCAAAATCGATGATTAAGTTAAGCAATCCTAAACTAAACATATATTCAACATTGCATAACATTTGTAAAATACTTTGTATTTATTTAATATCCTCTAATTTCGCTTAAAAATCATGACCTTCACACCCATCAACTTTTAAGTTAGGAAACGATCACTACTTCTGTACGAACCCCATTGCCAGGTGACATAAAGATTACCAATAGTAAAAATGCCACAAACATCACCAAACAGATTGTGAAACCTGCTAGTTATGTTTAGAATTCCAAAATTGAGATAATGGCATTTTTCAATTTAGATTATCTGTTCAAAAAATTAATTAAGAAAATGATTAAAGTGCTCAACTCTAATAAGAGAGAAATCTATCTGACATACTGATATCTTTAAATTTAGATTATCTGATCAAAAAGATTAATTAAGAAAATAATTAAAATGTCCAACTCCAATAAGATAAAAGCCTATATTACATAGGACTTATTTTTTTCCTTCCAACTTATTAAAATATTTGTACTCTCATCTCTAACACCTTACCTTTGATAAAAATAAAGACATGATGATCTATCCTCCCTAAATCCACTTTCTGAGAACGACCATCCACCCTGTTTTTCAACATCATAACCCTAGGAAACCGAAATTGTGATTCGCCAGGAGGGCAATATCAATATTAGAATGGTGAACTGGCTTTACCAGATGCCAAGAGAGACAGTAGCAGAAGGGTGATCTCATAGCCTTGGTTGAGAAGATTGATAATGTGGATGATAATAACAACAATACAGAAGCAACAGACACTGCAATTCAGTTTGGAAGCGGAGATGAGGCTTAACAGTGTCATAAAGTCTCTTAAAGATAAATTGGTTTATACGCGAAAACAGGTAATAATATCGAGTCTACCAGTGAAAAAGCTATTACAGATTAAATGGGTTCAAACAAACAAAGTGATAACTCCATACATGAATTCACATATTACTACCTTATTAGCGCAGAGCTTGATTTCTTCGTAGACTATATTACTCTCAATGAACATGGAGTGATCATTCAGAACCATATCAATAGAGATATTTAGTTAGCTTTAAGTAAAAGCATTATGGAACATCTCTCTTTTTATTCTAGCTATGCTCACTCTTTTTATTCTAGCTATGCTCACTCAATTACTTAGTGATATTACAATTTATTGATGTTATTATTGATCTATTTTAAATAAATAAGGATGTGAGTAAAGAAGAATCTAATTTCTTAATCTAGGTATTTTTTTTGACATTATTTAAATGTTTTTTATAGTTATTTAATTAAAAAAAAAATTAGTCAAAATGAACAAAATTTAAATTTTGATGACAGACTGACAGCATTACATATCATACTAGGCTGTAAAATGAGCCTCTAGCTCAACAACTCAACTCTTGGTAAAAATATTTTGCTAATACTCTTAATCACAAATAATTTTTTATTTTTTATTTATTTATTTATTTATTTTATAAATATATCTAGTTTATATATTTTTCAATATCTTCCTCACATTACATTTAAATGATATGATATAATAGTATATTGATTGGTGATTAAACTTTGTCAAATCATTATTATTAGTTACTATTTGTATTCTTAATCATATAAATTTCAAATCTAAAATTTATCTTAAATACATATACAATAATGATAATTTAAAAATGTGACATTGTTGCTTGGAACCAGTCTAGATTCATTGAACTAACTCTTAATAAAAATCAAATCCCTCAAATACAAACTTTTCCTCAAGCTATACATTCCCAAAAAAATTGCTCTGCCCTAAAAAAAAGAAGAAGAAGAAGAAAGAAGAAGGAGAAAAGAGAAGAGTCACCTCATAGAGATTTCATCATTAAGGTTTGTGAAAATAATGCAGAAATAGATTTAGTTATGAAGCAGTTGAACAGAATTAGTTATGAGCAGTTGAACAAGAATTAGTTGTGAGTGGTTAGGAATTGGTTGCATAAGTTTTCCTATATAAGTGTGATGTAATTAAGCAATTGAATTAATGAAGTTGTGTGTCATTGTGTGAGTTTTCTGTTTTAAGTTGGTATCAGAGCACTTTTGTCTGCGCCTCTCTCCTCTTCGTGGGCAGTAAGACTCTGCCATTACAGTGTGCGCAGTAACCCTGTGATCCCTGACGGCCCTGTGGAGCGTGTGAGTTCGTTGACCTATGAACAGTGTGGACGGAGGCTTGAAGGATACGCTGTGGACAGCATACGCTGACCTGTGGACGCTGACCTGTGGACAACCCTGAATCCGGTGCAGCAGTTCATTTCCAGCGCGTCTGCGGACATAGCCTTCGCGGATTCACTGTACTTGCTGTAAATCTGAGCCAGTTACACAATTCTGAGTAGATTTTGTATGTTCTATACTTCACTGCATTTTCTGTAAGTGTTCCATCTGCCTGTATATGTAGTTTCTGTTACTGTTACGAGGTGCAGTTTGTAAGGGATAATCACTGGTTCGTGTAGAATCGAGAGCCCAAACTTGGGTTCTATGTGCTGTTTTGGTTTAGTTTGCTGCCGAATCTTGTAATTGCTTGATAGCAGAGGTTGTTCAGTGTTTTTTTTAAAAGATAGCAGAGTTCAGAGATGGCTAATCCCCTTGCAGATTCATATTTAAATGAGTCTTCAAAACTTGATGGAGAAAACTATGTAAATTGGAAATTTAAGATCATCACAGTACTGGAGGCATACAATCTCTGGCCGATTGTCAAAGGTGACGAGACCAAGCCTCCACCTCCTACTAACACTCAAGATTGGGAGAAGCGTGAACTGAAAGCAAGGGTGCTGCTACGCATGTCAGTGAAGGACAATATTATTCCTCACATTCGGGACTGTGAAACTTCGAAGGCGACATGGGACACTCTCAAAGGTTTGTATGAGACTTCTAATGCAAACCGTATTTTATTTTTAAAAACAAAGCTGCTATCTATCAAAATGGATGCCAATGAAAGCATTAGTAACTTTCTTTCCCGAATTAAAGATTTCAGTGATAAGCTTGGTGATATTGGTGAAAAGGTTTCTAGTACAGACTTGGTAACTGTTGCTTTAAAGGGGTTAGTCCCAGACTATAAAGTCTTTATTTCAGCTCTCTCCGCTAGACCGACACCTCCTACATTTGAAGAATTGGCTGGAATTCTTCTTCAAGAAGAAGAGCGCATGAAAACTTTTGAACTGGAGTCAAATGGTTCTGATTTGGCTTTGACTGCAAGAGGCCAAAGACCATTCCGAGGGAGACCATGGGACAGGAACAGAGGTCGTTTTCAAGCAAAACAAAAAGGTATGGCACCTCCTGATTCTTATGTTAAAAGGAACATTGAATGTGATTATTGTGGAAAACCTGGACATCTGGCTAAAGATTGCTATAGGAGAAAGAATAATGAATCAAATCAAAGACATCGCAGGCATAATGGAAATTACATAAACAGAGACACCTTAGTGAATGATGGATTTAAAAAACTTAAGTTATTTCTTTCTGATGCTGCATTGTCTGCTGAAACTGATGATGAGAATGCTTGGTTTATAGATTCTGGTGCATCGGCACACATGACTTGTAATAAAGAATGGTATGATAAATATTATGAGAAATCTGATGGTACACACATTTACCTAGGAGATGATAGGTCACTTAAAGTTCAAGGCTATGACATAATAAATGTGTACTTACCTAATGGACAAATGCGACAGATTCATAATGTGATGTATGTCCCTGCTCTCAAAAAGAATTTGCTATCTGTTTCCACTATCACTGATAATAATTTAAAAGTAGAATTTGGAAAATTGGGGTGTATAGTGAAAGATGTTGAGGACCACTACAAGGTTGTTTCTACAGGTACGAGGGTTGGAGGATTGTACAGATTGGATGTGACAGTCAAGCGCCATGTTGCATTGACATCCACAGAGACATCGACAGCAGAATTATGGCATCACAGGTATGGGCACCTAAATTACAATGATTTATCGTTGTTACAAAGGAAATCAATGGTTGAAGGTCTTCCTGTTATGAAGTGTGAACATTTACCATGTGAAGCTTGTGCACTTGGTAAGCAGCATAGAGAAGAGTTTCCTGTTCATACTGAGAAATGGAAGTATGATATTCTTGAATTAATTCACATTGATGTATGCGGACCTATGCAAACTAGGTCTCTTGGTGGTGCTTCATACTTTGTTATTTTTATTGATGATAGATCTAGATATACCTGGGTCTATTTCATTAGAAGGAAAAGTGACATATTTGAGTATTTTAAAGAGTTTCGAAATATGGTTGAAAAACAAACAGGAAAGTGCATCAAAATACTCAGATCTGATCAAGGGGGTGAATATAAATCAAAAGCATTTAACACCTATTGTAAATCTAATGGAATTCAACAACAGTTCACAGTGCCACATACCCCTCAGCAAAATGGTGTTGCTGAGCGATGGAATAGAACCTTGGTGGAATCTGCTCGTAGTATGCTGCAAGGTAAGAACATCTCTAATGGTTTCTGGGCAGAAGCCATTAACACTGCTGTTTATCTGAAGAATCGATGTCCCACTAAGAAATTAGTTTTTCAAACTCCCTTTGAGGTTCTTTATGGTTATAAACCTGATGTGAGTCATTTCAAAGTCTTTGGATGTACTGCTTTTTCTCATATTCCTAAGGCTAACAGAAGCAAACTTGATGCTAAGTCCATCAAGTGTGTTTTCATTGGATATTGTATGGATCAGAAAGCCTATAAATTGTTTGATCCAAGTTCCCATAAACTATTTGCAAGTCGTGATGTATTGTTTCATGAGCAGACTGATAAAAGTAACACAAAGAATGATACATGGCATATTTCTAATGATGCACATCTCAAGCTTGATACCTTGATTAAGCAGGAACAAGAACAGGTCCAGGTACAGGTACAGGATCAGGATGATAGCAGCAGTATGAGCACATCTAGCAGCAGTGAGTCATCACAAGGAGGTGATACACCTCAAAGCCAACGAATCATGGATGGAACACCCACACCAAGAAGGTCGTCTCGACAGACTCGGCTTCCTGAAAGGTATAGAGACTATGCCTTAATGTCTAATATAATGAATGTTGAAGAACCAATTGATTATGAGCAGGCTAAACAACATGAACCATGGATTAATGCTATGAATGATGAGTATGCTTCTATTATGAAAAATCAAACATGGGAATTAGTGGAACTTCCTGAAAATAAAGTTCCAATTGGAAGCAAATGGTTGTACAAAACGAAATTTAAAGCAGATGGTACAATTGATAAATTTAAGGCAAGATTAGTAGCAAAAAGATATGCTCAACAGGAGGGAATTGATTATGAAGACACTTTTGCACCAGTAGCTAAGTTGAATACAATTAGATTACTGATTGCCTTAGCCACAAAACATAATTGGAATATACATCAATTGGATGTCAAATCTGCTTTTCTCAATGGTGATTTAAAGGAAGAAGTTTATTTGGTTCAACCTGAAGGGTTTGTCAAACAGGGACAGGAGCATCTGGTCTGCAGGTTAAGAAAGGCATTGTATGGTTTGAAACAGGCACCAAGATCATGGTATGTAAAGATTGATACCTTCTTTCTTCAGAATGGATTTGTGAAAAGCAAAAATGATCCTAACTTGTATTTTAAGAAAGATGAAAAAGGAAATGTTGCTTTAATATCTTTATATGTGGATGATCTCATTATAACAAGCAGTGCTCACAAATTAATTGAAGAAATTAAAGTTCAGTTGTCACAGGTTTTTGAAATGAAAGATTTGGGTGAAATGCATTACTGCTTAGGAATTGAGGTATGGAGAGAACCTGGTAAAACTTTGATCACTCAAAGCAAATATACAAAGGAGATTCTTAAAAAGTTCAATATGACAGATTGTAAAGCTATGTCAACTCCCTTAGAACAGAATGCAAAGTTGTACAAAGAAGATGGTTCGAAAGAGGCAGATGGAACATTATATCATCAGTTAGTGGGAAGTTTGAACTATCTCACCACTACCAGGCAGATATTTCATACTCAGTCAGTATCCTTAGTCAATTCATGGCTAAGCCTTCAGGAAATCACTGGAATGCTGCAAAGAAAGTTCTCCGATACTTAAAGGGAACAGTGAATCTTGGTATTATGTATACTGATGTATCTGATGTTGCACTGACAGGTTTTTCTGATTCAGATTGGGCAGGAAATCCAAATGACAGACGATCTACCTCTGGCTATGCATTTCATATTGGATCAGGAGTCGTATCTTGGAGTAGTAAGAAACAACCAACTGTTTCTTTATCATCAACAGAATCAGAGTACAAAGCTTTGACCAATGCCACCTGTGAAGCCATTTGGTTGCGAAGAATTCTTGCAGATCTTGAAGAAGCGCAAAGTGGTGCAACATGTATCAATTGTGATAATCAGAGTGCTATCAAATTAGCACATAATCCAGTTTACCATGCTAGAACAAAACACGTTGAGTTACAGTACCACTTTGTCCGTGAGAAAATTGAGTCAAATGAAATTGGATTGATATTTTGTAACACCAAGGATAATGTGGCTGATATATTTACTAAGCCCCTTGCTAAAATCAAATTTGAAGTTTTTAGAAGTCAGTTAGTATTGTAGAGAATCCATTTCTCCATTAAGGGAGGATGTGAAAATAATGCAGAAATAGATTTAGTTATGAAGCAGTTGAACAGAATTAGTTATGAGCAGTTGAACAAGAATTAGTTGTGAGTGGTTAGAAATTGGTTGCATAAGTTTTCCTATATAAGTGTGATGTAATTAAACAATTGAATTAATGAAGTTGTGTGTGATTGTGTGAGTTTTCTGTTTTAAGTAGGTTTGATAACTCCGATTTTTAATAGATCGCCGCTCGGGAGAACCCATACATACCTCAAGACCGCGTTACCACCATTAAATGCAAAATATACCTCAAGACCGTATTACCACCCCTAAATGCAAGATATACAATGAACATCGTATTTTCTTTCTTAGGGATCTACTACAACCGGAATCTCGAAGCTTCAAACTAGCAAGAGTGACATAATGTCCCCTTCCCACCGGCCTGCGCCGCTACTCGGTTGCCAGGAATGGGAGTCCGGCCTCGTCGTGATACTTATACCTCAAAACCAATACTGTCGCGACTTGCCCAATACCAGTGACGTTAACTCCAACGCTGGAGACGTGTACCTTCGCGTCCAGTGAGATAAGACGCGGTAAGCCGACATGCTGATTGAAAATTGAGATGGCCATGCTAGATGGACATTAAAGTGGCGATTATTGATGACATAAATCGTTGAATGATCTTTATACTTCCGTAATAGGTTGAGAATAGCGGTATTCAGTACTTGGTTTTCCGCCGCCTGTTTTTATTGTACCAAAATATTTTTAACTTAATAATCTACGGAACAAACCTTTGTCCAACCATATTCGGCAATCTTGTCAAATCACTCCCCATTCATTTTACAAATTTGCTCATGTTCACTTCACAAATTTGGAGTTGGTAACGCCAAATTCCATTTTAGGACATTCCTATTTGCTTTATCCGAGTTGTCGGTAAAGCAAATTTAGCACATTCCTATATCATAGGATAATATTTATTGAAAATGTCTTCAGCTTTATGGTCCTCTCTAGGCCTACCCACCTATATGATTGTAAGATATGTGGGAGTGGAGCAACGTGCTAGAATTCTATGGGGTCGAGTCTTATTTTTACATTGCCTTCGTGGTGGAAGTCCATAAAGGAATTCCGGTGGAATGGATTAGTAACCGAGGTCAACAACGCCAGTTCCCTGAATGATATGTCCACATAAACTGAACATTCAATTATTCCCCGTGGAATCCAACAATCGAATTAGAGCTCGGTCAGTCAACCCGTTAATGCGTTTGGTTGGGTAGGTTGTTCATTGACTTTGGAAGCTACACCATTGCAGTTTAGCTATAAAACAGTCGTTTGCAAATTTCAGTAGTCACTGCATTCACTTCTCATTGCTGGAATTCCTGCTAATTCTATTTTTCTGTACTCCATGAGAATGAAGCACAGCATGAAGACCAGTTCAAATATTAATGTTATTGCAATTAGGGTATTTATGTTTATTTATGTTTTCTCCAGCGTTGCTCATGTCTTTGCAGAAGCGCAGGGAACTAGAGTCGGATTTTACTTCTACAGTTGTCCTGGTGTTGAATATATAGTTAAATCCTCTATTCAATCACATTTTGGTTCTGACCAAACCATTGCACCAGGGCTGCTGAGGCTTTTCTTTCACGACTGCTTCATAAACGTAAGGATTTATATTTGATTTTCTTTATTTAAAGGAAATGGATTTGATAAGTGTATGATGAATGGGAGTGTCTTGATTGCAGGGCTGTGATGGATCCATATTGATTACTGGTCCCTCTGCAGAGAAAAATGCGCTCACAAATCTTGGGTTGCGAGGATTCGAGGTTATCGAAGATGTGAAGACCAAAGTAGAAGCTGCATGTCCAGGAGTTGTTTCATGCGCTGACATTCTCGCACTTTCTGTCCGTGATGCAGTAATTCTGGTATTCATCACTTTTCCCAATTGCATTTCTCAATTCATAGCAGCACTCTAAAGTCTAAACTTTCTTGCCACGACATTATTTCATGATATGTAGCTGCATGTTTTGAACTTTGGTTACATTACATCTTAATTTGAGTTTTGGGTAATGAAAGTGTTAATGTTATTGGCATTACAGACGAATGGACCGAGCTGGTCTGTCCCGACAGGAAGGAAAGACGGGTTGGTATCGTCTTCATCCGACGCCGCTAATTTGCCTACACCGTCCGATTCCGTTACCGTATTGAAGCAGAAGTTTGCAGACAAAGGCCTCACAACTGAAGATCTTGTCATCCTTGCTGGTGAGAGCTCTGCATGGTCTTTTCACTACATAGCTGCGGCCATTGTTGTTGCCGGTATAATTAACTTATGTGGGTTTTATATTTTTACATTCAGGGGCGCATACACTCGGAAAAACCGACTGCCAGTTTTTCAACTACCGCCTTTACAACTTCACATCGACAGGAGGCGCGGATCCGACAATCAATACGGCATATTTGAGTGATCTTCAATCCCAGTGTCCTTCGGGTGGTGACGGATCGAAGAGAGTTGATTTGGACAAGGGAAGCTCCACGACATTCGATGCGACTTTCTTCAACAACGTGAGAGATGGGAACGCTGCCCTTGAATCAGATCAGAGGCTTTGGGGGGACAATTCCACCAAACCTTTCGTGCAAAACTACGCAGGAGGGACCTTCGGTGTATCGAGCTTCAACTTGGCTTTCGCAAAATCTATGGTGAAGATGAGCAACATTGGAGTGAAGACAGGCACGGACGGCGAGATTCGTAAGGTCTGCTCCGCATTTAATTAATAATCAAAGAGCATATAGAAAGGTATCCTAATAAGAAAGTTGCTTTAATTCTATTAATAAGGCCGACTATCACTGCAGCCGCGACCAATCACGCAGACTGCAAGCGGCAATCTATAATAATGTATTGATAATTTCAGTATTGTTTGTTATGAGAGTGCAGCCGTGACTGGTCTCTTAAGCTGCAACCTCTAATAATGTATGCATGATTTGTCTAATGTCTGTTATAAGACTGCAGCCGTGATTGTTTACGGAGAATGAACGATGCAACCTCTAATGATGTACTCATAGTTTGTCTAGTGTCCGTTATAAGCCAAATAAGTAGCTCTCTGTAAAATGGTTATTCAATTTACATAGAAGTAAAGTAGCATTTGCATCAGATGTTGTAAAGGAAATGCGGTAAGGCATAAATTGAGGAACAATCAAGGCATAAATTGAGGAACAATCACGACATGGGAATGGGAAAATCTAACTTGCAATTTTTTTAACATGATGAATATAATGGACTTTGCTAATAAATCATCTAAACTACTTAGGTTGTCAAATGATTCATGAGGCTGATATTAAGATATTTACATGTTTCTCGATGATATAAGATATAATAATAAAATACAGCTTTTTGTAGTTGTCTTTATTACATTAGGTAGATATATATTTTCTTGTCGGCAACCATAATAAAAAAGTGCAACGATAATAAGAAAGTGCAAGCCTCATTTATGATTGTCTTTATTACATTATATAGATTACGATTTGAATTGTATATATTTTCCAGTAACAAGAATAATAAGAAAGTGCAAGCCTCACTAACTCCCTTTGAAAACCAAAACCAAAACCAATATTATATTGGGCAATTGCACTTTCTCCAAATATTTCTTCTTCAAGCATAACTTTCTACACTCGCTATCCTGCAAGAATCAATTGGTGTAATCATCAAAAAAAACTCCATCCATTATCTTACCACCTGAGGCCCATCATGTGCGTTTGTGAGCGATCAAAAATGTGGTGTAGTTATTTTAAAGCTAAGCCTTTGCAAAGTATTACTACGGTTCAATCATTAATACATCTCCAAGTCAAGATAATAGCAATGTAGGTTAAAGAAAAAAGCATTTTACAATTATAAGATATAAGATAGTCAGAGGGCAACATGTATGCTATAAAAGTAATTTTTATTTTGATGTACTCTAGTAGAGTTTGGAATTCTTTTAATCTAGATGTATCATGTATTGACAGTTTTGGATGATATTTGGTATAACAAATTATTTTTCTTAAGCTATTTTGGAGGTTACTCTCTTCATAAGTGTTCTTCAAGAGGAGTTTTTTAGCAATTTGAACAGTCAAGGTTGTATACCGTATCACTAAGTATGATTTTTTTTTTAGTTTTTCTTCTGGAATTGAGTTGTTATTGTTGAATTGAATTTATGCTGAAAAATATGAATAGTCAAGGTTGTATACTGTATCACTAAGTATGATTTTTTTCTTAGTTTTTCTTTTGGAATTGAGTTGTTATTGTTGAATTGAATTTATGCTAAAAAATATCAGAAAATGAGTGAATTTTTTACCCTTTAGAGACTATCAAATTCTAGAATATTCCCAAAATCTGCAATCTACATAGAATGCCTAACTTTTCTAAGAATGTTCAAGATTGAATATCATTCAATCAAAATACAAGATTTTTTTTATTTTCTTTTCACAATGCTGACAGTAACACTGTGAGTGTTTATGTACAGTGTTCTTTCTTTTTCAGCAAGAAAATAGCTTTAATATTACTGTGAGTTCTTGCTTTAATATTACTGTGAGTTTTTATGTACAGTGTTCTTTCTTTTTCAGCAAGCAAATAGCTTTAATGTTAAATACATCATACTGTAAAATGCTGCTATCAAAATCAGCAGAATCAAGATCATGCAAGACTAGATATAAAGTAAATTTTGATTTGATATTAATCTAATTTTTATATTGGATGGAAAAATAATATACTCAACTATAAAATACTCCTATCAAGATCATACAGACTAAATATCAACTCAAAATGCTGCTATCAAAATCATATCGACACACTAGACCGTCACACTCATTCCACTATAGATATCAACAGACTAAACTATCATACTCATTCCACTGTTATCAACAGACTAATCTATCATACTCATTCCACATACTCATCCCACTGTTTTGCACTAGACCATCACATTCATTCCACTGATTTGCATGAGACTAGTCTATCACACACATTCCACATTTCACTATTTTAAATAAGAACAAATTTTGACTTGATCGTATGTAGTTTGAAAATGAAAAATGGATAAAAATGAGTAAATTTTAAAATCTCTAAAATATATTAAAATCTACAAACTACACAAAAATACCATTAACCAATGTAAAATTAAATCTAAAACCCAACACCACCTTTGAGGCAATTTTTAAATCCAAATCCCACCCCACCCTGGACCCTTTCTATCCCTCCTAGACATACAACTATCCCTCCTCTAACTAAAACTATATCTAGGGAAAGCCCTCGTACCCTTTCTATCCCTCCTAGACATACAACTATCCCTCCTCTAACTAAAACTATATCTAGGGAAAGCCCTCGTATATCTCTTGCAACAAAAGCTAAACACGAAAAAAATGGTTGTAAGAACTAACTTCAATTAAAATAATTAATTAATGGTCTAGTGTCACCAAGCAAAAGTACAGTTGTGGAAATGTGGAAATGGAATGCTGCCTCCTCTTCCCCATTGAAATGGAATGTAATCATAGAAAGTAGTGAAATGAACACTCACACCCAGGCTTGCCACCGACATCTGTCCACTCAAGAGTTGGAAGGCATATAATCTAGTACTAAAGAAGGGAAATTCGAGACTATGTTATGGACAACAAAGGAAGTGGGTTCGCTGCCAATGCATTTCTAACCAAAGCCATGGTGAATTCAAATTCCAATAACACAGATGTTTTCCAAGTGTTGACATTCAGAGGTAATTTTCTGGACATCAGAACCTTATCGTTTATGGTTGGTTCTGCAAATTTGATTTTCTCTATTGTTTGGGCTCTGCTTCTTGTATTTGAAGGAGGTACTATTGAATGGTATGATAACTCCATGCAGCCCTATGAAGCTAGAGTTGTTGTGATAATGACGGCCATTCTTATTGCTTTGGGCATGGGTTGCTCGGATTTGATGTTACAGAAACCCGCTGCTTCAGCTACTGGCACATTTATGTCAGAGTCCTGATTTTGAGAGATATGTTCTAAGCTCCCATCATTGTTTGCCTTGGGATCAATTTCCTGTGCTGAGTGATTGGTAGAGTTGAAACTCACAAATTCCTGGCATTGGTCTTCAGGGGAGTCAGTGGTGGAAGTCTCCCTCCTACAACAAAAGCTAAACACAGAAAAAATGGTTGTAAGAACTAACTTCAATTAAAATAAATAAATAATTAATGGTCTAGTGTCACGAAGCAAAAGTACATTTGTGGAAATGGAAATGGAATTCTGCCTCCTCTTCCCCATTGAAATGCAATGTAATCATAGAAAGTAGTGAAATGAACACTCACACCCAGGCTTGCCACCGACACCCGTCCACTCAAGAGTTGGAAGGCATATAATCTAGTACTAAAGAAGGGAAATTTGAGACTATGTTGTGGACAGCAAAGGAAGTGGGTTCACTGCCAACGCATTTAAAACCAAAGCCATGGTGAAGTCAAATTCCAATAACACAGATGTTTGCCAAGTGTTGACATTCAGAGGTAATTTTCTGGACATCGGAACCTTATCATTTATGGTTGGTTTTGTAAATTTGCTTTGCTCTATTATTTGGGCTCTGCTTCTTATATTTAAAGGAGGTACTGTTGAATGGTATGATAACTCCATGCAGCCCTATGAAGCTAGAGTTGTTGTGATAATGATAGTCATTCTTATTGCTTTGGTCATGGGTTGCTTGGATTTGATGTTACAGAAACCAACTGCTTCAGCTATTGGCACATTTATGTCAGAGTCCTCATTTTGACAGATATGTTCTAATCTCCCATCATTATTTGCCTTGGGATCAATTTCCTGTGAAAAGTGATAGGTAGAGTTGAAACTCACAAATGCTTGGCAGTGGTCTTTAGGGCAGTCAGTGGTGGAAGTCATAGAAACATTAACTATCTCAGTGGATTCGACCCCACATTCAAATGTGGCAAAGCTTTGAAGAACAACTTTGACACCATGGATTCAACACGATGGATTTAACACCATGGACAATCTCTGGGCTCAAATCATGGAGAGTTGGACGATTCAAAATTTATTAATTAACTCAAAATTAATTAATTAATCAAGTGATTAACTATGGAAGTGAAGTGATTTAGCAGAGTTCTTACTACTGGAATTGTGAAGTGATTCAGCAGAGGTTTGTGAAGTGATTCAATAGAGTTCAAACTTAGTGAAGTGATTCAACAGAGTTGTGACTACTCGAATGGTGAAGTGATTCAACAGAGTTGCTACTCAAATTGTGAAGTGATTCAGTAGAGTTATTCGAGCCTATGGGATCCTGGGCAACTTATTCTGGACAGGTTAGACGTCCTGGGCAACTTATTCTGGACAGGTTAGACGTCTTGGGCAACTTATTCTAGACAAGTTAGACCAAAATGTCCTCTACATAAGAGTTCACTAGATAATGCATTCTACAAACCCCTCTCACATACTCAACTGCATGACTGCCCTATTCAAGAAGCCAGCTATTACAATAAGCATGTGAATGAAAATCACCTATACAATTTACCAATTACAACAACAACCAACCAACAAAAAAAAAATGTACTCAGCAGACTAAGGAAACAAACTGGTCAAGTAATAATCCTCAAAAGGGCCAATATACTCGGACTCTCCATTCAACTAGGTATTACCACCTATATTTTATCCTGATTTAGGTATATTTCTAGTAACAATTCACCAAACAGTAGTCAACCTATGTGATGAAACAATATCACCAAAAGTTCAAACTAAGCATGTTACCAATAAAACTGTTGGCTAAAGATATACACAGTCTTAATCATCCACTTCTACTTGCCTTCTTAGTATTATGCCTTTACCAACAGGTGTGTGATTAAGTTGTTTCTCATCTTTTATCAGCTACTAGGTTTGACAGAAAAGAAGTGAAAATTTCCTGCCTCCACTATCTAACAGATCTGCTAATTTATGAATCATTCAAAACTTGAACAGGCCAATATATTGAAATAACACCATTGAACTAAGAACATGAGAGCCTCAGAACTTGTGCCTCCATTTATAAGCTATCTTAACTAAGCCATTTCTTTTGGTAATCCAAATAACAAAAAACCATTCCATTTCTTGCCTTTAAAACAGATATTTTCATCCAACAACTTCTAGTGGCACACAGAGGTAGATTCATTGACTTTTACCATTCACGCCAGTCTTGGTATGCAGAGGCAGATTCATTGATTTTTACCATTCACACCAGTCTTGGCATGCAAAGGAAGAACAATGGACTTCTACAATTCACACATCTTCACTCAAGTGACTTAGCAGTATCCTCCTTGAAGAGGTGATTTAAGGAGTTGTCGAGATCACCATGTTGTCATTGTGCCATTGTGAGTGAAATCATTAGTGGATAGACCACAATGATGGAAAATTCATAATGGACCAGTTCAAACCTCCCAAGCCACTGTCAGGTTTTCGGCCTTGGGCTTCGACAACTCAATCAAAATCAAAACAAAGACAGCAGGGGGAAATATTAATATAGAAATTTGAACAACACAGTAACCTTCAATTGGCGATCCCCACCCACCAACCTTCAATTGTCCAGTTTTCTTATTGTAGGACCCCAAAATTCCATCTAACATCCACCCCTCTCTTGGGGGCAGGAGAGCTGATCCATCAACCCTTCATGTATGTGTGAGTCTAAATAAATCTAGATTGTGCACTGGGTTCATTGAATATGGGCATCAGCACAAAGATGTCTGCAACCAGGTTTGATATGCACTTTCTATAAGGACACATATCTCAAATTCACAGATATAGTGAACCAATAAAATATTGGACCTTTGAGTATGTAACCTTGACCTTCACAACCTCGAAGTGAATACCCCGGATTTAGATGGATCTTTGCTAGTACACATCAAATATCTCAATTTAAAATCAAAAAACCAAACATAGTCCATCTCAATCTCTCTTAGAATTCCAAATAAAGTTCTGACAATAGTTATAAACCAATAAAACTACCTGATCAAAGCAAACCGAAAAACCCAATTAGCTTATGATTTTTTTGTGCAGAAATGAAGATAAAGCATACAAACCTTCACACTGTCGAAGCCCACCAGATGCAAGAGAGCGTACTGCAACATACACCCATGTCCAGCGCTCAGCACAAACCGATCTTGGTTAAACCAATAGGGATTCTTAGGATTATACTTCATGACCTCATCATACAATATATGACCCATTGGGGCGCAGCCCATAGGCAACCTAGGGTGCCCAGAATTGGCCTTCTCGACAGCATCGATGGCCAGAAAACAGATAGCATTGATCGATTTCTCCACCAGCCCAGTGCTGGTGGCCTCCAGGGTCTCAATCATAGTAGCCCAGATGACCTTGGGGGCTGGTGATCTCAGGTGATCCAGGTGGATATTGGTGGCCACCTGCCAAGTCCACCTGGACCCCCACCATTGTCTTTCTCAACATTTTCAGTTTCCTTAATTGTAGCACAACTTACTATTTTTAGCAGTTTTTCAGGTCCTGAACTTCCGGAGCCGTTTTGAGGCCCTAAACGACGTTTTTTGGGGAATCCGGGGGCAACACGGGTCCATGGAATGGACTGATGTTGCCCGTTCCAACAATGATAGTGCTCGAATAGGTCTTTCTAATGAGCTATTGTACGCGTCAAACGGAGATCATATGCCAAAGTTATGACCCCGGGAAGTTGATGTACCAATTTACCCCAAACGGGGCCCACAGTTTGGCGTTTCATCTCCTAGGGTTAGGTTTTGGAATGTTAAGGGTTTTTCCATTTTTTCTCAACAATAAATAGGCCTTCGACCCTCATTGTAACACAGTTTAGAGGCATGTAGCCGTCACATCTCTTCTCAGAGATAAGCTACCATCGCCCTAGCTGGTTTATTTCCATTTTTGGTTGTAAGCATATTTTAGTATTTTCCATTAATGAAATGAAGTATTATTTCCGCTGCATCTTTGTGTATATGGTTATCTCTGTAATTTGTTGCGTTCCTGTTTAAATCCGGATCAGTGGTATCAGAGCGGTCTGTTTTTCTCTGTTTTTCTTTGCATGTCCCCAACAAGGTCGGGATATAAGGAGTTAGGGCTTGAACTGGTTGAACCTTTGCAAGACTAGCCTCGCAAATCTTGACGGCCTCCCATGGCGGACGAGAAGAAAGACGAGGGGGCAGGAGATCCCATCAAAATCTTGCTCGAAGAATCCCTCGAGCGACAACGGAACGCGATGATGGACAGCTTTGCCCAGATCCTTCAGCGGCTACCCAGAAGCGGCGCATCGGCTTCCAGCAGCTCCTCTGGAAACGCCACACCCTTTAAGGTACAAGTTAATTTTGAAATCCCCATATTCGAGGGTCAGATAGATGCCGATGCCGTAGATAAATGGTTAAATCTGCTAGAGGGTTATTTTTCTGTTCATGAATTTTCGAGTCGGGAAAAGATTGTTTTTGCTCTTCTCAAAGCAGCCCCCCACGTCAAGGACTGGTGGGAAACCTACTACGAGCAGAAGGATGAAAGTACTGGCTCACTATTTTTAGCCACACCCACCTGGGATTCATTCCAGGATGCCATCAAGGAGCAGTACTACCCTGTCGGAAGCTATGAGGATGAATACATAAAGTGGACCACGCTGCGGCAGGGAAGGGACCAAGACGTGCCGGAGTTCACCAATCTTTTCCATACGCTTCGCACAAAGTTGGGTATCAAGGATTCGGAGCAACATTTGATACTCGAATACCGTGGCTGCCTGCACAAGTACATCCAGGAAGAAATACAATTCCTAAACATCCCCTCGCTCGGCGCAGCATACCGATATGCCGTCAAGGTCGAGCAGAAGTTTAAACAAAAGAAGCGAGACTTTGGATCTGTGAATCCAAAGCAGGGGAAAGGTGCCCCTAAACCACAGAACAAAGGACAGAGCCAAGGTGGGACAGCCCAAGACAACCAACCGAAGCTGCAAGCAAAGAACAACGCCGCGAAGCCGAGAAAGGACACTGGAAAATGGTGCGAGTTCCATAAGTGCTCCACTCACAACACAAGTGAGTGTTGGGCCAAGCAGTCACTGGTGGCTGAGCTAAAGGTTTCAGAATCAGATGCATGTTCCGACTCTGAGTCAGAACCCGATAAGGGGTATGAAAAAGGGAAGCAGATCGTTGATGCGGATCCCAGCGCCACTGTTGCTACCGCAAAGATCCAGAAAAATGAACCAGAAGATCCAGAGGAGGAGGAGCGTCTCTTCCACTCCCAGATGTGGGTAAAGGGCTCCCCGATACAGTTCATTGTTGATAGCGGGAGTCAAAAGAACCTCATTTCGGCAGAGGTCGTGAAGCGGTTGGGCTTACCGACCACAGCACATCCACAACCATACACCATTGGGTGGCTTCACCAAGGGCGAGATCTTCGCGTGAGCCAGCAGTGTCGCCTTCCATACAACATCAAGCCCTTCACAGATGAGGTATTGTGTGACATTGCTCCCCTTGAAGTTTGTGATGTATTACTAGGACAACCATACTTGTGGAAGCGACATGCTGTGTATGAATCAAGGCCCCGTGCTGTTATTATTACATTGGGAAATAAGTTGTTCAGGATACCAGAGGTAGCACCACCTGCCGCCATCTCTTTGATTACTGCAAAACAATGCAGTAAGATCATTTCCAAAACCAGGAAATTTGTTTTCCTGATGATACGCCCTCAAGGGAAGAAGAAGACAGTGGCCGCGGCCTCCAAACGGGGTCCCTCTGCACGACAGCTACAGATGGACAAGATTGTGGAGGAGTACCAAGACATCTTCACCTCCCCGACAGGGGTTCCTCTGCACTGTCAAGTCAAGCACTCCATCGATCTGACCCCAGGTGCGCTGCTACCCAATGGACCAAGTTATCGGCGCTCCGTTCTGGAGATCAATGAAATCAAGAGGCAGATTCAGGAGCTCCTGCAGAAAGGTCACATCCGTCCGAGTTCATCGCCCTGTGGGAGCCCGATCGTGTTGGTATAGAAGAAGGATGGGACGTGGAGACTCTGTATTGACTATCAGGCGCTGAACAAGATCACTGTCCGTAATAGGTACCCGATCCCGCGGATTGATGACCTCCTAGACCAACTAAAGGGGGCGAAATATTTCAGCAAGATCGATCTGAAGTCAGGATATCACCAGGTACCAATCGAACCCTTAGATGTGTTGAAGACTGCCTTCAAATCCAAGGAGGGCCTCTTCGAATGGTTGGTCATGCCTTTCGGATTGACGAATGCTCCTGCAACCTTTATGAGGCTAATGGATGACATCTTGCGGCCATTCACCAACTCCTTTGTAGTAGTATACTTGGATGACATTCTGATCTTCAGCCAGAGTTGGGAAGAGCACCTCCACCACATCCGACAGGTTCTCCAAACACTGCGGCAACACAAGCTATGTGCCAATTTGGAGAAATGCACTTTTGGCATGACCGAGGTTCAGTATCTGGGATACATCATTGATGAACAGGGGGTGCATGTCGATCCAGCCAAGGTCCAAGTCATTCGGGATTGGCCCTCTCCAACCACTCTAATAGAGCTCCGTAGCTTTCTAGGTCTTGCCAACTTCTACTGCAGGTTTGTGCTGGGGTTTTCTCATATTTCTTGGCCCTTGAGTCAAGTCACCAAGGGAGGGGCGAAAGCAAAATTCTTTTGGTCTGAATCTTAACAGAAGGCATTCAGGGAATTGAAGGATCGCCTCTGCACGGCACCAGTGCTCGCGTTACCAGATTTACAACAACCATTTGAGGTTGAGACAGATGCCTCTGACTATGCTATTGGGGCAGTCCTTACTCAACATGGACATCCAGTGGCATATCACAGTGAAACGCTTTCAGACACAGTCCGGAAGTACCCCACTTATGATAAAGAGATGTATTCCATTGTAAAGGCCTGCCGACAATGGAAGCATTACATTTTGGGGAATAAACGGTCATCCACACAGACCACCGACCCCTGCGGTTCATACAGAGCCAAGGAAAATTGCAGAATGATCGCCATCAGAAGTGGTCTACATACCTGCAACAGTTTCACTTGAATATCAAGTATAAAAAGGGCAGCACCAATAATGTTGCAGATTGCCTCAGTCGACCACCGATCATGGCGCTGACCACCGTGCTCAACTCTTGTGGGCACGAGACTTCTGATTGGCCACTTCTCTACAAAAGCGACCCAGAATTCGGCCACACATACCAGACACTCTTGGAGGGTTGGCATGTTGCAGATTTTCACCTCCAGGGTGCCCTATTATGCCACCTCGGTCACCTTTGTGTTCCTTCAAGCGAGCGTGCCAAGATGATTTGGGAAGCACACTACAGTCGGGCTGCCGAGCATTTCGGGGTCGAGAAAATAGTGGCAGTACTGCAAAATTATTTCTATTGGCCGAATCTTCGACAGGATGTTGGGAAGTACATCCGATCATGTACTGCTTGTGCCATTGCCAAACCGACCATTAAGAAGCAAGGCCTCTATACCCCGTTGCCTACCCCTAGTCGACCTTGGGAATCCATATCCATGGATTACATGTCAGGCCTTCCTTCCACTAAGCATGGAAATGACTGTGTTTTTGTGGTCGTCGACAGGTTCTCGAAGATGGCCATTATGGTGGCTTGCAAGAAGAATATCACAGCAGAAGCCACTGCTAAACTCTTCTTTGAACGAGTGTGGGTGCACTTTGGGATCCCACAGTCTATCATCTCAGATCGGGACAGTCGGTTTCTCAGCACATTTTGGTCCAGTCTCTGGTCAATGCTGTACACCAAACTCACGAAGTCCACAACCTTCCATCCTCAAACTGATGGCCAGACAGAGGTTGTCAATAGGATGATTGTGCACATTCTGCGCATGTATAACTCAAAGCATCCACGCACATGGGACGAGAGCCTCCCCTATGTTCAGCACAGCTACAACCGAGCTCTTCACAGCTCCACTGGCCATAGCCTTTTTCAGGTGGGTTTGGGATTCCAGCCACTATGCCCCATTGATGTGGCCATGCCACTTGCAGCTACTCACATGAATTCAGCTCATGTCCAGTCTGAAACAGATAAGTCCACCAGCTTCATTGAGCGCATCCAACATATTCGCCAACAGGTCCATGACATTCTTGAGAAATCAAATGCCAAGTACAAGCAACAACATGATCAACATCGGGTGCCACACAAGTTTCAGGTGGGCGACAAAGTCTGGTTGCATTTGCAAAAGGAACGCCTTACTGGAGCCTATCAGAAATTGAGACCACTCCGATATGGTCCTTACACCATTACTAAGGCTATGGGAGACAATGCGTTTGAGCTCAGCATTCCCCCATTCCTTGGCCTGCACCCAGTGTTCAATGTGGACCGCCTTCGGCCATACTTTCCACCATTGCTAGACACATCCGACATTGCAGAATAGCTCAAACCCACAAAATTAAATCCAGATTGCATGGAACAAGCTGCAACTGATCGAATCATGGACACACAGATCAATAACACTCGCCAACAGAATATCCAACTGTATCGAGTTGTCAAAGCAGGCCAACTCCTTCAGCAGGGCAAGTGGCTCACCAGGGAACAAGTTCAGCAGAAGTTTCCTCATCTCATGGAGGAGCTCAACGCAATGGGGACCATTGCTTCCTAAGGGGGGAGGAATGATCCAGGTGGATATTGGTGGCCACCTGCCAATTCCACCTGGACCCCCACCATTGTCTTTCTCAGCATTTTCAGTTTCCTTACTTGTAGCACAACTTACTATTTTTAGCAGTTTTTCGGGTCATGAACTTCCAGAGCCGTTTTGAGGCCCTAAACGACGTTTTTTGCTCGGATAGATCTTTCTAATGAGCTATTGTACGCGTCAAACGGAGATCATATGCCAAAGTTACGACCCCGGGAAGTTGATGTACCAATTTACCCCAAACGGGGCCCACAGTTTGGCGTTTCATCTCCTAGGGTTAGGTTTTGGAATGTTAAGGGTTTTTCTATTGTTTCTCAACAATAAATATGCCTTCGAGCCTCATTGTAACACAGTTCAGAGGCATGTAGTCGTCACATCTCTTCTCAGAGATAAGCTACCATCGCACTAGCTGGTTTATTTCCATTTCTAGTTGTAAGCATATTTTAGTATTTTCCATTAATGAAATGAAGTATTATTTCCGCTGCATCTTTGTGTATATGGTTATCTCTGTAATTTGTTGCGTTCTTGTTTAAATCCGGATCATCAGGCACATATGGGATGAGCTTCTAGAAGAGTAGGCAACCTTACCATGTGACCGAAGCTTCAATCCTATGACTTTACTGAAGTCGAACCCCGCTGGCGAGGCAGAGGAGCTCAGGCGCTCAGACTGTGGGGCATTATTCAATGTGGTGGTAGTGACAGAGCTTGTAGAAGCCTGTGAGACAGTCAAGGAAGAGGCCATGGCGAAGGAATCCAAGGACAACCCAATTCAGATGCGCGACAGCTTAAGCTACCCAAATGCTCAAAATTCAAGCTTTGCGTCTGTGACTACCTATAACAAGTAGACTACCTATAACAAATAGACTACAGCGTTCATATATATTCTAAGATTAATAAGATTGAAAGGCCCTTACAACGATATCCAGATGATCCAGTCTGTTAAGAAGAGGAAAAGTGGTGGAAGCCACATGAGAAGACACTGGCTCTCCCCTTTGCTTTACGCTATTGGTTCCATTTCCATTCATAGCCTTATTACTTTCCTTTTCAATTGACTCATATCTCATTTGTTCACTACCTTTCTTACTAGACATCTTTCCATAGCTTGAGTCAACCTGTTCAGTTTCAACAGCATCACCAGCTGCTTCAGCTACTGGCACATTTATGTCAGTCCTGATTTTGAGATATATGTTCAGAGAAATGTGGATGCCTGGACCTCTGCAGATGCATTGTATTCTTCACAACGGCAAAGGTCATAAACCTGCTTGCTCTTAGGATGTCGAGAACCCTAAAACGACTGCCTCATTCCCAGTGCCTACTGCCATGTCTGAACTGCATGGAAAAAGGCTACCATGGCTACAACCAGGAAGTGCACCTGTTGCTTCGAGAGGAGCCAGAGGAGAGATTGTCGGAGGATGTGATACATGTGGAATTCTGTGTTGCTTCAGTTTGTGAAACTCTGAATCATATTCTTTGGAGATCCATGCAAGAAGACCTAATTTGCATCTGCATTCCAATGCATTGCTATGATGACTGGACAAAGGTACTCATCAGATCTTTGAAGTCTAAATATAAAGAATAGAGGAGTCACAGTCATGGTGGATGATGCCCTAGAAAATTACATGGCTCAGAGTGGAGGAGCACCGTTCTTGGAACTAGAAGAATACAAACAAAATTACACTAAACACTATAATAAACAATTCCCCATACATACCGAGTTGTTCCTCAGGCTGTCTAGTAATGAACAGGCTTAGGAACAGGGTTAGGGTTAGATGCACCCAGCCGAGCCAACAAACAGAGTTGAAAGAATTGCAAATAAGATTATGGTTATAATAGTGTAAATCAAGAATTAGTTCATTGACAGTTAGTAGTATCTAATGGTGGAAACACATTTAATCGTCTAACAATGGATCTGACGGTCAAGATTATGACAGAAAGGCAGTTGGGGGAGTTGATTTCAGAGCGAAACACCTTACGGCGTATTAATTTTTGTTTATAAGCTTAACCAAATAAGTGTAAGTATAAAGCTCTTAACATCAAATCATTCTGGAAATGTTTGACGAATACAAATAACATGGTATATTTCCTTTTGATTTGCTAGTTATTGACCATTATATACATGTAAATCTTGAATTTATTAAGACTCTATTTAATATTTCAATTTTATTTATTATATCCATGGATAATTTTATATTATGGGATTAACGATGATCTTTCAGCCTAATATGGAAATCAAAACTTAAAGGTTGTTTAGTGTTCATCGTTTAAGTTGAAATTGATATGATGTGGAAAAGTTAATTGTTTAGGAAGGGTCAAAGATTTGCATAAATTTTGGTGGGTAGTAATCACTAGTAAGTCTGCACATTTACATTTTTTCTATTATTTGTTAACATGTTGAAGGAAAAAAATGGTGGAAAGTAACTCCTGGTAAGGATATTTACATCTTGTTTCTATCCATTTTTATGCTAATTTTGGTGATTTTTTTATGTAGGTTAATAAAAATCACTACACAAATATTGCATTGTGAAAAGGTTATGGTTCAATCAAATGTGTGAAAAATAATTTTTTGAATAAGGATATTGTGAATAGCAACTAATCATCTATTTCCTTAACAATGAAAAATGACTACACAAATATCCAAAAATCATAGCCTAAATATGGCAAGTGCATCTAGAATTTATGGTAGAAAAATATGAGGTAGTTACCCACATGACATTTTATTGTGTAATGGTTGCAATAAGACCTTGTCCAATCACATGTTTAAAAAATATTTTTTCAATAAATTGAATAATAAATATTTGTTAATAAAACTTCAATACTCTATACTCTAAAACTTGTTAATGTAGAGGTATCCTGTAGGGAAAGCAAAGATATCTCAGATAATCTAAAGCTTACTAATTTTGAGGTACCTTATAGGGGAAGAAAAGATATCTCTATACTCTTTTGCAATAATTTCCTCCTTCTTCTATTGTGTAGAGAGTCCCTATGTGGAAATCTTTTGTTCACCATTTGAGTGAACCATGAAGACGAAAATAAATTCATAGTATGAGAAATTACTTTTCAAAACTACCTTTCCAAGGTTAATGAAATTATAGTCGTTAAAACTCCTTATGGTATCTTGTAGAGATGACCTCCCAAAGTAAGAATGACATTATGGGGTTGAGACTCATAAATAACATAACATTTCCACATATATGGTTTCCTAAGAGACATCATAGACATTTGGTGGGGAAACATCACATAGTACCTCATATTTAAAGGGCATGATTTCATAGGACATGAGGCATTGTTGATTTATGCAAGTGTTTTTGTCCCTTGCTTAATTGGGTAATGGTATACAGTTTGGAGTTTAGCATCGTCAACAACTTCAATCTCCTAATGACCTCACCTAACTTCATGTTCTTCTAGCTCTCGCTACCAATATTGAAATGTGTTGCAACCCCTTTCACCTACATCTATGGATGGAAGAGGCATCCCCCCTTATCAAGCTCATTTAACTCTTATTGTTGGATCTTTATGGAGATGATGATAGCAGTAGGTTTGGAAATAATGTATATCTACTTTTCCTTATCCTGCTCCAAATCAGAGTCTGAACCATCATCTAACTCTTTATCTTTAAGGTTGGCCAACAATGGTTATTTTGAGTGACATTCATTCAAGTTGTGCTATAGGATTCTGTGGAAATCACACCATTTTCTAGCATCCTTTGACTTCCCATTACACTTATTTTCCTATGACTTAAATTTTTCTCTCCTTGCTTTTCTCTTTGATATATGAGTGAGGAGCATATTTTATAGGTTTTTATCGAAGCGTATTCGTAGACCCAAACTCTTACTTATTCTTCTACTTAAATTTTTACTCGATTTTGATAGCATATCAATAAGTGGATCCCAGTGAATATCTGCCCAAGAAATCCATCTTTGTTTAGATGTACTTTTGTCAACCATTGGAGTACTCCAGATAAACTATCACTTGCAGTCTCTAATACATAGCTTTATGCATAAGGCACGGGGGCATCACCGACAAACCAATATTATATCACGTGCGTTCATATTGGGGCATTAAAAATGGAAAAATAAAAAAATAAAATATTTGGGTTATAATGAGGGCCTAAAGGGTTTTAATATACCATACAACAATATATATATAACATAAGGTATTTTTTATACATTTTGTTGGCCAAGTGGAGGGAAAAATACACCAAGCTTGGGGAAAAATTTGGGCTACACATGACAGCGAAAGGAAAGAGTTATTTTGGAGTCTAGCCTCTGCAACCCACTTGCAACTCCTTTCTACTCGTTTGAACCCTAGCAGGACAGCTATCGAGTTTGTCAACACTTGCCTCGGACTACACATCACAGCGGAGGGAAATAGTTATTTGGATTTGAGCCTTTACAACCCACCTGCAATGCCTTTCTGCTCATTTGAACTTGTTGTGCTATACAACAACCCTCCCCATTTCAAAATTTTCATCCATAAAACTTTAACAAGAAATGGGTCCCATTTTTTTTAAGACTTAGTTAAATCAATAATTCAATAATAATCGCATACTTTGATTTAACCATATAACACATGAAATTCCTTATGATAAGGTCCGATCTGATATAAATATCAACCAAGAACTTTTTGTAAAACAAACGTAAAATAATATGTCGCATCCTTTACTTAAATAATAGACTTAAAAGGCTCTCATTGGCAAATCTCCGATGCAATAATACTATCGAAAATCGCAAATCGCAAGTCAACAAAGAAGCATTCCAATAGTCCACTCAAATCTCCCGATGTGATAATATGATCGCAATCGACCATCCCTGAATGCATAAGACCATAACTATCTATTGGTAATCACCGATGCGATTTCATTAAAAGCGCACTTTTCGATAAAAGGTTTTTAAACGAATGTTTGCGGGTTTAAACCTTAAATAAATTATAAACGAAAAACAAACAATTTATTGATTATCCTGCCTTCCCATGATAACTCACTTTTATCAAAATTGGAGCTATGTATGGAAACAACTAAAGCTTAGCCTTTGTGCCTCTTGATCTGCGATATGCGATTTTCGCTAATCGCTGATCGGGAAAGTAAAGAGATCCACTTTAAAGCAATGTTAATAATATTTGAAATGCGACGTATCATTATGACATTTAAGTATCACAATTGGCAGTTACGGAAGTCATTAATTGGGCAGGTAAGGTTGAATCCTTCGAGAATTTCATCCGTGGTAATATTTGAGTTCATATTGCTTATCATGCTTGAATTACCATTATTCTTTTTACTCTGCATTGTCTTTGAGTAGGTTTTTCTCTGCTACTTTCTTTTGTTTCTTTTACAGAGCAAGTCTGAACTAATGAATCCAGAGAAGATGACGAAGGTGTCAATGAAACCAAAGGCCCCTGTTGTAGCCAAAGTGAAGCCAGTGAAGAAGGTCTTGATATCTGATACTACTTGCCTCGGTCTAGGCCAGGCTTCATGGGAAAGTATTTACAACTTATTGGAAGTCGAGGATCTGGAAGAAATCGAAGAAGTAGTGGCAACAACAGATTCCACTAACAAGTCAGAGAATACTCTTAAGGATTTGGTCAGTTCCTATCTTCATAGAATAACAGCCCGAGCCAAAGTTTTACCCTATAATGACTTGGTCAGATGGGTTATTGGAAGCATCAATATCACATGCAGAACTTTCTTTACAGTTGATGAAAGAATGTTCGAATCGTTCAGAGTGGAAGATATCAAAAGAATGTACCATTTTCCTGAACCGCGGAGGCGATATAACAAAGCATTTTTGGAGGCTTTCGCCAATGAAAACGTCATCGAATTAGACCCTATCAGACAATGGAGGCATTTTCCGACCAATCACAAGCATAATCATCGGGTATGTACTCCCTAGACTCATTGGCATCTCCTCGTTGTTATGTTGGTGCTATGATGTGCAGACTCTTTAGAGTCCATGATTCTGCCAAATTTTCTATAGAGATGGTACCTTTAATGGAGGCTGCAGTTAATTCTTGTATCATGGATTGGGCAACCATTTTATCTGATAAAATGGCCAACCAAATACTTGATTATAGGAAAAACAGGTTCGTGACTACAAGGGTAATACCCCCATTTTATATGAGTGCTTATAATATGGACACTATTTTTTTCAATTTTGAACATCCCATTCTAGGATGGAAATGGACTCCATAGGACCTGAACCCCATTCATACCTATGGTAAGGAATTATGGAAAACCCATTACAAAAATCATCTTTATAGAATCTGTCATGGTTTCATCCTCCCCGTGTATTATACCATATTCAATAAACCCACTCCTAGGTTGGCCGAGGAAGCTCGTGTCGACCTAACTGCAATTGGTAGTTGGTTTGGTGAAGAAAAGTTTACCTACATTAGACTTTTTAGCAGCACTACTGACCCACATGTTCTTCCCTTATACATCCCTGATAAGTTACTTGCCAGAGAAATAGCATATCAGATAACAGTAGAACGAATGTCAAGGAATGTAAAGGAGTCTAAAAAACATATGTGGCCTTCACTTCTCAGGCCAAGATTGCCAAGTTTGAACATGAGAAGGATAATTATGATGATTTGCTTGCTTCAGCCGAGTTATTTTATCAAGTGAAACAACTGGAAAAAATTAAATTGGGAGCAAAGGGACTAGAGGAATTTTACAAGTTCAAGACACACAGATTGGAGAACCCACCTCTGGACTTGTTAAGTGCTACCTCTATGGTGCAACCAGAAGGCCACAGTGAAGAGAAAATTATTGAAAAAAATCCTGAAAAGGAAAAGATCCCAGAAAAGGAGAAAACACGAGAAGGAACTAGTCAGCTCCTTGATACGAATATCAATATTGATCCTACTTTACTCAAAGAATATGAGCAGTTCAACCTAATCATCAATAACAAAAATAGATCACAAGAGCTCACTACACCAAAATTGTCAACAATACAAAAGCCATAAGTTATTAATGTTTCGATTAAAGGGACAAGCGGCCTACCCAGTTTTCAACAGGACATAGTGATCATTCCTGAGAATCCTACAGAAGAGATTGTACTATGAACTGAAGAAATACCACCTCTTGATGATTTCTATAGTCCGAAGCACAGGGCTGTAGTTAAAAGGCAGAGGAAGAAGAGGAAAATTGATCAAAGTCCTAGTTTAACTCCTCAGGTAGAAATGACAAATGTGGTATGGAAAGCAGAATTCAATCCCTCTGAGGATTTAACAAAACTATATTAGTATGCAGGAGCTTACACAACAGTGAAAATGGATAAAGCCTCTGAGGTCAACCACCTAATGAGGGAAAAGGATCAGACAATTACCCAACTTGAGGTGCAATCGGCAGAGTAACAACAAAAGATAAATCAACTTGAACAACAGGTAATAGAGCACAGGCAGCAAAATGAACGATTAAAAGAGTAGCTGAAACTAGAGAAACAAAGGATTGATAAGCAGGCTCTCCACAAACAACACGAGTTGTCTCATGAATTGAGCAGGCTTCAGATGTTAAGTGAGCAATAAAATAAGGCAAAGGAAGATCAAATCGCAGAAATGAAGGAATATATAGAGAGGTACAATGATTATCCACAGGTAGTGAATTCAAAACAGAATCCTTGGAAATAACCAGAGCCTTGTCCCGACATTTGGATATTCTTTGCCACAATATATCATTGGCTAACCCCTTATGCAATATCTCTACATCAATGATCAAGAAGACAGTAGACGCGAGACTTGAATTAGAAAATGCAAATGAAAGGTTAACCAAATTTCTGTCCTGGCAAGATTCCACAGAAGGAATGGCTGCCAACCTGCCAAGAATACAAGAATCGCATAAGGAAATCATGTTTTCCGAATGGGAGTCCCAGCTAATGAAAGCTAAAAGAGTGACCTCTAGATGAAGAACTGCAACGAATGGTCTTATCGAATTGATAAATAACAGTTTGCATATGTCTAATTTGATCACCAATTGCTCTCCAGGTAAACTCCCAAAAGCAAAATCATTGGAACAACATTGGAAACAGGAGCTAGTGTATAGCGAAAAATATATTGGGGGAATCCAAAGCTTGACATGGGAAACATTCTGGCATTTCCTAGTCAAGCCACATAGCCAGCATATGGCGATGAAATGTCTTTCGGATGCAGTCAACTGCATGATCTTCGAACTCTTCGATGCCACCTATACAGCTCAGCTACACTCCAGGATGAGTCAGCCTCCAGAAATCCAGCCTATGCTCACAATCTGTTAGCTGCAATCAAAGGAAAAGAAACTGATACAATGAATTCATTCAACCGCTACAACACCGCTATTTTCATGATAAATCCGAGATTTATATGTTTATAGTTAGACCAGTGCATATCGATTTTTATTGATAGTTTTTTTCATTTTTAGTATTTAAGACCCTTTCATGTATTTAGAAAGGGTCTACAATTTGTATTAAAACTTGACTTGGGAGTTGCACTACTGTACTTCTAATATTTTTTTATCACAAACTAGACCAAAGTTCTGCATTTTTGTCAAAGAGGCTTTTATAAGATTTGCACTTTTGCATCTGTTGAAGGTGTATGGGTGAATTCAAATGCATACGGTACTATTATCACTGTTTTTATCTTGTTTCTCCATGCAAATGAACATTTCTCTACATTGCTATTATATATATATATATATATATATATATATATATATATATCAAGCAATTCTTTAGCTTTTCATTTCTAAATGTTTTAGAATTGTTATCATTTGGATATATATCTCAATGATATATATTATGATCAATGTGATAATGTTTTTATTATTACTTTGTTTAACTACTTAAACAAAGTAATCATCATATGAATGCATATTTCTATTTTATGAATAAGTCATCTTTATGGTTATTTGTTTACTAGAAACAATCAAGAATCGTGTTGTTAAAAGAATACCCTCAGGATAGATCAGTTATATTTGTATATTTTTTCATTGTAGGATAAAACACTTATCACATTTGTTATACACTACAAACCAATCATCCATCAACTCATATATCACTGGGAAACTAGTTCTATTACATCCAATTAGAGCCACTACACCGAATAGAAAAGGAGTTGCACTAAGGTCTGGGCCAGGTGGTTTTCCCTGATGTTGATGCAGCGATTTTAGAGGCATCAACATTTTTGGTGCTAGAAGGAGGGCTTGAACTGTGAATGGCGCGAAAATCTAAATCTATAGCTCATTCGGAGAGTAAATCTCCCTCACCATCTCCTTCAACTTCACCCTTGCATTCCAAATCTCCAATTCCCAAGCGAGAAGTTGAAAAGACAACACCCACTGCTGAAAATTTGAACATATCGGACAAATTTGCTCTTGAACCCCCTAAAGATCAATTTTTAATTCATAAAATTCAAGGGTTTTCAATATCTCAAGATCAGTCTGAGTTATCCCAAGGCAGTGTGATTTCGCAATACATTCCTTCTCAGCCTCTTACAAGGTTACAGAGTGAAAAACTTGGTATTGAACCAACATAATTTCCTCTACCTAGTCAGAAAAGAGCTAGGAAGACACCTTTAGAGTCTAACAGTGAGATTTTGTCATCATCATCATCCATTTCATCCAATCCATTGCGAAGTCAACCATCCACTCCTCAACTTCATATTATAGCTCAACAGGGTACAGGTACTCCAACATCTCCTATCCAGTCACTTAAATCTACATCCTCAACTTCCTCTGTTGTTACTGCAACAATGGTACATAACCAACCATAACCAAGACCATGGACAAATCCAGGCGCAGTCGCAATGCTTGCACCCCTGAGTTAATTACCGGCCCACCCTGAATTATGGTTGTCAAAGTTTAACCTAGATATCGGCATACTAGCAGAAGAACACATAAACAACTTTATGTTGTCAATAAACCTAAATAGAGTGACTGAAGAAGATGCAGTTGTGAGGCTCTCCCCATACACCTTACAAGGAGCAGCTGGATCATGGTATTTTTCACTACTGGCAGGATCCATTAATAGTTGGAATGCTTTTCAAGAGCAGTTTTTGACCAAGTTCGGAGATGATGGATCCACAGTGAAATTAATCAATGATCTCTCCAATCTTAAAACTGAATCAAAAGAACCCATCAAAGATTTCAACTCGTGATTTAATAAGCTCTTAAATAAAATCCCTTCTACATCTAAACCCAGGGAAGAGGTCCGAAGCGAAAGGTATATATCTGCTTTACCTTCAAATATAGCATTCTTCGTTGATAGGGCTGCAAAACCCACCTTAGAGAGAATATGAAAGAAGTGATCGCCGTTGAAAAATGTATTATTGCTTTAGAGAAGAAAACCACTCTTGAGGAAAGAAAGTCAAAAAAAGTTACTTTTAAAGATGATTTGAAAAAGAAAGTAGCTAAAGATCCACACAATATGGAGGGCTTGCAAAACGTTTTAAAGACCATGTCCAATGAAATGGTAGAGATAAAAAAACAGGTAGCTGAAACCTCCACTAAAAATCCATTTAGGAACTTCAAAAGAACTGAATTAAAACCACCTAATGCCATATCTAATGTAGAATCAGATCTAGATAATGATGAGGATGAAGACACAGTCTTATCATCAGAGGAAACAGAAGAAGATGAGATAGTTGAATATCACGGCATGTGGGACTTCATTTTTCCTAATTCTGACACTGAAGACAAATAGGAAGCTCTCCCAATAAATACTAGAAGTAAAGTCGCAGCAGAGCCTGTTCAACCAACTCAAAAGAAGAAAAATTCAAGCCCTACTTCCAAAGATAAGGCTCCCATCAAGAAGTCTACAGTGCTGCCAACTCAAAATCAGCTATCATCTTCCAATCCACCCTCATCATCTAAGACGTTAGTAGTCTCTGACTCTAGGGATTACAACATTACTGAAGACATGAAGAAGACTAGAGAAAATATCTCTTTGTTTGAGCTTAGAAAACTCAAACATCAACAGAAGTTGTTGCTCAAAGAATTAAACGCAATACCTTCTTCCCCTCTTCCAAATGTTGTATTATCCAAAGCAGCCAAAGGAACAAGAAAGCCACCATCAGATAAAGTAGATGCTACCGATGTTGTTTTGATTGGAGATAGATCTAATTTTCATACACCTCCTTTTCTCTTGACCTATGAAATCTACAATAGAAATCTGCACAATTGCTTAATAGATTCAGGGGCTTCATCAAATATAATGCCAACCTTCCTTTGCTCAAAACTGAACATTGAGCCCCAAAAGTCTACAGTGCATATTGTTCAGTTGGATCGAATTAAGGTTCAAGTCTTGGGAGAGATTAATTCAATCACCATTAGGTTATCAGGTGATCCTAGAGTGGTACAGAGAATTGATATATTGATTGCTGACATCCCTGAGTTTTATGGGTTAATTTTAAGCAGGGATTGGTCTGAGAAACTCCATGGTTACATTTCTACCAAATGGTCTCATATGTGGCTTCGCTATAAAGGAAAACCAAATCAAATTAAGATCGATTGGGAGAAGCACATGACTCATTGTAACAGAGTTTGAGCAGGAAAATCAATCCATAGCTTTGAATAATAACATTCTCAGAAATTACTCAGTTGAATCATTCTTTGGTAATTTTAATGCTCAATTATCACCTTTTTCTGTTAATAGTTTCACATCTTAGATTGAAAACTTTTCACATACACATACATCTATGTGTGTGACTATCATTGAAGAAATTGTAAATAAACCTGTAGATAAGATTGTATTTTGGTCTTTATATTTTGATGGGTCAAAATCCAATGATGGTGCAGGAGCAGGATGTATCTTAGTTAGTCCTAAGGGGGAAAAAACTATGCTCTCATGCAGGCTGGAATTTGAGTGTACAAATAATACTGTTGAATATGAGGCATTGATTCAAGGGCTTTACAAAGCGATAGTCTTGAAGATTCAATATTTAAAAGTATTTGGTAATTCTGAGATTTTCATCAAACAGGTAAGGAATACTATCCATTTCCTTTCTGGACATGTCAGGCATTATCAGTCCTTGGTTCAAGACCTTATATCTCATTTTTTAGCATTTAATATTTCTCCCATTCCTCGAATGGAGCAGCTAATTTATTAGCTAATGTTTCTTCTAAGCTTCTCCCATCCGAGGATTACAGCCCTGATAGGTTTTCAGTCGAATTGATTTTTAGACCATCTGTTCCTGACAATGTCACCAATTGGCGAGTATTTAATCATGACAAAGACATTTTGACTTTCTTAACTTCTGAGAAATCCTATGATAACTAGATTATCGACGAGAATGATCATGATCTTCAAATAAAACAAAGATCGGTTGAGAATTCCATGCCTAAATCTGTGATCAAACTTGAAGATCTTTATGATATAAAGGATAGGTTTAAACAAGTTACTAATTCAAAACTTCAAAATTCTACTTTGAGGTTTGAATTAATAAATCTTGGCACAAAGGCCAAGCCACAAAATATTAATCTGGGACTACGGCTCACCTCAGAAGAAAGATTTTTCTTTATCAAATTATTGAATAAATATAAAAATGTTTTTGCTTGGAATTATGACGATCTAAAAATGTATGATACTTCTATATACAATTCCAATGATTTCTGAGGAGAAACCTGTACAGCAAAAATTGAGGAAAATACATCCTAATATTGAGAGTCAGATCAAAGTAGAATTGAATAAACTCTTGAAAGCTAAGATAATTTTCCCAGTCAGACATTCGAAATGGGTTTCTAACTTAGTACCTGTTAGAAAGAAAAACGGTGATATTAGGATCTGCATCGATTTCAGAAATCTCAATAAGGCAAGCCAAAATGATAATTTCCCACTGCCAACAATGGAACAAACTCTTCATTCGGTCGTTGGTTTCGAATTAAAGTCCTTTTTGGATGGTTTTTCTAGATATAACCAAATATTGGTGAATCTAGATGACAAACTAAAGACTACTTTCAGAACCAAATGGAGAACATATGCCTACCAGAAAATGCCTTTTCGGTCTGATTAATGCTGGAGCTACCTTACAAAGAGCAATGGATATAGAATTCAAGGGTTTGATTAATAAGTCAGTTGTTGTCTATTTAGATGACATAATTGTCTTCTCCAGGAAAAGAGAAAATCGTCTACATGATTTGAAACAAATCTTTGAACGCTGTAAAAGGTATGGGATTTCATTAAATCCCAAGAAATTAGTCTTCACTCTTGATCAAGGGAAACTTTTAGGGTTTATCATATCTAAAGATGGAATTTATATTGATCCGGAAAGAATCAAGGAGATTTCTGATATTCCTCTACCACACAGTAAAAAATCAAGGCAATCATTTTTAGGTCAAATAAATTTTTTAAAAAGATTTTTTTGTGATTTTTCACAAATTGTTTTACCTTTACAGACCATGATTAAGAAAAAATCAATGTTTAGATGGGGGAAAAATGAAAAGGAAGCTTTTGATTCAATCAAACAGGTGATCATTAATGCTCTTGCATTAAACACTCCAAATTTTTCTAATCGCTTTATTTTATATACTTTATCTTCCGAAACTTCTTAGGCAGCCGTGTTGACACAAATCAATGATCAGAAAGTTGAAGCACCCATATCCTTTTTCTGTTCTAATCTACAAGATGCAGAACTTAATTATTATGAAGTAGAAAAGCAAGCTTTCGCTGTGTTCAAATCTATTAAACACTTTAGGCCATTCCTCCTCAAGACTCATACAAAAGTAATAGTCTCATTCTCTACAGTTAGACAATTACTAGTCCATAGGGAAGTAGGAGAGAAGAGAGCCAACTGGGTTACAACATTGCAAGAATATGATTTAGATATTAAACTAGCGAAAATTGTAAGAGGTCAAGGTTTTTGTAGGTCATTAGCAAGAGCTTCAAACATTCCGGAACATGAAGATTCAGACAATGCTCAGAAAATAAATGAGATTTTGTCTTTTATTTAAAAAATGGATATGCTCCTCCTAATCTCTCTAACAAAAACAAACGTGCCTTGAAGTTGAAAGCAAAACACTTCGAAATGATTGATGATGTGTTCTTTATAAGGAATTATGATTCAGTTCTGTTAAGATGCCTTGAAAAAACTGAAGCACAAAAGGTGTTGCAAGAATTACATGATGGTCGAGCGGGTGGACATTTTGGAGATGATACAACAGCTCACAAGATAATACATGCTAGATATTATTGGCCCACTTTATTCAAATATTCCCATGACTATGTAAGGAAATACAAAATATGCCAAACTACCATTGGAAGACAAAGGAGGCGAGCCTTTCCTTTGCAACCAGTCAACATTTAACAACCCTTCGAACAATGGGGACTGGATATCATGGGAGAGATTGTTCCTCATTCTTCCAAACATCACAGATATATTGTTACAGCCACAGATTACTTCACAAAGTGGGTAGAATCAATTCCTTTGAAGGTAGCCAACTCTGATGCGATCATCGAATTCATCGATTAATTCATCATTACCAGGTTTGGCGTACCTAATGCTCTCATTTTGTATAATGCATCTTATTTTTCTGGAAATACCATTCTTGAATTTTCTATTAAAAGAGGATTTAAATTGAAATATTCTGGAAACTATTATCCTCAGGGTAATGGTTTAGCAGAATCAACCAACAAAAATCTTATCAACATTATTAAGAGAACTATTGACTAGAATCACAAGAATTGGCAAGAGTCTTTGATATTTGCATTATGGGAAGACCACATAACAAAGAAGACCTCAATAGGTACTTCTCCATTCAATTTAGTGTATGGGAAAGAAGCTGTAATACCAACAAACTTAGCACTCTCATCTCTAGCCCTAGTGCAATTCATTGAAGAAAATCCCTCCTCTTCTATTTAATTAAGATATGATCAAATCCTTAAATTAGAAGAAGAAAGGGAAAAAGCTAGAATTACACATGCAAAACATCAACAGATTATTAAATCTTCTTTTGATACAAATTCTTCCGGCCAAATTTTTTTACAAATTGGTGATCTTGTTTTGAAATGGGACAAAGCACACGAGGACAAGGGTAAACATACTAAATTTTAAAAGATGTGGCTTGGACCATTTCAAATCATTGAGAAGATAGGCTCATCAACGTTCATATTGCAAGATCTATCAGGAAACAGAGATTCTCTTCTTGTCAATGGGCTTATCTTGAAAAAATTCTTTACTTAAAGAGGTAACTCCTTCTTACTTGTAAATATTCATTATGCAGTTTTGTTTGTTTGAATTTTTTTTTTTTTTAGGAAATAAAGTTGTAAATAGTCTTCTATTGACCTTTTACTATTTAAAAGTTATTTAAGAAAGTATTGTAAATACTTACTTTCGATAGATGGAAACCTTTAAGGAAGAGGCTACAGTTTTAGAAGGTTAGATAAAAATAAAACTCTGAGAACCACTTCTAAATTTGTAAAATCTTCACAAGTCTTGAAAATATTGTAAATCATTCTAGGTTTTAAAAATCCAAAAGAGGTTACTTGTAAAAAGTAAAGACTTTTAAAAACTTAGCATCTACAACTCTTAAATTGTCATCCATGGACTCTTAAGGAGCAAGTCATTCACCCCATCCATTAAGTTTGTGATTTTTTCAGAGTGTAATTCTAAAATACGTTAGATATAAAAGATAAGAGGTCTCATTATGAGCCTGCTTACCATGATCATAGGGAACTAATTAAACTAACATTACCAATACTACATATCAAAACAGGGTAATGGCTTATAATCATAAGACAAGGGGTCTCATCACGACCTGACTTGTTCAGTTCAATTACAACGAGTGAATGACATTGTCAACAGCTGGCTACCAAACCAGGACAATGGCTTTTTATCTTTTAAGGAAATAAAAAAGAAAAATATATATATGTGTGTGTGTGTAAACATATCTTTTTGAATTATTTCTCAAAAGTTATACTCTTAGATGGATGAGACAATGAATGATTAATTGGTTAAAAGGTAACCCTGTTGAGACTATAAACGTCTGCTGGCAGCAGAGGCACTACCTCTGACAAAAGAGTAAACTTAAAAGTTGAGTTTGAGAAGCCCCATGCTTTATCTATACCAACCAATCAAAGTTTGAATAAGCCCAGAATAAGAATTTATTTTTAAGATTAGAAAAGGAATTACAAAAATATACTTCTATTATTATATTCAGAGTTAATCTTTATCCAATTATTCTTAGATTTGTTTTATTTATCCTCAATGGTTTCCAGATTAAGAAAGTTATAGATATTGCATTTATTTCTCAGGGATAATTGTTTCTCCCAGTGGATCACTAGTTGTTGTGTTATACAATAACCCTCCCCATTTCAAAATTTTCATCCATAAAACTTTAACAAGAAATGGGTCCCCTTTTTTTAAGACTTAGTTAAATCAATAATTCAATAATAATCACATGCTTTGATTTAACCATATAACACATGAAAGTCCTTATGATAAGGTCCGATTTGATATAAATATCAACCAAGACCTTTTTGTAAAACAAATGTAAAATAATATGTCGCATCCTTTATTTAAAGAATAGACTTAAAAGGCTCTCATTGGTAAATCTCCTATGCAATTATACTATCGGAAATCACAAATCACAATTCAACAAAGAAGCATTCCAATAGTCCACTCAAATCTCTTGATGTGATAATCTAATCACAATTGGCCATCGCTAAATGCATAAGACCATAACTATCTATTGGCAATCGTCGATGCGATTTCATTAAAATCGCACTTTTCGATAAAAGGTTGTTAAATGAATGTTTGCAAGTTTAAAACTTAAATCAATTATAAACGAAAAACAAAAAATTTATTGATTATCCCGCCTTCCCATGATAACTAACTTTTATCACAATTGGAGTTATGTATGAAAACAGCTAAAGCTTAGCCTTTGTGCCTCCCGATCTACGATATGCGATTTTCGCTAATCGCTGATCGGTAAAGTCAAGAGATCCACTTTAAATCAATGTTAATAATATGTGTGATGCGACATATCATTATGACGTTTAAGTATCACGATTGGCGGTTACGAAAGTCATTAATTGGGCAGTTAAGGTTGAATCCTTCGAGGATTTCATCCATGGTAATATTTGAGTTCGTATTGCTTATCACGCTTGAATTACCATTATTCTTTTTACTCTATGTTGTCTTTGAATGAGTTTTTCTCTGTTACGCTTTTTTGTTTCTTTTATAGAGAAAATCCAAACTAATGAATCCAGTGAAGATGACGAAGAAGTCAAAGAAACCAAAGGCCCCCATTGTAGCTAAAGAGGAGACAGTGAAGAAGGTCTTGATATCTGATGCTACTTGCCTCGGTCTAGGCCAAGCTTCATGGGAAAGTATTTACAACTTACTGGAGGTCGAGGATCTGGAAGAAATCAAAGAAGTAGTGGCAACAACAAATTCCATTGACAACTCAGAGAATACTCTTAAGGATTTGGCCAGCTCCTATCTTCATAGAATAGCAACCCAAGCCAAAGTTTTACCCTATAATGACTTGGTCAGATGGGTTATTGAAAGCATCAATATCATAGACAGAACTTTGTTTATGGCTGATGGAAGAATGTTCGGATCGTTCAGAGCAAAAGATATCAAAAGAATGTACCATTTTCCTGAACTGCAGAAGCGATATAACAAAGCATTTATGGAGGCTTTCACCAAAGAAAACACCATTGAATCAGACCCTATCGGACAATGGAGGCATTTTCCGACCAAGCACAACCATGAATCATCAGGTATGTACTTCGTAGACTCATTGGCATCTCCTTACTGTTATTCTAGTGTTATGATGTGCAGACTCTTTGGAGTCCATGATTCTGCCAAATTTTCTATAGAGATGGTACCTTTAATGGAGGTTGCAGTTAATTCTTGTATCATGGATTGGGTGACCATTTTTTCTGATAAAATGACCAACCAAATACTTGATTATAGGAAAAACAGGTTCGTGACTACCTGGCTAATACCCCCATTTTATCTGAGTGCTTATATTATGGACACTATCTGTTTCAATTCTGAATATCCCATTCTAGGATGGAAATGGATTCCACAGGACCTGAACCCCCTTCATATCTATCATAAGGAATTATGGAAAGCCCATTACAAAAATCATATTTATAGAATCTGTCATGGTTTCATCCTCCCCGTGTATTATGCCATATTCAATAAACCTTCTCCTAGGTTGTACGAGGAAGCCTATGTTGACCTAACTACAATTGGTAGTTGATTTGGTGAAGAAAAGTTCACCTACATTAGACTTTTTGGCAGCACTACTGACCCACATGTTCTTCCCTTATACATCCTTGATAAGTTACTTTCCAGAGAATTAGCATATCAGATAATAGTAGAAGGGATGTCAAGGAACCTAAACGAGTCTAAAAAGCATATGTGGCCTTCATTCCCCCTCCAATGTGGTGATTTCATGCTACATGACTTCAAACATGCAGAGAAGGAAGCTGAGAAAATAACAATGTTAAAGTTAACAGTCATCCCAAAAAGGCAGTATGATCCTAAGTCTGTTGCCTACAATGTCACTTCTCAGGCCAAGATCGCCAAGTTTGAACATGAGAAGGATAATTATGACAATTTGTTTTCTTCAACCGAGTTATTTTATCAAGTGAAACAACTGGCAAAAATTAAATTGGTAACGGAGGGACTAGAGGAATTTTACAAGTTCAAGACACAGGGATTGGAGACCCTACCTCTGGACTTGTTAAGTACTACCTCTATGGTGCAACCAGAAGGCCACAGTGAAGAGAAAATTATTGAAAGAACTCCTGAAAAGGAAAAGATCCTAGAAAGGGAGCAGACACAGGAAGGAACTAGTGAGCTCCTTGATACGAATATTAATATTGATCCTACTTTACTCAAATAATATGAGAAGTTCAACCTAATCATCAATAACCCAAATAGATCACAAGAGCTCACTACACCAAAATTTCCAACAATACAAAAGGCAGAAGTTATTAGTGTTTCAATTGAAGGGACAAGCGACCTACCCAGTGTTCAGTAGGACATAGAGATCATTCCCGAGAATCCTACAGAAAAGATTGTACTACGAACTGAAGAAATACCACCTCTTGATGTCTTCTACAGTCTGAAGCACAGGGTTGTAGTTAAAAGGCAGAGGAAGAAGAGGAAAATTGATCAAAGTCCTCTTTTAACTCCTCAGGTAGAAATGATGAATATGGTATGGAAAGCAGAAGTCAATCCCTCTGAGAATTTAACAAAACTATCTCAGTATACAGGAGCTTACACAATAGCGACAATGGATAAAGCCTCTGAGGTCAGCCACCTGATTAGGGAAAAGGATCAGACAATTAACAAACTTGAGGTGCAATTGGCAGAGTAACAACAAAAGATAAATCAGCTTAAACAACAGGTAATAGAGCACAAGCAGCAAAATGAGCGACTAAAAGAGCAGCTGAAACTAGAGAAACAAAGGATTGATAAGTAGGCTCTCCACAAACAACACTAGTTGTCTCAAGAATTGAGCAGGCTTCAGATGTTAAGTGAGCAAGAAAAGAAGGCAAAGGAAGATCAAATTTCACAAATGAAAGAACAGATAGAGAGGTACAAGGGTTATCCATAGGTAAGTGAATTTAGAACAGAAGCCTTGGAAATAACCAAAGCTTTGTCCCAACAGTTGGATATTTTTTGCCACAATATATCATTGGCTAACCCCTTATGCGATATCTCTACATCAATGATTGAGAAGGAAGTAGATGCCAGACTTGAATTAGAAAAGGCAGATGAAAGGTTAACCAATTTTTTGTCCTGGCAAGATTCCAAAGAAGGAATGGCTGCCAACCTGCCAAGAATACAAGAATCGCATAAGGAAATCTTGTTTTCTGAATGGGAGTCCCAGCTAATGAAAGCTGAAAGAGCAACCTCTAGATGTAGAACTGCAATGAATGGTCTGATCGAATTGATAAATAACAGTTTGCATATGTCTAATTTGATCACTGATTGCTCTCCAGGTAAACTCCCAAAAGTAAAATCATTGGAACAACATTGGAAATAGGAGCTATCACATAGGGAAAAAAAGATTGGGGCAATCCAAAGCTTGACATGAGAAACATTCTGGCATTTCCTAGTCAAGCCACATAGCCAGCAGATGGCCATGAAATGTCTTACGGATGTAGTCAACTGCATGATCTCCGAACTCTCTGATGCCACCTATACAACTTAGCTACACTCTAGGATGAGTCAGCCTCTAGAAATCAAGAATATGCTTGCAATCTGTCAGCTGCAATCACAGGAAAAGAAGTTGATACAATGAATTCATTTAACCGCTACAGCACCACTATTTTCATGATAAATCTCAGATTTATATGTTTACAGTTAGACCAGCGCATAGCGATTTTTATTGATAGTTTGTTTTCATTTTTAGTATTTAAGACCCTTTCATGTATTTAGAAAGGGTTCACAATTTGTATTAAAACTTGACTTGGGAGTTGCACTACTGTACTTCTAATATTTTTTTATCACAAACTGGACCAAAGTTCTGCATTTTTGTCAAAGAGGCTTTTATAAGATTTTCACTTTTGCATCTTTTGAAGGTGTTCTCAAATAGGAAAGCAGAATCTGAATGTTGTTTACATCAGGAGAATTCAAATGCATACAGTACTATTATCACTGTTTTTGTCTTATTTCTCTATGTGAATGAACATTTCTCAACATTGCTATATATATATATATATATATATATATATATATATATATATATATATATATATATATATATATATATATATATATATATATATATATATATGTATGTATGTTTTTCAAGCAATTTTAAATGTTTTAGAATTGTTATCATTTGGATATATATGTCAGTGATATATATTATGATCAATGTGATAATGTTTTTATTATTACTTTGTTTAACTACTTAAACAAAGTAATCATCATATGAATACATATTTCTATTTTATGAATAAGTCATATTTATGGTTATTAGTTTACTAGAAACAATCAAGAATCGCGTTGTTAAAAGAATACCCCCCGGATAGATCAATTATATTTGTATATTTTTGCATTATAGGATAAAACACTTATCACCTTCGTTATACACTACAAACCAATCATCCATCAACTCATATATCACTGAGAAACTGGTCCCATTACATCCATTCGGAACCACCACACCAAATGGAAAAAGAGTTGCACTAAGGTCCGGACTGGGTGGTTTTCCCTGATGTTGATGCAGTGATTTTAGAGGCATCAATAGTTTTGGCGCTAGAAGGAGGGCTTGAACTATGAATGGCGAGCAAATCTAAATCTATAGCCCATTCTGAGAGTAAATCTCCCTCACCATCTCCTCCAACTTCTCCCTCACATTCCAAATCTCCAATTCCCAAGTGAGAAGTTGAAAAGACAACACCCACTATTGAAAATTTGAACATATCAAAAAAATATACTCTTGAACCCCCTGAAGTTCAATCATTAATTTATAAACTTCTAGGATTTTCAATATCTCAAGATCAGTCTGAGTTATCCCAAGGCAGTGTGACTTCGCAATACATTCCTTCTCAGACTCTTAGAAGGTTACAGGGTGAAAAACTTGGTATTGAACCAACAAAATTTCCTCTACCTAGTCAGAAAAGAACTAGGAAGACACCTTTAAAGTCGAACAGTGAGACTCTTTCATCATTATCATCCATTTCATCCAATCCATTACAAAGTCAACCATCCACTCCTCAACTTCATATTATAGTTCAACAAGGTAACGGTACTCCAACATCTCCTACCAAATCACTTACATCTACATCCTCAAATTCCTCTGTTGTTACTGTCACAATGGCACATAGCCAACCACAATCTAGGCCATGGACAAATCTAGGGGCAATCGCAATGCCTGCACCCCTGAGTCAATTACCGGCCCACCCTAAAAAGTGGTTGCCAAAGTTTAACCCAGATATTGGCATACTAGCATAAGAACACATAAAAAACTTTATGCTGTCAATAAACCTAAATGGAGTGACTGAAGAAGATGCAGTTGTGAGGCTCTTCCCATAAACCTTACAAGGAGCAATTGGATCACGGTATTTTTCGCTACCAACAGGATCCATTAATAGTTGGAATGCTTTTCAAGAGCAGTTTTTTACCAAGTTCGGAGATGATAGATCCACAATGACATTAATCAATGATCTCTCCAATCTTAAAATTGAATCAAAAAAACCCATCAAAGATTTCAACTCGTGATTTAATAAGCTCTTAAATAAAATCCCTGCTACATCTAAACCCAACGAAGAGGTCCGAAGCGAATGGTATATATCTACTTTACCTTCAAATATAGCAATCTTCGTTGATAGGGATGCAAAACCCACCTTAGCAGATAATATGAAAGAAGCGATCGCCGTTGAGAAATGTATTATTGCTTTAGAGAGGAAAACCACTCTTGAGGAAAGAAAGTCCAAAAAAGTTACTTTTAAAGATGATTCAAAAAAGAAAGCAGCTAAAGATCCATACGATATGGAGGGCTTACAAAAGGTTTTAAAGACCATGTCCAATGAAATGGTAGAGATAAAAAAACAGGTAGCTGAAACCTCCACTAAAAATCCATTTAGGGACTTCAAAAGAACCAAATCAAGACCACCTAATGCCATATCTAATGCAAAATCAAATCTAGATAATGATGAGGATGAGGACACAGTCTTGTCATCAAAGGAAACAGAAGAAGATGAGATAGTTGAATTTCACTGTATGTGGGACTTCATTTTGCCTAATTCTGACACTGAAGACGAACAGGAAGCTCTCCCAGTAAATACCAGAAGTAAAGATGCAGCAGAGCTTGTTCAACCAACTCAAAAGAAGAAAAATGCAAGCCCTACTACCAAAGATAAGGCTCCCATCAAGAAGTCTATAGTGTTGCCAACTCAAAATCAGCCATCATCTTCCAATCCACCCTCATCATCTAAGACATTAGTAGTCTCTGACTCTATGGATTACAACGTTATTGAAGATATGAAGAAGACTAGAGCAAATATCTCTTTGTTTGAGCTTAGAAAACTCAAACATCAACAGAAGTTGTTGCTCAAAGAATTAAACGTAATACCTTCTTCCCCTCTTCCAAATGCTTTATTATCCAAAGCAGCCAAAGGAACAGGAAAGGCACCATCAGATAAAGTAGATGCTACCAATGTTGTTTTGGTTGGAGATAGATCTAATTCTCACACACCTCCTTTTCTCTTGACCTATGAAATCTACAATAGAAATCTGCAAAATTGCTTAATAGATTCAGGGGCTTCATCAAATATAATGCCAGCCTCGGTTTTCTCAAAACTGAACATTGAACCCCAAAAATCTGCAGTGCATATTGTTCAGTTGGATCGAACTAAGGTTCAAGTCTTAGGAGAGATTAATTCAGTCACCATTAGGTTATTAGCTGATCCTAGAGTGGTCCATAGAATTGATATATTGATTGCTGACATTCCTGATTTTTATGGGTTAATTTTAAGCAGGGATTGGGCTGAGAAATTTCATGGTTACATTTCTACCGATTGGTCTCATATGTGGCTTCCCTATAAAGGAAAACCAAATCAAATTAAGAGCGATCGAGCGAAGCACATGACTCATACTATAATGGAGTTTGAGTAGGAAAATCAACCCATAGCTTTCAATAATAACATTCTCGGAAATTACTTAGCTGAATCATTCTTTGGCAATTTTAATGCTCAATCATCACCTTTTTCTGTTAATAGTTTCACATCTCAGATAGAAAACTTTTCACATACAGATACATCTAGGTGTGTGACTATCACTAGAGAAATTGTAAATAAACTTGTAGATAAGATTGTATTTTGGTCTTTATGTTTTGATGGGTCAAAATCCAATGACAGTGTAGGAGCAGGATGTATCTTAGTTAGTCCTGAGGGGGAAAAAACTATGCCCTCATGCAGGTTGGAATTTGAGTGTACAAATAATACTGTTGAATATGAGGCATTGATTCAAGGGATTTATAAAGCGATAGACCTGATGAATCAATATTTAAAAGTATTTGGTGATTTTGAGATTGTCATCAAATAGGTAAGGAATACTATCCATTTCCTTTCTGGACATCTCAAGTATTATCAGTCCTTGGTTCAAGACCTTATATCTCATTTTTTAGCATTTAATATTTCTCCCATTCCCAGATCTCAGAATGCAGTTGCTGATTTATTAGCAAATGTTGCTTCTAAGCTTCTCCCATCCGAAGATTACAACCCTGAAAGGTTTTCTGTCAAATTGATTTTTAGACCATCTATTCCAGACAATGTCACCAATTGGCGAGTATTTAATCACGACGAAGAAATTTTGAATTTCTTAACTTTTGAGAAATCCTATGATGACTAGATTATCGATGAGAATGATCATGATCTTCAAATAAAAACAAAGACCGGATGAGAATTCCATACCTAAATCCATGGTCAAACCTAAAGATCTTTATGATATCAAGGATAGGTTTAAACAAGTTACTTGTTCAAAACTTCAAAGTTCTACCTTGAGGTTTGAATTAATAAATCTTGGCACAAAGGCCAAGCCACAAAATATGAATCTGGGACTAGGGCTCACCTTAGAAGAAAGATTTGCCTTTATCAGATTGTTCAATAAATATAAAAATGTTTTCGCTTGGAATTATGATGATCTAAAAACATATGATACTTCTATCATACAACATACAATTCCAATGATTTATGAGGAGAAACCTGTACAACGAAAATTGAGGAAAATACATCCTAATCTTGAGAGTCAGATCAAAGCAGAGTTGAATAAACTTTTGAAAGCTAAGATAATTTTCCCAGCCAGACATTCGAAATGGGTTTCTAACTTAGTACCTGTTAGAAAGAAAAACGGTGATATTAGGATCTGCATTGATTTCAGAAATCTCAATAAGGCAAGCCAAAAGGATAACTTCCCACTTCCAACAATGAAACAAACTCTTCATTTGGTTGATGGTTCCCAATTAATGTCTTTTTTGGAAGGTTTTTCTAGATATAACCAAATATTGGTGCATCCAGATGACAGACTAAAGACTACCTTCAGAACCAAATGGGTAACATATGCCTACCAGAAAATGCCTTTCGATCTGATTAATGCTAGAGCTACCTTCCAAAGAGCAATGGATATAACATTCAAGAGTTTGATCAATAAGTCAATTGTTGTCTATTTAGATGACATAACTATCTTCTCCAAGAAAAGAGCAAATCATCTGCATGATTTGAAACAAATCTTTGAACGCTGTAAAAGGTATGGGATTTCGTTAAATCCCAAGAAATCATTCTTCGCTCTTGATCAAGGGAAACTTTTAGGATTTATCGTATCTAAAGATGGAATTTATATTGATCCAAAAAGAATCAAGGATATTTCTGATATTCCTTTGCCACACAATAAAAAATCAATGCAATCATTTTTAAGTCAAATAAATTTTGTAAAAAGATTTGTTCCTGATTTTTCGCAAATTGTTTTACCTTCATAAACCATGATTAAGAAAAATTCAGTGTTTAAATGGGCGCATAACGAAAAGGAAGCTTTTGATTCAATCAAACAGGTGATCAGTAATGCTCCTGGATTAAACACTCCAAATTTTCCAAATCACTTTATTTTCTATACTTTAGCATCCGAAAATTCTTATGCAGTTGTGCTGACACAAATCAATGATCAGCAAGTTGAAGCACCCATATCCTTTTTCAGTTCTAATCTACAAGGTTCGGAACTTAATTATTCCGAAGTGGAAAAGCAAGCTTTCGCCGTGTTCAAATATATTAAATAGTTTAGGCCATTCTTCCTCAAGACTCATACAAAAGTAATAGTCCCATTCTCGGCAGTGAGACAATTACTAGTCCAAAGGGAAGTAGGAGAGAAGAGAGCCAACTCGGTTACAGCATTGCAAGAATATGATTTAGATATTAAACCGGCAAAAATTGTAAGAGGTAAAGGTTTTTGTAGGTTATTAGCAGGAACTTCAAACATTTCGAAACATGAAGATTCAAACAATTCTCACCAAATAAATGAGATAAGTATCATGAACTCTGAATCTCAATATGCAATTTGGTATTTTATTTAAAAAATGGATATGCTCCTCCTAATCTCTCTTACAAAAACAAACGTGCCTTGAGGTTGAAAGAAAAACACCTCGAAATCATTGATTATGTGTTATTTAGAAGGAATTACATGATGGTCCAGTAGGTGGACATTTTGGAGTTGATACAACAATTCACAAGATAATACATGTTGGATATTATTGGCCCACTTTATTCAAAGATGCCCATGACTATGTAAGGAAATGGAAAATATGCCAAACTTCCAGTGGAAGACAAAGGAGGCCAGCCTCTCCTTTGCAACCAGTCAACATTGAACAACCCTTCGAACAATGGGGACTGGATATCATACGAGACATTGTTCCTCATTCTTCCAAACAGCACACATATCTCCTTATAGCCACGGATTACTTCACAAAGTGGGTGGAAGAAATTCCTTTGAGGGTAGCCAACTCTTATTCGATCATCAAATTCATCGATCACTTCATCATTACTAGGTTTGGCGTACCTAATGCTCTCATTTTTTATAATGCATCTTATTTTTCTGGAAATACCATACTTGAATTTGCTATTAAAAGAGGATTTAAATTGAAATATTTTGCAAACTATTATCCTCAGGGTAATGGTTTGGCAGAATCAACCAACAAAAATCTTATCAAGATTATTAAGAGAACTGTTGACGAGAATCACAGGAATTGGCACAAGTCTTTGATATTTGCATTATGGGTAGACCGCATAACACAGAAGGCCTCAATAGGTACTTCTCCATTCAATTTAGTGTATGGGAAAGAAGCTGTGATACCAAAAAAATTAGCACTCCCATCACTAGCCCTAGTACAATTTATTGAAGAAAATCCCTCCTCTTCTATTCAATCAAGATATGATCAAATCCTTAAATTAGAAGAAGAAAGGGAAAAGGCTAGAATTACACATGCAAAACATCAACAGATTATTAAATATTCTTTTGATACAAATTCTTCCGGCCCAAAATTTTTAAAAACTCGTGATCTTGTTTTGAAATGGGACAAAGTGCACGAGGACAAGGGTAAACATGCTAAATTTCAAAAGATGTGGCTTGGATCGTTTCAAATCATTGAGAAGATAGGCTCATCAACATTCATATTGCAAGATCTATCAGGAAAGAGAGATTCTCTACCTGTCAATGCGATTATCTTGAAAAAATACTTTATTTGAGGTAACCCCTTCTTACTTGTAAATATTCATTATGCATTTTTGTTTGTTTGAATTTTTATTTTTAGAAAATAAAGTTGTAAATAGTCTTCTATTGACCTTTTACTATTTGAAAGTTATTTAAGAAAGTATTGTAAATACTTACTTTCGATAGATGGAAACCTTTGAGGAAGAGGCTACGGTTTTAGAAGGTTAGATAAAAATAAAACTCTGAGAACCACTTCTAAATTTGTAAAATCTTCACAAGTCTTGAAAATATTGTAAATCATTCCAGGTTTTAAAAAGCCAAGAGAGGTTACTCATAAAAAGTAAATACTTTTACAAACTTAGCATCTACAACTCTTAAACTGTCATCCATAGACTCTTAAGGAGAAAGTCATTCACTCCATCCATTAAGTTTGTGATTTTTTCAGAGTGTAATTCTAAAATATGTTAGATATAAAAGATAAGAGGTCTCATTATGAGCCTGCTTACCATGATCATTGGGAACTGATTAAACTGACATTACAAATACTGCATTTCAAAACAGGGTAATGGCTTATAATCATAAGACAAGTGGTCTCATCACAAGCTGGCTTGTTCAGTTCAATTACAACGAGTGAATGGCATTGTCAACAGCTAGCTACCAAACCAGGACAATGGCTTTTTATCTTTTAAAGAAATAAAATATATGTGTGTTTGTGTGTGTGTGTGTGTGTGTGTGCGTGTGTGTGTAAACATATCTTTTTGAATTATTTCTCAAAAGTTATACTCTTAGATGGATGGGACAATGAATGATTAATTGGATAAAAGGTAACCCTGTCGAGACTATAAAGGTCTACTGGCAGCAGAGGCACTATCCCCTCTTCTTATCTATTGCTTATAGGGAAAGTCTAAAACACTTTAAAGTGTTGTTCTAGGCACAGCTACTTGTCTAGTGAATTAGTGTTTATCCGTAGCTGCTAAATTCTCCAAAACAGGGATTGATATCAGAAACCCAAAGGAATAATAAACCCCAAGGGATTAATACTAAAACCCCAAGGGATTATGAACCAAAGGCAATAATATTAAACCCAAGTGACTAATATTATAAACCCAAGGGATTAATAAACCAAAGGCATTATTAATATTATAAACTCAAGGGATTAATAAAACAAAGGCATTATTAAAATTATAAACCCAAGCGATTAATACTAACACCCCAAGGGATTCTGAACCTAAGGGAATAATATTAAACCCAAGGGACTAATGTTATAAACCCAAGGTATATAAACCCTAACTGGAGACAATTTTTTCCATAATGTGAGATCAAACAATGATTGAACACAATTGACCATAGTTAGTTATGGTTGACTATGATTGATATTATAAACCCAAGGGATTGATATTATTAACTCAAGGGAAACATAAACCCAAGGGATTAGTACTAAAACCCAAGGGATTATGAACCCAAGGGACTAATATTAAAAACCCAACATTGGTAAACCAAAATATAAATATTACAAACACTAAAATAAACATGGTTTATTTTCATCGTGAGATAACCCTTGTCACAATATGACATTCAACCATGATTGACCATGGTTGGCTATGATTGACAATGGTTGACCACCATTGATATTATAAACCTAAGGGAATAATAAACCCAATGGATTGATATTATAAACCCAAAGGAATAATAAACCCAAGGGATTAATACTAAAACCCCAAGGGATTATGAACCCAAGGGAATAATATTAAACCCAAGGGACTAATATTATAAACCCAACATTGGTAAACCCAAATATAAATATTACAAACACTAAAATAAACATGGTTTATTTTCATTGTGAGACAATCCTTGTCACAATGCAACATTCAACCATAATTGACCATGGTTGGATATGATTGAAAATGGTTGACCATGATTGATATTATAAACCTAAGGGAATAATAAACCCAAGGGATTGATATCAGAAACCTAAAGGAATAATAAACCCAACGGATTAATAATAAAACCCCAAGGGATTATGAACCCAAGGGAATAATATTAAATGTAAGGGACTAATATTATAAACCCAATGGATTAATAAACCAAACGGATTATTAATATTATAAACCCAAGGAACAATAAACCCAAGGGATTAATACTAAAACCCCAAGGGATTCTGAACCTAAGGGAATAATATTAAACCCAAGGGTGTAATATTATAAACCCAAGGTATATAAACCCTAAGTGGAGACAATTTTTTCCATAATGTGAGATCAGACCATGATTGACCACAATTGACCATGGTTGGTTATGAATGACCATGATTGATATTATAAACCCAAGTTAATAATAAACCGAAGGGATTAGTACTAAAACCCAAGAGATTATGAACCCAAGGGACTAATATTAAAAAGCCAACATTGGTAAACCAAAACATAAATATTACAAACACTAAATAAACATGGTTTATTTTCATGGTGAGACAATCCTCGTCACAATGCGACATTCAACCATTGTTGGCTATGATTGAAAATGGTTTACCATCATTGATATTATCAACCTAATGGAATAATAAACCCAAGGGATTAATACTAAAACCCCAAGGGAATAATATTAAACCCAAGGGACTAATTTATAAACCCAACATTGGTAACCCAAATATAAATATTATAAACACTAAAATAAACATGATCGACCATCGTTGATTTTAATATTGAGATAATCCTTATCACAATTCCATGTTGGACCATGGTTGACATCATAATAAACCATGATTGACTAGGGAATAATAAACCCAAGTGATTAAGATTATAAAGGGAAAGGAACAATAAACCCAAGGCATAATACTAAAACCCCAAGGGATTATGAACCTAAGGGAATAGTATTAAACAAAAGGGACTAATATTATAAACCCAAGGTATACAAACCCTAATATAAATATTAAAAATACTAAAATAAACATGGTTAAATTAATAAACACTAAAAATTATTATTTTAAACTAAAGGGATTAATAAACCAAAGGGATTATTAATATTAGCAACCCAAGAAACTAATAAACCCAACCGTTTAATATTAAAAACCCAACGAATTAGTGAACCCAAGGGATAAATATTAAAAACCTAATGGATCAAGAAGCATAAAGGATCGATATTACAAACACAAGAGATTCATAAAGCTGACCATGATTAACATTATAAACCCAACCTAATAATAAACCCAAGGGATTAATACTAAAACCCCAAGGGATTATGAACCCAAGGGAATAATATTAAACTCAAGAGACTAATATTATAAACCCAAAATTGGTAAACCGTGCTATAGATATTAGAAACACTAAAATAAACATGGTTTATTTTCATGGTGAGACATTCCTTGTCACAATGTCACATTCAACCATGGTTGACCATGGTTGGCTATGATTGACAATGGTCGAGAATGATTGATATTGTAAACCTAAGGGAATAATAAACCAAAGGGATTGATATTATAAACCCAAAGGAATAATAAACCCAAGGGATTAACACAAAAACCACAAGGGATTATGAACCCAAGGGAATAATTTTAAACCCAAGGGACTAATATTATAAACCCAACGTATATAAACCCAAGGTAATAATATTAAACCCAAGGGATAAATCTTACAGATCTAAGGTATATAAACCACAAGGGATTAATAAACCTAAGGGACTGTTAATATTATAAACCCAACCACATTACTAAATCTGGTCTAAAAGGATCGATAAGAATTAATAAACCTTATGAATAATATTACACCCTAGGAATATGAACCTGTAGATTAATAAACCCAATGGATTGATATTATAAACCCATGATAATAATAAACCCAAGGGATTAATAAAAACAAACAAGGGATTATAAACCGAAGGGAATACTATTACAGCCAACGGATTCATATTATAAACCCAAGGTATATAAAACCTAAAATAAATATTGTAACCCCTAGAATTATTATGGTTGACCATGGTTTATTTTCATATTGAAACAATCTTTATCAGAATGCGACGTTGAACCATGGTTAACAATATTTCATATTGAGACAAACTCTTTCATAATGTGATATTGGAACATGATTGACCATGATTATAAACCTAAGGGATTTATATTAAATTGTAGGAGTAATATTATAAACCCTATGAATAATATTTCCCACTCAGACAATCTTTGTGAGAATGCAACATTGGACCATGGTTGACCATGGTTGATTTGCATATTGAGACAATCTTTGTCACAGTGTAACGTTGCACCATGGTTTACCATGGTTAACCATGAATGGTTTTCATATGGAGACAATCTTTGCCACAATGCGACATTGGACCATGTTTGTTTTTCCTATTGAGAAAAACTTGTTACTGTGTGATGTTCGACCATGGATGACCATGATTATAAACCAAGGGGATTTATATTAGACCCAAGGATTAATATTATAAATCATATGAATAACATTACACCTTAGGAATAACAACCCTTAGATTAATAAACCCAAGGGATTGATATTATAAACCTAAGGGAATAATAAACCAAAAGGTTTAATACTAAAAACCAAAAAGATTATAAACACAAGGGAATAATGTTAAACCCAAGGGATAAATATTATAAACCCAAGGTATATAAACCCCAAGGGATTAATAAATCCTAGGGATTGTTAATATTATAAACCCAACCACATTAGTAAATATGGTTGAAAAACATCGATAAGTGTTAATGATATAAACCCAATGAATAAATTGTTGACAATGATTGTCACATTGTTTGTCACATTGCAATGATGCTTGTCCCACTGTGATGTTGGATAGATTTTCGTACCATTCCAACATCACAATATTAAACCTAAGGGATTATTGATTATTAAACCCAAGGGATTATTGATATTTTAAAACCAATGGGATTAATAAACCCAAGGGACTAAGAATATTATGAACAAAAGGAATTAATATACCCAAGGGATAATGAGCTGATGAGAATAATATTAAACATTAGGATTTATATTATAAACCCTAGGATCAATATTATAAATCTAAGGAATTAAATGTTGCAATGCGACATTGAATAAATTGCTAACAATGATTGTCACATTGTGGCAATGCTTATCACACTACGACATTGGATAGATTTTCATACCATTCCAACAGCAAAATATTAAACCTAAAGGATTATTGATTATTAAACCTAAGGGATTATTTATATTGTAAATCCGAGGGATTATAAACCCAATAAATTAATATTATAAACCCAAGGGATAATGAAGCCATGAGAATAATATAAAACCCTATGATTTACATTATAAACCCAAGGGATTATAAATCCTAGGATAAATATTATAAATTCAATGGATTAAAAACCCTAAGAATAATATTATAAACCTTAAGATTATAAACCCTAAATGCAATATTATAAATGAGAATATTAAACCCTAATTTATTCAACATCGCAATGCAACATTGAATAAATTACAATTTAATTTATAATTGTGACAATGATTGTGAGAGTGCTTGTCTTATTGCAATGATGCATGTCACTATGCTTGACTTATTGCGACGATGTTTGTGAGACTATGACATTGGATAAATTTTCGTACCATTCCAACATGAGAATATTAAACCTAACATATTAGTAAACACAAGGGACTAATAATATTATAAATTCAAGGGATTAATAAACCTAAGGGATTAGTATTATAAACCGAAAGGATAATGAACCCATTGTTTCACTATGGCTAACCATAGTTGACTATATGTGTCCATGTTCACCATATCTAAACATCACAAACTATGTTTTAAGTATGGTTGACAATTATATGTCTATGGTTGACAATTGTGTGACTATGGTTGATCTTGATTGACCATGTTTGACCTACATTTTCCATGGCTAAACACGATTACCCATTGTTTCACACCATACTTTTCTATCATAGATTATGATTGTACATTTAAACAATGGTTTACCACATTCAATCATAAAATACATTGGCTGATCATATTCGGTCATTCTAATTTATAATATTATTATCATTAACCTTAATAACTTTATTATTTTAGATATCATTTTGGGATTCAACTGCGTTAAGTAAGTCATTCACGTATGACCATTTATTGTTAATTTTAATAATAATTAATATAAATTTTAATTAATAATAATAATAATATTAACTTTAATAACACGTATTAGTATTATTATATGAATATGAAAGACTATAATTATTATTAATTATAATATTAATATTAATATATCTGTAATATTTAATATTAATACAATATACTAATATTACTATTTAATATAATAATATATTAAATATTTATTAATATTCAAATACAAATATATATTAAATATTACATGCTAATATGAAGTATTAGTATAGAAATATTTTTATAACTATTATATAATAAAGTATAATAATATTTAACATATTAATTCTATGAGTATACTGATATGTAATATAAATATTCCTTAATATTAATATTAATTTTAATAAATATTATTATTATTATTATTATTATTATTATTAAAATTAAAATTAAAGTTAATAGTAACTATTATTATATATTAATATTAATCATAAGATTTAATTAGTATTAATATTAATAACATTTAATTAATATTAATTTTAATATTAATAGTAATATTAACTTTAATAACAATATCAAAATTTATTATTAATCTTAATAAATCTTCAATAATAATAATAATAATAATTTTAATAAGTATTATAATTATATGACTATGAATGATTATGTCTTATCATTGTTTCACCATTATAGTTTAACATACAATTAGTGAGTGGATTAGATAGGGGGATGGCAGGTGGCTAAGCCACATGGTCACCCGCGTTACCACCCGATATAATTTATGGCGAGCCACCGTCAACCTGCAGGCCCCATTAATCTAGTGCACAGGATGAGAAATCCTCTGCAAGGTTAAGGCCATGGCTTCGGCAAGCCTGCATACCTACACCCCGCCCCCTTTGAATTGCGCCTACCCCCTGATGCTGTGGAGCCAAGCTCTTGCATGACAATAGGGAGGCGCTGCCGGCTCCTGAGCTGTATAGTTCTGGGGGATGGAATCCATTTTTCCCAGAATGTTCACTGTGCTTTGCATTCTAAAGCCTCAGTTTTGGTCTTTGTCTCTCGCTTGAATCTCCCTATGAATTCCCGCGCAAACTCTGCCTCTCCCTCTATGCTCACTCTAAGCACCTTCGTCATTTTGACCCACACCAATCAGCTCCACCCCACCCATAGGACCATGCCGCATCTTTGCCACTGAATGTGTAGTAGGCGAGGCAGTAGCCGAGGCAAAGATATGCAACCACCCTCTCTGCCACCCTCCGAGCTGATGACCCCTTCGTCCCCCCCTTCCTCCACTCCGTTCATAGCCTAATTCTGGCAGATATCCCGCCACCCCTAGTGGAAGAGGCCAGGTCCAATCCATCGAAGCTCGGAGCGCCAATGTTGCAAACCAGACACTCAACCTCTCTAAGACCCCTCATCAGCCGCCCAATTCCGCTTCCAATGCACCATGAATCACCCTGCCATCATCGCCACTGTCACTGTGGCATTCAGAGAGGAGATCTGCCCACAGCATGAACAGACTCATGCTACTATTCAGGAGAAGTCGAATACCAGCAAACAAAAGGCGGCTCAGGAGAAGCCGACCACCAGCAAACAGAAGCACTTGGGCAGCAACTCTGGTTCTTGGAAACGCAAAGACACCCATGATAGTGCCCAGCATGGTGAGGGCATCCCTAGTGGCACGCAAGCAGTTGAGGATGATTGGGATGAATACAGATGTCTCATCGTGGAAGAGCCTCCTCCACCAAATGACACCTAGTGGGTCCATGCCACCAGATTTCGATTCCCCGCTCCTACTCTTAGGGGCTTCTTTAATGTTTTTTTAAAGTATGTTGTCAATTTTGGTAATATACCATATCTTGGTTTTTGAGTTGTAACCCCTGCGTGGGCAGCACTTTCCATCGGTTTTATCGAACTGGTTTCCCCTCAGTGGGCAGTAGTCCCGTATCAGTTTTCTAGATGTCTAAACATGTTATAACTCTGTTCTAGCACTGCAGAGGCCGGAGCCTCACTGTAATTTACGGTTTTATTAATAGAATTAGTATTACTTAGAAGAAAAAAAACACACAACTAATGAAACACAAATTTTCTCAACTTAAATGTGTGAAACATCAAAAGTTTTTAAATTGTTTTGATTAAACTAAATTAGAAATTAAATGTCATATGAATGCCATAAAAGTATGTGCTTATCAAACATCAATTTTTGAATAGTTAAATCAAATTAAATAGAGAGTGTTATGTGTATCACCTTATATACACAAACACAACAACAACAACCTAACATTTGACATTGACACTAAAAGGATACAACACATCACAACACAAATATATAGACTTGAGCTTCTGTTTATAATGTTCTAGTTTATTAAATATATCATATTTTAACAAGAGGTTGTATAAAGTTCACATATGTAATGTTATGAATGTATGTCATTGGAGTATGTAAATGTGTGTACAAGCATCAAATTTCAAGTAGTGGAATTGAAAATTAAATAGTACAATTGTCAATGTGAAATGTGGTTGGCTTGGAAAATTTTCCTTGTATAAATTTTAGAAATTTGAAAATTCATTTTTATTAAAAATGAAATTGTAGATTTATCAAACATGGAAATTTTTAAATGTAATTTTACAATTGTTATTGGAAAAGTGTCGTTGTATAAATTTTAGAAATTTGAAAATTCATTTCTATTAAAAATGAAATTATAGATTTATCAAAAAAGGAAAATTTTAAATGTAATTTTACAATTGTTATTATTTAAATGAGCTTGCTAAGATTTAAATTTTGAGATGGGAAATTTCCAAATAAAGAGAAGCCCTACACATCCAAGTTTTAAAATGAAAAAAATTAAATTTCGAAAAGTGAGCTTCAAAATTAAATATATCAAAAGTTTTTACATAAAGAGTGCAGTAATATCTTGTTAGCAATTTTATTTTAAAAATATTATGAAAAGAACACTTAATTAAAAAAGTAAGAAAGAAAATACTATTAATCTTTCAAGTTCAAAATAAATAATTTAAAAAATTGTTATTATAAAATGATGGCAGAAATAAATTTAAAATTGGAGTTTTAAAAACCAAAGGCACAGAAAAATAATTAAAAAATTAAAAACTAAAAACACACACTCCTCCATGGTAGCTTTGGTCATGGCTATCCATGAAGGTTGGGAGAAGGGGCAAGCCCCTCTCAAAAAAGAAAATGTTTTATTATATACCTATTATATAGTTTTACATCAACAATAATATAATTGTATTAACCAATTACACATCATCTACTTGCTACTCCTGTATGATTTGGACTTTGCCTAGCACAATATCTTACTCTTGTAAAAAGCATTTTCCATATAATTTGTTTCATATCATAAGAGAATTAAATATTTAGTAGCAATTTCATTGTCAATTAATAAAAACAAAAAGAATTACTTAAATATTCTTTCAAATCTAACTGTTATCCTATTAATCTATATCATGAATTGAATTACATTCTTGTGGAGAACTTCCTTCTTAAGTTTCAACTCTGCTTTGCTCCTCTTTCTATCTGTTTCATATCATAAGAAATTTAAATGTTTATTAGAAATTTTATCTTTATATAATAAATACATAATACAATTAATTATTATTATTATTTTATATTATTGTAAAAGTGTGCTTGACTACAGTGTGATGTAGTCAAATTGTGTGAAAATTGTGGATAACACTTATGGTATTGGGCATTTAGCTAGAGTATGCATGTAACCATAGTTGTATGCATGTTGGTAGCAAAGGACAATAATAAATCTATTGTTGGCTGGTTCTTTCTAGTTGAGGTTTTCCAAAGTAAATGGTGGTATACATGAGATAGGGTTTCTGAAAAAAACTCATGGTATACATGATTTAAATATCTTGTTGCTATGTGTACTTATTATATTTATTTTTGTTACATTGTTGGTGTACATGATTTGAATATCTTGTTTGAAAATCAAAGTCTACATGATCTGAATGTCTTATTTGTTACTATCTGTGTACTTTGTTGTATGAACAATTTATTGTATGAAAAAATAAAGCAAATATGTTAGTTTTAAAATTTTAGATTTATCCCCCAACAATATTGATAAATGAAAAGACAAAATAAAAAAGAGAACAACAAAATATATCCATAGACAGAGAACACTAAAACTGAGTAATAAACAAAAATGTGAAGATCAATCTCAGAAATATATCAATTACTTTATTAAATAAAAAATCTCTGAGCAGCGAACCGTTTCCTCGTGCAAAAAGACTACGACGGACAAGGTTCTAGCAATCAACACTGTGATCCATTATTCTATTATACTGAACATAGTATCATCCAAGTGAAACTCAAGCTGTGGTCAGTGTATATCCTTCCACGGTCTTGAATATGCTAACTTTTGCTTCCTTAATTAGCTCTGTTGGGGGAATTTGGTTGCGTGCTGGCTTGAACTCAACTGTCCAACTTACAGTGCGAGAATTGGCATCAGCTCCTGGAATTACCTTCATGGTTGGTTTGAAGGCCTTGAATATGTTCAGCATCTCACCCTCTATAACTGTGTAAGTAAGGGTCATATTTGTTTAGTCCCATGTTTCAATTTTCTCAGATACACGAGTCGCCCCTTTCATTCTGTTGAAAATGTAATTTCAACGCAGCCGTACTGCGCTCTCCAAAACCGCCAGATTGAAAACCACAAAACCGCCCAGAGCTCATCGCACCGCCTTCCCATGAAAAGTTGTTTCCGTATGTTGAGCTCCGATGCGATTTGGAGGCGACGCGTGTCACCCGCATGACATCAGCAAACGAAACCCATCGGAAGCTAAAGCTCGGTGACAAACTGCCTTCCGATATCCACTCCAGCCGTCCGATCTCCTCGCGCGTCCTCCGCCGTTCATCAATGAAGCTGCACACCTGCATACGACCAACGTCAATTCAAGGTTTGCGTGGAGTGTTAGGATTCCCGCTGACCGCCGTAAAAGGAAATTAAATGGTATTTGCAGGGGGTTATTAAATGGTCAACGTAGTTTTTAATTTTAATGTTTTTTTATATACGGAGGTATGGACATACATTATATATGTCATATCCTTTAAAGAAGCGTTGACCATAATGAAATAAAAACATATAATGAATGAAACAAAAACGTGGGTGGCTGTATTGCATTTTATTAACTCATGGAATGAGTAAAAATAAAAAAAAGGGGGCTCGGTGAGTTGAAATATGGACTGACCATTTTGTAATATGTGAGCTTGGGGAGCGAAAAAAAGAGCGCTCAGCAGTGCATAAAAAAGAGCAGAAGTGGAGCGAATACGTTTTTTTTGAGTGAGGTATGTGTAGAACATCGCACAGCAGTGCGTAGTGTGAAGCAAGGAGGGTATAAAGAAATCAATCTTTTTAAATCAGAAATGCAGCGTAAGATAAAGCCAAGTCTTTGGTATTGTATTTGAAAATATTTTGTGAGATGTTGTAATGTGCAGAAGCACATAACTTTTTTTTGGAGCTACATATGTAAAAGTTTGTTTTACAAGTAGTATGTGTAAAATATTTTTTACAGCAGTATGTGTAAAAATAGTTTTACACAGTAAATGTAAAGAAGGGGTTTTACAGCAGTAAACCCAGCACAGTGAACTCTCAGGTGGAGAGAAAAGACAGAGCTTTTGTTTTTGCTGAATGCAAGTTTTTTGGAAGATCCCTCTGAGTGAAAGAGGATGAATGTGTATCAGTGTTTTTATTTTAATGAATGGAAATGATTTTATGGCTGTGTAATACTCTGTTCAGTCAATTTTTATTAAAAGGCTTCCCTGTGCAAAAGGTCCTGGAACAAAGGAAACAGAGCATTGGCTCTGTGGTGTTAAGTTTGCTTGGTTTTGGTATTTCCCCATCGAAAAATACCCAACAGTGGTATCAGAGCTAGTCCAGGCTCTTTGAAGATTCAAAGAAGCTGAAGGAAGGTGTGGTTGCAGCAGTCAAACTTCTCCAGCAGTGTGAAGTTTCAGCCAAAGGGATTCAGGTATTTCTCAAGTTTTTGAGTTATTGTTGAAGGAACAGTCAGTTGTTTTAAAAAAAAACACAGTCAAGTAATTTGGAGTATAGTTAAGAATGGCAAGGTCAAAGAAGAAAGCCTCCAAGCCTGCTAAAAATGTGTCTCCCCCCTCTACTAAACTAGAAGGCAATCCATTAGAATACATTCTATTTGAAACCCCAAAGTTTGATGGAAACTTTGATGTATGGGAAATAAAGATGAGGGCTTTCCTAATGTTTGAGGGGATTGAAGTCTGGGAGTCAGTGATTGATGATAGCAAGATGGATAAAGAATCCATGGAGTATGATGCACAAGCAGCAAAGACTATCTTGGATGGACTGCCTGATTCTGTGAAGAGGAATCTAGGAAAATACACATCAGCAAAGGATATATGGGACAGACTGCATGACCTTCATGCAAAGGGAGCACTGACCATGAAAATGAGTCAAGAAGAAAGTTATGAACCCATCATAGAAGCTGAGAATGAGAAGCTTGACCTCATCAAGGTTCAAGTAAGAGAAAGGGATGAAGAGCTTACCAAGCTTAAGAAGGAGCTTGATCAATGCAAGAGGAAACATCATGAAGAAGTCATATCCATGACAAATCAGCTGAATGAAGCAAAGAAGCAGGCAGATGCCTTGACAAGCCAACTTGAACAAAGGCACAAGAGAGTGAACAAACTTGTAAAAGAGATTGGACAGTACAAGGTAGAGGTCTCCTCCCTTAAGTCTGATCTACAAGAAGCCAGGAAGCAGGCACAAGAAGCTGAAAAGAAAATGAAGAGCAGTCAAGCAAAAGATGAAGAAATCTCCAAAATGAAGACAGAGATTATCTCCTTCAAAATAGTAGCAGCCGAAGCTACTCGTAGCAAGGAAGAAACTGAGGAACAACTAGCAAAGAAAAATAATGTATGTGAAAAGTTGGAAGAAGAGATTGTCCTCCTCAGGAAGAAGGTTGAAGGGATGAACAAGATCATGAAGAGCTCTCAAGCTTTGGATGATATGCTCAGCTATCACAGATCTCCATTTGATAAATCAGGACTTGGGTATGTAGGTGAACCCTCAAACAAGGATGAAGATGCTTTAAGCAAAGGAGATGTGAAGAAGCAAGAAAGAGATTGTGATGCTCCTAGTTCCAGCAAAGGCAAGGAGAAAAATGAAGGCAGCAATAGAAGAAATCCTGCTCCAAGTAGAAAACCAGCTCCAAGAAGAAATGTAGCTGATGTCAAAGAGGCAAGAGGCAATGGTGATCATCAAAGGATCTCAAGGCAGCAAGGCTTCAGAAGTACATCAAGGAAACCTCCATTTCACAGGTACCAAAGTTCATTTTATGGTTATTGTTATGCTTGCTCAAACTTTGGTCATATGGCAAAAGACTGTAGAGCATTTCATGGAGATAGATGTTGTGGTCCCCGACAATCTCCAAGAAATAATCTCACAAGAAGAAATCATGAATTCTTATTCATGAATAAAGTTGAATGTTTCAAGTGTCATAACATTGGGCATATGGCACGTGACTGTAACTTGACATGGGCTCCTATGCAAGCTAGACCCATGCAAAAGAAGAAAGTTACACAAGTATGGAGAAAGAAGGAAATACAGCCTGAAAGCCCCTTGAGCTCCCTAGTTGATCTAAGTTTGTTTTAAGAAAACTTTGCTGAAAGAAGATAAAGCATACACTAAAGGGGAGCTTGAATTTTTTTTTTTGTTTGCTGAACTGTATTAACAGTCATTTGTTGATGGAGGATGTATTGCAGCGCAGCAGTTGCAAATGAAATCTTTGTTAATCCCTCTAAAAGGTAATATGCAGCAGTGATGAAATCAGCAATGTTTTTGCTTTGTGTTTATGCAATATGCACAGAAATGCATAAAGAAGAAAAGATGGCAGCGCTCAAATGTAAAGAGCAGCAGTATGCAAGGCAATGAAACCCTCACAGCAGTGGGAAGACAAAATACAAAACAACAGTTTGGAAATTTCTGTTATAGAGCACATGCATTGAAATGCATAGCAATGGAAGGTAGTTTCCTTCTATGTAATATGAGAAAACATACTCACAGCAGAGTGAGTATAATACACAGCAGTGAAAAATGTAATGTTTTTCTTCATATGCAATGCAGCATGCAAAGAAACGCATAAAGAAAAACAAGGACATCAGATTTTTAATGCACACTGGATGTATAAGAATGTGTGGCAGCAGAAAGCCAAAGGAATTGCACAGTAGTGCATTGTGTAAAAAAAAAATGAAGACTAAGATTGTGTGAAGCAAGGGTGCATAAGAAAAGGCAGCAGCCAGTGTTTTTTGTGGAGAATGAAGTGCCAAGAGTATGGGCACAGCAGTATGATGAAACAAAAGGCAGCAACCGTGCAAATTGCAGAGGCAACGCAGCAGCAAATAAAAACCCAGTGATGACAGTCTATGGTTATGGGTATGGACAGCAGTGAATATGAAAAATGCAGCAGCAAGAAGTTATGGACAGCAGCATGATGGCAAGAAGGAGAAGCACACAACAATGCAAACAAGAAAGATGCAGCAGCATTAAAGTTTTGTTGACGAAATGAGATGTAATGGACAGCAGCACATGCAAAAGAAATTTTCCTTACAACAGTAAAGGTAAATGTAATGAATTTGTTGTTCATTGAGTTGAAATGCAATATATGCAACAGCAGTAAGTGTAAGAAATGTTTACACACAACAGTGTGGAGTAGACACAGTAAAGAAGATGGCACAACAGTGCAGCAGAGAATATGCATCAGCATAAGAGAACATTGTAATGAGTTTGCACACACAGCAGTGCAATGATTGTTTGTTTTGGAACTGCATTTGAAGCAGTCATTTGGTCAATCCCTCTATCAAGAGGATGATGCTTTTCAGCATAGTCATTGGTGAATCCCTCCGTGAGAGGAAGATGCTCTTTAGCATAGTTTGGTAAATCCCTCTGTCATGAGGAAGGTGCTCTTCAGCACATTGTAATGGTGAATCCCTCTGTCATGAGGAAGGTGCTCTTAAGCACAGTTTCAGGTGAATCCCTCTATTAAGAGGAAGACAACTTTGTTTGTTTATGAACTGCAGCAGAAGCAGTTGGTGAATCCCTCTATGCGAGGAAGATTGGTGAACCCCTCTATGTGAGGAAGATATTCTTGTAACAGCAGTTAGTGAATCCCTCCATGTGAGGAAGTGCTTGGGTAAGATTGAATGCCCAGCAGTTGAAATTAAAGGGGAGTGTTGAAAATGTAATTTCAACGCAGCCGTACTGCGCTCTCCAAAACCGCCAGATTGAAAACCACAAAACCGCCCAGAGCTCATCGCACCGCCTTCCCATGAAAAGTTGTTTCCGTATGTTGAGCTCCGATGCGATTTGGAGGCGACGCGTGTCACCCGCATGACATCAGCAAACGAAACCCATCGGAAGCTAAAGCTCGGTGACAAACTGCCTTCCGATATCCACTCCAGCCGTCCGATCTCCTCGCGCGTCCTCCGCCGTTCATCAATGAAGCTGTACACCTGCATACGACCAACGTCAATTCAAGGTTTGCGTGGAGTGTTAGGATTCCCGCTGACCGCCGTAAAAGGAAATTAAATGGTATTTGCAGGGGGTTATTAAATGGTCAACGTAGTTTTTAATTTTAATGTTTTTTTATATACGGAGGTATGGACATACATTATATATGTCATATCCTTTAAAGAAGCGTTGACCATAATGAAATAAAAACATATAATGAATGAAACAAAAACGTGGGTGGTTGTATTGCATTTTATTAACTCATGGAATGAGTAAAAATAAAAAAAAGGGGGCTCGGTGAGTTGAAATATGGACTGACCATTTTGTAATATGTGAGCTTGGGGAGCGAAGAAAAGAGCGCTCAGCAGTGCATAAAAAAGAGCAGAAGTGGAGCGAATACGTTTTTTTTTAGTGAGGTATGTGTAGAACATCGCACAGCAGTGCGTAGTGTGAAGCAAGGAGGGTATAAAGAAATCAATATTTTTAAATCAGAAATGCAGCGTAAGATAAAGCCAAGTCTTTGGTATTGTATTTGAAAATATTTTGTGAGATGTTGTAATGTGCAGAAGCACATAACTTTTTTTTGGAGCTACATATGTAAAAGTTTGTTTTACAAGTAGTATGTGTAAAATATTTTTTACAGCAGTATGTGTAAAAATAGTTTTACACAGTAAATGTAAAGAAGGGGTTTTACAGCAGTAAACCCAGCACAGTGAACTCTCAGGTGGAGAGAAAAGACAGAGCTTTTGTTTTTGCTGAATGCAAGTTTTTTGGAAGATCCCTCTGAGTGAAAGAGGATGAATGTGTATCAGTGTTTTTATTTTAATGAATGGAAATGATTTTATGGCTGTGTAATACTCTGTTCAGTCAATTTTTATTAAAAGGCTTCCCTGTGCAAAAGGTCCTGGAACAAAGGAAATAGAGCATTGGCTCTGTGGTGTTAAGTTTGCTTGGTTTTGGTATTTCCCCATCGAAAAATACCCAACACATTCCTGCACCCAACAACGATTTTTTTCCCGTTATATTTTGTACATAATTTTGGTTGGGGTTCATAAAAGGGTAAAGAACAAGATACATCTTAAATCAAAAGAAAAAAGAATTATATAAATTTAAGTGGACTGTATATTTCTAAAATATTTTGAAATGTAATGTATAAGAATATAGTCTAACTTTTGAAACACAATATATTCCCAAAATCGATGATTAAGTTAAGCAATCCTAAACTAAACATATATTCTACATTGCATAACATTGGTAAAATACTTTGTATTTATTTAATATCCTCTAATTTCGCTTAAAAATCATCAGCTTCACACCCATCAACTTTTAAGTTAAGGAAACGATCACTACTTCTGGACGCACCCCGTTGCCAGGTGACATAAAGATTACCAATAGTAAAAATGCCAGAAACATCACCAAACATATTGTGACCTCTGCTAAATCTGCTAATTATGTTTAGAATTCCAAAACTGGCATACTGGCATTTTTCAATTTAGATGATCAAAAAATTAATTAAGAAAATGATAAAGTGGTCAATTTTAATAAGAGAAATTTATGTGGCATATTGGCATCTTTCAATTTAGACCATGTGATCAAAAAAGTTAAAAAAAATATTAAAATACTCAACTTCAAGAAGCCTATATTATATAGTACTCGTCTTTTTTCTTCCAACCTATTAAAATAATTGTACTCTCATCTCTAACACCTTACCTTTGATAAAAATAAAGACATGCTGATCAGATCCCCCTAAATCCACTTTCTGAGAACGACCATCCACCCTGTTTTTCAACATCATAACCCTAGGAAACTGAAATTGTGATTCACCTGGAGGGCAATATCAATATTAGAATGGTGAACTGGCTTTACCAGATGCCAAGAGAGACAGTAGCGGAAGGGTGATCTCATAGCCTTGGTTGAGAAGATCGATAATGTGGATGATAATAACAACAATACAGAAGCAACAGACACTGCAATTCAGTTGGAAGCGGAGATGAGGCTTAACGGTGTCATAAAGTCTCTTAAAGTTAAATTGGTTTATACGCGAAAACAGGTAATAATATCGAGTCTACCAGTGAAAAAGCTATTACAGATTAAATGGGTTCAAATAAACAAAGTGAATTAACTCCATACATGAATTCACATATTACTGCCTTATTAGCGCAGAGCTTGATTTCTTCGTAGACTATATTACTCTCAATGAACATGGAATGATAATTCAGAACCATATCAATGGAGATATTTAGTTAGCTTTATGTAAAAGCATTATGAAACATCTCTCTTTTTATTCTAGCTATGCTCACTCAATTACTTATTCATATTACAATTTATTGATATTATTATTATAGATCTATTTTAAATAAGGATGTGAGCAGAGGGATCTAATTTCTTAATTTGTAATTTTTTTTCGTGAGAGGACATTATTTAAATATTTTGCTAACACTCTCAATCATTTTTTTTTTATAAATATGTCTAATTTATATATTTTTCAATATCTTCCTCATATTACATTTAAATGATATGATATAATAGTACATTGATTGATGATTAAACTTTGTTACATCATTATTATTAGTTACTTTTTGTATTTTTAATTATGTAAATTTCAAATATGAAATTTATCTTAAATACATATATAATAATGATAATTTAAAAATATGACATTGTTACTTGAAACCAATCTAGATCCATTAATCTAACTCTTAATAAAAATCAAATCCCTCACATATAAAGATCAAATCCCTCACATATAAACTTTTTGTAACCTATACATCCCAAAAGAAATTGATATACCCTTAAAAAAAAGTAAAGAAAGAAAGAAGAGTCACCTGATAGAGATTTCATCATTAAGGTATGATAAATCTGATTTTTGATAGATCGCGGCTGGGGGAGAACCAATGCATACCTCAAGACCGTGTTACCACCATTAAATGCAAAATATACCTTCGTAGTACCACCCCTAAATGCAAAATATACAATGAACATCGTATTTTCTTTATTAGGGATCTACTACAACCGGAATCTCGAAGCTTCAAACCAGCAAGAGTGACATAATGTCCCCTTCCCACCGGCCTACACCGCTACTCGGTTGCCAGGAATGGGAGTCCGGCCTCGTCGTGATACTTACTTATACCTCAAAACCAATACTGTCGCGACTTGCCCAATACCAGGGTCCAGTGAGGTTAACTCCAACGCTGGAGACGTGTACCTTCGCGTCCAGTGAGATAAGACGCGGTAAGTCGACATGCTGATTGAAATTGAGATGGCAATTATTGATGACATAAATCGTTGAATGATCTTTATACTTCCGTAGTAGGTTGAGAATAGCGGTATTCAGTACTTGGTTTTCCGCCGCCTGTTTTTATCGTACCAAAATATTTTGAACTTAGTAATCTACGGAACAAACCCTTGTCCAACAATATTCGGCAATATTGTCAAATCACTCCCCATTCATTTTACAAATTTGCTCATGTTCACTTCACAAATTTGGAGTTGGTAACGCCTAATTCCATTTTGGGACATTCCTATTTGCTTTATGAGAGTTGTCGGTAAAGCAAATTTAGCACATTCCTATATCATTGAATAATATTTTATTGAAAATGTCTTCATCTTTATGGTCCTCTCTAGGCCTCTCTAGGCTTACCCACCTATATGATTATAAGATATGTGGGAGTGGAGCAACGTGCTAGAATTCTATGGGATCGAATCTTATTTTTACATTGCCTTCGTGCTGGAAGTCCATAAAGGAATTCCGCTGGAATGGATTAGTAACCGAGGTCAACAACGCCAATTCCCTGAATGATATGTCCACATAAACTGAACATTCAATTATCCCCCGTGGAATCTGTTGGAATTTTCTGATAAATCCCATAACAAACAGAGAAAAAACGCACTCTGTTTTTACACAGAAAAACAGAAAAATTCGCTTGCTGGAAACGGTGTTTCAGCAACACAGTTTTTTTTTCAGTTGCTGAAACAGGTGTTTCAGCAATGCTGATCGTCGTGTTTCAGCAACGTAAACTTTTGACGTCAAGTAATTTTTTAGTTACGAGGTGTTTCAGCAACGGTGACGGTGTAATAGCAACAGGAAAAATTTAACTTGTATTTATCAAAATAAACTAACTATTACAGATTTGTCTTCCTCATACAGAGGGAATTTCAAAACTTCTATTGCTGAACATCTACTTCAGAAATTCACTAAGGAATGATTCTGTTCCACACAGATGAACATAGAAACAAATTACATTCAAATTTCTGCACTGCTGTGCATTTCACTGTTCTGAAATTATTCTTCTTCCTCTTCACGCTGCTGCGTGCTTTCCTCTGCTCTGTGTGATTCTTCAGCTGCTGCTGCTGCTTCTTCTCTGCTGTGTATCACTCTGCTGCTACAGCTACTAACTTACTTTTCAATCCCTGCACTGCTGTGCAAAAAGGGCTTCATTCATGTGAGCTCATGTTGCTGCACATTCTTTCTTAAAAAACACAGAAATTACATTTGAGCGCTGCTGCACTACATTCGAAGTTAATAACACTGTTGTGGCTCTACACATATATAGTGCAGGAGGCGGTCATAACTTATCCATCAATCGCCTCAACTTGCTGACAGAGACTCTGTTGCAATCTGCCGCTCATAATGAACATATCTGATCTTTTGACATTCTGTTGTGCTGCTTGAGTCGGTTATGTGGAAACCCAAGACTAATAAATGCTGCGGCTGGCTCGAGGCTGGTACTTTCCTTCTCAGCCATGCTTCCTCTTTTGGTGAGCAGTTATGACGCAGAGCCCAGATTTGATCTTCTTCCTGCTTTGGGAACACAAACAGGCAAACGGTGAAAAGACACTTATGGCGGTGGCGTGAATAAGTCGACTCCTTCGTAAGTCCTCTATTGCGGCTCGCTGCTACTGCACGGCAGTTGGAATTAATATTCCAACACACCCCCTTAATTTCAACTGCTGGGCATTCTGTCGTACCCAAACATTTCCTCTCATAGAGGAATTCACCAACTGCTTCTGATGCAGTTCCACAAACAACAAAGTTGTCTTCCTCTTAATAGAGGGATTAACCTGAAACTGTGCTTAAGAGCACCTTCCTCATGACAGAGGGATTCACCATAACAATGTGCTGAAGAGCACCTTCCTCTTGACAGAGGGATTCACCTGTGACTATGCTGAAAAGCATCATCCTCTTGATAGAGGGATTTACCACACTATGCTGAAAAGCATCTTCCTCTTTCATAGAGGGTTTCACCAAATGACTGTGCTGAAAAGCACCTTCCTCATTAACAGAGGGATTACAAACAGACACTGCTTTACATGCAGTTTCAAAAACAAACAATCATTGCACTGCTGTGTGTGCAAACTCATTACATTGTTCTTTTATGCTGCTGCATATTCTCTGCTGCACTGTTGTGCCATCTTCTTTACTGTGTCTATCCCACACTGCTGTGTCTATACTTGCACTGCTTCTGCACTTTTCAAAGACAAATACTCTGTCTTTTCTGGAACAATTACACTGTCCCCACTTACAAATTTACACTGCTGTGTGTAAACATTTCTTGCACTCACTGCTGTTGCATATATTGCATATCAATTCAATGAACAACAAATTCATTACATTTACCTTTACTGCTGTAAGGAAAATTTCTTTTGCAATTGCTGCTGTTCAAAACTTCTTGCTGCTGCATTTTTCACATTTGCATTGTCGCTGCCTTTTGTTTCATCATACTGCTGTGTGCCCATACTCTTGGCACTTCATTCTCCACAAAAAAAAATAACACAGGTTGCTGCCTTTTCTCATGCACCCTTGCTTCACACAATCTTAATCTTCACTTTTTTTTTACACAATGCACTACTGTGCAATTCCTTTGGCTTTCTGCTGCCACACACATTCTTATACATCCAATGTGCATTAAAAATTTGTTGTCCCTGTTTTTCTTTATGCATTTCTTTGCATGTGCTCCATAAAAAAATTTCCAAACTGCTGTTTTGTATTCTGTCTTCCCACTGCTGTGAGGGTTTCCTTGCCTTGCATACTTCTTATTGCGCTGCTGCACTTCACATTTGAGCGCTGCCTCCTTTTCTTCTTTATGCATTTCTGTGCATATTGCATAAAAACAAAGCAAAAACATTGCTGATTTCATCACTACTGCATATTACCTTTCAGAGGGATTAACAAAGATTTCATTTGCAACTGCTGTGCTGCAATACATCCATCATCAACAAATGACTGTTAATACAGTTCAGCAAATAAAAAATTACAAGCTCCCCTTTAATGTATGCTTGTCTTCTTTTGACAAGTTTTCTCAAAACAAACTTAGATCAGCTGCTTTGCTTAAGGGGCTTTCACACTGTATTTCTTTTCTTCTCCATACTTGTGTAACTTTCTTCTTTTGCATGGGTCTAGCTTGCATAGGAGCCCATGTCAAGTTACAGTCACGTGCCATATGCCCAATGTTATGACACTTGAAGCATTCAACTTTATTCATGAATAAGAATTCATGATTTCTTCTTGTGAAATTATTTCTTGGAGATTGTCGGGGACCACAACATCTATCTCCATGAAATGCTCTACAGTCTTTTGCCATATGACCAAAGTTTGAACAAGCATAACAATAACCAAAAAATGAACTTTGGTACCTGGGAGATGGAGGTTTCCTTGATGTACTTCTGAAGCCTTGCTGCCTTGAGATCCTTTGATGATAACCATTGCCTTTTGCCTCTTTGACATCAGCTACATTTCTTCTTGGAGCTGGTTTTATGCTTGGAGCAGGATTTCTTCTATTGCTGCCTTCATTTTTCTCCTTGCCTTTGCTGGAACTGGGAGCATCACCTTCTCTTTCTGGCTTCTTCACATCTCCTTTGCTTAAGGCATCCTCATACTTGTTTGAGGGTTCACCTACATACCCAAGTCCTGATTTATCATATGGAGATCTGTGATAGCTGAGCATATCATCCAAGGCTTGAGAGCTCTTCATGATCTTGTTCATCCCTTCAACCTTCTTCCTAAGGAGGACAATCTCTTCTTCTAACTTTTCACATTCATTATTTTTCTTTGCTAGCTGTCCCTCAGTATCTTCCTTGCTACGAATAGCTTCAGCTGCTACTATTTTAAAGGAGATAATATCAGACTTCATTTTGGAGGTTTCTGCTTGACTGCTCTCCATTTTCTTTTCAGCTCCTTTTGCCTGCTTCCTTGCTTCTTGTAGTTCGGACTTAAGGGAGGAGACCTCTACCTTGTACTGTCCAATCTCTTCCACAAGCTTGTTCACTCTCTTGTGCCTTTGTTCAAGTTGACTTGTCAAGGCATCTGCCTGCTTCTTTGCTTCATTCAGCTGATTTGTCATAGATATGACTTCTCCATGATGTTTCCTCTTGCATTGGTCAAGCTCCTTCTTGAGCTTGGCTAACTCTTCATCCCTTTCTTTTACTTGAAGCTTGATGAGGTCAAGCTTTTCATTCTCAGCTTCTATGATGGGTTCTTCTTGACTCATTGTCATGGTCAGTGCTCCCTTTGCATGAAGGTCATGCAGTCTGTCCCATATATCCTTTGCTGATGAATATTTTCCAAGATTCTTCTTCACTGAATCAGGGAGACCATCCAAGATAGTCTTTGCTGCTTGTGCATCATACTCCATGGATTCTTTATCCATATTGCTGTCATCAATCACTGACTCCCAGACTTCAATCCCTTCAAACATTAGGAAAGCCCTCATCTTTATTTCCCATACATCAAAGTTTCCATCAAACTTTGGAACTTCAAATAGAATGTATTCTAATGGGTTGCCTTCTAGTTTAGTAGAGGGGGGAGACACATTTTTAACAGCCCTGGAGGCTTTCTTCTTTGACCTTGCCATTCTTATCTAGGCTTTAAAATCTCTGACTGTGTTTTTAAAATCACTGACTGTTTCTTCAACAGTAACACAGAAAAATTAATCTGAGAAATACCTGGATTCTTTCTTGGCTGAGTCTTCACACTGCTGGAGAAGTTGCTGCTGCAAGAAATCTTCCTTCAGCTTCTTTGACACTTCAAAGAGCCTGGACTAGCTCTGATACCATGTTGGAATTTTCTGATAAATCCCATAACAAACAGACAAAAAACGCACTCTGTTTTTACACAGAAAAACAGAAAAATTCGCTTGCTGGAAACGGTGTTTCAGCAACACAGTTTTTTTTTCAGTTGCTGAAACAGGTGTTTCAGCAACGCTGATCGTCGTGTTTCAGCAACGTAAACTTTTGACGTCAAGTAATTTTTTAGTTACGAGGTGTTTCAGCAACGGTGACGGTGTAATAGCAACAGGAAAAATTTAACTTGTATTTATCAAAATAAACTAACTGTTACAGATTTGTCTTCCTCATACAGAGGGAATTTCAAAACTTCTATTGCTGAACATCTACTTCAGAAATTCACTAAGGAATGATTCTGTTCCACACAGATGAACATAGAAACAAATTACATTCAAATTTCTGCACTGCTGTGCATTTCACTGTTCTGAAATTATTCTTCTTCCTCTTCACGCTGCTGCGTGCTTTCCTCTGCTCTGTGTGATTCTTCAGCTGCTGCTGCTGCTTCTTCTCTGCTGTGTATCACTCTGCTGCTACAGCTACTAACTTACTTTTCAATCCCTGCACTGCTGTGCAAAAAGGGCTTCATTCATGTGAGCTCATGTTGCTGCACATTCTTTCTTAAAAAACACAGAAATTACATTTGAGCGCTGCTGCACTACATTCGAAGTTAATAACACTGTTGTGGCTCTACACATATATAGTGCAGGAGGCGGTCATAACTTATCCATCAACCGCCTCAACTTGCTGACAGAGACTCTGTTGCAATCTGCCGCTCATAATGAACAGATCTGATCTTTTGACATTCTGTTGTGCTGCTTGAGTCGGTTATGTGGAAACCCAAGACTAATAAATGCTGCGGCTGGCTCGAGGCTGGTACTTTCCTTCTCAGCCATGCTTCCTCTTTTGGTGAGCAGTTATGACGCAGAGCCCGGATTTGATCTTCTTCCTGCTTTGGGAACACAAACAGGCAAACGGTGAAAAGACACTTATGGCGGTGGCGTGAATAAGTCGACTCCTTCGTAAGTCCTCTATTGCGGCTCGCTGCTACTGCACGGCAGTTGGAATTAATATTCCAACATCCAACAATCGGATTAGAGCTCGGTCAGTCAACCCGTTAATGCGTTTGTTTTGGTAGGTTGTTCATTGACTTTGGAAGCTACACCATTGCAGTTTAGCTATAAAACAGTCGTTTGCAAATTTCCGTAGTCATTGCATTCACTTCTCATTGCTGGAATTCCTGCTAATTCTATTTTTCTGCACTCCATGAGAATGAAGCACAGCATGAAGACCAGTTCAAACTTCAAATATTAATGTTATTGCAATTAGGGTATTTATGTTTATTTATGTTTTCTCCAGCGTTGCTCATGTCTTTGGAGAAGCGCAGGGAACTAGAGTCGGATTTTACTTCTACAGTTGTCCTGGTGTTGAATATATAGTTAAATCCTCTATTCAATCACATTTTGGTTCTGACCAAACCATTGCACCATGGCTGCTGAGGCTTTTCTTTCATGACTGCTTCATAAACGTAAGGATTTATATTTGATTTTCTTTATTTAAAGGAAATGGATTTGATAAGTGTATGATGAAGTGGGAGTGTCTTGATTGTAGGGCTGTGATGGATCCATATTGATTACTGGTCCCTCTGCAGAGAAAAATGCGCTTACAAATCTTGGGTTGCGAGGATTCGAGGTTATCGAAGATGTGAAGACCAAAGTAGAAGCTGCATGTCCAGGAGTTGTTTCATGCGCTGACATTCTCGCACTTTCTGTCCGTGATGCATTAGTTCTGGTAATCATCACTTTTCCCAACTGCATTTCTCAATTCATAGCAGCACTCTAAAGTCTAAACTTCATGATATGTAACTGCATGTTTTGAACTTTGGTTACATTACATCTTAATTTGAGTTTTGGGTAACGACAGTGTTAATGTTATTGGCATTACAGACGAATGGACCGAGCTGGTCTGTCCCGACAGGAAGGAGAGACGGGTTGGTATCGTCTTCATCCGACGCCGCTAATTTGCCTACACCGTCCGATTCCGTTACCGTACTGAAGCAGAAGTTTGCAGACAAAGGCCTCACAACTGAAGATCTTGTCATCCTTGCTGGTGAGAGCTCTGCATGCTCTTACACTACATAGCTGCGGCCATTGTTGTTGCGAGTATAATTAACTTATGTGGGTTTTATATTTTTACATTCAGGGGCGCATACACTTGGAAAAACCGACTGCCAGTTTTTCAGCTACCGCCTTTACAACTTCACATCGACAGGGGGCGCGGATCCGACAATCAATACGGCATATTTGAGTGATCTTCAATCCCAGTGTCCTTCGGGTGGTGACGGATCGAAGAGAGTTGATTTGGACAAGGGAAGCTCCACGACATTCGATGCGACTTTCTTCAACAACGTGAGAGAAGGGAACGTTGCCCTTGAATCAGATCAGAGGCTTTGGGGGGACAATTCCACCAAACCTTTCGTGCAAAACTACGCAGGAGGGACCTTCGGTGTATCGAGCTTCAACTTGGCTTTCACAAAATCTATGGTGAAGATGAGCAACATTGGAGTGAAGACAGGCACGGATGGCGAGATTCGTAAGGTCTGCTCCGCATTTAATTAATAATCAAAGAGCATATAGAAAGGTATCCTAACAAGAAAGTTGCTTAATTCTATTAATAAGGCCGACTATGACTGCAGCCGCGACCAATCACGCAGACTGCAAGCGGCAGTTTATAATAACGTATTCATAATTTCAGTATTATTTGTTATGAGAGTGCAGCCGTGACCGATCTCTCAAGCTGCAACCTCTAATAATGTATGCATGATTTGTCTAATGTCTGTTATAAGACTGCAGCCGTGATTGTTTACGCAGAATGAACGATGCAACCTCCAATGATGTATTAATAGTTTGTCTAGTGTCCGTTATAAGCCAAATAAATAGTTCTCTGTCAAATGGTTATTCAATTTACGTGGAAGTAAATAATTTTTGTTTATAAGATTAACCAAATAAGTGTAAGTATAAAGCTCTTAGCATCAAATCATTCAGGAAATGCTTGACGAATACAAATAACATGGTATATTTCCTTTTGATTTGCTAGTTATTGACCATTATATACATGTAAATCTTGAATTTATTAAGGCTCTATTTAATATTTCAATTTTATTTATTATTTCCATGGATAATTTTATATTACGGGATTAACGATGATCTTTCAGCCTAATATGGAAATCAAAACTTAAAGGCAGTTTAGTGTTTGTCGTTCAAGTTGAAATTGATATAGTGTGGAAAAGTTAATTGTTTAGGAAGGGTCAAAGATTTGCATAAATTTTGGTGGGTAGTAATCATTAGTAAGTCTGCACATTTACATTTTTTCTATTATTTGTTAAAATGCTGAAGGGAAAAAATGGTGGAAGGTAGCTCCTAGTAAGAATATTTACATCTTGTTTCTATCCATTTTTATGCTAATTTTGGGTGATTTTTGTGTGTAGGTTAATAAAAATCACTACACAAATATTGCATTGTGAAAAGGTTATGGTTCAATCAAATGTGTGAAAGATAATTTTTTGAATAAGCATATTGTGAGTAGCAACTAATCATCTATTTTCTTAACAATGAAAAATGACTACCCAAATATCCAAAAATCATAGCCTAAATATGGCAAGTGCATCTAGAATTTATGGTAGAAAAATATGAGGTAGTTATCCACATGACATTTTATTGTGCAATGGTTGGAATAAGACCAATCACATGTTTAAAAAATATTTTTTCAATAAATTGAAAATAAATATTTGTTAATAAAACTTCAATACTCTATACTCTAAAACTTGTTAATGTAGAGGTACCCTATAGGGAAAGCAAAGATATCTCAGATAATCTAAAACTTACTAATTTAGAGGTACCTTGTAGGGGAAGCAAATATATCTCTATATTCTTTTACAATAATTTCCTCCTTCTTCTATTGTGTAGAGAGTCCCTATGTGGAAATATTTTGTTCACCTTTTGACTGAACCATGAAGACGAGAATAAATTCATAGTATGAGAAATTACTTTTCAAAACTACCTTTCCAAGGTTAATGAAATTATAGTCGTTAAAACTCCTTATGGTATCTTGTAGAGATGACCTCCCAAAGTAAGAATGACATTATGGGGTTGAGACTCATAAATAACATAACATTTCCACATATATCGTTTCCTAAGAGACATCATAGACATTGGGTGGGGAAACATCACATAGTACCTCATCTGTAAAGGGCGTGATGTCATAGGACATGGGGCATTGTTGATTTATGCAAGTGTTTTTGTCCTTTGCTTAATTCGGTAATGGTATACAGTTGGGAGTTTGGCATCATCAACAACTTCAATCTCCTAATGACCTCACCTAACTTCATGTTCTTCTAGCTCTCGCTACCAATATTGAAATGTGTTGCAACCCCTTTCACCTACATCTATGGATGGAAGAGGCACTCCCCCTTATCAAGCTCATTTAACTCTTATTGTTGGATCTTTACAGTGATGATGATAGCAGTAGGTTTGGAAATAATGTATATCTACTTTTCCTTATCCTGCTCCAAATCACAGTCTGAACCATGATCTAACTCCTTTTCGTTAAGGTTGGCCAAAAATGGTTATTTTGAGTGACATTCATTCGAGTTGTGCTATAGGATTCTGTGGAAATCACACCATTTTCTAGCGTCCTTTGACTTCCCATTACACTTATTTTCCTCTGAATTAAATTTTGCTCTCCTTGCTTTTATCTTTGATATATGAGTGAGGACTGTATTTTATAGGTTTTTGTCAAAGCGTATCTGTAGACCGAAATTCTTACTTATTCTTCTACTTAAATTTTTACTCGATTTTGATAGCATATCGATAAGTGGATCCCAGTGAATATATGCCCAAGAAATCCATATTTGTTTAGATGTACTTTTGTCAACCATTGGAGTACTCCAAATCAAGTGTCACTTGGAGTCTCTAATACATAGCTTTATGCATAAAGAAAGGGGGCATCACTGACAAACCAATATTATATCACGTGCATTCATATTGGGGCATTAAAAATGGAAAAATCAAAAAATAAAATATTGGGGTTATAATGAGGGCCTAAAGGGTTTTAATGTACCGTACAACAATATATATAACATAAGGTATTTTTTATACGTTTTGTTGGCCAAGTGGAGGGAAAAATACACCAAGCTTGGGGAAAAAGTTGGGCTACACATGATAGCGGAAGGAAAGAGTTATTTTGGAGTCTAGCCTCTGCAACCCACTTGCAATACCTTTCTACTCGTTTGAACCCTAGCAAGACAGCTATCGAGTTTTTCAGCACTTGCCTCGGGCTACACATCACAGAGGAGGGAAATATTTATTTGGATTCGAGCCTCTACAACCCACCTACAACGCCTTTCTGCTCATTTGAACCTGTTGTGCTATACAACAACCCTCCCCATTTCAAGATTTTCATCCATAAAACTTTAACGAGAAATGGGTCCCTTTTTTTAAGACTTAGTTAAATCAATAATTCAATAATAATCGCATACTTTGATTTAACCATATAACACATGAAAGTCCTTATGATAAGGTTCGACCTGATATAAATATCAACCAAGACCTTTTTGTAAAACTAATGTAAAATAATATGTCGCATCCTTTATTTAAAGAATAGACTTAAAAGGCTCTCATTAGCAAATCTCCGATGCAATAATACTATCGCAAATCGCAAATCGCAAGTCAACAAAGAAGCATTCCAATAGTCTACTCAAATCTCCCGATGTGATAATCTGATCGCAATCGACCATCGCTGAATGCATAAGACCATAACTATCTATTAGCAATTGCCGATGTGATTTCATTAAAAGCGCACTTTTTGATAAAAGGTTGTTAAACGAATGTTTATGGGTTTAAACCTTAAATCAATTATAAACAAAAAACAAAAAATTTATTGATTATCCCACCTTCCCATGATAACTCACTTTTATCGCAATCGGAGCTATGTATGGAAACAACTAAAGCTTAGCCTTTGTACCTCCCGATCTGCGATATGCTATTTTTGCTAATCGCTGGTCGGGAAAGTCAAGAGATCCACTTTAAAGCAATGTTAATAATATGTGCAATGCGACATATCATTATGACATTTAAGTATCACGATTGGTGGTTACGGAAGTCATTAATTGGGCAGTTAAGGTTGAATCCTTGGAGGATTTCATCCGTGGTAATATTTGAGTTCGTATTGCTTATCACGCTTGAATTACCATTATTCGTTTTACTCTGCGTTGTCTTTGAACAGGTTTTTCTCTGTTATGTTCTTTTGTTTCTTTTACAGAGCAAGTCTGAACTAATGAATCTAGCGAAGATGACGAAGACGTCAAAGAAACCAAACACCCCCGTTGTAGCCAAAGAGAAGTCTATGAAGAAGGTCTTGATATTTGATACTACTTACCTCGTTCTAGGCCAGGCTTCATGGGAAAGTATTTACAACTTACTGGAAGTCGAGGATCCGGAAGAAATCGAAGAAGTAGTGGCAACAGCAGATTCCACTGACAAGTCAGAGAATACTCTTAAGGATTTGGCCAGCTCCTATCTTCATAGAATAACAACCCAAGCCAAAGTTTTACCCTATAATGACTTGGTCAGATGGGTTATTGAAAGCATCAATATCACAGACAGAACTTTCTTTACGGCTGATGGAAGAATGTTTGGATCGTTCAGAGCAGAAGATATCAAAAGAATGTACCATTTGCCTGAACTACGAAAGCGATATAACAAAACATTTTTGGAGGCTTTCACTAAAGAAGACATCATCGAATCAGACCTTATCAGACAATGGAGGCATTTTCTGACTAAACACAAGCATGAATCATCGGGTATGTACTCCATAGACTCATTGGCATCTCCTTACTGTTATGCTAGTGCTATGATGTGCAAACTCTTTGGAGTCCATGATTCTGCCAAATTTTCTATAGAGATGGTACCTTTAATGGAGGCTGCAGTTAATTCTTATATCATGGATTGGGCGACCATTTTTTCTGATAAAATGGCCAACCAAATACTTGATTATAGGAAAAACAGGTTCGTGACTACCTGGGTAATACCCCCATTTTATATGAGTGCTTATATTATGGACACTATCTGTTTCAATTCTGAATATCTCATTCTAAGATAGAAATGGACTCCACAGGACCTGAAACCCAGTCATATCTATCATAAGGAATTATGGAAAGCCCATTACAAAAATCATCTTTATAGAATCTGTCATGGTTTCATCCTCCCCGTGTATTATGCCATATTCAATAAACCCGCTCCTAGGTTGTCCGAGGAAGCCTGTGTCGACCTAACTGCAATTGGTAGTTGGTTTGGTGAAGAAAAGTTCACCTACAATAGACTTTTTGGCAGCACTACTGATCCACATGTTCTTCCCTTATACATCCTTGATAAGTTACTTGCCAGAGAATTAGCATATCAGATAACAGTAGAAGGGATGTCAAGGAACCTAAAGGAGTCTAAAAAGAATATGTGGCCTTCATTCCCCCTCCGATGTGGTGCTTTCACACTGCATGACTTCAAACATGCAGAGAAAGAAGCTGAAAAAAATAACAATGCTAAAGTTAGCAGTCATCCCAAAAACGCAGTATGATCCTAAGTCTGTTGCCTACAATGTCACTTCTCAAGCCAAGATCGCCAATTTTGAACATGAGAAGGATAATTATGATGATTTGTTTACTTCAGCCAAGTTATTTTATCAAGTGAAACAACTGGCAAAAATTAAATTGGGAGTGGAGGGACTAGAGGAATTTTACAAGTTCAGGACATAGAGATTGGAGACCCTACCTCTGGACTTGTTAAGTGTTACCTCTATGGTGCAACCAGATGGCCACAATGAAGAGAAAATTATTGAAAAACTCCTGAAAAGGAAAAGATCCGAGAAAGGGAGCAGACACGAGAAGGAACTAGTGAGCTCCTTGATACGAATATCAATATTCATCCTACTTTACTCAAAGAATATGAGCAGTTTGACCTAATCATCAATAACCCAAATAGATCACAAGAGCTCACTACACCAAAATTGCCAACAATACAAAAGCCAGAAGTTATTAGTGTTATGATTAAAGGGACAAGTGGCCTACCCAGTGTTCAGCAGGACATAGAGATCATTCCCAAGAATCCTACAAAAGAGATTGTACTACGAACTGAAGAAATACCACCTCTTGATCTCTTCTACAGTCTGAAGCATAGGGCTGTAGTTAAAAGGTAGAGGAAGAAGAGGAAAATTGATCAAAGTCCTCTTTTAACTCAGGTAGAAATGATGAATGTGGTATAGAAAGCAGAAGTCAATCCCTCTGAGGATTTAATAAAACTATCTCAGTATGCAGGAGCTTACACAACAGTGACAATGGATAAAGCCTCTGAGGTCAGCCACCTGATGAGGGAAAAGGATCAGAAAATTACCCAACTTGAGGTGCAATCGGCAGAGCAACAACAAAAGATAAATCATCTTGAACAATAGGTAATAGAGCACAAGTAGCAAAACGAGCGATTAAAAGAGCAGCTGAAACTAGAGAAACAAAGGATTGATAAGCAGGCTCTCCACAAACAACACGAGTTGTCTCAGGAATTGAACAGGCTTCAAATGTTAAGTGAGCAAGAAAAGAAGGCAAAGGAAGATCAAATCGAACAAATGAAAGAATAGATAGAGAGGTACAAGGGTTATCCATAGGTAAGTGAATTCAGAACAAAAGCCTTGGAAATAACTAAAGCCTTGTCCCGACAGTTGGATATTCTTTGCCACAATATATCATTGGCTAAACCCTTATGTGATATCTCTGCATCAATGATTGAGAAGACAGTAAACACTAGACTTGAATTAGAAAAGGCAGATGAAAGGTTAACCAATTATCTGTCCTGACAAGATTCCTTAGAAGGAATGGTTGTTAACGTGCCAAGAATAAAAGAATCGCATAAGGAAATCTTGTTTTCCGAATGGGAGTCTCAGCTAACAAAAGATGAAATAGCAACCTCTAGATGCAGAACTACAACGAATGGTCTAATCTAATTGATAAATAATAGTTTGCATATGTCTAATTTGATCACCGATTGCTCTCCAGGTAGACTCCCAAAATCAAAATCATTGGAATAGCATTGGAAATAGGAGCTAGCACACCGGGAAAAATAGACTGGGGGAATCCAAAACTTGACATGGGAAACATTCTGGCATTTAATAGTCAAGCTACATAGCCAGCATATGGCCATGAAATGTCTTTCGGATGCAGTCAACCGCATGATCTCTGAACTCTCCAATGCCACCTGTTATCACCCCAAGAAACTCTCCTAGGTTGTATATCAAAGATGCTCGGGAACATTACAAACTCAACAAAAATGTTGGAAAATGGTGGATGAATGGAAGGAATGATGCATATTCAAGCCAGATAACCACTTCTACTATGCTTAACCTCAGACATGGGTGAACACCCCCAGACTACAAGGCTTTAGACCACCAATTACTCACAGTTTAAGGAAAATGTGATGATGGAGAATACTGATCACACTAGCATATGCACAGGACCCTGTGATGGCTAGATGCAATCAGTAAAGAGGCCTGCAAATCTATTTCTTAATGCACAAACAGGATGACAGCTCTTTGGCATTAAAACAACAGAAACCTGCATACAAATTCAATGATACATACTAGATTCTAACACAAAGGTGGGATGACAGCCCCTCTAATGCTAAACATCAAGAGCACATGAAAAATTGCATTACAGGCACAGCCTGGAATCAAAGAAGAAGAAGTGGAAAGTGAGAAATTAACAACAAAAGAAGCTTGCATTAGCTGAAAATGAAAACCAAATGCTGCAGGTATCACAGTAGTTACAGTCTCAAGAAGTTGAACTTTACATAAAAATAACATTCATCAACCCTCAACACCTCTTGCTTTTGGGTATATATAGAGTTTATTTACAAAATTGCTCTGCTATTCTATGCCTGGAGGGATCATAATGGACCACCAACCACATTTACAATCAAATGTGGGTCTTTGCTGCAAACTCTGTGTTTTAATGAACAAAAACGGCCTTTCTGGTACTCTGATGTTCTTCTTGAACAGGCGGAGTACCGTATGGGACAAAAACTCCATAACTGGTAAATGAATTCAACTACCCGAGGCAGACTCTCCTTCCCTGGCTTGAGTAGTTGAAGATTTAACTATGAAGAGCACTGGTGGGTGATTGCCTTCTTCCCTCGGATGCACGGGACATACTAAAAACATGATAACTGCATGGGGAATGAATGGAGGGCAGTGAATAAATATTGGTCGTTGGATGCAACTAATGGATGGCTGAGATTTGATGGCGGGAGGTGATGGGAAAATGCGAGGTGAAGTGACTACGAGCTGTCGGATCGTGTAATCGAACGGTGGAGAACAGCTTACGGAGGCTATCGGGAGGAAATGCGAATGGAGGATCGTGGGCTGTCAAATCGCGGTCGGGCAGATCCGACGGCTATCGGGCGGCAGAGATGCGAGAGTGTTAGCGAATGAGGACCGTATAAGTAAGCGGTAAGCGGTTTCCCCGCATCGCTTTAGGAGGGTAGGCGGTATTCATATGTGAGGGCATGATGCAGTCAGATTGCGATGCATGGTTGGAGGGTCCAGTGGGAAACCGCTTTCCCCGCGGGCTATCATACATGCAGGTTCGCAGGGCAAGAGCTGCAAATACCGTCAGATCCGCGGGAAATGATCAGATGGCCCAGGTATAAAGCATGTGATTATTGCTTGATATGACAAGGAAGGGCCTCGCCGATAGCACTTTTTATATGCGCACAGTCATATAATCCACAGACTCTTAGGTTTAGCTTTGCGCCCGGGGCCTGAGGGAAACAGATTAATATGAGATTTATAAAGGATTTTAAAGGAAATGACGAGTTAAGGGAGAGAAATGAGAATGAAAGGGAAGCGAGGAATGGAGGGGTTTAGGAAGGGAAATAGAGATAGCAAGGCAAAAGGAAGTAAGCGGGGAACAACGGAAAGGCGAGGAAAACCACTATAGACTATCTCTGAGCCAGTAACCCAAGACCAAGCTTATTCCTCCTCCTAGAAAAACAGCAACATGTAGCAGAGCTAACACTGGCTCCTTCTGGGGATGAGATCCTCCCTGTGAGGTCTCAAGAACCCGCAAACCATTGCCTTTCCAACTGAAAACAAATTAGCCAAAATTCCTAGTGTTCCATTGGGCATGGAGTCTACTTTGCGTATACAAAAATGATAAAAACAAAATATTTACAACTTTTAAGGCCATAGACCTTAAACAACATAATTCTTTAGAAAACACCCATTAACTAAGCCATTAAAAACTGCTTCTCCTCCCATACTTTTCAGTATGAAGGTGTTGCTCCATTGAATCTGAGAAATGATGAAAGGCCCTGTCTTGAAAGCATCAAATTTCCCATGATTTCCCTTCTTCTCCTGCGATGCATACCACTTCAAAACCAAGTCCCCAACCTAAAAATTATTTGTTTTTGCCTTCTTGTCAAAGGATTCCTTGATCTTTTTTTGATGTGTTGTAGCCTTTTCAACCAGTTGTTCTCTAATCTGATGTACTTTTGCTAAATCAGTGATCCTCTTCACCATTTCTTCTTCCTCATTCTGCTCTTCTTGAAGGAATTTTGCCACAGGGAGAGTTAACTGAAGTGGGAATACAACTTCAGTGCCATATACCAGCTTCAAAGGAGAATTCCCTGTGGATTTCTTAATGGTTACTCTGTTAGCCCACAGTGTATACTTGAGCTTGGAATCCCAATTCTTTTTATTGTCTTCCAACAGCTTCTTAATTATCCTTATCAGGCTTTTATTTGAAGATTCTGCTAGACCATTGCCTTGAGGATAATATGAAGTGGAATGAACCAGTTTAATACCCATTGAATCACACATTTCCACCAATTCTTTTGCCCTGAAGGTTGCTGCATTATCTGTGACTAGTTTATGTGGACAGCCAAATCTACTGAAGATATTCTCTGTCAAAAACTTCATGACCACATTATGATCAGCCTTCCTGGTAGGGATTGCTTCAATCCACTTGGTAAAATAATCAGTGGCTACTAATATCCATCTATGTTGGCCACTGGAATGTGGGTTGATTTCTCCAATAAAATCCAAGCCCCACTGCTGAAAAGGTCCTTTTGCATGTATTGGTTTTAGGGGCAGGGACTTCAACTATTGTTTTCCTTCAAATGTTTGGCACCTGTCACAAGATTTAACAAATAAAAATACATCATAAAATAAAGAGGGCCAGTAATATCCAGCTCTGAGAATTTTATGGGCTATAGTCTTCCAATAATGGTGCCCTCCACACATGCTGGAATGCAACTGTTGCATAAATTCTATTGACTATTCTTTGTCCAGACACCTCAAAAGCATTCCAGATAGATCCCTCTAGTAGAGAAGATTTTTATTAATGCAATATTTGGCTGCCCTAAGCTTTATAGTCCTAGCTTGACTTTGAGTAAGTTCTGAAGTGATTTCTAGCTTCAGCAAGAAATTAATTATTGCAGAATACCAATCACAAGAAGCTAGATTCTTGGCCATTGACTTCTTTCTGTCTAGTTCAGCTGCTTCCTCTTCTTCTGCCTGACCACTCTCTGCAATTGTGCATAGGAAATCTATATCTAATGATCTGCAATTTTTTTCAGCCAATAGCTTGGCAAGACCCTGACCTTTGATAAGCTTGGTGGGTTTTAATTCTATATTAAATTCAATCAGCTTTGCAATCCATTTTTCTCTTCTTCCATCAGCATCAAGTCGTGTTAAGACATCTTTTATTGCAGCAAAGGGTACATATGCAATTATCTTGAAATGCAGAATATAAACTCTAAAAGCTTTCAAGGATTTGATAAGGGCATATGCTTGTTTTTCAATAATATCATACCTCAGTTCAGCATCCCTCAAGTTCTTGCTGAAAAATGCTACTGGATGTTTTGAACCTTCTTCATCTACTTGCAATAAAACTGCAGCAATGGTGTCTTCAGAGGCAAATGAGAATATATGCAACCCTTTTCTGTAATCTGGACTTATCAAAGTGGGAGCCTCCATAATAGCTTTCTTAATGGACTCAAAAGATTCTCTTGTTGCATCAGTCCATCTGACCTCTGACCCTTTCTTCAACATGGAGGTTACATGCTTCACCAATTCTACAAAATTTGGAATAAACCTCATCACAAAATTAATCTTGCCCAGAAAGGACTGAATATCTTTCTTTGATCTAGGGACAGAAAAAGTATGTATTACTTTTACTCTTTCTGGATCAATCCGGACACCTGAAGCAGAAACAATATGTCCTAACAGCTTGCCTTCTTCCAAAGCAAATTGTGACTTTTTAGGATTGACTGAAATCCCAAACCTTCTGCACTTCAGAAACACTTTTTTCAAATGCTGCAAATGATTTTGATGGCTACTGGAGTACACTGTTATGTCATCAAGGTAGATAAGGAAACAATTATCCTTCTCTCCTACAAATGCTATATCCATAGCCCTCTGAAAGGTGGCTCCAGCATTCATCAACCCAAAAGGCATCTTGGCATACATAAAAGTGCCCCAAGGAGTGGTGAAAGCAGTCTTCTCTTGGTCATCTAGATGCACAACGATCTGATTAAAGCCTGAAAAACCATCCAAGAAAGACATTACTTTGGCTCCTGATACCTTCTACAACAAATACTCCATCTTTGGTAGAGGATAATTGTCTTTCTTTGAGCACTTGTTCAAGTTTCTGAAATCAACACACACTCCGATTTCTCCACTTTTCTTCCTCACCACTTCTAGGTTGGCTATCCATTTTGAATATCTAAGGGGAACTATAATCTTGGCAGCCAGCAATTTTTTAATTTCTTTTTCAATTAGAGGAAGAAGCATAGGATATATTGGTCTCAGCTTCTGTTTGAAAGGAATGGTATCTTTCTCTAAAGGGATTTTATGCTGAATAATTTTTTTATCATAAGTTTTCAGGTCACTATACTCCCAGGCAAACACATCAGCAAATTGTTTTATTAATTTGCAGTATTCAGCACTTTGGTTAGCAGACAGATGAGTGGAAAAATTTATGTATCTAGGCTAACTTGGACTCCCTATATCATGCTTATAGACTGCAGATTGGTCTTCTTTTTGGACAGCCTTGTAAGGCACATCATTTTGGTCAAACAGTCTTTCAAGAGGAATTAGACCATTAGGAATATGATTAGTAGGAAGTTGGACAATGCTATCTTCACCAATCTTATTTTTAAGCTGGTGTTGGGGGCTTTCTTCCAAGGCTTCATTTTCTTGGTCAATTTGCATTTCAGAAAACTCATTAATGACTTGAAGCAACCTATTTATCTCATCATCATCATCAAAAACTTTCCAATGTTGGACATTATCAGGCAAGGATGGTCTATATTTCATTTGCACTTCATAAACTAGTCTGGGAGGCATGGGAGGGACAAATAGACTAGCAGAAACAGCAAGAGAATCAGCAAGCTGATTTTTGGCTCTAGGAATATATGAAATACAAAAATTTTCACAGGCATCTTTAAGTCTCCATACCTCATCTCTGTATGATTTTAGCCTTGGGTGCTTTGCCTGAAATGTTTTATTTACTTGCTGAATGATAAAATCAGCATCTCCAAACACCTTTATGTTCCTGATTCCTCTATATTTTGCTATGTTAAGGCCCAATAACAGAGCTTCATATTCTGCTATATTGTTTGTGACTTGGAATGCCAAATTAAAAGACAACTATGTGCTCTTCCGTTGTGGAGATACTAGCACCACCCATGCTCCTGTAGTCTCTACGGAACATGCTCCATCAAAGAGCATCTCCCAAACTCAACCTCCTTGCTCTTCTTTAGCCTGAACTGTTGGATTCCTGATCTGCAATGAGGCCTTCTGAGATTCTTCCATTTGGAGAACACATGCTCCAGAACCAGTGTCCACAGCATATATGGGATGACTAGTAGGATTATTCTCATCACTGATGATGTATGCCAACTGTGCTTCTCTATAAAATCTCCTGCTTTCTCCTCCAAAAACTGGGACAGTGGCATAAGATAGATCATTTTGTAATGTCCCACCTAGTATCTTAATCCATCCTCTAGACAACAGCATACCAAACTTGGGAGGCACATCTGCTAACACAATATCCATCATCATACTCTTCATGGGCAACTGGGTTAGGGTAATGGCTAGGTCTTTAATTAATCCTAGGCACTTCACTTTCCTTGAATCAAAAGAGAATAAATCATGATAGGGTCTGGTGATATCAAGGCCTAACTCTTCCATGACAACTTTAGGCATCAAATTGTGGCTGGCCCTTATGTCTAGCAGGTAGTTGTGGAAGATTTTGTCATGAATGGTCAAGGAGACATAAAAAGATGGAGAATTATTATCAGCAGGTTCAATCATAGGGCTAAGCATAATGCAGGTTTGTCATCTTGCAAATTGACAAAGTTAGTGGAGGTTTGTGTGGTTTCCAGTGCAAGAGCTTCAAGGATGGGCTTTTTAAATACTTCACCCTTCACGAACTCTTCCAGAGGCACAAATATTTTCAATTTCTAAACTTCTGAATCAAAGCTGAAAGAAGAAGATAACTTATTAGAACCCTTTACCTCTTGAATTGGAGCTTTGAGGATGACGGGATCAGCTGTTGGTCTTCTCTATCTGATATTCTGTGACTCTGCTTGGACAACAACTCTTTGGGCAGGATTCTCCTTAACATTTTTTGCACTTGATCTCAAATTGTATCTTTGTTGTTCCCCAGTTTGTAGAACTGCCTCTTTGTCCCACTGCCGACTTTCTTGTTCCTGTAGCAATGATTCTTCATAAGTAGCCAAAGTAAAAAATGTAGCGCTGCCTTTATCTTCCATGCAGTGAATTTCATCCTCATCTTCTTCAAATTGTTCCTCCTCCATGACTACATTTTGGAAAGGAGCTTTAACTCTCTATTATTCTTTTGATTCTTCACCCCTTTGAATAATTTGTAACTATTCATTTGCTCTTCTGAATATATTTGGATTTCTTGGAGCAAATGTGTTCTGTTGCTTTGTTTTCCCTGAATTCTACTCAACCTTTAGCTTAGAAATTTCAGCAGCCAATGACTCCATCATCTTAGTCATTTTATCTAATTTAGGCTCTGAAGATGATGTAAAGGAAGTAGAAGCCTGACCTCTCTGCCTCCTTCTGTCAGCTTAATCTTTTAGCTTTTCTGTAGCCATGATGTTAGACTCTACTTCTAGGGTTGCATCCTGCATGTCTGCCAGCGTAGCACATCTTCTTTGTCTCAATAACAGGCAAAAATCAGAGTCAAAAGCATTGGCATAAGTGTGTTTGGCAGAGGTGGGGGTAGGGTTTACCTCAGCTGGTATCTTACTATACATACGGTTGAACCTTTTATTAAAATCAGGGAATGATTCCCCATTTTCCTTCTTTAGATTACCAAACTTAGTATGATAATACAGCAAATCCTTTTTATCTCCCCAATGCTTCAAGAATGCATCATCTAAAGCTTCAATATCTATTATATATCTCTGGGGTAATTCTATGAACCACTTCCTAGCCTCTCCATCAAGGCTCTGGACAAAAACTCTCAGCCACACATCATTTTCACTTATATCTAAATTATCAGCATAACTGTAAAAAGCTTCTAGGTGTTCTTCTGCTATCACTCCCTCTGTGCCAGTGAACTTGGGCATATACTTGTGATATTCTCCCACAGGCATAGGATTTAAAGGAACATGCAAGACCAAAGGTCCATATCTGGCAGCTACAATTATTTCTATCTTCGTAGGTGCTTGTTGGCTTGCCATGATTGGGATATGCGAAAGAATACTAGCAGATTGAATGGTAGGAAGTAATGTGATGGATGGCTGAGACAAAGGGATGTTTTGGATTGTATGGGAAGCTTTCTTTGGACTGAGATTCAAAGGGGAACTAACTGCAGAAGGGGCTGTATTAATCTCTGAAGGAATTTCCTTAATAATTGTTCTGGGCTCAAAATCTTCAAACTGTATATCTTCAACAATAACTTTATCTTTCAGAGATGCATGAGACTTATTAGGCTTACCTGATCTTGATGCTCCTTTCTGTGATTCTTTCTTTGATTTGACAGTCCTCTCAGGGTCAGGCACTAGTTCAGCTAGTGATTTCTAAGGATTTCTTCGAGTATGTCTCACAAACTGAGCCAGAACTTTAATGTGGAGTCACCAAAGGATGGTTTTCCTCCAATGGAGTCGCCAGATAGACGATTACAACTAGTAATGTACCCAGACCTTGTCTATCATCAAAATCTGGAACTGTGTCGTTCTCCCAGGGAAGCTAAGCTTCAATTCTCCTATCCCGGGCAACGACGCCAATTAATGTTATCACCCCAAGAAACTCTCCTAGGTTGTATATCAGAGATGCTCAAGAACATTACAAACTCAACAAAAATGTTGGAAAATGGTGGATGAAAAGAAGGAATGATGCATATTCAAGCCAGATAACCACTTATACTATGCTTAACCCCATACACGGGTGAACACCCCCAGACTACAAGGCTTTAGACCACCAATTACTCACAGTTTAAGGAAAATGTGATGATGGAGAATAATGATCACACCAGCAGATGCACAGGACCCTGTGATGGCCAGCTACAACCAATAAATAGGTCAGCAAATCTATTTCCTAATGCATAGACAGGATGATAGCGCTTTGGCATTAAAACAATAGAAACCTGCATACAAATTCAATGATACATACTAGATTCTAACACAGAGGTGGGATGACAGCCCCTCTAATGATAAACATCAAGAACACATGAAAAATTGCATTACAGGCATAGCTTGGAATCAAAAAAGAAGAAGTGGAAAGTGAGAAATTAATAGCAAAAGAAGCTTCCATTAGCTGAAAATGAAGACCAGATGCTGCAAGTATCACAATAGTTATAGTCTCCAAAAGTTGAACTTTACATCAAAATAACATTCATCAACCCTCAACACCTCTTGCTTTTGGATATATATAGAGTTTGTTTACAAAATTGCTCTGTTGTTCTATGCGTGGAGGGGTGATAATGGACCACCAACCACATTTACAATCAGATGTGGGTCTCTGCTGCAAACTATGTGTTTTAATGAACAAAAACAGCATTTCTGGTACTCTGATGTCCTTCTTGAATAGGCAGAGTAGCGTATGGGACAAAAACTCCATAACTGGTAAATGAATTCAACTGCCCGAGGCAGTACTCTCCTTCCCTGGCCGTGTTGTCTCTTAAATGAGGTAGTTGAAGATTTAACTGTGAAGAGCGTTGGTGGGTGATTGCCTTCTTCCCTCGAATGAATGGGACATACTAAAAACATGATAACTGCATGGGGAATGAATGGAGGGAAGTGAATGAATATTGGTCGTTGGATGCAACTAACGGATGGCTGAGATCTGATGGCGGGAGGCGATGGGAAGACGCGAGGCGAAGTGACTACGAGCCATCGGATCGCGTAATCAAATGGTGGAGAATAGCTTACGGAGGCTATCGGAAGGAAACGCGAATGGAGGATCGTGGACCGTCGGATCGCAGTCGGGCAGATCCGACGGCTATCAGGCGACAGAGATGCGAGAGTGTTAGCGAGCGAGAATCGTACAAGTGGTAAGCGGTTTCCCCGCACCGCTTCGGGAGGGTAGGTAGTATTCATACGCGAGGGCGTGATGCAGTTAGATTGTGACACGTGGCTGGAGGGTCCAGCGGGAAACCGCTTTCCCCGCAGGCTATCATACGTGAAGGTTCGCGGGGCGGGAGCTGCGAATACCGTCAGATCCGTGGGAATTGATCGAATGGCCCAGGTATAAAGCACGTGCTTATTGCTTCATATGACATGGAAGGGCCTCGCCGATAGCACTTTTTATATGCGCGTGGTCATATAATCCACAGACTCTTAGGTTTAGCTTTGTGCCTAGGGCCCGAGGGAAACGGATTAATATGAGATTTATAAAGGATTTTAAAGGAAATGACGGGTTAAGGGAGAGAAATGAGAATGAAAGGGAAGTGAGGAATGGAGAGGTTTAGGAAGGGAAATAAAGATAGCAAGGTGAAAGGGAGTAAGCGGGGAACAAGGGAAAGGCGAGGAAAACCACTGTAGACTATCTCTGAGCTAGTAACCCAAGACTAAGCTTATTCCTCCTCCTAGAAAAACAGCAACATGTAGCAGAGCTAACACCACCTATATAGCTCAGCTACACTCTAGGATGAGTCAGCCTCCAGAAATCAAGCCTATGCTCACAACCTGTTAGCTGCAATCACAGGAAAAGAAGCTGATACAATGAATTCATTCAACCGCTACAGCACTGTTATTTTCATGATAAATCCCAGATTTATATGTTTATAGTTAGATCAGCGCATAGCGATTTTTATTGACAATTTTTTTTCATTTTTAGTATTTAAGACCCTTTCATGTATTTAGAAAGGGTCTGCAATTTATATTAAAACATGACTTGAGAGTTGCACTACTGTACTTCTAATATTTTTTTATCACAAACTGGACCAAAGTTTTGCATTTTTGTCAAAGTGGCTTTTATAAGATTTGCAATTTTGCATCTGTTGAAGGTGTTCTCAAATAGGAAAGCAGAATCTAAATGTTGTTTACATCGGGAGAATTCAAATGCATACGATACTATTATCACTATTTTTGTCTTATTTCTCTATGTGAATAAACATTTTTCTACATTGCTATGATATATATATATATATATATATATATATATATATATATATATATATATATATATATATATATATATATATATATATATATATATGTTTTTCAAGCAATTCTTTAGCTTGTCATTTCTAAATGTTTTAGAATTGTTATCATTTGGATATATATGTCAGTGATATATATTATGATCAATGTGATAATGTTTTTATTATTACTTTGTTTAACTACTTAAACAAAGTAATCATCATATGAATGCATATTTCTAATTTATGAGTAAGTCATCTGTATGGTTATTAGTTTACTAGAAAAAATCAAGAATCGTGTTGTTAAAAGAATACCCCCGAGATAGATCAATTATATTTGTATATTTTCTCATTGTAGGATAAAACACTTATCACCTTCGTTATACACTACAAACAGATCATCCATCAACTCATATATCACTGGGAAATTGGTCCCATTACATCGAGTCGGAGCCACCATACCAAATGGAAAAGGAGTTGCACTAAGGTCTAGGTCGGGAGGGGTTTCCCTAATGTTGATGTAGCGATTTTAGAGGCATCAACATTTTTTGCGCTAGAAGGAGGGATTGAACTGCGAATGGCGAGAAAATCTAAATCTATAGCCCATTCTGAGAGTAAATCTCCCTCACCATCTCCTCCAACTTCTCCCTCGCATTCCAAATCTTCAATTCCCAAGCGAGAAGTTGAAAAGACAACACCCACTACTGAAAATTTGAAAATATCGGACAAATCCGCTCTTGAACCCCCTGAAGTCCAATTGTTAATTCATAAACTTCTAGGGCTTTCAATATCTCAAGATCAGTCGGAGTCATCCCAAGGCAGTGTGACTTCGCAATACATTCCTTCTCAGCCTCTTACAAGGTTACATAGTGAAAAACTTGGTATTGAACCAATAGAATTTCCTCTACCTAGTCAGAAAAGAGCTAGGAAGACACCTTTAGAGTCTAACAGTGAGACTCTTCCATCATTATCATTCATTTCATCAAATCCATTGCAAAGTCAACCATTCACTTCTCAACTTCATATTATAGTTCAACAGGGTACGGGTACTCCAACATCTCCTACCCAATCACTTACATCTACATCCTCAACTTCCTCTGTTGTTACTGCGACAATGGCACATAACCAACCACAACCAAGGCCATGGACAAATCTAGGGGCAGTCGCAATGCTTCCACCCCTGAGTCAATTATCAGCCGACCCTGAAAAGTGGTTGCCAAAGTTTAACCCAGATATCGGCATACTGGCAGAAGAACACATAAACAACTTTATGTTGTCAATAAACCTAAATGGAGTGACTGAAGAAGACGCAGTTGTGAGGCTCTTCCGATACACCTTACAAGGAGTAGCTAGATCATGGTATTTTTCGCTACCAACAAGATCCATCAATATTTTGAATTCTTTTCAAGAGTAGTTTTTGACCAAATTCGAAGATGATAGATCCATATTGACATTAATCAATGATCTCTCCAATCTTAAAACTGAATCAAAAGAACCCATCAAAGATTTCAACTCGCGACTTAATAAGCTCTTGAATAAAATCCATACTACATCTAAACCTAGCGAAGAGGTTCGAAGCAAATGGTATATATCTGCTTTACCTTCAAATATATCAATCTTCATTGATAGGGCTTCAAAACCCACCTTAGCAGAGAATATGAAAGAAGCGATCATCGTTGAGAAACGTATTATTGCTTTAGAGAAGAAAACCACTCTTGGGGAAAGAAAGTCCAAAAAAGTTACTTTTAAAGATTATTCGAAAAAAAAAGCAACTAAAAGTCCATACAATATGGAGGGCTTGCAAAAGGTTTTAAAGACCATGTCCAATGAAATGGTAGAGATTAAAAAACAGGTAACTGAAACCTCCACTAAAAATCCATTTATGAACTTCAAAAGAACTGAATTAAAACCACCTAATGCCATATCTAATGAAGAATCAGATCTAGATAATGATGAGGATGAGGACACAGTCTTGTCATCGAAGGAAACAAAAGAAGATGAGATAGTTGAATGTCACGGTATGCGGGACTTAATTTTGCCTAATTCTGACACTGAAGACGAACAGGAAGCTCTCCCATTAAATCCTAGAAGTAAAGTCACAACATAGCCTGTTCAACCAACTCAAAAGAAGAAAAATGCAAGCCTTACTGCCAAAGATAAGGCTCCCATCAAGAATTCTACAATGTTTCCAACTCAAAATCAGCCATCATCTTCAAATCCACCCTCATCATCTAAGACATTAGTAGTCTCTGACTCTATGTATTACAACATTATTGAATACATGAAGAAGACTAGAGCAAATATCTCTTTGTTTGAGCTTAGTAAACTCAAACATCAACAAAAGTTGTTGCTCAAAGAATTAAATGCAATACCTTCTTCCCCTCTTCCAAATGTTGTATTATCCAAAGCAGTCAAAGGAACAGGAAAGCCACCATCGGATAAAGTAGACGCTACCGATGCTGTTTTGATTGGAGATAAATCTAATTCTAATACACCTCCTTTTCTCTTGACCTATGAAATCTACAATAGAAATATGCAAAATTGCTTAATAGATTCAGGGGCTTCATCAAATATAATGCCAGCCTCAATTTGATCAAAACTGAACATTGAACCCCAAAAGTCTGCAGTGCATATTGTTCAGTTGGATCGAACTAAGGTTCAAGTCTTAAGAGAAATTAATTCAGTCACCATTAGGTTATTAGCTGATCCTAGAGTGGTACAGAGAATTGATATATTGATTGCTGACATCCCTGAGTTTTATGGGTTAATTTTAAGCAGAGATTGGTCTTAGAAACTCCACAGTTACATTTCTACTGATTGGTCTCATATGTGGCTTCCCTATAAAGGAAAACCAAATCAAATTAAGATCGATCGAGAGAAGCACATGACTCATACTGTAACGGAGTTTGAGTAGGAAAATCAACCCATAGCTTTCAATAATAACATTCTTAGAAATTACTCAGCTGAATCATTCTTTGGTAATTTTAATGCTCAATCATCACCTTTTTCTGTTAATAGTTTCACATCTTAGATAGAAAACTTTTCACATACATACACATCTAGGTGTGTAACTATCATTGAAGAAATTGTAAATAAACCAGTAGATAAGATTGTATTTTGGTCTTTATATTTTGATGGGTCAAAATCTAATGACGGTGCAAGAGTAGGATGTATCTTAGTTAGTCCTGAGGGGGAAAAATAATGCTCTCATGTAGGCTGGAATTTGAGTGTACAAATAATACTGTTGAATATGAGGCATTGATTCAAGGGCTTTATAAAGTGATAGGCCTGAAGATTCAATATTTAAAAGTATTTGGTGATTCTAAGATTTTCATCAAATAGGTAAGGAATACTATCCATTTCCTTTTTGAACATATTAAGCATTATCAGTCCTTGGTTCAAGACCTTATATCTCATCTTTTAGCATTTAATATTTCTCCCATTCCCAGATCTCAGAATGCAGCAACTGATTTATTAGCCAATGTTGCTTCTAAGCTTCTCCCATCCGAGGATTACAACCCTGATAGGTTTTCAGTCAAATTGATTTCTAGACCATCTGTTCCAGACAATGTCACCAATTGGCGAGTATTTAATCATGATGAAGACATTTTGAATTTCTTAACTTTTGATAAATCCTATGATGACCAGATTATTGATGAGAATGATCATGATCTTCAAATAAAATAAAGACTGGATGAGAATTCCATGCCTAAATCCGTGGTCAAACTTGAAGATCTTTATGATATCAAGGATAGGTTTAAGCAAGCTACTAATTCAAAACTTCAAAGTTCTACATTGAGGTTTGAATCAATAAATTTTGGCACAGAGGCCAAGCCACAAAATATTAATCTAGGACTAGGGCACACCACAGAAGAAAGATTTTCCTTTATCAAATTGTTGAATAAATATAAAAATGTTTTTTCTTGGAATTATGATGATCTAAAAACGTATGATACTTCTATCATACAACATACAATTCCAATGATTTATGAGGAGAAACCTGTACAGCAAAAATTGAGGAAAATACATCCTAATCTTGAGAGTTAGATCAAAGCAGAATTGAATAAACTCTTGAAAGCTAAGATAATTTTCCCAGTCAGACATTCGAAATGGGTTTCTAACTTAGTTCCTGTTAGAAAAAAAACGGTGATACTAGGATCTGCATTAATTTCAAAAATCTCAATAAGGCAAAGCCAAAAGGATAATTTCCCACTGCCAACAATGGAACAGAGTCTTCATTCGATTTTTGGTTCCAAATTAATGTCCTTTTTGGATGGTTTTTCTGGATATAACCAAATATTGGTGCATCCAGATGACAGACTAAACACTACCTTCAGAACCAAACGGAGAACATATGCCTACCAAAAAATGCCTTTCGGTTTGATTAATGTTGGAGCTACCTTACAAAGAGCAATGGATATAGCATTCAAGGGTTTTATTAATAAGTCAGTTGTTGTCTATTTAGTCGAAATAACTGTCTTCTCCAAGAAAAGAGCAAATCATCTGCATGATTTGAAACAAATATTTGAACGTTGTAAAAGGTATGGGATTTCATTAAATCCCAAGAAATCATTCTTCGCTCTTGATCCAGGGAAACTTTTAGGGTTTATCATATCTAAAGATGGCATTTATTTTGATCCAGAAAGAATCAAGGAGATTGCTGATATTCCTCTGCCATAGAATAAAAAATCAATGAAATCATTTTTAGGTCAAATAAATTTTGTAAAAATATTTATTCATGATTTTTCACAAATTGTTTTACCTTTACAGACCATGATTAAGAAAAAATCAGTGCTTAAATGGAGGCATAATGAGAAGGAAGCTTTTGATTCAATCAAATAGGTGATCATTAATGCTCCTGCATTAAACACTCCAAATTTTTCTGATCACTTTATTTTATATAATTTATCATCTGAAACTTCTTATGCAGCTGTGTTGATACAAATCAATGATCAACAAGTTGAAGCACCCATATCCCTTTTCATTTCTAATCTAAAAGGTGCAGAACTTAATTATTCCGAAGTAGAAAAGCAAGCTTTCAATGTGCTCAAATATATTAAACACTTTAGGCCATTCCTCCTCAAGACTCATACAAAAGTAATAGTCTCATTCTCGGCAGTGAGACAATTACTAGTCCAAAGGGAAGTAGGAGAGAAGAGAGCCAACTAGGTTATAGCATTGGAAGAATATGATTTAGATATTAAACCAGCGAAAATTGTAAGAGGTCAAGGTTTTTTCAAGTTATTAGCAAGAGCTTCAAATATTCCGGAACACGAAGATTCAGAAAATGCTCACCAAATAAATGAGATAAGTATCATGAACTCTGAATCTCAATATGCAAATTTGCTCTTTTATTTAAAAAATGGATATGCTCCTCCTAATATCTCTTACAAAAACAAATGTGCCTTGAGGTTGAAAGAAAAAACTTCGAAATCATTGATGATGTGTTATTTAGAAGGAATTATGATTCGGTTTTGTTAATATGCCTTGAAAAAACTGAAGCACAAAAGGTGTTGCAAGAATTACATGATGGTCCAGCAGGTGGACATTTTGGAGGTGATACAGCAGCTCACAAGATAATACATGCTAGATATTATTGGCCCAGTTTATTCAGAGATGCCCATGACTATGTAAGGAAATGCAAAATATGCCAAACTTCCAGTGGAAGACAAAGGAAGCCAGCCTTTCCTTTGCAACCAGTTAACATTTAACAACCCTTCGAATAATAGGGATTGGATATCATGGAAGAGATTGTTCCTCATTCTTCCAAACAGCACAGATATATCATTACAGCCACGAATTACTTCACAAAGTGGGCAGAAGCAATTCCTTTGAAGGTAGCCAACTCTGATGCGATCATCGAATTCATCGATCAATTCATCATTACCAGGTTTAGTGTACCTAATGCTCTCATTTTTTATAATGCATCTTATTTTTCTGGAAATACAATACTTGAATTTGCTATTAAAAGAGGATTTAAATTGAAATATTTTGCAAACTATTATCCTCAGGTTAATGGTTTAATAGAATCAACCAACAAAAATCTTACCAAGATTATTAAGAGAACTGTTGATCAGAATCATAAGAATTGGCACAAGTCTTTGATATTTGCATTATGGGAAGACCGCATAACACAGAAGGCCTCAATAGGTACTTCTCCATTCAATTTAGTGTATGGGAAAGAAGTTGTGATACCAACAAACTTAGCACTCCCATCTCTAGCCCTAGTGCAATTTATTGAAGAAAATCCCTCCTCTTCTATTCAATTAAGATATGATCAAATCCTTAAATTAGAAGAAGAAAGGGAAAATCTAGAATTACACATGCAAAACATCAATAGATTATTAAATCTTCTTTTGATACAAATTCTTCCGGCCCAGAATTTTTACAAATTGTTGATTTTGTTTTGAAATGGGACAACGCTCATGAGGACAAGCGTAAAAATACTAAATTTTAAAAGATGTGGCTTGGACCGTTTCAAATCATTGAGAAGATAGGCTCATCAACGTTCATATTTCAATATCTATCAGGAAAGAGAGATTCTCTTCCTCTCAATGGGCTTACCTTGAAAAAATTCTTTACTTAAGGAGGTAAACCCTTCTTACTTGTAAATATTCATTATGCAGTTTTGTTTGCTTGAATTTTTATTTTTAGGAAATAAATTTGTAAATATTCTTCTATTGACCTTTTACTATTTGAAAGTTATTGAAGAAAGTATTGTAAATACTTACTTTCGATAGATCAAAACATTTAAGGAAGAGGCTATAGTTTTAGAAGGTTAGATAAAAATAAAACTCTGAGAACCACTTCTAAATTTGTAAAATCTTCACAAATCTTGAAAATATTGTAAATCATTCCAGGTTTTAAAAAACCAAGAGAGGTTACTTGTAAAAAGTAAAGACTTTTACAAACTTAGCATCTACAACTCTTAAATTGTCATCCATAGACTCTTAAGGAGAACGTCATTCACCCCATACATTAAGTTTGTGATTTTTTCAGAGTGTAATTCTAAAATACATTAGATATAAAAGATAAAAGGTCTCATTATGAGCCTGCTTACCATGATCAGGGAACTAGTTAAATTGACATTACAAATACTGCATATCAAAATAGGGTAATGGCTTATAATCATAAGACAAGGGGTCTCATCACGAGCCAGCTTGTTCAACTCAATTACAAGCAGTGAATGGCATTGTTAACAGCTGGCTACCAAACCAGAATAATGGTTTTTATCTTTTAAGGAAATAAAAAAGAAAAAAATATATGTGTGTGTTTGTGTGTGTGTGTGTGTAAACATATATTTTTGAATTATTTCTCAAAATTTATACTCTTAGATGGATTGGACAATGAATGATTAATTGGTTAAAAGGTAACCCTTTCGAGACTATAAATGTCTACTCGTAGCAGAGGCACTACCTGTGACAATAGAGTAGACTTAAAAGTTGAGTTTGAGAAGCCCCCTGCTTTATCTATACCAACCAATCAAAGATTTAATAAGCCCATAATGTTTTTATTTATAAGATTGGAAAAGGAATTACAAAAATATACTTTTATTATTATATTCAGAGTTAATATTTATCCAATTATTCTTAGATTTGTTTTCTTTATCCTCAATGGTTTCCAAATTAAGAAAGTTATAGATATTGCATTACTTTCTCAGAGATAACTGTTTCTCCCAGTGAATCACCAATTGTTGTGCTATACAACAACCCTCCCCATTTCAAAATTTTCATCCATAAAACTTTAACAAGAAATGGGTCCCCTTTTTTTAAGACATAGTTAAATCAATAATTCAATAGTAATCGCATACTTAGATTTAACCATATAACACATGAAAGTCCTTATGATAAGGTCTAATCTGATATAAATATCAACCAAGACCTTTTTGTAAAACAAATATAAAATAATATGTCGCATCCTTTATTTAAAGAATAGATTTAAACAGCTCTCATTGGAAAATCTCCAATGCAATAATACAATTGGAAATCGCAAATCGCAAGTCAACAAAGAAGCATTCCAATAGTCCACTCAAATCTCCCGATGCGATAATCCGATCGCAATCGGCCATCGCTAAATGCATAAGACCATAACTATCTATTGGAAATCACCGATGCGATACCATTAAAAGCGCACTTTTCGATAAAAGGTTGTTAAACGAATGTTTGTGAGTTTAAAACCTAAATCAATTATAAACGAAAAACAAGGAATTTATTGATTATCCTGCCTTCCCATGATAACTCACTTTTATTGTAATCAGAGCTATGTATGGAAACAACTAAAGCTTAGCCTTTGTGCTTCCCGATTTGCGATATGCAATTTTCACTAATCGGTGATCGGGAAAGTCAAGAGATCCACTTTAAAGAAATGTTAATAATATGTGCGATGCGACATATCATTATGACATTTAAGTATCATGATTGGTGGTTACGAAAGTCATTAATTGGGCAGTTAAGGTTGAATCCTTCGAAGATTTCATTCGTGGTAATATTTGAATTCATATTGCTTATCACGCTTGAATTACCATTATTCTTTTTACTCTGCGTTGTCTTTGAACGGGTTTTTCTCTGTTACATTCTTTTGTTTCTTTTACAGAGAAAGTATGAACTAATGAATCCAGCGAAGAAGTCAAAGAAACCAAAGGCCCCGTTGTAGCCAAAGAGAAACCAGTGAAGAAGGTTTTGATATCTGATACTACTTGCCTTGGTCTAGGCTAGGCTTCATAGGAAAGTATTTACAACTTACTAGAAGCTGAGGATCCAGAAGAAATCGAAGAAGTAGTGGCAACAACAAATTCCACTGACAAGTCAGAGAATACTCTTAAGGATTTGGCCAACTCCTATCTTCATAGAATAGCAGCCCAAGCCACAGTTTTACCCTATAATGACTTGGTCAAATGGGTTATTGAAAGCATCAATATCACAGACAAAACTTTCTTTACGGCTGATGGAAGAATGTTCAGATCGTTCAGAGCAGAAGATATCAAAAGAATGTACCATTTTCCTAAACCGCGGAAGTGATATAACAAAGAATTTTTGGAGGTCTTTGCCAAAGAAAACGCCATCAAATCAGACCCTATCAGACAATGGAGGCATTTTCCGACCAAACACAAGCATGAATCATCAGGTATGTACTCCGTAGACTCATTGGCATCTCCTTACTGTTATGTTGGTGCTATGATGTGCAGACTCTTTGGAGTCCATGATTCTGCAAAGTTTTCTATAGAGATGGTACCTTTAATGGAGGCTACAATTAATTCTTGTATCATGGATTAGGTGACCATTTTGTTTGATAAAATGGCCAACCAAATACTTGATTATAGGAAAAACAAGTTCGTGAATACCCAGGTAATACCCCCATTTTATATGAGTGCTTATATTATGGACACTATCTGTTTCAATTTTGAATATCCCATTGTAGGATGGAAATGGATTCCATAGGACCCAAACTCCATTCATATCTATCATAAGGAATTATGGAAATCCCATTACAAAAATTATCTTTATAGAATCTGTCATGGTTTCATCCTCCCCATGTATTATGTCATATTCAATAAACCTACTCCTAAGTTGTCCGAAGAAGCCTGCGTCGACCTAACTACAATTGGTAGTTGGTTTACTGAAGACAAGTTCACCTACATTAGACTTTTTGGCAGCACTACTGACCCACATGTTCTTCCCTTATACATCCCTGATAAGTTACTTGCCAGAGAATTAGCATATCAGATAACAATAGAAGGGATGTCAAGGAACCTAAAGGAATCTAAAAAGCATATGTGGCCTTCATTCCCCCTTCGATGTGGTGCTTTCACGCTGCATGACTTCAAACATGCAGAGAAGGAAGCTGAGAAAATAACAATGTTAAAGTTAGTAGTCATCCCAAAAAGGCAGTATGATCCTAAGTCTGTTGCCTACAATGTCACTTCTCAGGCCAAGATTGCCAAGTTTGAACATGATAAGGATAATTATGATGATTTGTTTGCTTCAACCGAGTTATTTTATCAAGTGAAACAACTGGAAAATATTAAATTGGAAGCGGAGGGACCAGAGGAATTTTACAAGTTCAGGGCACAGAGATTGGATACCCCACCTCTGGACTTGTTAAGTACTACCTCTATGGTGCAACCAGAAGGCCACAGTGAAGAGAAAATTATTGAAAAAACTCCTGAAAAGGAAAATATCCTAGAAAGGGAGTAGACACAGGAAGGAACTAATGAGCTCCTTGATACGAATATATCAACATTGATCCTACTTTACTTCAAGAATATGAGCAACTCGACCTAATCATCAATGACCCAAATAGATCACAAGAGCTCACTACACCAAAATTGCCAACAATACAAACGGTAGAAGTTATTAGTGTTCTGATTGAAGGGACAAGTGGCCTAACCAATGTTCAGTAGGACATAGAGATCATTCCCGAGAATTCTATAGAAGAGATTGTACTATGAACTGAAGAAATACCACCTCTTGATGTCTTCTACAGTGTGAAGCATAGGGCTATAGTTAAAAGGCAGAGGAGTAAGAGGAAAATTGATCAAAGTCCTCTTTTAACTCCTTAGGCAGAAATGATTAATGTGGTATGGAAAGCAGAAGTCAATCCCTCTGAGGATTTAACAAAACTATCTCAGTATCCAGGAGCTTACATAGCAGCGATAATGGATAAAGCCTCTGAGGTCAGCCACCTGATGAGGGAAAAGGATCAGACAATTACCCAACTTGAGGTGCAATCGGCAGAGCAACATCAAAAGATAAATAAGCTTGAACAACAGGTAATAGAGCACAAACAACAAAATGTGCGATTAAAGGAGAAGCTGAAACTAGAGAAGCAAAGGATTGATAAGCAGGCTCTTCACAAACAACACGAGTTGTCTCAGGAATTGAGCAGGCTTCAGATGTTAAGTGAGCAAGAAAAGAAGGCAAAGGAAGATCAAATCGCATAAATGAAAGAACAGATAGGGAGGTATAAGGGTTATCCACAGGTAAGTGAATTCAGAACAGAAGCCTTGGAGATAACCAAAGCTTTGTCCCGATAGTTGGACATTATTTGCCACAATATATCACTGGCTAACCCCTTATGTGATATCTCTACATCAATGATCGAGATGGCAGTAGACACCAGACTTGAATTAGAAAAGGCAGATGAAAGGTTAACCAATTTTCTGTCCTGGCAAGATTCCACAGAAGGAATGGCTGCCAACCTGCCAAGAATACAAGAATCACATAAGGAAATCATGTTTTCCGAATGGGAGTCCTAACTAATGAAAGCTGAAAGAGAAACCTATAGATGCAGAACTACAACGAATGGCCTGATCGAATTGATAAATAACAGTTTGCATATATCTAATTTGATCATTGATTGCTCTCTAGGTAAAATCCCAAAAGAAAAATCATTGGAACAACATGGAAACAGGAGCTAGCGCACAGGGAAAAACAGATTGGGGCAATCCAAAGCTTGACATGGGAAACATTCTGGCATTTCCTAGTCAAACCACATAGCCAACGGATGGCCATGAAATGTTTTTCGAATGCAGTCAACTGCATGATCTCTGAACTCTTCGATGCCACCTATACAACTCAACTACACTCCAGTATGAGTCAGCCTCCAGAAATCAAGCCTATGCTCGCAATCTGTCAACTGCAATCACAGGAAAAGAAGCTGATACAATGAATTCATTCAACTGCTACAACAGTGCTATTCTCATGATACATCCCAAATTTATATGTTTATAGTTAAACCAACGCATAGCAATTTTTATTGATAGTTTGTTTTCATTTTTAGTATTTAAGACCCTTTCATGTATTTAGAAAGGGTCCGCAATTTGTATTAAAAATTGACTTGGGAGTTGCACTACTGTACTTCTAATATTTTTTTATCACAAACTAGACCAAATTTCTGCATTTTTGTCAAAGAGGCTTTTATAAGATTTGTACTTTTGCATCTATTGAAGGTGTTCCCAAATAGGAAAGTAAAATCCAAATGTTGTTTACATCGGGAGAATTCAAATGCATAAGGTACTATTATCACTATTTTTGTCTTATTTCTCTATGCGAATGAACATTTCTCTACATTGTTATATATATATATATATATATATATATATATATATATATATATATATATATATATATATATATATATATATATATATATATATATATGTTTTTCAAGCAATTCTTTAGCTTGTCATTTCTGAATGTTTTAGAATTGTTATCATTTGGATATATATGTCAGTGATATATATTATGATCAATGTGATAATGTTTTTATTATTACTTTGTTTAACTACTTAAACAAAGTAATCATCATATGAATGCATATTTCTATTTTATGAATAAGTCATCTTTATGGTTATTTGTTTAATAGAAACAATCAAGAATCGTGTTGTTAAAAGAATACCCGGGATAGATCAGTTATATTTGTATATTTTTGCATTGTAGGATAAAACACTTATCACCTTCGTTATACACTACAAACCAATCATTCATCAACTCATATATCATTGGGAAACTAGTCCCATTACATCCATTCAGAACCACCACACCAAATGGAAAGGAGTTGCACTAAGGTCCGAACCGGGTGGTTTTCTCCGATGTTGATGCAGCGATTTTAGAGGCATCAACATCTTTGGCACTAGAAGAAGGGCTTGAACTGTGAATGGCAAGAAAATCTAAATCTATAGCCCATTCTGAGAGTAAATATCCCTCGCCATCTCCTCCAACTTCTCCCTCGCATTCCAAATCTTCAATTCCCAAGCGAGAAGTTGAAAAGACAACACCCACTACTGAAAATTTGAACATATCGGACAAATCCGCTCTTGAACCCCCTGAAGTCCAATCGTTAATTCATAAACTTCTAGGGTTTTCAATATCTCAAGATCAGTCTAAGTCATCCCAAGGCAGTGTGACTTCACAATGCATTCCTTCTCAGCCTCTTACAAGGTTACAGAGTGAAAAACTTGGTATTGAACCAACATAATTTCCTCTACCTAGTCGGAAAAGAGCTAGGAAGACACCTTTAGAGTCTAACAGTGAGACTCTTTCATCATTATCATCCATTTCATCCAATCCATTGCAAAGTCAAACATTCACTTCTCAACTTCATATTATAGTTCAACAGGATACGGGTACTCCAACATCTCCTACCCAATCACTTACATTTACATCCTCAACTTCCTCTATTGTTACTACGAAAATGGCACATAACCAACCACAACCAAGGCCATGGACAAATCCAGGGGCAATCGCAATGCTTCCACCCCTGAGTCAATTATCAACCCACCCTGAAAAGTGGTTGCCAAAGTTTAACCCAGATATCGGCATACTAGCATAAGAACACATAAACAACTTTATGTTGTCAATAAACCTAAATGGAGTGACTGAAGAAGACGCAGTTGTGAGGCTCTTCCCATACACCTTACAAGGAGCAGCTGGATCATTGTATTTTTCACTACCAGCAGGATCCATTAATAGTTGGAATGCTTTTAAAGAGCAGTTTTTGACCAAGTTCGGAGATGATAGATCCACAACAACATTAATCAATGATCTCTCCAATCTTAAAACTGAATCAAAAGAACCCATCAAAGATTTCAACTCATGATTTAATAAGCTCTTAAATAAAATCCCTGCTACATCTAAACCTAATGAAGAGGTCCGAAGCGAATGGTATATATCTGCTTTACCTTCAAATATAACAATCTTCGTTGATAGGGCTACAAAACCCACCTTAGCAGATAATATGAAAGAAGCGATCACCGTTGACAAACGTATTATTGCTTTAGAGAAGAAAACCGCTCTTGAGGAAAAAAAGTCCAAAAACGTTATTTTTAAATATGATTCAAAAAAGAAAGCAGCTAAAGATCCATACGATATGGAGGGCTCACAAAAGGTTTTAAAGACCATGTCCAATGAATGGTAGAGATAAAAAAACAGGTAGCTGAAACCTCCACTAAAAAGCCATTTAGGAACTTCAAAATAACTGAATCAAAACCACCTAATGCCATATATAATGCAGAATCAGATCCAGATAATGATGAGGATGAGGACACAGTCTTGTCATCGAGGAAACAGAAGAAGATGAGATAGTTGAATGTCACAGTATGTGGGACTTCATTTTGCCTAATTCTAACACTGAAGACGAACAGGAATCTCTCCGAGTAAATACCAAAAGTAAAGTCACAGCATAGCCTGTTCAACCAAGTCAAAAGAAGAAAAATGCAAGCCCTACTACCAAAGATAAGGCTCCCATCAAGAAGTCTACAGTGTTGCCAACTCAAAATCAGCCATCATCTTCCAATCCACCCTCATCATCTAAGACATTAGTAGTCTCTGACTCTATGGATTACAACATTATTGAAGACCTGAAGAAGACTAGAGCATATCTTTTCTGAGCTTAGTAAACTCAAATATCAACAGAAGTTGTTGCTCAAAGAATTAAACACAATATCTTCTTCCCCTCTTCCAAATGTTGTATTATCCAATGCAGCCAAAGGAACAGGAAAGCCACCATGAGATAAAGTAGATGCTACCAATGTTGTTTTGATTGGAGATAGATCTAATTCTCATACACCTCCTTTTCTCTTGACCTATGAAATCTACAATAAAAATATGCACAATTGCTTAATAGATTCAGGGGTTTCTTAAAATATAATGCCAACCTCGGTTTGCTCAAAACTGAACATTAAGCCCCAAAAATCTGCAGTGCATATTATTCAGTTGGATCGAACTAAGGTTCAAGTCGTAAGAGAGATTAATTCAATCACCATTAGGTTATCAGCTGATCCTAGAGTAGTCCAGGGAATTGATATATTGAATGCTGACATCCCTGAGTTTTATGGGTTAGTTTTAAGCAGGGATTGGTCTGAGAAACTCCATGGTTACATTTCTACCGATTGGTCTCATATGTGGCTTCCCTATAAAGGAAAACCAAATCAAATTAAGATCGATCGGGAGAAGCACATGACTCATAATGTAAAGGAGTTTGAGTAGGAAAATCAACCCATAACTTTCAATAATAACATTCTTGTAAATTACTCAGGGGAATAATTCTTTGGTAATTTTAATGCTCAATCATCACCTTTTTCTGTTCATATTTTCACATCTCAGATAGAAAACTCTTCACATACAAATACATCTAGGTGTGTGACTATCATTGAAGAAATTGTAAATAAACCTGTAGATAATATTGTATTTTGGTCTTTATATCTTGATTGGTCAAAATCCAATGACGGTGCAGGAGCAGGATGTATCTTAGTTAGTCTTGAGGGGGAAAAAACTATGCTCTCATTTAGGCTGGAATTTGAGTGTACAAATAATACTGTTGAATATGAGGCATTGATTCAAGGGATTTATAAAGCGATAGTCCTGAAGATTCAATATTTAAAAGTATTTGGTGATTTTGAGATTGTCATCAAATAGGTAAGGAATACTATCCATTGCCTTTCTGGACATCTCAAGCATTATTAGTCCTTGGTTCAAGAAGTTATATCTCATTTTTTAGCATTTAATATTTCTCCCATTCCCAGATCTCAGAATGGAGCAGCTGATTTATTAGTCAATGTTGCTTCTAAGCTTCTCCCATATCAGGATTCAACCCTGATAGGTTTTCTGTCGAATTGATTTTTAGACCATCTGTTCCAGACAATGTCACCAATTGGTGAGTATTTAATCATGACGAAGACATTTTGAATTTCTTAACTTCTGAGAAATCCTATGATGACCAGATTATCGACGAGAATGATTATGATCTTCGAATAAAATAAAGACCAAATGAGAATTCCATACCTAAATCCGTGGTCAAACTTGAAGATCTTTATGATATCAAGGATAGGTTTAAATAAGTTACTAATTCAAAACTTCAAAGTTCTACTTTGAGGTTTGAATTAATATATCTTGGCACAGATGCCAAGCCACAAAATATTAATCTGGGACTAGGGCTCACCTCAAAAGAAAGATTTTTCTTTATCATATTGTTGAATAAATATAAAAATGTTTTCGCTTGGAATTATGACGACCTAAAAACGTATGATACTTCTATCATACAACATACAATTCCAATGATTTATGAGGAGAAACCTGTACAACAAAAATTGTGGAAAATACACCCTAATCTTGAGAGTCAGATCAAAGCAGAGTTGAATAAACTCTTGAAAGCTAAGATAATTTTCCCAGTTAGACATTCGAAATGGGTTTATAACTTAGTACCTGTTAGAAAGAAAAACGGTGATATGAGCATATGCATTGATTTCAGAAATCTCAATAAGGCAAGCCAAAAGGATAATTTACCACTGCCAACAATGGAACAGACTCTTCATTCAGTTACTAGTTCTGAATTAATGTCTTTTTTGGATGGTTTTTCTGGATATAACCAAATATTGGTGCATCCAGATGACAGACTAAAGACTACCTTCAGAACCAAATGGGGAACATATGCCTACCAGAAAATGCCTTTCGGTTTGATTAATGCTGGAGCTACCTTCCAAAGAGCAATGGATATAGCATTCAAGGGTTTGATTAATAAGTCAGTTATTGTCTATTTAGATGACATAACTATCTTCTCCAAGAAAAGAGCAAATCATTTGCATGATTTGAAACAAATCTTTGAACGCTGTAAAAGGTATGGGATTTCATTAAATCCCAAGAAATCATTCTTCACTCTTGATCAAGGGAAAATTTTAAGGTTTATCGTATCTAAAGATGGCATTTATATTGATCCAGAAAGAATCAAGGAGATTTCCGATATTCCTCTGCCACATAATAAAAAATCAATGCAATCATTTTTAGGTTAAATAAATTTTGTAAAAAGATTTGTTCCTGATTTTTCACAAATTGTTTTACTTTCACAGACCATGATTAAGAAAAATTCAGTGTTTAAATGGGGGCATAACGAAAAGGAAGCTTTTGATTCAATCAAATAGGCGATCATTAATGCTCCTCCATTAAACACTCCAAATTTTTCTAATCACTTTATTTTGTATACTTTAGCATCTGAAACTTCTTATGCAGTTGTGTTGACACAAATCAATGATCAGCAAGTTGAAGCACCCATATCCTTTTTTAGTTCTAATCTACAAGGTGCGGAACTTAATTATTCCAAAGTAGAAAAGCAAGATTTCGCTGTGTTCAAAACTATTAAACACTTTAGGCCATTCCTCCTCAAGACTCATACAAAAGTAATAGTCCCATTCTCAGTAGTGAGACAATTACTAGTCCAAAGGGAAGTAGAAGAGAAGAGAGCCAACTCGGTTACAGCATTGCAAGAATATGATTTAGATATTAAACTAGTGAAAATTGTAAGAGGTCAAGGTTTTTTCAGGTTATTAGCAAGAGATTCAAACATTCTGGAACATGAATATTTAGATAATGATCACCAAATAAATGAGATAAGTATCATGAACTCTGAATCACAATATGAAAATTTGGTCTTTTATTTAAAAAATGGATATTCTCCTCCTAATCTCTCTTACAAAAACAAGCGTGCCTTTGAGGTTGAAAGAAAAACCCTTCGAAATCATTGATGATGTATTATTTAGAAGGAATTATGATTCAGTTTTGTTAAGATACCTTGAAAAAACTGAAGCACAAAAGGTGTTGCAGAAATTACATGATGGTCCAGCAAGTGGACATTTTGGAGGTGATACAACAACTCACAAGATAATACATGTTGGATATTATTGGCCCACTTCATTCAAAGATGCCCATGACTATATAAGGAAATACAAAATATGCCAATCTTCCAGTGGAAGACAAAGGAGGTCAGCCTTTCCTTTGCAACCAGTCAACGTTGAACAACCCTTCGAACAATGGGGATTAGATATCATAGGAGAGATTGTTCCTCATACTTCCAAACAGCACAGACATATCCTTACAGCCACGAATTACGTCACAAAGTGGGTAGAAGAAATTCCTTTGAAGGTAGCCAACTCTGATGCGATCATCGAATACATCGATCAATTCATCATTACTAGGTTTGGCGTACCTAATGCTCTCATTTTTTATAATGCATCTTATTTTTCTGGAAATACCATACTTGAATTTGCTATTAAAAGAGGATTTAAATTGAAACATTCTGCAAACTATTATCCTCAAGGTAATGGTTTAACAGAATCAACCAACAAAAACCTTATCAAGATTATTAAGAGAACTATTGATTAGAATAACAAGAATTGGCACAAGTCTTTGATATTTGCATTATGGGAAGACTGCATAACACAAAAGGCCTCAATAGGTACTCCTCCATTCAATTTAGTGTATGGGAAAGAAGTTGTGATACCAACAAACTTAGCACTCCCATCTCTAGCCCTAGTACAATTTATTGAAGAAAATCCCCCCTCTTCTATTCAATTAAGATATGATCAAATCCTTAAATTAGAAGAAGAAAGGGAAAAAGCCATAATTACACATGCAAAACATCAACAGATTATTAAATATTCTTTTGATACAAATTCTTCCGGCCCAAAATTTTTACAAATTGGTGATCTTGTTTTGAAATGGGACAAAGCGCACAAAGACAAGGCTAAACATACTAAATTTCAAATGATGTGGCTTGGACCGTTTCAAATCATTGAAAAGATAGACTCATCAACGTTCATATTGCAAGATCTATCAGGAAAGAAAGATTATCTTCCTGTCAATGGGCTTATCTTGAAAAAATTCTTTACTTAAGGAGGTAACCCCTTCTTACGTGTAAATATTCATTATGCAATTTTGTTTGTTTGAATTTTTATTTTTAGAAAATAAAGTTGTAAATAGTCTTCTATTGACCTTTTACTATTTGAAAGTTATTTAAGAAAGTATTATAAATACTTACTTTCGATAGATGGAAACCTTTAAGGAAGAGGCTACGGTTTTAGAAGGTTAGAAAAAAATAAAACTCTGAGAACCACTTCTAAATTTGTAAAATCTTCACAAGTCTTGAAAATATTGTAAATCATTCCAGGTTTTAAAAAGCCAAGAGAGGTTACTTGTAAAAAGTAAATACTTTTACAAACTTAGCATCTACAACTCTTAAACTATCATCCATAGACTCTTAAGGAGAAAGTCATTCACCCCATCCATTAAGTTTGTGATTTTTTCAGAGTGTAATTCTAAAATATGTTAGATATAAAAGATAAGAGGTCTCATTATGAGCTTGCTTACCATGATCATAGGGAACTAATTAAACTGACATTACCAATACTACATTTCAAAATAGGGTAATGGCTTATAACCATAAGACAAGGGGTCTCATCACAAACCGGCTTGTTTAGTTCAATTACAACCAGTGAATGGCATTGTCAATAGTTGGCTACCAAACCAGGACAATGGCTTTTTATCTTTTAAAGAAATAAAAAAGAAAAAAAATATATGTGTAAACATATCTTTTTGAATTATTTCTCAAAAGTTATACTCTTAGATGGATGGGACAATGAATGATTAATTGGTTAAAAGGTAACCCTGTCGAGACTATAAACGTTTGCTGGCAGTAGAGGCACTATCCTCTCTTCTTATTTATTGCTTATAGGGAAAGTATAAAACACTTTAAACTGTTCTTCTAGGCACAACTACTTTTCTAGTGAATTAGTGTTTATTTATAGATGCTAAATTCTCCAAAACAGGGATTGATATCAGAAACCTAAAGGAATACTAAACCCAACAGATTAGTACTAAAACCTCAAGGGATTATGAACCCAAGGCAATAATATTAAACCCAAGGAACTAATATTATAAACCCAAGGGATTAATAAACCAAAGTCATTATTAATATTATAAACTCAAGGGATTAATAAACCAAAGGCATTATTAATATTATAAACCCAAGGAGCAATAAACCCAAGGGATTAATACTAAAACCTCAAGGGATTCTGAACCTAAGGGAATAATATTAAACCCAAGGGACTAATGTTATAAACCCAAGGAATATAAACCCTAAGTGGAGACAATTTTTTCAATAATGTGAGATCAGACCATGATTGAACACAATTGACCATAGTTAGTTATGGTTTACCATGATTGATATTATAAACCCAAGGGATTGATATTATTAACCCAAGGGAAACATAAACCCAAGGGATTAGTACTAAAACCCAAGGGATTATGAACCCAAGGGATTAATATTAAAAACCCAACATTGGTAAACCAAAATATAAATATTACAAACACTAAAATAAACATGGTTTATTTTCATCATGAGACAATCCTTGTCACGATACGAAATCCAACCATGATTGACCATGGTTGGCTATGATTGACAATGGTTGACCATTATTGCTATTATTAACCTAAGGGAATAATAAACACAATGGATTGATATTATAAACCTAAAGGAATAGTAAACCCCAAGGGATTATGAGCCCAAGGGAATAATATTAAATCCAAGGACTAATATTATAAACGCAACATTTGTAAACCCAAATATAAGTATTACAAACACTAAAATAAACATGGTTTATTTTCATTGTGAGACAATCCTTGTCACAATGCAACATTCAACCATAGTTGACCATGGCTGGATATGATTGACAATGGTTGACCATGATTGATATTATAAACCTAAGGGAATAATAAACCCAAGCAATTGATATCAGAAACCCAAAAGAATATTAAACCCAACGGATTGATAATAAAACCCCAAGGGATTATGAACCCAAGGGAATAATATTAAATGCAAGGGACTAATATTATAAACCCAATGGATTAATAAACCAAATGGATTATTAATATTATTGTTGGGCATGGAGCCTGAATATCTTCTGTATTCAAAGGTTTCAGCCAGATGTGTACCCTAAGAAGACTGTACACCCCTCCATGTGGAGGGGTGTGGGGGGGACTTGTCCCCCCTGCCGGGGTTCGGGGGGGTAAATCCCCCCCGGCTGGGGGGTCCGAGGGCCAGCAGTCCCCCGGTGGGGGTTTGGGGGTAGTGCCCTCGAAGATAAAAATAGATGTAAAATTACCTTGTAAAAGTCTAGTAATTTCTAGTTAATCTGGGCCGTTCATTAGGCGGATGATCTGACGGTAGATGTTATGTTTAATTTAGGGTTTTTTTGCCCTAGAAGGCAACCCCTCACTATATATGAGGGAATTGTATTGCATCTATGTAAATCTGTATTCTAAGTGAGGAAGAGAGAGGAGATTGAGAGCGAATAGGGTGTTACAGCAGATCTACTGTAGGTTGTATCTCTTTAGTTTGTTGGATAGTATAAAAGGAAGGACTGTTTATTTCTCTGTGGACATAGCCCAAACTGGGTGAACCACGTATATCTGTGTCTCTCTTGTTTTATGTGTTTTCTGTATTTATATTTCTGCAATATTTTATGTGTTCCATTGCTCTGTAATATATAATTTCCTAACAACTGGTATCAGAGCCGAAGGTCTATTTCGCTTATAAACTCGCAAGAGAGAAGGGTTCCTAGTTCGAGTAATAGCAATAGCAGAAGATGGTAGGTTTAGGCTCGAAAAATTCAACGACCAAAACTACCAGTTGTGGAAGATGCAGATGGAAGATTATGTGTATCAGAGAGATCTATATGTACCATTGAGTGGAAAGACAAAGAAGCCGACGAGTATGACAGACAAAGAATGGGATATTCTAGACAGAAAGGCACTTGGAACAATACGACTTTGCCTAGCGGTGTCGATAGCCTTTAATGTTTCAAAAGAAACGACAACACAGGGTTTAATGTCGGCATTGGCCAAACTGTATGAAAAGCCCTCGGCCTCAAATAAGGTATTTCTTATGAAGCGTTTATTTAATATGAAGATTTCAGAAGGTGGATCTATTGCAGATCATTTAAATGATTTTAATACTGTTACAAGTCAGTTAAGTTCTGTAAGGGTAAATTTTGATGATGAAGTTAGGGCTCTGTTATTTATGTGCTCATTGCCAGAAAGTTAGAATGGTTTAGTTATGGCCGTTAATAACTCTGTCTCTAGATCTAGTACTTTAAAGTTTGATGATATTGTTGGTGCAGTCCTTAGCAAGAAAATGTGACGGAAAAGCTCTGGTGAGACATCAGGTAATTCTTTGACTGCAGAGACTAGGGGAAGAAAAATGGAAAGAGGAAAGAGCCTAGGATATCGCAGTAAGTCAAGAAAAGGCAGATCCAAGTCTAGATCGGGGATAGTGTGCTGAAAATGTAGGAAGAAAGGACACCTGAAGAAAGACTCCAAGTCTCAGAAGGGAAAAGAAGGAGATGCGCAGCAAGAAACTAATCATGAAGCGAATGTAACAAGTGATGTGTTACAAGATGCTTTGATTCTTTCATTAGAAAATATTATTGATGCCTGGGTGGTAGATTCAGGGGCCTCATTCCATGCCACACCTGATAAGAAACATTTTCATGATTATGTTCAAGGAGATTTTGGACAAGTTCGATTGGATGATGATAAACCCTGTAAGATTGTTGGAATGGGTATAGTTTTCATAAAACGGCAAAATGGAAATCAATGGCTATTGAATAATGTAAGGCATGTTCCAGATCTAAAGAAAAATCTGATTTCAACAAGGCAGTTGGGAGGTGAAGGTTGCGTAAGTACTTTCATAGATAAAACCTGTAAGGTCACTAAAGGATCCCTGGTAATAGCGAAAGGAGAAAAGGTTGGTACATTGTATTTATGCAATGGTATTTCTAATTCTGTTAATGCTTTAACCTCTACAGGAGAAGATACAGAATTGTGGCATCATAGGCTCGGGCACATGAGTAAGAAGGGGATGCAGATTCTTCACTCAAGAAATTTGTTACCAGGTTTGAAGCATGTTGATTTAAAATTCTGTGAGAATTGTGTTTATGGAAAACAGAAGAAAGTCAGATTCCTTAGAGTTTGGAAAGAAAAGAAGAGCGAAAAATTAGAGCTTTTGCATACAGATGTATGGGGACCTACTCAGGTATCATCTCTTGGTGGCTCTCGTTATTATGTTACTTTTATTGATGATGCAACCCAAAAATCCTAGATTTATTGTATTCGAAATAAATTTGATGTATTTTATACTTTCAAGAAATGGAAAGCTTTGGTTGAAAATGAGACAGGGAAAGGGTTGAAGTGTCTCAGATTAGATAATGGAGGTGAATATTGCAGCAAAGAGTTTGATAGGTACTGTTCAAAGAATGGAATTCACAGAGAGAAGATAGTTCCAGGAACACCACAAGAAAATGGTATGTCAGAAAGGATGAATAAGACAATCATGGAGTGTTCAAGGTGCATGAGATTGCATGCAGGATTTCCTTTACAATTTTGGGCAGATGCTGTAGATACTGTTGTTTATCTAATAAACAGAGGGCCTTCAAGTTCCTTGGATGGTGGTATTCCACAGGAGGCATGGACAGGTAAAAAGGTAAACTACTCATTTTTAAAGACTTTTGGTTGTGAAGCCTTTTCCCACATTAACAAAGAAAATAGAACAAAGCTTGAGGAAAAATCAAAGAAATGAACCTTTATTGGATATGGTGTTAATGATTTTGGTTATCGCTTATATGATTATGAAAATCACAAAATCATTAAGAGCAGAGATGTAATATTCAATGAAAAGGTCTTGTATAAGAATCAATTATAGGAAAAGATACAGGGAAAAGAAAATAGAGAATACACAGTGCTTGACAATATCACAGGAAAAGTGATGGTGCCTGAAAATCATAATGATCAACAGCTAGAATAACAACCACAACAACAACAAGCACTTTAAACACCTGAAAGTGGTGTTAGAAGATCTACCAGGATAAGTAGACCCCCTGAACGATACTCTCCTTCATTATATTATGTATTGTTGACTGATTCTAGTGAACTGGAATGTTATGAAGAAGCAGTGCAGGTACAAACTAGGAAGAAGTGGGAGCAAGCCATGAAAGAAGAGATGGAATCCTTAGCACATAACCAGACTTGGGACTCAGTTATGTTGCCTGCAGGTAAAACAACATTGCAGAATAAATGGGTTTATAGGCTGAAGGAAGAAGATGGAGGAAAATAGAGGTACAAAGCTAGACTTGTGGTGAAGGGGTTTGCACAGAAGAAAGGTATTGATTTTGATGAAATATTTTTCTCCTGTTGTTAAAATGACTTCAATCAGAACTATTTTAAGTCTAGTAGCAATTGAAGATTTTCATCTTGAGCAGTTAGATGTAAACACAACCTTTCTCCATGGGATTTGGAGGAAGAGATATATATGCAGCATCCACAAGGATATGAGGTAAAAGGGAAGGAGAAACTAGTGTGTAGGTTGAAGAAAAGCTTGTATGGCTTAAAAAAAGCTCCAAGGCAGTGGTATCTAAACTTTGACAGATTTATGTCTGAACAAGGTTATACTAGATGTCACTATGATCATTGTGTTTATCTCAAAAGGCAAAATGATGGCAGCTATATTATATTGTTATTGTATGTAGATGACATGCTTGTTACAGGTTCTAACATGCAGGAAATAAATATGCTGAAAAGGAAATTGGCAAACTCATTTGCAATGAAGGATTTGGGTGCTGCAAAACAAATCCTTGGTATGAGAATAACTAGAGACGGGAAGAATCGCAAATTAACATTGTCTCAAAGTGAGTACATAGAAAAGGTGTTGAAAAGGTTTAATATGCAGAATGCGAAACCAGTTAGTATACCTTTGGCTAGCCATTTCAAATTAAGTAAAGAGGCGTGTCCCAAGATTCAGGAAGAAATGGCTCATATGTCTAAAGTTCCATATGCATCAACAGTTGGAAGCTTAATGTATGCAATGGTCTGCACAAGGCTTGATATTGCACATGCAGTGGGATTTGTAAGCAGGTACATGAACAATCCAGGAAAAGAACATTGGATGGCAGTGAAGTGGATTCTCAGGTATTTGAGAGGTACCACAAATCAAGCGTTATGCTTTGGTGGTTCAAACATTGCTCTACAGGGATATGTTGATGTAGATGTGGCAGGTGATAGAGATAACAGGAGCACAACAAGGTATGTGTTTACTGTAGGTGGAACAGCTATCAGTTGGGTTTCAAAAATCCAAAGTGTTTTTGCACTTTCAACAACAGAAGCAGAGTATGTTGCTACTACAGAGGCTAGTAAAGAAATGATTTGGTTACAAAGGTTTCTGGATGAATTGGGTAAGAAGCAGGAGTTGGGAAGGTTATACAGTGACAGCCAGAGTGCCATACATCTTGCAAAGAACTCTACATTTCATTCCAAGACTAAAAATATACATCTCAAGTATCATTTCATATGGTCAGCATTGGAAGATGGACAGTTGAAGCTAGAAAAGATACACACTAGCCAGAATCTTGCAGATATGTTAACAAAAGTTGTAACCAAGGAGAAACTGAGAATCTTCTTAGTTTCAATTGGTCTCCAAGTATGATGAAGAAGATGAGAAACAGCCAGGTCCAAAGTGGAGTCATTGTCTAGCAAATGAAGCAATGGTGGAGTTGCTATAATCAGTCTCCAAGTGGGAGATTGTTGGGTGTGGAGCTTGATTATCTTCTGTATTCAAAGGTTTCAGTCGGATGTATACACCAGGAAGACTGTACACCCCTCCACGCGAGGGGGAATTGTCCCCCCACGGGAGTCTGGGGGAGTAAATTCCCCCCCGGCTGGGGGGTCCAAGGGCCAGCGGCCCCCCGGCAGGGGTTCGGGGGCAGCGCCCCTGAAGCTAAAAATAGATGTAAAATTGCCTTATAAAAGTCTAGTAATTTCTAGTTAATCTGGGCCGTTCATTAGGTGGATGATATGACGGTAAAAGTTATGTTTAATTTAGGGTTTTTTGCCCTAGAAGGCAACCCCTCACTATATATGAGGGAATTCTATTGCATCTATGTATATCTGTATTCTGAATGAGGAAGAGAGAGGAGATTGAGAGCGAAAAGGGTGTTACAGCGGATCTACTGTAGGTTGTATCTCTTCAGTTTGTTGGATAATATAAAAGGAAGGACTGGTTGTTTCTCTATGGACGTAGCCCAAACTAGGTGAACCACGTATCTCTATGTCTCTCTTGTTTTATGCTTTTTCTGTGTTTATATTTCTGCAATATTTTATGTGTTCCATTGCTCTGTAATATATAATTTCCTAACAATTATAAACCCAAGGGATTCTGAACCTAAGGGAATAATATTAAACCCAAGGGTCTAATATTATAAACCCAAGGTATATAAACCCTAAGTGGAGACAATTTTTTCCATAATGTGAGATCAGACCATGATTGACCACAATTGACCATGGTTGGTTATGAATGACCATTATTGATATTATAAACCTAGGTTAATAATAAACCCAAGGGATTGAAATTATGAACCCAAGGGAAACACAAACCCAAGGGATTAGTACTAAAACCCAAGAGATTATGAACCCAAGGGACTAGTATTAGAAACCCAACATTGTGTTGATGCCTCGAAAATCGCTGCAACAACATTGGGGGATAACCACCCGGTCTGGACCTTAAAGCAACTCCTTTTCCATTTGGTGTGGTGGCTCCGACTGTTCAACTAGGTCCAGTTACCTTCTCCCTATTGCTATTGGTTTATAATGTATCTTTAACTACCAATAGACAGGGACATCAGATCACTTCTTCTTGCTGATCAGGCAAGAGAATGACCCTTAAGCTGATTTGGGTTCAGCCAAGCCACAACTAAAATTTTGCCTCTTTGAGGAGAGGACTTAAAAGAATGTAGAATTTACTCTAAATGCAAGCTTATTCTATGATGCAAGCAAAAGAAATTAATCTAAATCCTATCTTAATTAGGCAGATTTAGATCTAACCCAACTAAGAGCAAGATAATTAAAGTATTGGGATTTAGATATGTCTTGTTTATAATGAATATCAAGTTAATGAAGTAGTTCAATTAATTGATATTATGGATATCAAAACACATCCTATTGAGACCTTTTAACTGAAATAATAAACCAACAACACTCAGGAAGTAGTTCACATAAATGATATTGATTATCAAATCAGCAAATCCAATAACTAAACAATAATATGTGGAAATAGTTCACAACATATTACCACTCAATAAATCAGTTTTAATAAGGCAGATTTCTAAGTAAATAGTTACTCAGAAATCAGAAATTAATCCATAAGAACAAAGATACATGATAACAAGATTGAGACAAACCACCCATATTGACAATAATGCACAAACATGAATAAAATGACACATTCCTGTTACCATAAAAATGAAACTGATATTTAAAATAGTAGTGTTAAAAATACCAATTTATTGCATCCATTTCTCTGATCTTGGTCTCCAACAGTCCTTTACATTGCTTGAACTTTTGTCTTTAAAACTAGAGCCACAATAGTGAAAACTCTGCCCCTCATACATAATTCAAGATACAAAGGAAAAATCCTCAATAATCCCCAGATCTGAGATTTTCTCTCCTCTCTCCTACAGCTCTAAATTCCTATTACAGTAGTGCTTTTAGAAGTCTAGAATTGCAGAGGAGAGCAGCCCTTTATTACATTTTGCAATCTATTACTTATACTATCTGTGAAGGAATTCTTGAGAGGAAAGTTTGGTGAAAGAAATCTGCCAAATCCAATTGCTGGAGCATTCTCATTGATTGAGATCTTTTCCTTCATATTTCTTCCACTGTTTTCCTGCAAAAAGAAATCAAAATAAATTAAAATGCAACAATAAAATCAACATGGCATTGCTAGCATTTAAATCAAATCCAATCAAATTCTATAAAATATAAATTCTCTATTGATGCCTGGGATGATTTAATTGGCCAAGAATATCATTGACGAGTGAATCTGCAATTAGAAGAGGCCTGGACCAATGAAAATAAAACTCAGAAAAATGATTTTGTTTTCAAAATTCGGAGTTTGATCTTCTGCCTTATTTTTGACCCAATAAATGACCAAATCTGTCAATGAAATCTCCTCAGAAATATTCTCCTTGATTTTCTCTTTCCAATGAGCCGTCCTGGGCCTCATTTGGCCAAGTAAAACTCATTCTATGAGCTTCCAAAGTTGATGAGTCAAATCTGGCATGAATCTGGAAATTCTGTTGCTGGGCTAAAAATTAAAATTTTAATTAAAAATATAATCCTAAATTAGAATTTTAATTAATTATAAATTAATTGTTAATTATAAACCAAACTAATTATTAATAACCTATTTATTAATTTAACTCACTGATATCTAATTAGCGATTTATAAGCAAATTTAATCTAATTAAAAACTAATCAATTTTAATCTAAATGATATTTAAATTTTAATTAAATTAATTAAATATTACATATTAATTTAAATAATATAATATATTACATATTATTAATTAATTTAATTAATATATAACATATTAATATTCAAACTAATATTAAAAATATATTATAACCTACATTACTTTTTATTCACTCCACTTATTCCATGTTACTCACACGTTATTACATAAGCCACTTTTAAAACTATGAATGGAGTTATGGTACGCCCCTTATGCCTTTTCGCATCGGCAAATCGGAGGATGGAGGGGCTTATTAAAATATGTCAAGTGAGCTTCCCCGGGGGTTATGGGTGTTATGGTGTGTATCGGGGGTTTGAAAAAATGCATTGTGAATAAAACTTGCGATGCGATAAAAAGTCCCGACGCGATCAAACAATTTTATTATATGTTTTTTTGTTTTAAATTTTAATTTAATTAAATTAATTGTATTTAATATATTAATTAATTTAATTAATTTAAAATTTAATTTTAAACATAAATTTTATTTTTGTTTTATTTTTATGAACATAAGTTTCTAAACTACAGCCACTTGGAAAATAAATGAAAAATAAACTGCAGCCACTTGAATTTTTAGATTTTTTGAGATTAGGATTTGATTTGGAAATTGGAGTAAATTTCTTAAATCTCGATAATTAATGATTTGGCCGCATAACTAAAAATGAAAAATGTTAGTAAAATCTCGCTACAGGTTAATATTTAAAATGAATGCCTTATTGAACTAATTTATTTACAAAATGCAATATTGTACATTTTATGCATTTTTAACCCAGGCTAGATAAATGATGAGACTTCAAAAGAGTGCCATTTTCAAACCAGTTGACCAAATGAGGCGAAACAAGCATCAATGGGAAGCTTGTAAAAAATCGATTCTAAGAAAACAATCAGAACAAGAATCCAAAGAAAACTAAAAATTAACAAAAGCGTAGGGCAATCAACTAAAATAAAAATCCAAAAAGGTGTTTAGCCAAAATTTTATAGAAAGGGTCCCCATTATTTGAAGTGAACACATCAATAATGGGGGGGTTGTTTTTTTTACCACAACAATGGCGACACGCGGGAGAAGAACCAGTTATCTCTGTTATGAATGAGATTTTCCTAAAAGTAAAGCAAAAATAATTAAAGAAGAGAAAATTATGCTTGAAATGCTTGACTTAGTTTATTAATCTGAATAAAAACAGGAATCATCTAACTGTAATTTTTCTCAAAATTTCTCATGAATTAAAATATTTCAAAACTCTATATCAATCCTTAATTAGTTGTAGAGATAAAGCAAGTGTCACTTTACAGCTTAGCTTTTTAAAATATACTCCTTTGTCATAGGTAGAGCCACTGCTGCCAGCAAACATCTATAGTTTCGACAGGGTTACCTTTTAATCATAAATGATTCAGAATCTCATTTGTTTAAGAGTTATTGATCTAGAGATAAATCCATTTATATATGTTTATTATTATTATTATTATTATTTTGTTATAAATCTTAAAAGCCATTGTCCTAGTTTGGTGGCCAGATAGTTGACAATGCCACTCACTGGCTAGAATCGGACTGAACAAGCTGGCTCGTGATGAGACCTTTTGTCTTATAATTGTTTGCAATCATAAGCCATTACCCTGGTTTGTTTAGCAGTGTTGGTAATGTCACCCTATTTTTCCCCTATGATCATGGTAAGCAGGCTCATGATGAGACCTCTTATCTTTTAAGTTTAAATATATTTCAGGATTATCCTCTAGAAAAATAAGACTCTTTGGGACAGGGAGAATCATTGACTCCTTAAGAGTTAAGAATGAAAATTTCAGAGTTAAAGGTGCTTTGCTGTAAAGTGTCTCTACTTGGTTAAAAAATCCTTTCCTTGACTGATAATAAAACTTTGAAAGATCTTAATACAATTTTGAAATCTCAAAATGATTACAATTTGATGAAAAATAAATTTTCAGATTTTATGATACTTTGCCAACTTCTCTTGATTGGTAATCTCTTCCTTAAATATGTTTACCTTTATAATAAGAAAATCAAACTCTGTTAAGAGATTTAAGAAAAAGCTAATAGGTGACTATTAACAATTTTTCTCCGCGTATTTTGACCATTGTTAGGTAACAAATAGGCCTTCCATTTAAATGATGGCAAAGTCACCAAAATCAAAGCTGAAATCCGAAGGAAAAGAATTCTTATACTAAAATGAGAAAAGAAATTAGCAAACAAAAATAAAAACGATGAAGTCTCTAAAAATGGAAAGGAAAATCCAAGTTTTGCAAAATAAACTCAAACAAGAATGTTTATACCAATGTTTCTAACAATATGAAGAAAAAGAAAATAAGCATGTAATCATTCCTTCTTATGTCGAGATTTAGAAAAAAATACTTTGCAGAGTTGTGAATGCTTTAGGCTTTTAGATAACAATGATTGTAAAATTCAGCCACAATGAATACTTTCTGTCTGATATAAATCTTCTTGTTTCCAAGCATCAACTTAATCATTTTCTAAAAAGGAATGCTTAGAGAAACAAACTAAAGGTTCAGAAACTTCCTGGTGTGGTTGTTTCAATGTGGATTATCACTGCTTCTTGAAATAAAGCCAGGAGAAGAGTATGGATTTTCGAAAATATGATCTGGCAGAGGATTGAAAGCTTTAAATGGAGAGCTGCAAAACAGAGTTTTATATCAGCATAATTTAAAAACAAAAATGAAACTAGAATGATGAAATGGAAATTAATGGAAATGGGCACATGAATCTTACCATTGGATAATTGCTTTTGATCTTACTGGAAAGGTATCAATTTCCCCAAACTAGCTGACTCCTTATTTTAATTATCATTAAAAACATGAAGAAATCCCACTAACCAAAATCCTATAACCCAAAATCATTATTTATTTTATTTAAACTAAAGCAAGCAGTAAAATGTAAAAATAGAATGCTTAGTGCTCAGAGGAATTGAAATAAAAGAAATGCATCAGAGATGAGAATGAGAATTTGCAGTAATAACTATTCCTCAAAATATTATAAGTTTAATATAAACTCCATGATTTGATAAATTGTCCAGAATCAAGACCAAATCCAAGATAATAAAATTTAAATATAAAGATAGAGGTCTTGAATTCCATTTTTAATTATGGAATTATATATTTAAAACTAAAATGTATGAGAAATTGAAATGATTTTTGTATGCTGCAAATTTGTCATCAATTGCCTTTTTACCATAGTGGTTACCCAAGCTCGCTTTAACACATTGCCTCATCGGATGATCCACACAACATGTTTCTTCATCATGCTTTAAGTTTAATTTGCAAGACTTTAATTTTATTGCTATGCCATATATTGATTAAATGTTAACGGCTTAGAGGCATGCATTGGAAGTTCTTGCATCAAAGGTTGCAATGGCGAATCGCCGATATGAAAATATGCGATGAGAAGTTGTGCTATGAGATAGAGCGATCACATCATTAAAGAAATATTAAATCAGGGATCGGGGACAGTTATGTCACAAATTGCACATCGCACACCGTATCTTGCGATTTGTACTTTGGACATCGCGCATCGCAAATTCAGAATAATGATATGGCCATAAATAAAAATGCAAGGAAGCGATTGCGATATCGGCGATGCGATGGATGACATAACTAATCGGCGATCGGCAATCTTAAGCACCCGATGTCACACAATATGATTCCTGCGATGCCGATATGCGATAAATGACGTGGCTAGTCGGCGATCGGCAATTTTAAGCACATGGTGTAACAATATTTGATATGCCGATATGCGATGAAGAGTGGACCCGATAACTTTATGATGAAAATTTGATAATATATCGGATCCGAGACATCGGCCCTTTAAAAGTTATGCTCCTACCATTATTGCGATTGAATGGACGCGATATTTTTATGAATTTGATTTGAATTTCATATCGGGTCCGGAATTATGTGGTCATCGCAATATCGGTAAAGTCATTTATCGGAGATCAGCGATTCATGATCATGGAAGTATACTTCACTTGCAAACCTCCGATATGCGAAATGTAATATGGCATATGAGTGAGGTAATGCATCGGAGGTCTTTGATGAGCAAAGAAATGCTAAGAACTACTTCCGATGAAATCTTATGATGCGAATGGTCTTATGATATTCCTTGGAATTTCAATTGGGTTTTCTAAGTGAATAAAAGCAAAATTAAAAATGCTTAAATTCTAATGCATCACAAATAAAATTTCCCTGAGCCTATTGCAAATTTGAATTGGGTTTGCTGCTTACTTCAAGTTTTGAAAACAAATGAAAACCTGCAAATAAAACAAAACACAAATAAAAAATAAACTAAGGAAAATATGAACTAATAATGGATGAGAATAAACTTGTAAATGTGTACCTGAAAGGAATTTGTCTGTAAATTTTACCTTATGAATCTTCAAATTCTTCCTTCGATTTATCAAAATTTTGACTTTGTTCAAAATCATCTCATCATTTATTCTAAATCTAAGTGTGCAATCATCCTAAATAAAATCTGTTTATTCATGTCCACGGAATATAAAATTTATCAGAAATAAATATTAAGCTATGCTTCCCTTTCGAAGTGAAACAACAATTTATTACCTCTGCTCATTGCGAATTAATCTTGAGAAAAATCTGTATTGTTATAGTGACTGTTCAATAATGCCTTCAGTAAATAAAGATGATGCATTTTACAGCATCAGATAATAAACTAAAGATTAGAATGAGATTAAGCCACTAATTGTAGAAAAATATCAAAACAGATTTGAATGTGTGCACTTGGCAAAATGGACATCCTTAAGGTTAGCTTTTAGCAAATTCCGAGGAAGATAATATGAACTTAATATGATTACCGTGAAAGGTTGGACTGGCAAATAATGATGGAATTAGAATTAAGCTTATCATAAATAGTCATACATTTCATGGGATAATGGGATCATGAAGCTTTTATATCCTTAAATCCTTACCGTATAAATTTCAAAAGAAAATCTTAGAAGGAAATCTCGAAATGAAGAAAAGTGGCTTTGAGGTAATCGATACCAAGTGCAACTTTAATTGAATTTAATCAAGACATTATTCAAAATAGGTAGAGTAGAAATATCGCTATAAAAAATTTCAAAAAGGAAAGCAAGAATTAAAATTTTCTGATAAGGAAAAATGTTTCCACTGAACATGTATGGGAATGGCTGATTGCTTTGTTTTATTTTTAATCTACAGAACTGTTAAAAATAAATTATCTATACAAAACAAACTAACTAAATTAATTCTACTCCTATTCTAACCATATACATGAAAATGACTAGGTATAGTCATATTTCCAGTGTAGCCATTTTCTCATTTTTATTCCAGCGTTTATGTACAGTTCAAATGTTAGTAATAAAAATACAGATTTGACTAAACTAAGGAAAGTAAATATGAAATCAGAATGTACAGTTATTGTTAGGAACTTAATTAAAATCTCTCTCTCCTGAAATTCCCTTTCCAATTGACTACCAATTGGATCATAAAAATCTGGATGGATTTCTATTAAGGATTGAGAAATGTTCAAAGGAAGAGATAACAAGCCAGATTGTGAAGATGAGCTTTTAGATTCTTTGACCTGAAAAAATTTGTTAGTATTATGTACAAATGTTAAATCATTGACAATTTTCCTTGAAGGAAAAATTTCCAAACAATTTTTAAATGAGTCAATGAAAAATGGATGGAAGCCTTTCAAATAAAATAGCAATTTATTAATTGAATTGAATTGCTGGCCAGATTGCAAAAATACATTCTCTTGTTAACATTGCCTTTGAAAAGATAGAAGCTTTTGATGAAACATTAGCATTGATATAAATTGGAATATTAATATCTTTCGATGCTGATGATTATAATATGAAACTTGAATTTCCTGATTGGGCAATGCATCAATTGAGTGTTTGATAATAAGGTATTCAATATGCCAGCTAAAAGTGTGAAAATTTTGAAAAATTAAATCTGATTTTATACAAAATAAGTGGGGAAAGAAAAATAAAATGAAATTACTATTTTTACAACTAATGTTACAACACATTTGGGATCGTTTTGAAATGATTTCATTTTCACAGGGAATGGCCAGAATTATGGAATTTGGGTAATTTCGAATTCCAACTTGTGAAATAGAAAACGAATTATGATTATGAATAGGAATGAGAGTTTGATCCTCATATGAATCATAAATTGGAATGATTTCTTGAATGGTGAAATCATGAAGATAATTTGCTGCTCTAAAATGAGGATTAGTTGGGATAATTCCTAAATTGAAGCGTTCCTCATCCTCAGATGTTATTTGAATTTTATCATGAGGATTCTCTTGAGAAGAATAAAAATCAACATCCTCAATGTCAGAGTAATCATCATAAATGATCTCACAAGATTGCCTGGAATTCCCTTCGATTTCATCCAATATACCAAAACAAGGAGGAACAAAAATCTCATGTTCATTAGTGGCAAAAGAATGATCAATTATTATTTCTTTATCTTGATAAAAATTAAATGGTAATTTATTTAAATCATCCTCTTTAATTTCTAAAATATCATTAATACCAAGAGGAAAAATATTACCATCATTGAAAATATCAGGATAAGGGGAAAAATGTGAACCTGAAACAATGTATTTAAAACTGTCTCTGTTTGAGAACTCTTGTGCATTATGCTCATTGTAAATTTCAGATTGCTGATCATTCCTTTGTGTGCATATGATTTCTTGAAGAACGCTGCTTTGCTTTTCTGATTTTGGCATTTGCTCATCATGGAGAAATTCAGAAATTTGTACAGCAGTTTGCATTTTATTTACTTTGATTGCTGCTTGTACTTGCTGATTTGCGATTTGATTTTCCGAATTTACTTCAAAGTAGCTTTCAGATTTCAAGGCGGCTTTTTCTCCAAAATTGTTGCTGTTGTCTTCTTGCATTTGAATGGAAATATTTTCCAAGCTTTGTGAAACCACTTTATCACCATTTATTTGCACATCCATATTGGAATTCTCATTTATATTAGAAGGGGATGGAACAAAGCTCGAATTAATTTCATATGGATTGGGAATGGTTGGAAGAGAAAAAATATATTCAAACCAATCTAATGATTCTTCTTCCGTAGGTTTATCTTCGTCTTTAAATCTTAAGCAATTCAAATGAAATCGCATATTAAAATCATTAACAAACTCATTTTCAAACCTACGTAGATATTCAATTTCTTCACATACCTGTTCATAATCATAGCTGTCGAATTTACAAATGAAAATTGTAACAAATTGATCCCAGCTGTGGATTGAAGCAACTGGAAGAGTTCTAAACCAGCTTCTGGCTTTTGCCGCAAATGTAAGAGTAAAAATTCTGCATAAGATGCCTTCATCAATTCCTTGAAAATCATAATTTGAAATGTTTTGAATAAATTGAAAGACATGGTTAAAAGCAAAAGAATTTCTCTTACCATTCAACTTTACCTGAGACAAGAGTCTTACCACTTTGGGTGGAGTATTGGAAGATGCACGTCCATGGATACAACTCCAAATTGGAAGCTTAAGAGGAGCCATAAACAAAATGTTAAAATTGAAAAGACTCCAATAGACAAAAAATCTCAGGCCCTCCTTCTAGCGCCAAAAATGTTGATGCCTCGAAAATCGCTGCAACAACATTGGAGGATAACCACCCGGTCCGGACCTTAAAGCAGCTCCTTTTCCGTTTGGTGTGGTGGCTCCGACTGTTCAACTAGGTCCAGTTACCTTCTCCCTATTGCTATTGGTTTATAATGTATCTTTAACTACCAATAGACAGGGACATCAGATCACTTCTTCTTGCTGATCAGGCAAGAGAATGACCCTTAAGCTGATTTGGGTTCAGCCAAGCCACAACTAAAATTTTGCCTCTTTGAGGAGAGGACTTAAAAGAATGTAGAATTTACTCTAAATGCAAGTTTATTCTATGATGCAAGCAAAAGAAATTAATCTAAATCCTATCTTAATTAGGCAGATATAGATCTAACCCAACTAAGAGCAAGATAATTAAAGTATTGGGATTTAGATATGTCTTGTTTATAATGAATATCAAGTTAATGAAGTAGTTCAATTAACTGATATTATGGATATCAAAACACATCCTATTGAGAACTTTTAACTGAAATAATAAACCAACAACACTCAGGAAGTAGTTCACATAAATTATATTGATTATCAAATCAGCAAATCCAATAACTAAACAATAATATGTGGAAATAGTTCACAACATATTACCACTCAATAAATCAGTTTTAATAAGGTAGATTTCTGAGTAAATAGTTACTCAGAAATCAGAAATTAATCCATAAGAACAGAGATACATGATAACAAGATTGAGACAAACTACCCATATTGACAATAATGCACAAACATGAATAAAATGACACATTCCTGTTACCATAAAAATGAAACTGATATTTAAAACAGTAGTATTAAAAATACCAATTTATTGCATCCATTTCCCTGATCTTGGTCTCCAACAGTCCTTTACATTGCTTGAACTTTTGTCTTTAAAACTAGAGCCACAATAGTGCAAACTCTGCCCGTCATACATAATTCAAGATACAAAGGAAAAATCCTCAATAATCCCCAGATCTGAGATTTTCTCTCCTCTCTCCTACAGCTCTAAATTCCTATTAGAGTAGTGCTTTTAGAAGTCTAGAATTGCAGAGGAGAGCAGCCATTTATTACATTCTGCAATCTATTACTTATACTATCTGTGAAGGAATTCTTGAGAGGAAAGTTTGATGAAGAGAAATCTGCCAAATCCAATTGCTGGAGCATTCTCATTGATTGAGATCTTTTCCTTCATATTTCTTCCACTGTTTTCCTGTAAAAAGAAATCAAAATAAATTAAAATGCAACAATAAAATCAACATGGCATTGCTGGCATTTAAATCAAATTCTATAAAATATAAATTCTCTATTGATGCCTGGGATGATTTAATTGGCCAAGAATATCATTGACGAGTGAATATGCAATTAGAAGAGGCCTGGACCAATGAAAATAAAACTCCGAAAAATGATTTTGTTTTCAAAATTCGGAGCTTGATCTTCTGCCTGATTTTTTACCCAATAAATGACCAAATCTGTCAATGAAATCTCCTCAGAAATATTCTCCTTGATTTTCTCTTTCCAATGAGCCGTCCTGGGCCTCATTTGGCCAAGTAAAACTCATTCTATGAGCTTCCAAAGTTGATGAGTCAAATCTGGCATGAATCTGGAAATTCTGTTGCTGGGCTAAAAATTAAAATTTTAATTAAAAATCTAATCCTAAATTAGAATTTTAATTAATTATAAATTAATTGTTAATTATAAACTAAACTAATTATTAATAACCTATTTATTAATTTAACTAACTGATATCTAATTAGCGATTTATAAGCAAATTTAATCTAATTAAAAACTAATCAATTTTAATCTAAATGATATTTAAATTTTAATTAAATATTAAATATTAATTTAATTTAAATAATATAATATATTACATATTATTAATTAATTTAATTAATATATAACATATTAATATTCAAACTAATATTAAAAATATATTATAACCTACATTACTTTTTATTCACTCCACTTATTCCATGTTACTCACACGTTATTACATAAGCCACTTTTAAAACTATGAATGGAGTTATGGTACGCCCCTTATGCCTTTTCGCATTGGCAAATCAGAGGATGGAGGGGCTTATTAAAATATGTCAAGTGAACTTCCCCGGGGGTTATGGGTGTTATGGTGTGTATCGGGGGTTTGAAAAAATGCATTGCGAATAAAACTTGCGATGCGATAAAAAGTCCCGACGCGATCAAACAATTTTATTATATGTTTTTTTGTTTTAAATTTTAATTTAATTAAATTAATTATATTTAATATATTAATTAATTTAAAATTTAATTTTAAACATAAATTTTATTTTTGTTTTATTTTTATGAACATAAGTTTCTAAACTATAGCCACTTGGAAAATAAATGAAAAATAAACTGCAGCCACTTGAATGCTTAGATTTTTTGAGATTAAGATTTGATTTGGAAATTGGAGTAAATTTCTTAAATCTCGATAATTAATTATTTGGCCGCATAACTAAAAATGAAAAATGTTAGTAAAATCTCGCTACAGGTTAATATTTAAAATGAATGCCTTATTGAACTAATTTATTTACAAAATGCAATATTGTACATTTTATGGATTTTTAACCCAGGCTAGATAAATGATGAGACTTCAAAAGAGTGCCATTTTCAAACCAGTTGACCAAATGAGGCGAAACAAGCATCAATGGGAAGCTTGTAAAAAATCGATTCTAAGAAAACAATCAAAACAAGAATCCAAAGAAAACTAAAAATTAACAAAAACGTAGGGCAATCAACTAAAATAAAAATCCAAAAAGGTGTTTAGCCAAAATTTTATAGAAAGGGTCCCCATTATTTGAAGTGAACACATCAATAATGGGGGGGTTGTGTTTTTACCACAACACATTGGTAAACCAAAATATAAATATTACAAACACTAAATAAACATGGTTTATTTTCATGGTTTGACAATTATTGTCACAATGCAACATTCAACCATGGTTGACCTTGGTTGGCTATGATTGACAATGGTTGACCATCATTGACATTATCAACCTAAGGGAATAATAAACCCAAGGGATTGATATTATAAACCCAAAGGAATAATAAACCCAAGGGATTAATACTAAAACCCCAAGGGAATAATATTAAACCCAAGGGACTAATATTATAAACCCAACATTGGTAACCCAAATATAAATATTATAAACACTAAAATAAACTTGATCGACCATCGTTGATTTTCATATTGAGATAATCCTTATCAAAAATCCATGTTGGACCATGGTTGACATCATAATAAGCCATGGTTGACTAGGGAATAATAAACCCAAGTGGTTGAGATTATAAAGAGAAAGGAACAATAAACCCAAGGGATTAATACTAAAACCCCAAGGGATTATGAACCTAAGTGAATAATATTAAACAAAAGGGACTAATATTGTAAACCCAAGGTATACAAACCCTAAGATAAATATTAAAAATACTAAAATAAACATGGTTGAATTAATAAACCCTAAGAATTATTGTTTTAAACTCAAGGGATTAATAAACCAAAGGGATTATTAATATTAGCAACCCAAGGAACTAATAAACTCAACTGTTTAATATTAAAAACCCAACAAATTAGTGAACCCAAGGGATAAATATTAAAAACCTAAGGGATCAAGAAGCATAAACGATCGATATTATAAACACAAGAGATTCATAAAGCTAACCATGATTGATATTATAAACCCAACCTAATAATAATCCCAAGGGATTAATACTAAAACCCCAAGGGATTATGAACCCAAGGGAATAATATTAAACTCAAGAGATTAATATTATAAACCCAACATTGGTAAACCCTGCTATAGATATTAGAAACACTAAAATAAACATGGTTTATTTTCATGGTGAGACATTCTTTGTCACGACTCACAATGTCACATTCAACCATGGTTGACCATGGTTGGCTATGATTGACAATGGTTGAGAATGATTGATATTGTAAACCTAAGGGAATAATAAACTAAATGGATTGATATTATAAACCCAAAGGAATAATAAACCCAAGGGATTAACAGAAAAACCCCAAGGGATTATGAACCCAAGGGAATAATATTAAACCCAAGGGACTAATATTATAAACCCAACGTATATAAACCCAAGGTAATAATATTAAACCCAAGAGATAAATCTTACAAATCTAAGGTATATAAACCACAATGGATTAATAAACCCGAGGGATTGTTAATATTATAAACCCAACCACATTACTAAATCTGGTCTAAAAGCATCGATAAGAATTAATAAACCTTATGAATAATATTACACCCTAGGAATATGAACCTGTAGATTAATAAACCCAAGGGATTGATATTATAAACCCATGATAATAATAAATCCAAGGGATTAATAAAAACAAATAAGTGATTATAAACCGAAGGGAATAATATTACAGCCAATGGATTCATATTATAAACCCAAGGTATATAAAACCTAAGATAAATATTGTAAACCCTAGAATTATCATGGTTGACCATAGTTAATTTTCATATTGAAACAATCTTTATCAAAATGCGACGTTGAACCATGGTTGACCATGGTTAACAATATTTGATTTTCATATTGAGACAAACTCTTTCATAATGTGATATTGGAAAATGATTGACCATGATTATAAACCCGGGGGATTTATATTAAATCGTAGGAGTAATATTAAAAACCCTATGAATAATATTTCGCACTCAGACAATCTTTGTGAGAATGTGACATTGGACCATGGTTGACCATGGTTGATTTGCATATTGAGACAATCTTTGTCATAGTGTAGCGTTGCACCATGGTTGACCATGGTTAACCATGAATGGTTTTCATATGGAGACAATCTTTGTCACAATGCAACATTGGACCATGTTTGATTTTCCTATTGAGAAAAAATTTGTCACAGTGTGATGTTCGACCATGGATGACCATGATTATAAAGCAAGGGGATTTATATTAGACCCAAGGATTAATATTATGAATAACATTACACCTTAGGAATAACAACCCTTAGATTAATAAACCCCAGGGATTGATATTATAAACCCAAGGGAATAATAAACCAAAAGGTTTAATACTAAAAATCAAAAAGATTATAAACACAAGGAAATAATGTTAAACCCAAGGGATAAATATTATAAACCCAAGGTATATAAACTCCAAGGGATTAATAAATCCTAGGGATTGTTAATATTATAAACCCAACCACATTAGTAAATATGGTTGAAAAACATCGATAAGTGTTAATGATATAAACCCAATGAATAAATTGTTGACAATGATTGTCACATTGTTTGTCACATTACAATGATGCTTGGCCCACTGTCATGTTCGATATTTTCGTACCATTCCAACATCACAATATTAAACCCAAGGGATTATTGATTATTAAACCCCAGGGATTATTGATATTTTAAAACCAATGGGATTAATAAACCCAAGGGACTAATAATATTATGAACAAAAGGAATTAATATACCGAGGGGATTAATATTATAAACCCAAGGGATAATGAACCAATGAGAATAATATTAAACATTAGGATTTATATTATAAATCCAAAGGATTATAAAACTTAGGATCAATATTATAAATCCGAGGAATTAAATGTTGCAATGCGACATTGAATAAATTGCTAACAATGATTGTCACATTGTGACAATGCTTATCACACTACGGCATTGGATAGATTTTCATACCATTCCAACAGCACAATATTAAACCTAAAGGATTATTGATTATTAAACCTAAGGGATTATTTATATTGTAAACCCGAGGGATTAATAAACCCAAGAAATTAATATTATAAACCCAACGGATAATGAAGCCATGAAAATAATATAAAACCCTATGATTTACATTATAAACCCAAGGGATTATAAATCCTAGGATAAATATTATAAATTCATTAGATTAAAAACCCTAAGAATAATATTATAAACCTTAAGATTATAAACCCCAAATTCAATATTATAAATGAGAATATTAAACCCTAATTTATTCAACATCGCAATGCAACATTGAATAAATTACAATTTAACTTATAATTGTGACAATAATTGTGAGAGTGCTTGTCTTATTGCAATGATGCATGTCACTATGCTTGACTTATTGCGACGATGTTTGTGACACTATGACATTGGATAAATTTTCGTACCATTCCAACATGAGAATATTAAACCTAATGTATTAGTAAATACAAGGGACTAATAATATTATAAATTCAAGGGATTAGTATTATAAACCGAAAGGATAATGAACCCAATGTTTCACTATGGCTAACCATAGTTGACTACATGTGTCCATGTTCACCATATCTAAACATCACAAACTATGTTTTAAGTATGGTTGACAATTATATGTCTATGGTTGACAATTGTGTGACTATGGTTGATCTTGATTGACCATGGTTGACCTACATTTTCCATGGCTAAACACGATTACCCATTGTTTCACACCATACTTTTCTATCATAGATTATGATTGTGCATTTTGACAATGGTTTACCACATTCAATCATAAAATACATTGGTTGATCATATTCGGTCATTCTAATCTATAATATTATTATCATTAACCTTAATAACTTTATTATTATTATTAATTTTAATAATAATTAATATAAATTTTAATTAATAATTATAATAATAATATTAACTTTAATAACCAGTATTATTATATGACTATGAAAGACTATAATTATTATTACAATATTAGTATTAATATATTTGTAATATTTAATATTAATACAATATACTAATATTACTATTTAATATAATAATATATTAAATATTTATTAATATTTAAATACAAATATATATTAAATATTAAATGCTAATATGAAGTATTAGTAGAGAAATATTTTTATAACAATTATATAATAAAGTATAATAATATCTAACATATTAATTCTATGAGTATACTCATATGTATTTTAAATATTTCTTAATATTAATTTTAATAAATATTATTATTATTATTATTATTAAATTTAATAGTAATTATTATTATATATTCATTTTAATCCTAAGATCTAATTAGTATTAATATTAATAACATTTAATTTATATTAGTAGTAATATTAACTTTAATAACCATATCAAAATTTATTATTAATCTTAATAAATCTTCAATAATAATAATAATAATAATAATAATATTATTATTAATAAGTATTATTATTATATGACTAATGATTGTGTCTTACAATTGTTTCACCCTTATAGTTTAACATACAATTAATGAGTGGATTAGACAGGGGGACAGCAAGCGGCTAAGCCACATGGCCACCCGCGTTCCCACCCGATATAATTTATGGCGAGCCACCATCAACCTACAAGCGCCATTACTCTGGTGCACAGGTCGAGAAATCCTCTGCAAGGTTAAGGCCATGGCTTCGGCAAGCCTGCATACCTCCACCCTGCCCCCTCTGAATTGCTCCTACCCCCCTGATGTTGTGGAGCCAAGCTCTCGCACGACAACAGGGAGGCGTTGCCGGCTCCTAAGCTATATAGATTTTGGGGATGGAATCCATTTTTCCCAGAATGTTCACTGTGCTTTGCATTCTGAAGCCTTAGTTCTGGTCTCTGTCTCTCGCCTGAATCACCATATGAATTCCCGCGCAGACCCTGTCTCTCCCTTTACGCTCACTGTAAGCACCTTTGTCATTTCGACCCACACCAATAAGCTCCACCCCACCCGCAGGACCATGCCGCATCTTCATCACCGAATGTGCAACAGGTGAGGCAGTAGCTAAGGCAGAAATATGCGCCCTCCCTCTCTGCCACCCTCCAAGCCGACGACCCCTTCGTCCTCCCCTTCCTCCACTCTGTCCATAGCCCAATTCTCTGGCAGATATCCCGCCACCCGTAGTGGAAGAGGCCGAGTCCAATCCATCGAAGCTCAGAGTGCCAATGCTGCAACCCAGACGCTCAAGCTCCCTGAGACCCCTCATCAGCCGCATCAAATGGCCCAATTCCGCTTCCAATGCACCATGAACTACCCTGCCATCATCGCCACCATCACTGTGGCGTTCAGAGAGGAGATCCGCCCACAGGATGAACAGACTCATGCCACTGTTCAGGAGAAGCCGGATACTAGCAAACAGAAGGCAGCTCAGGAGAAGCCGGCCACCAGCAAACAGAAGCACTCGGGCAGCAGCTCTGGTTCTCGCAAATGCAAAGATGCCCATGACAGCGCCCAGCATGGTGAGGGCATCCCTGGTGGCATGCAAGTAGTTGAGGATGATTGGGATGAATACAGATGTCTCATCGTGGAAGAGCCTCCTCCACCAAACGACACCTAGTGGGTCCATGCAGCCAAGTTCCGATTCCCCACTCCTATTCTTAGGGGCCTTTTTAATGTTTTTTCAAAGTATGTCGTCAATTTTGGTAATATACCATAACTGTCTATCTTGCTTTTTGAGTTGTAACCCCTATGTGGGCAGCACTTTCCATCAGTTTTATCGGACTGGTTTCCCCTCAGTGGGCAGTCCTGTATTAGTTTTCTAGATGTATAAACATGTTATAACTCTGTTTTAGCCGCACAGAGGCTGGAGCCTCACTGTAATTTATTGTTTTATTAATAGAATTAGTATTACTTAGAGAAAAAAAACACACAATTAATGAAACACAAATTTTTTCAACTTAAGTGTGCGAAACATCAAAAGCATTTAAATTATTTTGGTAAAACTAAATTAGAAATTAAATATCATATGAATGCAATAAAAGTATTTGTTTCTCAAACATTAAATTTTGAATAGTTAAATTAACTTAAATATAGAGTGTTATGTGTATCACCTTATACACACAAACACAACAACAAAAACATAACATTTGACATTGACATTAATAGGACACATCACAACACAAATATATAGATTTAAGCTTATGTTTATAATGTTATACTTTATTAGATATATCAGATTTTAACATGAGGTTGTCTAAAGTTAACAAATGTAATTTTATAAATGTCAGTGGAGTATATAACTATGTGTATAAGCATAAAATTTTAACTAGTGGAATTGAAAATTAAATAGTACAATTGTCCAAGTCGTCAATGTTAAATGTGGTTGGCTTGGAAAAGTGTCCTTGTATAAATTTTAGACATTTGAAAATTCATTTCTATTAAAAATGAAATTGTAAGTCCGCATGGGATAGCTCAAGTGGCAGTGGCCGTGGAAATGAAGTCTCACCAAACTGGAAGTCTTGGGTTCAAATCTTGGGCTACCCTTCCCCCGTAGCGGGGTGTGTAATGGACAGGAAAATAGGAGAGTCCTACCAAGCTTACAAAAAAAAAATGAAATTGTAGATTTATCAAACATGGAAATTTTTAAATGTAATTTTACAATTGTTATTATTTAAATGCATCTCCATAGCTTGCTAAGATTTAAATTTTGAGATGGGAAATTTAAAATAAAGAGAAGCCCTACACATCCAAGTTTTAAAATGCAAAAATTAAATTTTGAAATGTGAGCTTGAAAATTAAATATATCAAAAGTTTTTACATAAAGAGTGAAGTAAAATTTTAAGGTAATATTTGTTAGCAATTTTGTTATAAAATTATTATGAAAAAAATCACTTTATATATATATATATATATATATATATATCTTTTAAGTTCAAAATAAATAATTTAAAAAACTGTTATTATAAATGAATGATGGCAAAATAAATTTAAATTTTAAATTTTAAAAACCAAAGCCATAGAAAAATAATAATAAATTTAAAAACTAAAAACACACACTCCTCCATGATAGCTTTGGCCAAGGCTATCCATGAAGGTTGAGAGAAGGGGCAACCCCCTGTCAAAAAGAAAATGCTTAATTATATATCTATTATAGTTTTTTTTATCCTTTTTGAGGTTTACATCAACAATAATAATATAATTGTCTTCACGGATTACACTTCTTTGTATTAACCAATTACACTTCATCTACTTGCTACTCCTATATGATTTGGACCTTGTCTAGCACAATATCTTACTCTTGTAAAAAGCATTTTCCATATAATTTGTTTCATATCATAAGAAAATTAAATATTTAGTATCAATTTCATTGTCAATTAATAAAAAAAAAAGAATTACTTAAATATTCTTTCAAATCTAAGTGTTATCCTATTGATTTGTATTATGAATTGAATTACATTCTTGTGTAGAACTTCCTTCTTAAGTTTCACTCTTCCTTCTATCTTTTTCATATCATAAGAAATTTAAATGTTTATTAGACATTTTATCTTTATATAATAAATACATAATACAATTAATTATTATTATTATTTTATATTATTGTAAAAGTGTGCTTGACTACAGTGTGAGTCAAATTGTGTTGAAAATTGTGGTTAACACTTATGGTATTGGGCATTTAGCTAGAGTATGCATGTAACCATAGTTGTATGCATGTTGGTAGCAAAGGACAATAATAAATTTATTGTTGGTTGGTTCTTTCCAGTTGAGGTTTTTCAAAGTAAATCATGGTATACATGAGATATGGTTTCTAAGAAAAACTCATGGTATACATGATTTAAATATCTTGTTGCTATGTGTGCTTATTCTATTTATTATTGTTACATTGTTGGTGTACATGATTGGAATATCTTGTTTGAAAATCAAAATCTACATGATTTGAATGTCTTATTTGATACTATCTGTGTTTATTGTATGAACAATAGTGTACATTATTTAAATGTATGTATTTTATTGTATGAAAAAATGAAGCAAATATGTTAGTTTTAAAATTTTAGATTTATCCTTGATAAATGAAAAGACAAAACAAAAAAGAGAAAAACAAAATATATCCATAGACACAGAACACTAAAACTGAATAATAAACAAAAATGTGAAGATCAATCTCAGAAATATATCAATTACTTTATTAAATAAAAAATCTCTGAGCAGCGAACCATTTCCTTGTGCAAAAAGACTACGGCGGACAAGGTTCTCGCAATCAACACTGTGATCCATTATTCTATTATACTGAACACTCATCCAAGTGAAACTCAAGTTGTGGTCAGTGTATATCCTTCCACGGTCTTGAATATGCTGACTTTTGCTTCCTTAATTAGCTCTGTTGGGGGAATGTGGTTGCCTGCTGGGTCAAACTCGACCTGGGTCAAACTCGACTTGTCCAACTTACAGTGCAAGAATTGGCATCAGCTCCTGGAATTACCTTCATGGATGGTTTGAAGGCCTTGAATATGTTTAGTCTCATGCTTCAATTTTCTCAGATACACGAGTCGCCCCTTTCATTCCTACACCCAACAACGATTTTTTTCCCGTTATATTTTTTACATAATTTTGGTTCGGGATCGTAAAAAGGGTAAAGAACAAGATACATGTTAACAAGATACATGTTAAATCAAAAGAAAAAAGATTTATATAAATTTAAGTGGACTGTATATTTCTAAAATATTTTGAAATGTAATGTATAAGAATATAGTCTAAGTTTTGAAAGATAATATATTCCCAAAATCGATGATTAAGTTAAGCAATCCTAAACTAAACATATATTCTACATTGCATAACATTTGTAAAATACTTTGTATTTATTTAATATCCTCAAAATATCCTCTAATTTCGCTTAAAAATCATCAGCTTCATACCCATCCACCTTTAAGTTAAGGAAATGATCACTACTTCTGTACGCACCCCATTGCCAGGTGACATAAAGATTACCAATAGTAAAATGCCAGAAACATCACCAAACAGATTGTGAAACCTCTGCTAATTATGTTTAAAATTCCAAAACTGGCATACTGTAATTTTTCAATTTAGGTTATCTGATCAAAAAATTAATTAAGAAAATGATTAAAGTGCTCAACTCTAATAAGTGAGAAATCTATTTGGCATACTGGCATTTTTCAATTTAAATCAATTAATCAAAAAAATTAATTAAGAAAATAATTAAAGTATCCAACTCCAATAAAATATAAACCTATATTAAATAGTACTTATTTTTTTTCTTCCCATCTATTAAAATATTTATACTCTCATCTCTAACACCTTACCTTTGATAAAAATAAAGACATGATGATCAGATACTCCCTAAATCCACTTTCTGAGAACGACCGTCCACCCTGTTTTTCAACATCATAACCCTACGAAACCGAAATTGTGATTCACCTGGAGGGCAATATCAATATTAGAATCGTGAACTGGCTTTAACAGATGCCAAGAGAGACAGTAGCAGAAGGGTGATCTCATAGCCTTGGTTGAGAAGATCGATAATGTGGATGATAATAACAACAATACAGAACAACCGACACTGCAATTCAGTTGGAAGCGGAGATTAGGCTTAACGGTGTCATAAAGTCTCTTAAAGATAAATTGGTTTATACGCGAAAACAGGTAATAATATCGAGTCTACCAGTGAAAAAGCTATTACAGATTAAATGGGTTCAAATAAACAAAGTGAATGAACACCATACATGAATTCACATATTACTACCTTATTTAGCGCAGAGCTTGATTTCTTCGTAGACTATATTACTCTCAATGAACATGGAATGATCATTCAGAACCATATCAATGGAGATATTTAGTTAGCTTTAAGTAAAAGCATTATGAAACATCTCTCTTTTTATTCTAGCTATGCTCACTCAATTACTTATTGATATTACAATTTATTGATATTATTATTATAGATTTATTTTAAATAAGGATGTGAGCAGAGAAGGATCTAATTTCTTAATCTGCAATTTTTTTTATGAGAGGATATTATTTAAATGTTTTGTATAGTTATTTAATTAAAAAAAAATAGTCAACATGAACAAAATTTAAACTTTGATGACAGATTGACAGCATTACATATCATACTGGGCTGTAAAATGAGCCTCTCAGCTCAACAACTCAACTCGTAGTAAAAATATTTTGATAACACTCTCAATCATAAATAATTTTTATTTTTTTTTATAAATATGTCTAATTTATATATTTTTCAATATCTTCCTCATATTACATTTAAATGATATGATATAATAGTACATTGATTGATGATTAAACTTTGTTAAATCATTATTATTAGTTACTATTTGTATTCTTAATCATGTAAATATCAAATATAAAATTCATCTTAAATACATATACAATAATAATAATTTTAAAATGTGACTTTGTTGCTTGAAACCAATCTAGATCCATGAATCTAACTTTTAGTAAAAATCAAATCCCTCGGAGGTAAACTTTTACTCAAACTATACATTCCAAAAAAAATTGCTATACCCTCAAAAAAAGAAAAGAGTCACCTCATAGAGATTTCATCAATAAGGTATGATAAATCTGATTTTTGATAGATCGCGGCTGGGGGAGAACCAATACATACCTCAAGACCGTGTTACCACCATTAAATGCAAAATATACCTCAAGACCGTATTACCACCCCTAAATGCAAAATATACAATGAACATCGTATTTTCTTTCTTCGGGATCTACTACAACCGGAATCTCGAATCTTCAAACCAGCCAGAGTGACATAATGTCCCCTTCCCACCGGCCTACGCCGCTACTCGTTTGCCAGGAATGGAAGTCCGGCCTTGTCGTGATACTTATACCTCAAAACCAATACTTTCGCGACTTGCCCAATACCAGTGACGTTAACTACAACGCTGGAGACGTGTACCTTCGCGTCCAGTGAGATAAGACGCGGTAAGTCGACATGCTGATTGAAATTGAGATGGCCATGCTAGATGGACATTAAGGTGGCGATTATTGATGACATAAATCGTTGAATGATCTTTATACTCCCGTAGTAGGTTGAGAATAGCGGTATTCAGTACTTGGTTTTCCGCCGCCTGTTTTTATCGTACCAAAATATTTTTAACTTAGTAATCTACGGAACAAACCTTTGTCCAACAATATACGCAATATTGTCCAATCACTCCCCATTCATTTTACAAATTTGCTCATGTTCACTTCACAAATTTGGAGTTGGTAACGCCAAATTCCATTTTAGGACATTCCTATTTGCTTTATCCGAGTTGTCGGTAAAGCAAATCTAGCACATTCCTATATCATAGGATAATATTTATGGAAAATGTCTTCAGCTTTATGGTCCTCTCTACGCCTACCCACCTATACGATTGTAAGATATGTGGCAGTGGAGCAACGTGTTAGAATTCTATGGGATCGACTCTCGAGTCTTATTTTTACATTGCCTTCGTGCTGGAAGTCCATAAAGGAATTCCGCTGGAATGGATTAGTAACCGAGGTCAACAACGCCAATTCGCTGAATGATATGTCCACATAAACTGAACATTCAAGTATCCCCCGTGGAATCCAACAATCGGATTAGAGCTCGGTCAGTCAACCCGTTAATGCGTTTGGTTTGGTAGGTTGTTCATTGACTTTGGAAGCTACACCATTGCAGTTTAGCTACAAAACAGTCGTTTGCAAATTTCAGTAGTCACTGTATTCACTTCTCATTGCTGGAATTCCTGCTAATTCTATTTTTCTGTACTCCATGGGAATGAAGCACAGCATGAAGACCAGTTCAAATATTAATTTGCAGTTTAGCTACAAAACAGTCGTTTGCAAATTTCAGTAGTCACTGTATTCACTTCTCATTGCTGGAATTCCTGCTAATTCTATTTTTCTGTACTCCATGGGAATGAAGCACAGCATGAAGACCAGTTCAAATATTAATGTTATTGCAATTAGGGTATTTATGTTTATTTATGTTTTCTCAGCGTTGCTCATGTCTTTGCAGAAGCGCAGGGAACTAGAGTCGGATTTTACTTCTACAGTTGTCCTGGTGTTGAATATATAGTTAAATCCTCTATTCAATCACATTTTGGTTCTGACCAAACCATTGCACCAGGGCTGCTGAGGCTTTTCTTTCACGACTGCTTCATAAACGTAAGGATTTATATTTGATTTTCTTTATTTAAAGGAAATGGATTTGATAAGTGTATGATGAAGTGGGAGCGTCTTGATTGCAGGGCTGTGATGGATCCATATTGATTACTGGTCCCTCTGCAGAGAAAAATGCGCTTACAAATCTTGGGTTGCGAGGATTCGAGGTTATCGAAGATGTGAAGACCAAAGTAGAAGCTGCATGTCCAGGAGTTGTTTCATGCGCTGACATTCTCGCACTTTCTGTCCATGATGCAGTAGTTCTGGTATTCATCACTTTTCCCAACTGCATTTCTCAATTCACAGCAGCAATCTAAAGTCTAAACTTCATGATATGTAGCTGCATGTTTTGAACTTTGGTTACATTACATCTTAATTTGAGTTTTGGGTAATGACAGTGTTAATGTTATTGGCATTACAGACGAATGGAACGAGCTGGTCTGTCCCGACAGGAAGGAGAGACGGGTTGGTATCGTCTTCATCCGACGCCGCTAATTTGCCTACACCTTCCGATTCCGTTACCGTACTGAAGCAGAAGTTTGCAGACAAAGGCCTCACAACTGAAGATCTTGTCATCCTTGCCGGTGAGAGCTCTGCATGGTCTTTTCACTACATAGCTGCGGCCATTGTTGTTGCCGGCATAATTAACTTATGTGGGTTTTATATTTTTACATTCAGGGGCGCATACACTCGGAAAAACCGACTGCCAGTTTTTCAGCTACCGCCTTTACAACTTCACATCGACAGGGGGCGCGGATCCGACAATCAATACGGCATATTTGAGTGATCTTCAATCCCAGTGTCCTTCGGGTGGTGACGGATCGAAGAGAGTTGATTTGGACAAGGGAAGCTCCACGACATTCGATGCGACTTTCTTCAACAACGTGAGAGATGGGAACGCTGCCCTTGAATCAGATCAGAGGCTTTGGGGGGACAATTCCACCAAACCTTTCGTGCAAAACTACGCAGGAGGGACCTTCGGTGTATCGAGCTTCAACTTGGCTTTCACAAAATCTATGGTGAAGATGAGCAACATTGGAGTGAAGACAGGCACGGATGGCGAGATTCGTAAGGTCTGCTCCGCATTTAATTAATAATCAAAGAGCATATAGAAAGGTATCCTAATAAGAAAGTTGCTTTAATTCTATTAATAAGGCCGACTATGACTGCAGCCACGACCAATCACGCAGACTGCAAGCGGCAATTTATAATAATGTATTCATAATTTCAGTATTGTTTGTTATGAGAGTGCAGCCGTGACCGATCTCTCAAGCTGCAACCTCTAATAATGTATGCATGATTTGTCTAATGTCTGTTATAAGACTGCAGCCGTGATTGTTTACGCGGAATGAACGATGCAACCTCTAATGATGTATTCATAGTTTGTCTAGTGTCCGTTATAAGCCAAATAAGTAGCTCTATGTCAAATGGTTATTCAATTTACGTGGAAGTAAATAATTTTTGTTTATAAGCTTAACCAAATAAGTGTAAGTATAAAGCTCTTAGCATCAAATCATTCAGGAAATGTTTGACGAATACAAATAACATGGTATATTTCCTTTTAATTTGCTAGTTATTGACCATTATATACATGTAAATCTTGAATTTATTAAGACTCTATTTAATATTTCAATTTTATTTATTATTTCCATGGATAATTTTATATTATGGGATTAACGATGATCTTTCAGCCTAATATGGAAATCAAAACTTAAAGGCAGTTTAGTGTTTGTCGTTTAAGTTGAAATTGATATGATGTGCAAAAGTTAATTGTTTAGGAAGGGTCAAAGATTTGCATAAATTTTGGTGGGTAGTAATCACTAGTAAGTCTGCACATTTACATTTTTTCTATTATTTGTTAAAATGCTGAAGGAAAAAAATGGTGGAAGGTAGCTCCTAGTAAGAATAATTACATCTTGTTTCTATCCATTTTTATGCTAATTTTGGGTGATTTTTGTATGTAGGTTCATAAAAATCACTACACAAATACTGCATTGTGAAAAGGTTATGGTTCAATCAAATGTGTGAAAAATAATTTTTTGAATAAGGATATTGTGAGTAGCAACTAATCATCTATTTTCTTAACAATGAAAAATGACTACACAAATATCCAAAAATCATAGCCTATATATGGCAAGTGCATCTAGAATTTATGGTAGAAAAATATGAGGTAGTTATCCACATGACATTTTATTGTGCAATGGTTGCAATAAGACCTTGTCCAATCACATGTTTAAAAAATATTTTTTCAATAAATTGAAAAACAAATATTTGTTAATAAAACTTCAATACCCTATACTCTAAAACTTGTTAATGTAGAGGTACCGTGTAGGGAAAGCAAAGATATCTCAAATAATCTAAAACTTACTAATTTAGAGGTACCTTGTAGGGGAAGCAAAGATATCTCTATATTCTTTTACACTAATTTCCTCCTTCTTCTATTGTGTAGAGAGTCCCTATGTGGAAATCTTTTGTTCACCTTTTGACTGAACCATGAAGACGAGAATAAATTCATAGTATGAGAAATTACTTTTCAAAACTACCTTTCCAAGGTTAATGAAATTATAGTCGTTAAAACTCCTTATGGTATCTTGTAGAGATGACCTCCCAAAGTAAGAAGGACATTATGGGGTTGAAACTCATAAATAACATAACATTTCCACATATATCGTTTCCTAAGAGACATCATAGACATTGGGTGGGGAAACATCACATAGTACCTCATCTTTAAAGGGCGTGATGTCATAGGACATGAGGCATTGTTGATTTATGCAAGTGTTTTTGTCCCTTGCTTAATTGGGTAATGGTATACAGTTGGGAGTTTGGCATCGTCAACAACTTCAATCTCCTAATGACCTCACCTAACTTCATGTTCTTCTAGCTTTCGCTACCAATATTCAAATGTGGTGCAACCCCTTTCACCTACATCTATGGATGGAAGAGGCACTCCCCCTTATCAAGCTCATTTAACTCTTATTGTTGGCTCTTTATGGTGATGATGATAGCAGTAGGTTTGGAAATAATGTATATCTACTTTTCCTTATCCTGCTCCAAATCAGAGTCTGAACCATGATCTAACTCCTTATCTTTAAGGTCGGCCAACAATGGTTATTTTGAGTGACATTCATTCGAGTTGTGTTATAGGATTATGTGGAAATCACACCATTTTCTAGCGTCCTTTGACTTCCCATTACACTTATTTTCCTATGACTTAAATTTTGCTCTCCTTGCTTTTCTCTTTGATATATGAGTGAGGACTATATTTTATAGGTTTTTATTGAAGCGTATTCGTAGACCCAAACTCTTACTTATTCTTCTACTTAAATTTTTACTCGATTTTGATAGCATATCGATAAGTGGATCCCAGTGAATATATGCCCAAGAAATCCATCTTTGTTTAGATGTACTTTTGTCAACCATTGGAGTACTCCAGATCAAGTGTCACTTGGAGTCTCTAATACAAAGCTTTATGCATAAGGCACGGGGGCATCACTGACAAACCAATATTATATCACGTGCATTCATATTTGGGCATTAAAAATGGAAAAATCAAAAAATAAAATATTGGGGTTATAATGAGGGCCTAAAGGGTTTTAATGTACCATACAACAATATATATAACATAAGGTATTTTTTATACATTTTGTTGGCCAAGTGGAGGGAAAAATACACCAAGCTTGGGGAAAAAGTGGGCTACACATGACAGCGGAAGGAAAGAGTTATTTTGGAGTCTAGCCTCTGTAACCCACCTGCAATGCCTTTCTACTCGTTTGAACCCTAGCAGGATAGCTATCGAGTTTGTCAGCACTTGCCTCGGGCTACACATCACAGCGGAGGGAAATAATTATTTGGATTCGAGCCTCTACAACCCACCTGCAACGCCTTTCTACTCGTTTGAACCCTAGCAGGATAGTTATCGAGTTTTTCACACATTTTTCAGCACTTGATTCGAGCTACACATCACACCAGAGGGAAAGAGTTATTTTGGCGTCGAGCCTCTGCAACCCACCTACAACCCTAAGCCTTTCTGCTCATTTGAACCCTAGCAGGACAGCTATCGAGTTTCTCATCACTTCATTCAGTTGACGACGCAAGACCTTACCTAAGTAGAGCCTTCGCGCCTCGTCTCTTTAAAGGCCAGCCAACCTTCTACCTTTGCTCTTCAAAGACCAACCAACTTAACGAGTAGCATGCTTCCGCCACTTAACCAGTATAGAAAGGTATGCCCCGTAATGTTTTTTATTTTATGGATAAAGAGGATATCTGTATAGGTAGGAATCAATGGACGTTGAGGACAAGGGAGTTCATGCAGGCGGTGTATTATATTTTCACCTGCTTATGTTTAATAAAACATTCCTGGCCAAAATTTTGAATCTCCTTCATAGGTTACACTTCTCATTAGATTTAGCCCCTGTTCTTATTGCTTAGTCATGCAGAAGAGGAGACCCAAAGAGGACGAAGAACCATTTGAGGACCTATTTCTAGTGAACTAGTGGATATCTCAAGCATTCAAAAACCATCAATATTGCATCACACACTCTCAATTCACAATTTACAATTGCATTTGACCAATTTAACCTGCAAATACTGTGCATAAATATGAATATTGCAAGAATCATTGGATTAGAGCTTCCCCAGTCTAGGTTCCTTAGTGGAATTAGACAGTTGTAACCTTGAAAAAGAGGATTCCTATAGCTTGAGGTAATAGAGAAATGGAAGAATGTGCTTCTGAGGAAGTCTACTATTCTACCACAAACTGCTGTAGTGTGTCTTAAGGATGCATTCTTCAATGAAAAGTCACATTGGTGTGGAACATATAGGCTTCTTAGGCCTTAATAAAATTTGGTATCTATGACACCTCTCAAAAACTTGCCTCAAGTGACCTTCATAGGAATTTCAATCCTTCAAAAACATTCAAAGATCATCTTAATAGTTCTCAATTGATTTACCAATTAAGCCTCTAAATGCAAATCCATTTCCCTATGGGAGATGCATGGGAGATGTATCCAACATTAATTAATCCAAAGTTCATCTTAAGGTATTAAAAATGTAACCCATGGTGTCATGAAGGTTCTGTTATGCCAATCTTCTTTCTTGACCAAAAGTTGGTTGTATCTAGCAAAACCATTCAACATAGGAAACATCTTTGCTCCCAGAACTCTGTGTAGAAATTGCTCCATATTCAATAGGGGATGATTATCTTTAAGTGAAAGATGGTTAAAATTCCTAAAATCCAGTCATTCCATGTTTCTTTCTCACAACCACCAAGTTTGACACCCATGAAGAGTGCCTAGAGGGCGTAATGATCTTTATAGAAAGCATCTTCTGTAGCTCCTCATGAATGAGGGGGAAAGTTTGGGATTGATATTTATCAGCTTCTGTTTAAACTTTTTGGCTTCCTTTAAGAAAAATTCCATGTTGAATAATATCTCCTTTGTATTCCCTTATATCTTGACTAGGAAAATATATCTCATTATTCCTTAATCAAATTTTTAGTTTTCTTCCATTATTCAAGGGAAGTACCCTTGCTAAATTTAACAATCTATGCATTCTTTTTAGATCCAATATTTATCTCAAAAATGTCATCAAGTCAATCCTCACTTAGTGGTTTCTTATACATGTCATGTCCGGTGAACATGTCTTCTTAAGGAACAACACTCTAAGGAATCTTGCTTTTGGGAAGTTCTTCTATATCATAATCGCTAATGTCATTCTCACCTTACTAATTGATGTAACTCCCTTCAAATTCCAACATATTTTTTAGGAACATCATAATCTAATAATCATCATGGAAAATTTGTCAATGTTATTGGTTATTAGGAACCAAGGCCTTGAAGATAATCTACATCTTGCAATCACAAGAGATAAATTACTCATATAGTCCTAAAGTGTGACCTTACATTGCCAACAAATCAACCTTGGTATTATATTCTCTATGCATTGCCCTAATTTCAAATGCCTATAAAATCTTAATGCTATCCCATATTACATATATATACATTTTGAATCTTTCATTTTTTGTGGTGAACTGTCTTTTAATCTATAAGACTATAATATATTAGTCATCAATCACTTGCAGATATTATTCCCATGTATAGGGCCAATTCAAGACTGTTCAAGACCAATGAACTATGCTTCATACTCAACTATGTTACTTGTACATTCGAACTTTGGGCAATATGAAAGTGACTTTTCATCCTCTTCAGCAGACGTGAACGCAATCCCCACTCCAACACCCAACTGGGATTGAACTCCATCAAAATTCATCTTCCATACTTTGTCACATTCCTTATCTTCATGGATCTCCTCATGGGATGCAATCGATTTTACTAAGATCACGTGGTTCCCAATTTCTTATTCATAGTAAATCTCATTCACATACTCTTCAAAATCTTCTACATGGTATTTATGAGGAGGCACCTCATAAAGAGTGACAATAGTTCCATCACATACAACGATCGTAGCATAACATAGATCCAGTTGTAATGTACCCCCCAAATTCGTGGCCCAACTCCTAGATAACATGTTCCAAGCATTAGGGACATCCACCCATCAAGACAATGAAGCTATACTGATCCACCATATCAAAATTTTGTTCCTAAGCAGGGGGTAACTTCATAAAATGCATGCACAATTCAATTCTGGAAAGAAATGGGTGAAAAATAAATTACTAGAGGGTTGGCAGATAACATAAATCCTATCTTTGTGCTTCCCTATAGAAACTGCAATTGCATCTCAAATTGAAGGAAATCATTGATGCGAGTGAGATGTTTACAGAAGATAGCTGATAGATATAAATGTTGAAGCAGGAGAGGCTCTTCTCAAATGCTGGAAGAGCTATATGAAAGAGAAGCATTTTCTATTGCACATGAAGAATCTCGTATTGTATTACAATATTGAATTTTCAGTGATCCGAATTAGATCCAAGAAGATTAATCAAAGTGTTATGACTCTATCAAAACAGGACAGATTTCAAAATGTATGCAAAGAGTGATCAGGAAGACCTCTGGACAGTGGCAGTTTGCAGCCAGCAAGGAACGACAAGGACCTCAGTCAAAGCGCGTTGACCGAGGCCGATGGAGACCACGCAGGAGGAAAAACTGGCACTTGGGAAGCCTGGATCGGGAAATGGAGGCCATTTCTGATGGGTGATTAGCACATCGCTAGGCAAAACCCCTCGAGAAGGAAAGGCCCTGAGTGATCGGTCGCATGGGAAGCCGGGAAACCATGGGGAAGGCACTAAGGCGAAAGGTGGGACCCTCGCTCCAAAAATCAGCGGGATATCGGGGGCATCCTTGGGCGGTAAGCGGATTTGGCTGAAAGCGAGTGCTTCCATTCAGCGCACGACGCGTGTCCAGCGGCAAAGAGAGAAACTGCCTCTCATCGCCTGCTAACGGTCGAGCAAGCCAACCACGTGAAATGAGCGAATGTCGTAGGATCTAGGGGCTCCAGATCTGACAGCGAAGATTGCGCTTGATGGAGGAACCAGATTTGACAGAGGATTAAATCGTGGCATAGAGAAGTTTCACATCCGATTTGACTGCCGAGTTGGTGGATGAGTCATTTCACAGTGTAACTGAACTACCAAACCGTTGAGGATGAGCTGGCGCAGTTCGTGAGAGGACAAGTGGCCACTCCCTGTGAGACATTGGCGATGATGCAGAGGCAGGGAACTCCAAGTGAACAACAGTAGGAAAACCGAAGGGATAGAAGAGGAAGTGAACAGTCAAAGACAAATTGGATTTAAGCCAGGAACAGACAGAGAACAGAACAGGAGAAAGGAAGAGAATGAAGACAGATAAAGTGACAGCGAAGAGAAGACAGTAAAGCAAAAAGTAGAAACAAAGAGCCGAGCTTACCTAAGGCAGCATCGAGCAGACAAAAAGTTTGAGAGGTTCAAGCAATCCCTGAGAGGATCTGTCGGGAATTGAGCACCACATTGGGCTCCTCCCATTAAAGACCAGAGAGGTCAAGATTTGGTAAAGGGAAGAGTCTATGCACTCTAGTGGCTTGGGGAATCCAAGAACCACCCTACCAATATCATCTGTTTCAGGAGACTCAAATTGAGCTCTTCGTTGTAAATCTATGCTTTAAAGAGACAATAAAAGAAGGCCACCACTGAAAGCTAGATTGGGGATGTAGCCCTGGAGAATAAGGTGAACTCCTTATTAATTGTTGTATTCTTGCATTTTCTTACTGTGTTTTCCTTACTGTTTTCCATTTTCCAGTGTCTATGTATTTTGCAATCTGATCGATTCGTTGCCTAAAATAACATAGACACACACCAGCACATGAGTCTATAATACCTTCATTCACTAATTATTTAACTGAGGTCACTCACAAGTGATTTTCAGATCAAGTGGTATCAGAGCTCTATGTTGTTAAGGTTAGACAAGCTTCTGTTGGTTTAGCTCTTGAATGCTAACTAGATCAAAGCTCAAATTAGGAGAAGGACTGTTGGTAGAAATTAATCCTGAAATTGGGAGAGTTTATCCTCGAAAGACAATGTCAGAAGAAGGTTTTGTAGGGCCAGACCCTCAATTCATAGATAGTTTCCTAGCCATAAGGTCCATGGTAGAAGAAATGTATAAGGACTTTAGAAAACACAAGGATGAATATGCATCAGGATCCAAACAAGACAAAGGAGAAGATGCATCTTTCCTCCATGACCACTCAAAAGGCAAAGGGAAAGAAGAACACTTTCTCACACCTCCTAATAGCCCTGAACACAAAAAGAAAGCGTCTTTGATAAAACTAGATGTTAAATTTGATTTACCTATATATGATGGAGATTTGAATGCAAAAAAGTTGGACAATTGGATTAGACAAATTGATGTTTATTGTAGAGTGCAAAGTATTGATTCAGACAAGAGCAAGATTCAGCTGGCAAGCCTACGCCTTGGAGGCACTGCCTTGGTTTGGTGGGAAGGCAGGACCCAAGTTGACCTGAAGAGACATGGTAAGACAATCTCTGTCTGGAGTGAATTTGTTTCTGCAATCAAAAAGCAGTTCTATCCATTGGCATACATGCAGCAAGCCATGATGAGTTGGCAAACTCTTCGACAGCTGAGAGGGCAAAGTGTGCAAGGGTATACTCAAGAATTTAGAAAGAGATCATTGATTCTAGAATCTCATTAGACTCACCTAAGACTCTGTTGAAGTACATTGGTGGTCTACATAGCTACATGAGGCACACTATCCTCATGTTTAATCCCACTAGTATAGATGAGGTATCCATACAAGCTACTCATCTACAAGCTAGAGGAAAGAATGGAAGTCCAGAAGTTGGGGGAGCATCCCAACCGACTGCAAGCAAGAATAAGGAGAAAAGAAAGCAGAAATGGAAAGCAAGGAAGGCTAACACTACACAGAAGAGCAAGGCTTCATGCACTCACTATAAAAAGGATGGGCATGATGATGAGCACTATTGGATTCTGCATCTACAGATGAGACCTAAGAAGTTTGAGGGCAAGAAGAAGAAGACTGTTGCAGCTATTCAGAAGGATTTGGGGTCAGATCAGGAGATGAAACAACTATTGCAGCAACATGTATAAAAGGTAAGAATTCTAAAGCATCTACTAGTAATTCTGCACAATCTATTATTGATAAAGAAAATGAGAGAAAAAGACGTGAGCTTTTCCATATTTGAGTTAATAATTTCCAAACATCAAAAGATTGATACTTTGTTTGATAGTGGCTCACAAGTAAATTTAATTTCTGAAGCAATTGTAAAGAAGTTTGGATTAATAACTACACCTCACAAGAAACCATACCCATTAGGATGGTTGAATGATAAAGCACAACTACAAGTGACTAGACAGTGCAAACTCAAGTTTTCTTTTGGGTCAGCATTTGTAGATGAGGTTGAGCTAGACATAATTCCTTTGAATGTATGTGGAATTGTTTTAGGAAGTCCTTACTTGTATGACATGAAAGCTATTTTCTATAGAGCTGAGAACAAGTATCTACTTGTTAAATATGGAATCGAATACTTTGTAAGAGCTCATAAGCTCAAGAATAATTATACTCTCATAAACTCAGGGCAGATGAAACGAATGATAAATTCATGTAAGCAATTCTTACTGATGGTTGTAAAGGAAAAGAAACCTGATAAAACCAATGTATTTGAAGGTTGTAATGATCAATAGCAAGCTGATTTAGAAAAGGTTGTTTCAGAGTATGATATCTTGTTTCAAGAACCTAAAGTTCTGCCACCCAAAAATAAAATAGTACATGATATTATTTTGCAGCAAGATGCTCCATTGCCTAACATTGGAATGTACAGATTGTCTGCTTTAAAGAATGCTGAAATCAAGAAGAAGGTGTAGGAGTTGCTCGAGAAAGGGTTCATCAGACCTAGCACATCACCATGTGGGTCACCAATCATTTTGGTGAGAAAGAAAGATGGCTCATGGAGAATGTGCATTGATTACCAAGCATTGAATAAGATAACAATCAAAAATCGTTATCCTCTTCCTCACATAGATGATATTTTAGATCAATTGAAAGAAGTTGTTTATTTTTCCAAGTTAGACTTGCACAGTGAATACCATCAGGTCAGAGTTGCAGAACAAGATGCATGGAAGACTGCTTTCAAAACAAAACAGGGATGTATGAGTGGCTGGTTATGCCTTTGTCTTAACTAATGCTCCTGCTATTTTCATGAGATTAATGAATGATGTACTCAAACCTTTTCTTGATGATTTTGTTATTGTGTATCTGGATGACATTCTGATATTTAGCAAAACATGGGAAGAACACTTAAAGCATGTTAAGTAGACACTAGATGTTTTGAAAAGAGAAAAACTTTATGTTAAACTCTCAAAATGTGAATTTGGCAAAACATCTCTAAATTATTTGTGTCATATAGTAGGGGGTGGTGAATTGAAGATAGATCCCTCTAAGGTGGCAGTCATTATGAACTGGCCTAAACCCAAATCTACTACATAAGTTAGAATCTTCTTAGGGGCAGCACAATATTGGAGAAAGTTCATTTCTAACTTTTCCTTAATTGCAGCTCCCTTACATGCTTTAACAAGATTGAACAAGGTGATTCAGTGGGGAGGCAAACAACAGAAAGCCTTCGACACCTTGAAAGAAAAAATTAGTACAACACTTGTACTAGCACTGCCTGATCTTCAAAGACCATTTGAGATCCAAACAGATGCCAGTGACTATGCCATGGGAGCAGTGTTGACACCACAGGGTAAACCCATATGTTATCATTCTGAGACATTTAATTCTGCAGTAGTTAACTATCCTACATATGATAAAGAATTGTATGCATTAGTACAGAGTAGAAACATTACTTAATGGGTAAAGAGACAGTAATACATACTGATCATCAACCACTTCAATATCTACACTCCCAAACTAAGTTACAGCAATCAAGACACTATATATGGATGGGTTTTCTACAACAGTTTCATTTAGTCATCAGATATAAGAAGGGCATACATAATAAAGTTGCATACATGTTATCTAGACCCATTATAAAAGCATCTACTATACTTAAGCATAATTATGTGTTACATGAGGGTTACATTGAACAATATGCTCAAGATATAGACTCTAAAAATGTATATGCAACTTTAAGTCAAGGCAAAAGAGTAGAAGAATTGGACTATCATATAAAGGATCGACTCTTATACCATTGTGGGAAGTTATGCATTCCACAAATTAAAAGAGTAAAGATAATTCGAGAAGCACACACTTCTCTAATATCAGGTCACTTTAGGGTAAGTAAAACAGTTGCATAGCTGCAAAGATTTTGTTATTGGCCAAAAATGAATAAACAGTTTCTAGATATATAAGAGGGTGTACTATGTGTGCAAAATGCAAGCCCAGCAATAGAAAACTAGGCTTGTACACTCCATTACTAGTTCCTTCTCACCCTTGGGAAAGTGTTTCCATGGATTTTGTTGGAGGACTGCCTAAATCTAGGAAAGGTCATGATTATTTGTATGTTGTTGTGGATAGGTTTAGCAAAATGTGTATTTTGATACCTTGTAATAAACAGATTACAGTTGAACAAACTACAAAATTTTCCTTTGAACATGTATGGGTTCATTTTGGATTACCCACTTCCATTGTATCTGATCGAGACACCCGATTTGTGGGGAAGTTTTGGTCAAGTTTTTGGGAACTCATGGACACCAAACTGAAGAAAAGCACAGCTTTTCATCCACAAACTGATGGCCAAACCAAAGTAGTCAACAAGACAGTGATCCAGTTGCTCAGGGGATATTGCAACAAACATCCTAAGCTTTGGGATGAACACTTATGTTATGTGCAGCATGCTTACAACAGAGCAAAACATTCTTCTACATAGAGATCTCCTTTTGAGACATGTTTTGGTTTCACACCAAGGTCTCCTTTGGATTTTGTCTTTGGTAAAGACACCATAGTTGAGGGACACAGTGATGTGGATAAAGCAACTAGGTTTATTGAACAGATCCAAGAGATCCACCAGGCAGTATAGGAATAGCTGGAAAAGAGCCAAGCCAAATACAAGGCAAGGCATGACAAGCATCAGATGGAGCATAGTTTCCAAATTGGTGACCAAGTCTGGCTGTACATCAGCAAGGACAGGATCCAAGGTGAAGGTAAAAAGCTAAAGCATATTAGGTATGGACCTTTCAGGATACTTGAGAAAATTGGTGAGAATGCTTTTTGCCTTAATCTACCAGCTTACATGCACATCTACTCAGTCGTAAATGCAGATTGCTTGAGATTGTTTAAACATTCACTAATTGAGGATCCCGAAGAGCAGAGTCAATTGCCTTCTATTGATGACCTATTACCTGAATATCTTAATGAATTGCAGGAAGACACAGTTCTAGACAGGAAGGTGAGGACGACGCGCAGGGGAGATGTTGAGTACCTCAGAGTTGGGCTCAAGGGTTCAAAGCCGAGAAGTGCAAAGTGGATAGAGATTGGACAAGTGAGACAATTGTACCCTCACTTAGTCGATGCTTGAAAACCAACTTTTGGTGGTCCCAAAGCTTTTTCAATGGGAAGGCCGTGATTTGAATTGGATCCAAGAAGATTATCAAAGTGCTATGACTGTATCAAAATAGGACAGATTTCAAAATGTATGCAAAGAGTGATCAGGAAGACCTCTGGACAGTGGCAGTTTGCAGCCAGTAAGGAACGACGAGGACCTCTGTCAAAATGCACTGACCAAGGCCCATGGAGACCGTGCAAGAGGCAAAACTGGCACTTCGGAAGCCCGGATCAGGAAGCGGAGGCCATTTCTGATGCGCGATTAGCGCTAATCACGCATCGCTGGGAAAAACCCCTCGAGAAGGAAAGGCCCGGAGTGCTCGGTCGCATGGGAAACCGAGAAACCGTGGGGAAGGTGCTAAGGCGAAAGGCGGGACCCGCGCTCCAAAAACCGACGTGATATCGGGGGCATCCTTGGGTAGTAAGCGGATTTGGCTAAAAGCGAGCAATTTCATTCAGCGCACGACGCGTGTCCGGCGGAAGAGAGAAAAACCGCCTCTCATCGTGGGCTAACGGTTGAGCAAGTCAACCACGCGAAATGAGTGAATGTCATAGGATCTGGGGGCTCCAGATCTGACGACGGAGATTGCACCCGATGGAGGAACCAGATTTGACAGGGGATTAAGCCGCAACATAGAGAAGTTTCATCTCCGATTTGACCGCTGAGTTGGTAGATGAGCCATTCCAAAGTGTAACTGAACTACCGAACTGTTGAGGACGAGCTGGCACAGTTCGTGAGAGGACAAGTGGCCACTCCCTGTGAGACATTAGCGATGACGAAGAGGCAGGGAACTCCAAGCGAACAGTAGCAAGCGAACCGAAGGGACGAAAGAGGAAGTGAATAGTCAAAGACAAATTGGCTTTAAGCCATGAATAGATAGAGAACAGAACAGGAGAAAGGAAGAGAACGAAGATAGAGAAAGCAAGAGAAAAGAAAAGACAGTAAAGCAAGAAGCATAAATAGAGAGCCGAGCTGACCTAAGGCAGCATTGAGCAAACAAAAATCTTGAGAGGTTCAAGCAATCCCTGAGAGGATCTGTCGGGAATTGAGCACCACATTAGGCTCCTCCCATTAAAGACCAGAGAGGTCGAGATTTTGTAAGGAGAAGAGTCTATGCACTCTAGTGGCTTGGGGAATCCAAGAACCACCCTACCAATATCATCTGTTTCAGGAGACTCAAATTGAGCTCCTCATTGTAAATCTCTGCTTTAAAGATACAATAAAAGTTGGCCACCACTAAAAGCTGGACCAGAGATGTAGCCCTGGAGAATAGGGTGAACTCCTTATTAATTGTTGTGTTCTTGCATTTGCTTACTATGTTTTACTTACTGTTTTCCATTTTCTAGTGTCTGTGTATTTTGCAATCTGATCGATCCGTTGCCTAAAATAACATAGACACACACCAGCACATGAGTCTATAATACGTTCATTCAATAATTATTTAACTGAGGTCACTCACAAGTGATTTTCAGATCATTCAGTCTTGTGAAGAAACAGTTCATGCTAATGTCACAATTTCACTATGATTAATGTATTAATGGAACTAGAATGCCACAAAAGGAGAGGGTAAACATATCCCGATCAGTTAACTGGTAATTGTCTGTAAGTGTCTATTTTTTGTCAAGGGGACAAGTATATTTTTATTGGTGGGCAATCTATAAGTGTCTATTTTTTGTCAAAGAGACAGGTATATTTTTGCTGGTGGGTAGTCTATGAAGATTGCATTCTAGTGGTTTGGTAGGCATAGACTATGATTGATCTATTGTTGATGTTGTAAGCAGTTTTCTGACTATAATTAATTGTTTAACATTTTAGTTCATTGTATAAAATGGATTGGTAATTGGTTTATAAGTGGTTGTTGTCAAAGTTATATTGTTCTTGTGACGGAGGTAGGTATATTGTTGTGGGTGGGCAATATATGATATGGGAGTAAATAGTCCTTGCACAGGATTTGGGGTTGTATTTTGAATCAAAAGGGCTTTTAAGTTTACTAGTGTTTTAGAACGGCATTCATTTTCACTTCCTTAAGAAGAAGAGAACATAGAAGTGGAGAGGAGGAACACATTGAGAATTATAGTTTGCACAATGTTTGGACAGGAGTGTAAACATGTGAAGAAATTTTGAGATATTTTTGAAAAGTCTTCTTGAAAACTAATTATATTTTTGTAATTCACTTGATATATTTAGTAATTGAGTAATCTTAAAAACGGATTCTTTACTAAAAGTATAAAGACGGGGCAAGGTAGAGGTTTTTCAACACAAATGAGGCATTCAGGTAGAGGTGAATCCAGGCAACAGAAAATTAGTACAAGTGTTGAATAGTGCCATACAGTTGTATGGGATAGTTCTGTACAGTTGTATGGACATCTCTGTACAAGTTGTTTCATAAGTTGTAGAGTAGTTTTATGTGGTTTCTGGTTGTTTTTAGTACTCTGTACTTTTTCGAGTAGGTTGTACAAGCTCAGTTTAGGGTGTTATTTGGCATCTGTGTAGTGTTGTTTTCATTGGAGGATGTGTGGAGGTTTTTAATAAGATTTTTGAGTGAATGAAAACTTGATTTGAAGGAGTAATTATCTGTGTATGTGATTAATTTGTATGCTTTTGCCATTTAATTTCTAGCTATTGTGTGATTCATGTTATGTTCTGGAATTTAATTTTAGCATTAATCATGAGATCATCGGGACATTAGTCATCTAGGGCTTGAAATTTTCACATGATATTAGAACAACCTTTTCTAATTGAGATTTTCAAAGATTTACAATGGTAGATCAATTGTTGGAAAGTACTAACAATTAGAGGATTTCAAACTAATTTCTTAGAAACGACATTGGGTAGCATTAGGTTTGAGAGAAAATTGGATGGTGTCTCAAATGTTTTAGTATGGAAGGTTGAAAGTTAGGCTCTTGATAAAAGAGAATAATCTTTGGGATATTGTCCCGGACATTGTGACTTTGCCCATAGATTTGCAGGAATTGATAACCCACAACAAAAAGGAATTGAAGGCCAAGTATGGATGATTTTGGATTCCCTAAAGGACCATATGTTCCCTCATATGTCTAAGAAGAATATGACAAACAAAATGTTATGTTAGTGTCAGTATATGCATACTTCCATCAGGGATCAAATCTTCTCTTTGCATTTTCATTTTAGGTGTATCATACTAAATTTTTAATCATTCCATTAGGTCATGTTAAAATGGGCCATTGATGGTTGTCCATTGACCTCCTGCATCATTTGTTGTTAAATTGATGTTCAATTGACCTCCTGCATCATTTGTTCTTCAATTGTTTTTCAATTGACCTCCTGCGTCAATTGTTGTTCAATTGTTGTTCAATTGACCTCCTGCGTCATTTGTTGTTCAATTGTTGTTTAATTGACCTCCTGTTGTTCAATCCACTTGGGTCCTCCATATCATCATATCATCATATATCAACCTTTCATCACTATGAGCATTATGATCAATGGGCATCAATGGGAAATCATGTATCAAAGAATTTTCCATCACAAACATTGTTGTATTGACATCAATGACAACCTAGATTAACAATTTCCCCCTTTGTCATTGATGGCAATATTCTTCTTTTCATTCAGTTGAGGTTTTAAATATGTTACTATAAGTTTCAAGGTAGTTGTCTTTCCATTAGGTTTTAGGGTTGATTTCCAATACCTCCAAAGTGGGCCGACAAGCCCATAAGGGTATGACCTTCCAAAACAATGTGGTCCAATGTGCTAAAGAATGCTCCAAAAGATACCATCAATGTTAATCCACATCCTCATCTTGAATAGAGTTCCCCCCCAAGTCATGCAAGGTAACTTTCCAAGTGAATTCATATCACAAAAACTTAGAACTATGATAAAACTTCCCAACATAAGCCAACCATCTCATTATGCTCCATGGACCCCTTTCAAGCTAGAGAAATCCTCAAAAGAGGAAATTCAGCCTTCCAAATTTACCAATAATTTTCTGACATTTCAAAGCACAACCACAATACTTTCAAAGATCCCTCCCAAAGATAGGCAAGTGGGCCTCAAAACTGCATGATCAGACCCCAAGCCTCCGATGGGTTTGCTCTGTCTTCAAATGTACTTCCAAGTAAACGCTGCCCCCAAATTTATGATCAAGACCATTAAACCCCTGCATACAGTGACGGCTCCAAACAACCACATCAAAATATCAGAACTTCAAACAAAACAATGCTCAACCGAAAGGGTCAGCCAACACAAAATGGTGTAGTGTTTATATTAGAATTTTTCTCCAAGAGTTGACCGGTTGGCCCACTTAAATTTTTCCAGCGCCAAACAAGTCTGGGTGTATATATACACACACCTTGCCAAACAAATTAGCAGTACCCTTAATGCAAAACTGCTCTAAAAATTTGGCCCAGTCTATTTGATTCCCATGACCGCAAACTTTAGATGCTACTGCAGAGGTTCCAGACCACCATTACAGGTCTGAGGCACTATAGCTTCCTGTGGTAGCGCTCCTTTAATAGTCTGAAGTTAACAGTGATGTCAAAATCTTCTGTTGAGAGCATGCTTCCTTTTATCAGATGCCAAGGTGATGACAACAGTATTCAAAATGTGCATCCAAAATATGGATGCATTACATCAGACCCCTACACATTAAATTTTGTGTCACCTCATATGTTGAAGTTGGCTCATCCTTCTATAGGTATGAAACAGAGTTATGACATATGCTATGTATACATATGTACTTTTAGGCTGAATGCATCACATTAACCATTTCTTCAAATGCTATTACATTTTATGAAAAATTCTGGGTGTATTTTTCATTCAAAATAACTTCAATTAACCGTATATTATATTTTATGGCCTCAATCATGTCAACCAAATTATCATAATCAGGTTGCTTTGAATTAAATTTTGATATTTTGTCTGCAATGGCTTGGGATGTGTGTGCAAAGACTAAAACAGCTCACGTTGATGAACATCTGGAGATGTTATTGAACCAACCTGCCTTGGCCGTAAATAAAATAACTTATGACTAAAAGAATGGAATGGTCCCCAAACGATACCCATGAAAGCTTGTTGATCAAGTTGATTGCAACAAGTTCACAATAGATAGACGCAAAGATAATAGTTGTCTCATCTACTACAATTTGGACAACTAGAACAATTTGGCCAACAGAAACTAGTCAATCAAGGTGTCTAATTAAAAAAGATGCTAAGACAAGCTATGACAATCATTACTATTACTGTATCCTATAATGGGAGCACATACTCGATATATATGGAGTCTGGGCATTCAATGAATGAAACAAAAATATTTTATACAACCTCAAGAGTCGAAAACAAAAAAAAAAGGAGGCATTCCAAAGAAAACTACAGAAGTGCAAAGAAACCTCAGTTGAAGACATCGAACCGGGTTATTCCATTTAAGTACGACTCACCATTGAAGTTCACAAGGTACACTTTATCAATGGCAATTACAAGCCACTAATCATTAGCACCAATCCTTCTGTGTACCTTAGTGTTGGAAGCATTAATTGTTGAACTCATCAATCATGATCAGAAACTTTCTCTAATGTACTTCTAGACCACAGTCTAACTGACAATTCTGCCAGTCTACAGCTAGACCACATCCCTTCGGAAAACAAGGAAATGCAGCATGCAAGCCACTAAGCAAGTCAAGATTGGTATAAGCAACACAATTTTTTATTGACCAACTGCTGGACTATTAGACTAACTAAGAATTCTACCAGTTTACAGATGGACCACAACCTATCGGAAAATTCTGATGGTGATTTTTATATCTAGAAGTGCTCAGTAACCTGGGCATTTCAAGGCCTCCTCCTTGTCTAGACAATGACCTCTTTATCAACCTAGTTCTATCGAACTTATGCCATCTCACTGGATCTTGACATGGAGTGTACTCGATGCTATAAAACTCAAATGTCATGTCCTTTGAAGTCTCTTTGCCCCAAACTGCATAATGCGCTTCAAAAGAAGAAAATATCATAGTTAAAGAATTACAACCCACATTGGCCTTGCTCAATATAGATGCTTTAAATGGTGGAGAACATGTATTCTAACACCCACCCAAGAGGCTGAAAATAGTTCTGGTGTAGCAATAAATCAACTCTCAATTCTGTTTTAGTAATATGTTTTATTTCCGGTTTCAGTTCCATTTGAGGAATCCACTGATAATACATTTTGAATCACGGTGTTTCATCCAAATAGTAATATCTCTTCATGTTTTTTGGAGCTTTGAATTGAAATTTCATACTTTGCTTCCTTGCTCTTTTTTTTATAATAACCAATATGCTTGTGGAATTTTACTTACTTTTTCATTTATTTATGTGCAAAAATAGATGGAGTTGTTTTATAAAATTGCCACCGACAAAGAAAATTCTATCATTAGTGTGGTCAAGTGTCGAGAAGGTTGTACATTTGCTGAAATTTGTGATGAAATTGTGGATGATGAAATTGTTGGATACCCTTTTGATTTTATCCAAGATGGAACAGGTTTAAATCCAAAGCAAGAGAAAAAATGGAAAGTTTGCACAACACTTGTAGGCATCTAGAGGAAACTAGGCACATTTTATGTGGAAGAAGAGTGTTCAAATGTATTGAAAACAATACCAGTCTTAGAAAACATTGAAGTGAATGTAGGGACCTACGCATAAACAACCAAGAGTTGAAAATATGTCTTTGTCACTGGAACAAGCCATAGTTGTTGATCCTAGTGTATTGGCATCTTGGGAAAAAAAGGTTACAAGTTTAATGGAAGAGTTTGTCAATGAGAAAATTACTCTCAAAGTATATTCAGAAAAGGGAGAATCTAAAATAAAGATCCATTGTGAAATTTGTGGCATTGATTATGGAACAGGTAATGTAACCTTGGCAGCACGAACAACACCCAACTTCAAAAACCATTATATGAAAACAGGGGCCCATCAACGATGCCTATCAATGCCAAGTGGTAGTGAAATTCCTTCATGTAACAAAGTACAACAGATAGTGATGGTTGGAGATCAATTTCATATTGATCAAGCAATAAAACTTCTAGATGATTTCAACAAGACACAAGAGCCTAATTTGTTCAAGGTGGTGGAAGCAACACTTGCAGACCATACGGACATGAAAAAAGTGAGAGTGGAATGTACACGATGCAATAAATGGTTTTGTTTAGTGTCGACAAGTGGTAATATTGTTAGTTCTCTAAATGAACAATGAAATCAAAGAAGCACACTGCTACTACTACAAATGAGGGTTCACATGAGGAGATTGGGTTGAGGAGTGGCACGGTTGGGAGACCCAAAAAGCCTACTAATGATAAGTCCCAACAAAGTTTGACCAGGTTCTTGGTCCCATTATCACCAACAGTATTACATAGGGGTTCTACAAGTGCAGATCCTTCTACTTCAGGTATGTTAATTAACAACTTGGACTAAACTTGAATATGAATTTGCATATTATTTTATTTATCTTACTTCAAATTTATTTGTTTGTTGTCATCTTGTTACAGCTCAATTATATCCCTTTTTACTACAATGTTGGGGGTATTGGTATCTTTATATTGATATAAATGGGGAGAGATTGGAAACAAAGGTCCTAATGGATGATCAAAGGGGTGGAAAATTATGGGCCATAGAGAAGCATACCAAGGTCATGTTATGTTATGAGGGTATTGAATGTCGTATTGATCGTACATATAGGCTTATTCATTGCCAAAGGGCTTCTAAAACAGGGATCCCATTTGATTCATTAATATGCAACTTTTGTAAGTTGGTTCCAAAATGTGATGACTTCAGGATGAAATTATATCGTGAATCAATGTGCACCAATAAAAGAAGTGAACGAGATATAGGAAAAGGTAGAAGACTCAACTATTTGACTCACAATGAATTGAAGAATGTTGCAAGAGTTACAAATGCTAACCATAGATCAACAATGCGATCTCTTTGGTGGGAGAGGAAAAAGGTTGCTACACTCTCTATTAGAATGAGATCCCTAAAGGAAAAGTTGTTTGAATTGACATAAAGGAAGGATGTCTTTAGGTTTTGCAAGGATGTGTGTGAGGCACATAAGCAAGGAAAATTACAAGGTAAAGATGCAGTTTGGGAATTTTTCAAGGATATTTTTCATAACTTGATGCATGCAAAAGTGGGGAGAAGGCATAGTACATCCACAAAATCCCTTTATGAGATGATCAAGTTATGGGGGGGCCCTAGATTACATAGCTTTATTAGCTTGAATCTAGATGGTCCTTCAATATCTACGACTTTAAGGAAAGTTAGAAAGTCATTAGCATATATCCCAGGGGAGCACGAGCATATTTTTGAGGCAGTCGGAAAATTTTATGCTTCTTATAAAGCTAAGCATGGTATAGATGGCCCAATTCCTGTATTGCTCGCTAAAGATGAAACAGTTGTGAAAAAATATGTTAGGTGGGTAGCAAAAAGTGATACACTGGTGGGGTTTTGTGGTACGAAAGAAGAACATCAATTCCAATCACATTTCTTGGTGAGAGTTTGTGACAGAGTTGTAGGCTATGAGACTATAATAGATTCTTTTAAGAACAATGTTATTGGCCATTACGCACGTGTTATTATTGCAAACCTTTTACATGAAATGCTTCCTTGTTTGGTTGTGGTTTTTCATCCAACATGCAATAGGTTCAATGCAAATTTTGTTTATCAACAATGGGAAAAGGTAGAATCTATGTGGAAGAAACACGTGGAAAATAATTTGGGACCTATTGTTGGTCATTCCTCGGATGGGGATAGTAGAAGAAGACAACTTATGTTGAAGGATTATTCTTCAACACCAGGTCTTCGATATCAAATTCCTTGGGAAGGAGGCTAACTGGGTTGTACAACGGTTGCAATGTAACAGGATTGCATGACCAAGATTACATCCACAATGGCAAAAAGATAGTGAACCCTTTGTCTAACGGTCGACGAGAATTGGTTTTAGGAAATGATTACATAAGTTTTGGTCATGTCAGAATGGTTTATCACGCTTTTAAACTAGATGATCACAAGCTTAAGGGTGAAGATATAGAGAGGATGGATCGACAAAATTGGGGATCCACACAATGCATTGCTTCAAGGCATGTTTAGAGGTGTTTGAAAGAGTTGAGAAGTACACCAAGTGGAAAGTTAGAGAGGACACTAGCTACAGAGACTTATCTAATGATTGTTGCTGACTACATTGACATCTTTATGTCTCATAGTTTGAGCCTTTGGGAAAGGGTGCGAAATGCTTCATGAATTCATCATTTCTTCACATTATGGTTATGTTGGGTACAAAAACAATCTCATACTAATGTCAACATAAATTTCATCAACAGAGAAGCATATCAAGATCTGAAAATTTCTTGCCATTTTGCAGTTTCGTTGATGAGTTTGTTTTGAGATCGTTACTCTAACTTTCCATGTGTTTTGCACTTAACTGGGTCAGGTGTATGTGAGAAGTTCTTTAGTAAAGTTGGTGGGATGGTTGGAGTGGAGAGGTCCTATGATTTCACTAACTTGCTTCATGCTGTTGGAACCCTTAATAGAGTTGCTGAAGAAGAATAAAATCACCAAGGGCTTCATTTTAATAATTATCATAAGAGGCAAGAAAGCATTTGGAATATATTGCACCAAGAAACAATACAAAACATTGATATATTGTCGCAAGATGATTCAATATCCACAAACGCTAAAATTGTAGAAACCCTTAAGATTGGATTAAAGGATGCACAAGAAATTTTATCAACTCTTGGAATGCAACCAGAAAATTACACTCCGTTGACACCTAATCAAAGGGATTGGGTGTACAGCTGTAATTAATGTAAATAAATAATAGAGAAGATAGAGAGTCATTGGGAGATGAAATGAACAGTCACTCCCTCTTGTATATAATAATGAACAACCCGAATGAATAAGATGAGTTTTGATTTGAGGAGTTACCTCCTGGTCTGACACGGTATTAGAGTAGGCGCCATTCTTTGGCTTCCTTTTTAATTTGTAACTCCTATTCTGTTTTTCCTTTGTTTTTCATCTTTTGCAGGCTGAAATCTCTATCAAAACCCTGTGAAATCTCATTCATTGTTGTTGCGTCAAATGATGCATTGAAGCCAAAGGAGAGCTTTCATTCATTTAGCATTTAATGCATTCGTCAAAGGTGCTATAATGACTTGGATTTCCTCCTGCTTTAAGTATGGTATATATACCATTTCGCATTGAAAAACCATATATCCTTTTTCGTGTTCCCTTGAGTCGGATCTCAAGTATTATAAACCCATATATATAAATATCGTTGGGTTCGTTTTTAATTGCATATCACAAATCTCTTGCCTCGATCAATATCGCTGCATGTCTACAATGCGATCATACCCTTCATTAAACCCGCTCGGACAAAGTTCCCGAGGTTTCACTTTATCTGGCTCGTTCTCCACCGTTGATCTCAACCTCCAGATCCAATGGCTGACATTGATTTCAGGGGGGGACCACTTGCACGATGGTTACTCGCCCGAAATGTGCCTTTTAATCTCCACCGTTGATCATCACCTCAAAATCTGATGATTTATAGCGATTTCGAGTGCATTAGTTGCATGAGAGTTACCCGTCTGATACGAGCGGTTTTCTCTCTCCCTTTGTAGCTATGTGTCAACCACTTAGCGGAATTGGGCACTCCCCTCTCAATACCACTTACCATTTTTTATCCGCCCAAAATCCTGCTTATAACCCGAAATCCGCCTTTAGCCGCAATTATCGCCCAGACTTGTTTATTTGCGATAACCATTGATCGCTTACCATTGAGGACCCTCCTCCATTCATCTTCACCACTCATCTCCTCCGTTCATCTCCGCCGCTCATCTCCACCATTCATCTCTGCCATACAAAGCCACAAAAGAACTACAACTACAGTCAAACTCTGATATTCGAGTGAATGTTGAATGTTGTTAAGTTGAACATTGTTGGTATAACAATAATTTTACGAGTAAAATTTTGTAGCAACAATATTTTTCTCCACTGTACACAGATTTTACAATGCATTCAATTATATCTATTGTGGGAGTTGTTCTCAATGGAAAGGAGAATTATCTTGAATGGTCACGGAAAATCCAACACACTCTCATTTTTAATGAACTATGGAAAGGAGTGTGTGTTGGAGAAGGAGACGAAGTGCTAGTCCAACCTACCTCAGACAAGGAGCTCACCATTTGGGAAAATAAGAATAGCAAAGCCTATGCATTGATTGCATCATCAGTAAGTGAAGAGGTGAGTAGACACATTTCACCATTTTCAAATGCATTCGAAGCCTTAAAAAAGCTGAAGGAACTCTATGACTCACACTCTGCGCTTGAAGTTGTTCAACTCATGATTAAACTCTTCACCCTTGAATTACAAAATAAAGATCCTCTTGCTCTTGCATCCGAAGTAAAATCTATAATGCATGATACCAAAGTCACTAAGTTTGAATTGGATATTCCTCTGATCGCTTTTCTCAAGGCACTTTATCCTACTTACTCCAATTATCTTGAGTCATTGAAAGCAAATGGAAATCTCAAAGATATTACCTTTGACTCTCTTGTAAAAAAAATTGTTGAAAGAGAGAAAGCTTTTGGAAAGAAGACATCCCCTAAATATTCTGAAGAGGTTGTGTGCCTTGCTCATAAAGAAAAGAATATTTCCTAAGACTCTTCCAGAGGAAGAGGTGGTCGAAGAGGAAGAGGAAGATATTTCATAGGCAGGGGGGGCAGACACTCTCAAGGACAAAAGTCAGATTTGCACTGCATATGCTGCAAAAGAAATGGATCACATGATGCCTCCACATGCAAGTTACCTTGGGACAAAATTGAGCCGCAAAGAAACCAACCCAAAGGTAAAACTAATGACACAGATAAACGTAAAGCACCTGAATTTGCTCATTATGTTGTGGCACAATGTATTATTGGAGTAAATGAAGACTTATTTAATGCTTCACTTGCTTCTTTGAAAAATGATTGGTTGCTTGATTCAGGAGCAACTTGCCACATGACTCATAGAAAAGATTTTTTTAAAGAATTTGCTGACAATGTTGATGGAGCAGTATACTTTGCAAACCAATCAAAACTCAAGCCATCAGGGCTTGGCACAATCAGTCTTAAATTGCCTGGTCTTCCAGACTTTTTTCTGCATCATGTTCTATATCTCCCACAGCTGAGGAGAAACTTGCTATCCTTGGTCCACATCCACCAGCAAGGTCACTCCATTCATATGTTTGATGGAAATCTTGAGGTGAGAAAAGCATCTGACCACTCACTTGTCATGACAGGGATAGAAGAAGAAAGGCTTCTCAAGCTGTAGGGTACCTCTACTCGTGCACAACATTTCTCATTCAATTCTCATTATGAAGAAGGTACACTTCAATCAAGTTTATTATCGCATGCTAGATTTGGACATTTGAACTATGACAACCTCCGCTTGTTGAAGAAAAATGGTGTTACTAGTTTGCCTACAATTCCTAGGAAGCTTAAGCAATGTGATGCTTGCATTCTATGAAAGCATAGCAAACAGTCCTTTCATGATTCACACTCCAGAGCACATAGAAAAATTGAACTTATTCATTCAGATTTATGTGGTCCAATGCCTATTCCTTCTGCAAATGGAAATACATATATGATGACATTTATTGATGACTACACCAGAATGTGTTGGGTTTATTTATTGAAGAAAAAATCTGATGCTTTTAAAACATTCAATAACCTTCATACATGGATTGAAAATGATGCACAATCTCATATTGGCTGTATTCACACTAATAATGGAAAAGAATACACTTCAAATGAATTTGAAAACTATCTTCACCAACATGGGATCAAACATCAAACAATTGTGCATTATAATCCCCAACAGAATGGAGTAGCTGAAAGAATGAATAGGAAAATCTTAATATGGTACATTCCATGTTGTTCTTCAAAAATGTAAAATTGATGTTTTGGGATAATGTAGTTCTATGTCTTGTACATATAAAGAATAGATGTCCATCTAATGCTATCAGAAACAAGACTCCTTATGAAATGTGGTATGGGCACATTCCTTCGGTAAAGCATCTCAAGGTCTTTGGTTCCGCTTGTTATGCCTTGATACCAAAGGTACATAGAAACAAACTTGGTGCAAGAAGTCGTAAGTGTATCTTCCTAGGGTATTCAAACACCTCCAAAGCATACAATCTCTATGATGAAGTCAACAAAATGTTCTTTGTATCTAGAGATGTAATCTTTCTTGAATCGTCCAAAACTGACAATGTTGTTGAAAGGAAACTTGATCGCTTGGATAGATTCATAAATGCAAAATCATTTCAAGAATTTGATAATCATATTCCACATCTTGAAGGGGGGATTCCTATACTAGATCAATCTATGGAATCTTCTTCTGAAGCACATGAAACTCCAACAATGGATGATACTTTGAGTGATGTGATTGATAGAATTGGGAGACTCAATCTTGATTCAGTCCCAACTCAATCAATGGAGCAACCTAGACCATTTGAGAAAGGTCCCCCAAAGTGGCTAACAAAGACACTTGATAGTGTTCATCCTAATGAGGTTGGAAAGACAAGAAATAGAAATTCAATCCAGAAAAATGGAGGTAATGTAGATGACTCTAATTCACCTGTTGATATGGATGTTTCTTATGATTGTGAATTCAATTTGTCTACAGATTTTGAACCAACTCCCTTAAAAGAAGTTGCTTCTCATGATGAATGGAGAGAAGCAATGCAAAAGGAGTATGATGCCCTGATAAAGAATGGCACTTGGAAGCTGGTTGATCCTTCATTGGGAACTAAACCAATTGGCTACAAGTGGGTCTACAATAACAAGTATAAAGTTGATGGCTCACTTGACAAGCACAAATCTAGGCTTGTGGCAAAAGGTTTTTCACAGAAGGAAGGGGCCGATTATGAGGAGACTTTTTCCCCCACAGCAAAATGGACTACCATCTGGACACTCTTTTCCCTAGCAGCTCAAAACGGTTGGAAAGTCCATCAAATGGATGTAAAAACTGCTTTCTTGAATGGAGATCTAAAAGAAAATGTTTTTATGTCCTAGCCTAAAGGATTTGCTGTGAAAGGACATGAACATAAAGTATGCAAACTTGTGAAATCCTTGTATGGCCTCAAACAAGCACCACGAGCCTAGTATGAAAAACTGACTGAGCATCTTCTGAAACTCAATTTCAAACATTATGATCTTGATGACGCAACTTTTTTTGTCAAGAAAGTTGGCAAAACAATTGTATATCTTGTGGTATATGTAGATGATCTTTTGATGACAGGGAACAATGAAAGCTACATTGCATCCATAAAGAAGGAATTGAAGAAAGGTTTTGAAATGACTGATTTGGGCTATGTTCATTACTATCTTGGTATTGAAGTAACTCAACATCCGAAGTCCATATTCCTTTCTCAAAAGAAGTACATTGGAGATCTGTTGAACAAGTTTGGCATGACTGAATGCAATCCTCTAACTACTCCAATGGAACAAAACTTAAAGCTCACATCCATTGAAGGAAAAGAATTTGAGGATGCAACAAAGTATAGACAGCTTGTAGGAAGTCTCAACTACCTAACTACTACCAGACCAGACATTTCGTTTGTTGTTGGAATCCTCTCCAGATTTATGCAAAAGCCTTGTGAGGGACATTGGTCTGCTGCAAAAAGAGTTCTAAAGTACTTGAAGGGAACTCAAGACTTTGGAATCAAGTATACATAGGTGGGCGACTTCAACTTGATTGGATACTCTGATTCAGACTTCGATGGAGACAAAGAAACTGGGGTATCTACTTCAGGTTATGCTATGAGTCTTGGATCAGGAGCTGTCTCTTGGAGATCATGCAAACAATCAGTTCCAGCAGATTCCACAACAGAGGTAGAACATGTGGCAATAGCCGAGGCAACAAAAGAAATTGTGTGGCTCAGGAAAATTATTGAATATTTGCAGGTAAAGCAAATACAATCAACTCCACTCATGATTGACAATACCTCTGCACTAAAGTTGGCCAAGAACCCAAAGTTAGATGATCAAAAAAGGTACATCAATACTAAATATCATTTGATTCAACATCATGTTGAGGCCAAAACAATCCATCTCCGCCATTGTTCCACTAATGAGCAAATTGCAGACATCTTCACCAAAGCACTTGGAAGAGAAAAGTTTGAAAGATTTAGAATGATGCTTGGACTCACCAAAATCCCTTCAGATTAAGGAGGGGAATGCTGACACCTAATCAGATGGATTGGGTGTACAACTGTAATTAATGTAAATAAATAATAGAGAAGATAGAGAGTCATTGGGAGATGAACCGAATAGTCACTCCCTCTTGTATATAATAATGAACAACTTGAATGAATAATATGAGTTTTGATTTGAGGAGTTTCCTCTTGGTATGACACACTCAATCTTCTTGGTGGGTTAAACCATGGACAGAGGATCAAAATTATCCAACACTCCAATTTGTGGATGAAGTAGTTGATGCTTCTCCACCAAGTTGTTCCAACGCTATATTCCAATCTTCATCATCATTGGTACACAATGAAAGTGAATTGCAAATAATGGAAAGTGAGTGGAGACACGAGTTGGATGAAATTTTAGATTCCATTGATGAAAATGGAAGCAAAACGATAAGGAAAGTTGTGGATCTTGATGGTAATGATATTTTTAAAGCATGTTTGTTTAGCCAGTTGAATGGAAATTTGACATTATCGAAAGATAGGTTGAAAAAAGTGAGAAATGGGGTCTACTTTAGGCAAGATGGGAAGGCTCCACAAAAGGGTGTTTCAATTGGCTTTGGAATTGGATCAGATTGTGGGGTGTTTTTTGAAAGCAACTCAATTCCCCCCACTGAACGTATTGCAAGAAAATGTGTTCCTCGAAGTAAAAAACAAGGTGTTTCTTGTGGAACGTGGTACATTGGAAGGTTTCAAAGAATAAGGAAGAAGGATGGTAATAGGGTGTTTGATTACCATAATGACATTGACCTTTTGGATAGATTAGAAGGCATTGCGCTTCAATTATGTTGGTATAGTAGAATAAAGGGGTAACGCATGTATAAGTATGATTTGGCAGACCATGCATTTGTACAACTTGAATTTGTTATAGTAATCACAAACTTTTCACACAATGCTAGGAATGATACATACAAATTAGCAGAATGTGATTACAAAGTTTTTTTAGATTTTGTGAAAATTTTGACCAAGATAGATTTTCAAAACATTCTACTTTCTCTTTCATTATGTATTTCCATATGTTGGATCATTTATAAATAATTATTGGTTGTATTTTTGTTGATTTGTTCGTATGAATCTGATGTTAATTTTCTACATTTTTGTTTTAGGTCTAGTGAATAATTCAAATGGTGAATGTTCGGGATAACTCAACCTTTTTTCTACTTGCTTTTTGGTGTAAGTTTCTTTCCCTATTCATTCATCCTTTTGTAGTTGTGTTTTATTCAAATGTTAATTTGGTCCCTCTGAAGTTGGTCCATTTAATCATGAAAAAAAAGAAGAGGTGGTTCCTTTTTCATGAATATGTTTTGTGGATAAGTATGTGGTTCTTCTCAGTAATGTTAACATTTTCCTTGAATTTTTAGATTAATGGTTCGCTTGCTAGAAAGGATATCAAGGATCTGATGGCACGAGCTTCAGTCATGATGGTTTTTGCTCACTCAAGTCAACAAATTTACACCATAGCAACGTCTAGCACATGAAGTGCATTTTATTTTGAATGTTTATGTGGTAGTTGGCTTTCCTATTTTTTAAATTGGACATATAAATCAGAGTCTGTAGTTAAAATGTGCCATCAGAGTCTTTTTGGAAGTATTTATATTTTGGCCATATGCATGGGGTCTACAACAGTTAAATTGCATTTGGTTATTATTTTAAATTGAGTCCTCAATCATATTTTGGGCATTTCCTTTCAGTTCTTTCACTAAACGACATTAACATTAATTACTATCTGTAAAGGCTTTTGGACATGTGATGGTAGTTTGTTTTTAAATTATTTGCAACTTTATTGAGATATGTGCTTCTGGTAGATTGTTTGGGTGATGACACTTTTCTTTCTTATTTTTGCCTACATTGATATACATGTTTTTGATGGGCCTTGCAATGTGTGCGTATGATCCAAGGGTTATTTTAAGGTGAATGGTATCTAATTTTTTGCAACTTTTGGATTGACACAAATTTGATAGGGTGAATGGTATGCAAATTTTAATTGATTTTATTTTTCCAAAGAAAGAATGCATACATTTCTATTTCATCGTTTGGAAAAGGAAAATACATAGAAACGTGCTTATAGCATGACATATCACCTCAAAAAAGGAAAATAAGACCACTTGGTGGCCACTTTTGACAAACTTTCATACAAAATATACCTATGATCTCTCCTAGGAACATAACTAGAAGAAAAAAATATGTGTTGTTGAGCGAGGCAGGTTGTTAATGGGAGGTGATGTAGAGCTAGTTCCCAATTTTCTGTTGCTTATTGCTCTCTCCATTATCCCAGAATCTCCAAGATGGCTCGTAAGATTTCAGAATTCTTGAATTTATGTTTAAGGTCAGGATCGCACTCAGTTATGGCTTCCTTATCAGTTTTGGAGGGGTTTGATTGTTCAATAGTTACTGAATGCTTTGTGTTTGTATTCTCAGCAAACGAAAATTGGAATCGAAAATGGGGTGGCGAAGCCCAACAGACCCATGGCTAGCAAAGGTATTTTACAATATTTTGTTGTCCAAACCCCATACCAAAACCTAATATCAGCAAATATGTAGTACATCTTTATTAGTGTTTATGTGAATACCAATGGCTCTATATGACTAGTGTAAAACGGAGATCGATTTGATAGAGGTTATAGGCATGCTTTGTGATGTAGTGGTGACGCCGACCGAAACGAGGCCTAGAAGGGTTTTATTAGACATTGGGAACCTAGGGTGCCATGCTTCAAAACCCAATGGGGGTGATGAGATCAAGCTAGAGTAAGCAGGCTTTTTCATTCCTAGAACATATGTATTTCTTTTTTAAATTTGCAAAACCCTTATGTAGTACTCATGTTTTATCAGCACATAGTGGAAACTTTAGTTTTATAAAGAATTTTTGATTGTGAGCTTAGCCTCTTTGGTCAAGCATTTTCTCTATCCATATGCTTATTTAGGAATTTTAAACCCTATTCTATTGAGGGCTAATGAAGAAAAATGTGTATGTGACGCTTTGGGTGTGTAATTCTATGTCCACGGGAAATCTAGGAAGCAGAATTAGCTTGTTGATAAGAAGATGCCAAGGTAGATTCAGCTTCCCAATATGATGTTGTAGTCTTTTGCAGATATTTTGGGGATTTTACCAATTAGAGTTAACAATTAGAATTGGGTGTGTAGGAGATTTGGTGTCGATGTCAAGAATATGAGTGCTACAACAAAGTCATCATCCATGGTATGTACATCATCCATGGTTGTATAAATTTTGTGTGATTAAACAACTATCTGATTTATTTATCATATATCAATCCCCAAATGCTAGTATGCAGCATGAGGTGAATGATATGAGTTCACTACTACTGGGCTTTATGGGTTGGCCTCTATTTCAAATCGGTAACTACGTGTGGACATATTGAGGTCAATAACAGGGCTCTTTGCTTGCCTGTTTAGTTGGGATGGTTTACATGTATTTATTTTACTTTCGTTGGTTTTCTTTTACTTGCCCAACATTGACGAAGCAAATAATGAAAATCAACTTGCTGTAGTTGAGTATGTTCAAGACATTTACCATTTCTATTGGTATACCGAGGTACGCCTCTTTTGTCATGGGAGCCTTGCAAACTGTTTTTGTTCTATTCAAAATAACAACATCTTGTCTTGGAAGAATACATTTCATTTAAACAATTTAATCAGGCCTCATAAGATGACTATGTCCAAATTAATAGCATCTCCATCTTATCAAACCTTTTAATCTTAGAGCCCTTCATCTTAACCCCTCAAGAAAAATCTCCCTCTTACTTTGATAAATTAGAGGGTTATTGTCTGTACGACAAATCTCATCAATAGCTGAATCATAGCTCCCTCATACACAAATTGTATTCATAGGTCTATCTCAACCTACTCTTAATCCAAAGATAGTAGAGCCTTGCTATGTTTAATTTCCTAATCTTCTCGTATGGTCTTCAAGGAAGCTCCAAACCAAAGAGGAACTTTCTGAAGAATCGACAAGGTTCTTCTTTAACCAGGAGAAGACATCTTTCTTGAGATGATTTCAACAAAGGCCATTCTTTTCCTAGCCGATCTTCAAGAATAAAAGCTTCAAAAGATGCATTTGATTGGTTTACAGCTTGATTGTGAGCAATCCTATAACACAGGCATCAACATATAAGGCCTAGAACATATCACCACTGCTACTAGACTTGTGCCGATATCATACAAAATGGTGGGATAAAAATAGAGCATAAATGATATTGTGTTGCATGTACAGGGATGTCATTCATAGACAGTGCCACTGATATTGTATCTTTATTGCACGGGATACTATCCTTGATAGCTACAGATCTTCATACTTCTAGGATGACCCCATCATTACTTAATATACCAATATGGTCCATACAAGCATTGTTTTGTTAACAAGGCTTATTAGTTTTATTCCAGATATAATAGTAATACATGTCCAACAGTAACTAATCTCAACATTTCCTTATACATATTCATCTACAAAAATAAGTTGCGTCCTCGATCTGAATGTTTCAGCCTCTGACAGGTTCGCCACGACATTCAATCGATGATGTGTATTAGTGATACAACTTAACAACAAGAGTGGAACCCTTTTCTACTTATTAATGATTCCATGACAACTTCTACACTCAGTCAATTTTCAACCTGAATCTTAGACATATCTTCATAAAACTATCCTAATTAAGTTGTCACTGATATGATTTCAAAATGACTTTCCATCAAGTTGATACCTTTGCTGTTGGAGATGTTCCATTCTTAGCTTTGAATGATTTCAATAATTAAAGAGAGAGAAGGTCAAGTAGATTTGACAACAAAGAGCCACATTTCACAATATGATAAGGCATTTGACTTTGAAGAAAATGATACCATAATTTGATATCAAGGTCAGAGATAAGATAAGGTTGTTAAGGAATTGAATATGAGATGTAATAGAATTCCTTACATTCCTGTTTACTTCGACTTCAATCTTCAAATCTAAACCTCTTAGCACAAAATATGGTTGCCTTACTTACCAACAAGAAAACTTAATAGGTCAGGCTTCTAAGCATAGCCTATAATTCTTGTGGGGAAGTTAATTGTTGATTTCAATGAGCCAAGATACCTTCAAGAAGAGCATCAATCAAACGTTGTTAGGATTACATCATCATTAGAGATCAAGATTCTTAAATCAAGTTCAGAGCAAGGTCACTCAGAACCTTTGAGTTGGTATTAATAATAAAGGACGCATTGCCTTGAGATATCAAGTGATCAATACATCTCCCATAATGACTTCACAGACCTGACATATTATGTCAATAACATATATATACATATATCCCAAAACAAACTGCTGAAAAAGATAGAGCAATACAATCATTGATTATCTAATATTGCTCCTTGATATGAAAAATTTCCCAGAAAGTATGCCACATAGGATAATCAAGGTTGATCCTTATATTCAAAATTGTCAACAAACTCTCAGCAAATATCTGGTACTCATGCTCAAATTAGGTTGTCTTCAATATACCCTTTAACAACTCGGCTTTAAATGCTCAGTGATATGCAATGAAGCAAAAAGGGATGAGATGGATGTGAAACCATAGCTGTCATCTGAAACATTCCATGGATCTCAGAATCTCAAAGAGAAATTATTCTTTTAAGAATGATACAGTCCTCTAAAATGAGGGTTGTAATACTTCAATCAAGCATCTACAGAGGTTCGTCCCATCTCCCAAGATCATAGAAGATTTCAATCTTTAAGTATTTCCTCCTATATGTTGGAGATTTCTATACTGCAATTATGAATATTGATAAGGGCACAAACACAGTTAGCTTCAAGTGTTGATGGTAATCCTGGACACTGGTTAAGGTTGTCAGCTTCAGTCCTCATTCTCCTCCCCCTCAATTATAGTGATTATCCGTAGAAGACACCCAATCACTAATTTAGAGCTCAGTAGCTCCCCCTCAACGAATCTTGAAACAGTCCCAAACTACATGGAAGAATTCTGACCTGTCTGCACTGAAGCCTGGGCATATTCATCCTAGAGAGGGCTTATACATGCTTTCATACCCACCGAATAGTCTTAGCAACAAGATATTTTAGCAACTCTATTCCTGCAGCCTGTAACAAAGATAAACCTCACCAAATAGCATAGAAAAACATCCAACATGTATTCCTCTGAGAGCAACTATATTCAATAGGAAATTTGTACCCAAAATTAAGTGATACGCTGCCCAGACAAACCTCCTATCCTACACGCATGGAGCCACATACTTGTGGCTCTTTCTCCCAAGAAAACTATAGAATGCAATTGTTAATAGTTTATTCCACCATATAAACTGATTTTTTTCTCAGTGGCGTATATTCTTCTACCTATCTCCTTGCTTGTGTGTTAGTCATATCCATCCATGATAAGTATTTCTGTTAACCCTACACATTTCTCTTGTACCCTGCATTTTTTAACTTGTATTGGATGTGTGATGTGGAATGTGAGACAAGTAGCAAAACTATGTTGGGAATTCCAATTTATGGCCAAAATTTATTTGAATTGTGAACAACTAAGTCATGCAATAATTGCTCAACGGAGTCCTGAAATATATTATCATGTTGTTTGGTATGGAGTCATGAAATATATTATCACATTGTTTGGTATAGAGAGATTTTTTTTTTGTTTCAAGTATATCTGAGTTACTATGCTTAAGCTTCCTTCTAGGTATAGCAGAATCACACAAATTTTCTTGCTTACCATCTATAAGTATACTGATGTTTCTTCCACCAAAGAGATTTAATCCCTATAATAGTCACGTAAACTTTCTTACAATCCATTGTACTATTGTCACACAATAATACCTCACGGAGTCACGCAATATACCGTTTGGTATAAGATGAATTTTTTTCTATTAGCAATAGCCAAGTTACTGTGTTCAGGCTTCCTGTTAAGTATAGCTGAGTCAGGAAAATCTCAATGGCCAGTCGTGGTTGTCCATATTCGATTCCACAAGGAAATTCATTCTTGCCATCATATCATGAGTGAATTATTAGTTTCTTTGACTTTTCTTGATATCAAAACATTGTTTATGATGTAAAGAATACTAAATCTTACATTTTTTTAACTTGTATTGGATGTGTGACTGCAGTGTATTTTTTCACAAAAATCTTCCACCCTAATATTGCAAGCAATGGAGAGATATGTGTCAATACTCTGAAGAAGGATTAGAATCTAACCCTTGGACTGTAACACATTCTTCTTGTATGTGTTCAACCACTTATCAATTTATCTTATTTATGGGTACGAAGTGATTATGTTACAAGAGATACAGTGTGCTTATGTTATAAACAAAATATTTTTATATGGGTTTATTTTGCAGGCTCTATACAAGCATTCATGCTTTGAATCCTAAATTGAAGAGTAAAGTGGCAATTTCAGAGTCTATTTCTTCAAATGAAGGCCCAAGAAATACCCTCGTGACCTCTTCTACCCCATTTCTACCATTCCAAACAAATATGAGAATAATATTCAAGATCAAAGCATAAATGTCGCTTCAACAGAAGCTATAGGAGTTGGTGCATCAACATTTCACAAGATGAAGGATCTAGCTTCTACCAGAGTGCACATTGATAAGAAAAAGTTGGATTCAATTTAGGAGGGCATGGTAGATTCTAAATTGTATGATATGTACTTTTCAACTATAATAGATGAATATTCTAACAGCAGGCTTTGTAATGTGTCTTAACAATGGTATTAGGTTTTTCACAATAGTCATAGGTTTTCTCTAGTGCTTTTACAAAGCTTTTTCTGACCAGTTCTTAACAAGTTGACTTGGCTCTAGGTCTATGGAGTTTTTTCATAGATTCAATTTATTCTAGCATGATGATATGCAGGTGTTTGTTGTAGCATGGTTTCTTTTGGACTATAGAGGCCATCTACAACCTCTTTGTTGATGCATTTATAGTTCAAAGATGGATTGCAGTCAATGTTATTTTGGTTATATGCACCTTTACTTGTTATATATATGAGAAAATTTTCATATTTGTGTATAACAATTTAGATTCATATTTTTTTTTCTAAGATTAATCTATTAACAAAGTAAGGAGGTACAATTACATCGAGACCAAAGTCAAGACTCTACTCTGAAGAGAGGCAGAAATGTCAAGAAAAGCAGGTGAGAAGACTGACTGTAGGCAGTGAGTTCATAGTTGAGACAGATTTCAGGATCCACACAGGGGACCAGGTTGATATTCTCTTGATACTGCATAATTAACAAAAATATCAAAAAAACAGGAAAGCCACAAAACTGTTTGCATTACAAACATGCCTAGTGGTAAAGGTCGCATAACATGAAGACGAAGTCGGGGAAAGCGCATTAGTCATCTGGAGGCTCTTCCTCGATATGACACCAACCATACTCTGGAAAATCCCTTGTTTGAACCACGTTCTAATCGGAGGGACCAGGGTCAACTGGCACCATCACCGCATCCTGAGCGCTGTAAACCTGTACATTCAAATCCTGCTGAGGCGCATTTCCAATTCCCAACTGGAGGGAAGAAGAAGTAGCAGAGACTGTCCCCAAACCTCCCGAATGAGATCCAGAGTCCTCAGTCTGATCAGTCTCATGGAAGACCACCGAGATATGAGTTGTTATCCTAGGGCGATTCAGAGAGCTGTTAAAAGAGAAGATTGCAGAGCTAGACGAGGAAGGAAGCCCAGGGTGGTGTCTAGAGGAATGGAGCCGCCCTCTCCCACTGCGGTGCTGGGGTAGCAGCTTGCAAATAGCTCACTGAAGAGGGAAGGCGAATCAGAGGACGAGTTGGTAGGCACATGCCGGGGCTGGCCTCTTCGGCACCCCATTCTTTGGCGAAGACGAGGCATCTGAGAGGGAGAAATAGTGGGATGCCAGTAAGGCAGAGCAACAGCCAGGTAGACAGAGCAACAGAGACACAAAGTCCAGGAAGGGAGCCCGCGGATCCCCTTCACCGAAAAAACAGAACTGAGCGCTGAATTATCCTTTCCAAGAAAAGTTCGAGAGGCCTTAGGAATGACAGGGCCGACAACCCACCACCCGAAACCAGAGACGAGGCCTGAGACCAGATAATGAATCGACGAGACAAAGGCTACGAAACAACAGCTCGAAACCCACAACCCGAAACCAGAGACAAGGCCTGAGACCGGATAATGAAACGACGAGACAAAGACAATGAAACAACAGCTCGAAACCCAGGAGAGGAACGAGAGGGACAGCAGGAGCCGCTCCACCAGGAGGGCCAAGCCAAGCACCAGAGAAATTTTCCCCCGCAAGTGCCGAGAGACCTCAGGAATAACAGAGCTTACCTCAAACAACCTAAAATCAGAAATGAGGCCAGAGGCGAGGGAATGAACCAAGTGAAACAGCATAAATGACTTCATCACATACCCGAGACATAGCCTGGCCTTAACCTTTTCTGGCATGCCTCGAGATGCTCCATCCATTACTATAGCATTGAAGAATGTCGCCTTCTGATGCAGGCTGGAGCGTGCGGAGGGAAGAACCATCGCTGTAGACATGAAGTATGAACTAGAGCCGCTGGAATGAAAGTTGTTTAACCTTGCACTGCGCGCATGCCAAGAGCTAACCACCTTACCTGTATTTAACTCTCTGTACTGGGTGGGCAAGTGTCGATTTGCCTCGCCCCACCCCTGTCTCTACATGGTTAATGCCACCTCAAAAACCCACATCCGGGAAGTTTAGATTCATATTGATGTACATGAATATTTACATTTTTTTTTTAAAAATGAATATCTATGTAATTTTTGGTTGACTGGTCTTTTGGTTTGGTTTTTCTATAATTATCAATTTTGGGGTCAACTGGTTCGATGACTGGTCCAATTTTGATAACACTGGTTCATTGTCCATCGATCATTTTCAATTTTAACTTTTAAGTCTTGATTTTTTATACTGATGACCTTAGACCAAGTCTTTGGCTCATCACCTTTTACTATTTCTGAGTTTGAGTAATTTCAATTTACTAGTCTAGTATTTAGACTTTAGTATCTACTATTGAATCATTTATGATGTGTGAATCAATATATTTCGCTATTGAATTTAAATTTGAATCATGTTTATAACACACACACACACATCCTGACATCCCCCTATCCCCTTGAATCTTGGAAACTAGGTGGAACATTAGTTGTAATTTCTTGATATTTGTTCACTAAATGAATGCTACCTCTTGGGTATGACTCTATATTATTGATTTTAGTGACATGGTTGAGTGTATTGGTTGATGGGAGATGTTGTTGATGATGCCACATTGAGTTTAAAGACCCAACCTTTATGACAAGCTTCATAGGTGGAATCCTGAGTTTTATAAGAAGGCTAAATAATTAGTCTTCATAGAACATCCAAAAATGAAATCTAAAATTTTCACTAATGCACTCATGTTCCTGTAAGTTTGGTCTAGGGGTCAACCCTGACTCTTGAGCATTGCAAGAGTGTTAGATTACTCCTTAAGCTCACCCAAGAATTCTATCAATCTTCCTCAGACTTCATTCTTGAGTTAAAACATAGTAAACTTTGAAACGGGAACTATAAACTCAAAACGAGAACTCTGGCCAAAAAACCCCAAAAAAACATCAAAAACAGTGCTAAAAACGAAAAGTGTGTATACTGGAACGATGTTTTTATTTTTTAGGCGTCAATTTTGAACATGTTTTAAAAATGGCAGTGACTACGAAATTTACTATGAGATTTTCATACAAAATATAGCTTCAAAATGAAAGTGATGATACTTGAACAATGATTTTTTTTAGGGTCAATTTTCAAAATTTAAAAAAAATGCTAGTAAAACCAAATTTTTATGTGTCAAACAAAGTTGTTTATGAGGAAAAAACACATTAATGTTTTTGGTAGAATATCATTTTTCTTTCCTAAGTATAAATTTAACATGTTTTCAACCATAACATGCTAGATACAAAAGAAATTGAAATTTTTTCAACTATAAAATTAAAAAACCATGACATTATGAACAAATTACATCACTAAATGAATTCAAGAGTCATTATTTGTATATTGAATAAAACATACATTATATCTCTAATTTAATATTGCATTGTAGATATTTTAAACAATAAAATTTATCATAATTAAAACATATAATCCAACAACATAAAAATGCCTCATAAAATTTCATTTAACACCATATGGAAAACATTAATTTTATTTGAAGATACGATGCATACACCAGTTATATAAACTGTCTTAAACAATTATTCAAAATCACTCAAATTTTCTTGCACACCATCAGAATTCACATCTTCATATGAGTGACTGGATGTTAACGAAGATGTTCCATATTTTTCTCTTTCATCAACTAGTGCCCCATCTGAGCCCACATGCATGCCCAACATTTCAGGTTTCAAAATTCTTCTAGATCTACGACTGGTTTCAGTAGACTCCCATGTCAACACTGTTCCTTCTGGTAACAACCTTTTCAAAATCTCTATCGTCTTGAAGCGAAGAGTTCCTCTCTTTGTTAAATTGAAGTCATAAACATGTCAACATCCTCCAATTTTAATATGTCTGTGCGGCAGTGATTTATATTTGTACCCTTTCTTTTTCTTTTTCCGCCATTTTTTTTGTCAACTACCATCTATGGCTTATACACACCATTGAATGGGTGTGTATTTGTGGCAACCAATGTACTTCAACACTTGTAACATCCTCATTTTCTATAAAGACCTTTATAACTTTAGCAACCCAAAATGGATAGCCATTGGGATCTCCATCTGCTAGCACTGCAATCATGCAACCCTCCTTAATATCCTGTACTGAACCCCTATAAAGGTCTTCCATGGCTTCATGTTGTGCACGAGATCTTCTGGAACCAATATACATCTCTCTTTCTGCTGCCTATGAAGAATTAATAATACCTTGAGATTGTTGTTGTTCAACAATGTTTACTTCCTCATGTTCATTCGACACATTTTGTGGCCAAATAAATGGATTTTTCAAAGGCATATCTTCATTTGTTGTTGTTGAAATGATATCACTTTGATTACTGAAAAATGACTCCCACCAAACTGAATCAGCAGTGTCAAAGTACTCATATGTATATCTAATACATTTTTTAATTTCTTCTGGGAAATCAAAATAATATATATCTCTATTCTGTCTGCATGCATTCTGAACTTCACCAACTGATTGTAAAAAAAATATCTTTGATACAAATATTGGATGATCTGGAATGAACTTCAAAAATTGCAAACTTGATGACGGTGCCCATTCTGTAGTAGTTGAATACTTCTTGCCCCATATTAGTGTTTTCCCATCAATTTTTTTGATACGAAATTGATGTTGGAAGCTAATGTCATTAAGTTGTTCAATGCATTTTCCCTCACCATATGATCCCAGAATAAACCTTCGCATGTCAACAGTTTCTTCCAACACATCAAAAGTAGGCTCTTGCATGTATGATTTCTTAATACATTCAATTAGTGATGGCAAGCTACCAACTTCCTTCCTCCTCAATGTGACTGAAAAACGACTGAACATCTGATCAATATGGTCATGAGTGTGCCCAACAAGAAGGAAACCAACCTTTACCTTTTGAAAAATTCTCAATTCAACAAGCATGTTTAGATATCCAAAAACAACCTGATTTTTGTTTTCACGGCAAGTGTTGTCCAATTGTAGATACAAAACTTCAGGAAGATTATGAGACCAATGAGAAATCACATCATGAATTATGGTTATGGTCAGATTTGCATCATTATGAATATTTGGAGCTATGAAGTACACCCTTGGCAACATTTTCTGATTGAAGACCATATGACCGACCAAGTGAAACTGAATAAAATTTTCCTCCTGTAAATGTTTGGGTATGCGAACAAAATGTGGTAAAAGTGTTTTCTTCTGGTCCATACCATCAATTATCAAACCCAAATATTTATTCGGATTATCATAACACTTCTTTTGATGCTTGTACAACTTCTTCCTTTTGTTTGTTTGTTGTTCGCGATGCTCCTGAAGTTCTTTGACAATTAAATATACACAACATAAAAGAAATTCATTAAGAAATATGTTTTCATAGTTGATGACTATAAAATTTTAAAAGTTAAAGTTACGAATGCTCACCTCTTTCTGAGCCTTCACATTTGTCCCTTTTTTATTTAAGAGAAGAACATGTACTGCAAATCCCCATCCTTGTCTTCATAGGAATACAAACATTGTTGAATTCTTTCTTCCATACCTTCACAAAATATTGATATGTAATAAACTGGCCATGTCCCTCGGCACCTTCTACATATTCTTTGTATAAGTTGTAGATTTCTCGTCTTGAAAAATTATCTGGAATATGTATTGTCTCTCTATTTGGCATACACTCTCCATGCTTTGAAAAGAAATCTTTCATCCATGACATTGCAGTATTTGATAATGGCCCAAACTGTCTTTTATGACGTACTTCTGAATAAAATGTGGGATCCTTTTCCAAATTTTCTTGAATTCTTGAGAGACAAAAATTCCCAATCGAATGAAACATTTTGAAAGCTTTTCTACACATAAATAAATTCCTAATATGATAATCATAACCTGACAATGTAGATTGCATGCACCCAACTAAATATGAATTTTGCATGCTTTTATTCATTGACAAATATCTCTTCCTGCTTTCTAATGCAAATGTGAAATCCATATGTTTCAAGCAATTTTTTTGGCAACATTCACTTGAAATGAGAGCGTTGATAGAACTTCTTCTTGTCAGATATTCTGCTCTACCCCTTGTATAACTAGAACAACTTGCATTGATACGAAAAGGTCTGCTCCTACTCCTCGATACAATATTTCTTGGCAACATCTCCATCATTGGATCATAATTTGTATAAGGATTTTCATCATCATTAAGAGGAATGTTATCCACACTATGATCAGCTCTGCTTTTCAAATATTGACTTGGAGGATATTCTTCATCTTCCCCTTCTTCAGTGCTACTGTCATAGTCCTTAGAATTCGGACTGAATGGAAAATTTGACTCGATGTTTAATGGATATTCTTCCTCATGTGCATTGTCAGTGCTACTCTCATAGTCCATAGAATTAGGACTACGTCGAAAATGTGACTGTTTACTTATTGAAGATGCTACATCTTGTCCTTTGTCACTACTACCTTTATACTCATTAGAATTAGGACTAAGTGCATCATCCTGTCCTTCATCACTGCTGCTCTCATAGTCCTTAGAATTAGGACTAAGAGGACACTATGACACTCCATTCTTTTGAAATTCATCATCACGCTCTTCATAACTGTTGCTCTCATAGTCCTTAGAATTAGGACTAAGTGGACACCGTGACACTCCAATCTTTTGAAATTCATCATCCCGCTCTTCATCACTGCTACTCTCATAGTCCTTAGAATTAGGACTAACTAGACACCGTGACACTCCATACTTTTGAAATTCATCATCATGTTGTTCATCACTGCTGCTCTCATAGTCCTTAGAATTAGGAATAAGTGGACACTTTGACACTCCATTCTTTTGAAATTCGTTATCACACTCTTCATCACTGCTGCTCTCATAGTCCTTAGAATTAGGACTAAAGGACACCATGACACTCCATTCTTTTGAAATTCGCCATCATGCTCTTCAAAACTGCTACTCTCATAGTCCTCAGAATTAGGACTAAGTGGACACCGTGACACTCCATTCTTTTGAACTTCACCATCATGCTCTTCAAAACTACTACTCTCATAGTCCTCAGAATTAGGACTAAGTGGACATCGTGACACTCCATTCTTTTGAACTTCACCATCATGCTCTTCATCACCAATGTTTTCATAGTCCTTAGAATTAGGACTAAGTGGAGTCTATGACTCTTTATTTATTTGAAATTCTCCATCCCCTCTTTCATCAATGTTGCTCTCATAGTCTTTAGAATTAGGACTAAGTGGAAGAATTGAATTTCTATTCACAGTGGAAGAATTCCCACTATATTCATCAATATGAATAGAGTTGTTACGTGATGAAGATGTTGATGCTGTATAAATCGAAACTTCACTATCAAAACAATCCATCCATTTCAAATAGAAGATGTTGAATGATACAAATGGAGAGTCTCCTAAGAATATTATATAGCTTAAAGAATGAAATTTTCCCTCCAAAAAGTTTCGCAAAAATATTTCCCTCCAAAAATTTTCGTGAAAATATTTCCCTCCAAAAATTTCGCAAAAATATTTCCCTCCAAAAAGTTTGTTAGATTTATTTACCTTTATTATTTTATTCTACAATTTATTAAAAAATGTAAACTAATTTTTTTTTATGAAATAAATCACTAAAGTTAAAATTGTAAACTACAACTTCTACATTAATTATTCTAATAGTTAAGGTATATAATATTTACTAAACAATATCTTCTTTTTTTTAATTTTTATAATATATTCTAAAACAAATTAATCCCACATTCAACCCGTTGTAAAACAATTCTACAATATTTGTTTTATAATATTTTAAAACAAATTATACCACATTAATCGTACAGAAAAACGTCTTCGTAATTTCACTTATATATTAAATTTCATTATCACTATTACTCACGTCACATACAGGTTTTCTGAAATTCGTTGAAAGACTCGTGAATTTGTGGAGTAGCTATATTGCTATCAACAACATATTCAATGAAGAATTCTCGCAATTGAAAGGTAAGTTAAATTTTTTTCCTTCAAAATTTTCATATTAAATTAATTTAATGCAGAAGAATTTTTTGTTTAAATTAGTAATTTTTTTGAGCCAAAATAACAATTATGTCCATCGTGAGCATGGTGGGCCCGATCAAACTCAATCGCTCAATAGCCTTGGGTGGGCCGTCGTGGTGTCGCGCGGTGGGCGAGGAGGTCGGGCGAGGTATGAGGGTGCCGGGGGGATGGGGTGTGACGGCTGCGGTGCCCACCCCGGCGGCTCGCCCACCTGTAGCGGGGGTTGGGTGATTTTCAGAATCACCCAACCCCTGCGGTGGGCAGGCAAGCTGCTAGGGTGGACGCCGCAACCCAACTCACCCCCTATCACTAAACCCCCACTCTCGACACTCTGACCCCTTTCAACCACACCCTATGCCCCTATCTCCTTACCCCCCTCCACATCCCCACATGACTTGTCAACACTCCCATCCCTACCCACACCTGCCCCCTCACCCACACGCCCTCCCCGTCATCCACCACCTCACCTCACGCGCCCTCCCCACGCGGCGACCCTCCCCATCCCCTCACACTCGCCCTCTCACCCACCTCAGCCACCCTCCCACCATGGCTCTCCTCACTCCACCCCTTCCCCCCGCGCCCACCCTCCACCACTCCCAGCCCACTCCTTACCCCCTCCCACGACCTCCCCACACCCCTCCCTGTCGGGCCCCTCTCCCTCCCCGCACCCTCCTCCCCCTCTCCACCCACAGCCTCCCCCTAGCCCCTACGCCTACAGCCCCTACCCTCCCTCACACTCTGCACCCCCTCTCGTCCGCCCCGCCACAACCCCTCACACTCCTCCCTCAGCCCCCCTCACCCACGATGCCTCTCCTCCTCCCACCCCCTCACACTCCCCCCCTCCACCACCCCCTCACACTCCCCCCTCCACCACTGCAACTCCCCCCAACCTTCTTACCCTCCCCAACCCCCCCTCTCCCCTCCTCTTCCCCCCCCGAACCACCCTCACCTTCCTCTCACTCACGCCCACCCCCTCCCCTCACCTCCCTCTCACTCACGCCCACCCCCTCCCCTCACCTCCCTCTCACCCACCCATGCCACACCCCCCTACTCCCGCATGCGCCACCCCCCTCACCCCTTGCACCCCCCATGCCTCACCCCTCGTACCCCCCATGCCCCACACCCCCTCACCTCTCGCCCCCCCCCCCCCCATGCCCCATGCCCCACCCCTCACCCCCTAGCCCCCCTATGCCCCATGCCCTACCCGCCTTACCTCTCAGCCCCCCACCCCAATGTCCCACGCCCGCCCACCCCCCCCTCACCTCTCTCCCCCTCCCACTCGCCGCCCACACCACCCCTCACCTCTCTCCCCCTCCCACCCATCGCCCCACCCCCTTCCCTCACCCCCTTTCCTCCCTCCGCTCCCCCCCTCCCATGGCCTCCCCCGCCGCCCTCTCGCCCTCCCCTCCCCCCCCCCCCTCCCACAGCCTCCCCCGCCGCCCTCTCGCCCTCCCCTCCCCCCCCCCCCCCTCCCACAGCCTCCTCTGCCCTTGTCGGTGGTCTGCCCCCCCCCCCCCGACCGGTGGCTAGGCGATTCCCACAAGGGTGGCGCGGCCAAGGCCGACGCCACTCTCATGCCCCCCCCCCCCCGACTGGCAGCCAGGCAATTCCTGGAATCACCCAGCCGCCGGGCAGGGGGTGGGTGACTGGGGTGGCGTCGGCTCAGCCGCACCACCCCTTCGGCCCGCCCCCCCCTGCCCGACCATTGGCCAAGAGATTCCCAGAATTGCTCGGACACAGGTCGGGCGGGGGGGCGAGCCACTGGCGAGGGCAGAGGAGGCTGTGGGAGGGGGGGGAGCGGGGGGGGGGGGGGGGGGGGCGCGGGGCGGAGAGGGGGTGGGGAGGGGGAGGGGGGAGGAGGGAGGGGAGGGGGAAGGGAGCGGAAGGGGGGTGGGGAGGGGGAGCGGAGGGGAGGGAGGAGAGGGGGAGAGTAGGGCGAGAGGGCGGCGGTGGAGGTCGTGGGAGGGGGGGAGCGGAGGGGAGGGGAGGGGGTGGGTGAGAGGGGGAGAGAGGTGAGGGGGAGTGGGCATGGGGGAGGGTGCGGCAGCAGGTGGGGCATGGGGAGGGGGGAGAGGTGAGGGGGGTGTGGCATGGGATAGGGGGGTGAGGCATGCGCATGGGGGTGTGGGGGGGTGCACATGGGGGGGTAGGAGAGAGGTGGGGGGGGATGGGGGTGCGTGGGGTAGGAGGGAGAGAGGTGGTGGGGGAAGGGGCGTGGAGGGTTGAGTGGGGGTGGGGCATGGGATAAGGGGGGAAGGGGCGCGAGAGGTGAGGGGGGTAGGGCATGGGTTAGGGGGTGGGCATGAGGGCGGGGAGAGAGGTGAGGGGGGGATGGGGGTGCGTGGGGTAGAAGGGAGAGAGGTGAGTGGGGGGGGCGGAGTAGAGTGGGGGGAGCATGGGGGTTGGGGTAGGGAGAGAGGTGAGGGGGGGGGGACGGGGGGGAGAGAGGTGAGGGGGGGGTAGGGAGGGGGACGAGGGGGAGAGAGGTGAGGGGTGGGGTAGGGATGGGGGTGTCGGGAGGGGGGGGTGAGAAGGGGGGGGGTGCATTTGGGGGGGGGGGTGCCGGAGAGTGGTGAAAGGGAGGGGGGGCAGCCGAGGTAAGGAGGGCAATAGAGGGGGTGCGTTGGGTAGGGGAAGGGGAGGGAGGTAGGGTAGGGGTAAGGGTGGAGGTAGAGGAATGGGAGGGGGGAGGGGGAAGGTAGGGAAAGAGGGGGTGGAAAGGGTGGTGGGGAATGGGGGGAAGGGGACGGAGGTAGGGGGAAGGGAAGGGTCATGGGGGGAAGGGGGGGTTTAAGGGGGCGGAGAGGGAGGTAGGGTGAGGGTGAGGGGGGTGGTTAAGAGGGGAGTGGGGAAGGGAGGTAGGGAAAGGGGGGCTGGGAAGGGTCGTGGAGGTGGGGGGAAGGGGCAGGGGAAGGGGGGAGAGAAAGGGAGGGGTCAAGGGGGAGGTGGAGGGGGGTTAAGGGGAGGGAGGCGGGCGGTCAGGGTGAGGGGTGGAAACGGCGTGGGTGCTAGGGGGAGGAGGGGGTGGATGTGGGTGGAGGGGTGGTGAGAGGGAGGAGCAGGGCGCAAGGGGGTGGGTGAGGGGAGTGCACGTTTGGGGGGAGGTGGGGGCATGTGGGTGGAGAGAGTGGTGGAGAGGACGTGCGGGTGAGGGGGGGGGAGGGATGGGGGAGAGGCGGGTGGCTGTGAGGGAAGAGGGTCGGCGTGGGCGCGTGGGGGTGGAAGGGGGTCGGGTGCGGCGTCCCCGCACGTTCGCCCCCAGCCACACCTGCACACCCCTATCGCCCACACCCACCCAGCCCGCCTGCCCTCACCCATCCGGCTGTCCACCCAACCCCGCCGTCCCTCACCCGACCTCCCGCCCGCCCGTTAGGGGTGGCTGGGTGATTCTGATTATGCAAACAAAAAATTTATGATATATTTTCGTTGTTAATTTAAGTTAATATGTTTTTGTTATTTACTGATTTATGTGTTTCTATTTTTCAAGAAAATGGCATCAAAGAAAATTTATGTGAATCTCTCTAGACCAAAGACTCTTAAAGGTGCATCTTCAAAAAATATTAGTGAACGAACTCCAGCTGAGCTCATGGCTACAAATCTTTCCAGTGCCTCAAGTGATAAGAAGATAATTTCAGACAGGAAGAATTCAAAAGAGGTGAAATTTCCATCAAGAGTCTAGTATGTGAAAGAAAGAGAAAGCACAAATGTGAATATATATCTATATATTGATATACCGAATGATAATGGAAATTTTGAGGTGATGGGAAGAGTCATAGATATGTGTTCGGTACCGAACACTAAAGTTGTTTATGTACTTACAAAAGCTCCCAAGTCACATGAAAGGATTAAATACCGACTATCATATTCATTATATGACACGAGGGAGGTATCTACAAAGTGGTGTAAACAAATCATAAATGAGATGACACAAAACATCGTAAGTATTGTTATTTATATTTGTATTTTGCGTTCTTGAAAGTGTCTCGGTATATTTTTTTAACTTTGTTTTTATTGACATATGATATTTTTTTTGGCAAAGTTTTGTTGAAAGTTGTTCAATTAGGTTGGGGGGCATTCATTTCATAGAGCATGATATCATGAAAGTTGTCAGCAATTTCTACTCAGTGTCAGAAGAAGATATGGAAAACAAGAAAAATGTAATAATTGATGATGCTACAAAACTGCATCCAAAGAATCAGAAAAAAAGGCCTTTGGTGGATAAATCTAGCAAGGATAAACAAGTTACTTTTGAGGACGATGAAGTTGAAATTGACAGTGAAGCATATGTTGCCATTACTAAAGATGACATTGGAATTGAGAAAAGTCATAAAAGACCAAAAGTAACAATGCCCAAGAATAAATCTGTTGAGAATGTTACGATGAAGAAAAGTAAAGTTGAAGATTTTGAAGTAGTCATTACCAGCAATCAAGAACCTAGCGAAACTTCAAAAGAAAGGAGAGAAATCATTACACCAGGTGCTGATTTAGATGATTGCATTATCAAAACAAAACAAAATTCCATTTGACATAATTTGACAAAGAGAAACTTAATTGATGGTGGTCATACATTTCAGCTTAATGTCAGACAAACCTATAAGGCAAGTGAAGGACAATGCCAATATCAAGTCAGAAAGCCACATCATGTGCATGTTCACAACTTGAAGACATTGATGAGGTACAATCCATATGCTCATATGGTTAGTTATGTGCTTTTTGTTGATCCACTTCAAGTTCCCAACAAAGAAGCATTTGATAAGTCAAAATGTTTTGAATACAATTATTATGTGGTTGGGGGGAACCATTCTGTAGAAGCTCAAAGACAATTGATGGAGGAATATCTTAATAACCCACGTTTTGAAACAATGAAATGCATCATTTATGCTAGTTTAAATAAAACAGAAGCAAAGTAAGTGGCATGGGATCATAATTCAGATAATGAATATAGGATGTCTATGACTTTCATCCAAAGGGTTAGATTTATTCATATTGAATTTCAAGAAAAATGTGGTGGGGATAGAATAAATATTACTGCAGAATTCCGAAAGGAATGTTGTATGGAAATAGGCTATCAAATTGAAGAGAAAACTAATTCAAAAGGTGGAAAAGGCAACAAAAATAATGATTTATTCAGAGTGTTGATAACATTTTCCAATTGGCATTTAGAACTGGAGATGTTTGGAAGTTGATTGATGAGATTTTTAGCATGTGGGAAGACATTGGCATTAAAAACCAGAGGGTCAAAAAGTCTAAGCCATTGATATGTAGCAATAGTAAATCAGCTCCTGAACTGAAGCATCTTCCAGACGATATGACTATCACACCTTGGAGGGCGATGCAAGGAGAGAAAGATGAAAAAATTGTCAAAACAGTATTATCTCGTGTGAGGTCAGGGGAATTAACATTGGAGAAAATGTCTGAAGAATTTCAAAAGTTAGTTTGCTGAATTATTTTTATTTATTTCTAGATTATAGTTATCTTTTCAATAAAACATGTTGTTCTTGGTAATATTTTTTATACATATCATTATATTAATTTTTTCTTACTTTATCTATGCAGTCACAAAGTTTACATGAAAATTCAAGAACAAATGGTTAGATTGTTGAATGAAGATAGTTGGGATGATGTTATACACAACTATCCAGATTCAAACTCTACATCAACATTAAAATCTTTTTATCTTGCATTTAAAAAAGTATCTTGATGATGAAAAGAAACCACTTTAGGTTGTGGATGACAAACATCCCTAATAATGAAAATGGCTACTAAACATTGTAGATTTGCAACAAATGATAGAAAAAAATCTTGCCAAAGCCCTTATCTATGCCACAATCATAGTTAAAAAGAAAAATGGAATAGTAAAATAAGCTCAAGTAACTCCAATAATCCAATGGAAGAGGGGAATGGAGCAGGTTAGGGTTTCGAAACCTGGGCAGAGGGCGGAACCGCGCACAGGTCTCGGTTAGGTAGAGAGGGTCAGAAGCTTTGCACAGCTGCCGACGCGGGGGGCCATCTTTCTGCAAAGTCGACTGGCAGGTGGAGGTTATTTGAGCTTTGGTATATGCATTTTGTTTTGTAAGCTTAACCTTATTACTGTTACTCTTTTCCGCCTGTTTTCCGTTTTCAACCAACAAGCCCCCGTGAAGGTTACCTACAGTGTTTTGTCGGTTGTCGTGTTACATTGGAACGGTTCGAACCATGGTTAACCCCGCCGATGTGTTAGCCCTGGACCCAGATGTAGAAGACATCCTCTCCATGTGGGGGAAGGATATCACCGCTCAGAACGTGGAACATTATTTTGGGACTTTCGAACTGCCAAGTCTGGAGGCTGTATCACAGGTGGAAACTCCTCAGTTTTTATCTCAAGGTAAGGATTCGGGCAGCGTGGTTCACAATGCTGGTTCAGCGGGCGTCCCCAAACAAACAGCGAGAGAAACAGTGTCGTGTGGGGTGAATGTGGAAGGTTTGCCCACTGACCCAAAGGGCAAATCACAGATAACACGGTTTTCAGCCTCTAAGGGTTTAGAAGATATAACCCACTTAGGGCTTTCAGCAGGTTTTGAACAACCTAGGGCTCCAGGAGGTTTTCCCTCGCTTACGAGGGTTACCCTACCAAGAGAACACCAATACCAAATAGGTTTTTCAGCAAGCGATCCCGGAGTTTCTTCAGTGGGGGGGCAGGCAGGTACTGATGGTCTGGAGACTGAGTTCTTTCCCTTTGGGAATGGCGACTCGGGTCCTTTGGGTAAATTCCCGTCACAGTTGGAGACAGAACCTCTATTGGGCACAGCACAGATAACATCTGAAAGGAATGATGGACGAGAAGGAATAAGACCGTCGGAGGAAGAGTTAAGATATAAAGGAGCGAAAAGAAAACCGCAAAGACCCATTGGATCTCAGGCGATAGCAGGCAATCTGGTCCTTGGGATGGAGGTGTCTATGGTAGAAGCCCTAGCTGTTGCAGATTGTACCTTGGTCGGCAGAGCTAGAGGTAAGAAATATACCTCTGATTTTCTTCAAGATTGGGGTGAGAAATGCTTCGCAACAGATAGACCTTTACAGTTTGAAGCCCTAGTATTAGCAAAAGGATGGTTTAAGCTCAGATTCGAAGATAGAGAATCGGCAGATTGGGTACTTCAGCGAAATTGGCACATAGGGAACATTCCAGTTCTGCTAAAGAAATGGACCCCTCTATTTGATGCAATCAAGGAGAGAACGGATGAATTTCCTGTTTGGGTGCGTGCTCCGGGTTTACCATCCTTTCTCTGGACAGAGGAAGTCTTCAAATCTATTGGTAATAGGTTGGGGGTATACCTGGAAGCAGATATGACCTTCTTGACAACGAAAAACAGGGCAATAGCGCGCATACTAGTCATGCTCAACCCGAGCGGAGGCTTGGCACAAAAAATTAACCTTCAATTCAATGACTATGTATATGAGCAGATATTAGACTACGAATACCTGCCATTTAGATGCCATCGGTGCCACGAGTATGGGCACTTGGCAAAAGATTGTCCACAGATGAGAAGAAGGAGACATTTCCGAAGGACTACAGCTTACAGAGAAAATGCACAAGCAGATGTTCAGATGACGATGGAGCACGAAATGCCGGAGACGCAAGAACCAAAGAATTTGGAGACAGAGGAGACTGTGAAGGGTCCAGAGGACGAAGGTGAACAAATTCAGGAGGCTGCTGTGGCAAATGTCATGCATCCGGTGGTAGCTGTGGAGGAAATAGCTAAAGAAGCGGAAGCTGTGGAAGGGTTCGTCGAGAAAGACAAGGCAAATCAAACCATACTCGACGAAACGGAAAAGGGTATGTGCTCAGGGACCCCTATTTCCTCTCTTATTTCTCCTGAGCATAATTCTGTAAAAATAAATATTGCATCCTCATCATATCAAGAGCAAGAAAATAATAATGTTGATAATATGGAACATATAATGTCATGCCCGAATGTGGAAACCATAGCTGAAGCCTTACCGTCTCTGGATATAAATTGTGAAGACAAATGGCCTCCCCTGTCACTCCCAGTAACTCGGCCTCCTTGCCCTTACAACCTGAGATCTTTGGGAGGGAATCATGAGGATCAGGGGTCTGTAGGTGGTTTGGGACCGATCCATTCACAGAACAGTTCCAAAAACAAACGAGGACGGAAATCAGATATGTCCAAGGCAAAACTAAAAGCTAAATTGGATGTTGCAGATGGTAAACAATATTCTATCCCGGGGGTTCTTAGAGCAGCTCACCCCCCTGAGGGTGTTATCAAATGATCCTGACATCCTGGAATTGCAGAGGTTTGGCCAGCAAACCTAAAAAACTGGCCTTGAAAGATTGGATATCTAACTCCAATTTAGATGTTATCTTTTTGCAAGAAACCCTGGGGAAGGCTTCCGAGATTGAACCTATGCTTAAATCCCTTCTGCCTGGGTGGGTTTTCATTGCTATGGATGCCTCTGGTCATTCGGGGGGCATTGCAATTGGTTACAAAGAAGGGCGGGTAAAAGTCATCAACCATTGGGGGATGAAAAATGTTATGGGCATGGAGATAATATCCCCAGACTTCACTTTCCCCATCACCTTAGTAAATATCTACGGGCCATGTCAGGGCAGGGATTCCTTCTGGGAAGATTTGATGACAAAATCTATTATGAAATCACCTTTGATGATTATGGGAGGTGATTTAAATTTTTCCATGGGTAGAGCTGAAGCTTGGGGTCCATCTGCGAGAGAAGATCCCCTTACTGATTTTTTCTACAACCTCATCACGGAGAATAATTTAATAGATCCCTCCCCGCTCAAGCTTAAGCCGACTTGGAGGAATCGAAGGATAGGAGAAGGCCGGATTGCCAAAAGAATAGACCGTTTTCTGTTAACGGAGTCATTATCTTCTAAAGCTCCTTTGATCAGACAGTGGGTTGAGGAAATAGGGAATTCGGATCATTTCCCGATTTTCTTAGACATAACTATTCCTCCTCACAAACCTCCTGCCCCTTTTAAGTTCAATCCCGCATGGCTCCAAGATTCCACTTTCTGCAATCTGTTTAAAGAAACATGGATTCACCCTGATCACAATGCAGGCGAGGATAAAAGTTTTTTGTTCATGGAGAATTTAAAAAGACTGAAGAAAGCCACAATTTCATGGGCAAAGGACAGAAAATTGAAACAAAATGCGGAGATGATCAGTATAAGGGAGGAGCTGAAGCAGATGGAGAGTATGGAGTCAGATGGATACTCCTCACAAGTCTCAAAGGACAGAATCCTTCACTTGGAGAAGCAGCAAAATAAAATTCTTTTGGAAAGGGAAGAAGAGTGGAGGATCAAGAGTAGGGCAACTTGGCTAAAATCTGGGGATGAGAACACTAGGTTTTTCCATAATTTTGCAAAAGGAAGGAAATCTTTAAATACTATCTGGCGCCTTAAAGATGAAGAAGGGAGAGAAGTCAGCTCCTTCCCAGAGCTTTCTGGTTTGGGAAAAAGACATTTTCAAAATATTTTTGCAGACCAGGGAGAGGCTACTATTGCAGAAGTCTTTAGAACTGTGCAAAGTTTTCCTAGATTCATTGAGGAAGATGAAGCAGAAGACCTTACAATTCCGGTTACTAAGGAGGAGATTGAAACAGCTATGAAGCTCATGGGCAAAGACAAAAGCCCAGGCCCTGATGGCTGGACTATAGAACTGTTTCTCCATTTTTTTGAACAAATTGGAGCTGAGTTAACTGAAGTAGTTGATGAATCTAGGCTGAAAGGAGTTGTCTATAGACCTTTTAACTCAACATTTATTGCTCTCATTCCCAAGAAGGATGAGCCGGAAAGTTTTGAAGACTTTAGACCAATTTCTTTGTGTAACTGCATTTACAAGATTATTTCAAAGGTTATTGCTCTCAGAATTGCACCAATCCTGTCAAGAAATATATCAATGGAACAATTTGGGTTCCTGGATGGAAGACAGATCCATGAAGCCATAGGAGTAGCCCAGGAGGTTATCCATAGTGTCAAAATGAAGAAAAAGAAGGGAGTTGTTCTCAAAATCGACCTATCCAAAGCATATGATAGGATCAGCTGGCTCTACCTAAGGATGCTGCTAACACATGTGGGTTTCAGCTATCCTTTTGTCAGCTGGATCATGGGGTGCATCACAAATGTCAGCTTTGCAGTACTGGTTAATGGAGCAGCCTCCTCTTTCTTTAACAGCCAGAGAGGCCTCAGACAAGGGTGTCCATTATCCCCTCTCCTGTTCCTCCTTGTGGCAGAAGGGCTCAGTAGACTGATTCACAAAGCCAGAAGAGAGGAGAAGGTAAAAGGTATCGAGGTAGCAATCAATCTCTTCATCACTCACCTTCTTTTCGTTGATGATATCTTGATTTTCACCAATGGTAATTGCAGTGAACTAAAGGAGTTAAAATGCATTTTTGATCTTTTTCTAAAAGCAACTGGAATGCAGATTAATTCTGGGAAATCACAAGCTTGTATGGCAGATTTTGAAAGAAGGGAAAGAAATCAAATGGCTGATCTATTTCCTTTCCCCAGTCAACCTCTGGAAGTTCCCTTCAAATATCTGGGTTTTTGGTTAAAGCCTGCTGCATACAAAAAAGAAGATTGGAACTGGCTCATAGCAAAGATAGAATCCAGAATATCACACTGGAGCTTTAGATGGCTGTCCAGAGCTGGTAGGTTGACCCTTATTAAATCAGTCTTGTTAGCCATCCCAGTTTACTGGGCCGCACTAACCTGGATTCCTAAAGGAGTAATGGAGAAAATCAGAAGAATCTGTTGCAGATTCCTATGGGCAGGAACAAAGGAATCCTCGGGTTTACCCTGGGTGGCTTGGGATAAAGTGGCCAGACCAAAAGAATGGGGAGGGTGGGGGATAAAAAGACTCCCTGAGTTCAGCAATTCATTAGCAGCAAAATCAGGATGGAGGCTAATAACCATGGAAAACCTGTGGACAAGGGTGGTGAAAAGGAAGTACATTGACCCAATGCCTTTGGAAGAATGGATCCGGAGTCAAAATAAGAAGGTAAAAAATTCTTCAGCAATCTGGAAGGCCACGGTGGATGCCTTCTCAGTGATCGAGCAAGGTTTAGCATGGAAAGTGGGAGATGGTAGACAGATCAGGATTGGCAGAGACCCATGGGTTGGATGCAATGAAGCTTTTGCTTTATCCCCAGGGCTTCTTCGACACCTTGATTCTAAAGGTATTATATCATTAAATCAGGTGGAAAGAGTTGGACAGTCTACTATCTGGGGACAGGCTTGGAAGGATGATGAAGAATTAGGGTTAAATGTAAGATGGAAGAACGAATGGGAGGGGTTCATCAAAGAACTACAACGATCCAATGTCAGGATAAAAGATGAACCTGATTGCTTGATGTGGGCACAAAGCAAATCTGGGGGGTACACCCCAAAAGATGGATATTGTTTTCTAATGGGAAAGAAAGGATGGGGAGCTCCGGAATGGTGGGCCAAAGATATATGGAAACTCAAATGCCCTGCCAAGTCCAGGCTCTTTCTCTGGTGCATTTTAAAAAGGAAGGTCCCAACATGGGAAACATTGCAGACAAGGTTTTTAGCTGGGCCAGGGCGATGCCCTTTGTGCAAATCTGATGAGGAAACCATCAATCATCTTTTCACCACCTGTGTTTTCTCAAGGAAGATATGGGAGGAGGTCACTGGTTTTCTCAAGGTTAAAGCTCAGTGGGGGCAAGACCCCTTGGATGCTGCTTGGAGGAAATGGTGGCAAACCTATCCGGAAGGGAATTTGAGGAACCTGCCCCTTATTTTCTGCTGGGGTGTATGGCTTGCTAGAAACAAGAGTCTGTTCCAAGATAAGGATACACCTTCTTCTGTTATTGCCACTAATATCACAGCCATATATTCTGCCTTGCCTCCACCTGAGGACAAAAAATCCAAAACAAAACAAAGACATATCAATATTCAGGAGGGCATTCCTTGTGGCTTCTTTGATGGGGCTTCCCAAAACAACAGGGCTGGAGCAGGCCTGTGCATACACATAAATTCGGAACATTCTTTAAAAGCTTCTGTCGGGTTGGGTACAGGCACAAATAACTATGCTGAACTATCGGCCTTACGATACCTTTTATGCTGGCTCCATCACAGAAACATCAACTCTATACAGATTTTTGGGGATTCACTAAATGTCATAAACTGGGTCAATGGAATTGCATCTTGTCAAAATCAGATTTTGAAGACAATTGTAGAAGAAATTTACTATCTGAAGACATTTTTTAACAGGTTTTCAATATGCCATATCTACAGGGACAGGAATGAGGAAGCAGATCAGCTATCTAAGGCTGGTCTTCAACAGGATCCGGGCAGCTGGGCAATAGAAGAGACCAGACAGGGGCAGTCTTACAGAACAGATCAGCCTCCATATGCTCAGCATTTTTGACCACAGTTTTTTTCTCCTTTTTTGACAGCACTTTTCTCAGATATATTTCTACAGTTTAGGTTTTGTATATAATTTCCTTACTAGTCTTTTTATCCAGCTTATAGATTACAGCTTACAGACTCTTATTATTATTTTTGTTATATTTCCACATGGTTTCAGACATTTTATTTTGGTTGTATGGGGTTGTTTATCCTTCGTCGAAGGAGGCCCCAGGTTTCATTATGTTATTTTGAGTTGTGACTATGCATCCTCCCGGGAGGAAGACTATAACAGGTTCTTAAAACAGCAGAACAGCTCCCTGATGGTTGAGCAGATTGTGAACAGTTGAGCCAACAGTATGGCTTATGAACAATATGTATATAAACTTTTTATGGTTTCTTAATAAAAAGTTTTGCTTTTTTCCTCGGAAAAAAAAAAGTATCTTGATTTATACATTCATTTTTATTCATCTGTGTACTATTTTTAATTTAAAACTTACACATATTTGTTTATTTAAGAAAATATGAGAAAGGAAGATAATGGAGCACCAGACAGTTTCAAGACTTTTATTGAAAAAATAAATATCGAAACACCGAGGAAGCAACGTATTAAGAATGTTGAACTTGATCCAACTCTTAATCATTTCATTTGGAATGGGCTAGACACTATTCAATATCAATTAATACAAGGCGACTGTGAAGACATTGCTAAACTCATACCAAAAAGGGATTATGCCCTAGTTATTGTAGATATTCCCCATGGTTTCAATATTCCAAAGATTTACTATGATAGTGACTCTTATACTTATCAAGCTTTTAATAAAGTGGTTGCGGGATTTGTAGAAGTGACGTCATCGCCATTATGGAGATTTGTGACATTTCATTCAAACACACAATTGGCAATGATATTGTCAATCTTCAAGGGGAAAACAAATTCAAGGATGCAGCTTACATGGTAAGACGTTTAAAATGTATATTTGATTAATGTTGAAAAATTCATGTATGTACAAGTTAATTGAACTTTTACTATTTCATGTTATAGGCAAAAGTCAAATCTTCTTAACAATGAAGATCAACAATTTATAAATGACTGTGAGTTCATTCATATTGATAATTTGGCAAAAGATGATAGCCATATGTCTATGACTTTTAATTGGGTGGATGGAAAGAGTCATAGCCAAATACTGAATTATGATGCTGTTGTGAAAAAACTAACATATGAAGACAAAGAAACAAAATGAGAGATAATATTTATCAAAAACCACAATTATTGATTAACTATCTTATAGACATATGTTCAAATGAAGGAGATTGGGTTCTGGATTTATTTTCTGGCTCAGGTAAGTTTTATTATATGGAATTGAATTTCAATATGTTCTTTTTTTAATTAATATGTCATTTTACTAATTTACTTCATTATTTGTTTTGTACTTGATAATTAGGTACAACACTAGCATGTTGCCTTCAAAAAGGAAGACATTGCATTGCAATTGAGAAAGATCCATTACAGTGCAATTTCATTCAGCAAAGAATTAATGCTCTTCAATTTCTTCCAGATGCAATGCAAGAAATTGGGTTGAAGAAAGGGGACTTTAGTGAATCATGTGTGGCAAAAAAGGCAAAGGAACCCCAACCACCATTACATGGAATGTTTGGAAAGACATACATTGGGAGAATCGCAGACATCAAAGATCCATTAGAAGAAGAAAATGAGCAAAAGGAAGCAGAAAATATTGTGGAAGAAGACAATGATGAAACTCTAGAGGACGAAGAGTTTGGATTATGTGACATTGTTGATTAAATTTAAGTTATGCTTGGAAATCAAGCTTTGCAATGTTTTGACTTTGACATTTTATGAGAAGAATAATCAATCAATTAAGGTTGTTATGTGTTCAATACTTGTAATATGTGATTTTCGCATTGATTTTCAAGTTAATCATTATTTTTTGAAAAAAAAGTGATTACTATTATTTTTTTGACATGAAATTCATTAAAAAAAACTATTATTTAACCATTTTTAGTTAAAATTTTCGTACAAAAATTGTGATTTTGACATGTCAATTCTAATAAAAAATTATCAAAATGTGTAGTTTTTTTGTTATATTTATGTTAAAAATAGTTTTTTTTGTGTCCATTGTTAAAAAATATTGTTTTTTAGAAACAATTATTTCATGTGGATTGAAAAATTAATTAAGGATGTATAAATATGTAGATTATCTAAAATTCAAAATATCGACTTTCTAATTTAAAAATGCAAAACAATAAAAACCTCACTACAAAAAAATTAAAATTAAAATAAAAAACAAGAAAATATGAAGAAAACGACCACTTCAAAAACTATCAAATTTAGAAAATAATTATTTACATTTCATACACTAGAAAATTTAAAGTCAAAAAATAGGTCTTTTAAAAAAAGGGTGTGATGCAGAATACTCACTTTTTTAAATCAGCATGAAAATCACTACCATTCTAAAACGTAATGTACATAAAAAAAATTAAAGTGCCAAAAACTATGCTCTAAAAAAGACGTGTGTTCTGCATCACCCCTTTTCAAAATCAGGTCACTTTTTTGCTATCTCTACGAAACGGGTAACAGTATCAGTTCCCGTTTCAAAGTTTACTATGTTTTAAGCATAAATCTGGGCAAAAGAGTTATGACAATGTATTGTGGATTGGCCGGAATAGTGAAATCTTTGATCTCTACCTTATGGAATCCTCACACCCTATCTAACGAGAATCTTGAAGGTCTTTGTTCTACTCTGGAGTCTTGGAGTGAAGAATTTAGATATGACCATTTATATTCTTATGGGCCAACTCCTCAATGTTTATACTTGCTTGAATGAGGAATTATTATTATGAATTATCTTCGATAAAATAGACCTTGGAAATCTGAAATTCACATCCATAGGCCATATTTGGGTTAGCTTGAAAATATGAAATCGGCGTGCCTAATTAATATTGGTAGTATATATATGTGTGTATTTATGTATGTATTCAAATTGGGATGTAAATCCAAGTCCAATCCTTTTTGGGACAACATGTATGTTCACCTCTCATATATATATAGGTTTTTTTCTCTGACAAAATACACACACATGCAGCCTAGAAAACTATAGTTGATGGGCCATGAGTTGGAGTGCAGGTTGGTCATGGAAGATTGGATGTGTCCTCATCCAAGGCTTACAAGCATAATTATGTATGTATCCTTAAGCTAAGGGAGAGCATCCCATTACAAGATAATGTAATGGGTGTTAGCACCAAGAACTTCATGGATAAAATGACAAATTTGTACACAAGCTTGAGGGTTTGTAAGTATTTCTTTGGTCTTGCTATGGTCTTGCTATAGGTTGGCTACGCATGTACTCACATAGCTAAATAGGCCATCATATCATGGAACTTATCACTCAAAAGGAATAAGAGTCAGACCAGACCTCTTTCTCCTCGTTAGAGTATCAAATAGAGACTATTCTATGATGGTTTTGGAGGTTTTTCGTGGGCTTTTATTTTGGTCAAAATTGGGCATCACCCAGACCTGGAAATAAATTTACATTGTGGGAGTCTACTTCCAATGCTCTTATGCCCTTGGATCCGAAGAAAATAAACAAGCTTAGTATGCAATTGAGATTAAGCTCTCTTTAGCCCTACTCATGATCCTTTGTAGCTCTTGGGGAAGCAAATAAACAAGTTTAGAATGCAATTGAGAGTAAGCTCTCTATAGTCCTTCTTATGATCCTTTGTAGCTCTAGGTGATTGTATCTATAGTAGATTTTAGTCATTGATAGGTTAATTCAGGTCTTCGAAATCTAATGTCATTAAAGACTTTTCCTTGACTACCACCTTATCCAATGACTGGAACTTTATATGCTCAATCCTAGAATTGCTTGAGTTGATTTATGATATGGTGGAATAGTGAAAGAATTTTCCTATAGGTGTTAAAGTTTCATGGCCAATAAGGATTTTTCCTCTCAAATTGGTATCAAAACGAATTTTGTGTGCCTTAGACCATTAAATGCCACAAATCATAGTGAGATGTGCTTGAGTGTGGGTTAAGTAATTTCATTGTGGGAGAACTAATATGCATTTACAATGTCTATCAAAAGAAGAAAGGTGCAACTAATATGCATTTACAATGTATATCAAAAGAAGAAAGGTGCATTGTAGAATGCATGTGGTGTCATAAGAGAGGCATCATGTCACTATATCAGGGATATAAAAATAAAAGGGTATAAAAAATGTGAATAAAAAAATGGATACATACAATATTTAGTGAAAATAGGGGTTTTATAAATTGGGAAGGTGTATTGGATTTATATTAGTAGGGGGTTAAATAATGTGATTTTTACAGGTATTTTCCAATATGTAGTCAAATTAAGGGTATTGTTTAGTATGCCACGAACGCACATGCTATGTAAAATGTTCAGTGAGTGAAGCCCCCGTGGCATAAGGTATGGAAAATATTATGTAATTTGGGACTCTCTAGTCTCTTTCTTATTGCAATGTTGTCCATCTCATGTACTAGTCATCATAATTCCTAACAAAGTAAAATTCCTCCTTGAGGGCATCAATAAAGACCACCCAAGTGGATATTGCCATAAATATTGTAAAATCATATCCAATTTGTCTCTCCAAATCACCTTGAAACCAATAGTTGACATGGGGAAAGGATTTCTAGAGCGCAAAGGTGATATGTTCATTGTAAAAAACTTCTTAGACAAGGTAATAACCATCTAATTGATTTAACCATTTCTCCAAGTCATATGTATCTATCTAGAATTCAAATAAAGTGATAACAAAGACAACTTTCAAGTTGAAGGTTGTTGCACCTCCAAATTTGTCATTTTCTAAAGCTACCTCCACCATCGTTGGTATTCATTAAAGGACCTGGGTGAAGCTTTCCATCATCCCATTCCCTTATTGCACATGTGATTCCTCCAAAAACAACTTAATAGAATCTCTTGCTCCATCATCTCTCTTTTTTCTCCACCATGGGAGACCATTTAGGAGAGTGAGAATGATTGTTCACAAGTGAAACTAGGCCAAGGCTCAACCTTTTGTACCCTCACCTCATCAAGGACATGTAATGAGAAACAACAAGGAGAAAATTTCTCTAATAGAACAAAATGAAATATAGGAAAGGAAATGGAACACACACACATAGAAATACATAAGAGAGAACATTAATATAGTGAACATCGAACTTCTATTAATGAATAAAGCAACAAAATGTCTAGAATGGTGGCAATGTTATTAGAACCAGCCCATTCATCGAATTGCTAAATTTAAAAAATGTGAGCTGGACCAAAAACTTGATCAACCAACAAATACATAAATAGATAAATTTTGAAAAAAAAACATATATATTCATGTTCATCCATAAGAATCCAATCCATTATACAAAAATATGTAAAGTTTCTCATACATATAGCAAGTAAGAATGCATATAAACAAAATAGAACTGATTTCAATCCATCTCTAAACCAAAAAATCATCAAAAAAGGGGCTCTAAATGACCTCTATAGTCCCAAAAAATCATGTTATAACAAATACTTGATTATCATCGAAATCATTGCCTATATTGAGATCCTCATCATCAAAATCACCCTCTAAGCATTAAAATAATATAGAAAAGCTTAACATGTCAAATCAAGATTTTTTTTGAGTGATGGGTACATTTTTACTAGAGCCAAGACAAAGGAATTCAACTTTCAATGCCACCAACATTGAGGTACTAGATGTTGAAGAATCAAGGGAAATTAGGTGTAGTTAGATTCTTCTTGACTTGATAAAAATTTGTGAAGCACTTTTACAATTATCTTAGCTTGATCTTCTTTTTATTAATAGTGTGTGTGTTTCATCAAACTGCTACCAAAAAAAAAAGACCAGAACACAAATGTTGGCTCTCTTCTAGGGCCAAAACCTCTCTCTCTTAGAGAGGAAAACCCTTTGGTAAGTTTCTCTTATTGAAGCTTCTTATCGATCACTTCCAAACCCTAGACCCTTGATTAGGATGTCCTCCAAGCACAAGTCAATTCCTTCCTCTTTTCTGCACTTGGTTCCTCGACACATAGACTTCCTCCTTCTGGCTCTTTGCTCCCCAGCACTTCATCCTCCTTATTTGTTTCTCCTCTAGAGATAGACCTTCCTTAAGCGAGGCTTCTAGATGAGATGTTCCTCTTCTATCGTTTGCTCAAGTAGACTTCTTCTTTTGTTGACTAAACGAGATCCTTCTTGAGGTATGGTTGTATGACTATAATGTTGTTTAGCTGCCCTAGTTTTCCCATGTCTATAGTGTACCCTTAGAGAATTAGGGTCCTTTCACCTTCACTAGAGTGAGAGACTTCTTTGCTTGACTTGGGAGGCCTTTTAGGCCTAATATCTAGCCCAAATATGAACAAATCATGCACTGAAATGCTACTACTATTATATCCACAATCTTCCCTCTTCTACCTCGCACATGTGACTATTTTTTGCCCTAGAAATAGTCCCTTTATGTCGTTTTGACTTCCTTCCTTCCTCACTTTGCTTAGAGACCCTTAGACTTGTCTTTTCTTTCACTTTCTATGGCTATCCTTCTTCGCTAATTTTAAAGGTGAGTTGAGGCCGTTATGAGGGAGTGGAAAACCTCTATATATATAGTGGATTGTCCCTCCTTTAGGCCGACTTCCTGAATATAGGCCGACTTTCCAATTTTTCATCATTTTTCTTCTTTTGGAGGATGTTGCTACATGGAGAGGACTTGAATTTGCTTGGAGGTATTCTTTTGATCTTTATACCATTTTATACATAGTGTAACATGCCCTCAAACGGTCTTACATAAATACATTGACTCTTTGACTTCCTAGAAGCACTTAAATAGGTGCTTAACCTACTTCAATGAGAAAGAAACTCATTGATAAGTATCATAAAAATAATTTACCTTTTCTTGAATACATACAAATATCAGATACATTTATGAAGACCGAACCTAGTTACACTTTCTTCAACACTCCCTCTTAACGAGGGAGGTATCCATACAACATTACAAGGTGTTTGGCTATGTTTCAATCTTGAATAATTCACATAAGAGAAACCAGATTGGAAATCCATCTATTATAGCATCATAGTGATCAACATTGTTTCCAAAGCAAGGCCTTGACTGATAGCTCTATCTCTCAATAGATCAGATCATAATGTTGGTAAGACCATTGACTTACAGACACCTTAGTCATTGTCTCTCAAGGTACATACCAACCCAAGTGTTCATTGAGTATGACCTTCTTGGACTATTGTTGTCTTGGGTTCCCAGCCCTCAAAGAATATTGGTCGTCTTTCCTACTCTTTTCTTCGATGCCCTACACATCCTCCCATTCTTTATTCCCAAGTGAAGACAATAATTTTGTGTCTATCACTTCCTCTCAATTGAGGAAGACATGCCCAAGTATCCTCTGACATGGTACTTGTCCAAGTTCCTTTGTAATTGGGAACTTGTTGTAACTCCCTCTTAGCTAAGGACTTGTCCATTCATCAACAACTTCTTCTTTGTGGGTCCTCCAGTTGCTTGATCTCCTTCCTTTCTTTGAAGTCATGAAGACTTTGTTGGAACTTCTTCTTGGTATGACACCATCTATCGATCAGTTTCCTTCCTGGATTGTCATCTCATTTCTTCTTTCGTGGAAAGTGATTTTCTTGTCATATATCAGGTTCTCTTGTCGTCTTGTCTATGTTTAGGACTACTCTTCACATGGATGCTTCTTTGTACTTGCTTGTTCCCATGCTTTAATCTAGTAACCCTTCATGACTTCATCCTGATATTGCTTCAATGTTAAATGGTGCTTTCGTTGGATGGCTTCTTCATCATGACATCTTCATAGAGTAGAATCAGTTATCTACACCTTTCATATCTCCAAGGCCTTCAAAGGTGTTAAGGTTCATTTGATCTTTTTCTTCCTTTGTCATAGTTGTCATGCCTTCTTTCGAGAGATGTCTTCAAAGTATCTTTTTCAAATAGAGAGATTCTTTGTGATCATGGTGTTCTTCACATGCTTGATCACTTTCTTTATTTGCTTCTTCATGGATATGTTTTTCAACCACCTTATGCTCCTTATGGGAGCACTTCTTCATTGCTTGCTTCTAGGACTAGTAAACATTCCTTCTTCACATGCTTCTTAGTTATAAATCTTATACTCATTATGTGAGTATTTCCTTTTGTTGACCTTCGTTGCATCGTAGTACATGCCTTCGAGCATGTTATCGGTTAAAGAGATTATTTCCTACTTGATCATGTTATAGAACCATTCCTATGACTCAATAATATACCAATGATAACATGACTAAACTTTTATGCATACATACCTCATCTTGATCTCCTTTGATCATCTTAGCTTTATTTGGTTGTCCTTGGTGTGGCGCTTCTTGCTTCATCTTAGCTTTCCTGCATATCATCCTTTTCTTGAATCCCATGAATGGGATTCCCAATGAGACATCTTCTTTTGTTTATGAATCTTCTTTTGAAGATTCCACCATAGGATCTTAAAGACCCTAACCTTGAAAATGTTTCTTTCCTTTTGATGATGGAGGTCTTCTAAGATTGTTAATCATGATCAATTTTCTTTCATTGTGTATGAGATACTATTCTAGGTATGTGTTATGAAACTAGCTCAAGAAAAGATAGAAAAGATAGATCAACGCCTTAGAATTCAGCCTCTTCGAGGGGGCAACCTCCTTTACATTACATAAATGAACAATTCTTTGATGATACAAATAAAAAGACCTCCTTTCTATATATAGGAGTCTAAGGGGTTATAACATAATCAGAGCCGACATAACAATAATAATGTAAGGGCACAATAATAATAATAGTGGGCTTCTATGGGGCACAATAGTAACAATATGGGCACTACATGGGTACATCAATATAATAAGTGGGTTATACTAATAACAATAAGGGGTTACATTAGTAGTATAGGGACCTAACATGCCCCTCTCCTTCAAAAAGCGTTGTCCTCAATGCTTGAGTAGTTCGTGATGCTTCTGTATAAAATTCTTGTCCTCCCATATGGAATATTCAGCGGGTAAGTTCTTCCACTTGATCAGATACTCTGAAATTGATCGATTTCGTAGCTGTCGGGTTCTTGTTTCTGTGACTGCTCCAGGTTCCAATATGATTTTTCCTTCTTCTTCAATTTCTGGCAATATTGCTTGAATTTGGATCTTTTGCAACTTTTGAATAAGTGGCCATACTTCTTCGTCCTTATTCCATTCATCCCTTGCTTCATTTACCCAATCTGGTTGGATAATATAAATAGCACAAAACAATGCTTCCACATCCTCATCCTTGAAGAGTCTTCCCATTCGGTAAGGTCGCCATTTTTTAAGTGCATGTAGTATTGCCAACATTTCCTTCTCATAAATAGCTTGCTTGAGATGTAGCAGTAAAAATACCCAATCACCTACATCAAAACATTTTTCACTACGATGTTGATCTACCTGTTGTTTCGTTTGATTTTGCACTGAAGTGGCGCTATCCTTTAAAAGTTGGAGAACTTGTTGTTGATGCTCGATGTGATCTTTCTCTGCTTGAACCTTTTTCTTCTTGATATGTCCTTCTATCTTTTGAGGAGTGGTAATTTCTTCCAGTCCTTTACAAGATATGGTCGGATTCATTTCTTGATGCTCGATGTGATCTTTCACTTCTTGAACATTTTTCTTCTTGATGTGTCCTTCTATCTTGATAGTTTGAGGAGTGGTAATTTCGTCCATTGAATTACAAGATATGGTTGGATTCATTTCTTCTTTCTCGATGTGATCTGTCACTTCTTGCACCTTTTTCTTCTTGATATGTCCTTCTATCTTGAGAGTTTGAGGAGTGGTAATTCTTGCCAATGCTTTACAAGATATGGTCTGATTCATTTCTTCTTTCTCTAGGGTGGTGTCCTGGCGTATATCCTCTTCTTTTGATGTTTCTTGATCCTTTTCTTCCTCCTCTTCATATTCTATGTAAAATAATTTCTTCTCAGCACACCTATGACCTTTAGTGCATTTGCTATCACAATTGTAACAAAGCCCTTTTTCTCTTTTTTCTTCCAATTGTTGTGGTGTAACCCTTGTAGGTTGTGGAAGGCTGGGAGAAACAACACTTCCATCTTTATAGTTGTGAGGGATATGCTTCCTGGTTTCCATAATTTTTCTTTCCATTACATCACAAAGCCCTTTTACTCTTTCCAATTGTTGTGGTGTTGCTCTAAAGAAGGTGTTGCTCTTTGTATCCTCATAATGTGCTATCATTTCCTTCGTGAAAACTGACCACGTAACAAGTTTTTTACGAGAACAAAGCCCTCCATACCATAAAAATTGATTTGGTTCTAAATATGAAGATGCAATACATACCTTTTGTAACAATTGTACACCATGTAGATCAAAATATTTCTCCATCTGAAGTATCCAATTTACCGGATCCTTGCCATCAAACTTCCTCATCTTGCTTTTTCTTGATTTTAGGAGCTCGACCTTGAAACGACTGTAACTCTGTACTTTCAGATATTTAAGTTCTGAAATTGTGAACTATAGTAGCCCTCTGTGTCCTCTTTCCAATGCCACCAATCTGATCCAAATTGGATTCTCTAAGAAAGAGTTATGCACAATCTCCGAAGATGACTTGATTATAGGCCTTTCCAGAAGAGAGAAATTGTATGAAGTGCCACCTGTCACTGTTTCAACCTTTGGATCTGAAAAATGCATACAAGAAACTACAGTCCATCCTCTTTCTGTACCTTCTTACGAAATTTCAATCCGATCCCCAGAGAGAAAGTTATGACGATTTTCCCCAGGTCACCTGTTTTGAATGTAATTCAGGAGTCTGCAAAAAGACCAACTTCCTCAGATCATATCTCCGCCAATATCGCGTGAAAAGCTCTGAAATTCAGACCCAAGCTTCAGCGCGATTTCTTCTCAAGTGGGTTTTTTTTGTGACTTCTGAAACGTCACAAAAAAAATGTTATAGCGAAAATTCCACGATGACCTGTTTGGAGCAGCGAAACCCTAGAATCCAAAGCTCTGATACCAAATGTTATGAAACCAGCTCAAGAAAAGATAGAAAAGATAGATCAACGCCTTAGAATTCAACCTCTTCGAGGGGCAACCTCCTTTACATTACATAAATGAACAATTCTTTGATGATACAAATAAAAAGACCTCCTTTCTATATATAGGAGTCTAAGGGGTTATAACATAATGAGAGCCGACATAACAATAATAATGTAAGGGCACAATAATAATAATAGTGGGCTTCTATGGGGCACAATAGTAACAATATGGGCACTACATGGGTACATCAATATAATAAGTGGGTTATACTAATAACAATAAGGGGTTACATTAGTAGTATAGGGGCCTAACAGTATGCTTCTTCTATATGAGTATTTTGAGCTATATCTACCATGCTCCTATATTATAGAAGATATTTCTAACCATGCATTTTGTTTTATTATAAATGCTCCTTCTACATAAGTATTTTGAACTCTATGTACATCATGCTTCTAGATTCTAGAAGATGTCTCTAGCCATGCAATTTTATTCTATTCCTAAAAGCTTCTATCCTACTCAAAACCTTAAAAGAGGACCTTAAGTAAAGAAGTAGACTTAGTCATAGTAGAGATCGGGAGGATCTTCCTTCTTTTGCTTCTTGTCTTCTTCTTTCATTTCATGAGTCACATGAGCTTCTTCCCTTTTTCTTTTGTTGTTTTTGTCCTTGTTTAGTTTAGGACAATTCCTCTTGTAGTGTCCATATTCTTGGCATCCATAGCATTGGATTTTGGACATATCTTTGTTGTTTGTTCTTCGTGGACCAAATTTTCCCTTTCTCTTGCCCAGCAAATGCTTGCTCCTTCGATCCCACATCTTCCTTTGCTTTGAGTCTTGTTTCCTCTATCTTTCATAGAGATCACATTTCACTTAGTGGGGTGGCTTCCTTCTTGGCATATATGCTTGATGTGAAGTTGCCCCAATCCTTAGGTAGAGCATTGAGTACTACGTTGTCATTTCTCTGTCAGACATGACATCCCCTAGCTCTTGAAGTTGATCCCTCATCTCAGAGATCTTCATGAAGTAGGGAGCTATTCCTTCCTTTGATATCTTCATCTTGTACAACTCATTTCGAAATGTATCACTTCTCCAGTTGTGCTTAACGAGAATAGCTCTACTAGTTTATCATAGATTTCTTTTGATGTTTCAAGTTTGGGGACATAAGGAATGATAGAGTCTTTGATGGATTCTATTAGAATCCTTTGAGCTCTTGCCCCATCCTTATTATACTTGGCTAAGGCTTGAGTTTTATCCTTAGATGGAATAGTAACATTCCCTTTGATGTGTTCTAGGAGTTCATTCTCCTTGAGAAGTAAATCAATCCTCTTCTTCCATGCAAGAAAGTTATTGGTACCTACCAATTTATTCCTTTCCTTGCAAAAAAATATTGATGTATATTCAGAAGGGGACATATACTTACTTGATAGATTTTGAGATGTAGTAGACTTGATTTCTCCTTGAAGACTTGATGGCTTGCCTTCCTTAGATCTTGATGTTCTTCAAGTTTCTTTCTCCAAGTGGGCTTTCTTGATGATGGGATTTGGTTGATGACTTGTAGCTTGATTGAGGTCCTTCTTTGATTTTCTCTTCTTGTAGGTGCCTTTATGTAAGGCTCTTCTTGCTTTGTAGTCTTCCTTGATGAAAGATAGATGGTAGACCTTATTTTCCTTTGATGCGATTGAGACTTCTTGGCTAGATGCTTCAACTCTTGCAGATGTCCTTCCTTGATGAGTGTCCTTGAAATGCCTTTTCCTTGATGTGTCACCTTATCTCTAAAACAATGTTGAAGAATCAAAGGCAATTAGGTGTAGTTAGATTCTTCTTGACTTGATAACAATTTGTGAATCACTTTTACAATTATCTTAGCTTGATCTTCTTCTTATTATTAGTGTGTTTTCTTCATCAAACTACTACCAAAAACATAAAGACAATAACACAAATGTTGGCTCTCTGCCAGGGCCAAAACCTCTCTCTCTTAGAGAGGAAAACCCTTTGATAATTTTCTCTTGTTGAAGCTTCTTATTGATCACTGCCAAATCCTAGACCCTTGACTAGGATGTCCTCCAAGCACAAGTCAAGTCCTTTCTCTTTTCTGCATTTGGTTCCCTAACACATAGACTTCCTCCTTCCGACACTTTTCTCCCCAACACTTCATCTTCCCTCTTTTTTTCTTCTCTAGAGATAGACCTTCCTTGAGTGAGCCTTCTAGATGAAATGTTCCTCTTATATCCTTTGCTGAAGTAGACTTCTTCTTTTGCTGACTAAATGAGATCCTTCTTGAGGTATGGGTGTATGACTGTAATGTTGTTCTTCTGCCCTAGTTTTCCCACATGTGTAGGGTACCCTTAGCGAATTAGGGTCCTTTCACCTTCTCTAAAGAGAGAGAATTCTTCGCTTGACTTGGGAGGCCTTGTAGGCCTAATATCTAGCCCAAATACTAATGAATCTTGCACTGAAATGCTACTACTTTTATATCCACAATCTGCCCTCTTCTACCTCACACGTGTGACTCTTTTCTACCCTAGAAATAGTTCCTTTACTTAGTTTTGACTTCCTTCCTTCCTCGCTTTTCTTGGAGACCCTTAGACTTGTCTTTTCCTTCACTTTCCTTGGCTATCCTTCTTCGCTGATTTCAGAGGTGAGTTGAGGGTGTTATGAGGGAGTGGACAAACTCTATATATAGAGGATTATCCCTCCTTTAGGCCAACTTGAGGCCGACTTGCTGACTGTAGGCCAACTTGCCTATTTTTCATTGTTTTGTTTCTTTTGGAGGACGTTGTTGCATGTCGAGGACTTGACTTTGCTTGGAGGTATTCCTTTGATATTTATACCATTTTATACATAGTGTAACATGCCCTCAAAGGGTCTTACATAAATACATTGACTCTTTGACTTCTTAGAAGTACTTAAATATGTGCTTGACCTACTTCAATGAGCAAGAAACCCATTGATAAATACCATAAAAATAATTTCTCTTTTCTTGAATAAATACAAATATCAAAGATACATTTATGAAGACCGAACCTAGTTACACTTTCTTAACATTGGAGAGCTTGGTGCTCTTTATTAATTGTGAGTTCCATACTGACATACATGGTAGATTCCAATGGAAATGTTGGAATCTCCCCTATCCTAAAATCTTGAAAGTTGTTGAGTCTATTAGATCTTGAGTGGGACCTAAAATTCTACTTTCTCCATGATATGAAATCCAATGAGGTTGGAACCACTCTCAAACTTCATGAAACAATTAATGGTAATGTTAAAAATTGAAGTAAAAGGATTTTGCTACTTTTTACTTTGAGAATTTAACATTACCATTAATTACATAACATTAGTAGGGCCCTATGGTTGAACATTAGGCTACCTCACTCTTAAATTAATGTTTAAAGAAATAAATTATGTTCTAAGGGTCCTTAGTGACAGTACAAAACCAATCGGTTCCATACAAAATCGGTTGGTTCTATGAAAAGTGATAGTTCAGTACCAAATTGTCCTTTTCGAATCCATGGCACTAGTTTGCATTATATTTTGCACAAAAACAGTTGGACCGACTAGCTCAATCTAGTACAATTCGATTCTTATAACATCGAATGGCAGTGGCTTGTCTTTGAAGAGAGAGTTGATGGTTACATTCATTCATGAAAGCTAGTATAAGAGGCCGAAAGAATGATTTTTCAACATAAAGAAAGAACCCTAAAGTTCCAAAACCCTGACCCTAAGAGGTGAAGTGCCAAAAGGTTTTTCAGCCCTTAGGTAGTTAGTTGATAAGTCAACTTCTCATAGCTACAACTTTTGCACATAACCATTTGGGGTGCACAATCGCTTATTAGAAAGATCTATCTGAAAAGTACAATTCTTGGCAAGGCTTGGCCATGCCATGAGAACCCTAAGCCCCCCAAATCGCAAAAAAACAACGTTTAGGGCCTTAAAATGGTCATAGAATTTCAGGTCCTGAATAATCATAACAAATCTAACAAACTGGAGAACATGTCGATTTAATGGAAGAGGTAGATGACCACCAATATCCACCTAGATCATTCGATGTGAGTGATTGTTCGACCAAAAATATAAGTACAATGGATTAATAAACCATTACGAAGCTTTTCTAGTGACAAAAAGTTACACCTAAATTGCAGGGTTCGATTATCAAAATACCTTCTCACATGTTGTTAAGATAACATCCATTAGAGTTTGTGAGCCGTTGCGAGCTGTTGCAATAGCCTTTAGTAGGTTTATCACAATACCTTCTCACATGTAGTTAAGATAACATCCATTAGAGCTTGTGAGCCGTTGCAATAGCCTTTAGTCTTCATGTAATATGAGTAAGATATAAAAATAACATTTCAAGATGATTTTTAATAAAGAAATCTATATGAAACAACGAAAGTCTTCATGTAAAATCAGTAAGATATAAAAATAACATTTTAAGATGGATTTTTAATAAAGAAATCTATATGGAACAACGAAAAGGCTACCTACAAAAAGGAAAGGAGTAGAAGGTATGCAAATTTCAGAAGATATGGAATTTAATAGCATGGTATGACGCATATTGATGGGTTTCTCCAACAGGAGGGATACGTCAGCTGCAATGTTTATTTGAATGTCTACCTCAAGCATATCGATGATGGCTTGGCGATCATTTTAACTTTATATGTTGATCATAATATCATTATGAGTAAACGATCTTTAAGATATTAGACCCTTATAAATCTCAATTACCTGCAAAATTTGAGATTACCAATTACTTTGGCATCCAAATTTTAAGAGATAGGAAGAACAAGCACATCCATCTGAATCAAAAGAGACACATTAGGAACATTATCATAAATTTGGGATGGAAAATTACAATTCAATGAAGACTCCAATGGAAGTAGATAAGAAACTTTTGCTGGAAATATGTCCGGAGACATATGACCAAGCCGAATTATATGAATACAGTTCCATATCAGAATGTTGTTCGGAACGTAATGTATGCAAGCGTTTCTAGCAGACCTGATATCGCACATGTTGCAAACATTGTAAGCCAATCTTCCAGCTATCCTGGACCACAGCATTGGGTAGCAGTCAATTTTTTTTTCAAAGATCTTAAAAGAACACTTAAGCACGAAATCACATTATGTGGGAATTCAGAAGAATCTCCAAAGCTCATTATTGTGATGTCGAGTGGACAGGGGACATTGATAACAAGAGATCAACTTCAGTGTACTACTGTTTTATCCTTAGTGAAGGCATAATTTGGGGAAGCAAGAAACAATCGACAGTTTCTCTTTCCAGTGCAGAAGCAAAACACATAGCAACATGTCAAACTGCAAAGGAATTCAAATGGTGGAGAAGATTGTATTGTTGCAGGACACTGGGGTCACTCAAGCCCAACCAATAGTATTGCGGAGTGACAACCAACAGTATTGCAGAGTGACGGCAGCAGATGCATAACCATGACAGATCATTCAAAGTATCATGGGAAAGTTAAGTATATAGGGATACAGTGCCACTTGATTTGCGAATAAATTGATAGGAACATGGTATAGATGGTGTACTGAACAACAGAAATGATGGCAGATGCATTGACAAAAGCATTACCAAGAATCAAGTTCCAGTTTTGCAAAACAGGTTTAAGACTTTAATGTACTAGCTCTTAGTTGAAAAATATTTGATTAGATAGGTGTCAGTCTTGCAGAAAATATACCTGAATAGTTGGGGGATTTTAATTAGCAATTTAGGGCTTTCTGTAATAATAGGCAGCACATCAGATGAATCCAGCGCACATGTACAGTGCTGCTGTAGTCCGTCTGTAGGTTGTAGGTTATTGAGTAAATGCAGGGTCGTTTACGCTGTAGAGTTTTAGGAGTGATCTGTTTCAGTAATTTTTCTATGATGTATCTCTGTTTAGCTGAAGCCGGATGAATAAAAGTTAGCTTCACTGTGTACTGTGAATGCCCTGTTCTGTCTATTTCTGTTTCGATTTTTTAACTAGATCTCACTTTTAGTTTCAAAACTACCTACACTGCAGGTTGGAAACAAGGATCATGAATGAATATTTATTCAACTTGACCTTGTTGTACTTATCAAAACCTCTCTGGAATGGGCATCACCATGCAAACGGCTGGTTGAAATCCAACCTGTTAATGGATAACAGTTCCAATGCTTATGCATTGGTCCGCCCCTTTCTAAGCAGTATGAGCAAATATGCCATAATTTTATTGCACTCTCAAGTTGAATTAAATAAACCGAGATACAGAGCATGACCCGGAGTATATTTAAGATCACTGATATTGCAAATAGTTTTAACATCACGCATGACATCGTCAACAACAGTTATTTCTATGGTATGAATGTTCACAGTTATTTATGAATATGATTACTGTGGATGCTGTGAGAGTTAGTCGCTTCTTGGATTTCTAGTGCAGGAAAGGGGCATCGGCATTCATGTCACTGGAGTATAGACATGGATGCTGCGAGTACCCTTGTTCCACAAGCAATTTTCTTGCACCCAAAGCCAATTCCCTGTTGCCAATGGGGGCCTTCCCATGTTGTTCCAGGATTGTCTGAATAGCGTTACTGAATGCTCCATATGCTTTATTATAATCCCCTGTAGGGCAGGCATCGGCTGATGTCTCGTCAGTTTGGCATCCACTAAATAGAATACCCATATCCGGATGTATACTCTGCTTCCCCTGCTGCAGCCCTTCGTGATGATATTCTAGGTGGCGACCTTTCATATGCGCTTCCAGTACAGAAATCCCAGCGTTGACAAGCCCGTGAACTCTGGAGTTTGCCCTTTCACCAAAAAGATGAAATAGAGCGCTTTTAATTTTATCAGACTCGGTTTCGCCCTCGCCGGTTCTTTCTTTTAAGATTTCCAATAACAAGTCCAATGGTACGAATTTGTCCTTCGAAAAATGCCGGCGTGGCCTTTCTGGGCCTGCTAATGATCTATAAGTGCCATGAACAGGCCTTTCTGGGCCTGCTAATGATCTATAAGTGCCTTGAACAGACCTTTCTGGGCCTGCTAATGATCTATAAGTGCCATGAACAGGTCCGATTTGCTCCTTCTCTTTATCAATTAGGCCTCCGCTGTGACAGGAATCAGAAATCATTGTGAAAGTTGCCCCCAGAGGCACCTCATTAACGATCAATCGGAAGTCCTCATCTGCATCAATGCATATATATCATATGGTCTGATCTGATTGTATCCAGAGAAAACAAAGTGCGAGGAGTAGATGAAATGTAGGTAAATGGAATAAATATTGATGTCCTACAAAAGAACTATTACAGAACGATGGCAATTTTGTATTTTGTTGGAGAAAGTATTGGGAGAAAATTGTGGAGAAATTCCAATGTCTAATTTTTTGGGTGAATATTTTTATCATGGGACCATTGAAATGTTCTTGAAGATGAAGATGAGTGAAGTGTTGACAAAAAAATAAAACATGGCAGTTTTTCAAGCTTGCCCTTTGAAGATAAATCAAATATTCACTATACAAATTAAACATTGCAGTTTCTCTGCATACAATTTTTTCCAGAAATTTTGTTTCCAACATAAATAGATTCAAACTGTGAAAACAATTGCATTCTAAAAGTCTTGAATCTGGAAAACGAAAAGGGATTTTTACAGATCTTATTGTTTCCAATTTATACGTTTGTTTAAACGATCTGAGGTTCAATATATAGAGGGCTGCTCAAATCTACCTATGCTGATATATAGCAATCGAGTACCAAATTTAATTAAAAAATTAAGACTGCAGCATGAGCAGATTAATTGGGAAAAGATGGATGGGAGAGCGAGCGAACCTGTGATAAGCTTCAAATCGCATGGGACTATGCATTCATCATTGCCAGGGGAGTTATGCTTCAGAATGAGTGTGCCGTGGCCGCTGTAGTGAAAGAAAAGCAAGTCTCCGGCATTGGCACGGCGAATCATAGCGAGAAGAGCCGCACGAATGTTTTCACCAGTGGGCTTCGGATATGCCTCGTCTGTGTCGATAAGGAGATGAATGTTATCTCTGGCAAAGCCGAAGCGATGAATGAGCGTGTTTTGCGACCTCAAAGCATCATTTACGCATCCATGGAGTTCGAATTGGGTGTGCGGATAATTGCATCCCACCAACACAGCATACTTTCGTTTGGCCATGCTTTTAATTCTGCCCCGATTGAACAAACAGTTTGATTGAAAGCCAGAAGCAAGAAATTAAGGGCAATTAATTCTGGATCTGAACAAAAGTCTGATTAAAACCCGGCAAACAGTCTCATTAAAAAGCCAGAAGACATATATTAAGGGCAAGGCGGAGCGATTCTGTGGCGCGTCTGAAACACGTTGACCGCAAAAAATAAAATAAAAATGAGTGTTCTGGATGGAGGCATCTCCTGCTTTGACCATGATTCCCGCTATTTAAAATAATCCTCATCTAAGGTCCACAGCACATGATTTCCTCCTACTCTGACTAATCTTTCTATTATTTACTGGTAATAATGAACTTTGAGTCGCTCAACCACGTCTCTGCAGGTTAAACCTCCCCGGGATTGATGCGCACATTATTCTTTATTGCAGCGTAAACGGGAGAATAACAGTGTCGCGTGCATTTTGTGGGTAAATTAACTTCCAGCTCTGACTAAATCTCGTGCGGGTTTTATGTGTTTTTGCATTCTAATGTCGTGCAGGTTTTATGTGCTTTTGCATTTTTATGTGTTTTTTCATTTTTTTGGGTGGAGCGCATAAGGATGGAATTTGATCCGCAAATTGGCCAGGTAAAATATAGTTAATAAATATGTTATACTATGCAAATGTTCCTTTTAAACGCTGAAAATAAATAATATAGTTAGAAAATTTGGTATACCATGTAGATGTTTCTTTTAAATGGCGAAAACCAGCCACAGAGGTGTGAAACCCATTAAATTTAATGGTTTTGAAATTTCAACCTCTGTGGGGCAAGTTAATTGTCAAACTGTTGTAATGGCATAAGAAGGCTATGAGTGTGTCATGTCATTTTCATTTATAAATTTGGACTGAATTATATATATATATATATATATATATTTCACATTAAAATTAAAAAATATTATTTATTTATTTAAATATAATAAAATTTAAATTTATATGAAATTTATAAATTAAATTAACAATTTTATCTATTTTAAATAATATATCATTTAAATGATTATTTTATATTATAATAAGTAAAATTAATATATCATTTAAATGATTATTTTATTTTATATTATAATAAGTAAAATTAATTAATAATAATAATGAATGTAAATTTAATATTATTAATAGAGTTTTAATTCCTACGAAATTTATAATCTATAAATTAAATTAACATTTGTTTTTATTAATGGGCCATCTAAAATTCTCAACTCTTATTAAAAGTCTTTTTACTTGATAATAGTTAATAATTGGCCATCTAAAACCTTTTATTTTTAAAACTCTTTTTAGTCAGTAATAGTAAATGTAAATGTAGTATTAATAATGGATTTTCAATTCATAATAAATCTATAATTTATAAATTAAATTAACATTTTTTTTTATTTTTATAATTCTTTTTATTTAATAATAGTTAATGTAAATTTAGTATTAATAATGAATTTTTAATTTATAATAAATTTTTAATTTATAAGTTAAATTAACATTTTTTTTCATTAGCTTATTCTTTGAAACCCTCCAATCTAGAAACTCTCTCTAGTTGCCTTACCCTTGACCATGGTCAAGGCTATAAGAGTGGGTAGCCTCCCTCTTCTTTCTTTGAGATTGAGGTATACCATTCCTTAATTGCAACAATTAACCAATTAACCAAAACTATACATGCGTGCTTTGTTAAAAATATTCAAGAAGTTCTTGAAGTTCCCATGTCTATATCGCATGTTATATGGCCTCGAAGCTAGCAAACAAATGATTGATTGGAACTTACTAGGTTATGGCCCTCTCCAAATCCCATGACACTTTGGATTCAAAAGTGTTGGCATCCACTGGGTTGGACACCTAATCTGTTAAGGGGAGTCCAAGAGACCTTAGAAGATGAATCCAATGACCATACAATATATTTATATGTAACATCTTTCTAAACAATAAAGTAATTCGCGCTTATCATTCAATTCTTCTTTCTCATTATGTTGTTGTTGCTACAACACCCTCCAAAATTTCACTACATTCTAATTTTGGAGCCTACTTCACCATCATATCTAGTGTTTCTTTGGTCGTCTAGTGTCATTTCAAGTCATTCTATGTGTTTCAAGTGTTCTTCATTGTTCTCATGTGTTGTCACATTTTTTGGAATATCTTTAGTGTACATCACGATCGTAACATCTTTGTTGTTATAAAACAAAAAAATTTGGTCATAGTCACACACACTTCACCTGTTGTACTTGGGGAATGTTTGTAAAGTGGTGTTTTAATGTTTACTTATCATTTTTCAAGCTTGTCTAATTTTTCTTGATGATTTTCTATGTGTCGCACTTGATTTTACATCTAAACTCATCGTGTCCACTTCTTTTCCTATCTTCTAGACTTGGACAAATATTGCTTTCAAAGCAAGCCCATTAAGGCAAAGAGCACATGAGCGCGCTCTGAAGCCTTGATCGAGAATCCTTCATTTTTCGGAAGTGCACCATGCGCCCTTCAAAAGCACATAAAACATTCCTTAAACACCTTCCCCTTCCTTGTACCAAATTGCGCCCTTTGAAGAAGTGCACCCTCCTTGAGCGCATGAGCGCACCCCGAAGGCCTTAAGCTCCACCCTTCAGCCTTCCGCAATGCGCCATGCACCCTCTTGACCCTTTGAGCGCATGAGCACACTCTGAAGGCACGAACCTTCATCCTTAAGCCTTCGGACTTGGACCATGCACCCTCTTCGGTCTCTTGAGGATGCGAGTGCAATCCAACGGCATGAAGCTTCATCCTTCAACCTTAGGACTTGTGCCATGTGCCTTTCTTGGTTTCTTGAGCGCATGAGCGGACTCTAAAGGCACGAAGCTTCATCCTTTAGCCTTCAAACTTGTGCCATGCGCCCTTCTTGGTTTCTTGAGCACATAAGTGCACTCCAAAGGCATGTAGAGCTCTCCATCCTTCAGCCTTCAGGATTGTGCCTTGTGCCCTCCTTCTCTCCCTTGAGTGCACAATGCACTTGGGAAGCTCAAAGCCTTCTTCTTCATCCTTCAGACATGCACTTGCATCCTTCCTTGATTGTCTCTCTCTCTCTTGAGCGCATGAGCGCATGCTGAATCCCCAAAGCCTCTTCCCTTCAACCTTTTGAAGTGAGCCCTTGCACCCAGAAGCTCTCTTTCTCCTTCCAAGCACACTGTTAAGGCATTGCTAGAAAATCTTCATGAAACATGTTAGAATAGGATATTTTCAGGATGATGGTTACTTTTCATGAGTGATTGCAGTTACATAGGAACAACATGGAAAACATGCATGAGGAAGATCATGAAAAGAAGGCATCTAAAGGAAGCACAAAGAAAAAAGAACACATTGAAGACTTGATGATAAAAGCACCCTAAAGACTTCATAAGATTGAAGACCCTTCGAAGGGTGAAGAACATCAACAATTAGAAGCTCCATCCAGAACAAAGACACAAGTGGCATCCATGTCACCATTGAAGAAAGCTCCATGTCATCAGTTACTATTAGTCCTAGGCATCAAGAATAGTGGCTTGTCATGTCTCATCACATGATGATGTGGAAATTATGATGTAATCAATTGTAAGACAAATAAGTGGAAGTCCAAGAGTCATATATGGACAAAAGAGACATACAAGTAAAAAAGACATGTAATACCAAGTGTCATATGTAATTCCAACAGTCATTTGGAATTCCAAAGGTTGTAGAAGTCCCAAATATCATTAGGAGTTGGAAATTCAAGAGTCATGAGGATTGGAAAGGTCATGCCTCGAGTTATAAATGGACCCTCATTACTCATGCATGGGAATTTTAACCTTGGCTTGTCCCACAAGACATTAGAGAGACAAAGTCAGAACTTTTGCGGAGCAAGTAGCGACTCTAACACTCCACTATTAGAGCTACTGATGTTTATTATATTTATGTATCTTGGGACTTTTTCTTAATGTCGAAGCCTTCTGGACCAACACATTTTCACACATGGATTGCGAATATTTCTAAGACTATTCTTTGAATGTTTATGGTTCATTTTTTCTTTCATCTATACTGGGGTAATTGAACTATTTCGGTGACTTCAGTGCTTCGTGTTGGTAATGTGTTGTAATTTTATAACGATCATCACAGCCTTGTGAACCATTTCGCTTGATGTTAGAGGAATATTTCTCATTTACGTGCATCTCCATTAGGGAAGTACTATTAATTCTCTCTTAGAGACTCACTTTATTTCCCCCATTCGTAGTAATAGAACCATGATACATATGCAATCGAACATTCCCAAGGCACACTCGCTTGCTCATTCAAAAGGACATTTTTGCTTCTCTCTCATGCTGACAGCTAAAGCCAAGGCATATATTTAAGTAAATGGAAGCCATTCCATATTCCGGATTGGAATCCTACACCAAACGGTTTGAGGTCTAGTTGGGACCTTATGTCGGGGAGATCCCATATATGTTGGTGGTATCCAACACCATCAACATTATGGCACTAGAAGGAGGGTCACATGAGAAGTTGTACCCATTGAATCTATTTTGAATCTCCTATGTTAAATGGCTCTTTCCCAATTCGTAATCCCAGAGTGTTTTTCTAATCTACCTCCTATAAAACTTTCAATCTTCACAAAAATTGTTGATGCCTTGTCTCAATTCAAGTTTAATGGTCATGGTGGTACATTTTTTTATGATTTTCTTGGGTTTTGTGAATATCCTGAAATCGATGATGACTATGTCATGTTCATTTTGTTCACCCTCACTCTTGAAGGTCGTGTTAATCATTGGTGTCATACCTTACCATCTGATTCCATTCATTCTTTTCGTTAATTTCTTAAGAAACTTCATCAAGCTTTTGATTGGTATGATTACCAAGATGTTTACAAAAGAATCAATCAACTTAGAATGGAGCCTGATGAATCAATTAAGGATTTTTCTAAAAGATTCCTTCACTTATGTTACGAGTTTCTTGAAGAAGATATGGATTGGGATTTCTTTAAGCAAAAGTTTGAGCATTTGGTTCAGATTTGTTTGAATCAGTGTGAATCTAAACCTCCAGATGTTCCTGTTTCCCCAACTTTTGTGAACCGTGAGACACATTCAATTTCAGAAGAGGAACATACTATTCATTTTTTCCTTTTCCTCCTCCTTTTCTAGTACCAATTTGGGTGCCTCCCTGTAATAATATTGAAGTTGGGAAATCTACAAACCAAATTCCTAATCCATCTCCTCGACTTCCTTCCACTTTTTGTGATCCAAATCTGATGAAGGAAACCTTGGAATGGTTCATGAAGCCTATGGTGAAGAATAATCCTTCCATTCCTCAAGATGGTATTGATGCTCATAACTGTAGTCTCGAAGTTGATTTGGATTCCTATCATCCTTTATCATCTTATTCTCATAACTTCTTGCTGCTTGATTTGCTTGATTCTCAATTTTCCAATCTAAACAATGATCAAGAGAAAGGTAGACACTTTTCACAGGTAAAGGAGAAGGAAGGTGAGGATTTATTTGATATTTCTTCTCTTTTTCAAAATTATCCATGTCAAGATAATGTTCTTCCATCCCTAGTTGATTTAGAATCTAAGAATCTTGTTGATGAATCAAAGGAAGGTAATTTTCCTCATCAGTTTGAAGTCTTGGACAACCATCATTTTGATGATTTTGATTCTATTGATAAGCATGATGATGGTTTCCCAAGTGCATCATTCAATATTTCGATTTCTGAAGAATATTTTAATTTGGTAGATTTATATCTAGAACTTAATTCAGTTAAAGAAAACTTCCTCATGGAAGCTTCTTCTTCAACCCTTCATGCCTTGTGTCCAATTATTTATATGTCTTTCTCCTTGGATCTCCCTCCCAATAAGAAAAAAATTGAAATGTCACAAGGTAGTAAGGTCATCCATGATGAAGAAGTAAGTAATAAATTTATCAATTATCTTTTCCATTCCTTGTCATTCCCAATTTTGCATGAAGAAAATTCTTCTATCCAGGTTACTCATGAAATTTGTCTGATCAATCCATATTTACATGTGCAATTGGAAGAACTTTATGACTTGGGTAATCTATTTGTTGAATTTAACAGCCCCGAGTTAAAAATCCATGTAATAAAGTTAATAAAGGTAAAACAATAACCAATGACATGGGACACATATTCCAAGTTGAATATTGGGCAAAAACATAGTGATGGGGATCACTTGTCATTAATTAATGGCTATGGAAATTGGCAAAGGAAATGGCAAAGGATTGGAAAGGCATGAGGCATTAATTGGCATTTTATTTATGAAAATAATGGAAAATAGGAGGAAAGGAAGGTGAAAGGTCACAGGTTTCATGTGAGGAGGAAAATGAAGGAAAATAATGGAAAATGAAGTCAAATAATGGAAAATGAAGAAAATAGAGGCCTCAATGATAAAAAGGCTTATGAGGATCAGTTCATAGCCTTTTGTTAGTTTTAGCTTAGAGTTCTCTCTTATGTTCTCTCTCTCATACTCTTGGACACTTAGAGTTTTCTTGGAGCACTCTTGGAGGAGTGTGGCATGATTGGGATTTGGAGCAAGAAGGCAAAGGAAAAGCAAGAAATTGCAAGATGACAATGAGATCATCAACTATATCGAGTTTCTCTTATAGGTAACGAATTGCATGTATGATTTCATTGCTAGTTTTGGCATGCATGGCACATGCATGTGGTTTCTTGGTTATGATATGTAATTCGCATTGAGGAACGCCTAGATTGACAATGGTTTTTCCTAGCCCTTCCATTTCCTAGATAGCCATGGTGTTGTGGGTTTTATCCTTGTTTTATTGTTAGTTCTCATGTTCCTTTGTCTATGGGTTGAGCTAATAGTTCTTGGAGCCTTGGTTGGACAAATTATTTGGAATCCCTATAAAAGATTAGGTTGAGTTACTAGTCCTGGAAGCCTTGGTTGGATAAATGCTCTGGAGCCCAATGACAGCTGTGATTTGAATTGCTAGCCCTAGATGCTGGGTTGGAACAAACGCTTTGGAGCCCTGACAACTTGGGTAGAGACCAATCTAGTTATGGTCACTGATGTCTGATCATGAGGTGGAATCATTAGTGGAGGTTTGAGGCGATTTGTCCTCTAGAAGCCTTGGTTTCTTGGTTTATTCCATGAGATCCCACATTCATTCTTGGAATATGTGACGTGGTTGATTGGTTGAAAAAGAGATTTGATTTAGCCTAATCTATGGTCGGGTGGTACGTGGAAGTCCCTGGCATGGTTGGAATTGCATATGTTAATAAAAGCTCTTTACCTCTTATGTTTTATGTGTAATTTTTCTTGTTATTATGTGATCTTAATGTTTGTTATGTCATTATTAATCTATTGGTTATAAGTATGGTTTTATGATATTATTGAGTTATGGCTCTCATCATGTTTTGGTTAATAGATGATGTCTTAATGAACGTGTGACCTAATAGATGATAATTCAACTATTATTAGAGGGCATCAGAACCTCTTAATGATTTTCAGATAAGTATGAAGTCCCTATGTTCAAATATGTTGTTATGATTTGTACATTACATGTTCATGATGTGTTTGAAGAAATGTATGTCATAGTTACGATGAGTCAGGCTAGGTCCTTATTCAATTTTTTCATTGGAGGCCTTATGTTATTATTAATCATTTTTATGAGTTTCATCAAGTTCTGGGCAGAGGCCTGAGTCCTAGCCCTGAAAAAGTGGCTCAAAATTCGAGATTATTGGCACAGAATTGCCTGAAAAGACTACAACTGCATGGATGCCTTGTTGTGGGAGAAACTAGAGGGTTACATTTGCTTGGATGGCTTGTCACAGGATTGAATCGGGGCCTAGTTTAGTCAAGAAGCAAGTTAGTTAGGAATTAGGCACCTGTAGTGGTTGGTTATCCCATGGGGGCCTTGTAGCTTCTAAGGAAGGTAAGTTTGGTTTGATTTTGTCGATTCCACTTCCTTAAAGTGATCTAGGAGATTTATTCATATCATTGTAACTCTTCGTCACATATTTACACCAATGTGCTGGTTAGCTTGGGTAAGTGTGGGAGGAGGGTGTTACAGAGTGGTATTAGAGCATGGTTCGACCCTTGGACTGGATGGGAAATATGTGTTTGTCGTGCATACATGTCGGTTGAATGTACTCACTTATTGTGGCCAACCATATAGCTTTTAGGACATTTAGATTTAGTTGGTAAAATAAGTATCTCAATCCACTATGATCACTCATCAATACAAACATCCTGCTAAGAAGATAATGCCTCCACATCTTCAAAGCATGGATGATCACTGCCAGCGCAAGATCATATGCAACATAATTCTTCATAACATACAAATTTTCCCTCCTGCATCAAGACTCCACCAATTCCTCTCTTGTAGGCATCTGTACATACCATGGAATGTTTATCCGGATCCACAATCTTTAGAATTGGAGCATTTGTCAACAACTACTTTAATTTCTCAAAACTTGTTGCACATCTGTCCATTAAAATTTCTTACCTTTCCCTTACAATGATGTAATAGGATAAGAAATCAGTGAGAAGTTCCTGATGAACCTCTTGTAATAACCTGCAAACCTATTGTAGCTGTTGCGACAACACCTCCAAAAATCCCCATAAACATAAAATTTTTAGACCCCCTACATCAAGCCTAAGCTTCAGCCTCGTTAGGCCCTTCACAAAGTTTCGTCAGTGTTAGTAAATCTGAGGGAATTACGAATTTTGGCTAAGTTAAACCAAGTCGCAACTCCATGAGATAAAACCGGGTCGCATAATCGCAATGTGACTATAGCATATACCCACGACCAAGACAACCCTTGCGACCTTGGCGACCCGCCAGTCGCAAGGTCGCAAAGTCACACTCCCGACCGCCTATATTCCACACGACCATGCGACTCCACGACTCGCAAGGTTGCAAGGTTGCAAGTCCGCGAGATCGCATTTCTGATTCACATCTCCCAACGCGACTTAGCGACCATGCAACTCTGTGACTTGCAAGGTCGCAAGATCGCATTCCCGATTCACATCTTCAAATGCGGCTTTGCGACCCCTGAGTCGCAAGCGACCCTTGAGTCGCAAGGTCACACTTTACCTCCTCGCAACCCTTGCGACCTCCACACATGTGATGATTTTATAAATAGGAGGGCACCCTGGTCGCATTTTACAGAGCTCTGTTGGTCGCACCAGAAGGCATAAATCTCTCCGACCAAATTTGCACCACGTCAGACTCTGGTAAGTAACAGTCACCCCTCCTGCAATGATTATTTTCTTCCAAATGGCATAAAATGCATCTGCTGACCTCTGGCTTACATCCTGCCCTAGGTTTTTGCTCGTTACTTAGCTCTCCTCCCTAGTTGTGCCCCATAAATCACCTTGACCTTCCCCTACTCTTTCACTCCTCCTTACACCTATTCCTCCTAGTTAGACCAAGAAACCGAAGTCTTATCTTTTTGAAAGTGACCCAGGTCCCCCCAAGTCATCCAAAAGCCTCCTCTGGGAAAATCTGAACCTTAGTCGCATGCCCCGTGGCCACGATATCCTTCTCGCCACGACTCCGCGACCTTGCGACTTCCCTTTCCTGCGACTCCACGACTCCCCATTCCCTACGACCTCCTACCTTCGCGACCTCACGACTCCTCTCTCCCCGTGACCTCCTACCATTGCAACCCACAATCTTCCCCTTCGCATCTCAACCTCACAGTCACACCCGACCTATGGCCTTGATGGCATTATCACATCAGATACCTTGTGACTCCCTCATTCCTGCGACCTCCCTTTCATTGGCTAAGTTTTCTTTTGGTATTTTCAGTTTATGGTTATGCCATCTCTCTCATCGTGGGATTGCATTTTTGACATGCCAGGTGATGTCGAGCTCGAGTGCATATCCATTTCCTCTTTTGAAGATGAGATGGCTCATCCAACTAGTAGAACAGCTGAAGGTGCATCAGGAAGCAGGACATGGGAAACAAATCCAGACAAACAGCCGCCTATCTTCGCAGATGCGGAGTGCAACATAAGTAATACCACCAGGCTCTCCTGGTATGAGATCTACGAAGAATTTTCTAAGAGGGATATCTCGGAGACACAAGAGGACTTTCACGTATATATCAATGTCAAAAAGTCAAGGTTACATAAAGTGGCAGCTCATCCACCAATATTCCAGTGCACTAAAGTCATCAAATGGGTTTTACAGTGCACAAGCACAGAAGATTGGATGATTCGGGGTCATGATGGGGTGCCTATAGCTACCATTGCTTCCTCGAATATCAACGCCTACTATAAATTGCCTAAAAAGCAACATATTTTTAACACCAAGTGGCTCACCGGATTCACTACCCCGACGAAAGACATCTTGAGGAATTGGTGGCAAGAACCTGTGAAGTTCTGGGTCAGGACAGATCAGGCATACAAGACTGAAGGGCTACGTAGGGTGTATCAGTTAATCGTTGCAATGATGTGTCGACTATATGGCAAGGCAGACTGCGATGTGTTTTATGGCACATGGGTTCCGCTCATGTATGCTGTAGAGCTGTAACTAGGGTCTCTCACACCGCTAATTATTCCACATTAATAAGTCAATCCGGGAACGTTTTGTTATTGCAAGAAGTAGCTCAATCCGAGGCTATTTGTCCGAGTAATGCTTAGTAGTACAGTGTTCAGAAGATCCAAAGGAAAACAGATGCTAAGCTGTAACTAGACTAACCCAAAATATGAAATCACACAAAACAGTTGATCAGTCAAGGGTACGGGAGCAATAACCCATCCCTCTAGAAACTGATTAAAGAAGGGAAATTAGAGCATGGACTTATAGGTCTGGGAGCTAAGTAGCGTCTTGCTGAGGCTCACTACAGCCTTAGGCCTTCTCTCACACCAAAACAACAAAGGCAGGTAAATGAATCAGCGGAGAGTAAAATGGAACAGCAAAACGGAAATGGGACAGCAGTAAATGGAACAGCAGTAAAATGGAACAACAATAATCAAATGGAACAGCAATCCTTAATGATTTATGGAACAACAACCATCACCTGTATGTACATGTTCTACACTAATATAGCAATCTGAGAATATTGGATGATATAACTATGTTTCTAAACAGAATGACGCTACTCTCAAATCCCACAAATATTGTTTCACATAAATCCAATGACAGTAACATTCATACCAGCACTCTGTTACAGAAATGGCTAAATAAAGATACAATTCGACCCTGTGTAAATCCAATTATACAGTGCAGAGTCCTTACATGGAGAGATCATTCATTCATTGATCATAACAGAGCATAGCGTATCATATAAAGAATTTATCAGATTGCTAAGTAATAAAGATAAACAAACCACACACAAATCACCATATAATGATACAAAAGCAAGTGTCCTTCGGAGCCGGGCCCTTAGCTGCCAATGGTACATCGCCTTAGATTACTCCAGACGCAGAGACGGAATAAACACCAAGTCTTTTATATTAATCATATCCACAAAAGTATAACAAAATCAGGTCTCAGTGAGACTCAATGATTAAAGTTTGTTCTGGAACTGTAAAATTACAAAAACAATCGTCCTCTTGCTTAATGATGCTGTGCCATTATATAAAAGAAATGACGGAGATATCTAGATAATCATAGATAAGTAAAGCAGCGATCCCTGAGGATCAAAGATCCTGAGGGATTCGCTAATCGTTCAGTCTTTCTTGCGTTCGCCGAGCCGGTATCCCGCATTCTTTTCCTGGACTATTCAATTCTGATTTTGCTTGATCGTGTCCGCATCCGGTTCCCTACTAGAGGAACAACAGTTATTTTTCCTCTGCTTCTCGCTTTTGGACGGGAACTCCTTGCTCGCACGTCTTCCTGCATAGAAAATGTCAATTATTAGCACTTGAGCTTCCTTTGTCTATTTTTGCATATTTTATCAAAATCCTTTATCTTCTTTGAATTCCTAATGCAGAAAAGGTTACAATTATTATTGAAAAACCACTAGATTGCTTGTCAAAAGCATACCTTCCAAGTCCTCCACACACCCCCCTGCTTACCCTGTTTCATGGCCTCATGAAAACATTACAGTTGACATGCAAGGCGGTGAGAGAATAGGCCGGAGAAGGGATCTCGTGAGGAGGCTGACAACTGTGATGAGCAACTAGATTATCAAAGAACCGATCTATTTGATCTGCAGGCATCTCATACAAGGCCTGATATCCGGGTGCAGGGTGCCAAATAATTGGACTACGAAATCGATACCCCAACCAGGATGGCCCTGCTTGCAGAATCCGTTCCCCATAAAGGTTCAATCGGCTGGCAGCCAGCTCAAAATTCTCAAATTTGAATGGTTCCCTGAGCTGGATGCTTGGATTAGAGGTCCGGTATCGAAATTTTGCAGCATCGATGGCAAGATCTTTAATAGTCAGGAAATATTCCAGACCCTTTCGGATCAAGTCTTCGTGCATGGGTCCTAATATCTCGATGACACCTGGGATCCTCATAAGACTCCTATGCTCTCTCCATAGCGTCACTGGGTTTTTAGGTTCAGCTCGTATCCACAAATCTAGGCTATTTTCTTGTCTCTGAAAGGTGTTATAAGCTCTGAGCCATTTCAGCTGATTAACCCCAAATGAGATGAAGGCTTGGAATTGTATATCGCCAACAAAAGGGCTAGGATTTAAATCAGTTTCCTGGTCTAGCACAAGGTTGTGCAAGTAAAACTCGCACAATAACCTTTGAACCTTAACCCCATAATGCTTGCAACAGTCTATAAAATCATTAACAGTGTTGATGTGGATAGGTGCTCCTGCCCTAACGACTTTTATTTTCAATCTCAAATATCTTTCAAGCAAAAATAAAGCATAATTTTTAGCAGGGGCCCTACAAGTCAAAACGTCATTATATAAGGAACACACAGTGTCCATCTGCTTAACAACACTATCTAATCGACGAGTTACCTTAGCAACCTTTTCTTGTTCCTTCTGCCATCCCTCAAAGGCTTGGCTTTCGGATTGACTAATACTCCGAAGTTGCTGTTGTAACTCTTCGTATTTCTCTCGGGGGATTGCTTGCTCTCTTAGTTGTTCAGCTTCTTGTTGGGCTTGCTTCATCATCCTGTGCAAGGTTCTCGTTTTTGGATCCTTTTTCCATTGAGCTGTAGAGGCCGGGAATTTTGCCTGAAACTTTTTATTGCGTTGTTTAGAGTTCAGAACCCGAATAACCCCTGAGGGTGGTGCCTCTGTTTGGATCCCCTTATTCTCTTTCTCTTTCTTGACATGAATGAAAGGCTGCTGAGGTCCCCCTGCCATTGGAACATCTTGCTGTTCTTCTCCCTTAATTGGAATGTCAGTTTGTTCTCCAGGGTCAGATGGAACAGCAGTCTGTTCCTCTATGTTATTTGGAACAGCACCCTGTTCCTCATTATCATTTGGAATAGCAGATTGTTCCTCGACAGTAGGTCTCCTGATGGGGTTTCGACCAACAAAATGGGTTCTTTTCCTCGGGGTTTTTGCTGTAGTGGCCCTCCTCCTTTTCCTTGTGGTCCTTTGTATTCTCAAATTGGCTTTGAAAATTCGAATTTGCTGCCGGAGCCTGCCTATAGTGCCCAACAACCTCTGCTGTTTCTTTCTTAATTTCTTAATTTCCTTTGCCTTGGCAGAGGGTTTGGCCCTTAAGCCCGCTCTTTCTTCATCTGGGATATCTTCCGGCGTCCTGGGGACAGACTGTCCCTGATTGTTGTCTTCAATTTCATTATCATAACCAGGCAGGTTTTCTTCTCCTGCCTTTTCTGCATGTACTTCCTCGGGTAGTTCTTCCTCTGCGGGACTGTCAGGGACGCCTGCTGTGCTGGAGGGCTGGCCATATTCCCCCATATTGGCTAGAACTGCTGCCAATTCCTCCTCACCTATAGGGTCCTGCGACGGGCTACCCCCTGGCTGTGCTATTTCTTCTTCTTGATTGCCCTGTTCGGTAACCCTTTCTTCCTCAGAGTGCTCATCTTCTTGGTTGTTCTGTTCGGTGGCCATTTCTTCCTCAGAGTGCTCATCTTCTTGGTTGCTCTGTTCGGTAACCATTTCTTCCTCTTCCGGTTGGCCAGTCCCGGGCCCTGATTGCTCAACATTTCCTTCGGAGGATCCTCCTTCTGATTCTGGAGGTTCGTCCGCAATTTCAATTGGCTGGGCCGTTGTTCCCTGAATTCTTTCCAACCTTCCTCGTATCCGGGCCAGCCGAGCTGACTTCCTTGGTCTCTCAGGTTGGTCGGGTGTGCCAGCAGGTTCTCTAGGTTCCTCTGGTCGTTCTGGCGTATCGGAAGGTTGTTTCCGTTTTGAAGCGGCATGTCTTTCTGCTGCTGACTCCTTGCGTTTCTCTAATCGTTCCGGCGTGCTAGAGGACTGTTCAGGTTTTGGGGGTGGTGCAGCCGATCCTCCTTCGACTATTACGATCAGTTCCTCCCAAGTGCTTTGATGTTGAGTGAGACTGTGGCTCACTATCAACCGAATCAGCCCATGGTGGCTAACGACTGCATCTATGTGCTGGGCCTTTCTCAGGTTTCGGGCCGCGTCATGTAGTAGCGAATTTAAAAGTGCAGGGAGATTTATAGAACATTTTCCTTTTAAAACAGCTAAAAGTTTCAGGTGACGAGGTCTTACCACGTCTTTTCTCCCTTCGTAGGTGATATAACTTTGTACTGTCTTCGCTAGCTCGGTCCAGGGTTCCCCTAGTGTTGCCGGCATAACTCCTTTCCCTTTGACTGTCAAGCTTTGGCCTTCGTCCTGGAAAATTTCCATAGCTTTTTGTAATCTTTCCTTCTTCAGCGTCCATATGGGTCCAGCAGCTGGTAATCCTGAGACTTCTGCGATGATATCCTTTGTAACCGCTATCCGCTTTCCTCCTACTATGGAGTAATTTTCCTGCAAATTCTGCAGGAATTCCAACGCCACGGCTTCATTTGATTCTTGCAGGCGGCTGAAGTAATTCAACCATCCTACGTTTTCCAGGATTTTGCGAGCAGCAGCGGAAACTGTCAGCTTGTGAGGTTCGCTTCGGACCGTCTTTCCGCCCATGATTCTACTCAGAAATGGAACAGCAACTGCTTGCGGTGTTTGCGACGCAGAGAGGATGATCACCGAGCATGCAACGAAAAAAGAGATCGTGGATGGCAATTTCCGTAGAATGGAATCATCATACCGTTAAACCATGCCATTCCTTCGTACATTATTTCGCCCGAATGGTGTGCAGCCACGTAATCATGGAGTAATGAGATTACCTTCCCCCCGCGATCTGATAGGCTGTCCCCAGCCGTCAAAGAGAGGAGCAGCAGCCAGTCGGAGGTCCAATCATAAAGTACAGCATATGAAATTATGCCATGTTTTAGAAAAACAACGAAATGCCGAAACCGAGGCAAAAAGGTAGATCGCGTTTTATATAAGAGCCTGCGTGATATAATGAGGAGCTAGGGGATGGGACGTCTGTCAAGCGTACGAAGTCTCCAGCGGTCACTGTCAGTTCCGTTGCCATGATTGGTGGTAATGAATATTCATGCGATATATACATCGGGTGTGACATATGATCTTTGCAAAGGATAAGAGACAGAAAAATTTAATATCATACTTGTTGGTGTAATTATTACGACTTCTATGCCATTAACAGAGCTCTGCCGCCAACAGGTGTTCATAACCTTGGCAGAGTTGTTTATTTCACCCTCCGGAACCATGATCCTTTGTGTATATTCTAAAGAGTGCTTTGTCAAAATGCAGGCCATTATGCTGGCTTGGTAACCAGATAGCCATAATGCCATTCACAAGGTAGGCGCGAAACGTGGTCAGGCCGGCTCGCGATGAGACCCCCTGTTCCAAGGTTTGCTTGTTAATTTACCTTCGGACCATATCCCTAGTGTGGTGGCCGTTATGGGAATGCCACTTCGCTTCTATCCTTATGATCATGGTAGGCCGACTCTTAATGAGACCCCCTATCCTGCATTTGACAATTTTCATATTTTGTTTTTGTTTTCTTTTGCAGAGCACCTCTCTTGTTTATTTTCACATAAGGGTGGTTCCGCACTCCTTAAGAGCGGGGAATGGTGGAAGAAGTCCTATGATCCCAACAGATAGATAGAAATCGTTCGTTCTTACTCCTAAGTAATGATCAAGAAAGATTTTTAGGGGAATCGTCATGATAAAGATCACCAACCAGGGTACCGGTAAATGACAATGACAGCGAAGATGAAAAGTTCACGTCCCTCCTCTTGTCCTCTTATACATACTGGCTTCATAGTGATAGCGATTTATGATGTGCTAATTTCGGTATATCATGGTTTATGTTCATCACATAAGTTCATTGCTGTATCTAAAAGATTGAGGAGACATGGGGGCAAAGCATCCTCCATAAGGGCAAAAACATGTCGATGGCATTCCTGAGAGAAGAATTCATTCGTAGGATACCATTTCTTTGAGAGGAACAATGGAAAATCGCAAATGCTGTTCCTTTTGAGAAAGGAACAACAAAGACACTCAAATGCTGTTCCTTTTGAAAAGGAACAGCAGACACACTCAATTGCTGTTCCTTTTCGCAAAGGAACAACAAAAACACGCAAATGCTGTTCTTTTTGAACAGCAGAATCACACAGGTGCTGTTCCTTTTCGCAAAGGAAGAGCAAAAACACACAAGTGCTGTTCCTTTTCGCAAAGGAACAGCAAAAACACACGAGTGCTGTTCCTTTTCGCAAAGGAACAACAGAAACACACAAAGGCTGTTCCTTTTGAAAATGAACAGCAGAATCACACAAGTGCTGTTCCTTTTCGGAAAGGAACAACAAAGACACACAAGTGCTGTTCCTTTTCACAAAGAAACAACAGAAACATGCAAAGGCTATTCCTTTTGAAAAGGAACAACAAAATCACACAAGTGCTGTTCCTTTTCGCAAAGGAACAACAAAAATCACAAGTGCTGTTTCTTTTTGCAAAGGAACAGCAAAAACACACAAATGCTGTTTCTTTTCGCAAAGGAACAGCAAAAACACACCAGTGCTGTTCCTTTTCGCAAAGGAACAGCAAAATCTCACAAGTGCTGTTCCTTTTCGCAAAGGAACAGCAAAAACACACTAGTGCTGCTCCTTTTGCAAAGGAACAGCAAAAACACTTGGAATACAAGCAAAAAATCAAGAAAACATATATACAAGATGTTATGTACAAGTTATAAAAATGAATTTCTTAAATTATAGGTGAGGAAGATTTCGCTTCCTCTCCTAAGATTTCCATATCAGTATCTTGTCGTAGCTGCTGACAGAAGGATTCCCGAGTGAGTGGCTTTCGATAAAGGCGAACTCGGTGGCCATTTACTTTGAATGCATATCCAGAACCGTCAATTGTGATCAGGGTAAGGGTCCCATTGTCATGTACCTTCTGGATTTCGTATGGTCCTAACCATCGAGTCTGGAGTTTCCCCGGGAAGTCCTGAAACCGAGAGTCGTATAACAGAGCCCAGTCTCCTTCATGAAAGACTTTATTCTTGATAAGTGCATCATGCCATTTAGCTCGCTGTTGTTGAATCGATGCTGTATTTTGTAATGCCGAGAACCTGATTTCGTCCAATTCATTAATCTGCTGTAATCGATTGATTTGTGCCTCACTTAGATCTAGGCAGACTTCCTGTGCAGTTCGTAGCGTTTGGATTTCGAATTCTATGGGGAAAATTGGCTGCTTTCCAAACACTAATTGATAAGGTGAATAGCCTGTAGTACTTCTCCATGTGGTTCTGTAGGCCCACAGTGCCTCGGGTAGTCGAGTGGCCCAATCACGCCTATGCGATGCAACGGTCTTTGTTAAAATTGATTCTATTACCTTATTACTACTTTCTACTTGCCCATTTGCCTGCGGATGGTATGGTGTAGTGATCTTATGTTGGACATGATAATTGTTAAGTGTTGCGGCTAATTTATTTCCAACAAATTGTGGTCCACCATCGGTGATTAGTTCTCTCGGAAGTCCATAACGTACAAACAAATGGAACACGAATTGTATCACAGAGTCTTCTGTAACCTTAGGTAATGATTCGGCCTCGACCCATTTAGTAACATAGTCTGTCGCCACCAGAATGTATGTCCTCTGATTTGATGATGGATTAATGGGCCCAACGAAGTCCAGAGCCCATCATTCAAATGGCTCATTGACCAATTGTGGTCTCAGAGGCATTTCATCGGCTTGGCCAGGTCTTCCTGCTCGCTGGCAGCTGTCACAGGCTTGTGCAAATTTTTTCGCATCCTTGAAAATTGTAGGCCAATAGTATCCCGTCTGCAATACTTTATGTGTTGTTCCTTTTTCAGCGAAATGTCCCCCGCATGGCTCGTCATGGCAAGCTTTTAGAATGTTGAAGATTTCGTCTTCTCGAATACACCTTCTGATTTGCATGTCTGCCCCTCTATGGAACAAATGGCCTCCAATCCACGAAAACCGAGTGCTCTTCTGAACAATCTGCTTACGTTCCTGAGGGTTTAAGTGTTTTGGTAGCTTACCGACTGCAAGGTAATTGGTGACATCAGCATACTAGGGTGTTCGAACAGCAACAGCAAACAGGTGCTCGTCAGGAAATTGATCTTCCACTGCTGTTGTTTCAATTGCTTTCGGTATTCGTGAGAGGAAATCAGCTACAGGGTTCTCCTTGCCAGGTCGATCCTTGATTGTGATGTCGAACTCCTACAATAAGATCAACCATCTGGTTATTCTAGCTTTCGTAACAGGTTTATTTGCCAAATATTTGATAGCAGAATGATCTGTATATAACACAATGGGATAGCCTGTGATATAATGTCTAAATTTGTTAACAGCATGTATTACAGCCAGGAATTCCTTTTCAGTAACAGTATAATTGAGTTCGGCAGAGGATAAATTTTTGCTGATATAGTAGATAGCATATGGTCTCTTATCCTCTTCTTGCCCTAGGACTGCACCAATTGCTGTATCCGAGGCATCAGATGAGATTTGGAATGGCAAATTCCAGTTTGGTCCTCGAAGGACTGGGGCTGTTGATACAAGCTTCTTCAATTCCTTAAAAGCCTGGTCACATGTTTCTGTCCACAAGAAATCAACATTGCCAGTTAAAGCATATAGAGGTGCAACAATACGTGAGTAATGTTCTATAAATCGTCTGTAATACCTAGAAAATCCAAGAAAACTGCGTACCTCCATTTGAGTAGTGGGGGTAGGAATAAGCAAAAGAATCTGGATTTTAGCCGGGTCTACTTGGATGCCAGCTGCTGAGATATAGTGCCCTAGAATGAGCCCTTCTGTCATCATCATGTAACATTTTTCGTGGCTCAGACAAAGTCTGGTAGCGATACAACGTTGTAGGACTTTTTCCAGGGTATCTAGAGCTGGGTCAAAATCATCTCCATATGGTGTAAAGTCATCCATATACACTTCAAGTCCATCATTTATTAGATCTGCGAAGATACTAAGGACAGCCCTTTGGAATGTAGCAGGGGCATTACATAGGCCAAAGGGCAAAACTCGATAGGCAAACGTTCCCCAAGGGCAAGTAAAGGTAGTTTTATCCTGGTCTTCAGGGGCGATTTGGATTTGGTTATATCCGCTGAAGCCGTCTAGGAAAGAAAAGAATTTCTTTCCTGCCAAAGTGTCCAATACTTGATCTATAAACGGGAGAGGGAAGTGATCCTTCTGTGTGGCTTTATTTAACTCCCTGTAATCTACGCAAATCCTCCATTTTCCATTTTTCTTGGGTACCACCACCAGGGGAGAGACCCATTTACTGTCGGAGATGGGATAGATAAAATTAACATCTAAAAGTTTCTGAAGTTCGGCTTTTACTACCTCTTTTAGATGGGGGTTAAGTCTTCTTTGCGGCTGACGAACAGGTCTTACATCTTTTTCTATATAGATGTGGTGGGTGCATAATTGGGGATCGATCCCTTTCATGTCAGGGTAATCCCACGCAAATGCTCCTTGATATTTTCGTAATAGATTTACAAGCTTTGTTTCTTGGTCTGGTGTAAGGTTGGAGTTGATATTTAGGGCCTTACCAGGTTCAATTTCCACTACTTTACTATTGGCAACAACAGTCACTGGTATTGTTTGGTCATGTGCGTCTTTCAAAGGGTCTTCCTCTAGCTCACTATCAAATGCTGCCTCTATCATAAAACACTGTGTGTGAGATCTAGATTCAGTTTGACTAATGAAGTTATTGATGGTATCATCTTCTATTTGATCTTTAAAATCTAAAGCCTTTTGTATAGTCAATGGGGATCTGATATTGCTAGTAAGGTATGACACAAGATACTGATTGGTTTTGATCATTGGCAGGCTTGGCTGTGCTGGAGGATATAGAACTAGATTTTTAACATCTGGTCCTTTAGTTATGGTCATATTTCCCTGCCGGCAACCAATGTAGGCATCGACAGTAGCAAGCCAAGGTCTTCCTAGTATTAGCGGATGTCCATCCAGTCGGGTTTTTGGATTAATTATCAGGAAATCGGTTGGATATTCCCAGGAGTCTACAGAAACCATGACATCGTATAGAGTGCCTTCTGGTCGAACTACTGATCGATCTGCCAATTCTAGCAAAGTAGAAGTAGGTTCTACAAATGTGATGCCAAGTTTTTGGCAGGTAGAGGTTGTCAAAATATTGATTGCAGCTCCTAGATCAACTAAAGCGTTAGTCAGGGTTTGGCCATAGATTTGGACAGTTACAATTGGATTTCTGGGATCTTCGTATTTGATAGGTGTCTCTTTTCTCGATAATAAGTCAGATAAGGTGCCGACTACTTGGACTCTTGGGTTAGTGGTTGTATTCCTCCTTGATTTTTTTATGCACAGTTCTTTTATAGTTTTTGCGTATATAGGAATATCTTGAATGGCTTGGAGGAATGGAATTTTTATGTACAGGTTTTGTAACTCTCCCAGAATGTCAAAGTCTGGATGTTGTACTGGTCGTGGTATGACTAATCGTTCCGGGAAAGGAGGAGAGGATGTATTTTCTTGTTGATGGGTCTGTTCTTTATTTACACCTTCTTGTTGTGGTGGTTGTTCTATTGGTAACTGATCTTCAATGTGAACTGTTTTGTCTCCCTCTGTTTCTATGATACGTCCAGATCATAACTGAAGGTCATTGCACTCCCTTAGGTCAGGTCCAGTTTCTGATGTTTCTATAATTTGGAGGGATTGGATTGGTCTATTATTAGGATTGGGATTGGGTTGGGCTGGGAGTTGTGGCCTTAGATTAGACTGGAGGTTTTGTTGTAAGGCTGGCAGAGTCGGTTGAGGGAGTGGAATAGTTCCTATTGACTGATATGTCGATCTTGGCCAATTTGTCTGCCAGGGTGAACCTTGTGAAGTAGGGGGAATCCATTTTGGAGGGTATGAGTTATTCTGCCAATATGGTGGGGTGTAAGGAAAATTTGGCCAGCCGAATTGGCTTGTCTGATTCATCCATGGATTCGGAGAAGGAAACGGTTGTGATGACCAATTCGGGACTGGGGGTGTAGATTGGTTTTGCCACATACCATATTGCTGAGCATTATACTGCGGAGGCTGGAAAGAAGAAGTTGGGTCCGAAAACATACCAGATTGCCTAGGTTGCCATTGGCGACGTTGGTTAACAAAGTATGCTGGTTCTGATTCTTCTTCTGCTTCCTTGTATACTGCCTTCAATCCAGGAAGTGAGGGGCAGCTCTCAGTAAGGTGGTCTTTCGTACAGATAGCACATGTTTGAACTGTATCTAGCGGACATTCCTTGTGGCTGTGTTTTCTTCTGCATCGGGGGCAGAAAATTGCCAGATTTTGCTCCGCCTCCATTTGCTTTTGTTTAGCCTGCACAATATCAAGCTGAGTAGTTAATGTCCCCAGAATATCAGTTTTAAAATTTTCTAATAAATTCCCTAGTTCTACACGTGTTACTCCTTCTGTTGATATTTTGTTATCTTTAACAAACCTATCATATTCTGTTGATTTTATCCTTGTGCTGCCTCTTGAACTCCTGATGCATAAATTAATGATATCAGCAAAATTCTCTTGGTAAATATCCCCTTTTCCCATGATATTCAATGTTTCAATCCACTGTTCTTTCATTCCTCTAATCAATGCAGTTTTCAACACATTATCAGGCAGAGGTAGTGATGCATAGGGGGATCTCTGTAAATTATACTGGAAACGTTCTACGTATTCTTCTAAAGTTTCATTTGGTCTGGCCGTCATTTGGAAAATTTCATCTTTTAGCTCTCTCGACCTACAATAATCCTGATATTTTTTGAGAAAGGATTCTTTCATTTGCGCCCAGTTGTTTATGACTCCACCTCCTAAACCCATGAACCATCTCAGAGCTGCTCCTTTTAAAGTGGAGGGGAACAACTTTAATTTCTGGGGGTCAGTGGTGTAATCGTACCCTCTACATAGCACATCGAATTCAAATAAAAATGCATCGGGGTCTTTTGATGTAAGTCCATGAAACGTCGGGATGTGTTGAAGAGGTATTGCTTTCATGGGTGCATTTGCAGCAGAATCTACTATAGGATATTGCAATGTAGAAGTTTGAGTATTTGGTTGATTCTGCGCCATTGGATCAAATATGTGCCAATATCCTTCCGGAATTTCTAGGAGGGTGTTCCTAGGTTGAGAAGGGACGGCCTTGGCAGGAACTGTTTTAATGACACTTCCCTTATCTGGGATTTCTGTCTGAGGGAATGGGGTGCCTTCAATGTTAACTTTGGCCGCGCTCCCCCTATCTGGGTTGTTTAACAATTGGATTATCCTAGAAGGAGACCTTGGTTCCTCTATTTCCCCTGTTTCCCCTTCTCCTTCACAAAGATTGCTTAAATTCCCTTCTTGCAGCCATTCTGACACAGAATTTTCAATTTCTTGGAAGTCTTGTTCATCAGTCTGACTATGCACCTTAGCGTAGGCTCCAAATGGTGATGCTGTAGCCTGAAGGGAGCTAGTAGGCTGCTTAGAATGAATCTTTCTGAGGCCTACTAACGGCTGAGATTCAGTTTTCTTATAGATTTCGTCTATGAAGGTTGTTCGGCCAAGGGTCACCGGTCCTTTGGCTTTTTCAGGTTTGACTGGAGGTTTGATATTGTTTTCTAGCTTTTTCTGCTTAGTCATGCACTCTAAAAACTACTAAATCCTATTCAACCAGCAATTCTGCTAAGAGAGCGGACGGTGGAGCAGGGCTTTTACATGCTCCGTACGCAGGTTCTTACCTTCCATTTTTAAAATCCAACTCCCCCCTAGCAGATTTGCGCACTACTTTGTAAAGGGCAAATGGCTATGCTCCTTCCCCGGCAACGACGCCAAAATGTAGAGCTGTAACTAGGGTCTCTCACACTGCTAATTATTCCACATTAATAAGTCAATCCGGGAACGTTTTGTTATTGCAAGAAGTAGCTCAATCCGAGGCTATTTGTCCGAGTAATGCTTAGTAGTACAGTGTTCAGAAGATCCAAAGGAAAACAGATGCTAAGCTGTAACTAGACTAACCCAAAAGATGGAATCACACAAAACAGTTGATCAGTCAAGGGTACGGGAGCAATAACCCATCCCTCTAGAAACTGATTAAAGAAGGGAAATTAGAGCATGGACTTATAGGTCTGGGAGCTAAGCAGTGTCTTGCTGAGGCTCACTACAGCCTTAGGCCTTCTCTCACACCAAAACAACAAAGGCAAGTAAATGAATCAGCGGAAAGTAAAATGGAACAGCAAAACGGAAATGGGACAACAGTAAATGGAACAACAGTAAAATGGAACAGCAATAATAAAATGGAACAGCAATCCTTAATGATTTATGGAACAACAACCATCGCCTGTATGTACATGTTCTACACTAATATAGCAATCTGAGAATATTGGATGATATAACTATGTTTCTAAACAGAATGACGCTACTCTCAAATCCCACAAATATTGTTTCACATAAATCCAATGACAGTAACATTCATACCAGCACTCTGTTACAGAAATGGCTGAATAAAGATACAATTCGACCCTGTGTAAATCCAATTATACAGTGCAGAGTCCTTACATGGAGAGATCATTCATTCATTGATCATAACAGAGCGTAGCATATCATATAAAGAATTTATCAGATTGCTAAGTAATAAAGATAAACAAACCACACACAAATCACCATATAATGATACAAAAGCAAGTGTCCTTCGGAGCCGGGCCCTTAGCTGCCAATGGTACACCACCTTAGATTACTCCAGACGCAGAGACGGAATAAACACCAAGTCTTTTATATTAATCACATCCACAAAAGTATAACAAAATCAGGTCTCAGTGAGACTCAATGATTAAAGTTTGTTCTGGAACTGTAAAATTACAAAAACAGTCGTCCTCTTGCTTAATGATGATGTGCCATTATATAAAAGAAATGACGGAGATATCTAGATAATCATAGATAAGTAAAGCAGCGATCCCTCAGGATCAAAGATCCTGAGGGATTCGCTAATCGTTCAGTATTTCTTGCATTCGCCGAGCCGGTATCCCGCATTCTTTTCCTGGACTATTCAATTTCGATTTTGCTTGATCGTGTCTGCATCCGGTTCCCTACTGGAGGAACAACAGTTATTTTTCCTCTGCTTCTCGCTTTTGGATGGGAACTCCTTGCTCGCACGTCTTCCTGCATAGAAAACGTCAATTATTAGCACTTGAGCTTCCTTTGTCTATTTTTGCATATTTTATCAAAATCCTTTATCTTCTTTGAATTCCTAATGCAGAAAAGGTTACAATTATTATTGAAAAACCACTAGATTGCTTGTCAAAAGCATACCTTCCAAGTGCTCCACATATGCCATCGCCCCTCAGGGAACTATTTTCAATTGGGCAAGCATCTTGTCATCATCTTTGAGAACCAACATAGCTGCCGCTCAGAGCCCAGCTCCCGAACAACCCCCAGAATTTTATATGTCTTCGTACCTCCTTGACGCTATTTGTTCAAGGTGCCACTTTGAACACTGGAGCTGCAATTGGGACTCATCAGCACCCCTACCTATCCACTGCCACTACAAGGTTTTCTGGGACACGGCTTATAGAGCCACGTTGGATATAATATCTGAAACATTTATCATCCCATTATACCAATTGTTGTTTGGGGAAGATCCACCTTGCATGTCCCAAAGAGCCATGAGGACCGTGGTTAAAGTAGCTCACTGGTTCCCTATCGATGAGGGAATAGTAGTCAAGGTGTTTGGTACTCACAGACCTCTGCACGCTCTACCCAGGTTCGCCACAGATAGGACTCTTCTACGAGAGGTCTGCTACCAGATGACACAGGGTTTCTTGAAAGTGCTGCACAAAGGTAAGAAGAAACCTTGGCCGCCTTTTCCTCTTACTATTGGGGCGTACGTAGTAGAAAAATTCAAGCAGGTGGAAGCAGAAGCTGAAGAACTCGAGGGGAGCCATTTCGTGACCCTGAATTACAGAACGTACGACCCCGAAAAGATCATAGCTGCCCACTGTAAGAAGGCAAAATTCAGTTGGTCTTACACCCACACTAGGAAGGACCTCGAGGACGGAATTAGGAACTGGTATAACTCCACAAGGGAGATCAGCCCCAGTGAGCAACAAGCCATAGAAGATGAACTCCTTGATGATTTCCAGGATGATGAAAACCCCAGAGAAATAACATCGAAGAGAGTCGAAACATTAAGGAAAAGAAGCGAAAGATCCTCTAAGCAACAGCAAGGAAGAAGAAATTACACTCATACAAAGAAATGCCAAACTGGCAAGAAAGAAGCGAGAACTAAAGAGACAGAGAGAACTGGAAAGCAAGCAATCGTAGGAACTTGACACTCAAAGCCAGGTCGAGATAGAGAGGAAAAGGTAGGAAGACAAGGAAAGGAGGTAGGAAGAGGAAAAGAAAGCATGAGATGAGGAAGAGAAAAGAAGGGAAGAAGAGGCCGAAAAGTAGAGACAAGCAGAAGAAGATGTGAAGAGAAAACAAGAGGAACAACAAAGGTTAGAGCAGGAACTGAAGAACATGGAGGAAGAGATAGAAAGGCAATGGGCACTAGCAGAAAGGGAAAAGAGACAACATGAATAAGAAATTAGGGCAAACAAGGAGAAGGAAATGGTAGCGATTGAACAAGTAGAGACGAGTAGGGTGGCTGACCCAAGCCCAGGACAGAGTGAGCTTCCTCCTTTAGACGTACCTCCCATTCCTCCCCTCACTGGCGGACACCTAACCCTCCTAGAGCTAGGCATTACAGAAGATTAGGAGGAAGAAGTTCTAGATTTGACTAAGATCACATTTGATGAAGTGAACCTCAAGATTATATAGGAGAGGAAGAGATCTTGCAGCAGAAACCCAGCTGACCCATTATCGGTAACTATGGTGACAGACATCATGCCAAATATCATGTCAAACCCAATAATTATTGCCTCTGCCGGTACAACATTCGTAGCCGCCTCCGAACATAACGTAGCCCGGATGAGTAGACAAATTGTAGATTTGCAAAACAGATTATACGCATCTGAGCAAAGCGCGAGTATAGCGGAACAAGGGAAGAGGAACTTGGAGGAGGAAATCGTGACACTCTGCTTGCTACATACAAGATCAGTTGATTTCCAAACAATAATCGCATCAGAAACATAAATCCTGGGAGTGGCTATGGCTGCAGTTTATGAGGAGATGGAAAAAATGCACCACACTATATCTCCCATAGTGGCTATTCAAACTCACTCAAAGGGAAGGGTTGCCATGCTCAAAGAGGCCATGATCTCCCTAGATAAAATGCATGAGTGGTTTTAAAAGTACCCAGAAGACTTGAAAGTAGTACCCAGGAAAGATTAGATTGCTATGCAGAATACCAGAGTCCAACTTCATATCAAAATGCAGTCCAGAGATAAATTGGTCAAAGATGCAGAAAGGGTGTTGGCTTCCTACAGGCAATTGTTCAGCAGTCTGGAGTCAGTGATCCAACTGCACAGGTCCCCTTCTATAGGAGAAATCATACAGAATAGGAACCAAGAGGAGATCAACAATGAGGTGCAAGCATTCGTGGAAACATATAGACAAGCTGTCGGCACAGGAGATATGCCGGTCTCAACGAAAAATATCAAGCATTAGATTGGGAACCAGTAAGGCTCTACACGAAGTTGGGCACCCTGAACAATCATATACGTGCCAAGAGAAATACTCTTATCCCGGACGCATTGGAATGCTTACACAGACATGATGAAGGCCAGCCGCCAATCTCCCCCATCACGTCAGAATACAACATATGGTGCACTTACCTGACCGAAAAGCTCGGGCTCAGCATCTCGGAACTCACCATCTACATCTTAGTCAACTAGGATGATAGTCATTTCCTTTTTTCGTTTGTGTGTGTGCTATGGTAGCACGAAATACTCTATGAACATGAAAGGTCACATAGAATGCTAAGAGTCATGTGGTTACCAAAAGGTCACTTGGAAGTCCAAGAGTCAAGAGTAGACCAAAGGTCTCTCTCATCCTATAAATGTAACTTCACATCTCATTTCAATGGACTTTTTGAGCGAAGTACTTTTGGATAGTAATAGACAGTGCTTAAGAGAAGTGTGGTTCTTCTAGTCAATACAAGAGTTAATTGTACGTTTTGACTATTGAATGCTTCAAATATCTATGTGTTGGTACCATGAGTATTTTCTACACTTGACAGGTCGAATGTTCCCGAAATCTTCTTGATGTGTAGTCTCTCCACATGCTATTTTGTACCCCGAATCTGGTTTTGCTATGTATGAATGGTATTTGGTTTATTTCACTCTATATGCATGCTAATGAACTATTTCCTTAGGTGTTAGTATAATCACTCTTTTGACTGCACGTTTTTGTATGCAGGTAAATGGTTGATTATTGTGAACTGATTTTACAATCATTAACCAGTAATCTATTTAATTTGCACAAGTCTTGTTTAAAGTCCTGCTAACAGTAAATTTACGTGAGACTACGTGGCTTATCTCTTTCTATTCATGGTATATATGTATGACACAGGATACTTGTCAAATATTCTCTTGTGTTTCTTAAAACTCACACTTTCTACTAAATTCATATCACACCTCTATATGAAGTTAGCTCTGCAAAACTGAGTGGCAGCTGGGCCCACATACCGAAAGGGATCTCCAACACACCCAGTGCAGGATCTAGTTGGGAACCTACACCGGAGAGATCCCCTCGACTGTTGGTGATAAATTCCAGCACATCAACAAAACCCCATGAATGACCTTACCTCATCCACATTCCAAGGAGATGTGCATTCTATAATAGCTTTTATCTTTTCTGGATCCACTGTTATGCCTTCCCTGGAAACCACATGTCACAAGTAATGTACCTCTGTCTGAAAGAAACTGCATTTACTAAGCTTGGCGTACAACTGATGCTTTCTTAGCAATCTCAATATTGTTGCTAAGTGTTCAGCATGCTCTTCCTCATTCTTAGAATATATCACTATATCATCAATGAATACAATCAAAAACTTGTCTAGATAAGGACACAACACACTATTCATCAAGCACATAAAATTAGTTGGAGCATTAGTTAAACCAAAAGGAACTACAGAAAACTCATAATGCCCACACCTGGTCTGGAAAATAGTCTTGTAAATATCCTATTCTTTGATGTGTACCTGATGGTATCTTGATCTCAGATCAATCTTCGAGAACATTGCTCCTCCCTTCAACTGGTCAAACAAGTCATAAATCCTTAGCAACATATACCTATTCTTGATGGTTACCTTATTTGTCTTCTTGTAGTCAATACACAATGTGAGAGTACCATCCTTCTTCTTCACAAATAACACTGGCGCACCCCAAGGCAGTACACTTGGTCTGATGTATCCCTTGTTAAGAATTTCCTTCAACTACAACTTCAACTCTACTAAATCTAGTGTGCTTATCCTGTATGGTGCCTTTGATGCTAATGCTACCCCTGGTACTAACTCAATAGAAAATTCCACCTCCCTGTGAGGCGGTAACACTAAAATCTTTGCGAGAAATACATCCTAAAACTGCTATAGAAATGGATACCTCTTCAAAACTTCAGTATTCTCAACATCCTTACCTTTATCACTGGAAATATGTATAGAAAATAACACACACCCTTTCCTGCGATTGCACTTCGCCTGCATAGCTGTAACCATTCTGACTGATGTTGCCTTCTTCTTACCCTGCAAGATCCTCTATTCTCCATTGTCATCCAAGCACTTAATGGCCTTGTCATAACAATCCACCTTGGTCTACACCCAACAACATATTTTATGATCCCAATGGAAGCACATTAAAATATGCTAACATAGGCATACCATTTAAATCAAATGCACAAGCTCTTACCTAGTGATGAACGCTTTTAATTGTACCTGTAGCCAACTGCACTAACCACGATTTTTCATGCACTTATTTATTCAAACCACACTTATCCACCAAGTTAGGATTAACATAACTATAATTAGATCCAGGGTTAATCAAAATAGAAAAAAAATTGTCATAAAGCTTACCGTCCATATTGATAATAGATGCTTGGTGTTCCGCCTGCCTGTTATCCAATGCTATGTAAATACAAGGAATACTCTATCCAACTTCCCCCATTGTCTGTGCCTCCTAAGCACTGTAGATATATGGTCTACAACCTTGATGCTATGGACAATCTCTCCTGTGTTGATCTTTGCCAAAAGTCCAACACTGTAAAGGCTTCCTGTCATCACCCTTGTTATGCTCCTCAAATTGAAATCCTTGCGCTCTATCAGATGCATTGAACTTCTTAGGTAGTTATCCATTCTCTTTGTTAGCTATGTCCAGAGGTATTTTTCTCTTCTTATCCTACTTTTCTTTATTCTTCCCATTACCTTTCTAATCCTACTTAGTCTCAGGTCTGTGATTCTATGGCTCATAACAATGCTTTAGCTTTCTGATGACTTCATCTAATGATCTAGGCTCATCAAACTTGATTATTTCATTGAATTCTTCCAGCGACCAACTGATGAATCTTTCAGTATTTTATTTATCCTACTTCAGATAATTCACATATCTCAACAACTCTAATAACTTGTTAGTATACTCCTCGTATATCATATATCCCATATTCAACTCATAGAACTCCTTTTCTATGCTACCATAGTATCTCTCAGATAAATACTTCTTCCTGAAAAGTATCTTGAACTCGCTCCAAATCAACTCCTCTTCATGGATACCTCTAACATTCTTTACGTCTTCACACCAAATGTATGATTTACCTTTAAGACTAAATGTAGCTATTATGGCCTTCATGTTCTTTGAGTAATCATGCAATCTGAAGAACTTATTCATCCCAAGTAACCATGCTTCTGAATCTCATGAATTATTCATTTATCCATCAAATGTAGGCGGCTTTGATTTCTTGAACTCATCCAACAAATATCCCCTATCACTCCTCCTGTAAGGATGATAGTGATGATGACCATGGTACCTATCTGAAAAAGAGCTATAGTAAAGCCATGTCCACTTCCTTGTCTATCAGGTGTATCCAAGAATCTGCTGTCTCTAATGGTATCATCTCTATTCAACCTGTACCCACCATGAGACTTGCTACCATATGCTCCATTAATCTTGTCCTCATGTTCATAATTGATCCTAAGTTATCCCTATCTCTACAAGCCTGACAAGCTCTGAAGTATGACATCATTAACCTCTGCGCATTTCTCTTGTGCTCTAACAAGTCTCTCTTGTGACTAAATGATTCTACCATTATACACTATTGGGTACATCAAGGGGAAAGAGAATAAGGTTGTAGACTCTCTTAGTAGAAGAGTACATGTAAATCATATAGAATTTATGAGTTCATATGGGATGGATTTACAAGATCATATCTTATAGGTAGGTTAACAAGATGATAGGTATAGGGAGCTTAGGCACAAGTTACAACAAGATACAGGTGATCAGGATGTGGACTATTGTCTCACAATGGATGGTTGGGTCATATTTAGGTACATGATATATGTGGCAGTCAAAAATGAGCTCAAGAAGCTTATCTCTAGGGAATTTAATTCTAAAACATATTCAAGTCACTTGAGATATCAGACGACATTGACAACTGTGAATAATTTCTACTACTAGTCGAATTTGAAGAAGGAAGTGGTAGAGTTTATGGCTAGGTGATTGGATTGTCAATAGGTAAAAGTAGAGTGTAAGAATCCAGGTGAATTACTATGGTCAATTCCGATTGCAGAGTGGAAATGGGAAGTAATTTACATGGATTTCATTACAGGTTTGCAAAGAGAATATAGACAACATGATTCTATCATGGTTGTGGTGGACATGTTAACAAAGTCAACACATTTCATTCTAGTGAAGTCGACTTATTCATCTAATGATGTAGCACATGTCTTCATGAGAGATGTAGTAATATTGCATGGTGTTCCGAAGAAGATTGTGTCAGACAAGGATGCTAAGCTCACTTCCAAGTTTTGGAAATATTTATTTGTAGGTTTGGGTACAAAGTTTTCCTTTAGCACAACTTATCATCCGTAGAAAGATGGACAAACAAAGAGGGTCAATAAGATTCTGGAGGACATGTTGAGCATGTATGTGATGCATTATTAATGGAAGTGAGAAGTGTATCTTCCACTGGTTGAGTTTGCATACAATAATTGTTATCAAGAGTCACTAAGGATAAGTTTATTTGAGGCACTCAGATGAAGTTGTAATACTCCCATCAATTGGATTGATCCATTGAACAAGGTGTTGATTGGACCATACATGTTGGCAGAGATGGAACAAGAAATGTGGTTAATCAAGAAGAATCTAAAGGCAACATAGCATAGGCAGAAAGTTATGAATATTATCACAAGTTGTTTAAGGAGTTTCAAGGTGGGGAGCATGTGTACTTGTGCATCAATGCCAAGAAGAGCTCCTTGAGGGTCGAGTCATGTGTGAGGCTGGAACCTCGGTATTGCAGGCCTTTTGAGATCCTTGAGAGGATTGGACCAGTGGTATATCGACTTGAACTACCTCCAACAATGAAAGTCTCTAATGTTTTCCATGTTTCATTGCTTAAAATATATGTGAAAGATGTTGACCATGTTATTGATTGGTTTGTATTGTAGGTGGAGCCAAAAGGAGAATTCCCACTAGAACCTCAATGTATTTTGCAGAGAAAGATTCTTATGCTCTGGAATCGAGCAATTGAGTACATTAAAGTGTAGTGGAAGCACTTTGGTCCCAATGAAGCTACATGGGAGATGGTTGATCATATGTGGGTTGTGTATTCTTCCTTGTCTGTCGATTGAGGCAAAGAAACTTTGGTATATGTATATATGCATATGGATGTAAATACTACAATGAGCTATGTTATAAAGCTCCAATAAGTGGTATGGGTGTCATGTTGTTATGTTTGTCATGTTAGTTTGATTTTCAACAGGTTTATCATTGTAAATACTGCATCGAGCTAAGTTATAAAGCTCCATGGGTAGTATGTTTTGATTTTAGCAGTCTTGCTAGTTGTAGGTGTCATTGAACATCGAGGGTAGTGTTCCCATAAGGGGGAAGGCTCTATAAAAACCTCGGGTTAAAAATCCAAAGGAAAATCAAGAAAGCATAAGAGGACAATGGGATCAATAGCTACAACAAGTTTTTCTTACAATTACCGAATTGCATGTATGATTTCCTTGCTAGTTTTGGCATGCATGGCACATGCATGTGGTTTCCTGGTTATGATTTTTCATTGACATGGAGGATTGACTGGATTGACATTGGTTTTTCCTAGCCTTTCCATTTCCTAGATAGTCATGGTGTTGTTTGTTTTATCTTTGTTTTCTAGTTGGTGCTCATGTTCCTTTGGTTGTGGGTTGAGTTACTAATTTATGGAGCCTTGGTTGGACAAATGATTTGGAAGCCCTGTAACAACTTAGGTTGAGTTACTACTCCTGGAAGCCTAGGTTGGACAGACACTCTAGAGCCATTGGTGGGTTTAGTTACTAGTATTGTAAGCCTTGGTTGGATAATGCTCTAGAGCACGATAACAATTGTGGGTTGAGTTACTAGTCCTGGAAGCCAAGTTGGAACAAACACTCTGGAGCCCTAGACATCTTGGGTAGAGACCAATATTGTGATGGTTAGTTATGTCCGACCATGAGGTGGAATCACTGGTTGAGGGTTGAGGTGGGTTGGCCTCTAGAATCCCTGGTTTGGTTTTCTTCGTTTATTCCATGAGATTGCACAAGCATGCTTAGAATATGGCACGAGGTTGATTGGCTGAAAGAGAGATTGGTTAAACCCAATCTATGGTTGAGTGGTATGTGGAACTCCCTAAAAGTTGTTTACCTCTTATGTTTTATGTGTAAATGTTCTTGTTATTATGTGATCTTAATGGTCATTTTGTCATTATTAATATGTTGGTTATAAGTATGGTTTTATGACAGTATTGAGTTATGGCTCTCATCATGTTTTCTTTAGAATATGATATTTTAATGAATGTATGGCCTAATAAATGATAATGAAACTATTATGGGAGGGTATCAGACCCTCTTCACAATTCTCAGGTAAGTATGAATTTCCTTTGTTCATATCTGTTGTTATGAACTATACATTACATGTTCATGATGTGTTTGGAGAAATGCTTGTCATGGTTAGGATGAGTCAAGATAGGTCTCTATTCAAGTTTTGCATTAGAGGCCTTGTGTTCTTGTTATTAATAATTTTTGAGAGTTTCATCAAGTTATGAGAAAAGACACGTTCTAGGTAAAGACCTGTGCCTTAGCCCTAAAAAAGTGGCTCAGAATTCAGGTTCGTTGACACAAAACTGCCTAAAAAATATTGCAGTCGCATGGATGACTTACTGTGGGAGTGACTAGAGGGTTACTATCAGTTGGAGGGCTTGTCATGGGAGTGAATGGGGGTCTAGTTCAGTCAGGAAGAAAGTTAACTCAGGGGTTTCACACCTATAGTGGTTGGTTAGCACCTAGGGGTCCTGTAATTTCCGACGAAGGTTAGTCTGGTTTTGGTTTTGTCGATTTGACTTCCTTAAAGTGATCTAGGAGGTTGAGTCATATAATAGTAACTCTTTGTCACATATTTACCTCGGTGGACTAGTTAGCTTGGGTAAGTGTGAGAGTAGGGTGTTACATTGAAGATGTAAATTCTGATCAAATTTGTAATGTAGGTGGATACCATTAGGATAGTAGAGATCTAGTTGAAATCACTAATGGTAGCTGTCCATAGGCCATGCATCATCTGATTCAATCTTCAAAATGCAATTTTATAATTCTTGAAAATTTTAGGACTCATCAGAGAGTTGAGGCACTTCAACTTCTATTGATGGTTATGTCAGGTTATCACAGCTCTGGTAAGGTCCCCGAACTAAATCAGATTTGGATATTCTCGCAAAATTATTTCCTTTGCATGGTTCCACTAGATGCAAATTCCTTCCTGAAAGATATTTGTTATTTTGGATATAGCTCTTTCAACTTTCAAGATTTGGTTTTTGGTCAAACATACGATTTTTTTACATTTAGTTAATCTTCATGCAAATTTCTTAATTCAAACTTGGGTTTGGAGGGTACGCCTTTTATCGATGCGAAAATTTGTTAAGCTGATCATTCTAAAAATTATCTTTTGATGAAGGATTCATACCTATCACATTCTTTTGAAAGTAATTATTTCCTAGTCCTTGTGAATGAAATGCTAATCATTTTCATTTTGGCACCAGATATCCTCTTGAGTGTTAATAGATGCTGGTGCTATTTTCTGAATTGAATTAAAACAGACGTGAAGTGGATAGGGATTCTTGTAGCATAGTTTAGGGTTATCCAACAAAACCCTAGGAATGGTTTAGGATAAGCCAATAAAACCCACTGCATGGTTACGTGTAATCCAAGAAAACCCAAGTTGAAAATGATGGAGGGTGAATTATAGGTACAGGTACATGTATGCAAATAATGGTTGAAACAATGTAAACTATGAAATGATAACTCTAGCCAAAAAACCCAAAAAAAAAATGAAAAACAATCCGAGAACAAAAGATGTTGATGCTACAATAACATTTTTTTTTGGGGTAAATTTTCAACTTTTTTAAAAATGGCAGTAAAAGCCAATAAAAACCAATTTTTTTTGTGCAAAAGACACCCTAAAAACAGAAAGTGTTGATGTTGTAATAATGTCTTTTTTTTTCCAAGTAAATTTTCAACATTTTTTAGCAATGGCATTAAGGATAAAATATGATGACTCTAAAAAACCTTAAAATTCCAATGATTTTCAGGCATGCCATTAAAGGTAAAATATCATCTCTTTGAAAGCCTTAAAATTCCAATAATTTTCAGTCATGGTGTTAAATATAAAATATCATGACTCAGAAAACCCTTAAAGTTTTGACAAATTTTCAACCATGGAATTAAATCCAAAGATCATGACTACAGAAAACCTTAAGTTTTCAACATATTTCAACCATAGCATTATGAAAATTTTCAATGAATAATTAAAAAAAAAATGAATACCTGAATGAAAGAGTCATTATACCAAGAGTATTTCTTTTTCAAATGGTAAATGTATAATAACTTTAAAATCTTAGCCTAAAACAACGTGACACATTGCAACAAAAATTTAAAAATCAACCATCAAATTGACATGCAGTGTAGGCGAATTGACCCATTGTAATGAAAGCTTAAAGACCAACTATGGAATTGACACATTGTGGGGTCAGACTTTATCCATTATAACGAAAACTTTAAAATCAATTATCAAATGGACACACAAGATTGGGTTGTTAGATGAGGATCGACACGGACCCTACATGAAAAAAATAAAATAAAAGAAAATAATAAATAAATATATAAATAAAAAATGAAAAATACAAAAGAAAATAAAAATAAAAACATTAAAAAAAAACAAAAAATACATAAAAAGTTTAAAAAATAATAACAAGTAAATAAAAATATATATTAAAACATAAAAAAATATGATTAAAAAAAAGAAAAGGAAAATTTAATTATTGAAAAAAATAAAAAGTAAAACAAACAAAAAAAATTAAAATTAATAACATGAAAATAAACATATATATTAAAATATAAACAAATTAAAAACATGGCAATTTTTTTTTTTATAATAAAAATGACAAAAAAAAACAAAAAAATGTAAAAAAAACCAAAAATAACTTATAAATGATAAAAAAATTACAATATATCCTATAAAAAACAAAAAAATTAAAGAAAAGATTTAAAAGTACAAGAAAATGTTTCAAAAAGATACATAATTTAAGAAGAAAAAAGTAAAAAGAAAAACGATATTAGATAATTAAAAAAATAAGAATAAAAATAATGAAAAATCATAAAATGTAATAAAAAATTAAAAACAAGACATTAAAATAAAATAAAGAATAAAAAAAATGAAAATGATTAAAAAATATTTTAATTATAATATATATATATATATATATATATATATATATATATATATATATATATATATATCTTGCGGCTGAGGGGTGGAGGTCGATTTTTTTTTTGGTAACCTTGGCAAGGCTACATCTCCATCATGTCCAATATATCACCTCGACTGGGGCGGGGAATTAAACCAATATGCTCACATCAAAGAGTGTCTTAACAGAGCACCCAATCACCATCTATCCAAGACCCCATAGACATTATTTTTTTTAAATTTTAAATATTAAGTTTTTTGAGATGTTTATTTATTTATTTATTTTTAGTTGTTCTTAATGTATTTTTTTAACTTTTATTTCAATGTTTAATTTTAAGTTTTTTTAATGTTCTTATTTTTTATCTTTTGATATTTTTTTAATTTTTAGTGTATATATATGTGTATGGGGGTTAATTTAAATTATGTTTTTTTCTTTAAATAGTCTTTTTGTATATTTATTTATTTTTGTTTGTTTTTAATATATTTTTTTAAATTTTTATCATTTATAAATCAATTTTGTATTTTTTTATTTATTTTTAACATTTCTATGTTCTATATTTTCTTTTGTCTTTTTTTTTTATTTGTTTTTTTGCCATGTTTTTTTAATTTTGTTATGTTTTAATATATATTTTTATTTGCTTTTTATTATTTTTTAAATTTTTTTTGTGTTTTTTGTTTTTGTTTTTGTTTTTCTCAATGTTTTAATGTTTTTAATTTTTTTTGTTGGGAATTAGACAACTTGAAAAATGGTTAAATAATCAATGTTTAAACAAAATTGTGCATACTTAAGACATAAGAAAATTTAAAGTGTGAAAAATATTACTTAGAAAAATATTGATGCTTTTCAAAACCCAGATGAAAATTACCAAAATTTTAAAAAAAATATCCACATTTAATACATTAAAAAATTTGAAGTGTAAAAAATAAGCCCTCTAAAAAAAGGGGTTGATGTCTCATCAACACTTATCAAAATCGACACGAAAATCATCAAAATTTAAAAGGAATTGTTCATACTCGATACATAAAAAAATTTGACGTGTTAAAAATATGCTAAAAAAATTAGTGTATTCTAAATCAACACTTTTCAAAATCGGATGAGTTTTTGCTATCTCAAAAAACGGGTACTCGGTACAGTTCTCGTTTCAAAGTTTACATTGTTTTGATTGAACCATGTATATGAAAGACATCCTAATAGACTGACGGTTGGTACTCGTGCATTCTGATAGATCGTTGTTCCTTTATATGGACGTCAACATATTTCTTTTGATCATGTTTGTAAACACCAAGACCACAGCTAGACTTTGCTTATTAAGATTGAGACAAGTAATCATTAAGAGGGGGACTTGGAAAATATAATGCTACTTGTCTTAGTTATGATGTTTTCTATGTACAAGATTATGTTCCTAGTGTTTATGAGTTTGTTTGGGTTTAGTTGGTCGAGAGATTCTCTCCAACTAGTTAGGTTTCTACATTGGTGTGTAGTTGAGATATTCACTCAACCAAAAAATTATATGTCCAATATAAATTACCTATCTCGAAACACAACTCCTTGTATTTATATTATATTGATATAAATTGAATTTTTAATTTGCAATATGAAAATTTAACTAATTATGGTTGTACTTTTGTCAATTATAGGTTGTCGCTAATGACTAGTAATGGCCTAAAAACTAATAATAAACATTTTTAGGCCGATAGGCCTTCCTTTGAAAGGGACTTTCGTCGTCCCTTTGTTTCTCATGCTGACACGTGGCGTCGGAATAGAGCAGCACAACCGGGAGTTCTGCAATCTCGTGCTGACACGTGGCGTCAGAATAGAGCGGGCATAACCGCACAGTTCTGCGAGGGAGCGGCGTCGTGTATTCATGGATATTCATGAAGGCAGTTCTGCGGCTAAATTCGTGCAGTTCTCTTCCGCAGCTTATGCATTCTTAAGCTCCAGTAGTAATGGCGCATTGTGTTATGGTACCTTCTGTCCGTTTGGCAGCTACCCAGTTATGCGGTCCCTGTTTTGCGGTGCACAGCTGTTCTGCGATGCACAATCAACTGTTCTGCGGTTTCCGTGCTTCCATGACCGGGAGCCTTCTTGGATCAAACTACCGGCAGCCTTCTTCGATCAATCTCACAGAGTATAGCACTGTTCAAACTGACAGAGGAGCCTGGTTTGACAATCTCACGAACGGGTATCGGAGCTGGAAATCGTGAGCCGGAGCTGTTGTTTAGAAAACATCTGCACAACATCATTTCTTCCAGGTCAGGTCATCGTCTCTCTCAGTCCTGTTTAATTTTCAAGCTCTCTCAGTCCTGTTTAATTTTCACTGCTTGTATTCTCAGAAGCCCGGGTCCATTTCCTATACCTACCGAGACCTATTTCACTATTCTACTGTGAGATTGTCCTGAGACTTACCGGGACTCTATGGTTATCCCCGGACCTGCGTTATCCCAATACGTATCTTCTTAACTGGGATCTCTCTTCGTAATCGAAAAATATAACGATTTAAAGCAATCGACCTAAAATTTCCGAGTACAATGATATAGCCCAAGGCCTTCCATGGGGCTGGGCTATTTTCCCCTCCTTTCGTTGCGGGATTGAATCCTCTGTAACATGAGCTGCTGCTTGAAATTATGAATAAAATTTTCAGCCATTGCATTCAGTTCGTCCGTGGATAGGCCATCTGGGTTTGTGCCATCTCCAGTCCTAACACAGTTGGTCATATCTTCATTATGAGGAACTTCCAAGACGTTGGATGCGGCCACTTTAGATTTGTTCATTCCCACATGAGAAAAGCTTTGGGTTGGCTCAACCAGGGGGGAAAAATCATGGGTTTTTCCTAAAAACTGAGGCGGAAATGGAGGATCAATCGGAGGAGAAAATTGATGGGTTTTTCTCAGAAACTCTGGAGGATTTGAAGACTCAAGCTGGGGAGACAAACGATGGGTTTTTTGTGAAAAAACTGGTGGGTTTGGAGCCTTACCCTTAGGAAATTTATGTTTTTTCGGCCTTGAAGGCTCAACCAGTGGAGGCCTAAATTGCAGCTCCTCTTCTTCTTCTTCAAAATTCTGTCCATGTTTATCAAATGTAGTCCTACGCATATTGCCAGCTTTCTTCTTATTATTATTGCCATTGGTGGGACCTCTGCTAGAGGTGTCTGCAATAGTCCCAATGACCAGATTGAATAACACAAAAAGCATTGAAGGGGTGAGCCAAGTGTGCATCACATTGCATACCTGTGGCAGGGACTACTTGAGTGGCACCATGAACATTATTTTCATTTTTTTGAGTTGTATGATCAAGTATTGTTAGGTTAGTGTTCTCATAGTTTGGGAATCTGAAATTCCAAATAAAAAACAAGGATACTCTGAAAAGAAATCATAAAACAAACAATCAAACAATTTCTGGGAAGCTCACTGCATTCCATCCGGGTAGACATGAGCTGTTCCATTGAGAGCACCAGATAAAGAGGTAACGTTCAGCACCTAACCTTCAAAACTGTTATAAAATCCCTGGAATTCCTGCATAAAGATAATTCTAGCATTGTAAAGGTGAAACTTGTCAACTTTTCAGCATTGCTACCCACGGGAAAGCAAATTTAGGCTGAATAATATTGTGCAAATGGCTGGCATACAGATCAGAAGACAAATTGCTCTGGCATACCAAAAAAATGCTCTCACTTTCATTTTAATTTTATTTGGAGTTATTGTACTTCAGAGCTAAGAACTTCCTTCAACAACATACCTTCTGCAACACGAGTTTCCTTCAACAACATGCCCTCATATACCTTGATCTATCCAACAATGTAGAAAATCTACAGCAGTTAAAGCACAACTTGCCCATGCCACTGTATTAGATGAAGCAAAGTATCCAATAATCATATTGAGAAACTAGATCATTTTCAGAATATATACTCTACGCTAGCAGCCTCTCATGATAAGTAGTGGCACTTCTATCAAAGTATCTGGTGCTTGTTAGTCGCTGGAAATACAAATATGGTCCTCTATCATTGCCAGTCTTTGGTGACCATAAACCAGATTCTCCTCATTCAAGGAAGGAATGCCTGAAAAAGAATACGTCCTTTCTTTTGCCAACCTCATGCACTTCCCTCCTTTCTAGGGTGTATTACACTTGAAAAGAGTATAGTATCACCATGCCCTTACCCATAAGACCCTGTACCATCAATGTCCCTGTTAAGGGTTGTCACCTTAGGAATAACCGCCACCAAATGAGTTGTAACCTTGGCTTCCACAACTGGTAGAGTCAAGACAGTCCACCTGCTAGCGTGACATCTAATGCAACATCCTTCTATTCACTTACGCTCTGTATGCTATAGACATCATGCACTGTTCATAGAATGGTAAGTGTGTGCATAATTAGTTGTAAAAATGCAGCCCAACATTACTTCAGCCATGGTTTCCAGCATGCAGCCATATAGCAGAACCTTGTGGAAACAAACTGGATTCCAATAAATATGTAGCTTCACCCAACCAACTTTATGTATACATACACAGACAGCTAGAACAGGTATAAACCAATAGTCACACCTTCCTAGCAATCCTCAGGCATGTTAGATCATGGAACAAATGATGATGGTTGTTAGTTGCAGGAAATGCAAATATGGTCCTTTATCGTTGCCAGCCTTTGGTGACCATAAACCAGATTCTCCTTATTCAAGGAAGGAATGCCTAAAAAAGAAATACGTCCTTTCTTTTGCCAACCTCACGCGCTTTTCTCCTTTATAGGGTGTATTACACTTGCGAGGAGTTAAGTATCACCATACCCTTCAACATAAGACCCTGCACCATCTCTCCATCATAGCTATCACAACATGCGTGTCAATCACCCTTTTTTATAAATCTACACGTAGGTGGCTTCTTTTAAACAATCAATGTCCCTGTTAAGGGTTGTCACCTTAGCAATAACCACCACCAAATGAGTTGTAACCTTGGCTTCCACAACTGGTAGAGTCAAGACAATCCGTGCTTCATTAATGCCTAGAATCATGTGCTTTTAATATCCAATGCATACATCATGCAATGTTCATAGAATGGTAAGTGCGTGCATAATTAGTTGTAAAAATGCAACCCAACATTACTTCAGCCATGGTTTCCAGCATGCAGGTATATAGTAGAACCTTGTGGAAACAAAATGAATTCTAATAAATATGTAGCTTCACCCAACCAACTTTATATATACATACACACACAGCTAGAACAGGTATAATGATGATGGTTGCCTAGCTAGGATCAACTCCACTGCATTACTAACATGTACATAATTAACGTTTAACTCATCATTGCTACCGAATTGTACCTAAATTTATTACTAGGCCAACTCATCCCATGTAAATGCCAATATTATCCCATGTTGGGTAAGCCATGTGCAACACCATTGGCGTATGACTGCTACCCATGGAGTTCATGACTGGGTTCAAAATAGGTATATGATGCCAGCCTCCCTAAAGTGAATATGGTGAAGTGTTAACATACAGTGTTTACCGCCGAAATTTGGAAGGCAGGGACTGTAACACCTGTTGTGTCAGCCCTATTGTTAAGCACTCACCCCTAATTTCCTCTGTGGTGAACATGTCTCCAACATCAACATCTGTTGGTTTCCAAGGAGAACAAAGTCTGTGGTAGGGGAAATTTCTCATGATCTATCTATTTATTGGGATGAGGCTCCTCCCTATTTCTCTTCAACATATGTCATTCTACTCTGAATTCTGCATGTGTGGTGCGTAAGAAACTGACATACTAACAATACCAGTAGACAAAACATGTTGTGAGCACACATTTTTAGAGAAAATTTTGATTGTCCACACCTAAGGATAGGTAGGAGGTGAGGTCATTCAAAGCCCTTCCTTTTAGGTCATGAAATTACATGGGTTGGTAATGCTAAAATTTTATTTAAACTGCCCACATTCTTTCCCCTTTCACATCATACTACATTTGCCTCTTTTTAACTTTGTACAAAAAGAAAATGGGAATTGAATTACTCCTGTTTTCTAGATCGCTGCATTTAGATGGGTTGGTCAGGCTGCAAATAAATAGAAACTGCCCATGATAGTCTGCAATCTGGCCATGTTGTGTGACTGATGGAATCTGATCGTTGTTATGGTTTGGCCGCTGTTTTTAGGGTCCTGTTTTTGACAAGAGGGAGGACCCAGATAGCTCTTATTACAAACATGAGCTTGGCCCCAGATAGTTCTTCTATATGCCTAGACTGAAGGAATGTGTGAACTTTCAGATTCAATAGCTATACATGGTGTTTGAATAGCGTGTTCGCTATATGCAATGGCTGCTATTCAACATCCCTAAAATGTGCAGAAATGCACAAGCACAGTGAGTACACCCGAATATAGCATATTAAAGAAAAAAAAAATTTGCCTTGTTCACAGAATAGTTAATATATCATAAATTATTACAAAGCCATATGGAGTCCAGTCAGCCTTTTAGAAGGGTCTGCAAAGGGTAAATTAAGTGAGCGAAATACATGGCAAATGCCTCGATTGAACCACATCTCTTAATGTGTAGGATCAGTATTAGGATTGGCTGGGAAATGTTCCTATTTCATTGATGTTTTGACGGTACTGTAAGACTATAAGCATCTTTGAGCCGCTTGAGGTGCTTCCGAATTTGAACAATATGTAGCTTGTCCCTGAATCAAATAACAAGCATTTTGTTAACGTGGACTACCTTGGGTGGTTAATATGAGAGGTTATTCTCCTACCTACCTATCGAGACCTATTTCACTATTCTACTGTGAGATTGTCCTGAGACTTACCGGGACTCTATGGTTATCCCCGGACCTGTGTTATCCCAATACGTATCTTCTTAATTGGGATCTCTCTTCGTAATCGAAAAATATAATGATTTAAAGAAATCGGCATAAAATTTCTGAGTACAATGATATAGCCCAAGGCCTTCCATGGGGCTAGGCTATTTGCCCTCCTTTCATTGCGGGATTTAATCCTCTGTAACATGAGCTGCTGCTTGAAATTATGAATAAAAGTTTCAGCCATTGCATTCAGTTCGTCCGTGGATAGGCCATCTGGGTTTGTGCCATCTCTAGTCCTAACACAGTTGGTCATATCTTCATTATGAGGAACTTCCAAGACGTTGGATGCGGCCACTTTAGATTTGTTCATTTCCACATGAGAAAAGCTTTGGGTTGGCTCAACCAAGGGGGAAAAATCATGGGTTTTTCCTGAAAATTGAGGCGGAAGTGGAGGATCGATCGAAGGAGAAAATTGATGGGTTTTTCTCAGAAACTCTGGAGGATTTGAAGACTCAAGCTGGGGAGACAAACGATGGGTTTTTTGTGAAAAAACTGGTGGGTTTGGAGCCTTACCCTTAGGAAATTTATGTTTTTTCGGCCTTGAAGGCTCAACCAGTGGAGGCCTAAATTGCAGCTCCTCTTCTTCTTCTTCAAAATTCTATCCATGTTTATCAAATGTAGTCCTACGCATATTGCCAGCTTTCTTCTTATTATTATTGCCATTGGTGGGACCTCTGCTAGAGGTGTCTGCAATAGTCCCAATGACCAGATTGAATAACACAAAAAGCATTGAAGGGGTGAGCCAAGTGTGCATCACATTGCATACCTGTGGTAGGCACTACTTGAGTGGCACCATGAACATTATTTTCATTTTTTTGAGTTGTATGATCAAGTATTGGTAGGTTAGTGTTCTCATAGTTTGGGAATCTAAAATTTCAAATAAAAAACAAGGATACTCTTAAAAGAAATCATAAAACAAACAATCAAACAATTTCTTGGAAGCTCACTGCTTTCCATCCAGGTAGACATGAGCTGTTCCATTGAGAGCACCAGATAAAGAGGTAACATTCAACACTTAACCTTCAAAACTGTTAAAAAATCCCTGGAATTCCTGAATAAAGATAATTCTAGCATTGTAAAGGTGAAACTTGTCAACTTTTCAGCATTGCTACACACGGGAAAGCAAATTTAGGCTGAATAATATTGTGCAAATGGCTGGCATACAGATTAGAAGACAAATTGCTCTGGCATACCAAAAAAATGCTCTCACTTTCATTTTAATTTTATTTGGAGTTATTGTACTTCAGAGCTAAGAACTTCCTTCAACAACATACCTTCTGCAACACGAGTTTCCTTCAACAACATGCCCTCATATACCTTGATCTATCCAGCAATGTAGAAAATCTACAGCAGTTAAAGAACAACTTCCCATGCCACTGAATTAGATGAAGCAAAGTATCCAATAATTATATTGAGAAAATAGATCATTTTCAGAATATATACTCTACGCTAGCAGCCTCTCATGATAAGTAGTGGCACTTCTATCAAAGTATCTGGTGCTTGTTAGTTGCTGGAAATACAAATATGGTCCTCTATCATTGCCAGCCTTTGGTGACCATAAACCAGATTCTCCTCATTCAAGGAAGGAATGCCTGGAAAAGAATACGTCATTTCTTTTGCCAACCTCATGCGCTTCCCTCCTTTCTAGGGTGTATTACACTTGAAAGGAGTATAGTATCACCATGCCCTTCAACATAAGACCCTGCACCATCAATGTCCCTGTTAAGGGTTGTCACTTTAGCAATAACCACCACCAAATGAGTTGTAACCTTGGCTTCCACAACTGGTAGAGTCAAGACAGTCCACCTGCTAGCATGACATCTAATGCAACATCCTTCTATTCACTTACGCTTTGTATGCTATAGACATCATCCACTATTCATAGAATGGTAAGTGTGTGCATAATTAGTTGTAAAAATACAGCCCAACATTACTTCAGCCATGGTTTCCAGCATGCATCCATATAGTAGAACCTTGTGGAAACAAACTGGATTCCAATAAATATGTAGCTTCACCCAACCAACTTTATGTATACATACACAGACAGCTAGAACAGGTATAAACCAATAGTCACACCTTCCTAGCAATCCTCAGGCATGTTAGATCATGGAACAAATGATGATGGTTGTTAGTTGCAGGAAATGCAAATATGGTCCTTTATCGTTGCCAGCCTTTGGTGACCATAAACCAGATTCTCCTTATTCAAGGAAGGAATGCCTAAAAAAGAAATACGTCCTTTCTTTTGCCAACCTCACGCGCTTCGCTCCTTTCTAGGGTGTATTACACTTGCGAGGAGTTAAGTATCACCATACCCTTCAACATAAGACCCTGCACCATCTCTCCATCATAGCTGTCACAACATGTGTGTCAGTCACCCTTTTTTATAAATCTACACGCAGGTGGCTTCTTTTAAACAATCAATGTCCCTGTTAAGGGTTGTCACCTTAGCAATAACCACCACCAAATGAGTTGTAACCTTGGCTTCCACAACTGGTAGAGTCAAGACAATCCGTGCTTCATTAATGCCTAGAATCATGTGCTTTTAATATCCAATTCAGACATCATGCAATGTTCATAGAATGGTAAGTGCGTGCATAATTAGTTGTAAAAATGCAGCCCAACATTACTTCAGCCATGGTTTCCAGCATGCAGGTATATAGCAGAACCTTGTGGAAACAAAATGGATTCTAATAAATATGTAGCTTCACCCAACCAGCTTTATATATACATACACACACAGCTAGAATAGGTATAATGATGATGGTTGCCTAGCTAGGATCAACTCCTTTGCAGTACTAACATGTACCTAATTAACGTTTAACTCATCATTGCTACCGAATTGTACCTAAATTTATTACTAGGTCAACTCATCCCATGCAAATGCCAATATTATCCCATGTTGGGTAAGCCATGTGCAACACCATTGGCGTATGACTGCTACCCATGGAGTTCATGATTGGGTTCAAAATAGGTATATGATGCCAGCCTCCCTAAAGTGAATATGGTAAAGTGTCAACATACAGAGTTTACCTCTGAAATTTGGAAGGCAGGGACTATAACACCTGTTGTGTCAGCCCTATTGTTAAGCACTCACCCCTAATTTCCTCTGTGGTGAACATGTCTCCAACATCAACATCTGCTGGTTTCCAAGGAGAACACAGTCCGTGGTAGGGGCAAGTTCTCATGATCTATCTATTTATTGGGCTGAGGCTCCTCCCTATTTCTCTTCAACATATGTCATTCTACTCTGAATTCTGCATGTGTGGTGCGTAAGAAACTGACATACTAACAATACCAGTAGACAAAACATGGTGTGAGCACACATTTTTAGAGCAAATTTTGATTGTCCACACCTAAGGATAGGTAGGAGGTGAGGTCATTCAAAGCCCTTCCTTTCAGGTCATGAAATTACATGGGTTGGTAAGGCTAAAATTATATTGAAACTGCCCACATTCTTTCCCCTTTCACATCATACTCCATTTGCCTCTTTTTAACTTTGTACAAAAAGAAAATGGGAATTGAATTACTCCTCTTTTCCAGATCGCTGCATTTAGATGGGTTGGTCAGGCTGCAAATAAATAGAAACTGCCCATGATAGTCTGCAATCTGGCCACTGTTATGTGACTGATGGAATCTGATTGTTGTTATGGTCTGGCCGCTGTTTTCAGGGTCCTGTTTCTGACAAGAGGGAGGACCCAGATAGCTCTTATTACAAACATGAGCTTGGCCCCAGATAGTTCTTCTATATGCCTGGACTGAAGGAATGTGTGAACTTTCAGATTCAATAGCTATACATGGTGTTTGAATAGCGTGTTCGCTATATGCAATGGCTGCTATTCAACATCCCTAAAATGTGCAGAAATGCACAAGCACAGTGAGTACACCCGAATATAGCATATTAAAGAAAAAAAATTGTGCCTTGTTCACAGAATAGTTAATATATCATAAATTATTACAAAGCCATATGGAGTCCAGTCAGCCTTTTAGAAGGGTCTGCAAAGGGTAAATTAAGTGAGCGAAATACATGGCAAATGCCTCGATTGAACCACATCTCTTAATGTGTAGGATCAGTATTAGGATTGGCTGGGAAATGTTCCTATTTCATTGATGTCTTGACGGTACCGTAAGAGTATAAGCATCTTTGAGCCGCTTGAGGTGCTTCCGAATTTGAACAATATGTAGCTTGTCCCTGAATCAAATAACAAGCATTTTGTTAACATGGACTACCTTGGGTGGTTAATATGAGAGGTTATTCTCCTCCCCGTGTAGGTTGTGCCCTTATTATTGTTTCACCATCAACAGTTAGCCTTGTTAGATTAGATTCCGCATTCATGTCACATCTTCTTTGACTAGAATTTTGTATTGTGGTGAAATTGATGAATTGCAGGTACTCCTATCACGGGAAAAAGAAACCTCTTGTTCTATTATGGAGACAACCTTGACAACGAATGCCATTCCTCTATTGCTGAATGGTTGCACCGAGATTCAACCACTACTTCAGATAATCGATGTTGGTTCCGTTACCTCATTGAAAACAACATCCTCGCACTTCCACATTACTCTATCTGATGGAACACATCAACATAAGACTTTGCTACCATCCGCATATGGCCCACAAGTTGTCTCTGGAGACATCCAAATTGGCTCAATAATTCTGCTTAAAAAAGCAGCTTGCACAGTGCTCCAAAACTCCTCGTAAGGCCCACCATTTGAAATCACCCTCTTTTACTTTTTCCTGCCTAGACGTTTTTTGCATCAAAAGAAGGAAAATGGAATCTTCATTAATTCATTTCTTACTTGTTTACATAAGGTCCATCCGAGTCGTTGAGCTTGAAGTTGTGAAGCGCTCAGCAACGTTGATGAAGGACACATCGATGCTGCAACATGCACAGGTGGGTTCAGCCCAATTTAGCTCTTCGTCAGCTGAAGATACCTTGCCCTCTGTAGTTACTCCACCAACTACGGCAACAACTACAACAATTCCATTCACGGCACTCAACCCTTACCGAAAATATTGGTCAATCCAAGGTAGGGCATCTGCAAAGACATCATTGAAGGCGTACAACAATGTGCGAGGCTCAGGAAAAGTTTTCGGATTTGACCTTATCAACCGTGATAAGGAAGAGATCCACCTTTCTGCATTTGCTGAATTGGCCGAATCTCTTTACAATCTAATTCAGGTTGGGCAACTATACATTGTCTCAAATGGCACAGTGAGAGAAGCAAATCCAAACTACAACCACCTCAAGAACAAATGGGAGATTTACTTGTTTGCTGCTTCCACTATCAATCCATGTCCTACAGATGATCCAACGTTTCCTTACCAAAGCTTTCACTTCAAGACTATTGCTGAAGTAAAAAGTGCAACTCCAAATACAAATGTGGATGTCATTGGTGTTGTTACCTCCACGTCACCTGCATCAACAATTCGACGAAAAGATGGAAGTGAAACATTAAGGAAAACACTCATACTAAAGGACAAGTCGGGTTTTAGCATTGATGTAACATTATGGGGAGACCACTGTGACTATATAGGACATAATCTTTCTGAATTCTACTCTTTCGACAACCCACCAATTCTTGCAATCAAAGGAGGTCGCGTGTCTGAATTTAATGGCACCACAATAGGGACGATACCAACGAGCACTCTCACAATAAATCCACAAGTTGAAGAAACTCACCAATTACATGCATGGTTCCGTGAAACCAGCTATAGCTCTTCTTCTCCATCTTTGAGTAGAAACTATGGTGTTGCTTCGAAACGTTCCCTACCACGAAAGACGTTTCATGAAATTGCTGGCATGCAGCCCTCTGATAAAGCAATCTGGGTTTCAGTTCGAGCAACAATTACTGCTCTTCATATGGACGACTTCTACTTTCTAGCATGTCCATTAGATTTCAATGGAAAACAATGCATGAAGAATGTTGTGGAGCATTCTAACAATCTTTGGCATTGTACAAAATGTAACGGTGACTTCCCAGAATGTGACTACCATTACAAACTTAAAATTGAGCTACATGACCACACCAGGAATCTACAGAACGTCACAATTTTCAATGATGTAGAGAACGAGCTCATGGGCATCATGGCAAAAGACCTGTTCCTACTTTCTATCGAACCAACTGACCTACAGGAAATTTGTGGCCGGATTTCAGGGCATCGCTTCCAGCTAACACTTTCCATTAAAACAGATTACTTCAATGGTGTTCAACGCTTGCAACCAATACTGATCAATTCAAAAGAAATTCAATATGCCTCTGCATGTAAGGAATCACTCACTGACATTCAAGCAATGTCCGCTTCAAAACGACCTATTGTTCGTCGCCTTTTAACTTTTTCTTAGGGCTTCATCTACCACGCCTGTTTGTACATAAACAAACATTTCCACACAACTAATTGTCTCATCTTTGTAAATTACACACCCATGTTATTATGATGCAACCTGTAGTTTTCAGTGCAAATACTCTCTTCCAGTCATTCCAACATATGTATGTTTCCCATTTACATTTTACATAATATAGATATCAACATTTGTAAAGAGTCACTACATATGTTTCTCGTTCGTTGTCTACATGCTATACATTGATCCCTTGCTTGCTAAGCTATTCATTTTATCGCTCAAACATGTCAAACAAAAAAAACTTGAAGAAGAAGGGAATGAAATATTTTTAATCTTGTTTCTCTCCTCTCAATGATAGATGCTGAAATAACATATGATTTCATAGCATTCCTAATTGCATGTTTTCCCTTCTACCTAATCTACCTACCTTCACCGATGTTGAAATAAAAAAAAAAATTAAATCTATGTTCAAAATATAATGTTTTAATTTCACAATGGATGTGCACCCAATAAAATGAGATACCAAACATGCACTACTTGTTTATGAAAACTAACAACTATTACTTGTACTTGTTTAGATATGCCACCAAACAATCAAATTGCGGCCAAAAACAAGCGGCGGCGTATTCTTTATGCACAACAAAAGGATCGAATAAATGCACGACGTCGACTACTTTATGAACACCACAACAACCCTACTACTTCCTCTACATCCCTTCCCACCTCAAATGCTCTCCCACCTATACAAACCAACCCACCACACGTTCATCATATCCAATATAACCCTCCCCTTAATGAAGAACACCGTCGCTTTCGAGAAAGGATTGATGGACTTTCTACCTTGCATGTTTGCACAACATGCAAGGAAGCATACCCAGGAATGAAAACAAAGCTCTTCCACGGTAGACTCTCTTATTTTCGTTGTGCATCATCTAAATCTACCAATCGTTTTTCTAAACTAAACAACATGGACCCTGGAGAACAACCCTGTGTCCTTCACCAATTAACACAAGTTGAAGAAATGCTCATCGCACATGTCAACCCCATTCTACAATTCACTCATTCCCGTGGTGGTCAATACAAATATAGTGGCCATACAGTTAGCTTCCCTCAAGATATCACCAGTATTTCCAAATACTTACCCCGGATGCTCTCTGACTTAGACATCCTCATTGTGAAAAGGCAAAATCCATCTCAAAAGGCTTACGAATTCTACGTTTGCAAATCACGTGTCCTTACAGCCCTTGAATACAAAATAAAATATGACCCTTACTACCGTGATGTTCAATTGAATTCATCTGCAATTTCTACGCTGCCAGATCTCCCTACAGACATTTCTTCTCTTCTCCACAGTGTAACCACCTCCTCTTTTGAACCCCATCAAACCACTACTGATTCCACTTATAATCCTGATGTCATGCTACCTCCATTAGAAATCCAACCCTCTTCTTTCGTTCCAGTCCTCCCAAATTCATGTACTGAGCGTGACCACATTTGTAACTATTTGCACTTGACCCATTCAAGTTCAACAAGCTCTATTGATTGGCCTCCAATATCTTTAACTGCTATAAAAGAATACAACACCATCGGCCTCCTTACCATGGCATTCCCCACACTCTTCCCTACAGGCATCACAATGATCATGCAACCAAGACTTACAAAAGTTGAAATGCATGAATATGCTTTGCACTTGCTGCACTACCATGATAACCGCTTTGGCCAACACCCAAGATTCCGCTACTATATTTATAACATTCTAATGCACCACCGTAGCCAAGCAACAACCAGTGTTTTCGTGAAGAAGTACATTGAGAACAACTTGCCAACAACGGTATCAGACCTACGCCAGTGTCTTCATGGCTCTTCGGATTCAAGATTGCTAGAGCAAATAATGAGGTTCGGGTCGGCTCTACGAGGAACATGGTCTTTCTGGAACAAACGCTGATCTGAGCTGACTGACATGATCACGCAAATAGGAAGCCCAACATTCTTCTTCACTCTCAGTGCAGCTGATACTAAATGGCATGACTTGCACACGATCATGCCCACCAGTGTTCCTTCCAATTCAGTCAACCCCTTCCAATGGAAAATCCAAAACATAATTAAAAACCCACATCTAACAACCCAATATATGCATTGTAGATTTACAATTTTCCTTGAAGAAATCCTTCAAAAAGGCCTCCATGCAACCGACTACTGGTGCAGGTATTATTTAATATCCATTTCCCTCTACATTAATTTTATACATTGCATATACATGTATTAACTAAATGTACCCTTCATGTTATATTCAGATACGAATGGCAACATAGAGGATCCGCACACATTCATGGCTTCCTCTGGCTACAAAATGCACCAGACATGGACACACTTGATTGGGACAATGCATTAGAAGTTGCTAATGCACAGAAATATTTCGACCACTACGTAACTGCTTGGAATCCACGTCAGGCAGAACACCGAACTATTCCGCTTCACCAGTCAACAATTCATAACCCATGTCTCCTTGACACAGCAGCAATATTCGCGTCCAATCAGTTTGAAGACTACACAGAGCTCGTCAACTGCGTTCAACGTCATACAAAGTGTCATGAATCTTCTTGTCTTCGTAAGAAAGACAATGTGCTTAGCTGCCGATATGGAGTACCATGGGAATTGAAGTCCACTTCTTCACTTTTCATTGATGGTAAGGGTCATAAAACCTACGTCCCTGCTCGCAATGATGAAAGATTGAATATTCACAACGCCGATCTACTCTCTATTTGGAGAGCAAATGTTGATTGCCAACCAGTCCTTTCTCGCCATGCTGTATTGAAATATATTTCAAAGTATGCAACAAAAGCGGAGACAAGATCCGAGAGCTATCGTTAAATGCTATTGCGGTTATCACAAAGTGCCCTTCCATAAGCACCTACTGGTGGTGTCATCCAAAAACTCCTTACAGAAACCATTGCAGATAGAGACATTGGTGCACAAGAAATATGCCATATGTTACAAAAGCTACCTCTCTCTCTTTGCAGCCGTACATTCCATTCTTTGAATGTCAATAGGGTTGTTTTCAAACGTGTTTCGCAAGATACTAAAAATCCTGGTTCGACACCAAACTTTATCGTTGCATATATGAACAGGCCTGCCTCACTAGAACCACTGCCCCTCTTTGAAGCTGCTCACTCGTGGTCATATTCTGCCTAGCGGAGAAGAAACCACTAGAAACACATATTCCCCCCAATGATTGTACATGTCTTGCCCCATTACAATGTCATTCCTTCCTCTACTAATCCTTCTTATGCCACCTTCTGCTGGAGTGAATTACTCTTGTATTTCCCCTTCTGAACACTCCCTGATGATATCGGTTCAACTGATGCAGAAATTATTGCACACTGGGAACAAAAAAAGGGTGCATATACACCATGGCATGTCCATCGAGAACCCGAAAACCCACAAAGCCCACCTACTGAAGATCAACCTACCCCACACACCCCCCCTGATTCCATGCAGATGAATGAATGGAAAATCCTCTCTCAACTACACCCAGGTTACAATATTGCAATTGATGACCTCGACATGATTGGCTACCGCGACTTCGATGTCAACCACAATTGGTCACAAAATACTGTCCCTCCCCCCTTGCAAGAAACTGCCATCAATTTCATTGAATTCAACCGCTCAACCATTCAAAACCAACATCATTCATTTTCCAACCTTCCCCATGATCATACATTATCCCCTACCCAAAGCATAGCTTTCACCACTGTTTTTTCACACTTCAAAACCCCTTCGCCAAAATCCCCACGCAAAATCATCGTACAAGGAACAGCTGGCACAGGAAAATCCCATTTGATTAAATGTCTGCACCAAGCATTTGTGGAAAACTCGCCAGCCAACAAAAACCCTTTATTGTTACTTGCACCAACCGGCGTTGCAGCTTTCAACATAAATGCCCTCACAATTCACTCTGCCCTTCATATCCCTATCCAGACAATGCATCCTCTCGAAGGCCAGCCGCTCCTACACCTGCAAGAGCAACTCCGTCATGTAGAATACATCCTCATTGATGAAATGAGCTTTATTGGTCCAAAAATGCTTTCTCGCATTGACGATCGTCTAAGAGAGGCATTCCCTCTTCATCGGAATACACCATTTGGTAATCGCTCAATTATCCTTGTCGGAGATTTAGGCCAACTACCACCTGTAAAAGACATTCCTTTATACGCTGGGACATCGCGTGGCACTGCACTTTGGCGCAGCTTCGACATATTCATAACACTTTCAACCATTTTCCGTCAACAAGGAGCTAGCCCGTCCCAGGTTGCTTTCCGGCAAATACTTGCAAATCTTAGGAATGGAATATCTACACTTGAAGATTGGAAACACCTAATGTCAAGAACAAGTTCATCTCTTACACATGAAGAGAAATGCACATTCGACGAGTCCATGCACCTATTCGCAACAAACAACGCAGTTGTCTTGCATAATAAGAAAATGCTCAAAAAATTGAACATCCCAGTAGCACTTTGCTCTGCGGAACAACAAAGGCAGAAAACTCCTACTACAACAGAAGATGAGCACCTGCCTGCAAAGGTGCTCTTATGCAGTGAACAAAAAGTTATGCTCACCAGCAACTTATGGGTACATGCAGGCCTTGTCAATGGCGCGCTTGGGAAGGTCATCTCAATATTTTATTCAATTGACTCAAAGCCCCCAGCATTACCATCCTTTGTGGTTGTTGACTTTCGACAATACAGAGGAACACCGTGGGACATTTCACACCCAACATATGTACCCATTCCTCCCATCACAAGGGGTGCACGCCGTCAGATACCACTTCAAATGGCATGGGCTTTAACGATACACAAGTCAGAAGGAATGACATTAGACAAAGCAACAGTGGACATCGGCACCAGAGAACGCCAAGGTCTAACATTCACTGCAATTTCAAGAGTGCGGTCACTAGCAGACATACACATCAATCCAACATTCCCATTCTCCCGCATTGCACAAATGCACAAGAATCCATATCTTAAGCATAGACAGCAAGAGGAATCATTCCTTGCATCAAAATCTATTCAGGATAATACACTTTAGCCAATCGTACAACCTGTCTTCCAGAATTACCCACATGGTAAACACCACTCACTACATAACGAAGTTTCACATAGATTTGCTTGCTATTACATTTAGTTTCATATGATTTTATACTCGTTTGGAATCGTTTAATTTATTTTGAATATTCAAACAAAATCGTCAAACATATTCATTGTCACTTACAATGTTTCCTTTTTGGATGGCAACAGGTATGAATACATGCTACCTACGAAGGTTGTATGAGTGTTGCGAAGAAATTCAGCAACAAGAACTTACGTTACAAGATATGCAGACAAGGATCCTGCCACAACAATCAATGCCACTTTACCATTTGCGCCCAGCCATTAAGTTGTTAAAGAAAATAAGGAAAATACTTAAGATAACAATTCACATCCATGAAAGGGATGCACACAGGCAAATGCGCCATCAATTGCAGGAACAGCTCGCACAATATGGCACCACAATAAACACTAACTGGTGTTGCCGATGCCATGGCCCATCATGCATATATGATTAGCTGCTCATTCTCAATTACATCTCTACATAATAGAATGCTTTTATTGTACATATGTTTAGAAGCCAACGAATACTTTCATTGTATATATGTTTAGTTATATCTTACCAAACACATCTCCATGTCTAGAGTGACTTGTCCCTGTCGACTTTAGGGTCTTCAGATTATTATGGATGTTGAGCATTTTAGCTCTGGACCAAACTCCGTTGTTTTGTTCTCGTTTTGTTAAGATCTATTTATGCAATTCATGGAATTACAGTGTTTAAATTTCTCTTCATAATTTACAGTGGTTATATTCTCCACAGAGTTTTGTATGGCTGTGAATGTAATCAGTAAATAGGTTGGGCGTTTTCCTTTTCCTTGTAGTATACATATATGCATTTTGGTATTTTAAATCACAAAGGAATCTTGTCTGTGCAACGAATATGCATACAGTTTTTAGACTAGATCAAGAGCCTACTACAGACCAATACCCTACTTTTACGTTCTACCATTTTAGTTTACACACGCATTAATCAAATCAGCTGAAGTATTCCCTCTGGCATTGGACAATTGTGGACTCTCAACAAGTTTCTGACCAGTCACAACAATATATCAGGGACTATCCTAGTGGAACTTACTAACTTATCCTCACTGTCGTGGCTTTCTCTTTATCACAATATGTTGCATGGGGAGCTTCCAAGAATGATAATATCATGGAAAGGTATTTCTTAGCTTAACCTTGCCAACAACAAAATCACATGATCAATTACTGCGTCACTTGGGCTGTTGCCTATTCTTAACAACATTAACCTCTCAAACAATTTGATTTCAGGGGAAATACCCCTTGAAATAGATAACCTCAAGTTGAGCTTTCATAATGTGTCTGGCAACCACTTGTCTGGCTCTGTCCCTGTTGGTTACAATAATCTGGCATATAGACATAGGGTATTGATTTCGATTATTGTTGTGGCCATAGTAGTTTGCTTGATTGGTATAGGTTTCCTCCATAAGAGACACAACATTTTCGTGCAGGTTAACACAAGTACAGAGTCTTGGACACTCACATCCTTTCACATGGTTGACTTTGAAGTGTCAGACATTCTGAATGGATTGACAGAGTATCATGTTATTGGAAGTGCACATGCTGGCAAAGTCTACAAGGTGGCACTGGAAATTGGTAATATTGTTGCTGTGAAAAGGATATGGAATAACGAGAACCCACGATCTGTCCAAGAAAAGAGATTTCAAGCAGAGATACAGCTTCTAGGAAAGATTAGGCATACCAACATTGTAAAGCTACTTTGCTGCATCTCTGGTTCGGATTCTAAGTTGTCAGGCAAGAAATTGATTGTGGTGGACAGGTAAAAAAGAATAAACAGAGGGTTTTTATTTCCCTTTTTGAGGCTAGACCTTCAAGGTAGAGATGTTCAATGCTGGGCTTCTCATGTCCATTTATACTTACTGCTCCTCTGTTCTAAAGAGATGATCAATTATTTGGTGAGTGATACTTCGGGCATCTGTAACTTTGTAATGTCTATCAAACTGCTTGAGGCGAACCTGGGACCTCTCTATGGCAGATCTCTGCACTATTGATGTGGACTAAGAGGAGAATATATGCAGGAAAACCCCATTGTTTGCTTGACTAGCTGTAACTGTCAAAATGTGATATGATGGGTATCTACAATTTGTACATTAAATAATTTTCTCAACGTGCATGCATGCAGGCCTAATCTGGAAAATGTCAGAGATCTATTACGTTCCAGCCATGTAAATAAATAGAAAGGATCTTTTATAGATTGAAGGATCAGTTCTCTGGTTTGAGTTTGACATGTTTTGGCCTTCGTGTCTGTGAAATGCATCTGGTGCTTTTACGTTCAGTGGGGGATGAAAGGATATGTGTAGCATTGTAAATAGGTAGATCATATAGCAAATTATGTACAGAATAATCAATTTTCTTGCTGAATTTAACATGCTTTTAGCCATTTTGTTTCTGAAACCAGAATGATTATTGCATTAAGGGCACTGGTTTTGTTACTGGTAAGCTCAGTATTGTTATCCCAGCATGGGATTAATGGTGTGTATGTTCACTACAATACAACAGCTGGGCCTGTGGAAGGCAAGCTTAATGTGCATTTGGTCCCCCATACACACGACGAGGTGGGGTGGCTTAAGACCGTTGATCAGTACTACGTAGGCTCCAATGACAGTCTTCAGGTCTTATTAATTCCTCTATTCAAATATCAAGCCTTATTCTACATTAAAACAGTTTGTTGTAATGCATCTGAATGAAATGTATTTACCATGAACTGTGAATCATATCTGCACCCGGCGCAACCTACCTGTGTGAGGAACATATTGGATTCTTTGGTCTACTCATTGCAAGAAGATCCAAACCGTAAATTCGTTTATGTAGAACAAGTATGTTTTCTTACCAAATAAATCATCAACGTCCTTATGAATAATGGAGAGTATATATGTATACTGAAATGATTTATAACTGAGTTTGCAGTACCCAGTCTCTTCAAGTTGATATATCTGACCTGTAGTGCTTTGAATTCAAAAGAGGAAAAATTGAACAGCTAAAACTTCTCTCAAGCTGAATGGACCAATTGTTTCTCTTGGTTTTCAGAACAAAAATATGCCAACCAATCTTATCACCTTTCACCCACTACTATTTGTCAACTCATTCATTTGATCCCCCAAAAAAATCTTTCTCCTATGTGAAGGAGAGAAAAAGACACCCCTGTACTATGCGGCAATCCAGACCCAAAATGTTTTGGCAAGTTTGCAAATCCACATAACATGCCTAACCATTATGCATCTCCCAGCAAACTACACAACGTGCATTTGTAAGGTCAGTGCTACATAGTCTATCTTTTGCTGCTGAACCCATACGAAGATTGAACCACCTAAACATTCTAATCTCAAAATACCTGGATGGCTAGATACCTTGAGGCTTCAGGCCTCCTCAACCACCTTGTTTCAATATCCTGAATGTTCCATTCTTGTCAAGGTGATCTGCATATTCTCTATCCAATAATGAAGGGAAATATTTACTGCCAAGAACACAGTTTTGCTATGCAGATAGACTCTAGATTCACTAAAAAGTTTAGGTAGAAGAAGTGAGGTGACGAGATGGGATTTGTACTCAGTTCAAATCTAATTTCATTAAAAAATTTAGGGACAGTAAATAGGGTGATGGGACTTATATTAATTTACAAATTGAGGTTTCTCAATGGCCATGCCTTAGAGTAAACTTGTAACCCATGTATGGAACTGAGCTGTGTTTACATTGCCTGCAGTATACCCCAGAACAAGGGTTTGCATACTTAATAGAACTGTTCTCTGTTGTATGAACAGAAAGTATTCAAGTACGTGGTCCACTGCTCTTTGTTTTGGGTTTTATGAATCAACCAACAACTTTTTTTATAAAGAAAAACGTTTCTCACTTTAGATAGGTCGATGTTTACAACAACCTATTGAAAAAGTAGTAAGGGCATTTATCCAAATGCAGTAAGAATGAATGGAATATAAATTCATTCATTACAGCCACCATAATAAAGAAATAATCTAAACCTTGGTGTCCAAAATCACAATCCTAAAATAATCTGATAGCCAGCAGAGCCATACTTCATAACATAGTATGGCCAAGGTCTACTAAATTTAAGGCATCAACAACACGGTGCATTTTCTGTTCTCTGAATGGTTAAGCAGGTAGTTGAGATGAGTTGTTTTTCCATTGAATGCAGTATACCCCAGAACAGGGGTTCGCGTACTTGATAGAACAGTTCTCTGTGGTATGAACAAAAAATAATCGAGTACATGGTCCACTGCTCTGTGTTTTTCGTTGGTTAAATGCTCTGTGTTTTGCAATAAGAGAGAGCAGGTTGGGCTCTAGAGCCCAAATGGCAAGATTCCTTCTACATTAAACAACAAAAACATGTCAGCATTTTAGCCTTTCGTCACATTCACATACTTGAGTTTTATATCATTTGGATGTTCAGCTTTGGAAGATGCTCCAGACACTCACAATGGGTTGCACACTGCTATTAATCTGTATTCTAATACTCTCAATTGCTTAGAAATTTGCAGATATGGACAAAAATCCAATTCCAATATCAATTTACCATGTCCAATAATGTCAAGATTACAAATGATAAGAAGCCATATTTTGGTTTTTTTATCCAAGTTGAAAGATATTGTATGAAATCATGACACACATGGTTCTTTTTGTCTTCGGCTCGTCCACATAGTTAACCAGGTATCCCATGGAGTTGCAAATTTGTATTTTCCAGATTCATTTGTCCTTTGCAAATTTCTCTTATCCATCGCTATTTACAATTTTCTAAAAAAACCTCTTGGGAGTTGAAAGTAAGGGCTTCTGTATTTCCAAATATTGAAGTTTTCAATTTCAAATTGTTAATGGTTTCCTTCTATATAAAATTATAATGATAGTGATCTCTGAACATCCTTCTTGATCAAGTCATGTTAAGGTTACCTTTATGATATTTATTAAGTTCAGTTTGATAGATCCTTGTAATGTGTTCGGAACTCTATCCTTGGGAATGGAACATGAACTCTGTAAGGGCCATTTCAACTTTAGTGGGTTACTCTCAAATTTCTGTATCTTATTTGCTCTTCAACTAAAAATATGATTCCAATATATGAAGTTGAAGCTCCTGGATTTAAATTTTCAAAATATGTTTCCAACTTCCAAGAAATGAAATTGAAGCTCCTAGAATACAATTTTCTTTGGAGCACATAATTTTTTTCCAACATGTTGTATTTGCCTTTTTGCATAAGAAAATGGAAGGAAATATATGCGTGTATTTTTAAGTCAAAATTAAAATAACCATAAACAACACCATGAAACTTCTTGTAAATTACAAATACAACTGTTCAATAGATAACATATCTCAGTAGAAAAAACCAATTGTAGAGGGATATTGTTTCCACCCAGATGTAGAAATCCCAAAGACTCACCCCAAGTTCAAGGCGAAGATGTGATAAGGGAAAACTCTCCCCAAAAAAACAACAATGTGAAAACCAATTGTCTCTGTAATCACGCACACATGTAGTAATAGGTCACATTTTTGGAGTTGATTGGGTTTATCTTTTATGTTTTTGGTTATGTTTTTTTGTTGGGATTTTGGAATCAACTGAGTGGGCTTTTTGTCCCTTATTTCGCTCTCTTTTAATAGACTTCTATGGACCCTTTCTGAGGCTACATGCACAGGTCCTAGAGGTCATATTTACCCTACTTCCTTGCAAGGGTTTGGACTTCAAAGAATACAATCTAAGGTCCGAATTCATCCTTCTACACAAAGATATCCATTTGCACAAGACTATTTTTTGGTTCATCTATAGACGAGGCAAAGTTTCCTTGCAAATTGTTGAGGTTGATATGAGGCTATCGTGGGTTTATATAAGGCTAAATAAGTAATAAATATATTAATTTTAAAATCAATTACTTATTAAAAAAAATATCTTATATACAAGTTGGTTATACTAGCAATTGCATTACTTATTTTAAGAAGATTTCCCAAAATACTTTGAAAAATAGAATACATGAATTTAAAATGAGTTTCAAAATTTTAATAATATTAATTTCCATAATTAATTAAATTATTTTTATTAAATGAATTTTATTAAAAATAATAATAATAATGTTTACGAAAAGCATCTTACAATTAGTTAATGTTTTAGTTGTAGTGTCAACCAGCAATGTAAGTGATTTGTTTTAATATTTGCAAATCACAAATTTCTCCGCTTTTCATTTACCATGTAAAACGCTGTAATTTACTTTTTATTTAAAAAAAAAGCGTGTTGCCAATAATCTATTGAGTTTTAAGTATGAACGCGTTCTAGACTTAATATATTGATATGAATGGTTTGGTTTTGGTTTTGTTCTTTTAATATCAAATGTGCTGGTACGGGATGGTCATCGTGGTTATTGCCTTCGTCACTAGTGAGCTTTATATATGCTTGACTATCTATAGAGGTTTCTTCCTTTTAATAATCCTATCGGCCTCTCTTTGTACCTTTTGAGACAATTGCTAGTATATTTTTTTATCATTTTTTTAAATCAACGACGATCCTAGCTCTCAATGAAATTATGCAACATTACCTTTAAAAATATACCACTTTTAATTCTTGACCATTACTTTTGCTCCAAAGCCTAGAGGGAGGGTTTTTGTGATTTTGGTTGGTAGTGATTGTAACATCCGAAAAGCAAAAAGGCAACATCGCTCGATAATATTCCCACCCCATATGACAATACAAATACCGGAAAAGGAGAAAGCAAATAAAAACAATTGCGAGTATTCCCACCTTATATGGCAATATAAGCCCCACAACATTATCAAACTAAATTAACACTGCCTTTTATAAAGACAACATATTGATTATAATCTTTCTGCCATTAAGGGCCTTTGGACAGGGTGTTTTATAGTGAGGGTAAATGTTTCTTCAAGGGAGTCAATGTTACGTGAAATATATAAAATTTAGGTTATTTTAAATATTTGTTTAATATTGAGTGATTAATTAGATTTTGTATGTTATTTTTAAAGTAAAAATGTAATTATTATATTGAGAGGATTTTATAATTAAGTAGGGTAGATGTTGTCATTTTAATATTAAATAATGTTATAGTAAAAGGAATAAAAAAATTTATATTTAAAAAAATACAAATTGATTTTAAAAGTTAAAAAATATAAATAAATTTTATATTAAATTTAAATTTATGTTTCTGAATTTGAAGTTAAAAAAATAATAAATTTTATTACTCGAAAATAATAGTAAAAATGATAAGCTAATGATAAAAATAAGGGAGAAAATTGTTTATTTAATTAGTTTGTAATAAGAAAATTAATGATTTTTTTTTAATGTGATTATTATGAAATTAAAAAAAAAATTGTTTTTTTTTTAATTAGCTGACAATGAAAAAAAAAATAGTTCATTACACCAAATATAATGATTATATATGTACATATATTTATAAATAAACAAATAAAATAAATACATAGAAAGCAAAATTCCTCTTTACATATCTAAGTGACAACATAACTAGTGTATATCCATGTTTAAATCTAAATGGAGATATTAAATCTTAATTGTCTTTCTCTTAATTTATGATATTCATAATCATGTGCAATCTCTACATGATTTTTTTTGTTCAGGAGTTAGTTAGTTGGCTAGTTTCAGGTGTGCTTGAGATATTATCTCAATTAATTAGATTTTTTTTGGCGAAGATAATCAATTTATCTTAAGGCCTAGCTTGTTATATAAATTTGTGCCTAACTTGTTATATAAATTTGTGATATTGTGTGATAGTAATATATGTAAAAATATAAGTTTGTGTGAGTAATAATTCTATTTTATCCATTTAAAAACCCGAAGCTGTTAATGAGAAATCAAATTTCTTAAGGTTTAATTTTTTTAATCATTTAATAATAAAGAATTAATACATTATATGGAATGAAATGATTAAAGAAATTATACATTAATAATTTTAATCCCTCTAGTTTCTTGATACTCTTAGGGTCCTATGTTATAGGAATCTTAGTCATTTCAGCCTTTCTATTCATTTGAGGTCAATTTGTAAAAGTGAGTCTTGATTTCATGAGTATTGTGGTTTAAAGGGGTTTTTTTTTGAATAAGAGGTTTAGATTTGTATTGAGTGTCATGTAAAGTTTTTAATTCAAAAGTGTCTATTTGCTAAAATCCAAACTGTAATGTTATGAAGGATCATCATTAAAAGGGTAATCATAAGGGGTTACTGGTCACCATCAGTTAGGTCATCATCATTAAAAGGTCATGTCATCTAAGATTTTGGTCATCATGAGTTAGTTAGCGGAGTCATGTTAGTTATGGAAATCAGTTACGGTCAGTCATGTGATGTTGTCATTATTTCACATTTATAAAGTGGGTCATCATTACTTTAAAAGAATCTTTGAAGTGTTTGAAGGCTATAAAAGTCCCTTTTTAATTTCATTTCAGCCATTCAAATCTATCATCTACTCTGAAACACCTTGGAGGATGAGAAGAGGAGTGATTTTATTTTTCATTGGGAGTTGTTGCGAAAATTGGGAGCTACAACGTAACTGAGAATTGTTGTGCTTCTTGTTGTGCAACTCTCAGAAGCATTAGGGTTTAATTAAAAATCATTTTTTTGGCATATTTTTTGTGTGTGGGACGTTAAAAGAGCTTTACAAGGGTGGAAACATCATCAATCATCCTGTTTTTCTTAGCTAAAGTTCAAGAGTGTGATTAAAACCATGCAAAGACAGCTTGCTGCACAAGTGTGTTGCACAAACATATTTTCACCATATCTCTTAAACACTGTACCCATTTTCCCTGAAATTTTTACAGTAGATGCATGGGGGTGAGATGAATAAAAGCAGTTAATTTCAAACCAAAATGATTTATGGTTTTTGAGAAACAAACTACTGTTACCTATAGAAAATTTTGATTTTCACAAGATCCGTTAGTCAGATTTGGATCAAACTATTTCTGGAGATGAAATATGATGATAGTAATTTTTTTTTTCAAAATTTCAGCTCAATTAAACTCACTGTTTGGGAGATATTCACAAAATACAGTCTTCTACGCAAGTTGTTGCGAAACTCGCAGATGTGTTGTGTTTTTGGCGCTACGCTTCTAGAAAGACTTCTTTTTGGACGAGTTTACTTGGTTAAAATTTGATGTAATTTGTTTTTATGGTTTTATTAATTGTAGTAAAGCATTAAGTAACTCACAAGCTCATTTTGAGGCTGAGAAATTAATGAGAAATCTTAGAAAAGATCTAGTTATGCAGTTCTTAGTCTTTTGCAGTCAATTCTATTTTCATTGCAGAAGTTAGAAATTGAAATCCTAATGAGGAATATGACCCCTAGAGGGGGGAACTGACTCATGTTTTCCTATTTATGATATGATTGTAAAGGAGAAAAGGGTTGGTTAGGTTGAGGAGAAAGAACATTGTGTGTTGCACTCTTTTCATATTTTTATAGTGAATGAAGAACAAAAGTAGAATTTACAGGGATTCTTGTGTTAGATTGATTTGGAGATGTGCTATTCTTATTAGTAAGTCATCTTCTATGAAATTCATGCTTTAAATCTGTCTTATGATTTAGGTAAAAAAAGATATTTATTTCTGAGTCCATTTCAAATAGTGCTTTGATTCAGTTTTCTAGAGTTCTATGTTTTCTTCTAAATGACATTTAGAATTCATCTTGGTGTTTGATGCTCTATTTTCATTTTCCATTAGTCTTCAACTCACGCTCCTACAAGAATTTTAAATTCAAAACTCCAAAGAGACTACCTACCTTTCCCCTGTAGAGCCTCCTCTTGGTCTTCACTTCATCACTGGAAACTTAATCAGGTAGAGATGAATCCATGCCCAATGGATCTGCCTCTTTTCCTACTAGCAAGAATTTGAAAATTTATGCCCCACTGAGAACCATACCTAGCCTAATATCAGAGTAGTTGAAAATTTCATACAAAGAGAGCCCTCTCTAGAGATATAAGGGCTAGATTCTAGCTTACAAGTGGTTTTGTGGTTACCTCTGATTTTCCCTCTTCAACCTTGAGAAAATACGAAGTGATAACAAATACATTAAATATTAAGATGGATCCAAGCTAATTAATTTGTAATGACAGTAATCATTATTGGCTATTATTTACTATATATACATATTACTTAAAATAACTTGTTGTTGGATTTTAACAGCCTGATATTATCTCTTTTAACAGAGTATATGTTTTCTCTTATTAGATGTATTTGGATCTTAGATGGTTAATCTATTTCCTTATATTCAATGATGGTATTTTTAAATATTATTTCAAAGTTTAAAATTAATTTGAACTTAGATAGTTATATTAATTTAAAAATATATATTTTTTACTAATATTTAATCTTAATCCGATATCTAAATATTATTTTTTTAATTACCACTTAACCTATAATATAAAAAAATAAATATAATAAATTATATATATAATATGATTTTCTAACTTTTATTTTAAATTAAGTTGAATTATCTTTGACTCACATTAAATTTACTAAACCTGTATTAAAATTTTAATTAAATTATATTTGATATTTAATCAATATACACAATTTTATTAAATTGTTTCCGATTTCTTAGATTTATATTATTTACATTATAGACGAATTAATTATTAACTGATCACTAGATCAAAATCCCTCTTGAAGAACTGTCAAGGGTGAACCCCCTTTAATATCCAAAATTGAATAAATAATTTCAAGTAAGAGTAGTACAATGAACTCTTTGATTTTTCAATTGTGGATGTATTATAATTTTTTGTTTTATTTGTTAATTTGTTTATGTCCTTCATAGATGACTACATGCTTAATTTTTGGCTTGAGAAAATACGACCCAGGGGTATTTAAGCCATCATATCACTTGGGTATCGCAAGCCCTCGTGAAGAACTGTCAAGGGCAAACTGTCTTCAATATCTAAAATTAAATAAATAATTTCAAGTAAGAGTAGTGTAATGAACTCTTTGACCACTTCCACTTGCCGAGTAAGTGGATATTTTTTCATTTGTGGATGTCTTATAATTTTGTGTTTTATTTGTTAATTTGTTTATGTCCTTCAGAGATGACTACATGTTTAAATTTTGGCTTGAGAAATTGTTGGGCCTCCAAAATGTCTTCAAAATGACATCCACTTTCACCTTTATCGCCACCATTTCACTCACATGTCACAACTCCATAACCATATAACCTTTCATTAGCCACCATTTTCATAAATATATGGGTTAGGATCCTTATTTACCAAAGTTATTTATTTTATGTGTTTAAAGTGAATTTATGATTAAAAACTAGGAAATAATATGGTTTCATGTATCTATATATGTGGCTTGAGTTTCATGACATGTGTAGGTCATTTGGAAGCTTCCAAGGCACCCTTATGTGGCCTCCAATGCTCAAATTCGAATTCCCTTCAAAGGAGATTTGGATAAAGGTCAAAGAAGGATATGTGTCCTACTTGGATTGTAACTCTATGAGGTGTCCCATAGTTTCTTATTTGAATTAGAACTCTATGAGACACTTAGGGGTATGTGTCTCATTATGAGCTATTTGGTTGTAACTATATGAGATTTTAGTGGATATTCATTAAATAGGGTAGCTTCTTATGCTTTTGTATAAATAGGAGAGCCTTCTCCTTTGAAAAGCATGTGTAAAGTTGGAGAAATGCTCGTGTTTTTAATAGAGAATTTAGAGCTTATACTTGGAGATTTGAAGCTTCTTCACTTGCCATCCTCATACACCACTGGAATGGTCATCTAATGATTGTGAGATTTAATTGATTTTATAGATTAAAGTTCATTTGCTTTCTTAGTATTAGTTTTAGAATGATTGTGTAATCTTTGCTTTTCTAAAAACATTTCAATAGGGAAGATTTATGTATTTTCTAATTGGATTAAGTTTGAGGCAGGGGCTCATAGTTATTTAGTTTCCTTTCATGTTTTGTTATTTACTTTCTTAGATCAAACTATCAATTCATTGTATAATTGAATAAAGGATCAAGCCAAGAAGGTAACTTCAAATTGGGTGATTGAATGTTCAACCTATACAATCATTGAGCTTTACTTTTTCATGCTTTTATATTTTCTTTTAAGATCCTCATTTAATTGCATCAACTGATATTCTTAAAGATCGTTCTAAGAAATTGATTTAATCATATTTCAAGATTGAATGGTTGAATATTTAATACATGCAATTACTGAGTTATTTTCTACACACTTTACTTGCTTTTATAGGACATTAGAAGTTAAAGTATAAATAGTTGCTTACGCATCATCTCAAGAAGGTAACACTTCATAATTGAATGTTGGAGTAACTAAGAATACATTAGTTGTTTTTGATTTCACAGGTTAGTTTAATTTCATTTTCATTATTTGATTTCATAGATTAGATGAATTGGTTTTCGTTATTTTGTAGTTAGATTGATCTAAATTGAAAGACAATTTCTAGCACATATAATGCACACATGCTTCACAAGTTTACGAAACCCCCGGGTTGACAAATTAAATGATAGGCAATCATTTTGCCCCAACATTTTGGCGCCATTGCCGGAGAAGTGTGCATAGGAACTAACTTTCAATTTAGAGTGTATTGTATTTGATTTTGTTTTTACTAACCATTTATGGACAAAGGATCTAGAATGCAGCCCAAAGACGACATTGAGGAATGGTATAAAGAAGCAGTTACGCCACAATATTCATCAATTCTTCAAGAGATCCTTGCGGCAAATCTAAAGGTTAAAATGATTTTTCATGACCTCATGCACAATCAGGTATATTTTGCAAATTTGGGTATGAACATTTTAGAAATTTTAATCCGCAAATGGCTCCATTGGAAACATTCATATAATTAAAAATTATATATATATATATATATATATATATATATATATATATATATATATATATATATATATATATATATATATATATATATATATTTCTAGGATAAACTAGGAAATAAAATCAGGTTTTGATTGCATTTTTTTTTAAGTTTTAGACTTTAAAATCTTCTAGAATTTTATTTATTTTCTTGCATTTCTTCATTAACCTCACAAAAATATTTTCAATAAAAAATAAATAAATCATGTTTTGATTCTAAAAAAAAAAAATCTTCATGTTTTTGAATAAGGGAAATGTAGAATTTTAAATAAAAATGATCAATTGATAACTGGCTCTAATGCGACCTGCAAAGAAAAAAAATTTGTTAGCTTGGAATCCAAAATTCAAAAATCCATCATAATAAAAAATAAAAAATAAATCATGCTCGAAGAGGCTACGGTTTGTGCAACATAGCTCAAAAATAGTTCTAAATTCTAATATTCTTTGCATGTGTTCTAAAATGTATCATATGAGCCAACTAGTCTGGTCATTCACACCAAAGAGGAGTTGAATTAGATTGGTAGGGCGGTTTTGTTTTGATCCAACTACTTTGGTAGGTTTAGCCAGCTAGAGTGACTGGTTGTGGTTTGTAGTGACCTTCAAAATGTTGTGTCCTGTTTATGTTTTTGCTATTTGAATAAGATTTTGCAAATTAGCTACGGAACACAGCCTATTTTGTAGCTAATTTTGTGTTACGTAGCTACTTCCATGGTTTAGCAGGTTACAGGTGTCAAACGAAGAAACCGGCCACATGGGCATCTCTAGAATTGTCTCTACATGGATTCTATCCTAGTCAGCCAACCTAGATCGATAAAAAATCCAGCTCAAGACCACAATCAAAGGTGGAGTCAAACATATGAAACCCGGAAGCAATAGGACTCTTTGTCTACCCTTTCGCCCAGATCCTGGTTTGACACTTGCTTGTTGACAACCCTGTTTTTAGGTTCCAGTACATTCACTTTGAAGCCTTAGTTACCTGAAATTGAGAACCATTAATAATTTCTATAAAAAATCACAATTTCAGAAATAAGAATCAAAGCTACCATAATCTATTTGAAGAATAACAGTCGAACCAGACACTAGGGAGAAGATGATCAAGCTCTTCACAGTGTATCTACTAGATAGTAGTTTCATGGCTTCCATTCATGGCTTTGATGAATTTTTTCATGTGGCCAGTCCTATCAATTTCGTCCCTAAAGATCCTGAGGCTTGCACAAAAGCGTCTGTATCCACGCTTATGGAAAAAGAAGAATCAGTGCATTGATGAATTCCATTAGATGTGTATCTCCTTACTGGATAGATACATAACTAGCCTCGAGAGCCACCACGCAGCAAATCGAACCCAAAAATCCCGAGTGCAATACTTGCAAAGGAAATGCGTAACAACTGAAAAACGTCAATTTTTAAATGCGGTTTCCGGAAAAATAAAAACGAATTTTGGAAAACCGAGACATGGGTTTTTTCGGGAAGAGGGTGAATTAGATAACGCAGAAAAAGTTTCCTTAATTTTGAAACCGTTTGAGAGAAATCAGAGATTCTTCGAGACCCTGTTTCACTGACTACGTGAGGAAAAACAATTTTAATCAATGCACAATTGTGGCCATATTCCGTTTTCTCTGGAAAATATCTGCCCAGATCTGATTTCCCTAGCTAAATTCTAGCTTGAGATAGTTGGAGAAAATGATTTGAGTTTGGGTGCCACAATCGCTTGTGCCAAGTCATCCACTGTGCATTGGCATTATTAATTTCCTCCATTGAGGGAGCCACCATGAGATAGAATGAGAAGGGATTTCAAGAGATCGAATAACAGTTCAGTGATATTCACTATTTAATACCTCATGTAGTTAAATAATGAAGAAATTAATTGATAAGAAGGCCGATTACAGCCTCAATACACATTTGAGCATAAGAAAGAACAGGGATTCTCTAAAGCAGCGATAGCGCCTTCCTGTTCTGATCGTCCAAGTATCTTGGTTTCATTATCTCAACGTTGTATTTGAAGGGGACGGTATATGAGAGGAACCAAATATCTCGTATCAAGTAATATGGAAGCTTTGATGTATCCCTTGGAAGGTTCTTGCAGGATAAATAACCAAATTTCCAGCGAGCAGATGCACATAGCCTTTGCCTTTGCTGGCAGTTTTGTAATTCTTGCTTATGTTGATTGGGTTTGACTGGGTTAGTAGCTTTCTGCTAAACATGTTTTTATATAAGAATGATCACATTTCTTTGAGTCTTGGAGGTACAAAAGACGAAGGCATTACAGATGAAAAATCTTATGCCAAGACACAGCCAAAGAAGATCGACAAGATTTTAGCTATAGAAATTGTGCACATTCTACAACTGAACAACGATTCTGCAGTTGGAAAACAATTTTGCAGCTATGCATTTAACTCAATGATTTTTTTGTCAAACAATGCATTCTAACTAGAAATTCATGATCAACATGCCATTTCATCTGCTTACATCATCTTTCACTGTAGCACCATGTTCCCATGCCACATTTTACATGACAATTTTCACTATTTCATAAAAAATTCAAAATAGTCTAACTTTATCATACAACATCGAAATTCGATGATTCAAGTGTCGTTGGAAAGATCTTGATGAGATCTAAAAAATGAGGAAGCTATTATAAGATTTTGAAACAATAAAGAATGAAGAAATTTATAAAAGGAAATAATAGGTAACTTGAGGCACTACTTTCAACACAGGTATAAACTCTTTTGGTTTTCTTTCATAAACTTGTTTAATAGTACTGATTCTTATTTTTTCTTATGTAAATGGCATTAATGGAGAAATTGATCACCTCTCTATTTTGATAACTTTACAATCCATTGGAGAAGAAGTACTAGTTTTTTGCAAGTTCCAGGAGGAAGAACAGCTGACCATAAGAACATAGCGTCTCTCAAAGACCACATTTATTTCATAAGAAAATGATCAGAGTAGAAACAGAGATGAAACATCAACACATGAGCACATGCTAATTCATATCAGATCCATCAATTTCAAGCCTTTCAGATGTCAGTGTTTCCATTGCATCCATACTCCTTCAGTCAATAAAACCTTCATCTCATTTCCTTTGCAGTCGCATTGCATTTCACTTAGTCAGTTAATAAAATTCTCATCTCATTTTCCTTCACTGCTAATTTTTATTCATAGAGACTATATTTTCCTGCCTTGCTTTCACTAACTCATAACCCATTTTCATAAAGACATTTAGTTCGCTTACTTGCTGATTTGTCCTTTTAGTTTCCATTCACTTGTCATTTTCCTTTCCATTAAATAAACCTTGATCCACTGCAAAATTTTCCATTCATAGTCCTTCAAAATCATTGTTTCATGCTCGCATTAGATGATGGAGGATTCCTTAAGGCCTTCCTTCTAACAAGCCTTGGCCTATCAACATCGACACATTATCTATGTCCAAGGCTAGAGTCCTCATTAGTACCTTGAGGCTTGTATACCTTAATGACAGGCTCTCTCTCCAACAATCATGGGAATACATCAATGTCCCTTGATCATTGGATCTTGCAAGTGGCTCGACATTGGCTCATTTATTCGCCCTTCACAAGATGTACTTAGGTACCTTGTCACTCGTTGACATAAATGGCGAGTTTGCCTCGCATTAGTTAACGACATTCATCAATGGTGGGTAATCCATTGACCTCTCTTCATGCTCGACACTGACAAATTTATTCGCATGACTAGAGATGTACCATCGGTTTTATAGTGTTTGAAGACTATATCATTTCAGCATTTTGCAGCAAATACAACAGATTTAGTAGCAGAAATAAAGAATCCACTTCACAACCTCATCCACCATTTATGAAACCAAGAAGCAGATGAATTCTACATTTCATTCCATAATCCAGAAGTAGCCACACTCTTTAATTTCCATAACTCATGCACATTGAAGGTAAGTGAAGGTATGTGGTTTTCTAATTTTTAGTCATGCAATTCCTTAAAATACTAAAAATGTAACTTTGGGAAATTTCTCACTTCCTCTTTCACATTGTCATATCTTTAGTTGGGGGGAAGGGACATCATTTCATATTCATATATCATACACCATCACACATTTTCATTTCATCCTAACATACTTGTCCTAATCAATTATGATTGCATTATGGTTCAAAAACTTATATGATTTGCAAATAATGTCTAAATTAAGAACACACTATATGGCTTATTTTAAAGATGTATTCTTAAATATGTTCAATGAATCTTGCTGCAACAAAAAGAAACAAGTTATTGAAACACAAGAACCAATACCAATTAGAATTTGGTTGAAACATAAGAACCAACCAAACATGTTGCAATTCAATGTATGACAAGGAATACTTTGCAAAAATAAATAAAATTGTCAAACGCAAAGTTTAAGGACATATGATATAAGCCAAGCTCATTCAAAAGCAAAGACGTTGTGAGAAAATCAAAGGAATTAATGCAACATTTGCATGAGGACATGCAATTACTCTAGTTGGGGGGTATGTTGGGCCTCCAAAATGTCTTCAAAATGTCATCCACTTTCACCTTTATCGCCACCATTTCACTCACATGTCACAACTCCATAACCATATAACCTTTCATTAGCCACCATTTTCATAAATATATGGGTTAGGATCCTTATTTACCAAAGTTATTTATTTTATGTGTTTAAAGTGAATTTATGATTAAAAACTAGTAAATTAACATGGTTTCATGTATCTATATATGTGGGTTGAGTTTCATGACATGTGTAGGTCATTTGGAAGCTTCCAAGGCACCCTTATGTGGCCTCCAATGCTCAAATTCGAATTCCCTTCAAAGGAGATTTGGATAAAAGTCAAAGAAGGTTATGTGTCCTATTTGGATTGTAACTCTATGAGGTGTCTCATAATTTCTTATTTGAATTAGAACTCTATGAGACACTTAAGGGATATGTGTCTCATTATGAGCTATTTGGTTGTAACCATATGATATTTTAGTGGATCTTCATTAAATAGGGTAGCTTCTTATGTTTTTGTATAAATAGGAGAGCCTTCTCCTTTGAAAGGCATGTGTAAAGTTGGAGAAATGCTCGTGTTTTTAATAGAGAATTTAGAGCTTATACTAGGAGATTTGAAGATTTAGTTTTGCTTGCATATGGAGCTTCTTCGCTTGCCATCCTCATACACCATTGGAATGGCCATCTAATCATTGTGAGATTTAATTGCTTTTATAGATTAAAGTTCATTTGCTTTTCTAGTATTAGTTTTAGAATGACTGTGTAATCCTTGTTTTTCTAAAAACATTTCAATAGGGAAGATTTATGTATTTTCTGATTAGATTAAGTTTGAGGCAGGGGCTCATAGTTATCTAGTTTCCTTTCATGTTCTGTTATTTACTTTCTTAGATCAAACTATCAATTCATTGTATAATTGAATAAAGGATCAGGCCAAGAAGGTAACTTCAAACTGGGTGATTGAATGTTCAACCTATGCAATCATTGAGCTTTAATTTTTCATGCTTTTATATTTTCTTTTAAGATCCTCATTTAATTGCATCAACTAATATTCCTAAAGATAATTCTAAGAATTTGATTTAATCATATTTCAAGATTGAATGGTTGAATATTTAATACATGCAATTACTGAGTTATTTTCTATACACTTTATTTGCTTTTCTAGGACATTAGAAGTTAAAGTATAAATAGTTGCTTACACATCATCTCAAGAAGGTAACACTTCATAATTGAATGTTGGAGTAACTAAGTATACATTAGTTGTTTTTGATTTCACAAGTTAGTTTAATTTCATTTTCATTATTTGATTTCATATATTAGATGAATTGGTTTTCGTTATTTTGTAGTTAGATTGATCTAAACTGAAAGACAATTTCTAGCACATACAGTGCGCGAATGCTTCACAAGTTTACGAAACCCCCTGGTTGACAAATGAAATGATAGGCAATCAATTTGCCACAACAAAAACTATGACCCAAAGATATTTAAGCCATCAAAATCACCTGGGGATCACACCAGGCCTAAGCCACACCAGCTCTTAACATGGCTAGAATTTTTCCCACAGAGCTTCAAACTGGTGACCTTCACATCACAGAGTGATTTAATAGTACACCCCATCACTACCTTTTCTACACCTCGTGGATATAATTTTGTGTTTTATTAAAGAAAATATAATGTTGGTAAATGGAGAATAAAAATGATCTATTTATTTATTTATTTATTACCTATTAAAAAATTATAAATATGAAGTTATAAAAAAATGTATGATGTTTGTATTTTAATAAATTATTTCTAACCTTTTTTTGTTAGGTCCCTATACTACTAGTGTAACCCCTTATTGTTATTAGTACAACCCCCTTATTATATTGTTAGAATTAATGGTGTTTTGATTAGATATGAAGGAAGTATTTGCAATTCTCATCAAGGTCAAAGAACACCTCCACTCAGCCTCAATCTATTTCTGCCTCATTGATGCAAAAACTCTGTTTAGGGACAATGGCTAACCTTGATAGTCAAAGGCAATTTCTATAGCTATAGCCTTCATGCTATCCCTTGGAAGAGCGTCATTTTAAAAATTTATTGTCCTAAATAACTTCCACCCTTCTTCTACAGACAGGGGTTGTATCTTCAAGGTGTAATCTTTGCTTCCCTCCATTGTAAAAAGAACTTCCCTAATGTAGTTGGACATTAATATGTTGCTACAACTATGATCCCAATCAACGAGAACAATAGGATTCCACATATCGTCCATGGTTAAAATAAATTTCTTCTTTGTGTGTGATTATGATAATTTCATCCTCCTTTTATAAATATTTAAGTGATATTTGTATCACATATTAGATGAATACTCATACAAATTTTCAAGTTCAATTTGAACATATTTCCAAGTTTAATTTGAACCTGTTTTCTCTAAATTATTTGATGATAGTATAAAGGTTATGAGTGGATTCATTTTAATATTTAAAAAGTACCCTTATTAAAGAACTCAAAGCTATCTTCCACATGAAATTAAAAATATAACCTAGAATTAATAATAGATCATTTAAAGCCCACGGGGCTTTGGATTGACGGTGAATGGGTGCACTGTTAAGGCACTCCTTGCGATAGGTCACCAGTTCAAATCCCCCGTGGGTACTTATGTTAGTCTTAACTAGAAAAAAAAAAAAGAAAAAAAGAAAGAAAGAAAAAAGATCATTTAACAAGAACAGAAACCACACTTCAAGGGGTGAACTCTTTACTTCATTATGTAAGATATAGCTGTAATTATGATGCACATATAAAACGATAGCATTTTATGTATTCCAGTTCCTTTAATTTAAAATATGTAGTGTGATGTATTAATCTATATATGACCATTCACTACAAATGACACTTAATTTGTATAAAATCAAGTTCAACATTAGATAGTCATATAAAACTTCTATTTGTTGGGCTATTGCAATTTTTAAAAAGATCCTCAAGATACATTAGAGGTATGAGTCTCCAAAAAAAAAATATAAATTTTCAAAATGAATAAAGCGAAAGTACCTTTTTAAATCATATTTTCTATTTGTACATAAACTTGATTGAAAACCTTAAACCAAATTATTCAAATTGTATAAAATTTGTAAACCATTTACAATGAAGTGATATGTACACGACCAACACACTTAAGAATGAATCCATTAATTTAGATAATTCTTAATACTTAACATTGGACATAATAGTAAAAGGTAATTACTATCTTAGAATTAGCTCCAATAGTGCACTTATTGGCGTGACTAACTTTGATAAGTGACATAAGCTACCAAAATAATTCGGTGCAATCAAAATATATATATAAAATAAAAGTTTCATGATGTTGCTAATATTAATTGATATGCTATCAAGAAAGTGGCATACCAAATCAACCATTAATCTATACAAGGAGTTGGTATGCTAAATATTGACCACTTAAATGTTGAGGACTATACAATTATTATATGTATATGTGGATGGGGTCATTGTTAAACACGTACAAGAATTATATATAAATTTGTAATGATCCATAGAAACAATTTAAAAAGTAATTGTCATACATTAAAATTTAATTCATATAATTATGTTTTATCCATTCAATTAATAATAACAATTCATATCACATTAGTATACATTCACATTAATAATAATAATAATACATAATAATATTGTTTATTAATAATCATTTAACATTTTAGTGTCTAAATTTTTTTAATCAATATAAAATATAATAATAATAACAATTCACATAATTATTTTATATATTCAATTTATTAATAATAATTATATATAACATTTTTTTTTAATAATGATCATTTTACATTTTATTTTTATATTTTTTTATCATAATTTTATAAATATCAACTATATATTTTAGCTATACAAATTTATATAAATACATATCCAATATATAAACTTTAATAAAACATAATTCATAATCATCATTACAATTCAAATCAACTTAATTAAATTCCATGTATATAATTATTATATAAAATTATAATTGAGAAAAATTTGGTCCATTTCATACATATTGTATGAAATTACAATTTGTAATGACTTTTTCATTAAAAATTTCAATCTTCCCGGATTTTGATTAATTTGGTAGATGGTGCAGTAATAGTTTACATTTAACAATTAAAATTAACCAACAGAAACCTTAGAAGTAACTTCGTAGACCAGGTAAAACTATTAGTATGAATACCCAATATATATTTTTTTAAATTACTAATTTGCGCTTTTACTTTATTATGACAGTCATCGACTGCAAATTCTGCTTTTGAAAAAAATATAGAAAACACTGAATAATAATAAACATATATGTTGTAAACGAAAAATATGTAAAAAAAATGCCCTTTTTTGGGCTTAAACCTTTACATGTTTGTAGCATTAAGATATTGAGATCACAAGAAATGTTTATATATATATATATAATTTTAAAATGTATTTTTGAGTGTTTGATATGAATATTGTGGTTATTGGTTTTGGTAGATATTTATTGGGCTACTTCTATGTGCACTTCTATTATAAAACAAGGAGGGTTGCAGAGGCCGCAAGTCCCTGCTGAGAAGTAGTATAGGAACTTCATTATGAAGAGAACACATAAGCACAGGATATGAAAAAAGCCCATGGATCTAGCATGTTTGCAGTTCTTTTGACCTTAATAAGTCCCTATCCCCCCTCAATGTTGATTGAATGGACTTGCTTCATGGTGAGATACTTTAAGTCCCTACCCCGCCCCAACATTGATTGAATGGACTTGCTTCGTGGTGAGATACTTCAAAATGAAACTTGTCTTCATGCCTCCGACGAAGACAACCACGTGGTGAGAGACTAAACCAAAACAAAAACAGTTGTTTCATCCTCTCGAAAATATCGAAGTGAGTTTCCTATGTGCTTGCTTGCTCCCAGTGTGTCCACCTCTAGAGAAGCTGAGAGAGCCTTTAAACTTGGCCTGTCACTGACTTTTTTGACTTCAACTCAAGATGAAATTCCTGCATAAGTAAGATCCATTTTGCAGTTCTCCCTGTCAAATATGATAAGTAACATCCATTTTGTAGTTCTCTTTGTCAAGAGGAGATGGGCAGAAGAGAAATGCATGTAGAATTAGGAATCCAGACCAAGGAAGTGGATCTTACCTCAGAGGAAGTTGCGGAAAAGCATGAATCCAGAGAACCAGTGGATACCAGAATCATAAATTATTTGGATGATATAGCTGCAGATGTATCCTGACTGTTTCAAGAGGAAGAACCCCCCCGAGATCGAGGAAGTACTACCTAATGTTGACAGAACAACATATGATTTTGAATTCCTGGTTTAGAACATAAGGCCTAAAGTTCTTAAGTGTGAAAACAACAGCTTATTACACCAACATCTGTGTTCCAGTTCCACCAGTGGCAGAGGCAAAGATAGCATAATTTTTTTGGCGGATGACTCAGTCTCGGAAGTTTACTGATTGGGATCCATGAGAACCATAAAAGGTAACGGGTAAAGATCCAGTCCTAGGTGAAGCAGAACCATATGCAGATTGAAACCCGCCTAGTTAACCTCGCTCTCGCTCGCCGAATTACTATGGCTTGGAAGCTCTTCAGCTACTTCACGAGATCCTATCTGGAACCTTCATCTAGAAGCCTTTAAACTCAAGGTAGAAATAATTCTTTTGATTGATTTAATAAAATCGAGCTTTAGTTTCTCTCTTGAAGCCCTAATTAAGGTTTTGAAGCTCGAAGATGGGTGTACAATCCATTAATGACTAAACTGGTGAAGAAGAAGAATCTTAAACTACTTTACTAAAATGCTTGAATAGTTATGCATTCATCCATGCTTTGATCAAGAAAACTTAATTACTACATTGTTTGCTTACAGTATTTCGACTACATCTTTTTCCATTTTCATTGCCACTCTCATTCACCTGGTTAATTGGGCTGACCTCTCTCGTTATGATGATTAGGGCATGAACTGCATGCTGATGTTGTGTTGTATGTACTTAGATTGGTAGTGAGTGGATTGGCTCATTTCATTGTAGTGGATAAGACCATTCTCAGGTTTGCAGAGAGAAATGCCTTCCATGAACAAATGGAAAATAGATGTGAAGAACACAGGTATCTAGGGCTTGAATTTATCATATTATTTTCTCTTTTCTGAACAATTTGAAAATTTCTCTGTAATTATGAACTCAAAAGGTGGCATAAAAAGGGAAAAAAAGGGAACTGATAACTGACCTGATCAATTTCATACTAATAGCAAACTGATCCTGCAGCATCATATCAGTATTCATGGAATGAAAGATATACACAAATACTATGAACGCAACCAGAACCCATATAGCCAATGCCTTTGTGTGCCATGTTTGTCCAATCTGTGGACAGGCTGACGAATTTTGCTTCTTTGTAGAATGACAGTGAAATTTTAGTACATTAAGATAGTAGTTGTAGTTTAACCTCAGCCCACGTTCTATTTTTCGACACTAGCTTCCAACCTGAACCAATATAAACTAAACTTACGGTGAAATATTAGCAGCTTCTAAGCCATGGTGTGGAAGCTATGCTGGATTATTGTATTGAGATACAGAACACATGGTAGTTCTGCAAATAAACTGCCCCCATCTTTAACAGAAATTATCAAAGGGCATGGAGAGAATGCCATGTACTAGTATTCTCCATTGTAATGGGTGCCAATCCTTTCACTTCAATGGGCCATCTGACCCAGAAGCCTGGTCTAATCAAGAAGCCTAGTCTAATCGATATCCTGCCTGCTTATTAGACTTCACAATACTGCTCTTTCGCGGCTGAAAGGACCACACCCACCTGGGATTCAATATGGGGTCAGTACCATTGCAACGACAATATCCAAAAGCCCACACAGAATTTATAAAACTAGAATTCCATTACCACATGAAAAAGTAAAAGCAGCAAATGTATAGTGCACATGTAGCACTAGCCATATAATGTAATCCACGATGCCATAATAGCAAAATAACAGAGCTAAATCAAGATATGTATATTGTTTTGCTTGTTAAATTTCGATATCTTTTACTTTGAATTGGCTGTGATGGCGTCTGTCCAAAAACTCTCGTCCTCATCTTAGAGGATATGCATCTTCCTCTGTGCTATCAGTCACTGTAGAATTTCCTCATTTTCATTAATGGATATCTAGGGCGCCATGCCACTAATCACTGTGCTTCAGCCCAAGACAGAGGGTTAGTACATGCCAGAGATTCCATGTGGTAGCAGCATGTGTTGTGCAAACAACCGCCATGTGGTCTAGCCAACGACATGTGTTGTTGTTGTGTTATGGCAACGACATGTGTTGTTGCTGTGGCCTATGGAGTGCTACTTATCAGAGATCTTATAAGACATAGTATATACAAGAATTTTCATAGCATGTTCCTCAGCTACCATTTAATGCCCTGGATTAATGTCAGCATTAGTTTCACTAGCAAGTAGCATTTACCAGCACTAGCAAGTAGCAAACAAATAAACAATGATAACCTATGCTTTTGTCTCCGCTTTTACCTCCCCACCTCGGGAAGAGGCCAAATAAGAAGGCAAATCAATCCGTGCTTAGAAACTTTGATTATACTTGATCAACCAAGACAGAAAAACAACTCAAGTAATACTAACCTCTGATTATCTATTACTATAGCCCTAGTCAGGCCTATGACAGGGACTAATGACAAGTCTATTTAGATGGTACATTTATGGCATAGGCTTTTTAAGATGATTACCTAAAACTTGTAAAGTTTCTATTCCTAAGTCTGTCCCATCTATTCTCTAAAACTTGTAAAGTGTCTATTCCTATGTCTGTCCCATCTATTCTCGGCCTATTTCAACCAATTTTCCTCCATCGCCCATTCCTCAAATCTCGTCCCTAAGCTCATCCAATGCTTTTCGAAGTGCCCCCAACTTTTGATATACAAACATAAAATATTGTGAAGCTATAATTAACATGCTTTTAATTTTCCATAAATTTCTATTGCAAGAACCACATATTAAAGGAACACGACTTTTCGAATGCTTCAACATTTGTTTATGTGAACAATGCATTCATCACCAACATCCTGCATCATCGTTCAATCAAGTAGAGTATTTTCATATAGTGAGACATGGTTGTAGACCAGTTTCAATAAAGACGTCTTGTCGACGCCCCCATATCGTAAACATAGATCATCCAAGCTCAGGGATGACCTTCTTCAAGCCATGTCTATAGCCGCAGAGAAATTTCAATGGGAAACCCTACAAAGCTAGACTCCAGAACAAGTTGACGAAGCACGTTTTTATAAAATAAAATAAAATATAAGAAAAGGAGAAAAAAAAATAAAGGGACTCCTCCAAATCGTTAAAATGGTCTTGTTCTAGTTTCTTTCCCCAGGCATCAACACTCAAAATGAGGGGATCCGAATGCTAGATATCCCACACCAATTGAAACGTGTCACCTTATTTGTCGATACACTGACATGTATTATTTTTTACTTGCCAGATCTTTTCATTCTTAGAAAAATTTCACATGGCAGAGGAGAGGAGTTTGGCTTAGAAATCAGTTGCGGCAAGGAAATCACAACTACACAGAGGCTTAATTAAAACAAAAAACTCACGGCAGAAAAATAGAGTAAAAACAGAAAGGCTTGCAGTAAATATACTTATGAAAATTTAAGAGCACATCAGAACATAACATACTTTTGATTATATTTCAAAACATAGGAAAATACATTTGCATGATAAATTGGAGGCTGCTACTCCTAGTAAAAACAAGAAATATCTTACTGTGATTTACCCTTCACGAGGGTTGCGGGTGAAAGTTTAAGAGCACATCGCAACATTATATACCTTTTTTTTATATTTGAAAACTCAGGGAAATACATTTGCAGATAAATAGGAGGCCACTGCTCCTAGTAAAAACAAGAAAGATCTTAATGTGATTTACCCTTCTTCAGGGTTGAGGAATAACACACAGTAAAACATAGTAACTGTTGTTTTCACCTGCCCACCAAAATTCGGTCCACAATTTTCTCTTTAACTCTCAAACTTTCACCCTCTCTCTCGCTCAACCTTGCAAATGACTTTTACATTCATATTTATATAAAACATACATTTGACTCATTAATTCATGACAGAGAAAACATTAATACACAACATGGACGATTTTCCATAATAAATGGTTATCTGAACTTGTAGGTGTTGTGGAGTGTGGTCAACAGTGGCAGAGTAAATGCTTGTCCATACATATTTAAGAAAAATTCATTAAGTACCTTAAACTCTCTGCTGTTTTGGGGAATTGTCAGCATGTACTTCTGCTCAGAATTTAGTCCTTCCGCCTGCAAACAAAATCGCAACCTGCAAAAGTACTTCTGACAAGTATGGCCGTTGTCAAAGTGTTTAACGCGGTGGTTAGGATTAATATTTCCAACACCCCCCCGTTAATCACAACTTCCGCCATTACCAATTCCCAAAAAATATCTGAGATAAACAAAACTTTCACGTGCCAATGGCTTTGTGAAAATATCAGCAAATTGTTCATGTGACCTACAATGTTGCAACACAATTTCATTATTGATAATCAACTCTTTAATAAAATGATATTTAAAATCAATATGCTTGGTCCTCTTGTGAAAGATAAAATTCTTTGGCAATGCAATTGCAGAAGTGTTGTCGCAAAAAATGGTTGTTGTTCCCCCTTGGTCGTGGTGAATATCCCTCAACATCTTTCTCATCCAAACTACCTGACACATTGCTGCTGTTTTGGTGACAAATTCAGCTTCTGCTGTTGACAATGAAACTATCAATTTCTTCTTGGAGGTACATGAAATGGCTCCAAAACCCAAATGAAAAACATATCTTGACGTGCTTTTTCTGTCATCGACACTTCCTGCCCAATCACTGTCAGTGTAACCAACTAGTCTAAAATCATTTGTTGTGTCATACAAAATACCACATTCCATTTCCCCATTGACATACCGTAGAATCCTTTTCGTTGATTTCCAATTTGTTTCCTTAGGTGTCTCCATGAACCTCGACACCAAACTCACTGCATGCATTATATTCGTCTTGGTAGTGCTCAAATACATCACGCTGCCTATCATGCTTTTGTATAATGTCAGATTGACATTACTCCTACAATCTTCTGTCCTCAACTTCAACCACATGAAAGTTGGAGTTGGCGCAGGCTTGTTGTTCTGCATATTAAACCTCTACAAACTGTCTGCTACATACTTTTCTTGAGAAATAAAAATGTTATTTTCTATTTGCTTCACTTCTATGCCAAAAAAATATATTAACAACCCCAAGTCAGTGATTTCAAATTCACTTTTCATGACTTCTTTGAAATCAATTATGAAAAAATTATCACTGCCTGTAAAAATCAAATAATCTAGATATAAGACAACAATAAGAATCTTACCATCACTCTCTTTGATATAGAGAGTAGGCTCACCGTCACATTTGTCAAAACCATTGTCCACAAGCAAGCATCTATCCTGCTATACCATGCGTGCGGTGCTTGCTTCAACCCATAAAGAGCTTTCCTCAACCAATACACTTTTTCTTCTTGGCCTTCTACTTTGTTAGTTCTAGTCTTCACAGCCTGTCACCAGGGATCAACATGAGCTCTTACTATGTCTAGTTTAGTCAGATGTTTTGCACATGATCTTCATTGTAAAACATGTCATAAACATTTTCATCAGGAGCAGCTCGGAAAGAGCTTTCCAACGATATATCACACTCCAAAAACTGGCTCTCGGATCAAAAGATATGACCGAATGAATGGTTGACTCAAAGGCCTCCCGTGCAGCAGTTCAGGTATTGAATGATCCAGAGGAAGCTAGGAGATGTCAGTGGTTGGTCTTGTGGCTGGATTGTGATAGAGAAGAAGAGAACATAGCATTTGAGGTCTATTACCATGCTGCTAATCCTCATCTCAACATATGGCAAGCTCGTTTCTCTGCTTTGATTGAAAGAGATATCCTGTGCAGAGGGCACTGTACATTGTTGACAGGGATATTGCTGGTGAAAGGTTTATAGTTGTTGGTCTCATGGTCCCTGATGTACCAGCAAGGGTGACAAAGATTGCTAATATGGAGATTATTGTTTTTTGTTAAAAGTTGTTTCTCTCTCATCGTATTCTCTGCGTTCTAATTAGATAGGGGAAAATAGATGTTTCAGCTAGAATGATCCATGATATATGCAGCAAGTTGTTATTACATCCAAGGATCTCTGGTTTTGCAAGCACTATGGAATTGATCCAAAAAGGTTGCCAGGGTTACATTGTTCATGACCAGCAGGTTGTTCTTCAATTTTCAAACAACATAAAAAGGTTACTTCTGGTAGTATTGATATTATTTTGACAAAAGATCTATCGGAGAAAGCATTGATTACTTTAGTTGTGAATAAATTGTTCTCAGAGGGCCAAGCTTCTTATCATATTGAGCACTTTAAAAGCTTTCAGTTGGCATTTCATCTGGTGATCAATTATGGGTTGCGCACTACATTCTAAGAGAATTTCATAAATGGATGGTGTTGATGCTCACACTAACTACAGTACTAAAATTATTGAGACATATCCTGGTGAGTTTTGTGTTATTTCTCCAGATACTGAAATTTTTTGTGAGGGAGAGTGTACCAAGTCACATAGGTAGTGATTATCTTCTACCATATGGGAATGTCATTTCAACCACCAGCTGTCATCAATTCCATGAGTCTTTCAGCCTTTCATCCAATAGTTAATATGGGATTCAAACTATGATAGAAGAGGCATGTTTATCACTGATTTCAACAATAATAACCAAATCTTTATTCTTCCAAGGAGGATGAAGATATTGTAGTTGTTAGCAGTGGCAATTAAGTCAAGTAATTCCAGATTGGTCACCATTTTTTTGCTATCACATATAGCTGTTGTGGAGCTGTACAGGAAAACCTATAAGGCAAAGCAGAAGGGCTGGTTATATCAAGAGACTATGCTCAAGATATTTCCGTTGGAATTGAAGTGGAAAGAGATGGAATTCCCTTCAACGGCAATGTATCATTTTTTGTTTGGTATGCCAGCTGTACCACAAAGCATGTTATGAAACTAGCTCACAAAAAGATAGAAAAGATAGTTTAATGCCTTCAAGTTCAACCTCTTCAAGGGGGAAACCTCCTTTACATTACACAAAAAAACAATTCTTGGATGATACAAATGAAAAGAACTCCTTTCTATATATAGTAGTCTAAGGGGTCATAATATAATTAGAGCCGACATAACAATAATATTGTAAGGGCACAATAATAACAATAATGGGCTTTTATGGGGCACAATAGTAGCAATATGGGAACTACATGGGTACATCAATATAATAAGGGGATTGTACTAATAACAATAAGGGGTTACACTAGTAGTATAGGGGCCTAACATGCCCCTCCTTCAAAAAGTGTTGTCCTCAACGCTTGAGTAGTTCTTGATGCTTCTATATAAAATTCTTGTCCTTCCATGTGGAATCTTCAGCGAGTAAGTTCTTCCACTTGATGAGATACTCTGAAATTGAACGATTTCGTAGTTGTTGGGTTCTTGTTTCTGTGACTGCTCCAGGTTCCAATATGATTCTTCCTTCCTCTTCAATTTTTGGCAATATTGTTTGAATTGGGATCTTTTGCAACTTTTGAATAAGTGGCCATACTTCTTCATCCTTCTTCCATTCATCCCTTGCTTCATTTATCCAATCTGGTTGGATAATAGAAATAGCACAAAACAATGCTTCCACATCCTCATCCTTTCTTGAGAGTGCATCTGCAACAAAATTTTGCTTCCATTTTCTATAGATGATGTCAAAGTCATAGCCCAACATATTTGTGACACATTTTTTTGTTCTTCTAAAGATATTAGTTGTTCTAAAATGTATTTAAGACTATCATGATCCATTTTTACCTTGAAGTGTTTTCCCATTTGGTAAGGTCGCCATTTCTTAAGTGCATGTAGTATTTCCAACATTTCCTTCTCATAAATAGGTTGCTTGAGATGTAGCAGTAAAAATACCCAATCACCTACATCAAACATTTTTCACTACGATGTTGATCTACCTGTTGTTTCATTTGATTTTTCACCAAAGTGGCGTTATCCTTTAAAAGTTGGAGAACTTGTTGTTGATGCTCGATGTGATCTTTCACTACTTGAAACTTTTTCTTCTTGATATGTCCTTCTATCTTTAGAGTTTGAGGAGTGGTAATTTCTTCCAATCCTTTACAAGATATCGCTAGATTCATTTCTTGATGCTCGATGTGATCTTTCACTTCTTGAACATTTTTCTTCTTGATATGTCCTTCTATCTTGATAGTTTGAGGAGTGGTAATTCTGACTAATGAATTGCAAGATATGGTTGGATTCATTTCTTCTTTCTCGATGTCATCTTTCACTTCTTGCACCTTTTTCTTCTTGATATGTCCTTCTATCTTGAGAGTTTGAGGAGTGGTAATTCTTAACAATTCTTTACAAGATATAGTCTGATTCATTTCTTCTTTCTCTGGGGTTGGGTCCTGGTATATATCCTCTTATTTTGATGTTTCTTGATCCTTTTCTTCCTCCTCCTCATACTCTATGTAAAATAATTTCTTCTCAACACACTTCACCTTTAGTGCATTTTCTATCACAATTGTAACAAATCCCTTTTTCTCTTTTTTCTTCCAATTGTTGTGGTGTAACTCTTGTAGGTTGTGGAAGGCTAGGAGAAACAACACTTCCATCTTTATAGTTGTGAGGGGTAGACTTCCTTGTTGCCATAATTTTACTTTCCACTATGTAACAAAACCCTTTTACTCTTTCCAATTGCTGTGGTGTTGCTCTAAAGAAGGTGTTTCTCTTTATATCCTCATAATGTGTTATCATTTCCTCCGTGAAAATTGACCATGTAACAAGTTGTTTACGAGAACAAAGCCCTGTATACCATAAAAATTGATCTGGTTCTAAATATGATGATGCAATACATACCTTTTGTAATAGTGGTACACCATGTAGATCAAAATATCGCTCCATCTGAAATATTTACCGAATCCTTGACATCAAACTTCCTCATATCGCCTTTTCTTGATTTTAGGAGCTCGATCTTGAAATGACTATAAATCTGTAATTTCGGTTCTTCCACTTCTGAAATTGCGACCTACAGTAGCCCTTTGTGTCCTCTTTCCAATGCCACCAGTCTAATCAAATTTAGATTCTCCAAGAAAGAGTTATGAACAATCTCCCAAGATGACCTGATTATATACCTTTTCAAAAGATCGAACTTGTATGAAGTGCCACGTGTCACTGTGTTAACCTTAGGATCTGAAAAATATATACAGGAAACTACAGTCCGTCCTCTTTCTATAACTTCTTACGAAATTGCAATCTGATGCTCAAAACAAAATTTATGTTGATTTTCCCAAGGTCACATGTTTGGAATGTAATTCAGGAGTCCACAAAAAGAGTAAATTCCTCAGATCATATCTCCGCAAATATAGTGCGAAAAGCTCCGAAATTTGGACCCGAGGTTCAATGCGATTTCATCTCAAATGAGTTTTTTTTTCGCTTCTGAAATGTCGCAGAAAAAGAGTTATAGTGAAAATTCCACGATGACTTATTTGGAGCAGCCAAACCCTATAATCCAAAGCTTTGATACCAAATGTTATGAAACCAGCTCACAAAAAGATAGAAAAGATAGTTGAATGCCTTAGAATTCAGTCTCTTTGAGGGGGAAACCTCCTTTACATTACACAAAAGAACAATTCTTGGATGATACAAATGAAAAGACCTCCTTTCTATATATAGGAGTCTAACAGGTCATAATATAATTAGAGTCGACATAACAATAATAATGTAAGGGAATAATAATAACAATAGTGGGCTTCTATGGGGCACAATGGTAACAATATGGGCACTACATGGGTACATCAATATAATAAGGGGGTTGTACTAATAACAATAAGGGGTTACGCTAGTAGTATAGGGGCCTAACAAAGCATGCAGGCAGTGCTTGAATATATTGAGGACCATTCCCATTATATTCCTATTATTGTGCATGAAAATGGGATTTCAAAGCCTAATAATTCTTCTATTCCCCTTTCTGAGGCTTTGAATGACCAATTCAGGATGGATCTCCATCAAAATGTCCTTTAGTATGTGCTAGCAGCAATAAAGAAGAGGTGGTGGTGGCGGTCATGATCCATTCGACATATTCCAGTGATTCTTTGGTGGAAATCCTTTTGAAGGAGGTGGCGCTGTGCTCCTGGAAGTGTGGCGTTGCGCTTCTAGCCGTGGCGCTGCACTCCTAGTTTTGGCAGCACTTAAACTTGGGCAAGATTTTGTCTCCTACGACTCTTGTTAAGAACTTACAATGTATATCTCGCAATTTCCAGATATCGAGACAAGAGGATGCCCATGAATAAATGATGAATTTAATGGAAGCAATGCACAAATGCTGTTTACTTGGAGGGATAACAAGTGAATCAACAGTTGTGTATGAGAAAAGCTTTGAACATAAAATTTTGGTGGCTGACTTATCAGCAAGATGAAATGCACAAAGTGTTCTCATTCTTCCTGTTATCACTCAAGTTTTCCCAAAAGTTGTGAGAAGGGGAAAGGAGGCCGAGGTAACCACAAACCAATCTTTTAGATACAGAATCTAGCCAATTTGTATCTAGAGAGGGCTCTCCATTTATGATTTAGCTTTGTTTTGAAGGTATTAGGCTAGTTATGAAGTTCAAGGGTCTTGTTTGAGTTTGGGTGGTGAGATTCAATAGAACAGAGAGGTAAGCCGGAGTAGTTCAGTCCATTAGGCTAATGGAGTCAAAGAAGATGGTTTTCTAGATTTGCTTTCTTAACAAAGGATGGTTTCACAGAGCAAGGTAGTCAAACAAGGAACAAATAAAGGCTGGAAACAGATGGAACGGGCTCAAATTGGGTGAAGGACAGTTAAGAATCCTTCAACCTATTGAAAGAGGGAAAATGGATGATTACTGATAAGGAGCAGTGAATTATTCTTTATCAAATAATCCACATGAAAGAATCAGGAAACAGGAGAAATCAAGAGTTCACTGCTTATCCAAATTCTGAAGAAAACATAGAGAAAAATAAAGACTGAAAACAGAGTGTAATCAAGCATATTCTGAAATTAACCTTTTCTTTATCATTCAGATTTATGAAACACAGATGATATAATAAAAAAGAAAACTATAAAACACAAGATATAGAGGACTTATTGATCCAGTGGTTGATTCAGGAAATCTGTGATAAGTCCTCTGCTTCAATTCTTCATCCAGTAGGCCAGACAATAGTTGATTCCAACAGCGCTTTATTCCAAACTTTCAGTATTACAGAAAAGTCCAGGAATCCACAATCCACCCTCAATACTCCAATGGACGGGGTATTTATTCTTAAAATTACAAAGCAAATATCTCATAACAGCTGTGAGATAATATCTAGGAAAAATAGTTTACAGGAAAAATAAAAACAGCTAGTCTTCTTCGGTAACTTTGCACTGGCTGCCTGTCTTAACTGATACTCTTTAATTCTGATCTACTTCACTCAATTTTGATCTGCTGCTCTTTGACTTGTTCTGCCACTCTTTAATGCTGATTTGATACACTTTAATGCTAATTTGCGGCATTCAATTCTGATCTGATGCTGTTTAATGCCGTTCTCATACACTTTAATGCTGTTATGATACTTTTTAATTTTGATATGACCCTTGATAATTAATGCCGATTTGGTAAAACAAAACTGCTAACGTGTCTTCTGATCATCTTTCCTCTGGCAATTCATGTCTATGAAGGTCCACTGGTTAGGGTAGCAAATATCCCTGTATATCTTTATTTCTTTCTTCTGCAAGCTCGAAAGTCCCTCTGTTTGGTTTAAACTGCATTTTAAAAAGGAAGACTGCACTATGCAGGTTGAATGGCAGGCTACAGAGCTCGCACTGTAGCTTTTTTGGTCAGGCGATAGTTGAAAAACTGGAACTGTGAACTCGGAAGTTTTTAATGCCTGGAGCGCTGTATGCCAAAAAATATAGCAAAAATGACGATTTTACCCTTTTTTTTGACAAAATGAAGTTTTGGTGGGATTTTTTTATTTGAAGGACAGATGAAGTAAGCAGTACGGATGACATTAGTGGGAGTACGGGGGAAGATGACGTGGCGGGTGACGTCAGCAGAGAACAGATGACGTTAGCAGATGACGTCAGCGGGAGGTTGGTAAGCGGTTTTAGCCTGCACTGCTTTTGGGGCTAGGCGGTTTCGGGCCGGGGGATAGCGAGCAATTTGACGGAGTGACGTGTGGTAGGGTACGGGCGCAAAACCGCCGGTCCCCCGCAGGTTAAAGCTCGGTGGTAAGGGGGGCACGATATGGTTTATCAACCGTTGGATGATGGAGCGGAGATCGGATGGCGGACGTGCTTTGGAGATGGCAGAGAGTTAAGCAGCGCGCCCGGTTTATAATAAACTGCATTTTTAATATAGCGAGACTATTTTGATTGGTCAGGTGGATGTTATTAATTAACCCGAATGGTTAATTAACCCATCATTGCGCGCGGGAAGGTTATTAATAGGTTTCAAATAAACCATTAATTCCTGTTTAAAACTATGTTTTACTGTCGTATTCGGCCTGGGCAGGGTTAAATAATATTGGGGTTTTTATTATATATTTACATAATATGGGATAGGGTAGTAAGGCGGGATTTACATAATAAAAGTTAATGGTTAATATGAAGTTGAAATGAAAGCGCTAAGTGAAAATGTTAGAAAACTTAGGCTAAAGGGAAAAAAGAGTTTATGGGTGAGGTAGTGCACCTTCCTAAGTAAAATAGGGTTTTTACTTAGGTGTTATTGGGAAAAGTGTCTATTCAGAACGACCCTATCCCACTGGGCTGTGACAAAGACCTCAGAAACAAACAGGGAAAACTACTCTTGTATTCTCCTTTATGAACTATAAACGAAGAGGAATAGAATGAACCAACCTGTGTCTTGCGCTAGTTGTTTGATCCAATCTCTCTTCTCTTTGACAGCTTCCAACTACCCGCTCTCTTACTTGCCCAGCGTCACTAAGCTCCTGCAAGATCACAGAAGAAGGAAACTACACAAAGACATGGATTTATGTTCATAAAAAGCTTAGGATCAAATTTAAGGTAAACATACAACTATAACACACATCAATGATATACAAACATGTAGGAGAAACTCAAATAGTTTTATTGATAAAACAAGAAGATCCAGGAGGAGTTACAACCGATGATTCCTGATCCAGCATCAACCTTCTAGCATAGAATCCCCTCTTCACCTCCAACAAAGCATAAATCACCCAATACTCTGATATCTATCTCAAAACCAACAGCAATTCTCTGCAATGTACAAAATTCCAGCCTCTGGATCTCTTGGTGAGGGATCCATATATAGATGTATGCAAAGAAGATGAGTCAGCTCATGAATTGATTAGTGGCCTCTCTCTGTCAGTTCTTGCTTCCACTTGGAGACGGAGAGCCTCTTACTCATCACTGGTCGAATTCAGTGAGGCAAGTGTCATGGGAGAAGATTCTGGAAGCTTCCATTGTCTCTCCACCTCGTGGAATGACACTGCCACTTGTCATTTCCCGCTCAACGCACGCTGGTAGTGCATTCAAGTGCATTGCAACGCACCTAGCCAGTGTATTTGGATGCTTTGCAACGCAGCTAGCTAGTGGAGCAGCTGAAATGATCCTGATCTGACTAGTTCTAAGCAGTTTCTGGTGGAGAACTTCTAGGAGAAGCTGTAATTTGTTGACCTTGTTTCTTTAGGAGCTGGAACAACACTTTTAGGGACTTAGGATCCCTTGGTTTATGGAAATTTCATGCTTATAGCTGTAAGGCACAAAAATGTCTATAACAGTTGCCCCCTAAAGTATGAGGCCGTTTATCGGGTGAAATGCTTTATTAGGAGGATCCGAAGTTCTTTCAATGCTGGGAGGAGACCTGTAATAAGATACAATACAATACATTATCTTCATATTGTTTTCATGATCTAGCTGAGGCGGGCATTCCCATGCTCAGCTTTATAAATTCATTTTTATGTACATAGGACAGACAATCGTCTGATGGTAGACTGATGATTCTGATGAAGTCATCATCCTTTTGGTAGGATGATTATCTGTGCTGCAATGCTGTACATTTCAATGTCTTTATTTTTCCTGAATATATCTCGCAGCCCGGATGGATGAAACTAGATCCGGGGTCTTCAATATCGTCCGATCTTCACTCGAAGTACAAGTTGATCCATGTGAGAAATGTTTTGAAGTCGAACATGGAAAGCCATCGCTTGATTACCAGTCAATGATGTAAACTGTTAACAAGCGCGAGAGGAATCACCGATAATGATAATGACCCTCAAGGTACCGCAGTACAATTCACGTGGTGTGAATAAAGGACTTGGCATCAAACACCACGCAAAATCTTTCGGTCGAAGGTCATTGATGTATACCTGTCGCCAGAAGTGAGAAACTTGCCATTGAGGCATGCAAGCTTCAAAGTACTGAAGGGGTTGTTCCTAGATCAACTTCTTGGATAATGAGCCGATGTCGACAAGAAGCGATCCGTCAAAGGAGGGCCTTAATGAATCCCACATCAATGACACGGAACGGAGCAAATGATTTTGGTGGAGGTGAAAACGATCTGGTGATATATGGTTCAGGGTGACGGTCATGAAAGAATGAAGTATAATGTATGGTAGTGGATGGGACACGGGTGACTTCTCTGGCTGACTTCTCTTGAACATGTCGGCGACACTTATGTGATGGATCGGTAGAATTTACCCCAAATGTGGATGGTATGGCGTGACCATGGTGATGTGACCGGTGAATGAAACAACCCAACCCGACTCTGGCACGGAGTGGAAGTGTCATGTTCAAGAGCGACTTGCTACCAACAAAGTTTCTTTGAGTTTTTCTTCCCAATTTTCCCCAGTCATTGCTGACCAGTACCTCTTTATTTTTGTCAAGCTTGAGGAGGATAACATATGCTTGTTCTATAATTTTCCCTTCGGGCAAACCCATCACTATGTTTTAACGAGCCTAGCGATAGTGAAACTCTTTCTCGCATAAAGACAAGTTTGTCGCTATTAATCTTTTTAACGAGTCTAACGACAAAGATAACTCGGTCCTTTTCATTTTTAGAGAGTCTGAAAAGGTACGTAAAGGTAACTCCAAAGTTCCTTTTTCGTCATCTAATCCCTTAAGTCCGAAAACGTATAAAACAATACAGAAGGGATGAGTTTTCGATAGTTTTAACGAGCCGAACAAAACAAGCGCTCGATCTTTTTGTGCAATAATCCCTCAGGTCCAAAAATATTAAAATCTAGAGGAGGGATAGCACCTCCGGTCACTTTAACGAGCTGGAAGGCCAAAACTCGGCAATCTTTTCATATTTTACGAGTCACATGAAAAGAGCTTAAAGAAGACTCGTCTTTTGAGGAACGAGTGATAAAATGGGTAGCAGCTGATTCCAGGTAAGGTTTGGAATTTTCCAATCACGACAGTGTGACAAGGATGGCTAGTGAAATCACTCTTCACAGCTGTTCCTCAAAATGGGTAAACAATCAAATGGAGGTGAATGATCGGCCAATGGAAAAGTGGAGGTGACAGTGCAAACACGACCAAGGCTTTAATGGCTGAAAATGCTTCATTCACGGTGGTTATTTACCGGGGGGATAGTTCATTTTTTAACGAGATTAAACGCGGGTGGAAACATTTTCTCGGTCTTATGTTTATTTTTTAACGAGCTTGAACTATGCTCTAAAACTACTCGATTAATCCAGTCATATGATAAGAATGTCTCATATAAAAACGACAACTTTTAGATTTTTGCCCCACATCCTTTCTTAATGCAAGTTAGGAAACGACTAATCCAAAAAAAGGATAAACAATCGCTCTTTGCTTGTACTCCAAAAGGTTTGCGTGCCCCCAGGCATAAAACAGAGTTTCAAAGTTACCTCTACTTTATTCCGTTAAAACATTTGTTTTCCCAAGAGAGGCCTACCTCTTACAGGTTACCCAAAGATTTTTCTATTTACGGCGTAAACAAAACACTTCTTCGGCAATGTCTACCGAGATAAACAAAGGTGAGTGGAGAGATCAACCAACTCACATAACTTTGAAAAAAGAATCTTATTCTAGAATAACCCCTCTTCCACCGACGGACGGGGTACAGACTAGTCATATTCTCCCGCGGAAACCTACCCTATACCCGAAGTTTTCCTGCCGAAGCAGACCAAGACGCATGGCCCTAGGTTTCAGTCATATCCCTCCGAATTATCGTTCAAATATATAGAATGGTCATGGCTGGTACCATCATAGATGAGGGGGATTCTGTGAGTATCCTTTCCTCTATTGCTTGGAAAGCGCTTGGTTCGCCATCACTGTTGCCTGAAATGAGAAATCTGACAGGCTTTGATAAAGGAACCAGTCGACCTTTAGGGATCCTTCCCGATGTGCCCATAACATTGAGAAGGAAGACAGTTCACACGAACGTCATGGTCGTTCAAGGACCCTTGGATTATAACCTACTCCTTGGATGAGACTATATTTATTGCATGGAAGCCATTGTCTCCTCACTCTTTAGAGTAATGTGTTTTCCGCACGAAGGAAGAGTGGTCAAGCTCGTGGACCAACTTTCATTTCCTCCATTCGCCTTTGGCTCCTTCTTATTTTTCTCTTTCTTCTTCTCCTTAGGAACTTGTCTTTTAGCTTTACCAGTCCCGTTAAGCGAAGAGGAAGGAGGAGAGGAAGAATTAGAGGAAGTAGAAGGCTAGTGAGTAACTCTGGACTCGTCTAAATGCTGATTCGATTGTTCAGGAATAGTGGTGTTCTGAACGAAATTGGTTGAGAAGATCCATACTGGCAAGTCAATTGTTAGTCCTGGAAGCGACAATGTGGCCATATGGGGCGCACCAACATCTCCCCAAGAGGAGAAGGGACTAGGATTTCCACCAAGGGGAATTCCTTGGTTGGTAGGCTCCATTTTCTCAACCTAAAGATCAACGCAGGAAAAGGGTATGAATATTCCGTTTAAAATAAATTTTAACACGCTTTGACACAACTTGTTTTTTCAGTTTTTAAGAGTCGAGAAAAAACAAAAGATGACTCTAGTCTCCTTCGATTTTTAATGAGCCTGAAGTGACAAGTGCTCAGATGGACCTTTTCCGTTAAGGAGTCTGAAAAGGAACGAAAGGGACTGCTCTAGAGGTCTAGGTAGAGGGAGTACCAAACCAATCACAAAACCGCAGAATACTTTTTACGGTACGGTAGTCAATCTTCCTGAATGCTGTGTTTGGTGCATTGCGATCAGTAGGGCGGCCGACACGGCTTCCTATGGATAAAGGTTTTATGCCTATAGGGGTCTCCCAATACATACTCGACGGTACGCGGGAGCACAAGTCCGTACTGGCACTTATCGTCTCAAAGTGGAGGAATCACCCAACCATCAGTGAGGACAATAGTTACCAGGCTTTATGACGCCGGAATATGTCTCTAGCCTAGACCTCTAGATGTTGTGCTTTAAGTTACAAAGCGTTGTTAAGTTCATTGAATTTATTTTAGGTTGATCTTTCTTATGAAGTTTGCCTTTTGGGTTCACCACAAGATGTAGATGTAATTCCTAAAATGCAATCTAAAGATGATAAGCAAGCTTTTATCTCTTTTTAACAGTGAAAATCCTAGCTACAAGGGGAAAAGAAAGACACAATCTTTTCTCAAAGAGCAAAGAGCACACTGTAAATGCACTTTTCCTAAATCAAGCCAAACAGACTGTCAATATGCAAATGCACATGTGCATGTATTTGTTTTTCACTTTCTTAATATTGATGCCTAAAAAGAAAGTTGTTGTACAAATTTGAATTCGTTTTCAAGTGAAAAACACAAACAAGCTTCTTTTCGAAATCAAAAGGTAGAGACGATTACGACACTTTATGATTTTGAAATAAACACTTGTTTCGAAACTAGAAATTCACAAATTCAAGCCAAAGGCAAAAGTAAAAGCATAATCGACTGTCAAAAGCAAATAAACTTTCTCCTAAGATCAAAATCGACACTTACGACAGATCTAAATCCAAGGATGACAGTATGACTAGTCTACTTTTGCAATGGGAAACTGTAAATGACGTAACAAACACACAAAAACAGATACAATTTCTTTTATACAACTGAGGTGGAATTAAGGCAAAAAAAAGGGGCTTTTAAACAGACACACACACTGATCACAGGCTGCAAAAATCAGAGGCAAAACTGGAAAGAATGAGCAAAGAACCTCAGCTGCACAGGGATAAGCTGATCAACGCACCTGGTACACAAAGAAAATGGATTGCAATGCAGGTTGCCCTCTCGGGAACTGCGCTGAAATGCAGGAACTCTTCACAGCACCTGCGCTGAGGCAGAAACGAGAATTCTATCCGGGTTCTGGGTCACGGTTTGCAGTTTAATCTATGGTTTTTGGCTGAGTGAAACCAATCAGTAATGCACAATCAGAGGGTTGATTTAAAAGAGGTTTAAGAGCTATCACAAAGGGTAATCAGATCATTTGTGAATCATCTGTTCAAATCATAAACAGATCTAGTGAATGGATTGAAGCAGCAGGTGTCAACTTTGCATTTGTTAATGGCAAATGCAGTTCGATTCGCTACTTCTAAGTTTATGAAACAAACAACAAGAGAAACACAAACAAACTAACTAGATACAATCCCCAGTGGATTCACCATTTTCTTATTGGGAAAAGTTTCTATTCAGAACGACCCTATCCCATTGGGTTGTGACAGAGACCTCAGAAACAAACAGGGAAAACTACTCTTGTATTCTCCTTTATGAACTATAAACGAAGAGGAATAGGATGAAACAACCTGTGTCTTGCGCTAGTCCTTTGATCCAATCTCTCTTCTCTTTGACAGCTTCCAACTACCCGCTCTGTTACTTGCCCAACGTCACTAAGTTCCTGAAAGATCACAGAAGAAGGAAACTACACAAAGACATGGATTTATGTTCATAAAAAGCTTAGGATCAGATTTAAGCTAAACACACAACTATAACACACATCAATGATATACAAACATGTAGGAGAAACTCAAATAGTTTTATTGATAAAACAAGAAGATCCAGGAGGAGTTACAACCGATGATTCCTTATCCAGCATCAACCTCCCAGCATAGAATCCCCTCTTCACCTCCAACAAAGCATAAATCACCCAATACTCTGATATCTATCTCAAAACCAACAACAATTCTCTGCAATGTACAAAAGTCCAGCCTCTGGATCTCTTGGTGAGGGATCCATATATAGATGTATGCAAATAAGATGAGTCAACTCATGAATTGATTAGTGGCCTCTCTCTGCCAGTTCTTGCTTCCACTTGGAGACTGAGAGCCTCTTACTCATCATTGGTCGAATTCAGTGAGGCAAGTGTCATGGGAGAAGATTCTGGAAGCTTCCATTGTCTCTCCACCTCGTGGAATGACTCTGCCACTTGTCATTTCCCGCTCAACGCACCCTGGTAGTGCATTCAAGTGCATTGCAACGCACCTAGCCAGTGTATTTGGGTGCTTTGCAACACAACTAGCTAGTGGAGCAGCTGAAATGATCCTGATTTGACTAGTTCTGAGCAGTTTCTGGTGGAGAACTTCTAGGAGAAGCTGTAATTTTTTGACCTTGTTTCTTTAGGAGCTGGAACAACACTTTTAGGGACTTAGGATCCCTTGGTTTATGGACATTTCATGCTTATAGTTGTAAGGCACAAAAATGTCTATAACATTAGGCCAACTTTATCCAATGGCTACAATCCTTCCTAATGGAAGATCCTCAAGGATTGTACCCAAGGATTGTAGCCATTGGACTCCCAGTACAACATCCGCACCTCCCATTGGAATGGAAAGCATTGGGCTAGTCAATACATATTCTCCCATGGATAGCTTGATATTATGGCACTTTCCAGAGCAATTTATTGTTCCTCCATTTGCAATCATCACTTGACACTCTGGTGCTGGATATAGGAAGCAATTCAATTATTTTGCTACCCTACAATGAATAAAATTGTGGGTGCTTCCTGAATCAATCAACACTATTACCTTTTTCTTCTTGATTTGTCCTTCTATCTTGATGGTTTGAGGAGTGGTAATTCCCGCCAATGCATTACAAGATATGGTCGGATTTATTTGTTCTTCATCTAGGCTTTGTTCCTGGAGTATATCTTCTTATTTTGACCTTTCTTGCTCCTTTTCTTCTTCCTCTTCACAATCTATGTAGAATAATTTCTTCTCAGCACACTTATGACCTTTAGTGTATTTGCTATCACAACTATAACAAAGCCCTTTTTCTCTTTTTTCTTCCAATTGTTGTGGTGTCAGCCTTATAGGTTGTGGAAGACTAGGGGTAACAACACTTCCGTCTTTATAGTTGTGAGTGGTATGCTTCCTGGTTGCCATAATTTTGCTTTCCATTTTTCTTGCTAACCTGAATGCCTTCTCTAATGAATCAGGTTCCCAAAGGCGAACATCATGTTGGATATTATCCTTTAAAGACCCTATGAACACATCAATCCTATGCTCCTCTGGAATATCTTTTACCCTTATGTTCAATTTTTGGAACTCCTCAATGTGCTCCATTACTGAACCCTTTTGTTTGAGACTTATCAATTGGCTAAAAAAAGTGTTGCTTTTTGTATCTTCATAATGTGCTATCAATTCTTCCGTAAAAATTGCCCAAGTGATAAATTGTTTACGAGAGCAAAGCCATTGATACCATACAAACTGATTTGGTTCCAAATATACAGTTGCCATACGTACCTTTTGTGCGTTTTTCACATTATTGAGATCGAAGAATTGCTCCATCTGTAATATCCATGTGGCGGGATCCTTGCCATCAAACTTCCTCATATCGATTTTTGGAATATGGTGATTCTTTGATCCAACATTACCGTCTATGGAATCATGATTAACATTTCTTTTGTTCTCATCATGAGTTTCCTTTACTACCTTTTCACCATTACTGACCCTTTCTTGTAGCAACTTCTTCAATTCTTCCATGTCTGTCTTCATATCTATCTTCAAATCTACCATGTCTCTCTTCAAATCTGTCTTCGAATCATCCATATTAGCTTCCATGCCCTTTATCTTAGATTCAACGACATTTATCTTAGATTCCACGCCATTTATCTTAGATTCCACGCCACTTATCTTGGCTTCTGTTAGCTTTTGTGAGCGTGACATTTGTTGCACTTGTTCTTGTAATTTTGATATATCATGTAGCATTTCTTCCTCATCTTCATGGGTCATGCAAGAGCTTTCAGGTTCCTTACTAGGTGTTTGCATTTTCTTTCCTCGGGGCATCAGTTACCGATAATAATGATTTACTATGCCCTTTGAATTTCGTTAAACCAAGCTTACACAAAAATTAAAAAAAAAACTACACACCTTTTTTCACTTTATAGAAGCCTGATATTGAATCTGATGTATCTCTGTAATTTCGGATCATCCAATTCTAAAATTGCTACCTGTAGTAGCCTTCTGCGTCCTCTTTCCAATGCCACAAGTCTGAGCCAAATTGGATTCTCCAAGGAAGAGTTATGTGAAATCTCCCACAGTGACCTATTTTTAGACTGGTTCAGTAGAGCGAACTTGTACGACGTGCCACGAGTCACTGTTTCAACCTTTGAATCTGAAACACACAGACAAGAAACTACAGTCCGTCCTATTTCTATACCTTCTTACCAAATTTCAATCCGATCCCCAGAGAGAAAGTTATGACGATTTTCCCCAGGTCACCTGTTTCGAATGTAATTCAGGAGTCTGCAAAAAGACCAACTTCCTCAGATCATATCTCCGCAAATATCACGTGAAACACTCTGAAATTTGGACCCAAGGTTCAGCGTGATTTCTTCTCAAATGGGTTTTTTTTGCGACTTCTGAAACGTCACAGAAAAAAAGTTATAGCGAAAATTCCACGATGACCTGTTTGGAGCAGCGAAACCCTAGAATCCAAAGCTCTGATACCAAATGTTATGAAACCAGCTCACAAAAAGATAGAAAAGAGAGATCCACGCCTTAGAATTCAGCCTCTTCGAGGGGGCAACCTCCTTTACATTACATAAATGAACAATTCTTGGATGATACAAATGACAAAACCTCCTTTCTATATATAGGAGTCTAGGGAGTCACAATATAATCCAGCCGACCTAACAATAATAATATAAAGCCACAAAAATAACAATAGAGGGATTCTATGGGGCACAGAAATAACAATATGGGGGTAATAGGGGCACAACAATATAAATAAGGGGTATAACTACAATAGTAATGGGGTAATCACTAGTATTATAGGGACCCAACAAGATTCACCTAGACCATTACCTTGAGGGTAATAGGCTGTGGAATGGCCTAAAGTGATATGGTATTTGTTACAGAAATTTATCATTTTCTTGGACTTGAAGGCAGCAGCATTATCGGTTATGATTTTTTCAGGACAGCCAAACCTAGACAATATGTTGGTTTCTAATAATCCTATAATCACTGTATCATTGGCTTGTCTAGAAGGAATGGCTTCTATCCATTTGGTGAAGTAGTCTGTGGTAGTAAGAATCCATTTATGTTGGCCAGAAGAGGGAGGGTGTATTTCTCTAATGAAGTCCAAACCCCATTGTTGAAAAGGCTTTTCAGTCGAAATTAGTCTCAAAGGTAAGGGCAACAGTTCTCTTTTGCCGTTAAAAATTTGGCATTTGTGGCAAGAAGTGAAAAAATTCTTTACATCAGTGAACAAGGTTGGCCAGTAAAATCTAGCCCTTAGGATTTTGTCTACAGTTGATTTCCAGTAAAGGTGTCCACCGCAGTCCCCTACATGAAATTCTTTAAGAATTTTTCCATCTTCTTCTTTTATTAAACAATTCAATAGAATACCTTCATGATTTTTCCAAAAGAGAACATTATATAAAATACGGAATTTTGAAGCTTTCATCTTTAAAAACCTTTTCATTGTTCTGGATAACCCTAGAGGAGCCTGCAGGTTTAATAATACATGAGTTATATCAGCATACCAAGGTGATTCTAAGAAGGCCTGGCTGATTTGTGGAGTCGCCATCTCCTATTCATTATCCAGTTCATTAATATCTAGGGCTTGAAAGTTTGTTTCAGTCATGAGTTTATCTAGTCCCTGTCCTTTTATAAGCTTTGTGGGTTTTATCTCAATATCATACTCCAATATAGTAGTTATCCATTTACCTCTTTTGCCTCCAATTCCGTCCGGAGTCAGGATGTCTTTGACAACAGCATTTGGTACATGAGCTATTACATGGGAGTACAATATATAGACTCTGAAGTCTTTAATAGCTTTCACAAGTGCAAAAGCCTGTTTTTCCATGATTTTGTAATTTAGAGGTGCATCTCTAAGTGCTTTACTGAAAAAGACTATGGGTTTTTCACATCCTTGATCATCTTTTTGCAGTAAAACAGTTGCTATAGTGTGTTCTAATGCAAATGAAAAAATTATGAAGTCTCTATCAAACTTTGGACTTGTAAGAACTAGTGTTCTAGTCAAAGCCATTTTAATTTATTCAAATGCTTGTTTGGCTTCTACTGTCCATTTAACCTTTGAATCCTTTTTTAACATGTTGTTCAACAATCTAATTAATTCAGCCAAATTAGATATGAATCTTCTCAGAAAGTTAATCTTTCCTAGAAAAGCTTGAATTTCTTTGACATTTATGGGGTGGGGTATTTGCAGAATAACTTCTATTCTAGCAGGATCAATTTTGATGCCATCTTTGGAGATGATATGGCCTAAGAGTTTGCCTTCTTCTAGACCAAACAAAGACTTTTTAGAGTTTAATGAAATACCATACTTTCTGCATTTTAAAAACACTTGTCTCAAATGATCTAAATGTTGCTGATCTGATCTAGAAAATACAGTGAGCTCATTTAGATATATAACCAAAAAATCATGAATTTCTTTTGTAAAGTCTATGTCCATTGCTCGTTGAAAGGTTGCCCCTGCATTCTTAAGTCCAAATGGAATTTTAACATATTTGAATGTACCCCATGGTGTTGTAAATGCAGTGTTTTCTTGGTCATCAGGGTGAACCAGAATCTGATTATAACTTGAAAACCCATCCAAAAGTGAAATCCTAGAAGCACCTACTACTCTTTGTAAAATATGATCCATCTTAGGTAAAGGGTAATTGTCTTTCAAAGAAACCTTGTTTACATTTCTTAAGTCAACACATAATCTGATTTCTCCTGTTTTCTTCCTAATTTCTCCTGTTTTCTTCCTGGTAGGCACTAAATTAGACACCCACTCTGAAAATATGATTGGAGCAATTATCCCTGCATCATGCATTCGTTTGATTTCTTTTTCAATTAAAGGAAGCAGTACAGGGTTGATTCTTTTGAGCTTTTGTTTGAATGGTTTTTTATTTTCCTTGAGGGGTATTGTATGTTGAATTACAGAGGTGTCATAAGATTTCAGGTCTTCATAGCTCCAGGCAAAAACATCCTAGAATTCTTTGATCAGTTCAACATACTTAAGTTTTTGATCAGGGGGCAAAGATTTGGATAATTTTACCATTTTTGGATTCTCTTCAGTTCCTATGTTGTAGTCTTCAATGTCTGTTTTTAGAGGTTCCATCTGGGGTTTCTTTGGAATATCATTGAAATTAAAGAGATCTTCCAAAGGAGTTAATCCTTTGGGCAAATGATTGTCTTTCAAATTGATAATTTCAGATTCTCCTTCAATAATCTCATCAACATCTATTTCTTTAAGATCCTGTATTTCCTTTTTGGTAAATTTCGTTGGATGAAGTATTTGAGTTGCATTTTCTGCTGAAATGTCTGTTTCTATCTGATTTGTTGGATCAAACTCACTAACTGTATCTCCATCTACGTTAGTGCTAGAAAATTCTTCTTCTAGGGTTAAAAAATTGTTGATCTGATTATCACTGTCAAACACTTGCCAATTCTTTACATTGTCAAGTATGGCTGGCCTGTGTCTAATTTCAGCTGTGAATTGATGATTTGGTTCAAAGGGTAATTTACAAGTGCTGGCAAACATTGCCAGGCTGTGAGCTTGCAAGTTATGTTTTCTCGGGATTTTCGCAAGCTGAGTTTCTAGAAATGTATTGAGGATCTCTATAGTTGTCCCTCTGTACTCTCTTAATCTAGGATCATTTGTTAAGAACTTGCCTTTTATCTATTGAATGATTAAATTAGAATCTCCTAGGACTGACACTTTAGTTGCTCGCAATTTCTTAACCAGTTTAAGACCTAGCAATAGAGCTTCATATTCAGCCATATTATTAGTGCACCTAAAGTATAACATGTAGGCATGGCCTTCAGCATGATTGTTTTCAAGATTGTGCACCCAGACTCCCACTCCTACTCCTAATTTGTTCACAAACCCATCAAATTCTAAGTACCAAAGGATTTCATATTCATAATTAGTATCTGGAGTTTCAAAGATCTGTTTAATAGGGAGATCTGGTTTTTCAGTTTCTTCTAGTTTATCTGATGTTTCATGATTTTCAGAAATTTCTTGGATTCAAACACTAGACTTTTCATTTGCAATTTTTTCTGTTTCATCTGCTAGAACTTTTATTTCATGTGGGGGATCAATTTCAACATTGTAAAGGATAAAAGAATCCATATCTGAATGTACTGAGTAGATAGGGAAATTTTGAGGTTTCTCTTGACTACTTACTACATACTTCATTAAGGTTTCTCTGTATAGTTTCTTGGGTTGACCAAACAATGAAATAGTAGCGTAAGACATGTCTAATTGTAGAGATCCTTGAAGCTTTGCACCCCAAGATCTAGAAAATAACATTCCATACTTTGGTGGAATATCAGCTACTACTATGTCCATTAATATGGTTTTGGTAGGATATTGGACTAGTGACACACATAAGTCTTTGATTAAACCCAAACATTTGACCTGACTTGAATCAAAAGAGAAAAGGTCTTTATATGGCCTGGTGATGTCAAGGTCTAACTTCTCCATTACAGATTTAGGCATTAAGTTATGGGAAGCACCAGAATCAAACATGGCATTATGAAGTATTTTATCATGTATGTTTAAACCTACATAGAAAGGAAGAACTTCTCCCTCTACTGTTTTCCCATTTTCTCCACGGCCAAATATCAATTCAGGTTGGTCATCAAAAACATTTACTGAATCTTCGTTCACATAAATTTTGAGTGATCTGCTGATCTGACTTCTGTAGACATCATGTTTAGCTAATTCTGATAATGGAACAACTATATTTAGTTTGCCTACTTCTGTCTCAAGATTGAAAGGTTTTTCGGTCTAAGTTCTTATATTTCAGATAGCTGGATTTTCTGCGTTTCTCTCCTCTTCAGGAGTGGGATTATGGGCTGAAGTTGCTTCCAAATCAAGTTCTAGAGGCTCTCCTACTTTTCCTTTAGAAGGAATAGAAGTGGAAGGTTGTCTGTTAGGTGGTTGATTGTTTGATACATTTTCAACAATTGGGTTATTAGGGTTAGGACCTGTTTTAGAAAGAATATGTACAGGGGGGGTACTGATCTTACCTTTGTTAGGCTGCTTGGTATCTTTCTGTTTACTGGTTTCAGGGACATCTATTCTTTTGCTCCTCAGATTTTATTGTTTGTGGACTTCATAAATGGTTGTATCATATCCCTCCCTAAAGTCAAATGTTTCACCTGACTGAGTTCGGAATTGTTTAAGTATGTGAGCTTCTTGATCCACTTGGGTCAAGAAAACTTGTTGTTCATTGTTGAGTCCCATCAGGTTAATTTGAGTGTCTTCTGTTGGTTCATCAAATGTTGAGGCTTCAGCATAATTTTCTTGAAATGGGGGCCTAATATTTTGGTCAGGCCCTGTCTTTCCAGTGTTAGGATTTTGGTTCTTCCTGAAATTTGGATTTCTCCCAGTATTGCTTGGTTGACCATCCCAAGGGGATTTTCTCTCGATTGTTTCTACTCTATCTCCAAGTCTATCCATTCCTTTAATAATGGCATCTAATTTTTGTTCAAAGGCAGAAGATTCTTCTTTGAAAGGTGTCCTCCTTTCAGCTCTGGCTCTAGATCGTTTAGATATCAGATTGGCCTCAACACTGACAACTATACTCTGCATCTCTTCTAAGTTTCAAGGAGCTCTTTCCCTAAGTTGGTATGCCTTATCAGATTCAAATGCATCAGGGAATTTGATCAAGGCCAAATCCGGAGGAGGTATGAGATTTTGAGGAATAGCATTGTAGACAGTATTGAATCTGGTACAGTAATCTTGGACAGTTTCTTGTGTGCCTCTTCTTAGGTTTTCATACTCTGATAAAATGTGGAGAGGATCTTTCTTCTTTTCCCATCTGTTCAAGAAGGTCTGAAAAAGAGCTTGTGGGTCATTGATACTGTTTGCAAGGAGGGCTCTAAACCAAGTTCTAACATCTCTAGCTAAACTTTGAACAAATACTTTCATTCTAGCATCATCATCATCAACCTCATATCTTTCAAAATAGTCGGTCATTTTATTGGTATGTTGTTGAGCTGTGTAAGTGCCAGTACCTTCAAAAGAAGGGATTTTACTTTGATAGTCTTGGGGCATGGCCACTAGATTGGTGGGTAAGTTTAGGGGAGTATATCGGTTTTCCATGGTTGCAGAAATAGATGTGACAACTGGAAGAGTAGGGATAACAATGGGAATGTGTGTTGTAGATGGAGGAGTGGAAAGGGTAGTTTGAGTTGCTGATGGTGAACTTGGAGAAGCTGCAGTAATCACAGAAAGGTTTGGTGTTCTTTCAGAGGTAAGCTTAGATTGAATAGAGTTCTGCAAATGTCTGTCAAGGTGTGAAGTAACAACTTCAATCTGCAAATTCTCAATGAATATTGGATTTTGAACTGTGTGGGTTAACCCAGATTCTGAAAAGGTCTCAAATAAAGAGTTTTCAAAATACTTATCAAAAGGTTAATCCTCAGGGTAGATCCACTTCACAGGACAGGATCTTGACCTGTATAGAGGCCGAGAACTAACAAAATTTTCTTGGCTCCTTGTCTTCTGAGAATCCTAGGAATCAGATTAGGATTTTCAAACACAGGTGGGGGATTAGGATCAGGATTTGATCTGGTGTAATGAATCTTTTTTGAAGCCAGTTTCTAGGTGTGTTTTTGGTTTTTTTTTGAAACAGATTTGACAATATAACTTTAACAATATCTTCTAGGAGGTTTTAGGTGTGGGAATTTTTAACTTTCCTAAAGACTTTTTTGAAAAGAGAAACTGATCAAGTATTTGAAACCAACTGTCCAATCTATAAGCTAGACCGGAGATAGACTGAAGTAGCATTCATTTACTTCTGCAATTGCAAAGCAAAAGAATTTCACAGGCTACCTGGCTAGCTTCAGGCTCCGTCTGTAGCTTATAAAATAAACAATAGTAACAAACAATTATTCAGGCCTCCAGTGGAGTCGCCAATGATGTTATCACTCAGGTTTTCCCAGAAGTTGTAAGAAGGGGAAAGGAGGCCGAGGTAACCACAGACAAATCTTTTAGATACAGAATCTATCCAATCTGTATCCAGAGAGGGCTCTCTCTTTATGATTTAGCTTTGTTTTGAAGGTATTAGGCTAGTTATGAAGTTCAAGGGTTTTGTTTGAGTTTGGGTGGTGAGATTCAATAGAACAGAGAGGTAAGATGGAGTAGTTCAGTCCATTGGGCTAATGGAGTCAAAGAAGATGGTTTTCTGGATTTGGTTTCTTAACAGAGGATGGCTTCACAGAGCAAGGTAGTCAAACAGGGAACAAATAAAGGCTGGAAACAGATGGAATGGGCTCAAATTGAGTGAAGGGCAGTTAAGAATCCTTCAACCTATTGAAAGAAAGAAAATAGATGATTACTGATAAGGAGCAGTGAAGTATTCTTTATCAAATAATCCACATGAAAGAATCAGGAAACAGGAGAAATCAAGAGTTCATTGCTTATCCAAATTCTGAAGAAAACACAGAGAACAATAAAGACTGAAAAAAAAGTGCAATCAAGCATATTCTGAAATTAACCTTTTCTTAATCATTCAGATTTATGAAACACAGATGCTATAATAAACAAGAAAACTGTAAAACACAAGATATAGAGGACTTATTGATCCAATGGTTGATTCAGGAAATCTGTGACAAGTCCTTTGCTTCAATTCTTCATCCAGTAGGCGAGACAACAGTTGATTCCAAGAGATTTTTATTCCAAACTTTCAGTATTACAGCAAAGTCCAGGAATCCACAATCCACCCTCAATACTCTAATGGAGGGGGTATTTATGTTTAAAATTACAAAACAAATATCTCATAAGAGCTGTGAGATAATATCTAGGAAAAATAGTTTACAGGAAAAATATAAACAGCTAGTCTTCTTCAGTAACTATACGTTGGCTGCTTGTCTTAACTAATACTCTTTAATTCTGATCTGCTTCACTCAATTTTGATCTGCTACTCTTTGATTTGTTCTGCCACTCTTTAATGCTGATCTGATACACTTTAATGTTGATCTGCTGCATTCAATTCTAATCTGTTGCTCTTTAATGCCGATCTGATACACTTTAATGCTATTCTGATACTTTTTAATTCTGATCTGACCCCTGCTCATTAATGCCGATTTGGTAAAACAAAACTACTAATGTGTCTTCTGATCATCTTTCCTTTGGCAATTCATGTCTCTGAAGGTCCACTGGTTAGGGTAGCAAATATCCATGTATATCTTTATTTCTTTCTTCTGCAAGCTCGAAAGTCCCTCTGTTTGGTTTAAACTGCGTTTTAAAGAGGAAGACTGCACTATGCAGGTTGAATGGCAGGCTGCGGAGCTCGCGCTATAGCTTTTCTGGCTAGGCGATAGTTGAAAAACTGGAACTATGAACTCGGAAATTTTTAATGCCTGGAGCGCTGTATGCAAAAAAATATAGCAAAAATGACGATTTTACCATTTTTTTTGACAAAATGAAGTTTTGGCAAGATTTTTTGATTTGAAGGACGGATGATATAAGCAGTACGGATGACGTCAGTGAGAGTACGGGGGCAGATGACGTGGCGGGTGATGTCAGCAGAGGACAGATGACATCAGCAGATGACGTCAGCAGGGCGTGGTAAGCGGTTTTAGCCCGCACCGCTTTTGGGGCTGGACGGTTTCGGGCCGGGGGATAGCAAGCAGTTTGACGGAGTGACGGGTGGCAGGGTACGGGCGCAAAACCGCCAGCCCCCTGTGGGTTAAAGCTCGGCAGTAAGGGGGGCGCTATATGGTTTATCAACCGTTGGATGATGGAGCAGAGATCGGACGACGGACGTGCTTTGGAGATGGCGGAGAGTTAAGCAGCGGTCCCGGTTTATAATAAACTGCATTTTTAATATATCGGGATTGTTTTGATTGGTTGGGGGGGGATGTTATTAATTAAACCGAATGTTTAATTAACCCATCATTGCACACAGGAAGGTTATTAATAGGTTTCAAATAAACCATTAATCCATGTTTAAAACTATGTTTTACTGTCGTATTCGACCGGGGTGGGGTTAAATAATATTGGGGTTTTTATTATATATTTACATAATACGGGATAGGGTAGTAAGGCAGGATTTACATAATAAGAGTTAATGGTTAATATGAAGTTTAAATGAAAGCGCTAAGTTAAAATGTTAGAAAACTTAGGCTAAAGGGAAAAAAGAGTTTATGGGTGAGGTAGTGCACCTTCCTAAGTAAAATAGGGTTTTTACTTAGGCCAACTTTATGAAATGGCAGGAGTGATTTTTTGAGTGATATTAAGAGCAAATCTTAATACTTTGGGGGGTAAATTAGTAAATGATTAGGGAAAAGTATGAAGGGGAGTTAGTTATTCAACCTTGCCTCGCTTGAGTTGCTCCAAGTATAATGTCCGCCATTGCACTTGTGATAGAAGTGAAAGTTATCACTTTTTAGAAACATAATCCATCACAGGTATCATTTTGCAACACCAATCTACCTACCCTGCCTACTTTGCGTAGCATTTTTCTTCTTTCTTTGGGTGCACTTAGACTGGAAAACCCTCATCAACTTTTCTTTTCTTTTCATGGTAAGCCTACCTAAGTCTGCACTTATTACATCCAAGGGCTCAGATTTAACTGTTGAGCTCCTTTGCTTCTCTACCTATCTACTTATCTGCCAAGATTAAAAGTTCGGCTAGATTTTTATTCTCTATCTCTAAAACATGAAATTCAAACCATGAACTAGCCAAGATTGAGCTGTTTAGACATTTATCAATTGTGGCATGAATTAACAAGTTGCACACAATGCTTATTACAGAAAATGAAAAAGTAGTGGCATTTTGGACTTGCACACTTTCTTGGTCTCTCTTTGTTTGGGGTTCATTTCTTTCACTTTTTTGACCATTTTATTCTTTTTTTTAGGGCATAACCTCTTTACATTTTTTACATTTTTTGATAATATGGAAAACCTTTGCAGCAAGGAAAGGGATGAACATATTACAGAGCTCATCAAGTCAATCATGAAATATGACACCTATTGGTATAGGAGCATAACACTTCCAATAAATTTGATCCTTTTTAGATCTGAGCCTGCAAATCAATCGAGCAGACTCTTTGGTGAAAGCACTATCCCATTTCACTGCAGTGGAGCAATTAGATTGGGGGAAGAAAAGGTATCAATGTGAACAATGCAAAGTAAAAGTTAGGGCTCTCAAACAGCTGAAAATTGACAAAGCTCCATATATCCTTGCAATTCATCTTAAGCGATTCAGCACAGGTGGATCTAGAGGAAGAATAGATAAGAAAATTGACTTTGGGTGTACATTGGACCTGAAACCGTTTGCCAGCAGTACATATGAAGGTGACTCGAAGTATACCCTTTATGGTGTTCTGGTTCATGCAGGTTGGAGCACACATTCTGGACATTATTTCTGCTTCATTCGTACATCCACAGGCCTCTGGCATGCATTAAACGATAGCCAGGTTCATCAAATCAGTGAAAAATCTGTTCTAGACCAGAAAGCTTACATGTTATTCTATATACGAGAATAAAAGGACTACAATCAGGCCAGTTGTTGGTCCTCAATCGCAGGTTAAGGATACTAAAGTTTGTAAAGTAGTATCCTTGAACAGTGAATGTCCTGAAGAAAGACAATTACAGGATTCTTATTCAAAGACCGTGAATAGGAAAAGTAAATTAATAAAGAAAATGGGTGACATGGCAAATACTGATATCATTTTAGAAAATGCAGAAAATAGTCTGAATGCAGGAATCTTATCCCCTGTACCTGAACCTGTAGCTAACCAAGATGTGCCATTGCAACTTGCCACTACAACAAACAATGATTCATTGGTGAATCAAGGTAGAAGCAACATGTGTGAGGCTCATCAACAATCTGCTAATAGTTATGTGGTTGATCATAAATTTGGGATATTGAAACACAATGTTAAGCTAAAGGGAAAGGAGATGTGGATAACATAAATGGATATGTTGCACCTTTACCACCAGGCTGGGAACAACACTCTAATGCAGTAACTGGAAAGGTGTATTACATTGATCACACTACACGAAAAACTCAATCAAATTGTCCCAGATTTGAGGAAATGGAGTAAAAGAGGAAAATTAGTGGTGAAAACTGAAGTGTCAGAGTTGCCAGGCACAAATCCAGCAGTGGTTAAGGAAAATCTCAGATTTCAGGGCTTAATATCAGTAGTCAAAGATTGAAACAGTAGTAAAAGGGCAGATTTTGTGGAATTCCACCCTTAAAGGAAGCAAATCTTGACTAAAATTCACTAATTTTGGTTTTCAAAACAAATCTATTTGCCATAGCTCACAAGAGTTTTGTTGAATATTGTTTAGTTTTGATATTGTTCCATGATAGGGTTTTAATATTAATTGTATTTTATTTTATTTTATTTTTTATTTCCTATGTTGAGGAAATAAAAATAGATTTGTAATTTAGTATATATAGGATTAGTTTGAAGATGCAAGGGTTTGATTTTGGCAGTAGAGAGGCTTCTTGGAACTGTGTAAAATTTCCTGAATATCATTTTAATAAACCAGTTTTCTGCCCTTTGGACCTAGGATTCATCACGGTGCTTAAATGTTTAGTATGTTTTTTCTCATAAATTCATTTACACATTATGTTTTTCTACTTTGTTTCAACATTATCTAAGTGATATGTTAGGAATTCATCTGTAATGATGGCCCTTTCATGATGATTTTGCTGTTAGTTGTAATGGTTGTCTTATCAGAATTCATCCTTTGCTAGATGCTCTGTTGAGCAATCCCGTGATCCTCTTTCGTCTAAAGTTGTTGTTGCAGATCCATCCCCTTGTTTGATGCCTGCAGGGAAGCGGGCTTTCTCCCCTCTATTCTTCTCACATTCACAATCTTTATCTGGTTGAACATGGCACTTAATTTGCCCCTAGTTTGCTAGCGGAAACTGGCATCGACTCCATAGTCCAAATCATCCTTTCTCTTGTTGTTTTGACCCAAAACTTTTCAAACAAATCTCCGCACTCCATAGCTAGCCTAAGATTTTATTTATTGCATCCACACTTTGTTGGCAAAGAGAGAGCCCTCTTTGGTTTGGTAGGGCTATATGCTAGACCTAAAACTTGGTCTGTGGTTACCTCGGAATTTCCTTTCTTAGCCTTGAGGTTAATTCTGAGTGCTAACATACTTCATAACCATGTGGTTGCGCAACATACACTTCCTCTTTCAAAACTCCATTCAAGAATGCTAATTTTACGTCCATTTGATACACTTTCCATTTATGTTGCACGTCAATCGCCATAACTATACACACTATCTCCATCGTCGTGATTGGCGCAAATGTCTCCGCATGATATCTTCCATGTTGTTGCTTGTATATTTTAACAACTAGCCTTGTTTTATGCCTTTTAATATTTCCATCAACATTGCTCTTGGTCTTATAGGCCCACTTCACTCCAATGACTTATTTTCCTTGCGGAAGGTTCACTAACTCCCATGTGTCATTCTTTTCTATTGCTTCTATTTCTTCCTCCATTGTTGCAACCCATTTTTATTCTTTGATTGCATCCTCAAAATGGATTGGGTCATCTACATGACAAAACAATGAAAATAAGGAATTCAGACCAGCGTTACTTTCAACTTCATCTTGCTCATAAATTTCATTTAATTTTCTGAATTTTAGTCTTCTTATGTTTGTTGAAGATGGGCTTGACATGTCACTTGGTGTTGTGCTTTGCGGCATGCTTGGAGAAACACTTGCTTGATTGCGCGACACTGTCTTATTATTTTTTGAGAGTGTTATTTGCTACCAATGTTTTTGCGCTTGAATAGGAGTAGAGGGAGTCACTGTTGAGGAATTGCTTACTGTTGTCAATTCCTTTTTGCCCTCATGTGGTATACATGCTTTGACATTGATTGTCTTCTATAAACTTCCATCCCATGCTTATTCTTCTATGAACTGCACATCTCTGTTGATTATGAACTTCTTGGTTGATGGATTGTAGAGCTTGTATGCCTTGGATTCATCACTGTATCCAATGAATATGCATTTCTCCCCCTTGTTGTTCAACTTCTTCGTCAACACATTCGGGGCATGTGCATAAGCCACATATCCAAAGACTCTCATGTGAGTGACAGTATGCTTTATTCCACTCCATGCCTCTTCAGGAACCACATCCCTGAGACTTTTGGTTGGACATCTATTCAAGATATATCTTACACAAGTGACAACTTCAGCCCAATAATCATTTGGCAAATGATGTGCCTTCAACATACTCCTTGCCATTTCCATAATGGTCTTATTCTTCCTTTCTGCTACACCATTTTGTTGAGGTGTATACCTTGTTGTAAATTGCTTGTGAATTCCATACTCCTTACCAAAACGAGGGAAATCATTTGAGATGTATTCGCCACCTATGTTAGTCGTCAAGACTTTGATGTAGTGTCCACTTTTCTTCTCAACAAGAGAAATGTATTGGCTAAAGTGCTCAAACACTTCACTTTTTTGTTCTAGGAGATAAATCCATGTCGTCCTTGTGTAGTCATCTATGATGGTCAATAAATAACAACTGCCACCAATTGATGGTGTTTGCATTGGTCCACATAAATCTGAATGGACAATCTCCAAAGGTGCCTTTGCCCTTACTGACTTTCCCACTGGAAATGTCTCTCTATGTTGCTTGCCCAAGAAACATCCTTCACATAGGTTGTCTAGTTTTTCTATGAGTGGAAATCCCTTCAACATGCCTTTCCTATTCAGCAAATTCAATCCTCCAAAGTTGAGATGACTAAATCTCAAGTACCATAACCAACTTTCATCTTTGACCTCTGCTTGAAAGTTTACTTGTGTGAAAACCACATCTTCTCTTCCATCCTCCTGTGAGTTCATTGATAGTTGTGCTTGTGCACCTCCTTTATTCAAATCTAATCTCATCTTTAAGGGAAACATTCTATAGTTTTTCATCTAAAGCTTTGCAATCAATTTTTTGCTTGGATGCTTATCCAAAATCGTGCACACATAATTTTTGAAAAATACATTGTAGCCCTTTTGCATGAGTTGTCTAATGCTTATGAGGTTATGCTTCAAACCAAGGACAAAGTAAACATTTGATATGTACTTCTTCTCCCCTTTCTTTGTTAGGATATTAACTCTTCATTTTCCCATGAAAAAGACTTTGCTAACAGTCCCTAATGTCACCTCAGATTTCACACTTTCATCTATATTGGAAAACATTTCTATGTTCCCTGACATGTGGTTGCTACACCTTGAATCTAGATACCATGTATCACTTTTATTTTCTTGTGCTACATTACAAGCTAAGAATATGCTATCATGGTTCTGATTTTATTTTTTCAAATTTACACTTGGTTTGTTACTAATGTCATATTGCTTCTTTTTACATTCATTTTCATAATGACCATACTTCTTACAATAATGACAGTGGACTTGAGATTTATCATACCTCTGACCTTGTGCTTGATTTTAGCTTGGGCCTTGACTTGGATTTTGATTGTTTCTCCTTCCACATGAGTTTGAAGGGCTGCTTCTTCCACCTCTGTGTGGGCTTCTTCCTCTTCCTCTAACATATGATCTTTCTCTACTTCTACCTTGACCAAATGAAACTTGTGTCTTGAAGGCATGCTCCAATGAGGAGCTTTTTGCTTTATTTAGTTTATGTTCATGAGAAATAAGTGATGCATGAAGCTCATCCACTGAGAACTATGAGAGATCCTTTGTCTCTTTTATAACCACAACAATGGCATCAAACCTTGCTGGCAAACTTCTCAAAACTTTCTCAACTATTCTCCTTTCCTCAAGTGTCTCACCATGAGACCTTATTTGGTAACCAATCTAATTACATGTGTAAAAAATGGGTCTACATTCTCATACTCTTTCATACAAAGTGTTTCAAAATATCTCCTTAGAATTTGTAGCTTTTTTGTCTTCACTTTTGCCATGCCTTGGTAGGTTGTCTAGAGGGTGTCCCATGCTTTCTTGGACTTCGTTGCTGCTGCAAGCCTTGGGAAAATACTTCCTTGAACTGCTTGACAAATGTAAAAGAGGGTTTTTGCATCCTTCTTCTGTTGTCCCTCAACATCTGCTGGTCCTTGAAAAGCATTCTCCACCAAATCCCAAATGTCTTGAGAAGAAAACAGGGTCTTCATTGCAATAGTCCAATAATCATAATTTTTTCCATTAAACTGAGGTATTTGAGGACTAGCCAATATTGTGCTTGATGTTGCAATTTTTGAGTGAAAAAAGAAGAACACTACCTGTTGATAAATACACTTCAAAAATCTGCCCTCAAAACAATTTTTTAGTTGCTAGTAAAAACATTTTTTTTTACATTAACAAAGTTTAACCCGCTCGGATACCATGTTAGAAAAATTTCACAGGGGCAGAGAAGAGAGTTGCGGCAAGGCAAGTATTCAATAGTGGCAAGGAAATCACAACTACATAGAGGTTTAATTAAAACATAGAACTCACATCAGAAAAACAAAGTAAAATAAAAAGGGTTGCGGTAAATCTACTTGTGAAAGTTTAAGACCACATCGGAACATAACATACTTTTGATTATATTTCAAAACATAGGTTCGCATGATAAATTGGAGGTTGTTTCTCCTAGTAAAAACAAGAAAGATCTTACTGCTTTATGTTTCACCAAGGTTGCGGAGTAACACTTTTCACACGCCCACCAAAATTCACTCCACGATTTTCTTTTTACCTATAAGACTTTCACTCTCTGTCTCGCTCAACCTTGCAAATGACTTTTATATTCATATTTATACAAAACATACATTTGAATCATTAATTCATGACAGAGAAAACATTAATACACAACATGGACGATTTTCCATAATAAATGGTTTTCTGAACTTGCAGGGGTTGTGGAGTGTGGGCAACAGTCGTGGAGTGAAGACTTGCCCATACATATTAACTAAAATTCATTAAGTGCCTTAAACTCTCTCCTGTGTTGCAGAATGGTCAACACTGTACTTATATGTATTTACTAAAATTCATTAAGTGCCTTAAACTCTCTGTTGTGTTGCTGAATGGTTAGCACTGTACTCTCTACTGTGTTGTGGAATGGTCAACGCTGTACTTCTGCTCAGACTTTAGTCCTTCCGTCTGCAAACGAAATTGCAACCTACAAAAGTACCTCTGAAAAGTATGGCTATTGTCAAAGTGTTTAACACAGTGATTGGGATTAATATTTCCAACACTCACCACCTTTGAAACTTAAACAAATGATGCAGGTGAACAAACCAAGTAAAACAATTTATATTCATTATTCCTTAGAAACGAAACTGTGACTGCACGCGATGAAAGGTATGTTACAATACTCAATAATAATAATGCATTTAGATGGTGGTAACACAACATATTTTGTGTGGAATTGATTTTGCAGATCATGAGCCAATTTTCCAAAGAAAAAGCTCCTTGCGCTGCCTACAAATTCCAGAAAAGGAAATGCTCACAGAAATGCTTTCTCACTCCTTATTTCCCACAAAATGGTCGAGACAAGTTCCTGTTGGGACATAGCTTATTCGGAAATGATCATGTCATAAAACTACTACAGGTTAGTTGGATTGTTTTCAATTTTAGTATGACTTTACAGCATGTGGTATGTGATCAAGGCAACAATAATCAGTTGAAATGCAAACATATTTTATTCTAGTTTGGGAAAATTTTATTTAGTATGATGCACAACATTAATTTGATGAAACAGATATTGTAGAGTAGTTGATTAATCAAGTTAATCAACTTTCATGATATTGTAGAGTAGTTAATTACGTCAATCATTTCTTTTTATTATTATAGGGTATTTAGCTACTTTTAATTTTCATTCATATCAGAGAGAATAATCTTTAGCTAATTGAGTGAGCGTCCCTAATTTCATAGGGACACTAATGTTAGATTTATTGGACATGCCCTCCAAAAATGTGTTTTCTACAATTCTATACGAATTTTACTTTAAAATTTCAATATGTGACGGGCTTTATTGTCGGCGCAGGTGAACAACCCAAGTAGAATGTGTTAAGTGTGAAGCAAAATTCATGCAGCATTCTAGATCCTTCTACACCGCCGTTAGCTTCTAGATCTCCATCTAAATCACATGCAGAATTCTTGATCCTTCTTCAACCTCTATAAATTTGTAATTTCTTTGGCCAAGGAATGCAAGCGAAGGTCCAGGCCTGTATCGTAATGCTAAGCGATTTATGTTCTCTAGTGATTGTTTTATCTATTCCGTTTTTTCTGATTGAGTAATATTATTGTTTCTCCATTTGTCTGTCTCTGAAATTATTCTTTGCTATTTCCGTCTAAGTCTCTGAGTATAAATCTACTGTGTGTGATGTATGCTCTGAACTATCAACTAGTATCTTAGCCAAGTTCGAACATCCACTGTGCAAGCTGCTTAGTTCCATCGCCTTACTCTGGTAGCATTAATTAAAATGTTGGCTGTTACCTCTGGATCTATTGAAGGATCTTTCCAGGAAATCAGAAATCGCTGCAAAGAAGAGAGTCCAGGAAAAAGATCTGTTTAGGAAATAGCTGAGGAACTAGTTGAGGAACATTAAGACAATTGTTGCAAGAAATAAAAAGGTCGTATGGTGAAATGTGCCATGAAGCATAAAACATGGAGTGTGTAAGTGCTTTATGTGGAGTTCGTAATTTTTTTTCATCAAGCTTGGACGTATACAAACCAACATATGTATGTGTGAAATGTGAGAAGGTTAAAACATTATATATGTTTTTTATATTTATATAATTATATGTTGGAATTTTGAAAAGTATATATTAAAAAGGAGTAGGAATTTTGAAAAGGGTATTTTAAAAGAAGGAAGGTCATTATTACTAAATTTTAAAGAGCAATAATTAAGTTTTTATTTTTAAGTGGAGTTTTTGTTTTTTGGGCATCGATATATTGAAAATGGAGACAACAGTTACAAATATGGAGAAGTTGAGCGGGGCGAATTTTGCCCTATGGAAATCACAGATGGAGTATATACTGATTTTGAAGGATCAGTATTTTCTGATTGAGGGCACAACAAAGAAACCCTCATCGATGACAAATGAAGAATGGAATAAGCTAGATAGAAAGGCGATTGCAACAATCTGCCAATATCTAGCAAAGAATATGTATTTCAATGTGTTCGGAGAAAAGACAGCTGAAGGATTATGCAAGAACTCCATGATCTATGTGAGAAGAACACGACATCAAACAAAGTGTTCTTGATGAAGAAGCTTTATGATCTCAAAATGAAGGAGTGTGCTTCAGTTGCTCAGCACTTGAATGCATTTAATATTATTACTAATTAGTTTGCCTCTGTTAAAATCATTTTAGATGATGAAATTAGAGCTATTTTGCTAATGTGTTCTATGCCAAATAGCTGGGAAAATTTAATTGTAGCTATGAGTACTTCAACAATTGCAGGGACCTTAAAGTTTGATGATGTCAGCAGCAGTTTAATGAATGAGGAACTGCGATGCAAGTCAAATGCGGAAAACCAGGGAGGAGAAGCTCTAGCTCTAGCTGATCGTGGTAGGAGAATGGATCGAGGCGGGAAAGGGCGATCAAGATCGAGAGGACAATCAAAATCAAGGAGAGGCAGGATCATCTACTTTCATTGTGGCAACCCGGTCACATGAAGAAAGAATGTCGATTTTGGAAGAAAGGACAAAAGGATTAGAGATCGTCCAGTACAAATCACAAGTCATCCAACACAAATGAAGGTGAGACTACTGCTGTAGCCACAGATGGTGATGTGTTGTTTACTGTTTTAGTAGAGGATGCAAGTGTATAAACATCTAGCAATAGATTTGATTGGATCCTTGACTCTGGGGCATCTCACCATGTAACTCCATGAAAAGATAGTTTTGTTTCATATAATCCTGGTGATTATGGTAGAGTGCATTTGGGGAATAATCATTTTTGCAGTATTATTGGAGTGGGAGATGTCCAGATCAAGATGAAGGATGGACAAGATATATTGTTGAAACAGGTCAGGCATGTACCATAAATGCGCATGAGTTCAATCTCTATGGGATGACTAGATGATGAAGGCTATTCCACAAAATTTGGAAAAGGAGGCTGGAAAATTAGTAAAGGAGCATTGGTCGTGGCCAAAGGGCCTAAGACAGGAACATTATACACATTGAAGACACTGATAGAAATAAACGGTTTGGCTGCTGTCACAAAAGAAGGAAATTTAGCAGATCTGTGGCATAAGCGTTTGGGTCACATGAGCGAGAAGGGCTTAAAAATCCTTGTTGGTAAAAATTTATTGCCAGGTTGGAAATCCTACAATCTTGATCTTTGTGAGCATTTTATATATGGTAGACAAAGAAGGGTTTCATTCCTTAGAGGTGGTCTTGACAGAAAGAAAAATGTGTTAGAATTGGTACACTCAAATGTGTTTGGGCCTGTTAACATCAAATAATTAGGAGGAGCGTCATATTTTCTAACATTTATAGATGATGCATCCAGGAAGGTTTGGGCATATCCTATGAAAAGTAAAAGTGAAGTGTTTGGAATATTTCAAAAAATTCATGTTGTTGTTGAAAGAGAGACTAACAAATTTCTCAAGTGTTTAAGAACAGATAATGGTGGAGAATATTGCTCAAATGCATTTAAGGAATATTGTAACAGGCTTGGCATAAAGCATGAGAAGACTGTGCCTAGTACTCCTCAACAGAATAGTGTCGCATAAAGCATGAATCACACCATTATGGAAAAGGTGCGAAGTATGTTGTCCAATTCTGGTTTGTTTGGGCTGAAGCAGTCAGGACCGTTTGCTACCTCATAAATAGATCTCCAACTATACCCTTGGATGGCAGTATCCCTCAAGAAGTTTGGACTGGTAAGAATTTGAATTATTCTCACTTGAAAATTTTTGGATGTGAAGCATTTGTACATATTCCCAAAGAAAATAGAACTAAGCTAGATGATAAATCTATGAAATGCATTTTTTTGGGATATGTAGATGAATATTTTGGTTATCGTCTATGGGATCCAGTCAAACATAAAATTATTAGAAGCAGGGATGCTATATTTAATGTGTCAGAAATGTTCAAGAGGACTGTAGGTCAGTTGGAGGTCAAGAAGGTTATTGACAGGTTTGAAGAGCAGCAGGAAAACATACCACCAATACAAGAAAATGAACAGCAAATTCAAGAGCATGAAGAACAAGAAAAATGATGAACAACAAGAAGAAGGAATCTTGTAGGAACCTTTACAGGAGATTCAACCTGATAATGCACCACCACAGTTGGTTCGCAGATCTTCTAGGCCTCATAAGTCTTCACAAAGGTATCCTCCTTCAAACTATATTTTGTTGACTGATGAAGGTGAGCCTAATTGTTTTTAAGAAGCTTGTAAAGTTGAGCACAGTGAAGAATGGAAGAAAGCAATGGAAGAAGAAATGAACTCTTTGCTGGAAAATAAAACTTGGGAGTTGGTAAACCTCCCAAAATGTAGAAAGGTTCTACCAAACAAATGGGTTTACACGATTAAGCATGAAGGTAAAAAGAAGGAGAGGTATAAAGCAAGGCTGGTGGTGAAAGGTTTTGCCTAAAAATAAGGTATTGACTTCACTAAAATTTTCTCACCTGTTGTTAAAATGTCATCCATTAGAGTTATTCTTGGTCTAGTTTCTGCTTTAGACCTCGAATGTGAACGGTTAGATGTAAAAACTGCATTCCTTCATGGTGAATTAGAGGAATAAATTTATATGGAGCAGCCAGAAGGCTTCATAGAAAAAGGAAAAGAAGACCTTGTTTGCAAGTTGAAGAAGATTCTCTATGGGGTGAAACCGGCACCTCGACAATGGTACAAGAAATTTGATTCATTCATGTTGGAACATGGTTTTTAGACGTTGGAAGCTGACCATTGTGTCTATATCAAGAGGCATGATCAAGGAAAGTATATCATATTATTGTTATATGTGGATGACATGTTGATTGTTGGGCATGATAAGAATAAGATCAATAGGTTGAAGAAAGATTTGGGTAGCAAATTTGCAATGAAGGATTTGGGACTAGCACAATAGATATTGGGCATGCGGATTATGCATGACAGGAAAAACAAAAGGTTGTGGCTATCACAAGAAAAATATATCAAGAAGGTGCTTGACATGTTTAATATGAAGGATGCCAAGCCAGTTGGTACACCCCTTGCAGCCCACTTCAAGCTGAGTACTGAATTATGTCCTAGTGATGACAAGGAGAAAGAAGAGATGAGCAAGATTCCTTATGCTTCAGCAGTTGGCAACTTGATGTATGCCATGGTATGCACACGACCAGACATTGCATATTCAGTGGGAGTAGTGAGTAGGTTCCTTGCCAATCCAGGCAAACAACATTGGCAAGCAGTAAAATGGATTTTGAGGTATCTCAAGGGTACTAGTCATTATTGTTTATGTTTTGGTCATGATGAGACTGTGCTTGAAGGATTTACAGATGCAGATATAACTGGAGATATAGACACTAGAAAGTCCACTACAGGTTATTTGTATACATTTGTAGGTGCAGCAGTATCTTGGGTGTCAAGGCTACAAAGAATAGTAGCCCTCTCTACAACAGAAGCAGAGTACATAGCTGCAACAGAAGCTTGTAAATAGATGTTTTGGATGCAACAATTCCTAGGAGAGATAGGAATAAATCAGGACAAGTATGTGTTATATTGTGATAGTCAGAGTGCCATTCACTTGGCGAAAAACCCAACATTTCATTCAAAAACCAAGCACATTGACTTAAGGTACCATTGGATCCGGCATGTGTTGGAGGAAGAACAGTTATCCTTGGAAAAAATCCATACAGATAAGAACCCTACTAATATTCTCACTAAGATTCTACCACGAAATAAACATGAGTTATGTAGAGGCATGGTAGGACTCGGTGTGACTTGATTCATGACTCTTATTTGGCTTCAAGTGGGAGAATGTTAAGTGTGAAGCCAAATTCATGCAGGATTCTAGATCCTTCTACACCACCATTAGCTTCTAGATCTCCATCTAAATCACATGCATGATTCTAGATCCTTCTTCAGCCTCTATAAATTTGTAATTTCTCTGGCCAAGGAATGCAAGCCAAGGTCCGGCCTGTTTTGTAATGCTAAGTGATTTCTGTTCTCTAGTGATTGTTTTATCTATTCCACTGTTTCTGATTGAGTAATCTTGTTTTTTCTCCATTTGTCTGTCTTTGAAGTTATTCTTTGCTATTGTCGTCTAAGTCTCTGAGTATAAATTTGTTGTTTGTGATGTATGCTCTGAACTATCAAAACTATTAGTGCTCATACGCTCACTCATGTGTCCTACAACATAGTTTGTCTAGTCCTTGTGAGGATGCAGAGTTGGCCATGGATGCTCAGAAGAAACACGACGTCAAGGCTGAGGCGAAAACGAGTCACAATCACAGGTATGTATTTTTCTTTTATTGATTTGGCTAGTCACTATGAAGGATATCCAGAAACCACTACTATTAGCTCAGGTGTGTAGGATATTGTTTTTTCTTACATTTTGTATATATTTATAGTAGTGGCATCAATACTATGAATATGTAATTTGACGTGTGTGCATTCTTCTTCATGTATTCTAATTGTTGTGTTGGGATAAGTCATTATATTAGTTTATTGTATCAGCTGATTCCATGGTTACTAGTTAGTTATAATAATGTAAATCATTTTTTATATTTAATTTGTTATATAACATTTTAAAACATTAGAAAGTATATTATAACAAATTTATTTTATTAGTATTTATTTTATTTTATTACATATAAATAAGGGGTTCTTCCTAATACGAAATGAAACAATATAAATATTAACAATAACAAAAATTCCAATAGATAATAATTCAAATATTTGCAATACATTGTCATTCTAGAATTCCAAGTGTAAGATGGGTTGCTATAAACCCAAAAGAACAACTAAAATATCACTTACCTAGATTCTTCATATTTCTTCAACTAATAATGTAATTCTAACCTGTTTCTTAAAAAATTGATGATAATGAACAACTTCAATAAACCAACATTGATTGTAATCGAAGGTTTAGAAATGTCATTGACCAAATGATATATAATCCTTCTCCTAATGGATTCTAAGTGTAAAAGGGATCGCCATAAATCTAAAAGAACAAGTAAAGTATCACTTAAAACAAGAACTAAAGTATCACTTACCTAGAATCTTCCTATACCTTCAACTAATAATGTAATTCTAACCTACTTCTCAAAAATGGATGATAATGAACAACTTCGATATATCAAAATTGATTGTGATTGAAGATTTAGAAATATCATTGACCAAATGATATATAATCATACTCCTAATAATCATACACCTAGTGAGTACTCCTTATCTCTTAGTACTTAATCACATGGAAAAGTAAGGGAAAATAATATTTTATTAAGTTTTATCATCTATGAAGGGAACATAATAGCTTAGTTGATGAACATGTCCATAGAAAAGAGATTTTTTTGTTAATAAAAAATATTTTAACCATTTGACCCATAATCATGCCAATCCTTACATGCCTCGCTCATTTATAGAGTCAAATGACTAATAATAAGACACCTTTAGAGAATAGCAACTTGATTAATGAGATTCGACTTCCGCGAGCTCCTCCCATGGATTTGTATATGGGTTCTCACAATTTTGAACCAAAGGATAATGGTGCATCCATCCAATTTTTTGTGAAGGAGATGGTAGGTTTTAGGCTTTCCTATGTTTGGGTTCTATTCTACTCTTGCGTTATTCCTAGCGCAATTTGCTTTAATGCCTCACTCATTTATAGAGTCACATGACTTATTATAAGGCACCTTTAGAGAATAACATCTTGATTAATGAGATTCGACTTCCGCGAGCTACTTCCATGGATTTGTAGATGGGTTCACACATTTTTGAACCAAAGGAACATTATTTACCTTGACCTAGTTGGATAATGGTGCACCCATCCAAATTTTTGTGAAGGAGATGGTAGGTTTTAGGCTTTCGTATGTTTGGGTTTTATTCTACTCTTGCATTATTCCTAGCGCAATTTACTTTAGCCTTTCCATGGTAATGTGGTAATCCTTAGTCTCGGCTCCCTTTCATTTCAATAATCAAATTGACAAATTTGCAGTGCTATTTAAATTCATTTTATGAATCTATTTTTGAGGGGTTTATATTTTATGTGTTGAAAGATGATATATCTAGTAATATGTTTGTCTCTAAAGGCATTGAAATTAAATTTTGGTTTTTTTTATAGGTTAATTCTAATTTGAAATATTTTAATTGAATTTAGGCTTTTATGGTTTATATTATGAAAATTAAAAAAAAATTGGGTAAAAATTACATTATCAGAGTTTTGTCAACGAGTTTCGAATTATTTAGTGTGGTTCATCATGACGATAAGATGAAAATCTAGACCTTGGCATCAAGTTAAATATATGAACACAATTTTTTTTAGTCGTTAGGTTAGATTTGACTAAATAAATATAATTTTAATATAAGGAAATAATTGTTAGAATACAGTTGTTAATATTGAATTAAGGAAAATAATTAATCAAAATGTAAATTTTAGTGAAATGAATATCTAAAAATAAAAATAAAAATAATATTTAGGCCAAACCTGAATAATAAAAAAATATAATAATTAATAAAAAAATAATAATATAATAAAATAAAAATAATATTTGGGTTAAACATAAATACAAATATTTGGATAAAACCTAAATAATCAAAACACTAAAATAAAAATAATATTTGAATCAAACTTAAATAATCAAAACAATTAATCCTAAAAACTTAAAAATAATCAATGGTCAAACTTAAATAAAAATAAATATGTAAATAAATAACAATAATAATAATAAATTAATTATATATATATATGAGAAATAAATTAAAAATTTAGAAGAAATGGTAGGGATCCAACAACTATTAATTTTCCATCCATCGTCTCTATTTAGATTGCTTGGCCTCCATTTAATCTCTATACCTTCCCTAAACTTACGGTGATGGAAATGATATATCTTCGAAATGACTCAAGCGTCTTCCATTTGATGTGTACTCCTTCTAGAATTGAAAGTTTTATCCTCTGTATATTTTTTTTTTTTGTGTTTCTAATAGATTTTTTTTTATAGTTTAATTGAATTTTTGAAAACAATAGTAAATGTAAAATTGTGACTAGGGATGGCACAATGTAAACTCTTAATTTGATCATTGATAGAATTGATAGAACTCTTAACTAACTCCTATATATATATATATATATATATATATATATATATATATATATATACACATTAGCACAACTAGATTAATAAATGTGGTTGATATATGTAGATAGACATATATCAATCACATGCACAACCACACTATTAAATGTGGTTGCTATATGCAAATAGGCATCAATGGATATGGATTGAATATTAATATTAATATTAATAAATATATAAATATAATAATTATTATATTATAAACTATTATTATCATTATATTATAAATACAATAATAATTACAATAATTATCATGACCATTTACAATAATTATTATCCTATTATTAAATTTATTAATATAATTTAAATATTATTAACAATTATTTAATTTTAAAATTAATTATTAACCAAAGGGATTATTAACATTATAAACCCCATGAAATAATATTAAACATAAATGATTAATATTATAAACGGAAGGGATTATTATTAATGAGATTGATAAACCCAAGGGATTTATTTTAACCCTAGGATTAATATTATAAACCCTATCAATAATATTATACCCTAGGAATATGCACCGTTAGATTAATAAACCAAAGGGATTTATATTACAAACCCAAAACATTAATAAACCTAAGGGATTAATACTAAAACCCCGAGGGAATAATATTAAACCCAAGAGATTAATATTGTAAACTCAAGGGATTAATATTATAAACCTAAGGTACATAAACCCTAAGATAAATATTATAAACCCTAAAATAAACAAAGTTGACCATGATTGATTTTCATATTGACACAATCTTTGTCACAATGCAACGTTGGACCATGGTTGACCATGATTGATTTTCATATTGAGATAGTCTTTGTCACAATGTGACATTGGACCATGCTTGACCATGGTTGAGCATGATTGATTTTCATATTGAGACAATCTTTGTCACAATGTGACCTTGGACTATTGTTGACCATGATTGACCATGGTTGATTTTCATATTGGGAAAATCCTATTATAAACCTTGAGATAAATATTATAAACTAAGGTATATAACCCTATAATGAATATTTTAAATGGAAAAAAAAACATGGTTAACCATGGTTGATTTTCATATTGAGACAATCTTTGTCACAATGCGACATTGGACCATAATTTTCCATGGTTGACCATTATTAATTTTCATATTGAGACAATATTTGTCACAATGCAATGTTGGACCATGGTTGACCATGTTTGGTCATGGTTGATTTTCATATTGAGACAATCTCTGCCACAATATGACATTATACCATGGTTGACCATGATTGACCAGTGTTGATGATGGTTGACAATGGTTCAACATGGTTTACTTTCATATTGAGAAAGTCTTTGTTACAATGGATGTTGGACCATGGTTGACCATGATTATAAATTGAAGGTATTTATATTAAACCCTAGGATTAATATTATAAACCATATGAATAATATTACACCCTAGGAATATGAACCCTTAGATTATTAAACTCAAGGGATTGATATTATAAACCCAAGGGTTTAATACTAAAAACCCAAGGAAAAAATATTAAAACCAAGGCATTAATATTATAAATCAAAGGTATATAAAACCTAAGATAAATATTATAAACCCTAAAGTAAACATGGTTGATTGTAATTGGTTTTTATATTGACACAATCCTTGTCACAATGCAATGTTGGACCATGGCTAAACATGATTGGCCATGATTGATTTTCATATTGAGAGAATCTTTGTCACAAAGCAACGTTGGACCATGGTTGACCATGGTTGATTTTCATATTGAGACAATCTTTGTCATAATGCGACATACGAGCATGGTTGATAATGATTGGCCATGATGGATTTTATAGAACATAGTTGACCATGATTGATATTATAAACCCAAGGGATTAATACTAAAAACTCAAGGGAATAATATTAAACCCAAGGTATAAAAACCTTAAGATAAATATTATAAACCCTAAAATAGACATGGTTTACCATGATTGGTTTTCATATTGAGACAATCTTTGTCACAATGTGACGTTGGACTATGGTTGACTATGATTGACCATGAATGATATTATAAAGCCAAGGGATTACAAACCCAAGGGAACAATATCAAACCAAAGGGAATAATATAAACTCAAGGTATATAAACCCTAAGATAAATATTACAAATGCTAAAATAAATATGGTTGACCATGGTTTATTTTCATATTGAGACAATATTTGTCACAACGTGATGTTGGACATGCTCGACCATGGTTGACCATGATTGATTTTCATATCAAGACAATTGTTGTCACAATCAGACGTTGGAAAATGCTTAACCATGGTTGATACAATCTTTTTCACAATGCAATGTTGGACCGTGGTTGACCATGGTTGTCACAATGTGACGTTAGACCGTAGTTATTGACCTTGGTTGACCATGATTCATTTTCATATTGAGACAATCTTTCTCACAATGCAACGTTGAACCATGGTTGACCATGGTTGATTTCCATATTGAGACAATATTTGTCATAATGTGACATTGGACCATGGTTGACCATAATTGGTCATGGTTGACCATGTTTGACCAATTTTGACCATGTTTGACCAATATTGACCATGGTTGATGATGATTAACAATGGCTTATCGTGGTTGATTTTCATATCAAGACAATCTTTTTCACAATGTGACATTCGACCCCAGGATTAACATTATAAGCAATATGAATAACATTATGGCCTAAGAATGTGAACCCTTAGATTAATAAACCCATGGGATTGATATTATAAACCCAAGGGATTGATACTAAAATGCCAAAGGATTATAAACCCAAGGGATTGTAAATCCAAGGGAATAATATTAAACCCAAAGAAATAATATAAACCCAAGGTATATAAACCCTAAGATAAATATTATAAACCCTAAAATAAACATGGTTGACCATGGTTGATTTTCACATTGATACAATCTTTGTCATAGTAAACCCAACGAGTTGATATTATAAACCCAAGGGAATAATATTAACCCAGGGTATATAAACCCTAAGATAAATATTATAAACCCTAAAATAAACATGGTTGACCATGGTTCACCATGGTTGATTTTCATATTAAGACAATCTTTGTCAGAATTGTTGGACCAGGCTTGACCATGGTTGACCATGATTGATTTTCATATCAAGAAAATCGTTGTCACAATCAAACATTTGACCATGGTTAACCATGGTTGTCACAATGTGACATTTCACCATGGTTGACCATGATTGGTCGTGGTTGACCATGATTGATTTTCATATTGAGACAATCTTTCTCATAATGTGACGTTGGACCATGGTTGACCATGGTAGACAATGGTTGATTTTCATACTGAGACAGTCTTTGTCATAATGTAGCATTAGACCACGGTTGACCATAATTCACAAAGAATGACCATGTTTGACCAATGTTAATCATGAATGACCATGGTTGACCATGATTATAAACCCAATGGATTTATATTAAACCCTACGATTAATATTACAAACAATATGAATAATATTTTACCATAGGAATATCGACCCTTAGATTAATAAACCCAAGGGATTGATATTATAAACCCACAAGAATAATAAATCCAAGTGATTAATACTAAAACACCAAGGGATTATAAACCCAAGGGAATAATATTAAACCCAAAGGATTAAACTTACAAACCCAAGGGATTAATCTTATAAACCCAAGGTATACAAACCCAAAGATAAATATTATAAACCATAAAATAAACATGGTAGACCATGATTTATTTTCATATTGAGACAATTGTTGTCACAATATGATGTTGCACCATGTTTGATCATCTTTGACCATTATTGATATTCATATCGAGACAATTTGAGTCACAGTGTGACATTGGATCGTGGTTGACCATGATTGACCATCGTTGACCATGATTGACCATCATTGACCATGATTGATTTTATAAAACATGGTTGACCATGAATGATATTATAAACCCAATGTAATAATAAACCCAAGGGAATAATAAACCCAAGGAATTAATACTAAAAACCTAAGGGAATAATATTAAACCCAAGGGAATAATATAAACCCAAGATATCTAAACCCTAAGATAAATATTATAAACCCTAAAATAAAGGTGGTTGACCATGGTTGATTTTTATATTGACATAATATTTTTCACAATGTGATGTTGGACCATGATTGACGACAGTTAACCATGATTGATTTTCATATCAAAACAATCATTGTCACAACAAGACGTTGGACTGTGGTTGACCATGTTTGATTTTCATATTGAGACAATGTTTATCACAATATGACGTTGGACCAGGGTTGACCATGGTTTTCACATGTGACATTGGACCATGGTTATTGATCATGGTGGACCATGCTTGATAGTGGTTGACCATGATTGAATTTCATATTGAGATAATCTTTCTCACAATCTGATGTTGGACTATGGTTGACCATGTTTGATTTTCATATTGACATAATATTTGTCACAATGTGGCGTTGCACCATGGTTTGACCTTAATTGACCATGGTAGACCATGTTTGAGAAATTTTAACCATGATTGGCCATAGTTGATGATGGTTGAAAATGGTTGAGCATGGTTGATTTTCATATTGAGACAATCTTTGTGACAATGTGATGTCGGACCATGGTTGATTTTCATGTTGAGACCATCTTTGTCACGGTGGGATGCTAGACAATGGTTGATCTTAGTTGATTTTCATATTGAGATAATATTTGTTACAATGTGACGTTTGACCATGGTTTACCATCATTGGCCATTGTTGACCATGATTAATATTATAAACCTAAGGCAATCATAAATACAAGGGAATAATATAAATCCAAGGTATATAAACCCAAAGATAAATATTATAAACCCTAAAATAAACATGGTTGACCATGGTTGATTTTCATATTGACACAATCTTTGTCACATTGCGATGTTGGACCATGGTTGACCATGATTGATTTTCGTATTAAGACAATCATTCTCACAATCAGATGTTGGATCATGGTTGATTATAATATTGAGACAATCTTTATCACAATGTGATGTTGGACCATGGTTTTCACATGTGACGTTGGATCATGGTTATTAATCATGGTTGACCATGATTGACCATGATTAAATTTCATATTGAGACAATCTTTCTAATAATGCGACGTTTAACCATGGTTGATTTTCATATTGAGGCAATCTTTGTCATAATGTGGCATTGGACTGTGGTTGAACTTAATTGACCATGGTTGACCATGTTTGACCATAATTGACCATGGTTGACGATGGTTGGTAATGGTTGAGCATAGTTGATTTTCATGTTGAGACAATCTTTGTGACAATGTGACATTGAACTATGGTTGATTTTCATATTGAGACAATCTTTTTCACAGTGCAATGTTGGACCATGGTTGATTTTCTATTGAGAGAATCTTTGTCACAATGTGACGTTGGACCATGGTTGACCATGATTGATATTATAAACCCAAGGGAATAATAAAGACAAGGGATTAACACTAGAAACCAAAGGGACTATAAACCCAAGAGAATAATATTAACCCAAGGGAATAATATAAACCCTAAGATAAATATTATAAACCCTAAAATAAACATGGTTGATTTTCATATCAACACAATCTTTCTCACAATGCAACGTTGGACCATGCTTGACCATGATTGGTTTTCATATCGAGGCAATCATTGTCATAATCAAACGTTGGACCATGGTTGACAATGATTGATTTTCATATTGAGACAAACTTTGTCACAATGTGACGTTGGGCTATGGTTGACCATGGTTTTCACATTTGACGTTGGACCATGGTTATTGACCATAGTTAACCATGATTGGTTGTGGTTGACTATGGTTGATTTTCATATTGAGAAAATCTTTCTCACAATACAACATTGGACCATGGTCTAACGTCACATTAAAATAACTTTTTAAATTTATTAATTTAATTTAAATGTCATTACAACTTATTTAATTTGAAAAGAATTATTTAACTAAAAATTGAGAAACGATAATCCTTTTCAATGTTTATGATAAATTTAATATAGTATAAACCATTTTTGTTTTAATGTTAAAATATATATAGAAGTATAATATATGTATAATTATATGGTAAATATTTCGTTGATTAAAAAACCATCGTTAATTATTTTTTTATATTTTTTATAAAAATATTTCAAAAATATATTAATATAACTTATTATATTTATTTCTTTTATTTAAATATTATTAACAATTATTTAATTTAAAAAAATAATTATCTAACTAAAAATTAGAGAAAAGATAATTTTTTTCAATATTTTTGATAAATTTAATATAATATGAACCATTTCGTTTTATCGTTAAAATATATATAGAATTATATGGTAAATATTTAATTGATTTAAAAAATAAATTTTTTATAATATTTTTTTAATAAATATTACAAAAATATATTTAAATAACTTATTATATTTATTATTTTAATTAATTTTTATTTTTTTTACATAATCGGTTGTTGTTTGTATTCCAAAAAAGATTGGGGAGGCTAAGCTCCAGTGTTACAAGGCATTATGCTCGAGAAGCAAAGTAAGGAAATATTACAAGGAAGACAAAATTCCTCTTTGCTTCTGTCATTCTTGACTTTTGGAAAACCTGAACAAGTATAGATTCTAATAAACTGAAACATAAGGAGAGAATCTGATCAGTTCGAGGTTTGCTACTGATAGGCTACTGTCCCATTATTCTGTCTGCTCCGATTTTGATGTTGGTGCCACCCTTGGGGACTTTGGAAATGTTTTGGGCAAGAAAGGGGATTGATTTCTTGCACAACTTCCAGATTTTAGAGCAAACTCTATTAGGGATATCGTAATCCAAGAGGTGCTGTCTTGGAGAGTTTAGATATTTGGCTTCCAACACACTTTTCCACCAAGCAGATTGGCTGCTAATGAATCTCCAAACAATCTTGCCACCAAATGCCAGATTTAGGAGCTTGGGAGATCTGATTCCTAAACCTCCACGTTCCTGGGTTTGAATGACCTGCTTCCAGTTTATAAGATTGTACTTCTTTTTTTCATTTTCCCCCCCTTGCCAAAGAAAATGATGGAGGATGGCTTCCATTTTGTGATGAAAATTAGCAGGAGCTTGCAGAAGCGTGAATTGGTATAAGGGCAAAGAAGAAAGACCTGTTTTTAGGAGAACTAGGTGGCCTGCTGGATTGAGCCAAGAGGAGCCCCATTGCTGCACTTTCCTTTTCATTTTATCTATGATAGTGTCCCATACTTCAGCTTTCAGAGTACCAACACTCACTGGCATGCCCAGATAAGTGAAATGCCCCCAGTCTAATTTGCAAGGGACCCCAAAAGTGCTGGCGATGTTATGAAGGACTTGAGCAGAAGTGTTCCAACCATAGATGCAACTTTTGAGATGGTTGACCATACCTCCTGAGTAGCTCATGTATTTGTCTAAGAGGGCTTTGAAACGACGAGCTATTATATTGGAGGCTCCTCCCATTAACAGTGTATCGTCAGCAAATTGAGAGTGGTTTATGTTTTTAACTCCATTCCCAAACTTAATACCTGTGATAAGACCGACACGCCGATTGTAGTCCAAGGCCTTACTAAAGGACTCAGCCATCAAGATGAATAGGTAAGGAGAAAGGGGACAACCTTGTCTTAGCCCTCGAGAGGATTGAAAGGATGGCCCTGGTCTGCCATTAATGAGAGGAGAGATCCAAGGACCTGAAATGCAAGCTTTGACGAGGTCAAGGAAGGGCGCAACAAACCCCATTTTCTGTAGAACAACAAGGAGGAATGAGTGTCTAACTCTGTCGAAGGCATTGGCTAAGTCCAATTTAAGAATGAAACCTTTTTCCTTTCTAGATTGGCTGGAGTGTATAGCTTCTTGGACGAGGAGAATTGAGTCGGAAATTTGCCTATTGGCCAAGAAGCCTCCTTGATTTTCAGAGATGAGCGAGGGGAGGAGAGGTTTAAGACGAGAGGCGAGGATTTTGGTCAGAATTTTGTAAGATGAATTGCAAAGAGAAATGGGTCGAAATCGGGAGAAGGATGAAGGTCGATTCTCTTTAGGAAGGAGGGCAAGATGGGTGGCATTGGTGAAACCTCCAATTTTACCCTTGCGTTGAGTCCAATAAGCTCGGAAGAAGCAAATGGGGAAACCATCTAGGCCAGGAGCTTTGTCTGGTTGGAGCGTCCAGATAGCTCTTCTTATTTCTTCTTCTTCGATCTCCTTGATCAGGTTTTCATTGATTTCCTTACTGATCTCAGTGGGGAGGTGTTGCAGTAGATCTGAGTAATCTTCCACCTCTTTCGTTTCTGTTAAAAGAGCACTGTAATGATCTGAGGCTGCCTTTCTGATAGCTCCTTGAGTGGTTTGGAGATTGCCTTCAGCATCGATGATGGAGGTAACATTGTTCCTAATTTTCCTGATAGTGGCCTGCTTATGAAAGAAAGAAGAATTTTTGTCTCCTCCTTGCAACCATAGCTGCCTTGATTTTATTCTCCACTTTTGCTCCTCCGCTCTATTGGCACGATATAGCTGGAAGTAGAGATCGCCTTCGAGTGCTTTGTATTCCTGGGAGAGCCCTCGTTCCTCTGTTATGCTGTGAATTTTTTCCAATTTGTTTTTTATCTCAATTTTGTCCTTCTCAGGTTCCATGTAGTAGTTTTTTGCCCATTCCTTCAAGGCATATTTGGTCCTTTTTAACTTGTTTTCCCATATGTATCTTGGTGATCCTTCTATGTGCTGACACCATGTGTTTTTGACAATCTCTTTGACAGTAGGAATGCTGCTCCACAGTGGGCTGTATTTAAAAGGTATGGGCCCTAAAGGGCAGTGTGCTTCGAGAACAAGAGTTGTGGGGTAATGATCAGACGCTGAGTAGGGGAGAACGACGACATAAGCAGTGGAGTAAGATGAGAGGAGCGTGACATTCACCAAAATCCTGTCAAGCCTTTCCATGATATTACCTTTGCCCAATCTGCGATTATTCCAAGTGAATCTGCGATTTTTTGGAACAACGTCAACTAGATCATGATCCTGCATGATGGTCTCCAACTGTGATCTGTAGGGGTCATGAGAAAAACAACCTCCTCTTTTCTCATTGGAGTGGAGTATGAGATTGAGGTCTCCACCGAGAATAATATTGCTGCTTCCTTCTTCATCTATGTTTGTTTTGAGGGAAGTCCAACACTGCTCTTTGTCTCTATAGTGTATTGGTGCATAGATGTTATAGATGACAATCCTTTGGTTATCTGTTAATCTCTCTAGAGCGATTTTAATCCAGTACTGGCTGACTGTATCTGTTATGTGTTTCCAAATGCTGTGATTCCAGAGGGTTGCAATTCCCCCGGAGGCACCCCTTGATTCGCTTATGCATCCATTATACTGCTTTAGCTGACCAATGATTCCTTTCATTTCTTGGTGTCCTTGTTTTGTTTCTTGTAGCAATAGGATTTCTGGTTTTTCATGTATTATTAGATCTTTTAGGGCAACAATTTTGGAGGGGTGCCCTAGTCCCCTGCTATTCCAAGATAGAACTTTCATCATTGAGTGTGAGGGGTACGGAGAGTTGCTCGCCCTCCTTGTTCCTTGTGCACTGCTTCTTTATTATTTTGCCCCAAAATGTAGGTTTCTATGGGGTTCTGCATACCCATGGCAATATCCTTTTGAGCGTTTTCATCTCTCTGTTGCTTTGAAGACTTCCTTCCTGGCCCTTGTTTTTTTTGTGTGTCCATAGTTACACCATGCTCTTTAGAAGAACTCTTGGTAGATCTAGAAGAGGGAGGATCGTGGGAAAAGGAGGAGGAGATAAGCAGAGGGGGGGTGGGTTCAATGGCATCAGCTTGGGACATGGAAGGGGGGTTGTCTTCAGGGGGAAATGGCAGAAAAAGGATTGGATGAAGTAGGGGGAGGGAGTGGATGGGCAAGGGAGGGGGTGGAAGAGTTTAGGAGAGATGAGGTGGAGGGGATGGCTGTATTAGTCTTGGGAGGGGCAACTTCAGGGTTTGCCTTGGGGTTGGGGGCAGTCTTCTTTTTCTTGACCGTTTCCCATTGCTCATCTTGTGAAACATTTTCAACATCAACTAATTTAGAGCAGCGATTGGCAAAATGGCCATATTCGTGACATACCTTGCATTTGAACGGGATCTGCTCGTAGTCCAATTGTTGGATGTGCGTCCAGTCATCCACTTTGAGTTTGATGGCCTCAGGGAGGCCTTTGCCGAGATCAACTTCAACACATATGCGGGCGCAGGCTTGCATGTTATCTTTTGGCTCACTACGATCAATAAATCTTCCAACAACATTCCCAATGGCTCGAACCGATTCGTCTCCCCAACAGTGGAGAGGAAGGTGAGGGAGCCGAACCTAGACCGGGACTGCACTAGGGACATCCAATTCGGGGTCGAAATCCAGAGTCCATTTGTTGAGGTATAAGCCTCTGGAGTCCATGAAATATGGTCTGTTTCTAAAGATTAGATCCTTGTCTTCTCTTGATTCAAAATGGAAGGTGAAGTACCCTTTCCCACAAAAGCGGATGGAGATTTTGCCTTGTATTTTATCAGACCAGTTTCGTTCGACCCACCTTTGCACTGTCTTCGGAGAGGGCCAGAGACCAGTGAATTGTCCGATGAGACCTCGTTCTGCTAATGAAAGAGCTGCCATGCAAGGAAGAGCTGGAGGAAGGATCACCTCTTGCAGAACATCTAGCTTCTTCACAAACTTAGAGATTGTTGGGCGAGGGCGTTGAGGGGGTAAGGATTTGACAAGGGCAGAGAAGGCCTATTAGGCAACAGCCGCCTCCGGGGTTGAATCCAGAGAGGCCATGGCTAAGGGCTGAGGTCGAAAGAGCAGGTTCAACAGCGACGTGACCTAGCAGAGCGTTTACAGAACGCAATTTTCCTAAAAAATAACATCTCATTATTATAATACTTACTTTGTTATAATAATATTAATTTTAATTAATTATTATTAACAATGATATAATTTAAAAACAATTATTTAACTAAAAAATTTTATACATATATTTTTTCCATAATTATCACAATACAATAAACAAGTTTTATTTTTCAGTAAATAAATGTGGTTGTTCCTAATTTTTAACTTTCATCTAAAAGGCTTATTTCCTTCCTTCTAACTTGCGATGTACATACTTCTCTATCCTTATATTTGTGATTAACAATGTATTTAGCGCTTAATGGTGTACACTTCCCTTGTCATACATTTATACTATGTGTTAAGTGTTTATTAGGTTCAAATGTTGACACATATTTATATATATTATTAATATATTATGTGGAGTAACTAATTAAAACATCAAATTTAAAGAGGTGAGGTTAATACCAATTTACAATTAACAATAATTTAAAAGCTAAAATTATTTTTTATTTAAAAAAATTATTAAAAATAATATACATAAAATAAGTTTTTATTCTAAACTAATATAGAATTTTTATAATGATATATAGTTTTTTTCTAATTTTAAAATTTGAAAATAAATAAATAAACAATCTCATTAATTTTTTTTATAAACATAATAAAATATAAAAATATGCATTTTTTTATTATAGATAAATAATTTTAAATTTATATATAATATTAATATATTTTTTTCACAACTCTAAAAATTAAATAAAAATATAATTAAATTTTATTTTTATTTTTACAAAAATATTCAAATAATAAAAATACAAGTTTCTGTATAATTATAATTATAATGTAACTCTTAAAATTTAATTTATATAAACCATGTAGCGGTTTGTATAAAGTCCAAAAATTATATTATAAAAATAAAAATCAAAGTCACAAGGTTAGTTTTTAATTTTTTATCAACTAGAACAAACACATTAAAAAGTATAATTTCAAGTAATAATATTATTCATTAATTTTGATATCAATTATTTTATCAATTATTTTAAAAAAGAATTAATGTAAACAAAATATTATAAATGTAATTTAAGTTTGAATTTGTTAAATGTTTGGAGAGATTAAATCACTTTCATTACGAAACACTTCTATAAATAAATATGATAACCTTAATAAAGGTTACCCTTGTACTCCTTTGGCACTGAATAAATTAAATATTTACGGCTTGGACCCTATTAAATGTGAAATTAACATTATATAAATTAAATAATTTTCATCAAACTGCGCATGAAAACGCTATCGCTGGATTTGTAGAGGAAGGTGTCATACAAAGGCTTTATACTATTGGACTTGAGCATAAAATTACACATTAGTGAGATGCATAGAATGAAAGAATTTTTACATCTACATTGTAGATTGGATAATGTAATGGAAATATTGAGCTGTTTCAGACTTCAGAATCAATAAACAAATTAGGTATTTTAATATTATGATATTCTCGTTAAACAAAATTAATAATTGATTATGTTTCCTTTAAAGACAAGAATGATAGGTTCAAGTCAATTCAATTATTATAAATGATATACGCATTAACTTTTCTCATATAGGGTGAAAATGGCACATGATGATAGACCATATGAAACAATATCAAATTTAGCTAAGAAAATCATATATGACTTTGACATGCATAATAAGCTGCATAATAAGCTGCACATGCAAAAATTGATTGTGGACTTTGAATTTCAAGTTAACCCTTTTTAAAAAGACTTGCATACAAATGGGTAGTTAGACGTGATTGTCACAGGCTGAGGAACTATTTGAAACTTCGCCAATCAACGTTCTGTTAAATTACTTAGTACTTCGATACTGAATAGAGTAAAAACTAGCCTTTTAATATCATTGTAGCGTTTTTATGTAACATTGTTTAAATCAAATTTGAAGCGATGGAATTAGGAAATTGATCTATGTTTTAGAATGTAGAAAATGATCACTTCACAATTAAAATCTATGTGAAAAAGGTTTTCCGATTTCTGCATAAGTAAATAGGTTGAAATTAATTATATTTATATTAATTTAGATTTATTTTATTTTTATATTTATTAAAAGAGATCAATTTTTTTGCACTTTAAAAGAAGTTTATACCTCAAGAGATTTGATCCCTCTTGGTTCTTGGTAGATTTGGAGTTAAGATGGATCTAGGGCATAAACACATTAAGAAAAAGATAACCAATTTAAATGTTGTTTATTCCAAATTTGAAGTCGCTTATAATTTACCACTAAATTATTCATCATATACACTATTGTATGCCAACGGCATAATTACCTAGCACCATAAACTTTTTTTTTCACGTATATATCCTCTATACATGTATATCATCTTCTATACATGAATACAACCTTGCTAGTGGTAATCTTGTCCCTTCACTTAGGGTTGGATTTCTTAAGGATCAAATAAATTATATACTTTACATCTAAAAGTAACCTTTATTTTCTTTTAGATTTAATTAGAAAAATGTTATAAAATTAAATTATTTTGATTGTGAAATGAGTTATGGTTTTTGGACTTCTTATTATATTGTAAGTTTATTATAAGTATTAGGTTTTTATGTGCTTATTAATTAAATTTAAATTTGGTTTTTGCGCATATGGTATTAATAAGCCATGTTATTGGCCCATGGTATTGTAACTTACAAGTTAATATCCATGGTAAAGTGGGTGCAAATATGCATGGTTAAAAGTATTGTTATATTTTAAGTTTATTGTAAGTATTTTTTTGCTAAAGCAAGAGTCGGACCTTCTAGTTCATTAATCAGTAAATAAAATACATAAAATACAACAATCCACGAGGAGCTGTGGACCAAGGAAAAAACCAATCTCAATTTTTTATCAGGCCAAAGGCAAAAGCCCCAACCCTTACAAACAAAACCTCCAAACTCTCAAAAGAAAAACAATGCTGAAGCAGGACAACGAGAATAAATACTCGGACTCGAAGAGGAACAAATATACCAATATATAAGGATTTCATGTCCGAATAACTCACAAACCCGCGAACCTATAGAACGAACAAAAAACAATTCCTGCCAAGAATATTTTGCATCCCACCAAGAATAAAATGCATTAACACCTCCCGCCGTTTCCTGACTTGCATCTTTAATCTCAACCGTCGACCCACCTCGCCCGATCCGACGGCTATGGCCGATTTCGCAGTACTTAGAAGCACGATGCTTACCCACATGGATCCACCAATATGCATAATCGATCCTAACCGTAGATCCGCCTTGCTTAATCTGATGGCTGAGGATCATATCGCACAGGTCAGCATCACTGAACAATAGCGCGCGATGAGGGCAGTATTCTATCTAACCCCTAGGCCACGTGTAGCTCGCTGAATGGAATCGCTCCCATTTCGGAAAAACCACATCCCACTTGCAAGGCCTTTGATCACGAAAAAACCGCCCCAGACATGGTATTGTGATCAAAGAAGGAAAACCCAGGGTTTTGAGGCCATTGAGAGTTCCCAGTTTCCGGCCTCTTGCTGCATCTACTCTACCTGAACCCATGAAAGATGTGACTCCCGCCATCCTGTCGATCATAAAAAAAACAGAGTCTCCCGGGCTGCTACCACCTGGAGCCTCTATGAATGTACTTGCCCGGGTTGCAAAGGCCGATAATGGCCTCAACCCACTAAAGACTCGACTGTGAAAAAACCACTAATCATAAAGCAACTGAGTCATCTGGACCTCGCATCCATGGTTCTGTTCCAAAACACCATCCTGTCTTCATCTGCCTGGTCGTAACAATTCGCCTTTAATCTGTTCTAAGGCAACTCTTGCAAACTCATTGCAACAGTATTTTCTGTGCAGATCACTCCTTGATTGACCAGAAGATCCGCCAATTTATTGGCTGTTCTTCGCACATGTTTAAAACTTACTGTTTGAAGGCACTGGAGGTGACTCTGAATCCATTGAAAGACCTGGATTAACCTCCAGTTTCTTGAGGCTTTTTCCGGCTTCGTACCCCAGCTGATTCTCTTGACCGAGTTAATGATTAACTCTGAATCAACTTCAACAATCACATTTTGGCGGTTATCCTGTTCCAGGAAATCTAAACATTTCTCCATAGCCATTAATTCCACCATATTGTTGGTGGCTCTTCCTAAATGGCAATAGAAGATGAAAAGAATACTTCTGTTCTCATCCCTTAACACCCCTCCATAACCAGCAGTGCTCGGGTTTCCTTTTGAAGCCCCATCAATGTTGTATTTCAAAAAACCTTTACGGTGAGGATGCCATAAATCTTGCTTAGATTCCATTGTTATTACCTTCCTATCCAAGCCCTAAGGAATAAGTCCCTGCAAACCTAGCTAGTTGAGAATCCTCAATTCTTCTGCTGAAGGAGGGTGCTTACGGATATTTCACACTACAGTGCCAACCGTCTCCTTAAGTTGTTTTAAGATCTACTCATAAAGGCGTTGGGAAGGCTTTTTTTCATTCTTGAAGATTCTATTGTTCCTCTCTTTCCAGACATTCCATATAATGAAGCTTGGCGTAAGAGCCCATACTGAGCCAAGAACTTCATAATCTGAAAAATTTCTTCTTCAGTTATTTAGGGTGTTGATAATACTCCCTTTGTCCCTATCAGTCTGTTGGAAAATGGTGGCAAAAGAATCCCACAACCTGGAGATAAAGGTGCAATTGTTGAGAAGGTGCTCCATTGTTTCCTCTTGGGATTCATAGAGCTGGCATCTGGAAGGCCCCAGGACACCCCTCTTCCGAATGTTATCCCAGGTCAAAATTTTTCTATGCTAAACCAGCCACATGAAGAGTTTAATTTTCATCCAGCCTTGATACCTCCATAGGTCTTGCCAAATCCTATCCGGAACATGGGAATCCAAATCAAGGAGTATGAGTTTTTCCTCCTTAAGATTAAAGGTACCCTCATTATTGTTGCCCCATCTCAGTTGGTCATGCCCCTCTGACACTAAAATCTTCCTTTGTTCTAACATTTTCATTAGTGTCTCTGCTTTAGCTTTCAGGGGTCTGTCATCCCCAAAATCAAAGCTCCTCCACGTTCTCCATTTTCCTATACTATTGGTTTGGTCCCAAAAATCTTTTACCTTAGGTAACCCTTTAGTATTTGTCTCTTCCTTGAGGTCCCCCAAATCCTCTTTTAACAGAATAGGTTCTTGTTTCCATTTATCCTCCCAGAATAAAGCTAAGTCTCCCTCTCTGATTTCCCAGAAGCTATTTTCTTGTACTAAGCCCCTATTCTCCCAGGCCTTATTCCAAATGTGTCAGCCCTTTATATTTCCAGACATCCTTATGTGATCATTATTTTGCCAAGTGTTGGCATATTTTTCTTTCCAAATAATATCCCACTGAGCCTCTGGGTCTTTTACCCAGCACCACCATAATTTTTCCCTTAAAACCTTGCTTAGAATCTCAGGATCATCCAATCCAAGACCCCCATGGTTTTTAGGTTTGCAGATTTTTTCCCAGGCTACCAAGGCCCATTTCTTTCTTTCTTCCCCCTTGCCCCAAAGAAAGTCTCTTTGAATGGTTCTGAATTGTTGCAGGACTCCTTTTGGTGCTGGGAGAGCTGATAGCATGAAGACTGGGATAGATTGAAGGATAACCTTTGTAAGCACCAACCTACTAGCCAAGTTTAAAGATCTAATAGTCCATTTCCTAATTTTATCTTGCAACTTATTAATCACTGGCTCCCAAATGCTCTTGTGTAAAGGTTTAGCAGTTAGAGGAACTCCCACATATTTTGATGGGAGGATCTCCCTTTGAAAGCCCAAAATTCTAGTGATATTCCTCTGAATAGCAATATTAGTATTAAAGAAAAAAAATCTTAGATTTGGAGAGATTAACTTCCATACTTGAAGCCATGGCAAAGTCACTCAGGATTTGCTTATACGCAAGAGCTTCTTTGACCGTAGGGATTCCCTTTAGCATGGTATCATCAACAAATTGTTGATGAGTCAAGGCCTGTCCATTATCAGAAAGTTGGTGACCTTTGATCTTACCAACTTCGTTCGCATGCTTGATAGACCAACCCAGTCCTTCCATCATGAGGATGAAGAGAAAGGGAGAGAGTGGGTCTCCCTACCTGAGACCTCTTGAAGGAATAAAAGTTTCTGAGGGAGAACCATTAACCAAAATTGAAAAGCTGGAAGAAGTAACCAAGTCCATGACCCATCTGACCTAGTTGTGATCAAACCCAAAAGCAATAAGAACTTTCCTAATATAGGTCCAATTCAGCTTATCATAAGCTTTGGCTATGTACAATTGCATGATCATTCTAGCCTTCCTATTGCTAGTCAAAGAGTGCACCACCTCATGTGCTTGAATGATGTTATTAAGAATTTGTCTACCTTTCACATATCCAGATTGTTCCACATAAACTAGGGTAGGAAGAAGAGGTTTAAGTCTATTGGACAGAACCTTGGATATTATCTTGTAAACCACATTGCACAAAGCAATGGGTCTAAACCTATCAGGAGCTTGAGCCAAATCCTGTTTAGGGATCAGGGAGATGAAGGAGGTATTTAGCGCCTTCAAAATAGTTCTATTCATCCTAGAATCTTCTACTACATTCAAAATATCCTGTTTGACTATATTCCAGCAAGCTTTAAAGAAATCTACATTGAAACCATCCGGGCCTGGTGCTTTACCATTCTGCATTTCTTTGAGGACCTCACTAACCTCCTCTTCAGTCACTGGCCTATTAAGGTTGAAATTGTCCTCTCTAGACACCAGCCTAGGTATATGTCTTGTTAAGTCCCTGATGGAGTGTTCTCTATTTGAACAGGTTTCCTTTGCTATACCTCGAAAGTGCTGAACTAGCACAACTTCTATTTCTTCATGAGAATTGAGAAGATTACCTCCCTCGTCCTTGATTGAAGAAATCTTGTTATGAGCTCTATTCTCCATAGTGGATCTTTGAAAAAATCTAGTGTTACGTTCTCCTTCTTTTAGCCATTGCACTCTAGATTTTTGTCTCCAAAATATTTCCTCTTGTTTACATAAATTCTCCTAGTCGTGATGATATTTGGTGACCTGATCACTTCTGACTGTATCAAATCCATCCGTGATAAGGATTTGGTTGAGTTCCTGCATTTTACCTTCAACATATTTTTTTGCTTCAAAAATATTGTCATATTCATTCTTGTTCCAATCTTTGAGCCTGAGCTTGATATGTTTTAGTCTTTTTTGAAGAAGGAACATTCTTGTGCCCTGAATATTCAAATCTTCTGACCACCAATTGGCAATGTTGCTGATGAAATCTGGGTGGGAGAGCCAGATATTCTCAAATCTAAAAGGTCTATTCCTGGGGGTACCAATGCCCTGAACCTCTAGTTGAACTGGCTAGTGATCTGAGCCTCCAAAGGGGAGAACTCTTGCTACCATTTCCTTGTCATTGAGCATAAGGTCCTCTGAGATTATGAATCTGTCTAATTTTGAGGCCACCTAAGACTCTCCTCCTCTTTTATTGTTCCAAGTAAAGATACCATTACTCGTGACAATGTCCACTAGCTTCATATTATCTATAAAAGTTTGAAAAGCCAAAGAGTCTTTACTTAGAATTCTGGTTCCCCCTTTTTTCTCCGAAAGTGATTTGATCATGTTGAAATCACCCCCCAAGATCCATGGTATCCTTGCATGTCTATCTCTGAGATCCTCCAGAGAATCTAGAAACTTGAGTTTACCATCCATTCTTTGGGGGCCATACACATTCGTGACCAGGTAGGTTTCCTTATCTCCCACAGGCTGAATGACCACTGATAAATAATCCCTAGATGCCTCAAAATCAATAATGCCAATTTTCTGGGGGTTCTAAAGAGTGAGTATGACTCTTGCTGTATTCTCTTCTTTGACTTCCAGAAACTCAAAACGGTTGAGCCATTTGCTATGAATTTCTTTTCTTTTTGGAATGGAACATTTAGTTTCCTGAATGAAGATCACATCTGGTGTTGCTTGTTTCATTCTATTACTAAGTAATCTTTGTTTCCTTTTACTGCCTAGACCCCTAATATTCCAAGAAGTGAACTTCATTATTAAATATTTGTAAAGGAGTAGCTGGTTAGGTCTTTCATCTTACCTGAATCTATCATTAGCTTTCCACATTCCATCAATAGCTCGTTCTTCTTTTTCCTGCCTCTTTTCTTTCCTGGGTTTCTGGGTGCTAATCCTGGTGTGGTTTTCATAGTTTTCACACCTTCGCTGCCCTGCCTTTCATTGTTTCTTTGCCTCTCCAACCCTTTGGTCTAAGTTTTCCATATAAACAGCTACTGAACTCTATTGAACTCCTCTGGAGGTAACGATTCTACCCCTTCCCTGGTTCCTTGTTTAAATAATCCTTCCAGATATAGGTTCTCTTTATCAAGAATCTCCTGTAGTTCATGGTCCTCCATCTCCATCTCACTCTGGGTCATTTCCTAATCCATCTCCAGTTTTGTATCATTCATCATAGTTTGTTTATGTTTTATTAATATCTTATGTTTGTTCACCATCTTCTTCACTCTCCTCCTCCACTGGACTTCCTCTCTTTGCCTGATCTGCTTTTGTTATCTCTTCTTCTTCTTCTAGTACTTGGAACCTATTCTAACTGGCCTGTTGCCCTTCTGTTTGGTGTAGCTTCAGTCCCCTTTTGCCTCCTTTTCCTTTATGTACCACTTTGTGAAAGCTTTCAGTATCTTTCATGGTGTTAGCTTTACTCTTGTTTTCTATTTTACTAAGAGGCCAGTTTTTAAATAGGTGCCCATGCTCATGGCATTTGCGACATCTGAATGGAATATGTTCATAATCCACTGTTTGCACCCATTCTTCATCAAACACTTCCAAGATTACCTCATCTGGTAGAGCTCCAGAGAGATCCATCTCCACACATATTCTTGCAAAGGAAGTATATTTTCCCCTTCTAGTGGCCTCAAAAGCTTTGAAAAAATGCCCTAACTTATTTCCTATGGCAGATAAGGATTCCGTTTGCTAGTAATCAAGAGGTAGAGATTAAAGTCTAACCCAAACTGGGACTGAGGTAAAAGTCTCACGCTCCAGGACAAAATTCATAATCCATGGTCGTATGTAAAGGCCTGCTGCTGCATAGAAGTAGGGCCCTCCTTCAAACACTCTGTCCTTATCTTCAATATTTGTAAAGACCATAGTAAAGAATCCCTTTGACCCAAGATGTAGGTCTATACTTCCTTTTGGCTTCCAGTGGTATTTAATCCACGTTTGTAAAGCTTTTTTAGTGGACCATAAGCCCATGTATTTACAAATGATTGCATATGTCTACATGTGGTCCCTGTGCGCCTGCAGATTAGGATCATTTAAAAATACTCTGGGTGTGATTGTGGCTTTGGGTTTACATGGTCCCTTTTGTGCTTTGTCTTTTGTTCCCTGTTCCTTGTCTTCTTCCTCATTGTCTTTAGTGCTATTATTCTCCCTTGATTTAGTACCATCTTGTTCCTCTTCACTGTTCCTTTTCCTTCCTTCTGAAGGACATCTATCATATTTTGTTGGTTTTTTACCTCTGCTATCCATAGCCTGCTTGTAGGAGGGAGTGGAGCTCCCTCATTTGCGTCCTTCCATGGAGAACAACCTCTGCAAAAGCTTGTAACCCTAGCTAATCGCTCGTGCCCTCCAAACAAGTACTTTCCGTCTCTGAATCCAAAGTTGTATTCCAAGTTTATTGTAAGTATTAAGTTTTATGTGCTTATTAATTAAATTTAAATATGGTTACAAAATAATTAAATTAATTTATATGGATTTTATGTTTTACATTTTGCATTATATTTTACATTATACATTTTCCATTTAGCTTTTAGGTTACATATTACATTTATAAAATCTTTAATTTGAATATGAAAAAGACACTTAATTTTGTTTTTTTTTTTCCTATATATATTTTTCCTGAAATTTAATAAATGTTGAAAAATTTACTTACATTGCACACATCTCCCCTATACTAGGTTGTAGAGTGCCTCTCGATGCAAAAATTACATATTAATTTGAAGATTATTTTAAGCAAACTTGTGATGTTGGGGTGTAAATATGCTTTACCTTGTCTATTAGCCAAATATTTTCATGTATATTTTAATTAGTAGATGAAAAATTATAAATTAACATTTCATTTGTTAACCAATTCAAGAAAAACTTATACTAGTTCATCAAACCAAAGAAATAACTTAGAAATCAGCCAAGTTGAGGATAAGCTTCCATGAACAGTACTCGCCTCTCATATATGAATGTCCTTGTAGAGTGGGAAGATTGGATCCCAAACATATGGCACATGAGGGGTCAGTTCAACCAGTATATGAAAACTATTGACCTTTATTAGTAGAAGAAATTCTTACTGGGTTGTACGCTTTTGGACTGAAAGGTGCACCATGAGGATGTTCTTTATTCCTTGGAGCACTTACATCTGTGCCTAAGGGACTTGGATCACATAATGGAAAGAATAGAAACACATCTTGTAATACCTCCTACAATGGAGAGAACTTCCAAGGACCCAAAAGAACTCCTGCAAGTTGCAATCTCAGATTCGGATTCGTCAACTTAGGTGTGTCATGTTCCTCTTTTGTGTATCCTTTGCTACAAAAACTGCTATGCAAAAAATCTTAGGCCGATGCTCTAGATATATTTCGAGTAATGTTGTCTCTTTTAGTTTTCAGCTAGCATTGTCTTCTCTATGGAGAGTTCTTTTTTGGTTCTGGTCTAGTCTCCCTAGTGAGAGGCTGGAAAGATTGTTCATACTCATGATGTAAACTTTATTTTTCTTTTGAAGACAATATAATATGTCTTACAAAATAAAATAGAACTTGATCGAGGGATTGGTACTAGATTGGTCCATGATCTCTGTTTAGAGAGCATGGAGGATCATTTTCGATGATTGATTGTGAGAAATTATCTTGCATAAAAAAAAAAAATCTTTTATGTTGATAAATTTCCTCAAGTGGCCATATTGGGTAGGGCCATGGACTATTTCCCTCTTAGACGATTTTAACCACATAAAATCACTATTCTATGATCTTTGATTTCGTTATATGAGTGGTTATTTAAGGTGTTTATCTTATTTCGAATAATTTATTTCGTTGAATGTAATGACCATGTTCAACATTTAATTGGCACATGACATTTAAAAGATTAATAATACCAAAATAAAATAAATAATTAAATGTAGACCCTAAGTAAACAACTTACACATGCACAAATAGATTTAGCTATATGGGCATGTTGATGGTCCAAAATGATCTTATCAACATGTAAGTGAGACCACCTGGCTGGGAACTTAAAGCAACTCCTTTTCTGTTTGGAAAGGTGGTTCTAATTGGTTCAATTAGGTCTATTTACCCTCTATCTTTCTCTGTTGTCTTATAATATGTCTATTACTTGCTAATAGAAAAGATACATCAGATATTCCCTCTTACAAAGCTCATGAAAGAAAGTGATCCTTAAGTTGAATTAATGGCTTAGATATGCCACTCTAAAGTCTACCCCTATTTAAGAGGACTTCTAGAATGTAACATTTAAAGATAAATGCAAATCTACTTTAATTAACATAAAATAAATCCTAAATATATCTCAATTTAAAGAAGGATTAGTCTCTCTCTCAACCAATAACAACGTAAAAATGGATTTGAACCGACTTTGAATTTGGAATAAAAAATGAAGTCAATAAGCTAAGGAAATAGTTTGAAGACTTATTACTAGTTCAAGCAAGTATATGTAAGAAGCTATGTGATGAATAGTCATCAGATATCTAGTGTACATACATCCAAATTCAAATATAATGAATTCAAACTAAATTATATATGACTGCATTAAAACCAAGATAAAATTGACATGAATTTACTAAATAATTAACAAGTATATCCTATTTATCTCTTCGAATTAATAATTTAAATTGATGGAAATTATATCCATCATTAAAATTTAGCTTTCAAATGATTAAAACAAGCATGTATTATTACAATAGCGAAAAACTTAAAAAACATATACTTACCTGGATCAAGAATTGTCTTAAATTTTATTAAATGTAGACCACCAATCAGCCTCTATCTCCGACAATAGTGTACAAGAATTAAAGACCTGATCATAGACTTTGAGTAGATGAAATAATCAGAAAATTTCATGAAATCATCAAATTTTCAGAGCTGAAATACATCTCTTTTAATATCCACAAGTCTGGTCCAAACAAAATCTTGCTCCCTACAGTAGTGCAAAAATCCCTCTTTGCAGAGAATTTCCTCCCCATTATTTGAAATAAATAAGTTGAAAATGGGGGTGTTATGATTTCACCACAACAATGGTGACACATGGGGAAGTACCAGTTACCTTTGGCTAAAACTGTAATGAACTTTACTTTACCCAAAATGTTAAAACCGAGGAATTCTGTTGAAAATAGCAACAAGAAATGCTAAAAATAGAAATGCTCTAAATAAAATTTCTATAAATAGAATTTCAGGTACCAGTGTTGGATATAGCAACAAGGAATGATAAAATAGAAATGCTAAAAATAGCATTTCGGGATAAATTCCAATTTTAGTTAGTCCCTGAACTAAAATTGAGAATTAAAATTCGAATTTGATCTTAGCAGCTATTTGAAAAATAATTAATTAATTCATCTTGAGTTAATTAGTTGGAGAAAATCAAACATGAAGTCTATTTGAAGACATGCAACAATTTTCCCTTTGATTGAGGAAGTTATCCCTTAATTAATGGGATCAAGATGAGTTGTACTTTGAGTTGTAATTAGTTAGATCAATTAACTGAGTTAAGTCCAGTTAGATTAGGTCAAACAGTTTGTGGAACTGATTGTGAGTTCAGTTAGATAATGCATGCATGCATGTAACTACTGTACTTCAGATAACTGAATATTCTCTCATAAATAACTCATGCATGTCAGTTCAGTCAGAGACCCAATTGAGATCAGAGGAAGGGACAATGTGCTATCAGTTGGAGGAATTTTCCTATAAAGGAAACTCATCCATGCAGAAGGAATTATCTCCTTCAGGATTGTGCAGTTATTTCAGAGGTCAGTGTTGTGTGTGAGAGGATTATTCACACAGGTCACAGCCAGAGGACCTAGGAGAAACTATACAAGGAAACAGGAGGCTTGGAGGACTGAAGGAAGACATATGTGTTGTCTATTCTCTCTATGAGCAGCAGTGAGGGATTGTACTGAGAGATGGATAGCTTGTGAATTGAAGCTTTGTGTAATCCAGACATATTTCCACTTGTATGAAAATACAGAGATCGGGGTTTTTAGCTGAGGCTTTCCCCAGAGTATTCTTCTATGTTCATGTGTGACTGATTTCTCATTCTTTGTTATATGTGTTCTATTTGATCTTGCTCAAAATTGATTAAGCTTCCGCAAGTTTGTTTGTAGAAGTAGATCAAGTATTTTGCTTTAGCAGATTGCATTATCAGGTGATCTACAGTGATAAATTCTACATGGTTTCAAAGCAAAGGTGATCAAAGCGGAGAACAGTATACAAAGAAGGTCGAAGTTCGAAGTTTGAAGTTCTTGAATGTAGAAATCGAATTCTTATCACATCTCAAAGCTCACCAATGGCGTTCAATGGTTTGAGACTCGAGTATGCCCTAGATGGAAGCTTGAATTATATATCCTGGAAGGATCGCATGGAAGCGATATTAGAGGAAAATGGTTTGAAGGACTTCATTGATGAAGAAGTCCCTAAGATAACAGCAGCTAATGCCCAAGAATTGGCGGATTGGAAGAGATGTGTGGCTAGAGCGAGGAGGATTCTTCTGGAGGGAGTTCGAGACCATATTGTCTCAAGTCTCCATGGGAAGGAGACACCGTTTTCATTGTGTAAGCCATTGAAGGATATATATCAAAACAACAACGATCAGAGGAAGTTGGCGCTAAAAGACAAGCTTCAGAAAATCAAGTGTGAAAAGGGCGACACGATCTCTACATATCTAAACAAGCTCACCACCTACAAGGATGAGCTTGGAAGTGTAGGGATCATGATAGCTGATGATGACATGGTGATTCTTGCTCTCCTCGGTCTTCTTAAGAGCTGGCATAGCAACCAAGACTCGGTAAATGGAAGAGAGAAACTGCCAGATTGAGAATGATTGTGGTCAGATCTGATGCAAGAGGAGATTAGGAGAAGCACTAGAGATGGTTCTTCATCCAAGAAGGATGAATAAAATTGCGCCTTACCGAGTAAGGAAAATAAAGGGAAGGAGAAGGATTCTCATCCCAAATTGAGTTCTTCCCATGGTGGGAAGAAGATTGACAAATCGAAAGTGCGATGCTTTCATTATCATGAGGTGGGCCATTATGCAACAAATTGTCCATTGAAGAAATCCAAGATGGGATCCAAGGAAGGATCTGAAGGTGAGGCACTGGCCTCTCAGTTAGAATTGAATTTTACCCTCATCTCATGCATGGTTTCATCGATGATGGGTTGTGGTTGGTTTCTTAACAGTGGAGCCTCATTCCACATGACTAGTGAAAAGAGTTTGTTCAGTACCTTGGAGGAGAAAGACCTTAAGATACTCATAGCAATGGGTAATGATGAAAAGTATAGTGTTTCAGGTGTGGGCACAATTTCTTTTCAGAGGGAGCATGGAGCTCACATTACCTTGACAGATGTGAAGTATGTGCCAGGACTGAAGAAGAACTTGGTATCAAACGCGATGCTGGAAGACAAAGGCTATGATGTAGTATTCAGTAAGGGAAAGGTTTTCTTTAGACACATCACCACGAGACATGTGAAGCAGATTGGTTCACGAGTCAAGAACCTATATGCTCTTGAGGTTAAAGATGCATGCAAAGCCTTAAGGAGCAAGGTAACTGTTGGAGACTTGGTGGTTGAGAGGGAGAGTACATTACCACTCAACATGCAACACCAAAAGAAGTCTCAGGAAATTATGGAGGAGCCACAATTGGTGAAGCAACTTTAGGAGGTTGTGGAGTAGCCACACCTGGAGAAGCTGAGAGGAGATCGAGTGGAGGCATCTGCTCATTTAGAGACCTCCAGTAGGGGGAATTTCGAGCCAAGTGGGCAGAGGTATCACATGCATCCATACCTCCAGGTAGGAGGTGGGGGGATGTGGAGTGACAGTCCCAAGAAGGCTGAAATATGGGCAAGATCTTTGAGGTACCCAACCTCTTTGATTAGAACTTGCTACGGGAGCCCCGATGAGGAGTAGTAGGACTGGCTGAGTGGGTAGAGACAGATGCGAATGGAGCGACAGAGGGAGCTTCAGCATCAGAGGGTGTTTCTAGCCCAACAGGGAGGTCAGTTGGGAGATCAGTTACTTACTTCTCAGTAATTGAGTTGCAGTGCAGCAGTGGGTAGCATGATGCAACATGATGAGAGTAGGTGCAATGCGGATGTAGTGCTGGGAGATAGAACCAACAACAACACAAATGCAACAGAAAGAATCAGTGTGATTGATGCAATCCAGGGAAAATTTTAAGAACCCCCCCTAAATTTATAAATATAATAAATGGGCGAATCTCCATGGTATATAAGAAAAATTGAAGGCGATTTTATCAATAATATAATATGTATATATAATTTTTTGGCGAATCTCTCACCAGGCATGGCGAATATTTTACTCAATTATAAAATCTTGTAAGATATTGGTGAGTCTTTCACTAAATAATAAAACTTTGTAAAGTCCTAGTGAATCTTAGCATAGGCTACATGCTGGTTTAATTCCCACATTTAAATAGGCTACATTCCAGGTGAATACCATGGGTCAATACCATGTGCCATTTTGGTGAATACCATGGGTCAATACCATGTGCCATTTTTATTTTTATTAATTCTAATATTAGGGTTAATAATGGTTTTTTGCATGGTATTAATAACAATCTAGTCCATGGTATTTGTCCCATGGTATTTTGGCCATAGGTTTCACCTAAATATAACCCATTTTTTGAGTGTTCGTAAATATAAGGTGACTTATGGAGTAAATATAAAAAAATGTTTTATTTGTTTACCATACCTCTCGTTTATTTATATTTTTATTAATTTACCATACCTCTTTTACAAATATGGTATTTGGCCCATATGATTCACTTAAATAAAACCTCTTTCTTGAGCCTTCATAAATAGAACGAGGGTTATGGACTAAATATAAAAAGAGGTTTTATTTATTTACGATACGTCTAGTTTATTTATATTTTTATTTATTTACCATACCTTTTGAGTAAGTATAAATTTTATTTATTTACCATACCTTTTGAGTAAGTATAAAAAGACGTTTTATTTATTTACCATACCTCCACTTTACTTATATTTTTATTTGTTTACACCCTTACATGTATATGTATATAAGGTGACTTATGGAGTAAATATAAAAAATGTTTTATTTATTTACCATACCTCTTTTATAAATATGGTATTTGGCCCATAGGATTCACTTAAATAAAACCTATTCATGAAAATGGGCGAATGGATTCACTTAAATAAATCTATTCTTGAAAATGGGCAAATGGAAGGTTGTAAGTCCTAATTTCAAGGGCTAAATTTACCTTTTTTACCTTCTCCCTTAAAATAAGGTGGGCTATTTGAGGTGATTTGTAAAAATGTACTATGATACAAAATATTCGCCCACTAAAAATTTAAAACCCCTTAATTTCGCCAAAGGGCGAGCATTCGCCCCTAAAATTATCCTTGATGCAATCAGAGATCAAAGTGACAAAGGCTAGAGCAGCCAGATATTGAAGAGCACAAAGGTGCAGAGTTTTCAGTCGACAGAGGCAATATTAGTCAGAGACTTTGATGACAGAGGCATTATTCTAATTTAGGTTGTATATTTTTTTGTTTCTAGAGTTGTTGGAGGAACAACACTAGGGAGAAGTGTTGCATGCAGAACATTCCAAAGCTTCAGGATTGGGTTCGAGTTGAATGCCTTTCTTGTTGAGAGGGAGTGTTGAAAATGGCGACAAGAAATGCTATAAATAGCATTTCAGGTAGTAGTGTTGGATATAGCAACAAGGAATGATAAAATAGAAATGCTAAAAATAGCATTGATATAAATAGCATTTCGGGATACATTCCAATTTTAGTTAGTCCCTGAACTAAAATTGAGAATTAAAATTTGAATTTGATCTTAGCAGTTGTCTGAAAAATAATTAATTAATTCATCTTGAGTTAATTAGTTGGAGAAAATCAAACATGAAGTCTATGTGAAGACATGCAATAGCTTTCCCTTTGATTGAGGAAGTTATCCCTTAATTAAGGAGATTAGGATGAGTTGTACTTTGAGTTGTAATTAGTTAGCTCAGTTAACTGAGTTAAGTCCAGTTAGATTATTTCCAACAGTTTGTGGAACTGATTGTGAGTTCAGTTAGTTAATGCATGCATGCATGTAACTACTGTACTTCAGATAATTGGATATTATCTCATAAATAACTCATGCGTGTCAGTTCAATCAGAGACCCAGTTGATATCAGAGGAAGGGATAGTGTACTATCAGTTGGAGGAATTTTCCAATAAACGAAACTCATTCATGCAAAAGGAATTATCTCCTTCAGGATTGTGCAATTATTTCAAAGGTCAGTGTTGTGTGTGAGAGGATTATTCACATAGGTGGCAGCCAGAGGACCCAGGAGAAACTGCGCAAGGGAATAGGAGGCTTGGAGGACTATAGGAAGGCATATGTGTTATCTATTCTTTCTATGAGCATTAGTGAGGCATTGTACTGAGAGCTAGATAGCTTGTGAGCTAAAGCTTTGTGTAATCCAGACATATTTCCACTCGTATGAAAATATAGAGATCAGGGTTTTTAGCTGAGGCTTTCCCCAGAGTATTCTTCTGTGTTCATGGGTGATTGATTTCTCATTCTCTGTCATATGTGTTCTATTTGATCTTGCTCAAAATCGATTAAGCTTCCGCAAGTTTGTTTGTAGAAGTAGATCAAGTATTTTGCTTTAGTATATTGCATTATCAGGTGATCTACAGTGAGAAATTCTACAAATTCTATTAAGCCATCAAACATTAAAGCATTTCCCATGGGTCCCACTTTAATAAATCAATCAATATAGGTTCAAAAAGATAAGTACTCAACACAGACTGTGCCTAAAACCATGAATTCAAATTTTGGGAAATATTTTATTTTAGGATTACCTCATATGAAAAATAGGAGGTATAGATAGAAGTTTTTTGATAAAGCATATATCCATTGATATGAATGGTGTCTAACATCGCCTCCCTGCCAGCGAGCCTAAATAGTGCCCTAACAAATTTGTCTTTTACGCCATACACGAATATCCCCACTTCCAACAAGCCTCCATAGCCCTGACAGGTTTACTTGTATTTCCTATGCTTCCCCTTTTGATCACCCTTTTGATAATCACTTTTGCGAGTTTTAGTTTATGATGTACCTAAGTGAAAGAGGTGGGATGGTAAAAGAGACTTATGCTAATGGATATAATACTTCCATAATGTTGACCCAAAAATCTTTCCCTGCGACTATCAATTAGAGGCTTTTTTATGAAGTGGAGGGATGAGAGGGATTCATTTAGTTAAACTCAGATCAATTCTTTCCTTTGAAAATGTGAACTATATCACTTAGAAAGGATGCATGTTCTTCCATGGAAAAGACTTAAAGAAAGAGGGCTTTCAGATTCCATAAAAATATACCTTTAAGGTAAATGAAACTCGTTAAATAGACAGAGTAAAGATTTCCCATGTATGCCAACCAATGTTGGGTGAGAAGAATTCCTTCCAAATAAATTTTGGTGGCATGACCAAAACCAAACCATAACTAATGACAAAAAGGAAAAATAAATCTGAAATGAGGAGAAAGAGGGAAGCAACAAACTCCAAAAATGTCAAATAAGGAGAAAAAGTGAAAGAAAATCACGAATTAAAAAGATAACTCCAACAAGACAATTATAAAATATCTCAACCAAAAGAGTAAAATATGGTAAGCACGCATGTGTTCATTCTATGTTGAGATTTTATTAAATTTATCTTGTATAGTTATAAGTAATTAAGCTCTCAAATCGTAAGGTGAATAACAATCATAAGAGATAATGAGAAGTTTATCCTTTTGAAAATTTTCTTGTTTCAACGAAAATCCTGCATAAACGCATCTCAAAAATGTTCTGAAAAAAAGAAATTCTTATGAAAGAAATTGAAGGTTCGAGGATTCCCAAGTTTAGATGATTTGATGAAAATCGTAATTGTTCATCCAAAAATGTGAGGAAAACAAAAAATAGAATGAGCTCCAAATCTTAGCTAACAGAAGTGCAAGATAATTATGGGAGAACTACAAAACAAAGATATATATAAGAAAAACTTAAAGCTAAATTGAAACAAAAATGTAAGGAAAAGGAGAAGAATGAAAGTGACTGTATGAAACTTACCATTGGAGAATTTTGTTAGAAATTTACCTAAGATATGTGGATCTTCTCCATCAAAGGATAACCTCTTCATTTAATTGGAATTAAAAGCATGAAGAAGTTGCTTTCAATGTAGTTTTCATTGGCCCAAAATCATAACTTGTTAAAGCCAAACTAAAGCAAGCAATAAAGCTTAGAAAATTGATATCTCATGTTCAAAATATTGGAAGTGAACACATTCTATCAGAAATGAAAATGAAGATGTGTTTTTCTATGAATTGTAGAAGAAATTTTTCTCTTTATATATCCACTCCATTGTTTTCATAAATTGTCGAAAATCAAGACTGAGTCCCAATCTATGTGATGCATATGTGTAGAGGGAGAGGAATTGAATTTTGTATGCTAAATATGAAGTGATATATAAAAATTTCAAACAAAAGAGAATTAAAATATGAATTTACCATGATCCATTACCTTTTCATATTCCAAAATTGCTTACCAACTAGTCGTTCAAGAGTGCCTTTTTCTTTGCCTTGTCACCCTCCTTCATTTCTTTGATATGTCGGGGACCCAAACCTCTCTTATATTACTTTAAGTGAAAAGATGTTAGACCATGAGAGTCTTGCCACATTGGATTTTGCAGTGGAAATATCAGGAATAGGTTTGAACTAAAGTTGCGATATTCCAAAGTCCTGAAATAGGGAGGCCCGATATAGATACTACGAGTTACAAAAGCTTTGATATAAATTTGTTTTGATAGCAATATTTAAATATAAAATAAATTTTGGCAAGCTAACATATTGTAACAAATTTCAAAAGAGGTCCCGATATAGAAGGCACCAATAAATAATGTGCCAAAGGTAAGTGCTATGTTAAACAAGATTTCCAAAAATTCCTTGATGAACAAAGCTCCGATAAACAAAGTCTTTGCTTCCTAAATGTTTTTTGTAAAATTACTTTTCAGAAGCTTAAATTAATTATACTTTTGATATAAGAAGTCCTGATATATAGAATATTAAAGGGAAGCAAGATCTTGGAAAAAAAAATCGTAATGTTTTATAAATAAAACTTATGATATCAGATATACCCAATAGTGAGTTCCTTTTAATGTATTGCATGGGAATATTATACATTGGACATTGAAATATCCAAGGTAATCAATCTCATAAGAGTTTTATAAAATGGCTCCGTTAGCTTTTGTTCCGATAAGAAAATAACTTAAGGTTTTGTGAAAATCAATTTCAAGAGCACTTACATGTGTCTCTAAAAATAAGTTTTTGAGAAAAGGAGTGTGAGATGGAAAGAGGTGAAAAAGGAAATATCAGGAAGAAATTTAAATGATAACAACCTGATATCCTAAGTAAAATGATGGGAAGCCACATGAATATCGCCACATCGTATTTCGGGACAGAAATATCAGAGAGTAATTTAAAATGAGCTTACGATTTTTCCATCCTATGATATGAAAAGATCTGAAATATGATGTTCTGAAAGAAATAACTCTGATAAGCAAGGCTTTTGAAATAAAAAAAAAATTCCATGATAGACAAAACTCTGATAAATAAAGCCTTTTCTATTAAAATGTTTCTTGCGGAATTATTTTTCGGTGGTTTAATTGAATCTCACTTACAATATCAAAAGTCCTGATATAAATATTTCTCGTAAAGCATTGAAATAAAAGTTACAATAAAGGAAACTTGCGATCACTATTGAATAGAACCATAATATCAAAAACTCAAATTCAATAACAATTTAACATAATTTTACGAGATTTCGAGACCAAGGAATTCAAGCAGAGAAATAAAATAGAATAGGTGGATCTCAGGGACGAAAATTTCATAACGTATTTAAGAATACTTCTGGTGTAATATAAACCCAAGAGTCTGATAAGCCAGAATGTCCGAATTTTCGAGGGAAATAATCTTGGAAGACTGAAAAGTAGAGTATCAAGATTCCAATATTTACTAATTACAAGCTCTGATTTATCTCGAAAGAAGGAATGTGATGAGTGTGATGCAATGATTCAACTCAACTTGGGAAATACAAGATTCAAAATAGGGAAAGATGGATAGGAGAAATTTTACAACTCGGTGCAAGATTTTTTGTTCAATTTTCCTTTGCTTATGGGACATATTTAACTTAAAAAGTGAGAAACTTATATAGACCCATTACAAATTTGAACAAGAGGAAGCCAAGAATTTTACTTTAGTTGCATCAACGAGACACAGAATATGATTATTGACTCATCTTGCAATTTTGCAAAGAAAGGAAATATGAAAAGAAGCACTGATACAAAGTACAAAAATTCTGATGAGAAAGAAAATACTTCCCTAAACATGTTTATGACTCAGAAAAAGTTGGTTTCTTGCTTTATTCTTTTTCCTGTATTATTAGAGGATAAATAAATAAATAAAATAACAAACTAACTAAACTTATACTACTCCTAACTAAATAGAAGGAAACATCATTAAGTATAGTCATACTTCCATTGTAACCATTAAAGTATTTTAACTCGTGCATGTATATACAGGTCACACATCAGTAACAAAAATACAATTACAATAAAACCTACAGAATTAAATCTGAATACGCTGTGTACACTAATTTCTAGCATACATACAAAAAGAAACTTATTTACAATCATTCTCTATTGGAAAGTTTCCTCTAACCAATTCTCTATGGGATCATAAAAATAAGGATGAGTATTTGATAGAGAAAAAAAGAGTTTAAATGAGAGAGAAGTTGAACAACCATTAGTTTACATAAAACAAGTCATTAATGATCTTCGATGAAAATGAAGCTTACAAACAACTTTGAAATGGATCAATGAAATTTGTATAGGAGTTCAATGAATCTATCAGAATATCATTGGTTAAACAAAGAGGCTGGACATATTGAATCAATGTACTCAAAAGTGATAAATCATGTTGACAAGGCACTCTAGAAAGGAAATTAAGCTGATAAGACATAACCATCAAATGGAATTGGAAAACCAATGGCCCTTGATGGTCATTATCTGAATTTTGAGATTCATTTTCACATTCTAACAATGCATATTGCAAATTTTTAACACTTAATTGTTCCATATGCTAGCAAATGACATCTAAAAATTGAAAAATGCATATATATATATATATATATATATATGAAATCAAACAAAATAGATGAAGGAAAAGAAATGAAATCAACTCATAATTCACACTACTGTTACAATTAATGTTACAACACAATTGGGATTGATTTGAATAAACTTCCTTTTCACAACAAATACAACTAAAATGGTCTTGACACCGACTTGTGGAAGAGGGAAATATTCAGGACTATGAATGGGTGTGAGAACTTGATCACTATAGGAATCATAAATTGGGATGAATTCTTGAATGCTGAAATCACGAAAATGATTAATTGTTTGAAATTGAGAATTTATTGGAACAATTTATGAATTTGAGTTTTCTTCATTCTCAAAGATGTTTTGATTTTGATCATTAGTTTTTAATGAAGAATAATATAAATCAACATCCTCAATTTCAAAGTAATCATCATAAATGACTTCACGACACTCACTAGGATTCTCGTCATTCTGAGACGATGCATCAAAACGAGAAATTTGAACACGTGTTAATTAATTTCAGAATAATGATCAATAATTGTCTCTTTATCTTGATAAAAACTAATAGTAAATTTATTTAAATCAACCTCTATGTTTTCTGGAATAATATTAATGCAAAGAGGAGATGATTTACTATCAGCAAAAATATCAGGATAAAGGGGGAAATGAGAGTTAGAAATTATGAACTTGAAAATATGTTTGTTTGCAGAGTCTTGTGTATTTTATAAATTACAAATTTCATATTCTTGATCATTCATTTGGTTACTTAAAATTTGTTAAAGATTGTTGCTTGGCTACCTTGAATTTTGTATTTGATCAACGTGATAGAATTCAGAAATTTCTGCAGTAGATTTCATATAAGGGTAATCTTCAGTTTCTACTTGTGCTTGTCGATTTCTTAGTTGATTTTATGATCTCAATTCATAGTGATTTTCATATTTCATGGTAGCTCATTGTTCAAGTTCGTTGCTGGTATCTTCTTGTAGTTGATTACCAAAATTTTCCAAGCTTTCTGATAGTGATTCAGTAACATGTGGGAGTGCATCAAAGTGATTATCAATGTTGTAGTAAATGTGCACCAAATGAAGAAATGTATCATATATGGTAGAGGAAACCTCATCACGATTAGTATGCACCTCCGTATTATAATTCTCAATCATTTTAATAGAGGCTGAAGAAGATTCATAAAAAATTGAAATTATTTCATATGAATTAGGAATGCAAGGAAGGGAACAAACATATTCAAACCATTCCATCAATTCAATATCTGAAGGTTTATCCTCAATTTTGAATCTTAAGCAATTTAATCGAAATCTAACGGTAAAATCTATGAAAGATTCATTTTCAAACCTTTGTAAATCTTCAAATTCATCACATACCTATTCATAATCATAACCATCAAATTCATAAAGGAACTTTGTGATAAATTGATCCCAACTGTGAATAGAGGCAACTGGAAGATATTAACACCATCTTTTGGATTTTCCTGAGAATGTAAGCGTAAAAATTTTACATAAAATACCTTCATCAATATCATGAAAAGTAGAATTTGCAAAATTTTGAATAAATTGTAAGGCATGATCAAATGCAAAAACGTTCCTCTAACAATTAAATTTTACCTTTGACAGTTATCTTACTATTTCTTGTAGAGTATTGGTGGATTCACATCTAAATATACAACTCCAAATGGGAATTTGATGAGGAGCGACTGTGACTAAATAAAAGCATTAAAATTCAAAAAATCTAAAATACAATAAGTCATGAGGCCCTCCTTCTAGTGCCAAAAATGTTGATGGTCCAAAATGAGCTTATCGACATGTAAGGGAGACCACCTGATCGGGAACTTAAAGTAGCTCATTTTATATTCGGAATTGTGGTTCTGACTGGTTCAATTGGGTCCAGTTACCCTCTCTCTTTTTCTCATGGATTATAGTAACTCTATTACTTTCCAATAGAAAAGAGACATGAGATCGACCCTCTTGTACAGCTCATGCAGGAAAGTGATCCTTAAGCTAAATTAATGGCTCAACCAAGACACTCTAAAGTATGCCCCTGTGAAATAGAACTTCTAAAATGCAATATTTAAATCTAAATGAAAATCTACTCTAATTAACAGAAAATAAAACCTCAATCTATCTTGATTGAAGGAAGGATTAGTCCCCTCTCAACAAAGAAAAAAAGGTATAAGGGTATTTGGACCACCTTTGAATTTGGAATAAAAAATGAAGTCAATAAACCAAGGAAATAGTTCCAAGGCTTATTACTAGTTCAAGTAAGTATATGTAATCAACTATCTGATGAATAGTCATCACATCTCTCGTGCACATATATCCAAATTCAAATATAATGAATTCAAACTAAGGCATATATGTTCACATTAAAGAGATAGTTCATATAAAACAATCATTATGAAAACCAAGATAAACTTGACATGAATTTGCTCAATCGTTAACAAGTATGTCATGTTTATCTATTCAAATTCATAATTTAACTTGATGGCAATTAGATCCATCATTAAAATATAGTTTTCAAATGATTTAAAAAAACATATATAAAATGAATTTACATTAGAGCAAAAATTCAAAAACACATACTTATCTGGATCAAGAATTGTCACAAATTCTAGAATTGTCTCAAATTCTATTAAATGCGGGCCACCAATCGACCTCTATCTCTAAAAATAGTGTACAAGAATTAAATATTTGATCATAGCCATTGATTGCATGAAATAATCAGAAAAATTCATGACAACATGAAATTTTCAAATATGAAATATATCTCTTTTAATCTCAACAAGTCTGGTCCAAACTAGCTAATTATCTTCAAAAATATTGCTCCCTACAGTAGTGCGAAAAGTCCTCTCTTTGTAGATAATTCCTCCCTAAGTTTCAGATCTGGAATCCCCCACCCCTCATTCTACAAAAGCCATATTTATAATTACAACAAAAAATTGAAATAAGAGCGCTGTTGGAGAATAAATTTTCTCCAAGGAATTTTAACTGGCCAAAATTTCTCTCTCTCTTGTTGGTGCAATTCCATTATTCCGAGTCTTCTCTTTTTCATCTCCCCAACTACTTTCTTGCCAAAAACCAGTTAAAACTCATAAATCAAAACAAATTTGGTGCACAAAATAGAAATCAAACCACTTCTCAACAAATTATTAAATTAAAAATAAATTAATCTCTAAAGAAATTCTCATACTATGATTGTTTGAAATGGATCAAATGAGCCTTTGGGTATTGCTAGGAATGACTTATTGACAACAATTTTCGAAAGCCAAATATTTTTCCCAAATTAAAATATAAAAACTATTTTATGTTGAAAATTCATCACTTTGTTTTCTGCTGGATTTCAGGGTCATTAAATGAATTAATCTACTTTGTCTTAGCTTTCCAACGAGCTATTGTAAGCTTCATTTGGTTGAGTAAATCTTAAGATATGCCTCTCTGAAATTGAAGTGCCAAAAATATCAGAATTCTGGAAAAATAAATGCGTGAACTAAAATTCATAAATTTTAATTAAAAATCTAAATTTATTATTAATTAATTGTAATTACTATATATATATAATTTAAACCATAATCACAAATAATTAAACTACACTTAATTATAAGTTAACTTAGTTACAAATTAATTAAATAAATCTGAAAAAGCTAATTAAAATTAATATTAAACAAATCATATTAAAAATAAAATAATTTATATTAAAAAATATTAAAATTATAGCAAGTTACGTTACTACGTTTAAACCTCAAGTCTTATGTACAAAGTGGAATGTCAAAACAAAGTGAAATAATAAAAGGCCATTGGAGGAATACAATATGAGGCATAGAGGTTTTGTTACATCAGGATTTTTTTAATTGGTGATCCGAGGTTTAAAAGCTCCGAGGTTTGATGGATGAGGAGTATCGGAGGTAAGAGCATCGGGGTTTTGTTTAAATGGATTCTGATGCAATAATATGTACTGAGGTTCGATTATACACTGAGGGAATATAAGGCATCAAAGATTTTGATATATCAGAAGTTTTTTTAAAAGAGCTCTGATATTATAAAAGTCTCAAGTTCTTACATATGAACTATTCTCATGCAACAAAACTAATAATGAACGTTTAATACAAGCTCATCGAATGTATGAGGCACATCGGGCACCGGAAGTTTAATATTTCAGAGGTCATATTTAAAAGGCCCCAATATAATTGTTCCAATGAAACCATCAAAGGATCCGGAGGCATAAGGGATTGGAGGCTTGTTAAAAAAATAGTTACGCTATATAAATTTTCTGAGGTCCGATGGAATAAGGTAGAGGTTTCAGAAGATTTGTTTCAGAGTGTAATTTAGAATGAATTTACGAGAATGAAAAGCTCCGAAAAGAGATATGGGGTGGCGATTTTCGTGACGATGAAAAGAGGAGAGGAAGGCCACATGGAGTGGGACCCTCCTTCCTTTGTATCAACTACAACTAATTAGTAATAAAAGTTTTGATAATAAGAACTACAAACTTCATAATTTCAGGATTTAGGATTTTGTAGTTTATTTTAAATTGTATTCTGATATAGATTTTAAGACTGAAAAACACGTAATTTTAAATTTTCTACAAATTGGTTGTTGTGATTTTGTAGGATCATTAGTAAAAAATGGTTTAATTAAACAAAACTAACTAAAATTTAATATTTATAATTAATTTACAAACGTGAACATAATATATATTTTGTACATTTTTTTTATCTTTGGCCGTAAAAATAACTTAACTTTGGACAAACACCATTGGTAAACCGTGCAACTAAATGAGATGAAATGAGAACCGATGGAAAGCTTGTGAAAATTCAAACACAATGAAGAAATCATAATTGAAATTTGACAAAAATGAAAATTTCGCAAAATTGTCGGACACTTAACTAAAAGAAAATACTAAATGTGATTTAGCCAAAAATTTACGGAAAAAGTTCACATTATTTGAAATAAATAAGTTGAAAATGGGATTGTCGCGATTTCACCACAACAGGGCCATAGAAAGGAATCATATTGTTTTGGATTATCAATTTTTAGATGACTGGTGCATATGGAAATTCACATTCTTATAGATTTGATTTTGGTAACTTGGCTATATGTTTTACTCATGTTGGGCAGTGCTTGTTTGGATTTTTGGTTATCGCACTAGAGTTTTTCAACATAATTTTAAATGAGTCAAATGTGATGGTTAGTGTTAGTTATATATATATATATATAGAGAGAGAGAGAGAGAGAGAGAGAGAGAGAGAGAGAGAGAGAGGGGTAACTAATGTCAAGGTGTATTCTATATATTATTATAAATAAAATTTGAAGTGTGTCTTCTAACATGATTAGCATAAGTTTTTTGTTTTTGTAAGTCAGAGTAGAAACATTATATTACAATATAATAGAAAATTACATCATAGTTTGTTGACGTATTAGAATGGAAATCATACCAAATGTAGTAAAATATAGTCTTGTTCTAGAACTTAGCCAGACATGCAAAAAGGTTTTTTTGTCTATGGAATCTCCTAGGCATATCTACAAAATTACCTTTTCTACTACTACTTCTCCATTTGCTACTTATTAGAGGTCGGTTTGAATATCTAACATTCTGATTTCCACCTACACACCTACCTATTATCCTGTTGCTATGATTTGGCCTAACCAGCCAATCAACAAAAAAAAACAAAAACAAAATTAGGCACAACTTCATGGTCATTTATTCAGGGACAGAGATAGATCCTCCGCCACACCTGATCTAGACGCAAGTGTAGTCTTCTCCACTAGAGTTTTTAAGGTAGCCACCCCCACTCTCAGCATCACTGGTTGCTTGTCATTGTCGCCAGTTACCTCTCTGACCCTATATTTCTTTAATTTGGTCAGATCTCCTTATCCCTGCCCCAACGTAATATCCAGGTTATGGATATATTTCATATAAATTGAAAAAATTGTATTCATATCTTTAATGCAATGATGTTGCATGAGTTCTATGTTCACCACCCTTTGGAGTGTATCCTCTACTTCCTATAATCGTTGCTTGATTTCCTTCAGTTGTAGCTAATGCTCCATTTTATGTCGGATTCCCTCTTGTGCTGCTTTGATTTGCAACTTTCCAACTAAAGTTTTAATGTGCCATGATGTCTCTAAATTTATTTGATAGACTGTCTATCTTGTTCGAAATTTCCCTGAATCCATGATCCAAACCACCTCTTCTTCGAATTTCTCATCCCAAATGTTCCTTCGTAGACGCCTCACTTTATTTTACTAGATTTCGACGACTTATTTGCCTCTCTTTAGTACAGTCACATGATAGTTTAGTTATGCTTCCTTCACCTCCTCCTCCATTATGGTTCTCTTACTGTCCATGGAGCTTTGAGCCTTCGCTCTTGGCCTCTCCATCGACCTGTCACCCCTATTTCTCGCCATAACTTTTCTGGGGTCATAATTCTCTGATGAACAATGTTTCTCTCGCTATTGTTCCCGGGATTTTTATAGCTTTAACTTATCACTATGCACACCATGCATCTACCCTCAAAATATAAAGGAAAATTTTAGAGCCACACATTCCACCTCATCCTTTGTGCAACTTCCCTATCAATTTTTGGAAACTTTCGCTTACCAATGTCGTTCCAGTACATTCGTTTGAGGAAAGGACCATATTCCTTCTCATTTCACTCTAGATACAGCTTATATATACCCATTATAGCTGTAGATTTGTTCCAATACTGGTCCACACTATGTATTATCATTCTCCACTCCTTAAACTGTCCTTTCCCATTAATGCAACCTCCTAGAAGACGATTAAGAGAACATGGGTTCCACTCCTTCCTATCATCTATCATCATGTCCTTCATGTCTTGACAACACATACCTCCACGATCTTCTCTGTTACCCTCTACTTTTCCCCTCATGATAACTATTAAACATTACATTCACCAAGTGAGTTACTTCCCTCCTCCTGGCCCACCCCGTGTCTATCACTTTTCCCCTCTAACGTGGATTGATCTCACTTCACTAGTTCTTGGGAATATTCCTTTAGTTGTTCATCCACCATGTCCTCCTAGACGATTTCATTGATCACCCTTGTACTCTCAACCCCTTCGTTTGACACTTCATCCACCATCGCATTAGATGAGTGCCGAACTAAGGCAAACTCCATCGTTTTCAACTCCTCTGGGTGGTCCTTAATCCTTTGGATTATCTAGGAAAGTTACCAATTCTTTGTGATCTTATTCATCTAAATGCCACATTGCAGTCTATGTGCCACTTGGATTTCTAATGCAAAGTTTCCCTCCACTATTACATTCACCCTTCTTGGCTTCCGCGACGTTTCCAGTCCCTAGTTCAGTGCTTGGAAATCTGCTACATTATTTGTGGCTTGTCCAGTATTGATGAAGTATAGCCTTTGAATTTCACCTGTCGAGTCTCAAATGATTCCTTCGGATCCAGCCTTTCCTGGATTTCCCTTGGATTCTCCATTGAAATTCAATTTCCAGAAACCCTCTGGAGGAGTTTGCCACATTGTAGAGCCCATCCTTATGTGACCTTCTCTAGGTCTGAGGATCCTATCCCATAGGTATTCAAAGTCAAAATACTTTAAAATTCTTATTTCTTGAGTGGATGGTTATTCCTCTTAGGTTTGAATTATTTTGCTACTGATGGTTTCCTTAAGTGGACGATGAATTTCTTCCATCAGGCTTTCAACAGGAAGCATTTTATCACAAAAAATATGATGGCTACATTCCATTCAGATTGACTAGAGGAGAAATCCCAGAATCAAGTTCCACATCATGTTCACCACTTAATTCTTGGTGTATTGTAACCTCCATTTTTTAATTGTTTCTTGTATACTTTCCTTATTTCTGTCAGTTTTTCTGAAGATGATAGTCAACCAGTCCCATAGAAATTCTATGTATCTACAAATATTTAGTAGGTGATTAAGACTTTCTTCTTCCTTCTCACACAGATAGCACCATGAAGGACCGATCATCCCTCTCTTAACAAGATTCTCCCAAGTTAGCACCTTTCTGTGTAAAATTAACCACATAAACATTTTTATTTTTGGCCAGTGAGAGGTCGCCCATATTTTACTCCAAGTTGGGTCATGGACTTCGAGATGTTCATTTCGAAGGTAAACCTTGGCTTCCTTGAGGTTGAAATCTCACCCCTCTCGTTTCCCCCATCAGAGTTGGTCTCGGTCCTCATTTTCTAGGATTTGTCTTTTATTCAGTTCCTCCATAATATCTTGAATGTCTGAATCTCTCATATTTTCCTGGTGGAGGATGTTTAAGTTCCAAGTTCTCCACTTGTTGTTTGCTAGTCCTTGAGCCCAAAATTGGTGGACTTCCTTGTACCCCTGTCTCTCCGTGGTTTCCTGAAGACTCATCCATTCCACAATTATTTAATTTTGGTTTTTGTTGCGAGGAATCCTCTCAGAATATGACATCCTTTCCATTTATTACTTCCTAAAAGCTATCTTTTCATATATTTACTCTGTTATTCCATGCCAAGTTTGATATATCTGACCCATGGATTGAACACGTGAGCCTTACTAGGTCTTTTAGTTGAAAATTGGGGGCGTATTTCACAATCCATAATTTCTCCCATGGAGTCTCACCTCTTGCTAACCATTTCAACCATAATTTGGCTCAATTTGCTTTGTTAATTATCTCAGGATATTGCAGCCCAAGGCAACCTACATGCTTGGATTTACAGATCGTGTTCCATGCCACCAGTGCTCATTTTCGTTTTTCCTCTGCCCCTCGCCATAGGAAGTTTCTTTAGAGCTGCTTTATTTTTTGGAGAACTCCTTTAGGTGCAGGAAGAACATACACCATATACACTAGGATAGCCTGAAGCACCGCCTTAACTAGCACCAATCTCCCTGAAAAATTCAACGCTCTCACCGTCCTTATTTTTACCCTTTCTTCTAGGTTGAATATTACCCTTTCCTAGTTGTATTTCTTCCTAGATACCTCGAAGGGAGGGATTTCCTTTGGAACCCTAGGATAGCTAAAATATTTCTATGGATGGAAATGTGAGTGTTAAGAAAAAAATCATTGAATTTGACTGTTTTAATTCCATACTTAATGCCTTTATGAAGGTATCAATAATGGTTTTGAAATTGTGGGCCTCCTTTACCATAGGGATGCCATGAAGCATGGTGTCATCCACAAATTTTTGATGAGTGGTCACTTTAGAATTCTCATACAACTTCAGTCATATAATATCCCCTTCTTTTTTAGCCACGCCGATCACCCTCCCAAGTTCTTCCATCATTATGATAAACAGGAAGGGAGATAATGGGTCCCCCTAGCGAATTCCTCTAGATGAGAAGAAAGGTTTAGATGGGGCTCCATTAAGAAGAATTGAATAACTAGGTGATGAGACCATTACCATGATCAAATTGGTCTAGTGATCATCGAAGCCAAAATCTTGTAACACCGCTACCATGTATTCCCAACTGATCTTATCATAGGCTTTAGATAAATCTAATTGCACTATTAGACTATCCTTTTTCTGGGTATTCAGAGAGTGAGAAACTTTGTGCGCCATGATTACCTTATACAAAACCTATCTCCACTTCACAAAACCTGATTGTTCCTCTGAGATCAAATAAGGAAGAATTGTTTTCAACCTATTAGCTACTACTTTGGATATGATTTTATATCAAATGTTGCACAATGATATAGGCCTGAAATTTTCAGGGTACTAGCCAATTCTTCCTTGGGGATAAGAGCTATAAACATCGAATTCAGAGCTTTAAGAATTGTTGTTGATTCTTGGGAGTCAACCACCACCTCATATATATCATTTTTGACAATTTCCCAGCAGGATTTGAAGAAATCTATGGTAAATCCATCTGGTCCAGGGGCTTTCCCATTAGCCATTTCATTCACTGCCATAGCCACTTCCTCCATGGAGACTGACTACTTTAAATTTTTGTTGTGCTCATCAGTAAGAACCTTAGAGATATGCCTCACAATCCTTTGAATATATTCTCCTCTCTCCATCTGAGGATCTTCAACTATATTTTTGAAGTGTTGGACTAGGACCTCCTTAATTTCTTGGTTTGTCTCAAAGGTTTCCCCCTCTCATCCTTTATTCTAAGGATTTTGTTGGAGTTCCTATGCTCGATTGTTGACTGGTGAAATAATTTTGTGTTTTTCTCCCCCTCCCTAAGACATATCACTCATGATGTCTGTCTCCATAGGATTTCCTCTTGGTTGCATCTCTCCTCCCACTTTGTTAGTAATTCCATTTCCTTTTCTTTGCTTCCTTTTGAGTAACCTTCAGATATAAATGGTTGTTGCAGTGCATCCATTTTCTATTCCAATCCCTTTTTTGATTGAAAGAATGTCCCAAATTCCATATTATTGCACTGTTTTAGTTTCATATTAATGTGTTTTAATCTAGCTCATAGGGTGTACATATTTTATTCTCTAACTAGTATCCTTTCCACCCACCATGCTTTTATATTCTCCATGAAGGCAGGTTTCTTTAACCAAAATGCTTCAAATCTAAAGGGCCTATTTTTGGGGTACCTACTAACTGTAGCATTAGCAACGCTGGCCAATGGTTAGATCCCCCACAGGGAAGGATATTTGCTTCCACATCTACCCCTCTCATGAGTAAATCTTTCATTATTAAAAACCTGTCAAGCCTGGACGCCACTTGATGTTTCCCTCCCCACTTATTACTCTAGGTGAAGAATCCATTCATAGTTTCCATATCAATGAGGTTGGTCTCCTCAATGAATTCCTTAAATGCTGCATAATCCATGTCTACTCTTCTTTGACCAATTATTTATTTATTTATTTTATCTTATTTTATTTATTTATTATTTATTATTTATTATTTTATTCTTTTTTTTTTTTTGATAGAGAGGTTATCATATTGAAGTCTCCCCCCCACTACCCAAGGAAGGTTCCCTTTCCTACTCTTTATCCTCCTCAAATCTTGCAAAAGCTTGATCTTCTCCTCGATTCTTTGAGGCCCATAAACATTTGTAAACACCATTGTGCATGGGGTTCCTATAACCTACATTTCTACAAATAAGTACAATCTATTGGCTTCAGAATCCAATAAGATCAAGGATTGGGAGTTCCAACATATGGTCGTTCCCTCTTCCAATATTTGTGCTTCCACCTCCATTATGTCATACCTTCTCACTAGTCTCCTAGTTAACTCCTTTAATTTTTCTATAGAGCACTTTGACTCTTATAGAAAAAAGATATCAGGTTGTTCCATTTGAATATTTTTCTCTAAGAGTCTTTGTTTTCTAAGGCTATTGATGCCTCTTATATTCCATGATCAAACTTTCATGATTTAACTATGGTTTAGGGAGGGTGAGCCCAGAGCTCTAATCTTACCTAAGTTTATTAACATAGCTCCCAACTCCTTGAGGGACACATTGTTTGACTTTCTCCCTCTTTTCCATTGGCTCTATCATGGTTCTAGAACCATATGAGATCGTGTTTCTTTCACTCCTAGCCGAGATGCTTTCTAAGATCCCACTGCTTTCTCTGGATGTGATCTTTTCTGCCCTTGTAGTCTCATCTCTTATCTCATCAGGAATATATATTGAATTATTTCCATTTGATTCACATTGATTGCTTCTATTCCTTGTTTCTCCGCTTGTTCCACTATATCCTAGAGGTCAATTCCTTCCCGCTCGATTATCTCCTACAATTCTGAATGCTTTGTTCCTAATTCACTTGGGATCATTTCCGTGTATCCCTCAAAATATTTTGATAGATCTGGGATATTTCCTTGTTGTTCATAGTCCCTATTCAGTTGTCCCATGTCTTCCTCTCTACCTTCTCCTTTCTCCTCATTGTCCTCTTCTTCCCCCCCTTGTCCTTTTAGGGTTTTCTCGACTAGAACTTCAAAGCTATTTTTCTGAGCTTTCTTTCCCTGATTTCGTTGTTGTTGTCTTCTATTAGATCTTCCCCTCAGGGTGGTTCTGACAAAACCCTCTACATCCTTTCCGTTTATCTCTTTTTTATTCTCTTCCAATTTTCTTAAGGGGCATTCCCTTATGAGGTGGCCATCTTCATGGAACCTTCTACATTTAAAAGGGTTTTGTTCATATTCCACTAGTTGTAACAATATTTCGTCATGGAACTCTAGCTTGACAGCTTTCAGAAGGACCCGTGAGACATCCATTTCAACACATGTTTTTGCATATGTTTTATATCTACATTGTAAAGTTGCTTTTGATATTTTGTGAATTTATCCATAGAATCTCCTATCAACTTTAAGGTTGTAGCTGGAAGCTAATAGTTCAGGGGAAGGGAATACAACCTGACCCAAATTGGGACACATGTAAATGTTTCCTTCTCCGGGGTGAGGTTCTCCATCCATGGCCTCATGTACAAACTAGCTGAAGCAAAGAAATAAGGACCACCGTAAAAAATTCGATCTTCGTCTTCCATATTGGCAAATACCACCGTGAAGAAGCCTTTTGACCCTAGGTGTAGTTCAATTTCTCCCCTTGGTTTCCAATGACATTTGCTCCAATCGCACAAAGCTTTTTTGTGGGCTAAAGACCCATGAATTTTCATATGACCTCTTTCGTTCCCTCAAGGCTTGGGTCTTGGGATCGATGATCAATGTTGTTGGCATTACCATTTCTTTGGCTTACACAACCCTGTGGGCTGTTTTGAATTCTGTTGTTATTGTTTGTCCATCTTCTTCCCTGTTGGGCCCCTGCCTAGATTTGTTCTATTTCCTTTACCAACTACTTCTGGTGACCTATGAACATTCTCCGACATACTAGTTGCATGCACCCTGAATACCATCCTGATCCCCTTCCCTTTGTCCATGACCACATTCCGATAGGAGGAAGCCTCACTCCCTCCCCCTCTAGAAGCCATCTGTATCAAACACTAGCTCCCGTTGCGCTGAGTACCGTGCTACTAGAAAAGAATCTCTCCCAATTTGTTTCCTTCAACATGATTAGCATAAGTTGATCCAATATAAAAAATAAAATTAATTTTAAAATAAAATAAAAGTATAGATGAAATGAGTGGGCATAATGGTTAAGAACATGTGTTTCATTTTAAGATGTCACAAATTCAAATCCAAATCCAAAATGAGGTAAAGTATGTACATCTATATAGACTTTATTAATAAAATCTACAAGTAAAAGCAAGTCACTTGTCCCACAAACAAAAGAATCTTATAAACCAATTTGATATCTAACTTAACTAACATAAAAATAAAAATTATACACCAATAATAACCTCCTTCTTATTATTATTATTCAAAATATAAAAATAAAATTTATTAGATATGAAAAAATTTTATTTCAATTTTTGTAAGGGTAGTGTAAACCTTCAAAATAAAAATTACAAACCAATAATATATACACACATACGTTTACATTTACTTAAAAAAATATTAGATATGAACAACTTTTATTTCAATTTTTGTAAGGATAGCCTAAACATTCGATATTTTATATTTTTTGGATTATTCGATATTTTATAATTTTTGGATTATTTTTTTACCTAGTTTTATTTAAAATTTAACTTGAAATTCAAAAAAAATTCATTAAAATACATATATTACTTATTGAAATTGAATATCAAATAACAGGAGTGGTTTTTCAAAGGGTTGAATATATGTATACATTCAATAATGTTATTTTGAGTGATGAAAAATGGTTTTTTTCACTAGACTACTTTTAGTGATAATTGCCGAAATAAAATAAATCTAACGTTTACACTGCTCCATTTTTATTTATCTTTTGATTTTGGATATTTAATATGATAAATTAAAGTAAACAATATCAACATTTAATGACAAAAATATTAAAAAACAGTATATACATATACATCAACTTACAATTATTTTAAGAATTTTTTAAATATGGAAAAATTTATTTTAATCTTTTGAATTTAGAATTTTTTTAAGATTTGAATAAAGAGCTTTCTTTTCTACTTTAAACATAATAATTTATTTCTATGAAGTGACCTAATAGTGTTAGTACGAGTAATTTGCAATACATTAATAATTTAAAAATTTTGGAAGCATAGATTTTACGAAAGATCTCATGTAAAGAGAAAATCTATAATATATTTAAAAGTCAAAAAAGACAAAGTTCATTAATTATGAGGTTTGATGAGTCTTGATATTACAACAAGAATGTTGCAATTCCCAGGGCTATTAACTTTAATTTATCAATATGAAGTTCATACAAACTTAAGAGGTGTTAGTGCTATATATGCATAACAAGAAAGCTTCCATTTAATTTGTTCCCAAGCAATGAATTGAATTGAGATGTATAGAAACCACTTTGCAAAATATAAAAAGGAAAACTATTTAGCTTAACTTTACAAGAAAAGAGAATATTGAAGCATAACTTGGTCTATTGCATGGAAAAAGCACTAATCTATTAGCATGAAAGGAAATGCTACAAAAGATATCATAATCTATCTTGAGGAAGGTAAATAGTAGAAAAGTAACACTAAGCTAGTTGCATGAAATTAAATGCCATGAAAGTAACTTTGATCTATCTTGCAAGAAACAAATCTATGTTATTAAAACAATGTAAATTCTATTCTACTTGTAAAAGCAACTAAATCCTAAAAAATTCTCAAGGTAAACTACTTTCATTCTATTTAACACATAAAAAAAACAATAAACCCTAGTTGTTGGATTGAAGCTACAATGGTGAAATAAAGGTATTTAGAGGGTCTCTGGTCTTCTCAAGTTTATCTTCAAGGCTCAGAGGATGTTGTAGAGTGATGGGAAGTAGAAAGTAAGTTTTAGAGACAATTTTGGACGCATTATGAAGAATTTTGTGTACTCCTACAGGATTGCTACATGAAAGCATCCGAGGGAAATCCTATGGTTCTACGAGCGGTTTGAAGGTGGAAGCGGTGAGAAGATATGAAAGGGTGCAAGAGACTTTACCAAGCCGAAATCTACTCAGTAAACAAACTTGTGTAAGGGAGTAGTGAAACTAGAAGTCTCATCTACCTCGATGCAGTAATTTCCAAAACACATGCAATTTGCAAAAATGAATAGAAATGGAAGGAGGGGTGTTGAAGGAGTTGATTCTCATGCATAGAAAATGATGTTATTTTACTCTATGAATTAATAGATTCCATATACATACAGAATACATGTTCATCTAATGAACAAGTTGATTAAATGACTACCAAAACATTAATTGCAATGAAAGGATGAGCTGAATTTGGAAGAGAATCTACTTATTTCACAAAGTAAAATCTATTTTTTGTGCTTTTCCACACAGGGTACAAAATCAAGCTTCCAAATATAGCTCACTTATCAACCTGCAAAGACAATGCTTTTCTTATAAACTAGATTTGCAGAACATCATAGCTAGACTAAGTGCATGCAAAAGAAATGCATAAATAAATATACAAAGGAAGGGGCTTGAGCACTTGGGTTGGGCCCTAACCTAAGGAGACTCAACTCCCTTGAAGCAAACTTAGACTGGAAACAAAATGATGCTTTTCATTAATCTCAAAATTGTTCAAACATGTAACATGACAATGGAAATAACAAGCAAAAGTCTCCTTCTGTAATAGTCACTATCTTGCCTCTAGAATTCAAATCCCTACTGAGTTGCTAAGCTCTCTTATTTATAAAAAAGTGAGTGAGGGGAAACCTACTTCAAGGGAGGGTTGATTTCCTCCAAAGCTCCTACAAAAATGGATCTAGTCTCCTGGTGTACTCGTATCCACTAAGGAGTAGTAACTTCTCATGAGCCAACCGTGTTATTGATGGGCTGATGCAGGGAACAACCCTCTTGGATCTTCTCATGTTGGTCTCCAACATGTTCTGCACAATAAATCCTCTTTGTCCCATACCTTCAATGCATTAGGCTACAAGATATAACAAATACCTCGTAAACTTCCTAAGAACATATAATAACTTGGAAAATATATTATCAAATACAAAAGGACAAGTTAAAATGTGCCACGGGATGGTCAGATGGGCCTTGAATTGTACCTATTTGAGAGGCCCATTATACCCCCTACTGAAAATGTTGCTCATCCTTTGAGCAACTTAGTCACCTAGTTGCATTTTTTTCATGGCCTTGATGGCCTCTCTGACATCCCAATCTAGATCTCAGAAGGGATGCCTTCCTCTAGATGAAATCCTATGTTATTTTCAATATCAACCCATTATTTATGTTCTATTTCCTAGTCCCTTATCTCTTGCAATCCCAATATCAAATGGGGACTGAACTTGAGTCCAATCCAATTGATTCCCAGTATCTAGACTATCCATTCATATAGAGGTGTTTTGCCCAAAGAATTCCTCAGTCTCTCTTGTGGATGATATTCATTCATCCTCAAGCTATGTGGAAAGGTATGCCACCTTCTTTGACAGGATTCTAGGCTCTCATTTCCTATATTTTTGAAGGTATCTTCAAAATGTAATATTTCTTGTTCTTGTTTCTCTGTATAGGTTGATGCCAGCCCGAGATGTTTAGCTATGATCCTGTGGTTACTGGAAATGAGATGAGGGCCTCTTAAATTTTCACTGATTCATAGGGGTTCATCTACCTCTCTAGACATGACTCTTTTGATTTCTTCAACTTTTTCCTCTTCATGGGTCAAGGAAGAGGCAAAGGCCATGAATTCCACATCTCCTACCCTTGATTTAGGGTCCCATATATTCATGTCAGTCAATATTATATTGTGCATGTAAAACACAACCATTTTATCCCTATCTTCAATGCTGCTCCTATGATGGGACTCGATGAATTTTCTATAGTCTTGGAAGGGAAGAGAGTCATATTGGGCCAATGTGCCAATCTTGAATTGGCACCATTAGTCCTTGAGGAACAGTGAGTACGTTTTTGATGAATTCTTATAGTGTATGGCTTCCATGGACAAACTAGACACGGTGGCAAGTTGTTCCTCATTCTATTATATTTGGGCCTTCATCCTTCTATTTTCATTCTGTAGGTGGGATATTATATTGGATTCTCTGAGTCTAAGATTAGCCATTTGTTCTCCTATCTTTTTTCGTTTTCTCCTCCATAATTACCACAACTTCAACTCCTTTTGATTTTTCAATTTGCATCCACTTGTGGGTCCTACCCCTCTCCTTTTATAGTTCAAATAAAAGTTGGACTGCAAAATGGGTAGGGAATATCTTCCCTGCCATGATCGAGGCATAGTAAGATTTAAGGTTTGGATGGGGATCTAGCTCCCACAAGTCGAGATTTTGTTCCTGTAGCCCCAAGTTCCCTTAATGTAGCTCTACATACCCTTCTTGTAGCTTTTTTATGCCTTCTTGTAGCTCTTCATATCCTTCCTTTAGCTTTAGAGGCCCTTCTTATAGCTTTGTATATATTTCTTATAGCTTGATGTTTTGTATAGGAATCTTAGTCCCCTTGGTACTTATCCTCTTTTGTGGGGTTTGTGGTTGTTTTCCTTTGATCTTTATGGAGGTTATTTCCTCCAATTTCTTCTTGTCTATTTCCAATTCTTCCCCTTGATGGTAGCCTGGCTCTTCAATTATGTGGGGGTTGGAGAAGGTGGCTTAGTATTCCCTTTGCTTATCTTGTTTCTTTTTGTTTTGCTAAAGTACAGGGGGGCTTGCCTCTACCTCCTTGGTTTTGGTTTAGCTTGGGTATTTAATGTTTCCAATGTGGAAACAACCTCCCTCACAATGTTTCCCTCTTAATTGATTTCCTTCTGCTCCCTTTTCCTTCTCTTTTCCGGCCTAGATGATGTTACAATGGCCTCTTCGCTCTTTTGTTTTTTTATTTATTTTACAGTAGGCTTGGCTAGGTAATTTTAGGTAATTTTGTTCTTGTTTCTATCTAAATTTATTCCTCTTCCTTTTTTAATTATTCCTCTACTTCATTTTCTTCTTTTCCTTTGGATTCTTCTTCTTCTCCTTCAGCTTCTTCTCCATTTTTTGTTGCTCCTTCAAGTTCCAGTTGAGCATATTCTGGGGTTTCTAGGAATACCTCCCTATCCATTTCTACAAAGTAAGTGCAATTCACAGTGTTTTGAATACCTTCCAATGCATCCATGACTATTACTTTTATCAGCTCATTGTGTTCTATGTAGTGATGCTTCCCTCTTTTCACCTTATGCCTCATCCCCTTGATTGGCTGGAAGAGAAAGTGAAGGATGCTCAATATTTCTTGGATATGTAAATTCATTTGAAATATGAGCTGATAGAGGATCCTAAATTAGTATTCATAAAAAATACTAAGTCTTCCCTCACATGATATATACTATAAGACATGGTATGATACCTTGCCCTAGGATAGGTTAAACATTTCCTTCTGACTCCATTCTTTTCTTCAATAGGTTGTTCATATGGAAGGAAGAAGTTCTTCTTTCTTATGATGATCTCAATTCTTTCTTCCTTGCTCTACCTCACCCCTAGGGGAAGTTTGGTGAATCTATTGATGTATTTATCATTCAAGTGAATAATCAGACCCCTTACTATGATAATGACATCGAGTCCTCCTTGTGGCTGGAGGTCCAATAAAATTCTTGTGTGATCTCTTCATCGAAGCCCCTAATTCTTTCAAAGAATCGTAGCCACTGATGTCTGGAAAAAATGTCCCTTACATCAGGGTGTTGATGAATTCTAGAAGGATATGTGGACTCCCTATAGTTGAATCCACCCCCCATAGTCTCAACATAGATTTTTCCAAAGTAGGACAAATAATTTCCCTTTCTCTACTACAAAGTTCTGGAAATTTTTGTGCAACTGTGTTTATCGAGGAAAAAATAAAGTGAACAATTTGTTTATAATTCCTAGGAAAAGGAAGAGGTCATAATGCAACTAAAAATAGTTTCATTCCCTCTTATCATGCTCATTTCAAAAACACCCACATTTCATTTTCCTTCTTTCCTGAAATTATAGCAGAAACAACTATAGGATATGCCTTTGAAAATTTGAAGAGTTTTGTAGGCTTATTTACATCAAAAGGAGACAAAGAAATTTTGTACTTACCCTTTCTCTTATGCTTCTCATTGAATCCTAGGGTTTGGATGGAAATAATGCTAAGAATTAGGCTTCCTGTAGCTCCCTGGAACTTTCTTCTAGCACCCTGGAACATTCTTATAGAACGTTGTAATTCTCTTGGAGCAACATTCTACATGTCTTGTAGCTTTCCTATAGAAATATGTGAAAGTGATGGTTTGGGTATATAGTCTTTTAAGGATAGTGGTGGGCCTCCCTTGGCTTTAAAATACAATTTTTATGAAATGTGAGGCTCATGGGTTTAACTTATGTGGTTGGTGGTTGAGTCCATGGACTTAATGCGCTGTGTCAGTTGGACACCACCTACCACCTCTAAACACCAAACTTTGTGTTTAGTAGGAAAGTTGGGCCACTTCTTGGAGTCATCATGTTTCCTCATTCCTTTTCCTCTGCATGTGTGGTCGATGTAGGAGAAGACTAAAGTTCACTACCAAAGGTGGCCGAGACTACTAAATTTGGCCCATAAAACCTCTTATTTTATGCATTGATAATACTTTTTAATCTAATTTTCATTTGTGAGAAAGGTTTAGGGCTTTGCATACCTGATCCTTACCTGGTTGTGCTCTTGTAGGTGGTGTTGTAACTAATAATTCGATTGGTTGTGGCTAGCATGAGCCTGTTGGAGCATTTATGTGCTTATTGAAATTCCCTTTGAAGTGAAATTTGTAAACTTCAGTAATCCTTTCACTGGATTTGAATTTATTTTATAGCGTTGATTGTTGATGGAACTCTCTTGATTCAGGTTATCGGGGTAGAGGTGCCACAATTGATAAAATGATTTTGTTTTTGATTATCAAGGGTCATATAGAAATCTACAAGGAATCATATATCTACTCAGGTCTGTTGTTGTAGTTTCCTGAAGCTTTGTGCTATTCAAAATTCTCGGTATGATGCTTCAAGTTTGATCCTCTAGGGTTTATGCACGCTGCTACTAGGGTTGTGTGTCTTCATGTAGAAACCATATAGACCCATCAGGATCACAATTTTCTTTGAGTGTGGTCTCCAAAAATCTTAAAATTCATAGTCAAACTACTGGTAGTGGATATAGAGTCTCCCTATGATGTAACTGCATGGATAAGAGGTGAAGGAGCAGGTTTTTGATGGATGGTGAGTGGAATAGAGGCGGAAAAAGTAAAAGTTGATGGAATGGATGGGCGTTAGGACCCTCAGTGGCTCCCTCCGTTATCCTTAAGTGGAAAACTACTAATCTTCTCCATTTTTATGTCCTTATCATCTTCTTGTAGCAATACAAGGAATTTCCTCCAACATTTCAGGATACTGACAGAAACGAGTGAGACGGACTAGGTAATGATATAGAAGGATTGGACAGGTTAATAAATGGGTGGAATGGAAATAGAGGGTTGTCTGATAGGTCTTGAAGGTGAATACATACACGTGTGATTCTAACCTCCTTTGACTATGCTATCATTCTTTACCTATTGTTGGCATCTTGTTACGCCTACAATAGAGTTAGAATAGATAAAGCAAAGGTCCCTTTTACTCTTCTCCTCCTCCTTGCTTTTATTTATTTATTTATTTTTTTCTCATGAGACCTACAAGCTACCTAAAATGATGTTTTCAACCTAATAATCCTTCTCGAGGTGCCTCAAAGAAGGCTTTCACATGGGGATCTTTTTTGTTTTATTTTCTCCTTTTTTTGTTTTTTCGAGGTCTTTGGCTGCCTCATGGAGTTTTTCAGTTTAAGTGCTTGCCTCAGGTGCCTCATAGAGATTTTCACCGAGGGGTTTTTCCTCTTTTTTCTGCTTTCATTTTTTATTTTTTATTTTTTCTTTCTTCTCTTTTCATCAAGGGCCTTATGGATTGGGAACTATGAGGCTCTTGATCACATTCAATTCTCTACTTATTGAACTAGTAAATTCAGCCTTTGGCTGGGACTTCTAGTAAAACTTCAACCTATAACCATTGACTAGAAGTGGTATATTTTTGTCATCAATTTTTTAGATCTGAACAGAGCCATTGTCATGGAATTTCTCAACCAAGTAAGGACCTAGCCATCTGGTCATAAGTTTCCCTTTGAAGTCCTTGAATCTGGAGTGATATAAGAGGACCCAATCACCCTCTTGGAAGGTTCTTTTCATAATGTCCTTTTCATGTAAAACCTTTCTCTATAATTGAACCACTTCAGTATGAATAAGATCCTGCTACCATAGTTCGTCAAGAGCATTCAACTACTACAACCTCTCTTCCTAAGCCTAGCTTTCCAATCCTTCTTGTTGTTGTCAACAACCTTAGTCAAGATGCCTTCTAACGCTCTATTGGTCACTTGCACTTGCCCATTTTCTTGAGGGTGATATGGGGTAGAATTCCTATGCTTGATGTGATGCTACTTCATTATCTCCTCTACCATTTTAGAAGTGAACTGAGATCCTTTTCTCAAATGGCTCAAGAGTCACTTGAGGTTGTCGTGGCATCTCATCCCTTTGTGTGGGCTTCCCCATCATATGGCACTCATCACATAGAGTAGTGTACATCTTGTCATCTTGATCTAAGGTAGGCTAATAGTAACCTTCTTGAAGAATCTTGAAGGGTGTCCTCTTGGCAGCAAAATGCCCCCACAGGTTCCATCATGGCATGCTGAGAGGATATCAAAGACTTCATATTCCCTTACACATCTCATAAAAATATAATATCGCCCCATTCTAAAAAGGTTTCCCTCAATCTAAGTGTAAGGGGCACCCTTCCTGGAAAAGTTTCTCTTTGCCTTGGAGACATGTTAGGAGGGAATTGTCTAGCAACCAATAATTTTTCTATGTCAACAAAGAAAGGTGATAAAAATGAGATGGAAAATAGGTGCACATATGGGAGTTGACCATCTATCATCTCTTCATTTTCTACAGACAGGGTTAGTCTATACAAAAAATTTGTAACAACATTTTCTTTCCCTAGTTGTCAACAATGGTTAGATAAAACTATTGCAATAGAAATAACCATCTAATAATCCTAGCATTGACATCAGGTTTGTTCATCAAATACTTAATGGTTGCATGATCAATGTGAAAAAAAACTTGGTACCCTGTAATGTAATGTCTAAATTTATTTAAGGAATGTACAACAAACTATAACTCTTTTTCAGTGATTGTATAGTTGAGTTCAAACTTGGACATATTCTTACTAATGAAATAGATAGCATGATGAAACTTACCTTCCAACTATCCCAAGGTTTCCCCTGCTACTTTGTCTAATGGACCTATGTGAATATGGAAAGGAAATGCCCAATTTGGGCCCCTAAGAACTGGTGTAGTTGTCAAATTCTCCTTGAGCTCTTCAAATGCTTCTTGACACTGGTCTGTCCAACAAAAATTTGAATCTTTTGTTAGCAAACCAAATAAAGGTGAGGCAATTTTACTAAAATATTTAATAAATCTCTTATAGTAACCATCTAGTCTTAGAAAGCTCCGAACATCCTTTTGTTTATGTGGAATAGGAACCCTTCTCGGCCTGGAAATCGTGTTAGGGTCAACTTGAATCCCTTCCTTAGAGACGAAGTGACTTAGAACAATTCTCGCATTCATAAAAATATGGCATTTTTATGGACTTAAATAAATATTCATTTCAAATCATATTTCAAAACTTTACATAAGTTAGAGGGGGCTTCCTAGAAAGCATCTCCATAAGGTTTGAAGTCATCTATATAAATTTCAACTGAGTCATGTACAAGATCAACAAAAATACTCAATATTTCCCTCTCGAAGGTGGAAAGGGCATTAGATAAGCTGAATCGAAGGACCCTATAGGAAAAGGTCCTCCATGGGCATGCGAAGGTAGTCTTATCCTAGTCTTTAGGACTGATTTAGATCTAATTGTACCTGCTGAAACCATCCAGAAATGAGAAAAACTTTTTCCTACAACAACATCCAAAATTTGGTCAATAAAAGGTAAAAGGAAATGATCTTTATTGGTAGCCTTATTAAGATGCATGTAATCAATGAAAAATATCCATTTCCCATTCTTTTTGTGTATAATAACTAGAGGTGATACCCATTCACTGTTTGAAATAGGGTAAATGAATCCTACATGTAACAATATCTACAGATTCTTCTTTTACTATGTCCTTGATTACAGGGATCATCCTTATTTGCGGTTGGAAATCAAGTTTGTGGCCTTCTTTGATGTATATGTGAGGTCTACAGATTGATGGGTGGAACCTTTTCATTTCTTTATAATCCCAAGTGAAGGAATCAAGGTGCTACCTTAAGACAATGATCAATTGTTCCTCTTGCTCTGTTGAAAGGAATGGACTAGTTTTTAGAGTTCTAGAGGGGATGATATCCATAATTTTGACATGGTATTGATCAGAACCAACATCGATTAATCCTTCTCATGTACTGTCTTCAATTTTTCCTAAAGTTTCCTATTTTAGTCCATCGATTTTCATGGAAGCAGGATATTCGTTATGTAGAAAATGATCAATTAGATTACCTTCATCCAACTTCATGCTTTCAATAGTGGTTTCTAGTGTACACATGGGGTAGGGTGATGATTGATAAAATTATTCATCTTTTACTTTTTACCCACATAGGAAAATCATGCTCAATAAGGGGTTGGTAAAGGCGGTATAGTACAAGTTGTTTTGTATGTTTCCCATGATTTTCATGTTCCAAGATCTACAACTGATATAGGCATCAACAATAGCTAAAATGGGTATCCTTATGATGAGAGGATACCCATTAAACTTGGTATTAGACTGGTGTTCAAGGAAATAATTGTGGTACTCTCAGGAGTTGATGGAAACCATAACATCCTGAATGACACCCTCAAGTGCTACTATGGATATGTTTGTAAGTTGCAACACTGTTGTGGTTTTCCTTAGGGCTCCCTGGAGGTTAATATTAAGCATGGTTTCCTTGGTCATAACATTAATTAAAAACCATATATCCATGAGTGTGTTGGGGAATACAATATTGTTTATGTGTAAATCCACTACTAAGCTACCAAGATCCAAATACTTTTTGGAAATAACCTTTTCAAGTATTAAATAGGCCAATTTCCCAATGACACTAATAATGGGGGAATCCTTCCTCTTCCTTCCTGACCTCTTGAAACAATATTCCTTGATGAATTTATTATATATGGGAACATCTTTTATGGCCTGCAGGAGAGGTATTTTGACACACAGGTTTTTCATTTTTCCCATAAGTTCAACCTCTTTTGGGGTATGTGGTTTGGGATGGACGAACCTTTCAAGATGGGGAGCTGTGTTAGATTGATGAGTAATTTCATCCTTCTCTTGTTTAAAATCTTTTGCTAGAGAAGGTGGGTGAGCATTAGGAAGTACCTTCTCGGACCTGAGGTTGATTTATTGGATTTCTATAACATAGGTAGGATAGGAAGTCTCTCCACTGTAGGCCTGCTAGGCCTACTTATTGTTTGGGTTTGGATTAGGTTGAGCAAGAATTTGGGGTTGCTTAGGTGTATTGTTTTGGGGTAGTTGTGGTTGGGGAGGAAGAGTCATTAGGGTGGGTGGTTGGGATGTTTGAGGTCTCAATCCTTGTGAAGGATTACCCCATTGAGGAGGTTGGTGCTGATATGGTTGGAAAGGGGGAATGGCAAGTTGACGAAGATAGCACCAAGGAGAATGTATGGACTATGGTGAGTTGTTTGGAGGATACCAAGATTGGAAAGGTGCATTATGACTTGAATTAAAATAAGGAGAATAGTGTATACCTTGTGTACCTTGTTGATATGACCTATGCCCTTATGGCCTCCTTTGGTTGATAGAGCAAAGTTGTTCCAGACATCCTTTTACTCCTTGATACACTACTTTTAGACATGGAAGAGATGAACACATGTCAACTGCATGATTTTCCTCTCACAAAAAGCATATTTCTATTACGTTCAATGGACACTCATTTCTGGGGTGCCTCTTAGTGCATCTAGGGAAAAATATGGTTAATTACCTTTCTGCATCATCTTGTTTTTTCTTAATTTGCATTGTTTCCATATGCAAGGAAAAAGTATGTAAAACTTCAATTTTAAAATTCTCTATCATACCTCCTATTAAATTCTCTATGGTTGAGGTAGAAGGTGAAGGACTTAGAAATCCTTTGTTGGATCTACCTGTTTTTCTTACATCCCTAGAGTGGTTTTTTAACATTGTCTTGATGTCCTCATAATTGAGCTGGTAATATCTCCATTAGACAACATGTTTAGGGTCTCCATTAAATCTTCCCTCACCCCATAGAGTAATACTAGCTTCATTAATTCTAGATCAAGGGTGCAATTATATCTCCTATAGCTCAGCTAAAATATTTCTTCTAAGTCCTCTAGGGACTCATCTAGTCCTTGAGTCATCTTGAAGATTTGTTCCTTCATTTCCCTCACTCTGAAATAATATCTGTACTTTTTGTTGAATTCTTGTTTTATCTGAGCCCAAATTGCGATGTTGGCTCCTTCCAAATGCATGAACCAGCACAAGGCTACATCCATAAGTATGGAATGATACACTTTAAGTTTCTTCTCACAAGAGGTGTAATCATATTTCCTGTAGACTACAAAAAATTCAAACATGAATGTGTTAGGGTCCTCAGAAGTCAATCCATGAAAGTGTGAAAGAGCAGTGGGGCTAAGGTTCTTCATTCTAGCTTCCCCATTTGTCTCATTGATAGGAAAGATTTAAATTTTCATGTTTCCAACCATCTTCCCAGTGGGTGATGGAGGTTCATATCCCCTTACAGGCTCCTCAAAAATATCTAGTTTCGCACCTAAAAGATCCTCAAAATCCTCTGTGGCCAGAGTAGGAGTTCAAAGTTACCAAAAAGTGAAGTTTGACTGCTTGCAAAAGTGGTGTTTTAGGAAAAAGAATCCCTGAGTTATCCCTAGCCCTACAAGGCATGAAATGAATATTTCTTTTCTTTTTGTGTATTTTTATAAGCAAAAATATTGATGCAAAAAACGTTTTTGTTGTTTTCAGGAAATGGAATGGAAAAAGAGAAACTTAGAGCACTAAAGAATACCTATTTCATCACCTCCTAAAAAATGGTGCCAAAAAGTGATGAGTCTCGTTATTACAACAAGAACATTGAAAATCGCAAGGCTACCAATTTTAATTTATCAATCTAGAGTTCATATAAAGTTAATTAGTGTTAGCGTTATATGCACAACAAGAAAGATTCTACTTAAGTTGTTCTGAATTGATGAATTGAATTGAGATATACAAAGACCACTTTGAAAAATCCAAAAAGGAAAACTACTTAGCTTAAATTTGCAAGAAAAGAGAAAACTGAAGCATAACTTGTTCTACTGCATGAAAAAAACACTAATATATTTGCATGAAAGGAAATGCTATAAAAGAGATCCTAATCTATCTTGAAGAAAGGTAAATAGAAAGAAAGTAACACTAAGTTAGTTGCATGAAATTAAATTCCATGAACGTAACTCTGATCTATATTTCAGGAAACAAATCTATGTTATTGCAAACAAGGGAAATTATATTCTACTTGAAAAACAATTAAATTCTCAAAAGTTCTCAAGTTAAACTACTTTCATTCTATTTAACACATAACCCAAACAATATACCCTAGTTGCAGGATTGAAGCTACAACGATGAAAGTAAGGTATCTGGAGGGTCTATCGTCTTCTCAACTTCATATTCAAGGATTAGAGGATGTTTTCGAGTAATGAGAAGAAAAAAGTAAGATTTCGAGGCAATTTTATACACGTTTTGAAGAATTTTGTGTACTGCTACAAGATGTGTAGTATACCTAGGGGGTCAATATGGGTACAAAGGGAGGTACCCAAGGTAATAATGTAATGTAAGGATTATAAATAAATTGGTCATAATTAATAAATAAAGTGATTAACCCACACTATGCACGGGACCAAAGTAGTTAGGGAATAAAGTGATGAGCACATAATATTGGATGTATGGTAATTAGAGACCCATGGTAATTAGCCATGACATTGTATGTATGAAGCCTATATAGATGCTAGAGACTATCCACTGAGAGATGTCAAGTATTATTTTGTGTTGACAAACATATGCCTTGTGGACTGTTCTCCTTTCTTAAGGAGTGATTGCATGGTGTTTCCCTACCTCAAGGGTTTCAATATTAATAAAGAAACATTTCTATTTTATATTCTTGGATCGCTCTTGGAATTTATTTGGCAGTAATTTTAATATTTTTACAAATCTCCTACAAGTGGGAATAATGTAATTTAAGGATGATAAATAAATGTGCTTATCACTTTATTCCCTAACTTCTTGTGGTCCCATATATAATGTGGGTTAACCACTTTATTTATTAATTATAGACCATTTGTTTATCATCCTTACATTACATTATTCCCTTGGGCACCTCCCTCTATACCCCATATTATCCCCCCTAGGTATACTACAATCGGTTCTACTTCAAGGTAGACATCCTCCACTATGTCTACACAACACCTCACAATTAGCAAACCTCAATTCAATTTTATTTGAAAACAAAGATTTACCTCAATCTGTTGTAAACTTTTCTTCCTCCAAGAACTTCCAGTATTTTTCTCTAACAGTTGTAAAGCTAAATTCTTTCCATGATCTGATACCACTTGATGCAGACTGAGTTACTGGGACAACCAATAACCCTAGGCTAACTCCACACACATCTCTATTTTCCTATCCAGTTCAACAATATTTATAAACCCTTAACATATGCAGTCCATACAAGAATATGAATTTTTTTTATAAGTTCCATGAGAGATATTTCTCTCACCTTCCACTTTTTTTCTCACCTCATTCGATGAATCCAATTGGATACATTTCAATTTAACAAATGGTGCAATGGGAAGGCCAAACGACCATTCAGAAACTAAACACGTAGTCCCAAAATTTTATGTGCAGGCACTATGAAATTATTTTGTAGCACTCATTAAAATCTCGTAGACCATGTGAAATGATTTCATAGTGCCCCTTAAAAAACTATATTGTTGTTCTAGGGAAGATGAAACATCTTGGCCTTGTTCCCAATCGAATCTCCACACACCAAACTTGCTACTCAAAACTACAAATGAATTATTTTACCTTTCTTCACCGGATTTGCAAATCATTACAAATTTTCCAATAAAAAATCAACCTAAGAGGGTTTTCAAAATATTCCAAAATAGGTTACTATATTTTTATTTTATTTTAATAGCATTCAAATAGTTGTAAATACCACCCATTTTCTTACCATAATACAAAAAACACTCCTTCACGAGGTTTTGGAAACATTTCAACAAGAATTCCAAAGATGCATGACTAAAGCAAACAAAAATTGAAGCTACAACATTCAAATATTTAATGTAAATTGATTCATCAAGTTATAGGCTTCAGTAATGACCAATATTCAAATGAAAAACCACACAAGAATACAAATTGCAGTAACAACAACTCATAAGCAGAAGAAAAAATTGATTTAAACACAAGGATTCGATTCAATCACAACCAATTAGCAAGCACACAACTTACCGTCCAAAATCTCCATTCATTTACACCACTCAAATATAGAAATACCTTCTGTTCACACAGATTGAAGGTGCAACTATCTATAAAATGCAAGACTACAGTTGGGTAGAGAAATAATGAATTCCTCCGTTCTCTCCCTCTCTCTTCTCTTCTCTCGGGATCTTATCCTCTTCTTCTCTTCTTCTCAAACACTCTTTTATTGTTTCCCAAAAGGAACAAACTATGAAAACCAACATTTTACAAAGGGTGAATCATTTCCCCTTCTCCACAAAAAAGGGGAAACCGATATATATTTTTACATTAAAAAATAACTTCTCCAACATATTTCTAAAAAATAAAAACTCACTTCCTAATGAAAATATTGAAAATTTATTACAAAAAATTTAAAATTTCCTCCCATATTTACCATGTGTCCATCCCATCACATTGGTAAGCCCCTTTCCATACTTTTTCAAAAAAAATATTCTTGACCTATGCACCTGTATCACTAGTAGTGACCCTAAACTTAGCCCTAAGGGATAGCCTAGTTGGTAGAGTCCCTATTGCTAAGTACCTCGCCTATCAGGATGTCACAAGGTCAAATCTCCTCGATGCCCTTACGGTTAGGCCTTGCTAGTTTGGTCAGTGGGTAGATCCCTACAGGTTGATCTACCTAGATTTTCCTGTGGATGTAGAGGCCACTCAATGTTTGTGAACCACCCTTAAAAAAAAGTAGTGAACCTAAAATTTAAACATGTCTAAATTCAAGCCTTAAAAATATGTTTGAAATGTCAGGCTTAGGATATTTTCATTATACCCTAGGCCTGCAAATATTTCAAAGCGAAGAAGGAATTTCGCTTTCCAAATCCAAGTATGCATGTGATCTTCTTCATTATTTTTACATGAAATATTGTAAACCAAGCCCTTTTCCCTTTTAGTTTGCAGTCAAAATTAATACCACCTACACTATGGCTGACGTTGATGCCACTTTGTATTATCAGTAAGCTAGTATCCTCTTATGTTTGACTCATAATCATCTTGATATTTCCTTTATTGTTGTTCTTTTTTCATGATATATGAAAAAAACACATGGATGACATTTGAAAACACAAAAAATGATGCTCTAATGTATTTGGGGTGTAATTTAGTTTCAAACACATTACGGTTCAAGGGGGAATCCTTCATTGGTTGGTTTCATTGATTCATATTTTGTTGGTGACCCTGATGATTATAAGTCTACTGTAGGTTATTCTTTTAGTATTGGTTCTGGATTTGTCACTTTGGCTTATAAAAAGCATCAGACTATTGCTCCTTCTTCAACAGAAGAAAAGTACCAAGCAACAATTAATGCAAGCCAAGAAGTATTGTGGCTTCAATAAATACTTTTAGGGTTTGGATCCTAATATCAACATCTGACCAGCCTTAGTGTGATAATCAGAGTGCCATCATTCTCTCCAAATATTTAATTTAGCATTAGTGTAGCAAACACGTTGAACTACAAATGCACTTCATCAGAAAGCTCATTCATAATTAAGTTACCAAAGTGTTATTTTTCCCTGTGAATGACTAAACTACAATCATTTTCACAAAGTCTCTTACTTAATCAAATGTTTCTAAATTTTGATCCATGTTAGTATTTCAAGAAGTTATCTCAAGGGGGGATAGGTTCTAATGCCTCCTTCCTTCTCCTATTGTGTCATATTTGTAAATCCTTCAATCAATCCCAAGTTGTTCTTAAGGACGGATGTTAAAATATTTAAAAACTTAGGGGTCAGTTAACTTCATCTTGGTCTAATGTGCGTATTAGGTAAAAGAGTATTTGTTAGTACCTTTCTCTAGTATGCATTATTTTTGTTGTCATTCAATGATCACAATATGTTCTAAACATAGAGTGTGCCAACGACTCATATTTTCCTCAATACTAATGGCTATTGATATATGGCTTAACACCTAATTGGTACAAGATATTTATTCAAATGCCATGGAGGGTCATGGCTAACACTAGATTATGAGAACACTCTTATGTAAAAAAAGATCATCTGCGTTAATAGAATTGCCTGAAGTGGCCACCTTTCTTGGGGTCGTGGACTATCTCCATCTTAAAGGACTTTAGTGATGTAAAAATACTAGAATCATGATCATTGATCTAGTTATATAAGTAGTTATTGAAGGTGTTTGTCCTATATGGAATTCCCTATTTTCCCAAACAACAATGGGTAAATATGTAATTAACATTGTAATTGTTTAAATGTTAAATTAAATGAATGCAATGGTTATTTCCATAAACAAAAATTAAAATGGAAAACAACGAGTAAATATGTAATTAGGAATGTATTTGTTTAAATGTTACATTAAATGAATGCAATGGTTATTTCCATAAACGACAATTAAAATAGATGACGCAGACCACATACATGTCAAAGAAAATATTCATATAATTGATGCCACCACTATAGATATATTTAAAATCCAAGTAAAAACAATATCCTATGCCCAAAATTAACAGCATTAGTTTAGAATTGTAATTTCACAACATCCTTCATAATTCTACCCCTAATGCTGAAAGAAAGATTGAGCCCAATCACACTTTACAACTCCAAAGAGTTTTATAACAGAATACAACTATTCTATCCATTACAACTTTATAATTGAAGTTCATTCTTATGCCCATTTTTAGGTGAACACGTGAATACTTAAAAACCATTATTCATTCTTTTAGTTACTCTTCTTCAAATTGAACATATGCATACTTAAAAGCCATGATTCATTCTTTTATGTACTCTTCCTTTTTATTAGGGAGGATGACTATGGAGAGAAACATTGTTATTTAGTTACGAAATTGCAATTGAATTAGTCAATTTTCACACTAACCTCTTTCTCTTAGGTGGCAAATTCTAAGTATAGCTTTACACACATCACAATGGTAAAATTGTAATGTTGCTTGCTATCACTTCTTTTTTATATTTTTGCTAGAAAATAACCTAAATTACCTTTGAAAGTTCACATATTGAAAAAGAAAATCATTATCAAATTGGAAATATATAAAAAATATGAAAATTATAATAAATATAATGGCAAAATTTGCTATATCTATTTTATATATAATGGTAAAATTTATTGTAACTCTTTTTTATATATAATATGAAAATATAAATTTATTTATATATAAAATAAATGACAACAAAATTTAAAGATTAAAATAATTTTTAATATACATATGTTTTTAATATATTCCACTCTTATTTGTTATTGAAATAACATACTTTTATTATAAAAACTTATAAATATATAAATATATATAATTTAAGTGTTTATAATATAAGTAAAATAAATAAATAAATATTAAGAAATAATAAATGATAACAAATTTTAAAATAAATTTCTAATATACACATGCTTCTTTTATATATTTCACTATTATATTTTATTGAAATATTACAATTTTACTATAATGGTTTATAAATATATAAAACTATATAATTTAAGTGTATGTGATATAAACAACAAAATTTAAAGATTAAAATATTTTCATTCATATATATATTTGTTTTATATATTATGGACATGTTATACTTTTACTATAATTGTTTATAGTAATCTTCGATTTATTTTAAATCTAGATCTACCAATTATAGAGACATGTCAAGTCCCTAGTTAAGATGAATCTAACATGGTACTATTACATTCTATAATAGATTTCCTCAAGTCTTCAAGCCTTTAAATAATAAATACCATGGACAAATATCACAAACCCTTGATACAAATATATAAATTTATATAATTTAAGTGTGTAGAATATAAATAAAAAATTAACACACACATACATATATTCATTGAAAAATAACAAATGCCAACAAAATTTAAAATATTTTTTTAATATAGATATGCTTCTTTTATATATTTAACTTTTATATTTTAATGAAATATTAAACTTTTAATCTAAGGGTTTATAAATATATAAATTTATTTAATTTAAATAGGTGTAGTCAAAATTATATAGGAAATAACTTTTATCATCGAATCCGATGATACAATTTGTGATGTCCCCTGGTAACTTTGTAAATATTCATTTACTATTGACTCCAGTTAAGAATTTTATTAATGGTGGGCTGAGAAGGTTGAAACTAAGTAAACATATTTGAACATATGTTTTAATATTTATTTTATTTTATTTTATGTTCTTTACATAATGATTATGTGTGAACCAAGGTTGGGAAGCAATGCAAGAGGAAGCTCATACCTAGGTAGTTAGAAAGTTATGGGGAGGTAGTTACCCACCCAAATTCCTCTATCAGAAGGAGAAATGTTTTTTTCAAGAGGAAGCCAAGAGGGTATTTAGAACCTAAGGCAAGAGGAAAAACAAAGAGATTGAAAAAGAAAAACTTGAATAGTGGATTGGAGAGTTGGTTGGCTAGTGAGATACCAGACTGATAATCAAGGCTAAGTCTGGTTGTGATCAGATAGCCTCAGAAGAAAATTCCGGTACTATCTCTTGTTCGAAAATTGTCTTGGGTATGTAGCGAGCTTGGGGGGAGATGCAGTAACAAAGACTGATCTCACAGTTGGGTGGAGCATTGTTGTTCCCAGTGGTTCGCAATTTAATACATTTTGTATGAGACTCAGATAAGTATTAATATCATATTTAGTGATTTTTGAATGATGACTTTTTTGTTAACTTGAAATCATTACAGAAAAGAAAAGTTATTAGTTTCATAACAGTGGCTAGAAGTAAGACTGTATGAGTTGAGCATGTTATTGTGAAACTGTAATTAACAGACTGTTAGGAGGAATGCGTTCTCCAAGGAATGAAGTAAGAATGCTCTGAGGGTAAGGTGAAATAATCCCTTGAGGTCAAGAGCTTGGACACAAATCCATGGTCAGATTTATCTCTAGTCGAACCAGGATAGATTTTAAGAGTCACAGGAAGAAGTTGTGGTTGTCAATCCATAACTAAATTTGTTACTAAACAAGAAATGGTAAATTAGTATTATAGAAAAGTGAGGCTACAACACTACGACTCTAGGTTTAACCTATTGTAGGTGTTTGCACATGATAGGGTTGATTAGATAAAAGGTGAAAGATAAAACCCTACAATTGACTTTCTGTAAGAAACAAACACATAAGGAAAAAAAGAAAAAAATAGAAAAAGGGTTGTGGGGGCCTGGGTTAGTTACTGAGAATGGCTAATCGAATAGCCACCTGGAACAACAGTCCTTGGTCCTCCTACAGGTTGATTCAAACCAGCCTCTGTAATTGACCACAAAATTTATTTATTCATGTAAACAAAATACATGATAGTCGAAGTATAGAACCTATACTTAATACAATTTAACAGATGTGAGCCAATATACATTGCAATATTTAATAAAGATTGTCAAATAACACAATACTCTCATGAGGGAATAATGGTGTTATTATCATTGCATCACTTCACAAGTTATTTACATAAACACTAAATTCTCGAACCAACCCGAAACTAAGAAATTTATTTAGCAAGCGAGAATAAACAAAATTATCCATAGGGTTTACACTTATTGTACCCAAAATTCTGAATAACGTATTTCTCAACTTTAAAGAAATAGAATAATGACCTTGCCGTTGCACAAACACTACTTGCCAAACCCTAACTATTACTAAATGGAGTATTTAACTTCAAAAATTCAAAACCTATAATATCATGTCCCATTCAGCATGGAAATCAAATATATTCGAGCGGAACCTGAGAAACAAAGTTGGAATGGCAATATAAATTAAAGAATCTATTGGGACTAAGTGCAAAAACCACAACTTAAAGTCCAGGAAGCCACCATACCTGCTTCACATTCGGAATGAGATTGCACAATTTAGAACATTTACACACTAGAAAGAAAGAAGTAAAGTAAATAGGACCAGGAAGCCACCATACCTGCTTCACATTCGGAATGATATTGCACAATTTAGAACATTTAACACACCAGAAAGAAAGAAGTAAATAGGACCACCGCCGCAACAAGTTATACCTCTTCTTGGAGCTTTGGTTGAGACCTTTCCATGAGGCTGAACCTACTAATTAGAAATTCATAATTTTAGTTAGAGATGGGAAAACCCTATAATAGAGCCATGTCGTAGGTATAAAGGAATATAAGGAATAAACAAAATGAAATTTTCTTGTAGGATTTTTAATTTTCACAAGGAATACTAGCAAGGTTTGGTGTCCTGAAAGGAATTGAACCTTGAGATATGTAATTGCAGTGGCATTATGAATTGAAGAGTTCTAGATTAGCATGAAAGGAAGAAAATGTGATGCTCAAGGGAAGGAGATAGTAGTGAGTCACATGTAGAAAGAGAGTCAATCGGGAAGGAGGTCAATACAACAACCCAAAGCCTTAAGGTTTTTCCATAGAAGAAAAAACCATATACTAAAAGGAGCGATGAAAAAATAACAAAAGTAGTCCAAGCGTCGAAGGGTTTTTCCTCTTTATTTGATCCAAGTTAACAACGGTCGTCCAATTGGAACCTTGGGGATCGATGGTCATGAGTGTGTCATTTGTCACCCTAGTGATAAGGTAGGTGGCTGGCGACCGTATAACTTGTTCAAGAAGGTTCCTCTGGTTAATTCGAGTCACAACAAACCTTGTGAATTAATAAGCTAAGGTTACATTAATTAAAATTTATCAATATCCAAGGTAAGGATGGAAACCTAGAGACTCAATGCCAGGGATTAGGTGGTGTCCCAACACTCTCACACCTTGTAAGAAGATTGACATAGAATTAGGGTGTTATCATAATCTTGTAACACAATGCAAAGATGCATATAGTCATTTAAAGTCAACAATTATTATTAAAGTACATAAGAACATATTTCTTTGATGATGAGTCATTATGATTCTATATATACAAAAAAAAAATATGTGCATTTTGTACATGTTCAACTTATGGGGATAAAACAAATGGTATCAGAGCCAGGTTCCAACATTGTGGCCTCTTTGGGTATTAAGGAATTATCAAAACAAAATATGTGCTAACAAAGAGTCGACAATAAACATCATGAGGAGAGTTGGACATACACAACCAGTAAGGCCAACAGTTTAAGCTGGCCCGGTACCCATAATGGAAGCTAACCCAGAAATGTAGGTCCAGTTAGGTGAAGAATCAAGAAACATTAATGCTGCAATATTTGAAACAGTTCAACAACTAAAAGAGGAAATGGAAAGACTGCGAGTGGATAATGCGATATTGATGCAAGAACAAGAGTGAAGCATGAAAAGTCTTTCAGATAGGAAAAATCATAGACAACCTAATCTTATCCCTGACCACGAAAATAGAGCAGAGGCACATGTAAAACAAGAAGATAACCAAGAAACTGAAAGAGGTCAAGAAAATAATGAAGAGGAGTCTGGTAATATTTCTGGGCATAAGGAAGCTAAAAGACAGAAAGTGGAATTGCAAGGGGAGTTTAAGAAGATTAAACCATCGACATTTTATGGTGAGAAGGAAGAGGTTATTAAAGCCTTGCTTATCAATATGAATAAATACTTCCAAATCTATGAATATGATCATAACTTAAAAGATCGTTTGGAAATTCATCAACTACAAGGAAGAGCCACCTTATGGTGGGAGGAGGTGAAGACAATACAAAAAATTGATGAGCAGGAGGTAACTTGGGAAGACTTTCAAAGACATATTCTAGGTAAATATTTAACCGAACAATTTTATGATGAGAAGGAAAGAGAGTTTCATGATATTAGGTTCGAACAACTTACTATGAATGAGTTTATAATGAAATTAACCTTGTTACTATCATATTTTCTATACATATATGAAGAAAAATCAGAAGTTCAGTGGTTTATCAGTAGCTTACCTACATTCATGAAGGAACAATTGGAATTTGACAACCCCAAAACCATGGATGAAGTTATCAAAAAAGTGTGAATATGTTATCAATAGATGAAATCAAAAGGAGATAATAGTAAGAAGTGGGTCAAAAATAAAGGGAAAAAATAATTATATAACACTAAAGGATTTAAATCCACAAATTTCAAGGGGTCTTATAAAAATATGCAAGGCAAGAACTCGAGAAAGATTCAGCAAAAATCTAAGCCCCATAATGAATTAAAGGTGACCAAAAAATCAAACAAATAGGGAGTTGAACTAGTAGCAAGACCCCCTTTGCAGTGTTGGGGGTGTGGGGAAACACATTATGTTAAAAATTGTCCCTACCGAAAAGGAGTAGAACCAATAGCCCAAATTCAAGAAGCATCAATTGTGGGAGATGTGGCAAGAGGTATGCCTAGAATTAACGCTGCATTGGAAGATCACTATGTAAAATATCAAGCAACCATGATAGAATTTGAAGGTAAAATTTTTAACCATGTTGTGTTCATTTTAATTGATCCAGGGGCTAGCTTGAGTTATATTAGCCCTAGGGTAGTGGATAAATGTCATTTGCAATCAGTCAAATTAAAAACCGCTAGATGGTACAACTGGCCATGGGAGCTAAGCACAGGGTGACGAATAAAATAAATAATTGTTCTCTAGTATTGGAATAGTAGTTAATAACTAAAAATCTAAATATACTACCTCTTGGATAATATGATGTTCTAAAAGGTAGGACTGGTCGGAAAAACATTGGTCCCTCATTAATTGTATAGACAAAACAATCAACTATTCAAATGAGGAAGAGTAAGGAAATAAGTACACGGGGTGAAAATTCCTGGGAGGTTAAGAGCCATTACGACATCACACCTAGCAAAATGTATCAGGAAGGGGTGCGAAGTCTATGCAATGCAAGTGGGGTATACCGACTCTAAAGAAAAAATTGCCACCCTAGAGAATCTACCCATTGTGTAAGAATTTGATGATGGTTTTCCTGAGGACATACTTGGACTACCTCCCAAGAGGGATATATATTTTACCATTTAACTTGTTCCTAGAGTTTGTCCCCTATCCCAACCACCATATCAGATGAGTTTTCTATAATTGACTGAACTAAAAATATAATTGTTGGAATTATTAGATAAGGAATACATTCACCCAAGTGTGTCACCTTGGGGAGCTCCAGTACTTCGTCAAAAAGAAAGACAAAACTTTGAGGTTGTGTTTTAATTATAGACAATTAAATAAGTTAACAGTAAAAAAAAAATACCACTTACCCTGCATTGATGATTTGTTCGATCAAGTAAATGGGGAAACCGTATTATCAAAGATTGACTTGCAATCTGGTTATAACCAGATAATAATTAAGGAAAATGATATATGTAAAACAACTTTCAAAACTCGCTATGGACATTACGAATTCATGGTATTACGCTTTGGATTAACGGATGCTCCAATAAAATTCACGTGTCTAATGAATAGTGTATCCCACCAGTACTTAGAAAAGTTTGTGCTAATTTTTATAGATGATATTCTTATCTATTCCAGGAATATGGAAGAACATAAAAGGCATCTCCGCATTGTTTTACAAACTTTGAGGGAGCATCGACTATGCAAAATATAGTAAATGTGAATTTTTAAAGGAACAAATTCAACATTTAGGACATGTTATCACCAAGGATGGGATAGTCGTGGACCTAGAAAAGATAAATACTATAATGGAGTGGCCTGTACCAAAAAATGTGGTTGATATAAGGTCATTTATGGGTTTTCCCAGTTATTATATGTGATATATCAAAGGATTTAAGAAAGTATCCCATCCCATAACCTCACTGCAAAAGAAGGGAAAGACATTTAAGTGTACTTTGGAGTGCCAGAATAATTTGATCACTTAAAACACTTGCTAACCATTGCTCCTATCTTAAGAATTACTAATCCAAAAAAAAAAAAAAAAAATTACTATTTGTATGGATGCATATAAGGAGGGCGTGGGTGGAGTATTAATGCAGGAGGGAAAGGCTATATCTGATGAATCTCAAAAATTGAAAGAACATGATAAAAATAATCAACGTATGATTTAGAATTGACAGTTGTAATTCATGCCTTAAAAATATGGCAACATTATTTTCTTGGGAAAATATTTTTATTACTAACAGATCACAGTAGTCTGAACAATTATTTCAAGAAAACTACCTTAAATTCTCGGCAGGCTCACCGGGTTGCATTTCTAAGTGATTTTTGATTTGAAATAAAACATCTAAAGGATAGAGAGAATCGAGTATTTGATACCTTCAACAGGAAAGTGAATTGTGTTTATGAAATTGCATTCACGAAAGTGGAGACTGGTTTTAAAAATAATATTAGAGAGGCAGCCTAAAGAGACTATGAGTACCAATTCCTGTGGCAACAAGCAAAAGATGAGAACTCTAATGAACTATAATTATGATATGTAATAAATTCAGAAATTGTGTTACTCTATCGCAGTAGGGTGTATGTACCAAATCAAATAAGCCTCAAATAATTGATCTTAGATGAATATCATAATAGCCCTTATGCTTCTCATCCAAGATATCATAAGATAATCATTTCCTTAAGGAAGGATTATTTCTAGCCTGGAATGGATAAAGAGGTGGCCGATTATTTATTTAAGTGTTTGGAATGCCAAGAAGTGAATATTGAAGATCAGGATCACATCGGGTTGCCTCATCCCTTACCTATCCATAGGTGGAAATGGGAGACTATCACACTTGATTTCAATACTGACCTACCTTAGACCAGGAAAAAAAAGTGACTTAATAATGGTGGTAGTAGACAAATTGATCAAGTCTGTACATTTTATTCCAGTACAATCAACTTATAAAATAATTCAAATTTCCATTATATTTATGAAAGAAAATTTTAGGTTGCACGGAATACCAAAAGTGGTAATCTCTGATAGAGATGTTAAGTTTACATATGCATTTTGGAAAGCTTTATTTGGCGGATTGGGTACTCAAATACTATTTAGTACTGCATATCACCCTTAGACAGACATGTTAAGAATGTATGTGATGCGAAAAATGGCTAAGTGGGAGGATTACATCCACTTGGTAGAGTTCAATTACAATAATAGTTATCGCACATCCCTAAAGATGAGTCCATTTGAAGTATTGTATAGGCATAAGTGTAGAGCACCTATTAACTAGAGTGGTCTAGAAGACAAATTGATATTAGGACCTAAAATGCTAAGAGAGATGGAGGAAATGATAAATACAATAAGGATGAATTTGAAAGCTACCCAAGATAGAGAGAAAATGTATGGTGACAAAAAGTGGAGCTATCAAGAGTTTCAATTAGGTGACCACATGTATGTGAGGGAAAAAGCTAAGAATATTACCTTGCAGTGGGGAGGTTGTGCCAAGTTGGCTCCCCGATTTTGTGGTCCCTTTAATATTTTGGCCCGATTTGGGACAATGGCTTATTAACTACATTTACATACCCACATCCAGATTCATAATGTTTTTCATGTCTCCTTATTAAAAAAATACATTTATGATCCTAGACACACTATTAATTGTCAGAGTATCGAGGTAATTAATTTATGAAATGTGTATCTGTGTATAGAACCTCTACTTAATAAGAGTTAACACACAAAAGCCGAAATCCATTGCAATATTTAACAAAGATTGTCAAATAACACAGTAATCTCATGAGGGAATAATGTTGTTATAATCATTACATCACTCCATAAATTATTAACATAACCACTGAATTATCGGAGTAGACAAAAATTGTATATAGATAGAAATTTTTATAGCAAGTGAGAATAAACCAAATTACCCATAGGGTTTACACCTATTCTACTAGGAATTCTGAATAACATATTACTCAACATTAAAGAAATAGACTAACCACCTTTCCTTTGCACAAAAATGACTTTCCAAACCCTAACTACTACTAAATGGAGTATTTAAATTCAAATACAAAACCTATATCATGTGCCATTCAGCATGGAAATCAAATATAGTTCAAGGAGAACTTGAGCAGCAGAGTTGGCATGCCAATATAAATTAAATAATCTGTTGGGACTGAGCGTAGAAACCACCATTGAAAGTACAGGAAACCACCATACCTTCTTCAAATTCGAAATGAGATTGCACAATTTAGAAAATTTAACACACCCGAAGGAATGCAATCATGTAAATAGGACCATCGCCGCAACAAGTTATACCTCTTCTAGGAACTTTGGTTGAGAACTTTCCAAGAGGCAAAACCTATTAATCTGAGATGCAGAATGTTAGATAGAGAAGGGAAAACCCTGTAATAGAGACATGTCGTAGGGAGAAAGGAGAATATGGAATGAACCAAATGACATTACCTTGTAGGTTGTTTAATTTGCACAAGGAATACCGACAACATTTCGCAGCCTGATAGGAAGTGAACTTGGAGAAATTTCATTGCAGTAGTGTTATGAACCGAAGAGCTTCAGGGTAGCATGAAAGGAGTAAAATATGATGCTTAGGTGAAGGAGGTAGTAGTGAGTCACCTATAAAAATATATCTAGTCGAGAACAAGGTCAATACAGTAACCCTAAATCTTAGGGTTTTTCCACAAAAGTAGAAACCAGATACTAGGAAGGAGTGATGAAAAAATGACGATAGGAATCCAAGCACTGAAGGATTTTTTCTCTTCATTTGGTCCAAGTTATCACAGACTATTCGATTGGAATCCTGGGGATCAACGGTCATGAGTGTGTCATTTGTCACCCCAGTGATAAGGCAGGTGGCTCACGACTGTATAACTTGTTCGAGAAGGTTCCTCTAGTTAACTCCAATCACAACAAACCTTGTAGGTTAATGAGACAAGGTTACATTAATTAAAATTTATCAATATCCAAGATAAGGATGGTAACCCGAGGACTCAATGCAAGGGGTTAGGTGGTGTCCCAACACTTTGACATCTTGTAAGAATATTGGCATAGAATTAGGGTGTTATCATAATCTTGTAACACAATGCAAAGATGCATATATTCATTTAAAGTCAACAATTATTAAAGTAAAAAAGAAGATATTTCTTTTATGATGAGTCATTATGATTATGTATATACAATTTTTTTTATGTGCATTTTATGTGTTCAACTTAAGGGGAGATTACACAATTTTAAGAAAGAATGCGAGTTTTTGTTGCTTAAAATATATATTTGAATGCATAATTGAATTCAACACCAAAACCCCTAGGGAACTAGAATTTTATAGATTAAAGAACTTAAACTCAAGTTTTTAAAAAGCTCTAGTGGATTTTTGTTAAAATTAACCAGAAAAATGTCAAGAAAAAATATTTTAGTCTATAAGTTAGAATACACCATTATGTATGATATAAATAATAAATTAGCATATATATTCAAAAATAATAAATCACAACAAATTTAATATATATAAATTTATATAATTTAAGTGTGTATGTATAAATTAAAAGACATAGAAAGAATAAAATTTAAAGATTAAAATATATATTTTTTAATTTACATATATTTTCTATATATATTTAATTTTCATATTTGATTGAAATATTACACTTTTATTATAATGGCTTATAATTATGTAAATTTAAATAATTTAAGTGTTTATGGTATAAAAAAAGTATACACACATTTAAAGATAATATATAAAAACAATATTAAAATATTAAAATATTTTTTAATTTACATATATTTATTTTATATATAACTTTTATATTTTATTGAAATATTACACTTCTATTATAACGCTTTATAAATAGTTTAATTATAAATACATAAATTTATATAATTTAAGTGTGTATGGTATAAATAAAATATTAACATATGGAAATTTTGAAGATAAAGATAAACAAACAGAAATAAAAAATATTACTAAAAAAAAGTAACGTCTTATGTAAATTAACAATATGATTCCGAGAAACTTCCCAAAGATAACTTAACCCGTATTGATCTCTACCTCATTCTTAAAATTGACATTCAGAAACAACATATTGTTAGTGCAGGAAACCTAAATATTTTTTTAAAGCGAGTAAGTTTTAGCATTCATGATTATATTTTTAATTTTTTTATTACTCACCTCTTTGAATTTACTTTGATTTCATAATGAATTTGAAATGAATTTCATTAGAATCTTTAAGGAATTTCTTGAAATTATTAGTGTTAATGTCACTTACAATTTGCGAACCTCATCGAATAAATTTTTCCAGGAATAAATTTCACAAACTTCAAATTTAATCAATTTTGTTCACCAAACCCAGTGACTTAGCCAATAACAACCTTGAATCTATAATAATTTCTTAACAAGACGCCTAAATTGAACATCATTTTTTTTCACGTGTTCAAATATTTTATTAAAAATATCATAAGTTTCTTTATAACTTTAAATTATAATATTTTAGTAATGAATAATACCATGTGTTTCCTCCTAAGAGTTCACACGTTCAAATCAAGAGGGGTGTAGAGTATGTATGCATTCATAGACTTTAGTAGTCAAATCTTTGCCTGGAGGTGGGTCCATTGTCCCACAAACAAGGAGATAACATAACCAATTTGGTGTCTATCTTGAAAGTGACAATAAGATGGATTATTATTACTAAAAATAAGATACATTTTTTTATATAGTTTTTTAATTTAAATAAATAAATAATTATTTTTATTTGTTTGTTAGGTAACATGAGTCTTGAAATGATTGGAATGTCTTTGTGACTTGAGTGGCTGTGACAATAGTTGTGACAAAGGGGCATATAAGTTGTCAAAATCACCAAGGGATCACATCCTACTTGGGCCACACCAACCCTAAACATGGCTGGATATTTTCCCATGGAATTTCGAGCCATCTCCTTTTCACCATAAAATGCTTCAATAAAACACCTTGTCACCATCTATTCTTCCCCTCATGAGAAAAATAAATCACAAAATCACAAAATTTATCAGACATTCACAGATGACAAATGAAAAATCACCCGCTTATGTTTTAAACTGAAGGGGCCAAATAGTTTTCTACGTTACAATTATTTAACATGATTTATTCAAACAAACCACCCACTTATGTGGCAAATGAAATCCATCAAAGAGTCTACTACGTTGCTATATTTATATGATTTATTCAATTTGGGAGAATGAAGGAGATTCACCCTTGGTGTGGTTCTTGGAGAATGTTGGTGAGATATTAATAAGTTAATAATTTTATTTTTTATTCATGTAAATAATACAAAAATTAAAAATGAAAATTGCTTAATATGATCATGATGATAATGATTATGAATGTCCATTAAGATCAATATGGTTTGTTGGGTCTTAAGAAAATAAGAGTTTAATTGAGATTCTTTAATATTTTGTTTCTAAGATCACAAGGAAGGAGATGGGTGTTCATATACCAACACAATTTTGTAGACTTGACAAACCGAAATGTTGTTAGTGTGGCAAAGATTTTAAATATTAGAACATATGTGAGTAAGAGTTAGGCAATACATGAGAAAAACAAAATCATCCTCAACCCTCTTAGTATCATAAAGATGACACGTTGCTTCATCCCAAAGTGTTTGGGGATAGACCAATAGCCGGTTTCATTTTGAAACTCATGAGAATTAGTTATTATCTTGGCAATGTTCATTTTCATCTTAGCACTGGGAAATATAGAAAGATAATTTTGGTTTTCGAGATTGGGGTTGATCATCTCTTCGTAATACGTTTGCTTCCTTTTTCTCTATAACTACTTATCATCCCACAACATATCCTTAAATTTGGAAGTAATAATATTTTTAATATTATCCTTATTCTTCAATATGATCTCCTCCTTTACCTCCTAATGGTCTAGCCACGATTGGGCATCCATACTCCAGCCTCACTTGAGTTAAAGATGGGGGTTTTGACTTGAGTTAGAAGAAAATTTAGGATACCTCTTGGCTTACATGTTTAATAACTTCTTCGTGTACATTAGATACCTAACCGTATCCATTCTTTCAATGGGATAAAGGCTAGATTCAATCAAGAATATAGGGTAGGGAGTATTACCTTTAATCCTGAATTGTAGGTTATAAATTTCTTTTGGATCAATGCAATCTTCCTCTACAATTCTCTAGATATATTGCAACCTCAAACCTAACATCCATATAAAATAACAAGGGTGATGAGAGTCTCAAAGAGGATTTGGTTTTTTTACTCCATGCCCAAAGATTTGTCGACTTACAATTGTTTTCAAGCCATTAATAAGTTGTATAGCCTCCAACGATCCTTTTCTCAATGTTATAATTCCAATTGCGTTGATGATGAATTTTGATTCCAAAATATTTGTTTGAAGAAAATTTCTCCAAGTAGTATTATCATAAATGAAATTTTCTTAGTTGATATTTTTGGATTTAATTATCATGACTCTAGTCTTGTTAGTATTAACAATCATACCCTTCTTGGAGCACTAATCTTGGAGGATTATAGGTTTTTTTTCGAGATCATCATGGCTCCTAGCTAAAAGAATAATATCATCAAAATATAGGAGAAGAGTAATCACCATACAGGTAAGCCCAAGGCCATAATATCCTATAGATTTCAAAAACTATTGTAGATTATAAATGTAAATTCCAAAAAGGGTAGGGGATAAGGGACATCCTTGCTTAACTTTGATATTGCATGAAATTTCTTCTGACCAACCCTCAGTTGCCTTAATCTTGACGATAACATTCTCATATAGCCTAGTCACAACAACCCTCATCTCGCGAGGAACCATTATCTCTTCTATCATGTTCCATAGATTATCCTTAAGAACGGTGTCAAAAGATTTTTTAAAGTTAACAAAAGAGTGAAAGAGATCAGTATTATTATTGTGGCATTCATTAACAATGATCCTAAGGGTAACATGATGGTTTATAGTTGAGCGGTGTCTCTTAAATCCAACTTTCCCTTTAGCTCTTTTACCATGTCTTTCAAGCCAAGGATTAATCTTCTTTTCCAAAATGAGTCCATACAACTTAGAAAAAGTGTGGCCAACCATAACGGTCCTATATTTAGAGGGAGTGTTTTTGTCCCCACTTTTAAAGATAGAAATAATAAAGCTTTGAGTCCATGGCTTAGGGAAGCCTTGTTTTATTGCTAGATTGAGAAGTTTGTGTATATGAGGGATGCGGATAGGAATTCTCATGCTAAGAATTTTATCTAGTTAACCTTCAATATCCTAAGATTTCCCTTTAGAGAGTTTCTTAATATTGAACTCAAGATGGTGCCCATGACATTAAGGGAATCATAAAGATTCTTAGGCTAGATATCCTAGTTCTTTAAGGAGATCAAATTATTTTCTTTCATTTTACAAACAATAATTTTCCTCCAAAACTATTTGGGTTTAACTTTAGAAAAATGAAAAATATTCTCTTTCCTTCGATTTATATAAAAAAAATCTTGCTTTTAAACAAATATTTGAACATACTTATTTTTTCAAGTTTTACTTATTATACATAATGATCAAATAATTTAATTTAATGTAGTTTAAATAAATATTGTTTAATTTAATTTAATATATATATATATATATATATATATATATATATATATATATATAATAACTTAATTGTTAATTATTTATTTATATATAATGCAAGATAAACATTGCTTTAAAAATGAAATATTTGAAATGATAAGAATATTTTATTTTTTCCAACAAAATATATTTATGAAGTTCATTCTAATCAAAAGCTTTCTCAGTGAAACTTATAAATATTTGCTTTGAAATTCATCAAGTGTAGACTTGTTGGCTTAAGCGGGGTTTATTCTCCAAAATAATCTTATGTTCGAACCTCATGGGGAGGGGTTGAGGATTAAAGCCACTTTTGGGGAATTAAACTATCCCAATGGGCATCCAAGATTGATTAAGTTTTACACAATCTTGATGATAGCATCTATCCTAAGCGGCATCCAAGATCAATTGAGCTTGCCCAACTTTGATGATAGCATCTATCTCAAGGGGCATCCAAGATCAATTAGTTTTACACAAAGGGCATCCAAGCTTGATTAAATTTATAGAATCCCAAAGGGCATCCAAGTTTGATTATGTTTTTCAAAAACTTGATGATAGCCTCTATCCCAAGGAGCATCCAAAATCAATTGAGCTTGCATAATCTTGATGATAGCATCTCGGTATGAATACATTGTTCTTTAATCCAATAGATGAGTTGTTCTTGCCTAAACTCAACCTAATTACAACACACACACACACTTATCCCATTACCAAAATAATTTAGTTGCATCAAATACTAATTTTCACAATCTTAATGATAACATCTATCCAAAAAGACATCCAAAATCAATTGAACTCCAAAAAAATCCTGATCATTGACTATCCCAAAAGACATCCAATCTTCATCAAATTCTACAAATTCTTATAATAACATCTCACTATGAAAAACTGATCCCAAAACTCAACCTAATTACAAAATATATATATTTCGCATTTACCATAATAATATAACGGCATGAAATGCAAATATTTTCGTTAGAAAAAGGTCCAATATCAAACGATGGCTAATGGAAGTTCGTAGATATAGCTGAACCTCGAAACATTGGGACCGAGCACGATGGGCTGCTAATGCAAATCAAAGGCCCTTCGAAGAAATGCTTTAAGTATAAAAATATTTAAGAAAAATAAAATATATTTTATTAAAAGTTATTTAAAAAAATATTCTAAATAAAATATATGAATATTAATTAATAATAATTATTTCCTCTGTATTAATTAGATTCATTTTTAGTCAAGATAAATTATACTCATCCCCATTACTAGCTTATATTCATCTTAAACTCCAAAATTAAATTATATTTATTAGTCCTTGTCCACGAAAAAAAGGGACTATAGCAATTGGTAGATAGTTGACCGTTAATTAATTTGTTCTTTGACCAATAATTTCAGCGCCTTACGAAATTTTAGTGCCAATTTGCCATTATTCATATTTTAACCAAAGTTTCCAATTCGACCTCTTATTGCAAACTCCACATGTCCCCAAACAACTTTACACATCCAAAAAAATTTATCCAAAGTGTGAAAAGTAGGTACTCCTCATTATCAAATGAGGATTTTTCTATGAAAAGTTTAGACCATATTTTCTAAATCTACTTTAAATCATTCATGCATATTCTCACTCTTATCCAAAGTTTAATAAATTTCATGGAACACGGACACTTGTTGCACTTCCCATTATTTATCATCCATGCATCTTAGTGATAGTGATGTTTCACGCTATTTTTTTTATATCACATTGCCCTCTTTATTAGAAATAATTCATTCCTCTCATTCTTCTTCCTCTGTGAATTCATTCACATAAACAAATTAATTCATTCACACAGAGAATACTGTTGCGATAGCTGACGAGGAGTTGCCACATAAAAGATGGCTAATGGCTAAAGGGTGAATGAAATAGCTAGCCAAAATCTGTAGCAGAAGCTGCTACAGAAAAGTTGGGCATAGGCTACAATCTTGCAGAAAGGTGAATGAAATAGCTAGCCGGAAGTTGTAGTAGAAGCTGCCACAAAAAAGCTGGGCATAGGCTACAATCTCTAACCAGAAGCGCAAGGCCGCAATCTTGCAAAACGAAATATCTATGATAGTTGCCACAAAAAAGCTGGATAAAGGTTGCAATCTTGCAGAAAGTAATAGCTACATGAAGTTGCCACAAAAAAGTTAGACAGAAGCTATAATCTTATAGGAAAAAGTGGCTAGAATTTCTGGGTAATTTGACAAACTTGAGAATTTTGTTTTAAATAAATTTTATACTTCTACATAAAATTATTTTTTTACAATAATATCGAATTTTCATGAAAATTTGATGTAGAGATTTCTAGATTTGAGATTAGTTATTTTGTTTATATTTTCAGTTTGATAAACTTTCTAGGAATCCAATAACACTGAAATCAGCCCTTGTTTTAGATGTGTTCAGTTGAAGCTTGCAGAAAACAATCACAGAATTAATGATGGGGAGAGGGATTTGGGATATTGCAGCTTTGATAAAACATATTTTTCAATAGTGCATGGAGATTCCAATAAGTTTAGGTTTGGATGGGCCTAGTTTGGCTTTCGTTAAAACATATTTTGCAATAGTGCGTGGAGATTCTGATAAGTTTGGTTTTGGATGGGCCTAGTTTTAGATGTCTAGGAACACTTGGCTTTCAATAAACAATGCTGAGAAAAAAAATAATGGCAGATGGAATTGCATTTAGAATTCTCTAGTTTCAAAATGTTTTCCTTACCTTGGAGGCATCTTTTCTAGTTGCTGCAACACTTGAAGAGATTGAAGCCTCTAGAATTTCCCAGGCCTCTCGAATTTTCGGGTTCCTTTATCTTGAATCTTCAGGTTCATAATGAACCATAGATAGATTAGAGCCAACAAAATCTCATCCAAACCAAACCAAGGCCTTGCATCCAGAGACTTATTTTTCACAAAGTCCTAATTATTCATTATGCATTTCACTGTTGTGTATATAAATGAGAGTCCATGTGATAGTTGTACCACCTTGATCACTATAAGGGGAATGAGCCTATACTCGCAGAGTCCCAGGCCCAACAGAATTGTTTTTTTTCTTTGCAAATCTTTGCCCCCATTATCTATGCAATGGTCATATGCTTTCCTTCACTTATTTCCATTGCAACAATGGCCTTCATGGGCATGGACCATCATGGGAACTTAATGTTCTATATCCCTAGGACTCTTACCTCCATGAATATGCTACAGGACGATGATATTCATAATCTATATCCTTGGGACTCTTACCTCCATGAATAAGTTACATAATGATGATACTCATAATTTGCTACATGAAAATGATACCCAGAAGGCTTGCTACTCCTGGTCCCAACAGAGTTGTTGTTGTGCAAATCCTATGCTTTCCTTTCATGCTTTCCACTACCACAATGATCATTCCCAAAATGGAATCTAAACATGCCAGTCTAAATTTCCAAGGTAAGGAATTAGGCAACATTAGCCTGCACCAAAATATTTAAAATATTGTTTATCTACAAGACATACCCAACTTTCTTTTTAATTCTCTTTTCCTTTTCCAGAAGATGAAGTGAACGGCAGGAAACTCTACAACGCAAAGATGACTGGGATTGTCAAGGCTTTATCCCAGGAAAGCCAGAGCAAGCAAAAAGCAGGAACTCCACTACACTCATAGACAAAGATGAGCATGGATAATCTATTCCAAATCAAGCAAAAATTATTTGAATCTGCAGGGCTTAATTTGGCTCAGAACCAGACAGAGTCTAATTTGGCTCAAAACCATGCAGAGTCTTTGATAATCTATTCCAAATCAAGCCAAAATTATTCGAATCCGTAGAGCTTAATTTGGCTTACCATAAATACAAGCTCAATAGCAAAAAAAATCCAGAAATTGATTATATCAAACATATCTTCAAAGTGTCAGGTAGAGCACGATAGCACACTGTGGCTAAAGTGGGCATATCCGAGTTATGGCCAATATATTCACACATGTCATGTCCAATATATTCACACATCGCATTGACAGGAGTGGTAGCTCAATAAATAGAGGCATGGTTTCATTTTCTATTTTTCACAGAACGCGTGGTTTATTTTTCTTTTTTCGCTAACTGTGTACTTATATTTTAGTTTTAGAAACACTAGTACATCTGCATAATCAAGGCGAGGCATGTCTTATTATTCTCTATTATTTTATTTGAGCAATGGAAGTATTCATTTAGTTTTGTATATCCAAGTATCTTTATATTTGAAATAGCTGGATTGCATTTAACACTAACACATTTTAATGATTGTTATGAATAATTCCCATTTGGATGGAGACTTCAGTATTTGAGCAATGGAAATATTTAATTAGTTTTATATATCCAAGTATCTTTATATTTGACATAGCTAGATTGCATTTAACACTAACACATTTTAATGACTTGTTATGAATAATTCTCGCTTGGATGAAGACTTCAGACTGACTAGTCTGGGGCTGGTGTATGCGCGTTAAAGAACCGGGTGGGTAGCTGGCTACAGAGGAGTTGGCGAGCGAATCACTCCTTCCAGTCACTTCATTAGGTTTATTCATTGCCTGTCCCTCGATTCTTAGTCAGTTTTCCCAATCCACTTTAAGACTTATTGATAGGTAATTTAGCACTATATTGAAGACTTACTCTTTGCCCTTATCGTAGAAGGATCCCCCAAGTTTGATTGATTGACTCTCAACATAGAGAGGCCACGGGCGGTCTAGAAGATGACAACCAACTGATTGAATGGACTTAAGGTACCACTCACTATACTGAGCGTCCATTTTGAGAAGGAATTAATCTTTCAACCTACTTGATGAATCATTGATAGACCCACTGCTATCACCTGAATTGTAAGGCCTCCGAGAGATGAACGACGGGCGCAAGGCGGGCGCGGAGTAAACGACGAAGGCATGTGTGACAATGCGCGCGGTTGTGGAGTGCGCTCGCCCACTTATAAGGCGGACAGGCAGCTCGCCTTATGAACGAGCCGACGAAGGTATGCATAGAGCGTTGGGGTAATCCGACGGAGTTTTGCATGATCGTTGGGCGTTACAACTATGGAAATGAAGGTCGGCTGCGTGGAGGGATGACACACCAAGTGAACGTATAAAAGCTTGAGGCGCAGGTTCATTTGGGACAACAACTAACATTCGCTCATACACTCTCGCATAAGGACAAGGGGAAAAGGTGCATAGTCTTGGAAGGATATGCGCATATCTCATGCGCATAAGAATTAAGGACTTCGCAAGTTTGTCTTATGTGAACGGTTGGCAAGTGTGCCACGGTTTGAGGAGGTTCTGGTGTGCAATTTTATGCAGGATTTGGTAGGAAGGTTGAGTGGCTCGGGTGAGCACTCCTTCTTATGCAAAGGTGCATAAAATGATGTAAAAGGTTGTTCTATGCCTTGTTGTAAAATTATTCTAAGTATTGGCTTGGAGTTTGCCAAGCATTACTTGTGTTGTAATATTGAAGAAGCTATTATAATATATTGTTGGGCAGACTTTCTGGGAGTTGCCCCTCCCTTTGTACTTGCTTATTGTTGGTGTTCTCGGTTTATTGTTCATGGTTAATAATTGAGAATGGTCTTCACTAAAGTATAAAGGATAATGCTTTATTCAGTTGCAAAAACACAAGCTAAGTATGTTCATGTTGAAGTAGGCATAGTCCACGGGTGTTAGTATTGTTAAAAAGAAAGCGCTCGGTGGTGCCGCACCTCGCTACAAGCAGTTGGAAGATCATCGCAGGTGTAGGGGCGTGACAGTTGGTATCAGAGCTCGGTCGGAGTTGGTGAGCAAAGGTTTCTCGTGACAAAGAACAGGTTTTGAAGCTGATGAGCTGGGTTGCTCATGACAGTGGACAACAAGGCATGGTGAGTTTGGGTGAAGGGAGAAAGAAGCTCTTGCTTACCTTGGACAGGTTGAAGAGGTTGAAGGAAGAGAGACCCCGGATCCGTGAAGAACTTAAAGCCTTGAGAAATAATGTCGAAGGACTTCTCCAACTTAGTTGGGCAATGAAGCAAGTTGCATTTGATGCCAACAAGGAAGAGGAAACTGTGGCCACAACAAAAGGTGAACTTGAGGTTGATCGAGTCGAACCAAGGTTGTGTAGTACTACTAATGGGAAGCTCAAGAAGCTTGATGAGGAAGTCCGACATGGTGATCTTAGTCTTCAAGAGCTCTTTGATGAAAGAGTCCGGTTGAGGAAGGAAAGTGACCAAGTGGAAGCCGAAATCAAGAGGAAACTTCTCAGTAAAGAGGTTGTTGTAATTGAACAAGAAGAGCTTGACTACATTGACAAGCTAGGAGCTCACTACCGAAATCATCCAGAGGACATTCGGAAGCTAAGTTCCATGAACTTGGTCAATGGACACTTGGTTGGTGCACTTAAGCAGACAAGGTGGAAGGAAAGCTTGAAGCAAGGAAAGCTAAGCCGAGATCGAGTTCCCTAGAAGGACCAAGCAAGGAGGTGAAGTACCTTAAGAGGAATGTCAAGAAGGAGCATGAGCCTATTGAAACTTCTGAGGCCGAATTCTTGAAAAAGGTTGCTGAGGTGAGACACAAGACAAAGCCAACAGAAGGAGGTGGTTCCTTGAAGCTGAGTTTTGTGCAAGTGACCGTGAAAGGAAGGAAGTTTGCAGCTTTGGTCGATACAGGAGCTACTCATAGCTTCTTGAGCAGGAAAGTAGCAAAGTCCCTTGGAAAGAAGACAAAGATGGAAAAAGAATGGAGTGCTTTCAAAGCTATCAACTCTACCATTAGAATAGTTGATGGTGTATTGAAGGACACACAGGTGAGAGTAGGACCATGGTTCGGGAAGTTGGACTTGAGAGTGGTGGACATGGATGATCATTCTATGGTGTTGGGACTAGACTTCATGGAGCTAGCACAAGCCATGCCAATGGTGGACCGGGACATTCTCTTGATCACAGCTGGAGGAGAAACCATGATGGTGCCTATGAATAGAAGAAGTTGCCTGGGTTATAGACCAAGGATGAATTCTATGATCTTGTATCCCAAAGATCCTATGTGAAGCATGAGGATGTGGAGCAAAGAGGACTTGGGAGTATTGTGCAAACAAAGGAAAAGAAGTTGGTGGACTTCATAGCAAAGGCTGAGAAGAAGAGTGGAGGAAGTGAGAAGAAGGTCTCACGAACTTGGAGACACTTGATGGGAGCATCTTCTACTAAGGATCTTCACAATGGAGTTGCAAATGAAGGAAGCCCGAGTGCTACTTCAAAGGCAGTGGTTGATGAAGGTTATAAGGGTAGAGATCCTGCCGGGATAGTGGACTTTTGCAGGTATGCCATGGGCATATATGACTTTCAGCTGACAAAGGACAAGCTAGGTGAGCTTGGATGTACATGTGAGGAGATTGAGGCTGTGCACAGATACTTGAGGACACAACATCAATCTGATACATGGGTGGATGAGAGTCAGGGAGGGAGCTTCCTGGCTTTCCTTTCTCGATGAACAACCTTGGAGGAAGGTTGGTGTGGAGGCCTTGGTAGGAAGGAACCACACCAACTTTACAAGGGGCCTTGGGAGAAGGCATCTTTATGGTCATGATGATGCTTTGGTGATACACTTGAGCATGGGTTGAGCCGAGACTCAACTGCTTTCTACACATGGGAGCTGATTTGGTCGAGGATCATGGGCAGCACATGGATAGATGAGACAAGTGCATACTTGTTTCTATGAAGACTTGAGGATGGCACATTGCAGATGATGAAGAGAGCCTCATGGACCTGAATGGGGCACATCAAGGGTCGGTTTGAGGAGATGTTCTCTTCACTTGGAGGAGACACACATATGGGCAACATGTTGCAGATGAGATGTATGGAGTTTCCATGGACCTGAGCATGGATTATGGAGATACATACTTTGGTATGGTGAGCTTGGTGGCAGTGGTCACTAGGCCGGGACATAGTGGAGAAAGAGTCTCTACAATGTTGCAAGGATGTTTGCCTTGTGTAGAAAGGTCAACATCGTGGATGAATGATGATCTTGGTGGAGAGCTACCAGGATGATATGTTGTCGAGGACGGCAACGATTTCAGGTGGAGGAGAATGTAAGGCCTCCGAGAGATGAACGACGGGCGCAAGGCGGGCGCGGAGTAAACGATGAAGGCATGTGTGAGAATGCGCGCGGTTGTGGAGTGCGCTCGCCCACTTATAAGGCGGACAGGCAGCTCGCCTTATGAACGAGCCGACGAAGGTATGCACAGAGTGTTGGGGTAAGCCGACGGAGTTTTGCATGATCGTTGGGCGTTATAACTATGGAAACGAAGGTCGGCCACGTGGAGGGACGACACACCAAGTGAACGTATAAAAGCTTGAGGCGCAAGTTCATTTGGGACAACAACGAACATTCGTTCATACACTCTCGCATAAGGACAAGGGGAAAAGGTGCGTAGTCTTGGAAGGATATGTGCATATCTCATGCGCATAAGAATTAAGGAATTCGCAAGTTTGTCTTATGTGAACGGTTGGCAAGTGTGCCACGGTTTGAGGAGGTTCTGGTGTGCAATTTTATGCAGGATTTGGTAGGAAGGTTGAGTGGCTCGGGTGAGCACTCCTTCTTATGCAAAGGTGCATAAAATGATGTAAAAGGTTGTTCTATGCCTTGTTGTAAAATTATTCCAAGTATTGGCTTGGAGTTTGCCAAGCATTACTTGTGTTGTAATATTGAAGAAGCTATTATAATATATTGTTGGGCAGACTTTCTGGGAGTTGCCCCTCCCTTTGTACTTGCTTATTGTTGATGTTCTCGGTTTATTGTTCATGAATAATAATTGAGAATGGTCTTAACTAAAGTATAAAGGATAATGCTTTATTCAGTTCCAAAAACACAAGCTAAGTATGTTCATGTTGAAGTAGGCGTAGTCCACGGGTGTTAGTATTGTTAAAAAGAAAGCGCTCGGTGGTGCCGCACCTCGCTACAAGTGGTTGGAAGATCACTGCAGGTGTAGGGCGTGACATGAATGGTGCTATAAAAGAATAGCTCACATGCCAAACTGTTCTCATGCACCGAAACGATGGAATTGTTCTCATACGCCGAAACAGAGCATTTTAAAAATAAAATTATTATAGTTTTTTAAAGATTTCATTGTATATTTATTATTATATGTTAATTAATATTATGAAATTATAATAAAAACGTATTCTAATTTTGCGTTGTCCATTATCTATATTCATATATTTCAATTGTGGTTTTAGAAATTCATGTTGTTACCAGCAGAATTGTTAATTGCTTTGTCCATTACCTACGTTAAATTGTGGATCTCTAGAAATTCACGATGTTACCAAAATTGTTAGTTGTTTTGTCCATGACCTACGTTCAACTTTCAATTAGATTGCTTTACCATCTTTCAATTAGATTGCTTTACGAGGTCTCTCGTACACCCTTCTCTCCCGAAGGTACTGGGCAATGGGTTCAGGACCACTTAGCATCCCTGCGATAAGCACTCATTTTGTTTTCGGCTTGGTATGATGCTACTTTTCATGCATTCCCGGCTTGAACTCAAAATTTTAGCTCTCTCCATCTATCTTTTCAATTTGTAGCTAGAACACGTTTGTAAATCTAGACTCTTACACTGTAGAACAAGAGATGAAATGGTTTTTTGAGTTATTTTTTCGGTTAATTTTGTGTGAGATTTTTAATAATCATAAGTTAATGTGTAAAGTTCAAGTGCTTGAAAGATTTTTAGGGCGTTGAATATTCAAATTTATGAATTGTTTTAGATTTAAACTTCTAAGACATGAGACATAAGTTACTTTGGAGTGCCCTAATTATGCTTTGTTGGAAGCCAATTTTAAGTAAACATGAATAATAGGCAATAATAATTATCTTCGTTATTTGTAATCAATATTTTAAATGAGGTATATATATATGTAAATGACAATATTTTAAAATGTAAACCAAAATAAAGACATTTTAACTTTGAATCTATCAACTAATGAGAAGGATCAAATTGCTTAGAATGTAATTTAGGTTAGTTTTTTTTTAAATGCTGTCATGTACATAGTGTACATGTGTATTTTTTTTGTGTATGTGTATTTTCATGCATATAATGTACATAGTTTTTGTTTTTTTTAATGTGTGTGTAGAGAGGGACCACTCTAAAATATTTTCTTTGTTCATTGTTGAGTAAAATATTGATCTACAACATAGTGATGTAAAAGATCGATGTACAACACAGTCATGTACATAGTGTATATAGGTATTTTTTTGTGTATTGTATTGTCATGTATATAATGTACATAGTTTTTATTTATTTAATTAATTTTTTATGTGTGTAGAGAGAGGTACCACTCTAAAATATTCTCTTTGTTCATTGTTAAGTAAAAGATGGATCTACAACATAGTAAAAAAATATTCTCTTTGTCATGTACATAGTGCACATAGGTATTTTTTTGTGTATGGGTATTGTCATGTATATAATGTACATAGTTTTTATTTACAAGAGAGTAAAAAAATATAGGGGGATTTGAACATCTCTTTGTAAGTTGGCTGGCAAACAAGGGAATTTGAACCTTGGATCATTCAATTTTCACATATTTCACATTGCTATCACCAATTGAGCTACCCCTTGGAACTAATTTAAATTATTTTATTTTTTAATGATGATGATGATGGTTAATGTCATTCAATTTTCACATATTTCACATTGCTATCACCAATTGAGCTACCCCTTGGAACTAATTTAAATTATTTTATTTTTTAATGATGATGATGATGGTTAATGTCCACTGAGAGCAAACTTTGGTCTATCAGACCTAAAGAAACGAATTATTTAATTTGATTTAAGATTTTATTCCTATGCCCAAAAATCTTGGAGAGAAGTCTCCCGAGCTCCTGTAATTTTGGCAACGTAAAACGCTAGGAAGGTCAGTATTGCAACAAAGATTTTGAAACTGAGATCTAATGTGGTTGTAAGCACGGCACTCTAAGAGGAAGTGATTTTCATCCTCGATGTTCGTATTCTCATAGAGATGGCAGAACCATTCCATCCATGGTGTTTTAGGAACTACCCAATCACCCGTTATTTATAAAATTATGTTATTTGTAAATGTTACTAAAATATTTTTTTGTAATTAATATATTTTTATTTTGAATGTTATATGTCAATTAAACATAGAATGATTTACAAATAATGTAGTATCATAATATTATTTTTTTATGCCAATTTTCAACTTTATGTCAAGTAATGAAGGAATTACATATCTCCCTTGTACTAATTTTTTTATTTTTATTTTTAAGTTTCAAATTCTTTACCTCTAATTAAGATAGAGATTGAAGTATTTTATTTAGACACATTGATATTTTTTTTTTATTAAGATATTTTTAATTGGTTAATATAAATATTATTTTGTATTTTTTAAATGTAACATTACAAACTAATTAAATAAATATTTTTCTTATTGTAATCAAAATAAATATATAATAATATTATTATTTTCATATTTACTTTTAACTTAACAAAATAAATCTAAATTTATTATATGCATGTAAATATATTAAATTTAATTTATATTTTTGACATTTTTAATAATTTTTTTAATCTCATTTAATATTAATATAATAATATTATAATAACATCTTTCTTAAAATTTCATATCTAATATACCTAAATAATCACGCAATTTTAAGGAAAATTAATGATAGGTTTCACAACATTTATTTTACTGAAAAAATGTTTACCCGCACTGGAAAGAATATCAAACACCTTGGGCAAAGGGCTTATAATTAATATATAATTGAGTCAAAAAACTTTTTCTATAAAATTATGGTTATGCTCTAACAAAATATTATAATAGTGTATAAATAAAATATTCAATAGAAATTATTGATAAAATATTTTAACACAAATTAATATTCATATATATTAAAAAATATTAATAAAAAAATTATGCATTTTAATTTGCATTAATAAAATGTGAATGTACATGTTATCTAAAATATTTTAATGTTAATTATATATTATATATTGTTTTAAAAAATTATGTATATATCATATAAAGCTATTGAAATACATAAATAATTAAAATATTTAAAATAATCTCAATATTTTATAATTTTATAATTTGGTTTTTTATTTAAATATATTTTTTTATTATCTAAAACTAATAAATATTTTTTGAACATACAGATTTACCTTATTTTATATAGCATTCAAAAAACAATTTAAACAATTAAAAATTACATATTATATTTTACACTCTAAAAAATCTGCACTTAAAAAATTGATCCTTTTAACACAAATCAGTACTTATAATGAATATATATTATTCTTTATAAAAGGTAATATTTATTTAATTTTATAAAAGATAGTATTAATTTAATTTGATAAGGTTAGTTTTACCTATATTGCCCTTTAAGGTGGGAATATTCTCAATTGATTTTTATTGGCTTTCTCCTTTTGTGATATCTATATTGCCATACGAGAAGGAAATACTCTCGAGTTTTTAACCATTTCTGGCATCTGCCTGTGGAGTGATGTCGCTTTGCTTTAAAAATGAATGACAATCACTGCAAACCTACCATACCAAACCGTGTGGACTTCCTAGCAAAAGTAATGGTCAAGAATTAAAAATCATTACATTTGTGAAGGCAATGTTACAGAATCTCATTGAGAGGTGGGACAGACCTAGATGCCCGCTGGCTTCAGAAGCGAAGAAAAAGTATAAAATGTTTAACGTGAGCTCTCCGGCAATTACCAGTCATTAGCGACAACCTAGCATTACAAAAGTACAACCAGAAATCAAGAAAAACAGTCGTCTTCCATAAATAATGACTGAACATCAATCGGGATGGGGCATAACATCCCTTTATGAATATTAGAGCTAAGGCTAAGACGCTAAGCGATATATTTGCGGTACCTAGGATGCGATGGGGTGTAGGACGGTTGCCTGTTAAGCTAAACTACTGGGAGATATATCTTAGGAGATCCTTGAAGACCACTCTCAGCTTGATAAAAAAATTCACACAGAACGAAAAGCCAGCACGACTCAATGGTGCTGGCGTGATCTGGTGTCCAGCGTGAGTATTTACTGATATGTTATGATATCATATTAGTTCCTATTAGTCATACTATTGATGTGATAGACACACAGGTAAGATGTCCAAGCAAACTCCATGACTGGTTTGTTGAGCGGGACCATCTTCCAACTTGAGTGGAAAAACTTCCCACCGGTAACTGCCATTGGAAAATCGCTTCAAATAAACTCCATGTCGTGCAAGTATGTGGGGGTTGTCCCACTCCGACAGAGACAAATTGTTTTAAACAGTTGTAAGGATTGTGTGTTTCATGTTCCATGTGGTTGGTGTAAAAAACGTTAGCCAGCGTAAATCCATATCCCTAACCCTTTACTTGCAACCGCTATCAAATCCCACAATCGATATTATAACTTTCGTTTGCACGTCAGACTACTTACCGCTTCACTCGAGCTTTCGATTGCACGCCAATGTACTTTGCACCTTACATTACCTCTCCGTTGGACCCAATGCTCATAGGGGTGGGTAAGAAAAAAGTATTATGAGGGTGGGAGTGGCTTGAGCTTTCGATTGCACGTCATAGTACTTTGCACCTTACAATAGCCCTTGCTTGGAGGGGAAAAGGCGTATTATGAGGGTGGGGATGAGGTGCGAGTGTAATAACCCGAAGTGTATGGTATTGGGATAAAGAGCAATGCACACTATTACATCTTAAAGTGGGTTTCATTTTGCATATAAATTTAGGGCTTTTGACTTTTTGTATATGAAGGTGGAAAAAATATGTGTTATGTGTGTATAATGGTTAATAGTGAGTTTAATGGTTTAGAGTATGTGTTTCTTTGTAAAAGGTCATAGGTTCAAAACAAGAGGAGGTAGAGTATGTATGCCTTTGTAGACTTATTAGTCAAATCGTTGCGCGGAGGTGGTTCCCTCGTCCCACAAACAAGGAGGTCTCATATACCAATTTGGATAATAATATAATAATGGGGTGTAGGTGGAGATGTGCATTCATGAGAGTGACGTGGATGGTAAGAGTGTGTTTTCATGTATATTCATGAGACTTGCAATGGTGTGCTTTATGTGGGCATCATGATAGTGGGGTTCAAGTGTGACTACCTACAACATGCACACTCTCAACCTTATAGTATAAGCATTCAATGTTTTATTCATTGAGGAGAGTGTTGAACATTGTAGAGGCGAAAGTGTGAATTATGAAATTCTTTCACCCCCCATCCCTTATTGCAGTATCTCACTCTTTATGTTTACCCTCATGAGAAGGTGGGGTTCTTGCACATTCTCCCCTCCCATTCTCACTTGATGATATATACTCTCACCTCCCAGTAGGGGCAAGATAGAACTATTAGGTGAGAATATCATGCATTATTGCATATGGTCACACTCTTAGTCAGGGTGAGTGTGTGCATCATTGGACACTCTCACCTTCCATAACCACTTTCATGAGAATGTGAGAGTGTGTAGGGATGGGGTGGACAGTAATCCACACTCTCTCTCATAGACTCAATGGGGCTGAGAGTGTGTAAATAATGTAGGATGTGAAAATGTGCATCATAAGGGTGAGGTTGTGCAATAATGCGTACTCTTACACCTTTAGTGGATGTGTGAGTGTGTACATACACACTGTCACTTGATTTTAAGGGTTGGATTGTGTAATGGGGATCTAATAATGTGTAATAGTGCAAAGTTTCATCTATTAGGGTAGTTTGAGTAAATTTGACTGAGTTATAGAGTCAATTTATCATTAGCGGTTTTCAAGCTCCAGGTTTTAATAACCCATAGTTTTTCCCATGGTATTCTTATGTAATATCTAGCCTATTTAAAGGCATGAAGACTCCATTGTAATTTTTCTTTGGGCCAAGAATGATCATTAAACTTGTTTTTCCTTTAGATTTTCAAGTTATTTTTTTTTTCATGTTTTATTATTTTTGCGTTTATGACGTATATGATTATTTCTCTCACGTTATTTTTTTATTACTAGCATCATCCTCCCCTAAATATGGATGCATGGGGTGATAATGTGCAATAATACACACACATTCCTGAGGTTGGAGACGGGGAGTGAGAGTGAGCACACTACTTTCTCAAGGGGGTAGGCGTGGGAGTAATAGTGTGTGGGAGTGGACTAGAAGAGTATGCATTAATGTGTACTCTATCACATACTGATGAGGGTTGGGTTGGGCGGTGATAGTGTGTAGTAAATACTTCCCCTTCACCATTACCCCGACACCATATTCTAGAATGTGCATTAAAATCTTTCATGGGGGTGGGGGGATGGTAGTCCAATGCACACTCTAACTCCAATCTCCACCTTTGTGAGAGAGTGCATATGGTTGGAGTGGTGGATGAAAGATTCCATAGGGTTGGAGTGGGGGGTCAGAGAGTGCATTAAAATCTCACCCATCAAACTCACCCTCATGAGAGATTGCACTATCTAGAGTGCGGGATGACCATTAGGGGAGAGAATTTAATGCACACTTTCACCCTCTAAACGCCCTTCATGAGGAAGTTTTTGAGAGAGTGTTTTAAACTCTCACCCTCATGAGATATTACACTCTCATGAGAGGAGGGTGACCATGGAAGGCGAGAGTTTAATGTGCACTCCCAATGCACAACTTCACCCTCATGATAGAGTTTAAGGGTGGGCATGGATGTTGATAATTCAATTCAAATTAGAACCCCCTACCCCAACCCTCATGAGATACTATGTAGTAATAAATAATCGCCCTTGATTCCCATCTTTACACTTAACCTCACCTTGGGTTAAAGAAAAGGATTTTGGGAGGTTTTTGTCAATATCTAGGGAGATTAGGGACATTCTTTAATATCCCACAAAGTACGTGCTATGAAACAGGTCGAATAAGTGAAGACATTATGGGACAGAGGTGAGAGTGTGCCATGATAGTGGTTATTTGTGAGGACGGTAGGGGGTTTGACAATGTGCGTTACTAAAGGTGGTGTCAATGGTGAGACTGTACAGTGAGAGTGAAGGTAGGGATGTGGGGCGAAAAAATGCACTAGTGGGTGGGGATGTGCAAAAATACCCAGCCCTCTATATAAGAGTTTTCATTATTGCACACTCTCACCGCATGCACACTTTTTTTTTGTTAAGGGTCAAGATGAAAGTGGCAGTGGGGAGTGAGGGTGTGCAATAACTCACACTTAATGCTCCCATTCCCACTCTCATAAGGGAGTGCATTGCAATCATTCCTTCGTTGTATATTTTTTTCTATTAATATTTAAACAAACTACTGTTAGTGCTCAAGTGTGTCTCCTCGCACACTCAATGTTCAATATTATCTTCTCTATCTGATATCAGAGCTTGGTCAATCAAAGATGTAGCCTCTAAGCTTTTTGGAATAGTATTTGTAGTCAATATAATTCTTGTTGTCACATCTCTCTTATTTATTATTTTTTCATCTTCCTTTTTGCATTTTAGTTAGAGTGCACTCTTTTATTTGCACTTCTTGATGATTTAAGCAAGTTAGAAGAAACTTTTTGTTGCATATCTTACTCGAGCTACCAACATCATGGCACAAGATATTTTCGATGTAGTGTCATCATATCTTGTAGTAAGTAATTTTTACCTAGAGCACTTATGGGTTACATTGACCCACATATATAATTTTGTTGTGCAAAGCATCACATCATCATAGAGATCCTTCCTCCTAAGAAAGACTTAATGTCTATAAAAGAAATTACTATCCTAAATATGTTGGTGGCGTCCCAAAAGAAATAAGTGGTATCAATATCATTGCATAAGTTTTATTTTTTTGAGATACTTGGTGCTACAAGGGAATTTTGTATTGCCTTACATATGGTTATGTCTACAATGTACACATGGTCGAAAGAGGTTAATTATTTTGATAATATTAAAATATCCATGGTTTGGAAGTTGTGATTATTTCTTATGGTCCTAATGTATTTACAAATATGGTACATCTCTATTGTCAGCGCACAACAAAAATATACCTCATCACTCTCAACAATGTAAATACCTTGCAATTGCATTTGTAAGCCGGTAAAGGTATCCTAATTACATTGAGTTATTAAGAGTTAATATATGTAGGGTTTCAAAATTGCATTGCTTATGCCATAAGCAGTATAAGCACATGGATAATATGGTGAATCCTTCTACTGATTTCAACACCACTAATACACATATAATACAACAAAATTTGGTAAGGGATTTAATGATATATATGTGATACATGGTATCTGTAACACACTCCTCCCACATCTACCCAAGTAACCAGCCAATTGGTGTAAACATGTGACGAGAGGCTACTATGATGGGATTCAACCTCCTATGTGACGTTAATGAAGTGGAATCGATGGAAACATGACACACATACCTTCCACATCAACAACAATACTCTCAAGAACCATCCCAACCTCTCAGGTAACCAGCCCCTCAATCCCATTGAGTTTTTAGACCAACTAACCCTTGGACGATCCAATGATATGGGTATGCATGCGTCGAAAAGGCTCTGGACATTCCCATAGCATGGTATGCCATCGTCAAGGGACTATTTTTGTTAGTGTTGTGCTAGCATCACTGGGATTTGAGCGACTTTTTCAAGCCTAGAGCCGAGGTCACTGATTAGAACTAAATGACACCTTCAGAATAGAAATATAACAAGGGAATGATGATACAAATGAAATTACTTGAAAAAGAGCTTCACTAGACCCCTACTATACATGCCAGGCATTTCATCGAACATATCACAAATATATAATCTACAGGTGTAAACAACATATTTAAGCATAGGGGTATCATACTCATCTGAGAATCGCTAAAAATAATTGTTCCATAATATCATTAGCTACATTATCATCTATTAGTTCATAGATACATTATTCATTCATTTACAAATAAATTTTTTGATGAGAGTCGTACGTCATCACTATCATAATACATGATTATAACCAACATAAAAAAGAACAGAAATATCAAGGATACATCAACCATATAATCCACATAGAAACCAATACATTTACACAAAACATACCAAGGAAAGAACCTCTTATTAATGAATGCAAAATCCAACACAGGATGGGACTACCACGTTCCACCTGACCATCGAATGGTTGAGAAAATTCTCTCTTCAACCATTCAACCCCATTCCATATTACAAGCATGAATGTGGGACTCAAAACAAAAGAACCAACCAGGGCATCTCGAAGCTAAACCACCTCACCCTTATCAATAGAAACTAGGCTTTACCATTATCCATGCCAGATCACTAGGCCAAACAATAAACATGTAATAACATGATTTATAATGATCTCCACCAAATAACTAGGCCAAAACAAGCATGGATGCCACTAGATTTCTCCACCTACATCGTGAGGAAATTTCCTGTTTCCTAGTCTCTCAGTCTTTACCGCAATTCATAGTCTGATATAGGGATCACTAGGCCCTAAACTGAGACACCACCCTCTAGGCTTTACCGTATATCCCTCCATTCACCAGAAAGGATTCATAGGCCTAATCAAGGGCAACCACCTCTAGACTTTACCGTACATCCCGTCATTCACTGGTAAGGATTCTTTGGCGCACCGATGCAATAAAAAATTGTCTTTAGAGAAACCCACAATCTGGTTCAGGGATTATTAGGCCATGTGTTCTATCATTCAGAGATCCATCAAACTCATCTTTTGAATCCATCTGGAAATCCAGCTCAACCAAAACATGAGAACCCCATCACACCATGGCTATCCGGAAATGGAAAGGCTAGGCTGAAAACACTGTCACGCCTAGAAAAACCCATGCCATAACATGAAAGAACCACATGCAATACCATGCATGCCAGATATAGCAAGCAAAACATACATGCAAATAGATACTTGTAAAGAATCTTGTTGTAGTTGATTGATCCTCCTCTTCCTTGCTTGCCCTTTCCTTCCTCTTGCCTTCTTTGCATTTCTTGATCCAATGCCAAAGTGCTTAGAGAAAACTCTAAGTGTCCAAGAGTGGGAGAGAGAGAGAGAGAGAGAGAGAATAATGAGATAGCTCCAAAACTGAACTGGAAAATGAAAAAACTTGCCCACTGATCCTCAAAAGCCTTTTTATTAATGAGGCCTCTATTTTCTTCATTTTCCTCCTCAAATGAAACCTGTGACCTTTCACCTTCCTTTTCTCCTAATTTACATTATTTTCATAAATATATGTGCCAATAAATGCCTTGTGCCTTTCCAAAGCCTTTTCCTTTGCCAATTTCCTTTAGCCATAATAATCGAAATAAACACCCCCTAGGATGTTTTGCCCACCATTCAGCTTGGAATACGTGTCCCATGACTATTGTCTTATATATTTTTACATGGATTTTCTAGCCAGAGTTGCTATAGAACCCTCCCCCTTAGGGGAACAACGTCCTTGGTGTTCAATGACACCTATAACCAACAAGAATGCTGAAAACAAAACATATTGCTCATGGAGCTTTATAACATAGTTCGTTCCAGTATTTATATTGACCATATGCTAAAACATGACAAACATACCGTTTATTGGAGCTTTATAACACAACTCATTACGATATTTATAATAATAACCACATATACACACATACACATTTGCTTCACCCAACAAATAATAATATTGCCTATGGAGCTTTGTAAATCCAGCTCGATACAATATTTACAATAATACACACATATACACATGTGCACATTTTCTCAACCAACAAATAAAAGGATACAATGCTTGCATCCAAAAAAATGGAATCCAGAGGCTCACACCTCCACCCTCAAAGCAATATGATGATTCACCTCCTTCCCAGGAATTTTGTAATCCATTGCAAGGTCAAATCTACATCCAATGTTGAGTGCTATAATCCTATGTCACTTGTCCTCTCACTGAATAGTTATCGGCTCATTGTTCCATGACACACTCCCAATGTGCATTTGATTCCATCTGGAAAAGCTAATGATTAAAATAAATATATCCCCATCCTTCACTTCTCTTCTACACAGCCCATCAGGAAATCCGGTCACCCCTTCCATGCAGTCACTCACCTTCCAAGTTCCCTGACATCCCCTATCCTGGACAATCCATCCCTTGGCAAGGCTTCCTCGTATCGGAAGGTCAAACCACCAAGGCATATACCTATGTCAAAACCATCATATTGGTCATAGTATGCTCATGGAAATCAATGTAAACTATTGAGTACCAGTGTCCCACAATGGCCCTGCTCCTAAATGCTTTACTAACATACTGCTACCTGTTCCAATTCCTTTCACTACTTCTACTAATTCTTTTAGGCAGTTTCAACCACCCAATTAGGCATTTACATGCTTCCTGTATCAAGCACATAACTTCCATTATATTTAAAATAATTTGAAATAACTTTAAATCATACCTCATTGGTGGCCTGTCAACAAGGTACACTTGCAACTATGTTTGCTTCATGTCACAACAAGTCAAACAAGCATCTTTGACTAGATCATCATGTATAAACATATCACATCAGGTTAGCTCAAAACACATCCATCATAGATGAAAATCATAAATCACATGTAACCATCATAAACCAGAATCATAGATCACATGTAATCATCATAGACCAAAATCATAAATCACATGCATAATAAAAATGAAATAAAATACCAATACTTATCCTTTAATAAATCCTTAACTTCTACCTCTTTCCTTATTTCGTACGCACACTGGATCGATGGCCACACCTGACAAACACCCAGTGCCTTCTCCTCAACCATGTACACATACATGTAGTGTGCATCACACACATACAATCACACATGGCATACAATACCATGAAATACATGCACCTACACCCAACATACAACACATACACCTACACCCAGTGCACAACACAACACAATACATATGCTTACTTCCAGTGTACACGACCTCACAATACATACACCTACAAGTGATGTACAAAACAATAAATATACTTATGCAGAATGCAACACAATGAATACACATGTCGTGATACCACAACTACATAATTCACATACATAGTACGATATGTACACAACACAACATGTACGACATGCACATAATACCACATATACACTAGTACCATATGTACAACATGTACACCACACCACCTATACAACGTGTACACATCATCACATGTACACAACACCACCTGCACAATGTGTAAATAGTGCCACATGTACACCGTACCACCTGTACAACTTGTTCAAAATGTCAGACATACACAACACCATATGCATGACATGTATATGACACCACACGTACATAGCACCATATGCATGACATGTACACAATACCACATGCCCACAACACTATATGTACAATATGTACATGACACCACATGCTCACAACACCACTTGTACAATCATGCACACAATACCATATGCACACAACACTGCATATCCATCATGCGCATAGTACAATATGTACACAACACTGCATATCCAACATGTACATAGCACCATCAATGCCCAGCATTGCATATGCAATATCCACAAAACACTATATGTACCACCCTGTACATATCATTGCATAAACAACATATACACAACACCACATGCGCACAATATCACAGATGAAACATTTACAACATATGCACAACAATAGTTCCGCACACCCAAAACTACACTGTCTCTACCATGAAACCTTGCTTCTAGTGTCTTTGACCTCCTCGGATCTCACTGCTTTCATCCAACTGATGTATCCCTTAAATCTACCTATCATAACATAAACATACACATAGTATAATCACATAATATAAATTCATATCCACATGATATTGACCTCGTATATTTGTCATGACTACTCTCCACACTTGATTCCCCATAAGACCAGGAACCTCGTCATGCCACTCACTTGTATAAACAATCATTCCTCCACAAGAATGTTTCCTGACAACCTTGTTGGTCAGTGACATAAATACATGGATACATACATACATATACGTAAACATTAGCATAAAACAATCAGGATCCTATCAGACAATGACGTACATACACACATATGTACATATAAACATTATCATTAAACAATCATGATCCATGTTGACTCTGTCAGACACGACATACATACATACATAAATGCATACATAAACATCAATATAATAATGATCATAAAATAATTACCAAATAGCATAAGGTCAAGGTTAAGAGAACTCCCTTTATCTGTGCAAACCATGCACAACATTGAGAAAAATTGTTCTCAACATAGCTAAGGCATCTGGCGCCTCAGATCCATTTACTTCACCTTCCTATTACCTTTCTCATGATTCTATTGCCACTATCCATTTAAACCATAAACCGAAGCAATCCAACCAATTGTCATACTCTTACCTTCAACTTCCCTTACTCATGCACCAGCTTCATCCGAGTCTTTCATTACTTGTTGGGTCCCACACAGCTCTCCTATAACTCCACTAACTTTCCTCTTTCCAAACCAATTCCCAAGACTCAAAACTTAAAATGCAAGAACAAGAAACAACAATAAGACCATGAAAACCAATAATAACGTGGCACCACAAACAATGTGGTATGGCCACACTAGACATAAAAAAAGCTACAAATGAAGCACAATAAAAGCATAGAGAATTGAAACCACAAGACTCTCAACAAAAACCATGATCCAATCCCCATGGTTCCTAATGCTTCCAAAGGAAACCTCAACCTGAGCCTTCTTTAGAACTTCATGGCAGTCACTTTTCCATGCAATCCCCTACATCATACAGCCATAAACACATAACTATGAGTGCATAAATAAATATACAATATACAATTCACCTTACCTTTTTGTGCCAAGCACTTTGCTTGCACCTTAACACATCCACACCATCTCTCAAGGGACTCCAATCCTTTGACATTTCTAGCCATAACTAGAACCAATTTTTATACCTGTCAAATACATATTTATGAATATAACACATATCCTCATAATGTCATACAAATTCAAGGTTAAGGATACTTCATGTATGCAAAGCACTCATTCGATTGGAATTGAGGTTTCCGAACAAAGCCAGAGGAATTTTCACCCAATTCCTTTCTTTTACCTTTTCCTTGCTGCAATTGAGTATTGCTACTCACTGTCACATCAACCAACTGTTAGTTATATAAACACATCAACTATTACCTTGTCAAGATAATACCAAGCATGTTTCCTTGCAACTGCTCACACATGTTCGTCTCACATTCCAAATATCAAGACATCATGTACATTAATTTGAATCAACCTTTACCAAGTCTAACAACCATGCCATACATCAACAATCAACTTGCATTCATTCATCATAATACATAATGCTACAACTATCACCTACTTACAATCAAGTACATATTAGTTGTCTCAATCACATATGTATTAGTAAAATCATCTTCAAACAAGATCATTTTGGCAAAAAATCTTATAGAAACATACTCATATCATTCAAGTAATCAAACATTTAGAAAATAGATAGACGACATAACACCAAACACTCAAACACCAAATAAACGACATAGTCAAGCATTCAAACACAAGATAAACGACATAATAAAACTCATACCTTAATGTATCTCAGGTGAGTCTATCTTGTATGAATAATCAATCTAGATTAGCACGATATAACTTCACAACATATCAACTCAACATAAATAAGGTCATGATATCCATAACAGTAACTAACTAACATGTTCACATCATAAACTCATAAAAAATTATCATTCATACATAATAATCACATGTACATGGTCAGTCGACATTAGTATGACATAATATCACAACATATTAACTCATACCTGAATTTCATAACCCTAACCATTTTTAAGTCCAATCCAACTTAGTGTGATACATATAACAGATCTTAAATGAAATCACCCTAATCATCAAGTTACTAGTATATAAAAACAACAAGTTAACCAATAACATACTCATCAACAACATATAACATAATCATCAAGTTATCTATCACAAAATGACAATAGAAATGCATAGAATGATAGGTTACTATCATTCATGACTATCTGACACATGTTCATATGACTACACTAATCAACTAGCATCTATCATGTATGTAACCATAACATCAATAGAATGAAAGGAATACACATAACCATAATGCATATAACAATCCTTAACCTACATACCTGCATGCACAATATACAAACCTGTATGACAAGATCCTCTTGACTCGCGGTCCAATGCCACTGCTTCACTTTGATGGTTTGAATCTCCTACTCTATCTCAGCCAATACATCAGCATCATAACAACCAACAGCATCATGATGACCTAAAATGCATACAATGACCTCACAATGCATGTGTAAGAACATATGCACACTAACATGCATAACAAATGCATATACAACTAACATGCATTCATGACTAAATAATCCCAACAATAACATCATCAACCTTCACATGGCAAAATCACTACAACCATGAGAAACACCATTCAAATGCAACAAGAACATGGACTGCAAGCATGAGGAACATATATGCAACTCACATGAATGCATGACCAACACACCGCCCATTAAGTCTGAGGGGTGAACCATGATTTGATACCACCCTATAACACCCTCCTCACGCATCTACCCAAGTGACTGGCAGATTGCGGTAAACATCTGACGAGAGGCTACTATGATGGGATTCAACCTCCTATGTGACCTTAAGGAAGTGGAATCTACAGAAACAAAACATACAAACCTTCCACATCAACAATGATACTCTCAAGAACCATCCCAACCTCTCAGGTAACCAGCCCCTAGGTCCCACTGAGTTTTTAGACCAATTAACCCCTGGACGATCCAATGATATGGGCATACATGCGTCCAAAAGGCTCTGGACATTCCCACAACATGGTATGCTAGCGTCAAGGGACCATTTTTCTTAGTGTTGTGTCAATATCACTGGGATTTGAGCCACTTTTTCAAGCCCAGAGCCCAGGTCACTACCCATAACTAAATGACAACTTCAAAACATAAATATAACAAAGGAATTATGATACAAATGAAATTACTTGAACAAGGGCTTGACTGGACCCCTACTAGCCATGACATGTGTTTCGTCAAACATATCACAAATATGTAATCTATAGGTTTAAACAACATATTTAAGCATAAGGGTCTCATACTTATCTGAGAATCACTAAGGATCATTGTTCCCTTATATCATTAGTCGTGTTATCATCTATTAGTTCATAGATACATAATTCATTCATTTACAAATAAAAACATGATGAGAGTCATACATCATCACTATCATAATACATGCTTATAACCAACATAATAACAACAAAATATCAAGGATACATTAGCCATAGAATCCACATATAAACTATTACATTTACACACAAGATACCAAGGAAATAAACCTCTTATTAATGAATGCAAAATCCAGCCCAAGATGGGACTACCACATTCCACCTGACCATAGAATGACTGAGAAAATTCTCTCTTCATCCATTCACCCCCATGCCATATTCCAAGCATGAATGTGGGACTCAAACCAAAAGAGCCAACTAGGGCATCCTGAGGCTAAACCACCTCACCCTCATCAATAGAAAGTAAGCTTTACCGTAATCCATCCTAGATAACTAGGCCAAACAATAAACATGTAATAACAGGCTTTACCACGATATCCACTAGATCATTAGCCCAAAACACTCATGGATGCCACAAGATTTATCCACCTACACCATGAGGAATTTTCCTGTCTCTTGGTCTCTCAGGCTTTACTGCAATCCACAGTCTGATCTAGGCATCATTAGGCCCTAAACTGAGACACCACCCACTAGGCTTTATCATATATTCCTCCATTCACCAGTAAGGATTCTTAGGCCTAGTCAAGGTAAACCACCTCTAGGCTTTACCATATATCCTGCCATTCACGAACAAGGATTCCTAGGCCTACCGAGGCAACACAAAATCTGACTTTGTCGCAACCCATACTCTGGTTCAGGGGTTACTAGGCCATGTTTTCTATCATTCAGAGATCCACTGCACTTAGCTTCAGTTTCATTCGAAAATCCAGCTCAACCAAAACATGAGAACCCCATCACACCATGGCTATCTAGAAATGGCAAGGCTAGGCTGAAAACACTATCACACTTGGAAAAACCCATGTCATAATAGCAAAGAACCACATGCAATACCATGCATCCCAAATATAGTAGGGAAAACATACATGCAAATTGATACCTGCAAAGAATCATGTTGTAGCTCTTGATCCATCTCTTCGTTGCTTGCCCCTTCCTTCCACTTGCCTTCTTTTCCTTTCTTGATCCAATGCCAAAGTTCTACAAGAAAACTCTGTGTCCAAGAGTGTGTGTGAGAGAGAGAGAGAATAATGAGAGAGCTCCAAAATTGAATTGACGAAAGTCTACGAAAAAGCTTGGCAACTGATCCTAAGAATCCTTTTTATCAATGAGGCATATATTTTCTTTATTTTCCATTATTTTTCTTCATTTTCCTCCTCTCATGCAACATGTGACCTTTCATCTTCATTTTCTCCTAATTTCTATTATTTTTATAAACAAATGTGCCAATAAATGCCAGATGCCTTTCCAAAGCCTTTGCATTTGCGTTTTCCAATTTTCTTTAGCCATAATAACTGAAATGAACACCCACTAGGATGTTTTCCCACCATTCAATTTGGAATACGTGTCCCATGATCGTGGTCTTATATATTTTTACATGGGTTTTTAAACCAGGGTTGTTACATTATCAATTCAAGAATACATTTTTTTATTATAATGTATGTTGATATATATGACATTGGCTCATATTCACTTTCACCATGTCCATGAATGATAAATTGTTAATACCAGTTTTAATAACAACTGGAATTTCCATGGCCTTGGGTCTTGAGACCTCTAACAACTCTCATCCATGATCCATGTTAATTGACACTAGACCACGTGAACGTTACGTGTGGCATAGTAATATGACCAAATCTCACTTATGTGGTCCTACTTCTCTACGTCTTGAATGATAAAGTAACAAAGTGTTAGTCCAACTATACCTCAATCTGGGTCTATTATGTCATCAATGAACTACAACCATGCCCATGGATCATATGGAGGGAGATTCAACCATTAATTTTGAGGGAAATGAGAGTTAACTCCATGAAAAACGAGAAATTATGATAGATGGTTTGGAAATAAAGATTGTTGACCCTTTATTCAAGTTATTCTTCCAAGAGAAAAACATGATGAGTTTTAAAAGGTGTCTCTCGCATCGCAACAACTAGGAAACCTATCTACAACATGTACAACCTATACAAGAGTATTTAAAATTTGAAGTTACAGGTATGACGAGAAATAAATTCTACTCTGATTTTCAATTCTAATTGCAATTTTTTTTACTCATTTAGTTTGTATGTTTAACATGGTGTGATGAGTTAATCCTTGTCATCATTTTACTTCCCATTGTTTCTTCATTGGTTCACCTACTTGCATGAATCATACTTTCTTTTTTTCTTCCTCTTCTCTCTTAGAAGATGCCTCATCCTCCCTCACATAAGAATTATGACTACCCCTCTTGTCCCTTGAGCCATGTTCAACCCCCTAAGCTCCATTGACTCATGTATATCCTATTCAAAACATATGGACCTGTACCCATAAGTTCCCCACAAGATAACTTCAAGAACATTGTGGCCAGGGTCACATTAAATGACTTGTTGATTAGTAATAGTTTTATTATTTATTTTTTCGCATGAGTTGGGTAGGGACAAGCCCAAATAAGGAATCATATTCACTCCAAAGAATATGTGACCGCATGCATCTCAACTGTAAGATCCCCAAACACTAAAATTTCAGGATATCTAGAACACTTTAGTGTTTTGATTAAAAATAAACTTTCAACAAGAACAAGAACACAAAAGGGATCTGAAACATAACCACTTTATTTAATTAATAACTGCAAATAATATATTCCAGAATGATTAACATAGAAACCCTTGCTAATGGCATGCAAGATTGCTCATTAACATGCTCAACCAACTGAACTTTGAAGCACACTTGTGGACCCTCAATGGATCCACCAGAAAAATTCACCCATAGGGTTTTTGAACCTGGGATCAGACTAGAATTGGCCTCACCGAGTTCTCAACAAAGAGAAAATAGATTGATAAATTAGGATGATTCAAAGGAATAGATTCTATCCCCTTTAATAGGATTGATGGACTCTCTATTATTTTATTATTTTCCCTTGAAAAAAGTGAAGGCAAATACCATGGGTAAATTTCGTCCATTTTGACCATATCAAGAAAAGAGAATATTACAAATCCTCCCACCCAAAGATTTCTTGCCCTCAAGCAATCCACTTTTATCCACGACAAAAGTATCTATATATTGATACTAGGATCCCATACAAACCAATGTGTTATTCCATGCCTCCATGCTAAATGATCCTAAATGGATCCTTTGATACCTACATCCTAAACAATCCTCCGGCCAATCCTACCCTCAATAAGTTCACCTGGATCCCAATTCCACCTAAGCCCTGGGACTTGTGGGTTATGACACCATCTCAACCCTACATCCTTGCTTGTGCCTAACGGCCCAAGCTGTAATATGCCCTTCGCTAAGAGTATCCTCCTACGAATGATCCCATAGATAGAATTCCAACTCATAATCTCTTGCCCGACCATCTTGTGGGAAGGATCTAATGCATGAATTCCTACATATGAGATACGTATACTGTGCTGATATTGCTTGATGATCAACTCATGCTGCTCCACGCCGGTCACCTAACGTGATCCATTTGGAGAACTTTTCCCTGCTCTCCCCAATGTATAAAGGAAGTTTGGTAGTGCTCCAAGCCTTATGTATGTACTCTTGTAGAGGGTTACTCTAGAACTCCCAACTGTACTCCTCTTACTACCTTATGAGGGACTTAAGTCGTTCCTCAACACTAGACAACTTGGACATTGATTCAGAATATACCTCTATGATCTCCTCAATTTTCCTATTCTCCTGTAATACAGTGTCTCAGACTATCCAAACTCTCTACTTCAACATCATAAGTTTTGTCTTCAAATGCATGATTTTTTCCTAAAAGTGCTCTACTAGCATTTCTGGTGCCCTGCTAAATTCCTCTGTATCTGTCTACACCGAATGCTCAACTATCATAGCTCCATCTTGAACCTTTGACTGACTCTCCAGAAATGAGTCATCCTGCATATTATATTTGGCATGTTTCCACTTACAATCATGATCATCATGCTAATTTATTAATACTGACTTCTCACTTGATTCTCCTTGAATGTTTTATTCCTGGCCTCTTCCACGTGCGGGGACAATTTGTTGTTCACCCTCTATAGTTGTCAAACATGGATATATTGGTGGAATGTCATGTACACCTGATTACTCATACTCTTCATGGATATCCTCCTAGATATCTATGGACTCAATTGTACAAGAGTCTACCACATCGTTAGGAGGAATTACCTCCTTCCTTTCCCCATGTACTTTGTCAAGTTGATTGATTATCATCGGCTTGTCCTGCAAGTCTCTTTGAAAACCATTGTGCTACTGCTCACCATGTGTAATTCACTGGTTGGATCCTTCATGGGTGCTCTTTTGAAAACCGATGAAGCCAACTATGGATGAATCCCCATGATTTGAAAGTATCTTTTGTCTTAATAAAAGGTTTGTACATACATATATATATATATATATATATATATATATATATATATATATATATATATATATATATATATATATATATATATATATATATATATATCTTTAAAGCATCTTTCTTCTAAATAAAAAGTTTGTAAAAAATAAAAGAAAATTAAAATCTTTAAAGTATTTTTTTTTTAAATAAATAGTTTGTAAAAAATTTGTAAATGTATAAAAAATAAAACTTTAAGTTTAAGAGTACAATATTAGCATACTTATATTAGTAAATTAATAAATGTGGTTGATATACACCAAAAATGTACATCAATCACATACACAATCACAATAGTAATTAATTAATTAAATTAATTAATATAAATAAATTAAATAACTAAGTAATTAATTAATTAATTAATATAAACATGGTTGATATTAATATAAATAGATAAATTTAATTTATATAAATATTATTAATATTAAAAAATTAATTAATTGAGATAAATTAAATAAATGACAAAATAAATATGGTTAAATCTTAAATATAAATATCGTAAATTAACTAAATAATTCTTTCATTCATTATTATTTATTACTTTATATTCATTCATTTATTATAAAAAATGAACTTAAAAATTCATTCATTATTAATTAAATTATTAAATAATTAATCGTTTTTTGAAATAATTAAATAATTAATTAAATTTTAATTCAAGAGAATAACATTTAATCCAAGGGATTAATATTATAAAATCGAGGTATATAAATCTTAAGATAAATATTATAAACACTAAAATAAACATGGTTGACGATAGTTGAGCATGCAATGTTGTCATATTGAGGCAATCATTGTCACAATGTGATGTTGCACCATGGTTGAGCATACTTAAACATGGTTGATTTTCATATCAATAGAATCTTTGTGACAATGCGATGTTCAACCATGGTTGACCATGATTGACCATGGATGACCATGTTTGATTTTATAAAACATGGTTGACTAAGGTTGACCATGATTGACCATGGTTGGGTCAACCATGGTTATCATATTGAGACAATATTTGTCATATCGCAATGTTGGACCATGGTTGACACAATGATTGATTTTCATATTGAGACAGTCTTTGTCACAATGCGAAGTTGGACTAATGTTGACCATGATTAACCATGGTTGACCACGATTGATTTTATAAAACATGGTTGACCATAGCTGACCATGGTTGAATAATATAAAACCCAAGGGACTAATATTATAAACCCAAGGTATATAAACCCTAAGATAAATATTATAAACACAAAAATAAACATGGTTGACCATGGTTGACAATGGTTGATTTTGGTATTGAGTCAATCTTTGTCACAATGTGATGTTGGACCATGGTTGAGCATGATTGACCATGATTGAATTTCAAATCGAGAGAATATTTGTCACAATGCAACATTGGACCATGGTTGGACATGGTTGATTCTCATATTGAGACAATATTCGTCATAATGTGACATTGGATCATGGTTGACCATGATTGAATTTATAAAACATTGTTGACCATGATTTATATTATAAACCCAAGGGAATAATAAACCCTACATATTAATACTAAAAACCCAAGGGATTATAAACCTAAGGGAATAATATTAAACCCTAGAAATATGAACCCTTAGATTAATAAACCCAAGGGATTGATATTATAAACTCAAGGGAATAATAAACCCAAGGGATAAAAATTATAAGGCCAAGGTATATAAAACCTAAGATAAATATTATAAACCCTAAAATAAATATGGTTGACCATGGTTGATTTCCATATTGAGACAATCCTTGTCACAATGCGACGTTGGACCATGGTTGACCATGATTGAGTTTCATATCAAGACAATATTTGTCACAATGCGACATTGGACCATGATTGACCATGGTTGATTTTCATATTGAGACAATCATTGTCACAATGCGACATTCGACCATGCTTGACCATGGTTGGCCATGGATGGCTATGATTGACCATGGTTGACCATGATTGATATTATAAACCCAAGGGAATAATAAACCAAAGGGATTGATATAATAAACCCAAGGGAAAAAATAAACCCAAGGGATTAATACCAAAACCCCAAGGGATTATGAACCCAAGGGAATAATATTAAACCCAAGGGATTAATATTATAAACCCAAGGTACATAAACCCTAAGATAAATATTATAAACACTAAAATAAACATCGATGACCATGGTTGATTTTCATATTGTGACAATCTTTGTCACAATGTGACGTTGGACCATGGTTGAGCATGTTTAACCATGGTTGATTTTCATATCAATGTAGTTTTTGTGACAATGCAACGTTCAACCATGGTTAACCATGGTTAACCATGTTTGATTTTATAAAACATGGTTGACCATGGTTGACTAAGTTTGACCATGATTGACCATGGTTGACCATCATTATCATATTGAGGCAATATTTGTCATAATGTGACGTTGAACCATGGTTGATACAATGATTGATTTTCATATCGAGACAATGTTTGTCATAATCTAACGTTGGACCATTGTTGACCATGGTGGATTTTCATATTTAGACAATCATTGTCGAAATACGACGTTCAACCATGGTTGACCAATATTGGTTATGATTGACCATGATTGATAATATAAACCAAAGGGAATAATAAATCCAATGAATTGATATTATAAACCCAAGGAATTGATATTATAAACCCAAGGGAATAATAAACCCAAGGGATTTATATTATAAACCCAAGAGATTATATACCTTGGGTTTATTATATACGTTGAACCATGGTTGAGCATGCTTAACCATGGTTGATTTTCATATCAATAGAATCTTTGTGTCAATGCAATGTTTGACCATAGTTGACCATGATTGACCATGTCTGATTTTATAGAACGTGGTCGAACATAGTTGACCAATTTTGACCATGATTGACCATGCTTGATTATGGTTCACCATGGTTATCATTTTGAGACAATCTTTTTCATAATGTGATGTTGGACCATGGTTGAGATAATGATTTATTTTCATATTGAGACATTTTTTGTCACAATGTGACGTTGGACTATGGTTGACCATGATTAATTTTATATAACATGATCGACCATGGTTGATCGTGGTTGAATAATATTAAACCCAATGGACCCAAGGTATATAAACCCTAAGATAAATATTATAAACACTAAGACAAACATGGCTGACCATGGTTGATTTTCATATTGAGACAATACTTGTCACAATGTGATGTTAGACCATGGTTGAGAATGCTTAACCATGATTGATTTTCAAATCGAGAGAAAATTTGTCACAATGTGACATTGGACCATGGTTGACCATGGTTGATTCTCATATTGAGACAATATTCGTCACAATGAGACGTTGGACCATGGTTGACCATAATTGAATTTATAAAACATGGTTGACCATGGTTGACCATAATTAAATTTATAAAACATGGTTGACCATGATTGATATTAACACTAAGAACCCAAGGGATTATAAACCTAAGGGAATAATATTGAACTCTATGAATATGAACCCTTAGATTAATAAACCCAAGGAATAAAAATTATAAACCAAAGGTATATAAACCCTAAGATAAATGTTATAAACCCTAAAATAAACATGGTTGACCATCGTTGATTTCCATGTTGAGACAATCCTTGCCACAATGTGATGTTGGACCATGACTGAGTTTGATATCGAGACAACCTTTGTCACAATGTGATTTTGGACCATGGTTGACCATTTTTTATTTTCATATTGAGACAATCATTTTCACAATGCAACATTCGACCATGGTTGACCATGATTGATATTATAAACCTAAGGGTATAATAAACCCTAGGGATTAATACTAAAAACTCAAGGGTTTATAAACCTAAATGAATAATATTAAACCCTAGAATATGAACCCTTAGATTAATAAACCCAAGGGATAAAAACTATAAACTCAAGGCATATAATCCCTAAAATAAATATTATAAAACCTAAAATAAACATGATTGACAATGGTTGATTTCTAATTTGAAATAATCATTGTAACAATGCAACGGTGGACCATGGTTGAGCATGCTTAACCATGATTGATTTTCATATTAACAAAATCTTTGTGACAAGTCCAAAATTATAAAATTTTCATAAAAATGATGATTATAATTAAACTTTAATTTTCTAAATAACAAAAATTTTAACTAAAAAATAAATCTATTTCGAATGTTATACAATTATATTTGATTTTTTTAATATTAAAAAAAATAATTAAATGTATTTAAAATTTTTAAAGATCATTTTCAAACCCTCTTCAAAATGTAATATAACATTTAAAATTATTATTATATACTGTGGATCTGACATTTTTGTGCTATGGTGCATTTCAAACACTTGTGCTCCGTGAATTCTACATATGGTCAAACACAAATTTGCAAAGATATACCCATGGTTCTTTAAACCAATAGTATTTATTTATCTATTTATATTTATTATTATTTTTCCTTGTAGTTTTAGTTTAATTGTTTTAATTTCTCGAAATTCTTTTAACTAAATATTTTTATAAATTTGTTTGAGTTTCAAGAAGAATTTGTAAAATTACAATTTGGATATGTAACTCTTGCTTTGTCATATTAAAATAACCAAACTACAGCAATATAGAAGACTTCAATTGAAAATTGGGTGGAATGTACACTTATGTATCTAATGAACAGCGTTCATGTGTAATCATCCCAAGTCAGTATTTCTTGGTCTATTCCTTTTCTGATTAATGAATCATACTCAGCCTGCATCAATTCATTTACACAAAAGTCATGTGATTTATCTTGCGGATTTGTTACTGGAATAGCCAAAATTCTGTCTGGAATATAAGTAAACTTTTATACTCACTCTCGACTCACTCTCGACTGCTCCACAGCTTTAGGACAGTCCGTAAGAAAATGTATAGCGAATAACATTGTCTTGGTTGTAGTTTCTTTGCCAGCGAAAAGTAGAGAAATGATGAAATCACCTAGATAATTGTTTCTGAAATATTTTCTTCTTCGCCTAATACTCTGGCTAGTAAACCATTTTTGGGTACTTCATTACAATTGTTTTTTCTCTCTATGGCTTTGTATACCTTCCAGATCAAATTCCGCCTTCCCTGAGAATGAAAACTCAATCGAACACACCATTGAATCAACAAATTGCAATAATTGAAACTACGATACGAATACCATTTAAAATTATCATTGACATCTATAATAAAATTAAGGATAGAATCCTAATTAAATTAACATATTTGCAAAAGTTTACAACCTTTATTTCTTTAGAATATGCAGACTCTCGTATGTTTATGGGAATCAACAAAATTCTATCCAGGAAATCAGAGAAATGAGTAGACATTTCTTTTATTTCACATTCAGTGGATATGCCCCAAACCTGGTTTGCCATTTAACGGACAGCGAACTGCAGTTCATATACGTGTAATGTCAACAGCTGAAGGAAGAACTATAGAAAATGAATATAAACTGCAGTTCATATACGTGTAATGTCAACCGCTCAAGGAAGAACTATAGAAAATGAATATAAGAATTAATCGATAATAAGCTATCATTTGTGCACTTTCCTTCCTAAATTAGTTAATGGGTTCTCCCTTACAATTTAGCAGATTTTTTTGTTTTGATTTCAAGCAGATTATAACATACCAGTGCAGATAGTCTACTCCAAGAGCTTCAGGATCCATCATAACTCGAAGCGAAATCCGAAATAAAAAAGAATTAATGAAAGGATGGACAGAAGAAGGGCTTCGCCTGAATGTTGTTACAACGCTCCCACTCCCCACCTTCAATCTGTCCATGCAAAGATTTCAAAATATTCTTGTTACCGCATCATATGAAGATTTGAAACGATTCCTTACCGCGTGTCATAGAAACTCCGCTATTCAGCCACCAGACACCAGAACAGTTTGGCTTTATAAAGGGGCGTCAGATTCAAGAAGCGGTGGCTACAGGGCAGGAAGTCTTACACTCTATTAAGTTCAAGAGACATAAAGCTTGCTTAGTGAATATTGATATTACCAAGGCTTTTGATAGTGCCGTGGGGATTTCTTAGACTGATTCTCTATAAAATTGGTCTTAATATCCACAACGCTAATTGGATTTTAGCATTTTAGCCGTGTATCTTCAGCGAATTTCGCTGTGATTATTAATGGCTTCCTTATTGATTTTTTCAAAGCACACTGAAGATTAAGGCAAGAATGTGCTTTATCTTCAATTCTGTTCATTCTTATTATAGAATCTTTCAGCTGGAAAATCTCAGATTCTAGGGAGAAAGGCTTGATCAAATGGCATCATTATTACTGGACAAATCCGTGTTACACATTTGATTTTTGCTCATGCTCGGTGGTGAGTCTTCTATTCCCAAATGGTTACAATTTCATCATATTTTAAACAATGTCGGATCTGCATCGGGACTTATCAAAAACTCACACAAATCTGATGTAATTTCTTCATGAGTGCTTCGGATGTGATCGATCAGATCCGTGGTTTATTTTGGATTTCCTCACGAGATGTGGACTCTGGATTTCAATATCTGGTTTTCCGAATTAAACCGAATCTATACAAAATCGCTCACTGGAGCTGGATTTTAAAAAAAATCGACCTCAAATTAAAAAACTGTACTTTTAGGTGGCTCTCCATTGGGGCTAGGCTCATTCTTATCAAAGTTGTACTTTAGTCTCTATGTGTTTACTGGATGCATATCTATATGCTACCATTGGCGACCATACATAAAATTGACACAATTCTTGCTAGATTTCTTTGGTTCAGTAAAGAGAAACCTTGTAAGATCCATTTGGCTAGGCTGTCTAACGTTGTTGAACATGGGGATGGGGGATCTTAGACACCTTATCTTTTAATAGGGCTCTCATATGAAAAAGTTTGTGGAGAGGATTGTTGGGTAGGGGTTTATGGTCTTAAATCATCAAAGGTAGATATTTGGGATATAAAGATTTTGAAGTCCAGATTAAATGTGGTGTTGGAATCCCTTTCTCAATTTCATTTATATGGCGCAGTATGATGAGACAAAGGCATTGGCTATTTGCAGGGGGAGGTTGGTGATTGTTAGACATACTACTAGTGTAACCCCTTATTGTTATTAGTACAACCCCCTTATTATATTGTTGTAACCATGTAGTCCCCATATTGTTATTATTGTGCCCCATAGAAGCCCACTATTGTTATTATTGTGCACTTACATTATTATTGTTATGTTCGCTCTGATTATATTATGACCCCTTAGATTCATATACATAGAAAGGAGGTCTTGTCATTTGTATCATCCAAGAATTGTTCATTTGTGTAATGTAAAGGAGGTTTCCCCCTCGAAGAGGCTGAATTCTAAGGCGTTGATCTATCTTTTCTATCTTTTTGTGAGCTAGTTTCATAACATTTGGTATCAGAGCTTTGGATTCTGGGGTTTCGCTGCTCCAAATAGGTCATCGTGGCATTTTCGCTATAACTTTTTTTTTTTTTCTGCGACGTTTCAAAAGTGAAAAAAAAATCCATTTGAGACGAAATCGCACTGAATCTCGGGTCTGAATTGCAGAGCTTTTCGCGCTATATTTGCGGAGATATGATCTGAGGAAGTTGGTTTTTTTGCAGAAACCCGAATTAAATTCCAAACAGGTGACCTGGGGAAAATATTCATAACTTTTGTTTTGAGCATCAGATTGAAATTTCGTACGAAGTTACAGAAAGAGAACGGACTATAGTTTCTTGTGTATATTTTTTAGATCCTAAGGTCGAAACAGTGACACATGGCACTTCCTACAAGTTCGCTCTGCTTAACTAGTCTATAATTAGGTCACTGTGGGAGATTTGGCATAACTCTTCCTTGGAGAATCCAATTTTGATCATACTGACGACATTGGAAAGAGGACACAGAGGGCTACTACAGGTTGCAATTTCAGAATTGGATGATCCGAAATTACAGAGATACGTCAAAGGCAATATCGAGCTCCTAAAATCAAGAAAAGGTGATATGAGGAAGTTTGGTGGCAAAGATCCGGTAAATTGGATACGACAGATGGAGAAATATTTTGATCTACATGGTGTACCACTGTTACAAAAGGTATGTATTGCATCTTCATATTTAGAACCGGGTCAATTTTTATGGTATAAAGGGCTTTGTTCTCGTAAAAAACTTGTTACGTGGTCAATTTTCACAGAGGAAATGATAGCACATTATGATGATACAAAGAGAAACACCTTCTTTAGCCAATTGATAAGTCTCGAACAAAACGGTTCAATAATGGAGCACATTGAGGAGTTCCAAAAATTGAACATAAGGGTAAAAAATATTCCAGAGGAGCATAGGATTGATGTCTTCATAGGTACTTTAAAGGATAACATTCAACATGAGGTTCGTCTTTGGGAACCTGATTCATTGGAGAAGGCATTCAGGTGGGCAAGAAAAATTGAAAGCGAAATTATGGAAACAAGGAATCCCACCACTCACGACTATAATTATGAAAGTGTTTCTTCTCCTAGCCTTCCACAACCTACAAGGATTACTCCACAACAATTGGAAGAAAAAAGAGAAAAGGGGCTTTGTTACAATTGTGATAGCAAATCCACTAAAGGTCATAAGTGTGCTGAGAAGAAATTATTTTACATAGAGTATGAAGGGGAGGAAGAAAAGGATCAAGAAACATCAAAAGAAGAGGAAATATGCCAAGAACATACCCCAGAGAAAGAAGAAATGAATCCGACCATATCTTGTAAAGAATTGACAAGAATTACCACTCCTCAAACTCTTAAGATAGAAGGACATATCAAGAAGAAAAAGGTTCAAGAAGTGAAAGATCATATTGAGAAAGAAGAAATGAATCCAACCATATCTTGTAATGCATTGGCTGGAATTACCACTCCTCAAACTATCAATATAGAAGGACATATCCAGAAGAAAAATGTTCAAGAAGTGAAAGATCACATCAAGCATATAGAAATGAATTTGACCATATCTTGTAGAGCATTGGAAGAAATTACTACTCCTGAAACTCCTAAGATATGACATATCAAGAAGAAAAAGGTTCAAGCAGTGAAAGATCACATCAAGCATCAACAACAAGTTCTCCAACTTTTAAAGGATAATGCCACTTTGGTGCAGAATTGAATGAAACAACAGGTAGATCAACATCACAGTGAAAAACGTTTTGATGTAGGTGATTGGGTATTTTTACGGCGACATCTCAAGCAAGCTATTTATGAGAAGGAAATGTTGGCAATACTACATGCACTTAAGAAATGGCGACCTTACCCAATGGGAAGACACTTCAAGATAAAAATGAATCATGATAGTCTTAAATACCTTTTAGAACAAATATTATCTTTAGAAGAAAAGAAAAAATGGGTCACAAATATGTTGGGTTATGAATTTGACGTTATCTACAGAAAAGGGAAGGAAACTTTTGTTGCAGATGCACTCTCAAGAAAGAATAAGGATGTGGAAGCATTGTTTTGTGCTATTTCTGTTATCCAAATAGATTGAATAAACTAAGTGAGGGATGAATGGAAGAAGGACAAAGAAGTGTGGCGACTCATTCAAAAGTTGCAGAATATTCCAATTCAAACAATATTGCCAGAACTTGAAGAGGGAGGAAAATCAAATTGGAACCTGGAGCAGTCACAGAAACAAGAACTCGACAACTATGAAATCGATCAATTTCAGAGTATCTCATCAAGTGGAAGAATTTACCTGCCGAATATTCCACATGGGAGGACAAGAATTTTATACAGAAGCATCAAGAACTACTCAAGTGTTGAGGACAACACTTTTGGAAGGAGAAGGGCATGTTAGGCCCCTATGCTACTAGTGTAACCCCTTATTGTTATTAGTACAACCCCCTTATTATATTGTTGTACCCATGTAGTCCCCATATTGTTATTATTGTGCCCCATAGAAGCCCACTATTGTTATTATTGTGCCCTTACATTATTATTGTTATGTCAGCTTTGATTATATTATGACCCCTTAGACTCCTATATATAGAAAGGAGGTCTTGTCATTTGTATCATCCAAGAATTGTTCATTTGTGTAATGTAAAGGAGGTTGTCCCCTTGAAGAGGCTAAATTCTAAGGCGTTGATCTATCTTTTCTATCTTTTTGTGAGCTAGTTTCATAACAATGATGGCAATAGGATCGAGGTTGGGTTGGACATTATTGGTGGTACCCAAGGGGTACATATGCTATATCTTCCTCTTTTACAACACTTGCACGATAGAGGTATTTATCTTCTATCTCATATTGTCTCTTTTCGAGCTCACTCTCCATATCTTTAGACTTGGCTCCGAGCATAGGACATTGATCTTTCGGGTCTTCTGGCTGCCGAATGGACTCTTTATATTAGATAAATTGAGGCTGCAGATATTTATATTTCAGATAATATTGATAAGATGAGATGGGCAGGACAAGTCCCTAAGAACCCGATTGCGACCAAAGACATTTATAGGTCCATTTCCATCCCAGCTAATCCTTTTGTGGAGCTATCATGGTTCCACAAATTCAGGAAATGGAACTTCCCATTGAAACTTAAATGTTTCTGTTGGTTGGAATTGAATGACAAAGTTCTAAGTTGGAGGAATTTAGTTCGCAGAGGTTTCATTGGTCCTAGTATCTACATGTTGTGCAAGAAAAATTCGGAAGATGTTGAACACCTCTTCATGAACTGTTCGGTTTCCATAGAAATTTGGTTTTCGGTCCTCAGTGTAGTCTAGATTATGGAGGATTGGAAGCATAATACATTGTTGACATGTTTTAATAACTGGTATCAAACACCACAAGTTTTTGGTACCCTGCCCTTTTTCATCATATGGGGCATATGGCGCCGCAGGAACCTTATCATTTTTTAAGATAAGCATTATGATATTAGATACACTGTTATGGGGATTTTTTTTCATTTTTCTAAGACAGGACCTATGAAACAAATTAAAAAATCTAGATAGGTCATATTGCAGGACATATGGAATGAATATCCAGTGGGATTCTTCGATGGGGCTTGTAAATCTGGACTGTGTGGATGTGGTGTTCTCATTGCTACTGAACCTAAGAAGTTTTATCACTTTTGGTGGGAGGGTGGTTCAGGTTTGAACAACAAAGCATAAATCATCGCACTATGGGGGCTGCTATTCACTGCTAGTTGGCTCAACATTTCCAATCTGCATATTTTCGGGGACTCTAAAGGTTGCATTGATTAGATAAATGGATTGTCATGTTTCCAGCCTCATCTTCTGATGTATTGGACGAAGTGCATTCGTATCTTGATCAATTCATTTCAATGCATTGATTTCAACCATATATATAGGGAGCAGAATCACATCACTGACATACTCTCCAAAAGAGGCATTTCAGCACCACTTGGAGTCATTCATTATGTTGTATACAACCGGGACTCCAGATTTGATTTTGGCTCTATTCCGATCTCTTAGATAGGACTAGCATATGTCTCTTGCTTTCTTATTTTTTGTTATTTGTATCAAAGCACGACTGAACAGTGGATGAACTTTCAGTGGTTGATAGAACAACAATAGGTCTATGTATGTACTTTCTGTTTGGGTTTCTTGTTGATTAAGTTTTAGTACTATATCCTAGGACATAAACATGTAAATGTAATTTGTTTACTAATATTAAAGAAGGCGATTTTTTCAACTAAAAAAAAACACCATTGTTGTGGCTGTGAATCTTTACAGTCCCGGGTAAACACCATTGTGGCTCTCCCCCTTTCACACACTGAATGATGCCACGTTACAAGCAACAAAAATGATCAACCCATGTTCAAAAGCATTTTTTTAATTGAACTTGTAGCTTTTTGATTCCATTGCTTCGCATTCCCTTCACAGCAACTGTCCATACATACTCAGATGAAGGACATTCCTTCAAACACAATTGTCATCGTCCATGTGAAAAAAAGAAAAAAAAGAAAGAAAAAAAAAAAAAAGAGAGAGGGTCAATGCCAATACATCCACCCGACACTGATATAGATTATGAAAAGATAAATTAATACTAAAATGATAAACTTGTTCGAGGTGAACAAGTTTATTGTTTTAGTATTAATTTATCTTTTCATAATCTATATGTTATTTTTTTTGTCTTTCTATATGTAAGACAAAAAAAGATATATAAGAATGTTGTCATTTAATGTTGTATATCATCATATGGTGGCTATAAAGAGATTCTTCATTGTTGTTTCTGTAGATAACCATTTAATAATCATGAGTGAGTTATCAAATATTTGAATTTGTGATGCACCAAACTCTTAGCTACCCTCAAAACTAATTTCAAAGCCACCACTTTTAAGTAGTTATTTGTTTCCTATCTTATTTTTATTTTGACACAAATGTAATGATCGATACATAAATAAAATCCCCTTGATCCTCCCTTAGTGACAACATCAAAATATGCCCATGGGATATCTTTTTTATTTCCTATTCTTTCAATACATGTCTATTTTTTTTAATCCTAGGTATATGGTTAGCATTTAATATCTTTAGTGCCTCAATAACATAATTAGTAGGTAGATTCACTTTTCCTTCAAACAGCTTTATGTTCCTTGCTAACCATAACTCCTAAGCTATGTTGAGAGGAAGGAATCTAATCTTCTTTGTATCTTCTTTTACATATTGTGCTATAAATTCTTATTTTATGTCTTCACCTTCTTAGGGATTTCCAAATCCAATCATATTTTCCACTTCTCTTCATACCTCATTTATCTAGCGAAAATCCTTAATTGAATGTAGAATAGTGTCTTCTACTTGTTAACATAAGTTGCAGTCAAATTAGTCCATGAAGACTTTTGCATCTCCTAGGTGGGAGCTCTAGTTTTTCAAATAAACCACATGAAAAATGTTATTTTTGAAATTCATCTTAATTTTTAGATAGTTCTCCACCACCATACATGCTATCTCTCTTCCCTTCCTTAGCAAGAGCTATATAACCTATTATGAGCACAAAGTTTCTAGTTGGATTAAGTGACCATAATAACCAATCATCTTTTTCTTTTATCTTGACATTATTCTTTTCTTTCATGTTTCAAAATTTTCATATCCATCCCGGTCTCTTCATCGGTCAACGAGCGTTGTTGTAAACATGTATATATTTTTTATTTAATAACCCATTGAATCACATTAATCCTCTATGGAAGTAGGAGCAATGTACTTGGATCATATTGCTTGAATCCACATAATTTTTCATTCAATCAATCTCTTTACACTTCTTGCTACAAATGCCTTGGAGAAGTAAAAGGAAATTTTGATCCCCCAGCCTCTATTTTATATCAGTACAGTTATTTTCTTCCAAAACAATCTAGAAAAATCCCCTTTTTGTTTTTAGTAGTAACCTAGATAAATTTGTAGCATAATGTTCTAATGAATTCTAATACATTGTTCTATCTAAGAAAGCCATATTTAGTATACTAAAATTCTTTCTAGTACAACTTAAGCCATGATCTAAGTTCATCTACTTGTAAGGAAATAACTAAGTAAAATAGTCCTTTTCCTACTCAATTATACCCTACAAGGATATAGTATATTTTTCAAGGTTTATAATCTTACATATTGCTTTAGAAAATAAATCTCAGATACCTTTGAACTTCTTAATTACCATTATTTTTCTCTCATAACAAAATCATGATATCATCCACAAACAATAAATATGGTATTTTATAGGCTACTCCAAAGTTTATCCCTTTAAAGTTAATATTTTCTAAAGTTTACTTTATTAACCTACTCAACCCCTCAACAATTAAAAGGAAAAGCGGGGTGGCTTCGGAGGAACCCTTGTCTAAGAACCCTTTTTAGCCTAATCAAATCTTATTTTAACCCATTGATTAAGATAGAAAAATATACTAAATAAATACAATTCATCACCAAAACAAAAAATTGGTGCTAGAAACTCAAGTGTATAAGTATAAGTCCAAGGTACAACCATTTTTCCTTATTATATGATTTGGATAGGTCCACTTTAATTACCACTAATCTTTGATTCCCAACTTTTATTAAATAAAGGTACAACTAACTCATTTATTTATCTTCCGTGTAAAATCCCAAAAGATTCTCTAATATTTTCTTTTCTATTAAAACACTTTTCAATCGTCTAGGAATAACTTTTCAATCAGTTTTACAGATGTATTTGCTTAAATATATTGGCCTAAATTTTTGAAAGCGTATCATATTATATTCCTCGAGGATCAAAGTTATAAAGGTTATATTATAATATTTAATTATTTTTCGTATCATTCTTGTAGCTTTCACCATCCTCTTTTAGTCTACTTCTATAAAATAATAATATAATAATAGCTTAAAAGCAATCCCATCATAACGCCATCTAACGTTGGAAACTTTTTCTTTAGAAAGCTTTAAAAATTTTGCTGTAAATTCTTCTTTTCCAACCTCTTTCATTCACTCCTAATTTTCCTCGTTATTGACAAAGCCAGGAAAGGAGTTTTATAGCCTTATTACCTTAACAATTATAACCTAAGAGTCTTCTATGAAATGAGTTGAGAAGTAATTGACTTCTTTCTTTGCAATATCCTCAAAATTTGTTTCCTACCTACCATCTACTTTGTTAATTTTCCAAACCAAATTTATGTTTTTCATATAGTTTTCATATATACAAAAAAAAAAAAAGCTAGTATTTTGGTCACTTTCATGCAACCATAAGGATTTCCCTTGATCCTCCATTTTTTCTCTTTTTCCAATGATATGCTCCTCTTTTTATCTTTTGAAGGCTTTCCTTCTAATTTCTCTGTAACACCCTCCTCCCACACTTACCCAAGTTCATTGGTCTACCGGGATAAATATGTGAAAAAGATTTACTATGATATGAATCAACCTCCTATGTATAGTTAAGGAAATGGAATCAATAGACTAAAACCTTACTGACCACCATCACGAACTACAGGACACCTAGGAGCTAACCAACCACTCTAGGTACCAAACCCATGATTAACTTGACCTTTTAATTGTCTGGATTCTGAGTCGCTCCCATGACAAGGAAATCCAGCAACTGTAATGCTTTAGTCTCTCCCATAAGCCTACTTCCCAGTGACTGTAGGATTATTTACTCAGTTCTGTGTTAGTGAGTCGGAAATTTTAGCCACCTTTTAAGGGCTAGGATCCAAACCTCTACCTAGAACTTGATGAAACTCTCAAAATTAATAAATGACACAAAGACAAAGCCTTTAATTCAAAAATTTATCAAGGAATTAACCTGAACCATCCTAACCATGCCAAACATTTCATCAAACACATCATGAAAATGTAATCTACAGGTCATAATTACATATCTGAACATAGGGGTCTCATACTTGTATGAGAATCAACAAGAAAGACTAATTCCCTCTCAGGATAGCTTCAAAATCATCTACTAGGTCATGCATTCAACAACCATTCATTTACTAATCAAAATACGTTTAGAGCTATAACTAAATTAATTCATAAAATGATGCTTAAAACCATCATATAATCAACATGACAACAACGATAGAACAGCCATCAAATCCACATAATAAAAACTATAAATAGTCATAAATTACAAAAGGAAAGGATCTCATATTGACATACACAAATCCAACCAAGTCAAGGACTTCCACGTACCACCCGCCCATATACTAGTTTGAACCAAACCGTTCTTTCATCCAATCACACTTGTGTCATTTTCCAAGCATGAATGTGGGATCTCATGGAATAACCAACTAAAACCAAACTAGGGCTTCCAGAGGCCAAACCACCTCAACCCTCAACCAATGATTCAACCTCATGGTCGAACATCACTAACCATCACCAGACTGGTCTCTACCTAAGTTGTCCAAGACATTAGAGCGTTTGTTCCAACTGGTCTCTAAGACTATTAAGTAAACCCACAACTGTCACAGGCCTCTAGAGTGTTTTTCGAACCAAGTCTCCAAGGCTAATAACTCAACCCACCAAGGACTCCAGAGCATTTGTCCAACCAAGGCTTCCAGGATTAGTAACTCAACCCATATTAGTAAGGAATATGAGCACCAATAAAAAAATAAAAAGGAAAACCCACAACACCATGGCTATCCCGGAAATGACAAGGTTATGAAAAAACCATTGTCAATCCAGGAAATCCTCCATGGAAATGATAAATCATAACCAAATAACCACATGCGTATACCATGCATGCCAAAACTAGTAAGGAAATCATACATGCAACTCAGTACCTGCTAAGAAAACTTGTTGTAGTTGTTGATCCCGTTGTCCTCTTATGCTTTCCTACTTTTCCTTTGCCTTCTTTCTCCAAATCCAAGGTATGCCAAAATCCTCCAAGAGTTCTCCAAGAAACTCTGAGAGTGCAAGAGTATGAAAGAGAGAGAATAGAATGAGAGTGAAAAAGACTAAAATGACAGAAGTTGTGACCTGATCCTTAGAAGCCCTTTTCTAATTGATGCCTCTATTTTCTTCATTTTCCTCTATTTTTCCTTCAATTTTCCTCACATGAAATTTTGTGACCTTTCACCTTCCTTTTCTTCTAGTTTCCATTATTTCATAAATAAAATCTCAATTAATGCCTCTTTTCCTTTTGCATTTCCTTTGCCAATTTCCATAACCATTTATTAATCAAAAGTGTTCCTCATCACTATGTTTTTACCCAACATTCAACTTGGAATACATGTCCCTTTGTAGGTTTTAACCCTGTACAGAAATTACCTGCATATGGATTCTAAAACACAAAAAATAAACAATGCGAGAGCATAACACATAAAACACATATACACGAAGATTTTCCCTTGGATCCCAAAATCGGGACTACTAGATTGATTCTTCATTATGTTCCTTTCAATGTTACAATATGCATTTATACATGCCGAAGCATCCAATACCATGGACCGAAAAACCATCGTGTCCAAAACCATGGACCGAAAACCATCGCATCCAAAACCATGTGCGGAATCCATGCACAAAACCATAGGTAGGTCCGCCCAACCTAATATAGGGTCCAAAAACAATTTTCCTGAAGCACTGCCCCGAACCTCATAGAGGGGGGCTACCCACCCCCCTCAATCCCCCAGACAGGGGGGGCTGCCACACCCCCTGTGACCCCTCCACTGCGCAAACAACGCAACGAAGGGGGGGCTAGTCATGAAAAGAATATAACACAACCCAACATTTTTTTCATTTGTTAACTTTATTACTTTGATTTTTAACCAGGGTTGTTATAGACCCCCCCCCCTTAGGGAACACCGTCCTCAGTGTTCAATGACACTTATAAAACAACAAACATATGCTGTCTATGGAGCCTTATAACATAGCTCGATATAACATTTACATCATATCCATCTTCTAAAACATAACTAACATGTCATGAATACCATATTGATTATTGGAGCTTTATAACACAAATTGATACGATATTTACACACATATGCATATATAGGCATAACCCAACACAACATCAAACATATACCAAAATACATCCGCTAAAAAAACAAAGAGAGAAGGATAAATATCCCACATCTGATCATCAATTTCCCATGTAGCTTCATTGGACCCAAAGTACTTCCACTGCACCTTAACTTGTTCGAGTGCTCAATTTTGGAGCATGAACATATTTCAATGGAAAATGCACTAAGGCTCTGGCTGGAATTCTCCTTCTAGCTCCACCTGCAATACAGACCAGTCAATCACATGATCGTAATATTTCACATACTTCTTAAGTAATGACACATGGAAAACATTATAGATTTTCATTGTCGTAGGCAATGCAAGGCGGTAGGCCACTGGTCCAATCCTCTCAATAATCTTGAAAGGTCCACAATATCGGGGTGCCAACTTGGCACATGATTCGCTACTGAAGGAGATTTTCTTGGGTTTGATGTGCAAGTACACCTATTCCCAACCTAAAACTCTTTAATCACCCTATCTTAGTCTGCATAACTCTTCTTCTTGTACTGTGCTACCTTCAGATTTTTCTTGATTACCTGTATTTCCTGTTCCATCTCTGCCAACATGTACAGCCCAGTCAATACATTTTTCACTAGATCGCTCCAAATGATAGGAGTATTACAACTCCCATAAAGTACTCATCTTCAAGGATTCCTTATACCCATTATTATATGAAAACTCCACTAGTCGAAGATACTCTTCCCACTTTCATTGTTAATGCATGACATACATCCTCAACATGTCCTCCAAAATCTCGTTGACCCTCTTTATCTGTCCATTTGTCTGTGGATGATAAGTTCTATTGAAGGCCAAAACTATCCCAAACCTACAAATAACTATTTCCAAAACCTATAAGTGAACTTGGGACCCTTGTCTGAATCAATATTCTTCGGAACACCATGCAACCTCACTATATCTCTGATCAAGATGTGTGCTACTTCACTAGCTAAATTCATAGACTTTACTGGAATGAAGTGTACTACCTTTGTCAATCAATTAACCACAACCATAATAGAATTACGTTGTCTAGATTTCCTCGAAAAACTTATAATAAATTCCATGAAAATGACCTTATATTTCCACTCTAGAATAGGAATCGACTGTAGTAATCAACCTAGATACTTACAATTTTCTTTTACCTATTTACAATCCAAACATATTTCGGTAAACTCTGCCACATCTTTCTTCATATTCATCCAGTAGTAGAACTTCTTCATAGTTGTCAATGTCTGCTAGTATCCCGGGTGACCTAAATATGGCTTAGCATGAAATTACAGCAAGGTAAGCTTCTTGAGTTCACTGTTGTCTAGCACATAGATCATGTCCCTAAATCTCACCAAACTATCTGCTGTGAGATGATAGTGCACATCATGTTCACCTATAACCTGTTGTTGTAACATGTTCCTAAGTTGTCAGTACCTGTCATCTTGATGTCTTGCCTACAATATTTGATGTTGTAAATCTGTCCCATATGAACTCATAGTTGTTATATGATTTACCTATACTCTCCTACTAAGAGCATCTGCAACCTTGTTCTCTTTAACCTTAATGTACCTTATTTTGAAGTCAAACTCACTGATCATAGAAACAATATATCTTTCCTCGCATTCAGATTTGGTTGATAAAAAAAGTACCTCATCCCATTGTGATCACTCATTAACACAAACCTCCTGCTAAGAAGATAGTGCCTCTACATCCTCAATGCATGAATGACCACTGCCAAATCAAGATCATGCATCACATAGTTATTCTCGTGATCATTCAATTTATTTGATTCATAGCATACCACTTGTCCCTCCTACATTAGGAATACACCAAGTTGTCTCTTGCAAGCATCTTTGCACACCACAAACTCTTTATCCAGATCTTGAATCTTGAGAACTAGATAATTTGTCAACAACCGCTTCAACTGCTCAAAACTTGTCGCACATTCCCTTGTCCATTCAGATTTCTTTCCTTTCCTCTGAAATGATGTAATAGGATAGGTAATATGTGAGAAGTTTGTGATGATCCTCCAACAATAACTAACTAATCCTATGAATGATCTGACCTCATCAAAGCTCCCAGGAGTTTCCCACTCCATGATAGCTCTTATAGTTTTTGGATCCACTGTTATGCCTTCCTTGGAGACAACATATCCCAAGTAATGTACTTATGTTTGAAATAAACTGCATTTGTTAAGCTTGGCATACAATTGATTCTCTCTTAACAGTCTTAACACTAATGTTAAGTGTTCGGCATGCTCTTCCTCATTCTTAGAATATATTAGTATATCATCAATGAATACAATCACAAACTTGTCTAGATAAGGATGCAACACACTATTCATCAAGCACATAAAAGTAACTGGAACACTATTTAGACGAAAAGGAACTACAACAAACTTATAATGCCCATACCTGGTGTGGAAAGAAGTCTTGTAGATGTCCTCTTGTTTGATGCGTACCTGATGGTATCTTGATCTAAAATCAATCTTTGAGAACACTTCTTCTCCCTTCAACCGACCAAATAAGTCACCGATCCTTGGAAATGGATACATGTTCTTGATGGTTACCTTGTTCAACTACATGTAATAGATACACAACCTGAGAGTACCATCCTTATTCTTCACAAATAACACTAGTTTAGCTCGAGGTGACACACTTGACCTCATGTATCCCTTATCCAATATTTCCTTCAACTGTACCGTCATTCCACTAACTTTGGAGTGCTCATCGTGTAATGTTCCTTTGATGATGGCATTGCTCCTGGTACAACCTCAATAGAAAATTCCACTTCCTTGTGAGGTGGTAACCCTAAAACCTTTACTGGAAACACATCATGAAACTATTGTAAAACCAGATACCTCTTGAAGATCTCCAAATCCTCAACATCCTTACCTTTTTCACTGGAAATACACACTACAAATAATACATGCCATTTCCTATGACTACACTTTTCCTGAATAGTTTTAGCCATCATAACGTATGTTTCCCTCTTCTTACCCTACAAGACTCTTTGTTATCCATTGTCATCCAAACATTTAATAGCCTTTTCATAAAAACCCACCTTAGTCTCACGAAGATACAACCAATCCATACACAACATCATACTATGTGATCCCAACGGAAGCACATTTAGATGTGTTGTTGTAGGCATACCATTCAACTCAAATTCAGAAGCTCTTACACAATGGTTAAGCATATTCTTAGTACTTGTAGCAAACTACACTAACCAAGACTCTGTATGCACTTATTTATTTAAGCCACACTTATCCACCAAGTCAGGATTAACATAAATAAAATTAGATCCAAGGTCAATCAAAATATAAACAAATTTATCACAAATCTTACCGTCAATCTCCATAATAGATTCTTGATGATCTTCCGGCATATTATCCAATGCTGCATAAATCCGAGAAATACAATGCCCAACATCCCCCACTATTTGTGCCTCTTGAGCACTCTAGATCTATGGCCTACCACCCTGATGTTGTGGACAATCTCTCCTGCAATGATCCTTGCCACAATTCCAACACTGTAAAGGCTTCCTATCATCACCCTTGTTCTTCTCCTCAGACTAAAATCCTTGTCCTTTGTCAGATGCATTGAACTTCTTACGCAAGACTGCATTCTCTTTATTACCTATGTCCTGTAGTCTCCCTCATTTGTTATCCCATTTTTACTTAGTCTTGTCATTACTTTTCCAATCCTGTTCATCTTTAGACTTATTCTTTGATTACTCTTAATAATGCTGCAACTTCTTGATGGATCCCTCCAACAATCTAGGCTCATCAAACTCAATCCTATCTTTGAACGCTATAGACAACCCACTGAGCTTTATCCTCCTTAAAATAAGGCACATAGCTAAACAAATCCAATAATATATTAGTATACTCCCCATCGGTCATAGATCCCATATTCAACTCAAAGAAATCCTTCGCCCTGTCATCGTAGTATCTCTTAGATATATATTTCTTCCTCAAAAGTCTCTCGAACTCACTCAAAATCAACTCCTCTTCCCGAATGCCTCTGACATTCTTCACGTTTACCCAAAAAATGTATTCTTTACCCTTAAGACTAAAGGTAGTTATTCTAACTTTCATGTTCTCTGAATAGTCGTGCAACCTAAAGAACTTATTCATCCCAAGAAACCAAGCTTCGGCATGTTGTAACTTCTTCATTTCTCCATCAAAGGTAGGTGGTTTTTCTTTCTTGAACTCTAGTAGAAAATACTGATTCTCACTCCTCCTATAAGGATGGTGACATTGATGACCATACTATCTCTTTGAACTAGAACTAGGATAGAGACCCATGATCACTGCCCCTCCATTCAAGTGAATCCAAAAATATGCCATCTATGAATGTATCTTCTCTATATAATATGTGTCCTGGTCGAGACCTGCTTCCGTATGCACCATTTGTCATTTCCTCCTATCCATGACTGATCTTAAGTTATCCCTGTCTCTGAAAATCAGATAGACTCTGAAGAATCACTGCATTAACCTCTGCTTGTTTCTCATGTGCCCTAGGAAGCCTTTCCTGTGACTGAATGATCCTATCATTATCTTCCTTACAACTCCTCATATCTACATTCAAATTTCTCAATGTATCTGGTATGTGAGTGGACTTCTCATCACCATGTTGCTCATCTAATCTTTAGGGAGAGTCACGTGAATTGTAGTCAACCATTTTTATATTCATCTTCATCTTCTTTCTTCCAATATACTATGTTAGATAAACCAAATATAAACATAATCAAATGTACCTCAATGAATTTTAGGGGAGGTTATCTTGTGTGTAAGGTCAATCCAAATTATCATGATATATATATATATATATATATATATATATATATATAGCATCACGCATGAAAACACCAACTACATACAATGAACTCATGCATGACAATCATAACCATAACCATACATGCATAACAAACATACAAACACATCCCAACAACACCATCATCAACTTTTACATGACAAAACAATTGTAACAAGGATATATATATATATATATATATATATATATATATATATATATATATATATATATATATATATATATATATATATATATATATATATATATATATATATATATATATATATATATGCTAGCATCATGCATGACAACACCAACTACATACAATGAACTCATGCACAACAATCATACAAACACTGACATGCATTCATGACAAACACATCCCAACAACACCATCATCAACTTTTACATGACAAAACAATTGTAACAAGGACCATCACCATGCATACATAAAAAGCACATATACAACCTACATGCATGCATGACAAACAAATTCTTCCCATCCAATCCAAATGTTGAACATGGGAGCTATGATACCACTCTGTAACACCTCCTCCCACACTTACCCAAGTTCATCGGTCCACTGGGATAAATATGTGATGAAGAGTTACTATGATATGACTCAACCTGCTTGGTACAGTTAAAGAAGTGGAATCAACATACTAAAACCTTATTGACCAACCGTAGGAACTGCACGACCCCCAAGAGATAACCAACCACTCCAGGTGCCCAACCCTGAGTTAACTTGACCTTTTAATGATCTAGACTCCCAGTCACTCCCATGAAAAGTCAATTCAGTGACTGTAACCCTCCATTTTGTCCCATAATCCTACTTCCCAGCAACTCTAGACTTAGTTACTTAGTTTTGTGCCAACGAACCTGAGATATGAGCCACTTTTTTAGGACTAGGATCAAGACCTCTTCCCATAACTTGATGAAACTCTTAGAACGATAAATGACACAAAGACAAAGCCTTTAATTCAAAACTTAATCACGGACATAACTTGACACATCCTAACCTTGACATGCATTTTGTCAAACACATCATCAACATGTAATCTACATGTCATAATTACATATTTAAACATAGGGGTCTCATGCTTATCTAAGAATCAATAAGAAGGACTAATGCCCTCTCAGAATAGCTACAAAAAAATATATTAGGTGATGCATTCTATAACCATTAATTTACTAAAAATTGTCATAAAAATAACATTTTTTCTCCATATTCTCGTGTAAAGCATAGGATTCTAAGTCAGTATAATGATAAGTAATTTTAAAAATTAAGTTTGGCACTTATCCGTGGAAAAATTAGAAAACCCCATGTTGTGTTAGAAATACTTGGTTGTTCGGCCCTTAATGCTCACTTAAAATTAGCCAGCATCATCAATAAGGATTTATGGAGAATAATTGATGCAAGCCCACACTTAAGGCTCAAAAGGAAGGTTATATTTCTCATGAAAGGAAGTCCAAGAAACTCTCTACATAGATTTTCCCTATAGATTCACAAGCTCATGTAATATACTAAGACAAGAGACAAGAATCTACTTCTACTTTCAACTAGCAGAAGCCAATATATCGATGAAAACAATATGAACAAGAAGAAGACAAATCAATGGCACATAACACAATAAGTTTTCCTGGGGAAAGCCATTGCTTGAAACCCCACCTATCTGTATTACATTAAATTAGAAATATGAGTGAAGATACAAAGCTTGTTCTCACAAGAACAATTCCGCACAAGTATGCTCATCTCTCTGCCTCACAAGCCTGTGCTTGGCCAACACTTAGCCAATTTCAACTGCCTTCCAAGTCCCTATTTCGTAGTGAAATTCCTACGATGAATAGCTCGTATATAAAGGGAATTCATGCTTCCAAAATTGCTCAATCCTAATTAGGTCCTCTTCCTGATTTCATGCATGATATTTACAACTCTGTAAATCATATAATTGATATTACACTATCCCTGCACTCTAGTCTCAACTGGGTATTTGTCAGAACTTACATGCATGAGTTTTCAATGAGTGCATCTATAGTTATCTGGAGTAGCACTTGTGGATGCACCAATACACCAACTGAGTGTTAATTGTCTACTAGTTCAACAAACTGTTGGAACTAGTTTAACTGACTATAACTCAGTAAACTAAGTTAACTAATTACAACTCAATGTAAACTCATACTAAACCCCTAAAATTTACGGAGAACACTTACATGACTTCCAAAAGACTTCCAACTTGATATTCCTAATCTAGTTAAGTTAATTAAACTTAATTAACTATTTACTAGTTTCTATGAGAATATAATTCGATTTTAATTCACAATTTAATTCAAGGGAAAATTAAACTGGGATTTCTTGTTACCATTCTCAACACTTCATCTTAATAGGAAAGGGATTATCTGCTAGCCCGATCCTATCTCTATGAAACTTGAATTTATATTTGGACAATTCCTTTGTCAAAATGTCAGGATCTTTCGCCTTTGTGGGAATGTACTCTAACAACATGATTCACCTCAATACATAATCTCTAAGATGATGATACCAGATATCAATGTGCTTGGACCAATCATGAAAAACTAGATTTTCAGAGAGTTTGATACAACTCTGATTATCGCAGTAAATCATTGTCAGATCCATCTGCTAACCAAAAATACCAACCATGATCTTCCTCATCCAGATGGCCTCACATGTTGCCTGACTTGCAACCATGTATTATGCTGCTACCGAATAGAGTGCAACCGATCTCTGTTTCCTGTTGTACCAAGAAACTGTCACTGACCCAATACTGAAAATCCCTCCTAATTTGTTTTTCTGGTTGGATGGAATCCCCACCCAATCTGCATCTCTGAAGCCTTGAAGACTGACTCCCTCTGTCAATTTGTACTGAGTATTTCCCCTGAGGTATCTCAATACATGCTTTTCTGCCTTCTAATACATCTTGGTAAGCTTAACCATTGCTTGACTCAGCTTATTAACTGCATAGCATAAATCTGGTCGTGTTTTCACCAAGTACATGAGTGAACCCATGAGTTGCCTGTAAATAGTAGATTCCACTACCTCTCCTAAAGTAACAACCTCCTTCCTCCATTTACTAGCTAGAGGAGTCTCCATAGGCTTGCATCTCTCCATGTGGAACCTCCTAAGTATCTTGTTGGCATAATTTCCTTGAGACACAAACATATCCTCATCACCCTACCATACTTCCATGCCAAGAAAGTAATGCATGAGCCCCAAGTCCTTCATCTCAAACTCTATTGCGAGGTCCTACTTGCAAGATTTGATCAACTGATCATCACCTCTTAGTATGAGATCATCAACATAAAGTATAACGATCAATAGTTTACCTTTCACCGCTATGTGGTAAAGGTTCACATCCGCTTCACTCTCCTTGAAGCCCAACCCAGTGAAGTATCTATCTATCCTAGTGTACCAAGCACGACGTGCTTCCTTTAGCCCATACAATGCTCAATTCAGCTGACACACATGAGACTCATGGTAGAAGGTTTTAAAATCTTCAGGATGATCTATGTAAACCTCTTCCTCAATTGTGCCATTAAGGAAGGTTGTCTTTACATCCATATGATGTATCTTCCAACCCATTTGTGTTGATAGTGCTAATATAGATCTGATTGATGAGTACCTTGAAACATGAGGAAAGGTCTCATCATACTAAATCACCTCTACCTGTGAAAAGCTAGGCGACACAAATCTAGCCTTATGCTTCTCCACACTACCATTTGCAGCTTGATTTACATTGTAAATCCAACAGGAGCTCACCATAGACTTATCCTCCGGTCTTAAGACCACATCCCAAATACAGTTACAAATTATGGAGTCATACTCCTCCACCATGGCATCAACCCAAACTGATTGTTGCATTACTTCCTCAAAAGAATATGGCTCTATCACAACACATCCACTCATAAGAGCCATGTATTTAATGTATCTGTCAGGTGACCTCCTCTATTTGTGTTGTGATGTGGGTGCTCCCACATTCTCTCTAGCATCTGCCAACAATCTATCTTCCTCTCTGGTATGCTTTCTCCCATCTCTGGAAGACTTTGCATGTGGCTTCTCCACATCATTCGAGGCTCCTCAACCTTAGGAGCTAAAATCTCTTCAACTACATGTAGTTGAAGCTCCCTCTCAAGGGAAACTCACATGGCCTTCCCCTCATCAAATTTGGCATCCCTGCGAACCACTGTCATCCTGTTGGTCAGCAAGTACACCTGATAGTTGCAAGATGTATCAGTGTACCCCAAAAACATCTCCAACAATGTTATCGGCTCAAGCTTCTTCCATGCATCTTTGGTCACATGGAAATATACCGATGACCCAAAAATCTTGAAGTAAACATTAGGGGATTTTGAGGTCTAAAATGGGCCTCCTAAAGAAATTATAAAATAATAGTGGAAATAATAAAATAAGACTAGATTACATCATGAAATTTTAGAAGGAGAAAAGACAACTACTTTTTCAACTTGTATTTTCAACTTATCTCCATATTGGTTTACTCAAATTTGAAGTGGAAACACTCGTTGGATGTAGAATTTGATTTCTCATCCAAGGAGTACCCATGTTGCATACTTTTGATGGACCCTGCTACACGAAAAATGAGAAATACATGAAAAACATGATTGCAATCACACTTTTTCATCTATTTCTCATTTTTCGTGTAGTAGGGTCCATCGAAAGTATGCAACATGGGTACTCCTTGGATGAGGAATTAAATTTTGCATCCAATGAGTACTCCCATAAGAAATTTGAGTAAATACTCAAGGAGATAAGTTGAAAATACTAGTTGAAAAAGTAGTTTTATTATTTTACTATTTCTTAATCTTTGTACTTTTTTACTACAAAAATGGTGAATCATCCACCATGGTTGACATCATCATATTGAATCATATTGGTTCTTATAAAGTTTATTTTGGTTGTACATTTTTCTTAGGAGGCCCATTTTAGACATCAAAAATCCCCTAATGCAATATCTGGCCTCTTATTGGAATAAGCCTCCTCTGGTGTCTTCATTGCTGGAAATAATACTGAGAGGGGGGGTGAATCAGTATTATCTAGTTCTTTTAATAAATCTTCTTTATTTGTTCTTTGAATTAGTTTTACATGTCAGTACCATAAAATAATGAGCATGAACAAAAGAAAACAGATAGTCACACCAAAGAACACAAGATGTAAGGTGGAAACCCAATGTGGGTGAAAACCACCTGCTGCAATATGTCTCTATCTTCTTTCAAATTAGAAACTCCTTTTACAATGGTTTTGTACTGGTGCAGTCCTTTACCAGTACGCAGTTTGCAACCTGCAGAGAGCTACAACTCTCTCTCTCGTTTTCCAGTCTCTCCTGGAAGGGAGCTACAACCCCCTACTTCTTTTCTTACAAGGACCACTTTTCATAAATTTTCAAACTGGATCCATAAGCATCAAATAATCATCAAGTATAAGAGAATCACCCAGTCAACTATAGTAACCAGATCAACAATAATAGGACCAAACCCAGAACACAACAATGATAAACAAAGGTTTTAAGAGAAGTAAGCACCCTGCTCAACTGCTCGCCTGCTTACGTAAGCACCCTGCTCAACTGCTGGCCTGCTTACAGTACTCACCCTGCTCAACTGCTTGCCTGATTACAGTACGCACCCTGCTCAACTGCTCGCCTGCTTACGTACGCACCCTGCTCAACTGCTAGCCTGCGTACCTCGCTCTGAGTCCATTGAACTGCCTGCGGACCTCCACACCTGCAACCCTTCTGTGCCTGCGTACCGGCGCACCTGAAACCCTTCTATGCCTGCGTACCGGCGCACCTGAAACCCTTCTGTGCCTGCGTACCGGTGCACCTGAAACCCTTCTGTGCCTGCATACCGGCGCACCTGAAACGCTTCGTTCCTGCGTATGTACGCACTTTTCTCTCACTGTACCTACGTACCTTCGGGCATAGATGATTTCAAGATTTCAGAAATAACCCAGACAGTCAGATCTACAGATCTGAACATGCGCCGAAGAGATCTCGGTCCATCAGTAGATTCGCCTTATTTAGATCTAGACCAGATCTAGCCCTCATAAGATATTCAACCAAAAACATGCTTAAGCCAAATGATCTCCTTTGCTTTATATAGGAAAGCTCTTCCTTAAATCATGGATCAATACCACGAGCCGACACCATAATAACATAATACTGTCGGCTAAATACCAAGAGTAAAACATAAGAAAACCCCACATGTGAATTTCTTTGCCTTGAAATGTGTGCACTGGGGGTACGCACCTCCTGAACGGGATAACTGCGGGTATGTACGCACTTTATGTAACACTGACCTGCGTGTACGCACCTTATGTAAGGTGTACCTGCGTACCCCTTATTTTCTTCAATATTTGATAGTTGATCATCAATCTCTGCTGCTGACGTGAAGTACTGTGATCTATCACCTGAATGGGTTGCCATCAAGGACAACACTTTAGCCATAATGCCAACAATCTCCCCCTTTGGACTTGATGGCAACCTCAAAACTTCAGCTTCATTCTCCCCCTTTGACATCAAGGGCAAAGGGTTATGATCCCCCTAAGAACATGCTCCCCCTGAATATGAACCAGATCTGCAACGAAGAACCGTAATCCACCATGAAAGAGATAGAGACATATTGCAGCTACTTCCAAGATCTCCTTCTGCACATCCTCCATAATGCCAACAATGCATTATATGCTCCCCCTGAACCTGTACCATCAATGAGAAGAGGTTCAGCAATAAGATGATGCATCAACAACCCCCAGCTTTTGCCTGAGGTATTCAAAAGTGTCCCTAGGCAATGGTTTGGTGAGAATATCAGCAACTTGTTCCTTAGAAGGAACATACTCCAACTTGACCTTCTGTTCAAGCACTTGTTCCCGGAGAAAATGATACTTGATTGGTATGTGCTTGGTTTTTGAATGCATAACAGGATTCTTTGAGATGCTGATTGCACTTGTGTTATCACATAAGATGGGGATTGGTGGTGTACAAGTGATTTGAGAATCCTGCAAAGTCTGCATCATCCAAAGGAGTTGGGTGCAACAAGATGCAGCAGCAACATATTCCGCTTCAGCTGTAGACAAGGCAATCGAACTCTGTTTCTTGCTGAACCAAGATACCAGTCTGGAACCCATAAAGAACACACCACCACTTGTGCTTTTCCTGTCATCCACGCTTCCGGCCCAATCTGCATCTGTATAAGCATGAAGTGTAAGATCTGTATCTCTAGGATACCATAAGCCATAATTTTCAGTCCCTTGAAGATATTTGAAAATTCTCTTCACTGCCTGAAGATGAGTCTCCTTCGGATTTGCCTGAAATCTTCCAACTATTCCAACTGCATGCATGATGTCTGGGCGGGTACCTGTCAAATAAAGTAAACTTCCAATCATAGATCTGTAGGTTGGTTGATGTACTGCTGCAGATTCATCATTTGCACTGAGGCTACATCCTGTGACCATGGGTGTACATACTGGTTTTGCATCTTCCATACCATATTTCTTCAAAATCTGTTTGAGATACTTGGTTTGAGATAAAAAGATTCCTCCTTCTTTTTGTTGGATTTGCAAACCAAGGAAATATGTCAGTTCTCCTAGCAAGGACATTTCAAATTCTTTCTGCATGACCAAGGCAAAGTTTTGACTCATAGCTTCTTCATTGCTCCCAAAAATAATGTCATCTACATACACAACAAGTATTAGCAATTTGTCATTTTCAACCTTTATATAAAGATTGCTATCTACCGATCCTTTTGAAAAGCCTTGTTGATGAAGATATTTGTCCAAATGGTAGTACCAAGCCCTTGGAGCTTGTTTGAGACCATAGAAAGCCTTTTTCAATCTGCATACAAGATTTGGATCATTTCCAAGAATGAACCCATCTGGTTGTTCAATGTACACTTCTTCTTCCAAGTCTCCATTCAGAAAGGCTGATTTCACGTCCATTTGAAATACTTTGAAGTTTTGAAAACTTGAGAGAGCAAGGAACATTCGGATGGCCTCAAGTCTTGCAACAGGAGCAAAGGTTTCTTCAAAGTCTATTCCTTCTTGCTGCGCATACCCTTTACAAACAAGTTTGGCTTTGTTTCTAATTACTTCTCCATTTTCATTCAATTTGTTTTTGAAGACCCATTTTGTCCCGATAACATTCTTATCTTTTGGTCTAGGAACCAGCTCCCAAGTGTTGTTCTTTTCGATCTGCTCAAGTTCTTCATCCATTGCTTTCACCCAACATTCATCTTTGCATGCCTCTTTCACATTTTGTGGTTCAGTAGAGGAGAGTAATGCCAAATATCTTGAAGCTTCTGCAACTGTTCTTCTTGTTTGTACACCTGCTTCTTTCTGCCCCATAATCTGAGATTCTGGATGGTTCTTCTGAACATATCTGGATGGAGTCTTTTCTTCTATTCTTGTTTGCTCCTATGGTTCTTCTTGAGGTTCTTCTTGAGGTTCTTCTTCTTCATCATTCTGTCATTGGGGGTAGCCTTCATCTTCTTCGATGTCTTCATGATGTACTTGCCTAGGAATGTATCCCTTCTCATCAACCACTACATCAATGCTGTCAACAATTCTGCCAAGTCTTTTATTGTAGCATTTGTATGCTTTGCTATGTGGAGAGTAACCAAGAAGAATGCCTTCATCTGCTCTAGGTTCAAGTTTGCCAAGCTGCTCATCAGTATTCTTGATATAGCATTTTCTCCCAAAGATTTTGAAGTGCTTTACTGAAGGAGTCCTACCACTCCAGAGCTCATGAGGAGTTTGAGTGCTGTTCACCCGGACATTTGTTTTGTTGAGAATAACAACTGCAGCATGTGCAGCTTCCCCCCAGAAAGTTGCGGGAGTTCCTGACTCATCAAGCATAGCACGAGCCATTTGTTGGACTGTTCTGTTCATTCTTTCCACAACTCCATTTTGCTGAGGAGTTCTTGCTGTAGAGAATTCTCTTCTTATCCCATGTTCTTCACAGAAATCGAAAAATTCATTTGAAGTAAATTCCCCACCTCTGTCGGATCTGAGGCACTTAATTTTGTGACCTGATTCATTTTCAACCAAGGCTTTGAAGGATTTGAATTTTTCGAATGCTTCATCTTTGTGCTTCATAAGTCCTAACCAGACAAACCTGGAGAAATCGTCAATGAATAATATCAAGTATTCTTCTCCTCGAGGTGTTCTTTTCCTGAAAGGACCGCATGTATCTGTATGTACTAGCTCAAGAGGCATGCTAGCTGATCCTTCTTTCTCTGGAAAGTTAGTTCTGGTTTGTTTTCCAAACTGACATGATTTGCATATGGTGTTGTCAAGAATTTTGATATCTGGAAGATCGCGAACTGCCTGATATTTGTATGCTTTCCTTATTTGTGAAAAGCTTAGATGTCCCAACCTTCGATGCCATAACCAGTGCTCATCATCCTTGCTCAGATAGCATTGTTGTTGTCCTTCTTCAAATATGTACAGATTATTTGGAGTTCTTTTGCCTTTGATCACTGTTTTACCTGTATCAAGATCACGAACAAGACATCCATTTGATCTAAATATAACCTCGGTTCTTTGATCACACATCTGGCTGACACTTAGAAGATTATGCTTCAATCCATTAACATACAAAACATTTCCAGCCTTGACCTTTTCTTTTAACTGAGCAATGCCTTTTCCTTTTATAGTTGCAGGAGTATCATTTCCAAAAGAGACTTTCTTTCCCTTTTCTAGAGTAGAATAAGACTCAAGTTTTTCTTTATCACCTGTCATATGCTTCGAACATCCATTGTCAATGTACCATAGATTTTCCTGTCCCTCTGCATAAAATGCTATCCCACATCTTTCTGTTTGAGGTTCCTTTATTCTCCATGTTTTGGTGCTTGAGGCTTGTTCCTTTTTCTGCTGAAACCTGCTCCTGCATTCAGAGTCTTTATGACCAAATTTATTGCAAATAGAACATTCAACTTCATTTTCAAGAACTGAAAAGTTGTTATAGGTCCTTTTTGTCATCCCCGGCATACTTCTTTGTTTTTGAGCTTCCCTAGTCAGGATCGTTTTATATGCAACACATTTAGCTGCTTTGTGACCAAAGTTATGGCAAGAAAAGCATTGTCCATTGAATGAACTTCTGCGGTTATCGAATCTACCAGCCAATTGATTGTAATTTCTATTGTCATCTATTCTTGAACCAAATTGGGAAGATTTTACCTGTGGCTGGTTGTAGCTTTTGTTCACCTTTAAGATGGATTGCCCCTGATAGTTTCTGTTTGTAATTCATCCCTGCTTTACCTGATGATCTTCATTGTACTTTTGCTCATTTCTTCTTGCTGCATCAAGATAACTTTTTGAGGTGGATGCTTGAGAAGTTTCTCCATTATAGGCCAGACCTGTCTTGTTTAGTGGAGACCGCTGCACATTGATAATCTCATCCAAAGTTTCAGATCCTTTGACAAACTTGAGATTAATAGATTTTGTTTTCTCAATCTCTTTTCTAAGACCAACAATTTCACCTTCTAATTTTTCAAGATGTTTTTAGTTTTCATCAATTTGTAGAGTATCAATGATCATGTTATTTTCTTCTATACATCTCTTGATTCTAGTAATTTCATCATAAAGGTTATCCACATCTATAGCATCCATATAATCATCATCTTCAAATGCCATTAACAACTTATATTCATTACCTTGTTCATCTTCATCATTGTTTGATAGACCATCACTATCTTCATGAGTGTAGTAGCTTTTCTTATTTGCATTCTGTTTCTTGTTCCATCTAGCAGGTTCCTTTCCTTTATCCTTATAAGGACATTTTGCAGCATAATGACCTACTCTTCCACAAGCAAAGCATTTAAAAGGTAACTTACCTCTGAACCTTCCAGAACCCCTTTGAAGATTTCTGACAAAATTTGATTCTTCTTCCTCTTCTTCTGGGACGTGGCTCGCTTCATAATAATCTCCTTTGCCTGATGCCTTGAAAGCAGCTTCTCTTCTGTCTGATGGACCTCCCTTTCTCATTTCATAAGCAGTTAGAATTCCATGTAGCTGAGACATAGTAAGAATTCGTAGATTTTCCTTTTCTTCTATTGCAGATACTTTAAATTCAAACTTGGGGGACAATGATCTTAGAACTTTTTCAACCATAATAGCCTCTTTTATTTCTTCACCCAAATTTTTCATACAGTTAACAACCTCTTCTACCCGAAGGAAATAGTTAGCCACACTTTCATCATTATACATTTTGAGAGTCTCATACTGAATTCTGAGAGTTTGAAGTTTAGCACGCTTTACCTGTTCATCTCCTTCATAGCTCGTGACAATTTTGTCCCATATCTCTTTTGCGGATTTATAGTGCATTACCTTCACGAATTCTGATTGAGATATACATCCTAATAGAGTACTGACTGCTTTCGCATTTGTTTCATACTTCTTTTTCTCGGCTGCATTTGTAGGAGTAGCTGAAGGAAAAGCGTAGCCTGTCTCTATGATGTCCCAAACTTCTGTACCAAGAGATTGAAGATAGGCAGTAACTCTTACCTTCCAATAATTGAAGTTTGTCCCATCAAAAACTGGTGGCCTGATTGATGCTTCTCTCTCGTAGTTGCTCATGATGAACGATCTACCTTCAAGCGATCAAGCTTCTCTGAAGGACCTGCTTTGATACCAATTGTTGGAAATAATACTGAGAGGGGGGGTGAAACAGTATTATCTAATTCTTTTAATAAATCTTCTTTATTTGTTCTTTGAATTATTTTTGCATGTCAGTACCATAAAATAATGAGCATGAACAAAAGAAAACAGATAGTCACACCAAAGAACACAAGATGTAAGGTGGAAACCCAATGTGGGTGAAAACCACCTGCTGCAATATGTCTCTATCTTCTTTCAAATTAGAAACTCCTTTTACAGTGGTTTTGTACTAGTGCAGTCCTTTACCAGTACGCAGGCTGCAACCTGCAGAGAGCTACAACTCTCTCTCTCATTTTCCAGTCTCTCCTGGAAGGGAGCTACAACCCCCTACTTCTTTTCTTACAAGGACCACTTTTCATAAATTTTCAAACTGGATCCATAAGCATCAAATAATCATCAAGTATAAGAGAATCACCCAGTCAACTATAGTAACCAGATCAACAATAATAGGACCAAACCCAGAACACAACAATGATAAACAAAGGTTTTAAGAGAAGTAAGCACCCTGCTCAACTGCTCGCCTGCTTACGTAAGCACCCTGCTCAACTGCTGGCCTGCTTACAGTACTCACCCTGCTCAACTGCTTGCCTTCTTACAGTACGCACCCTGCTCAACTGCTCGCATGCTTACGTACGCACCTTGCTCAACTGCTAGCCTGCGTACCTCGCTCTGAGTCCATTGAATTGCCTGCGGACCTCCGCACCTGCAACCCTTCTGTGCCTGCGTACCGGCGCACCTGAAACCCTTCTGTGCCTGCGTACCGACGCACCTGAAACCCTTCTGTGCCTGCGTACCGGCGCACCTGAAACGCTTCGTTCCTGCGTATGTACGCACTTTTCTCTCACTGTACCTACGTACCTTCGGGCATAGATGATTTCAAGATTTCAGAAATAACCCAGACAGTCAGATCTACAGATCTGAACATGCGCCGAAGAGATCTCGGTCCATCAGTAGATTCGCCTTATTTAGATCTAGACCAGATCTAGCCCTCATAAGATATTCAACCAAAAACATGCTTAAGCCAAATGATCTCCTTTGCTTTATATAGGAAAGCTCTTCCTTAAATCATGGATCAATACCACGAGCCGACACCATAATAACACAATACCGTCGGCTAAATACCAAGAGTAAAACATAAGAAAACCCCACATGTGAATTTCTTTTCCTTGAAATGTGTGCACTGGGGGTACGCACCTCCTGAACGGGATAACTGCGGGTATGTACGCACTTTATGTAACACTGACCTGCGTGTACGCACCTTATGTAAGGTGTACCTGCGTACCCCTTATTTTCTTCAATATTTGATAGCTGATCATCAATCTCTGCTACTGACTTGAAGTACTGTGATCTATCACCTGAATGGGTTGCCATCAAGGACAACACTTTAGCCATAATGCCAACATTCATCCCAAGTATCCGATGTGATCTGCAAATAAACCATTGTGTTGCATGCCTCAGCCCACAACTGTAGTGGTAGGCCCTGATCATGCAACATCACCCTCACTGCCCCTACTATGCTTTTGTTCTTTCTCTCAGACAACCCATTCTGCTGAGGTTTATGGGGTGTCGTCAACTCCGATTTAATCCCTTCCGCTGCACAAAAGTTCTTAAGCGTGTTTGAGACATACTCACCACCATTATCACTCCATAGAGATTTAACCTTCTTGCTCGACTCTTTCTCCACCAATTCTTTAAACTCACAAAACTTTGTGAAGGTTTGATTCTTTTTTTGCATGAAAGATATCCAACATTTTCGAGAAAAGTCATAAAAAAATATAACATAATACATGTGTTTGGTTGTGGATGTCGTCTAGAATGGTCCACACACATCTGAATGGACTTGCTCTAGAATAGCCTCTGCTCGACTATCTCTTTCGTGAAAAGAAGACTTGATGTATTTACCCAAAGTACACCCCTTGCATGTATCAACTTGCTCTAGTGCACCTTTTGGAAAACCGGTGGAGATCTGTTGCATGATATTCAAAGCCTCGTGATGCAAGTGACCCAATCGCCCATGCCACAACTCACCAATGTCTCAGAACTACACCATCTCTACTTTCATGCTTAAAGTATAACAAACATCTACCTCCAGCTTATAGAGATTCTTCACCCGAATCCCTATCTTCTTTACTTGACCTGTGGCTATGTGTCAAAGGAATGCCTTTCCTTTTGAGAATATCACATCATAGCCTCTATCCTCAAGCATGGAAATAGATACCAAGTTCTTCTTCAGCCCAGGCACATACATAAAATTCTTCAAGGTGAGTGGAGCCCCATGATCCCTTTGAAAAGTAATCGTGCCCAATCCAGTAGCACTATACCTCCCGTCATCACCCATCTCGATATGCATTTGGAGATATTTCTCCTCTGAGTCACTGAATAACTCCTTGTCACCAATCATGTGGAATGAATCTCTATTGTCTAAGTACCACACATTTCCCATCATTGATGACACCATTCATGCAATGAGTGAAAATTCGAATTCGAATTGAGAGGCCAAAGCCTCACCCGTATCTCCTCTTGAGGACTTCTTCTTGGACTTATTGAGTGGAAAATTTGTAACAGAATGGCCTAGCCTATCATAATGAAAGCACTTAACTTTCATCATGTATTTCTTCTTACCTCCATGGAAAGGATCTGATTTGGAATGGGAATCTTTCCCTTCCCCTTCTTCGACTTAATCCCTACCGCACAATTCTCTTCATCATCAGTCTTTGATGAAGATCCATCCCTCGTGTTCCTCCTGATCTCCTCCTGCATCAAATCCGACCACAATCGTTCCCAATCTAGCAGCTTCTCCTGACCATTGACAGAGTCTTGATAACTATGCCAACTCTTTGGGAGTCCCAGAAGAGTAATACTCACCATATCATCCTCGACCACTGTGATTCCAACACTTCCAAGTTCATCATGACATTGAGTGATCTTGCTGAGGTATTTTGGAATAGTCTCGCCTTTCTACATTTTGATTTTTCAGAGTTTGTCCTTCAGTGCCAATTTCCTTTGGTCACTATTGTTTTGATACAAGTTTGTCAATGCTTTCCATCTAGCATATGGATTTTCCTTTCCATGGAGACTCGAGACAATGTAGTCGTGAACTACCTCAAGGATTATCCGCCTCTCCTTCGCTACACACTTCTTCCATTCGGCCAGATTTTGTGCATCTGATGTTTCTGGTTTAGGAATGTCTTCATCAACAAATAAATTCAATCCATTATCCTCCAGCACAACCTCCATTGTGTCCCACTAGGGTATATAATTTGAGCTGCCTGCCAATGCATACTCGAACCGCAAACTGTAGAATGCTATCTGCCGATCTTGAAGTATGTATTGCAAATTCGAATTTCACCTATAATGAAAAACTCAAAACTTGGAAATCTCCTCTAGTATATTGTTTTCAGCTCCGATACCATGTATATTTTTCCTGTACATTCACAAGCTCATGTAATCTACTAAAACAAGATACAGGAATCTACTTCTACTTTCAACCAGCGGAAGCCAATAGATCGATGAAAACAATATGAACAAGAAGAAGACAAATCAATGGCACATAAAAATATAAGTTTTCCTAGGTAAAGCCACTGCTTAAAACCCCACCTATCCGTAATACATTGAGTCAGAAATATGAGTGAAGATACAAAGCTTGTTCTCATAAGAACAATTCTGCAGAAGTATGCTCAACTCTCAACCTCACAAGCTTGCTCTTAGCCAACACTTAACCAATTTCCACTTCCTTCCAAGCCTTTATTTCCTTGCACAATTCCTAGGATGAATAGCCTATATATAAAGGGAATTCATGCTTCCAAAACTAAAGAATCCTATTTATGTCCTCTTCTTGATTGCATGCATGATATTTACAACTCAATAAATCATACAACTGATAGTACATTGTCCCTGCACTCTAGTCTCAACTGGGTCTTTCTCGAAACTGACATGCATGATTTTCCATTGAGTGAATATTCAGTTATCTGGAGTAGAACTTGTGGATGCACCAGTGCACCAACTGACTGATAATCCTCTACTAGTTCAACAAAAAGTTAGAACTAGTTTAACTTACTATAACTTAGTAAACTAAGTTATCTAATTGCAACTCAATCTAAACTCATACTAGACCCCTAAAATTTAGGGAGAACACTTACTTGACTTCAAAAAGACGTCCAAATCGAAATTCCTAAGCTAATTAAGTTAATTAAACTTAATTAACTATTTACATGTTGCTATGAGAATAGAAATCGATTTTAATTAAGGACAAATTAAACTAGAATTTCTTGTTGCCATTTCTCAACACTCCCTCTCAAAAAGAAAGGGATTATCAGCTACCCTGATCGTGTCTCTGTGAAACTCAAATTTACATCTTAACGACGACTTTGTCAAAATTCCATCATCTTTATCCTCCGTGGGAATGTACTCTAACAACATGATTCACATCAATACACAATCTCTGAGATGATGATATCAGATATCAATGTGTTTGGACCTATCATGAAAAAGTGGATTTTCAAAGAGTTTTATACAACTCTAATTATTGCATAAAACCATTGTTGGATCCATCTGTTGACCAAATAGACCAACGAGGATCTTCCTCATCCAGACGGCCTCACATGTTGCCTGACTTGCAACCATGTACTTTGTCGAATTGAGTGCAATCGATCTCTGTTTCCTGCTATACCAGGAAATTGTCGTTGAACCAATACTGAAAAACCCTCCTGATGTGTTTTTTCATTCATATGGACTCCCTGCCCAATTTACATCCATGAAGCCTTGAAGCTTCACTCCCTCTATCCGTCTGTACCATACTCGTGCCCCTGAGGTATCTCAATACATGCTTTTCCACCTTCCAATATAGCTTGGTAGGCCTATCCATTGCTTCAATCAGCTGGTTAACTACATAGCATAAATTCAGTCATCTGTTCACCAAGTACATGAGTGAATCCATAAGATGTATGTAAACAATAGCTTCCACTACCTCTCCCGAAGTAGCATCCTACTTCCTCAAGTTACCAACTAGAGGAGTCTCCATAGGCTTGCAAGTCTCCATGCAGAACCTCCTAAGTATCTCATTGGCATACTTTCCTTGAGACAAAAACAACTCCCCATCACCCTGCCATACTTCCATGGCCATAAAGTAATGCATGAGCCCCAAGTCCTTTGCCTCAAAGTCTCTTGTAAGGTCCTCCTTACAATATTTGATCAGTTGATCATCACCTATCAACATGATATCACCAACATAAAGTACAATGATCAACAATTTACCTTCCACCACTATGTGGTATAGGTTCACATCTGCATCACTCTTCGTGAAGACCAACCCGGTGAAGTAGCCATCTATCCTAGTGTATCAAATACAAGGTGCCTGCTTCAGCCCATACAACGCTCTCTTGAGTCAGCAAACATGTGACTCATGGTCAAAGGTTTCAAAACCTCTAGGATGCTTTATCTACACCTCTTCCTCAATTGTTCCATTAAGGAAGGTTGTCTTTACATCTACCTAATGTATCTTCCAACCCATCTGTGCTAATAGTGCCAATATAGATCTGATCGATGAGTACCTTGCAACATGAGCGAAGTTTTCATCACAGTCGATCCCCTTTACCTGTGAAAATCCACAGGACACAAATATAGCCTTATGCTTCTCCACACTACCATCTGAAACTTGCTTTAACTTGTAAAGCCAACGGGATCTCACCACGGACTTATCCACTAGTCTCGAGTCCACATCCCAAACACTGTTATGAATTATGGAGTCATGCTCCACCATGGCTTGAACCCAAATAGGCTACTGCACTGCTTCCTCAAACGAAGATGGCTCTTTCACAACACATCCACTCATAAGAGCCATGTATCCAGTGTACCTATCAGGTGACAGCCTCTGTCTGCGTTGTGATGTCGGTGCTCCCACATTCTCTCTAGCATCTAGAAAAAATCTATCTGACCCTCTAGGGTGCGTTTTCTCCCATCTCTGGAAGACTCTACCTGAGTGGATGTCTCCACTCCCGGATCCTATGCATGTGGCTGCTCCACATCAGTCTAAGGCATCTCAACCTTAGGAGCTAAAATCTCCTCAACTGCATGTAGCTGAAGCTCCCTCTCAAGGGAAACTCGCATGACCTTCTCCTCATCAAATCTGACATTCCTGCGAACCACTGTCATCCTGTTGGTTAGAAAGTACACCCGATAGTTTTGAGGTGTATCAGTGTACCCCACAAATATCCCCAACTATGTTATTAGCTCAAGCTTCCTCCGTGCATCTTTGGTGACAAGGTAATATACCGATCACCCAAAAATCCTGAAGTGACCAACATCTTGCCTCTTACCAGAATAAGCCTCCTCTGTTGTCTTCATCCCAAGTATCTGATGCGAGCTACGATTATGCAAATAAAGTGATGTGTTTCATGCCTCAGCCCACAAGTGTAGTGGTAGGCCCTGATCATGCAACATCACCATCAGATCCCCTACTATGATTCTATTCTTCCTCTTTTCCACCCCATTCTGCTAATGGTGATGGGGTGTCGTCAACTCTCATTTAATCACTTCTGCTGCACAGAAGTTATTAAACTCGTTTGAGACATACTCACCATAGTTATCACTCCCATAGAGCTTTAACCTACTTTCCCAAATCTTTATCCACCAATGATCTAAACTCACAAAACTTTGTGAATGCTTGATCTACTTTCTGCATGAAAAATATCCATCATTTTTGAGAAAAGTGATCAAAAAATATAACATAATACCTATTTTTGGCCATGGATGCTATTGAGAATGGCCCACCCACATCTGAATGGACTCCTTATAGAATAGCCTCTACTTGAATGTCTTTGTCATGAAAGGAAGACTTGATTTATTTACCTAAAATACACCCCTTGCATGTATCAACTTGCTCTAGTGTAGCTTTGGGCAAACCGGTGGAGATCTGTTGCATGATCTTCAAAGCCCCATGATGCAAGTGACCCAATCGCCTGTGCCACAAATTGTCAACGTCTCAGCTCTGCAACATCTATTCTTTCGTTCTTAAAGAAGCACAATCCTCTACCTCCTAATTATAGAAATTCTTCACCCGAATCCCTATCTTCTTTATTTGACCCGTGGCTATGTGTCGAAGGAACACCTTTCCTTTCAAGAAGATCACATCATATCCTCTATCATCAAGCATGGAAATGGATACCAAGTTCCTCTTTAGCTCAGGCACATACATAACATTCTTCAAGGTGAGTGGAGCCCCATGCTCCCTCTGAAATTTAACCGTGCCCAATCCAGTAGCACTATACCTGTCATCGTCACCCATATCAATATGCATCTCGAGATCCTTCTCCTCTAGGTCACTGAATATCTCCTTGTCGCCAGTCATGTGGAATGAAGCTCCAGTGTCTAAGTGCCATACACTTCCCATCATTGATGACACCATGTATGAAATGAGGGAAAAGTCTAATTCAAATTGAGAGGCCAAAGCCTCAGCCATCGCTCTTCTTGAGGACTTCGTTTTGGACTTCTTGAGTGTACAATTTGTAGTAAAATGGCCTAGCTCATGACAATTAAAGGAATTAACTTTCGTCATGACGTTTTCTTACCTTCATGGCAAGAATCAGATTTGGAATGGGAATATTTTCCTTTACCCTTCTTCACATTAATGGCTAAGACAAAATTCTATTCATCATCAGTCTTTGATGAAGAGCCATTCCTGGTGTTCCTCCTGATCTCCTCCTACATCGAACCTGACCACAGTCGTTCCCAATATAGAAGCTTCTCTCGACCATTGATAGAGTCCTGATAACTATGCCAACTCTTTGGGAGTCCCAGAAAAGCAAGACTCACCATATCATCCTCGGCCACCATGATTCCAACACTTCCAAGTTCATCACGATATTGAGTGAACTTGGTCAAGTATTTTGGAATAGTCTGGCCTTTCTCCATTTAGATTTTTCGCAGTTTATCCTTCAGTGCCAATTTCCTTTGGTCATTATTGTTTTTATACAAGTCTGTCAATTCTTTCCACATAGCATATGGATTTTCCTTGCTATGGAGACTCAAGAGTCAACACAATGAGGTTTGGAACTCCCTTAAGGATTATCTGCCTCGCCTTCAGTACACACTTCTTCCATTCAACTAGATTTTGTGCATCCAATGCTGCTGGCTTAGGAATGTCTTAATCAATGAATTCATTAAAGCCATTATCCTCCAGCACAGCCTCCATTTTGTCCCTCTAGGCTATATAATTCGAGCTACCTTCCAAGTCATACTCGAGCTACAAATCGTAGAATGCCTGTTGAGTCCCGATTTTCTCCATTTTTGCTAATGTTCTAAGGCCTTGCTCCACCCTATTTTGAACTCTTTTTGACCCTTCATGACTCTCTTTTTTCCATATCCTATGTGTTTTGACCAAAACGGTGTTGTGGGCGTCAAGGTATGCAAATTAGTATAAAATGTATCATTTCACTTTATTCTTGAGTATTTCTGAAGTTAAATGATACCTAATGAAATTATCTAGAACTTCAAGAGTGCTGACAGAATCCTATGCAGATCAAATATCTTCTGAAGTAGTTCCGTGCTTTCCCATAGACAGGCCGTGATTTCCTGCAGAGTCATCAATTTCCTATAGATATGTCGATTTTTTGTAACCACTATGATTTCCTACAATAATCTTGATGGTTGAGTATGTTCCAGCCCACCTCGAAGAGAACAAAAACATGGGTTTTATCAAGAAATTCGTCTACATGGATGATGTCCTATTGGCTGCCTCAAAATGGCTGTCGAAACTATCCATATCTTCAAACCTCTCATGGAAAACCATAGTGGGAAACAGCCTCGGCAATGCAATGAGATCATTTTGATCCATGCTTGCAGTCATGGAAAAAAACTCAACATGCTTACTTTTATTATCTTTTCTAGTTATTATTAGAAAACAATTGCAGTATTTCATTTTTCCTAATTCTGGGAAGTTATGCCTCTGTATTTGTATAAATACTTTTATGTTTCATTTGTAAAAGTGAGGAGATACTAGACTTTGATGTTATTGTAATACTTGTTCATATTAATACAAAGTTCATGTTCTGTTGATCTTGTTGTGTAAACTCCTTTAGCAGTTGAAGGAGTTGTGAGTAAGGGAGGGCCCCCTTTACTCACAACTCCCATAGTTGCAGATTATGTTGTTTTAATTATTTTTATGATTTGATAGACTTATTACACAACTTTTGATCCCTCTTTTGTAAATTGTAGCAGCACATGTGTGATGATTAAATGGTGAAGCTTATGTGAAGAATGTGTTGGAGTATTTGAGTAGGCTTTAACTTTACATTGCAGATTGTTGAATTGATTCAATTGCTATTTGATTGATCTATTATCTTTTCTGATCAGCATCAACAATTTTCAGAGCTTTAGAGGGATGGTTAAATCCACTCCATAGCCTTTTCTGCTAAGTGTTGATGAGAAAAAAAGATATTGAAGTTGTGTGTGTATGTGATTTCATTTAGGAAACACTTAAATTATTAGCCTGCATATATTTTGCGCAACATCTCACAAGGTTACCTACCCTTGGTTGATAATTTATGTTTATCAAATAATAAGTCTATAATTTTCCCTAACATTTTGGCGCCATTCCGGGGAAGTGCTAAGGGATGATACTGAAAGTGTTTTAGTATGATTTCTCTTCTTTAAGTTTTTCAGGACTGGGGGGGTCAAAGTGGTAAGATGTGGGGTAAGGCCTATGCACTAGCAGAGATCAAAATTTTCCAGATCCATGTCTTGATTTTTTGGTAAGTATAAGTTTTGAATTTTTTAAAATAGCGTCCCATATAAATTTTCAAGCATTTTTAGTGGTGGTGTGAGAACCACTTCGTTCACTAATAAATTGGCAGGGAAAAATAAGTTTGTAAAGAACAAGGGGGAATCTAAACCAATAAATGATAGTTCTAAATCGGGATTGACTTCTGATACTAAGAAGATCAATACCCCCACAGCAGAGAAGAATCCTTCTGATAGAGAATCCTCTATTTATACTCATCAGTAATCTCCTCTTATTAGGAGGACATCGTCTTTGCTTAGTGGTCAGATTGAAGAGGAATTCCTCTTCAACCCTATTTGAGAACCATAGTTCAAGACAATTTTCTCTGAAGGATCTGTAGTTTACTAGGGTCCCACTCCCTTTTGGTTCAATATGTCTCATTTAGAGGGTACCGGTACTACAAATAGGGACCATCAAGAGAAGGAATAGGAACCATTTACATTCGAATTTCCTATCAAAAATTATGTCGGGGCCATTCAAATGAGAAACATTCCTCCCTTTGATTTGCCTAATTTTCATGGTACCAATAGTGAAGATCTTGTTTATTTCTTATTCGAGTTCGAGTTTCAAATCCTCAAAAGTTGAAGTTGTTTCCTGCCATATTAAAAGATGCAGATCTCAGATGGTTCATGGGACTAACTGCAAATTCCATTTTGACATGGGATGACATGAAGAAGGTGTTCCTAAAAAAGTACGAGGATTATTGTAAAACCAGGAACATCAGGGAAGAAATCTTTCGTATGACCCAGAAGGAGGAACAAAACCTAGAAGACTTCCTGGAAATATTCCAATATAATTTGCAAAGACCCAAGATGAACCAGCTGAACAAGGAAACCCTGAGAACAATCTTACTGAGAGACATAGGACCAGAATCTCTTGAGGTTTTAAACTTGATGGGAGTAGGTGATGTATCAAAATTGAGTTATGATTATGTGTGTGAGTTGTGTCGACTAAATTAGTTTCAGGGGCTAGGGTAACCAGAGTTAGATTGGGAAACTTATTTGAAAATTTTAAAACTGACATTATTAGCACTTTGTCTTCACAGTTATATGTTTTTCAGGCTAAGAAGAAGCAGGAGGAAGTGGGGAAATCCTTGGTTGTGTTCTGCTTCAAGTGTAGAAAAAAACTTCCCTTGAGGGAGTGTCCTATAGACAATATAGAGTATGCTGAATTTCTAAGGTTGATCACTCTACTGATCAATGTCCTTCTCTTCTAAATATTAAAGCATCATATTTAGCATATCAGGAATATGTTAATGAACTCTATGCTATGGCACCTTAAAAACCATGGAAACCACATCCTACAAGTATGTCACAACAACATTCTCAATTTCCTTATGCCCAAAATCAGATGTGGAACATTCCAATGCCATGGTAGCCCCAACCTCCACAACAACCTTGGCAGGGGAATTTCCCTTACCCTCCTGCACTAAATTATCCCCCTCAAAACTTTTATTCACCACAACCCATGCCACAACAAATGGTTTAGCCACATCAACAACAACTTCTATTGTCTACCCCAGCAAATCAACCACGACCCACACAACTTCTTGCCCAGCTAGTATCCAATCCCAAAAATAAATCCATCCAATCTACTCACAATCTTGGAGTGGCCATCTATCCGACTTTTACTACCTATTGTATTGCACCACAACCTCTGCAAGAAATTCCTGTTCCTGTGCTGCAAGAATTTTCAATGTCGCTACAGGAAATCAATTTCAGATCAAGAAAAGTAGTGACCCAGCCTAGGAAACTTGAAGAAATTATAGACGAAGGAACTCTGGATACACCTGAAGTAGAAAACAAACCAGAACCAACAGACAAACCATTCCAAAGTCACAAGAACCTTCCTCATCCCATATTGTCTGGCCTCCTTTTCCAGAGAGGTTGGAGATGAAAATAAAGCAGCCTGAGTTCGACCTTTTGTCTTAATTGAGAAATATATGCATTAAGATCCCGTTACTATAAGAAATTTAGGATATCCCTGTTTATGCCAAAATAGTGAGGGAGCTATGTACCAAGAAACCAGGGAGGCAAAAGAAGGACCCTTCTACAATTCAAGTAGGTGGAAAACTTGCAAGTCTTATGTCCACCAGATTTGTTTCTGACAAATATGCAGACCCTGGGATCCCTGTGGTTACCACCTTTATCAATGAGTATCTGATAAGAAACACTCTAATTGATTTAGGTGCAATCATCAATGTGATGAAAATGGAGACATTATCTCATATAGGATCCTTTGACTTACTTCCTACTCCTACCATGTTAGAATTAGCAAGCAAGTCTAAGGTAAAGCTAGAGGGTGTATTAGAAGACATATCATTTCATTGGATTGCTAGGAGTACCCTGCAGATTTCTATGTTCTTCAGCCTAAGACCAACTTGAGAGGGCATCCTTTGATCTTTGGGAGACCTTGGTTGGCTATGACTGATGCCTACATAGGGTGTAGATCTCGACATGACCATTGCTCTTGGGGTTGAAACTAAACACATCAAACTATAACCCTCTATTGTCTAGTCCTAATCTAGAAATCATTACTATCATGTAGAAATCTTATGAATATAATAAAAGAGTTGAATTACATTCAACCCTCTTATCTAAATTTCCTGCGTATTTAATGACTGCATGTGGAGGTAAGTTAATTGAAATTTTTTCTAGAAAAACTGTAAATATCAATTATGCCTTGACTCTTGAACAGGAGGAACAATTAATTCAAACATTGAAATATTTTTCAAATACATTTTCTTGGGAATACACATACATGAGGGGTATTCACCCAAATATATGAATTCATCATATATACATAGAAGGAAATGCCAAGCCTGTGAGACAACCACAAATGAGAATCAATCCCGCTTTGAGAGAAATTGTAAAAAATGAGTTGCAAAAATTGTTAAATGTAGGGTTCATTTATCCTATTTCAGACAGCTAGTGGGTATCCCCACTGGTTATCATCCCTAAAAAGAATGGTAAATGGAGAGTGTGTGTGGATTCTAGGGAACTAAACAAAGCCACAATAAAATAACACTTTTCCTTACCTTTTATAGACCAAGTGTTGGACACTATAGTAGGGAAGAAGTATTTTTTCATCCTAGATGGGTTGAATGGATACAACCAAATTAGGATAGCTCCAGAGGACTAGGAGAAGATGACATTCACATGCACCTGGGGAACTTATGCATATAAGGTCCTACCATTTGGTTTATGTAACACGCCAAGCACATTTCAGAGGGCGATACTTGGTATTTTCTCAGATCTCTTACATGATTGCATAGAGGTTTACATGGACAATTTTACAGTAATGGGTGATACTTTTGAAGAAGCTCTACACAATCTTAGGAGAGTTTTGTAGAGATGTAGAGAAACTGATCTTTCATTGAGTAATGAAAAATGTTTTATGATTATAACTAAGGGTATTGTTTTGGGTCATCATGTTTCTGGTGCAAGAATTAAAGTTAATCTAGCTAAGATCAAAGTAATTGAAAATTACCCCCCACCAACTAGTCAAAAGGGATTTCAGAGTTTCCTTGGACATGAAGGCTACTACAAAAGGTTTGTTGAGAATTTTACAATGGTAGCCTCACCATTTTTTAAATTATTGACCAAATAAAATGAATTTCATTGGAGTATTGAGTGTCAAGCTACATTTGATACACTCAAGGAAAAACTTTCTTCATCACTTGTCTTGAGAGGTCTAGATTGGAAATTACCCTTTCACATTTCCACTGATGCCTTTGATTCAGCTATAGGAGAGGTATTGAGCCAAAAGGAATATCTCATAACCCATGCTATCTATTTTGTTAGTAAAAATTAAACTCTTGCAGAACTGAATTACACCGTAACTAAAAAAGAGTTCCTTGTTGTAATTTAAGCTATTAATAATTTTAGACATTACATCACTGGTTATGAAGTTTTTGTACATACTGACATTATGCTCTTCGATATCTCATGAACAAACCAGTCACTAATGGCAGGATTACTTGGTAGCTTTTGCTACTACAGGAATTTGATATCACGGTATTGGAAAGGCCAAGAAAAGAAAATTAGGTATTTGATTTCCTATCTAGGCTCAACCATGCAGGTGAGGACATTCCTGTTAATGATAACTTTCCCAATGATAATTTGTTTTCCATTTCTGTCAAAACACCTTGGTTTGCAGACATGGCCAATTATCTTGCTACAGGAAAGTTACCACCCTACTTCTCATTTAGTCAAAAAAAGAGAATTATTAGAAAAATTGTTGATTACTCTTGGATAAAAGGAGACCTCTTTTTCACCAAACCTAACTTTATTATTCGCAGGTGTGTTAGAGAGGATGAGATATATGATATCTTAAGATCTTGTCAGGATGAGCCATGTGGAGGAAATTTTGCAGATAAGCATACAACTTATAAGATCCTCCGCTTAGGTTACTACTGGCCAAGTATTTTCAAAGATGCAAAGGAGTGTGTTCATAAATGTGATAGCTTCCAGAGAATAGGGTGACTTGTCCAAGCATATGAAATGCCTTTGCAGCCACAAGTTCTCATAGAACCATTCGCGAGGTGGGCTTTTGATTTTGTAGGTCCCATCAATCCTATGTCCAAAGGTAAGAAGTATATTTTAGTTTAACTGATTATGTTACGAAGTGGGTGGAAGCAAGGGAACTACCTAGAGAAACGAAGAAGGGAGTGGTAGATTTTTATTTTTTTTTTGTATTTTTGTATTTTTGTAAGATTTGGGGTACCAAAGGAAATTGTTACTGATCAGGGTACTCATTTTGTGTCAAATCTTGTCTAGGGAGTTGTACAGAAATATCAAATTACTCATCAGAAGTCCACCCCTTACCATCCACAGGCCAATGGGTAGGTGGAATCAACAAATAAGGTGTTGGAAACAATCCTGACTAAGACAATGCAATTACATAAGAAGGATTGGTCTGATTGACTTTTCGAGGCATTATGGGCCTACATGATCACATGGAGAAACACCACTGGCTTCTCTCTGTATGAATTGGTGTATGGAAAACAAGTTTTACTGCTAATTGAATTTCAGATCAAAACTTTTAAGATGGTAGCAGATTTGGGCATAAACCTTGATGAAGCACAACAACAGAGAATCCTGCAGCTTAATGAGTTGGATGAGATTAGGCGAGATGATTTTCAGCATACTGATCTAATCCAACAAAAATGGGCTAGATGGCATGACATATACATTAAGAAAAAATAGTTCAAAGAGGGAGACTGGGCATTGTTGTTTGATTCGAAATTTAATAATTTTAAAGGGAAATTTAACACACATTGGCTTGGCCCCTATGAAATTGAGAAAGTTTTTGATAATGGATCTGTTCAAGTTAAAACAATTGATGATGGAAATGTTACCTTCTTGGTGAATGGGCACAAACTCAAACTATATCAGAAGCCCCAATCTAAGGAGGAATTTGTGGAAGAGATTGTGAAGAAGAAAGAGTTGGAAATGGTGGAGAAGGGAGTCATTGCTTTCACTACCTCTTCTTGATTTTCCGCCATAATAAACTGAACTTACTTTTTTCCTTCTCATGATAATTAAACCATGAGAGGGATGTTTATTGGGTATAGGTTTATTCCTTTTTCCAGCCCTAATAGACTAATTACGGAAAAGGAGCCCCCTTGGAGTCTTCTTTTTTAGTATTTCAGACTCTCTAAAATTGAAATCTAGCAAGCATGTACTGCCTTGGGCTCGTTAAGGTAACATGAAATTAGATCCTTTGATCCTCAAAATAATTTTTTTCGTTCACTTAATTTTTGGTTTGCTCATGTTGGACTAATCTGGGATCTCTTAAGGCCCTCCTTCCAACAATATTTTCCCATCGACATCAACAAATTATCTAGGTTCAAGATTAGAGACATTTTGATGCCTTGAAGCTTGTAGACCTCAATGACAGGCTATCTCATCGGCAATAATGGAGATTCATCATGGCTCCTTGACTGCTAGATCCTACAGGGGGATCGACAACAACTCATACATTCACACCTGATAGGATGCATTAGAGATACCTTGGTCCACACTTTCATTAATGGTTATGGACCTCGTGTTGGTTAACAATTGACCTTAATGGTTGGTAATCCAACGAGATTCATGCACATTCGACCTCAGAACATATATTCATGTGCACTAAACTATACAAGAAGAGGGGAGAACATGGTTTCCCGTAGAAGGATTTCCTATAGAAAAGTTCAACAATTGCATTTATCACAACAAAGCACTTATTTCCTGAAGAACAAATTTCTAGCAGAACATTTTCTTAAAGAACCTGGCAAGTACTGATCATCTTCTTTATTAGTTGAGGCTACGTAATTACATGATCTTGTACATGATATGGTTTCGAGGTGGTTTATGATTCCAAATCAAGTGCAACTGTCATATAAGGTAGTCGACCATTGTAAGGTAAGATTAAAAAGGTATGATTGGCATCAGAATACTTAAGGAAAAAAGGTAATGGTATGAAATTTTTGAATTTGCATGAATACAAGTCACGACCACCCTTGCAGAATAAGGCGGTGATGATCCATTGTGTCATAACACGAGTTCCCATTCTCAATTATTATTTTAATTATGTTCTCAGCATTTATCCCACAGAATGGATCATGACGGAAATCACGATCACATTCCATGTTGTTTGATGTTTCCTTATTATCCTACACCTTTCCTAGAATAAAAAATTCTTGTTCTTATCGGGTTTGAATTATCTCGCTTGGTCTCAAGAGCATATCAATGAACTGATCAAAGTCTACTCTCTCCCACTCATAGTCACTATTGAAAATGTGGTATGTTGTTAGATTCGAACCTCAGGGTCCAGGATTACTTGACGCTTACCCAGAAAGTAAGAAGAGGTTGGAGAAGGCAAGATGATTTCCTCTGTTCTTAAAGTTTAGCGAGCATAATTCAGAAGTGACGAAGTATTTTTCTCTAAAGCTAAATGGCAACAAGGCGCAGGTGGGTAACATCAAGTTCAGATTGACGGAAGAGCTAGTAGCTCAAGCTTGTGGAGTTCCATAGGAAGGAGAGCGTTGGTTTAAAAACCAATGATTCAACAAGGATAAGTGCGCACCCTTCCTAAGAATGGAGCATGCAGACCCAGACTAGAGTAAGGGGATTCCACAGGATTATATTAGAAGTAAGTACCGACGTCTCTTGTTTCTCTTACAGAAGTATATCACCTATGAAGGTAATTTTGGGCTAGCTTTCCTATTTCATATTTGTCTCCTTGACCATTTCTGAGACAAACCCTTGAATTTACCATATTATCTTAGAATGTCATTGTTGAAGATGGCTACCTTTGCCAAGGAAAGGTTATCACATATAGAGGAGAACCTCTATCATCACGGTCTTGTTAAAATTATCGTGACAAAGGTTTTGAAGAAACGGGATAAAACATGGGAAGAGTTTTTAGTAGAAAATTATTTTGTGGATGACGAGAAAGAGCCCGATTTACCAGAAACTAAAGAGGTAGAACCAGTAGAGAAACCGAGAAACAAACTCCCATCCCATGGTTAGCCGACAAAGGAGGTTAAGAAAGAAGAGGAGGTGGTGGTGATCGGGGAAACTAAAGGGAAGAAGCCTAAGCTGTCAAAAGGTGCCCCTGATCCTGCTAGGCATTTTACGAGAAGCCAGGAAATGAAGCTAGAGATAAAGGAAACTCCGGAGGAGGAGGTACAACAAATTGAAATTAAGAAAAAGGATAAGAAGCCCCGAGACTTTTGTAAGGGGAAGCAAGTAAATATCGAGTCAATTGTGTTTGTTGACAAAGAGAAGTTGGAGGATGTGTCTTTCCAAGATCCATAAGAAAGTGGGGAGAAAATAGTTGAAGGTTGAAGAGAGTGGGAAGAACTAAGTCTGCCTCAGTCCTCTCCAGGGAAGCATGGGGATGAGGAAACCTCTACAAAGAAGTAGTTTGTGAAGGATATATCAGCGATATCACTGTGTTTGAACGGTTTATTCGGAACGAAAATGAAACTCTAAAGGAGAACATCCTACATCTACAGAAAGAACTGGAGGAGTGGAAAGCTACGCATCAGAAGGCATGCCGAGTCATGAAGAAAAACCATGCTCAGATCGTGCACCTACAGAAAAAGAATGATGAATATCAAGGTATGGTTTAGAAAGCTAAGTCCAACAAGGTGCAACTGGATCATCTGGCTATAGTAGCTATAGCACAGGGAACAAAAAGAATTTCTTTTTTCGATGTGAAACATTTTTGCTTGCATAAGGGACATGCAAGGAGCTAGGTGTGGGGGAGATGCTGAGTCCTGTTGTCCATTTTTTATAATGTTCTAAGGCCTTTCTCCCCCCTATTTTGAACTCTTTTTTATCCTTCATGACTCTCTTTTTTCCATATCCTATGTGTTTTGACCAAAGGGGTGTTGTGTGATTCAAGGTATGAAAATTAGTCTCAAAAGTATCATTTCACTTTATTCTTGAGTATTTTTTAAGTTAAATGATACCTAATTGAATTAAATACAACTTCAAGAGTGTTGACTGAATCCTATGCATATCAACTATCTTCTAATGAAGTTTCGTGATTTCCTGCAGACACGTCGTGATTTCCTATAGAGTCATTGATTTCCTATAGATATGCAGATTTAATATAACCACTCTGATTTCCTGCAGCGACCTCGATGGTTGAGTATGTTCCGGTCCACCTCGAAGAGAATGAAAACATGGGTTTTGTCAAGAAATCTGTCTACATGGATGATGTCCTATTGGCCACCTCAAAATGACCATCAAAACCGCCTAGATCTTCAAACCTCTTATGGATGGTCGTAGTGGGAAACAACCTCAGTAATCCAAACAAGATCAATTTGATCCATGCTTGCAGTCATGGATCAAACTCAGCATGCTTACCTTTATTATATTTTCCAATTCTTATTAGCAAACAATTGTAGTATTTCATTTTTCTTAATTCGGGCAATTTTATGCCTCTATATTTGTATAAATACTTTTATGTCTCATTTGTAAGAGGGAGGAGATACTAGACTTTGATGTTATTGTAATACTTGTTCAATTTAATACAAAGTTCATGTTCTATTGATCTTGTTGTGTAAACTGCTTTAGCAGTTGAAGGAGTTGTGAGTAAGGGAGGGCCCCCTTTACTCACAACTCCCATAGTCATAGATTGTGTTCTTTTAATTATTTTCATTAGCTGATAGAGTTATTACACAACTTTTGATTCTTCTTTTCTAAATTGTAGCAGCACATGTGTGATGATTAAATGGTGAAGCTTACGTGAAGAATGTGTTGGAGTATTTGAGTAGGCTTTAACTTTACATTGCAGATTGTTGAATTCATTCAATTGTTGTTTGATTAATCTATTACCTTTTCTGATCAACATCAACAATTTTCAGAGCTTTACAGGGATGATTAAATCCACTCCATAGCCTTTGCTACTAAGTGTTTATGAGAGAAAGGGATATTGAATTTGTGTGTGTATGTGATTTCGTTTAGGAAAACAATTAAAGTATTAGCCTGCATATATTTTGTGTAGCATCTCACAAGCTTACCTACCCTTGGTTGATAATTTATGTTTGTCAAATTATAAGTCTACAATTTTCCCTAACAACGCCATTTTCTGATCCTGAAGTATGTATTGCAAATTCCAATTTCACTTGTAACCCAAAACTCAACACTTCGAAATATCCTCTAGTATATTGTCTTCAACTCTGATACCATGTATATGTTTCCTATATATTCACAAGCTCATGTAATCTACTAAAACAAGAGGCAATAATCTACTTCTACTTTCAACTAGCATAAGCCAATAGATCGATGAAAACAATATGAATAAGAAGAAGACAAATCAATGGCACATAACACAATAAGTTTTCCTGGGGAAAGACACTACTCAAAACCCCGCCTACCAGTATTGCATTAAATTAGAAATATGAGTGAAGATACAAATGTTGTTCTCACAAGAGCAATTCCTCACAAGTATGCTCAACTCTCTGCCTCACAAGCTAGCTCTTAGCCAACACTTAGCCAATTTCCATTTCCTTCCAAGCCCCTATTTCCTTGCTCAATTCCTAGGATGAATAACCCATATATATAAGGGAATGCATGCTTCCAAAACTGCGCAATCCTAATTAGGTCCTCTTTCTGATTGCATGCATGATATTTACAACTCAGTAAATCATACAACTGATAGTACATTGTCCCTGCACTCTAGTATCAACTGGGTCTTTCTCAGAATTGACATGCATGAGTTTCTAATGAGTAAATCTTCAGTTATCTGGAGTAGCACTTGTGGATGCAACAGTGCACCAACTGATTGTTAATCCTCTACTAGTTCAACAAACAATTAGAACTTGTTTAACTAACTATAACTCAGTAAACTGAGTGATCTAATTAAAACTAAATCTAAACTCATACTAGACCCCTAAAATTTAAGGAGAACACTTACATGACTTCCAAAAGACTTCCAACTTGAAATTCCTAAGATAATTAATTTAATTAAACTTAATTAACTATTTACAAGTGGCTATGAGAATAGAATTTGATTTTAATTCACAGTTTAATTCGAGGACAAATTAAATTGGAATTTCTTATTGCCATTTCTCGACACTCTAGGTTAAGAAACAATCTTGCCAGAATTGTTCCAGTCAACTGGTCTTCCAACATTGTTATTAAGGTTGAAAATTAGCTATGAGGATTTTGTTTTGATAATAGAGAACCCATGCATTCAATAATAAGGGTAGAATCCTCGAAGAGAAATGGTGAAAAAGTTTGCTACGACTATCATAATGAGGATAACAAGAGCATTGAGAGCTTCAATAATTCAGATAGCAGGACTACAAATAACGAGGGAAACATTGTTTCTATGGCATCAAATCTAGAGGCATCAATTTTGGAAGCAGTAGTGTAGTCCTTGTTAATAAGTTTGACAACATCGACTTTGACATCACAGAGAGAATCTTTGGAATAAATAGTTTAGATAGTGGATTATGGACTTATGATAGCAATGAATTTGTTAGTAAGAGCATCACAGAGAGATTTTCTGAAATCAAGAGTTTAAATGGCGACTTAAGGGCTCCAAAAATTGAGGGAAACGTTTTTTCTTTGGTTTTGGATGTAGCAACGGTTGGCTTGATAATGATTCAGATAATGCCAATTTCCACGTCAAGATTCTTCATAGCATAGGTTACCACATTAAGGATTTGAAAATTGAATGCAACAACTCTATGGTCAAAATCGATGGCAACGACTCCATGAAGGTCAACATCATTGGAAAGCATAAGAGCATGGATAATAAGGATAATAAGGGCATAAGTAAAGAAGGAAATGGGCATGATTACAGAGTGGTAATGGAATTAATAGGGATAGTTCTAAAGCTTCTCATTTTATGGTCAACCCAAAAGATTGCAACCTTGATAAGAGTAGAATTAGCGAAAATAATAGCTTAGTTTTTAAAAGTAAGGATTGTAACATTGTCAACAACCTTGTTTCAAAATTTGAACCCAGAAAGAAGGTGGTTAATCTTTCTTCCTAGGAATTGAGTTCGGAAGTAGTTAATATTCTCAACAAAGGCTTGGGATTTTCGGTTGCACCAAAGAACATTCCATTTGAAAACATCATTTGTAACATTGAGGATGGGATTCAAGGCCTCTCCTTAGAGGAAAAGGAAGTATTAAGGCATGAATGTTCCCTCATAATGAGGAAATCCAAACCCCCAAAGAGTAATTTAAATAAGGATGAACAAGTTGCTCTTAAGTCCCTTCGTAATAATGACAAGATTGTGGTTCTTAAGGGAGATAAAGGAGGAGCGGTTGTTGTTTTGGATAAATATGATTACATTCATAAAATGAATGAGCATCTTAATTACGGTAGTTATAAGAGACTTAACACCAACCCCATACCCAAGGTTATAAAAGAGGCCAAAATGGAAATTTTGGAATCCAATATTGACAATAAAAAAAAGAAGAGGTTAACTCCTTCCTGTGAGGTTATCCCTAGAATTTATGGGTTGCCAAAAATCCACAAGGAAGGGGCCCCTCTTAGACCAACAGTCAATACCATTGGATACCCCACTGATGAATTGCCTAAATATGTTGCTAAGATCCTTAAACCTCTTGTTGGAAACACAAATTATTTTATTAAAGACTCTAATGATTTTGTAAAACTTATAAAAAAAGAGAGAGTTGATAAAGATGACATTCTTATGAGTTTTGACGTACTGTGCTTATTTACCAAAATTTTCCTGGATGAGGTTATTCATGTTATAAAAGAAATCACTGATCTAGAAACATCTAAACTTGCGAAGATTTATTTGCATTCCACTTTTTTCAGTTTCCAAGGAAATTATTATGAGCAAATATCTGGAGTCACAATGAGATTACCTCTCTCACCAATTGTCGATAATTTATACATGGAGTACTTTGAGAACAAAACCCTTGATTCCTACCCTTTAAAACCAGCATGGTGGAAGAGATTTGTTGATGACACCAACATAAAATGGACTCATGGTATAGCAGAGCTTGAGAAGCTTTTCAATCACCTTAACTCCATCTCGTGTGAAATTAAGTTTACTATGGAGCTAGAAGAAAACAATAGCATTCCATTTTTATGGGTCCTTGTTATCAGAAAGGAGGATGGTACTTTGGGACATCAAGTCTTTAGGAAGAAAACTCAGAATGAAGGTTATCTTCATGTTGAATCTTACCATCATCCATCCCAAAAATTTGGTGTCATTAACACTCTTACTGTTAGGGCCCTTAGAATATCTGACTCTGATCACCTTAATGAATAAATTAAACACTTAACCTTTGTATTTAAGAGTATAGGATATAAAGATAAAGATATTAAGAAATCTATAAAGAGATTTGACGGAAAGGTCCTCTCCAAAGTCCCTCAAGCTCATTGTGGTAAATTATTCCTTTTATTCATTCAAGGAGTTAGAGATAAGACTGCAAAGCTTTTAGGGAAGAAGGACATATTCACTCAGTTTACAACATCATGAATGATTAAGTAAAGAATGAGGTCTGTCAAGGATAACATCAATCAACATCAACTTAAGGGAGTTTATAAAATTGATTGTTCTTGTGGCAAAATATATATTGGAGAGGCAAGACGCTCATTGCAAACAATACTAAAAGAGCATAGAGCCGATATTAAGAATGAGAGATCGCTCACTTTAGCCCTTGCAGAACACTCCTTGAAGACCAAGCATCAGGTTTGTCTATTAAGTGCCAAAATTATCGCAAGGGAAGAACACTATAAAAAAAGAGGAAAATCAGAGAAGCGCCTGAGATTATGAAATATCCACATAATCTCAACAGGGATGGGGGGAGTGAGATTAATGGAAATTGGCTTCCTCTAATCATACATATCATCTCTTCCAGTTGTGCTTCCCAGGTATAGTATCCCGGGTATAATTTCTGAAATAAATTTTTTTGAGCTCCATCATTAATGTTATATATATTTTTTATCTTTAGATTTAGACTCTATAAATTTATTAGTTAATTATTTATTTATTTATTTATTTTATTAATGAATACATTTATTAATTAATTATTATTATTAATTATTTATTCAGAATAATAATAATTTATTTATTTATTACAATAAGTAAATAAATAATTATTATTGTTAATTAGTTATTTGTTACTAATATTTGATTATTAACTATTATCCATTATTAATCATGAATCATTTCTTTATTTCAAATGAATGTATTGTTAGTTGTTATTAACAAAATAAATAAATCAAGTAATTAATTATGATGAATGATTATTTATATGTAATAATAATTATTTATTTATTGCAATGAGTAAAATTTTAATTATTCATCAATAAATAAAATTAATTTATTATCAATAATTAATTATTATTTATTTATTTTTGAGTCATTTATTTCTATGATATTTTTTCATTTCTAATGAATTAATTTAGGTTTAGGTTTTATAGTTTTATAATTTTAGGCTTTTGGTTGGTTCTTTTTAATAATTTTGTTTATTCATTATTTATTCATCATCTCTTTGGCCATTTAACTCTTCTTTCATTCACTCACTTTCTATTCTGAGGAGGATCCCCTTTGGGATTCGAAACATTGACAAGATTCATATAATACTGTGGATAATCTGAGCAATCCTTTTCCAAAATAAGGCCACAAAAGCTTAAAGTCTAACATGTTGAGACCCACAACTAAAATATGTCATAAAACTATGTTTACAACTAGCATATAACCAACATGATAACAATTATAGAACAACCATAAAAGCCACATAATAAAAAGTATAAATACTTGTGAACTACAAGAGGAAATGAGTTCATATTGACATATTCAAATCCAACCAAGTCAGGGACTTCCACGTACCTCTCGACAATACATTGGGCTTAACCAAATATTTCTTTCAACCAATCAACCCCATGCCATATTCCAAGAATGAATGTGGGATCTCATGGAATAACCAACCAAAACTAAGCTAGGGCTTCTAGAGGCCAAACCACCTCAAACCTCAACCAGTGGTTCCACCTCATGGTCAGACATCACTAACCATCACCAAAATGGTCTCTACCCAAGTTGTCCAGCGCTCCAGAGCATTTGTTCCAACTTGGCTCTGGGACTAGTAACTCAACCCATAATTGTTGCAGGGCTCTAGAGAATTTGTCCAACTAAGGCTCCAGGACTAGTAACTCAACCCAGCAAGGGATCCAAACCGTTTCTCCAACCAAGGCTTCCAGGACTAGTAACAGAACCAGAGATGTTCCAGGGATTCTAGAGAATTTGTGCAACCAAGGCTCCAGGAACTAATAACACAACCCACAGTGATAAGGAATGTGAGAACCAATGAGAAAACAAAATGGAAAACCCACAACACCATGGCTATCCCAAAAATGGAAAGGCTAGGCAAAACAATTGTCAATATAGGAAATCATCCATGCGAATGACATATCATAACCAAATAACCACATTCATATACCATGAATGCCATAACTAACTAGGAAATGATACATACAATTTGGTACCTACCAATCAAACCCACTGTAGTTGCTGATCCCGCTGTTGTGTTGCACTTTCCTTCTTTCTCCACATCAATGGTATACCAAAATCCTCCAAGAGTGCTGCAAGAAACTCTAAGTGTTCAAGAGTATGAGAGGGAGAGAATAGAATAATAGTTCCAAAGAATAAACTGACTAAAGATGGGAACTGATACTCAGAATCTTTTTTTATCATTGAGGCCTCTATTTTCTTCATTTTCCTATATATTTTCATTCAGTTTTCCTCACATGAAATTTTGTGACCTTTCACCTTCATTTTCTCCTATTTTCCATTATTTCATAAATTAAATGCCAATTAATGCCTCTTTGTCTTTGCCATTGCCTTTGCCAATTTCCATAGCCATTTATTAATTACATGTGATCCCCATCACTATGTTTTTTCCCAACATTTAGCTTGGAATATGTGTCCCATGACCTTCGTCCTATTTTTCCTTTATTAACTTTATTACATGGATTTTTAACTAGGGTTGTTACATTCTCAAACTCATTCAAATATTCAAATCCATCACTGTTATAAAGCATGTGTAGGACTTCTTCCACTTCTCCACTTCTTTAAGGATCTTTTCTTATTTTTTTAGATTTTGGTTAAATTATATATATTCATATTCTCTTAAGTGTTCATCAAAAAGTTTTCATTCATGTTTTATCTTGTTTACAAACTCTTCCATGTTTACCCAGTCTAGATTTAAATTAAAGGGGTTCGCTAATTTTACTTATGTAGGTGCTACATCTAAAACTACCAGATTCTGATTAGAATCCCCTCCAAGGATGAACCATCATAACGTTCTAGTCAACACTAGCATGTATCCTATTTCTTAATCACAGACATGCAAAAGATGTTTTTTTTGTCAAAATATGTTTTTCCTTTTCAAAATATGATTTATTTGATTCACTAGGATTTCTGATAGCGATTTAAAAGTATTATTTTTTAATGTTAACAATGTGCATCAGTGAACTCACTGAACATGGTTTAGCCAGAAAAATACAAATAGATAGAATTTATGGGAAAATATTGCAGACAAATTGTCGTGTTTCCCCAACAATAGGTTGAACATGAGTTATTAAAATTAAATTCTTAACCCATGTTGTGTTAATCCAGGAGAAAGTTTAAATTGTAATAAATATTCATTGACGGGCACACTCTTCTAAGAGAAAAACTGAAAATAAAAAATATATTTAATTGATATAGTAGCTAAGAGTAGGGTGACATAGTTATTTACCAGTACTTGGTCATGAAAGCAAGAAATTTGATTCATCAAGTATTCAGTCATTGTCTATCATATGGAAGGTAACCTCAAAAATCTGATGGATGGATGGATTTAAGCTCGTAATGTAATTAAAATTTTGAAAACATTCCTCCCCTTTTTTTAAGCTCACAAGCCAAATCATCTCAACAAACCATTGAAGCTATGACCAGATAGATTGTAGTTACGGGTTCGAAAGAAAATATGAACTGTGATTGGGATAAAAATTTGGAATTTTTTTTTTCAAGAAGTGATATAAACATTGAATTTAAAAGACTAGTAATTTGTACTCGTATACATATAATTTATGTTGAGTTTAACAAATTTTCATTGGAAATTATTCATCTGATTTTTGTGGTGACTTTTAGTTGGTAACTTCCTGATTATCGATAGACATCCCTTTTCCTGTTATGCCTAACTATTCACTCCTTTTAAATTGATCATACTATATGCCTTATTCATCTAGTTATGCATAAACTATAAGCAACATTGTCATAATTGAATAGAATCACTAAAATCCTATATTTGTTATAACAAAACAGAGAGTAAAACTATAAAATTGTCTACTATGAGCTCTATAGAGGCACTTTTTAATACACAAGAGCATATACTTGGAGGTATATATATATATATATTTGACAAAAACCTCCTTCAGAATTTTGAAACTCATTCTGAGTTGTTAGCAACGATGTTCTCAAAATTGGTATATCTTAATTTTTAACTGAATTTGACTAGTTCAGTAAAATGCATGCCCAAAACTCATTCTTGAGCATTTTTTAGTGTTTTTGATAGGAAGTTAATTTTCTTTCAATTTGACACATTCGTTTACTTTTAGTTTTCTAATTTTGGATTTAAAAAAACTCAGTTTGTAAATACACTACAAGGTTACCTTCTAAATGTGAAATACTCGCTTAGTTGACCAAAATGCAAGCCTGAGTTCTATCCTTGGGTATTTTTAACTGTTTTTAGTTGTATAAAATATGTTTTTTCCTCCCATGGTCTTATGCAAGTCCAAATTTGTCTTATAACATTTGCATGAAGTCCATATATGTGTTTTAACAGTTACATGAGGATTTTGTAGTAGTCCCATTGCATCATGATGGATTCATACTTATGCATAAACTATAAGCATCATTGTCATAAATGAAAAGAATGGCTAAAATATTATGCTTATTATGAAAAAATAGAGAGTAAAACTATAAAAATGGGCTTAGAAAAATGTCTTCCATGAGCTTTATAGAGGCATTTAAAAAAGAAAAGAAAAGAATATACCTGGACGTGTATATATATTTGACAAAAACATCCTTTAGAACTTTGAAAATCACTCTAAGTTGTCTGCAAGAGTGTTCTCAAACTTGGTATTCCTAAGTTTTTAACTGAATTTGACTAGTTCAGTAAAATACATGCCCAACCCTCATTATTCAGTATTTTTTAATGATCCCAATGGGAAATTATTTTTCTTTTAATTTGACACAACTATTCACTTTTATTTTCCTAATTTTGGATTTAAAAAATACTTTTGTGTAAATACACTACAAGGTTACCTTCTAAAAGTGAAATGCCTTCTTAGTTGACCAAAATGCAAACTTGAGTTTTATCCTTGGGTATTTTTAAGTACTTTTAGTTGTATATAATATGTTTCTTCCTTCCATAGTCTCAAACAATTCCATATTTGTCTTTTAACATTTTCATGAAGTCCACAGTTTTATAGATTTGTCTTATAACTATCAAAATGGGTTTAGAAAAATGCTAGCCATGAGCTGTATATAGGCTTTTTTTAAAACATAAGAGCATATACCTGAAGATATATATATGACAAAAACCTCCAAAATTTTGAAACTCTTTCTAAGTTGTGTGCGACATTGTTTTCAAAAAATTTGTATTCCTTTGTTTTTAATTGAATTTTACTAGTTCATTAAATGCACACCCATCCCTCATTCTTGAGTATTTTTGGTGATTTCAATAGGAAAATATTTATATTTTTATTTGAAACATTCATTTACTTTTATTTATTTATTTATATTATTTTGGATTTAACAAATCTTAATGTGTAAATAGACTACATGGTTACCTTCTAAATGTAAGATGCCGGCTTAGTTTACCAAAATGCAAGGCTGAGTTCTATCCTTGAGTATTTTTAAGCGATTTTAGTTGTATATAATATGTTTCCTCTTCCCATGATCTTAAACAAGTCTATATTTGTCTTATAACATTTACATGAAGTCCATAACTTTATAGATTTGTCTGATAACTATAAAAATGGGCTTAGAAAAATGTCATCCATGAGCTTTATAGAGGAATTTTTTAAAACATAAGAGAATATACCTGGAGGTATATATGTATTTGACAAAAACCTCCTTTAGAATTTTGAAAATCATTCTAAGTTGTTTGCAGGATTGTTTTCAAAATTGGTATTCCTCAGTTTTTAACTGAATTTGACTAGTTCAGTAAAATGCATGCCCAACCCTCATTCTTGAGTATTTTTGAGTGATCCTGGTGGGAAATGGTTTTTATTTTAATTTGAAATATTCTTTTACTTTTATTTTCCTAATTTTTGGATTTAAAAAATCTTGTTGTGTAAATACACTACAAGGTTACCTTCTAAATGTGAAATGCTCGCTTAGTTGACCAAAATGCAAGACTACATTCTATCCTTGGATATTTTTAAGTGATTTCAATTGTAGAGAATATGTTTCTTCCTTCCATGGTCTTACACAAGTATAGATTCGTCTTATAGAATTTGCATGAAGTTCATACATGTGTGTTAACATTTGCATGAGGATTTTGTAGCATGCCCACAACATCATGATGGTATCATACTTATGCGTAAAATATAAGAAACATTATCATAATTGAAAAGAAGGGCTAAATCGTATGTTTCTCAAGAAAAAATAGAGAGTAAAACTAAAAAGACGGGCTTAGAAAAATACCTGCCATAAGGTTTATGGAGGCATTTTTTAAAACTTAAGACCTTATATTAGGAGTTATATATATACACATATATTCGAAAAAAATTCCTTCTGATTATTGAAATGATTTATTTCTATCTATGACTACTCTTTGTCTATGTGTACTTCATCCTTGCATTCTTAATAGAATAAGTATCCAACATGTTTCCCAATACCTTTTTTTGACATTTAATCTGCTACAGTGTTCAATAATGTTAATTTATCTTAATATATGATGAAAAGTAATCCACCTAAAGAATTCAATAAAAGTTCTAATTCTCTGCTTCCAATTGAACAAGGAAACAATATTATATTCTACTTCAAATTGTATTATTTCATAAAATAAAAATCTCGATAGTGGTATTTATAGATTACTTACTGATAACAATTCCATATTTTTATTTTTGTAAAGTACAAAGAGTATTTTAATTTTTTTTCATTTTTCAATAAGGAAAAAAAATAAGCACATTACATTAATAATGAGTTTCATAAGTCATTAAAAATATCATATCCACCATTAGATTCTAAGTTCATGTTGCATCATCTCCCATAATGGGACATATTAATATCAAAATTACAAAAAAAATGATAAGATTTGTATTATATTAATTCTTGAAATATACATATATTACAAAATTGCCTATGTTCCTACTGAAATAAGAGGTGAATGCCATTGTATGCCTCATAAAGGCTATGTCCAACTAGACATACATATAAAACAATTTAAAAAAAAAATTACATTTGATTCAACTGAAAATAAAAAAGACTCTAAATAAGAGCTTGAAAAGCTCAAAAGTACAACTGAACATTAACCAAATTCAATAGATATAATTAAAAAGAAACCAACAACAGGACTAAGACATGTAGACTAGCGCATCCCTCAACTTTATGCTACCTTCTCATTCCCTTGGATTATGAGAGTTCCTTTGAAATCCATCTCATATATGGAGTAAAATAGGCTAGTTTTAAATAAATTACAAAATATCTGGAACAATTAAGACCTCAAATCTGGGAATATTTGAACTAATGATTGATTTCTACCTTGGAAAATGGGATATGATTGTTAGTTGTACTTTGACTGTTTGAAAAACTGAAGCAATTATTGCTGACCCTTTGGAGTAGGAGGTTGACTTTGAATAAGTACTTTGTTTCCATTTTTTGCAATATTCTCTCATGCTGATCCTGTTGGAATGCCAATGCTTGACATTTATTTGGTCAACAAATCCAAATCTTTGTAATATCCATAGAAAATAGGGTTAAGAAATTTGATAATGTTTCTAATAATATAAAGGATGTTGAAATCATTTCCCACTAGATCATAAATAATATGATATTTTAATGGAGAAGTAAGATTTTGAAAGTTGGAATGATCTTAGCACCTCCTCATCAATTTCTTTTGATATTTAGATTCCTTAATAAAATTTCCTTTCTCATCCAAAAATTTAGGAAACCCTTGTTTGAAAATATCTTCAAATATATTTTCATGAAATCAACCTCTCTTTTAAATAAGTAATTATCTTTTTCTTCAAATTTCTTGTGCATTGCTTCTTTATCAGTCACCTTTCTAGCTTGCAAAATCAAATCCACTCTATATGTGACACCTATGAATTTGAGTTCATTCTTTGTTTTCTATTCCAAATATTGTATAGCATTGCGATCTATTGTTGGCTTATCTCCCAAATTTTGTTTAATGACCTGAAATTTCTCGAGACAATTTATAGCTAACTACTTCTCATATTCCACTAAGCCACATTATTCCTTCAATTCATTTATCTCAAACATGATAAGATCCCAAATAAGACACCTAGTTTCTTGCAGGGTATATAATGCAAACAATTTGATCCTCAAATCCATAATTTCATTCTGCAACTCACCCTTTGTTGAAACAATATTTTCTAGAGTTTTATTTTTCGACTCAATCACTTGTTCAGGACTTTTCTCATATGATTTTCTTTAGGTAGCTGCATTCTACTTCGCTCTTTCTCCATGAATCTTCGAATTGACCTTTAGGTTCATCTGAACCTTCACCTGTCTATATGTGTCCTCCCCGTTTAAGAAACATTATTTCAAGATTTAATTGTGCAATTTAATTATGTAATCATGTTATTGTTCCTCTAACATTTGTTAATCTATCTTCTAGTTCATCCTTTTCTTTTTGTATTGTTGTAAGTTCGAGAGTTCGAGAGTTCAAGGGTTCTCTGTAATAGGAATATTAAGCTTTCCATTTAAAATATTTATCTAATCTTCTTTTTCCTCCAACAAAGAATTCAAAGGAGTAGGTTTAGTGGGATATTAACCTAGTTCTTCTATGTTCTTATGTAGTTATTGATTCTACAACCGTAATGCTTTGTTCTCCACTTGAAATTTCTTCTTCTTGTTTTATGAATGTAAAATTATTTGTTGGAGCTTTTCCCTACTCATGGACACTTTAATCCAGTTTGAAAATACAATTTCATCAATTTACCTATGCATGTCCATCACACCTAGCATACTAAATCTATACATTTGAATCTTGATTTGAGTAGCATTATAATCTTCATAAGATCTAAAATCCTTCTTAATTAGATCCAAAACTGCTAAATTCAAAGGCATATCAATATGCTTAAAAGATGATGCCAACATAGGTGAACCTTCATTCCCTAGCTGTAGACTATCCTTACGTCTTTTAGTGTTGGATTGTGCTTTTATTTGACTAAAATGATTCACAATTCCAACACTACGAACACCTTACTGAGATTGAACGTTTGTCATTTTAGCTAAAGTTAAATATTCAATCCGTTTAACAGGTTCACTTGACACATATTTCTTAGAAACATGCTCGCTTGAGGAAGAAGCTACAAAATCTATTTCATTAATATGAATCGATTTAAACCATTTTCCTTTTTACTACTTCAATTCAATTTGTTGATCCGCCTCAAGGTCAATTATTATTTCAGAAGTAAGCCTTTTTATTCGAGTTTCTTTCTTTGTAGGTGTTGAAATCGCATTTGTATTTTTTTCCAAGTATGTTTCTTCCAATTCGTTGCCAGTGATAGTCTTCCATGATTCCTTGGTACCCATTTTCACTAGTTTTGGCCCACCTTGATGTTCTTACGCTAACAGAGAGTGTTTCCATGTTTTCTTTGAAATAACCTTATAAGGGTCATATTGGAAGGCCTCTACAAATTTAAATTTCAAAAAGGTTAACATATCTTCAATAATTTTGGTAGCATTCAACATAGTTACCAATCAAACATGAACTATTACCTCAAAACAGGTACTCGAGCCCAAAAATCCCAGAAAAAACATGAAAAAACACCTTGAAATCGAAAAGTGTTGATGCCGGAATAAAGTTTTTTTTTTTTTTTTTTTTTAAGAGTAAATTTTCAATATTTTTTAAAAATAACAGTAAAAAACAATAAAAGCCATTTTGTTTGGTGCAAAAAACACCTTGAAATCGAAAAGTGTTGATCTCGGAATAATTTTTTTATTTTTATTTTTATTTATTTATTTATTTGTATTTTTTTTTTTTTTTCAGGGTACATTTTCAACACTTTTTAGTAATGACGTTAAAAACAAAATATTGTGACTCTGAAAAACTTTAAATTTCCAATGATTTTCAAGCATGACATTAACGATAAAATATCACGTCTTTGAAAACTCTTAAAATTCCAATGATTTTTAAGCATGACATTAGATTTAAAATATCCCTTCTTTGAAACACCTTAAAATTCCAACAATTTTCAAGCATGGTGCTAAGAAAAAATATTTATAATTATTTTCAGCCATAACATTAAAGATAAAATATCACGACTTAGAAAAACATTAAAAATCTTGACAATTTTTCAACCATGGAATTAAAACCAAAGATTATGACTACAAAACAATCTTAAATTTTCAAAATATTTTAAGCATGACATTATGGAAAATATTTATGACTAAAAAAAACTTTAAAAATGAACCCTTGAATGAAAGAGTTATTATATCAAGAGTAATTTTTTTTAAAATGGTAAATGTATAGCGATTTTGAAATCTTAGCCTAACACAACTTGATACATTGCGAAAAAAAATTAAAAATCAACTATCAAATTGACACGTAGTGTAGGTGAGCTCAACCCATTGTAATGAAAACTTAAAGACCAACCATGAAATTAACACATTGTGGGGCAGACTCGATTCATTATAACGAAAAATTTAAAATCAACTATCAAATTGCACATAATGGGATCGGGTTGCTACACAAACATCGACACAGACCATCCATATATATATATATATATATATATATATATATATATATGAAAGATGCATAAGAAAAAAAATCAAATATAAAAAATACATAGAAATGCAAAAATTTAAATACTGAAAAAAAAAAAAAAAAAAAAAAAAAATAATAATAATAATAATAATAATAATAATAATAAACATGACAAAAAAAATCAAATATAAAAAATATGTTGAAATGCAAAAATTCAAATATTGAAAAAAAATAAAAAAAATAACGAGTAATAAAACATAAAAGACATTACAAAAAATATCAAATATAAAAAATATATAGAAATGAAAAAATTCAAATATATTGAAAAAAAAAATCAAATATAAAAAATATATAGTAATGACATAAAAAAAAAACTATAAAATCTAAAAAACATTAATCATACCATGTAAAAAAAGAAAAAAGTAAAATAAAATAAAAACCAAATAAAAAATAAAAATTAAGGAATAAAATTATAAAAATAAAATGCAAGATTAGAGAAAATAAAAAACTGAAAAAGGAAAAAAAAAATCCCAGGCCACCCCTAGGCACAATTGGCCAGGTGTGTCAACGGACGATTCATGACAAAAAATAAATTAAATATGATTAAAAAGAAAACACACACAATTAAAAAAAACAATTAAAAAAAAATCAGAATTAACTTGTAAAGATGAAAATTTTAAATAAATAACTACATAAACAAAACAAAAAATAAATATAAAGATAAAAAAAATAAAAACAAAAAATTATATATATATATATATATATATATATATATATATATATATAATTTAGGAAAAAGTAAATAAAAATAAAAATAAAAACCATTTTTTAAGTTAAAAATAAAAATTCAAATATTTTTTTTTTTCAAAACAAATAAAAAAAATTAAAATGAAAACTAAAAAAAATAAAAATTATCGAATTTAAAAAAATTATATTCTAAAATTTAAATTATAAAAAAAATAAAATTATAAAAAAAAATAAAAATTAAAATAACAAGTAAAATAAAAATTATTTTAATTTAAAAATTATAAACAAAAAAATTAAATTAAAAAAAAATTATTCAAAAAAAAAAAATTATTTATTTATTTAATGCCTTGTCCTCCCTCTCACTCAGCGCCACCGCCTCGCTCCCCCATATGACCCCGACTTCCTCACCTCTCGCCTCCCCCTCTTCCACTCCCCACCCCACACCCTACCACCCCCTCAGCCCTCCCAGCACCTCTCACCCGATCCCCGCACCCCACACCCTCCCTCACCCCCGGGTCCTCCCCTCTCCCCTCCCCCGCCCCCCGTTCCCTGCCCTCACTCACCCCCCATTCCCTCTCCAACAGACCGAACCCGCCCGCCGCAGCCCCCATCGAGCAGCCAAGACGCCGCAGGCCGATTCCTGGAATCGACCTCTTGGCCGCTGCCTAGGGGCCCGGTCGGGCGGGGTGGTTGTGCTCAGCCCCGTCCTCCCTCACCCCCTGTCCCCTTTCTAGCCAGCCCTCCTCGACCACCCCGATCCCCAGCCAGTGGCCAAGAGGGCGCAGGCCAATTCCGGGAATCGGCCTGCAGCCTCTTGGCCACTAGTTGAGGACCCGGGCGGGCGGGAAGGGTCGACTGGAGAGGGCACGACGGGTGAGGGAGGGCGGGGGATGGGAGGTAGGGGAAGGGAGAGGGGAGGGCGGGGGATGGGGGGTGGCAGGGATCGGGGGAGGGAAGAGGGGACAGCCCGTGGGGAGGGGGAGGGAAGAGGGGAGGGGGTTGGTCACGTGGGGGAGCGAGGGGGAACCAACCTGTGGCCTCTTGGTCACTGGCTGGGGGCCCTGGCGGGTGGGGAGGGCTGGTTGGGGAGGGAACGACGGGTAAGGGAGAGCGAGGGACGGGGGGGGTGGGAGTGGAAAGAGGGGAGGGCAGGGGATGGGGGTGGTGGAGTGGGGGCGGGGATCGAGGGAGGGGAGAGGGGATGGCTCGGGGGGACGGGGAGGGGAGAGGCGAGGAGGGGTGTCGGGTGGGGTAGCGAGGGGGTGGGGAGCGAGAGGGAGGTAGGCGGTCGAGCTGAACGAGAGGGGGGACGGGACATTAAATAAAAAAAAAAAAAATTAATGTTTTTCTTTTAATTTAATTTTTTGATTTTTTACTTTGAATATTTTTTTAGTTTGAATATATATATATATATATATATATATATATATATATATATATATATTTAATTTTTATTTTTATTTTTTTAGTTTGAATATATATATATATATATATATATATATATATATATATATATATATATATATAAAATTTTAATTGTTAATTTTATTTTTATTTTTATTTTAATTGCTTTGGATTTTTTATTTTTATTTTATTTTATTTTTTGAAATTTTGTTTTTTATTTTTATAATTTATTTTTGTTTTTTAATTGTTTTGATTTTTGATTTTTGTTTTTTATTTTAATTTTGGTTTTTTATTTTAATTTTTTAATTTTTATAATTTAATTTTGGTTTTTTAATTGTTTTGATTTTTATTTTTTTTTATTTTTTCCTTTTAAATTTTTGTTATTTTCTTTTATATATATTTTTTTTAATATAGGATTTTTTATTTATTTCTTAATTTTTAAATTTGTTATTTTTAGTTTTAATTTTATTTTTATTTTTTTGAAATTTCGTTTTTTAATTTTTGTAATTTTTTTTTATTTTTATAATTTTAATTTAAAAGAATAATTCTTAAATTTTTATTTTATTTCATTTTCTATTTTTAATTTTGTTTATTTAAATTAATCAATTTAATTAATTATTATTATTATTATTATTTTTAATTGATTTTTTTTTTTTAAATAATTCTTAAATTTTTATTTTATTTCATTTTCTATTTTTAATTTTGTTTATTTAAATTATTCAATTTAGTTAATTATTATTATTATTATTATTTTTAATTGATTTTTTTTGGTAATTTTTTATGTTTTTTTTTCAATGAGGTTTTTATTATTTATTTGTTTTTTTTAACTTAAAAAAAATCTTTTTATTTATTTAATTTTTTTTTCTTTAAATTATATATATATATATATATATATATATATATATATATATATATAATCATTTTTTTAAATTTATTTTTTGATATTTATTTTTTTGTTTTTTTCCATTAATTTTTTATTCAATTTTTTTATTTTTACGAGTTAATTTTGGTTTTTTTTTTTTTACATTTTTATAGGTTTTTTGTTTTTGTTTTTTCTTTTTTAATATACTTTTTGTATTTGATTTGTTTTTTTCATGTTTTTTAAATTTTATTTTTTTGTTTTATTACTAACATGAAAATCACCAACATTTAAAAAAAATTATCCACACTTAATTCATTAGAAAATTTAAAGTGTAAAAACTAAGCCCTCTAAACAAAAAGGGTTGATGCTCATCAGCACTTTTCAAAATCAAGATGGAAATCACTAACAAAAAAAATATCCACACTTGAAACATAAAAAAATTTAAAGTATCAAAAATAAGCCCTCTAAAAAAATGTGTTGATACTTCATCAACACTTTTCAAAATCAACATGGATATCACTAACATTTAAAAAATGTGTTGATGTTGCATCAACACTTTTCAAAATCAACATGAAAATCACTAACATCGAAAGAAAATGTTCATACTTGATACATAAGAAAATTTAAAGTGCCAAAAATATGCTAAAAAAAAAGGTGTATTCTGGCATCACCACTTTTCAAAATCGGGGGTTTTTTGGCTACCTCAAAAAAGCGGGTACCAGTTCATTTTCTCGTTTGATCGGTAACTATGTTATTCTTGTTCTTAACTATAAATGTACAAATATCCTTAGGAAGTTTGAAAGAGAAAGGAAGATTTTTATTTGTAAACGATATTTGGTATGAATTCAACCTTTGTCTTAAACATTTTATGGAAAAAATTATGGGTGTCAAGAACGTTGGAAATTTGTAGGGTTGAACCTCAACACCATATACCTTAATAATTGTATGATATTCATGTAGAAACCAATATCCCACCCTAGTCTAAGGACTGAGTTGTAAAATTTTCTTGATATTTGTGTCCATTCTTGGGGGGGACTCCTCAAAAATCAAATCATACACTTTTGACATGAATTTGTTGACAAACTGGAAAAAACCTAATGATTTGTTTCTTACAAATGATGCTCTATGAGTGATAGACTCTATCCCAAAATTAATGGATCGAGCTTTATCCAGTAGTTCCTAAAACTCATCAATCAAATTTTCTAGCAATAGATAGACAAGATATTACCGATATTTGAAGGTTTTTGCCTTTTTTGTAATCGACCAACTAATCATGGATAGTATCAATAAGAAAAACAAAGAAAGTAAATCTCAAACTTAGAAAGTAGCTTCAAAAACCATAAAAAAATTCATCTATTAGCTCATTATGCCTATATCCTAGAATATGAGTTGACATGGAAACAACCAATTGAACATACGCTTTGAAAATAATAGATTTGAGAGGGAAATCTAGTTGTTCAATATATGGTTTCGAGTTTAGATATTTTTTGACAAATTCAATCTATTGTAAAGATATACAAGATTTGGATTTGGAAACCAATTCTTCCTCAACTAGGTCAATTGGAAGACGTGCAAAATTCACTGTAGACCCAAATAGACCCAACATTTGAGAAATTGACTCCTCAATCATAGTAAATAAAACCCTAGAATCCTTTACAAACAATACAATAGTAGCATATGGTGAATAATTGTTGGAACGCATGAATGGATCATTCAAACCAAAAATCTCAATATAATGTTCATCGAAAAAGAGGTCGATGCAAAGAAAAAGAAATGACTAATATTCCAATTTTGGGACCACATAACATTGTCCTTCAATTCACTCCTACCAGAGGAAAAATATTTGCTAATCATGTTGCCCGTCAACAACGTCAAGCATTTGCAGATCAAATCTCCATATCACAAAATAATGTCATGAATTTACCTCAACCAACATGCAATAACACGTTTGTATATCAGAAATACATCCCACAATATTGCATTTGTAGATCAGATCTTTATCTTTATCTTTCTTTTTATAATTAGAAATATGATGCATGCATAAAAAATTATTTTGATTATAGTCAACATGAGTTTTTTCAATAGAGGCTTAAGGGGAAATATAAAGGAGAAAAACAAGAGAACTAATATGATGTGGACTGAAAGTAAAAATAAGAAGATTAGGTTTTCTATTCATTTCGATGTACATTTAGAGGAATTTAACTAGTTAACATAGACTAGTCATTTGTATCTTGGAGCACCCCTCCACCTACATCACATGCATCTTAAAACATGTCGTTTCCTCACCCAAGCACAGTACAATTTAGTTAACGCTAATCCTCAGTAGCATCTAATTTAGAACGACGGTCCATGGATGGGAAGCCAACCTTGTCAAGCCTTCCTCAGGATTTTCCCATTGGTGCACCTTCTCTCGCTACTCTATGCATCATGTTATCACTTCCCCTCAAATACCCTCTTCTTTATCTCATTCTATGCCACTTCAAGAAAAAAGACCTTCTAACTCTCTTGCACAATTGGTAGTAGGAAAACTTCATACACATGTTATGCTTGTACACTCCCCTTATGAGGCAAATTACTCTCATACTCATTCTGACACCCATAGAACTGAAGCATGGGAAAATAAGGAGATTTCTTTGACTAATATGAATCCAAAGACACAAGGAGAAAGAAAAAATGAAGAGAAAATACCCTCCTATCAGGCTCGTCCAAGAAGAGATCGAGAGTTATTTTGAGTTTTTCTATGGTGACATGGTTTTTACCTTATTTTACTTGTAGTGTTTTAGATTTTAACATTGCCATATTTTGGGACAACACTTTATCATGTTCATGGTACATGTTTTGATGATGATTCATATGGGATGCACAAGTTAGTTTTATTTCCTTTGATTATATGCATGTTTATGGTTGGTAGCTCACTTTATGCACATGATTATTATGATGGTGGTGTTAACAATAATTTCATATTTTGTATGTTTATTATGGAGTTACAAGGTTAATGTGGACACTTCATGAGAAAGGCTAGGGTCCCCTTCTACTTTATGAAATCAAATTAATTTATAAAATAATCCCTCCTAAATCCCTTCTACCGATAAAAGAAAAAACATTATCTCAACACAAAAATAGTTTTTCTCTCCAACCACCTGAGGTATAATTAAACTAGATTGAGGGAAATGAAGGGAAAAAATGAAAAATTTAGTGAGGAAAGGTACCATAAGTTTTGAAAGTTGTTAATTTTCATCTGATTTGTTATTTAAAAAGTGCTAGAGCATACCTGTTTTGGTGATAGTAGAAATCCTTTTAGGGGTGACAAGGAGTAAAGTCACAACTCATCTTATTGCTGGTCCTTTTTCTTTTAAAGGTTTCTATTATTTTTTACATTAATTACTATTATTATAAGGTATGATATTTCTTTATACCAATTTTAATTGGTATGATTTTTGCAGAAATATTGTTGACCAGTCTTATCAAAAAGTGCCCATGCTTCCCAACACTATATCTTGCTTTATTGTTTGACATTATGATGTCTATTTTATGAATTCTATTACATCATACAGATTTTAAAGAATTTTTTGGTCCCAATTTTCGTGGAAATTGTTGAAACATCAAGTTGTACTCTCATTTTGCTAATATAATTAGTATTCTTGATAACTGATGTTGGCATTATGATACAGGTGTTGTCCTTGATGGAAACTCACTCAGATGAAAGCTCACAGTGCAACAGGTCAAAGAATTACAAATCAGACTACAAAGAATGAATAAAGAGAGGTATACGCAGGTTCACCTTGTCCAAGTTGCGTATACACACAGGTTTACTGAACAAAAGGAGTGTATACATACACACGCACTTTCACAGAAGGAAAAGCGCGTATATCTTGGAAAAACAAAGTTTTTGGTCCAAGGTATTTGACCCAAGGTAATTGGTCCGAGGTATTTGGTCCAAGGTATTGGTCCTAAGTAGTTTTGGTCCATGGTATTGAGAAAGGCCTAAAACTATATAAGGAGGAGAAGATCATTAGGCCAAGTGTGCAAGTATTTTGAATATCTTATGAGGTGTTGGATCATATATGCAGGTTAATGAGATTTTGATGGTTTTCTTCATCTGATCTAAGGAGGCACCTATATGGTTGATGAAGGTTGATGGACCGGGATCATAAAGGCTTAAAAGTATTATCATTATGTGGTTTGATCTTGAACAGTCTAGATCTGAATACTGACACATGTTTTATTCTGTAAATATGATGATTTGGGTATGATTGAAGTCTGGAATAGTTGTGATGTTTTGAGTTAGCATTTACAGATCTGTATGCAGGTTTGCTTTAGTAAAAGAGCGTATACACACTGGTTCAGCATATCAAAGTAGCGTATACATCATAAATTTGAATTTGTAGATCTGTATGCTAGTTCCTTTTGGTAAAAGTGCGTATACATGCTGGTTCGACACATGGAAGTAGCGTATACCTTATGAAGTATGATGTTTAAAGTTTCAGTTGTTTATGTTTGCTGTTGCAGAGTTCTGGGTTCTGCTTTGGGTTCTGGTGACTATATTCTAGTGATAGTGTTCTAAATGATCAGATTGATTGATTGTGATTTGCTACAGTGATGATGGGTTGTCAAGTGATTGATTGATTCAATTGTGGTTGATTCAGAAAGTGATGATTGAGTTTCAGTGATTGGTTGATGCAGATGTATTTGATGGTTGTATTGCAGTTATGATTTTCTGAGTTTCAATGTTTTTGATGGGTCTAGTATGAAAATTGGATGAAACGTGTGGTGTTGTGTTCAAGGAGTATCCAGTCTGAAAATTCATGAAACGTGGTCCCTGGAGGAAGAGTAGAGTTTTTTGTAGGCTGGCACCTACGTACTAGTAAACATATTAGCCAATACAAGAGCTAGGGGGTTGTAGCTCCCTTCCAGTAGTAGCTAGAGAACGAGAGAAGGTTGTAGCCTTCTGCAGGTGGGTGCCTGCATACTGGTATGAGTCTGCACCAGTACAAGATTGTAAACAGATTTTCTTATTATTAAAGGAATACAGAGACGACAGCAGCAGGTGGTTTTTATCCACATTGGGTTTCCACCTTATATCTTTGTGTTCATTTGTGTTGCTTATGTGTGATTCCTTATTCTGCTTTTACTGCACTGTCTAATAAATCTCTGATATATTGGCTTAAGCTCAATACATGATAAATTGTCTAAATCAAAAGTTCTCTACATATAAGTTGGTTGCTTTAAGTACAGTTGTGTGTACACGCTAGTTCACTTCACTGAAGTAGCGTATATAAATCTATTTGGGAAATAAAATTTTAGATCTGATAATACTGATTCAACCCCCTCTCAGTATTATTTCCAAAAATTGATATCAGAGCATGTACTTCAGAGGAAGCTTTATCACTTGAAGGGAGATCCATCATCATGAGTAATCAAGAAAGCGTGGGATCCAGCAGACCGCCAACCTTTGATGGGAGAAACTTTGTTTATTGGAAAATAAGAACCACAACCTATCTATAATCACTTGGAATGGATGTCTGCGAAATTGTGGAAGGAGGATATACATTTCCAACACGAATTCCTACAGATACGGCAGGTAAAAAGCAATATGAAATCAATGCCAGAGCTGTCAATACTTTATTGGGAAGTCTGTCAAAATCAGAGTTTGTCAAAGTCATGCAGCTCAAATCAGCCAAAGAAATATGGGACAAAATCGTTCTGAGCTACGAAGCATACTCTTAGGTAAAACATGCTAAATTTCAAACTCTCAGAATTCAGTATGAAATTCTTAAGATGCATAGTGATAAAAGCATAGCTAGTTACTTCCTACGTATAGATGAGGTTGTCAATTGTATGAAGAATCTGGGTGAAGAAATTAAGGAATTTACCTTAGTTGAGAAAGTTTTGAGATCCTTGTCTGCTAAATTTGAATCCAAAGTGTCTTCCATAGAAGAAAAACAGGATCTGCAGAATATCACTATGACGCAGCTTCACGGAATCTTAACTGCCTTTGAGATGAGAAAAGGAGGACCATCAGATATGAGAGAAGCCGCATTCAAAGCTTCAACAAAAGGAAAGGAAGAACACAATGAATCAGGACATATTTAAGAAGAAGAAGATGAGGTAAACTTTGTCAAAAAGCTTCAATGGGGTTCTGGAAGGTTTAGAGGTAAGTTACCCTTCAAATGCTTTTCTTGTGGCAGAGTCAATCATTATGCTGTCAGATGTCCTCATAAAGATAAAATTGAAAAAGGAGAGGAATATGAAAAAGCGAATAGAAAACAAGTTGTGAATAAAAGGAGTTACTATTCTCATGAAGATAGTGATGGTTTATCTAATAGTGATGAAGATGAAACTAGACAATATTACAGACTTCTCATGGCTTATGACGATGATAATTTTTGGGATGCTTTAGAAGAGGAAGACCTTCATGAAGAAATATCTAAACTCAAAATCTGTTTAGAAGAAAAGAATATGATTATAGATACCTTAACATACCAACTTGCTGAAAAAGAAAAACACAATGAAAAACTAGAATGTGAAATTGTGAGTCTAAGAAAGGATCTTGAGAAAACGAAATCTCTCAATCTTAGATTTGCTAAAGGATCAAAAACTTTAAATGAAATTATCAAAGTTCAGTGTTCTCCTCTAATAAAGACAGGTCTTGGATATACTGAAGAAGCATCTCAATCATAGAAGCTGTCAACCTCCACCAAAAGCTATCTTGATGCAGCAAAGACCAATGAATAGTATGAAAATCGTCAACAAAGGCATAACACAGATCACTAGGTAAATCAGACTCAATTTATTCCAAGGATGAATAGAAGCCACAACCAAACTCAGGTAAATCACACTCAATTTGCTCCAAAGATGAATATCAATAGAAGCTACAATCACCATGTCAATAGATTCGATAGTCGCGGGAACTTCTTTAATGGGCAATGTTTTACATGTCATAAGTTTGGATACAAAGCTACTCAATGTGTTTCTTACAAAACCATCATGACTAAAGAAGCACGAAATCAAAGGAATGTAACAGGGATCAAGAAAAGTTCCTATAATAACTTTTCTCTTCTTGAAAATGAAATAGAATGCTCAATCTGTAACAACTTTGGTCATGAAGAATCTGAATGCAGGAGCAAATTTTGGCAAACATCTCAAAAGGAGAAAACTCCATTAAATACCAAGATATGGAGAAGGAAAGAATCTCAAACAGAAAGATGTGGTATAACCTTGTATGTAGAAGGACAAGAAAATCAGTGGTACATCGACAGTGGATGCTCAAAACACATGACAGGTGACAAAGAAAAACTTCACTCATATAATGCCTTAGAAAAGGAAAAGAATGTCTCATTTGGGAATGACACTCTTACTGTCATAAAAGGTAAAGGCTCTGTTTTCTTGAAATAAAAGGTTAAAGCTGGAAATGTCATGCATGTAGACGGTTTAAAGCATAACCTGTTGAGTGTCAGTCAAATGTGTGATCAAGGAAATGAAGTGGTGTTTCGATCAAATGGATGTGTTGTTAGTGAGCTTGATATAGGAGAGATTGTGATCAAAGGTACAAGAACTCCAAACAACTTATATATACTCAAGGGAGGACAACAACAGTTCTATCTAAGCAAACATGATGAAAACTAGTTGTGGCATAGAAGATTGGGACATCTAAGCTTTTCTCAAATAATAAAAGCATGCAGATTCAAGGTTGTTCATGATCTTCCAGATATCAGCATCCTTGAAAATACAATATGCAAACCATGTCAAATAGGTAAGAAAACTAGAGCTCACTTCATGAAAAAAGAAGGGTCAGCTAGTAAGCCTCTTGAACTTGTCCATACTGATTTATGTGGACCATCAAGGAAAAAGTCACCTCGTGGAGAAGAATACATTATTTTGTTCATTGATGATTTTTCGAAAATGTGTTGGATAGGTCTTCTAAAGCATAAAGATGAAGCATTTGAAAAGTTCCAAGCCTTCAAAGCTTTGGTTGAAAATGGATCAGATCAAAAAATCAAATGCCTCGGATTTGATCGAGGAGGGGAATTTACCTTGGATGAATTCTTTGACTTTTGTGAACAACATGGAATAAAAAGGCAATTATCCACAGCAAGGACTCCTCAGCAAAATGGAGTGGTAGAAAGAATGAACAGAACTATTCAACAAATGGCTTGAGCTATGCTAGATGAATCTAGAACTCTTGCAACCTTCTAGGGTGAAGCCACATTCGTTGCTGTAACTATTCTCAACCAAGCAAATGTTTAGGTAAATAGCACTCAAACTCCACATGAACTTTGGTATGGTAAGACTCCTACTGTAAAATACTTCAAAGTTTTTGGAAGCAAATGTTATATAAAAAGGACTGATGAAAAACTTGTTAAGTTTGAGCCTAGAGCAGATGAAGGTATTCTTCTTGGTTACTCTTTCCGAAGTAAAGGATATAAATGTTATAATAAAAGACTTGGGAAAATTGTTGAAAGTATTGATGTTGTTGTTGATGAAGCATGCAAAAATCCAAATCAGATAAAAATAGAAGATTATAACAATGAAGAAGATGGGGATTATTTTCCCACATCAAATCACAATGATATTGAAGAAGAAACCAGTGAAGCACCAGAAGAAGAGATAACGACAGAAGAAAATACTCCATCTAGGTATGTTCAGAAAAATCATCTAGAAACTCAAATTTTAAGGGAAAAAGAGGCAGGTGTATAGACAAGAAGAACTATTACAGAGACCTCAAGCTATCTAGCATTACTATCCTCCACCGAACCTGAAAATGTAAATGAAGCATGCAAAGATGAATGTTGGGTCTAGACCATGAATGAAGAACTTGAGCAAATTGAAAAGAATAATACTTGGGAATTAGTTCCTAGACCTCATTATAAAAATATTATAGGAACTAAATGGATATTCAAAAACAAGTTGAATGAAAATGGAGAAGTCATTAGAAACAAGGGCAAACTTGTTTGTAAAGGGTATGCTCAACAAGAAGGTATAGATTTTGAAGAAACTTTTGCACCTGTTGCTAGACTTGAAGCCATAAGGATGTTTCTTTCTCTTTCTAGCTTTCAGAAATTCAAAGTATACCAAATGGATGTAAGATCTGCTTTCCTTAATGGAGATTTAGAAGAAGAAATTTATATTGAACAACTGGAAGGATTCATTCTTGGAAATGATGCAAAACTTGTATGCAAACTCAAAAAGGCTCTCTATGTTCTAAAACAGGCTCCAAGGGCTTGGTATTACCGCCTTGACAAATATCTACACCAACAAGGTTTCTCAAAAGATTCAACAGATAGCAATCTATATACAAAGATTGAAACTGATAAATTTCTAATTATTGTTGTTTATGTTAATGATATCATTTTTGGTAGCAATGAAGAATCCATCAGTCAGAATTTTGCTTCAGTAATGCAGCAAGAATTTGAAATGTCCTTTCTTGGTGAACTTACCTATTTTCTTGGTCTACAAGTTCAACAAAATAAAGATGGTATTTTTATTTCACAAACCAAATATCTCAAACAGATCTTGAAAAGGTACGGCATGGAAGATTCTAAACCTGTATGTACCCCAATGGTAACAGGATGTAGTCTTAGCTCAAATGATGAATCAGCAGCAGTACATCAACCAACTTATAGATCCATGATTGGCAGTCTGCTTTATCTAACAGGTACCTGACCTGACATCATGCATGCAGTAGGAATAGTTGGAATATTCCAAGAAAATCCAAAGGAATCACACCTTCAGGCAGTCAAAAGAATTTTCAAATATCTTCAAGGAACTCGGAACTTTGGTTTATTGTATCCTAGAGATACGGATCTTACTCCTCATGCATATACAACTGCAGATTGGGCAGGAAGTGTTGATGCCAGAAAAATCACTAGTGGTGGTGCATTCTATATGGGTTCCAGGTTAGTGTCTTGGTTCAACAAGAAATAAAGTTCAATTGCGTTATCTACAGCCGAAGCAGAATATGTGGTTGCTGCATCTTGCTGCACACAACTACTTTGGATGATGCAAACCTTGCAAGACATTCAGATCACATGTACTCCACCCATCTCCATTCTATGTGATAATACAAATGCCATCAGTGTTTCAAAGAATCCAGTCATGCACTCGAAGACCAAGAACATACCCTTCAAATACCATTTCCTACGTGAACAAGTGCTTGAACAAAAGGTCAAATTGGAGTATGTTCCCTCCAAAGAACAGATTGTTGATATATTCACTAAACCACTGCCCAGAGAGACATTTGAATATCTCAAACAAAAGTTGGGAGTAGTTGCTGCATCATCCTGCTGTTAAATCGAATTTTTCAGAGAAAGGTCATTATACGCGTGTTTCATGAAGTATAGTCGCGTACACATGCAGGTTTTTGTGGGTCAAGGAGCGTATATGTTTTTCAAACAAGAAAAGCAGTGGGGCAGGCTTTGATATGGGTGCTCTGATTGATATTGATTATTAACGTCTATCGATATGCTTTGTTCATTAATTTTTATCTGACTGACAAAGATGCCTTGATCATTGACCTGTTAACAATGCACAGGTAGCATAGGTTCAGAGGGAGCATTACCCTTCACATACATTCAGCATTGTTGGCACTATGGTTGCTGAGTCCAGCTATGGTTTCAGATATTTATACCATTTGTTACTTAAGTCATGTAATTGTTTAGGGTGTGAAATGTCTTCTCATACATTTAAATGAGTCCTCTTGGACAAATGATGTAATTTGTATCCACACTTTACATGGGATGGATGATGTAATATTTATTGTTTCTGTCATGTATAAACAATTGGTATATCCCCACTTGGTTGGGCAGATGAGTCAAATTTGGTATATCTGCACTTGGTTGGGAGACAGATGTATGTAAGAGTCATTGGTGATAGGAAGGTCATCCTCACATAGTTGAGTTATAGAGTCATGTTATTCTTTTAGAAATTATTTTTGCAGACTCTGCTTGTGCTCAGGGGGGCCATGGACGGTTTCAGTGCATCTTAGCATGTACAAAAGGGGATCTCAATTAGAGAATTCAACATGTACTGAGGGGGAGCCTGAACAACATAATTTATGTCAAAGGGAGAAAATATCTTGGTCCACCCTTTACCCTTGATGTCAAAGGGGGAAAGTGACATGGTGTTGTTGTTGCCATCAAGTCCAAAGGGGGAGATTGTTGGCATTATGATACAGGTGTTGTCCTTGATGGCAACTCATTTAGATGAAATCTCACAGTGCAACAGGTCAAAGAATTACAGACCAGACTAGAAACAGTGAACAAAGAGAGGTATACGCAGGTATACACGCAGGTTTACTGAACAAAAGGAGCGTATACGTACACACGCACTTTCACAGAAGGAAAAGCGCGTATATCTTGGAAAAACAAAGTTTTTGGTCCAAGGTATTTGACCCAAGGTAATTGGTCCGAGGTATTTGGTCCAAGGTATTGGTCCTAAGTAGTTTTGGTCCATGGTATTGAGAAAGGCCTAAAACTATATAAGGAGGAGAAGATCATTAGGCCAAGTGTGCAAGTATTTTGAATATCTTATGAGGTGTTGGATCATATATGCAGGTTAATGAGCTTCTGATGGTTTTCTTGATCTGATCTAAGGAGGCACCTATATGGTTGATAAAGTTTGATCGACCAGGATCATAAAGGCTTAAAAGTATTATCATTATGTGGTTTGATCTTGAAAAGTTTAGATTTGAATACTGATGCGTGTTTTATTCTGTAAATATGATGATCTAGGTATGACTGAAGTTTGGAATAGTTGTGATGTTTTGAGTTAGCATTTACATATTTGTATGCAGGTTTGCTTTAGTAAAAGAGTGTATACACGCTAATTCAGCATATCAAAGTAGTGTATACATCATAAATTTGAATTTGTAGATCTATAAGCTGGTTCCTTTTGGCAAAAGTGCGTATACACGCTAGTTCGACACATGGAAGTAGCGTATACCTTATGAAGTATGATTTCTAAAGTTTTAGTTGTTTCTGTTTGCTGTTGCAAAGTCCTGGGTTCTGCTTTGGGTTCTGGTGACTGTATTTTGGTGATAGTGTTGTAAATGATCAGATTGATTGATTGTGATTTGCTACAATGATGATGGGTTGTCAAGTGATTGATTGATTCAGAAAGTGATGATTGAGTTTCAGTGATTGGTTGATGTAGATGTATTTGATGGTTGTATTACATTTATGATTTTCTGAGTTTCAATGTTGTTGATGGGTCCAGTATGAAAATTGGATGAAACGTGTGGTGTTGTGTTCAAGGAGTATCCAGTCTGAAAATTCATGAAACATGGTCCCTTGTGGAAAAGTGGAGTTTTCTGTAGGCTGGCACCTACGTACTAGTAAACATATTGGCTAGTAAAAGAGCTAGGGGGTTGTAGCTCCCTTCTAGTAGTAGCTAGAGAATGGGAGAAGGTTGTAGCCTTCTGCAGGTGGGTGCCTGCGTACTGGTATGAGTATGCACCACTACAATATTGTAAACAGATTTTCTTATTATTAAAAGAAGACAGAGACGACAACAGTAGGTGGTTTTTACCCACATTGGGTTTCCACCTTATATCTTGGTGTTCATGTGTGTTTCTTATGTGTGATGCCTTATTCTGCTTTTGTTGCACTGTCTAATAAATCTTTGATATACTTGCTTAAGCTCAATACATGATAAATTTTCTAAATCAAAAGTTCTCTGCATATACGTTGGTTTCTTTAAGTACAGACGTCTGTACACACTAGTTCACTTCACTAAAGTAGCATATATAAATTTGTTTGGGAAATAAAATTTTAGATCTGATAATACTGATTCACCTCCCTCTCAGTATTATTTCCAACAGTTGAAATATTTAACATGCTTTCCCTAATGAATTATTATATATATTTTTACTTTGTGAGGTAAATTTCTTTGATATGTATTGTAAAAAATATTATTAAATTTTATATTAGATTTAAACACATACTTGTACAGTCTTATGGATGATAGGATATTATTTTTAAGGAATATGCATGTAAAGTGACTCATTTATTTACTAATATTTCGCTTTAATTTCAGTTTATTAATGTACAACATTAAATGTAATTGGTTACCTAGCTTATTTTCTTGTTATTATACCTATATAGTCAAATCCCTTAGATTCTGTTGTGCAAATCTATCATATATAGTTTTATTTTACTTCATTGTAAAGAGTTGTTGTGAATAACTATATTTTAACTTTGGGAATCAAATCCCGAGCCTAATTCCATTATCTCATTAGCTTAGTGAGATTCGAGGGTATAATAAGAGAAGCATATGTTAGGTCCCTATACTACTAGTGTAACCCCTTATTGTTATTAGTGCAACCCCCTTATTATATTGTTGTGCCCATGTAGTCCCCATATTGTTATTATTGTGCCCCATAGAAGCCCACTATTGTTATTGTTGTGCACTTACATTATTATTTTTATTTCGGCTCTGATTACATTCTGACCACTTAGACTCCTTTATATAAAAAGGAGGTCTTGTCATTTGTATCATCTAAGAATTGTTCATTTTTGTAATGTAAAGGAGGTTTCCCCCTTGAAGAGGCTGATTTCTAAGTCATTGATCTATCTTTTCTATCCTTTTTTGAGCTGGTTTCATAACATTTGGTATGAGAGCTTTGGATTCTAGGGTTTCACTACTCCAAATAGGCCACTGTGGAATTTTCGTTATAACTATTTTTTCCGTTCCTTTTTAGAAGCTTAAAAAAAACCCATTTGATCTGAAATCTCACTAAACCTCAGGTCTGATTTTCAGACCTTGTCTTACTATATTTTTGGACATATGATCTAAGGAAGTTAGGGTTTTTGCAAGCTCCAGAATTCCATCTGAAACAGGTCATCATGGAAGTCTCGCTATAATTTCTTTTCTATGAAGGTTCAGACTCTAAAATTAAAACCCATTTGAGACGTAATCATGGTGAAGCTCAGGCACCACTTTCAGATCTTTTTTTGCTATATTTTTGAGATACAGTCCAAGACATTTGGGGTGTTTGTAGGCTCCCGAATTACATCCCAAACATTTGACCTACGGAAAATCATCATAACTTTCTCTCAAGGCATCAGATTGAAATTTCATAAGAAGCTATAGAAAGACGAAAAACTTTGTTTTTCTATATATTGGTTTTAGGCCCGAAGGTTGAAACATTAACACATGGCATTTCGTACAATTTCGGTCTATGGAAAAATTATATAAGCAGGTCATCTTGGGAGATTGGGCATAACTCTTTCTTGGAGAATCCCATTTTGATCAGACTGGTGGCATTGGAAAGAGGACACAAAGGCCTATTGCAGGTCATAATGTTAGACCTTGGAGATCTAAAATTACAGAGGTACAGCTGTTTCAAGATCGAGCTCTTAAAATCAAGAAAAGGAGATATGAGGAAGTTTGATGGCAAGGATATGGTAAATTGGATACTACATATGTAACAATATTTTTATCTACATGATTTACAACTATTACAAAAGGTGTGTATTGCATATTTATATTTAGAATCGAATCAATTTTTATGGTATAAAGGGCATTGTTCTCGTAAACCACTTGTCACTTGGTCAATTTTCACGGAGGAAATGATAGCACATTATGAGGATACAAAGAGCAACAACTTCTTTAGCCAATTGATAAATCTCAAACAAAAGGGTTCAATGGGAGAGAACATTGAGGAATTCCAAAAATTGAATATAAGGGTAAATGATATTCCAAAGAAGCAAAGGATTAATGTCTTCATAGGGACTTTAAAGGATAACATTCAACATGAGGTTCGTCTGTGAGAACCTGATTCATTGGACAAGGCATTCAGGTTGGTAATAAAAATTGAAAGAAGAATTATGGAAACAAGGAACCATACCAATCACAACTATAAATATGGAAGTGTTTTTTCTCCTAGTCTTCCATAACCTACAAGGCTTACACCACAACACTTGGAAGAAAAAAGAGAAAAAGGGCTTTGTTACATTTGTGATAGAAAATACACTAAAAGTCATAAGTGTGCTGAGAAGAAATTATTTTACATAGATTGTGAAGAGGAGGAAGGAAATGATCCAGAAACATGAAAAGAAGAGGTTATACACTAGGAACCAACCCCAGAGAAAGAATAAATGAATCTGATCATATCTTGTAAAGCATTGGCAATAATTACCACTCCTCAAACTCTCAAGATAGAAGGACATATCAAGAAGAAAAAGGTTCAAGAAGTGAAAGATCACATTGAGCATCAAGAAATGAATCTGACCATATATTGTAATGCATTGGCAGGAATTACCACTCCTAAAACTAGTAATATAGAAGGACATATCAAGAAGAAAAAGGTAATAGTGTTGATTGATTCAGGCAGTACCCATAATTTTATTCATTGTAAGATAGCGAAGGAATTGAATTGCTTCCTATATCCAGCACCAGAGTGTCAAGTGATGGTTGCAAATGGAAGAACCATAAATTGCTCTGGAAAGTTCCATAATATCAAGCTATCCATGGGAGAATATGTTTTGAATAGTCCAATGATTTCCATTCCAATGGGTGTTACCGATGTTGTACTAGGAGTCTAATGGCTACAATCTTTGGGTACAATAAATTTTAATTTTCAAGAACTCTTCTTGAAAAAAAACTAGAAGGAAAGGAAGTTCAATTAAGGGGTGTCACAAGGAAAACATGAAAGATAATCTGATCTAACTGCATGACAAAGCTTCTAAAGGAAGAACAACGTGGTGTAATTGCACAATTATGTTTGCTAGAGGTTCCCACGTCGAAATAATCTATTTCTTCATATGTCCAAAAGGTCCTGGACAATCATTCCAAGGTATTTGAGACTCCCAAAGGCCTCCCACCTATTTGTGATCATGATCACGCTATTCATTTTCCAGGAAGCGTTCCTCCAAACATCACGCCTTACAGTTATCCCTTTGCAGAAAAGAGTGAAATTGAACGTATGGTTGCAGAAATGCTAGAGGCTGGTATAATTCAACCTAGTCAAAGTTCTTTCCCTGCTCTAGTAGTATTGGTGCACAAGAAGGATGGATCATGGCGCATGTGTCTAGATTATAGAGAGCTCAACAAGCTCACTATTAAAGATAAATTTCCCATTCCTCTCATTGATGAATCATTGGATTAATTTCATGGAGAAATTTACTTCAACAATTTCGACCTTCATGCAGGATATCATCAAATTGGAATGAAGATTGAAGACATTCTAAAAACAAAATGTAGAACTCATGGGGGTCATTATGAATCTTTTGTCATTCCTTTTGGCCTTACCAATGCACCTTCTACATTCCAAGGTTTGATGAATTCCATTTTCAAACACTTCCTCAGAAAATTTGAGTTAGTATTTTTTGATGGTATACTAATCTACAACAAGTCTTGGAAGGATCATGTTCAACATGTTGATAGAGTGCTCAGACTATTGGATGAGAAACAATTATATGAAAAAACCTCCAAATGTTTCTTTGGAGTACAAGAGGTGGAATACTTAGGTGATATTGTATCTAATGAAGGTGTTAAGGTAGACCCTCAACAACAACAAGTTCTGCAACTCTTAAAGGATAACCTCACTTTGGCACATAATTCAATGAAACAACAGGCAGATCAACGTCGCAGCGAAAGAAGTTTTGATATAGGTGACTAGGTATTTTTACGAATAAAACCATACAAACAAATGTGCCTCAAACATGCTAAGAAGGATAATAAATTATCACCAAATTACTATGGCGCTTACAAGGCACTGCAAAAGATTGGTACTATGGCATACAAATTGGAGCTTCCTGCATCTTCTCGAGTGCCCCAGTTTTCCATGTTTCATGCTTAAAGAAGTTTATAAGTGACAAGCTCCCAGTTCAAGCAATATTATTAGAACTTGACGAGGAAGGAAAAATCATATTGGAACCTGAAGCAGTAACGGAAACAAGAACCCGACAACAAAAAAATAGATCAATTTCATAGTATCTCATCAAGTGGAAGAACTTACCCACTGAATATTCCACATGGGAGGATGATAATTTTATACACAAGCATCCAGAACTACTCAAGCATTGAGGACAACACTTTTTGAAGGAGAGGGGAATTTTAGGTCCCTTTACTACTACTGTAGCCCCTTATTGTTATTAGTGCAACCCCCTTAGTATATTGTTGTGCCCATGTAGTCCCCATATTGTTATTATTGTGCCCCATAGAAGCCCACTATTGGTATTGTTGCACCCTTACATTATTATTGTTATGTCGGCTCTGGTTATATTATGACCCCTTAGACTTGTATATATAGAAAGGAGGTCTTATCATTTGTATCATCCAAGAATTGTTCATTTGTGTAATGTAAAGGAGGTTGGCCCCTTGAAGAGGATGATTTCTAAGTCGTTGATCTATATTTTCTATCTTTTTGTGAGTTGGTTTCATAACAAAATCTATGTTCGTGAACATATTTAGCTTAGAGATTCATTATAACTTGAGATATATCAATTGTAGAGAGATAAGGAAACTTCTTGGCTTGAGATATGAAGGTTGAATTGAAGTGAAGCTTTGAAATGGTCAAATGTCTTGAAATTTTGTTGTAATACTATGAGTCCTTTTGAAGGGGTTTAGCTTTTTCCCATTCGCCTCTAGTCACATCACAAATGATGTAGTAGACGAATTGTGTTAACAAAGGTAAAGAATGAAAAAAATAGGATTGGAGTGTAGTAGTTTGCATGTATACAAATTATTTGTGTATTAGGTTTGGTATTTTTCTCTCTCAATTTGTAGATTTTTTTTAGTTATGGTCAATGAATCTAATATGTCAATACTGGACACTATTAACAAGTTGATTAAATGAAAGGTAAGACCAATCCTCCTTTGGTGATTGAATCATGATTTATGAAATTTCTTCCATATCTACAACGTTAGTGTGGTGAGTGTAATACACGATGTCTCTCTAATGACATATAAATCTATCTTAACTAGATCCCAATCTCACCTAGTACTTATTATTTGGAGCAATAATCTCATCAATATGTATAAAGAAAAAAAAAATTGTTAATGTTAATGGTAAAAAATACCACACATTCCTCAAATATTGATCAAATACCTATATAATGAAATAAAATTCAAATATTTATTCACAAGTTCTATAAATAAATTAGAAGTTGGTATCACAATGATAGGATTAGTTGTCAAAAATAGGCATCCAATGGCCATAAATGCATATACCTAACAAAATTATATGTTTAATTTAATCTATAATTTACCAATTAAGTAAATACTAAACAACTGCATTATTAACATAGAAAATGTCACATGGAAAGAGGCATGTCACTACAAATCCAGGCATAGAATAGATAAAAAATCTCACCGATAAGCCTAAATTCCCTATAATATGGCTTTGTATAAACAATAAATCCGTATAGGTTAGTGATTAGTGTAGAATTGGAAGAGATAAAAATAAATTTTGAAGTATCATATCTTGATGTCAAAGATTAAGCCATATTTAAGTTGCATGATACATCCTAAACCAATGCTAATTTATTCCAATAAATTAAATTCCTTGTAATTAGACCAAATTCGATAGTCTATGTAATATTCTTTGATACATTAGACTAGCCAAGAAACGTACAGTCAGAGGCATCAGGAATACAAAAATAGGAAAAAACAAGGAAGTTTGCACAAATAATCAGAGTGTGAGGAAGTCGAAGTTCAGGTAGAGGCAGCAGAGGCAGGAGAAGTAGGAGAATAGAAGTGAAGTAGAAGCTCAACAGGCTTGGAGCAGAGAACTACAACAACACAGTTTCTACCAGGTTAGGGTTGGAGCCCACGGGGTTGGAGCCTTAGGACTGAAAGGATTGGAATTCTTGGGAGTTGGTGCTCCTAAGTGTAGAACTATTGCCTTGGAAAAACAGAGTTGGTGCTCTAGAGGTTGGAGCCTCACAAAAGTCCAAGTTGGTGCTTGTCAACTGATTGCAACCATTTATATATTGTATTTGTTTCATTGTACTATTTGTGTTAATAAAAACATTTATTCTAGCTATCTATTTCTGTGTTCCATCTATATATATATATATATATATATATATATATATATATATATATATATATATATATATATATGTTTTGGTGATAAAAAGAACAATTAAAAAGAAATACTGATTCACCCCCCTTCTCAGTATTTCCAACAATTGGTTTTGTTAGGATTCCAAGAAACTCTCCTAGGTTGTAGCTCAGAGATGCCTGGTAACATATAAATTCAACTATTGTTGCAGGTTTTAATGGAAGGAATGATGGTTTGTTCAAGATAGATAACCACTTCTACCTTGTTTCACTCCAGACATGCATGAACACCCCCAGACTACAAGGCTTTAGACCACCAATGCTCATGGTTTTAGAGATAAGGTGAATATGGAGAATACTAACCACACCAGCAGATGCACAAGACCATGTGACGGCCGGCTGCAACTAGTAAAGAAACCTGTGAATCTGATCTACTAATGCCAAGACAGGATGATAGCTGTCCAGCATTAGATAGAAAGAAACCTAGGCAACCTGTTCAATGATGCATACAAGATTCTAACACAGAGATAAGATGACAGTTATCTAGTGCTAAACATCAAGAGATTAAGAACACAGAATATTAGGCACAAGCTCGGAATAGAGGGAAATGGAAAGTGAGCAGTTAACAACAAAAGAAGCTTGTATTAGCTTAAAATGAAGACGAGATGCTGCAAGTGACAAAATATCTACAGTTTCCAGAAGTTGAACCTTACATCAAATGCCAACCTTGATTACATCTTCTTTCTGGGTATTTATAGATTTACATTACAAGGGCACTCAGCCGTGTTAGGTATGGAGGGGTCATAATTGAACACCAACCGCATTTAACTGCCTGATGGAGCCTCCAGACTATGTTTGCTTGCTTCAGTGGAAGAATCTGATCTGCTCAGGTGTTGTGCTGTCCTTTTTGGCTGTTGGAGTGCTTGTACCTGTGGAGTTCCATAACCAATAAATTTAGTTACAGGGTCATGCTTGTCCTTTTCCCCCTACGGCCATGCTTGCTGTTAAATATGGTGGTTGGGAGTCTGACTGTGACTGGTACTGGCAAGCTGGTCATCTTCCTCTTCGGGCAAACGCGATGATTGAGGACATGGAATGCATGGATGAGTGGATGATTTGGATGAGCGAGAAGACCGGTCGTCGGGTCAAGGAAACAGACGGTGGAGATGGCTTGGCAGAGGGTGTCGGCTGAGGTGAGAGTGGGGTGAGTCATGGCTGTTGGATCTTCAGCGGACGGATCGGATGCTGATCGGGCTATGGAGCTGCATGGTCGTTATCGGGTGGGTGGATTTGTCGGGTGGTAAATGGTATTCATCGCACCGCTTTTGGGCCCTAAGCGGTAAAAGCCGGGAGTCGTGCAATTCCATTCAGCGATCAACACGTAGCGGCGGATGAGAGAGAAAAACCGCTCTCATCGTGTGCTAATGTTCGATTGATTTGCGGGCGTGATAAGAGCGAAGGCCGTCAGATCTTGGCAGGGATGATTTAATGGTGGGGAAAGGTGGACGGGTCGCCTTTATTGGGTGTGACAAGAGCCATCAGATCGGTGGGCTAATCAACGGAGCGGATGGAGCGTGATGAGTTGTGAAAGCGTGGAGTCATATGGGTGAGGTTTTATGGTGGGTTTGGACTTTGCGCTTGGGGGTTAAAGTCAAAAGGGACTATTTTTCAAGGTTTAGGAGGCATTATTTAGGGAATGAGGACGGTTTAGAAGAAAAATAGAGGAATGGAAGTGGCGTAGAGAAAGAGGGATAGAAGGAAAAGGGAAAATGACCCATGAGGGGCCCCTTTGAAGACACCATCACACAAACCAGAACTCCTCCATGACCTTAGAAAGTCAGCAGTTTATAGCAGAGCTAACAGGTATCAGAGTATGCTTCTTCGTATTAGCCTAACAGCTTGAAGAAGGATTCATAGCCATGATAAGAAATAATGAAGCAACAAGAAGACCTCCTCTGTTCGATGGCACTAACTTTGGTTTCTGGAAAAAGAGAATGGCCTACTACTTAATGTCCCTTGGACCTGAAGTCTAGCATTCGGTTCTAAATGAGTACCCAATTCCTTCCACTCTTCCAATAGATCCAGACGAGAGGAAAGCCTACATTTCAAATGCAAAAGATTTGAACTCCATCACTAGTGGAATCATTGATTCCGAGTTTACAAAAGTCATGAATTGCAACTCTGTCAAAGAAATGTGGGATAAGATAATTGGCTTATACGATGGGGACTCAAAAGTCAAGAAAGCTAAGCTTCAAACTCATAGAAGGCAGTTTGAAAGTCTGAAAATGGAAGATGAAGAAGATATTGCAGCATACTTTCTCCGAGTAGCTGAAGTGGTCAACTCTCTTAAAGGATTGGGTGAAAACATTGAAGAAAGTACCATTGTTCAAAAGGTATTAAGATCTCTTCCAGACAGGTTTGACTCCAAAATAAGCGCCATAGAAGAAATAAAGGATCTGGATACTCTCAAGATGGATGAACTCCATGGAATCCTCATGGCCTATGAGATGAGAAAAGGTGGCCTAAGCTCCAAAGATGTAGCATTCAAGGCTACAAAACCAAAGAAGGGGAAAGAAAGAAATGACTGTAGTGATGAATCCGATGTGGAATCTGAATTAGCTCAATTTGTATGAAAGTTGAAGAAAGGATCTAAGCTAAAAGGTAAGTACCCTCTTATCTATTTCAAATGTGGAAAAATAGGTCATTATGCTGCAAAATGTCCTCATAAACATGATAGTGATGATGAAGGAAATTCTAAAAGAATGGTATACAAGAAGAAAGGTTTCAATAAGAAGAACTTCTTCTCTAAGCAAGATGAGTCTGATGAGGATGAATTTGTAGTCATCAAAAAGAAATCAGATAAGGAAAGTGACCATGATGAAAGCCAAGAAACATTATTCATGGCATTAAGAAATGATGATGACTCAGGGCTAGAAGGAAATGTAGATGAACTGTTAATAAGTTCCATTGAAGAAAATGAAAAATTGCAGAATAAAATCATTTCTCTCAAGGTAGAAAACGAGGAAACAAGAAGAAGAGAAGATCTCTTGGAAACAAAGCTAAAAGAAAAAGAAGAGACTTGTGAAGAACGTGAAGCTGAAATAGTATCTCTAAGGAAGGAATTGGAGCAAGTCAAAAAGGGTTGGAAAAGCTCTTAAATACTTGAGACTATCCTAAAAAGTCAAAAACCTAAACATGAAAAGTTTGGAATAGGTTTTAAAGGATAATCATCAAACACTAAGAACAGTGTGAAAAGCTATGTCGATGCACTTTCCAGCAACCCAAAAGAAGAAAAAGTATGTCATCAAAGGCACATCCCAGATCCAAAGAATGAAGAGAGAATAACTCCAAAGAAGAATGTGGATTTGAATCATGGCTACTACAGCAAATACAAACCAGTATTCCATCAAAGGCCCATCTCAAATCCAAAGAATGAAGCGGGAGTAATTCCAAGGAAGGAAATTGACCCAAACCGTAGCCACTACAACAGGTACAAAATTATCTTTCTTGGACATTGTTTTCATTGTAAAATCAAGCCAGACATTGCATGGCTCGTAAGAGTGAAACACCAAAGCTAAATGATCAAATAATCAAACCATATGGCCCCAAAAGGCAAGGACAAATCAAAACCTTCAATCCGTTTGATCCATTGACCAAATTTGATTTTATTTGCTCATTATGCTACAATAATGGACACTATGAACAAAACTACCCACTCAAAAGGAGAAAAGCAAGTAGTGAGAATCCCAACATGGATAAATGTGGTCTGGCTTTATATGCTCAAAATAATGAAAATCATTGGTTCGTGGATAGTGGGTGCTCTAGACACATGACAAGGGACAAAAGGAAGTTTGTCTCATTAAGCAAAAAGGAAGGAAATGTGTCCTTTGAAAGTGGATATGGCAGAATTGCGGGAAAAGGAACTGTTACCCTCATCAATGGGAAGGGAAAAGCTCAAGATGCTCTGCTAGTAGACGGGCTCAAACACAACCTTCTGAGTGTCATCCAAATCTGTGATCAAGGACATAAGGTTGTCTTTAGCACCAAAGATTGTGAAATAAGGAACTCTTCCTTAGGGGAACTTGTGGCGAAAGGGGTTAGAACACCAGAAAACATTTACATTCTAAACAAGATTCAAGAAAATAAATGCTACCTGAGTCAGACAGATGAAAGTTGGTTGTGGCACAAGCGACTTGGACATACAAGCTTTGAAAATCTGATCAATATCAGGAAGATTAAGGTTGTACGAGACACCCCAAGGCTATTCAAACCAAATCAAGGAGTATGTGGTCCCTGTCAACATGGAAACCGAACCAGAACCAGCCACAAGATCAAGGAGCTCTCTACATCAAAGCCCTTGGAGATCATCCATGCTGATTTATGTGGACCAACTAGAAATCAGGGACTCCAAGGAGAAAGGTACTTAGTTTTATTTGTTGATGACTATACTAGAATGATGTGGATATATTTTATAAAATATAAATGTGAAACATTTGAGTGTTTTAAGACTCTAAAATCACTTGTAGAAAATGAAAATGACTCAAAAATGAAGTGCCTCAGAACAGATAGAGGGGGAGAATTCACATCAAAATAATTTAATGAGTTCCGTAACATACATGGAATTAAAAGAGAATTCTCTAATGCTAGAACACCCTAGAAAAATGGGGTAGTTGAAAGAAGAAACCGGATAGTTCAAGAGATGGCAAGAACAATGTATTAGCAGCAGACTTGCAGCCAAAATTCTGGAGAGAAGTAGTGGGGAGAACTGTCTATACCTTGAATCGAACTCAATTAAGACCAAATTGTGAAAAAAACTCCTTATGAATTATGGAAAGGAAGACCTGCTTCAGTAAAGTACTTCAAGTTCTTTGGAAGCAAGTGCTTCATAAAAATAAATGATGGCTTACCAGGAAAGTTTGATTCTCAGGTTGATGAAGGGATATTCCTTGGATACTCTACATGGAGCAAAGCTTACAAGTGCTACAATTTTCAACTAAATAAAATAGTAGAAAGAACTGATGTAAAGATTGATGAAGACCTTCTAGAAAAAGAAATTGAAGAACCTGAATATGATCCTCTCATTGAAGAAGAAGAACCTAAAGAAGAAGAAATAGATCAGGAAGAAGAAGAAGAGGAAAAAGAACCACCTCATACCCCTTCAAAGATGAAGTTTCTCCAGAAATATCATCCAGAAGAGTAGATTATTGGTGATAGAGATGAAGGGATGCAAACCCGAAGAAGGATGATAATTACACCAAAGAGAAACGTTATTGCTCTTCTATCCATGATAGAACCAGAAACATTTGCACAAGCAAGTAAGGATCCTCATTGGATAAAAGCCATGGAAGAAGAAATGTCCCAAATTGAGAAGAACAAGACATGGGAGCTAGTACCTCGTCCAAAGGACAAAAACATAATAGGAACCAAGTGGGTATTCAAAAATAAAATGAATGAAGAAGGACAAGTTATCAGAAACAAGGCAAGGCTTGTCTGCAAAGGCTATTCACAAATTGAAGGAATTGACTTTGAAGAAACATTTGCACCAGTAGCTCGTATGGAAGCTATCAGGATGTTCTTGGCATTTTCTTGCTCAAAAGGATTCAAAATCTATCAAATAGACGTAAAATCAGCGTTTTTGAATGGGGAACTCAAGGAAGAAGTCTACATGGAGCAACTAGAAGGGTTTGATCTAACGGAAGGAAAAGACTTAGCCTGTAAGTTGAAAAAGGCATTATATGGGTTGAAACAAGCTCCCAGATCTTGGTATAGAAGATTGGATCACTATCTACAACAACAAGGCTTTAAGAAGGGAGTGGCAGGGAGTAATCTCTACATAAAGACGGATGAAGGTAAGCTATTAGTCACACTTGTTTATGTTGATGCTCTAATTTTTGCTAGCAATATGATGAAATGAGCCATGAATTTTCTCAAAACATGTCAAGAGAATTCAAGATGTCAATGATAGGAGAGTTATCTCACTTCCTTGGACTACAAGTATCTCAAATTAGAGTAGGATTGTTTATATCTAAAGCCAAATATCTTAAAGACATGCTTAAAAGATATGGAATGGAAGACTGTGCACCCATGAGCACACCTATGACCACAAATTGAAAATTAGGCAAAGATGATGACTCCCCTCCAGCAGAGGCAACTCATTATAGGTCAATAATTGGAGCCCTTCTGTACTTAACTGCTACAAGACCCAACATAATGTAGGTAGTAGGAACGGTGGGAAGATTTCAATATACTTCTAAACAATCCCATTTGTTAGCTGTAAAAAGAATTCTCAGATATCTGAAAGGAACTCCTGATTTCAATCTTTGGTACCCTAAGAGCTCAACACTGACTGTAACTACATACACTGATGCTGATTGGGCCAGAAGTGTAGATGATCAGAAAAGTACTAGTGGAAATGCATTCTTCCTATGAGACTATTTAGTATCTTGTCTCAGCAAAAAACAGACATCCATATCATTATCCACAGCCGAAGCCGAATATATCGCTGCAACAGACTGTTGTAATCAAATACTATGGAGGAAGGAAGCTCTAAAAGATGTCAACATAGGTACAGATCAACCAATTACCATCTATTGTGATAACACAAGTGCTATTAGTCTCAGAAAAAATCCAGTGATGCACTCAAAGACCAAACATATAACAATCAAGTATCATTTCCTTCGTGAGCAAGTAGTTGGAAAAAACATCATCTTGGAATATATCAACAATAAGGAGTAGATAGCTGATATTTTCACAAAACCTCTTCCTCAAGAAGCATTTTAACATCTTTATCAAAAGATGGGGGTTATTTCTTTAGCATCACTCAAGTTCATTCATAAAGATGTTATAGGACAGGGGGAGTAGTTCAACAGGGGGAGCCCGTATGCATTCCTTTGCCATTGATGTCAAAGGGGGAGAGAAGAAGAATATTGACCTCAATAACGAAGGGGGAGATTGTTGACATAGATTTTCATTGATGTCAATATGGAAATATTCAAGGAGCTAAGAGGAGCAATCGGAGCCATCAGAGGAAGTAGACAGAGCTATCGGAGCAAGAATGCCAAAGAAGACTCTATCAGAGGTGGATGACTTGGGTGTATTGCAAATACACTATTAGAGGTGGAAGTTTTAACGCTATCGTGTCCATAGAACCCATATAGCATCACTCCTGTGTATTTACTTGTTTATCCCCGAATGCCTTTTACACAGAGAAATCACACTAAATTCTTAGCGGATTCGGGAAAGCGGACTTGAAATTTTATGCACGGGAGTGTTAAGCCTTATCAGGTCTGGCACATATTATCGCATCTCTATAAGTGAGTGTTCTACGTAATTTATAGACCTGAACCTTTGCGATTTGCGATTGCCAATGTATATCGCATTGGCACTTCGGGAGCTGGAGTTATAAAGTGTTAAGCGTCCCATTGCAATCGAGGATCTTGAGAGTATCCAGATCCTTTATTTCTTCTATGGCGCTTATTTTGGAGTCAAACCTATCTTGAAGAGATCTTAATACCTTTTGAACAATGGTACTTTCTTCAATGTTTTCGCCCAATCCTTTAAGAGAGTTGACCACTTCAGCTACTCAGAGAAAGCATGCTGCAATATCTTCTTCATATTCCATTTTCAGACTTTCAAACTACCTTCTATGAATTTGAAGCTTAGCTTTCTTGACTTTTGATTCCCCGTCGTATAAGCCAATTATCTTATCCCACATTTCTTTGGCAGAGTTGCAGTTCATGACTTTTGTAAACTCGGAATCAGTGATTCCACTAGTGATGGAGTTCAAAACTTTTGCATTTGCAATGTAGGCTTTCCTCTCGTCTGGATCTGTTGGAAGAGTGGAAGGAATTGGGTACTCATTTAGAACCGAATGCCAAACTTCAAGTCCAAGGGACATTAAGTAGTACGTCATTCTCTTTTTCCAGAAACCAAAGTTAGTGCCATCGAACAGAGGAGGTCTTCCTAATGCTTCATGATTTCTCATCATGGCTATGAATCCTTCTTCAAGATATTAGGCTAATATGAAGAAGCCTGCTCTGATACCAATTGTTGGAAATACTGAGAGGGGGGGTGAATCATCATTTCTTTTTAATTCTTCTTTTTATCACCAAAACAGATATATATATATATATATATATATATATATATATGGAACACAGAAACAGATAGCTGGAATAAATGTTTTTATTAACACAAATAGTGCAATGAAACAAATACAATATATAAATGGTTGCAATCAGTTGCCAAGCACCAACTTGGACTTTTGTGAGGCTCCAACCTCCAGAGCACCAACTATGTTTTGCCAAGGAAATAGTTCTGCACTTAGGAGCACCAACCCCCAAGAATTCCAATCCTTTCAGTTCTGAGGCTCCAACCCTAACCTAGTAGAAACTGTTTTGCTGTAGTTCTTTGCTCCAAGCCTACTGAGCTTCTGCTTCACTCTTGTTCTCCTACCTCTCCTGCCTCTGCTGCCTTTGCCTGAACTTCAGCTTCCTCTCACTCTGATTATTCGCTTACACTTCCTTATTTTTTCCTATTTTTGTATTCTTGATGCCTTTAACTATTCATTTCCGCTTCCCACTGACTCTTCACCTTCTTCAACGCTCACTTCAGCTTCCTCTCCATTGTCTTGTCCTTTGTCTTCCCTCTTCTTCATGAATTTGGCTTTTCGATTTCCTTTGCGCTGGCTTTCCATTTGGCTTCCTGGCTTTTCGATCGCTGTATGTTAAAAAATTGTAACAGAGCCTCATTTTTCAATGATAATAGGCATACACAGAGACTGTATTGTTTAACGGACATGCCACGTCCCAATCGCAATCGCAATCGGCTTTAGTTCAGCCTCTTGAACTATCAGGAGAATTTCTTAATGCATTTTTTCCTCCAAAACCTCGCGCAAGGTAAATATTCAAGTACACAGGAAATATGAAAAAACCAGCGAAAACGTTAAAGGGCAGACTTCAAATTTATTGCACCCTCATTTATACCTGCATTGGGTCCGCAGTGAAATCGCAATCGGCAGTAGCAGCATATCGCGCCATCCCTTTATAACTTGCAATGGTCACTTCTGACATGGTGGACACGATATAGCATTAAGTCAAGTGTAATGTTGCATTGGATCCGCACCATTCATCGCAATCGGTGCTTTCCCTTGGCAGAGGTTCGATGCGATATCACTAATCGCTATCGACGATTGCAATGGGCCACTTAACACTTTATAACTCCCGCTCCCGAAGTGCTGATGCGATATACGTCAGCAATCACAAATCGCAAAGGTTCAGGTCTAGACCTTAACATAGACCACTCACTTATAGCGATGTGATAATATGTGCCAGACCCGATAAGACTCAACACTCCCGTGCATAAAATTTCAAGTCCACTTTCCCGAATCCGCTAAGTGTTTAGCGTGATTTCTCTGTGTAAAAGGCATTCGGCGATAAACAAGTAAATACATAGGAGTGATGCTATATGGGTTCTATGGACCTAATAGCGTTAGAACTTCCGCCTCCGATAGTGTATTTGCAATACACCCAAGTCTTCTGCCTCTAGTAGAGTACTCTTTGGCATTCTTGCTCCGATAGCTTTGTCTGCTTCCTCCGATGGCTCCGATAGCTCTGATTGCCCCTCTTGGCTCCTCAAATATTTACATATTGACATCAATGAAAATCTATATCAACAATACGTCGAAGGCCTCATTTTCCATCATTTATATGCCAATATTTTATGAATGAATCCAATCAACCATAATTTTAGAATCCATTGTAAAATTATGTTACTAAATAAACATGTTATGATCAATATCCAAAACCATTAAGAGTAGTGAATATGTTTAGGATGTGAAATTGTGGATAAATATCATGGCTATTACAATCACTAGAATATTGATAAAGAACATATTATGCTAAAAGCTAAGTTTGCAAAAATACCAACAATATAGTTTTTTATCCAATTGGTTTGACTCAAAGAATATAGATTTCTTGTTCACATCAAAGAATATAGATTTCTTGTTCACATGAATATAAATATTTTTATGCATATGCATCAATTCTTGATGCCACTTTCACTTCTTCTTAATGCAATCAAACGAGAACCTACAATTGAAATATGCCATGAATTAATCGAGGACATTGCTATTTTAAGATAAAACCTAATATTTAATATAAAACCTAATATTGTTAACAAAAAATAGTGTTATAAAACACTAATATTGAATTCATAAGAGATTTTATAATATTAGCATCATATCAAAGCATGGAGCCATCACTATTCTAGGAGCCATCCCATTGTATTGTAAGTTAAAAACTAATATTATAAACGAAGACTATATTATAAAATGCTAATATTGAAGCCATAACTACCAAATTTTATAATATTACCATTAGAACAAAGCTTGGAGCCATTGCTTGGAGCCATAGTTGTTGTGAGAACCATCCCGTGGAGTCATCATTGTTGGAACCATCATTTTTCAAATCATAGCAAGTTTGGAGCCATCATTGGGAGCCATCCTTGTTTTGCACGAGAAAACACATTCAAAGGGAGAGTGTCATGCAAATTATTTTTTTGGGCATATTAATTCCTCTGGTGTTAATATTAGTTAGAGATGCAAAAGTACATAAATCAAAATGTGACTAATAAGATACTTATATGGATCACATTTTAAACCTGCAATGTTGTCTATTCCAGTTGTTTAAGCTGGTAATCCATTCAAAAGGAGTTCAAAGAAATAGATGAGGCATTCATTTATTATTTAAATAAGAGTGTAAACACAACCAAGCATTCATTTTGTGTCCATCGATATTCTTTCTAAATCGATTGTTACAGCTACAAAAGTAAATAAATCAAAATGTGACTAATAATATACTTATATGGATCACATTTTCAATTTTGCGATGTTGTCTATTCCATATGTTTAAGTCAGTATCCCATACAAAATAAGTTCAAGGAAATAGACCTGACATTCGTTTATTATTTAAATAGAATTGTAAACACAACCAACCATTCATTATGTGTCCATTTGTTCTTCTTGCATCGATTGATTGGATCGCTTGTTTGAACCATGCGAATTGATTAGACATGGAGAAAAATAAAGAAACTAAAAATCATTCACATGCCTTTTATACTATTTACTATTTATATTATTCATTAGATCGTGTACTAGACGAAGAATATTCCCATATTATCAAATCTGGACCATTCATAATTTTAAAATTTTAAAAATTCCGAACTCAATTTCAATATGGACCACGCATTCAACATAAATATACTTTTAACATCTCTTTAATAAAATAAAATATAAACACGAAAGATTGTTTCTCTCTACAAAATAAAAACACTTTAGAGTTCAAACTATCACTAAAACCAAGGCATACTAATCCATAGTACTAAAATTTACTGTTTACATTAATTAGATCTAACCTTCTTTCCAAGCTCCTCCAAATCATGTAAATGGAGGATACTCATTTGTCCACTCTAGCCCATCGATTCAAGTTTTAGCGTGGGAGAACTATGTTGTTCAGGTTGTTCACTAGAGAGTAGAAAGGTCTACTTGTTCTTGGCCAACCTCGTAACAATATGAAAAAAGACAACTAAGAATTATAAAAGAATTCCAACCCATCTTATTATAGAGAGGGAACCATAAAAGCCAAAAGCAAACCCATTGGCATAGGATGTGCGTATTTGCTACCCAAATTGTGGTACCATTTTAGCACTATTTTAAAGCATATATCATACGAATGTGATTTATTTATATCATTTGTGATGTTTTACTATTATTCTAGTTTAAGTTGTGTATGTTGTATAATTTGATAAATAATTCACTTATTATAAGGAGAGAATTGTAATAATAAAACACATTGGAAGTATTTTCTAAAAAATATTTGAAAATAATAAATAGCATTGGTTGAATTGCTAAGTAATAATGTTTAAATAACAAATATTATTATAATAATATTTGGATTAACAACAATATTAATTGAAATTAGTTAGTGATTAATTTGATTCGTAATTATAAATGTATTTATAAAATTATTTTAGTTTTATAATGTAATCCTATTAATTATCATATTTTTAACTAGTATATTTTATTATCTATTTTGAAAAAGTGAAGGCCTAGATGTTGTAATTTGGAAAACAAATGAGAGACATGAAGCAAGGAGTTTCATGATAAGAATAGATAAAAAAATAATCGCATTAGTAAGTACACAATCATGTTTTCAAGGTTATTCATATTCAAGATTACATTTTTAGAAATTCTGACATACATGGGAATTTTATCCATGATAAATACAAATATAAATACATGGAAGACGCGGACATTAAAGAGGCATTATATTAGTTATGGGACCAAATTTTTGTAAAAGAATGTGATGTTAATTTTGATTAATACAATATCTAGAATAGGTTGCTCTACAAGCAAGGCATTAAGGGAATTTTGAGGTCTAAAATGGGTCTTCTAAGGAAAATAATAAAATGATGGTTGAAATAATAAAATAAGAAATGAATTAAAAAAAAAAAAAAAAACGAATTAATTTTTTTATATTGTATTTTTGGTAGCTTATCTCCTTATAGGTTTACTCAAATGTCAAGTGTAGACACTCATTGGATGCAAAATTAATTTCCACATCCAAAGAGCACCCACTTTGCATACTTCTGAGTAGACCCATTTCAAAAAAATTGAAATACATGCAAAAGTGTTTTTACACGTTTTTTCATACATTTTCAACTTTTTTCTATGTGGGTCTACTTAGAAGTATGCAGAGTGTTTTCTCGTTGGATGTGGAATCTAATTTTTCATTCAATAGGTGTCTATACTTCACATTTGAATAAAATTAGAAGGATATAAGACAAAAATACACTTAAAAAAATAGTCTTCTTCTTTTCCCTCCAAACTATTTACCCCTAGGGATAACATCATCATATTCAATCCCATTGATTCTTAGAAAGTTAGTTTTTTCAATATATTTTTTGTTTGAGGCCCATTTTTTATCTCCAAAATTCCCCAAATGCATGCTCTATGTTTATAAAGGTGGAATACTACAACGTATCAAAGAGGCTTGCACCTCTGAGCTTCTAGGACATTTTGGTCTTGGGAAGACAAATACAATCTTATAGAGTTATGTGTATTAGCCTACGATTGGAGGATGTACACTTGAGATGTAACAACAAGCATAATGATAGAAAGCAAGGTTTATATTATCCCTTTCCTATACCCACTAGACTTTGGGATGACCTATCCATGAATTTCACGGGTGGTTTTCCAACAACCAACTAATGACATGACTATCTATTTGTGATAGTTGACAAGTTCAATATGATGTGCATTCATTTTCCTTGTAAAAATACTAGCAAAGGGGAAAATGTAAAAAACATGTTTTTTGAATATGTCTAGGTGCACTTTGGGATCCATGGAACATAATCTCAAATATGGATACCAAATTTCTCAATGGATTTTGGGATACATTTTGGGAGAAGATGGAAACTAACTTAAAGAGAGCTATAAATTTCCATCAATAGATAGATGGGTAAATAGAAATGTCAACATGACATTAACTCATCATTTGGGAAGTTACAATCATTAAATCATCATTTGGGAGCATTAAAGTTTGAATTATATTCAACACTCTTATAATATAACAATCCACACTTTTACTAGTAAGTCCTATTTTGAAACCTGCTTTGGGTATTTGTTGAGATAATACATCATAAGGGATGCATTGAAAGTATATTTCCTTTTCTTTGGAAAATATTCTAGGCATATTTAAGTATAGGAGAAGAAGTTATATGAAAAGCACAAAACCCAACATGATTAGAATAGAATTGAGAAAACTTTCAAGGAGAGGGACAACGTTTATTTACATCTAAAAATGGAAAGGCTATAGGGCCCTAATAAGAATATTAAGGCTTAACGATTTTTTTAGTCATTTTAAAGTATTGGAGAAGGTGCGTGATAATTCTTATAGACTAAGTCTACCACCGTACATGCACATTTACTCGGTAGTGAATGTGGAGAGTTTGAAACTCTGTGAGTCTTCCATGTTCGATAAGGAAATTATGGAGCAATACCTACTTACTAATACCAAGTAAAGTCGATAGTACAGTTTTATAGAAAAACTCAAAGCTACCAAATAGGGGTAAAATGAACTCTAGTAGAGGCAAATTTTACTCACCTCTTTTAGTAAAATATTTTCTTGGTGAAAAACCTTCTTAAATGGAGAAGTATGATCTAAAATGAATTAGTATATAAATTATTCATTTACCTTTGTAATCTCTGAGTGGAAAAATTGGCGGAATTGGCTTCCAAATAGGGCAAATTTTACAATTGAAAGTTTATCTTAAAGAGTAAAATTCAAATTTCTTAGGTTTTACACAGTTTCTATAAAATTTTAGTACTTTTTAGGTTTAATCATTTATACTATAGAGTTTGGGAAAATCAATTTTAGAAAAAAAGACAATTACAATTGGAAAAAGCATGAAAAATTAATTGATGACATAAATTTATAACCTACAATTTTATGTGCTTGCATGGCCCATTTTAAGATCATGTATAAGTTTGGTGATTTTAGGTCTCAAACATTTCAAATGGGGTTTGAGGTAACAAATGTAATTTTTGGGGTAAAAATTGCAAGCATAATTCCAACCACCTCAATATCATTCTACCCATTGTAAGCTTCCGAATGGCCTATATATCATCTCAATCAAAATTTGCATGCAAAATTTATCTCTCCTTCTAGTTAGCCTACATTATTGAACACCATCATACTAAGTGGATGCCACTTTAGACCTATTACTCAAGGCATGCTTGGCTAGTAATATATGGATTTTCCAGAAGATTTGAGATGGTCCAATTACATAACTCTAATTGAGGGTTGATGCTTGCAAGATCCCTAACTCCAACCCTAGATGATTGTCATGCCATATTAAATTTTAGGCCACTAGGAAGAGGATGGGTTCTCTTATTTTTATATTGTTATTATTTTATCATAGTTGAGTCGATCATATAGGATTGAGATATTGAAATATCCATGGTAACTTTATAGTGAATGTTATTTTCTTTGTACTTGGATTTCACAACTAAGAAATATAGAGAGGGCATAGTCTTGACCATCTATTTGAGTTCTCTCTTTTATTGGGTTTCCAAGGTTTTTCATGGATGATGTGTTTATTTTCTTGATCTTTCCTTTCAATTTCAATTATTTCCATAAATTTGAACATTAGGCTTATAATAATGAATCTAAGATCCAAGGTAATAAACTACATAATAAAATATTTCATAATATTATAAGATCTATTATAATAATGATAATTTGTAAATTAATATAAGTCAACTCAAAAAATGAAGAAATGAAGAAATGAAAATATAAGTACAAGACTTTTCTACATGTCAAATTTAATGGAGTTGTGGTTAGGGATTCACACTATAAAGATTTCCCATTAATTGGGATTGAAACCTCAACAATGTAAACAAATTCTCACTTTTTTATGGTTGAACAAATTCTCGCTACTATAAAAATTCTACCTATTATAAACAAATGTTGCATGGTAACATAGTCCTTACCAGTCACTATATGTAAAACAAATTGGGAAGAGTTTAGTGCAATGGATATGAACATGCATAACAAAGTGTAAGGAGTTAATAATGGTAGCTTTAAATAGCATAAATTCTAGTATCTTCGTTATTCCTACAAACCATAGCAATTATTATGTTAAGATAGATTTATATGCACACTTTTACTAGAAAATTATTGGATAATTATGTGAATAAATCAGAATTACAAAGTGGAACGGCAATCATTTTCCATATACTTTGTTACACTCATTTTCAATCAACTTTGGTACACTTAATTAAAAACCAAAATTGGAGAAATGTTCATAAATAAACTTTGGTACGCTATTTAAAAACCAAAATTGCAGAAATGTTCATAGATACGATTACAAAGTAGTTAGGGTTTATTAAATTGTGGCTAATTATTGAGAGTTTCGCAAAACAGGAGCAAGGCGATGGTGTTTTTACTCCTATTTTCAGAAATTTTAATTTTAATTTTATGTGGGTTTTGATAGCTTCATGAACCTTCTTGAATGAACGATAATCCTTTTGGGCAACACTTTCTTCCACGCCCATCACCATGACATGATGCTAACCTTACGGAGTCTAATTCACACACCACAAATGGCGAACTTACCGACGTTCAAAGAATTGTTCGAGTTACACTGACGGGAGAATCGTGAATTACTTCATGGACAAGACCGAATTCCTTAGGAGGAAATATCGTTGTTGGAGACGCAACTTGACAAATAACTATAAATTGATTGCACTGTTACGCTTGCAGTTGGGATTTTATATATGACTTAGAATAACTTACAGTCAAAAGCCTTTGACACCTTTGAGTTAAAATTCAATGGAGGCAGAATAATATATCGAGTAGTTCACAGGCAGTTTAAACTTTGATTCTGTAAGTTTTTAGTGTGTGAGAAAAACAGCTAGATTCTTAAAGTTGGTTTTTAATTGTATAACAAAATTCAACATAGCTAACTCACCCCAAAACATAAGTAGCGTCACATATACTGCAAATCGATTGAAATATCAGTCTTCCATGAAAAGTATACAATTTTGTCCTGAATAATGAAGTGAACAAATAAATATGATTACAAGAACATCAAGCGGGATCAACCTGGTACTCTTTTATGAATATTATTGTGAGTGATCATGCCATAAAACATTCCATCAGTCCATCGCAGAGGATTCCTCACACAGGAAAGCAGCATCTGCATTTTTGTCACTACAGTACAGACATGGATGCTGTGAGTACTCTCCTTCATCCAGCAATTTTCTTGCACCCAAAACCAATTCCCTGTTGCTAATTGGCTTCTCATGCTTTTCAAGAATTGATTGAAGAGCATTACTGAATGCTCCAAATGCTTTACTCAGATCCTCTGTAAGGGACGCGTCGGCAGATGTCTCATCAGTTTGGCATCCACTCAATAGAATACCCATGTCCTCATGTATACGCTGCTTCCCCTACTGCAATTCAAGCTGTTGTAGTCCCATTTCCTCCGGAAAGAGTCGTTATCTGTAGCAAGCCTTTGAACTTTGGAGCTAGCTTTCTTGCCGAAAAGCTTAAATAGAGCGCTCTTGATTTTATGAGCTTCCATCTCAGCTTCTCCAGTTTCTTCTCTCAAGAAACGCAGTATTGAGTCCAAGGGTAAGAACTTCTTCTTTCTCTTTGTTTCTGGAACTCTTAACGATCTGTTGGCTGTGGCATGAGGTCCAATTTGTTCTTTCTCTTTGTCAATTAAGCCTCCGCTGTGGCACGAGTCTGAAACCATGGTGAAAGATGTACCCAGAGGCACTATGTTCACCATTAATCGGAAGTCCTCATCTGCATGCCATATATTACATGAATGTTACATAATAATCACAACCATAAATATGAATGTAAATTTCAGGATTGAATTGATCAAACTGAGAAACGATATAGGAGTAGGAGTTACCTGTAAGCAGGTTAAAATCGCATGGGACGATACACTCGTCATAGCCGGTGGAGTTCTGCAGTGGAACCAGAGTTCCATGGCCGCTGTAGTGAAAGAAGAGCACGTCTCCGGGCTTGGCCTGCCGAATCATTTTGATGAGAGCCAAGCAAATGTTTTCTCCAGTGGGCTTTGTATAAGATTCGTCTGTGTCGATAAGGAGATTGATATTCTCTTTAGCAAAGCTGAAGCGATGAATGAGGATGTTTTGCATCCTCATAACGTCGTTCACGCATCCGTGAAGTTCATATTCCGTGTTGGGATAATTGCATCCCACCAACACAGCGTATTTCATGTTGTCGTCCTTGGTCATGCTTTAAGCCCGATCGCACAGATTTGTTTGAAGATTATGCCCACTTCTTGCAGGGAATTACAGTACTGCGAATTGAAAGAAGTTGAAGAAGTTGGAATATGAAAGGTTGGGACGGGGGCTTAATGAATAATTGGAATGCGAAATGGTGAAACTGTGGCTCTATTTATATTTTGAGAAGCTGCAATATGGAGTAGATTCTAGAATCGTTACAAGGCAGCCCTTAACTTTCACGGCTTGGAGACCCGATTCTTGCTTTTCCTACCCACCGCCATGATGACAAGAACATTTTTCTAAGATTTCAGACAGTTAATGACGTGATGGATACACAGAGCCGAGGACCACACAATCACTCAATGGCTTGTGTGTGGGATTCGTCTTCTGCACATCTCAGCCGACTCATTGGTCGCTTGAAATGGATATATACCTGCAACAGGGCTACCATTTTTGCTTGACGAAAACCTTTAATCTTCGAGATGCGAAAAGGCAAGTCAGCTGGATTAGAATAAAGTAAGTTTTGCAAACTGCATGTCGTGTGATGCGCGAGGTTGATTGCGTGAGTCATTATGCGTAACAACAAAGCATATACCCAAATAAAATTGGACAAGAAATCTTTAAACCACATGGACACTCCATGATGTCTTGGCTTCTCCGTGGTCCTTTTTAATTCATGTATTATTAAAACATCTCGATGATGTAAGCTAATTTAATTAAGCTTAGCAAGGAAACGAGAGGAAGCAATACATATTATTAATATAATAATGATAATAAACAATAATATATTAATAACAATAACAAACAATCAAGTTACATTTATAATTTTTAAAATTATTATTAAAAATAATATATTTTAACATCAATTTTAAATAAAATATTTTAATTCATATTTTTATATATAAAGATTAAAAACCTCTCATGAGCATATATAAGGGAGTCATAGAAAAGCAATATTGAAATTTCCTGGTTGGAAATTACTAGAGTATGTTAACAACAATAGGAAACAAGCTGGGTATAATTTTAAAAATTATTAATAATAAAAAATATATTTTAATATTATTTTAATAAATAAGATCTATATGATAGGTTGGAATTTATAAATTTATTAAATAAAAGTAAATTTATAATAACAGTAGGAAACAAGTTAGTATAATTTAAAAAACTTCTAATAAATTTATTAGGGAAGTCATATAAAAATAATACAAAAATTTTGAAAATTACCAAAATATATAATAATAGTAAGAAACAAGCGCGCTCTATATATATATATATATCAATTTTAAAAAAATATATATATATATAGATATATATATTAATATCAATTTTATAGTTAATATATGATAGGATTAAATTTTATAAGTTGATTGAATATAAGCAAATTTATAATAATCATAAGAATAAGTTAATATAACTTTAAAAAACTTGTAATGATCTTAGCAGGAAAGTAATAGAAAAGTAATATAGAAGTTTTTGGAAATTAGGACAGTATTTTAATAATAATAAAAAAAATAAGTTAAATATACTTTTAAAAATAATAATAAAAATATATTATAATAATAATTTTATAAATTTATTAAATATAAGCAATTTTATAATATTAATGTATAATTTTTAAAAATATTAATAATAAAAAATATATTTTAATATGATATATAATAAAATTTTATAGAGTTTTTAAATATAAACAAATTTATAATAATCATAGAGTTTTTAAATATAAATAAATTTATAATAATCATAACAAAACAGTTAATATAATTATAAAAATTATTAATAATAAAAAATATATTTTCATATTAATTTAAAATAAAATATTTTAATTATATATTTATCTATATAAAAGTTTGCTTATAAAATTATATGTTAAATGTATTTTATAATTCATTTCAGGTATTTATATTTTTTTGTCTTAGGTATAAAATTGTATCATTAATTGTTACCTTTTGCAAAACATAAAAATTAAGTCATTCAAATTAAAATTTTGAAAGCATCCTCTTAGTAAAATGTTTGTAAATGTATATTAAAATAAAATAATTGCAAATTAAAATCTTCAAAACATCATTTGTCTTAATAAAAAGTTTGCAAACATATAAAAAAATAAAAGTAAAGTTTATGAGTATAATCCAAGTTTATGTTTTTAGTCTTAATTTATTTTCATAATCCATTTGCTATTTTTCTCTTGTCATTTTATTTTCATAATCATGAATGAGTTATCAAATATTTCAATTTGTGATGCACCATACTCTTAGCTAGCCTCAAAACTAATTTCAAAGTTATCAATTTTAAGTAATTATTAGTTTCCTATCTCATCCTTGTTTTCACACAAATGTAATGATTTATACATAAATGTAAAATACCCTTTATCCTTTGTTAGAGACAATATCAAATTTTGCCCATGCAATATCTTGTTGATTGCCTCATGTTTAAACACATGTCTATTTGTTTATCCTAGGTCTATGGGTAGTATTTAATATGTTTAGTATCTCAATAACACAGTTAAGAGGTAGATTCACCTTTCCTTCAAATAGCCTTAGGTTCCTTGCTAACCATAACCCCTAAGCTATGTTGAGAGGAAGGGATCTGATCTCCTTTGTATTTTCTTTTACATATTTTTCTCTAAATTCTTCTTTCATGCCTTCACCTTCTTGCAATCCACTTAGTCCATGAAAAGTTTTGCACCTCCTAGGTGGGAGCCCTAGCTTTTAAAATCAACCACATGAAAAATGTTATTTTTGAAATCCATCTTAATTTCTAGATAGTTCTCCACCACCATACTTGTTATCTCTCTCCCCTTCCTTAGCAAGAACTATATAACATATTATGAGTACATAGTTTCTAGTTGGATTAAGTAACCATACAAACCAATCATCATTTTCTTTTACCTTAACATTATCCTTTTCTTCCATGTCTCAACATTTTCTTCTACATCCCAATCTCTTCATCGGTCAACGGGTGTTGTTGTAAATATTTTCTAGTTAATAACCCATCTAAGCACACTAATCCTCTATAGAAGTAGGAGCAATGTGCTTGGATCATATTGTTTGAATCCACAAAATTTTTCATTCAATCAATCTATTTACACATTTTGCTACAAATGCCTTAGAGAAGAAAAGGGAAATTTTGATCCCCCAACCTCCATTTTATATTGGTAAAGTTATTTTCTTCCAAAACTATCTAGAAAATCCACTTTTACTTTTGAGTTGTAGAACAAATTTGTAGCATAATGTTCTAATGAATTATAGCACACCTTTATATATAGGAAAGTGATATCTAGTATACTAAAATTCTTTCAAGTACAGATTTTACTAATATTAGGTTTCCCCCTTAAAATATCCACTAATTACACCATGTGTTTAACTTCTTTTCCATTTTGGTAATCAACTATTTCTAGTTACACTTTTTTTATACGGTTTTCTTGAAATAGATTCTCAATTATTTCAAACCATGATTAAGTTCATCGACTTGTAACTAAATAACCAAGTAAAATAGTTATTTTACTACTCAATTATACCCTACAAGGATAGAGTAGATTTTTCAAGGTTTATAATCATACCTATTGCTTTACAAAATAATCTAAGATACCTTTGAACTTCTTTATTACCATTCTTGTTCCCTCATAAAAAATCATGATATCATCCACAAACAATAAATGTATTATTTTATGGGCTACTCCAAGGTTTACCCCTTTGAAGTTAATATTTTGTAAAGTTTATTTTATTAACCTTCTCAACCCCTCTACAATTAAAAGGAAAACGAGTATGGGTTAGGAGGAACCCTTGTCTAAGAATCCTTCTTGGTCTAATGAAAGGTTATGCTAACCCATTGATTAAGATAAAAAAATTATACTAAAGCAATAAAATGCATCACCAAAACAAAAAAAAATGGTGTTAAACTCAAGTGTATGCGAACAAGTCTAAGGTAGAACCACTTTACCTTATTATATGATTTGGATAGGTCCAATTTAATTACCACCAATAGTTGATTCCTAAATTTGATTGAATGAGGTTTTTTCTATGTGATATCAACTAACTCATTGATTTATCTTCCCTGTCAAACCCCAAACTATTCTCCAATATTTTCTTTTTTGTTAAAACTCTTTTCAATCTTCTAGGAATAACTTTTGCGGTGATTTTATAAATGTATTTGCTTAAGTATATTGGCCTGAATTTTTGAAAGGCTATCATATTATATTCCTTAAGGATAAAAGATATAAAATTTATATTATAAGCTTCAAGCATTTCCCTGTCATACTTGTAGCTTCCACCATCCTCTTTTAGTCTACATTTATAAATAATAATATCTTAAAAACAATCCCATTGGAAGGCCATCTAACATTGGACTTTTTTCCATGAGAAATATCAATTTTGTTTTCATAAATTCTTCTTTTCTAACCTATTTCATTCACTCCTAATTTTCTTCGTGATTGACAAAGCCAGGAAAGGAATTTTCTAGCATTATTACCTCAACAATTATAACCTAAGTCTTCTGTGAAATGGGTCAAGAAGTAATTGAATTCTTTCTTTGTAATATCCTGAAAATTTGTTTCCTACCCACCATCTCCTTTGTTAACTTTCCAAACCAAATTTATGTTTTTCGTATAGTTTTCATATCTACAAGAAAAGTTGGTATTCTTGTAGAAATTCCTTGTAGATTCAAACTGAATATTGTAATATGCTAAAACAATTGAATTGAATCTACTCTACTTATCAGCAGAAATAATAAATGATCGATGAAATCATGAAGCATATAAGAGAAGGAATTAAATCACACATAACACAATGATTTTCTGGCTAAATCCATTGCTAAAAACCCTTGTTATTTGTACATTACCTTAATTATAAAATATGAGAATATTACAATTCTTTTCTCAAGCCTAAGCAACCTTTGTACTATCTCTATCTATCTCACTTCTTCTTAGACAAGCTCAGGCCAATACTTCGCCAATTTTGCTACTTTCCAAGCTCATATTTCCTTACGTTGATCCCTTGGGAATTAGCCATATTTAATTGGGAAATCCCACAATTATGAATTGCACAATCCTCATAGGCCTTCCTCTTATTGCATGAACCACATGTAAAATTTGGATGATTGTACAATTGATAGTACACTATCCATGAACTCCAATCTCAACTAGGTCTTTCTCTGATCTAACATTCATGAGTTAATTATGAGTGAATCTTCAGTTTACTGATCAATGCTAGTTACACCCCACTACTGCATGTTACACTCCACTACCATATGTTACACCCCACTATAGTAAGTTACATCCCACTACAGTAAGTCACACCACACTACAGTAAGTCACACCCCACTACAGTAAGTCACACCCCACTGATGTTGGTTACACCACATTGTTTCTAATCTCCCACCAAGGAAAATTTTAAGAACCCCCCCTAAATTTATAAATATAATAAATGGGCGAATCTCCATGGTATATAGGAAAAATGGAAGGCGATTTTATCAATAATATAATATGTATAAATAATTTTTTGGCGAATCTCTCACCAGGCATGGCGAATATTTTACTCAATTATAAAATCTTGTAAGATCTTGGCGAGTCTTTCACTAAATAATAAAACTTTGTAAAGTCCTAGTGAATCTTAGCATAGGCTACATGCTGGTTTAATTCCCCCATTTAAATAGGCTACATTCCAGGTGAATACCATGGGTCAATACCATGGGTCAATACCATGTGCCATTTTGGTGAATACCATGGGTCAATACCATGTGCCTTTTTTGTTTTTATTAATTCTAATATTAGGGTTAATAATGGTTTTTTTGCATGGTATTAATAAAAATCTAGTCCATGGTATTTGTCCCATAGTATTTTGGCCATAGGTTTCACCTAAATATAACCCATTTTTTGAGTGTTCGTAAATATAAGGTGACTTATGGAGTAAATATAAAAAAATGTTTTATTTGTTTACCATACCTCTCATTTATTTATATTTTTATTAATTTACCATACCTCTTTTACAAATATGGTATTTGGCCCATAGGATTCACTTAAATAAAACCTCTTTCTTGAGCCTTCATAAATAGAACGAGGGTTATGGACTAAATATAAAAAGAGGTTTTATTTATTTACAATACGTCTAGTTTATTTATATTTTTATTTATTTACCATACCTTTTGAATAAGTATAAAAAGACATTTTATTTATTTACCATACCTCCACTTTACTTATATTTTTATTTGTTTACACCCTTACATGTATATAAGGTGACCTATGGAGTAAATATAAAAAACGTTTTATTTATTTACCATACCTCCACTTTACTTATATTTTTATTTGTTTACACCCTTACATGTATATAAGGTGACTTATGGAGTAAATATAAAAAATGTTTTATTTATTTACCATACCTCTCATTTATTTATATTTTTATTAATTTACCATACCTCTTTTATAAATATGGTATTTGGCCCATAGGATTCACTTAAATAAACCCTGTTCTTGAAAATGGGCGAATGGATTCACTTAAATAAAACCTATTCTTGAAAATGGGCGAATGGAAGGTTGTAAGTCCTAATTTCAACGGCTAAATTTACCTTTTTTACCCTCTTCCTTAAACTAAGGTGGGCTATTCAAGGTGATTTGTAAAAATGTACTATGATACAAAATATTCGCCCACTAAAAATTTAAAACCCCTTAATTTCGCCAAAGGGCGAACATTCGCCCCTAAAATTATCCTTTTCTCCCACTAATTCCTCCATCAGTTGGAACTAGCATAACTGAATTGAAATTAGTTAGACTGAATTAAATAATTACAACTCAAAGTAAACTCAACTAGTGCTCCTAATTGTAGGAGACACTCTACATGACTCTAGTTAGACCCTCAACCTGAATTAACTTAGCTAACTAAGTCAAGTGAAATTCGTTAAATATTACAAGTTGTCATGAGATGTGGAATTACAATTTAATTCCTAATTTAATTCAAGGAAAAAATAAATTATAATTTTCTTCTTGTATTTTCAACACTCCCTCTCAACAAGAAAGAAATTATCTACAACCCCGATCTTGCCTTTGTGAAACTCGAATTTTCATATTGACAATGTCTTTGTAAAAATATTTGCATCCTGCTCCTCTGTAGGAATGTAATCTAGCAACATGATTCTCCTTTGCACACAATCTCGTAGATGGTGATATCAGATGTTGATATGCTTGGACCGATCATGAAAAATTAGATTCTCAGACAGTTTGATGCAACTTTGATTATCACAGTAAATCACTATAGGATCCACCTGCTGAACAAATAACCTAACAAGGATCTTCCTCATCTAGATAGCCTCACAAGTTGCTCGACTAGAAGCCATGTACTCTACTCTGCTAAACTGAATGCAACTGATCTCTATATCCAGATGTACCAAGAAATTATTGCTAACCTAATATTGAATATTCCCCCTAATGTGCTCTTCCTTTCGAATGGACTCCTTGCCCAATCTGCATCTGTGAAGCATTGTAGCTTCATTCACAATGCTCGTTTGTATCAAAGAAAAAACCGAATGGTTCCTCTAAGGTATCTCAACACATGTTTAGCTTCCTTCCAATAAAGTTTGGTTTGCTTAACCATGGCTTGACTAAGCAAGTTAACTGAAAAACATATGTTCGGCCGTGTGTTCACCAAATACATAAGTGAACCCACAAGTTGTCTATAAATAGTAGCCTCCACTACTTCACTTAAAGTAGCATCTTCCTTCCTCCAATTACCTGCAAGAGGAGTCTCCATGGGTTTGCTTCTCTCCATGTGGAACTTCTTCAGTATATCATTGGCATACTTTCCCTAAGAGACAAACAATTCCCTGTCTCCTTGCCATACTTCCATACCAAGAAATCATTGCATGAGCCCCAGGTCCTTCATCTCAGATTCTCTTGCAAGATCCTCTTTGAAAGATTTTATTAGCTTCTCATCACTTTTTAGAATAAAATCATCAATAATTTACCTTCAACCCTAATATGGTAAAGATTCACATATACCTCACTTTTGGTGAAGCCCAACCTGGTGAAATAGTTGTCAATCCTTGTGTACTAAGCATGGGCTGCGTGTTTTAGTCCATACATTTCTCGCTTAACTCTGTACACATGCGACTCTTTTCTTAAGGTCTCAAATCCTTTCGGATGCTCAATATACACCTCTTCCTTAGTCATACCATTGAAGAATGTTGTCTTCACATCCATCTAATGTATATTCCATCCCATCTGTGTTGATAGTGCTAGAATATATTTGTTTGAACAATACCTTGCTACTGGACCAAAGGTCTCATTGTAATCATTTCCCTCCACCTAAGAGAATTCTCTGGCTACAAATCCAACATGTTGTTTCTCCATGCTCCCATCTGTTGCTTTCTTTACCTTGTAAATCCATCTAGAACTCACAGATGACTTGTTTGTCGGTCTTGGGACCACTTCCCAAACACTATTTTTGATCTTACTCCTCAACCATGGCATCAGCCCATATTGGTTGTTGCACTGCTTCCTGAAATGAGGATGGCTCAACCTATACACTCTCACTCATAAGAGCCACGTAGCTAGTGTACCGATCTGGTGACCTTCTCTACCTACATTGTGACGTGGTGCTCTCACATTCTCTCTATCATCATGCATCAATCTGTCAGCCTCTATGGTGTGCTTCCTTCCATCTATGGAAGTCTCTGCATAAATGGGTTCTTCCACTCTCTACTCCTCTGCATGTGCTTGCTCCATATCATCCTAAAGTTCCTGCTTTGGAGTTAAGGGCTCCTCACCTACATGTAATTGAACATCCTTCTCAAGGCAACATCTCATGGCCCTCCCTTCATCAAACTTCACATCTCTACGAACCATTGTCATCCTATTCGATGATAGATACACCCGATAGTTGTGAGGTGTATCAGTGTACCCAACAAATATGACCAACTTAGTTGTTGGCTCTCACTTCTTTCGTGCATCCTTGGTAACATGAAAATAGACTAATGAACCAAAGATCTTGAAGTGTGCCACATGTGGTTTCTTACCTGAAAAATCTTCTTCTAGTGTACTCATCTTGAGAATTTGATGAGGGATTCCATTCTGGAAATAAACAGTTATGTTGAATTCTTCAACCCAGAAGTGCAACGGTAGGCCTTGATCATGTAACATCACCTCTGAAACTCCCACAATATTTTTGTTCTTCCTTTCAGCCACCCCATTTTGTTGTGGGTTATGAGGTGATATTAACTCTCATTGAATGCCTTTGATGCACAAAAGTTCTTGAATTAATTCGACACATATTCTTGACTGTTATCACTTCCGAGAGCTTTAAATTTACTGCTAGTATATTTATTGAGAAGTGTTCTAAATTCACAAAATTTAGTGAACATTTGAACTTTCTTCTGCATAAGTAAAATCATCACTTACGGGAAAAATCATCAAAAAATATTACATAATACATGTGCTTGGCCATGGAGGCTATCGAGAACAGTCCACACACATCTGAGTGAACTTGATCAAGGAACACTTGCACTTGAATATCTTTATCATTAAAGGAAGATTTGGTGTACTTCCCCAATGTAAACCCCTTGCATGTGTCTCTCTGCTCTAGTGTACCCTTAGGAAGTCTTGTAGAATTTTTTTGCATGATCTTCAAATCTCTGTCATGGTGCAAGTGATCCAATATTTTATGCCATAACTCACCGGTGTCTCAACGTTTCACCTTCTCTTCTTTAGTGCTCAAAGTAGTGCAGTCTTCTACATCCAATTTGTAGAGGTTCTTCACCCAAACCTTGATCCACTTCACCTTTCCTGATGCTACGTGATGAAGGAAATCCTTTCCCTTGCTAAATATCACATCGTAGCCATGGTCCTCCAAATGGAAAATGAAACCAAATTCTTCTTCAAACTTGGAACATACACGGCATATTTTAATGTGAGAGGATTACCAGACTCCCTCTGAAAGGTAACAATATTATTGACGGTCATGCTATACCTCCCCTCATCTCCCATCTCGATGTGCATCTAGAGGTCCTTCTCCTCTAAGACACTGAAGAAATATCTGTTGATGGCCATATGGAATGAGGCTCCACTATCTAGGTACCACACACTACCTATCACTGATGTCACCAAGCAAGTGATGAGGGTGAAATCCAGTTCAAATTGTGAAGCAATAACTTCACCTTCCGGTCCTCTTAAGGGCTTCTTACCGGCCTTTTTATGCAGACACTTTCTAGCATAGTGTCCCAACTGATGACAGTGAAAACATTTAATCTTCAAGATGTCCTTCTTCTTGCTTCCCTGACAGGAATCTGATTTGGAATGGGATGACTTCCCCTTCCCTTTCTTCACCTTTCTCGTTAAGGCATAGTTTTCCTCATCATCATGCTTGGATGAGGATCCACCTCTGGTGTTTGCTGAATCTCTTCTTGTACCAAGTCAGAACATAATCACTCCCACTTTGGTAGCTTCTCCCACCCATTAATTGATTCCTCATAGTTGTGCCAACTCTTGGGAAGGATTAGTAGTTCTAGGTTCACCATATTGTCTTCAGTAACTGTAACACCGACACTTCCAAGCTCATCCAGACATTGGGTGAACTTGGTCAAGTACTTCAGTATTGATTCACCCTTCTCCATCTTGATCTTTCTGATCTTGTCTGTCAGTGCCAGCTTGCTGTGGTCACTGTTGTTTTGAAACAGGTTTGTTAAGGCCTTCCACATTGCAAATGGAGTTTCCTTACCATGGAGGTTCGAGAGAATATTATCTCAAACTCCTTCTAGGATAATCCTTCTTGCCTTTTCCACACTTTTTCTCCACTCTGCTAGATCCTAAGCATCAACTGCCTTAGGAATATATTTTTCTATGAATTCATTAAGCATGTTGTCTTCCAACATTGCCTCCACCTTTTCCTTCCAAGCATTATATTTCGAACTACCCTTAAGGGCATATCCGAGTCTCAATCCGTAGAATGACATCTTGCTGGCTTTGAAGTATGATACTACAAAAGACAAACTCGTATTCTCCTCTTTTATAGTGATTTCAACTCTAAAGCATATAAGAGAAAGAATTCAATCACACATAACACAATGATTTTCTGGGGAAAGCCACAAATAAAAGCCCTTGCTATCTGTATATTGCATTAATAAAAAAATATGAAAAGTTTGCAATGTTTTTCTCAAGCTCGAGCAACCTTTGCATTGTCTCTATCTATTTCACTCCTTCTCAGACAAGATCAAGCCAATACTTAGCCAATTATGCTACCTACCAAGCTCCTATTCCCTTGGGAATTAGCCCATATTTAATTAGGAAATCCCACAATTATGAATTGTGCAACCCTCATAATCCTTCATTTGATTGCATGCACCACCTATACAATTTGGATGATTATAAAACTCTAGTACATTGTCCCTGAACTCCAATCTCAATCGGGTCTTTCTCTGATCTGACATGCATGAGTTAATTATGAGTGAATCTTTAGTTTATTGATTAGTACTAGTTACACCCCACTACTATAGGTTACACCTCACTAGCATAGGTTACACCCCACTACAGTAAGTTACACCCCAATACAGTAGGTCACACCCCACTGTAGTAAGTCGCACCACACTAATGTTCATTACACCCCACTGTTTCTAATCTCCCACTAATTCCTCCATCAGTTGGAACTAGTTTAGCTGAGTTTAACTTAGTTAGACAGAATTAAATAGTTACAACTCAAAATAAACTCAAATAGTGCTCCTAATTGTAGGATGCACTCTACATGACTCTAGTTGGACCCTCAACTTGAATTAACTGAGCTAACTAAGTCAAATTAACTTAGTTAACTATTACAAGTTGCCATGAGATATGGAATTACAATTTAATTCCTAATTTAATTCAAGGAAAAATTAAATTATGATTTTCTTATTTCATTTTCAACAATTCTTGTCACCTTCATGCAGCCATAAGGATTTCTCTTGAGCCTCCAATCTTTCTCTTTTTCAAATGACATGCCCCTCTATTTATCTTTTGATGGCTTTCCTTCCAATTTCTCAAACTCGTTGAAGTATCCAAATCCATAATTGTTATAAAACATGTGTGGGACTTATTTCACTTCTCCACTCCTTTAAGGATCTTTTCTTATTTTTTTTAGATTTGGGTTAAATTGAACATATGCATATTCTCTTAAGTGTTCCTCATAAGGTTTCCATTCATCTTTTTTCCTATTTAGAAACTCCTCCATATTTAGCCATATAGATTTAGATTAAAGGCGTTGGCTAATTTCACTTGTGTAGGTGCTACATCAAAAGCTACTGGATTATGATTTGACTCCCCTCCGAAGATGACCCATCATAAAATTCTAGCTAACACTAACATGCATCCTATTTCTTAATCACAAATATGCAAAAGATGCTCTTTTTGTCAAAAGATGTTTTTTCCTTATCAAATGATGCTTTATTTGATTTGCTCGGATTTCTGGCAAAGCTTTTAAAGTATTATTTTTTTATAGTGAAGACTATGCTTCAGTCGACTCGCTGAATATGGTTTAGCCAAAAAATGCAAACAGATAGAATTGACAGGCAAATCTTGCAAACACACCTTCATGTTTTCCCCAACAAATAAGTTGAATATGAGTTATCCAAACAAAATTATTAACCCATGTTGTGGTAAGCCAGCGGAATTTAGAAATTTCGATAAAGAATCAATGCCATACACACTCTTCCAAGAGAAAAAAATTCAATAAAAATATATTTAATTGATATAGTAGCTAAGAGTAGGGTGACATAGTTATTAACCAATGCCTAGTCATGAAATCAAGAAATTTTACTGATCATGCATTCATTCATGATCTATCATATGGAAGGTAACTTCAAAAAATTCATTGACGAATGGATTTAAGAAGGTAACATAATTAAAAAGCTAAAAGCATTCCTTCCTTTTTTTTGAGCTCACAAGCCAAATTATCTCAACAAATCACTGAAGCTACCTCAATAGATTGTAGTTATCAGTTAAATAGAAAATATGAACTGTAATTAGGCTCAAAAATGGAAAAGTGATATCAACTTCGATTTTAAAAGATTGGTAATTTGTTGGTGTATTCATCTAATATTCATTGGGTTTAACAAATTTTCACAGGGAATTCTTCCTTTGATTTTTGTAGTGACTTTTAGCTAGTAATTTCCTTATTATTGATAAACATGTCTTTTCCTTTGATGCCTAGTTATTTACTCCCTTTAAACTTTTCATACTATATGTTTTATTCATATATTTATGAATAAACTATAACCAACATTGTCATAATTGAAAAGAATGGCTAAAATCCTATGTTTGTTATGAAAAAACAGAGTAAAACTATAAAAATGGGCTTGGAAAATTGTCTACCATGAACTTTATAGAGGAATTTTGTAATATGTAAGAGCATATAATTGATATATATATATATATATATATATATATATATATATATAACCTCCTTCATAATTTTGAAACACATTGTAAGTTGTCTGTAACAATGTTCTCAAATTTGTATTTCTTAGTTTTTAACTAGATTTGACTAGTTTAGTAAAATGCACACCCAACCCTCATTCTTGAGTATTTTTTTGTGATTTCGAGAGGAAAATATTTTTCTTTTAATTTGACACATTCGCTTACTTTTATTTTTCTAATTTTGGATTTAAAAAATACTGTTGTGTAAACACACTACAAGATTACCTTCTAAATGTGAAATACTCGCTTAGCTGACCAAAATGCAAGCGTGACTTATATCATTGGGTATTTTTAATTGCTTTCAGATGTAGAAAACATGTTTTTTCCTCCCATGCTCTTATACAAGTACATATTTGTCTTATAAAATTTGCATGAAATCCATATATGTGTCTTAACAGTTGCATGAGGACTTTGTAGCAATCCCACTATATCATTATGGATTCATACTTGCATAAACTATAAGCAAAATTGTTATAATTGAAAAGAATGGCTAAAATCCTATGTTTATTATTAAAAATAGAGAGTAAAACTATAAAATGGGCTTAGAAAAATGTTCGTTGGGAACTTTCTATAAGCATTTTTTAAAACATAAGAGCATATACCTAGAGGTGTATATATATTTGACAGGGACATACTTCAGAATTTTGAAAATCATTCTAAGTTGTCTACAGGAGTGTTCTCAAAATTGGTATTCCTCAATTTTTAATTGAATTTGACTAGTTTAGTAAAATGAACACCCAACCCACATTCTTGAGTATTTTTTAGTGATCCTAGTGGGACATTATTTTTCTTTTAATTTGACACATTTATTTACTTCTAGTTTCCTAATTTTGGATTTAAAAAATCATGTTGTTTAAATACACTACAAGGTTACCTTCTAAATGTAAAATGCTCATTTAGTTGACTAAAATGCAAGCCTCAATTCTATCCTTAGATATTTTTATGTGCTTTCAGTTGTAGAGAATATGTTTCTTCCTTCCATGGTCCTAAATAAGTCTAGATTTGTCTTATAACATTTGCATGAAGTCCATAACTTTATAGATTTGTCTTATAATTGTCAAAATGGGCTTAGAAAATGTCATCCATGAGCTTTATAGAGGTATTTTTTAAAACATAGACCATATACCTGAAGGTCTATATATATTTGATAAAAATCTCCTTCAGAATTTTGAAACTCTTTCTAAGTTGTTTGAGCATTGTTTTTAAATTCGGTACTCCTCAATTTTTAACTGAATTTTACTAGTTCATTAAATGCACACCCAGCACTCATTCTTGAATAATTTTAAGTAATTTTGATAGGAAAATAGTTTTATTTTAATTTTACACATTCTTTTACTTTTAGTTTTCTAATTTTGGATTTAAAAAATCCGTTTGTGTAAACACACTACAAGGTTACCTTCTAGATGTGAAATTCTCACTTCGTTGACCAAAATGCAAGCTTGAGTTGTATCATTAGGTATTTTTAAGTCCTTTCAGTTGTAGAGAGTATTTTTTCTCCTCCCATGGTCTTAGACAAATCCAAATTTGTCTTATAACATTTGCTTGAATTCCATAACTTTATAGATTTTGTCTGATAACTATAAAATTAGGCTTAGAAAAATGTCATCCACAAACTTAATAGAGGATTTTTTTCAAACATAAGAACATAAAGCTAGAGGTATATATATATATATATATATATATATATATATATATATATATATATATATATATTTGATAAAAACATCCTTTAGAATTTTGAAACTCATTCAAAGTTGTCTATGGGAGTGTTTTCAAAATTGGTACTCCTCAGTTTTTAACTGAGTTTGACTACTTCAGCAAAATGCATACCCAACCCTCATTCTTGAGTATTTTTTAGTGATCCCAATGAGAAATTTTCCTTTAATTTGGCACATGATTTTATTTTTAGTTTACTAATTTTGTATTTAAAAAATCATGTTGTGAAAATACACTACAAGGTTAGCTTCTAAATGTGAAATGCCTACTTAGTTGACCAAAATGCAAGACTAAGTTCTATCCTTGGGAACTTTTAAGTGTTTTAGTTGTAGAGAATATGTTTCTTTGCCCCATGGTCTTACACAAGTCCATATTTGTCTTATATAATTTGCATGAACTCCATATATGTGTGTTAACATTTGTGTGAGGATTTTGTAACATGCTCACAACATCATTATGGTATCACACATGCATAAACTATAATAAACATTGTCATAATTGAAAGGAATGGCTAAAATCATATGTTCCTTAAGAAAAAATAGAGAGTAAAACTAAAAACATGGGCTTAAAGAAATGTCATCCATCAGGTTTATGGAGGCATTTTTTAAAACTTAAGACCTTATACTTAGAGTCATATATATATATATATATATATATATATATATATATATATATAACAAAAAAATCTTTATGGTTATTGAACTTATTTGTTTATATCTATGTCATACTTTTTGTTACTGTAATTCCTCCTTGTATTATTCATAGAATAGGTATCCATTCTGTTTCCCAATACCTTTTTTTAACATTTGATTTGCTACAGTGTTCAATTCTCTAAAAATATGATGAAAAGTAATCATCCTAAAGGATTCAATCAAATTTCTAATTACCTACATCCAATTGAACAACGAAACAATATTCTATTCTACTTATAACTATATTATTTCATAAAAAGAAATTCCCAATAATGGTATTTATAAATTCTTACTTATAAAAATTCCATATTTTTATTTGTGTGAAGTATCAAGAATATTTTTTCTGTGAGAAAAAAAATTAACCACATTATATTAATAACGAATTTCACAAACCATTACAAAAATCATATCCACCATTAAATTCTATGTTCATGTTCCATCATCTAATAGGACATATTAACATCAAAATTACAAACAAAAAAAATAATGAGATTTGTATTATATTAATTCTTGAAATATACATATATTACAAAATTACCTTTGTTCCTACTGGAAGCAAAGGTGAATGTTATTGTGTGCCTTGTAAAGGCTACATTCGACTAGACATACATATAAAACAGTTAAAAAAAAATTACATTCAGTTCAACTGGAAATAAAAAGATTTTGAACAAGAGCTTGAAAATCTCAAAAGTATAAATAAAAATTAACCAACCTCAATAGACATGATTAAAAATAAACCAACAACAGGACTAAGACGTGCATCCCTTAGGTTTACGCTACTTTCTCATCCCCTTCGATGATGGGAGTTCCTTCGAAATCCACCTCATATCTGGAAAAAATGATGCTAGTTTTAAATAAGTTACAAAATATTTGGAACAAATAAGACCTTGAATCTGGAAATGGTTGAACTAATGATTGGATTTTGCCTTGGAAAATGAGATATGACTATCAGATCTACTTTGACTGCTTGAAAAACTAGGAGGTTGACTTTCAATAGGAACTTTGTTTCCATATTTGGAAATATTCTCTCACGTTGATCCTGTTCGAATGCCAATGCTTGACATTTCTCTCGTCAACAAATCCAAATTTGTGTGATATCCATAAAAAATTAGGGGGAACGAATTTGATAATGTTTCTTATAATATGAAAGATGTCGAAATTATTTCCCACTAGATCATAAATAATTTGAACCTTTAATGGAGAACTAAGATTCTGAAACATGGAATGATCTTGGCGCCTCTCCATCAATTTATTTTGATATTTACATTATGTAATAAAATTTCCTTTCTCATCTCAAAATGAAGACAACTCTTGTTTGAAAATAACTTTGAAATATTTTCCTGAAATCAACCTCTCTTTTAAACAAGTAATTATCTTTTTTTCAACTTTCTTCATCATCGCTTCTTTGCTAGTCAACTTTCTTGCTTGTAAAATCAAATCCACTCTATTTGTAATTCTTATGAATTTGAGTTCATTCTTTCTTTTATGTTATAAATATTGCATAGCATTGTGAGTTGTTATTGTCTTATCTCCCAAATTTAGTTTAGTGAGTTTGACCATTCTCGAGAAAATTTACAACTAACTTCTTCTCATCTTCCACTAAGCCACAATATTACTTCGACTTATCGAAAACATGAAAAGATCCCAAAGAAGACACCTAGTTGTTTCCATGGTAGATACTCTAGTCAATTTGGTCTTCAAATCCATAATTTCATTATGCAAACCACTCTTTGTTGAAACAATATCTTCTAGAGTTTTATTTTTGGACTCAATCACATGTTCCTTTTCTCATATGATTTTCTTTAGTTGGTTGCATTCTACTTGGCTCTTTCTCCATGCATCTTCAAATTGACCTTTAGGTTCATATGAAACTTCCCCTGTCTGTGGATTTCCTCCCTATTTAAGCAACATTATTTCAAGCTTTAACTATGCAATTTCATTATGTAATCTTGTTATTGTTCCTCCAAAAAATTTTAAGCTATCTTTTAGTTCATTATTTTCTTTTTGTATTGTTGTAAGTTCAGGAGTTTGAGGAAGATCTGTAATGGGAATATTAAGTTTTCCTTTTAAAATCGTTATCGAGTCTTCTTTGTTCTACAACAAAGAATATAAAGGAGAAGGATTAGTGGGATCTTCGCCTAGTTCTTTTATATTCTTTTGTAGTTCTTGATTCTCCAATTATAATTATTTGTTCACCACCTGCAATTTCTTCTTCTGGTTTTCTAAATTTAACAGTCCTTGTTGAAGATTTTCCTTGCTCATGGACACTTTAATCGAGTCTGAAAATACAATTTTACCATTTTACCTATGCATGTCCATCACAACTGCCATACTAAATTTATCCATACGAATCTTGATTTGAGTAGCTCTATAGTCTTCATAAGATCTAGAATCCTTCTTAATTGGCTCCAAAAATGATAAATTAAAAGGTATAACATTATGCTTAAAATAGGTGAACCTTTATTCCCTAGTTGTAGACTCTCCTTATGTCTTTCAATGTTGGATTGTGCATTTATTTGACTAAACTACTTGACAATTCCAGCACTATGAAGACCTTCATGAGACTAAACATTTTTTCATTTTAGCTGAAGGTAAAGATTCAATTTGTATAATAGGTTCACTTGACATTGATTTCTTAGAAACAGACTCACTTGAGGAAGAAGCTACATAATCTATTAGACTATTATGCACTGATTTAGACCTTTTTCCTTCTGACTCCAATTCGATTTGTTGATTGTCTCAAGGTCAATTATTATTTCATAATTAAGTCTTTTGCTACCAGTTTCTTTCTTTGCAGGTGTTGAAATCACATTTGTATTTGTTTCCAAGGATGTTTCTACCAATTCTTTTCCAGTGATAATCTTCCATGATTCATTGTTAGCCATTTTCACTAGTTTTGTCCCACATTGATGATCATACTCTGCCAAATAATGTTTCCTTATTTCTTTGTAATGACCTTATAAGGGTCATGCTGAAAGGCCTCTACAAATTGAAATTTCAAACAGGTTAAGGTATCTTCAATAATTTTGGTATCATTCTTATCCTTAACTATAAATGGATGAATATTCTTAGGAAGTTTGAAAGACAAAGGAATATTTTTATTTGCAAAGTATATTTGGTCTGAATTTAACCATTGTCTCAGAAATTTTAAGGAAAAAATTCTCAGTGTCAGGAATGCTAGCAATTTGTAGGTTTGAACCTTGGCACCATATACCTTAAGAATTGTATGATCTTCATGTAGAAGCCAATCCCCCACCCTAATATGAGAATTGAGCTATAAAATTTTCTTGGGATTTATGTCCATTCTTTGGGAGACTACTTAGAAATCAAATCATACACTTTTGACATGAATTTGTTGATAAACTGGATAAACCCCAATGATTTTTTTCTTCCAAATGATGTTATATGAATGATAGGCTCTATCCCATAATTAATGGATTGAGCTTCCTCCAACAGTTCCTTAAACTCATCAGTTAAATTGTCTAGCAATGAATAGACAAGGTATTACTGATATCTCAAGGTTTTGACCTTTTTGTAATCAACCAACTGATCATGGATAGACTCAACAAGAAACAGATGGGAGTATTGCAACTCTTCCCATACAATGCCTCAAAAGGACTCATCCTCAATGACTCTTGATAATCATTGTTGTATGTGAACTATACCAAGGGGAGATACTCTTCCCACTTCTACTACTGATGCATCACATACATCCTCAACATGTCCTCTAATATCCTGTTGACACTCTCTATCTATCCATCTATCTGCAGATAAGTTCTAATAAAGGCAAACTCTATGCCCAAACCTGCAAACAAATCCTTCCAAGACTTGGAAGTGAACTTCATATCCCTGTCTGATACAATCTTCTTATGAAAAAATTGCAATCTGATCACATCTTGGATGAATACCTGTGCTACATCGCTAGCTAAGAATGTAGACTTCATAGGAATGAAGTGTGCAACCTTTGTTAACCTGCTCACAACAACTATGATGGAATCATGTTGTCTCACTGTCTTCCAGAAACCTATTGATGAAGTCCATGGAAATGACCTCTCATTTCGACTTTGGAATCCCAATCAGCTATAGCAGTCCACCTAGATGCTTGTACTCTTCCTTCACTCGTTGATAGTCGAAACACCTAGCCACATTCTCTACTACATCCTTCTTCAAATTCGGCCAATAATATAATTTCTTCACTATATTCAATGTCTTCTGATAACCTTGGTGACCTGAATAAGGTTACGCATGAAATTCTATTAAGATCACCTTCTTGAGCTCACTTCTATCTAACACATATATCATGTCTCTGAATCTGACCAATCCATCCGCTATAACACAATAATCCATACCCTGTGCACCTGCGTCTGTATCTTTACTTTTACCTATGCATGTACCTGTACTACCACCTATACTTGTACCACTACATGTACCTAAACATGCACATGTGCCTATACCTATATTACCATCTGTATGTGTACCACTACCTATACCTAAACCTCCACCTATACCTACACCTGTACTACCACCTGTACCTATACCAGTACCCTGTTGCAACCTGTGCACAATCTCCATATACCTGACATCCTGATGACCTGCCTACAATATCCTATCATGTAAGTTTGTCCCATATCAGCTCATGGTTGCCAAGTGATTTACCTATACCCGCATGTTGAGAGCATCTATCACCATGTTCTCTTTACCTTTGATGTACCTGATCTCAAAATCAAACTCACTTATCGTGGCCAACCATCTAGCCTGCCTGACATTCAGATTCGGCTGGTCAAACAAATACCTTAACCCAATATGATCACTCATCAGTACAACCCTCCTGCCAAAAATATATTGCCTCTACATCTTCAATGCATGTACAATCACTGGTAACTCAAGATCATGTGTCAGGTAGATTTTCTCATGCTCGTTTAGTTTCCGTGACTCATAGCATACCACCTGTCCATCCTGCATAAGGACTTCGCCAAGTCCTCTCTTGCAAGCATTTGTACATAATACAAACTCCTTGCCTAGATCTGCAATCTGTAGCACTGGTGCATGTATCAACAACTTCTTAAGTTACACAAAACTAGCCTCACACTCCTCTGTCCATTCGAACTTCTTACCTTTCCTCTACAATGATGTGATAGGATAAGCAATTTGCAATAATTTCCTGATGAACCTGCTATAATCGCCTGTCAAACCCATGAAAGAGCTCACCTAATCCACATTCTTAGGAGCTACCCATTCCATGATGGACCTTATCTTCTTTGGATCTACTGCAATGCCCTCCTTGGATACCACATACCCCAAGTAGTGTACTTCATTCTAAAAGAAGCTACATTTGTTGAGCTTAGCATACAACTAATGCTCCCTCAACAACCTCAACACTGCTAGTAAATTTTCAGCACGATCTTCCTCATTTTTAGAATATACCAATATATAATCAATGAACACAATAACAAACTCATCCAAATATGGATGCAACACACTATTGATCAAGCACATAAATGTAATTGGAGCATTAGTTAAGTCAAATGGAACAACAAAAACTCATAATGCCCATACCTAGTCTAGAAAGTTGTCTTGTAAATGTCCTCCTCTTCGATGCGTACCTCATGGTAACTAGATCTCAAATCAATCTTTGAGAACATTGGTGCTCCCTTTAGCTAATCGATCAAGTCATCAATCCTCGGCAAAGAGTATCTGTTCTTGATGGTCATTTTGTTCAATTTCCTGTAGTTAATGCATAATCTAAGACTTCCATCTTTCTTCTTCATAAATAATGCCGGTGTGCCCCAAGGTGATACAATTGTCCTAGTGTATTCCTTCTCCAACATTTCCTTCAACTGCAATTTTAACTTAACCAACTCAGGTGTGCTCATCGTGTAAAGTGATTTTGATGAAACACAAACTCAATAGAAAAGTCTACCTCCCTGTGAGGTGGAAACTCTTAAATGTCCCCAGGAAATACATCCATGAATTGTTGTAGAAGTAGGTATCTACTCAACACATCTTCATCCTCAACCTCCTTACCCTTATCACTAGAAATGTCCACTTCGAATAACATGCACCATTTCCTACGACTACACTTTGCTCGCATAATTGTCACCATCCTAACTGATGTGGCTTTCTTCTTACCCTGCAAGACTCGTGGTTCCCCATTGTCATCAACACACTCAATAGCTTTGTTATAATAGTCTACCTTGGTTCTATGAAGATATAACCAATCCATACCCAACAACATATTGTATGATCCCAATGGTAATACATTCAAATGTGTTGTTGTAGGCATACCATTAAAATCAAACGCACAAGCTCTTATGCAATGATGAAATCGCTTCTTCGTATCTGTAGCCAACTCTACTAACCAAGACTCTGCATGCAATTCCTTACTCAAGCCACACTTATCCACCAAGTTAGAACTAACATAGCTATAATTAGATTGACAGTCAATTAGAATATAAATAACTTGATCGCAAAGCTTACCGTCCATCTCAATGATAGATGTATGGTGTTCTGCATGTCTGTTGTCCATTACTGCATAGATACGAGGAATGCTCTAACCAACATCCCCAACAGCGTGCGCCTCCTGTGCACTATATATGTAAGGCCTATCACCTAGATTATGTGGACAATCTCTCGTAAGGCGTTCCTTGCCACATGTCCAACATTCCAACTGACCAGTACCAACACCTGTATATTGTCGTTTTGACTCATGTCCATGTCTAGCTGCATTAAATCTCTTTTGCGGTGCCACATTCTCTTTTTCATCTCCATGTTGAGCCCTTGTCCTCTTAGGTTGTCATTTACCTTTACCTTTGTCTTTTCCCTTCCATTCTTGCTTAGATTTGTTCTTACACTTTGATTGTTCATAGAAATGCTTCAGTTTCCCAATGACTTCCTCAAGTAACTGAGGCTCATCATTCTCAATCCGATATCTAAATGTTAATGGAAAACTACTGACAAATTGTTGAACTTTAGCCTTCTCACAAGTAAGATATGGTACATACCTCAATAGCTCAAGAAACTTGGTATTGTACTCTTCATCTATCACTGATCCCATCAAAGCTTATAGGATTGTTTAGCCTTAGTGTCGTAGAACCTTTATGACAAGTACCTTTTCCTGAAAATCCTCTTGAACTCCCGCCAATTCATGTCCTCTGACCTGATATCTCTGACCCGTTTAACATCTTCCCACCAAATGTTTGTTTTACCTTTCAAGCTAAAGATCGCTACTCTGGCCTTCATGTTATTTGTGTAATTATGCAACTCAAATAATTTGTTCATCCAAGTATCGACTTAGAATAACTTACAATCAAAACCCTTTGACACCTTTGAGGTAAAATTCAATGGAGGACTTAACTCGGCACAAGGAATACACAATATATCGATTAGTTCACGGGTAGTCGTGTAAACAGTTTGAGTTTAAACTTTGATTGTGTAAGTGTTTTGTGTTTGAGAAAAATAATTTGATTCTTAAAGTTGGTTTGTAATTGTTTAACAAAATTCAACATAGCTAACTCACCCCAAAAAATAACTAACATCAAATATACTGCAAATCGATTGAAATATCATAGTCTTCCATGAAAACTATACAATTTTTTCCTGAATAATGAAGTGAACAAATACATATGATTACAAGAACATCAAGAGGGATCAGCCTGGTACTCTTTTATGAATACCATTGTGAGTGATCATGCCATAAAACAGTCCATCAGTCCATCGCGGAGGATTCCTCGCACAGGAAAGCAGCATCTGCATTTTTGTCACTACAGTACAGACATGGATGCTGTGAGTACTCTCCGTCATCCAGCAATTTTCTTGCACCCAAAACCAATTCCCTGTTGCTAATTGGCTTCTCATGCTTTTCAAGAATTGATTGAAGAGCGTTACTAAATGCTTTACTGAGATCCTCTGTAAGGCACGCGTCGGCAGATGTCTCATCAGTTTGGCATCCACTCAGTAGAATACCCATGTCCTCATGTATACGCTGCTTTCCCTGCTGCAATTCAAGCTGTTGTAGTCCCATTTCCTCCAGGAAAGTGCCGTTATCGGTAACAAGCCTTTGAAATTTGGAGCTAGCTTTCTTGCCGAAAAGCTTAAATAGAGCGCTCTTGACTTTATGAGCTTCCATCTCAGCTTCTCCAGTTTCTTCTCTTTCTTCTCTCAAGAAACGCATTACTGACTCCAACGGTAAAAACTTTCTCTTTGATAATGTTTTCGGGCCTTTTAACGATCTGTTGGCTGTGGCATGAGGTCCAATTGTTCTTTCTCTTTGTCAATTAGGCCTCCACTATGGCACGAGTCTGAAACCATAGTGAAAGATGTCCCCAGAGGCACTATGTTCACCATTAATCGGAAGTCCTCATCTGCATGCCATATATTACTTGAATGTTCCATAATAATCACAACCATAAATATGAATGTAAAGTTCAGGATTGAATTGATCAGACTGAGAAACGATATAGGAGTTACCTGTAAGCAGGTTGAAATCGCATGGGACGATACATTCGTCATAGTCAGTGGAGTTCTGCAGTGGAACCAGAGTCCCATGGCCGCTGTAGTGAAAGAAGAGCACGTCTCCGGGCTTGGCCTGCCGAATCGTTTTGATGAGAGCCAAGCAAATGTTTTCTCCAGTGGGCTTTGTATAAGAGTCGTCTGTGTCGATAAGGAGATTGATATTCTCTTTAGCAAAGCCGAAGCGATGAATGAGGATGTTTTGCATCCTCATAACGTCGTTCACGCATCCGTGAAGTTCATATTCTGTGTTGGGATAATTGCATCCCACCAACACAGCGTATTTCATGTTGTCTTTCTTGGCCATGCTTTTAAGCCCGATCGCACAGATTTGTTTGAAGATTATGCCCACTTCTTGCAGGGAATTACAGTACTGCGAATTGAAAGAAGTTGGAATATGAAAGGTTGGGACGGGGGTTTAATGAATAATTGGAATACGAAATGGTGAAACTGTGGCTCTATTTATATTTTGAGAAGCTGCAATATGGAGTAGATTCTAGAATCGTTACAAGGCCACCCTTAACTTTCATGGCTTAGAGACCTAATCCTTGCTCTTTCTACCCACCGCCATGATGAGAAGAACATTTTTCTAAGATTTCAGACTGTTAATGACGTGATGGATATACAGAGCCGAGGACCACGCAAGCACACAATGGCTTGTGTGTGGGATTCGTCTTCTGCACATGTCAGCCGAGTCATTGGTCGCTTGAAATGGATATATACCAGCAACAGGGCTACCATTATTGCTTGAGGAAAACCTTTAATCTTCGAGATGCGAAAAGGCAAGTCAGCTGGACTAGAATAAGATGCGTTTTGCAAACTGCATGTCGTGTGATGCGCGAGGTTGATTGCGTGAGTCATTATGCGTAACAACAAAGCATATACCCAAATAAAATCTTTAAACCACATGGACACACTCCATGATGCCTTGGCTTCTCCGTGGTCTTTTTTAATTCATGTATTATTAAAACATCTCGATGATGTAAGCTAATTTAATTAAGCTTAGCAAGGAAACCAGAGGAAGCAATACATATTATTAATATAATGATGATAATAAACAATAACAATAACAAACAAACAAGTTACATTTATAATTTTTAAAATTATTATTAAAAATAATATATTTTAACAACAATTTTAAATAAAATATTTTACTTCATATTTTTATATATAAAGATCAAAAACCTCTAATGAGCTTATAAGGGAGTCACAGAAAAGCAATATTGAAATTCCCTGGTTGGAAATTACTAGAGTATGTTAACAACCATAGGAAACAAGCGAGGTATAATTTAAAAAATTATTAATAATAAAAAGATATTTTAATATTAATTTAATCAAGATATATATGATAGGTTGGAATTTATAAATTTATTAAATATAAGTAAATTTATAATAACAATGGGAAAGAAGTTAGTATAATTTTAAAAAGCTTCTAATAAATTTATTGGGGAAGTCATATAAAAATAATACAAAAAATTTGAAAATTACCAAAATATGTAATAATATATAATAATAGTAAGAAACAAGCTCTATATAATTTAAAGATATATATTTTAATATCAATTTTATAGTTAATATATGATAGGATTAAATTTTATAAGTTTATTGAATATAAGCAAATTTATAATAATCATAAGAATAAGTTAATATAACTTTAAAAAACTTTTAATGAGCTTATTAGGAAAGTCACAGAAAAGTAATATAGAAGATTTTGGAAATTACGAGAGTATTTTAATAACAATGAAAAATAAGTTAAATACATTTTTAAAAAATAATAATAAAATATTATAATAATAATTTATTAAATTTATTAAATTTAAGCAAGTTAAGCAAGTTTATAATATTAATGTATAATTTTTGAAATTATTAATAATAAAAAAAAAAATTTAATATGATATATAATAAAATTTTATAGAGTTTTTAAATATAAATAAATTTATAATAATCATAACAAACTAATTAATATAATTATAAAAATTATTAATAATGAAAAATATATTTTCATGTTAATTTTAGGTAAAATATCTTAATTATATATTTATCTATATAAAAATTTGCTTATATAATTATATGTTAAATGTATTCTATAATTCATTTTAGGTATTTATATTTTTTTTTTGTATTAGGCATAAAATTGTATCATTAATTGTTACCCTTCGCAAAACATAAAAATTAAGTCATTCAAATTAAAATTTTGAAAGCATCTTCTTAGTAAAAAGATTGTAAATAATTGCAAATTAAAATCTTCAAAGCATCATTTGTCTTAATAAAAAGTTTGCAAACATATAAAAAAAAATAAAAGTAAGGTTTATGAGTATAATCCAAGTTTATGTTTTTAGTTTTAATTTATCTTTTCATAATCCATTTGCTATTTTTCTCTTGTCATTTTATTTTCATAATCATGAACGAGTCATCAAATATTTCAATTTGTGATGCACCATACTCTTAACTGGCCTCAAAACTAATTTCAAAGTCGTCAATTTTAAGTAATTATTAGTTTCCTATCTCATCCTTGCTTTCACACAAATGTAATGATTTATAAATAAATATAAAATACCCTTTATCCTTTGTTAGAGACAACATCAAAGTATGCCCATGCGATATCTTGTTGATTGCCTCCTGTTTCAACACATGTCTATTTGTTTAGCCTAGGTCTATGGGTAGCATTTAATATGTTTAGTACCTCAATAACACAGTTAAGAGGTATATTCACCTTTCCTTCAAATAGCCTTAAGTTCTTGGCTAACCATAACCCCTAAGCTATGTTGCGAGGAAGGGATCTGATCTTCTTTGTATTTTCTTTTACATATTTTTCTTTATATTCTTCTTTTATGCCTTCACCTTCCTAGGGATATCTAAATCCAGTCATATTTTCCACTTCTCTTTATACCTCATTTATATAGGGCAATCAATAAATTAAATGTAGAATAGTGTCTTCTACTTGTTAACATAAGTTGCAATCAACTTAGACCTTGAAAAGTTTTGCACCTCCTATTTGGAGGCCCTAGCTTTTAAAATCAACTACGTGAAAAATGTTATTTTTGAAATCCATCTTAATTTCTAGATAGTTCTCCACCACCATACTTGTTATCTCTCTCCCCTTCTTAGCAAGAACTATATAACATATTATGAGTACATAGTTTCTAGTTGGATTAAGTAACCATACCAACCAATCATCATTTTCTTTTACCTTAACATTATCCTTTTCTTCCATGTCTCAACATTTTCTTCTACATCCCAATCTCTTCATCGGTCAACGGGTGTTGTTGTAAATTTGTACATATTTACTAGTTAATAACCCATCTAAGCACACTAATCCTCTATAGAAGTAGGAGCAATGTACTTGGATCATATTGCTTGAATCCACAAAAATTTTCATTCAATCAATCTATTTACACATTCTGCTACAAATGCCTCAGAGAAGTAAAGGGAAATTTTGATCCCCCAACCTCCATTTTATATTGGTAAAGTTATTTTCTTCCAAAACTATCTAGAAAAATCCGCTTTTACTTTTGAGTTGTAGACCAAATTTGTAGCATAATGTTCTAATGAATTATAGCACACCTTCATATATAGGAAAGTGATATCTAGTATACTAAAATTCTTTCAACTACAGATTTTACTAATATTAGATTTCCCCCTTAAAATATCCACTAATTACACCATGTGTTTAACTTCTTTTCCATTTTGGTAATCAACTATTTCTATTTACACTTTTTTTATGGGTTTTTCTTGAAATAGAATATCAATTATTTCAAACCATGATTAAGTTCATCGACTTGTAACTAAATAACCAAGTAAAATAGTTCTTTTACTAAATTTTACCCTACAAGGATAGAGTAGATTTTTCAAGGTTTATAATCATACCTATTGCTTTACAAAATAATCTAAGATACCTTTGAACTTCTTTATTACCATTCTTGTTCCCTCATAAAAAATCATGATATCATCCACAAACAATAAATGTATTATTTTATGGGCTACTCCAAGGTTTACCCCTTTGAAGTTAATATTTTGTAAATTTTATTTTATTAACCTACTCAACCCTTTAACAATTAAAAGGAAAACGAGTATGGGTTAGGAGGAACCCTTGTCTAAGAATCCTTCTTGGTCTAATGAAAGCTTATGCTAACCCATTGATTAAGATAAAAAAAAATATACTAAAGCAATAAAATGCGTCACCAAAACAAAACAAAAAAATGGTGTTAGAAACTCAAGTGTATACGAACAAGTCTAAGGTAGAACCACTTTACCTTATTATATGATTTGGATTGATCCACTTTAATTACCACCAATATTTGATTCCTAAATTTGATTGAATGAAGCTTTTTCTATTTGATATCAACTAACTCATTAATTGATCTTCCGTGTAAAACCCCAAACTATTCTCCAATATTTTCTTTTTTGTTAAAACACTTTTCAATCTTCTAGGAATAACTTTGATGTGATTTTATAAATGTATTTGCTTAAGTATATTGGCCTGAATTTTTGAAAGGCTATCATATTATATTCCTTAAGGATAAAATATATAAAAGTTATATTATGAGCTTCAAGCATTTCCCTGTCATTCTTGTAGCTTCCACCATCCTCTTTTAGTCTACATTTATAAAATAACAATATCTTAAAAACAATCCCATTGGAAGGCCATCTAACATTGGACTTCTTTCTATGAGAAATCTCAATTTTGTTTTCATAAATTCCTGTTTTCCAACCTATTTCATTCACTTCTAATTTTCTTCATGATTGACAAAGCCAGGAAAGGAGTTTTCTAGCATTATTACCTCAACAATTATAACCTAAGTCTTCTGTGAAATGGGTCGAGAAGTAATTGAATTATTTCTCTGTAATATCCTCAAAATTTGTTTCCTACCTACGATCTCCTTTGTTAACTTTCCAAACTAAATTTATGTTTTTTTGTATAGTTTTCATATCTACAAGAAAAGTTGGTATTCTTGTATAAATTCCTTGTAGATTCAAACTGAATATTGTAATATGCTAAAACAATTGATTTGAATCTACTCTACTTATTAGCAGAAACAATAAATGATCGATGAAATCATGAAGCATATAAGATAAGTAATTCAATCACACACATAACACAATGACTTTCTAGCTAAATCCATCGCTAAAAGCCATTGTTATCTATATATTACCTTAATTGTAAAATATGAGAATATTATAATGCTTTTCTCAAGCATGAGCAACCTCTGTACTATCTCTATCTATCTCACTTCTTTTGAGACAAGCTCAAGCCAATACTTCGCCAATTTTGCTACCTTCCAAGCTCATATTTCCTTGCATTGATCCCTTGGGAATTAGCCCATATTTAATTGGGAAATCCCAAAATTATGAATTGCACAATTCTCATAGGCCTTCCTCTTATTGCATGAACCACTTGTAAAATTTGGATGATTATACAATTGATAGTACACTGTCCCTGAACTCCAATCTCAACTAGGTCTTTCTCTTATCTGACATTCACAAGTTAATTATGAGTGAATCTTCAGTTTACTGATTAGTGCTGGTTACACCCCACTACTGCATGTTACACCCCACTACCATAAGTTACACCCCACTATAGTAAGCTACATCCCACTATAGTAAGTCACACCACGCTACAGTAAGACACACCCCACTATAGTAAGTCACACCCCACTAATGTTGGTTACACCACATTGCTTCTAATCTCCCACTATTTCCTCCATCTACTGGAACTAGTTTAACTGAATTTAAATTAGTTAGACTGAATTAAATAATTACAACTCAAAATAAACTCAACTAGTGCTCCTAATTGTAGGAGACACTTTACATGACTCTAGTTAGACCCTCAAATTGAATTAACTCAGCTAACGAAGTCAAATAAACTTCGTTAAATATTACAAGTTGTCATGAGATGTGGAATTACAATTTAATTCCTAATTTAATTCAAGAAAAAATTAAATTATGATTTTCTTGTTGCATTTTCAACACCCCCTCTCAACCAAAAAGGGATTATCTACTACCCTAATATTGCCTCTGTGAAACTCGAATTTGCATCTTGACAATGTCTTTGTAAAAATATCGGCATCCTGCTCCTCTATAGGAATGTAATCTAACAACATGATTCTCCTTTGCACACAATCTCATAGATGGTGATATCGGATGTTGATATGCTTGGACCGATGATGAAAAATTAGATTCTCAGATAGTTTGATGCAACTTGGATTATCACAGTAAATCAGTCTAGGATCCACCTGCTGAACAAATAACCTAACAAGGATCTTCATCATCCAGATAGCCTCACACGTTGCTTGAATAGAAGCCATGTACTCTGCTTTGCTGAACTGAGTGCAACTGATCTCTGCATCCAGATGTTCTAAGAAATTGTTGCTAACCCAATATTGAAGATTCCCCCTGATGTGATCTTCCTTTCAAATGGACTCCTTGTCCAATCTGCATCTGTGAAGCATTGAAGCTTCACTCATAATGTTCGTTTGTATCAAAGAACAAACTGAATGGTTCCTCTAAGGTATCTTAACACATGTTTAGCTTCCTTCCAATAATGTTTGGTTGGCTTAACCATGGCTTGACTAAGCTAGTTAACTGAAAAACACATGTTCGGTCGTGTGTTCACTAAATACATAAGTGAACCCACAAGTTGTCTATAAATAGTAGCCTCCACTACTTCACTTAAAGTGGCATCTTCCTTTCTCCAATTACCTACAAGAGGAGTCTCCATGGGTTTACTTCTCTCCATGTGGAACTTCTTCAGTATATCATTGGCATACTTTCCATGAGAGACAAACAATTCCCCATCTCCTTGCAATACTTCCATACCAAGAAATTAATGCATGAGACCGAGGTCCTTCATCTCAGATTCTCTTGCAAGATCCTCTTTGAAATATTTTATTACCTTCTCATCACTTTTTACAATAAAATCATCAATAATTTACCTTCAACCGTAATATGGTAAAGAATCGCATCTACCTCACTTTTGGTGAAGCCCAACCTGGTGAAATAGTTATCAATCCTTGTGTACTAAGCATGGGCTACTTGTTTGAGTCCATACATTTCTCGCTTAAGTCCGTACACATGCGACTCTCTGTTGAAGGTCTCAAATCCTTTCGGATGCTCAATATACACCTCTTCCTCAATCATACCATTCAAGAATGTTATCTTCACATCCATTTGATGTATATTCCATCCCATCTATGTTGATAGTGCTAAGATATATTTGTTTCAAGAGTACCTTGCTACTGGACCAATGGTCTCATTGTAATCAATTCCCTCCACCTGAGAGAATTCTCTGGCTACAAATCTGGCATTTTGTTTCTCCATACTCCCTTCTGTTGCTTTCTTTACCTTGTAAATCCATCTAGAACTCACCGTTGACTTGTCTGTCGGTCTTTCGACCACTTCCCAAACATTGTGTCTGATCATACTCCTCAACCATGGCATCAAGCCATATTGGTTGTTGCACTTCTTCCTCAAATGAGGATGGCTCAACCTATACACTCTTGCTCATAAGAGCCATGTAGCTAGTGTATCGATCTGGTGACCTCCTCTACCTGCGTTGTGACGTGGGTGCTCTCACATTCTCTCTATCATCATGCATCAATCTTTCAACCTCTTTGGTGTGCTTCCTTCCATCTCTAGAAGTCTCTGCATGAATAGGTGCTTCCACTTTCTACTCCTCTGCATGTGGCTTCTCCACATCATCCTGAAGTTCCTCCTTTGGAGCTAAAGGATCCTCATCTACATGTAACTGAACCTCCCTCTCAAGGGAACATCTCATGGCCTTCTCTTCATCAAACTTCACATCTCTACAAACCACTGTCGTCCAGTCTGATGACAGATACACCCGATAGTTGTGAGGTGTATCAGTGTACCCAACAAATATGCCCAACTTAGTTGTTGGCTCTCACTTATTTTGTGCATCCTTGATAACATGACAATAGAGTGATGAACCAAAGATCTTGAAGTGTGCCACATCTGGTTTCTTACCTGAAAAATATTCTTCTAGTGTACTCATCCTGAGAAATTGATGAGGGATTCTATTCTGGAAATAAAGAGTTATGTTGCATTCTTCAACCCAGAAGTGCAACGATAGGCCCTGAACATGTAACATCACCTATGAAACTCCCACAATACTTTTGTTCTTCCTTTCATCCACCACATTTTTCTCTGGGTTATGAGGTGATATTAACTCTCATTAAATGCCTTCTGATGCACAAAAGTTCTTGAATTAATTTGACACATATTCTCCATCGTTATTGCTTCTAAGAGATTTAAATTTCCTGCTAGTATCTTTCTTGACAAGTGCTTTAAATTCACAAAATTTAATGAACATTTGATCTTTCTTCTGCATAAATAAAATCCATCACTTATGAGAAAAATGATCAACAAATATTACATAATACATGTGCTTGGCCATTGAGGCTGTCAAGAACGGTCCACAGACATTTGAGTGAACTTGATCAAGGAACGCTTGCACTCGACTATCTTTATCATTAAAGGAAGCTTTGGTGTACTTCCCCAATGTAAACCCCTTGCATGTGTCTCTCTACTCTAGATTACCCTTAGGAAGTCTTGTAGAATTCTTTTGCATGATCTTCAAATCTATGTCACGGTGCAAGTGATCCAATACTTTATGCCATAACTCACCGATGTCTCAGCTTTTCACCTTCTCTGCTTTAGTGCTCAAAGTAGTGAAGTCTTCTACATCGAATTTGTAGAGGTTCTTCACCCAAACATTGATTCGCTTTACCTTTCCTGAGGCTATGTGATGAAGGAAATCCTTTCCCTTGCTAAATATCACATCGCAGCCATGGTCCTCTAAATGGAAAATGAAACCAAATTCTTCTTCAAACTTGGAACATACATGACATATTTTAATGTGAGAGGATTACCAGACTCCCTCTAAAAGGTAACAGTGTTGTTGACGGTCATGCTATACCTCCCCTCATCTCCCATCTCGATGTGCATCTAGAGGTCCTTCTCCTCTAAGACACTGAAGAAATATTTGTTCCTGGTCATATGGAATGAGGCTCCACTATCCAGATACCACACACTACCCATCACCGATGTCACCAAGCAAGCGATGAGGGTGAAATCCAGTTCAAATTGTGAAGCAATAACTTCACCTTCTGCTCCTCTTGAGGGATTCTTACTGGTCTTCTTATGCAGACACTTTGTAGCATAATGTCCCAGCTGATGACAGTGAAAATATTTAATCTTCAAGATGTCCTTCTTGCTTCCGTGACTAGAATCTAATTTGGAATGGGATGACTTCCCCTTCCCTTTCTTCACCTTTCTCGTTAAGGCACAGTTTTCCTCATCATCATACTTGGATGAGGATCCACCTCTGGTGTTTGTTAAATTTCTTCTTGTACCAAGTCGAACCATAATCGCTCCCACTTTGGTAGCTTCTCCCTCCCATTAACTGATTCCTGGTAGTTGTGCCAACTCTTGGGAAGGATTAGTAGTGCTAGGCTCAACATATTATCTTCAACAACTGTAACACCGACACTTCCAAGCTCATCTGGACATTGAGTGAACTTGGTCAACTACTTCGGTATTGATTCACCCTTCTCCATCTTGATCTTTCTGATCTTGTCCGTTAGTGCTAGCTTCCTATGGTCACTGTTGTTTTGAAATAGGTTTGTTAAGGCCTTCCACATTGCAAATGGAGTTTCCTTACCATGGATGTTTGACAGAATATTATCTCGAACTCCTTCTAGGATAATCCTTCTTTCCTTTTCCACACTCTTTCTCCACTCTGCTAGATCCTAAGCATCAACTGCCTTAGGAATATATTTTTCTATGAATTCGTTAAGCATGTTGTCTTCCAACATTGCCTCCATATTTTCCTTCCAAGAATTATATTTTGAACTACCTTCAAGGGCATATTCGAGTCTCAATCCGTAGAATGACATCCTGCTAGCTTTGAAGTATGATATTGCAAAACACAAACTCTTATTCTCCTATTTTATAGTGATTTCAACTCTGAAGAATATAAGAGAAAGAATTCAATCACACATAAAAAAATGATTTTATGGTGAAAGCCACAACTAAAAACCCCTTCTATCTGTATATTGCGTTAATCAGAAAATATGAAAAGATTGCAATGTTTTTCTCAAGCCCGAGCAACCTCTGCACTGTCTCTATCTATTTCACTCCTTCCCAGACAAGCTCAAGCCAATACTTAGCCAATTATGCTACCTACCAAGCTCCTATTCCCTTGTGTTTTTCCCTTGGTAATTAGCCCATATTTAATTAGGAAATCCCACAATGATGAATTGTGCAATCCTCATAATCCTTCATTTGATTCCATGCACCACCTATACAATTTGGATGATTATAAAACTCATAGTACATTGTCATTGAACTTCAATCTCAACAGGGACTTTCTCTGATCTGACATGCATGAGTTAATTATGAATGAATATTTAGTTTACTGATCAGTACTAGTTACACCCCACTACTGTAGGTTACACCTCACTACCGTAGGTTACACCCCACTATAGTAATTTACACCCCAATACAGTAGGTCACACCCCACTGTAGTAAGTCACAACACACTAATGTTCATGACACCCTAATGTTTCTAGTCTCACACTAATTCCTCCATCAGTTGGAACTAGTTTAATTGAAGTTAATGTAGTTAGATAGAATTAAATAATTACAACTCAAAATAAACTCAACTAGTGCTCCTAATTGTAGGATACACTCTACATGACTCTAGTTAGACCCTCAACTTGAATTAACTGAGCTAACTAAGTCAAATTAACTTAGTTAACTATTACAAGTTGTCATGAGATATGGAATTACAATTAAATTCCTAATTTAATTCAAGGACAAATTAAATTAGGATTTCTTATTGCATTTTCAACAATTCTTGTCACCTTCATGCAGCCATAAGGATTTCTCTTAAGCCTCCAATCTTTCTCTTTTTCCAAAGACATGCCCCTCTATTTATCTTTTGATGGATTTCCTTCCAATTTCTCAAAATCGTTCAGGTATCCAAATCCATAATTGTTATCAAACATGTCTGGGACTTATTTCACTTCTCCACTCCTTTAAGGATATTTTCTTATTTTTTTTAGATTTTGGTTAAATTGAACATATGCATATTCTCTTAAGTGTTCATCATAAGGTTTCCATTCATATTTTTTCCTATTTAGAAACTCCTCCATCTTTATTCATATAGATTTAGCTTAAAGGCGTTGGCTAATTTCACTTGTGTAGTTGCTACATCAAAAGCTACTAGATTACGATTTGACTCCCCTCCAAAGATGAACCATCATAAAATTCTAGCCAACACTAACATGCATCCTATTTCTTAATCACAAATATGCAAAAGATGCTCTTTTTGTCAAAAAGATGCTTTTTCTTTGTCAAATGATCCTTTATTTGATTTTCTAGGATTTCTAGGAGGGATTTTAAAGTATTATTTTTTATCATTAAGACTATGCCTGAATCTACTCATTGAATATGATCTAGCCAGAAAAATGCAAACAGATTGAATTTACGGGCAAATCTTACAAACACATTGTCATGTTTTCCCCAACAAATAAGTTGAACATAGTTATCCAAACAAAATTATTAACCCATGTTGTGGTAAGCCAACGAAATTTAGAAATTTCCATAAAGAATCGATGCCATACACACTCTTCCAAGAGAAAAAAATTCAATAAAAATATATTTAATTGATATAGTAGCTAAGAGTAGGGTGGCATAGTTATTAACCAGTGCCTAGTCATGAAATCAAGAAATTTGACTAATCATGCATTCATTCATGATCTATCATATGGAAGGTAACTTCAAAAAATTCATTGACGAATGGATTTAAGATGGTAACATCATTAAAAAGCATAAAACATTCCTTCCTTTTTTTGAGTTCACAAGCCAAATTATTTCAACAAATCGCTGAAGCTACCTTGAAAGATTGTAGTTACCAGTTGAATAGAAAATATGAACTGTAATTAGGCTCAAAAATTGGAAAAGTGATATCAACTTCGATTTTAAAATATTGGTAATTTGTTCGTGTATTCATCTAATATTCATTGTGTTTAACAAATTTTTACAGGGAATTCTTCCTTTGAATTTTGCAGTGACCTTTAGCTAGTAATTTCCTCATTATTGATAAACATGTCTTTTCCTTTGATGCCTAGTTATTCACTCCCTTAAAACTTTTCATACTATCTATTTTATTCATATAGTTATGCATAAACTATAAGCAACATTGTCATAATTGAAAAGAATGGCTAAAATCCTATGTTTGTTATGAAAAAACAAAGAGTAAAACTATAAAAATGGCTTGGAAAATTGTCTACCTTGAACTTTATAGAGGAATTTTGTAATACGTAAGAGCATATATATATATATATATATAACCTCCTTCATAATTTTGAAACACATTGTAAGTTGTTTGTAACGATGTTCTCAAATTTGTATTTCTTAGTTTTTAACTAGATTTGACTAGTTCAGTAAAATGCACACCCAACCCTCATTCTTGAGTATTTTTTAGTGATTTCAATAGGAAATTATTTTTCTTTTAATTTGACACATTCATTTACTTTTAGTTTTCTAATTTTGGATTTAAAAAATCCTGTTGTGTAAATACACTACAAGATTACCTTCTAAATGTGAAATACTCGCTTAGTTGACCAAAATGCAAGCGTGACTTATATCATTGGGTATTTTTGTCTGCTTTCAGATGTAGAAAACATGTTTTTTCCTCCCATGCTCTTATACAAGTCCATATTTGTCTTATAACATTTGCATTAAATCCATATATGTGTTTTAACAGTTGTGTGAGGATTTTGTAGCAATCCCACTATATCATTCTGGATTCATACTTATGCATTAACTATAAGTAACATTGTTATAATTGAAAAGAATGGCTAAAATCCTATGTTTATTATTAAAAAATAGAGAGTAAAACTATAAAATGGGCTTAGAAAAATGTTCGTTGGGAACTTTCTATAAGCATTTTTTAAAACATAAGAGCATATACCTAGAGGTGTATATATATTTGACAGAGACATACTGCAGAATTTTGAAAATCATTCTAAGTTGTCTACAGGAGTGTTCTCAAAATTGGTATTCCTCAATTTTTAATTGAATTTGAATAGTTTAGTAAAATGAACACCCAACCCTCATTCTTGAGTATTTTTTAGTGATCCTTGTGGGAAATTATTTTCCTTTTAATTTGACACATTTATTTACTTCTAGTTTCCTAATTTTGGATTTAAAAAATCATGTTGTTTAAATACACTACAAGGTTACCTTCTAAATTTAAAATGCTTGCTTAGTTGACTATAATGCAAGCCTTAATTCTATCCTTGGGTATTTTTATGTGCTTTCAGTTGTAGAGAATATGTTTCTTCCTTCCATGGTCCTAAATAAGTCTAGATTTGTCTTAAAACATTTGCATGAAGTCCATAACTTTATAGATTTGTCTTATAATTGTCAAAATGGGCTTACAAAATGCCATCCATGAGCTTTATAGAGGTATTTTTTAAAACATAAGAGCATATACTTGGAGGTGTATATATATTTGATAAAAATCTCCTTCAAGATTTTGTAACTCTTTCTAAGTTTTCTGAGCATTGTTTTCAAATTCGGTATTCCTTGATTTTTAACTGAATTTTACTAGTTCATTAAATGCATGCCCAACACTCATTCTTGAATATTTTTAAGTGATTTCGATAGGAAATTAGCTTTCTTTTAATTTTACACATTCTCTTACTTTTAGTTTTCTAATTTTGAATTTAAAAAATCTGTTTTTGTAAACACACTACAAGGTTACCTTCTAGATGTGAAATTCTTAGTTCATTGACCAAAATGCAAGCCTGAGTTGTATCCTTAGATATTTTTAAGTCCTTTCAGTTGTAGAGAATATGTTTTCTCCTACCATGGTCTTAAATAAGTCCAAATTTGTCTTATAACATTTGCTTGAATTCCATAACTTTATATATTTTGTCTGATAAATATAAAATTAGGCTTAGAAAAATGTCATCCACGAACTTTATAGAGGATTTTTTTCAAACATAAGAACATAAAGCTAGAGGTATATATATATATATATATTTATATATATATATATATATATATATATTTGATAAAAATCTCCTTTAGAATTTTGAAACTCATTCGAAGTTGTCTATGGGAGTGTTTTCAAAATTGGTATTCCTCATTTTTTAACTAAGATTGACTAGTTCAGTAAAATGCACATTGAGCCCTCATTCTTGAGTATTTTTTAGTGATCCCAGTGAGAAATGATTTTTCTTTTAATTTGGCACATTATTTTATTTTTAGTTTACTAATTTTTGTATTTAAAAAATCATGTTGTGAAAATACACTACAAGGTTAGCTTCTAAATGTGAAATGCCTACTTAGTTGACCAAAATGCAAGACTGAGTTCTATCCTTGGGAACTTTTAAGTGATTTTATTTGTAGAGAATATGTTTCTCTACCCTATGGTCTTACACAAGTCCCGATTTGTCTTATAAAATTTGCATGAACTCCATATATGTGTGTTAACATTTGTGTGAGGACTTTTTAACATGCTCACAACATCATTATGGTATCATACATATGCATAGACTATAATAAACATTGTCATAATTGAAAGGAATGGCTAAAATCATATGTTTCTTAAGAAAAAATAGAGAGTAAAACTAAAAACATGGGCTTAGAGAAATGCCATCCATTTTAAAACTTAAGACCTTATACTCAGAGTTATATATATATATATATATATATATATATATATATATATATGACAAAAAAGTCCTTATGGTTATTGAAATTATTTATTTCTATCTATGTCATACTTTTTGTCAGTGTAATTCCTCCTTGTATTGTTCATAGAATAGGTATCCATTCTGTTTCCCAATACCTTTTTAACCTTTGATTTGCTACAGTGTTCAATTCTATAAAAATATGATGAAAATTAATCCTCCTAAAAGATTCAATCAAGTTTCTAATTACCTACATCCAATTGAACAACGAAACAATATTCTATTCTACTTCAAATTATATTATGTCATAAAAAGAAATTCCCGATATAAATTCTTACACATAAAAATTCCATATTTTTATTTTTGTAAAGAATTAAGAATATTTTTTGTGTGAGAAAAAGAATTAACCACATTATATTAATAACAAATTTCATAAGCCATTACAAAAATCATATCCACCATTAAATTCTATGTTCATGTTCCATCATCTGCCATAATAAGACATATTAACATCAATATTACCAAAAAAAATAAAAAAATAATGAGATTTGTATTACATTAATTCTTGAAATATACATATATTACAAAATTACCTTTGTTCTTGCTAGAAGAAAAGGTGAATGTTATTGTGCGCCTTGTAAAGGCTACATTCAACTAGACATACATATAAAACAGTTAAAAAAAACTACATTCAGTTCAACTCGAAATAAAAAGATTTTGAACAAGAGCTTGAAAATCTCAAAAGTATAACTAAAAATTAACCAACTTCAATAGACATGATTAAAAATAAACCAAAAACATGACTAATACGTGCTAACTAGTGCATCCCTTAGGTTTACGCTACTTTCTCATTCCCTTCGATGATGTTAGTTCCTTCGAAATCCACCTCATATCTGGAAAAAATTATGCTAGTTTTAAATAAGGCAGTTGTCTATAACGTGACTTTTTGAAAGCCTTTCCGGCGGGTTTTTCCGGTCGAAATCCGGTAGGAATTTATTGGAATCGCAAGTTTGATAGCTAGTTTCTGCACAATGAAAGCGTCCCAGGGGTTTTTCAGGGTGCTGAATCCAAATATGCAGTTAAAAAACCATTTTAACCGCAACAAATCAAGATTTAACCTCAATTTCTTCCGCCGGATTCCGTCACCGGAATCTCCAAAAAGTCGCATTATAGACAACTCCTTAAATAAGTTACAAAATATTTGGAACAAATAAGACCTTGAATCTGGAAATAGTAATGATTGGATTTTGCCTTGGAAAATGAGATATGACTGTCGGATCTACTTTGACTGCTTGAAAAACTAAAACAATTATTGCTGACCCTTTGGAGTAGGAGGTTGACTTTGAATAGGAAATATTCTCTCACGTTGATCCTGTTGGAATGCCAATGCTTCACATTTCTCTCGTCAACAAATCCAAATTTGTGCGATATCCATAGAAAATAGGGGGAAGGAATTTGATAATGTTTCTTAGAATATAAAGGATGTTGAAATTATTTCCCACTAGATCATAGAAACATGGAATGATCTTGGCGCCTCTCTATCAATTTATTTTGATATCTACATTATATAAGAAAATTTCCTCAAAATGAAGACAACCCTTGTTTGAAAATAACTTGAAATATTTTCTTGAAATCAACCTCTCTTTTAAATAAGTAATTGTCTTTTTCTTCAACTTTCTTCATCATTATTTTTTGTTAGTCACCTTTCTAGCTTGAAAAATCAAATCCACTCTATTTGTGATTCTTATGAATTTGAGCTCATACTTTCTTTTATGTTATAAATATTGCATAGCATTGTGAGTTGTTATTGTCTCATCTCCCAAATTTTGTTTTGCGAGCTGACAATTCTCGAGACAATTTACAACTAACTTCTTCTCATCTTCCACTAAGCC